>CM060566.1:5330000-8156250 GCA_030625065.1 Alectoris magna | reverse complement strand
ATAGTGAAGATATGTCCTTCAGCTGGTGGTTCACTGCTCTCCAGAAGTGGTTCAAACTTGCGCATTCGTCACCTTGCTTTCTCAGACAAGCTTGGCAGTACATCTGAGTTATTTGTCACATGTTGCAGAGAGGCCATGGAGATGAAAATAAGTATCTGCTTTGGCAGTCAGAGGTTGTGAGTGCCCAGAAAGTCGTTTCAGTGTGGTGCACTGCCCTGAAATACTAACAGCAACAGAAAATTAGTATTGTATCTTTTTAGCTTGTATTTCTTCATGTTGGTTGGCCTGTTGGAGAAAGGAGGGAAGACTGCTCTCATCTAGTTTCTACTGTTTTGATCAGAAATAGCAGATGTTTACTGTAACTGTGTTTCACAAGCTATGACAAGGAAGGACAGATTTTCAAGTGTTGTGTGAGAGCTAAGTCGTAGAGTTCTTCCTTTAAACTTGTACTTGAGAAAGAATTTAAAATTTAGGAAGATGCCATGGTACAACTGAAGCTCCAAGCATGAGGTCCCAGATAGAAGTGCAGCAGAGCACTGATTTCTTTCTTTCAGAAAGATAAATTACAGACGTGTCTGGTTTGTGCAGCATAGAGCAACATAGAGACACTTGACCTCTTGCTGACTCATTGTGACCCAAACCAAAGTGCTGTCATGATGCAGGGAAATACCCTACAGTAATTCATCTGAGAACACTATGAGCAGCTGCAGCTAATAGTCTTCCAAAACGTCAACTTTTCTGGTGTTGGCACTGGATGGGATAGTGGTAGCTTGAGCATCATGACACTGTGCCTCACTGTCGAGAAGTAGGCAACCATATTAATGATTTGAACTAAGTAAAAGAGACCATTAGCAAGTGAAAATTTAAACACCAATAGCACTGTCCTAGGTGGAAATATAATGTGTTATGAAAGCAAAGGATTCTATACATCATTTTAGTATCTCCGGAATTTGTGATGTCACATAGGCAAAAATACAAATTGTTGGACTATCTAGTTACTGTCTTGCCACTCAGAAATTTGAACTCAAACTTAGAGTCGTAGAATACTGGAATTGTTTGAGCTGGAACAGGCCCTTGAAAGGTCATCTAGTCTAACTCCCCTGCAATGAACAGGGACACCTGCAGCTCAATCACGTTGCTCAGAGCCCCATCCAGCCTGACCTTGGATGTCTCCTCTTGAGCCTTCTCTTCTCCAGGCTGAACAGCCCCAGCTCTCTCAGCCTGTCCTAGTAGGGGAGGTGTTTCATTTCTTGGATCATTTTTGAGGCCCTTCTCAGGTTGTGCTTTAACAGGTCCACGTTTATTTTGCTTTGTTCTATAAACACTGTAATATTTAAAGTTGTTGCCATTAAATGTTGAATGAAGTGATTAATTATTATGAAGCAATTAAAATGTTTTTGTAGTGAATCCAATTAATTTTGTAGCTATTTTACCTTGGAAAAACTAGTTACGTGAAGGTGCTTGCCATGTTGTACTTTACTTCCAGCATTAGACAATGACAAACACTCTTGCATACTGGAGTAAAAGCCTACATATCTGAGACTCTGAACTGGTAGAAAGTGGCAATTCTAGGGTCAAACTTCATCACCCCTCTTTTCTCCTGGGCTCTTATTCCTAGAAAGAGATTTCACTTCAAAAAGATCCTGGAAAAAAAGAACAGAGGCAAACTCATCTTGCAATCCTATTGTCAAGAGCTTCATCTTGTCAAATTATTTCCTGGATTTGAGATCTCTGAATTGCCTTAGGTATTTGCAGGTGTATAATGTACTTCAGTTCAATGGATTTATAAGACTTCAGCAAAATGTCTACCTGTAACATAAGCAGAATTCTTTTATGTTAAAAAAATGCCGTCATTAATATTTTAGTTTTTAATGCCTGTATGTATTCTCTCGCATTTCATTTCAACATATTATTCCTTGGTAATTCTAATCTTACTTTTTAAGGTACTTAGGACTGGAAGAGTTGCATATGTCTTACCCACAAATTACTAGTGACAAATGATTTTGAAGAGAAATGTGTTTTAGTAATGTATTTGAAACAAGATTTGGTTTAAATTATTTATCATTCAAGTAAAAAAAATAAAAATAAAAAATGTAGGCTTCAGTTTATTGGCTTTCTAAAAGTTTTGCTTTTAAAATTAAATATAATTCTTTCTGTTCCAAAGTGGAAGGAGGTTGGACAAGCTCTATGTCCTGGGCTGGGAGTATTGTTTGCTGTATTCTTTTGGAAGTTCTGTTCTTGTGCTGTCAGTGAAACATGAAGTGCTGGAAGAAGTAGAAAGTAGCAGATGTGTGACTGTACTGAAAGGAAAAGTTGAGAGATCCACTATGTGGATGTAATCCATGCAGTTATTTCAGTGAGAGCAATAACCTATTGAGGAAAAGTTGCTATTTAACCCTTCAAGTTAGGAGTTTTATTCTGCTTGGTACTTTTCTTTTTTAAAATGAAATTCTTTCATAGGTTCACTGTAGTCATACATTCAACTGTGTGATTGTAAACTGTAGTACAGTGTCACTGTGGTGATATGAGTGGGCATCAGGTATAGAACCTGGCTACTGCTTTTAATTTTGTGGGAAGTGTTTTTAGTGCCCATTGTTAGCTCATTGGTACACAGAATTGCACTGAAGTGCTTTCACTGACACAACCTTTTTACTAACTTCTGAAGTTAAAGAAGTATGCTAAAATATACTACTTTTTTTTTTTTTTTTTAATCTAGAACATAAGGACTTGCTGCCATAGTTTAACAAAACGTTTAAAATAACCAGTGGAGCAACAGACTCTTCTCCTCTCTTACCTAGTCACAGAAGCCCTCACAGTAGCAAAAGCAGTCCTTGTATAGATCTCTAACATTCAGACTAGGAGTTGCTGCTTTCTTCAGGGGTGAGTGGAAACTCTCATTGAAGGTACTCTGAACTCTTCCCTTACTCTGTACAATAAGAACAACTCTAGCTTGTTCTGATCACCAGTACACCAATACAGGGGAGAAGGAAGTTTTTCCTGGTAAGAAAGAGATAAACCATTTAGAGATCACCTCTCAGATCTGTAACTTTAGTTCAATCTGAAAGCAGTAGAATGCTAATGCCCATGGGATGAAGAGTGGGTGGACTCTCGAGTTCCACACGCAGACTTCCAAAAGTGCCAGACCTCCAAACCAGAACTCCAAGTCACGTGAATCTGGGAATGAGAGTCTTTAAGAAGGGTTGTAGGGTCTGCACTGTAGCAGAGCAGCGAGGCTGGAAGCTCTGCTTTCAGCTGGCTCCCTGCTGAGGGGCTGCAGCTCAGGTCCTGCTGGCCCAGGGGCATTCTGAGTGTGGGCTGCCGGGAACCACCAAGGCCTGCAGTTCCCACCGCTGGTCAGTGAAGTTCACATCCTTGTCAGTGTCTTTGTTACAATAGAGAACATAATTTTCACTTGCAACTACTGAAGACATTCCAGCTGCACTGTTTTAGTGTCAGTATGTAATTCAAAATTTCTGGTTAGTAAGAAATTTTGGGAATGTCTTTCAATACAATTTGGATTGAAACCAGATTTCTTTCCCTAGAAAGGAAATCCTGCTTCTCAGCCTGTTCTATTTCATGCAAATTAATTGTTATAAAAGTTTATTCATAGTTGTTTGAGCCAGAATTTTCACTGGAATCGGATTAGAGGATATAGTTATTGTTGCAGTTCATGTGTTGTTGGCTTTTTTAAGATAAAATGGAAAAAGTGTTGTGGGGTTTTTTTCCTTCTTTTTTAATCATAAAGAAGGAACTAGCATATGTGAAAATGTTCTTGCTTTATATCCAATACCTGTATGCAGTCACTGTAGAAATGAAACTAGTACCCTTTCTTTCCCATTTCCCTCCATTAGAGGATAACTTTCTAAATATTTCTTACTGCTCTTTTTGAGATTTCAGAGTAAGGTGACCCAGAACTTGAATAGACAATTTTTGACCGAGAACAGAAGAAAACTGATTTGTTTATATGCAGGCAGGCTATATTGATCTTAAGAAAGGTGACTATATTGCATTTACATGGCAAGGTTTTGGTAGTGGAGGGGACAATGAAGGCACAAAGAATTAAACTCTGCCAGCATTGCTCTTCTCACACCTATGTTTGTCTTTCTGGGCGTAGCAATATATATTGCTGCAAGATGGAAAGATATCTATTTGAGCCAAGCAGTATGTACATTGAAGAAGTTAAATAATGTAAGTAGCCTGTAAGTAACAAATAGTAAGTAAACTATTTTCATGTGTACAGTGGTTCCTTTGGACAGAACAGATAACGCACACATGGTGCTGGAAGGGCTAGCTTGTATGAATCTAGATATCCTAGCTAATGCATAGAGCTAAACAGTTTGCAAACAACTGAATTTAGGATATTTTTTGTATAGATTTTAGTTTCATTAATATTATTTGGCAGTTTGATGCACAGTCGTTTGAATTTCTGCTTCCAACAGTACTTCTGTTGATAGGCTATAGCTGCTGTTCCCACCAGAAGAGAATTTCAATGTATAGCATGGGTCTGCCCCTGTTGTGAGAGCTGTGCTGTGAGGAAGGAGATGTGGTACATATTAATGTGTCAGTGGATGAGTGATGAGAAAAGATTGATAGGAAGGGCAGCAATTATAATTTTAAAATCACATTTTTAAAATGAAGAGTAGTTATTCTTCAGGAAAAAAAAATGAAATGGGATTCTAAGTGCAGATAGTTAATCCCTAAACTACTTATTACTGTTTATTATTTTAAAAGTCTGAAGATTTGTTTGAATGGGCCTTGTAAAAGTAATTTCCATGGGAACTTTTGAAGTGTAGAATGGAACTTTTTGGTTTGTTTATGTTAGCATGTCAATCAGAAGCAAAAAAAACCCCAGGGACCTCAAGCCTCAAGATGACTCAAGAGTCATCTGTAAAGATTCCGTTGAAGTTTTGTTTCTAGGAAACAAATCAGAAGAGAATCAACAATTGTAGGATAATTCTTTTTTATTTCTAACCAGACGTGTGTTTTTTTGTTTTGTTTTGTTTTTGTTTTGTTTTATTTTTTGTCAAATTCTAAGGTACATCGTATAGTTTTCTTGTTAGAACCAAAATTATTCTGATTCTTTTCTTTAGATTTTCAGATAGTCGCTGTTATAGTTAGTGGAAAATTCTGTCATATTGACCCTATTGCAATGAGAAATATTTAATTGGATGGTTACTTTTATAGGGAAATGGCATTAATAAAATTGATATTTACAAATAAAATCAATTGTGAATTCCTGTACTGTATCCCCACAATAGTCCTTATGCTATCATATTTAATATGAATTCTTCAGAAATATAAGTGCACTAGTTTTCAACCAGAAGTTGGAAATAATCCTGAATTGTTGTTCTTCTAATTAAGAAAGAGTATGCTGTTGTTGTCAATGAGGAAACAGTGGTACACTGGCTATGTTCCCTGATAGTTCCTCCAGTAGAGGTTTTTCAGACAAGACATATATTAATTGTATAAACAAAGTGACTCTAAGTGTAATACTTGCATTCCAGGTCTGCACAGATCACTCCCTCCAACTTCCTGGGGAAACAGAAAGTTTTCTACTGGCAGTGTACTGATTTTCAACCTTGTGTACTCTAGCAATTTTCATAGCTAATTTTTCACTGATGTAGTCCTGCTGCTTGTGAAAGTGATGTAAACTGCGTGTAGACAAGGCTAAGGGCAGAATGAAGAAAAGTCATAAAAATTCAGGAGCCAGACATGGATGGCTGCTTGGATCAAGGCATAGTTTGGGTGCCCATGTAGCTTGCCAACATGAGGACAGCCTCCAAGTCTGCTGTCTTTCTAAGTCCCACAATCTGTAATTTCTTTACAGTTAATTGCTCTTCTGGAAGCCTCCGGAAGGTTTTCTTCTTCTGTGCCTCTCAAAGAAACTTCTCTGGATCCTTGCCTAAGTCATAGCCCTTTGTCCTGCTGCAGCCAGCACTGCTGGTTTTATTGGAGGCTGCAGCACAGAGCATTGTGGAGCTGTGAAGGCAGGGCATTCGCTAATAAAGAAATCCATGCCGCTGTTCTTGTAATGCTTCAGCTGAAGTTTCCTAAAACAAAACTAACTCAGTTTATTACTTTTGGCCTGTTTAAACAACACTGATATAAATATAACTTGTGCAAAAGTTTGGGTGTAGGCTCTTATTTCTTAAATATATTTAAGGACAAAAATGCAGCAGAATTAAAATGGCTTTTGTTTATAACTCCACTGTCAAAATCAAATGCTTTTAGTCTTAGCAGGATGCATGCTACTCCTTAATTTGTAAACTTCCTTCCATTCGAGTCCCAGTGTTACAGCTTTTATCTGGGGAGGTGGGTAACCTGACCTTTCAGCGAGTGAGCCAAATGCATGTCTTCTTCATGGCTTACACAAGGCACGTCAGTTATGCATTTTGCCACAGTTTGTAGCTTTAAACTGAGCAGCTGTTGCCTGACTGTTAGTTTGGACAAGTGCAGCGCGCAGGCTTTGGACGGTGTTGGAAGTACCTGCTCTGCTGGCATTTTAGGAGGAATCTGAGATTCAATGGAAGACACTTTTGCTGGTAAGATTTACATTTCTCTGGCCTGTAATACAAGGCTCTGTAGTTATATTTAGTTAGTTAAAACAAAATGAGAGCTTTATTTCCAGAGTCAGAAGTGGACTAGGTGGATATTTTCTAATCTCATCTTGGATCTATAATGTCTACGTTTAATAACAGGGCTTTAAGGACACTTAAAACTATTGCTACATGGAAAACGAAGTAGGGATTTAATATAAACAATATGAAATAAAAATGCCTCACAGTTTTAAGTGTGTATTTTACATTTCAGCTTGTCTGAAGTGGAGCATAATATCAGTGTTTGTAAGTAGTTTAGGTATACTTTGCATTTATTTGGTTCACATTGCAACTATTTCAATATCAAGTTATGTCGTGTGACATTCCTTTGTTTTGTGTTCTATAAAAGTGAGTGTCTCTTGCAAAAAGTGCTGGAGTAAATACGAATGTCAGATATAATCAGATTTTTAAGAGCACTAGAGACAGGAAATGTTTTTTTTACATTTCATGAATGACTCAGGTTTTACACATTAGTAACATATTTTTGCATGTAAATCTATTCTTGATTTTTCTTTTCCTTTTGCAACTCTTGCTCTTTTGTCTTCAATATACAAGTATGTACATATACTGAGTGTATACATACCAGTAAATAGTCTGTGTTATGTGGATTCTTAAGGCATATGATCTCCTTTCTGAATAGCATGAAGGCATAGCACGTATAAAAAAGCCTTTTGCTACTGACTGACCATAAAGAAACACCTATATTCACATATATGAAGCTGTCGTGTGTAACTTGAATGAATGACAATAACATTTTACTCTGTATAAGGAATGTCTTATGTGCTAACCCTCCTGTTTCCCTAAACTGACATGAGATAATGACAATGACAAACATTCACCATCCAAAGAGATGGCATCTCGTTGCAATAGAAAGATTGTATTGTTTGTCAACACCTTTATTTTAACTTCAGTGATTTAGAAAGTACAGGGAAAAAAAAATGCTCTGAGTATTTTTTGGCTGATTTGTTGTGTTTCGGTTTTGATTTGAGGTAGAATAATGCATCCATTTTATAGAAAATAAGCCGATATGAGAATTTTTTGCTAGTGCATAGTTTGTTTGGGTTTTGTTTAAGGGACTTCATATTGACAACATTTTCTAACGTCTAAGCATGTTCTTTGGAAATAGTTGTTGTGTATAAAAAAGCATTACTGCATATTTTAATAATTCTGAAAGAGGTAAATGACCAGTGATATTTATCAAGAATGAATTGAAAATATGTTGCTTACCAAATACCAAAACAGTAATAAAAGAACTGGAAATATAATACGAAGCTAGAAGAATCTTAAAATATTTATTGTGAATACTTTTAAGAGCTTTAAACAATTGTACAGCAATTAAATATGTTTCTTTTAAATCGTCATGGAGTGGGTACAACAGGTTTTATGCACTTTTGCAGGTTTCCTTATGAAATTGACTGTTCAGATCTTTTAGAAGAGGGACAGATCTGATGCTGTTACGTTACGTTCCCCCTGCCAGCCCCAATCACCTTTACAATCTCCCTTTTCTCTGCTGCGTTGGAATAAAGCAGAGGTACTTTTGACTTCATGGAGAATTGGTCTTTTCTGAAACTGTTATTCACTGGGGAAAAAAAAAAAGGCTTAGTCTGAAAAAACATTGAAGTTTTGAATGCCTTTTACTGTGTTACTGTTCAATTTAGGAAAGATTTCATCTGAAGTTGTGCACTTGTATTTACTTCTTCAGAGTTAAGTTGCAAAGCTCTGTAAAGAAATTGAACAAAAATTTCTCTAACGTGAAGATTTATTTATAACAATGGAGTAGTTATTGAACTGTTATAAATATGTACAGTCTTTTCTGTAAATTCTTGTGACATTTTTTTAAATAAATATTCTTTTACTCAGTTTTCAAAAGTTGAAGAATTCAGATTGGTGACATTGTCTTTGGACTCTGATCCTGAAAATAACTACCTCTAAAGACATTGTCTATATGGGTTTTATATAACTGCACTTTGGTTCTGTATTTGTAGGTATTAATATGATTTCATTCTATCTCTAGCTATGGAACTGCAGCCACAGGAACTGCATTGAAAATTTTACTAATCTCAGGAGGGCATCACGTGGCAAACACCCAACTTTATTTTCACATACTTCATCATCCAGTAGCCTGTAAGCCATTGTGGCATGAATAGTTCCAAGTAAGAAACCAGCACAGTAACTAATGTGAAGTCTAAGTGATCAAGAAATGTTTAGAATGGTCAGAAAAGAATTGGAACTGTCTTTAAGATCCCTTCAAAACCAAACCATTCTATGATTCCACGATTCCCTTGGATATGAAACAACTGAAAGGAATTCAACTCAGAGCTGAAAAAAGAGCAAAGTTGCAGAAAATGTTGTCAGTGGGGAAGGACTGAAAACAAAATGGGTTTGCTCTGTAGAGAAAGTACTGGAGTTGCATGATAATCTCCAGCTGTAAGGAGAAAGTAAGCAGACTGTCCTTTTATCCTACTGGGAATGAGACAAAAAAAAAAAAAAAAGAATCTCAACTGCGAATAGGTATTGTGATAGAAAGGAGGTTTGGTGGAGAAGGGAGTCTCATCAGATTCAAGGACCTCTCCACATAGATGGTACTTGAAGAAAATGGGTGCAGGTAGTGTTGGCTGCAAAACCACCAAGGCAGAAGGTGCAAAGGCTGTGAAATCAGAGGCGCATGGACTGAATACAGAGGGACTCATTTCAGAAAGACCTTACATGAAACAAAAGGCTTGTGGAGAGAAAAAAAAATATATTAGTCATTGAGTGGATGATGGCACAGCAGACTGTAAGATAGGAGGGCTACAGGAGCATGATAGGGAAAATAATTCATAAATTGTAAAGCCTATAGAGATACCTCTAGCTATGGTCAAACAACCTTTATAAAATGTAGTATGTTTTAACCCAGTAGCCTCTATTTTAAGCTCAGCAGTTGGTAGACAGAAGTGTTCATGCAAAGCCTATGGAGGAACACTTAGAACAAACCATCCACGTGCACAGCTTTTTCCAGTGGTCATTGATGCTCACAGTCATAGGGATGTGACTTGTTTCTCATTTGAGTTTGTCTGTCATCAAGTACCAGCTGTTTATTCTTGTTACGCTTTTTGCTGTTGAATTAAAGTCTTTAAAAACTGGTATGTTTTCCCTGCTGGAAATCCTTATATTTATACTACAGTCAAAGCACCTCTTGGTTCTCATTTAGTGCACTAAAGCTTTGCACTTCTGATCTAAATCTTTCCCTTCTACTCATACAGCTTAGCCCTAGAATAATTTTTTAGCTCTTCTGTGCATGCTCTGTGGCTTGTTCACATCTTTAGAAAACAGAAAAGATACTGTGTTATTGGTGTCATCAGTGGTTTGCACAGAAGGAGCTCTCTTTGCCATCTCCTTTTTTTGCCATCTGAAAAAAGAAAGTGAAGGATTTTGGTTTTTGTTTCTTGTAGTTGTAGTTAGTCTAACCATCTGCTCAAAGCAAGACTGAGGCATTTTGTGAACAATGTAGTTGATATGAAGTTTTCGTGTTTGGCAAGGCTAAAGATAAGTAGTATTTGAATCTTCCATACATAAGGTAGGAAGAAATGAGTGATACTGAGGAAAGCTATGCATGTTGAAATCTGTGTTTACCAAGTCAGGGTTTGTTTAATGCTTTGTGTAGTCTATTGTTTTCACTCTCAGCTTCCAAAAATGCGCCGGCTCTGTTCTCTGCAGTTTGCTGTATTTCACTAATACTTCCATGTCTTAAACTTTTGAATCATCAAACATATTTGAGTTCTAAGGCCGAATCAGGCAAGCTCATTCACTGTAGTTCAAATGCATCCTGAGGAAAGAAACAAAATCTCAGCTCTGACATCTCAGCAGTTCTTGTGATTGTACTGAGTGCTTTTCATTAAGCTACGCTGTATTTTTGCTGTCTCAGGACTATAGATTCTTTCCTGGACTTCACAGTTTGTTAAGCACACTGGCATTTCCATTGGGATAGATGCATACTTCAGAAGTAGTAGTCAGCTTTTGAGGAAATCTGTCACGTTTGCTCAGATCTGGGCCCATGCCAGATACTCTATGACTCTAGCAGTCAACTAGCAATTCAGATGTGTTGTAACTGATTCTCCTAATAAATGTGCAGATCAACTTTTATCTACTTTTATGTAGCTCTATAAGTAATTCAGCTGAACAATTTAATTAAATTTACTGGATCCGAATGTAGAGAGGCAATATCCAAAAGACTTGTGGTTCATGTGCCGGTCTCTATTATGAGTGCATTATATGAATGAATGCATCTACTGAAGTATATTTGGAGCAGCTGAGAATCTTATGCATATTTTGTTGATTGCTCTAATCTACATGGATTTGAGTATTTCATTCAATGGAGATGTTCTAAGTTCTTTGACAGTTTAGGTGTGTTTACTGCGTTGCTAATATATTTGCTTTCCAGTACTTTTATGGGTAATTCTTAGATGCTGTAGTTTGTTAATACTGCCGTACTTTTCAGTTACTGAGATTTATCTTTTCATACAGGATTAGAAAAAGCTTCAGTATTTTCTGACAAGTTTAATTGTAGGTCATTTTAGCGCACGTGTGACTAGAATTGGAGTATTAGCAGCAGGGTTTACAATGTGAGGAAAACATTGATAAGGTGCTATCTTGGCCCTGTCAGTTGGTAGCAAAATTGCCAGTGACATCAGTGGAGTCGGGATTTCATGCAATACATTTTTATGTTTGAGTTAATAAAATTCTAAGAATTATTCCTCCCTCTGTGTCATATCAGGATTGATTTCATTGCATCTAACTATCCTTGACAAAAGTCAGTCTAGGATAGATTAAATTACTTTGAATCATGTTTTGTTTGTTGTAACTTCTTGTCATTTGTTTCATGGCAAATATCTGTCAGGCTTATGGTCGGTGATGTCTGTGTAGTGTCTACTTTCTGAGCTCGTATCAGAAGTTACTGTCAACCCAGCTATGCTGCTTCTTATACATAATTTTACAGTTAACACTAAATTCTGTGTTGCCTGTAGTAAAATTTGTGAGTACTTGGTAGGTTACCTGGCTGTGTCTGGACTGCACTGCTGTCGTGGTTCATATCGGAGTGATGAGGTCATGGATATAGCCACAGAAACAGTGTCCTTACATTTCATGGGCTCACTGTTCAGTGGTAGGGTCATATTGACATGGCCTGAACACAGGTTTTGCTGATTTTAATTTGTCTCTTTCATTTTTAAATGTCTCCCAGCATCCTTCAAAGTGGGCTCCCAGGACAGTCTTGGTGATTCTAGAAAGCTTGCTAATAGCTTGCTGGCAGCAGTACTTTCTTAGAACACATACGGACATGATATAACATCACATACATGACTTACTGTGATGGGAAGTTGTGAAATGATGCTAATCCTTCATAAATTAATGCACTTATTTTTGTTAGCTTCCCATCATCTTGCTCATACTGGAAACTGAACTTGCTAAGAATGCCCACTGTTAAGACTCATTTGAAAGTTTTGTGGTAATTGCGTTAATTAAATGTTTGCATTGAAATGTGCTTCCTACCATTACCTTTTAAAATTTTGGAAACTGCATTCTGAAAGGAAGAAAATATCTAATAGATTCTTTCATTTGTGTAAACACATTATGCGGTTTTGTTCTTTACTCAGAATTAGCTACGAGAGCTGTAGTAATTATTGTTCTACACTGGAAATGTATGTTCCAATTGCATCTTAGGAAGGAATGTGAGAGGGTGATAACCAGGAGGATTGCTGCTGCTCAAAACAGAGACATTGGTTTATTTTCCCAAATTGGACAGGGAAGCAAAAGAAATGAATTACTTCCCTCCTGAAACAATGGCAGGACAAAAATCAGATTTGATTCCTGTCTAGTTATAGGCTTTGATTTTCTCTGACTGGGCTCCCAGGTTATATTTTAACTCTACATGCTAAAGAAAACAAATAAAAACAACAACAACAACAACATAAAAAAAAACAACCAAACAAAAAAAACCCCACCAACCAACCACTTAATTTAACATACTTTGTAAATTTACAGGAAAATAATTTTAATAAGTATGACATTCAGCAATGAGCTTGGGGGAAAGAAGACTACCTGGGTTGCCAGACATTTATGGGCTTCCAAAGCTTTTAACTAGCATGTTTCCAACTGCTTGGATCTTCAGTAGTACAGAATATATATGAAAGCAACATGTTACATTACCATTATATTTTTAAAAATTCCTCTTAAAGCATCTATAAAGTAACCAACTTTTTGATTAGAACAGTACTTGTAGAACTTAGCCCATTATATCATGTATCTCAGAGAAGGAGTAAAACCTGTTTCTGGTTGTTTGTCTTCATTTTATATCCTCATCTATTATTTTCAGTATGCCTCTAAACATTGAAGACATTTATTAGTTGTTAAAATAATTTTTAAGCCAAAATACCTTTTATTCTGTCTCCAAGTATATTCCTTTAAAGCACACATGCTTAACTCAATGAGACTGTGCCTGCATAATACAAAATTGCTTTTGCATTAGTTAATGGATGTGCCTGTTTTAATACTAGCTTTGAAGATAGGTCACACTTAAATCCCAGTACAAGAAAGAAATGCAGGTATGTATTGATTGGGTCACTACAGAAGAGGAGTTCCTCAGGGTTTTCCTGTTTGCTAATTGTGAATTTAGTTTGCACTTCTAAAACAACCTCCTCTCTTTTTGACCAATCCCAGTGAATACTCTCTGAATTTCTTGAAATACTCATGTTCCATTTCTTTAATAATGAAGTGCAAGTGCCAAATGGCTGTTATGTGCTAAATGGCCCTTCATTCTGTTGTGAAACCAATTTATTTATTTCCAGTTCATCATTTTTCTCTACATTTTGGTATTCTGTTTAAATGTGTCCTTGGTTCATTTAGTCATGTATGAGATTCCTTTCAGATTTTCCTTTATTTAGTGAGTTTTGAACCCAGAGGTGGAGTTACTGCACTGTAATAAATATTTCTTTATAGCAGTATAGAATTCACTATTCTTATCAACCATTTTTTTTAAAGAATCTTTTTATGTTCTATTATAAAAAATACTTTGTTATAACAGCACTTTGAAAGACAGTACTGTTTCACTGGGTTTTTCCTGCTATCCACTACCGGCTTAAGTAATAGAAAACTGTTATCACAGTAGCTTAGTGATGTACTATTTCATTTTGTTGACTGATAAGTTAGTACCTTCTGTATTAAGCATGTCTAATGTCTTAGGGGTTATTATATGTAAGTTATTATTACTGTTATTTTGAACTCAGAAAGATTTCCTGAATTTTACTTTCATTCGAAATGTGAAAGTGTTCGGTGTCAATGACTCTACCACATTACAAAATAGTCTCATCATGGAGTGTTCAGAGCCCACAGAAAAATGAGATACAGAGTTCTTCCCAAAATTAATTGGCAAAGATGTGTGTTGGAGCATTTATTCTACAGTTACAGGGATCGTAAGTTGAATTTGTGTCAGATAAAATGTAATACATAAAGAATGGGTGTAGTTTCTTAGCAAATCACACAAAGATACTTTGAGGACAGCTGAGTATCAACAGTGTTTTCTGTTAGGGGTTCTATTCTCTCTCCTTTCTCTGTGAAATAATTACATAGAGGACAGATCTCAAACTAATGTTATTATCGGAATCTGTTTGTGTACATGCTGAGAGCAGGCCAGAGTGATGAAACCTCTGAATCGATCAAACATTTTTTAAGTGTATTACGTTCCTTTAAAATTCTTTCACTGCTAAACTTCAGGGCTTAAATTGGGAACATTTAATCAAGTCTTGTTTTTACTGGACATGATTTGAATTCATTTTATACCAATAATCACTAAGAATAACAGCAGAAATACCTTATGCAGCTGATTTGCCTCTTTTGGTTTGTGTGGAAACTTTGGTAGCGTCTGTCACTCATCGGATAATATTTATACGAGGATTCAAAAGGAAAAATACATTAATCATGAAGACTGTGCATTTATCAAATCACACTTAATTCTCACCTTATTCCTTGACACCATTGTCCTTAAAATCAATTTCTCGGTTTGGCTTCTAGTCTTTATCTTTTACTGCTGATGTCATGGGCAGTTTTGCTATTTGCTTCACTGTGTGTGACACTGAAGCTGTGGAGAGCTTTTGTATCATTTTTAACTTAAAGGACTGTATTTAATGATTGTTTTCTACAGTGCAACAATTTTCATTGAAATAGTTCCTTGAACTTTGGCTTTCCTATTACCTGTGCTATTTGAGAAGCTGGACAAGGTAGGAAAATATACTTGTCTTTCCCCCCTGTCTTTGAAGAGTCTGTAGTTGCATGTAGCCTGGCCTTGAAGGTAAGACCAAAGTAGGAAGGATGTTTATTGTGAAATGTATTCCTGAGGATCTTAAGGCCAAGAACGCATTTTGGGGTTGTGTTTGTGATGGCTGTTAGAAGTTCTGCAGCTGAGGAGCAAGTTGCAGCAGACTATTAACTAAATGCAGAGGAAATCCAGCACCTCCAGGATAGAAAGGAATGTTTCTAAGATGAGGTTTTGAAACATTCAAGATGTCTGTTGTGGTATCACAGTTATTTACATAGTGTGTGCTGTGACATACTGCATCTACTCTTCATCTTCTACGCTTCAAAATTTGAAAGAGGTAGATATGAAAATTAAGATCCTAAGCTTCAGCTGAAATGGGTACCTGAGTTCTTTTTTTTTCCCCACCGTATCTATGTGGAAAAAAAAAAAAAGAAAATGAAAAAGAAAAAAGGAAAATAATTTTTCATTCATCTTGTCCAAAATATTCAAATATTGGAACCTGATCTGAAGTTCTTGTGTTCTGTGTAACCATTAGATGTTTCTCTTTTGGAAAGTTAACTCAGAGATATATGTGTTTTCTTTTGTTCTGTCAGTGCACAGAAACTGTGCTATGATTTTGGAAGTATTTTGTATCAGTTTTTGTGGATGATGTTATAGCTTGGGTTCTGCTTTAACTCAGGCAGAAACTTGTTCTTTTTGCAATGGGAACCATGCATTTCTTTTTCTAAAACACTTATTTTTCTCCAAAGTCAACTCATAAGTCTTCCCTTTCAACTGTTCTTTTTAGGTGCTGTAATTTATCTAGTAATTTATATATATGTTTATTTAGCATTTGAACTTAACATTCCATGCAGTACGCTGTATTTCTACCCAGTATTTTAAAAGCTTTTGAATCTGTATTCAAAAGCTGCATAGAGAGTTGTCCTGCTAGTTCATGTGTCGCCATATTGCCAGAAGCTCAAGATTCTGATAGGCTGCTAACGTGCCAGCCTTTAGAAGAAAGATTAATGAAGTGTATGTGTAAGCAGAATATTGCTGAAAACATCTCCAGGAGACTGGCAGAGGAGAGGATTCCTTTGATGAGATTTCACTGCAGGAAAATAAGGAAAAATCAGAAACAGTTCAACACCAAGCCTGGCAGCATACTGGCAGAATTTCTTTTTGCTCACAGCAGCCATAATCTGAGCATGGAGCATCTTAATTTGCTGAATAAATTCTTTAAAGTAGCTGCTATTACAGCATGATTGAAGGCAGCAAGATTGAACGGTGTGACAGATATTCACTGTCTGACAGTGCAGTCTTGTCACAGGTTACTAGAAGACTTCTTCTGTATCTCTCCATAGGAAGAATTCAAGTGAATGGTCACCACTGTTCCAAGCCAATCACCATTTTGTATAGTAATAATCTAAGCCACAGTGAGTTTTTAAATGGAAGGCAGAGGAATTGAGGTTAGGGCTGGAAGAATACTTGGAAGGAGAGATGGTCCTCTTGAGTAGGCTGGATAGAAAGTGACAACCAAAACATTGCCTCGATATAATCAGGGAGGTGTTCATCTTTAACTGTTGTTACAGTAGATGAAATTTTAGTATAATTTGAAAGCATTTAGATGTTAAGCCCTGTAAAATTCTTTTCTTAAGAACAGTAGTGAAAGTTAAAAAATAAACAGGAATCACGTAAGTTCCTCTTTCATCCCACAATTGTATGTCCTGTAGATTTTTTAAATCTAAAATCTTTCAACGTACAAATCCTTTTTATTGTTTCAAGTGAGATTTGCATGGTGTCTATTTATTGACATATTAATGCTTATCTAAAAGGGGATTTTTATTTCAGCATACACCGCTTGTTCTTGTCATCTATGACACTGAGGTTCGTATAGAGTTATGCTGTCACTGGCGTTCAAATCATGCCCCAGAGAGCATGGATTATGTATTTCAGTTCATGCATTGAAGAAAAATACCTCTTTGAAACAGGAGTATTTGGCTTCCTTTTCTTTTAATATTGTGATGAAGCAATGAGAAAGTTAGGAACCATCCAAAACTATTGAAAAGCTCCTGCCCCTTGAGCATCTTGTTCCTCTTCTGCCTTTGAGAATTTTTCACTGTGGAAGAACTCAGACTTCAGTCAGTAATTCCCGAAGCTTTCTGCCCCTTGCCATCACCTGATATGCTGTCTGGATGTAATCTTTGCGTAAACAGATGCAATTCCAGAACTAGCTTAAAAAATTTTATTTTTAAGTTGGACATGTCCAATATATTAGCATTCCTTACTAGGTATACTGGCCTGAAATTTAGTCAAAATTCTACGCTTAATCTGGTGAGGGTACTGAATTGTCTTATCCATCCCCTAGTCCTTAAAGCATCTCTAAAAATGTTGATTTTTAGAGTAAAATCAAAAGTAGTGAAATCTGTCATTTTTGCAGTGTAGTGTTGTCACTTCCCAGTGTGGCTAGAAGTTACTTTTAAATCTGCTGTTGCTGTGTGAGGTGCAGCAAGGCAGATGCCATGTTGGTGTCAAATAGCTTTTGGGTTCTAATTTTCAACTAGTTGATTGCATATTCACTATTGATCCACCAAATTTGTAATTAACCTTCTTTAGGCAGGTTCTCTGAAATCAGGATATATGTAGTTTCATGAGCTACAGTAGAAGGTGAAGGTCCCCAGAACTAGCAGGGCTCAGGTGGCCCATTGCCAGGCATATAGACTGGAAGCAATAAAGCTGCTTTCTGAATAAACATGTAAGTGGTGGATCTCTTCAGACTTTTGGCAATATTCATGCTGCTGGCTCATCCCTCCTAAGGTCTGTAAAGAAGCCTTTGTACCAGCCAACCCTTGCATAAGACCAAGTGCCCTTTGTAGCTAAAGTAGCCATTTGCTTTGGTGGTTATCTGTTCAGTCAGTATGTTCAGGGCTTGTTATTTCAGACACACTAGAAATGTTTGCTGTCTGGTCTAACCCATAGTATCACACTGATTCTTCTGCAGATATTCTGGAGGCACTGCTAGTTGTCCCTGTGTATCTGCAGGAGAACACAGTCCCCAGCACTTTGCTAGCTGCCCTGAACTGGAAAGGAATTAGGATATCAGCACAAAACGTAACTTTTTCTGAGATCTGCTGCTGCTTTGACGTAGTCAAAATTACTGTTAAAATGCCACTGTCTGCATCCTTTTTTTTTTCTTCCAGTGAGAATACAGTCTGAAGCAAAACCAACTCCTGCATTTCTTATGGGCAGGTCTGTGCCTGTTTCTTATCAGCTGTAACCAGTACCAGCCAAAGAGCACATGGAGCTGGAAATGCTTGGTTAAACGTGTTGACAGTATGTGGTAACTCAGAGACAAACAGCCAAATTCATCTTTTCTATGCTGCACAATATTTCTGTGAATGACTCAGGCTAGCAGAGTGGTAAATCTCTGGGCTGCACTGCCATTACCTGAGCAGCAGTGTAGATGTAGTTACACAAGGCACGTTGTACACCATGGATGCTGGAGACAGGCATGGCAGTCTCAGGTGAACTCATGGTGATAATTCACTTTAAGTTCCTTCTGTATAGTATGTCAGGGTGTGTATACTTAGATTTTACACAGGGTCATCTGAATTAAATCACAGTGTTTAAATGGCTTTTCAGTTCAAACTTGTCAGAAGGAACATCTGAAAAATCTAAGGACTGTTATGTACCTGTTAATTCAACATTAATATATAAATTAAGTCTTCATATTGGTTTTCTTTAAACAACTTCAGAATTTGAATTAATGTTTCTCTGTGCATAATTTTTGCCCTGTAACAGTGCATGCATATCCTTTGTGGTAAAAACAAAACAAAAACAGTTATTGTTTCCCAAGTCTAAACACGTCTCAGCAGTCCTGTTGCTTATGCCATTTGTTTAGTGGAATTCACTTTCAGTTAGAATGGGTGAAGGAAGATTGCATATCCAACTATTCACAACGTGTTGGTTTTTTTTTCTCTTGGATTTTATTTGACTGATGCTGTAAGAGAACCCAGATGAGCCTGCTTTTCAAACCAGAATCCTTTGCTGTTTCCTAAAGCAAGAAGTGATTTTAGGAATAAGCTGTCAGTTGTAATTTGCTGCCAGGGTTACAGGCACTGCATGTATTTGCCTCTGGCAAAAGCCACTGTGCTGCACAGTTCATGAGGTCAGGATTTTGTGGTATGAAATTGTAGTTTAATTCACTTATACCTCAGTGTGATGTTGTCTTTTGTCAAGTCTTCTCCAGGGGTTTCATGGCTCTGGTCAATGATAAAATCTCAGCCTGAATACAAAGTCTGCTCTGAACATAATGCCTCCTAGTTTATTTTGTTGGCCCTCAACATCAGATGTGGATGTTGGTGGTATGGCTGTAGAGATTGAACCATCCCACCAGTACTCTGTTACATGTTGTTGCCATGTGACAAATGGCAGCAGAGGGGCAGTCTGGCATAATGGTTTCTGTCATGGAAGTGTGTATGAATCAAAGACGTGTCATTGAATTCCTCCATGCGGAAAAAATGGCACCCAGTGACATTCATGGATGCTTGTTGCATGTTTATGGAATCCAAATAGTGGATATGAGCACAGAGTGACAGCATTTCGGCTGTGACAACAGTGGGTCACCTCTGCTGGCATGCCTGCTCTGGTTTATTGCTGGTGAAGATGAGTAGCTAGTGGTGGTGACTGTGTTGAAAAATAGTGTTTTGTAGCTGAGAATTTGCTCTACAGTGTTCTTGTGCTCTTTGTATCTGTTGTAGTTTCAATAGGAATAAATAGGTAGCATTGCTTTTGGAGTGACCTACGTATAGATGCATTACAGTTCCTTAGGGATCTATTTCTAGCAAAATTCTGACTTCTCCAGGTGATGTCCACCTTTTCCCCATTGTTCTGTAGAAACCAATGTTCTTTTAATCTGGCCTGCTGTGGCAACTCATGGCTGCAGCACTGGAGAGCCCCTTCCCCAATTGTCTTGTTATTACCACAGTCAAATTAAACTCAGAACAGGTATTCACAAATGAGCTGTGAAGTTTGCTGTTTCTGTTTCCAACCTGAAAAAGTGCGAGAGTGTGTCTGTGATTTTACTTGTTTTGAAATCGGATTATTTTCCTTACAGACCCTGGGTAAATTAATGTTCTCTTCTTCAAATCATCATCTGGGAATCTCCCTTTTCTCCAAGTATTGTCTTCCGCTCACTGATGCTTAGGTCATACTAAGCTCCAATTTTATTTAGCATGAATGCCTTATCGTTCCACAGCTTCCCTGCTATTAATTTACAGTGCACACTTAAGAGGTAATTCATATTGCCTGGTTTAGGGATACTGAGAGAGAACATGTAGGTCTTCGATTTTTTGATTACTTGACTCATAAGTAAATTTGCAGAATAAATAGGATCCACTGATTGCAGTTATTTCTGCAGTGAAATTGAATTTGCCCTTGATCCTGTTCTATGGCAACCTTCCTACTCAATTTAGTATCAGCCCTTCAATACTGGAATGAGTTATTTGCATTCAGAATTGATGGCAGTGAATTCATGTTCATTAAGAGATAGAGAGATGTTTTTAATTATACAGCAGAGGAACAGGAAATGAATAAACTCGTTGGTTTGGTTGTTACAGTACTGGGATACGTTGCAGCTGAGAGACCACAGAATAGTGCTATCTCAGTTATAATGATCTGTATCTGAAGCTTGTGTTCAATTAAACTGCCATACATTCCATATCTAAGTGTTTTCTGTTCTGGGAAAGTTTTTATTGTATTTTTTGAACAGAATTCTTCTATATTATCTACATTGACAGTTGTTCACCTTTGTCTCTTTTTCATTTTTTCACTGTAAACATAATGAATGTTGCAGAGGAACAGTTGGGATGATGTCTGTAGCATTGTTTGCTAGAAACATTTCTATTAAGATCCAATTATTGCATGATAGTGATACAGTGGGAATATGTTTTTTTACTCATGTAGATACTTATAGTACACGCTACCTTTTAATATGATTGAAAAAAAAAAATCCCCTGAGAATTTTGTATGATTTCAATCACAGCAGTATAATTTCATGGAAACAATGTTTATTATTAGTCTATTATCAACTGAACAATAAGATGTCATAATATCCTCAATAATTACTTTTATTGCTGTGGTTATTGAAACCTGTTTTCTGCTTTAGAACACTTGGTTTTCACAGGATCTTCTTCCGGGAGCCTTCTAGAGAGAGAAGACGTGTTTAATGATTCCAATTTTCACTTCTATCGTTTTCAAAACACTGATTTTGAATAATACAAAATACTTTTTGTTTTTCTTCTCAAAATAAGTGCAGAAGGAAAAGCAGTCTAGAAATAAAACAGAGACAAATCCTGTTACTTCATTTATCAAATCACCAGACTTCTTTGAAAGTCAGCTTTCATTTTATTGACAAGTTTACTCTTTTCTAATTGTACTTATTTCAAGAAGAAAGTGTCTTTTTGCTGGGTGTATTCTCTCTGTAATGATGCATAGCACATTCCTACAAATATCAGTTTAAGAAGTACTGTGTTTGACTTTGGATGAAAGTAATTCTGTGCCACTGTCCTTACTTGGTCAGAATTCACATGGAAAGTGACGTGATTTTATCAAAGTACAAATTGAATGGTTGGCAACTGTAAGTTTGGGCAGGATTTAGCACTTGTGACATTTGTGTGGTTACAGTCAGGCCCATATCTGTTTTCCTTCTGTCTTTCTCTTAATTCTCCTTATTTGCTGAAATCCAGTACTGAATTTCTGCTTAGAGAAAACTGATGGCGGCAGCTCAACATTTATAACACATTGTGTATTAGTAAATCATCTGTATGAATGATGGAAAAAAATCTAAGAAATAAGCACCTTTTAATTTTAGCTTTACAAGTAATATGGTAAATAAGCAGATTGTTTTGCTTTTGTTGCTAGGAAGTATTGCATGTTGTGAAGGACTGTTTAGTAGAACATAGAAATGTGGGAAAAAATATGAAAGATTACACTAATTAACACTGGCCTTCCAGCAGAATTTTTAATGTTTTTATTGATGAAAGTCCCTTTGCAGTTTTCTTTAAAGTGAGCTCCTTGTTTTTCATTTTCAGAAAAATCACAAGTCAGTCTCATGCTCATATATCAAACACAAACATAATCGGGTTTAATAAAGTAAAGAAGATCAGCAAAAATCCAGGTTTTCGCGACTGTGTTGGAACTTTCATGAACACACATACACACGGGTTTTATATACTTAAATACTTGAACTTTGTTTATCCATCATAGACAAATTAAAGATACGTGGAAATTCTAAGTTTTATAATAATAAAAGTTGAGTGCAGCTAATTTGTTGATGCGAGAGCTTCTTAGTAAAACCTTGTAAAAGTTTTGTCTTGAAAAAAAAAAAGCAAAATGAACAATTTCGTCAGATGGCATTTTTTTCAAGAGTTTATGATGTGTTGGGGCTGAATAATTCCCTGACGCAGACATTCTGTATTTTTCTTCCACTCTTTTGTTAGAGGAGGTGAGGCATTTTGTTCCCGTGCATATCAGAAATGAAGTCAACCTGTGAGTCCTTTTTTAATGCTTGCCAGAGGTTATCTTGTTTTGATTAATAGAACCAATGCCTGCTATTTAAAAGATTATCTGCTTAGCTTGTTTATCAAAAGGGTAAACGAATCTGTCAACTCCAGCGTTAGACAACTTGCAGATGAACAGTGAAGGTCTTTCCCATTTTCTTCTGCAGTTTTAGCTATAACTTGACATAGCAGCACACAACTAATATTGCAACTTGCTGCAGAAGCAGCTGATTTGCTAATTTTATTAAGGATTATGTCCTGCCTTAACTCTTAAGAAGGAAATCTCCTCTGATTTTGGCCTGAAAGCAGTTCCATTCTGCAAGTTAATTCCAAGACCTGGTCTTTCTTTGAAGCGCAGAAAGATAGCATCTGTTTCCTGAGGGACACAGAGTGACAACAGAGCTGGAGGACCTGTAGATGGGAGCGATAGAGAGTTTCACAGCAGAGACTAGCAAACAGAGCAATGCAGATCAGTTCTTGGCATGAAAAATAATGAAAGTTATAGACTGGAAAAAGAAACAAAGAAACTGTCCAGGAAAAAAAAAAAAAAAAAAGGCTTGATTAGACAGAGAGAGAGAGAGAGAGAGTGTAGGAGACTTTTGTGCGGGGTTTAAATCATGGGCAGGAGGATGGTGCAGCTGAGGAGGATTCTGGATTTTCAGTGACGGAGTGCAGGAGGCTGGAATGGGGAAAGATGAAAGATTGGACACTGGAGTGGTGATGTTTATCAACAGTCAATGCGTGCGAAGATGTGAATTATGGATATATTTATAGGTGTTACAATATTCCACAGGAATAAGTTATATTTCCACTTGTTCGGTATTTATATCCACACTTGAGCTGTGAGGTATGAGCCTTTGCAGCTCTGCTTGGCTGTACTCCTTTCTTCGGATATCAGCAGCAGGATATCTGCAGCAGCTTCTTTCTTGGGCTCTTAAATGAAAGAATGCTTTTTTAGTTCTTTCAGTTTGACATAAACTTAGAAATACTAGCCTGCAATTCAGTTTTTAAAGCAGGAAGAGATTTATTTTGTATTTCTCTCCAAATGCAGCAAAAACATTGGTTGATTGTATTTAGCCTGTGACTTCAGTCATCTTAGCTTCCATGAAAAGATTTTCCCTCTGAGAGCTTGGATTTTCTGTCCGAAGCTGTCTCTCGAAGACACTGCAACAGAGCATGGTGCTGTCCCTCAGTTTCATTGAAAATGCATTAGCTTTCTGCTGGTCTTGATCAATGGGCAGTGAGTAAAATGAAATTCAGATGATACACTTCCAGCAGTTTCAGGGAGTCCTGAAGTGCACTGTGGATAAGTCCTCTTGCATCTGGTCCCTTCACTGTTTAGGGCCTTGTTCTTAGATGTGGGAAGCAGTAAGAAGCAGTGCTGAGGAGGGCTATGCCAAGGCATGGCAGTTCTGGGACAGTATGCAGTGTAGCTCTGTTGAAAGTGTGAATATAGAAAGTTTTTGTTGTTGTTGTTTTAATGGAGAATGTAAATTCTTGAGGATTCCATACAAGCATCCAAAATCTCATCAGCAAGCAGTGCATAGGGGAATAGCTCATTTTCAACCATATGTTGTTCCTCCTCCATCAGTTGCTACTTGACTGGTAGTTCTTACGGTGTTATGCTTTCCTTTGCAATAATATTGATAGATAATAATGAAGTGTCTGGTAACTGTAGTTGCCAAAGTTGCAAAGCACCAGTATTTCTGTGATGTTAGATTATTCATACCAGTCTTGTCTCGTGTGCTTTGTGATCTCCTGCAGCCAAGCCTAGTTCTGCAGAGCTACCCATGCTGAGCTCAGATCCTGACCAGAACCTGGTGCCACTGATGGTGAGGGCTTGTTGGCAGGGGTATGCATTAACTGCCCCCTGGGAGCAGGTTGTTCAGCCATGAGGCTGTTGTTTCATCTGACAAGGATCCAGCTTCTGTGCTCCTAAGACTGTAAGCTGCAGCACTGTAAATGGGGATGTTTGCAAGATTCCCTTCAAAAGTATGTAGCTAATATGTAGTAGAATACCAACACAGGCTCAGCCTGTACACCCTGGCTGTAGCATGGGGCACGGGAGAGGCTGACACTTCTCTGCTCTCTGTCTGGCAGCTCATCCTGCCTGGGAGGTGTGTGGGGTTGGGAAGGAGTCTTCTGGGGGCAACTGGATTGGAAGAGATTTTCTGTTGTGAGTTCCTTATCCTCTTTCTTTTTTTCTGCTTATGACAATGACAGTTCAGTCCATATATGCAAATATGCAACTTCTATCTTATCAAATGAGCACTGTTTTTATTTTGACACATGCTTACATTCTGTTATAAGGTTAAAAACAGTCCAAATGAGCTTTCAAGAGCTTTTTTCTTACTAAAGCAGTCAGAACTGTTCTGTACAGAATGAAGTGGAAAACAAAACTGGAGCAGAACTGGAGCCTCTTGAAGAACCAAAGCCAACACTGAAAGAAAGCCTAGAAACTCACAATGATTCAACCTATGCCCAAAACAGGATCAACACGTCAACATGGTGTTTTAACCGTTTTTTTCTCTGATCTTTCTTGCAGGAGTTTCAGTGACAGATTTCTTGATATCTATACTGTCCTTGGAGCTACATCTGTTCCATATTCTCTAACCAGAATATTTCTTACAACAAATTAAGTCCATTACTTTTTTCCTTGCCAGTCTACACACAGAAATGATTACTCCTCGGCTCCTACAGAAGCGTTTAAGTACTCAAAAATTTCTGAATAGGTTCTGCTAGCACAATGGCTTTATTTAGGTCTGGTATAATTTATCTTCCAACTTTTTGTGAACGATATGAAGGAAAGGCATTTTTCTGTCTTTTTTGATCATAGATTTTCTATAAAGAGAATATAGCCAGGGAAAAATCATGTAGCATATTTTGTTTGCTACAAGGGAATGAATTGTAATCAGTCAGTATGAACATTTTGATTTAGAGAACAGAAGGGAGATGTGCACCATGTGTGAAATGAGAATACATTGATATGTAAAAAGTCGAGTTAAAGAATAGATCTGGAGCGTATAATCCATTATGTGAGCAAAAAACCTCTGAAGGTATAAGCAACACTGAAAAATAAACTCTTTCTTCCTGGGAAGAAGTATACTAATATGGCTGTTTATATATTTAAGTAATTTTTGAAAAATTATTGTTCAGACTACCCATTCTAAACTTATCTAGTCAGAAGACTCGTACTCACTATTTTGGAATCATTGTGTTGATATTTCAGGCTTCCCACATGGTTTTGCAAAGCTTGGCTTCTTCCATCTTAGGAAAAGTTTTATTTTTCTGGGGATGTTGCTGTTAGGACATTATAAAACTACCATGAATCTTTTGTAATAATGGATAAAACATGCATACTCCCAAATATATGCATTTTCCCAGAAGAATGAAAAACATTTTGTAACTTTGGACTTTTTTTTTTTTTTCCGGCACAGTGAGTTCAGATGAGTTGTATCTTACAGCAAGAGGAATATGAAGAAATGCACTAACTGCATGGGTTTTGCTATAGCATTGTACATTATTTCTTGAGCCAAGAGACTCCCACTGCCCCAGTCTGTACTGCAGACTCTGACATGGAGGTGAAGTAGAGTCAAGATGATACTTTTGTCATGACTTGCAGGTGGTTGCAGCAGGTGTTTGAATAAGTCAGGAGACAAGCACATTTTGGCAGGTAGCTTGACAATCTCCAAAGATCCCATTACCTGCTGTGGTTTTATGAATGGATAAGGAAGGAATGTATTAGATTGTTTAAATATCAAGTAATTTCCAAGTATGATAATGCTGAGTAAATGAATGAACGGTTTAAAGAACAAAGGGAACAAGTTGTCTTACTTTTGCACAGCCCGATCCAAGAGTTAAAGGAGAAACCTAAGAAATTTGTTATTTTTGTTTCAGAACGTCAAGCGTGTACATCTATGGCTGGCTCCAGTGTCCTTCCCTCCAACGTGGCTGGTATCAGTAAGGAGCTCATCGACCTGCAGCACCTCATTCAGTTCCCAGAGGAGGTTGCCAGCATTCTCACTGAGCAGGAGCAGGAGCTCTACCGGAAAGTCTTACCCATTGACTACCTCTGCTTCTTAACCAGGGATTTGGGTAATGCTGAGTGTCAAAGCAAGCTTCCTTGTATTAAGGCTTCCATATCTGCTACTATTCTTTCTTCCCCAAATGGTGAACATAATACTGTAGAAGATCTTGTGACAAGATTTAATGAGGTAAGACAAAACCTTCAAATTACTTTTTGTAAGTTTTGTTACCTGGTGTGTGAGTTAGTCAGTCATTGTTTTTGTGTGTTGGTTTGTTTTGTTTGTTTGTTTTTTTTTTATCCCTCAGAGAAGAGTTCAGCTTTAAGGACAGTTTTTTAAACATGTAAATTAAGAAGATCAGTGAGTTTAGTCCACTAATTTCCACTGAATTTAATAGGAGTTACATGACTGATTTGCTCAGTGAGTCTGGAAAACTGCAACCTAAGCTTGTGTTGCATGTGGCAAAGGAAACAGGAAGAAGACAATTGCAGACATATATTTCCTTATTCTGATAATGTGGGGTTAACTTTCACTCAGTTTATTATTTTTCTCGGGAGCAGTTTTATTTATTTGTTTTGGGTTTTTGTAGACTAAGCACTATCTTAGGAGCTGGGACAGAAGTATTACAAAGTACAAATTTCTGTGTTCTGTATAATGTAACTATGCTAACCTGCAATGTTTGTTTATTTATGGTATCCCTGTGTGTGATTTGAAGGATAGTATATAAGTGTTGTTCTTTGGCATGATATAGTTGCATAAGTCAAATCTTGAGCTGTTTACTAGAACTTTTCTTCCTTTTTCCTCGTTTTTAGTAAGGTGATCTCTTGGTAAGCTCAATAGAAATCTGAAATAGGGAAATAAAACCAACCCAAACACTCTAAGAAAACAAAAACAAAACCACAAACCACAAAAAAAGCACCCCAAACCTGACCTAACCCAAAGAAAAATCTGAATAAAACCTCAGGTTTCAGAGGTTTCAGCTGCAGAAAAATGGAGTAATTTCCTTCTTTTTTTTGTGTGAACCACATACAATAACTTTTTTAATTCATAGAAGTGGAGTAAAATCAGGATGGCTTTGACTTCTATTTTTTAGCTGCTTATCCAGGAAATTCTTCTTAAATAAGAGACAAAAATCATGCACTATCAAGAAGACGGCACAAAATTAAGTAGATAGAGCAGAAGATGTATTAACCCCCCCATGAACTTCATGTTTGGTGAACACCAAAGAATCAGGGACTGAACATTTAGCGTTTTGAAGTGTTCCTGCTTCTTGCGTGTTCCCTAGATAAAGGAACAAAAATATTGTAAATATATTGTCTTCTGTCACTAATTCCATTATAGGAACATAAATAAAAATTGCAACTATAATATTTGGTCTACAGACAAAGCCTAAAAATTATTTACATTAGTTATGATTGCTGTATTTTAGAAAATGCTGTATCTTCTGCATAGCCGGAGAAGAAATCCAGCTTCTGCTCAGCCCTCCTCACTCTGATATTTCTCTTACCACGATCACCATAGTAAGGGCAGGGGGAGAATGGTGAAGTGGTCCATTTCCCATGTGCCTGGTGAGGCATAGTGCCAGAAAAGTTGATTGGGGCATTTTGCAGTTTGCTGCATGTGGGAGATTGACCTGTGTGTGTTCCGACAGCGAAACTGTCAACAAGATTGGAGAGCAAATAGGTGGTTAAGAAGTTTTGTCAGAAATGGCTGAGATTATTCCATGTCAAAATGAAGTTTAACTTCAAAGTTGTTAGTAAGATGTTCAGTGTCTTTTAATGTAAGAGGACTGTGAGTTTGCAATTTCTGTAGCTTAGCATTACTCATCTGTTGATTTTGCAGGACAGTTTTTCACAGCATTTGATTGAATTCCTGAGTATATGATGCATAAATCATATAGTATTTAGTGCATTATATTATTTTAAGAATAGACTGGAATAACCTTTTTAAACATAGATGTTATATGTTTAAATAGAGTTATTGTAAAATATTTACTGTTTGTAATAAATCAGTATTTGCTATGTGTTTTATCTTATGGTGGAGTCTATTGGTTGCCACAGCGAATCACAGGCATGGACCTCCAAAATGTCTTTGTTTATAAATGGCAAGAAAATTCTTGTGCAAAGAGTCATGCTTTTGTTGGCAAAAGTCAGTGGGTGCCTGCTGATTATTTTGGCATTGCCTATAGAAATACTGAAGTGTATTTATAATGTGGGAGCCAGAATGAGTTTTGAGATGACAGGCTTCTGACACATAATGGGAAAAATCATTTAATGCCATTGTTCTTTTCGATGAGCAATTATAGCTTATAGGGGATTTTTCATATAGCAATATGCTTTTTAGTCACTTTCCTGATATACATTAATGAGAATGTGCTTGCAACACTTTCAGAATGACACTCAGTAGTTGTTGTTTTGTGATACAGATGAACTTTGTTATTGTTTAATAGAACAAACACTAACATTTGTATGGAAGCTTTCAGTGAGCACTGGAGCACTATTATATAATGAATTAATAATTATAACTAATGAATATTCTAAATAATTGAAATACCATTTAGAAAATGAGTTTTGGTTGGGATCTTAGTAAGGTCAATTTTACCAGTATTGTTTATTGCTTAAATTCCAGTAGCCAGTGACAGAATGTGAGGATGTGGCACAAAGCTGTGCCAGGGGAGGCTCAGATGCAATGCTAGGAAAAGTCTCTTTACTGTGAGAGCATTCAAACACTGGTACAAGCTTTCTGGAGAACTGCTTGGTATCCCCTGGCTGCCAGTGTTCAGAGGCATTTGGATAATGCCCTCAATAACATGCTTTAATTTTTGGTTAGCCCTGAAGAGGTCAGGCAGTCAACTGCTGTACGCTGTTCATTCTTCCTGGCTCTTATCTGGATGGTATTTCAGTAAACTTGTTGGAGTTTTTTGGACATAAATGACAGTATTTAAACTTGGCTAGTGTTGAAAAGGAATAGGAAAAAGACATGGGAGAAGGTGTTTATGGTGGGTGGTCAGCCTTAAGTGTTTGGCATGGAAATGATCTTTGAGAATTGCAGAACAAAATCAGAAGTCAGTTGCCCTCTGCAAGTAGGTAAAATTGGTACTTGAATACTAAAGAACTGCTGTTATTTTTCTAATTCCACTCTCATTTGTGGAATAGTGTAGTAGTCTTAAGAGTGGACACACTGTCTGACAGTAGAGGAAGACTGTAACAAACCTTTTCTTTTGCTTTATTTTCTGGATAAGGTGTTTTGACTTAAAGTACTGGAAGTGATTCACCTATCATATTAGTACTGATGATCCATCAGAAAAAAAATTTGCAAAGGTATGGGTGTTTTTCCTCCAGAAAGGCAGGAAGACAGTTGTTGGAGCTCTTGTCTGCTTCAGTGTTTCACTACCAAGACTGATTGGAAAAAAGCTTGTAGTAGTAAGTAGCATAGAGACACTGAAGATGGATAGCACAGATTAAAGCTGCTGTCAAACACTGAATGAATGGTAGCACAAACACAGTGGCTGGCAAACACTGTACTGTTGAGGCTGGAAAACAGAAACTGCCCTTAAGAGAGCCTGGTGGCTTAGACTTGACATAGTTACTGGAGGACATTCAGACGTTATGTATTTCCTCTTCTTTTATCTTGTCCTGTGTTTCCAAGTACCAGGTTTTTTTTTCATATGTGTTAACTGAGGTGGCTGCCATGACAAGGAGCTTGAACTCTCAATGGCTACTTTAAAAAATATGTTGGGAGAAAGGTCACTAGCGGATGCTCTGTGAAATCAACACAAAATACAATCACTTTCAAAGGCAAATATATTTTCTGATTACATTTCATCTGTATTCTTAAAATTTGAGGTCATTCCAGCTCTCAAGTTTGTTGTTTCATGGGATAATAAAATATTCACAGGAAAAAAAAATCTTATAATCTGCTAAAGTTGCAGTTTGTTTTCAGGATTTACTGTCTCTGATGAAGCTTCAGAAGTGTTGAAGTTAATATGACATCTAGTTCTGATGCTAAACATTTCCATTGTTTATGTACATATAAGTATAGTATGTCTAGACTTCCCTAGAAGTGGTATATGAAGATGATAAGTCAAGTTAGAGATTCCCACTGAAGTTTAAACGACTTCTGTGATGCTGCTATGGAAAGACTGATTGCTACTGTTTAAGATATAGTTGGAAAAGTTAAATTAAGTTAAATAATGAAAAAAAAGTTAAATAATGAAAGAATCAGAGGACTTTTCAACATGTGGTGAACAGTGTGGTATTTGAAAAGGGAAAAGTTAAAAACAATGGATTAACCACAGAAGGAAAAGAGATGCAGATGAAAAGTATTAGGGAATCACTGTCATTACATGCTGCTCTGCAAAATGAATCTAGATTACTGTGTAATAATATGATCTGCTTAATGAGGATGAGATAAGAACCAAAGGAAATGAGGCCATGTTCATAATACATTTGCCATGCACATGTTTCAGTTAATGAAGAGCAAATAAATAGGTTTCTCTGCTTAGAAAAAAAAGCATCCATGTTTTCTGCAATTAACAAGGTGCTAATTCATATGTGCAGAACAGATCCAATCAGTTGCTTTGGTGGGGTAATGCAGTAATGCGGCATCAAACACTGAAAACCAGGCAAGGAATTTTGTTGGATTTAGGAAAAAAAAAAAAGAGAGAAAATCATGTGGTGTTGACCTGCATCTACAGCTCTTCTAAGGCAGTACATTCATGGATATCTAAATGTGGACAAAACAGAACATTTGCTTATCGGAAATCTTTTATTGTAACACTGGGATTAAAAGGATGCTTTTTTTCAGTCATTCCTTAATTCTGAAGTTCAGATTAGACTTAACAAAGCCCAAAGACAAGTTAAAAAACTATTAGGAAAACATTTAACTGATGCTCTTTTGCATTTCAGATATGTTTTCAGCTTTCGTTGTGCTTCCAGTGACCATTCTGGTTTTCTGGGGTGGCAGATTTTAATCATTGTAATCTCGGCTATTGTAGTCTTTCTATACAGTGTAGCAAACATAACAAAAAAAAATCCTCGTAGTATTGCAAAAGGCACTGGAAACTGGAAGTATGGAAAGTGACTTTGTTTTTTACTTAATGTTCGGTAGGAAAATTGGGCACTAGAAATAGCATTAGTGGGTAGCTTTACAGAGCTGATGTATGTTGAGGCTGTTGGATTCTCCAGTACTATACACATAACAATAATAGTAATATACTTTTCTACTCCAGTAGAGAGCCACACTCTGTGTTATCTGCCTGTTGTGTTACAAAGTGTGGCATTTCAGTAGACCGAGGCATACTTTTAAAAGAATTAGAGACAACTGAAGAGGATATGCAAGACTGAAAGGAGAGGAGGGGGGGCAGGAGAGAGTGCCCTAAAGAGCATGAAAATAGCTGAAAAGTTAAGTGGGAGAGAAGAATGTGGATCTGAGTGCATTAGTTGCTCATCTTCAGATCTGTAAGGGAGCTTTCAAGGATTAACAGTTTTTAAAGATGTTATAATTTGAGCTCAAAGAGACACCTCTTCAGTGTTAAGTACTGCTTATCAATTTTCAGACTTTTAAAAATGACTACCAGAAGTTTAATTTCCATGGATATATAAAAGCTGTGGGATGAAACTATTAAGGACATTCTGCAGTTAGCAGAGTGCTAAGGAGATGAGGAGTGCTAAGGAGATGAGGAGTGCTAAGAAGGGAGATGAGGAGAATGGTACCTAAGTGGGTTTTAAGACCCAGATAATTGTAACAAGATTCTTTATTTTCTGTCTTGTTGACTGGTATGTCTTTCTCTTCTGCATTTAGTTCTTCCGATTCCTGTGCACTGCTATGTATTTTTCATCCCATGTGCCTAGTGATACTCAGGTCCTTACTCGGGATTTACCTTGATCATATCCCACACTCCTCCTGGGCACCTGTTGGTTGTTTTATTTTATATCCTTACCCTCCCGGTCTGTTGCACATTCATGGTTTTTACTCCCAGCCACTCCTCTGCCTCCCTTCAGCAAAGCAACCAGAGAAACACAATTTCAATTTGCATGCTGTAAGCATGTATGCTTGCAAACATTCTAAAGAATTTCAAGCATTGCTTGATATTAACATGAAAACAGCCCGTTTTGTAACTTGAACTTTTTTGGCCTCGGCTTCATGTAATAGAAAGCATTAAAAAATTAGAACAAAGCATTTAATATTCCGTGCAGAAATACAGCTTGCTCAATACGTGAAGTTATTTTTTGGGAAGATTATGTTGCCAAAAAGCATAACTAAAAAGGTAAAAAATTTACCAATGACTCCAGTATAGCACTGCTATTGAGATGGTCTCTGCACTCACTAAGACACTCCTGTGTTTAGTGAAGTTAATAAATCATCTGGCTACTAGGCAAAATGAGTGATAATGAAAGTCCCATTTTTACAGGGTTAAATTTGTAAGTTTTCTTCATTGTCATATAAAAGATGATTTTAAACCCTTACTAGGAAAGCATAGACATATCATTTTACTGAAATTATGGAATGTAAATAAATATTATGCTGTGTCTCTTAGTTCAGCATTTCTTTGCAATGCCTAAATGGGTTTGCATAATACTTTTAAGAAGATTATGTTTGTACAAATATCAAACTGTTTCCAGTCCTTGTTTGGAGTACTGTTCAATCGGATTTAAAATGGTAAATGTTCTTTGTAAAGTTACGTAATTTCACTCCAGCACCTAAAGTGAACCATCTGTTTGTAGGATATGCAATATTAAGTACTCAGATTTTATAAGTGCATCAGAGAACTATGTTGCATATTGTACTGAAGCCCAAAAATTTAATAAAGAACCTTTACCAAAACCTGTTTAAAATAAAACAGTGCTGTGGTCTATGCTGTGATCCTTATGTTCATCAGTATGCAACGATGGGTGTGTGGGCAGACTGTGAGTCAAAGGAACTGATGGAACTCGTGGCTGCCAGCTGATCAGTGCTAACTGTATAGTGGTAGTTTTTTTAAAAGCCTCATAAGCATGAATCTTCTCCATAGATTCTTAAGAATTACTTTCCCCAGAAAGAGTTACTTCATGGAAAGACCTTGTAGTGTTGTGAAAGGTGGAGGATTTTTTCTTTTAAAGAGAGAGAAATCACTTTACACTAATACAGCAAGAGTTATGCTTTTAAACAAGATAAGGTATGCTTTTCCTTCTTGCCGTAATTCTTCATCAGACATCAACAAACATTCATGTTTAGCAGGATTTTATGTATTTATTTATTGTTTTATATGGTTTTTTCCATGTTCTTCAGATTTTACTTGAGTTTCCAAATTTTCTCAAAATCACTAAAAATGGAATATCTTGGTTAAACGAAATACTGATCGCTATGCTTTTCCCATGGATAGCTGTAAAGTCAACTTCTTGCTTTGTATTGAAAGACTTCACAGAGAGAAATTTCTCACAAATCTCCTCATTTTGTTAATATTAAAATTACTATCTTTCTTGCTCCAGAGTAGGTAGCAGTTGAATAAGTTACAAAGGTGGTCATGGTTAATTTTCATATCTTTGGTCTTAGAGAAGGTCTGCACTGTAATCTTTTCATCTTGGTAGTGATAGTATGCATTAAACCTCAGGCAGACAGCTCTACCTGTTAGTTGTGCCTCTGAAAACTCCATTTCTGGAGTATTAAGAAGTTGCTAACAAGTAAGAGTAGAAGACATTGCTTCTTCCATGTAGTGTTACCATCTGACATAAGTAGCATGGGAATTGCTGCAAAAGCCATGGTAAACTTAAGAGTTGGGAAATGAGTGTAAAGCGTTCAAAAGGAGAGCTGGGCTTCATAGGTGGAGATTATTATCAGTTCACTCTTCCCTCCCTCATTTACATTTGTATAAAAGTTAATCAAAAGGAAGATAAGAAATAAATTAGTTCCCATTCCAAAATTCATGGAATAGATTCTCTAGCAGGTGTATGATTAGCAGTACAGACTTATGTATATATATATGGGTGTGCATATATATATATATACACTCATGTATATGTGAGTTATGTTGATGTTCAGTATTAGAAGACTAAAAGGAGAAAAGAAGTAAATCCACCTCAGATTTTGGGATACAGTTATTAATTCAACATGCAGTAAGTACTATTCTGTCTTCTGTGATGCATGAAGCAGGGTTCTCCTAAAGCAAATGGTGACCCACAGGACTTTAAGATAGCATGCCAACAAATGTTGAGTCCATCATATATGTCTCTTCTATGTCTGACCACAAAGTCCTTCTTGTTGTGTTAGTAAAAGCAACTGAATATCAGTGATAAGCCATATCCTGCCCCTGTCAAAAGGGGAGATTTTGGCCTGTGTGTAGACATGATTTTAAGTCAGTGATAGATCAGTGATTAGATTATCAAACACACTGGGTTATGCTATTTTTCGAATGTGTGATATGTTTCCCCTGTTTAAAGGCTTTGGGAGGATTTGGTTTATTTTTAAATATTGAAATGCTGTAATGTTACATAATATATTCTGCATATATATTAATTCTCACAGTTGGGCTGCAGGAACTTCCCTGACAATTTTGTTGCCTTCTTACAAAAAAATACAAGGGAAAAGAGAATTTTGGAAATCTCAGCCTTCTGAGAATGTGGTGTCCTGAACAACACAAGTTTCTCTGTCCTCAGTGAAGGTCTGTTATTGCTACCGTTGTCAAAATTTCCAAGTAGCCTGAAACGTTGAATGAGTCAGACACAGGCTTGAAAATAGTCACAGTATATTTGAAGATTAACATTGAATTAAAAGTATGCTTTTCCAAAATGCGTTCTTAATTTTTTACTCAAGATTATTTGAAAATTTGATCAAAGTAGGATAAGTCCAAAAACCCAAAAACAGTCTATTGAGTAGATTTTATTGTATTTAAAATAGCAAGAGCTGATATAAAAATGCAATTAAAACTAACAAAAAACCCACATCAAAACTAGAACTGCATGTGTCACTAAGTATTATTGTGCCTGAGATCGTTGCTCAGCTTCAGTTTACACTGTCTGGATGATGCAGATCCTGTTGCACTCAGACTCAGATTTGTACCTCTGAAAATTTCAAGCTGGGGCTTTTTTACAAACTGAAACGTAGCGTGATGTCAGAGTGCTTGTCTGTAACAGGTGACTGGAAAACCTTTAAATTTGCACCGGGTATCTATTGGATGCGATTTCTTTCTTTACCCCTAAATAGTGGTGTGCAATAACACTGAAAATCACTGATTTATATCCACCTGAATGAAAAGACAGGTGTTGTTATCAACTTGAGTGGATTTTGTTTCAATTTGTGATGTTTAGTGCGTCTTCCTATTGTACGGATTATATAAATGAAGCCAGGATACATTTTCTCATACCTTTTAGACTGGTCTAATTATAGGTTTGTTGTGATGATTTGTGTTCTAAAGGGAGTTTACAGTGAGTTACAGAAACAAAACTATGTAAGTAGAATGTGAAAAAAATAGGAAGGAAATCGTCTGTAAGATGTGGATTGTGATCTGATGTCAGTTGGATATGTCACACAAAAACTCAGTCCAGAAACCGTTACTGCTAATTCTGAGGAGTACTCGCAATGTGTTTTGATCTTTCTGGTGAAGCTGCTACTGAACCCCCTTCTGGACAGTGTGTACTGCCTCAGATCCCAGGGCTGCTTTCTTTGGGCATTGCTGAGCTGCAGAGCCCTCATGCAGCCTGCTAACTAGGCTGCAGGCTGCTGGTGGGCTTTCCTCCTCAGGTAGCTGTTCCCCAAATACAGTCTGTGCTACACATATGCTTAGTGGAAAAGGAAGATTTTCCTTACAGAGTTTCCATACAGAGCTGTTCTCTGCTCTCTTGCTGTGTGAGGTGCCTCTGGCTCATGTGTGCTGGGCAGCGTCTGAGGAATTACGCTTTTGAACTCTCATTCAAGTGAAGATTTTGTAGAGCTCATTAGTTCTTGAATACCATCTGTGCAGAGGAAGCATTATGCATCCCAGGCAGCAGAAATGCATTGTATGCATTGTTGGGTGCTATGGGCAGTTGTACAGTTGTTGGAGAATATCAGTGGTTCCTATGGAGGCGTACCTGTGAGCATGGACTCTGGACTGCTCATGTAATTATCAGCAAAACAACACATTTGAAGTGTGTTTACTGAGTATTGTTAAATCTCTGTATATTTTAGTGTTCTTCAGTGTATATACCCTTTAATATACTTAGATTTCCCGTGAGCTGTCATACATAATATTTCCTAAAGATTGCAGTCCTTTCAACTTACCTCCATTTCAGTGTTGGTTGTACATGGTTTATTTTAGCTATGCCCAGTACGAATAATAGTCAAAAATTAATGCCACACCCAAATAATTTCAGTATGCATTTATGTAAAATAAATACTGTTGTTCAGGATAAGTTTTTGATCCATCAGTTCCATCTGCCTGGGCAGAAAGAAACTCCTTCAGGGAGTTCAGTGCTGGGAAGGGACCTCGGACAGCTGTAGTTCAGCTTCAGTTCTGTGCTTCTTGAAAGCTGCTGATTCAGCCACATCTTCCAACTGCAACATTTTTATGACAAAAGTCCCCTCTGACTTTTTGAAAGGATAAATGTCTGTTCTGCATATTAATTACATGTTGGCTTCCTAACTGGACTCCAGGACCAGAATTCTCTTTTGTTTTCTAGCAATCCTCACAAAACAAAACAAAACAAAAAAAAAACAACAACAAAGGAGTAGGAAAGCTGGTGCAGATATTAGACACAGTGCTCAGGAAAAGCCTCAGTGAATGAAACAAGATGGTCTTTGTTCACAGCTCCTTTTCTCTGCTGCCTTCTGTGTGATAGTTCTGTTGCCTTTTAACAGTCTCTGTTCTAATCTCGAAGTGATGAAACCTTCCAAGAAATTCATTTTGGAGTACTACTCTGGCTTTTGAGAAGTCCATAACCCCTGTTTCTGGGAGCTATATGGTGTATTCAGATTAATCAAGTAACAGTCTGAGTAGTTCGTAGGAAAACTTTATGAAGAGTTGCTGCTATTCAGAACCAGCAGAAAAATCACTGTGTACACCTGTCTGTTACTAAACATAATATAAGAGCAATACAAAAAAGAGAAGCAGCCTGTTGCGTATGCAGAGGGGCAGCTGTGTTATACTCTTAAAGTTGTCGATATGTAAAAGAGCATGAATGAAAGTTTCTGTTATCTGTGTCTGACTGAAGCCTCACAATCTGCTCTTCACTCTTTTTCAAATCTCCAGCAAATACACTCATACTGAAGTTTCTGAAGCAGGCATGTTCTCTGTTTGGCAGCAGTGGGTTCTATCTTTAGGTGCTTTGTTCTGCAACTTGTTTCTGTCCAGGTCTTTATATCTTCCTTTGCCAATCCTGTTTTGTTGTGTAGACATTCAGACACTTTATTTTTTCTTTCTTCTTTAGTGAAATACTTTCTAAATGTTTTCTGCTCTTCCTGTGAGTCTATTCTTGTCCTGCAGAAGCAGTGAGCATAAACTTCAAGGGAGACTACTTACTGCCTTTTGCACCCTTATTTTACCACAAAGGCTTGTTTGTGCTAACCTTCATCATTTTTGTTTGCTTTTACAGTGTTTGTAAAAGTTCATCATAACTGTTTATAGCAGTCCTAAACTCTGTATTAAATAAATTTTCAGCAAGTAACTTTCCTAGTTTGAAGGTTTCTTGTTAGGGAGTCTACATTCAAATGCATTTCTAGACATTCTTTATCAGCCTCGATACTGTTCTCTCCTGAGTGTTGTGTGTTGACTACCTTAGATTAAAACAAATCTGCTTAAAATTATATTATTCTTTAAAATATTTAAACACATATTAATCAATCTGTCATTACCACATTTGGTATTTCATACCAAACTAATGTTATTACTCTTTTTGTGTGTGTTATTGCATGTTTAGCATTTGTATTCTCTAACAGCCATTTCTGGAAAATGAGAATAATATCCAAAACCAATATGTCATTTTATTCCAGCATACACAAACAAGTCTATGCCAGCCTTGAATCACGTATTTAACTGTTTTGTTTCTTAATTTCTTATTTATTTATTTATTTGCATTTACTTAATTGCATTTCATTCTGTACGTGTCCTCATCTGACCCCTGTGTCATACAATTCTTTGTTTTTTGTATTATTCTGTACCTTGATGCTCTTCAGGTATACACTTCTTGTCTGATTTAGTTTTACAATTTAGGAATCACCAGCTGAGTGCTTCAGATATAATATCAGTGAAATTCGAGTGCACAGCTGTGTTGTTATTTCTTTGTGTTGTGGCCTCTGCAGTGACAACCTGTATAAAGGCTGCAGCTGGGAAAGGTCCTTCAGCACGTCCACATGTACAGCATGGATCTTTCCTGATTGTTCTGCCTGTTCTGAAAACACTCTACTGGGTATTTGCTCCTAAGCATTTTCTATTGTTGTATGTTAGTTCTAAAAACATACTGAAACAGGAGCTAACCATTTTTCTTTTGATTATTGCTAAGCAAGGAGCAAGTTTCTTCCAGCTCTTACCTTCCATAACCACGTCATTTGGTGAGGGTTGGGGCACACAGAACACTGTTGCAGGATGACTCTGTTGTTCCCTGATCTTCGCATCCCATTACCCTGTGCTGCACACTCCTGAGGATGTCCTCAAGGGAGGAGAGAGAGAATGATTTTATAACCTCATTTCTACAGGAATTCAGTCTTAAAATTTTGATTCCTTTTTCCACCTCTGTGCTTTGCATGCATTGGAGCTGTGGCTTGTTTTTGCACAGTTCCCATTTGTTGTCCTCAGTTGGTTTGGGTGTCAGGAAGATAAATGAGCGACTTACATTTCTCATATTCTTTGGCTGTTCTCCCTCAGGAGTGAGAGGCTGAGACCATTGTATAAATGGAGGAGCTTTATATTTTTAGGGTTTTTTTTTTACTAAAGAGTTTTCTTTTTATTTCTTATGCTTGTTTTTTAAAATTAAATTATCTATGCCCCATGAAGACTATAATTTTCTGGTACTTTTGCTTCTCACACCAGTGTTGCCTGTAAACACTCTGAATCCTTTAAGACTAAAGAATGGAACTCGGTGTTGTTGAACAAATCACATTTATTGCTTTCTAAGTGTTTACATAATGACAAAAATGAAGCCCTGGGGAATGATACTGTGAAAAGGGGCAATTGATTTGAATTAGGTTTCCATCTGAAATATAGCTGCCTTTTATAGATATTATGGGGACATAAGCTAGAAGGAAAATGCTCACTGGTAAAAGGAAGGCTTGACATTTTTTTAAATACAAATAGAATTTTGTACCAAGTTAATTGCTGATTCTTGCATGAAATAATCACCGAGCAAAGACTGGTATTGTGGTCACCCTTGGAAAGGGTGGGTTTTTTAATTTTTTACTGCATTTATTATCTTGCCAGTGCATGAAAACAAAAACGACAATTTATCAAAATTCACTCTCCGTGTTGTAAGAACAAGGGGTATCCAGCATGAGGCTGAGATTTTTAAGCTGTACTAATGAGAATCTGCACTTTAGGTCTCTCTGACAGCATTAGAAATAATCACTAACTTAAGCTGCCCATTTTCTTCGGTGGCCTGGATGGGTATCCATAATATACTGCTATACAATGGTTTTTTATTTAAGTATTATGAGAGTAGTTAAGATTTAACTGCTGGAATGTGAGCATACCTGTGTGTGAGGTGTGTTTGTAATGCACGTGGGATTGGGCCACAGGTGCATGCGTAGCATCTTCACTGATACCCTCCTTGCAGAAGGAAAACAAGAAAATCAAATGCGCACGGATGCTCCAAGTGACATTGCTCTGACTGACTGTACTGTATTTCTTATTTCACAAGGTGAGCTCGTGGGTTACCTGGCTGATCCTGACTGCAGGTTCTATGGAGGAGAAACGAGAAGTCTTCTCATATTTAGTACATGTGGCAAAATGCTGCTGGAATATGGGCAACTACAATGCTGTAATGGAATTTTTGGCAGGACTAAGGTATGGGCAACTCTTCGTAAATGACTTCTCCGTGATAGATAACACTGTAGCTTCTGTCAAGCAGATGTCTCTGGACAAGGGTATAAACAGAAATCTGTGGCTAAATCACATCATCTTGCCCTCTTACTTGCTAAGAATCCTTTTTTTTTTTTTTTTTTTTTTTTTTTAAATTGAACATACTAAAAACAATTTTCTTCATTGTCGTTTTCATTTTTCTTCATTTTCATTTTCTGCATTAGAAAGCGTAAATTTTTAAGCAAAATTTTTAAAATGTAAAGAAAGATGACAAATCAGGTATGCTTCGTCTAAAACCTAAAATGTAACTTGGGGGTTGGAGTGTCGAGAAGACAAGTGAAACATAATCACGGTAGCATTCTGATAGAGTCAGACTGAAACTGTAGAAAAAAACCAACAAAACACACACACAAACAACAAACAGCTACAACTGTCTTATTAAACCCCTCAAATTTATTTATACTGGCTAATGTGGGGATCTCATGCGGTAATTATCTTATATAGCCAGTCCTGCAGTGTATCCAGAAGAAAAACAGGGTGTGGGGTTGCTGTCTTTCCTGCAGAATGACAGGTGTGGTGGTGAGTTGCTACCTTGGCACAAGTTTGCACTTCAGAGAGTAGCAAATTAGACTGGACAAGGAAGAGTTAAGATCAGATTTCCCATCACTTAGCTCCAACCCTCCCTGTATTTTGTATTGGTGTAGCAAAGCTTTCATGTGTTGTATTGTTCCTCTTTGTGGTTTAGTGAGGATTCTCACTGAGCTAATTATTTACATTTTTGGTATATAAAATACATATGAAATGCTTGTGGACAAAGGGAGTTTTTTTCAGCAGAATGCATCTATGTAAGTGCCCTAGCCATGTAAGTTGTGAGGGAAAATGCAAACAAATTAAGGCCTTAATTTTATCTGTAATGCATCTGCACAGCAGAAGGGAAGGCAAAGAGTAAAGGCTGGTGCCCAATTAGCAGTGCACCCGGGACAGGAACAGAAAGTGGGTATGAGGGTGTTGAGCTGCTAGCAGTTCTACAACCCTTTTGGTGTGTCTGAAGGCAGGGTGTATATGAGGCCATGCCTTTGCTCAGATGTGAAGCTGAGAGAGTGAGTGGGCTCAGCAGTGCCAGCCATCCTTCTCACCAGATGTCATTTCTGTTTGAAGTCAAAGCTTGGTCTGCAGCGTGGCGCTGGTGCTTTAGAGCTAGAAGACAGCCTTGATTTATCTCCATGACAGAGTTAGAGTGTAATGGGAATAAATCAGTGTAAAATATTTCAAATTGTTTCTTCGTTGTCTTTTTCTTTTCATTTGCTAACTATAGGGGTTATTTACTCATAATACATCTAAATGAATTTGTAATAAGCCATCTGGTTTATCTTCATACCATTTCTTTTCTTATTTCTTCCTACACCTTTTTGACTTTAAGGCAATGACAAAATGAAAATGTTGAAAATCCCGCTTGCCTTTCATGTGTACCTGAGCTTTTATTAGGTTCCTAAATATTACTCCAGTCTTGTATAAATCATACTGTTTGTTTGTCCTTGTTACTTGTGTTATTTAGTAAACTCAAAGAGGAGAAACAGTCTGCTAGCCAGAGTTTTCATAAAAATAATGAGCTGACCATGATTCATTCATTCCTGAGTAATGATAATAATTTCCCTATTTCCATCATTTCTATTGTATACATACTGTAGGTGTTGGACTTAAACCAATTTACAGTGATTTATTTATTTTAATAATTGTTGTGATCTTTTTTTCACCAGGTCAAGAAAAGTTTTAAAAATGTGGCAATTTATGGACCAGTCTGACATTGAAACCATGCGAAGTCTGAAAGATGCTATGGCACAACACGAGTCCTCATCCGAGTACAGGAAGGTGGTCAACCGGGCGCTCAATATTCCAGGCTGTAAAGTAGTTCCTTTCTGTGGTGTATTTTTAAAGGAGCTTTGTGAAATTTTGGATGGAGCATCAAGCCTCATCAGACTCTGCCCACAGTATAATTCCCAGGATGAGACATTAGAGGTAAATAGGATTGCTGTTCTAAGAGGCTGTGTTCTTAGCCATCCAATGCATTATTTTATCATCTGTTGTTTTATATGAAAGTTTCATCTAATTAGAGTTCTATAAACCAGGCTATTATCCATAGTTCAGCTACATGAGCCTCAACTGAATTCCTGTAGTAACTGTAGTAACAAAGATTTTGTTGTTAATAAGTAGTTCAGGATAGGAGTACTGAGCAGTTACTGTCTATACCAAAGCAAAAAGCTTTTACTTTGGTAAAGGAAGTATGTAAATACTTAAAAATGCAGCTATCTTCTCTTAAATTTTCTGATCTTCTGCATAGCTTGTTGGGAACTGCAAGGTTTTCAGTTCCTTAAAAGAAGAACTCGGAAGATCAATGGATCAGCCTTTTCCTTTATGAAATAAAATAGTTCCTTTTTTTCCATTTTGTTTTGAAAATATGTCCGTGTTCCATGAAAACTGGGACTTTTTAAAAGTCTACAGGACTATCGTAATTTGTGTTACTTGGTTTATGCAGTGATTCAGTCTGTTTAGGTACAAAATCCCATTAGAAGCTAATGGGAAACATATGTACTAAATATTCTTAATTCTTCTAAGAATTTCTCCAACAAGGTGTAAATGACACAGTGTTCCATTGCTCCTGTTATAGTATTAATCTATTAGCTGTCTTTAGTTTGTTTCAGATTACAGTGGACAAGATCATTTCTTGCAACGAGTAGGCCAAGATGGTTTAAATAATCCAGAAAAAGAATCCACAGCAAACAGTATATTTCAAACTATTCGGAGCTGTAATCGCAGTTTGGAATCTGAAGAGGGTGAAGATAATCTCAGTGAAGGAAGCAATTCGAGAAAAAACTCCTTGAAGGACAGAAACCGTTACCAGTAGGTCTCATGTTTTGCTTTCTATCTTCATCGGTATATTTCACAGTTTTAGTTTTTTGTTTCCTTTTACCAAAGCTAACTTACAGAATCAGAGGCAACTTTTAACCATTTCTCTTTCATTTATTGTCTTCCAATTCAAAACTTATTCCTCCTGGAATTATGCTAAGTATTTGATATTCAAATGCATGAGATCTCTCTGTATAGTTATATTTTCACTCATGATGTAATTACTTCCTCTCATGATAAGGGTAAATCCTTTTCATCTTACACACAGAGCTTTAAAAATCCACAGTTATGATTACAATTTTGATCTGTGGTGCCCGGAATAGCACGTGGACATATCTGTTATCAGAGCTCAGAACATTATATTCTGCACACCAGGGCAGCGTTGTGCCCTCTCCAAAATAAAGGTTGTTTATTATTGTTCATAAGACCACTTCTTTTAAGGACGTGTTCACTAGAGGCTTTTAAGTTATGTCCAGAAGACATTTGTAAGTCATTCTGCATTGTGAATTTTCAGTTTGATTTAGTCCTGCTATTTTGCCTAGGTGTTTACTTGATAGTGCCCCAAGAGCTCAGTGTTCAAAAACTTTCCAATTTTGACTTAATACCCAGTATAGTCTTTACTTTTCAGCAGAAAAAAAAAAAAGTACTAAATGGCAACTTTAAGACATGACTTGATCTCAAGTATTGCTTTAGTGAAACTGCAGCCCAATTAGATGTGTCAGCTTCAAGTGAGGTGACTGTTAGAGAAGCTTCAAAGGGAAGTATCAAACAGAACTGTGCTGTTCAGAGATGAACTGAGATAGAATTATAGAATCATTTCAGTTGGAAGGGACCATAAAAGGTCATCTGATCCACCTCCCCTGCAATGAACAGGGACGCCTACAGTTATATCAGGTGCTCAGAGCCCCGTCCAGCCCGATCTTGGATGTCTTCACTGCCTCTCTGGGCAGTCTGTGCCAGTGCCTTACCATGCTTACTGTAAAAAAAACTTCTTCCTTATATGCAATATTTATCTCCTCTCTTTTTGTTGAAACCGTTATCCCTTATCCCATCATATCAATGACACAACCAGGATTACATAAAAAACATACTTATGTCCCTACTTGAATTATTATATTGATAATGTCTATCAGAAATATCTGTATGTTCAGAAGTATCAGACTTATTTCAGCTATTACACACAGAATCTAATAAGTGACTGCCTGAGAAGGAGCTACCCGCTTCCTGTTTAAATGCATTTATTTCATTAGCATGCAATTGTAAATCTCATTTCAAATAAATAATAATTATTTCCTGCAAGAATGGTTTCTAATAGAGTTATTCACATCTGGCTTTACTTCCTTCTGGGCAGTGGCACAGTAGATTATGCCAGGAAAGGCAGTCCCACTTCTCTGTGCATTTGTTATCTCTTATTTCAGTTTAAACATTTTCTTCCAGGAATTATTTTTCTTAATATAGTTTGAATTCAACTTGCAGCTCTCCATTTGAAGAAAGAATGAGCTAGTGAAATCAACCTTTCACTTGAATACACAAAACAGAATTTAAATGTGAAAGACCAATATGGGGAAAATGGAGTTCTTTTTGCTATATCTTTATGAAATAAGCTTTTAAAATTAGTTATTTATGCTTTATGTTTAAATGGAACTACTAAATTCCATTCTAATTCAAGTAGGAGTTAAATGCAAAAAAAGTTTAGTGCTACACTGAAATCAGCAAAACAGCAGATAAGCAAATAAAATTGTGTTTCCTCATTCAGGTGTCTGATCATTGGTGTCTGTTCTTCTGGTGCAGTGAAATGCTAATTTTAACATTCTTATGACTTGTAGAAAACTACCCATGAAGTGTTAATTTACCGCAGTTCCTCATTATCCTGCTATGCCTTTGCTGGCCTTGAGAGCTGTCTGAGACACAGGAAAGAATTGCTGCACAGAGGCAGAAGGGATCTTGTGCTGTGGTCCTGTTGTATGTTGTCCCTGTTGTATGGAGGCTGCGATATTTGATTCATTTTTAATGCTGTAAACATCTAAAAGCCTTTCTTTTGAAACCTAAGCCATATCTGTTATACAGTGTTATGTAATTAAAATGTTGTAATTAGTTTGCATTTTGTTGATTTGAATTAATGTTGTGAAACGCAAGCCCAGCAGAGCTGGATATGTTGGTTTGATTCGGAGAAAATGAAGGGCATATTATGAAATCAGTGGGCACTGAGTACAGCTGCTATTTTCCCAAATAAACTGAGCGTCACTGCAGTCCATGATCTGTCTGATCACCCTAAGGTGCTGACTGTGCCAAGTAAACACCACAATTAAAGTTCTGTTCATCTTCTTTGACAGTTCTCAAAGAAATAACAGCTGGTAGGAAAAATGTTGAAATCCAATCTTTCAATTGTTAATCAAATGGCCCATTAAGATTCTCTAAATTTTGTCTTCACATTGTTGACCTGATCTCCTCTTCCCCTTTAAGATTTCTGAATTACAGTAAATACCTTCAAAATGAATAATAGGGAAAAACCTCACTTTCTTTTCCCTTTCATATCCCTTGCAATTTCCTCCTTCAAAACTGCAATCTGTTTTAATGTTTCCTGTATCCTTTCTTCTCATTTTCTTGCTTCTTAGTGCAATACGTGTAAAGAAAGCTTCTGGTTCAAACCAAGTTCTGTAAGTTTGTTCCCAATAATTGATGGCTATGTTGCTTTCGCCAGCTAATGCCAGAGGCCGTTTCTGGATACGCCTTGTGCATGTACTTGGCTTACCTTGTTGCTGCTTGTACATTATAATCTGTAGCATGCCAGTGCTGTCACATGTGAAACAAAGCTCTGCCATTTCTGTCTCCTCTATACTAGACTCCTCCAGCCTTGCATATCTGGTCTCAGAATATACTTTCTAGGATTTTTCTAGAGACTTGTTTGGTGACTTTGAAGGCATGAGGAAGAGAAACGTTTTAGTGGTTGTTTTAATTTGAAAATCTGAACCTTGAGTAATCCAGATAAATAATGTATGCAGTGTGGCAAGACTCAGCAATTTTAACACCAGTTTATACCAGCTCAGATATATAGCACGACCTTTATTTTAAGGCAGAGTTCTTAAGGACGGGCAGTTGCAATTAAGGCTGATATAATTATTCTGCCATTGTTTGTCTATCTTCTCACCGTCACCAATAGAATTGACATCTGGAATAAGGGAAAAATAAAATGACTACTCCAGGGAGAAGAAATTTTGAGGAAGACCTGAAGGTTCCGTGTGGGGTTTAACTCAGTGAGGTGGTTACCTGACTTGCAAGAAGTCCTAGTGTGAATTGTGTTCTGCTGAGCTGGCAGGAAGTAGCTGATAACATTCTTGCTGCATTCTTATGAGAAATGCATGTATTTTAAGCCCTATTTTACAAGCGTTAACCAGAAACAGGTCTGTACATAAAAAGAATAGTAGAAGAGGGATTGAAAGTCCTGTCTTCAGTCCCCTAGATATTGTTACTAGCTTCCTCATACAATACTTGGTGTTTCCATTTGAGTGATATTATGCTATGGGTTTAGAAACTGGAATCACTTAACTTCGGGATCCAAAATGAAGTTGTTTATAAGGTCCTTTCCAGCCCAAGCCATTCTACAATGAAGATTTCTACAATTGATTCTATGATAATGAATATAACCCTTGGAAAATTCAAAGAAAACATGATTATATTGCTACAGGAGTTGTAATTAATTGTAGCAACATCTGTTAATTCTAAATTGACATAACTTAAATTGTAATACTGTAAAAACTACTGTAAGCCCCTGTATTTTTAATTTAAACTGCAGCATAAAAAAAACGAGTCATAGCATAAGTCAGCACATGAATCATGTGTTTCACTAGGTAGAAAATGGGTGTATTAAACTAAATTAAACTAAATCCCTCATCTTTGTTCACATGCAGATTTATAATTGGAGATCTTTCAGATTCTGAAAGTGATATATTTGAGCAGTTGAAGGACTGGGACACAAGTTCAACAGAAGAGCAACAAAAGGCTTTCTGCCATGGCATAGAACTCATTCCCTGGTACGTGTTGTCCATCAGAGCTGATGTCCACCAGTTCATGCTGCAAGGGGCAACTGTCATCCATTATGACCAGGAGACACATCTTTCAGCACGTTGCTTTCTTCAGCTTCAGCCTGACAATAGTACTTTGACTTGGACAAAACCCACAACAGTTTGCCCAGCAAATGCAAAAGCAAAGCTAAGTGTGCTGGGTAATGCTGCTGAGCTTGGTAAATATCAGTTCCTTGGCAATACTGGACTAAATGGACTGGTGGAAGGTTTTCTGGATTTGTTTTCAGCCAAGGCTGTGTACATGGGACACTCTGGCATTGATATGCACACTGTGTGTGTTCAAAATAAACTTTGTAATATGTCCCTTGAAGAAAATGGTGTAACACTACTTTATGGACTTCAGACTACTGATAATAAGTTGCTGCACTTTGTTGCTCCAAAATATACTGCCAGAATGCTCTACGATGGACTGCTGGAATTGACTAAAGCTGTAAGAAAAATGAGGAGATTCCCTGATCAAAGATTACAGTGGCTACGGAAACAGTATGTCAGCCTCTACCAGGTAAAAGATGCTGTGAATTTGTATGAGAAAAGTTCAAAAATGTCATCCATGTATTGTCATGCAAGTTGTTTCTCTTATAAGTAAACTGAAGTTAACTGTGAACACCAGACCTCCAACTTAGTAACATGGTTTGAGTGAAAATAATCTGGTTCTCCACATAACGTCTCATCAAATGGTGCATATTTTAGATAAGTTTAAGTTAAACCTTTTTTATTGTTAAGTTCTTCATATATTTGGAATTTTGGAATAAATATTTTCTTAAAGAGAAAGTAATGACTGTACATGAAAATGGCTCTCCAAAAATGAGTGCTGAGATTTGGGGCAAAAAATATGAGATGGTGAAGAAAATAGCCCTGTTGCATTCATGCAGTAATTAAAAATTGCGTGCTCTTGATATTTTGCCTTTCATTGGTTCCTTAGAGATACCTTTAGTATACCTTAAGAAAATGAGTCTGTTCTTTAGCAGTTATCCTCCTTCTTTTGTTAATGCTGAGAATTTTTGTAGGAGGATGGAAGGTTTGAAGGCCCAACCTTGGCTCAGGCTGTCGAACTGTTTGGAGGCAGACGATGGAGCGCAAGGAACACAAGCGCAGGAACTCTGACCAAAAGCACTGAGAAACCTAGTGTGCAGAGAAACAACACTCTGGGAATAAGTGCAGCTAAGAAAAAGAAGAAAGTACTCATGAGGGTATTCATGTATTTTGTTACTTATCTGACTGACTTGTTTCCGTCCTACATTTGCTGTGTAGCTAGATGTACTCTGAACCAGGAGAAAGTTAGACGAGAACTTTCAAACAGCTTATTGCAGGTTTGGTATGTTTTGGCTTGTTGCTTTCCATTACTTTTGTGGGGTTTTTTTCCTCATGTTTAAATTTCAATTCTAAGGACACGTGAGTGCTTGCAGAAAGGGACAGAATCTCAATAAGAACTTTAGGTGCTACTTCAGTGTAGAGGTAAAACATTCTTAAGAACAAAAGTAATAACCATCAGGGTGATGTCTGGAGGCTGTAGTCAGTTTCTTTGCTTCTTTTTGTTTTCATGTTGCTGAAAATATCACCACAAATCTTTTGCTTCACATTAGCATGGGGTAAGATAATCTCACATGGCTGACTGGAACAATGTCCTTTCTTTTTCTTCACTCAAGTACTTTCAGCAATAGCTAGGAAAGGGAAAAATGCAGGGACTAGCAGCTCAGTGCTGTCCACATGGTCTACTGGGCAGGTGGGGGAGATCCAGATGACAAGATCCATCCTCTTTAAATCTCCTGTGTCCCAGTGGAATAGTGTAAAACCAGCTTCACCTGAGTATAGAGGGGTGCAATCTTTGTCATCCTCTGTGTGATGTCAAACTGAGGTAGCCTCTGATGTTCCCCCAGTCATTCTGTATCCTTCATCATGTTTAAGCTGTCTCTTTTCTGCTTGGATAGTTTTACTGGCAGCACAGTTACTGGCCATACAAAAGTTATTTCATAAGGAATAGCTGATTTATCTCATGATTTTGTTTCAGATTGCACTGATAAAGAATGAAAAAGCAGTGGTTTGGGAATGTTTATTATGATGCTCACTTCATTTCTAGGGTGAAAGTGGAGAGGCCACTGATGATGAAATGGCAACTCGGAAGGCAAAAAGCTGCAAGGAATATCGAAACAGAAGTGGTTCAGATCCTCAAGATATTGATGAACAAGAAGAATCAGGTAGATACTTTGCTTCAGTGTTTAAGAGTCTCTCGGGGTTTTGCAAAAAGGTCTTGATACAGATGTCTTTTACAGTGTTGAATATGTATATTTTCATGGTAGGAAACGACTTTTACAGTTGAAACTCCAAATGCTGTGAAGTTTTAGAACTAGTTTCTTTTTTGGTTCCTGATTCTTCTTTCGTTATATTTGGTAGCACTGCCTTTCTAGTCAGACTAAAGCATGTATGAACCTGGTTCAGAATGTATCTTTTTGATTGTCTTGGGACAAATCTGCAATCCCTGCAGCACTTTACTGAGCATTAATGAATTATGATATAGGGCTCTTGGATGAAAGCATTTTTATTGGGACAGAGGCTGTAATACTGCTGCAAACTTTTGTTTCCTTCGTAGATCAAAATATTATTATTAATGCTTCTCCATCTAACACCCTGTCATCAAGAAGAGCTCACTCTCTGACAGCATCTGGACCTCCTCATTTAGGAGCTGCCACATCCTCACCAGCCAGACCAGTGTCCTCTCCTGTAATGTCTTCAGGCAAGAGTCAGTCGAGGTAAGGATGAAAACAGTGCTTTGATTTGAAAAGAAAAAAGTTATTATTATTTAGTTACGATCATTTTTCTTGCCAACCTGATGAAGTCTGACAAAATCAGTGCAAGAAAGGCTATTAGTCTTTTGATAGACATCTGAAACTCATTGTAGCACAACATAGGGCATTTAAGCTGAAATACCATGAATCTGTGGACAGCAATGTAGACAGTCTGTGAGCCAGGATGCTTCAGTTAGTAAGTCAATTACAGAAGAAAATTGGAATGCATCCCAAACTTCAGCAAGTTTAATTCTTTCTCCAGATTGTCTCCAAAACATAATTACAGGTATCTTCTGTATAAAAAAACCCAGCAAGCCATTTCTACCTGAGGGAGCATTTACTTTGCTGATGTTCCGGGTGAGGACTGCAGTAGTTTCTCAGGCTGTTGGAGGAACAGTTTTGAAATCTTCATTCCTTACAGCCCTCTGTCTTCTCCTTTAACATTCATCATTTTTCTATCACACAGCGCAGAAGGTCATTCTGTGGGTGTGCAATGACATAGTTCAGTAACGTATTAATTCTATAAATAGTAATAATGGTAGTAGTAATAGTAGTACTAATATAACAAGGATAATGTACTAGAGTTGTGGATGGTACTTGGTGATATACAAGAAGACAGTGACAACGGAGACCTTCCAGTATCTTTTAACATAATGAAGGCTGTAGTAGAGATGCAAGCATAAATACTGGGAATTCCAGGAAAGCAGTGGTAAACAGTGGAAAAGATTTCTGCTGCTGGCAGAACATTATTTTGTGGAGATATGTCTTGTGTAATGGTTTGTTTTGTTTATTTCATAGGATTTTTTTACATTTCAGTGGTTAGGTTTACTGATGGAAGTGAGTAGTAGAGCCACCTGTGGGTGTCTGTGTCTGGTTGCTGCTCCATGTAATATTACTTTCTGAGACTTCCCTGTGTTCTTCACTTCTTGTTCTTCACTGTCAAACACAACTGTGAGGTGAACATTCCAGGCTTGGGTTTATTTCTGTGGGACATTTATAGGGCTTTTGGTTGTTGTTGTTCTGTTTGTTTGTTTTTTAAGGATTGGAGCAATTCTCTTTTATCTTAACCTGAAGAAATACTGCATTACTACCTCTGATGAATGCTCCTCTGTTTTGCAAATCTGCTTTATGCTCTTTATGCCTAAAGAGTTGTTGTTCTGCAAATGTGATTAAAAGACTCAGCTGAAAACTCACATTCCCAGGGGTACTACAGCTAATGTTGTTTTAAATCCTCTCAGTTCTGGGTTCCTGCATAACTTAACACTCTGGGCCTCCCTGAGCTATGACAAGTTTTCTCTGGCAGTTGTTTAGAGACTCCACAGTGTCTCTTGGTAGAGCTCTCCCCAACGTGATAGGACCTTCCATGCTAGAACTTGCAGGAGGTGATTCTAGAGAGGGTTCTGCCAGGCTCCACAGAAGCCTTTACAGCACAGAAGTCTTAGCTGCTAACAGATGATTAAATGTAGAGTACAAAGCTACAAAGCATGGAACATTTCCTGTTCTTTCTCTCTTTTTCTGTCTGTATAGTATATACATTAAAAATAGCCTTCCCTAACCTTCACTTAGGTCCATGCCTCTGCTACATGTGAAGCTCTGAATAAAATAGAATGGAAAGAAAAGAATATTGATAGCAATTTAATATGAGAAGGAACTGGCTATTTTTGTACCTTTTTAGATAATAGTACCTGCAGGTAGAGAATAAAGAACTGTATTTTTACAGATATAGTTCACAGTATTGATATTTCTTACCTCCTAACTAACAGCTTACATTGAAAATAAATCCTCACAGAATCCAGATGTGCAGATAATTTGTGCACACAGGGAGCCTGCAGCTGTCTTCTGTCATTCTTTTGAAGTGGATGTGCATGCAGCAAATTCTAAAGTTCTTTGGAAGTGTAGTGCTGCCCCTAAGGTGGAAACAAGGGAAAGGGAGCTAATACCACTGGGAATCAGGTAGCAGAATATGAAACATAAGGGAAGGCTTATTTATGAAGAGAAGGTGAAGTTTGCTCCCATTAGCTATATACAAGGATAAACTAGATTACTCCTAATTACACAGTTTTGATGATTGGTGGTAATGGGCTTGTCTTGTTAGGTTGGGTTGGGTTTTTTTGGGTTGTTTTGTTGTTGTTGTTGTTTTTTTTTTGTTGTTGTTGTTGTTGTTTTTTAATCATCTTATGTGGAATTACTGTGGAAGATGATCTTTAGGGATAAATTTTGGAGAAATGGCGAGCTTTCTTATATGCTGCAGATTTCCCCTTCAGTAGTCTGCCATTCCAGTCTGTAGGAGTCAAGAGACTTTCCTCATCGCAGTTTATTTTTCTTGTCTGATAAAAATGTTAGGAATTATTTTAGCCCCAAAGTTACATGCAGTATGTCAGTACTTGCCATAGTGATGTCAAACAAATTGAACATTATCAACCAAAGTAGATGGTATTTTTTAATACTTAAAATCACATGCTGTTTTCGGTTGCATGCATCCATCCCAGGCCAGGAGTGAATTGAGGAATCTGATCTAGCGTATTTATGTGAAGCCTGCTTGTAGCACCAATATCCAGGGACTGCAAGATGTTTTTAGGGACACTGGACAACAAGCTGGTCCTGTTTTTCCATCCCAGCTGTTGGAACTGTTTGTACTGAACCTGATGTCAGGATTCCTGGATTAATGGATTTGTAGATTTGTACATTATGGAGCAATAAAAGCTGACATGTGGTCACCTAGTCTTGTGTTTTTAAACAAATACTGCAACTTCTGGAGTTCTGCTGTGAACTAGGCAGTTCTGACTGTGTCAGTGCCTCCCTTTGCAGGATGCTGGTGGAGCCCAGTCATGCAGGTGTGGTCAGACACAGGAGGCAGATCCGAAACTCAGCCATCTGGCTGATACCCTTACAAATTAGTACTTGAAATTCTTTAAGGACTTGTCCATACTGCTGAAGGAGTAGTTCAAGCTGGGGAAAAGCTCCAGTTACTGTAGTAGCCTGAAGACTTCAGGATACAGCGTTAGGAAGTTTGTTGTTCTGGTTCAAAAACTTCTTGTTCACTTGCACAACTTAGATTAACAGCTGCAGGTATAAGGAAGTTGGCTTGGTGTCACTGATGTCAACTAAAATAATGAACACCAAATAGCTGGTTTGTTTCTGTGATTATTTTGTCCCTTTGCACTCAAGGAACACCAGTTTGCTTTCCTTCCTTCAGTCCAAGAAGCTGAAAGGAGGAAATGGCCTCCAGGGGCTACTGCCCAAGCCTAAAAGAAGAGGGCTGTAGCTTGACCTGTCTTTGAGTTATCTGAGGATCATCTTGACTGTCTTTGGCAAGCATGAGAGAAGCCCACGTGACTGGGAAATGAGGAGGCTTGAGTGCCATGGGAAGGGCTATACTTCTTTAGATCTACACCTCTAATTCTCCCAGACAGTGCAAACCCCAGGTGTGAGAGGAAAATATTGTTTTTACTGTGTTTCCACTTGTAATATTACTGTTTTATTTTTGTTGCTATAAGGAATTCTATATCCTTCTTACCTTTCCCACAGCAAATCTTCAGTGCACCTTGTAAGCAGCAGGACATGTTTTTTAAAGCTTTTGGTACAAGAATACTGACACTGTTTCCTTCAAAGAAAAATCGAGAGTGCACTCACTTTTGCCATTTGCATCAGACCCTTCTGCAATTGGAAGGGTTTAAAATATACTTTAATCTTTCTGGTAAAGTTTGCAGTTGTCTTGTGAGAAATTAATAGCCATTATAAAACAAGAAAGTATAATTGTCATTATTAGTCTTATAACATTCAGCTTTATTTGCTGTTAATGGAGTAATGCATAATGTTTCAATATGTGTAATGTAACCAAATTACAGCAGTCTCTTTGTGATTTAGCACGTGGAGCAGCAGTAGCTGGCACGGCCGTGTTAAAGGAGGAATGAAGGGGTTCCAGAACTTCATGGTTTCTGATAGTAACATGACTTTTGTGGAGTTTGTGGAGCTCTTCAAATCTTTCAGGTGAAGCATATCGTTATTCTGTACTGATGTCTTTCATCCAAGTTTATGAAAGAGCTTAAATCAAACTTCTCATGTCTTTTACAGTGTCCGTAGCCGCAAAGACCTTAAAGACCTTTTTGATGTCTATGCTGTGCCTTGCAATCGGTCTGGGTTAGAGCCTACTCCACTTTATACTCATTTGAAGATTGATGAAAACAGCATTGGATTCCAACCTGATTTAGGTTTGTTAAAGAAGAAAACACAACTGGTAGACTACTGTACAGCTTCAGTTAATGGCCTCAAGATAACATCTCTCAGTCAGTCTTGTAAAGGGCGATCGATTATAAGTTAAGCACAGGAGAGCTGCTGTACCTCCAGTAACACCTGGTTAGCTGGATGTAAGGCAGGTTCTTCGTTCAGAAAGGAAGAAAAGTACTCCTGTTTTACATTAACCAGATAGATTTGTAACTAACTGGTATAGCAGAGGCAAAAAGCTTTTTGCTGAGAGGCTGGGCCTGACGCAGGAAGTATCTGGTTGTAGGAGCTCTGAAATCTGCCATAGGGTTAATACAGTGAGCAAACCTAGGAATCAGAAAGAAAAAGGCTGTGTTTCATCTGGTTGTTTTTTCTTATCTATCTGGTTTCCTAGTAGATCTGTTATCTGGGACAAGGGGAGAGGAAACCTTTGTCCTTCTTTACATTCCCCAGTTGCCATAATCTAAGTTTGGAGCTTTGTTCGCATTTAAAGAAAGCAGTATTTCTGCCAAGCAGCCTGTGGGGAGGGTACAGCACCACTAGCATGTGAAACTGCAAGGAGATAAGGTCTGCGGGCAGGCTGTGGGATTGCACACAGCAAAAGAAAGGCTTCAAGGCTGTGCATGGTTGTGAGAGGGTACAGGAGGGTCCTGGGTGACAGTGGGAGAGACTGGATCTATGTTAGACATTCCAGGATTTTGTGTATAACAATTAATTGCCTACACAAGTTCTCTCCCACTGCTTTACGTATATAGTTAACACTTATTCTCCTATGAGTGGATAGAAACAAGATGGTTTTGTTCACATTTACAATGTTATGGCTAAAATGTTCAGTAAGATATTTGGGTATTTTTACAATGAAATATTTTAAATTCTATTCTATACAATGTATCCAATTCATGTAATGATGTATCTGATATTTGTTTATTGTTCATTTGTTTATTTTTAATAGATTTGTTGACTAGGAATGTTTCAGACCTTGGTTTGTTCATAAAGAGTAGGCAGCAGTTGTCAGATAACCAAAGGCAAATATCTGATGCTATTGCTGCTGCCAGCATTGTAACTAATGGTACTGGAGTGGAAAGCACATCACTGGGGGTATTTGGTGTGGGCATCCAGCAGCTGAACGACTTCCTCGTGAATTGCCAAGGAGAACACTGCACCTATGATGAAATCCTCAGCATTATCCAGGTCTGTAACGCAAACGTCTTGCAATCCCTTTTATAGGAGTATTGTTACTTCTGTTTTCCCAGCAAACGTGCCCAACGGTATTGTTTAAAGACATGGGGTATTTTACTTTGTAGTTCTTGTTTCCATTTTATTGCAGGCTATTATTAGTTATGCAGGTATTCATATATATAAAAAGAAAAGAAATGATGCAAATAAACAGGAGCGGGCTTTTTTGCTATGTACACTTTACGTGGGAAGGGACATAACACTTGAGAAAAGCATTCTTGGTTGTGCATTCTTTTCTTCTTGTCTGAGACCACCTTTGATAAACCCTAACTTGGAATTTAAAAAAACAACCGTTGTTTCCATGTATTTTTATTGTATTGTTAAAAAGCAAACAAAACAAAACAGCAAACAGAGCTTAATTAAATCCACCCTCCCAGAGCAGAAGGAAATACAGACGTCTTACTCCCTTCTGTACAATGGCTAAAGTGATCATTATGTAGAAAATGGGAAAATTACATTAAAAAATCTGGATTTCCTCCAAATGTGTAATTAATACAATCCAAAACCAAGCACCCGCTTAGTAGTTCACTAAGGTTAGAAGTTGAGTATTTGAACTATTAATATATAACAGATTTGCCAAACCCAAAAGACAGAAGTTCTAAGGAAACATTGAGGTTGCACAGCAAAAGCCTCCAATTTGACGTGGTGTTGTGTTTGAACACACAGGAAGAGGATACACGATTATAGATCCTTTCTAATTTCAGCTTAAGTACTGACTGTGCTTTGAATGGGAGTTTGGATCTGGTGACTTTCCAACATCCCTTCCAACCTGAATGATTCTATGATTCTGCAGTTAATAGCTTAATATGCTTTTTTACTGATTTTTTTTAAAGCAAGTATGAGCATTCCAGACATGTAACTCCTTTAGAAACAAAAATACTGGATAATAGTAACAGTATTAACAGTATAGGAACAGTATTACTGTATTTAAATACAGTAACTAGTTAGCTAAGTGAGCAGAGTACACTGTGAAAATACAAAAAAAGCACTATTTCTAGAAGTCATTGTTATATGTGTCTTAAATTTCTTCCTTCCTGTAGAAATTTGAACCCAGTGTCAATATGTGCCAGCAGGGGCTACTGTCTTTTGAAGGATTTGCAAGGTAATTGTTAATTTATATATATGGCACGGGTGTATCAATACGTGCATGACATTCCCAAAATACTCAGCACAGCACGTAACTTCCTGACGTCTTCTCACTTCGAGGTTTTTGATGGATAAAGACAACTTTGCCTCCAAAAATGATGAGTCACAAGAGAATGCTGAGGACTTGCAGTTTCCACTATCGTATTACTACATTGAATCTTCCCACAATACCTACCTTACTGGCCATCAGCTTAAAGGGGAATCCTCAGTGGAGCTCTACAGCCAGGTAAACAGGGTTAGATCATTGTGTAATTTTCAACTTTATCATGTTTGTTTAACCAGCAAGTGCAGGAACATGACCTTTTTTCTTTGTAACTCCAAATGTTCTAAGACCCTGCTTGTAAAACATTGGAAAACATGATGTGTGGGAAAGCTGCCCGTAAGCACAGTTGTGCTCAAATGCCTTTTCTAAGGCAAAAAAAAGGGCTTAGTTTGAGATTCATAGCAATCTAGACACCAGTCGGTCTGACCCAACCTACTAAAATTAGACTTTCCCACAGGAAAGACTGATCTAATATTTTAGTTCATTCAGATGTCAGAAACACTGTTGAAATATTGTACATTGCACTGCAAAGACTAATTTCAAATGGAACTATAACATCTAAAAACATTACTTCTAGGAATATTCTAGAGCTTTTTAGACTTTATGCCTGGTGAACAGGAAAACAGCAATTTCTTCTCTGGTGTTTAGCGCTGTGTGTGTTTGTGTGCATATCCATGTATTGGCGTGTGTGTATTTATCAAATGCTAGAGAAGGCACCACATTTCCTGTGAGTGGTGCTTTTGTTGCTCTAGATGTTAGTGACTCACGATTGGGAAGGGCTCATCTGGCGTCCCACATGTCCCTTTACTTGGAGATTTAGATAGAGGGCTGAAGCTGTGTTAGGAAAGCCTGAGTAACGATATGGTGTTGAAGAATGTGATTGCAAAGGAGGTTCCCATAATATCACTGCACAGAGTGGTGTGAGTATTTTGTTGGGAATATATTGGCAGTGAGATGGAGCTCAGCTGGCTCTAAATTAAGCGTGATGCAGGAAAGCCTCTGCCTGTCCCCAGGCAGTTATCCCAGAGGACAGGGCGGTCTGTCCTGGCTCAGCATGCCTGGTTCTCTCACGAGTGGTGATGCCAGCCACACACACAACTGCCTAAAACATTCTTAATAGCAGAAGTAATTTTTCTGAATAGGAGAAGTAATTTTTTTTCTTTGTTCATGAGTGTATTTGCTGGAAATTATTTTGATTGTGGAGATCTTCATTTTCAGTAAAATTTTTAAAAGTAATGGAGATAACTTTTCAATCATAGGCAGTTCTAAATAAACAACAGCAATAAAAAGCATGGGACCAACAATAGATAATTCAGCTGATCTTTCCCACCATCCTGCTTCCTTGCTTTCTTTGGTAGTTTTCTAGAAAGCAGAGCTTCTTCAAAGAAAGAAGTAGATTAGCTTATTGTCACTGAACAGGATGGCCAGGCACATTTGCATTCTGATTATCCTTGTGGAAGTTCTTCTCTAGAAATAATTTTCAGACCATCTTCCATTTAAAAACCTATCAAAACCAACAACAAAATATCCCAAAGCAAAAGCAGCAATGCTGAGCCCATAAGCTGTCATGTTAACAACCTGGAATAAATTGCCATGTTATTTTCCAACTGCTTTTGCAGGTGGAAATGCAGAAATGTTTTTCTCCCTCAGGACACTGAGGTATACATTGAGAACCATTTTCTGCAATCAGATTCCACGTGTTCTGTAAAATATCATGAATTCCCAAGCTTTATAGTACTTCTCTTAAGAACATACGTGCTTTCTTAATTTTCCCACTAGGGAATGCCATTAGCTGGGGACTGCAGCTTCTGTGGGCTGTGTTTACAGAGGCTGCTCATTCCAGCTCCTTTTCTGAACCACTGTGCTTTCTTTTAGCTCTGCAATGTCTTCTGCTTGGATGATGTCAGGCTGTGGCTTCTTTATGCTCACACTGATTGCATTGCAGGTTCTCTTACAAGGCTGTAGAAGTGTTGAATTAGACTGCTGGGATGGAGATGATGGGATGCCTATCATTTACCATGGGCACACTCTTACTACTAAGATCTCTTTTAAGGTATGCTAGTAATTACATATAGAAACAAACAAACAAAGAAATCTGTACTTTGACAAGGCAAAAAAAAAAAAAAAAAAAAAAATAGCCTACTAGGAAAATACAAGTCTGAATAGGCTAAATCCTAATAGAATGTGATGTACTACTTCAGATTTGAACTCCCTAATTGTAAACATTATGCTTTTTGAGTTTGTATTTGTAGCAGATGGATGGTAATTTTTGTGGGGTTTTTCTTTGATGTGTCAGCATACATCTAAGTAACTGTTATCAGTTCTGTTATAAAGAGATGATAGCCTGATCTGTAGGAGCTTGTTATGGAAACAAAGTATGGATTCCCTTCTTCTTAGAAGGGAAAACAGATGCCTTTCAACTAAAGTAAGCGAACCGAATGCTGCCTAGTACTCATGTTCTTTCAATGACCCTTCTTTCTCATAGGAGGTAGTTGAAGCAATTGATCGCAATGCATTTATCACCTCCGACATGCCAATTATCATATCCATAGAAAACCACTGTTCCTTACCTCAGCAGCGCAAGATGGCTGAAATTTTCAAGGTGGGCCATAAATAGCAGTAAATTACTCTAAGGACATGTCTTGGGATTCTTCCATAACGTATCTCATTCTCAATATTTCAGAATGTGTTCGGAGATAAGCTGGTAACCAAGTTTTTATTTGAGAGTGACTTTTCTGATGACCCCATGCTTCCTTCACCTGGCCAACTGAAAAGAAAAATCCTGCTTAAAAACAAGAAGCTCAAAGCCCATCAAACACCAGTGGATATATTGAAACAGAAGGTATAGTCCTTCCTGAATAGCAAGCAGTGAGACTTAACTATAGCTAGATGTAATTAGTTTATGTCATGTACTTTCATATAAGATGCAATCGTTGAAGAAAACTCTTATTAAATGTACCTTCTAGTAATTTAATAAGCGTTTTTATTGTGATAGGCCCACCAGCTGGCGCATATGCAAGCACAGGCTAGCAATGGTGCTAGCAACCCCACACCTACCAATGAAGAGGAAGAAGATGAAGAGGATGAATATGACTATGACTATGAATCCCTCTCTGATGGTAAGAATATTTCTTTCTTTCTTACAGTGCTGTTGTAAGGGAACTGTAGCAATAAGATGTGTAAATATTATTCTAGTTCAGGAATGATAAAGATAAGTTGATGGAGGAAGATGTACTGAAGGTCCTCGTTGGCACTTTAGTATGGTGTAAAGTACTCAAGTGTTAAATCCAACCGTTTGATGTTTTAACTGTGCAACATATGCTAAATTTTAGTCTTTATGGATTATTTTTATATTCATCATTAATTATGAAAAAGAAATGGTTACCTTCACAGTTTATCTACGTTCACCAATATTGTCTTTTCCAAGGAGCTGAGACACTTGAAAGCTCAAGGTTCGCAACAGCCTTAGTCCTTGTATCTGCCTGACCTTAATCTAAGATGGCATCTTAAAGAATCTTCATCTAAGATGCAGATTGTCCAGAACCCCCCATTGTTTTTTTTTTTTCTAATTCCATATACCCCTGAAATATCTATTTTAGTTCAATTCTGTTATTTTTCATGTTTATCATTTTTTGTTATTTTGATAATTTGCCAAGAATACATTAATGTAGATCACAGTGCATTTGAAAGATGAGACAGCAGTAATAGCTGGAAGTCATATCAAGCTGTTTGTCTAGTTAACTGCTCCAGCTTTGTTAAATATCTCCAGAAATGGGTCACAAAGCTGACTAAGGGACAAAAATTTACAGATGTACTTCAGTGTAGATAAGTGCAAGGTAATAAATATACGGGAAAAAAAGTAAATCTTGCTTATGTGAGTCAAAGCTCTACATTCTCTGTAATCATTTGGGAGATGTTAAGAGTTGTTATAAGTATTCTGAAATCCTCAGCTAGGTGGCCTGCATGGATTTATAGGCCAAAAGAACCTATAAAATGTTGTAATCCAAAACGATGATTATCAGGAACAGAACTGAAAACAAAGCATCTTTTTGCTGTTTTGTAAAACCTTTTTGAGCCACAGTTTGAGTTCTACATCTGGTTCTTGCCTTCAGATCTCAATGAGTAAGTTAGAGAGAAGGGCATCCAAGAAGCTAAATGGAATGGGCAGTGGCTCTACAGGAGTGTGAAAAAGCTGAAATTTGTCAGTTAGTGGAGAAGAGGGCTTAGGGCAGATTTGAAGAATGTTTACTAATTGATTAATTGGTGGATAAAATGGAGTACAGGACTGTTAGGAGGTCTAGGAGGCTCTCAGTAGAACAAGTAAATCAGTCTAAAACAGGTAAAGGAAAGTACTCTAATGCAGCTGGTAGTAAACAGTGGGAATTTGCTGCCACAGGAAATTGTGGAGACAAACAGGATCAACAGATCCAAAAAAGGATTGAACAAACCACGGACAGGATTTTAATCAAAAGTTATAGCTAGAAATGTGTGACCCAACACTCCAAACATTCAGCAGTTGTGGATGTTGGGATGGTTCAAGGGAAATGGACCATGCCTAGTGCTCTCTTTATACAGCATCTCCTGCTGCTACCATCAGAAACATATTACTGTGCTAGATGGACTATAGATCTGATACAGCTGAGCACATTCTCCTGGCTGAATTGTAAAGTCATTCACTTATTGAACCCTTAAGTCTAATGGGTACGTTTTTAAGTTCTAGGTGTCGTGTTCAGGGAAGGTGTGAGGCTTAAGCACACACACCTTGCAGCACAGGGCCTTCTTCTGGTTGGTCTCTTATTTGCATTACTTCCTTCTGTGCTGGTTTTTTTAAAAAGGAAAAAAAAAATAATAATAATGAATGCTGGGTCTGACTGTTACTGCTTGCAGGGCAGCAGTATTATTCATGCTAATAGAACATTTATGAGGCTAGTTCTGGTGCTGCCTTCAGTTGTGTTTTGCTAGAAAGTTTGTCTAGCTGGCTATCTTCAGTAATTCTCCTTGTATGGAGCAGGGTGGAGAAAGCATAGATAAAATTGCTGTGAAAAATTGAGATTGCTGCTAGCGTGTTTGCCAGGAAAATATTGTTAGCAGACTGCAGTAAGTGGCGGGAAAGCAGCTTTAAGAGAAGATTTGAGAACTCTGAAGGTAACAAGAGTTAGCCACAGCTCACAATACATGAAGGAATCTGAGGCACGGTTTACTGCCTTATTACAACTGTTGTTCTCTGGGATTTTTACTGATGCTGTTATTTTGGCAAAACTAATCTAAATTACAGTCCGTAAACCTCGTAGCAGATTTTTGTTTTGATTTTCCTCACTGATACGTTAGGTGTGCGTCAGGCTAATAGTTTTACAACTGACACTTAATTTTCATTTCTCTGGCTGTAAATCTTAATTTCCTTTACTCTTATTCCCTTTCTGACTCCGTTTCCCTGTAGCAGATGTCCTTAATGCTTCTCCTGCTCCTAACAGCCAGGAAGGTAAAGGCCGTTTGGTTGAGCATTTTAACTGCATGAAATCAGCACTGCATCACCAGCCTGTTAAAAATGACCGTGTGAATATATGGTTTCTTGTAGTAAAACTACAATCAGATTCTTTTATATGGCATTGTTAACTGGTCAGGAAATGTTAGAAGACTGCATGTGCGGCACTGGTTATGCAAAGACAGAGTATGGTCAAAGCATCAGGGATATCAGGAATAAATAAAACCATTCCTTTTGTGACAGTTACAATATTTGGATCCAGAACGACCAATTAGAAGGTGTAACATTCTCTGAGAAACACGCAGCTTTGAAGAGGAATTCCTGTCAATGTAAAAAATATTTGTGCACAGTGAATGTAAGGAGAGAAAAGGCAAAACTTTCTGTACAAAGATACACAGATGTTTGGTGTGGTTAATTGTGTTTGGACATGAGCAATTCTTTCTTGTTCAGGGCTATTCATTGTTGTTGCATGGCAAGCTTGAAGAAGTGATATTAATCCGTGAAATGATTTTGTTTTAAGCATTTTCTGAGCACAAAAGGATGGGCTTTAAAGAAGTGCAATCTATTAACCAAAGCTCAGCATTAAAATTTTCAAGTAGAAAGTTACTACTAAAATAAAAGAGAATGCTTTGACCAGTAAATGCATCATTCTGGCATCTGGCTATTCAGATAAAATTCACAGCATTATCCACAACCACTGTTAATTCACATTAAATTTCCAGTTGAAATTTTTTTGGCTCTGTGTTTATTAAAATCCCATTGATTTTTAGATAACATTCTTGACGACCGACCTGAGAATAAATTATCAAGTGATAAGCTGCAGTTTGAATATAATGAAGAGACTGCCAAAAGAATAAAGAAGGCTGATTGTGCTACTTACAGTAATAAAGGAAAGGTAGTTCTGCTTTTTCCCCCTTTCTTCTCAGCCACACTTTGATACATAACCAGCTTCAAAAGGCTTTGCACTGCTTAGGTAACTGAGACATCAGATGGCAAATGTACTTTAATGAAAACAGATAGTACAAAGTGTGGAAACACACTGGAGAAGATGTGTAAATTAAAAAGAACATTCTGTATAATGTTCAAGTAAAGTCTTTAGAGGTGATCGGATGTGCAGGCTGGCTGAAAATTATAGCTGTTGGTGCTGTCTATGAAAGGTGTAATCGTAGCTAAATCCTGAGGGTTACTGGGGTGTCCAATACTGATTGACATGAATGAGAACTGAGAATTTCATCTCAGTCTTCAACAATCTTTGTTTATCAAAATAATTTATTGTTTTATGATATCAAATAACCACATTTGTTTTCATTAAGTCATCAGACACCCAAAAGCACCGCACTGCTGTGTAATTTCTCCTGAACACAGATGTTTTTGTAAAAAAATTTGTAGAACCAACTCTAATGGATGTCTTTGCATGCTCTCCCTGTTTCAGTGACAAATATTGGCGCGGAAGCCAGAGATCTGTTGGGCAAAGACAGCAAACCACATAGAAAGAATGAGATTAATTATTTTAAGGACATAAGATACACTAGAGTACTTTCATATTCACTAATTTTGTTATTTATCTTATTGGAATTGTCACTTAGGTTTACGACATGGAACTGGGGGAAGAATTCTATCTTCCACAAAACAAGAAGGAAAGCCGACAGATAGCCCCAGAGCTATCAGATCTTGTCATTTACTGTCAAGCTGTAAAGTTCCCAGGTAAGTACACTTCTGTTTTATTACCTTAAACTTTCTGTTTCTTTGAGATACTGTGTTGATATTTTGAATTGGTCAGTACGAGCATCTTCACATTTAAGAAGCTGAGGACTTTTTTCTTGATGATTTGGAAGTCTATTTAATCAAAGTTTTATACATAAATGCATCATGGGAAAACATATTGCCTGCCTTAATAAAATGCTTACAAAATTGAAATTTCCCAGTCCTCACAACTTAGGCAACTGCTTCTTTTATTTCAGGAGGGATGAAACAAAACTTTAACATAAGAGCTCTGAATTTCCATGTATAGAAGCACAAAATTTGGAAGGAAAATATTTCTGAAACTTTCTAGGAAGACCTTGCCACGTTTCTTAAAGTGATCCCATTTTAGCATGTTTCATTTTTACCTGCAGCCTGCATTTTCTTGTCTTTCCTAAGTGCGGAGGAGGGGAGCCATTTGTGGGGGTGATGCTGAAAGCTCAAACAATCTGAAGTTGCTTACTTTTTCCAGCATCTGGGCTGGTAATTCAGGAAGAAGAAAAACAAAATGTCCCTTTCATGGGGTGGGTGGGGACAGCTGAATGCATACTCGCTCACATGTTCCTTATGGAAAGGGTTAAGAAAATAAGGTTTGGTTTGTAGAGCAAGAGGAAAGAGAGGAACTGAAGAGTAGATCACTGGTAGTTATTTGTTCATTGAATCATAGATTCTATAAAACATGAGGTTCGGTACATTTTGGCTCATACTTTCTTGTACATAAATTCTTTTAAATTGAGATTTTAATGTTTATTTATATGTTTAATGTTTTGAATGAAAAATCTACTTTTTAATGGAATGGTTCTGTGTGGAAAAGTTAGCAATTCTGCCAAGTCATGACCTTATACAAATAGAGCTATAATCAGATTAGAGAAGCTAGCCAAACATAAAATAGTGTCAAATAGGCAAGATAAACATACTGAAAAATGGAGAGGCATTCCTTTATTATCTTTTATAACTGTAAGAATTGTAGGTGTTACTTGTAACAATAATAACTCCTAAAAATTCAAATTTGATACTCTTTAGAGAAATCTCCAACGAGAGACCTTTCAAATAAAATATTTTCTTTTAAAGAATGATATTTAAGATTAAGTGGAGGTAATTTAAGTTGTTCCAAACATTTTGACACTCAAAGAAGTTATGGTGATCTGTGATATCTTTATAACGTTTTAGGTTTTTAATGTAAGTTCAGTTAGAAAAGAAATGTTTTCCATATGAGATTTCCTCTTCTTGCTTTAAAGGGCGCATGAAGGGAACAACTGGGAAGAATTAGTTCCATTCACAGATGAACATATGAAGTTATGTAAATTAGTTTTCCAACAAACTCATGTATTTTCCCTTCTTTGAGACAAATACTGTCTTCTCTGCAGCACATGTAGGCATCGTGACCACTGTGCTGCTGGTTGCTCATCTGGAGGTCACAGATATGGTATATGCCACTGTTCTGCTGCTCTATCTCCATACTGTCTGTCAGTGGCAGCAAGGCTGGTAGATCCATGATTATGTAGTTCTGTTGACTAGTTTTCTTCCCCAGCTCAGAAAATGTAAGACTTTTGGAGATAGTGAGGGCACAGTCATCATGTCAGTGGCTGATAATAATGTGAGTACTTCATTTCTCCTGTCACCATGTACTTCTATTCTGTATTCACAATTGTCCATGTCTCTGAAGGCTGGTCATTGATTTGTGACCATAAAATAAGACAAGGAACATTCTCTTCATGTAGCCTTGCCTACTGAGTAACACAGATTTTCCAAAGTGTTTTTTGGTTGTAATAGAATTCATTGTGTAGAGGAAAAATGCATGTATTTTTCATAAAGCACAACACTACTATAACTTACTCGCATTTGGCCTGTTGGCTTGGTGCTGAGGATCCTCATACAATGAGTAGGGAAAGTTAGGTACCTAAAAACAGGATCAGCACAACCAAGTGCATTGAGCAGGAAGGCACCTAAGGAAATCATCGTAAAATTCAGTTACCAGCTCCACTGTACCAGGCTATCTGCCAGTATGGTATAAGTAAGTTTAACAGAAATTAAAGTTAATGTAAAAAAAAAAATAAAAATAATAGCACCCAAAAGAAGTACTGTTAATTATTTTCAGGGTCTGAAAACCTTCTGCTAATCAGAAGTACATGGTGAGGCAGTGACAATTGCAGTTTGAGCTGTTATTCCAGCATGTTTAGAATAAGAAAGACGGGAGTTTGGTGCCTTCTGGATTTGAACTCTCAAAGTGGTAAAGCAATAAGCTAATGTCTAATGAGAACCTGGCACTAAATTATGCAACATAAAGGATATGGTGTAGTGGTTGAGGGGAGATATGAAACACTTCTGCTGTCCTTCTGGTAGAATGGTGGGCTGTAAGCTGGTCCTGCTTAGACCACAGAGTTGGACCAGATGACTTCCTGGTCCTTTCTGACCTCCATTATACTGTGAATTTATGATTCTATGTATAGGTGATGCTAAATTTTGGAGCCCGGTTTAAACTGGAGTGAAATATGGAGCTTGCCTCTGGGAGAAAGTCTATCACTTGCAAAGCATGCCCATGGGAAAGACTAAAAAGAAAAGTCCCGGCTGCAGTCTACCCTGTGGCCATCACATATGGTTCAGCTAACCTTGGTGTTTTGCACTGCAGTCTCTGGTGATTTATGAGGTTAGTCTGTTTCCTCGGTGACTGTCTCCACAACAGGATTTTGAAACCTGGATCTTGCTTGCCAAATCCATTTGATCCATTGAAAACTGGGATTAAATCATTCTGGAAGCACATAGTGCATAACTCCTTGTTCTTTTAGTCACTTCATATTCCTTGATCTCAGCTTCTACCATCTTCTATTGTTTATGTGTATGCTTTGGCCCAAAGAGACAGTAAGTCTCCAGCACTGAAAACATTTATGCACGTACTAAATTTTACTAACTCGAGGCAGTTACATTGAAACTATCAGCATAATTTTACGAACTACATGTAGACGTGCTGTAAAGATTGAGACCTGAAAATTTACAGCTGTGGACTTGACTTCAGCAGAACAGAGACCAATGCATTCTCTTTGTGATTTATATTTGTAGATGAAACATTGGTATATAGCCAGACAGTCTTTAGGCAGGTGTGAATTGATGGGAGAACATGAGGGTCGTTTTGAGTCACCATTAGGCAAATAATAGTGTACTTGCTTTGTTATATTTTATATCACAAGTACAGCATGGGTCTCTAAGTGCATCCCTCACCTCCTTGGTGTGTGTGTCAGAATGAGCATCACACGTTTTCATTTATATTTTAATTTTTGTCTGCCGTGAGCTCTCTCAAAGTCAACAGGAAAAAAAAATGACCTTAAGGGGAGCGCAGTCTGTTTACTTCACTGGGATTTCAATTATGATTTTAATGATTATATTGCTGGAATGCATATACTTGAATAATAGCTATAATAGAGCTTTCCAGCTCCACTTCTAGATCGTATTGGCCATTAAATGCCTAATGGATTTCACACACCTACCACAGTTCTCATCACCGAAATACGAATTCTAAACAGAAGATAACTTTGAAAACACCTTCAAGTTAAAGTGTTTAAACAATAGCACTTAGGAGTTTTCCATCACATCATATCTTTAAATAATATCTTGTACTTATTTAATTATATAGGTACCATATCCTAGACAAATCCTATAATATTCAATACTGGATGGCTTTTTTGCTTCTGTAGAAAGGATATTTTCTTTGAAATTCTCTTAGGATGAATATATTGGAACCATTATTGTGGAATTTTTTAGTATTAATTAGAACCGCTCGGTGATTTGGGACAGTCACTACCTTCCTCCAGTCAAAAAGTAAAGTGAAGAAAAGTTGTATCACAGGGATATATCTGTATGTCTGTATTGCTTCATATACGTTCTGTAAACATTATGTATATAAACACATATATTATATGCTTATATAATGTGTAAAGGCATGCATATATCTAAGGATGTAAAAATTAAATGATGGAGAAAAACACACAGCTGGCCCTGTGTACTATATTACAGGAGTATTCGTGGCTCAAAAATTATGTGAAATATGATGGAAAATGTCATGCCCTCTTGGTCATGTTTTTTGGCTCATTTATGTTACATTTATGGGAACAGGCTTGTCAACTCTAAACCCATCTGGCTCTAGCAGAGGAAAAGAAAGAAAAAGCAGGAAGTCCATTTTTGGCAACAATCCTGGTAGACTGAGCCCTGGGGAGTCAGCTACTCTTGCCAAAGCATCTGGAAAAGGTAAAGTTAGCATCTTCTTTCAGCAGTCACGTGAAATGGCTGTACCAGACCAAGTTGTTAAAGATCAAATGCTTAACAATGTGTGAGATATTGAACTTTGGAGTGTTTTTTTGTTAGTGCAGCAGCTATGACTGTAACGCTGTTATGAAAAGTGTTGAGTGCATAGTAGTGGAATGTGAGAACAGAAAAATAAAGACCCTAATTTATAAGCAATTCAAAACCAACACACTCTTTAAGTGAAATGTCTTAAAGTTTATATTCCAGAAGATACAAATCAATATTTTTTTAAGTTTAAATTGAAGGCTGAACTATTGTGCTGGATCCTGAAAAGGAGTTTTAGTGTCTGTAGTAGGACTTCACTGTCAAAATGCATCCATATCCTAATGTGTGATGGTGCAAACTCCTGAGTTACATCTTGAAAATACTTAAGACTCCACAGGAGCTTCGATTTGTGAAGTTGGGAATTGTACTTCTGCACGTGAACAGATTTACAGCAATACAGAGGAAAGTACGGAAAAGGCCCTGGAGCAGGGATGAGCCCAGATCCCCTGCCTTTTGGTACTGCGCTGTTGACAGAAAGTCGTACCCTTTCTTGCACTCGTTTTCTGACTCAAAGAATGTTGGTTTTCTTCCAGCCCAAGGGTCTGACTGCAGCGACTGACTGCAGGAAGTTAGTTCCCTCCCAGAGGCCAGTGATCTGAAAATGAAGAATTCTAGTGTCTAATTCTTAAATATTTTGCTGCATTTGTCCCCTAACTCTTACGGCACTCTGTAGACTGCCCGTTCAGAGGCTAAGCACATGGCTTTCAATCTTGCCTCTCGTCCTAATGTAAAATGTATGAATGAGAAGAAAGGCATAGTGTATCCCAGAAGGCCCTACAGCCGGGTGAGTATGTGAGACTTTGGGATGCAAATCTACAGATGCCAACACTACAGCCGTGAGTTTGGACTTAGTACCCTAAGTACTAAATCACAGTATCATTCCAGTACTTACGCACTATGTTTCTTCTCATGGAGTGCTCTTACTCTATAAGGAATTTGATGTTTATACTGAATGGTATTAGTTTCCAGGGTCATCTTTTTCTAACATAACTATGGCACACACACACGATTCGCTAGAAAACACTGGATTCTTGGAGTCTCTGGATCGGCAGCCATGACTTGAGGGTACTGTTTACTTTCCAGGTCCTTTTGATGTGATGCGGCAGACGTGGGAAGACCCTTCCTCTCCTTACAATTCTCCAGCTTCTCTCAGCGCTATCATAAGGACGCCCAAGTGCTACCACATCTCCTCCCTGAACGAGAACGCTGCCAAGCGGCTGTGCCGGCGGTACTCGCAGAAGCTGATCCAGCACACCACCTGCCAGCTCCTGCGGACGTACCCCGCTGCCACGCGCATCGACTCCTCCAATCCCCACCCGCTCATCTTCTGGCTCCATGGCGTGCAGCTCGTGGCTCTTAACTACCAGACAGACGGTATGAGTCAGGAACACACTATTCTATGAGTCTGTGATTCTAATTTTTATGCATTTTACATGTGAATTAAGTCCTTAAACTGTGAAATTTGACCTGATTGACAGTGGCAATCTAATTCTTAAGAGCAGCAGCCCTTGGGTTTAGGAACTTTTAAGCCTATGCGAGCAGGTCTGTCTTCCAGTACCACAGACGGGCCTGGCCCAGCAACAACTTCAGGCGGCTGTTATCTTCTGTAATTTCAAGTATAAAAATGTACTGAAATGTTTCCATTAGAAGTGCTGGTTGCTATTTAATTGTTGCTCGGAACTCTTTTTCCTCTCCTATATTGTGTTCCCTCACCTTTTCAAAGGAAGGATCATCAGGTTGCCTACAAAGCTAAACAGCTGATGCTTTTTCATTCTGCAGTTCATGGCAGGTATCTAGATACTTCCAGAAAAGGCTTATGCGGGTTCTACAGTTGGTTGAAGACATTAGAAAAAGAAAGAAGAGAATGAACTATTCTTATAGTTTTGTATAATTAAGTACTGGATAAATCAGGTACATAAACTACAGCTTTCTCTGAAAACCAATCCTGAATTGATTGTACACAACTAAAACTCAAAACCAGATACTTAAAACGTATCACTGTCTTGCTGTTCTTTCTTCCACTGTACCATTGCTCTGTCTCAGTGCTGGCTGCCTTACTTTCACAGATCTTCCCCTGCAACTCAATGCAGCGATGTTTGAGGCTAATGGTGGCTGTGGATATGTTCTGAAACCTCCTGTTCTGTGGGATAAGAATTGTTCAATGTACCAGCAGTTTTGTCCATTAGAAAGAGATCTTGATAATAAGGAGCCAGCTATATATTCTTTGACAGTAAGTACATTAAAAGGGAATTTCATGCAGCTGGATAGACTGAAATAGGCAGTGTTTAACTGCACTCTGAAGCCAGCATTACCGTCAGGCTTTTGCGTGAACATTTAATTACTGTATCTACTTCTGAAGGTTAATTTAACTAAAAGAAATCAGAGGGAGAAGCAGAAAGTGGTCATCTTCATTTCATTTTATTGAGTGCTTTGTATCCATAGTTACTTTCTCTGTATTCTTCACAACCTTTGTCAAAATCCAGTCTTGAAAACATTTTTTCTGCCACCGCACAACTGCATGTACTTACATACGGGCCTGGATGTTTCAGGTCTGTGAACATGTGAGAAGCTACACAAAAAGTCATTATGAAAAACCATACTGAATATTAAAAAAGATATTTTCAAATAAGTCATATAATCAGATGTATTATTCTTGGATTGGTGGCAAAAATTGGTGTTCCCTTCAGGAAATGTTGCATAAAATTGAGGTTCATAAGAACCAAAGGTCTCTCAGCCAGGGTGACTGCAAACCTAATGCTTCTGTTGTGCACATCAAAGCGAGGCAGAGGTCAGTGCCATCGCTGCAGAGTAACTGAGAAGAAAATTTGATCCCTTTTGACTGTGTTACTGGGACATTCCTTCTGGATTAACTTTCAAATGCCTCGAGTGGTTGCACTCAGGATATGCAGTATATTATTTCCAGAGGAAAGATACTGTAGCAATGGCATGTTGGGGTTTAAGCAGTGCTGAAGTTAGAGCCCTGGAAATGACAGAAGTATGGGGGCACTGAAATTAAATCCACCGGTTAGCAAACCACGCTTAGGGCTGTGATTGAAAACAATGTTTAGCCCAAAACTGTGGCAGAAAAGAATGGCTCTGCTAATTCACGCCTCTGTACTCCTTGGCTTCAGATCGTGTCTGGGCAGAACGTGTGCCCCAGCAACAGTACAGGAAGTCCGTGCATCGAAATCGATGTGCTCGGGATGCCCCTGGACAGCTGCCATTTCCGGACCAAACCCATTCATCGCAACACGCTCAACCCAATGTGGAACGAGCAGTTTCTTTTCCGGGTTCATTTTGAAGATTTGGTCTTTCTTCGGTTTGCAGTTGTTGAAAATAACAGCTCAGCTATAACGGCTCAGAGAATCATTCCACTGAAAGCTCTGAAAAGAGGTAAAATGGTCTGTAGTAACATCCTACGCCAAAATGGTTCGTCGGATTCCTGGACTGAATCCTGCCGGAGGGATATTTTTAATCAGCTGGTTGTGTTCTTCAGGATGGGACAGGGAACAAATACCAGGCAGCATGCTTTACCCCAGCAGTGTGATGCTGGTCTGACGCTCCCTTGGAGCTGGCAGCTGCCTCAGGGGCTTGACTCAGCGCAGGAATTGCTGCTCCCTTAGGAAGAGCAGAATGGTTTCTCTCCATTACTTGCCCTTGGCCAAAGAAACTGCTCTAACTAACTGGTGATCACTGGGGCAGAGGTGAACCTTCAGCACTGCCCGTGGGAGGTGTGAAAGAAAGGTTAACAAAGGCGAGTAAAAATCTAAGCAGCACTAGTAATTCTGTGACACCTGGGGAGGGAGTTTCCATGATGCCAACAGCTCTCCAGCAGACTGGTAGACATAGTTCTGAGTTTACTTCATGCCACTGTAGTACAACAGGACAGTCTTAGCATAGGAGGAGATGTGGCCACAAACATATACACATTTCCCTGTGAGACTGTGTCTTTGCTTCGTTCATATGCAAATATTTATTAGCTTTTTCATGTATGAATATATTGAATATAACAGCAACATAAGGGTAGACAACTATATTTGCCATTCAATGTTCATAGCATTTGTATTACGCTGTTTTAAAGACACGAGTATCAATGCATTATTATTTCAGTGCTTTAAATTCTATTAGATAAAGCAAATGCCAGCTAAAAACGCAGCAAACCTGAGTTTTCAGTTTGTGAGACTTTTGTCCCACAGTGTGGTAAAATACTTAGGAAAAGCTGTTTTCTCTTCAGGCTATAGACATGTCCAGCTCCATAACCTGCACAATGAGGCACTGGAAATCTCTAGTTTGTTCATAAACAGTCGGAGGATGGAAGAAAGTCCCTCTGGGAACACTGTGCCTGCATCTATAGTAAGTTAATTATTTTTTGTGAAAGCTATGTATTTTTATCTTAATGTCTGCTCCGGTCTTGAGACTTCTACAAGCAGATGTTCAAAGATAGATATTACACCTAAACCTGCACATTTTTTAGAAGCACCCCAATGACTAATTCTTCTGGGCAACAGTGGAAGTAAGTAGGGTTATCCCACTGGAACTGTGGGAGGATAAAGCTTTTGTTATTTATTCATTTTAAATTCCTTGTTCTGTAGTGTAAAAGCCATGCCTTAGTTGGATAGCTTTGCTTGGTTGAGTTCCTTACAACTTGTCTACACTGTATGTTTTAATGCAACCTAAAGCATTCAGTAACCTATTCTCTTAACAGTTGTTTAGTTCAGGTGAAAGGAAAGCCTCTGTGCCTTACAAAGTGACAATCCATGGGATACCAGGCCCGGAGCCCTTCACTGTTTTTAACATCAGCGGAGGGACCACAGCTGCACAGCTTCTCCATCAGGTGAGTGCCCAGGGCTCTGTAGGCTCTGCCGCACCAACACACGCTGGCCTCAATCCGGGCATTTGTCTCCATGATTTTTTTGCACGCAGAAGCAATACAGCAAGGAGTTGCTTTAGAAATACATTATCGTGGGATTAATTGCACTGGAAATACAGAAATACCTGTGATTTTTTTTCCAAATCTCGGCTTCTTCTCTTGGAAAGGGTTTTTAACCTTAGAACATACTCCCTATTAGAATTGTAATATTTGGGGATCTGAGAAAAACAGTCTGTGTGACCAACAGCCAGAGGGCTGGCCTTAGAACAAGGCAAACTTCTCTGCACAACTCCTTGAAACTGAGCAGCACAGGAATAGAGAGTAAAAGGGCTATGTTTGTGAGGAGAAAAAGAGGTTAGCGGGGCTGTTATCCCAGCAGTGGGAAAGGACCGTGCTGTCCTGGGATGCTGTGTTTGTTGTCTGGCCTGCCCAACAGGACAGAAGTGAGCTGAAACAGGATGGCCTTGTCTGGAATAGCTGAGCTGCCTGGCAGGCCTGAAGAGAACAGTGCATTACCCTGGCATGAAATAACTGCATAAGGAAGAACACATTGGAAACCATGCCCACACTATCAGAATAGTTACTGATTCTTAAAGTTCCTTCATTCATATTCATTTATAGCTACTAATTATGCAGCGTTTATATTTAGCATTCTAATCGCTGTGTGTTTATTGCGGTCTGTCTTAGCTCTTGGAGACCACAAAAGGCACTGAGTCATCTGCTGCAGACTATTTTCTGATGGAAGAGAAAAGTTTTTTATCTAAAGAAAAGAGTGAATGCAGAAAACCACCATTCCAGAGAGTAATTGGTCCTGAAGAAGGGCTTGTGCAGCTCTTGAACAGTTGGTTCCCAGAAGAAGGATATGTTGGAAGAATCATCTTTAAAACCCGAGAGGAAGTAAGTCTGTTTTAGATAAACTGTTATTTACAAAGGTAGCTAAAAATGGCTTAGGAGCAGGAAACAAAAGGATGCAGTATTTGCTTCACTACTTGGCAAGCAATGTCACTGAAAATGAAGCGTAAGCAGTGAAGCTTCATGCACCTTTCAGTATGCATACCTGTGCAACGCTACCAGCAGCTCTGTGACTCAAACTCCACGACCACTGGCTTACTGTTTTGACTGATTGTAGTTCTAATTTCAAGTGAGATTTTGACATGATAGGAAATGAAATGAATGTAAAGGAAGATGGTTAGTTAATACCAAAGGATTGTAGGTAACAGAACTCCAGACTACAATTACCAATCAGTTTATGTATCAGCGGCTTTTGTTGTTGTTGTTCTGAAACAAAGAAAGGATTTTGCTTCTAAAGAACTTTAAAAACCTTGAAGGATGATGAAATTTTCAATGGTAGCCTAAGATAATGAGGTACTTCATGTCTTTTAATTTAAAGCAGGAAGATGCAGTGATTTCCTTAGTTTAAACACTGGGCATGTATGGTAGTGTTTTATATTACACAAGTCAGTATTTTGTTTTTCTTTGATTCTAATATTTGGAGCCAAGATAATAAGTAGAAGTTTGTGCAATTAGCAGCCTCCTTCATTCAGCTGACTGCAGCACTTTGTGAGTGGGTGCGACTACAAACGTGTGAGTGCTGAGCTGCATTCCTTCAGAAAACACAGGTGAAAATCTGTCTTAGTGTGGATGGAAGCAATGCTGTGGCTTTGCCCTGTGATGCTCTGTACAGCACAGCATGAGCTGTAAATGGAAAGGTATTACAGATACACTGATTTCAGAAACACGGGCATATACGTTGTAAGCAATATTGGCTTGTCAAAACTGTTTTATACGGAGCAATTGCATTTAATGTAATAGGGCCACAACAGTGTCTGACTTTCAAGTGATGAAAACCTTCTATGACCACCACTTTGAGTTACACTCTGCAGTAGCTGAATCTGGCTCTCTTTTCTTCAGAATTTAAATGAGAGAAATGTCTTTCAAGAAGCAAAGGAAGATGCAGCCATCACCTCGGAGGATGACAGCTTCTTCGTTCAAGTACACGATGTCTCCCCCGAGCAACCACGCACTGTCATCAAGGCACCGCGCTTCAGCACCGCACAGGATGTCATCCAGCAGGTGAGCAGCGTGCTGCTTCCACACGTGGGTCTGTAAGGTGTGGGGTGGAGGCTGCTTTTACACAGGGTATGAGAGCTGTGTGCTCAGCTGAGGGATCTGCCTGGTAACCTGAATCTGAAGTAATGCCCTTTTTTGGTCTTTTTTCTGCTCTTGTACAGACTCTTTGCAAAGCTAAGTACTCCTACAGCATTCTGAGCAATCCAAATCCCAGCGATTATGTCCTCCTGGAAGAGGTGACAAAAGAGCCAACAAACAAGAAGTCCTCAACATCTAAGCCATCTCAGAGGATTCTCTCTGATCAAGAGTGTGTGTTTCAGGCCCAAAGCAAGTGGAAGGGAGCAGGAAAATTTATCCTTAAACTCAAAGAACAGGTTCAGGTAAAGGAGGAAACACCTTGCTTTTGCTTAGAAAAATGTTGGATGTTTTCATATTATATTCTGTATTCCACAGCTAACAGCCTGCTAAACCATTTCTGAGTTCTGTTCTGTTCTACAGGCAGCACGAGATGACAAAAGAAAAGGCATTTCCTTTACCAGTGAACTCAAGAAGCTGACCAAGTCAAGTAAGCAGTACCGGGGCTTCATTTCACCGCCCCTGCCTGACAGCCCACAGACTAAGGATGACAGGCCCGTGTGCAGCTTGACTTTTAGCGACGTTATGGAATAGTCACCACCAGTGCCTCCAGGACAGTGTGTGCAGGTATGAGGTACCATGGCTCAGCATTAGAATCAATGTAACACACAAGTTACAGAGCATCTTTTCACCGTTAGTGTTGGTTAAACCATTGTAAGGGCCTGACAGATCCATAAAAGCCTTAAACATAGTTGTGCGTAGCCCCAGAAAGATGGGTGAGATCTCCAGTTATTTATGAGGGCATTACTGCAATGAATCAGAATGGTGTGGAGTTTCACTCACCTTTTTTTACCCATTTATGAAACAAAAGCGGAATGCTGCATGCTGGTAGATTTTATAGTGCGCAGGCTAATTGGGTAATTGCTCCATTGTTACTGTCCTGTTATAGCCTTCTGCCGTGGGCCTGAGTAAACAGGGCATCCAGTAGAGCTTTTATTACTAAACGTTACATTGCATGCATTTAATAAAATCATTGGGATTGACGATCTCCTTTTTAACAAAAACAAGTTTATAGAGGCACTGTCACTCTCTGTGGAATTTCTGCCAGAAGTGTTTAAACATTTTTACTGTCCTTTCTGTAGCTCTTCAATTTCTCCCTGCTTGACTTAAAATAACAACTGAACTGCAGCAGCATGCCGTTTATATAAAGGACAGTCCATCTAACTGCCCACTCGCTTACACTACGCAGACATTTGCATAGTGCTACTACAGCACTGAGCTGTCATCTGGGAAGCTACGGCTCACTGTAAACGAAGGATAAATCTTTTCAGCAGTGATAATCCCACTTCACATACAGTGAATTTAAGGAGATTGCAATTCCTTTTCACTTACTACACTATTAAAGCATTATTTGACACGTAGTGTCACACCAGTGCTAAAGCACTCTACTAACAAACAGAATTCAAACAATATCATCATTTGCAAGGTATTTCGGATCTGAACGAACACATGGGATGTCTTCTTTCTAGGCGACGAAGGCAACACTAAATCATCAACAGAATTCAAGTGCAACAAAGTAGATTGTGGAAAAATCCCAGTCACATTCCCTCCTCTCCAGCATTTGCTCTTTCATTTATTCTGCAAACTGGAATTTACAACACTGAACCCTTTTCTCCAGTGCCCTTGAAGGTATCTGCTGAGGTCTGAACTGGTCGGCGATTGTTTGGTCTGTGCTTTTAATGCTTAACCAGGCAGTGCTGCTGGATTAACATCCAGAATCTGGGATGGCAGATTGGAGAGCTGCCTGTCAGCTGCCCAAAGAGTCCCCTCTTCCCCTGTATCTTCACTTCTGCAAAGTCTCGACAGGCAGATGAAGAATTTCTCCTGGACTGTATGTTGTAAACAAACGTTACCACTCCGCCTCCTTTTTAAACAAAAGATTTTAGCTAATTGCCTTAAGGGAAACCAAAGGCAGAGAACTAGAGGAGTATTCTTTTATGTGTATTATATTAAAATAATGCACTTTTACATAAAGATTCCTGTTGAACACTGTGTTTAGTAACTGTAAAGAGATTTAAATAGACTGTAACTTCCTTGGCGTATCAGTTTAACTTTGGCGACTATACACAAATTGCTCAAGTTATTTATGGTTTATCTGCTTTAACGAAATATTGTACAATAATTAGATACACCTAACTGGTAGCGATACTTTGACAAGGAACAGCATTATCGTCTTATAAAGTCTAGTTTTCCAGGCTTGTGTTTAAAGAAAGAATATTTATTATCATGTTCCAAAGTATGTGTCATTGTGTAATATATTTATCATATACTACTTTCCAGAAACTGCAAAATTTTCACCTCCCTCTGGATTTAGAGGAAAAAGATGTTTGTTTGAACTTTCCTGCTTGGTTCTTTTCAGCACAAGAAGTCTGATACCCCAAACTGACCAAACTCAAACGGAGTACTGAAAAATGTAGTTAACACTTCAAAATTGTATGGAAATGTCTACAGCTGTTTGTTTGGTTTTTTTTTTTACTTACTTTTTAAACCCAGAGAGCACAAACACTCTTTCGCTACAACGCTTGACACTTTGTTTACACAGAAACACTGTTTAAAGTCTGATGTTTGCTGAATTCATCTTTTGATATTTAAGATATTACAGTTGTCTCTCTTTTTTTTTTTTTTTTTTTAACTCCATGGGGGCTTATCAGTGTTTTTAGTTTAGTTAGTTAACCAACCTATATATACCAACTTCTTATAGGGGAACAAATAAAACAATTGCTGAACCCACCCATCCCATCCCTTCCATTTCCCATACAAAGTGTATCATCTGTGGTGAGTTAAGTGGTGCTGTGCACATTTGGGCTCCCTGGAGCACTCCCTGAACCACGCAGAGTCAGCTGTCTGACTCAAGCGAGAATCCATACTACAGGGACTGATTCTTGAGGTCACAGACTGCATGCCAACTTCAGCACTTGAGCACAAACTGCTGCTGCTGCTCCTAAGCGAGTCTGCATCAGGCAAAGAATAGAAAACCACTGCAGCTACAACAAGGATGTGCAGCTTAAGGCTGGTAGCTTAAGGCTGAGAGGGAAAGAAGTTCCACTACCTGCAGATCGTGGACCTCCTTCCTCCACCAGTAATTAGAGAATAAACCAAAAGAAATCTAACTAACTCATGCTCTGACATCATATAAATAAGCAGGTGGGTAGAAGCGACATTCTCCTGCCAGTTTCTTTTATCATGCACTACTGAGAATTCCTGTCTGTCAGCCGCTAACAAGGCAGAACGTGCCCCCTTGAGGTCATTTCCAACTGTCAGGAAAAGTAACCCCAGACCTGGTCTCATATCCCCTCCCTGAGGCTGTGCACCTCCCAGTGTTTTCTTTCGTACTGATACAGAAAAACAGTTTTCTAAGCATAATTAATTTGCTATGGAATACTTCAGAATTACTGGGAAATGCATCAACCTACTGCACAATTCAACTAATGCAGGTTCTTAAATGCTAGTCTTATTCTCTGTTATTTTAACACAGTGGCAGTTTCATATCACTGATTTTTTTTCTTCCAGTGCTTTGGGGGCATTTTTAGAAATAAAAATTATTTTCCTGTAGGGTTTATCCTTCACTATTTGACTTCAAAAAAATTCAGCCTGAAAATAGAATTCTTAACATCACTCTTAGCACCATGCTTACTCCAACATAGAAAAACCTTCTTGACACCCATTTCATCAGCCAGTAATGGTTTTCCTTCACATAGATTTAAGTTAAGTTGAAAAAATAAATAAATCTTGTGAAATTCAGGGGCATCAGCAGCAGTGTCACAAGGTGTAATGCAGCTCCACCACTGGCTCAGGGTCTAGTGGAACTTACTTTACTTAACTTAGGAATAGCTGTAAAGTACTTTTTCTCCTAATACAACAACTCTCCAGTTGTTGGAAAAGTTGATTAATGTAAGCATCTTCCTCATCAGTCAAGGTCTAAAACTGCTTTTTCTGCTGTTCGTTACAGTAAAACAGAACAGGAAAATATTTATCTAGAATTTTGTCAGGCTAATTATAATGTTCCAGTACTTTCATTAATGCACAAATATCACAATCTCAAGTTACAGAAAGGTTCTGGTTAGTGCCAAGTGTCAGAGTGAGGGGTTTTTTTTGCCAGTGAAATACAGTTCCTGTTTGGTGCAGGTGGAAAGCAAGAGAGTTCCCTTCCACTTGTGTTCATTCCAAATATCCCACTAATGAAAATTCACCACCACTTAAAGCATTAAAGAGGTTTGGGTTTTTGTTAAGTTTTGAGAAATCTCAGTTTAATACATAACTGAGTTAAATACGTAACATAAATAAACACAGTTTATGTGGAAAGTTATTAACTCTACCAGGAAAATTTATTTTACTTACTTACTTACTTATCCTCAGATCATTTTCTTTCTGCAGGAATACTTGCCCACACATTCCTCTGACAAAACAGCTTTTTGTCCCTTTCTGTACTTTTGGCTGGGTATGACTTCAATTAGGAAAATACATTCATTTTCACGTTACAAACTATTTACAGGAAGCAGCTTCCAGGATAAAGTAAGTCTGAAAGAAAGGAATGTAAATAAGCAACACCTTCCAGAAAAAAGCACTCTGAGTGGTAGCAGGCCCTGTTTCGATGAGTTTACAGGTAAAACCCTCATGCTCGGTTGCCTCTCGGCCATATGAGAGTATTTTATTCAATTTTTCTTTTTTTAAACCACTGTGCTTTTATACCAATATCTTATTGTCGATTTTCCTTGCTAAGCATGTGCTGTTTGCAGTGCTGTGACTGGATGGGACAACACTGGGGCTGCCAGGGATCCTGGGCTTGCTGTGGTACTGCTCAGTTTTCAGGAACTGGGGCACACCGGGGGGTAATTCCGATGGGCTAAAGGGTTTCCTCTTTATTTCTTACAAATCCCAACCTAAATGAAGAAGCAAAATACTGTACAATTTTTATATAGTATAGTTACAATTTTTAAATCTTAATCACCACCTATTTTTATTGATACTATAGAGCTTTACTAGAAAAGGATCTCAATAGCCATCTTTTCAAAGTGGTCTGCTTCCAGAAATCAAATGCTTCTAGGAACTAATTAAAGACTTCAACTAGTGATTCATGGGAATGCGTTCCTGAAATATTCAGGAAATACCTGTCTTTCAAAAAAGAACTTGCCAGTAGCTTTCCATTTCGGTGAAAGGCTGAGTCTGCAGCTTCTGAAATGGAACTCTCTCCCTTCTGCTCTCGCTCTCTAAATGCTGCTAAGCTTCAGCTAACATTTGTTTTTTAATCACTAGCTCTTAGTAAATGGCGACAAAACTCAGTTTACTTTTAGGGTATCCCACTAAATGTAACAATGGTGGAGTTTTTTCATTACGTCATAGATATTTTGTAACTGCAATAGTGATAGACATTTGGCAGGGTTAGCAAATTAAACACAAAAATAAATAACAATGAGTAGATTTTGTTCCAACACTTGTACAGAGTATTTCAGAATGACTGACTTATTAGCTGCACACTCATCTTCCTCTGCCTCCTAACGCACGTCACTGCATTCTGACAGTGCGGTGTCACTACGTGCCAGTCAGTAGATTGTTTGGAAACTATGTAAAATGAACGATTCTAAAAGCAGCTTTCCACCTAGGCTATTTCCTCTTTCCTGACTTGAAGAATAAATTTGTATTTGTATATGTTGTAAAAAAATAAATGGTTTAAGATGTTGACTCTTTCCTTTTGCTTTCCTGAACTGACAAAGGCTGATGGCACCTGGAATTCTTTGGAATTTAAGCCACATGCACTTTTGCAGTCACTTAACAAGTAGTGAAAAGCTATGGAAATGGCAACCTAAGCAGCCAGAAACGCACATTACCAGCAGCATTATGTAGACAGTTTGGTATTGCCAATACAGGAAGATATATTTTCTAAGCCATTAATAGATAGATACCCATTGTAAAACTGAATTTACATTTAACCACAAAGAATTTTGTCCAGCAGTTTGATCAACACTAAAAACACATATTAAAATCAGAATAAATTAGTATAAAAGGATCTAGGAACCATACTATAAAGGATAAAATTCCCCACAGAAAAAGAAACATAAATACTGTAAGGAGGTTGGTGACTTGATCAAAAACTTTCCAAAACTTATGTTAACACATCACACACTAAATACTACAAAATACATTGGCTACCAGTCTCGTCCACCCACCACGCTGCCCCATGGAACAGAGTTCTGATTAAAGCAATTATCATTCTTAACTAAGTTAATATATTTTCCCTAGTGCTTGTAAAGCCAATACACAGCTGAAAATGGATTCTGAAACAACCAGACAACAGCTGATACTTGGGGAATGGGGAGAAAAATCAAGATTTAAAATTCTTACCTTGAATTTGTCCTTGTTTATTGAAGACGTTGTAGAACTGTCAACTATGAGGATAGTTCAGAAATGGAACTCAATAATCTTAATTTGCTAATAAATACCATGGTCTTATTGTAACAGAACAAATGCACGGCAAAAGCAAAAATCATCTCAAAACATAATAAATGGTTTGGAGATATCAGAAGAAAAATTTAAAAACATGAAAAGTAATGCATATTCCAAAGCTGGAGGTATCCTGAACATCAAAGGCCTCAATACTAAATTAGTATTTCCAAAATATTTATTCATATATCAACACAACCCAGCGTTTCCTCAAAAACACATATACGTGTATTCCGTTACAAAAAATCAGAAGTTATATAAACAAAAATACTCTAATGCACTGTTTCAGGCAATTTTAAACTGACCTTGGTTTGTATCTTTTTACATTACTGATGTGACTGAACATTGCAGATCCCAAGCCCTGAGAACGCTGGCTAGGATGGCCTTGTACCTATGTGAAAAGCTTCTGTTCTGTTTATTGAATGCTTCTATATTCAAACAAAAGCCTACTTGCATTCCTTTAAAGGTGAGTGGAAATTTCTTCCAACCAATCTTTATCCGTAATTAACAAAAACATCTGAACATGATTGATAGATCCATTTAGGACAAGGATGATTCTTTTAAGTGTTTAGCAAAATCCAAGGTTTTGTGACTAACAGTCTTGCTCATGTGTTGCTGAAGCTGTTCAGTCAGCTCCTGATTTAGAAATGAATCCACGTGTGAGAACGTGTCCTGAAAATAACAGAATATTAGTTGTATTAATAAATAAGCCCAGTATCTTTAATTAGCAGTCCTGTTTCTCTTCCATGCCCCTGGCCATCCCCTAGACCTGACCTACAGAACTGTCAGCTCACTGAGATCCAACTGCCAGTAAGTTTCACTTGGAAGTCACACGTCCAGCATGCCTTAGATGATCATACTTTTGGTGACGATTTTTTTTTGCTTTTGCTTTTAACTGTTCTCTAGAAGAATACCTATTATACATAGCCACAGCTTCCAGTTCTGAAGGAGCTTACACACTGCTTCCTGTTCTGCACACTTACTTACTTAAAAAAATAAACTAAGCATCTCAGATCCAAGGACTAGTGAAGGCAATAATGCAAGCAGTGGAGATGATTGCAAATCTGAGAAAGGAATGCCCTGACCCTGTCTTGAGAGATTCCTTCTGACTGGAGGTCCTCCATGTGGAGGTCTCCACTCCTCCCTAGTGATGAAGGAAGGTCAGATGAGGAAGGTCATCCACGTGATCTGCAGCTCTGTTAAAGTTTTAACTCTCACGTAGCCAAGTACTTCATGCACTTTTAAAGACAAATGAGATCCCCTCTTTAGTGGAGCACAGGAAAAAAAAATTCCAATTCAGAGCTTCTGTCAGCAGGGAGAGGTGCTGACAGACCATGGCAGCATAACACACAAACTTGCAGGACACAGAGAGTAAAATTTAGATGCTGCCAAAGATTGTTAAATGAGTCAAACAGCCATAGAGTAAGCAACGCTGAAGCTAATTTCCCAAGGATTGCCATTATAACCACCGAAGACAGCTTGTTCTCTTATTTTCTTCCTCCTTTGTTTCTGCCTTCTTTACCTATTCCCTTATTCAAGCACTATCCAATCTCTCTCCTATCTGTCTGCTAACATCCCAGTAGGACAGAAGCATCAGGCAGTCATTACCTAAGGACAGACTAGCTAAGTAGAAGCTTACTAGCTAAGTAAGTACTAGCTAAGTTTTTCAGAAGTTGCTTCTCAAAAATAATAGAAGAAAAAATTGCTCAGCGCTCTAACAGACATTACTGAGTTAAAAATTGGAGGCGCTGCCAAGGTTAATAAAGTTTTCATTAGGAAGAAAGAGAATTAGTTACCACTTTTTAAAGGATGCAGCGCTCACTGAACAATTAAAGGAGGCTGGCATCTGGAACACATCTAGTGCTCAAGAGCTAGAAAGCATTCACCCCTTTCTGCTCTTCAGACATTAGCTCTTTGTTCAAATTTACACTTCAAAGCCATATACTGTCACTTAGGGGGATCAGTGTCCTACATACTGAACCAAAGGCTCTGGGAATCTGCCTGTCCTGCCTACTACCAAAACTGGGAAAGACAGCTGGCTTTTTATTACTGCTTTTTAAACAAACATTCGTTTATAATTACAGAAATGGATAAGAAATCTGCACCGAACGACTGCAAAAAGCAAAAGTTAAGTAAAACAAATACCACATCCATCTTGCTACATGGAATATAGCTTGCGGTGGAATATAGCTGTCATGTGATCTAGAAGTCCTGAGCACTTGTAGCCCTAAATTCAATCTGAAGGACCTGAAGAAAATCAGTGCCTTTGGAAACCAGAGACACAAATAAGCCAAGCCAGAAATATGTCTCCCGTATAGCTAAGAGTGATACACTGAGATAACTATCCAGCTTGTCTTTGGTAAAAATATTCTCACTTTCCTTAACTCATTGTAGCAATTAGGATTTAATATTTAAAGCAGAAGTTACTTCCTGACATTTGTAACTGAAGACTGCTTTTTATTAGATCTACTGATAAACAATTTAAGAATTTTATTTGAAGTAGAATCCCTAGTAGCATTTCTAACGAAACAGTTTGAGTTCTAATTGATTATCTATGCATGCAGTACAAAACAAAACAAAACAAAACAAGCAAACAACCCAGCAGCTATTTCTAAATTATTCTAAATTAGAGGTGACTGTCTCGCTCTGTTCAGCTCTTGCAAGGCCCCATCTGCAGTACTGTGTCCAGGACTGGGGCCCCCAGTACCGGAAGGATACAGAGCTCTTGCAAAGGGTCCAGAGGAGGGCCACTAAAATGGTCAGAGGGCTGGAGCACCTCTCCTATGAAGAAAGCTTGAGGGAACTGGGCTTGTTTAGCTGGGAGAAGAGAAGGCTCTGGGGAGACCTCATTGTGGCCTTTCAGTACTTGAAGGGAACATACAAACAGGAGAGGGAATGGCTGTTTACAAGGGTGGATAGTGATAGGACAAGGGGGAATGGTTTTAAACTGAGACAGGGGAGATTTAGGTTAGATATTAGGAGGAAGTTCTTCACACAAAGGGTGGTGATGCACTGGAACAGGATGCCCAAGGAGGCTGTGGATGCCCCATCCCTGGAGGCATTCAAGACCAGGCTGGATGTGGCTCTGGGCAGCAACCTGCACATAGCAGGGGGGCTGAAACTAGATGATCATTGTGGTCCTTTTCAACCCAGGTCATTCTATGACTCTATGTTAACCGACGCTATGGGAGAGGAAATATTCATACAGCATTTCTTCCTTCTGTTATAAGTCAGTGCTACCTTACACCAGTTAAAAAATATTTAACAGAGAAAGTACACAAAGCAGAAAGCCAAACTGAGTGTGCTAATGTCTGCACATAGCAAATAAAGCTTAAATTGGTACATCCTATGGTCAAAAAAGGACATGAAGTTACCTTTCGTCTGGATGTTACTGATGGAACGGGAGGATTGAAGGTCATTCCTTTCATATTGTATGCCTCAAAAAGTTCTGTAGCAGGCCTATAGCAAAACCACAGTTTTTGCAGTGAAAGCAAAAAGTCATTAGATTCCCTTCAAAATAATATACCTCCGAAGCAAGAGCAGCTTATCCCCCAGTACCATTCATACCCACCCGACATGTCTTAAGCGAACTCTTCAGAGTGATGAACATCAACTAGAAAAGACCGTACCTGTGAAATAGGGCTAGTAAAAGCCAGTGATACGTGTCTAAATACTCAGCTGGAGAAGAAGAAACGAGAGACAAGAAAACTGTTCTGTTGGCCTGCCAGAGTTCCAAGCAGGCACTGCCTGACCTGCATATAACTCCAACATTGAAAAAAAAAGGTCTAAAGTAAATAGATAAAAGATATCTAGCCAATACAATCTAGCTAAATTCCAGCACGATTCCAAAGTTACTTACTTCAGGGTGTTACTGAAAAAAACTAAGAAGCCATTGGAAAATTGGTAAGACCATCACATGAAAAAGAATGGTTAATATACAGCAAACAGTAGACAGGTGTGTGTGATCAGTTTTTGCAATGTCTGAAAGAAACTATGAGTTTCAACAAGGTCTGCGCGAGGCTCAATGGATTTCAACCCCCTCGACATGGAGAAGACGGTGAATACCAAATCATCCGTGCTACTATGAATGAACTGTTGCTGAGAACTGCAGGCAGACTGTAGAACATAGCCAGTAAATTGGCAAATGGAATTCAGCATGGAAAAAAAGAACTAAACAATCTATGCTTCACACAAAAAACAAACATGTTCTGAGCACTATCCCTAAATGACAAGATGTCCTCACTGCAGGTACTGTCATGAGAATGTGACCTCAGTGCTCTGTAAAGTTGGAAAGAGATAGAGAACAGAACAGAAAGCACTGTTACATCAGTGTGTAATTTACTGATCATCCACATCTCAAATACTGCATCTTCTCCAGTCTCCTCATCTTGAAATACTTTAACTGAGTTCAGAGGCAGGAAACAAAGACGACGAAACGCATGCAATAGCCCCTGTCTGGGCCAGGTCCCATCAGCCAAGAGAAGAGACAGCAGGCAGAGGGACAAAATTAAGGACAGTTATAAAGTCACATAGAAACACAGAAAGTGCCTGCTGGAACAGGCTGTTCGCTTCATCCGACATAGCAAGAGTCAAGGACCATTAAATGATGCATGCTGGTAGCAGATCCAAAACAAAAGGTGACTCCTAACTAATAAGCTGTAGTCTTGTAGAACCCATATCAAGCAATACAATGTTTTCAAAACTTATACTTTGGTTCAAAAGGCTTGAAACACTTCAGGCCTTATAAGCTTGCCCCTTTTTTTGCTCTTCCTGATGCACTTGTTTCCAGCCACTGCTGACGACAGGAACTGTCTTCGGTGAATTAGACAGATCCTTAGTGTAAACCAGGATGGCTGTTCTTGTATTCTGATATATTCTGCACCTCACCCTGCAGCTTGGTTTCCAGTTTCCAGTGAAGAGTTACAGTTCAATGATTATAATCCACAGTCAGAAAAAAGCAGCAAACTTTCTGTACCAGCAGAAGAACAAAGAAAGCGAGTTTGGAACAAAAGAACCTTTTGATGTTACGTGTAATCATTTTTAGGTATTCCTTTAATACAGTATGAACAACTGCTATTTTGCTAGTATGCTATTTTTAAAAACAGATCCCTTGTATAGCTCACCTTCTGCTCAAATCAAGTGAAAGAGCTCCTGATCCTTCAGCTGGAGCTCCAACAGCAAGGTGAGCTGCAAATTTCTGCACTGTTGGATGATAGTGTCTCTGTAAGAAAGGAAGAAAAAAGGCAAACGAGTGAGAGATAATGGTACTGTATTTACCCATGGATTCTCCCATTTATTTTGATTTCAGTAAGATGTAAGGAACTGCTTCTGATTTAAACAGAAAAAATGAGCATTGTCAAAATCAGTTTCTAAGGTTAAGTGAACGAGAGCACCTAGTCATATATTTATTCACATGGAGCTGTTATGCTGAGAGCAAAATTCTTTGCAGTTAACCTAACTCCTTCTCCCAGAAGACAAGAAAAAGGGCAGAGGAAATCCTCTGCAAGCCCCAAACAATAAACACTGCCTGGAATGACAGACTGAGGTGTAAGTTGCTCCCTGCAGAAGGGCTAGACCATCCGGGATCTTAACAGATTGAAAGAGCTTCAAAAGGAATCTTACTAGGCGGCCTGCAGTAAGACTCAGAGTGGTACTATCATAAGTAGTGTGTATCACCCTCTTTAGAGTTTGTTCCTCCTTACACCACTGTGCTGTTGTTCCTCTACATAGGGAACAGGTTCAGCTCACGTAGGCCACATTTGACTGATAAGCCTGAAGAACTCCGCTCTGTATTTGGCAGTAGTTATTTACTGCTCACCTTCCTAAATTATTCAGCTACTCACTAACCTGAAGCAAATGCAGCTCCCATAGAGCTGTGTTCTGGGCACTGCAGTGCTCTGGTTCATCCAGTTCTGGGAGATAAACTCCACTGCCTTGAGATTCGTTGTCTAGTAAGAGATCCATCTTTGGGAATGTCTACAACACAAAGAAAAAGGCTGAGTTGCTTATACTGTACATCCCATTACAGCACAGTTAACTTAAGTCCAGGAATCACTTCATGATATTCCACCTCAGATGCATTTAAGGATATGCTTTTGCTTAAAATGCTTCAAAATATTTTGCATAAAATCAATCTGTCAAAAAATTCAACAGCCTTTAACCAGTAAGCTAAAAAATCCAACTTGCATTGCAAAAACTTACTTGCATTAATATCCTGTTTGTTGCCAAGATCCCAATGCTGGAGTGTGGAAGAACATGAAGAGCAAGAGTGGAAAGCCTCTTCATGAAAGCAAGAGCTCGCTGCTGGGAAACTTGCTTTCTCCGCTTGGCAAGCATGACATCCAGGCACTGGAGCACAATCCCTATGTCATCATTGGTACCACCTCAAAAGCGAAGTTTCATACAAAGAGTAAGTCATCATGACCAGGAACATAAAACTAAATATTCTGCTACTGACTGTGCACTGGAACCTGAGAAATAACATGGAAGGTTCAAATGTTTTTTGAACCTTTTTGTTAAAGACAGTCCAACTTTGAACAGAAAAAACATACTGTTGCTTCCTCTCTAAGAAAATATTCCATCAAAAGTTCTCAAAATTAGAAGTATGTGTTTTAACTCTACGTGGACTCATCTTTTAAAAATTGTTAAAAATAAGTCATTTGCTAACATTGTATTAAGGCTGTGATACCTTACAAACAAGCAGAATAAACATTATCTAATTAGACACTGAAAATAAGAATCTGGACTTACCTGCGTGTAGGCTGAACAGCGTCTTGTAAAGATGTGTGTAAAATTTCATTGGATCAATATTAAGAACATCACCTACAAAGGAGTAAATATATTTATTTGTGATTATGTTAATAAAATGATACTACACTTCAGGTGTTTGTTGGCTTTTTTTTGAAAGATTTCTCACCTTGTCCAGACAGTATCTGAAAAGCACTGAGAATGCAGTGAAGACTCTCCCGATAGCTTAAGTCCTGTAAATACAAAACTGATTGAGTACCCAAAAGTTAATTTTAAGAAAATTCTACAACTAAGCTCTACTTACATCAGAAGTGATGAGAGAATGAAGAACGATCAACAGGTCATCAAAGAATTCCACATTTATGAGGTGGGCAAACCTTGAATCAAAGAGATAAGCTATAAACATCCCCTGCAAATTTAGCTCAAAGCATTCTGACTTAGTGAAACCCAGACCTTAAAGCAGTGCTACATCAAGTGCTCAGCGTCTCTTATCTTCCCATACATGGGGAATTCAGCCCCCAGCTGATAGTTCTCAGCTTCTCTATAGCACTAGAGACATGCTCAGGTTCTTCAGGAAGCAATCAGACAAAATAACACAATCACATCACACCTGCTGGGTATGCATCATATTGATGCTGTTGTGGCAATTTTAATTTACATTGAAATGTTTGTAGAAGTAGCCAAGTACCTCAGTATAGAAATAAAAGAATTTCAACATATTTGTCAGTCTTCTTTCCTACAAGAGTCACACAGCCTTTCAGCAGTTTATGCCTGTTCTGATACACATGAAAGAAGGTCAATCGTGTTCTTACTTTGCAAGACCTTCCAGCACGGCTGGCAAAAGTGGAGACTTCTGAGCTCTCTTCAAGATTCTGAAGTATGTTAAAAATACAACATTCAAGGTCTCTGTGTGCTGATGGGAAGAAAACAAAGTAAAATATGTAAGCATGGAAAGCAGACATTTCTTGTTCACTTAGAACTCCATTAAAAATGTGCCTAGTACCAGTACTGTAATATTGCCATGTTGTACCACAGCATTAAATTATATTAATTCATTGTTAAGTGCCAACATCAATGACAGCACACTGGAACTGGGCAGCAAAACCTACTGGTGAGGTAAAGAGCATGATGGGATCTTCAGAAAAGAGTGGAGCACATTTTCCTTGCCTCCTTCCAAAGAGAGGCAAGCAAAAATAAGTCTCACTGCCAGCCCAGCTGTCACACCTCTCTGTCCAAGCTTGTACTTAAGGCTGTCCAAATCAGTCCTGGCACTGCCATTTCTGCTCTTCTTATGCTGAAAAGCTCAAGTCTTGCTCTCCTGCCCCCTATTCTGTCCTCTCCCAGCTGAACAGCCTCTCTTCCCCACAGCCCAAGGTAGCCACGCTCCCCTCTAAAAGCCTAAAAGCCACTATGAAACTGGCAAAAACCATTATTTAGTGCCGCCTGCAACAGGAATAGGGCACAGGGAGGGCATTTATCAATGCACTGAAATACCGTTCTGTGCACACAACAGAAGGAAATAACAATAGCTAACCTGGCTTTTCCTGGGTATGCTGAGAGGACTCTACTTAATAAAACTGAGACCTCTGGCACAGGCAAAATGTTTGCTGCTGACAGTATCCAGAGGTATGAAATACTGACAGTTTGGGTTATTAGGGAGACTTTGGGTTACAAAATGATTAGGAGCTGCTACTTTGCAAAAATGGGAAAATCATTTCTAAATTACTTACCAGCTTCAGTTTTTTTTCTTTACTTTCTGAAGCTTCTGCTTCCAAGAGTTCTCTTTCCAGCTTCTCTTCTGCTTTCTTCCACTGAAAACATACATTTCATTTTAAGTAAGCAAATATTCCAGCAGAGTAAACCTTTCCAACCGGCCTGGATACCCAGATCCCAGAGATACCCAGTGAACAAACCTTCCAAATGAACAATTCATGCTTGGTGAGTTGCTTAAGTCATCCTGTGATGCTACAGGGCAACCAGCATAGCTGCATTCCTTCTTAATAGAGACAACTGATTGAATATGCTATCAGCACCCAAAAGGCACAAGTCATTACCTTTCTTTGCATTCTTGAAAGATGTTTTCTTTTCTCTTTGAAAGTCATGAACTTTTTCTTTGGTGCAATGTCTTCGGAATCTTTTTTTAATTCCACTTCCTTAATTCTTAAGTGAAGAAATACTTTTAACACCTATGGGAAAATAAATAAATAAAATGAAAGGTGATCAACAGAAGAGGAATAGAGGGGCTAAGAAATCCTGAATTCCACACTCGTGAGCTTTGCTGCTCACAGATTGTGTTTTTTCTCCTCATGTTTCTTCTCATCTGTATCATTCACCCCTGCTCACAGTTCCTTCCTCAGCAATGTTAATTTTTATCCATCTCTCCATTTGCCTCTCTCACTTCTAGCCCAACATAATCCGTGTCTCTGCTGAGATCTGCTCTTCTGCTCCCAGTTTCTTTCCCCTGCCCTTATCTCTCCTTCTAGCTTTCTGGCCCAGCCCACCTCTAATCTTCCCGTGTGTTCTGACAGTGATGAAATTCTGTTTGCCTATAGCCAGCAGCTGCACTAATTTCAGCTTTCAGATTTTTTTTTAAACTATCAAAAGATGAAAATTGTGAAGTGTAACAGAAAGAATCTTACCTCAGGTCGGACGTTGTAATTTCTGCTCTTTACAAGGCCAGAAACAACCTTAACTACACCAAGTGAAGCAAGGCCCAACTTGTCTTGCTTAAAGAGTTTCTTAACTGCTTCACAGCACAGTTCAGAGATCTGAAAGGTGAATTCAAGCAATTTTTTCCATGACAACAGCTAGCTGATAAAACTGATGGTATTTACTAATCAGAAAGCACCCACAGCTTGTAAAATAGGGAAAAGGCCACAAGATGTGGATGCTGGAATAAAGCTCAGAAATAAACTATTTTTCACCCAAAACAAGAACTCTTCCCAATCAGAAAATCACTTACCGTTTTTGATGTATCATTCATGAGAGGAACAATGAGAACAATTATGTTATTGTGGAAGTTGAAGTGAAGTAGGGCCACAAGCAGCTCACACAGACACTTCACTGCAATCTCTGCGAGGCCTTTATATGCCTTTAATGAGACGACATTGCTTTTCTTCAACTTCCTCTGTTTCCAATCTGCACAAAACAATATTATCAGTAATTACTTTCAAAAAGCACAGGAGCTTCTACGCAGTTACAATTTTAGTTGTTGCATACTAAAATTGTTCTTCTACAATTATATGAAATACTAATTACATAAAAGACGGGTATGGTTAGCACTGAATCAGCAGAGGTAAACTGTGATCCTGAAAACAATTTTGCATTTACTATAAAAAAAAGCGTTCACAGTACCTTTAATTGTTTGTTCCAGATTTTCCAAGTAAAATTTATACTGGCTCACAAGGCCTTCTTCAAATTCTCTCAGTTTCTGAGTTTCTTTTTTAACCTGTGTACATCACACAAGTAAAATATTAATTGGAGACCAAAATTAGCCAAAATTTGCAAAAAAAAGCAAAATTAAAACATGTATCAGATACCTAGGAAGGTTCTTCCTTCTAGACAGGCATTAATAGAAATGTATTAAATATAAAGTATTTCTGCTTAATACTAGATATGCTCTTATGCTCTAAGCACCCCTCCCAACTAGGCCTGTTTCATTTATAGGGACTGAAGTGAAATGGAGCTATGGCTCTATTAAAAGCACCTACAAAACTGCTTACAATCAACCTCCAGAATCATAGAACGGCTGGGGTTGGAAGGGATCACCTAGTTCCAACCCCCTGCTGTGAGCAGGTTGCCAACCACTTAGTCAGGCATCAGATCAGGTTGCCCCTGAACACTTCCAGGGATACAGTAAAACAAACTATTCTGTAAATTCAGCACTTCACAGTAATTTGTGCCAGTGAGGTGACAATGGTGTTTCATTTACTTCTTTCCATTTCTCTCAGTGTGACAAAAAAACATTGTCTTATTCCAAGGTTTATGATGAAAGTCACCCACTCAGGTTTGGTATATTAATTTAGTATACTATTACTTTCCTCCGTTACCACCAGCATGTCACTTGCTTACTGAAGGAACTATGCAAGAATTAATGTTCAAATCAAACACCTCTGCTCCAAAGTGTCAGTTTCACAACTTCCCTAAGTGCCTGTGTATTTGCTGCTCTTTGTTCTTAACCAGAAGTTCATGTTAAAATAAGAGTATTCAGCATGATCTAAAAAATCTGAATGACTCAGAAAACTATAGAGAGACGTGATATTTCACCTTGGTAGCCTTTTCTGCTTCAGTCAGAGGCCGAATTTTGTAAGAAGGAACAATATCTTTGAATACTTCCATCAGAGAAACCATGACCAGCTTTCGAACAATCACAGCAACATTAGGGTCCTGTTCCATCAGCATGGCACGCAACTCCTTCAACTTTTTAATCTGATTAAGAAAAGAGACTGATGAAGTCAGCTGAAGATCACCCTCCAAACCAATTTCCAAGCACAATATACAATTCTGCAAGTCTGTCACAAGAAATGTGCCTCATTTCTCAACACTCAGGGGGAACAAAAACAATTAACTGAGCTCTACTTAGTACTGTACAAGGAACCAAGAAATGCTGGATAACCCATCAAAATTTTATCTTGGGAATGTTAAAACTACAATACCATTCTAAAATTACCTAGAATCATAGCAGATTACTAGCATATACTGAAACATTGAGAACTTCTATACTCAGCCCTGAAAGCAGAGCTGAAATAGGGGATAAGGAACAAAGTAGTTTGGATAGGGAACACCAGTTGCAATATTATTCCTGCAGTTATTCAGAAGGCCAAGTTACTCCTGAACAGAGCCAACATGGTCACCTGGACCTTTATGGGATTTGAACCCTTTGCATCAACCTACAGCAGCAGTTTTACTGCTTGCAATCCTTGGAGAGCAATGCAATACTGTTACTTGACCTTGTTTTACTGATGTATTCTTCTGCTTTTGCTATTACTTGGTCACTTCAGATCTTTATTTCCTGACTTGCTGCACAACACAGGCACACACGCATGTTAAATAAATGCTACCTACATTGTTTTCTGGGTCAGAGAGAATGGCAGATGCTAAGGCAGCAATGTGCATCTTCCTTTCTTGCAGCTTTATTTTCCTTTGAGCAGCCATTTCCTCAGGAGTGAGAACAGGTGGAGGTTCTTCATTAAAGTCTAGCACAGTGTGTAAGAGTTAAAGAGGACAGTCACTGGGGAAGCCACTAACAAACACCATACTGTAAACCACAGTTCTAGATACTGCACTTCAGATGAGCGATAACCCCACTCAACAATATAACGTGCAGCTCCACAGTAAAAGCAGCTTTAAGAACAAATCTGCTAGAGCTTGTATTAACTCAGAGTTTCATTCCTTCCCCGCTTTAGAATCTTACACTTGCAAAAGTAAATGAACAAAAATCTTTTTGAATCTTTAAATATTTTTCCCCAAGCACAGCGATAACATATAAATTCAACATATGACCCAGAAATTGAGGAACCCTACAATTTGCAGCCACTTTTTCACCAATCACTTTCTCTTTCAAAAATACAGTTGGTATATTTGCATTTTCTGTGTCTTAAAGAAAGAGAGATTCTGAAGCCAGCTGTGGAAATCTGTTCCCCAAGGTCCTGGGGTCCTACCATATAAGAAAGTAAACTCTAACTCGCTGTAATGCTTTGGAAGTAACATGGTAACCAACACCCTAAAAAAAATCACTTAGATAACAAACATCCTTAGGGAACAGCAATGGACTCCTCAGATCCGTCAGTGATTTGGAAAGAGAAAAGTAAATAAACACAATGCTTTATTACCTTCTGTTACCTCCATTTCTTCCGTATCTTCTTCTTCATCCTCAGCAACATCAGGAACTGCAAAAACAGCCCAGGGTCAAGCTCGTAATAAACACTGAGAAATTTGAAAGAACAAGTTATATACATCTTGGATACTATTCTGATTGCAAAATCTGTCCTTACCTGGCTTTTCCATGGTTTGGGGAATAATGCCACCTTTGTCTTTGATAGGGAGCAGATGGATGAGCTCTTTCTCTGGTTCAGTGTTTATGCGTCTTGGTATCTTCTCATATTTTTCAATCACGCTGTCATGTTTTCGTTTCTTGATGTGAACAGGTTCACTGATAAAACACAAGGCAAACAAGATCAATTAACCATCTAATTAGACATGAACCACGTATGACAGTATACTAGCTGGATTAGGTGTCCACACTTAGAAAAACAAACGACAGGCGATCACATGCAGTGGAATGCTGGAGTGTATTCACTGTGATAGCACCAGCCACCACTCAATGAGACAACGTTAGTGCAGACCTATGCAGGATTTCTGAATTCAAGACAATGTAGTGCTTCCCATCTCTTTTTTAGAGGAAATTAAAATGTGATATGAGCAAAGACAAAATGAGACTTACTTAGCCTAGCAGGTCAGCCAACTTGTTTGCTGAATATTGAAACATTTACAAAAAAAAATGTAGAAGTTGTACTCTCCTGTAGTACAGGCACAACTACAAGATACGTTATCTGTTCATCTTATTCGTAAACTAAAAATGCCAGGGATGATGAATCACGTTTTGAAGGGAGTAGCACAGTCTTTTTTACTAGAAACACTACTTTTGGTCTTGTAAGTGACAGAACTTCAACTACAGATCTGTAATGGACTCCGAAAGCCATGTGTTCAGAGACCACGAGGCTTCAGCAAGGAAGACCACTGGTATGAGTCATACTGTATCACACAGCCACGCTACAAACACTATAAGATCAGCACCAGACTCTGCCTCATTGTCCCTGTGTAGATCAAACCTTTCCTATGTGCTCAGATCTTATTCGACATGCACAGGACCTCAACAGCTGTAACTGTCTGCCGAGCACGAAGAAAATACAGCTGTTATTCACAAGTCTGAGTCATTTGGGACATCTGGAAACCACAGTGCTAGCTGCTCCCATTCATGAAGCAGTAACATCCTCAGGGGCCCTTCAAAGTAAGACAACAATGAACAAATCAGATGAAGTTTGTAAAGTAAACATCCTTTGGAAACATAATTTCTATTCTAAAATCTTAACAAATTTGGAAAAGATACATAAAATATAGAGAGATGAAAAACAGAAACTACTAGGATCTCAGCACAGCCTCTCTTTCACCTAGACCAGACTGTTCTCTCCTTTTACCACTACATGTGCAGCTGCCCTGGTACACTGAAAACTTCACCCTGAGCAGATCTGCCATGAAGGACTGTACCGGCAAGCAAGCAGGACTGGGACCCTCATGTACAGGTTGTCATTTTATATAGTTTGAGGAATGCTACTCATCTCACAGCCATGGACCTCACAGGAGTGAACACTGCAGAAACAGTATCATGAAGCCGTGAATGATCTGATATACATTGCTACATTAATAGTGAATGTACCAACAGCCTAAGGAAACACTAAACTGGAACTGCAAAGAAACACCAGACTGAAAGTGACCTCCTGATAAATGTATTACAGTACACGTAAGCCAAACAAAGCTAAAATACTACAAAAAGTAGATATCACAATACACACTTAGAAGAAATATCTCTGGTTAGAAATGATGCTTTCCGAGCCAAATCTTCCATTAGCTTCAAGTCATCTTCATCCATCATGTCCAATGGAAGCGCTTCATCTTCCTCTTCTTCCTCCTGTTTTTCAGCTATTTCAGAGATAATGTGCACAAATTAAGATGCTGTACGTATACTCACACTTACGAACCTAATGCTGCCTACATCTGAGACACCTTACTTCAACTTCGATCTCAGGAACCTTTAAGCACATGTTTACATTAACCCAGAAAATGGTTCCTTTATTGTGACAGTCAATAACAATTAGAACAAACACAGCTCTACCCCTCCAGCTGTCAGATCCTGTAGTCAGAATGGCTGCATTTTCTGTTTTTCATCATAACTTCTCTTTCTTTCTTTTACACGAGAACAGTGGTTATCTGTGCACAGTAAATGGAATGCTGTTTTCTTGGAATAAAATTTTATAATGTAAAACAGCAGAATGAGAATGTTAGTAACAGTCGTATCTTTTCTATGCAAAAACAGCATTGAGCAAGCACTTACCAACATGTTTCTTCTTGTAATCCTCCAGTGGAAAAGGTTTTTTGCAGACAGCATCTCTGACAGCCTGCCTTAGCTTCTTTTGTTCTTTCCGATACTTCTTAGCAGCACTCTGCTGCTTGTACTGTTTATTGTTTAATTTGTTGTCAAGTTTTATTTTACTAGTTCTCAGTAACTTGCGAAAGCTTGGGACGCGCTTTGTGTTTTTTCTCTAGGGAACAAATAGAAAATCCCACGTAACTGACATGTTCAAACCCTTCATGAAATTTAGTTTCATTGGTTGCGATCTCATTCAGTTTGTATTTCTATCAGCGCTGAACAACTTAGAATCGTAGAATCACAGAATTAATCAGGTTGGAAAAGACTTTAAAGATCATCAAGTCCAACCACAACCTGCCCATACTACCCTAACTAGCAACCCTCCACTAAATCATGTCCCTGAGCACCACATCCAAACGATTTTTAAACACATCCAGGGATGATGACTCAACCAGCTCACTGGGGAGCCTATTCCAGTGCTTAACAACCCCTTCTGTAAAGAAGATTTTCCTGATATTCAACCTAAACCTCCCCTGGTGCAAACTGAGGCCATTTCCCCTCATCCTGTCACCTGGGTGAAGAGACCAACCCTGCTCCTGCTGCAATCACCTTCCTGGTATTTGAAAGTCTCCCCCTCAGCCTCCTTTTCCCCAGACTAAACAGCCCCAGTTCCTTCAGTCTCTCCTCATAGGGCATATTCTCCAAGCCCTTCACAAGCCTTGTTGCCCTTCTTTGGACCTGCTCCAGCATTTCTATGTCCTTTCTGTACTGAGGTGCCCAAAACTGAATGCAGTACTCAAGGTGAGGCCTCACCAAAGCCAAGTACAGGAACAGGATGACTTCCCCAGTCCTGCTCACCACACCATTCCTCATACAAGCCAGGATGCCACTGGCCTTCCTGGCCACACTGCTGGCTCATATTCAGCTGACTGTCCACCAGCACACCAAAGTCCCTTTCCATCAGGCGGCTTTCCAGCCACTCCTCCCCAAGCCTGTAGGGTTGCCTGGGGTTGGTGTGACCAAAGTGCAGGACCTGACACCTGCATTTATCTTCTTTATCTGAACGTACCAGAAGAATCCAAGAATGGCTTGGGATGGAAGAGATCTCAAAAGGATGACAGAGCTCCAACCCACTGCCATGGGCTGGTGCTCCCCACCAGATGAGGGCCCAGGTTCCCATCCAACATGGCCTTGAGAGCCTCCAGCGACGGGGCACCCACAGCTCTGGGCAGCAGTACCAGGGCCTCACCTCCCTCTGTACAGAATACTGTATTTCTTCCTAACACCTAACCTAAATCTCCCCTCTTTTAGTCTAAAAGCCACCCCCCTTGGAACTACAGGCCATGTAAAAAGTCACACCCCTCCTGTTTACGAGCGCCCTTCAAGTACAGGAAGGCCACAATGAGGTCTCCCCAGAGCCCTCTCTTCTCCAAGCCAAACAAAACATTGGTGTGCTCGACCAAACGCATTACACTGATACGAAGAGAGACATGACGAACGTTTTACAGAAATCGACAGTTATCAAACCCTACACACACCCACTTTTAGCCACAGAAAGCACCCTTGGACTCCCAGCACAGCACACAACCCGCTAGGGCACACTCCCTAGGCCCGCCTCCATTTCCACGCTCTGCTCCAGCACAGCTGCAGCCGGAGGTTCTGCTCCAAGGCTGCGGCCCGGCACGCGTGCCTGAGGCAGCACGAAGCTGGGCACAGCAGCCGGGCAGGCCGACAGGTGCCACGAGAACTCAGGTGCGCCCATCACTGCGGGCGCCTACGTGAAAAAGGCCACAAAGCCGCGGGGGTCGGGATGGGAAGGAAGGCAGAAAATCGCCTCAGAGCCACGCGTGGCTCTCACAAGGCAGCCAGAGCTGAGCGAGCGGCCGCTCAGCCTGCTGTTGTCACGCTGCTCTGCCGCAGCCCTGCAGCGCTCTGCTGCTTCCAACAACACGCGACAAACCCCCACGGCTGAACGGCGGGCCAGGCCCTCGCGAGAAGACAGCCCCAACCCCGCGCCTCCACACCGCAGCGCCCTACCGGCTTCATGGCGGCGGCCCCACGCGCGCTGCTCCGGCGGCGGAAGCGCTGCCCCGGGGCGGGGCCGGCTCCTCCCGCTCGCGCCGCCGCGCCCAGAGCGCCCCCTGGCGGCCCTCCTCCGCTGGGACAGGCTGCAGAAAGTTAGGGCTGCCGTGCTGCACCCTTACCGCGCGCAGCAACCAAGCGAGGGAGGAGGGCCGTTTGCTTTGGAACAAAAATATACTCGGGAAAGACTAGATTGCATTTCTGCTGTAAGTTTTATTTACACAGGAATTGTTACTAGTGGTCTTAAAGGAAGGCTTCGTCCTTCTATTTACAGTTATATACAGATTTATACTTGAAAAGTAAGAAAACTGTACAAGATAACGCAAAAATATAAGACAAATTGGATCCAATTAAAGTAGTGAATACATAAGTTAAGAAAAAATCTGACATTTAGATTTCAAATTGTAATGTTATGAATAGTATATATGTAGTTTTAAACCAGATAGCAACGTAATTACACCACACTAAATCTTCACCCCGATTATGTGGACTCTGCTTTAAACACCAGACAGCCGAGAGCCTCCCGCACTTAAAAATACATCATAATGGTCATTTGGACTTGATTTCCACAGAGGGACCAGTTACAAAAACCCACATGTATGGAATTTATTTACAGAAAATATTAGCAAAAAATGGACCAAAGAGTGCAAGTGCTCCTCACCTGCAGTGCTATCCATTTTAGGTTTCCAACCCCCCCAAACATGTTGTTGTACAGTATCTTCGAGAATAGAAAGTGTTGAAAACAGCCACTGTGACACACACAGCATGACCTCATTTCTCACAGCTAAATGATGTTAAAGAATTAAGAATCTCTAAACCATATGCTTTTCAGCTTTCAGTATTGCACACTAAGAAGAGAGTTTCAAGAAATACTCTGCATTATTCTGAAGCGTCTCCATGACTCTCAAGTGTTAAAAGCCAACACAAATTCTGCAGATAGTTCGTCAGTTTGTAGTGTTTACCATTACATACTAGTGTATCTTAGCTAACACTGGCTCAACAGAATAAAGCTTCTGGTGGCAAAACCCTTTCACAGAATACCCACCCCATTTTTAAGAAGCTGCACAACCAGTACACCAAAACAAATGCTTAACACCACTCAGTTTGAAAGCCGTACATCTGAAAATAACAGCCCTGGTCTTACCACTGTTTAAAGTTTGCGTGATTTTTGCTCTAACAGGTTTGGGCACAATACTTCTACGGTTCCTGAGTTAATTATATTTGCCCAGACTGAAGAATGAAGCTGCAACTTAAAAAAACAAAAACAAGACAATACCCCTCCTCAAAATCGTAACCATCTTGCACATAAGCATACCAAACAACCCTATTTGGTCCTCAATACTTTTAAATGGTTCGTTTTGGAGGTAATATTTGTACCAAAGCATTTGGTTTGGATAGCAGTTTTGGAGCCTTTCAGATTCAGCATTTCCCTCACCCCCCCAAAAAAGTGCCTTTGTGGTATTTGTAAAAAAAAGTTATGCCTCAAAATTGTTTTTTTAAAGTACCAACAGAAGTTACTAGAAATGTTTATTGCATTGAGCTGATTCTTTTGAAGTATTAAATATGAACTCCCCTACTTATCAGTTTCATAGGTTTTAGTATTCTGTGTGAAAACAAATCTTCCCATCAAAAAACCTAATACTGGCAAAAGGGCGAAGATTTCATCAGTCCGTTACTCCGCTGAGAGCTGTATCATTTTTCCTCTCACTTTTCTGTAGTGATTTTCCACATAGAAGTGATGTGAGAAGTCCTTCGTCATCAAGTGGTTTTCCACATTTTCAATTGACCTCAACATTACAATGATTAGCTTTTCAGTGCCGGGCTATGGTTCTTGTCCCCTTCTTTGTTGTCCTTCATAAGTGAGGCAAACACCTGGAAACACAGATATAATAAATACAGAAAAGTCAGTCCTACAAAAAATTAACCACAACAATACTAGCATGGAAATAACTTTCTAAAATGAGACACTAAAAGAAGAGTCAGTTACCTCTAAATACTTACAAAATCTAAAAGGTTTCTTCCACCATCTTAGGAACAACTCAGAAAAAATGATTAGGAAAAACTGACCTCATGGATATGGGAAGACACAACGAGGTAAACAATTCCCAAGTCCTCTTTTACTTTCCAGCTATTCCCCACATCTCAGTTGGCATTAGTTGAGCCAAGAACACAAGCCAGTTTTTTCTGCCAAACCTGTCTACTTCACCCTTGTACTTAGCTGTAGGTTTCAGCAGCAGCAATTCCAATTATTATTATACAGGTATTTTCCATCAGAACTAGGAGGAATTTCCATACAGGGATTGGAAGGTGGAGAATTATTTTAAAGGCCCACTATGAAGCTGTTTGAAGAGATTTTTTCTTCCCTTTTTATTTAGTTGGGTCTTATTACAATTCACTTTAGACTATATTGAGTCAGTTTCAAATAGAATTTGGTTTACATGTTCATCTTCCCATAGCATAGCACTTTGTACTAAAAGCTAGGGATTCTTTAACAACTATTTTATTGCTCCCCAAATTAATATGCAGTGCTGAATTTGCTTTCCAAGGGGAAAAAAGTAGCCATCTCAATGACAAAAATTGAGATTCTCTTCGAATACACAACCAAGATGCATCTCCCATCAGAGACAAGTCTAAAAACAAAATGTCACATGAACAGCATTACCTAGTGCTGAGAAGTCAGACATGTAGCATAGTCACTAAAAGAAGTGCCCCATGTACATATGTGTGGACATGAGCGTGTTTTCATATGTATATACATCAAACTCACCTGTGCCCATTTTTTGTTACTATTCTGCATCTGAATAGCTGCAATACAACTAAAAAGTTTTTCTGATGTAATATCTTCTGGAAGTTTTGTTAGAAACTGTGCTATATGAATAAAGTCCATCTGTAGGAGAATATCTTCATATAACCGAAGGATCCCTAACCCTGTCCTAAACAAAAATTCTTCCCCATCTCTACAGAAAACATCCCAGACACGACAGGCCAGATCAAGTGGCAATGACTTGCTGTAGAGCGTAAAAATCCTGCAATTGAGAAAAAAGGCAGAGTTGTAACTCAAGCTATTTCAGAAACATTAAAGTACAACCTCCTTTAAATCTCTGTTAAATTAGCTAAGAGCGCAGATACTTACTTCAAGCATTCCTACTCGTCTGTATTCACATACACAAAAGTGACCATGTTTTCAATTCAGAATTGCTATTCCAAAACCAATTTCTTTCCATGCTACAGGCAATCCTCTATTTGGAAGCCACCTCCTTTAGGAAGCAATAGCTGGAGAAGCTACAAATATCTTTACACTCAAACAGGTGTCGTATACAAATATGAACTTAAGCCACAAAGCTCAGAAGTGTAGAACTTAACCCTCCCCCATTATTTAAACAATGCAGTCTAACAGCTCTGTTCATCATTTGATTTTGAACTAAATCTAAAGCTGTAAATACCTCAGTAGAATGCTACATCCCACTGCTACAAATATAGTTATTGAATTTTCAGTGCAATATATTTAGAATTTATAATCATGTTAAAAATCACAAAAATCTAGTCTGTGTTTTGCTATTAAAAGACAAAGTCCAATTGTGTTTGATATTAAGAAGTCTATTTTAAGAAAGCATTCATAATATACAGGCAGAAAATCCAGTCTGCTCTACGCAGCATATTGTAAAACCTCACTCAAATTTGTAGTGGTTCCTTTGATATGAAGCACAGTGTTCTATTTTGCCATTATTTATAGTGGAAAGCGGTTCAAGAAACCATGGAACACTCCTTACCAACAGCTATCACAACTGCTTCTGCTCTCCCTTCATAAGAGGGGCTCTTAATGTCTCAAGGCCATCTTTGGAACACATGCAGGAATAAGAGTCTTCGTTTCTTACAAATAATCTGAAGCAGAGTATTCTAGGACTCAGTACAGCAGCACTACTTGCATAACACGTATCTGTATAAACCCTGGGCTGCACCACACTCCTGTCTCAGTGCTGTTACTGTATAATCTGAGCTCCTGCTAAGACCTCCCACTTACTGCAAAACTGCATCCTACAGCAGATGACAGCAGAAGTTCTTCATCCCCAAGTACTTGGATGACATGCCATTTTTGTATTATTTAATTCTATCTAATTCAATTAACACTATTAGAAAATTCTAACCCATATAATAATGATATATGAACAGACACTTTACAGACACTTTGGCAGAGACATTCAATATCTGGCAGCACTACACATACTTGAAAGATGCCTGCATTACTGGCTTCCATTACAGACAAAATTGTTCGGTACTTTCGAATATTCATTACTTCAAAATGCTCGTTGTTTTTCCAAGTTTACCCTTTTCTGTACTACATGCTGTATTTCATCCACCCTTTACTTTCAAGAATATATTCCTATTCTCTTACTTTCTTCAGCAGCTGATTTTGCTCATTTTATCAAGTCACTTACAATCAGTTATAAACAAATACAATGTAGTAGCCTCCTCTCCCCCACTTATGTTATACATAACTGACTCACATCTGACAGGTGAATAAAAGCCCAAACTGTAGCAAAATATAAAGTGCTGGAGCACTTTAACATTAGGTTTGCTTTGTACTCTGAACTCACCAGTCTATCAAATATATGTCTGGCGTGAGACTGTATGATTTGAAATGAAGAAACAATTTGGGAAGATTTTCTTCAAAGAATACTTCAAAGGCTGCAAAGTATTTCAGCATCTGCAGAAACAGTAAAGCACTTCATAAGCAGTCATTAAAAGAAAGCTGGGTCATAAAATAAATCCCACCAAGACTTGAGGATCTCAATACAGCACAATATGACTTCCTAGGATAGGGAAAACAAGTGTTTCTAGACGAAATGTCAAAACAGGAGAACATGTTCTATGGATTAGTATCTGGTATTCTCCATTTTGTAACCACAGGTTAGAGTTCTCCGTTATTCAAGAGGACAACGGGAAGTCATCAACAAGTCAAATATGCTTCAAGTCAAAAGAATGCTGAGGTTCAAAATCAGAAAGCTATGTGCATACCATGCTGTGATCCACACGGAAAAAGGCCAGCTGGCATGGCTTGTTTAGAAGGTTAGCAAAGGCAATGAAAGCATCTGCCTCTTCCAGATTGAGAATGAGCACAGCAGCAATGAAGGACATCCCTTGTACCTTCAAGTGGGAAAAGCATCAAGCAAACACAGGTGAGTAAGTTCAGTACATCTTTGGAAATGCAAATATTTTTCAGTCTGCAGTACATCAAACATCATTATACACAATTTCCAGATGAACAGAAGTAACAAGGATAAATAACTTCTATACATGCAGCTAATTAGGTTTCAACATGAATGTTTCTTCATATGCAGGTTTCAAATGCATGATAGAAGTTCCTTGACTTGTAATCGTGAAAACTCCCAGAACCTGGAATGCAAGAAAATGAAAACCACACAGGCTGGAAACAAGACACAACTTGGCTTTAAGTTCATTGTTAAGCTGTGAGAAAAGCAGACATGAGGAAAATTCTCACATATGGGACAGTTTAGACCCAGGCAGATACATTGGAATTGAGACAAAATTCTGCTTTAGAACAGTCAATATGTATCTTCCCAATTGCCAAACAGTATTTGTTCACATACATAAAATTCCTTTCAAGTGGTTTGCTGTAAGTTTTTACATTTTTCTGATTACTTTCTTTTAGAAAACCACTTCAGTCTGCAATAAGTGGAGACTATCATTCATGTAGTTGTTAAGTGATACTCTGAATATTCATTATACTAAAAATAATTTTACCAATTTCAGCTGCAATTATGATAAATCTGCTGTTTCTAGGCATTTATGCTGCCTGCTCCTCATTTTAAAAACGCACTTAATATTTTAACCATGTAGGGAAGAAAGTATTGATATGCATCAGAAACAGTGCAGCAGCTTTCCATTCTTTGTGATATGAACGGGTGCAGAAATAAGACTAAACTTACTGTCATATTAACATTAAAAATGTGTGATCAGAAACATTCAGTGTAGCTGCTATTGTATTATCTTTTCCTAGGGAGAAAGCAAAGACCCATTCATGAAAAATTACTTCTTTGCCATTTAAAACTCCACCCTGGAACAAGCAGGGAAGCTGCCATCTGTAATCTCACCTAAACATTATGGTCTCCAAAAATGATTTCACAGATGACAGAATTAAAAACATTTAAACATGAAAAGCCAGCTAGATATTGATGCAGAATAGCAAGCATATCTGACAGAGAGGAAAACACACCCTGGACTAAATAACATGCTGTTGCATAGATCAGTGTCAAGTTCTTTAGCTCAAAAGCTACTTGTGAGAAGCATTCCTAGGATCCCTCCAAGGCAAAAAAATAAGAATAGCATTTGTTATTTAGCTGCCTTTGTAGACTGATACTGTTCGGATTTATTATTTTATCGTCTTTATTTTTTACATATTTAAGTTCTTGCTGCAAACAATCGTATCCTCACTAAACTCCAATGGAGTGATTAGCCTTCAATAGGAAAACCAATATGGAGTTGCTGGATTTTAAAGACGTGAACTACTAAATCATAGGGCATTGCTATGGAAATAGCAGCAGTGGGAACAACACTGGGATAGAACAGGCTGAGCACTTCCTGGAAGGCTGCTGGCAGGTTTTTTTTTGTAGATACTCTGAGTCTGACAGAGTTAGAATGCCATGTGAACATACCAATTTAAACATAGTTCCTTGTGTGAACCAAACAGTATTCTCATCTGTCATATCAATACATTTTTAGCTATTTTATTAACCATAAGAATTACCACCACTGTAACTACTATCAAATGAGTAAGTGTCAAGGTTTAAATTGTTTTGAGGTTCAAGTAGCATAAAGTTTAGAGAATCTACTTATCTAACAGGCAAATATTTTAAGCACATCTGCTAAGCTATAAACATTTCAGAATACTTACATATCCCACATCCGGTCTATAACATGTATATGCTCCTAAAACACTATGCAGAAGATCATGATAGGGACCACCCTAATTCAAGAGAAGTGAAAAAGAGCTTTTCAAAACCAGTTTATAAATATAGGTAGGTTTCCAGCCAATATAGAAAGATACAAGCAAGTCTGTGATTTACTGCTTTGTTCACGTGTAGAATAACACCAGTTTTTACCCTATAAATTACCTTGTATGGTTTTGAGATGCTAAGGGAAAAATAGCAAACTGATAATTTAATATGTCCTCATTTTCTGTTATATACATCTGGTACACAAACAGGGTTGGTTTTTCCTTTTGAGACACTGAACATTTTAATTCTTGGTAACACAAGTTACCGTAATACAATAATGCAAACTATTTCATACATTCTTGCATGCATATCTCTGTATAAAAATTATAAAATCTGAAAATGTGCGCTAAAATTCATCTGGATTTCCGTAGAAGCCATGAGAATATTCACAGATTGGCATACAAGTAATTTCATTAAACAGTAAGAGGAACTGCATGCAATTTTTCCAGGAGAAAAAGCCTTATTAGTCCTTCACTTACAAAACCACTTTAACACAGCAAGCATCCTAATTTAATCTAAACAGAAAAAGGCATGACTGCTGTTGTATGCAGAAAAGGACCAAGTAATTTTACTTTTGTTGTTTTACACCAAGAGCTTCTGCCAACTTTTCCATACTTGGTAGCTAGGTTACTCTTCTTGTTTAACTACTCAGATGTTTAAAACTTATAGCTAAAGTTACAGAACTCTCACCTTCTGGAAAATATACAGGGATGGAAATGTGCGTGATATATCCAACTTAATTAGCTCCAGGCTGGCCTCACGATCAGCAACAGATGCACTAGCATCTGCAAGCAAAACCAGAAGTCATTGAAATTATATTCATTATATTACAACATTATATTGATCAAATAATTCTATAGGCTTCTGACTAAAACTACCACATGCATATAAGGTCTTTCAGGATCAAAGGAAAAAATTTGGTTTTTATTCTACTATATTTGTATATAAAATTTTCTGTATCCCAGGGCTGGCATTCTTTAAACCACAGCAAAGGTGGCAGAATCCACTCAAAAACTTGCAGAAGAATTTCAACTGGGCCTTAAGTTCTCTTCGTTTTGTATTTCATCCAAGTTTTTTTTGAATGCAGCCTGACACAAAAACAAGTAGGAAACGACCCAGAGTACTTTAGCAAACATTCCTCATGCTGCAATTGCACACAAACTAGTGAAACTGCGTGTTTGTAAAAATAAATAGGAATTTGTTTCAGCATTCAGAAGGTCTTACCTTCTACATCATTCTCAGAACTTGTTTCACTGAAGCTTTTCCATCGTTCCTTAGCTCTAGATAAGAAGATTTCATAAAGTTCTGCAAGTACAAACAAAATTATGAGATAAGAAAAGTCTCCATGCTATATATACTTGGCTTTGTTTTTCTTGCTTGTTTCTTACCATTGAGGGGTGGGGAGAGAGAGACACAGATCCCTATTGCATGGTTACAACTAGCCTCTGGAAATACCACCACACAGAGTTTATGCCTCTTTCTGTGGTGAATATTCAAAGTACAGGAAGAAAATCATGTTTCAAACCATCCAGAATTTTACTTCATGAATGGATTGGAACACTTCCAGTTCACCAAAACAGTAGTTATGAACTAAACAATTCTCCCTCAACTCTTTTATAAGACTAAAACATTTCTAAAAGTTTTGAACTCTATTTCCATAACTTACCAGGCTATGATTGTCTAATTGCAAAAAATAAACCTAGTTCTATGCAAAGAAATCCTAAATTTCAACTGAAAATTACCAACTGTATATTGCACTAATATAATACATTAAGGCATACCAGGAGTGATATTTAACTCATTTCCCACTGCTAGACTCCACACCTTCCCACGAACACTTGGTGGTAATCCCTGCCACCACAGCTCTCGAACTCTCCGGGTAGCACGCCTAGAACAGGGAGACAGGGAAGAAAAGCAGGCGTATTACACATCTTGTTTTCTGAAGTTACTGAGCAACTTCAAAGAAAAATAGCATGCTATTTCCCAAATCAAAATTCAATGATTGTTACTTATGTGAAAGTCCCAATAAAAAAAAAAAAAACAACTGAGCTCCCAAAAGCACATTTCATGTTGCTCTGTAATGACCTTGTACTATAATAATGGCAACAAAAACTGACTTCACAAAACAAATGGAAAGAAAAACAAGGTATGTAGGTTCTCTGTTTCCAGAGGAGATAGAAGCTACACTTGCTGGATTTACAAAGCAAAACTTCACTTACATGCCTTCCCAGTTAGGTAGTATTTCATTGACCCAAATCACCATAGCACTAGCAATATTGTCTTCTTGCTTGAAACGCTCTCTCATTATTTTCTTCCTTTTATGTGCTTCTTTAATTTCTGTTAAAGAAAACATATTCAAAATTCTGTTAGAAGTGATTAGGTAAGTAATTCAGCTGCTGTCTAATTATGTGGATTGTGGATGAAAGATCAAGGGTAAATTACAGTTGCACATGAGCTAACCAATACTTTTCCTGATGACTGTAGGCAAGTATAAAAGTAATTCTATAAAAAACAGACATTATGAAAAGAGTGCAAGATGCAAACAAAATAGTTACTACATGCTCTACTCTGAAAAATAATGACAAAAAAGCAATAGAAAGTTTCATATCTGCTGTAGCTGTTTGTATGCCAGATTTGCCCAGTTTACATTTTTCTTTAATTATCAAATAAGAAAATGCTGAGTTAAACCATTCTTCAAAACCATTAAACAGGAGCATTTTGTTAGAAGTTGATCATTTGAAGATTCCTTCACATTAAAACGGCTAGAAAGAACTGAGCTTTGCCATCACTAAAAAAAAAATAAATCACTGTTAAACGGCAAGACATTTTCTATTTCTGCATGCATTAGACAAATCAAAAAAGAAAGCTTGCCACTCCTGGTAAACTTATATGGCTGAACAGCTTCATTAAGCTTTTAATGAAGCTTTGTGTGTAACAGCTGTTAATTTAATGAATACTAGGGCACACATACTAAAACATTACACATCACTGGCCTTTCAAAGCTCATACTTTACCAGATTTCACTCTTCTCTTGCCGTGTATTTACGTTGTCATATGCCTTGGATTTCTCATTACATCTTTCAGAGAAAGCTGCTACAGATCCTACAAGCTGTACGAGTTCGGGAGCTTATATCTGACTGACAACAGCCCAAGTAAAACATATAGCACAAATTCTTAAAATAGCTCATTCCCTGAACACTAAGCGTGAGAATACAGAAGTCCTTTCAACAAAGTATTCATAGATTGCCACAGTCCCAAATGAAACAAACGTGTTTAATTCAAAAAGCAGATCTAATGGAAGTAGGAAGATTCACAGATACAGCTGATTTGAAAAACAAGGCTTTCATCTGTCTTCACATTGAAATTGATATCAAATGCCTGTAAAAAAAAATAATCCTTAAGCAGTCAGTTTTATTCTACTTTAGTTCTCAGCAAGTACTGCAGCAACACTGCTTAAGAAAGGAGTCTAAGTATACAAAAAGTTTTCACACAATCACATTATTCAAGTAGTTAAAAAAAAAATAATCAAATTTCCACTTAAAAAAATTAAGCTGATTTTTGAACGTAGTTACATTCACTGTGCTGGAATGGGGGGGGGGGAAGGGGAAGAGAATTATGCTTGGCTTTTAAGTGATATGCACAAGTGTATCAGAAAATAATCTTGAACATTAAATAAGGTTGTTCTTTACTGTACCTACTAGCCAGAAGATATTTTTGCTATACAGTTAAATAGAATTATAGCGATGATTAGCAGTTAACATACCTCGTTTTTTTGCCTCTGCCACCATTTCATCATATTCCTGTCGGTGACGTAAAGCCTCTTCCACTGATTTGGCAGGAAGATTTCTGAAAACAAGTTATTCCTGAATTCAATACGCACAAATAACATACTGAACCATTTCAAAACACCTACTTAATTTGGTTTCTCTCTAAAGTGAACTTTGGAGTTGTCACGCTATCAGTGCTTCAGTAACCACAGCATAAGATTGCTATTTACAGAACTACCAGGTTTTTACTACTTCTGTTCATTTGCTGTCTTACAGCTTCCTCCAGGGCACAGCCAGGACACAAGAGCACTCTATCCTAAGCCACACTGTGGTACAGCCAAGATCTCTACATTTCGAACTCTTTCCTTTCAACTGACATTAGAAAAATAATCTACTGCTAGAAGAGTTTGTTCTTACTTGTCTGTCACCAGTCTCTGAAGTTACTGTATTTGCTGAACATTTGAAATAATGTCCAAATTAAGTTTCCATGAAGCAATACAAAAATACTGATGTTCTTCATGCAGTTACTTATTCTGATAAATCTTTGCATGTGTGAATTTCAATCATTAAGCATAACCAGATCTATGATTTTGTTTGTTCAATAACAGGTAAGGGGAAGATGGAATCACGAAAGAAAGAAAGGACAGAGTCCAATCACACCGGTGCTAAAATTAAGGATGCATGCTACAAAACTATCAATTAGACTGCTTCAATTTTTACTTTTCTTTCAGTAGCACAGCGATCCTGATTGCCAAATACACACTTCCTTTTGACTATGCATTCTCATTTCAGAAGCAAGAACTGAACACAAGCTTTGGTCTCAGCTTCTTATCTAATCTTTATTTGGCTTTGTTTCAAAATAAACAGACGACATTTCTGTAATTTAACACACAAAAAAAGATTCTCTAATTTTTATTTATTTTTACAGGTAGAACTGATCATGTTCTTAAAATTTCAGAATTAACTGAGAGCAGAATTTATTTTCAAGGATGACATGACAACATGCTATACACTTGGAATAGCACTCAGATTTGAAATGAGTAGACAAGGCATTCTTATAGACGCACTTCAGTTACTGTCCTTGTCTCCACCACAGAATATAAGGAAATAACGCATTTACAAAAACTTATACTAACCTGCACCTCTGTTCAATATATTTGCCAAGATATTTCTGTCTTAGCACTGCAGGATCTTATACACCACTTGAGAGAATCTCCAAAGAAACACTTCTAATTGCCATTTCTTAATTGAAATTAACTGAAGCAAACAAGTGCCATCACAAGTTTTCTCGAGGTGTGATCTGAAAGCTTTGATTTCTTTGCTTTCCTCACAGCATGTGTTCCTAGTCACCTTGCCCTCCTCTTTCTTTCAGATTGCTGAAGGCAATATAACTGAACGGATTGAACAATGTTTTACTCATTTTTCATTACTGTTTTCATTTGTATTTAATGCAGTTTTTGTTGCATCTACAGTTCCCATTTTGTTGCCTTCAACTGTAGTTTTAAGGAGCCCAAGAGAACATAACTGCAGCAAGGAACAGTTTTAAGGAACTCCTTATCTTGGTACCAACAAAGCAATTAACTATACTGGCCAAGTACCTTCACGTTAGAAATGCTTAACACTCATTTTTTTATTTCTCGTGTTTCAAAAGCAATTCTTTCTACCCCTGTTATTACTTAATACTTCTTTCTTTTTCTGGTAGGCCACCTCCAAATTCGCTGAGGTGCTAAGTGCCACTATTAAGTATTCCCTATTGATCTAGGAAAGTAATTGTCCAGAAAGAGTGAAGGAAAAGGGAGCACACACTAAGATGGCAGGAAAGAAATCCGTAAGCCTTTAGCAGTTTTCCTGGTTAGGGGTGCCTACAACACTGTCCCAGTACACAGCAGATAAGTTACCAGTGACCCCCATTACGTTAAGAAAATTTCTCATATAGTCTCATATACTTGCAGGTTCTTCTGGAGATATTTGTTAGTTTATTATGTGGGATGGAATAACACACATGTAAGAATTATTCTTCTGATGAGATAAGCTTCACATCTAACAAATTCAGTCATCATCAGATTCACAGCAGAATTATACTTACGCTGGTCGATCCTCCAGAATCAAAGCAGTAGTTGAAAGTGGTTCAAATTCAATGTTTTTACGTCTTGCTGATGGAGGTGGAGGCTTATACATTCTTCCTGTCCGTGCTTCATATTCCTAAACAATATTATCGATAAAAATGAAATTTCAACTTTCTAACCAAGTGAGCGTAACACTTACTAGTAATATTTGCATATATAACATCAAATCACTTAAGACAGCCAAGAGCTAACATTACAAACTGAAATTATGTATCGCAAGACAACGCAGCTTTCCAGAACTGCTAAACAAAAGTGACTGAGAAGGCAGCTTCTTCTATCAACTTAATATTTAATCTATCCTAGTTCAATGTTACTACAGAACATCTAGGGGTGAGTTAGAGAACCTGCATAATCTTCCCATAATAGTTAGTGAGCAAGAACATTTAAACAATCTGTGAAGCTGAGTAAAAACACACTAACCAACAACATGTTACCATTTATTTCCTCTTGTTCCTAGCTCCCCTTAAGATGTGGTGCTCTTCTCATTCATGAAGCCTTTATCAAGACCACTGAACCCATTCCCTACAACCACCTATTCTGTACTCAGTGACAGTACAATATCTAGAATTACAGTCTGTTTCACATCATTTCTTTCCTCAGAAGTAAAAACATGGAATCTGCTTGAAAAAATTTAAGAGTCTTTAATACACAGAAGATTAAGGAAGAAAAAACCTATTCCTTTTTCCACAGAGCAACTCACAAAAACAAAAATGAGGCAATCTTTAGGAAAAAGGCTTGACAGAGCCAAATGAAAACCTCAAAAACTACATATTCCCTCTTTAATAGCCCCCGTAAATAAAAAAAAATACTGCCAAATTACTGAAGAACCCGTCCTTATAGTTAAGTGAATATAAAAGTTTGTTTGTGAGAAGACTTAACTTCTTCCCAAGCAAAGGTAACTTGTGGATTTATATTTTTTAGGCATGAAGGTTAGATAGATAGGTTCACTACACATCTTCTGTGTGCTGGAATTCAAACATAATGTTAGCATATCTTTTAAAGAAAACAAATTCAAGGTATTTTGGTAAAGTACTTTCAAGTTAAGTCACCAAAAATAAAAACAGGTTACTAGTTAGGTCATACACCTTCCCAATTGACATTCTTCTATAAAAACTGCTCCTCTCAGCTAGCGCATAGTTCCTCATACATATTTATTCTTCCAGGAACAAACAGAGGACTCTACATGTTTGGTGTTCACTGGCAGTGTTAAATAAACATAGCTTAAAGCTCTGTACACAGTTGAAGTCCATAAAGATAAATGGGAAAATACCTTTTATAAAAGTGATAACACAGTTTCAGATTTCCAGAGAAGACAAAGTTGATTCACTTCAAGGTGGCTTAAAGTTTTCTGCCCATCAGCCTTCTTAACCCACCTATTTTAATGATCTCGGACAAGATTTTTGTTCTTCCACGTTGGGCATAATCCAATGAAGCGGTCCAACAAGCATGACTGAGGAAGTCATGTAAAACTCCCCACAAGAGAAAGTCACCACAGAATCAGTGAGGATGGAAGGGACCCAGCCCAGCTCCCTGCTGAAAGCAAGGACGAGCAAGGCCTTGCCTAACCAGGTTCTGAGCAGCCCCGAGAATGGAGGCCCCCACACATGCTTGGGAAAGGGATAGCACTCAGTATTCCCAAGCAGTTTCCCAGCCAAGTACTAGCCAGGCCCACCCTAAAGGCGTCAGAGATCAGAGGAGGCCCAGCTGTGCTCTCAGTGGTACAGCCACGTGCAATAGGCTGTACAGATTTCCTACAACAAAACCCTCTCCTGAAGGGTAATTCCTAAGGCAACTTTGAAAACAATATGCATCAAATATCACAAATATCTTCAACAACTGGATTTAAATAACTGGTGTTAATTCTGTTGTAATTTACACAAGCATGAGAAAAATTAGTAAGTTCAAAATTCATTGTATGAATGAACATGTATATTTTAAGAGCCTAAAATTATTTAATCCCACCTCAAACCATATGACATTACAGGCACTCCATCTACCTTGTATACGTCAGGCTACTGTAGCATATTCTTAATTGGGAACAATAGCAGCCCATGGTCAGCATCCAGCCTGCAGTACTGAAGAACAGAAGCATTCCCATCTCTCAAATTCTTGACCAAATTTTACACTTTCCAGTACTTTCTCACAGGAGTGACAAAATTAAGTTCACTGAGCAGTCAGAGATGAAGAAGTTGAGCTGGAACCAACTTTTTTTTCATGAGAACTAGGTATGGAGGAATGTAAGTTAAATTAAAAGCACCAGAAACCATAAGAAATGAAGTCATTCTCACAATCCTATTAACAAGCTAGACATCTGAACGATACTAGTATCTCTGGCTGTTGTATATGCTAGGAACTGACACACTTACCAAAGCTAACAGGTAAGAAACAGGTAAGAAAAGGCATAAAAATCTTCACATGATTTCCACAACAGGCAGAAGTCATTATCTGACTGTACTCCTGGAACTAAGGATGCTTTACAAACATCTGTTTTTGTGCAGCGTGAAAACTCTAAGCATTACTAGAAAACAGCCACCAAAATAACTTCAAGCTCAAATTGTCAAGGTTGTACATTTCCCTAGACAAAATAGACTCCAAATATCAGAACCTCCACATGGACGATGCTTCTTGCTCAAGAAACATATCCACTATGAAAGATTAGATCCAAGAATCTTCAGACATGCACGAAATACATTAATTCAAGCAACTAAAATACTCATTCCTTTTTTGGAGTGGGTCTCTCCCTGTGTTACTAGACTTAGAGATTCCAATAAGCATTTGATAAAGGATCTGAAATTCACAGCACTGGATAAAAAGCTACAGTTGACATAGAATTTTACTTTAAAGGTAAAAATACAATTTATAACACTTGACAAGTCAAGAACGTAAGATACAGGACATAGCCCACAGGATAGAACAGTTGACAGCTAAGATTGCAAGACCTGTTCACCAGAGGAAAAATAACCATTTTGGAAGTGTTACATGTATCACAACAGGGAATTCTGTTCCTAAAAGCTTTTATTGCAGCATATCTCAAAATAGATAAAAAACAAACATTGGCTTTAATAGCAAGGAAAAAATAGTTCATAGAATCACAGGATGGTTGGGTTGGAAGGGACCTCAAAGCCCATGCAGTCCTACCCCGCTGCCATGGGCTGGGGGCCCTCCACCAGGTCAGGGTCCAGGGTGCCATCCAACACAGCCTTGAGCGCCTATAGGGATGGGGCACCCACAGCTCTCTGGGCCACAGTGCCAGTGCCTAACTATCCTTTGAGTAAAAAATTCTGTCCTAATATCTAATCTAGAAATCACTCATTTTAATTGTCTCCTTATTAATACCAGAACTGCATCCTTTCATCTACTGTCATTCATAAAGCTGCAAACAAATTAAAAGCATGTTTTTCCTGAAAAACATTGCGACAAACTTAGTAAGAGCACTTTGATATGCAGACAGACTAGAATTTCCAGTATTTATTCCTACAGAAATACAGATAAGCCTATTAACCTAAAGACAGATAATAGGTAAACAGGGCAGGAAGCTTTTTGCTAATAGAGCTTTGCGTGTATGACAAAGATATTTCAATCTGCTTTTTTTCTTTTAAAATTGAGTCTCTTGGGAAGGCACCCTACATCACCTTGGTAAAACTAGTAACTAAGTTACTTCAGCAGAAATTCTGCTTAATGCATAAGGACCACCTTTTGAACACCAAACTCCAAGTTGTAACTTGTTAACTCCAAGTTAAAATTACTCAATCAGAATTGGCTGTAAGTCTCTTAAAAACAAGATGGTGTTTATAGCACAAACAGATATCACTGAAAGATTCTCAAGTCACGCTCTAGGTATTTTTTCAGAACTAAGAAAGCATATGCTTTCAGACAGAGCAGTACATTTGTTTCTTACTTCCAGATTATATGCAGGGAAGAATACCATGTCTCATGTAATAGGAGAGAACAACCAAATGGATGCTGAAAAGCTTCTAGATCAATCTTCCAAAGTCACATCATCCATCTCCCATCTTTAACTTACTTTATTGTCCTCAAATGGATCTTTCACAAGTTGCATCAAGTTTCATCTCTTGTTGCTTACAAAAACACATGAAGCTATGGGCTTCTGGGCCCAATAAAGAAGAGATGAGAGAACCTGAACCACGTAACATGAACCACAGGCATCATATATCGGCAAGCAGTCACATTACTGCTCTATTTCACATACAGTAACAGATCCACAGAATGAAAAGCAGCAAAGTTGTGCTATTCCTGTTTAACATCAAGTGTGGGATTACTGAAGAGTTTTCAAAGAGGCAGATGCATTGAACCAATTTCAGAAGCAAACCAGTCACAGCAAATGGAAGATATAACACCACATAACAAGAGTTTCAACAGCTACACCTTTCTACAGTTCCAGTTTTATACTGGAAAATATGATTAAAAGCATCTGGAATTCTGAAGCGCTACTGCTTATGTGACTTAGGGATGGGAAAAAATAAGCTTAGAGGATATCCATTTGTGAAATTCATACAGAGTGTTCAAAAAATTTAAGCCATTTTAACAACTGTCACCATTAAGTATGGACGCACAGCAAACATAGGCAATGCTAGAACTTGACAGTAATTTACGCTACCTTCTGCTATTCAAGAACATGCAGTATGTTAATAAACAACAATACTCTATCACTTGAAGTTGTTAGTGAGATTCATGTGTGAAAGTTACTTACTTTTTTTTTTACTAATGGTATCTAATGAGTTGATGGTTAGTGCCATAAAATATTCATGCTACTGTGAAAATGTGATGTTTGTTCTATTTTTAATGAGTGCTACATAGTCCCATGCATGGCATTGAATACAACTAAAAAAACAACGTATTAAATTCCATACCCCTGTGTTTAACAGACTGAGAGCAGATATTGACGCAAGACTGCCAGAACTGTCATCCTAATGAGAAAAACAGAAGCAAAGCCTTAGTGAATAAATGAAAGAAAAGACCATTATAATACAGCAACATGCAAGCTGAAGTTTAAATTCATACATCAAGTGCTTATCTTTAAAGAAATAGATGCAGCTGTTCCTCCTCTTCCAGCCCTTAAAATACACAAATACACAAAGACTACACACTTGAGCAAGATGTGAATAAGCTCCCATTGGGTTATTTTTTAAGTGATGTTATGTAGTTTATTCCAACAGCACCTTTTCTCAAAAGGAGATCTTTTTCCATAGCACTTTTCTCAAGTGAAAAACAAAAGGTGTTCATGTAACATCCCTCCCTAGTCCACACCACCTGTAAGTGTGTTCAGCACTACCTCAGCAGGTACACTGTGAGAAAGAACAAGTCATGGTTTAGAATCTGACATTCCAGAAACTGTTAGCTCTGAAGCTGCATCCTCATGATTCATTTTTCATTCCATTCATCTTATACTGCATTTTGCACCCAACTGAATGCCTTTAAGCCCCGCTTTTCACCACTGCGGTCTGACAGTATTTCTACATCGTGAGCTCAGAAGTGCATTACGCTTCAACTTCACCAACAAGCTGCTGGGAACCTGGACAGGGTTGTAAGGCTCTAAACAGTCACTTGGGTTACAAGGGACAGATTTAAGATTATAAATAACAATCTGTAATCCTTTATACTGTATTTGAACAAGGTTATCAGGCAATAGCATGTCCAGCCACAGGAGACCCTATACCCACACAACCAAAGCTCCATAGGCTTCTATTCTGGATTGAACCCAGCTATCTAATGGAAAAGTCTTAAAAGGAATGTCTAAACAGACAAAGCCATCGCTCACAGGCATTTTATTACAGTACCAGGAAGAGTGAGAGGAATCAAACTCTTTATCACAATTTCAATGTTATTTGTGTGCTCTCCTTGCACCATGCATACCACAGGAGAAAAGAAATTTGAAGGCTGTCTGCCTTCAAATCTATGCTGCCACACTACTTTCTCCTTTTCAGTATGGAAATACGATATCAACCTCAGAAAGATAAAGCTTATTTAAACAAAAATTTTAAAATGTGTACATCTTTACCATGTCGAAAGCATCTTTTTGCTAATTCCTATGCTCTTGGAATTTGATCTAGCCAACCTGAACAGTGACTTTGCTACCACAGCACATCAAGCTTACCAAGCTGTCTGCTCACCCTGCAAAACCTTAATTCTTAAGAGAAGAAAAAACAATTCTTTTGTCACCCTTCGCTAAAGGAATTCAAAGATGCAGTAGAGAAGGAGTCATACTGTCAAAAAGCAGACCCAGAAGTCCTCTCCTTGACAAATTTTCCTCGTCAAAGCAGATGGGTAACTTCTTGCAGCTGGACTGTATTTTATGTAATTTCTGCAAACAGAGGAGCATTTGTCTGAGATCCTACAAGCTTCATTACCACTTTGTTGACAAGATAATCATTACTGAAGCCTAAATTACAGGGGAAGGTCTTTGAAACATTTCTAAACACAAATGTTTTACCTGTAGTGCAGCATTTCTGACTGCACGTATACTCTGGAAAGATGACACACATTTCATCTATGAGAGAGTCTAACCGCTACCACATCTGCAAATAAGAACGTCACAGTCTTTTCACTCCTACTAGCAGACTAAATGCTATTTAGGTGCTACGTGATCCTTGCAAGACTTAACAACACATTCATTGTCCATCCCCGTCTCAGGGAAATTTGTTACCAATGTATTTCTGACTGTATACGAGGAACAGGCAGAACTCTTGCCTTTCTCCTTCTATCTTTCCAGCAGTATGTGCAAGATGAGCCAGCGTGACCTCTATCTAGATAAGAATCACTCATGGAAAAACTTTCAGCCTTGTATTTACGTACTTTTCAGATATTCCATCCTTAGATTCATTGACAAACACGTCACACACTTTTAAGCTTCACACACAGTTTAGATTGAAACCACAGTGACTGGCTTGAAGCATTACTATTGCAAGTCAAAAGGCCCAAGCTGTCTGAAGGCCGACTGAAAACACATCTGTTCCTCTGAAGAGCAGCCTCAGACAACTCTTGGCCCTGGGAGACCATGGGAGTTGTGCTGATTCAGTGAATGACTTCACTGTTAGATTTCAGATGGGATATAACAACATCGGAAAAACATGCACAAGTTTATTAGCCCTCATATACAGGTGGTGTTTGTGAGTTTTTGCTTTAAGATTTCAGAGCAAGTCAAACCCAGTATTTTCAGAGGTTAGATGTAGGACACAAACTACATTAGACAGTCATTTAAATCACAGTTAGCATTTAATTGATGGTCTAAAGTTAATAACCTGCCATCTTGTGTACGAGGTGACAGCTTTTGGAAACAATGATTTTATTTTACTTCCAAAGAAGCAATCAATAAATTACTGCAAACTTTTCATGTGTCAGATCTAAACGGAAGCTCCCCTTCATATAAGGCTGCTGCTGGCTGTACTCCATTAAAACTCTTGATGAAATGAATTTGGTATATGCTTCACTTCTGTTTGCCTTGCAGTGCATACTCTCACATTTTGAGTTCACCTTAATTTGGGCGTACTAGGAAAAGAAAGTATCATAACTTTAAACAAGTTAATAAAATATATTCAAGAGTGCTTTAATAAAAGAGCTAAACTAAATGGCTTGATATTGAGAATCATTTTGATCACTAATACAGACTTCTTTTCTTTAACCGCAAGGACAGAAAATTAAATTCAGTTTGCTTTCTTAAACAGAACTTGCCCTTCAGTCAGTACACATCATCCTGCAAATCAGTTCTGGCTTTAAATGCTTCTGTGTTAAAATACTTTGGAGGTCTAATTTAAAGCAGATTTCTTTACAGACTGAAAAGAATGTACCCAACTGATCATTAATGACCACATACATCTCATAACGGCTGGTTTTATTAGCTGCAGTTCATGAAAAAAGGCGCACTTCCTAAAACCATCAAATGCATGTGACATTTGCAATCCTAAAGAGTTGCTATTTTTCCTTTTTTTAAAAAAAAAAAAAAAAACAACAAAAAACAGCGAAGGAAGGAAGCCCAGAGGAGGGAGATGTCCAGTAAAAGAGTTGGCCTCAATCACATCCTGCCTGGGCAGCTTTAAGTCCAAGGGGAGCAGTGCATGCCAACAGCTGAGCGCCGGCAGGGGCGGCTGCCAAGACCTTTCAGCCTCTGGCCCACTTGGAGCTCAAGCACTGCACCCTGAGCATGCTGATGGCAGTGCAGCTGTGAGGGGCTCCGCCACCTCCACAAACATGCAGGCTCAGCAGTGTGCTTTGGGCAGCCTAATTATCTTCTACATATGCTATCAGAGAAAGTTACAGTTGCGCTCATCAAACAGTCTCTGAAGACAGAGCTGGCTACACTGTTGTCTGAAAAATGCCTGAAAGAGTATCCCAAATTAAGTTTCCAGACTTCTGGAGGAAGTTATTCAAAACACTGCAATCACCACCAGACTTCTTTGCAAAGGTATATACAGCAACTTCTACTGACAGACTGTGAGCCACAATTATTTAGATGCGGTTATGAATTCACTGTCATTCTCACCAAAACAGGTAACAAGGAAAGCTTTTGCCAGCCAGGACAGAAACATGGAAGTTTAAGACCAAGGCTCATCACTTATCAGGTAGCAAAACAGTGGTGAATAGGACAAGTTAAGCTTGTATCAACTTTTACAAGGCCTTGTAACTGCATTCTTGCCTGCATCCCTTTCGGTTGCATCCTCAGTAGTGAAGAGCTGAGTCTGGGGGCCTCAGTCAGTCACTCACAGTGCAGATTCTGTTTTCCACTCGTCGTCAGTAATAAAGCGTGCCTCTATTCATTCCAGACTATGGCCAGATTAACAAATTTGAATGCTTTTGAGGAAAAACTATTGCCTTTTCTTCAAAGATACACGCACAAAGAACTATACTGTAACTCTTACATGCATATACCAGACACCTGATTTACATTAAATATGGATACATTAGGGTTTCCTCACAGTTTATCAAACGAGTTCTCAAATATTGCAGATCTAACTCTATACTTAATATGCCACCAGTCAGGATCTTTTCTTTCATAAGTGTGGCTTTTTAGGACCATGATGCTTTATCTAGAGACCATAAATGCTTTACCTGAGTTAGAACCTAGCAATATTATCCATTACTGACACAACACTCTAGATTATACAAATCCGATACTGATCTTAATTCGGCAACCACTCTAACATAAGCCACATGAATAGTCTCCACGACCAACTCAATCATGCCTAAAGACAATACATTGTTTAAATATTTCTGCTCTTCTGACACTTTGGAGAAGTTAAAAAAAACAAATTTTATAATTACAGTTTAAAAGGAAAACAGTCACTAAGAGGCAACAGGATAAGAAAAATATTTCTGCAGACTTTAACTCATTTGTCAGATTGCTAGAAAATGGGAAGCAGATGATTGGTAAGCATTGTGCATATGTTCATTCCACAAGATGGACGAGACATCTGGATTTCCAGCACAGCATTTTCATAGCACAAGGCCAAGAGCATTCATCTGCATACAAACTAAACATACCTGCCCTCTCCTGCCAAAAAAAGAAAACGTTTCCATAAGAAAAGTGTACTTCAAAGTGGTGAAAAAGCACCTAGTTTAATTCAGAGTAAATAGCACTTGCAGCAATACCATCATTTCCTTATTTTCCTACATTTCATTGTGTGACAACTCTCATTACACTGAAGTCCTTCAAAAAGAACCTCTCAGTTTTCACTTTACTTGCTCCCAAAAGGCCCTCTTTCACCATGAATCTCCTTCTAGGAGATGGCTGAACACTGCTTCATTCACAGCTATTTGCACCTGCCAAACACATCAGCTCATATGGAATTTAAGAGAGGAGACAAAGAAAAAAGCAGCTCAAGAGATTCAGTTACTGTTTTCATTAACACAAGGGACATTCATATTTCTTAAGTGAACAAATCTTTCAGCCTTGGCATTGTATGTTAACTTTACTGATACATTACCAATTCCTCACCTTTAAAGACCGAGCTGTTTTTATTATTATTTCAGCCATTGGAGTGAAAATGTAGAATCGACACAGTAACAAAACTTGGCATCAGGGGACAGAAATTGGAATTACTTTTCTGTAGTACCCCAGTAAATCCCAAACAAGTTCAACTTGCACTGCTGCAACTAATTTAAAAAAAAAAAAAAATGCTCAAGAGAGATTAAAAAAAAACACCTAAGTGAAAGATGACACTTCAGAAGTCTACATAATTTTTCACCGGCTACAGACATAGCAAGTTTACAGGCAAGAAGCAAGGACTATGGAAAGATAAGCTAGATCCAAAAAGATCAGTTTTGTAACATGACTATTCAGGAATGCTTTTAGAGGATAAATTTTGCTGAATTATTATCTAGCTTGAATAAAAACAATATAGAAGCCTAAGTAGGGTCCTATTGCACAAAACAAGCAAATTAACTCAGAATTGAACCTTAAAGCAAGACTGCAGTATTTTGCAATCGCTTTAGCATTATAAAACTGTAACACATTATATGAGGCAACATTTTATGGATAATTAGTAAGAGTGTTGATGTTTTGATTTAAACAGCCATAAAACAGTGTTACTGTTTACAGTATTTACAGTTCTGAACACGCACCGACGTTTTATAAGCACTGAGATGTACTGAGGAACATAACAGTCATAAAATTCCAACTCCTCCTTCTCAGTAGCTAGCCCCAAAGAGTCTTCCCAGAGCACCCTATGGCCATGCAGCAGAGTTGCGGAGATAACAGCAACAGAGCTGCAATACCTATGTATTAATTCTTGCAAGCTTCCTGCCTAGAGTCGACTGATGTCCACTCACCTGTTGAATTATTTTGGAGTCTTTTGGAAGGTTTTCCCTGGGGGGGACTTTTCCAAACAACTTCCAGCCAGGAGCACTTTGGACAGCAGGTTTGAGTTCCTTTGTCCTTTTAGTGAAAAAGTTTCTGGGGGAAAAAAAAAAAAAAAAAAAAAAAGAGAGAGGAAGATTTTATTTTTGTTTATTGTGAGCACATAAATATTTTTATCCACTTGGAGTTTAAACTGAATTCACCACTGCAGAGATTTACTGCTCAGCAAACACAACGTGCTACCTTCGCTTTCTATTTAAAGTAATTAACTTGAAGTGAAGTAGCTTTCATTACAGTCACTTGGATACTAATACAGAATTACTTAACATTCAATTTAACCCTGGAATCCTAAGCTACTCTGTGCAATACCAAAGCTGTTTCAGCAACACCAAACACTTCCTCAAATGTAAGTCTGGAGCATGCAGCAGCTTCTACACTTCCGTTTGGGGCTTAACAGGCTATTTGAAAACTGAAGAGCAAAAAGCTGGAAGCCACTGCGCAACACGCTGATTTAAAAAAGAAATGAGGAACTATTGTATTCACTAACATTTCCCCGCAAACTTTGTTAAACTTCTAGAACTTCCATAACATGGACCAGAAAACCAGGAAAGACACACACAGCTCCAGTTTAGCAGATATCCTTTGCCAGTGCCTAATGCAGTTACACTCTAGCAGACAGATGACTGTGCTGCTGAATTACTTTGCAGAAAGCCACCCATCACGTGGCCATAGTAGGAACCATTTTTTTCCTGTCCTCTGTTCTAAGTCCAAGATACTTCCTGATATGCTTTCTCTAAGTTACACCGCTCACTTCTTTCCCCTTTGCTGTCTCCTTGCACTCACTGCAACCATCTGGGTGCTGCACACGCTATGGGATGCTGCCAGTACCACCTGGCAGCTCTGCCTCACTGCTGCCCACCCTGGGGAAACTGGAAGATTTAACCCTGATGGTAACCTGTCACCATATCAAAGCTGGTTTATGATTAACCAGGAAGCTGGTGGATTTAAAAGTACAGTGTGTAAACATACAGAAGGCTTTAATTAATATCTCCATTAAAAAAAAAGCATGTTTGCAGCTTTTGAGAAACTTCATTAAAAAACAACAACACAACCCTAACACTAAAACAAGCTTTCCAGAATACAGTTCTACACATTCTGTGGTGTAGTGAACTACGCAAAGGCCTCGTTTTGCTTTTCCATGAATGTGCAAGTGAAAAAATATACAATTTGATTTAGAGTTCCGTAAAAGTCTGTTCCTTCTGAAGGCAAAAAAAGCTGATCAAGCTTTGCATCATTCATCAGAATCAACCTCACATGGGAATTCTAATCCAAGAGTAATTAATGGCAGGTTTACAAATAAGCTTTGCTTAACTCAGGATGGAAGCACACTCTTAATACATTATTTTGGCAGCTAACAGCATTGCATCTTCTCATGTGCTGGTGACAACAGTGAAGCCTTACAAAAGTGCTGTTTAATGAACAGCATCTGTGAATGCTTACAGATTGCATTCACTGAGCTGCAGGAAGCGCACTGCATTTGCTGCTTAGAATATTCATGAGCTCTGCAGATCCCAGGAAAAGTCCCAGAAAACAACATTTTGATAAGGAATCTCAAAATCTACTCGAGCACTTCAAAACTTCTTGACAAATCTACAGTGCAAAACTGAGCAACGATGCTTGTTGAAGAGGGACAGAGGCAACACATTGACTCACTGAATGAAGTTCCACTTCACAGAAACCCAGGGACAGTCGCAATGCTTTCTCCCTTCTAGCTGTATACACTGTAGTGCACAGAAGTGCTCTCAAACCATACACCTGCTGAAGTACCAGAAGAACAAAACCACCTAAAGCCACTGAATAAAACATCATCACTACCACACAGCAAGAAACCTGCGCTTAACAGGGTTTGGGTTACATTACGGGTTGTCACAATCACACAGCTACAACAGCTGCAGTGACACACCCAGAGGCATTGCTCTCTCCTTACCTAAGGAGGCCCATGCCCTCCTGGTACCTGCAGCAGACAAATTGCTTGTTCCCACCCTGCTTTTCCCTTCCAAATCACTTTTGTTGCTAAGATAAATTGGTAAACTCTAAATGCCGCTTGAATGGCACTCTGCTACTGTTATAGTGGAATCAAACATGTTTATCTTCCCTTCCCACAGCTCTATGGCACGCAGGTAATAATAGGCTGCAAGTGTTTCACAGCTTTGGGCACCCAACAAAACCTACAGCTGCTTTTCAGTCCATTCTCAACGCACATCCTTGGGTTTTCAGTCTCCGCTTTGAGACTCAGAGAAGCCTGCCAGAAGACTCATCATGAAAACAGCTCTGCTGGAGTAGAGATACAGTGCTGTATTATTGATAGCAATCAACTTCACTTTTCACCTCCCGTTTGAGTCCAGCAATTTTAACAGTAACACTAAGAAACAGCACTCACAGCCTTTTCTGCCTTCAGCCCTCTAGCTTTAAATCAAAGTGAGGATTCTGATTCAGCCTTCCACTCCCACCATAAAACCACTACCCACAGCCCATTCGCTACATTGTGGTTAGTTTGAGGGTAACAAGAATAGAAAAGCTGCTGGGGAGTGGGGGTATAGAGCAGGAGGTGGCAACTGCTGGAGCTGCAACAAAAAAGAAAACAGTGAAATGCAGCTAAGTTGTGAAGCAGAAAGTTAAAACACAGCCCCAGTAAGTGGGACTTACTGCACATTTTTCAAGTACTTCTCACGTGACTACCCAGAAAACCAGCCCAGCTGTTTAGCCAGCAAGTCTAGCAATGCAGCTACAACCAGATGTTCTCAAGGCAGAGCAATCTGACAGCAGTCAGCCAAGGCCCATGGGGGTCCCACCAGGGCTTTGCCTCCTCCATCAGAGTAGAGCTGAGGCACCATTTTACTACTTCTCGCATATCAGAGAATCAAATCATCACAACTCCACCCAGGGAAACACTGAGAAAACAAGATTTGAAAGCAAACAGAACCAACAAAGGAAGTGAGAGCTGATTCTATTTTCCTTTTCAATTAACATCCTAATACCTGATATCAGACACCACATAAGACAACTTTTCACATTAAATCCAATGAAGTAAGATGCCAACAGGAAAGAAACAGCACCACATCCACAGTGAGCTTCCTCTCTCCCTCCCACATAACATTTTGTCACAGAATCATGAAGGCTCAGGAGGGAAATCCAGCATGGAAATAACGATGCAAACGAGTACCCTGGAGGAGTACAAACAGCTCAGAGGGTGGTGTTGTGTGGTTTGTGTTTTGGATTTTGACTGTTTGCTTTGGTTTCATTTTTTGTTTGCTTGGCTTTGGTTCTTCTTTTGGGTTGGGTTGGTTGGGTTTTTTTTGTTTTTTTTCTTTTAATTTTAACTAAAATGACCAAAAAAAAAAAAAAAAAAAAAAAAAGGAGTTAAACACTGGAAAGCCGCATTAGCCTGCAATAACATGAGCATGTTAAAATCCAGCAACTCTAATAAAATCCCCAGATGAATAAAAGGAACCTGAAGTAACAAGTCAAACTCACTGAAATACTGGATACACATTATGATGAAACTGATTTTGCATCTCCACAAAGAACAGAGTTCTGCTTGTGCACACAGTCTGCTCTTACTTCATCTGCAGTTCACTTTTAAATAAGCTTTGTAGATGTACAAAATAGGCCTATGACATCTGAATTGGCAGAAAGAAGTTGCTTAGGAAGTGACTTAGGTGTACTCGGTAGTGCTTATCCAGACAGCTGTGTGCCTGAAGAGTTAGACGAGGTATATCCCAGGATTGTTATAGACATTAAGGCATTAAGTCAAAGCTATTCACTTTTAAAAGCATGCTTTCAGAACAGCGCACAAGCTCTCAATACCTAAAGTCCTTCATGGCTCTAACAGAGAATAACATGAATTACTACATTCACATTGGCAGGTTTTTACCATGTGTACAACACAAAAGCTGGTTGACAACTTTTCTTCACACTCAAGCCTTGCTTGCTCTGTTAAGGTTTTGTGCGCAACAATTTGGAAACAGTAGCATAAAAGTACTGCTTGACTGCAAGCGATTACCTTTGCCATGCTTCGAAGAAAACTTTTCAATAATTTATATACAGAAACAAATGTAACTCAACTCTCAGCATAAATAATGAACCATTAAAAGAAATGAAACCTTTTGGTGAGTTGCTTACAAAGCCTGCCCACCAAGGCAGAATTCTATTGCTAGTCTGAACTATTTACACATAGTACACAATTTATAGGAATTCATAAAGTGTCCAAACGAAAGCCTGCCATGTGCTCAACAGAGCACGCGTCACTGCTCACCCCCTATTTTAGGCTTCAGTTGCAGCTATTTGCTCACTTTCCCATGGCCAGAAGTGTTTCCTCACATTATTTATTTATTATGGCTGGAAAGTACCATGGGCAAAAAAAAAAAAAATAAGAGCAAATTCTCCCTATTCTACACATCTGCTTTTCACCTCATCCTTTACTCTTGTATTTCCACCCAACTTTGCGTTAGATTCAGCAGTCAGTTAACACACAAGGGTTTTATGACTTCATTACAATTCCTGACATGGAGATTTAGAATAAAATAATACACTAATAAATTTAGCAGTTATTATGTGCTCCACATTTTTAGTTCCAATAACAGCAGTCTCTTTTGGTTCAATATATGCATACAATTGTTTCAAACATGAGTATAAGTATATATATACACAAGTATAACATGAGTAAGCTCTGCCCTATACTGGAGGAGAAGGAACGCAACTAATTTTACAGCTCACATCCTCCACCACCTCTCTACAAGGAGGTACATGTTAGTACCTCCAAACACAGACCTCCTGCAGGACGTGGCTAGTTTTAGCAGCTCTCAGCAGTTCTAAGCTCTCCTTGCTCTCCACACTAAGACAACTCAGTTTCCCAAACCACCTTCTGCAAAGGAACTTCTACATCTGCATCTGTAAAAACTGACAGCCTTATCTATATTACATATTTTTTTAAAAAAAAAAAAAAGTTAGCCAAGAGAATATGCATCCCTTGTAGGGCCAAGCTCACTGCTTGTTCTGGTTTTCACTTTCTTAATGAAACACAAATCAGTAACACCAACAGAAACAGCATCTAAAGCCTCAGCTACAATTAGACATACCTGAAATCTCATAGACTGCCAAGGAGTACCTGTGAAGGATTGAGGAGTAGGGAAGGAGGAGGTTTTTGTCCACTTGCTGTGGACACCCAAACAAATCACCATGGAGCTGCACTGAAGAGCCCAAATTTGATCAGCTGTACCACTCAGGTTCCTCCCAGCTCATACCAGTCCCAAAGTGGATTTACAAACTCTGGAAGCAAAAGGTTTTACTACAGACACAAGAACATTTCAGAAGTTTTATGAGTAGGCAGTGTTTAGCAACACTGCAGAACACCCTGTCCAGAAAACTCATTGGCAAACAGTGCTTTGAACGTCTGAATAATGCTCCTAACAAAAGAGGCATTGCACAGGTTAGCTTTATCAACTGGCTCAAGCAGTCAGAAACACGGGTAGCAGAAGGCGAATTACAGGATGCGCAAGTACAAAAAGAGTAAAGTAAGACAATGAGTGCAGCCTCCCAATAATTTTTGAGTGAACTAGCGAAACAGAGCTGTGTGCCAAGCTCCTCTATCACCTTCGTATTTAATTGGGCAGCTCAGCAGCTCTTCAGGCATTACACCTAACAAATTCCATGGTTAATCTTTTGTAACAATAATCACCCAAGCCCAAGCAGTCTAACTTAAAATCCTACATCACAGAGGCACGGCAGAGAACTTTCACCACCCAGTCAAGCACCTATAGTTATTTCTTGAACAACCAAGAAAACATACCACTGCCAACCCACAGCTGGTTAACCAGCAACATGCCCTGAACAAAACAGTATTAGAAGAGCCTTTTCCCTACCCACCCAACAGCAGAGCTACTTCAGCTCCACTAAGGGGAAGCCCCTTTTCTTCCTTGCATCAATAATGTCCCGTATGCCTTTACTGCATCCATTCCCACACTCCATACCTTACAAGTCCATACATCCCATACCACTCATCCCACAAAGCCAATCATATTTGTCAGCCTGTAGCTTGATGAGCTCCAGCAGCTCACACAGGATGATGACAGGTACCAGCAGCAAGGATGAGTCATTCCTTTTGTTATCTGACAACAGAAATTCTTACATCCATTCACCAAGACGTCTCCAAGTACAACCTAATGAGACAAAACTACCTAAAACCATTTTTGTGACTGATTTTCATTAAGGCAAAGTCAGCAGGTTTATCATCAACACAGGCACTATACTGAAGCGCAAACACTCCATCCAAGATACATTTTCATGACAAAGGTGAGATATCTTCAGCCTCTGACACAGCCTACAGATCTGTGATCCAAGTTCAGCACAGGGCAGCATTATGTCAAGGACTGCCCCTGAGCTCGTGGTGCTTACTGCTCCTGGTGCTTACTGCTCCTGGCAGCCTGATTCAGCCTCAGCCAACAGCCTTCCTCTCGGGTCCCAGAGAGCACCTGTCACTTACTGGACCATGCAATTAATGCTGCAATGTACTATTGTGATTTGTTGCCAATAAACACACCAGGTATTCTAGCACGGTTAGCAATTCATGATATATTTAACATCACTGTTGTAGGAATAATTATATAAATGTTATAGAATGCAAGAATACATTATTGATCTGTTATACTGCTTAAATTAATGTGCATGAGTGATTCCTTTCAGTGTCATCTGATGACTGCTTTAAAAGGGAGCAAGATACTCCCCAGGCCACCCCTCAGCTGCCTACAGAACAGGAGGAGCAGCAAGCCACCTGTGCAACACCTAAAGCTCACAGCAAACCACAGATACCCTGTGCTCTGCAATCTGCTCCACTTCCCATTCACAGCTACAAACCACCGAAATACGTTTGGTAGCCGATGGCTTGTTTACCTGGTAAGGAAGGGATTCTGGCATCCAGCATACAAACATCCTCATTAATGCCCAGCAGCAGCACAGACAAGATCCTACACTGATGGCTGCATTAGGAACTGAAGTAACAGAGAGAACTGAGCATTGCTGGGGCTGACCTGGCCAGTACTGAGCTTCCCCTGCTGCAGAAAGCAGAGGAGTAGCATCAGCAGCTCAGTGTGCTGGTTACCCTTCTCCTACCATGTACCTTACACAGTACAAACCAGACCCTGGTGAAAGAGTGGGCAGCAGCAGCAAGGCTGGTTTCCCTGTGGCTCCAGCAGAAGGGCTATGCAGATGTTTCATTACTCACTGTGCATCAATGTCTGGAGCACAAATAAAGGAGAAAAGAAACCAGTCACTTTGTTGCCTGTTACCATGGCTGGCCTTTAGGAAGTCTGTTTAGATCAGAGCTACCAAGGCAGGTTGAATAATACGACCTGTACAGGGGAGACACTTTCACTTACTTGAGAGCACATTAAATAAAGGTTTCCAATACAAAACAGAAACCAAACATGACTTCTTAATATAGGAGTACCTTGGTGGAGGGTGAAAAAATTGCCAAGAGCTTCCTCCCACAGGCTACAGGTGTTATTTTCAGTCTGAAGGTACGAGTTTTCCCCTCATTGAAGTCAGAAGTCCGCCCACAGAGCACGCACCCACTGCTCACACTTACCCCAGTTATCCCAGTGTGGGGCCAGAAGCACCACGCTCTGCACAGCTGCTGTCAACGCAGTGCCAACCAGCAGCAGGCTTTTTCCTTCTACCCAGCCTTCACTCAAAAACTGTAGAAATCTTTATATAAGAGTCCTCTGTGTCTCAGAAAAGCGTGACAAACCTGGCTACCAGGATGCAGCATGAAGTAGCCTCACTTCCTTAGGAAGCAATAATAAAGAGGCTGAGAAGCACAGAGCCATCAAGACCCCAAGAAAGCTTAAAGCACTGCCTGTCACCCAAAAAAGAAAGAACTGCCTCTTCCCAGCTGAAGAGCAAATGCCAATAAGGGACAAAACGCCCTTTAAAAACTATACAATACGACGCCTAGGAGTGAAACTTCTTCTAACAGCTATTTTCAACTCTCAGACCTTGAGAGCCTGCTGGTTTTCTTAAGCTGCTCAGAATGAGTTCACTCATAAGAACAAGGCTGCTGCCATTTTGGTAACTTTGCTACAGCAGGACACTTGTGGAGAGCTTTTACACATGCAGTAAGAAAATCATACAACTCAAGTACTACGTGCGCAGTTATTAGCAGAGTTTGGAGCTGAAACATTAACTGTTAGTCTCACTTGGAGACTGCTTTTCCTTAAGTTGCCAATATCTGTCATTCATATGACTGAAAGCCAGAAGCTGGCCACCATGTCAACACAACTTCACAAAATAAATTGTTCTTAGTGAACGGTGTGGGAAGAACCTACGGAAAAGTTTACATTTTGATCATATGAATGCTTTTTCTTACTTCTAAGAAACCGAATGTGTCTCTAACTCAGGGAAAAAGAATGGTGGTTGAAGTGACGGTGATTCTTTCAAGATTTGGGTCCAGGTGCTCTTTCCCACTTAATCCAGGCAGCTGTAATTCTCAACAGCCGTAAGCATCCGCTTGGTCACTTCGCTTACAAAACAGTAACAACTACAACAAATGAAAAACTTGATCTGAAAGAAACAGAAAGGTGAAGTGTGCCCGCACAGTTTCTGGGGCCAAGCTGTGTTTCAGTCCCTGAACCCTTCTTTGTCATTTCCCTCTCTGAAACAAATGTCATTGTATTTCCTTGACCTATTAAAAGCTCTGTAATCCCCATTCCCTTTCTCTCTCACCCCTATCCCCCAGGTCTGGACAGAAAAAGAAAACACAAGTCTTTCAGGATGTCAACAAGAACTAAAGTAAAGGAAATACATCAATGTAGATTAATCCCTGCAAAACTCCAGCAATCAGTTCTTTGACCTTTGCACAAAAAGAAGGGTCGGAAGATCTGTGGCAGCAAGGACAGTTCACACTCAATTCTTTTTGGACCCAAACCCTGCAAAACAGATGTGCAGTTCTTCCCCTGGAAATTCATAGCCGTTTATAAACCAGAAAAGCTCTGCATACAAATAGAACTACCAATTCTGTATTCAGCACTCACAAGATGCAACTGTACGTGAGGTGTGTCAGCTTAAAGAGCTACAAGTGCTACTTCATAACAAATGGAAAGTAAGCTACAGCTCCGCAGTACACAAGCAGCACTGCTCAGAGAACTGTTTTGCAGCCTCTACAGTCTTTGTCAAGGACATTTTCCCAAGCAAGAAGATTAGCAGCTTGTGAAGAACTACCTACTGAATGAATCACAGAACTGCATTTACAGAAAGGGAAAAAAATGTGGGCTTGAGCAATTTCTCAGTTCTTTGTTCCTACAAACATAACTCCATTCAGCTTCTTACCATCTCCAAGAGCAAAGACTTCTCAAGACAGCTGGGCAGTAAATGCAGCAGTTCTGAGTGAGGAAGGAAGGATGAGACTAATGGCAGTTTCTATAAGCATACATATGCCAACACCATACATGCTTTTGCAATCCCACAGCACTGCTGCTCGAAGCAGTCTAAAGACCTACCAACAGTGGTAATTACAATTCGAGTTCTTCGTGATCTTATCAAGAAAAGAAAAGCTCGTTAGGTTAATTCTGGAAAACAAGCATTTGGGAAAATGGTGCTTTACAACAACAAAGGATGTACCACTGCTGTCGTCAACATTAAGCTTTGAACCCAGGGATCAGAAAGCAATCAGGAGCTCTGTCAGCTACCAAGTACCTATGCTGATCAGGTAAACATGCAGTTCAGGAACAATAGCCGCATGAGTCTAGAAAATGCCTGACACACACCTGTGAAAAATGAACTAAAATCACCTTCAAAAGAGGTGTGGGATCTGCAGCCATGGTAATCATCCCTGCCTCAGTTCTACTGTACATTTAACACCCTTGCTCACTGAGTTATTCTGTGCTCAACAGTAAGCCACTGGGACTACCTAAAATCAGCTGAATAACCTAAGAATGCCGCACTTGTAAGCTGCTACGCAAGACCACAGAGCTCAGAACAGTGCCTACACACAGCTGCGCTACAAACCCTATGCAGGAGTACAAAGCAGCAAGAGCTGACTCCCCAGAAGGCACCCAACCATGGCAGCAGCGCAGCGGAGATGAGGGGCCTTGCCACTGCACCCTGCTCCACAAACCCCACATGAGAGGCATCCCACTTCATACACAGAAAGAAACAAAGAAGTAGAATAAGAAGATAGCAAAACCTGTTATTTTCCATTAAAAAGCTGTTAGCACTGACTTGATAGGATTAGCAATTTGGCATGCATGCAAGATAAGAACCCAGGGTGAAATATTACACTCCATGCTTACTGAAAAATATCTGCAAGCCCTGTCAGTAACAATTTTTCTGAGATAATGGGAAAGTTTCCCTCCACCTGGAGGGCACAGACACTCTCCCTGCAACAGAACCACACAAGGAGCATTTTGCACAGCTGCTCTCTTCCCCCTGCCTCCCCTCAACAGCTTCTCCTCCAGTTCAGCAACACAAAGACCAAACGCGAATCATTTCAGCGAGCTGCGGGGCAGGCCAGGCTGATAGCTAAGGAGATGGAAATAAGCAGCTGGAGAGAGCGGCCTCCTAACCCAGATCTGCCATGGCAAGGGAGTTCATCTGGTCGCGCAGTTACAACACAGAGCTTTCACACAGACTTCCTCTTCACCTTCTCACAGTTCTTAACCAAATAGCAGCAAGAAAGGCCGACCTTTCAAAGGAAAGGGCCATATAATCACATTTACTGGGAAAAAATAGGAGCTATTGAATTTTAGACAGCTTGTAAACTAGATAAAGAGCATTACAAGCATGAAGCATCCTGTAAAAGACACACCTGTGTTTAGCACAGCCCATCCATTTTCTCCAATGCTGAGAAAAATGTCTGTGTCCTGACAAAGCAGAAGCGAACTGCCCTCTTAACAAAGACTCTTCACGGGACACTGACACACAGCATTATCTAAAGTTCAGGAGAAGAACACTATGACTCCCTGCTGATTTAAACATTCAGCAATCACCTGTGGGGAAGGTTCACAAGAGGTGATTTCCAATAACTGCAGTCCCTATTGCTGAGTCAAGGCAAAGATCTCTTTGTGAAGAACTGTAGAAAAACCCACTCACAATGGCAACCATTGGTTCCGAACAAACTCAAGCACTTTGAGAAAGTGAGAAGTCTATGCTTTTAAAACATCAGAAGTAGGTCAGAAGAACCAATTGCCTTCGTAAGTTACGAAAATAAAGCTTCACTGCCAGTTTTCTAAGCAATCAAGAACACAAATATGTTATTCCGCACACGAGAGCATCAAGCACAAGAAGCTTGGGCTTTAAAAAAAAAAAAACTAGCAAAAAAAAAAACTAGAACCAGACTTCATTAATTAATCTCATTGTGGCTGACCAGATGCAATCAGCTCAAAGCACAGCACCTTCACCAACACATACACAGCTGGAGGCAGTCTTCGAGGCCAGCACTGCTCACTCCGCACACCAGCAGGGCCAGCAAGAGGCTATGAAACAGCTCCCTACAAACCCATCTCTCACCACACTGTCACTACTCTGACTTCTGCCACAATAGATGCAATTAAGTTTTTTCCAGATATTACACTGAAAACTGAAAGCGTCCCTGTCTGCTGACATGGCACGCCAAGTCCTGCCTTTTCTAGGAGCCAAAGTTCTCCAGAAGCTCATTAAGCCACAGCTCTCAAGCAAAAAGCAGCAAGGGGGCAAAAGGAAGGAATTATACTGCAGTGCACAGAAAGTGAAGAAAAAAGGGATGGGGGGAAAAATGCCCACAGGAAGCAGTGGGAACAGGGGACCAACTCACAGTCCAGGTTTGGCACAAAGCAGAGGCATCACAGCTGCGCTCACACCACTGTGCTCAGTCCTAAGCCCACCTCCTCCCTTTTGTGATGGTAGGCAATAGAGACCCATTTCTGTTTGAGATCATGCCTTGATAATCACTGCCCTTCCACATCAACACTTTTTAGTTAGTAAATCTCATCTTTTTCTCCCTTCTGACAACCCCCTCTGCTACCAGAGCAACTATCACACAACAAATGAAGTCCCAGGGTTTGGAGAGCAAAAGAACTAACAGAAACCTGCAAATGTTAACCCTCATCTTTAAGGACAAGTCAAACAGAGCATGCTGTAAATTATCACAGCCAGGACACACCTCCTGCACGGTGCGGCCAAAAGCTGCGACAGAGAGTTTCGCCTTATTTCCCATCAGTTTAATCACCAGCACCACTGGGTTCATCCAGACAGCACAGTGCTCCAGTGCACGCAGCAGGCTCCAGTGTAAGCGCACCGGCTCTGTAGCGGTGACAGCACCTTCACCGCCGCGCCCCGCACGCGGCCCCTCCCGGCCGTACCTGCTGAAGAACTCGGCCAAGCTGCTCCCGGCACCGGCGATGCCCGCCCGCCGGGCCCTCTCGGCCGGCTCCTGCGGCGGCTCCGTGGCGGGAGGCAGGTGTTCCGGGGCGCTGCGGCGGCGGCTCACTTCGTACGTATTGCGAGAGTTCAGGCTCACGTCCGTGAAGGGGGGGGGAGCGGCGGGGCCGCTCGGGGGGCTGCCTCCCGCCTCGCCCCGGAGGCAGCAGCTTCGCAGCGGCTCCTCCAACGCCGTGGCCGCGGCGGTGCCGCCCCCCGGGCCGGGCGGGCAGAGGAGGAAGCCCCCGTTGTGCAGCTTCGCTTCCTCCTCCTCGTCCTCCTCCCGAGGCGGCGGCCCGCCCGGCAGCAGGAAGCCGGCGTCCCCGTTGGTCATCCTCCCGCGGGGCCCCACGGCGCAGGCGGCCCCGTTGGCGGCCTTCTCGGGGCAGCGCCGCCCGCCCGCCGCCGGGCCCAGCGCCGCCAGGTACCGCTGCAGCAGCCGCTCCTGCCCCGCCACCGGCCCGCCGCTCCCGCGGCTCAGGCCCCGGCTACCATCCCGCTCCCCGTCCTCCTCCTCCGCCTCCTCCTCCGCCGCCGCCGCCTCCTGCCGGCCCGCGGGAAGCACGGCCGCGCCGCCCGGAGCTCCACCATCGTCCGGCCCCACCATTTGCCGCCGCGGAGCCCCGCAGGTGCCGGCGGCGCAGCCCCCCCGCGGCGCGGCGGAGGCCGAGGGGGGCGGGGCGGGGCGCGCTCCTCAGCACCGGCGGCGCCGCGACCGCTGACAGCCGCCGCTCTGCGCCCGGGACCGCGGCCTCGGCGGGGGGGCAGCGAGCCCGCCTCGCGCAGGCGCGGAGCCCGCCCCTCAGAAAGACACCATAGAGAGGGAGAACAGGGAGAGCACCCTCCGGCGGCGCGGCCGCATCCGGGACCATAGAGCCGCCAGCGAGGCGGGATCTGCCCCGCCCTCACGTTACCGTATTGACGCGAAAGGCGCCTCCTCCCGAGCAGCGACTGCCGTATTCCCCCGCCGTGCCGCGCAGCTCTGCCACGGAGGCAGCCGGCGACCCCTCCCTCTCGGCCAGGCCTCGCCCGCTGCCGGCCCTTCCCGCTCTGCCGCGGGCACCGTGCACGGAGCCCAGCATCTCCCTGCGCAGCAAAGCGTAACGGCGCGGGGATACCTGGGGTTGGAACGGGGACTCGCCGGGGTCTTCGGCAGATAACCCTTTTTTAATGAGAAGAACAAGAATAATAAAGCCAGCGATAGCTGCAGCGGGGATACCGGCAGTGCGGGGCGCTTACGGGAGCTCTAAGGGGGCGGAGAGGGCACCGGCGGCAGCTACTCGCTTGAGAGCTGCGCCGCCAGCAGCGATGCCGGTGGAACGGGCGTGGCCGCGCAGCCCGGAGCTGCAGTGCCGCCGGCAGAACTCACCTCAGGGCAGCGGGGTGCTTTTTTGTTTTGTTTTTGTTTTTTTTTCCCCCCGAGGAGATCGTTGGAATGAGCTTGAGCTTTTGAAGAGAGAAAAGAGAAGGATGGGCACCGTGAGGCCGTAGGGTGAATCCTCTCCAGAGCCGCGATGGGATTTTACAGCTCCCCGGGTTAGTACCAGAGAGAGTGGAAGACACGTGAAGGCAGCGCCATACACGGGCTTCCCACGGCTTCACTCAGAATAAAAAATAAATTACTACAGTATCCCCTTTCTCATAGGAGAGGAGGGCCAAACACCACGTGTAAAAGGAAAACTATGTGGGCTTTAAGCCCCCACAGCAGCAGCAATAACGTAAACTGCCACTCTCCCTGTGCAAGCACCAAGCGTAACACCTAAGCCTCACAAATTGCTTTTGCATTCCTGCAGTAAATACTCACAGTTGCTAATAAGGAAGGTACACGTCTGCAGGAAATCTATAGCCAGAGGTGTCCTCCATTCGGTAACCACCTTCACATGCCCTGCACTGTGGTGGGGGTCCTGGCTTTTAAAGGCAGGCAGGGGGACATACCCAGGGAGAGGCCTCATCGTGACATCGAGATACAGCAGAAGCAGTCAGCCTCTCTAAATGCTCTTCCCTTACCTGCGGGCATTTTAGGAAGAAGAAGTTTAACTGAGAATCTTTGAGAAGATAAAAAAGTTGATGCATTTCATTGTGTTTTGACTTACCGTGTTGCAGTATAAAGTCTTCTGGTCTTGGCTTTAGCAAAGAAAGAAAAATTGGTTGTTGGTGTTGTTTTTTCCCGTTTCTTGCTGCCCTGCAGCTGTACCTCTGAGGTCAGGCATGCAACATGGGTGTCTTACACAGCACAAGCGAGCCTTTTGGCTTGAGCAAGTACTTGGAATGTCAGAGGCTGGAGAAGAAATGAATCCAATCTGGATTTTTTGTTGTGCCTTGCCTATCTCGATAGAGGGCATGCAGCTTCATTCAGCTACAGCTGTGCCAGATGAATGGCCTCATCTGCTTGGAAGTGAGTGTTGCTACAATTACCTGCCTTTTGGATGTACCGGCTGAACTGCTTGTAGGAACACTTTGTAGACTGCTTCAGTCAAACCAAACCATTAGCAAAGATGAACTAATGTTTAGTTAAGTAAAACTTTTTAATTAAGCTTTTTGTTATAACTAAGATGGTAGGTTTTCTGTTCTACCCTGCAACACACTGAGCCTACAGTATTTTAAGCTGATGCAGTAAGTATAATATCCCAAGGAGTGCTTTAGTCAACAGCCATGAGCAGGATTGAGACTGTGTCTTCAGAATTAATTAAAAAAAAAAGGGTCTGAGTAGTGTTCTACCCATCTTAAACTGGAGACTTCATACCCAGTAACGAGGACAAACAGTGATTTCACTTATCATCTGTATGTTCATTGTTACTCTGGGCAATGTGATATAAAGTGAACTGTATTGAAGACACAGCAGCACTATATGCCATACAAGTAAGGAAAGGGTAGATGCAATGTGAATCCATAAACTATGAATTATCCAAGAGCTCATTCTGTACCAGGACAAATAAGCTGCCTTGATTAGAGTAGATGTTGGGTTTAAACAAGCACTCGGAGATCCAGAGTGTGTTGTGCATATTTTTAATGGTGTTCACTGTTCCACTGGGATGCTGCATAGCAGTGTCACTCCTGAATAGACTGCTATTATCTAAGCCTATGAAAACCAAGATTTTAATGCAGAACTGGCAATACAGCACAAGATGCTAAGCAAAATGAAGACTGGCACTGAGACGCAAGACTGTCACACAAGATTGGCTTAGAATGAACTTATTTCAGTCAGTGCAACTGGGATTGTCAGTAATTACGTTAGAGATTCCAAAGAACAGCAAGTTGTTTCACACACCCGGTTCACTGATTTGCACTGATTCCCACTGCAAGGACTTGCTAGACAGACAGATTTTTATGTACTTTTCAACAGATTTCCAGAAAATTATTTAGTATTGCAATCAATCTTGTATGTTGAAATTTAGAAACTAATGAGGATGATGAAGTTCCATCTTGTACTTTCCAGAAATTCTCAGTCCCATGATTTACTGGTTGCACAGCCTAGCTGTCAGAAGACAAGAGCTATATTCTTAGCTTCCACTGATTTTATGTGAGCACAGACAACTTACTTCAGCCTTAGTGCCTCAGTTTTGTGCTTGTAAAATATGTATTATGATTTCCATTATCTTTCTTAAAGATGGAAAATGTTCTATAAAGTATAAAATACAGTTACTATTAAATGGTGGGGTTGTGTTGCCTCTCTGTTTTTTACAACTATGGAATTAAAGAAGGTATTAGCAAGGATATGTATTATATGGTTCCCACACAGCTATTAATGAAACAACTTTTAGCCAAGCATCTGAAGTCAAGGCAGTAATTCACAAAAGCTCGCATGCATCTCTGGGCAGCCAGCTCAATGTGACCTGGCGGAGCAGGGTGAGCAGGTAGTCCAGAGTATGTAGAGGGTCGTCAGCAACACACAAGGACTGGATACTAAACAGGAGACAGGTGGTTACAAAGCCTGGAATTTTAAAAGCAGGATTGCAGAAAATGCTACAATAAGGACTAGGAGTGAAGGAATATATTTTGAGCCTTGTGAGAGTGCAGTCCTGTGTTACAGTTATTACAGATCTGTGAAAACATCACGCTCAGAAAATAAAAAATCTGGATCATTTCTCTGATTCATTTTAGGGCAAGACCCCCAAGGAGGTGAATCATCACAACTGAAAGAGATTATTCTATGGCCATAGGTTGGAAATGATGGGTCAGAGTGTAAACCTCCCGTGTTTACTGACATTGAAGAAATTGTGACATGAGATGCCACCGTAACCACACCATGATGTAACTGTGCTGTTGTCTGATACTATTAAAAATTACATTGTTTACTCTATAGTTCAACCCTCAGTATCCAATGTTTTAGACAAGAAACAGCATAATTTGTTAGTGAAAAGACAATAGCTGCTTAGCTGAATATTGTTCTCCAACTGATTAGGGTGATTTGCTTGTCATAAGATCCTTTGTGCTCCTGGCTCTCCAAGGTGACCATTACAAAGGAGGAAACTTTACCAAATAAAGTCTGTAAAGAAATAACACCACATAATTGTGAAGCTGAATTGCTTTTCCTGTGCTAAGAACTCTTCTGCAGGAGCTCAATTTATAAAATATCTCAACCACAGAAAAGATACTCCAGGTGTTTTGGATCACAAACAGAGCATCTTTTCTACCTTAGCTCCGAGTGCGATGCCATTTGTGGGGAGGTAGCAAGAGAATGCATATGAGATAAGAGCTAAGCAACAAATGAACTTGGCTCATCTGTTTTCACTTTTAGTCACTGAAAGAGAAAAGAAGCAATCATCACTGATTTAATTATTTTATGTCGCAAAGCACACACAGAAGATCCATATAAGCAAGTCTCCACTAGGTGAGACTGTACAAATAAATAATGCAGGTAGACTTTGCTCCAAAGAGTTTACAATTGAAGTATCAGATAAGAAACAAGCCAGGCTTCTTGATACTCCTTACTCAAGGGATTGCACAGACTGAAACCCTGCCCCTTGTTCCAAAGATTTATGGTGTGCTGCAGTGACCCAGTCCTGATGCCTTCAGGGCTGGTAAATACCCAGGCAGCACTGAACTAGGCATATCTGCATCCTTGTCTGTTTTTGACAGCTGACCTTTCAGTACAGTCCCATGTTAGGAACAGCTCCTGTCTATCACTGCACCCTTTCAAAGGTCTTGAATACTTAGGAAATGTCACATATCTCTGATATAATTAGCACAGTTCTAGGTAAGTAGTTTTAATTCTGGTTTCCATTTTGATCAGCTCATTCACATTGCTTCATTCAATTATGAATAATAGTGATACAGACAATTTTTTACTCCCAAGTCTAAAGTGTAAGGAATATCCCATAGCTATATAAGCCAAGCAACTGTTTTCAAGGAGTCTGTGAACACAGGCAAAGGATCCAATCCTACAAAAGTTTATAACAACGTATACTATGAGTGGTGCTAAAAATACATGGTTATGATTTCTGCATGCTTTGGTGTATGGTCCTTGCAGAAAAAGACTTACACAATGCTACTGGCAATACTGAGAAAATACTGGGATATTTTTTTGAGGAACAAACAGTACAAAAACTAAGCCAATGTCCATCACTGCATTATTCTTTTCAAAAGAACAGTGTAGCTAGGCATCAGATTTTGGTTAACCAATGAAGTTACACATATAACCAATACGCATCTGTTGGTTTCCCTGTGCCGTTTCATTACCTCTGCAATTAAGAGATGGAATGGCTTCCTCAGATCAATATATAAGGAGAGCCATACCCCTGGGCTCCCCAAACTTCAGATGGTTTTCTATTTGCAATACACTTGTGCTGTTTGGCAGTTCACTCCAGAGGCTCTATTCCTTTGGAAGTGCTGCCTTGGCAAGAACAGCCTTACTCTCCACTCTAATAACAGTTTGCACTTTTAATACAGTGCCTTCTGGACATGATCTCATCACAGGCTCTAGCTAGCAATTAATTAAGACATTCAGAGATATGCTGTTTGGCAGGCTCCCACCACTGCAGCCTTCTCCTTAGAACCTTCCCAGTTGTGCTGCAGTCCCAGAACTAAATTACACTCAAAAGCATCATATACTTGACAGTTCAGCCTGTGGTGCCTTGCTAGCATATGTTTATGCTTTCTGTGATTCAAAGAGTGTCAAAACCTCCCTGAGCACTGGAAGGGGTTAAACTGTGTTTTCCATTGCTCTGCTACGGGCTTGAAGACTTTCCAGCCACTGCCAGGCACTGGAAGACTCTCCATGCATGTAAACTTCGTGTTGCCCACTGCAAAACTGTCCTGCATAGATGACATCCCTACGTAGAAACTTAATGCTACCCACTGATTACCATCATCAAGAGACTGCTGACATCCCAATATCCCTGTTTCAAATGTTATCTTGGTCCTCAGGCTACAACAGAAAATAATTTCATGACAGCTTGTTCAGCTGCAAGGACTCTACTTTGTACTTTCCTGCCAGCTTTTAATGTCACATGCCATGAGAGTTGTATACATTTTTTATTTACATTTCGAAAGCTAGTACATAGTTGATAAAAAGCTGTTAGTCCACCCACATTGTGATTACAGCATTATCACAGATTCCTGTCACAGCCTTGTACTCGGTTTACTTGCTGAATCACTAGTACTAACAAAATCACTTAAACGGATGATAAAATACAAGCAGGAAAAAAAAAACCAGATTATTTTGGTTTTTGCCAAGTCAACATGGATTCTTTTCTTGTTTGTTTGTGTTTCCTTGAAATTCGTGTCGTAACACACTTTGGGGGCTCTGAGAACAGGATTCTGTCTTTGCATTCTTCAAATGAAGGCCTTTTCTTCACAAGCTATGCTTACATTAACTCTTCAGGAATAATCTAGCTGATCCGATTTGATGCTGCTCTGAACCTACAGTTGTTCAGTTGTTACTTATGCATACACAAAATAGCTGTAAACATTTGGTGAGACTGAGCATCAGGCCCTGAGAATCCCAAAATTCTATCCACCAAATTTAGCGGCAACAGAAGTCCGCTAAGAAAAAGGTATGGAGATTGAAACAGTCTTTCCTCTTGAACTCAGTGAGAACTGAACTGACCTTAGAACTACATGCAGATGACATTGTCTCATTTACTTTTATTATCTTTTCTTGGGATTCAACCAGCATGGAAGCCTTCAAACTTTTCACAGAAAGTTGAAAACGTTGCCACAGGGTGTATAAGAGCAAACAGTAGAAAGCGTGAACAATTGTTCAGTGGCAATGTTGGTGTGTAAACCAATTTCCTTTGCCCCAGCTCTGGTCATGCATTCACCTTCTTAATCCTGCCTGCTGTTACACCATCTCAGCTGTTTTTGTAGCAATGCAGTGAATCAGAATGAAGAACTGATATGGCTGGAAAATACCTTAATTTTCTTGCCATACTACTTTACAGCCCTAGCGGTTTTGTTGGTTTTGCAGCGCACGAAGCCAGATGATGCAGACACAAATAAACAGCCAGAAGCAAATCTACAAAGCGCTGTTTGTGAATTCTTAACCAGGTTCTGAATAGTAGTAAACAGAAGCTTATCCTTAAAAGAACAGCCCTCCCTTACCTTGGGCAAACAGAGTAACAGGGAGTGGCTGGAAGGGGTAAGGTTCAATTTTCTGCTCCATGTTTAAGCTGGGCAAAGCTGGCAGACAGGCCCTTAGGAAATGCTGCAGCCAGGCACAGCCAGTACAATTGGGGTTAAGCACAGGCAAAGCAAAAGGGCAGAAACTCTTAACGTGTATTATTTCTTAAGGCTAATTGTTGAGTATATTCACTAAGAAATGTTTGTCTATCTATAATAACCAACATGTAACACCTGGCACCATGGATGGATAGGAATGAAAAATGGGGGGGGGGGGAAAGGAGAGACGTATATTTACTATGCAGAAATGTCACCTATTAGTAATCCAGTGTTGCATCCTATGCATATCTTGAGCTATTTTCCAGATCACACTGAAAGCTTGTGTTGCTGAGTTAATCTGTGCAGGTTTTTACACTATGTTCCTCACTACAGCATTGCAATCTAGCGCTGCATTGAGTAACAGCTCTAAGTACAGCCATAAGGTAATGGCTATGTCCAAACTGTAGAACTGAGGAACACTTCTTATTTCTTAGTTCCAAGGGTATAACTCATTTTATCCCAACTTGATGTCAAAAGCTAATCATATCTCATGCTCCCCACCTTCTCCATGCAAGGGTGTAAACAGAAGGAAAGTCAAAGAAGGGCTGAAAGAGACATGGTCCCCATTACAACTAGAATTCATGTTACACCATCAAGATGTAGCCATTGCAACGAATGTTTGTCATGTTCTGCCAAAGGGAAAGAAGCACATACTACAGACAAGGATTTTTGGTTGTTTTGTATCTATCTGAACACAAATGTGTTTCACCTTTGCTAGAGAAGAGCAGCAGAGCAGTGGCTAGAACTGCTGGGGCTAACAGTGCATCGAGTGGCCCCTGCAGGATGAACGTTATTGAGAGTAGAGAGTTCCCAAGTAGTTATTAAACATCGTCTTTACTGTGAACTCTTCATCTGGTGTTTACAAGCTTGAAGTCTAGAGAAGCCCTGAAGGTAAAGAACTGAAACTTGAATGTGAATCAATTTCTGAGACATCCAGAGCAGGCTGTGAGGCCCAATTTGTTGTGCCCACATCTGTAAGCATTCACATATCTGTAAGTGTCCTCAAGCACAATGAGCAGTCACTTTAAAAGCTACATACAGTCCAGCCATGAGCTTATGGGAAGTTAGGCTTAGCATTGCTTGACAGTGTGGGATAATAACCCAGCTTAGATAATAGAAAGTTTGTGCTTTCGAATGAGTATTCAAGGAAGAATCTCAAGATCTTTCTAAATACAAGTTGGCTAGATTGTAGTGATGTGGATCTTCAAGGAATGAAGAATGAATGCAGGGTTGTGAAACCTTCAAAATGGCTTTTATCTGTCTTCTGGCATCACTTCTGTCTTGCTTACACACTGTGTACCTAACTGTTGTTACTCCACGAACCCAGCTCATCCCAGCACCAAGCTTTACTGCTGGCAGTGTCTTGGTCATCTCTTCAGGACAGAAAAAATTGCACCTTATCTCTGTGTTCCCTGACCGTGTCATCCAAACAGTTCCAATAGTAGCTGCAAGCAAACTTTTAAGAGCTGGAGCTTGAAATGGTCCTTGTGAAAAACTTGTGAAAAACTAAAATTCAGTAGCTATTGTGTGTTGCATCTACTGGGATCTAGAAAACCTTCCAGGCTGCTGGCAAGCATTGTGTCACTAAATCTCTAAAATGAACAAGTATAAAACAAAGCAAAAATCAATGCTGTGGCTGTCTGAAACTTTTAAAAGTCAAATAACTTTAAGTACAGATTAAACCGCACTCCTTAATGCTGAGCACCATCCTATATAGACAGAAAATCCATTTTCAGTCTAGCCTCTGAAAATATCATGCACCTTCTGTCCAAAAACCATTTACACATCGTGGGGATCTGGACAAAACAAAGTAAGAAAAACACATTGGTTTTCTGAAAAATTGAAATTTGCATCTTGTCAAACAAACCAAGGAGACACATTCCTGACCAATCCCTTTGCCTGAAGTGGAACACAAATTATTATTTCCATAGGAATCTGAATAAGATTTGGCAATAATTCTGCCACATCAGTTTGTTCAAGCGGTTATCAGAAATTTTACATCCTGCAAAGTGCTGCGTGTGCCCTCTATTGGAACCGTATGATAGATTGCATTTCTTAATTTTAAAACTGGCTTGATGAATGCAATGACAGTCAATGAAATGTTTGTGTCCTAGAGAATAAGGACATGATACTTTGAAACAAGCAACACTTTATTATAGAGTTTTTCAGTTATTATCTTGATTACTGTAGACTAGTAATCAAGATAATAAATGTAATCTAGACTAAACACTGGTTAGATAATGAAGGTAGCGATTGCTATAGTAATGTAGTGTATTTTGCATTTCTGTTTATAAAGCAAAATCAGAAAGCTCTTTGCTCTGCCTCTCGAAAAAGGGCAGCTGTTGTCGCAAAGTACTCGAACAGCTGGATGGGTTGTGTTGTTCAAACTCTGGCTTTTGTGCAGTGGAACTTACTTAAAAATAAAGCTCAGATGTGAGGGGGCAAAGACTGCACTAAAATCATCTTTCTGCCTCCTAAATGATGGGCTGTGTCAGAAGCCGACTCAACCAAATGCTACTCCAGGAAGCCTCGCAGGCTGCTCTGCCTTACAGCAGTGCTCTCCGCCTGCCAGACATCAGAAAGTCAGGAGTGCTGCACCAGGGCTGCTGGGGCATCAAAGCTTCTGGGTTTTTGGACTGTACCTAAATGTCATACTGGGCCTTTCATTTCTGCCTGAGTTATCTTTTTTATTTAGTGTGGAATATTTGCACCATCTAAAAGTGCCTTTGAAGGTGCTGAGTGGGAAATACCAGCACTCGGTCACTGCCAACCCTCCCAAGGAAGCTAGAGCCAGCAGGCCAAGGGCAGTGCATGACAACCAGCTCCTGGTCTGAACTTGTTGGTGAGAGCAGCTAACTGCAGCTGTGCTGGGGAGCTGACAAAAGCTGGGCCACCAAGAACAGCAGACACAGAAAACCAGAGTGACTTGCTTATGCCAGATCTGAAGAGTGACGGAAGGAAAAACATCTTGAGAAAACTACGTGATACCTCACCAGTGTGATATTAGTTCAGAAATTCACTGGAGAATGGGCTGAATTACTGAAGCTGATCAGAACAGAGCTACCACCAACGACAGATTTTGCCTTTAAGCTAAGCCTTTATCCAGCAGACTGAAAGAAATAATTTTAGCCTCATCTGTTTTGGAACATGAACATGATTTTTCTATTTAGTAATAAGTATTCACTTGTTTCTTGGCACAGTGCTGAACTCATTTGTTCAATCACAATAAGGATTTATGATCTTTTTTTGAAGGAAAATGTCTACAAATAATATAATTCTTTTTGTATATTCACTGCTAGCAGAAAAGATTAAATAGAAGCAATTGAAGCAAGATAGCTCTGGTAAAATGCACAGTTAAGGGATGATCCTTTGAAAAGTAAGCCCTTTGAATCAGTTGTTTTCTTTCATGTTTGTTCATATTAAAGCTGCAACTGAAGTGATAGTTGATTGGACCTCCTACACTGCTTCAGCCTCCTCATGTCTTGATTTTCATAGTTTTAAGGTTTTTAAATCTACCAATTATTTTAATAAGTCAATCATTTAAACATCTTTTGTACTCTTGTTATTAACAGTATCTATTATTTACAGTAGTCATGTGCTAACCACATCAATTATATGTGAAAAGGTAGACTTCCATAAAATGACAGCATTTACAAAATTGCTCAAATAAGGGAACAGAGAAGGAAGCAGAACCATTACAGCAGTGCTAACTATTGCTTAAGGAAACAATAGAAACATTCAAAGAGATGGTGAACCTCCGGACAGCAGGGCGTACACTTAGCAAAAACACACATGTTTTATGTCAGATCTGGAAGGTAAAAATATTGCACCTCTATTTAAGTTACTACTCTACAATGATATCTCCAGACATTTCCAATGAGACGTATTTACACAAGGCATCTGGATTGAAAAGGACAGCTAACTAGAGTCTCAGCCAAATGCCTCAGCATCAGCTAGAAGCCCATGCCATGCCCCAAACAGCATCTGTGATCTCTGCATTGAGCAAACTCCAAAAACATCTGAACATTTAGCTCCAGTTACTCCTGTGTTCATGTAGAAATGTTCTGACCCGTCCGTTAGAAACCCCCGTGTGTGCTGACCTGGTTGCTCTCCTGGGCACATGGGCATCTGTGGGAAGGAAACTCGGAGCAAGAGCAGAAAGGGAGCCAGGCTGTGCTGCTATAAATCTCCTGATCTGGGTGGAGATGGTGGGACGTGCTGCAACGCACAACCATAGCTGACTGTAGACAAAACCTCAATGATCCACTCATTAGGAGACAGAACCATTCTGTTTAGATGACATAAACCAGATACACAGAGAATCACAGAATCACAGAATTGTAGGGGTTGGAAGGGACCTCCAGAGATCATCGAGTCCAACCCCCCTGCCAAAGCAGGTTCCCTACACCAGGTCGCACAGGTAGGCGTCCAGGCGGGTCTTGAATATCTCCAGAGAAGGAGACTCCACAATCCCCCTGGGCAGCCTGTTCCAGTGCTCCGTCACCCTCACCGTAAAGAAGTTCTTGTGCACATTTGAGAAGACAGAGACGCAGCATCTAGAAAATGTGTCAACTACAGTAGACAAAAACACCTTAGCCTGGTATGAAAGAACCTGATCAGCAAATCTTCTGCAAAAAAGCACCACCTTTTGTTGAGCTGGTATAAAATGCTGTCTTGCTTTTGTGAAAACAGCAATAAAGAAGACGCGATGGTGTTTTTTCTTTAACACTGAAACTTTTAAAAATATTATTCCTCCAAAAAAGATTAACAAAATATTAAGAAAGTTCCCCTTATCTCTCAAGGGTACCAATTTAACTGCTCCGTGGTCCAAACGTGCAAGAAGTGGTATCTTCACTGCTGAGTGCCCATTGCACTGTGACTTCAGCAAATGCTGTGGAAGAACAACTTGCCTGTAATTATTATTCTCCTGCCTGCTGGTCTGAATTCAAGAGCTGATTTTTCAACAGCTCTCAATGAAATCACTTTAAAAGCCATATTAACTTCAAACGATGTGAAGAGCAATCATGAACTCTGTATCGGACATCACAAATTCAGATTATTTCTATTAAGCATGAACAGACTCAGCATGCTTTTGATACTTTGCTGCTGACTAAGTTATTCTTTCTTTAACTTGTCTAGACAGCTTCTGAAACAATGAATTATTCAGTGAATTCCAATTCTATTATGCAGGTAAGCCATATCTCTGTAATAAAAATGCTATTTAATTTCAACAGTAAATGTTGGCTTCACTGTAGAAATAGATTAGCAGTCTCAGTATATGATCAGGTTAATGAAATTCACATAGCACTGAAAGCAAGAATAAATTACCTAGAGCCAAGATGATAACACATACACATGTATTTAAGCACACACTTGTACAAAACTGAATATATTCTTTAGCTACACAGAGCAAAATAAATAGGTAGAGAGATAGATAATCATACCTGTTTCAGATGCTTTGTTTTTGCCTTCAGTTCTACATGAGACTTTCTTCCAAGGCCTTTAAAGTCAGTCACAAGCAGTAGTTGCAAAGGTAATCACAAAACCCAGTTTAGTGCAACTCAAATGCTGTCATTCAGACTATAAGGAGGACCACTTCTTCAGAGCATCGTTTCACCAACAGCTCAATACGTATTTACGTGGTGTAATCACATTCCACTAAACAATATTACTTCATACACTTGGTTATAAAAGTTCTCCCTCATTGGGACAAAGGATCAGAAGTAAAAGAACTAGCTGATTGACCACTGTTGGCATTAAATCCACTTGACAAAGCAGTAACGACTGGCACTGGATGAGTGTGGCCTGCAGTGTGCAGTCATTGCCTTTCAGACCTTGCAGCACTACGTGCCCTCCAGCTGGGCCTCAGTGTGGAGCGATGTTAGCAAGCAGGAGCACAGTGGCACAGCATGCAATGGCTGTGTGGCACATCCTTGGGCTGAATGGTCATGGGCTGCCTGATGATGGAGCTTTGACCTGTTGTAGTTACCTTGCCAGCCAGTGCAGTAGGGACCTACAGAGGCTTGAGCTCTGAATGTGATAATAGTACACTATCAAAGGCTTAATTTAAGTTCTGAATCAGATCTCTACTTAATCATAATATGTGCTATAAATATGTGAGCACTGAGTCTTGGATGAGATAGCTTTATGAGGGAGAAGAGAAAGAAGCAGAAGGGAAGGAGAGGGAGAAGGAAGCCAGTTAGGGTTTCTGACAAAGGTTTCACTGAGCAGACAGTTTTCCAGTACAATGATGGCATTTAAAAAATGCACAGTGTGAAGGGATTACATGCATTTATATACATTGCAATATGTTTTACATATATTCTCTGCGGAAGTTTCAAGAAAGAATGAGCTTGCAAGTATTCTGGAGTCACAAGAGACTGTTTCACCCAGTCTAGTGGCATCTTCTACAGTATTGTTCTTGGACCTTTCCTATTTTATTCTGGTTTAGTTTAATACATGGAACATCCACATGTCTTAAAAACAAAGTCTGCAACATTGTCAACTCACTGCACACACTGATTATTATTACACTGTGTTGTGTTTTTCCCCATCTCTCTTTCCTCCCTCTGTGATAAGCTTATTCTTCACTCCGCTATGCCTAATATAGTAAGATGAGTTGGGCAGTGTTTCTATTCCTGTCATTGCCTCTGACTCACTGTATGGTTTCTTAAGCATTTGCATCTTGCATCCTGGTATCTAGGAAGATGAATGTGATTGTCAATGTTTTCTCTAGGATCAGGGCATTAATAACGTCTCACTTCTTGTGGTCTCAGTTGTGCTTAATAAGAGTTGTGGCCAAAGCACAGACTTCTACCAGTGAGACTATCAGTAGGGGCTCTCACTTCTACCTAGATTCCTCCTTCAATTACATCTCTAGGAACTTAGTTTTTCAGAGCTCTGCTTCTCAACTAGATTTGACTGCAGACAGCAGTCTCAAAAACTCAAGGTAGGGCACTTGCATAAAAACACATGCACACAAAACAGTATGAACACATTCACTTTCCCTTTTAATGAATGCTAACCTGGAGATGTACAGAGACATTGAGAATAAGTTGTTCCATAACGCTGCCTACCTTCTGCTACAGAGCCATGCAGCAGCACTGCCGAACATACAAAAATGTTGCACTTTCATTTTTGGTATCTTTCTGCCTTAATTTCATCTACTGTCTTGTTTACCATTCTTAACAGACTCCATTCTTCAGGATCATTTCACTGATTGTTAAAGAAGAGCAAACATATCAAATAAAATTAGCAAATGTATATAATTCTTACAAACAAAGATTTAGTTTTTAGCACTGGAACGAAAGCCAGAGACTTCCTGCAGCTTGCAGATGCTGACAGAATCCATGTATGTGGAAATACAGATGGCTCCAAATAAGCCAAGGTGTGCCACTCGCTTCCATCTTATAACATATATTATTTTGACAGCAACTATTACTTTTACAAAGCATATATTTTATCAGAGAAAATTCTAAATTGCTAAATAATGAGTTTGCCTTCTAGACAAACACATAAACAAGGAATGTATTTCAGTTCCCAGAGACACAGCAAGAACAGCACACTGTGCTGCACTATGGAGAATCTGGTCTCCAAGGCACAAAGCAACTTGGATCTTAAAAGCCACGACCAAATGTTAACAATCTGTTATGAGCTGACACAATGCAGCTTGCTTATCCCAAACATGCGGATTTTTACAGGGTAAGCTGCCAGCCTTACTATTCAAAATTTGCGTTAAATGTTCCGCTGTCTATTTTAACTACCAGGAATATCTTCACTGTACAGTGGAAATCAGACAGATCCTGTCTTGGCAATTATTTACACTGACAGTGGTGGGTGAAGTAGTTCTAGTTGGAGGCAAATAAGAAAACAAAACAAAAATCTCATCTAGAAGGAGGTGCCTGTTTGACATGCTAAGTAATGACATGAGTTGATCTTTGCTATTCACATTCCAACATATATATTCTTTTTTTTTTGTGATGGGATTATCATACGCGTTCTTCAAAAAGAAAGGATTATTCTCTCTCTGCATTAGGACACCTTCTCTAAAGCAGGCTGTAAATGTATGCAAGATGCATTTATATAACAACACGTATGTCATTATAAAAGCAAATGGAAATACTGAAATGCATCAGAAAACACCTTAGGCTGAAATCTCCACAGGCAGTTTTTGGGTGCTAATTTCTGTGGAAATGCACGGACAGCCTTCTGCCAAAACCAAAAACCCATGCTGGAGAAGTCGGAGGCTTCCACGCTCTGGGTTTCTTGACTCCAGAGCAAACAGCAAAACAGAGTCGCTACACTGTGGTGAGAAGGCAGCTTCCACAGCATCCACCCAGATTTGGTAGCGCTCAGTGTAGGCAGATGCCAAGCATTACCCTGCTCTTTAGGAAACCAGACATCTCATCGCAGTCTTCCCAGCACTCACGCAGGAACTCACCGAGCGCTGTGAAGGCTCTGACGGGCACTGCCCCTCTGCTGGTAGGTGGCTGCGGCTCTGCCCAGCACAGAGCAGCCCTCGGGGCCCATCCACCCGACCTCCACGGCCGCCGCACTCCGGGACGATGCTAAGCAGCGAGCCGGTGCCTCCGCCCCGCAGCCGCCGGCAGAGAGCAGCATGGGGCGCGGCAGGGTGCGGTGAGTAGCGCGAGGCGCGGCCGGAGATGTCCCCACTGCAGCAGAGTGCCCCTCATGGCGAGCATAGCGGGCGGCCCGCGGGCACTGCGGGCACTGACGGGCTGCCTGCTGGGCGCCCTGGTGCTGGGCACGCTGGCAGGCAATGCGCTGGTGTGCCTGGCCGTCCTGCGCTTCCGCCACCTGCGTACTAAAGTCACCAACTGGTTTGTGCTGTCATTGGCCATCTCCGACCTCTGCGTGGCCATCCTGGTGATGCCCTGGAAGGCGGTCACTGAGGTGGCCGGTGGCTTCTGGCTATTCGGTAGCCGCTTTTGTGACACCTGGGTGGCCTTTGACATTATGTGCTCCACTGCCTCCATCCTCCACCTCTGCATCATCAGCCTGGACCGGTACTGGGCCATCGCCAGCCCCTTTCGCTACGAGCGCCGGATGACGCAGCGCCTGGCCTGCGCCATGATCGCCGTGGCCTGGGCCCTCTCCATCCTCATCTCCTTTGTCCCCGTGCAGCTGCACTGGCACAAAGCCAAGGACAGGAGGCACCCCAGCTCCCTCTGCGACGTCAGCCTGAACCGCACCTATGCCATCACCTCCTCCCTCATCAGCTTCTACATCCCTGTGGCCATCATGATCGTCACCTACACCAGGATCTATCGCATTGCACAGGCTCAGATCCGCCGCATCTCCACCCTGGAGCGAGCAGGCGGGCAGTGGCCAGCCCAAGGCAAGGAGCCTGCCTCCACTCTGCGGAGCTCCCTGCGCAAGGAGACCAAGGTGCTGCAGACCCTCTCCATCATAATGGGAGTCTTCGTTTGCTGCTGGCTGCCCTTCTTCCTGCTCAACTGCCTGCTACCTTTCTGCCAGCCCCAGAGCGACAGCAACAGGCAGTCACCCTGTGTCGGCCAAACCACCTTCAATGTCTTTGTGTGGTTTGGCTGGGCCAACTCCTCTGTGAACCCGGTGATCTATGCTTTCAATGCAGACTTCCGTCGGGCTTTCAGCAACCTGCTAGGCTGCCAGTCTCTCTGCTGCAACACCCCCAGGGCTGCAGTGGAGAGAGTCAACCTCAGCAACGAGCTGGTCTCCTACCACCAGGACACAACCTGCCAGAAGGACGGAGCCACTGCCGCCATGCCGCCCACCACTGTCACAGCCTGGGTGCAGCCCGGGCCCCATGCAGTGAGTCCTCAGAAGAAGGAGAGAGAGGAGCTCCCTGTGGAGGAGAAGCCCGTGGGCACCCCAACACAGGCTATCCCAGGCAGCAGCCCCAAGTGTTGTCATGTGACAGCCACTTCGCAATTGGACTGTGGGGCAGAACTGTCCCTGGAGACTATTAATGCCTTCACAGGGCCTGGCAGACATGAGGGACACCATCACCCCATTCCAGAGGGATAAGCGACCGCATAATTCACACACAGAGCCATTGTACAGAGCCATCCCACTGCTTCCACATAAACTATGCCTATACTCCTGAGAAATCCCAAACCAGAGGGATGGGAAACATTGTTTTTACCCCAGGGGAGTGACACATGCACGGACCCCATTCTAAAAGCACACAGCAATCACATATTGACCTCTTCCCACTGCCACCTTCACCCCTTACCCTCTCTTATAGTAGGCAGATATTTCCCACACATCTGATTGCCCCAACTCTTCAGTCAAACTAACTTGTGATACTGAGAATTGTGTAATAACAAAATTTACATAGGAAACTTACTCTAAGACAAAGAGATTTAGAGTTTTCCTAAATACAGTGGGTTTTTTTGTTGCTGTTGTTTTTCCCTCGCATGGTTTCACATGATATAGGTACATACAGGTCTGAAAATTTTGTTTGGTTTTAGTTCTGGGTTTATTTCAAAGCTCTGTGTGTCTGGATTTATGCAAAAGAATCTGCGTTTAGGCTTTAACAATTGTTCAGTTAAAACATCATCTTATGTTGAGTCAGAAGACTGCTCAACCCCTAGAAAATCCATCTGCTGTTATGCAGGACCCCAAGCACAGTTTCAGGTATCAAACTCTGGAATCAGCATTTGATGATGTGGACCTAGGCTCTTCCTAGCGATTACCCACCTTTTAACATCACCCACCCACCCAGCATTTAACAGCTGTCATTCAGCACGCTCAGTGCCTCGCCTGGGGACCAACGCTGAACAAACCCAGTATTTCCTTAAAAGAGATAGATCATTGTTTGCTGGTTTGTTTCTCTTTGGTTGTTTTCTCAGTGATAATATATGAACTGCACATGGATTTAGAAGCTAAAAGGTCAACATCAATTTGTTCGAGGATTTTTCTTACTACATTTCTTCCTTCTTACACAAATCAGAAAGTCATATTGTAAGAGTGGCAGCATCTTTTATCTCCTCCAAAAGAACAAGACTACATTCTAGAGCTGCAAGGCATCTCATCTAACTCCACACTGTTCCACAATAGAGCCATCCTGGGATGTCTTGGCACACCAATAAAACAGTCCTGAAGAGCAGCCCCTCACTGGATCCACACTCCTGTCTCTGGTGCGAGAAATTATTGCTCACTGGAGACATTAACATTTATTTTATTTTTTTAGTGTGTTCACAGTTTCATTATTAATGATAAAAGTTGTTGTTATTTAATGGAAGGGAAAAGTTTACCTTCCCACAAGGTTTGCTCTGCATTTGAGAGCTGTCAGCCCTAGCAAGACTTTTGGACTCGATAGATACACTGATGAAGACATATATGACAGAATGGGTTGCAGAAACTAGGCGGTGAAAGCATTATTTGAGCAATGTTCTCTTAAGAATAATCAGCAGCAATGCCTGGCAGCTGATCATATTTGTGCTAAGAGTGGAAAAGGCTCTTTGTACCAGTTCTTGTAGTTATGTTTTAAATAAGGTTCACTAACAGGTCAGATTGTACCTAAAAATGAACGGGTATTGACTTAAGGAAGAAAACCGTTTGGCCTGTACTTCCAAAGCTTACTAAATGGACAGTTTAGAATTGCTCTTTGTAAGTAATTCTGGAGAGATTTCGTAGAATTGTAGAAAGTTTGTCCGTACCTAATTTATAACAGTCTTTATTGATGTGCAGATGACACACATTACGGCATTCTGTAGCTGTACAAACTGTTGTAGTAAACAAAATGTAATGCTCAAGCCTAACAAACTTCAGAAATACTGTACTATAAATTGTTTATACTCATTTTAAGTGGCATATTACTGAAGATGCTTCATGTGAAAATTACACTGCATAGCCCTTCAGGCTGCATCTGTAGATGATTTAATAATAATATATAAATATTGATATTGTATGTATTTTTATTTTCCTAAACTGGAGAGGTTCCTGAATGATAACCTCACTACAGCCCAAACAGCTCTGAGCAGTAAACAAGGAAAATCTCTGTTCCTAAGAACTTTTCTCATTGATTGACTGTGATTTCTGTTTGATATTTTTCTTGCAACAGAACAAGCAGCTGAGTTACATTAGGCAAGATTAATACTGTTAATACTGTTAGGCTCAAGTGCGATGAGACGTACTAAAATTACTACAAAAAGCCAGCGGTTCATTTCAGCAGGGTTTAAGAGACAAAATTCTTTCATATTTACACCACTTCAATCCCTTAGAAGAGACACTTTCCAAAGTAGAACTTTAGCAGCACTTTATCTGCTTCTGGGTTACTTCCAAACACCAAACAAATCACAAGTAGCAAAGCTGCTGTTTTAGGGACATCTGTACAGGGCTATTCCTCAAGCACAGGTTTCATAACTCAGATCAATAGACACTGCTTTATGCGATGACCATACGTGGGGTATTTTCCTGCCTGAAAGCAGTTCAGTTCCATGCCTAGCTCCCCACTTACTGTACAATTAATGTCAAGATGACCTAAAAAATAGCCTTTAAATATCCTTGTGTCAAAATGATCCAACTTGACAGATACCATATCTGAACACTTATTAACCAATGTCTAAATATGCTAATCAAAACAACTTCCAGCTCCAGCACAGTATACCTTGCAGGGCTTTATGATGTACACCAGCTGCCTTCTCTGCTAAGGCAAATAATTCCTGCTCCCTTTTCCTTCTGGCAGTCAGTGGGAGCAGCAGGCCATGGTGAAGATCATATAAGGATTTGGGCTGGAAGGGACCTTTAAGATCACCTAGCTCCAACCCCGTGCCGTAGGGAGGGACGCCTCCCTCTAGACCAGGTTGCTCACAGCCCCATCCAGCCTGGCCTTGAATGCTTCCAGGGAGGGGGCACCCACAACCTTGCTGCACAACCTGTTCCAGTGTCTCACCACCCTCACAGTAAAGAATTTCTTCCTAATATCTAGTATCGGATGTACTTGAACACCATGTTGAGATGTTTCATCTTGTTTTCTAAGCAATACTTTTCAGAAGTTAACTACAAAACATGCATATACTTGACACTGGTTCCATTTTTGTGTTCTGTTGTCTATTACTTATCTGTTTGCTTGTCATGTCATTTATATTACATTTTACTTTGCATTATACAAAACTTTCTGCGATTGCCATTTTCTAAGAAGCCTGTTACAGCTGCAGCATTGCCCCAGCACGTACCTGTTTCAGGAACTAGAAGATACTGAAAAATTGCATGTTGCTTTTTTGACATGAGAAAACATGAAGCCTTGTGACATTGCTGCAATTCAAACCTTAATAACAGCAAAAACAACAAAAAAGGAGTCTCAAAGTAAACTTCACATTGCCTAAATCCTAATAGATAAAAACCTGGGATTTCGTCCCAACCCCCTCTTTCCACCCTTCTACCCATAACCTAGGGAGAAATGCCTCTGTTTCACCCATCATCTTTATTGCTCCCAAATGCACACAGACATGCAGCTACTGCAGAAGGGTTTCCAGCTTCAGCTCTTCCCACAAAGCACTGCTCCATCACCGAACGATAAACAAAGCAGTAGAAAAGAAAACCAAAAGGAAACCATCACAAAAATAAACATGGTTCACAATCTCAAGTCTAAGCTGCCACTTCACACAGCAAAAACCAGTACAGTCATATAGATGCTCAGATTTACATTTATATAAGCTTTTCAATTCTTCCACTTGGATGCTTTCATGACGGGCACTTCACAGAAGCTTGTGACAGTTCTGTTAGCCTTTACATATTGCAAAATTTGGTTCCAAAGTATTGGAGGAGATAATGCTTTTCCAAAATTAGTCTTCCTTCCTCCTGCCTTTATTTCTTCCTAAATGTACTCATTTGCTTTGCTGAATTGAAAATATCAATGTAAAAGAAGGCAAGGTCATACCTCAACCCTATATATATGTATATAGATATCCTCCTGGTACTAAGATGATATCTTAACATTGCATTTAAACCTTAATTTCAGTGAGAAACAGCTGACCTGGGTAGCAAAAGAGAAATCTGTTGCACCACTCGGTTGTCACAAGCATCTGTTGCTTTGCTGTTGCCAAAATCATGCCTCTCGTGTTGGATTTCAGATGCTGCACCTACACACACCACATTAAGTAAGTGTATTTCAATTAGTTGACTTTTTCTCAGTAAAAACAATGTTGAAAAATGAATTCTTTGCTCTCCATAAGCTGCTTTTTCCCTCGGCTGAGGGGCTGAGAAACACCATCCACCCAGTGTCCCATCTGGTGCCTCAAAGTAGTTTCATCACCACAGTTACATGACAACCACCACCAAACTCTTCACTTTTCTCGTTGTTATAATCTAAGTTACTTTTCCGAATCCTCCTCCTTTCCCTGCACACAGGGACACACAGCAGGCAATACCACCAGGTACCACCTATTCCTCAGAGTTTTTGTTTGTTTTGCACTGGTTTAAATTTACACCAAAGAGCACAGATTTTCTCCGAGCATATCTGGCTTTAACAAATTTCTAGTAATTCAAGTCTGGGCTTGTTATCTTTTATCCATCCTCACCTTCAATCATTCAGGACATTTAAGAAAACCCAGTGAACAACAGTCCATATTTTTCTGTGCTATCTATATGATAGGATAACTGCCTAACGGTGAAACTTCTGAAAACATTAAGAAACACATATTTCAGCATAACATTTCAGCAGTGCGTGGAGACAGGACAAGGGGAAACAGCCAGAAACTGGAGCACAGGAAGTTCTGCACGAATGGGCGCAAGAACTTCTTTACGGTGAGGGTGACGGAGCACTGGAACAGGCTGCCCAGGGGGGTTGTGGAGTCTCCTTCTCTGGAGATATTCAAGACCCGCCTGGACGCCTACCTGTGCAACCTGCTGTAGGGAACCTGCTTCAGCAGGGGGGTTGGACTTGATGATCTCTGGAGGTCCCTTCCAACCCCTACAATTCTGTGATTCTGTGATATATAAGAAAGGAGGGAATAAAAGAAAGAAGGGGGAGACTATTTGGAAGGGTCTGTTGTGATAAACAAGGAAAAATGGCTTTAAAGTAAAAGAGGGGAGACTTAGGTTGGACATAAGGAAGACGTTTCTTACACTACAAGTGATGAGGCACTGGCACAGGTTGTCTAGAGAGGTGGTGGGCGCCCCATCCCTAGAGACAACCAAGATCAGGCTGAAGGGGAGTCTGAGCAGCATAATCTAACTGTGGATGTCCCTGGTCTCTGTCGGGGAGTTACACTGGATGACCTTTCAGGGTCCCTTCCAACTCAAACGCTTCTATTCTATGATTTACTGAACAAAGTGAAGATACCTGATTCAGCATGAGAAATCCCCCACACTCTGACTAGATGAAGAAGAAAAGTGATGCAGACAGGATAGTATAATCAAATTTTGCAAACTTGCTGCAATTTTTGCTGCTAATAAAGCAGAATTAATCAGAAATCATACTGAAAAGTGTGACAAGTTGTAATGATATTTACTACCTATGCAGAGCTGGGATTGTCTTTTGTTTGGTGATCAGTCTGAAACTTCTTTCCAGTGTTCCATTTAGATTTCAGGAAATAAAAATATGAAAAATCAGAAAGTGAACTATCAGTTTTCCAAAGTAAATTAAATAAATGCATGCATAAATAACAGTGCATAAGGTGTTTACGGATGACTGAATCAGTAATACGGTCACCAGAAGCTGCATCACAGAAAATGTTCTTGGTACGCATTTGTTAATAGAGGGAAGAAAATATATAACATAGCTGAGCTTCAAGGCAGCAAACCAGTGATTGGACATTTTGTCTCTTATGTTTAGGATTATAGCAGAACATTAGCACTGTGAGCCTAATAAATTATAATAAATCAACTGATAACGGTAATTAATAACCATAACATTTTCTCTAAGCAAGCGTATTACGCAGCATGGACCCAGTGCTTCTGAGCCATGAGTTCCCACCGGACTGGTAAGATCTGCCTGCTGTGCTGCCAGCCTCCAGTCTAAAGCTCCTCAAGAGCTTAAAAAAAGAAAACAGCTGCACTATCATAACACACAGGGCCCTCTGCTACAGTCACTCCTGCTATTAAGCCTTTCACATTCACAGCAATAATCGATAGAAACTTTCTGCTCAGTTACATAGGAAAAAAGAATTTACTAATATATTCAAGAGTATGTTCCTTCTCCAGTGCAATGGCACTTGGGGATAGGGTCTGTTCCACATGAGTAGGACACCTGCAAGGTGCTCTGCTTGTGCCCTTTCACATGGCACATTTACTGCACCACTCTTGCTATTGCAGCAGTTCATTTAAGCTTGTTGCAGGAAATCTGTGTGGCAGGACTGTGACAAAGTTCCTCTTCTGTATGGCTTCCTGTGCCATCCTGCTGTCTTCTTCACAACATAACTGAAAGAGCTTTGAGAAGAGAATCCTTTCAAACCAAATTGTTAGTTAAATTGCAACAACAACAAAAGCCACATTTGCCACCATATTCAAGCAAAAGTTTCTCCAGTGTGGTGTTCTCATTTCAAGCACTTTTTATAAGGTAACAGAGACTTCACAGGGTTTTATTTCCTTCCCTGCTTTTTTACTTCCAGTTACACACTGTTAGGCTCCTGTTTTGTCTTCAAACTTTAGCACCAACCACTGGTGTTCACCACAGGGCAGCCTGGCCAGCTGAACTGCTTTTGGACCCAGTCTGACAGTGCTTTACGGACAGAGCTGCAATAAAAGTTGCACTGCTAGTATGTTTCACAAACCTTTTAGAGATAGATTTTAATGAGTATTTAGCTAGCTAGCTCTCAAGGGAAAGAGAAAACAGCTGCCCAAGCAACTACATAATATGAACTTCTGTGAGGCACAAGAGAGCATAATGGAGCAGTGTTAAGAAAACAACAGGATCCCATTGAGGCAGTACTAACTTCATGCTTCTTTCAAAAGTAGGGTAGGCTTCCACTAGCCAAACCACTAACGTTGCACCGCTGGCAATTTACGCTACTGAAGAAGCATGAAATAGCTTTACAGCTGTTTGTGGTGGAAGCCATTTCCTGGAGGGCTAGTGCACGTCACCTGCAGTGTTGCTATGATGATACTTATGCGTCTTAGCACATCTGGGACTTGACTAGGGAGAAGGAATACAGATAAAGCATAATGCAATTTGCGCTGGGCTGATATCTGACTCAAGACCTAGGTAATCTCGATTGCATTTGAAGCACAAGCCACACTACTCTCTACTACCATCTCTCCAGCTTGCACATAACATGCAATAGATACTTATCTAAACACACATTAACTTTTTTTTTTTTTAATAGAAACAAAATTCAATTTTGCTTCTGAATAATTCCCTTTGTGAATTGAAGTCTAACTTTCAGAGACAAGCAAGCTGGGCAAGCAAAAATTTGAATTGTAGATGACTTGTTGAGCTTCAGTGGCTGTCTTACTTTATAAAGCTGAAACAAGCAGCTTTGGGGGTGGCACAAGCTGAGTTCAGCCAGTGCCTTGAGTAATAGGCTTCCAAACACATATTCCCTGCCATGTACTGCTACAGCCTACTGCCTTACAGCAGTGTCAAAGGTTGTTCTGGTAAAAACAATGATTAAAGATTAAAGGAATTTATACAGAATAATAATATAAAAAAAGAAATAACCTTGGAGACGGAAGCAGAACTGTGCCACAGGGGAAAACATTCATGTAGTTTAATACTACTGAGTACTGACATTAACATTTCCGTACTGCCTAGAAAAATCCTACATTTCTTTTCAATAAGCGCTCATCATTCTTAGGCTCAGCTGCAGTGTGGTTACAATGGAACAGATGTTCTTCCTCACTAGCTTTACATTCTCACTTAGATTAGAAGACTTCAGTGGCAAAAGATCCCAAATTTGGCAAGGGATAGCATTGTGGTAAGAAAGGAAAACTCATCATGGCATATCGCTCTTAGACACAGCTCTACTTAAATGCAATACCACGCTGATTTTAATTTTTTAATACAAGAGCCACAAACTGTATGTTGCCAGAGTTGACATGGGCTTGTACAGCCTGTGTATTCTGACTCCTTAAAAATCATTAGTTTGTAGGGCAGGACCAACCTCCTCTTTTGATCGCATATAAGTGTTCTCTGACTGTTTCATATGTATGTTTCATATATGTTTCATATGCATCAAAATAAGCACGATCCTACAGTGAAGGTGTGCAGTTTTGTGTGGCTTTTTTTCTTGGGGGGGGGCGGTAGGGACAGACAGGACACTCCTCATTGGATATATGACACCTTTCACAACTATTTTTTGACATTTGCTCTTCCTTGCAAGTCTTCATGCCAGCACACATCATGGAAAACCAATGTCCAGCCCTCAGACTGTTAGCAGCTTGGTAAGAGGATTAAGCTCTGAATAAATTGAACACCTAAACTTTCTCCAGGTTCAGGTAGGATACTTGATAGGGATGACAGAAAACATTACTCATGTTACATTTTTTCTCCAAAAAAAATAGACTGCCTGCTAACAAAATAAAACATTTTGTTAAATCTACCAGGTCAGCCTGTTTAAAATACATGCACCATTTAGGTTCTCTGGCATTTGTACTGGAAAACCACAGACCAGACCTTTTGTTCTAGAAACCACATTTTAAAACAATTCTATTGCAATATCTGGATCCGAAGCTGTCTATTCAAACCATAAGGTATTTAACCTACTTTCAAGAAATCAGTCTTCCACTTACTACCCGTTTGTCAAATAATTACCATTTTTATTTCTTTTTTGAGACGTGCTTTAACTTTTCTTTTCATGAAACCCTCTAAACTAACATCTTCAGAATGTGAAGATTCTTCACATTTCACACAAAGAAAAATAAGAAATCCCACCCCTGAGCTTTCTTGGCGGTCCGTACGTGTTTCCTCCCACAGAGGGAGAACGGGGAGCTCATGCTGCACACCAGGCTTTATACTAACAGCCACCTGCTATCCTCACGCTGCGCCTGCTGCGTCTGGAATAAAACTGCTCTCACACACCATCTGATACAAATATTTTGTATTACCTTTTTAATAGCTGATCTGCATCATTTAGCCCTCTCTTTCACTCTTTGCTGATTCTTCTCATTTAAATTATGAAATGAAAACCTTCCTTTCCCAGCATGCTGGTCATCTCCACCTCACTGTGAAAGCCAGCAAAGAAATAGTCTTGAGATGCATTTCTTGAGTTATAAAAAACTTCACTTTTCTAGAAGCATTCCAAAGATATTTTTCCTCTTGTGCATCTAAAAGGGCCAATTTAAAGAAGGGAATGAATTTTCATCCTATAGCACTTGCATGGTTTTTGACTTAGAGTATGTCTGTACGTTGCTAAAACGATAAGGAATGTATCTTCTGCCTCTTTACATGGACTTGGAATAACCAGCTAAAAGTTCTAAGAAAGAATTGGTCTTTTCTGGTATTCCTGTGAAGTTCTCTTAAGCAGTAGTAGAAATCCTTTCTCTCTGTGATTTCCTTCACTATGACAGGGCAGACGCCGATTTACTTTGAACCAGATTAAATAACAGAAGAGGCAAAGCTGAAGTTCAGCCTTTCACAAGGCTTACATTTTTGATCAGCTGATAAGAAAGCCTGGAGTAGTGAAGGTATTTCAGCACAGCGAGCTCAACAAGGGGCGCTGTCAGTGCCTGGGTCAGTCCATTAATTATGGAATGAAGATATGAAATAGCAGTCATGTTGTTTCTCTGAAAGGTGACAAAAAATCTTTGACATGCATCTGAAAAAACAAATGAAGAAAAACCTAAGTTTTCTCTTCCAAGACAAGACAAGAATATGCATGGCAAGTTTAACACGTCTGAAAGAGAAGCATCCTCAAGGTGGAAGGCAGATAAGAAAACACCGAATGGGTGGAATTTCAAATAAGAAAAAATACATACGTAGAAAAATTAGCAGGCATTTGTTTATCTCTTATCAAGAGTGCAGTCTGAGTGGATACAAAGAGAGTCAAAGCAAGGAATGAAAACACAGGATGCAGAGAATAAAGTGATTCCTATAGAGTAGTGGAACCACTACCAAAAACCCAAATCACAACAATCTCCTGAATTTCACTCTGAAAAACAGCACTGGAGAACAACAGATGTGCGACTCAGATCAGCTTGTGGGGAAAAAAAAAGAAAAAAGCCTGCAGGAGTGAGAAACAGAAAAGGTTGTTAACATTTTTATTACAGCCAGCGAATTAGGGGCAGCATCATAGACTGGGTTGATTCTGAAATGCCACCAAGAGGGCATTCAGCAGCGGTGTGACCTGGTAACTGAAAGGCAAATTTTAGACAGATTCCGCAGCATAAAAAAATGGTAAGTCTTCAAATCTCTGATCAGTGCTGCAAATTCTCCTTAACATTTCTGTAATTTTTGCAAAAAAAAAAAAAAAACAGTCTTCTTAAATGAAAGGCTGAGTAGAACTTACTGGAATCTTACTGGCGTGGAAGAAAAGAATTGGCCCACAAACAGGCAGCAAACCCAGACAAATCCTCCACTCTGACCTCGAAGAAGCACTTAAGTTCCAGAAGAGACTGAAGAGGAAAACAAAATTTCAGCAAGGTTCTTGATTCATTTTGCTCCCACTGTACTCTTTCAAACAGGACACAAACCCCCAGATTTCAACTGTCTGCAAGTCAAATCTGTTAATAATATATTAACATCCAAATAATCTTATGAGACCTCTCAGTAGCCATGCTTATTCACCAGCTTGTGTTGTGTGGAAACACGCTTAGTGACTTTGCCTTGAAGTACTCTGTAGCTTGGAGAGCTGGGCACCATGCAGGGTAGGCCTAAATTGCCAGTCTGCTGGGAGAAATTGAGACGTTTGTCTCCCCACAGCTCTTCAGCCACCACTTCTTGCCTTTTATACCATGCAGAGCTTGGCTTGTTCTCAACAAAAGCAGAATGAGGCTCTCAATTACTTGTCTCCCTGCAGACAACATTTATTACCACATAAAATGATTTTATTCTCTTGAGCCAAAAAGGAAGAAATCTGAATACTGGCATCTCAGACAAGTAGGTTAAACACAGCTATGTTCACGTTGTGTATTTAAATTCAGATTTATGAATCATCATTCTTTATACCACCCACTTCTCTGAAAAGGAACTTTGGATGACGGGCCTGGAGGCTGCGGCTACTTAAGTCCCACAAAGCAAGGCTATTCTTGCAATAATTACTGCTGCAATCTTATGGGCTACAGGAAGAAGAATAAGCCTTATTCTTCCCATTGACTGGAACTCAATTGAATTTTGAAAGATCCATACTCTGAAGTCAGAACTCTAACCCAGCTGCCTGTACCGTATCTTCTATGTGGGTGAAATGGCCTATAAATGAAAGAACAGGTTTTTTTTGTCCAAAGAGTTAACAACAACAACAAAAAAAACTAACAGGATAATTCACCCACTGGTAAAATAACTGTGATTAAAGCTATGGACTGAGCTTCTGAAATGGAGGAAAGTGTGCAAATATGTACCAGCAAATACATACACAGCAAAAAACATCAGGGAAGATACAATCACCACATGGGAAGTCTAAGCAATTTTTCACTGTTTCCTTTTATTTCCTCAATTCCCGATCAGTAATAACTTGTATATGACTTAAAGCCTGCCCAAAGCAAAATGCAACAATAAAGCGTTCATTAAATCAGTTATTTATTTCCCTCCAAATCTGATATACTTAAGATAACCTGCTTTAAAAGTGATCTCAAATGTGAGACAACTCCGTTTCGCATTGCGTAAATGATACTAAGAACATGGAAAATGGACAAGGAGCTCAGTGTAATAGAATATAGCAATTACAGGTGGTCAGACCTTAATCTGAATGCAGCACCACCGTTTGGTGGACAAATAAGCTAAGGCACATGATGTGCCTCATGCTCACTGGAGCCACAGAGGATCTTAAATAGTCACAATGCAGTGTATTATGGTGCCTCATGGTACCCACATCCCTAGGTTGAATGCCAAGATTCCACCTGCAGTCCACAGGAGGTCCTTAGTGCCCATGAAAGGGATTTACACAACCCAGCATGCTGAGCAGAGCACCGTGCTCAGCTAACAGCAGCTAAGTCCTGTCCTGCAGAGGCAGGTATGTACATAACTCCAGGAAAGAAGGAGCTATTGGCTTCTACTTGAAAGTTTCTGTTGTAAAGCCTCTCCTATGGTGTACTGTCATTGTATTTCCTTACCAAGACCCTCTCTCCTCTGCTGTTTCCTACTCCCAAAACAATCAAACAGGGAGAGCAATGTCACCATGCTTTAAGTATTAAATGCAGCTGGGAAATGCAACCCCCACCCCCTAGTCTTCCTCTGAACTGGAGGAAGGACTCCACACCTTACACCTTGGGCAGCTGTGCCCAATCTCTGCAGAAAGGTGGGTTTTTTTAGGACTTAAAGACAAATGAGTCAGTATCTGTCTTCCCCCATTGAATCCTGCTAGGCAGCACTTGCTCAAAGTAGAACAGCTCCATCAGGAAAGATTAGAGGATACCTGGTACCCCTGAAGACCCGGGGTAACTACAGCATACTTTTGACAGCATTGCTGCTTCAAGCCAGGTCCCTGCTCTCAGCCACCGGGGCAGCTGCCCGTGAGCCAGCCTCGGAGGCAACCAAAGCTCCCTTGGATCCAGCTGACACAGACTGCCCAGGAGAGGCAGGGAGGGAACGAACCCAAACAGCCACATGAGACCCTATAACTGATGTGTGAAAGCCGACATCTACGTGTATGGGTGCAGCTGACTCCCAAGGGCACCGTTTCCTCCGGCTGCAGCCGCACGTCTCTCTCACAGACGTGACTCACCAGGTGTATCACTAGGTGTCCCCCTCGGGCCACGCACGGCTATCCCCAGCCGCGCTGAGCACCGCCGGCAGCTTCACGGACCGCCCCACCGACGGAGAGAGACGGTGTAGGCATACGCCGGGATGCGCGCAAATAAAATTCCCACGTAAAGGAAAACAACCGTCCTAGAATTCCCCACTTCGATGCTCCTGAAGCGATAACTCGTTTCTTGGTCTAAACTCACTCAGTCCAAAGGCAAAACCATTTCCGAGGGAGGTGCCTGCAGAACCACCGCCGCCGGACGGGACTCCCGTGCCCGACCGCCGGAGCGCCAAGAACCCCGAGCGGAGGGGGCGGGCACTGCCGGGGGCCCCGGGCAGCCCCGCTTGTCCTCGGGGGAGGTGGCTGGGGAGGGGCATCGGGGGAGGCGGGTGGGGGGAAGCGGGGGCAGGGGGAACAGCCCCCGGCCCTTGATAACCCCCGCACCCGCCCCGCCGGTGCCAGCCACCGCCTCGCCTTCCCCGCACCTGTAGCTGGCCGCCGCGCACCGTGAGTTCCCGGGGAGGCTGGGGGTCAGCAGCGCCACGGCGGGGGAAGGGGGGCAGCGGTGCGATGGGAGACTTGAGGAGAACGGCTCGGTCCCCAGCTGGGTTTGACTGCCCTGAGGCTGAAAGCTCCCGGCCGGTCGGTCCCGGGCTGCCAGAGAAAGGGAGGGGGGGAGGCGAGCGGAGAGCGGGGCCGCGGTCCCCAGCAGTGGGACGGCCGCCCCCCGACAGCCGCGTGTCTCCACAGCGCGCGGGGCATGCGGCGGGTCCCCTGCCGGTCCGCGCCGTCGCCGAGGCACCGGAGGAGGCACCCGCGGCGCTGAGAGATGAGGCTGCCCCTGGCCCTGCTGGCGCTGGCCGCGCTGGGGGCCGCGGGCGGTGGGCCGGGCCCGGAGGCGGCGCCGTCGGGGCATTTCTCCACGCCGGAGCAGCACCGGTGCGGCTGGGAAGTGCACCGGGCGGCGGGGGGGAGCGAGCTGCGCCTGAGCTGCCGGCCACCGGCGGGCCGCGGGGCGGAGCAGAGCTGCGCGTATCGCGGGGAGCCTTGGCGCTGCCCCGCCTACGGCGCGCGCAGCCGGCAGTTCTGGAAGCAGATAGTCGCCCGGCTTCGCCGTCGCCGCCGGCCCTGCGCGGAGGGCGGCCCGCTCAGCGCCCGCTTCTGCGGCCCGGGCCGAGCGCCGCCCGAGGCACAGCTGCGCCTGGTGCCGCCCGGTCCCATCCCGCCCGGCCCGGCTTCCGCCGAGCCTTCTCCCGAGCAGCTGGCCGAGACCTACTGCGCCCAACGCTGGCACTCGCTGTGCACCTTCTTCGCCGGCTTCTGGCAGGGCTGAGCTGAGCCGAGCCGCCCCGCCGCAGCCTCGGCCCTCGTAGCCCCTCGCCCCTCTGCTTTGTCAGATTTTTAACCTTTCTCCCCCAATAAAGTGCCAACTTTGATAATACTCTGGAAACTCGCGTAACTCCTTTCTCCCCAGAGCCCGCAGCACATCAGCGAGTGGCTGCCAAGAGCTGGAGAGGTGCAGGGACCGAGGCAGTGCAGTGCAGGAAATAAATAACCACAAATTTATATTCACTGTTCAAGGTACAGTGAAACCATCCAGCTAAAAGCCATGGGTACCAGAATACAGCACAAAAGACTTCACTGCATAGCCGTAGCAAAGCTGCCTTGCTCACACAGATCTATCACACACAGAACAAGCCCTGTCACATTCCCACAGAGCAGATCAGGTCAAATATGAACAGACGTGAGGTGAGAGAACAGCTGTAAAGAGACTCTCAGAGCAACCGAGTTTCTCCCAAATGATGCTTTGGAAATGAGTGATGTTTTACCAAGCTAATGAGTACCAAAGCTCCATCCCTATTTACAGGAAAATAATCTCACTTTGCATCTGGATTATACAGAATATCAAGAGACATGGCACTGAACAGGCATTTAAAAAAAAAAGAAAAAGAAAAAAAAAGTTCTCCAATTGCTAAGAACTAGAAGTACCAATGTCTCCAGCATAGGAACCTATATTCTTGTCACTTAATTGGGAAACATCATCTACTCATGGCCAATAAGATAATAAATGCTTCCCAGTGTCTACAGCAGTTCGGTAGGAACACAGTGACATCCCAGCTGGATGGATTCCCAGAAGGAACTAGGCTGATTTTCTAGTTGTCTCCCTTCAGACACATCCTTGTACCACATAAGCATCTTTTCTTTGAAGCAGACAAATTGCTTTACAAAGGAGGAGGGGTTTGAGATATTAAGCACTTCATCCACTTACTGAAGCAGAACTCTGTGGTACATTTTGATAGAGATAGTTCAGGTTTTCCCTCAGTCTTGCTTTTTCATTTAGACATCCTGCTCTCATCCTACAAGAAAAGGAACAGCAATTCCTACAACACATGCCTGCCCTGCATTATTCACAACAGTGGATGATAGGATTCCACCTTTTCATACAGGAGAAATAACATATCACAGAGGTTTGATTCTCACATCTAAGCATGTTTGTTAGGATGAAGCGTGATCCCACCTCACAGGTAAGCACAGCAGTCTACAGACAAGATGCAACTGAGTTAGAACAGAATTTCAGCAAGCCAGCCCTCCTCAGCTGCCTGCAGGCACATTTAGGTACCCATGCTCCTACACAGCCGTAAGTGGGAGCACCTGTAGGCTCTGTGTAGTTTTAAGGGCAGCTGGGAGGAGACCAGCACGAGGCAGTAAGGATCTGCCCAGTGGTTCCCACAAGAGGACTGTGGCAGGCCATTGCATACATCTCTTTGTACCAAGGTATTTTTCTTTACAGCAAGCAGCTTGGATACTGCTCAGCAGCACTATGCAAAAGGCTGACTGTCAATGCACAACCCCCACTTTGGGTAAAAATTCCATCTCACTTTTCCCTCATAACATACAATGTAGCAGGCTAGCAGCCCTAGCATTGCGTGCTCTCTTGCAATAATATGCAGCTTTGTTTTACTCCCATGGCATTGGCACAGCAGCTTTGTGCAGCGCCTTTAGAGCTTGTGTTTCATACTATCAGACTCAAAGGTGCAACACCATGGCAACTGATCTGCTAATCCACATCACACTCCATTTACAAAACCAACTAGGAATTCTGAACAAATACAATGTTTTACCCCAGGAGGAAGAGAAAGAAGAGGATCCTTGCTCAGTGCTTCACTGCATTATTCCCTTTGTTCTCTGAAAGGGCACAAAGCCTTTCCTACACATAACAAAATATTGAAATATAACAATCCAAAAGACTGTATTCATTTAATCTAGTGTGGTTAATAATACCATTGTCCAGAGTGGAATAGCAACAAATACGGAGTTTTTGTACCTTGGATACTGCGGATCCCAAAGGGCAGAAAACCAGTCAGATCCATAGAACTGCTTTTAAGGAGCATAGATTGTGCCTCCTCAATCAATAATATTGTCATCCTTCTCCTATGATTAGGTGGTAGCTGACCATAGCCATTAAGCCAACCAAGCATAGGAAGGATTTATAGCCAAGATTTTCACCTTCACCAGAATCTGTTCCTTTCCAGCCCCACAACACAAGCTTGTCACTCACTCCTCCCCCCCCACCCCCCATCTACCCCAGACACCCAAGTCTGCAGAGGCCCACACTGCAGCCAGCCTTACCTCTGCTCTCCTACTGCAGCTAGGCCCATCCTTCTCCACCTCCCTAATTCCTAACTTAGAAGGCTCCTCTCCTGCTATCTCATCCTTCCCTCTTCAGTTCTTTCTGGCCAGGGCCCACATCAACGACAAACAACCTGGCCACAATGCTAGAGGTCAGTCAGTCAGCCAGCCCAGCTACTCTCCCCCTCATAGGCCTTATGAGCTGTGCTGTCCCAGAGGCAGGTGATCCCAGGCACCACTAATGAGAGGGCACCTCCCCACAGACAGCTGCAGGTGCTGTTACCCTCACAAGGGTGCCGCCAGCTAAACCTGTCAGGATAACAGAGGTCTTTCAAGGAAAAGCATGACTTTAAAAATAAAAAATCAGTTCAGTTTGTAGCTTCTGGATTTTGAATATCAGAGCATGTAACTTTTTTCAAGTTTTTGGGATTAAAAAAAACTCATCTTTGCTCCATATGGTACGCAATCAAAATTGTTTTCTTGCCTTTGGTTGCTCAGTAAAGATGACAACCAGTCTGAATGCACGTGTGTTCAGTGAGGTTATACAAACAAGTATCTCAGTGTCTGGAGTTTCTAGCAGGATTACAATATCAATTTTCCTTAGGAGAAACATCAGTGATGCTGAATCTGGGCATGTTTGCAGTGCAGCTGGCTTTATCTGTGGTTTTTACACATAGAAACCCTTGATAAATAGCAAACTGAAAGTCTCTTTCACCACTTTCTGATTTTGGAGGTACAATTACAACATGTTACTCTAATTTGTGAGGTTAAAAAACACAGCAAGCTGTCTTCTTGTTTGCAGCAATCCCAGCCTGTAAAGTGATGCCACAAGGTTAATACATGAAAACAATCTTTCTTCAGTAACTGAGCAGAGCTAAACTAAGAACAGGCATCTGTCAGTGTTTTGCATAGCAGTGATATCCACAGCGATGGCTGCTTTAGGGCTCACCATGGCTGTGGGCTGCTTTAAAGTATTTCCATTTCTTTAAGTCAGTTTCACACCTATAGGTTAAGTCTGGAATGAGGTGGGAGAATCCAATACCCACAGAAGGAAAGATGGCTCTGCCCTCCGTGGACAGCTCTAGCTCTTGCTTTGAAGGACCACCTATCTATCTATTCTTGCTTTTTAAAAGGGAAACTGAAAACAAGCCAATGCATGCCAATATACTGCAATACATAGAGTACAAGTTGCAGTTTAAGGTGCTGTTGTTATTGAGCTGTCATAGGCATACTTTAAATACTTACAGATTTGACTTGTCAGGCACTGCCTTCTGCACTCTCAGCATATCAGAATTGCTCCAGGGCCACCAGGCACCACTGAAGAGGCCGTCTGCCTTCCTCCTCCAGGCCTGCTAAAACCTCGGCCGCCTGCAGAAATCTAAGTTTAGTTGTTTGTGGGAAATCAGGCTTTAGGAAAGGAGAGGAGGCTAGTGTTGGGCTCGTGTGACATCTGTGGTTATCTGGCATTGCTGTTTTCTACCTGTTTGAGCACAACCTGCTCTGGGGGGATCCCATAGAAGGATGGTGCGTCTGTGGAGACTTGTGGTGCAACTTAACAACAACCATTAACAAATAGTGAGACAGGAACAAAGAAGCAAGTGAGAGCGGGTTGGATAAAGGAACCTTAAATCTCTGGGAATTTCTCTTTAAATGACTTCAATGTATTCCAGGCTCTCCCTTGTGCCTTGAGCTCTTTTCTGAAGCCCACTGTAAAGCAAAGCAAAGCAATGCAAGTGAATGGCAGGCTTTGTGGTTTTGCCAAACACCAAACCCTTTCCTTTGTAATAATTTGGATTTATAAGAATTCCAAGCTCAGTACATTAATGTGGTTACATGAAAGAGGCTTTTACCCATACAGTATTACAGAGCTCAGATTAACTCTCCCGGCCCTCACAGCGTTTCGTTAAGTGGGTGGGATCTGAGTGCAATCACACATAAAATATCTGCAGCTTTAGAAACAGTTCCGAGTTTTGGGGCTTAACCTTGCTTAGTACATGCCATGCTCTGTGCAATGCATACGCTCCATGTCGGCTGCTGCAAAGGCAAATATTTTGCCCAGTTTATTTCAGGCATTCCAGACATTAATGCTGCCATGTTTCCCTGAGGGGGACGAGGGCGTGAGAGGGACAGCAGCCCTGTCTGCATTCCCATGGTGAATAGTGGCCAGGCCTGCCTGCCATGATGCAATCCCACTCCTGGCTCCAGCCTTCGCACAGCAGAGCCCCACACCTCCTGTGACAAGTGCTGTGGGCCCACCCGTGTCTTGAAGCACCGTGGAAACACACAGATGCCTATTTGACAGTAACAATGTGATGTATCTGTGTGTTCCAGAGCCCTGACCTCACTGCTGGCCCTCACACCCTGCTTGGGTGCTCATGTTCCTGACTGCTCTCTGCCAGCGTGTGCGTTGAGAGGAAGGTTCTGCTACCTGGGGCCAGCACCATTGCTGTGTGAGCAGCTGTCTCACGCTTTGCTCTAGGAAATGTGATAGAACAAATGTGTAAAACTATTGAGTTCGTAGAGTTCACCTGTTCAGTTTTGTCTTGTGCCATTCAGAAGTGTTCTGTTATAAAGGAACCACACTGAATAATTCTGATGTTACTTCAATTTTACACCCACTGCAGAGCTATTGGATCAACAGAAGAAGTTTTATGTTCATCTCTCAGAGGAAACGTAGGAGTAATTATTCCTTGAAAAGTAAGGAATTTACTGATTTCAGACTCTAATATTCCACTATTCTCTATTTAAACTGTCATAAAATGAGAAAACGTTTGCTGAAAGGATCGTGGTGAACTCAGAATTACACTGTAGAATCATTACAGTTGGCAAAGACCATCCAGTCCAACCATCAATCCGTCACCACCATGCCCATTAACCATGTTACTCAGTTCCACGCATCATTTCTTATCACACGGTGACAAAGTACTGAAGATAAATACATACTTTATCAAGGGGAATACGATACCTCTTTAAGACAGAACATATATAGGAAAGATATATATTTTTTTTCAACAAAAGACATCAAAATCCTAAAACAGAATTGATCTATTTCAGCACACACAGTAAACTGAATAGAAAGCAAAAAGTCTTAAAGGATCTTCTTCTGTAAATCATAACCAGAGGCACTGTTAAGTCTGAGCAGACCTGCTGCAGTCAGCATCTTTTGTTGCAGGACTAAGTGAAAGTCTCAGGTCCCAAAACCTCTTTATGGTATGATTTAAACTGTTGAGAAAGAAGAAAAAATCTGACAGAAATACTTTTTCTTAAAGTGTTTGGAACTAGAAATAGAAGAGACATCATCCTCTGAGGTAAGTTAGCGAAAGGCTGGGGACAAAACCCTAGTGGGCTGACTTTGAAGCTGTTTTTCTTTTCAACTAAACAAAGTGCTGTTTCCTTCCACAGTCACCACCCTTAGCAGCAATATGATCTGTACTAACAGGAATAAATCTAGCCTCAACTCTCCTTGCATTTTCATCTCCTTTTTTAATTTTAAGAGCAAAACCTTCCGAAATTGTGAATAAATTTATCACGTTTTCTTTTGATGGGAAAAAGGTAACAAGACAGCCACACAAGAGAGTATTATTTCATGTTAGTTGAGACAAGATGTTGAGGGTTTAGAGCTGATCTTTTGTCTCTGCTCAAAGACAAATGGTTTAAAATTTATATGCATGCTTCTGTCCTGACAGCAAAGGGCTTCGACAGGACTCTCACTGAGAGCTAATGGCTCTTTGGGATTCTGCTCTCTAAGGTACCCCGGCATGAAATGGTCCCTCGCGATTCATCCCCTGTTAATAGCAGCTCCAAGACTACGGTCTCGCTCTTTTTTTTTTTTTTTTTTAAAGTTCTATTATCTCCAGCTGAAGCTGCCTGTGTTTTCATTGGATCCAAGGCCATGTAGCGTGGACGCTTTCCCCCCTCCGCTCTATTCTCTCGCAGTCCTCGGCAGACACTGAGGCAAACTGAAGGCCCTATTGAGAGCAGGGCCTGATGTCATCCCACCCAGAGAGGGGCCAATGAGCGCGCTCCCGCGGCCGACACAGACAGCCGGAGATGTGCATATCAACGGCATCTTAATAGCTTCTGGGGGCTTTTGAAATCTTTATTAGTCCATGGTAAACAGCAGAGGCAATGTGACGGTTTGTTGCAATGGACCCATAGCCAACAACTTGACAGTGCCATAGTCATGCAGCAGAACAGCACCAGCAAGCAAGAAAAAAGCTTTGGTTTAAGAAGTTATTGTAGATCTAAGGGAGACAAAGTCTCCTATTTTCATCTGTGGGAGATGGAGGCAGCTCTACAGCGAGGGGCGGCTGTGTGCAGGACACACATGTAGGGACAACACAGCACTGGGCCACCAATAGGCCTTGGGATGACTCTTTCTGTGAGCACCAGGCTGGCAGGGGTAGCCCAAATTGCCTGGCACTGCTTCCAGCAGGACATGAGCTCCCTCCGTGGCCAAGCCATGCTATCCAGCTCTGGAGAGCAGACATCATCGAACTTTAAATCGGAATGGAAGTGAGTGCCAAACATGGAGTGGGGGGATCAGAAGATGGTGCTAGAAAAAATCATTATTTCCTGAACATAAATAGCTAATTCATTTTTTAGTGTTAGACACTCCAGGCAAGGGCTAAGTACATAAAATTACTATTTGTAAACTTTAAAAAGTGGTATGTTGCACACCGTCTCTTTTCTGCGCACCTTGGAAATCCCTTTCACCACATACTCACGCAATGAACTCAGCTCTCTCTCACGGGCAAGCCAAGGCTGAGGAACATTGCTTATGCCATCAGCTCCTGTGGGCAGAAGCTGGCCTTGCAGCTGAAAGAGCCAGCCTTGTCCTTCTCCTGTCTTTTTCTCTCTTCCCTGTTCTGTTTTGTTTTTTTTTATGATAGCTCAAGTGTTTATGCAGCTCTATTACAAACAAGATGAGGGATCCAACCCAACTTAAAGAGCTGCAGGGTAAGTGAGCCTTCAGAAGGGAGGTCATCACACAGGAGATGAATTGAGGGTCCAAAGCCAGGCAAGGATGCAGGGCTTTCAGCAACAGAACTGCTGAAATCTCACTGAAAACAGCTGTAGGTCTACAGAATAAAAGCTGTTCATGTCTTACAACTGAAGGCAATCAGGAGTGCACAAAAATCCATTCATTTACCTTCCCTAAACCTGGTCTGAAGAAGGGGTGATTTGAAACAAGCTAACAGCAGCACGTCCCTTAGCATCATGGACAGGGAATCAGGCAGAACAATCAAGATGACCCTTCCAAATTCTGCACACACATTTCCTAGTGGCTGCAGAAAAATGCAAGGCTGTCCCCAGCAGCACCTCAAAAAGACTGATGCCACAGTCATCAGAGAAACAGGACTTGGGTTGCGTCACTCAGCAGCAATCACACAAAATCCCTGGAAGACAAAAGGACAGAGCAGCAGGTCTGACACTGGAGAGTTTTACTGCAGTTAAGTCGTGCTTGGGGTCTGCATGAAGAAAGCTTTGCTTATCACTTGTATTACAGGAGCACCTGAAGGGCCTAACCAGGATTAATTACATACATCTGGGTAGAGATGGTCCTTATGCCATAACAGATTTGCAACCCAAAAAGAAAACATGGGAAGGAGGGAAGTACAAAATACTTATTTATGAGGCAGTTTTAAGGTGTTCCAATAGATTCTCTCTGAGTTCTCTGATGGAACTCAGCACCTCTGAGACAGGCTTGGACAGGGCAGTCTATGATCAGGAAAAAAGAAAAAAGGCTATTTGGAGCTGAAGAGGGGCTCCTAGAAAATGAAGCGGGATTGCTACTCCGATTGTCTGCATAATCTGGATTTTTTTTTTTTTTTTTTGTCAAGGAAACCCACAGTAGGCTGCAGTGAAAAGTGTCAAAAGCTATCATTGTAGACAGGCAGCAAAAATGCTCAGTTCACCATACATAATGCCAAATGAAATACTAGCGCTATGTGAAAGGCAAAACAGACACACTCGTACTTAACAGCAAGATGAAATGACTGTGCATTAAACTGCACACAGAGACACAGCCTTCTACTCTTTTCTTTAATACCTGCAATTAAGTCTGGCAGATGCTTGTAGCAGCTGTTCCTGGGCCCCTCCCAGCAGTGCTGACCATTTAGCGGAGCAAGGCACCAAGTTTTGGAGCATTCCCACTCCCTTACTGCAGCAAAGGGGCACAATCATCTGGTTTTGACCTCTGGTTCTAAAGACCACTAAACATTTGAAATCTTTGTTACAGAGAACTGATTGCAGTTTTGTTCACCTCCTATCTGTAAATGCTCTGAATTGCATTTTCCGGGCTTGGCTTGGGTCAGATCTCTCTTTAACTCCTAGTGACAACTTCTGTGGGCTCCGATGAAAGGTCACTCAAGTTGATGCATATGTGTGCACGCACACGTGCAAGCTTGTCCCCAGCCAAGCACAACTTTCCTCAAGTGAAATTAAGAGTTTACTGCAACTGCTGCTGCTCTTGATTAAGATTTTAACTGGAAGAGGTCAGACCATGAGGTATGATTTCTGCCAGATTTCTGCCAGCTCTCTTAAACCAACACATCTGTGTCACTGCCAACAGTGACTGAAAAACGGCAGGATGCAAAAGTGAGAAAGCCCCCCACAAAAATCTATTAAAATGAGCCACGAACACAATGCCAATGTGGAAAGTCAGGGGGATATGCAAATGCCCGCATGTCCCAGAAACCCTAATCCTATCAAGAATGCAGAAGATGTTAATTTGACCATCTTTCACAGCTCATAAATCTATCTGTAGCAAAGCCAGGCTGCCAGATGTCATCAAGTAGCACTTCTTTGATGCTGGCACTTTCAGCATAGATGCTGATCATGCCTCAGTAAAGACCAATAGAGAGCATTGTATGTGTGGCCTTGAGAGCAGCTTCTCACATTTTGCTACAATAGGGGAAAACAGTGGGAAATGTGAATGACTGATTGTCAGAACTGGTGGTCTCCCTTGTGCTACTTTCCACATACAGAGCTATAGATTTCCCATTGGTTTTACAGTGTTAATATGCAGATTACTCTACCTTATTCTTAACAATTAGCAGTATATGCTTCTCAATTTCTTGACTTCTAAACTATAAATACAAGTGGATGTATTTCCCTTCTTGGAATCAGATAATCCTTATTCTGGAACTGCTTAAGACACCAAACAGCTTTGGCATGATCTTACTCTCATGCTTTTAACGTCAAGAATAGAACTATCCTACTTCAAAGCAAGTACGGTTCTCAAAATCAAAGAAATACATACACACATTTATCCTACTCAAATACAGGGTTGAAAATTGCCCAGTGCAATTTAGGTTCTTTATAATGAAACCGGATCAATTTATTTTGCTTTCACAGGTGTGTATGATAAAGAACAACAGTGGGTGTGTGAAGGTCTTACCTAGGAGTAACCTGGAGAGATCTTCCTTCCATCCAAACTGGAATGCCTTTCAACTTCTTGTTGGATCTTGCGGCTCTCTGAGCTCTGGACTGAAGCAGAGTCCAGCTCAGCTGGAAAAAGAAACCAGGCACAGTTACAGAGAACACTACAGAGAAACAACTGGAAAGACAGGACTTTCCAACAATACAGACCATTTCAGGCTGACTGCTATGTATAGGCCCAGAGATCCTGATGGAAATTACACTTTATCTAGGACTCGTACATCCCTGCCACACGCCGTGAGACGGCCTGCTGAGCCCCCGGGGCTGAGCTTGGTTAGTACCATTGCAGCCAAGCTGTGTGCACAGCCTTTTCACTGCAAGGCCATGCTCTGAATCCTGGTCTGACCTCCTTGTAAGTAATGACAACACAGCAATGCTTGTTTTTCCTTTTCAGGTAGCACTACGAAATTAGAACTAGTTCAGTTGAAAGGAATCTAACAAGACTGAGTACAAAGTAGATACAGGAATTCTACCAGGTTGAAAGAGATAAATCCTATGAAAAAGAAGAAATCAGAATAAGTTTTTTAAGCTATATGACGTACATCATTAATTTGCTTGGGGAATCCTGGCTACATTTTACCTTCAGAATTAGATCCAAAAGGACAAGTAAATTGTGCCTGAGTTCGTTCCAGTTCGTAACTTTACAGTATCTGTACTGCTAAATTAATAAATGCAGTTCTGATTAATTTTTCTGAAAATACTGAAATTCTCAGACAAACGCATGGGATTTTATCCCGTTTACTGACTTGAGAACACTGGTTAATCTAAAACCAGGAACCTGCTCAGTGAGTCCAACCCCGCTGCCTTAGCAGTGCTCCAGTTGGGTACAGACAATGAGCCAGCAAATCCCCCAACCTGTACTGCAGAATCAGTCCAGCCAAGGAGACATTTTAAACGGTATTTTTAAAATATTTTTTAAAGGAAAATATGTTATTTATTGATATCACAATAAAGCATCTGTAATACATAACAATTCACCCTATTACACAACTGATAAGATTTAAGCTATTAATTGTACAACATTGTATCATTACTTATTCGTCCTACAAAAGTAAACACAACCCAAACTTGATACAGGAAGCATTATAAGTCATACATTGAGTTAAAGTCCTTTTTTGTAAAGCTGGATGTTCTGGGAAAGGGGAGGGCTCAGGAGGCAGACAGAGGGCATACCTAACATGTAACGCTTTGCTTGCAGACCACTCCCTGCAGGTTCTTGGCTACTGAAAGCTGCTATGCGTATAATGTCAGACTCTTGTGTCTCTTGCAAACTGTTTTCATGATTTCAGCATGTCTCCCGGACTGCTTCCATCCAGCAGCACACCAGGTGTTTTTACACATAAAGCTACCCAGAACTGGCTTTAAAGCCTGTCTCTGAATACATCTTGCCATTTATAATGAATGTAAAATTCTTTTTAGTCGTTCAAAGTGTGAAATTACTTTGTATTTTCCTTTCTGTCATTATACAAGCATCTCGTCTCCTGTTGTCGCTGACAAAGTGAACTTTTAAGAGCAGTCCCATCCATAACATACGACTCCCATTAGAACTCCACCCTTGGACTAGTTGCCGTGTGCTGGCACCCACACCTTTGGTGCACTTGCAGGTCTGATTATACAAATGCTTACACAAAGACGTTTTAAAGATAGCTGGAACACTTACGAGGCATATCTAAATACGACTTTGCAGAGAAGGTTCACTATAAAGTTGGTTTTTTATCAATTTCAGAAGTTCAGCAATGTGACTTATTCTTCCCCAGCCTAAAGAGCAGCAGTTTTATCATAAATATATATATTTTTTGCCTTGTAATAAAGACACTGCCTGTTCTGTATCTTTAGAACTCCACCTGACCAACCATGTGCTGATCTCCATTCACAGAGAGCTGGCACCAATAGGAGAAGTTTTGCTTCTCTTTTTGAAAACCTACATTGTTTTTATTTCACATCTTTTGGAATAAACTGTCATTAGTCCCTTTACTGAGCAGTCAGATGTACTTCACTGTCCTATTGCTGCGTTCTGAATCCTCGCCTTATATCACACCTTTATATGACGTGCTTCAGAAGCCTCTTACATTTTGACTGGGACTATGCTAGTCTATGCTAACTGCCCTTACTTCTATCATTTTTCCCTTATCTGTAAGTATTTTCCATAATGTACCGTAAATGCTCCCTAAGTGCTGACTGAGACTTTTCTTTACGAGAACAGGTGCACTGTCATGAGTATTCATTATTCAAAAGGAAAGAACGACTTTCTTCGACTGCACGATTGCAACGCATCAGTAAAATACTTCAAATCAGGGAAGCACTATTCATCAGGCATTGCTCATCACATACAGATCTGCCTATCCAAATAGGACTTTCAGATTGTTTGGTAGTTCTTTCATTAATTAAAACAATAATTACAGTAATTAGTAGCTGCCATTTTGAGTATGATAATTAAAAGCTATTAAATGAAACACTCAGTTGTCCAATAAATATTATATGCACTAATTGATATACCCTTATTTTTGCAACAAAATCCATTTCTTCCTCTGTTGACACTATTTCAGTTCTTCCTACATCAGTCTCATTCTCCTGCTTACCCAGTATTTACCCGTTACTTTACCAGGTTAGCAAATCTACAGCTCTCTGACTGACCTATGTTGCCCATTGCCTCACTAAACCAAGTCACTTCCTGTACCCTGTGCTCCCATCCATGGAGACCTGAGCTGAAACTTACTTCAGTTGCACTCCTTTCCCAAGCCAGCTGAATTGATTCAGCAATTTTATCAGGATTACAGGAGAGATGGAAAGAGGCATCTGATCTCCACTTCCTTCTTCCAATCTTCTGGCTGCACTGAAGTCCCCGACCCCATCTGCATATGTTCTACCCCTCAACAGCATCTGCACAGGCGATTTAATGCGGTACCTTCATTTAAAGTATGAGCTGTTGTGCTGTTTTGATTGGCACTCATCTCTGATAGCATTTCCCAAACAATCCTTTTAAGAACTACTGCTTAGGATGTTTGCCTCCAGGTTTGGAATCCTATTTCTTTTCCTGGCACACATTATTTCCCGGGTCTAAAGTGATGGTTTTGAATTGGCTGCAATTTTCTCCTTACAACCATTTGAGCTCTTAATGAGAGCAGCTATTCTGAACTCCCTGTAATGTCTATACACTAACATTTGTTTGCCATTTTAACTCAAAAATGAGACAGAAATAACCATAACTTTACGGTACCCTTACTATGTGCATTTCTTTCTTCAAAGGTGAATAGCATCTCTCTCCCTTCCTGTCTTCTCTCAATTATCAACCTCCCCCTTTTCAGAGCAGAACACATTAACTCCAAACCAGTCGTCTACGTGCTTTTTCTCTTTGCCTTGCTCTCTGTTCTGGCCGCCTGCAGCTCTCCCTGGTCACCTGGGGAGGCACACAGACAGAGTGAAAACACACAGCCCTCCCTATGCTCCAGAGCACCATTCCCCACGCCTGCTGGCGAGGGGCAGCTCCAGGCATGTGCCTCCCTGCGTACCTTCAGCTACAGCACTTCCTCTGCTGCCACCATCCTCTGCCACTGCAGCTCCAGTGTTATTGCTCCTCTGTAGCAAATGAGGTTAGGGAAGCAGCACGTGTGTGCGGACTCATAAATACGCATGTACAGACACACACAGCACGATGCTTAATGGGGAAGTTCAGGGTAGAAAAGACAGGAGCAACTCCTTTTATACAATTGTCTCCATTCAAAATCAGTGCCACCACAGCTGCTGAACATTGGACACGCACTGCATGGATAAATCTCAGTTTTCAGTTACACACAGCAGAAGAGTCTTGCCAAATTATTTCTGAGTTTCTGAGAACTGAAGTCTGACTATGAGTACAGGCTTGAAAAAAACTAACATTTTCAATTTCTTTAGTTGAAGCATTTGTTTTTGCACCGATTACTTTACAAAATGCAGAATGGAAAGCTAAATTTACTTTTTGTGTTTCTGGTAACAACCTGGAGAGGCAAAGTTTTCAGAAAAGGTTTTCTTTGCAATTACACTCCCAAGATACCTCAAGGAATTTCATCACCTTCTGTCTTACTACAGATTTACTCTCCTGCCCTCTAGCGACCGTCTCTGTTTACATCCTCTGTTCAAGTCTGGTTTTGGAAACCTCCTACCAGACAAACACTCCTACTGAGAGAGCTATTTACTTTTTACTACCAGTAAGTTGTTTATCGCACTGCTACCGATACACTAACCTGAAAGGTCCAAATTTTCAGGCTGCTCTTCACTTTATAGAAGCAACTCAAGGCCATTTTCTTCCAGCTTAAGACCAGATAATGCAGTTTTAGATGCATAATAAATGTAGACAGAAGCGTCACCATACTAAAACGTCTGCACTGTCAGCTAAAGCAGTTAGTTAGCTATATACCAAACTGCAAGTTTCCACAGTATTTAGAGGTTTTTGTCCACACTTCTCTAATGCAATTTATTTCCCCTCTGCTAATGTAGTTTGTTGTATCTTGCATGGTAACGTTCAAAACGATGGGTCGACACACTACATCTGTAATTACTCATGCTACCAGAAAACCGGTGAATTAAGTTTATTTAGTGTTAAATGAATATGGAATGTTATACAGTACATGTAAAGACACTTTAGGATGAGTAAAGCAGAACTAATTGCACACGAGATTAAAGATTCACCTCAATAGTCAATATTATCAAATCATTACAGCTTCCATCTTCAGAGTGCAAGGTATGTCATGCAAAAAAACAGCTCAAAAAATCCCCAAACAGACAAAACCAGTGTTGTGGTACCACTTAAATCTATCATACCACAATATTTTACAAGACATTAGGTGATCATTCATAGAGAATGAAGCATTTTAGCAATAACAAAGAAGTTTTAAACATACTTAACAGGTTTTGCATGAACACCAATTCCAGCATTACTACACCAAAGGAACAGGCAACATGCTGGGAAAAGTACCTAAAAATCAAAGCCTTTTTTATTCATAGCCAATATTACTTTGTGCAAGAGAGAAGTTATGCAATCTTATTACTCAGATTCCCCACGTAACTGGGTAAGGTTCAATACATTTTTACATAGAGCATAATCACATAACCACCACATCAGCAAGACGTTTTCATTATCTTGACCAGTTACTACATTTAAAACCACGGCATGATAACATGGCCAGCAACCAAATTGTCTTCCGGGACACTGCGCTGCATGTAGAAATATAAAACAACTCAAATATACTCTTAACCACTTTAAACTCAAACAAACTCTAATTTGTATTTACATATTTTTGAAATATGTAGGTGAAAACTGCAGATGGAAGTGAAGTAGCATACACACAAAAGCTATGACAGGGCCGACCGAACCCATCAGCGCATTCAATGACCCGGAACATGACTTGGCACAGGGCGATACCTTTGGCACTCCTTTTCCACAGCAGAGGCCTTAGCAGAGCACTGCGGGCAGCCGCCACCATGGGAGAACTGCTGGTCCCACTTCTGCACTGCTCATCCAGCGGCCCGAGCACAAGGGCCCCGAGCTGTGCCCCCATCAGCTCCACTCAGCCGGAAGCACTGCAGGTAAGCACTCTTCTAGGCAAGCGCTTCAACTGCAGCTTGAACATTAACATGGAAGAAACACGGGAGATGACAGGATGGTTTTAACATTTCCACCTTGCAAGACTCACATCCTGAGGGCACCAACAAGGAGATGCATTCAGCAAAATAGTCATACGGAGAAGGGCCAAGCTGCCTGCCCTCACATTAGGAATGAACCATTTAACTTCCTGGCTTAAATGGAAGTGAGAGGAACTCGAGACAGACCTCCTTGAGGTTAACTTGCCAGCTACATTCAAGGAGAATAATTTATTAAAACTAACTTGCAAGGTCTACTAGCCTTGAAGGGAGGACACAGTTCAGCTATAGCTACAGTTAAATAAAAACTTCCAAAGGCATTTTACAGAAATAAAAATACGAGACTCTAGTAAAGAGGTGGAAAAAACACCCGAGCATTCAGTTGGAATATTTTCATAGCCTATCACTCTCAGGAATGTATATTTCATAAATAAAACTACACAACAAAAATTTGAATATTCAACCTAAAGTTGGCTATTTCTAAACTTCTTCAGATAAAATTTGTTTTCTCCCTCCCAAACGAATGATAAACCCTGAAAAAATTGGCTTTTCAAATCTATTGCGCACGAGCAAACAGATGAACGAACCAACGTTTGGAAAAAACCGTTTTGTACAAGGTTGCAGTTCTAAAACACTTATATTACAAAGCAATGTAAATAAATACCAAGCTAGTACAAAAGCTCTTATTTACAGTTTTACAAATGAAAACATTTTCAGTGTAAATGCAGTGTTTTAAAGAACACAATATTAGTAAAATGATTTCCTGTATAGAGCATCATATTCTGTTATATTTCAATGCAGTATTGTATAAAACCATTGTTTCAAGTTAATTTTTGTTTATAATTTAGTACAGGCAAACCGCAGTTTACGCCTGGAATGGTATCTGTTAAAGTGCTGAAAAAGAGGACAACTCTGAAATTTTAGAAAAACATACTATACATTATTAAAGCTTTATCAAGTCAAAAATGGCAGATTTTATTCACATTTGCTACCACACCACCTGTGGATGAAAGATTTTGTTCTCAGCAACTCTTTGCAGTTAACAGGATGGCAGCCATTGGTATCTTCTCATCCAAGTCTGATGGCTTCTCACACAAAATTTATCTTAAGCTTCAGCGGTGGCTTCAGGTTTCATGATCTGGTAAGTAATCAAGTATTCTGGATAAGCCTGAAAGAGCGACACACACGTTCTTTATTAATCACAGAATCGTAGGGGTTGGAAGGGACCTCCAGAGATCGAGTCCAACCCCCTAAGTTAAGTTTACATTTTCTGGATACATTCAGAATGTTTGCTAGAGAGGAAAAAAAAAAAAGTGCTTATGTCAAAGAAAAAGACAAAATGTCAAATGGCAGAATGCCTCGAGTATTCAGGCAACAAAGAAAATTCATGTTCAGCCACAGCTGGAGTTTAAGACAAAAGCTATATGTAATACATGGAATGTAAAGTGAAAACAAAACAACAACAAACGCTCACAAAAGGCAAAATACATTGCCTTCAAAAAAAAAAAAAAGTCTGAAAATCCAAACCAAAAAAGCAACTTACCTGCTCCCCTCTGTAAATGACGTATTCTGCCAGCGCCAGTCCATTTACACTGGGTCGCCCAGTAACTGAGTGATGTCCAGGGGGAGAATGGGCCATTTTCATAGCACTGAACTGCAGGAAAGACTTGCCCAGCGTTACACGACAGAACAGCAACTGCCTGTGTTAAAAGGAATATAAGCATCATGACTACAGAATGCCTGTATAGCTCTGGAAAGACTGTCTTCGTAATTTTAAACTGTTGCTTGAGGACTGTGGCACTTCATGGACACTTTGGTTAGTCTTCATAGTTTGAATTCTATAGTTTAGTTAAAATAGTTTAAATTCTGAAATTTCGTTTGGAAGGACAAAAGTTATGGCATCTCTGGAACAGTTGGTCTGTCTGAGAAAAGGGTTGGTATTAATAGCAAAAAAATACTTACTGGAGACAGTATGCTTAACAAAGCACTCAAGATTTTCCACTAAGCTTTCCCTCCTCTCCCCTTTTCCATTTTAATTTTCTATGGGTCCCCACTCACAAATTATTCATGCTAACATCATAGTGCACTGATGCTCTAACATTAGATTGCCATCTAACAGCCTGACTAGATGGACATTCTCTAGATCTCAAGAAGATTCTTATTTAAGAGTACCAGAAAATAGTATAAAGTGAATGCGGGCACAGACTCGAGGATTTAAGAACGTAGGTAGTGGCAGGGAGTGCATAAATCCATGTCTATATTTTAGTGTTTGAAGCAGCAGTGACACGACAGAGATGAACTCTTCCCAAGTCAATTCTCCTAAACACAGCATCTGAGCATCACTGAGTTTTCCCTGTCTCTGTAACAGGCAATCAAGTGGACAGCACACTGATACTGCTACATTTTTCACACAAGCAGCTAGCAGATCCTTCTTGCTCTCTACCTGTCTGATTTTTAAGGGCAAAGGCTTGTTACATACACTGAAGATGCTTGAACATTCTGTAATACAAATATCAAAGTTCTTTGATCATCTCTGCTAGGCTCAGTGTATAGCAAGCGCTAAAAAGGCCTGGTTACCAAGGAAATCTTTTCTCACAGAATCTGCTAACTTACACATCGTGTTGTAGACCAGCAAATCAAAATTAGATTCTTTTATGTAAAAGATCATAACTTACCTATGGCAAACGTAACAAGATCTATCTTTGTGAATTGGACATCCAGTGCCACCTCCAATCCCATACACATATTGATTGCTTTTGGAAGAATTTTCAGCGAAATAAATCCCAGCTCCAAACATGCCACCTATATAAGCATGTCTTTCATCAAAGCCTTTGTGAATGATTGCATTCACAAATGGGGAGCCTAAAAGAAGGGAAGTAAAATATTTAAAGTACAGCACGTAGAGATATGTAACAATTTTACTATCGTTCCCCAACTTTTTTCTTTTTGGCATACCATTTCCACACACGCACGGAAGGAAATCAATCTCCAGAAACTGTGAGCTCCAATTTACGTGATCGGTTTGCTGAAGATCTTATGCAAGGGATAGGAGCTGAAAGGTGTCAGCTTATCATATATTTACAAAGGTTAGTATCTCAAACAACTCCTGCTATAAGAGAAGGCTCAGTGAATCTGGATTCCCTTCAGCATGGCTTCATATTATAGATTCTGGATTGCACCGCTACACAAATCCCATTCTCTTCTTAAGTGGCATTTAAAAAAGAAGTTAAAAAAATACACTCCAAACACAACTGTGCAGTAGCTGTCTAAAGCATTCTTCTGTTTGTCTCTCCGGTGTTCTTTTTCACCATTTATTTACTTGCAACCAATGGTCATAACATTTAGACTTCAAGAATAACCAACCGAAACCCTCCACTAAAGAGTACTGATGGTAAAATGAGTATCAAAGACACATTCCAGCATCTCACCATGAAACAGCATCCTTTCATTAGCATGGTTATGATTCTCTTCAGAGACCTCTTTCCTCCTGTGAGTGTATCTTTCCCACAGCTTTTTGTTGCAGACTTTCTGAATCTGAAACAGTAAAAATATGTTTCATCCCCAAAATGAAAACGTGTTGACGTGACAGATTTTTAACATACATTAGTTATAGCACAACACCTTAAAATGCTTAAAGGATATTTCTTTCCTTAAAACTCAAGAAAACACTGGAATTCTCTAATTTATCCTCACAAGTATTATTCCAGTATAATACTGAGTAAATTGTGACTATATGTTTAAAAGTAACTCATTCTTAATTAAACATCTTAAACCTTCTTTACATTTAGCAGGTCCAGTTACAATTACACCTCGGTATCCCTCCAAGAACAGACTGATAAAGCCACCTACATAAAGAAGAGTTTTCATGGAAGAATACTTGCCAAAGAAAGTAAGTAAGGTACCCTAAGCAGAGGTATGCTGAGCACTAACAAAGCCCTGTGTGCGTAGACAATGCATCTATCCTACTAGAGAAGTGTAATATTAGGTTAGCATAAAATTCGTATTTAAGACATCAACAGCTTATAATTTTAACCAAAACAACCATTTCTCCAGGAGAAAATGCAAACTAAAATTCTAAGAAATTATTTAAAGGAAGGTTGCCTACTTCCTGTTGTTTTAAGCTGCTTTGGTTTTAAATCAAGCCATTCTAGGTCCCTTTACTTCCACGCCACAAAAGTTTTGTTTTCACTTCTTGTTTCCTGCTTTTCCCTGACATCTCCTCAAGAGAAGTAAACCCCTGTCTCCTATGAAACCTTCTATATTTTTCTTCAGATATTCTGCAATTTTCTGTGAGGTCCTTTTATGTCAAATTATCTATCACCCTTTTCTTTTTTTAATGTTTATCGACCTGTAAGTAGTTTTTCCCATATCACCCTATCCTTTGAATTTCCCTGGAGGATCATCTCTTCCCTGTGCGTGTTTAAGAACGATGCATCTCTTATGGAATTCAACAAATAAATGCAGAGCATTTTATGGACAAGTTAGGGATAATTTCAGCCAGAACACTGAGGGTGTAACCATTAGTGTTTCTCATGACACTGAGGGTGTCATGAGAACATGACAGTTACCTTTAAAATGTTGTATCTATTGAAGACTCCCCCAGCATGTCCTCCATCTCTGTGCTCTCGGACAGTACTCTGCATCTGAAGATTGAGAAAGATTGCCTTTATTCTGTTTGGTCTATTGTTTCTTCAGAACTGCCTTGTGTGATTACTATACTTCGGAAGGAAGTGACTTAAACATGCGCATTAACAGGCAGGCAATTGGTAGCATAGAATTTGTGTTATACGCAAGAGATCTTCTATACTGTAGGGTTTTAAAAACACAACTAGCAATAACAATGTTACTAAGAAAAAACCACAAATCTCATGAGCATGGACCGTGTGGTATAATTAAGATGGAAACTTGAAGTATCCTTAATGCAAATTTCTTACTATACTTACAGACATTAATCACACTGAAATTGTCTAGCAACGCTCTTTTGGCCACATTTGAAGTTGAACTAATGGAAAATACTGAGAAGCTACAAAGAAAGGCATACCTCCTCTTCTACTGACTGAAACTCCTTATCTTCAGAGGAAAGATCTATGAGAAGAGTTCCACTGCTGGAGGTGTTCAGAGTCAGGTATGGGTTAAGTCCTGTGAATACAACAAAACATAACAGCAGTTTCAGAAACTGCTTTAAAACTGCCAGTTTGGAATGATCACCAGTAACAGAGTTTTAGGAGATTTGTTTTCTGAAAACACACTTTACAAGATGAAGAGTTTTGCCAAAAATAAGGCAGCAAAACGTCTCCAATGATTTACGTTGCCTCCCATCAGCAACATCTATTTTTGAGGATATCAAAAATCCCTCAAACTACTTCACCGGTTTCAAACTTTTTCCATATTTCCTTTCATAATCCTTCCCCATACATTACTATGAGAACATCATAAATGTCATCAAAGCATAGCAGCTGTGTTTGAATACAGATTAAAATCATTTTTTATTTATCTGAGGATGCTGATCATTCATTCCATCCATAGGAATGAACATTTCAGGCACACCAACCCACGTCACTGTGCTTAGCTTGGTATTTCCAGCATACATGATAGGGCAACTACACATAAGCTGCTGCCTGCTTGAGAGTTCATTTCAACATCAGGCAGTGGAAAAGCATGCAACTTGTCCTTTTGCAGAGTCCCAGAGTCTGCAACTGCTGATAACACCATCATAAAGAACAATCAGCCTGCGGTGCTTACAACAGAAACATACTTCAGTATATGAGCACAAGAGCAAGATACAAAAAATTAACAAAACCATGGACAGACAACAATGCCGCTGCCTGGGATAACCTGAACTATTAATGACACAGATTCAATAAAAGCAGTATTACATAATAACGTGAAACGAGTACATACCCTGCTGTCCAGAAATCAGCCTTTCAACTCCTTTAATGATTTTGTGCCTATGGCCGTAAGCATTAATTCCGATTTCCTTCAATTCTTTATGTCCCATTTCAACCAACACATCAAGTGTTATCTAGAATGGGAGATATATCATTTTTTTGTACAACAGCATAAACAGAACGGCACAGCCACCAACGACAGCAGAAACATACATCACAACTGCTGAGGCAAAAAGTGAGTTGGAAAATATACACGACTTAAGATATTATTCTTGTCCTTGGCTCTGACTCAACTGTTTTCTCCAAACTTTTGTCTGCAAATAAATATGCTATGAAACACACAACCAAGCAACTGGCAACATTAGCAAGGATCATGTTTCTGACTGAGAAATAAACACAGAAATTACAAATCAGTATGCACTACTATTCACCACGTATACCTCTGAAAGGAAACATGGCAATACGCTCAAACTGGTACAGACACTCTCGTTCACAGGTTTTACTTATACGCATATAAATTTTCATATATATAATACACACCTACATTAACATATATAAAAAATTCCACAAGTATAAACCTTTCCTCCATTCCACTCCAAGTTGGAAACACTGACTTATTTTAAATATACCTAACTACACCATTCTAACCAGTCAGCACTTATTTCCTTGATTTCTAGCAGAGTATCTGGAAATAAGCGTACATACTCACCTGTTCTCTCTCAAATATGTCAATCAAATGTTCAAGGCCAAGGTTCCGCACAAACTGATTAATGCTGAAATCTACACCTGAAACTGGATAAAAAGAAAGACCTCAGAAGAAACGTTCATGTATGTACTACATAACAAATTATACACAATCTTACACTGCCGGTGGCGGTGATGGGAGATAAAGAAATTCCTGGCCTTGTGAAAATAGAAAATAAATATCTGTGTTGCTAACAAGTGACAACAATCAGTCAACCCTAAGACTGCAACATCTGTGCACGTGTGCACACACACACAAGTGGTCTTTTTGCCTCTGAGAGATAAGCAACAACCTACCTAATAGAAATGGGTGTTCAAACAGCAAATATTTTGAGAACTAACATGTTTAGAAGTAACCTGTTCAGAACATCCGGTCTAAGCTTTTAGAAACTGGATAAAGTTAGCTGTAAAACAGTGCTTGGTATGGAGTCAAATTTCATTTGATTTCTCTTTAAAGACACAGCTCATCATTCTGAGTCTGTACAGAAGAAAGGGAATCTTTTTAGCATTTTCTCCTTACAGAGCATCTTTAAATCTTGTACTACAAGATTTTTAGACTTCTGCTCTTCATTAATGACACTGTAATGAATTGTAATGAATAGGGACATTGTGTACATTCTAAGTCACAGAAACCGTGCACATTCTGTGGGAAACTTCACACATGTATTCTATAATACAGTGGAAACTGTTACACGTTCCTAATTGAGAAAGCCTCACCTTCTTTTTTCTCCAGAACAGTAGCTCCCTCTGCACTGTTTGTACCAACAACTGATGGAAGTTCAGAAAAACTACCGGACAAATTGTCAAGACTACTTGCAGCAGATAGACTGGATGGACTGGATGGAACAGACGACAGGGGATCAGCTGTAGAACCTGCCGTCTGAGATACACTTATAACCTGAGGCTTGTAGCAAGATGGTAAGGCAGAAGGAGGCATTGCCGCTGTCAATAATGCGCTGACATCATCTGCCTAAATATCAGAAGACAACTTACTAAAACAGAGGAACATTTTCACAGAGTTGTTTATCCTAAACGCATCGTCATTATTCCACACTTATTCCTAAGTATACTGAAATACAAACAAATGCATATTGGAAAACATATCTACTTTACAGTGCAATTCAACAAAGAGACCTTTTATGTGAACAGCACAGATGATTCTGTAAAATGTTTATAAATACAAACAGTAATAAGACAAAAAAGTTTTGACTTTGATATTTCCTAAAAGCTTATGAAACAGTTGAATAAAATTAAGTTTGCGGGAAAAACTACTAAAAGCTTCTGTCTTTTTTTTAAAAAAAAAAAAATTTACTCTGAGTAACTTTGGATTGCATTATAAGACTTGGAGGGAGAAATAAGCCATCAAAACCTTAACTGCCAGACAGTGTCCCAAATTCATGTTGCTAAAAAGTTTGCTTACATTTGATTGCTACAATTTTTGTATTAGTTAAAATGTAAGTATTGAATTAAGAGCATCAATTTATAAGCACAAATTCTTTCGGTGCTCTTTTTTCCCCTACTCCATTTTGAAGTAAGCCTCAAGCAAGACAGTATTTAAAGGCTTAAAAATGCTCTGCTGTCCGTATTCCCTGTCAGACACATACAAACAAGAAAACCCATAGCATTTTCAACTCCGCAGGAGTTGCCCTATTAGAACTCTTATAAAGAGTAGTTTAAGATGAGCTACCACAAGCAGAAGATAAGAACAGATTTCCCAAGAACCCCAGCACTTACAGTGACCAGGTCTAAAGGTGTTTGTCCTTCCTGGTTTTTCAGAGTAGGATCAGCCCCATGTGCCAGCAACAAGGCACAAAGCTGTGTCCTTCCTTTCTGGGCTGCTTCATGCAAAGGTGTGAAAGCCCATTTGTCTGTAGCATTCACACACGCGTTATACTTAATAAGTAAAGCTGCCACATCTACATGCTGGAAAAATAAAACCATCAGGTATATTCCAGTGTACGACCAAATATTAAGTTCACTCACAACTACTGCTGGTAACTTCTCTGTAATTCTCATTTCGATTTTCTTTATAATGCATTTTACTTCGCAATTACTATAAAAGTAAGTTTTAAGATGAGACGTTTTCTTCCTGACCTACTACATACTGGTAAAAGGCTACTATTCTCTTGTGGGGGAAAAAAGAAGAAAAAAGAAAAAGAGTACAACAGAATTCAAATCCAGAAGAATTAAAGACTTGACCCAAGCACAAAGATCCTGAGCCACAAACATCCAGTATCTCAACACCGGGAATTTTGTTGATAAAATCAAATTGGCACAGTGGAAATGAATTTTGTGGAACACCTCTTGAGCTGCTGACTTCGCACGTGTTCACGTTCAGAAAACTGAGCTCTGTCAATTCATATCACTTTTACAAATTCAATGAAGTCCCCGCATATGACAATAAGCTTACTACAATTGAGTTACTTCTTCTCTTTTTTAATAATAAGATTGCATTACAACTCAAAAGCAAAAGCTTTCTAAGAGTATTGGCTCATAATACTGTCACTGAAATGCACTGCATTTTTTTTTAAGTAACACAATATCCTCAAAGGGCAATATATTTACCCCATAAGATGCAGCATTATGCAGAGGGATCAAACCTCCTTTATCCTGAGCGTTCACATCTGCTCCATGCTGTAACAGGTACTCTGCAACTTCCAAATTGTTGTAACCAGCTGGAAGGGTGCAAAAGGACAGAATAAACACAACATACCTTTAAAGACTACCTCAATAAGCTGCAGGGAACGATAATTCACTTAAATTACTTAGAAGTTAATACGTCCCTTCCAGTGAAGACAGCACATTATCTGTCAGAGAAGACAGCTTCATCCTACTTAAGGCTAACCAATTTTAAAACCTCTGTTAATATATGCCCAATAAAAGACCCTCTTGGGCTAGACAGAACAGGAAATTGTTAAACAGTTTAGAAGAGTGGAAGAAGACTAATATGCATAGAATTCTAAATTAATGACTTTAGCTTGAGGCTAACATCAAACTTACTTAGACGTAGTAAATATAGCTACAACAACTTATTACTAACCTGTATCAGTTAAATAGAACACTGACCTGCTAAATGTAGTGGTGTTGAATGCCGTCCTTGCGTGTCCCGACAGTTGACATTGTCAGGTGAACACAGCTTTTTAACCCGGGCCAAACAACCCTTCTTAGCAGCATCTAGTAGAGCTGCATCTCCTCTAAGTAGGTCTTGAATATCAGTATCGCCATCTTTAACAAGGTCTAAAGGAGTATTTCCATCTCTGTTTTTCTTTGTGGGGTCAGCTCCATGCTGTGCGCACAAAAAACAGGTGCTGAGTACACACGTATGCAGAATAAATATTGTGCATCTTAGGAATCTTTCACCTTACTAAGCAAATATTTTCACACATTCTTGACTCTTTCGGAGAGAGCCTTCCACCTACTACGAAAAAACCAATACACTTGCCAATAGTTGTCCTCCTACAGAAAATGATTACCTCATTCATTTAGCAACCACAAACCAATTTCTCCAAGAAGTACAACCACACTTCAGGCTGAATAAGAAAGAAAAGAAAGTAACCTCTCTCAAACATATGTAATACCTGCAATAGGAGTTTGCAAATCTCATATTTTCCTTTTGCTGCAGCTTCATGTAAGGGAGTAAACTTCCACAAGTCAGCTACATTGACAACTGCACCATGTTTAACAAGCAGCTCTGCAACCTCATAGTGACCATATGAGCAAGCATTATGTAAAGGAACAAGTCCTCTGGAAAACAAATAATAAAAAGGTTATCTTAAAAAAAAGTAGAATCTCTTTTCACAGCCAGATATGAACCTAAAGCACAACATACCTTAAACAATTAAATTGTAACAAAAACACTTTTGAGAAAATTACATTGTCCATAGTAGCCTAAAGCAGTAGAAATATCTGCTACCAAAGTGGTACGAACGCCATCAGCACTCAATGGAAGTAAAAACAGAATAAAAAAATTCTGATGCTTGTCTCAAGTACTGCAAAATGTTTTTGTGGATATTCTGACAGTTTCACTGTAACAGAAGTGCCCGTGAAAACAAATGACTGACTGAAGAAAGACGGGATGCATATCAGCTATCAAAAGACAAAAGCTCATGAACGTAAGTTATAACAGCCATGAAAATATACAACAAATTTGATTATTTACCCCTTATCTTTTGCATGCACATCAGCTCCATGCTGAAGAAGATATTCAACAACAGACACTCTATTGTATCCAGCTGCAAAATGAAGTGGTGTAGACTGACGCCCTTCAATATCTCTGCAGTTCACACTTTGAACCGTACACAGTTTCTGTGAAACCCAACAGACAAAACAGGCATCACTATATATAGTGTAGAAACACGTTAAATTTAGTCATAAAATGGCATTACATGTATCCAATTTTGGAAATTTTTTTTTTTTGCATTTTAAAAACTGATTTTTAAATAGAAATTTTACTTTACATAGGTTGCATCCCCTGAAAAAAGTAATTACCTTCTCTTCCCAATCTCACATCTGTGACATACACACATTTTTAATCTAAGAATTGAATACAAATTCAAGAGGTGGTGAACATCAGATTTTGTTATCTGTAGTTTCTGCACAATAGAAAGGTGTCAGAGTGAATCGTAACTTTACAGGAAGCAGTGGGAAAAGCTATCTGTTTGCTTTTTTGCTTTGAGAAATGACAGTTTGCCATGTAATTCTCACTTATTTTTAGGACAGGATTAAGCTTACTTTTACAGTATCCACATCACCAGCCTTCGCAGCCTCCAACAATTGTCTATCTGCATCTGAATTACCCAGAGGGATTCCTTCTGCAAAATAAATGAGATTGTATGGCAGATAATTAACTGTACATAGTTAAAATAATTTAGGATAGGAAATAATTTCTGTATTTCAGGTATTTAAAGGAAGTCAAGGATTTAATGGAAAAAGCTATTCAATCATAGATAGGTTTTGTACTTTTTTATTATATGCAGCTGTAGCTATCAGCTCAACAAGTGTTTAAAAAGTTGCCTACAGGAACACGATTCCCACCAATTGTAAAGTACTGTGAAACCAATTAAACATTCAATTTCAGAATCAGACTAATCTTAAGAAACTTACTTACGCACACAGTATCTAAACCTTGCTCATTAAAATCTACGTAGCCTGTTGCCTCTGCTAACAAATGCACAGCAACATTTTTTTTTTCTTTCTTTTTTTTTTTTTTTCCTTTCTTTTTAAACCCATTTTCCACTTACAAGTCTGTGCCCTCCCCTCCGCATATCAGGACTTTTACAAAATGGTCCCAGGTGGTTATACCATGAAACATTCTGAGCCGCTCCAACAATCTGCATACCAATACTAGAGATTTAACCATACCTATAAGCAGGACCTTTCCATGTGCATGTGGTTATGGAATAAGAATTGAATAACTCAAGCCAGCTTTTACCTTTTGTAAGAAGTACTTTGTTTGTTTGTTTGTGCTCACTATCATTCCTTGACAGAACTCAAAATAGCAAGTAAAACTTGCTATCACATTACTTCTTAAATCCATCTTGAATAAATCAGTTGTACCTTGCAGTAGCTGTTGCACACTTTCATTCCCCATTTGTAAGGCTGTAAAGCCCTGCAGAGACACAATGGAAGGATCACATCCAGAACTCAACAACAACCTGCAAGTCTGGAGGTGACCACAATGTGCCGCTCTGTGAAGAGAGGTCTGGCCAAGGTTATCCAATGCATTAACCTAAAAATAAAACAGTATCTTTAGAATACATTCTTAAAAGAAATAATAACATCAAAATACTGTTAAAGCTATTTTCATTGCTGACTGGGAGCGTTTCACAAGTATTCTTTCTACTTTGATTAGAATAACATTCTGCATATTTTCAAAGGTCACGACATTTCAAAAGATAAGATGAACAATAGCTGTTCATAGTTATACCTGCATTTACAGAGGAAGAGCAGACTCATTTTAGAATCACGGGAATAATCCCATGTGCGTGAACACGTGTGAACAAATAGTTACAGCAGTTTTACCATACAGAGTAGTCTGTAATTTTCACTGTGCAGCAAGCATCTTTTGTGCCAGTGTGTAAAGTCACTTTTATCTCTATTGGCTTACTGTAGTCTTTCAGATTTAGGACTTTATAATAATGTTTCAATCAAGGCAACCAACATTCAAAATTCTGTACTCAAAGGTTATCTGTACTTCCTACTGTTCCACTGGTTTTGATTATCACTTTGTAAACTTTACAGCAGTCCACATCCAAAGGCTGCATCCAAGTTTCCATAGCGAAGAACTTAAAATACCAGTTTGGAGCAACCCAAGCCCAAAATTACAGAGCATCTCCTTTCTGCATTTTCTTTTTGTGGAAATCTGGGTCAAAGCACTGTACTGATTTAACATTTCGCTTTCACTGTAACTTTTACTGGCACACAACAGTCTACCTGTTTCACAACTCACATTAACCTCTTGTTCGTGCACCTCCCTTTTTTTTTTTCTTTAAACAGAGTATAAATCCTCCTTCTTGATAACACAGCACGTAACACGATTTTGTAAATTTGTAATTAACATCGTAAAGAACCATGACTGCACATTTTATAAAACCAACCAAAGACAATGTCTCCAAGTCATAACTGTACTGCTGGATTGATAGTCTGTGTCTTAAGAGTATAAATCCAAAACTTCCAAAGCAGATTTAGCCAAGTGTTTACTCTGCTCTCCATTCTCATGACAAGGAAAAAGAACAGAAATTAAACAACAAGAGAAGTACAAATATTAACTCGTACCTTAGCTTCATGTTTCACAACTACTTCAACAACATCATTATGAGCTTTTTCTGATGCCACGTGCAGAGGAGTCAAGAAGCTTTAAAGGCAAAAAAAAAAAAAAAAGTAGTTTAGAAGGTATTTTGCAAAATCTTCTAAACAAACATTTAGGAGGATTCACTTGCAACCACTCACTCTTTTGTCTTTTCATTAATGTTAGCTCCTTTTCTCAGCAGCAATTCACATACTTGTTTTCTCTTAGGATAAGGAGATGCAGCAGCACAGTGCTGGAAAAAAACATCAAAAACTATTAACATTAATAACCAGTTGGCAACACAAGGTTTTATTACTTATTAAGAGCTGGTTGTGTGCAGAGTCAGCATAAAAAGTAATACACAAAGAAGCCTATTAATTTAAGAAGTTCCAGATGAACTCCTTAGATTCATTCTGGTATTTTCCCAAACTCTCTCTCAAAAGATTTTAAGCTTTACAAAGCAAACACATGCAACTTGCTAATACTCCTAATTAGAGCATCTATAGAAGAGAATTTATGCAATGTAAGCAAAAGAGGCAATTTGTATTAGTCTTAAAATTACTCTTAAGCAGGTTTTTTTTTTTTGTTTTTTTTTTTTTTAATGCTAGACACTGGTCCGAATTACACAACTATGCTGTTCAACAACGCAACTGAGTCTTCAACTACTGCCTACTACATTTAGGTCAGTCACAATACATGTAAGACATTTAAGAAATTCTGAAATGTTACCAGTGCTGTCTCATGTGTTTGAGGATGCTTGAAGTTAACTGTCTCCAAAGAAAGATGTTTCTTTATACGAGCAACATCTGATTCTCTTGCAGCTTGTAGCAGTGAGTGACCTTTGAATTCATCTTTAAAGAGAAATACATACGTACCAGAACATTACATTCCTTAGCACTAGAAAGATCAAGAAGATTGATTCTTTCAGTTAGACGAAAACACTCATTTTATTTCCTGATAGGAAATACAAGGGGCTTCTCCCCCTGCAAGAGTCATTGGTGCAAAAAATTTCCAGCTCAGACTTAAGCTTTTATACCACTTGACAGAACTTACTAGCTAAGTCAAAACACAAGAATTCCACTTTGTTTCTAAACTAAAGCCAGAGACATCCAAGTCGACTAAACAAGATCTACTTCACCCACCAGGTTCTAGGTTCCACTCTTCGCTTATGTACTAGTCCAAGAGTATCTCTACTTCTGACCTCCCTTTGGGAAACCATTTCTAGTTGCCACCATGAAGTCTAGTGTAGTATTTATTAATTATTTTCAACATACCCCAGAGTTATTTTATATATATATATATATATATATATATAAATATATTATATATATATATAAAATAGATAGATATATCCCTGTGTTTGACCACACAGGGACAGAATTTGAAAGCATTCTTCTCAACCTGTTAAGTACGCTGAACAAAATCAGCACCTTTCATCAACTTTTTTTTTTTGAACTTTTAGTGATTGTGGTGTACACAAAACAAACACAGTCAATGTTCAAAACAGTTATTTTTGTCCCTTTTTTCCAAAAGATACAATGGAATAAAGATGAATTTTCCAGCAGTCTTGACTCAATGACAGGAGTAAATGGGGAAAACAAAAGCGTACTGGTAAGGTCACAAGAGAAAACGTATTCAGTGAAGAAAAAACATCCTGACCACATATAAAACTGACCTACCTTCAGAAACATTCTAGCAACTTTAAATCTTAAGTAGTGAAATAAAATGCCAAGCATTGCACAATTCAGTGTAAAGTGTAAGCATTTTCCAAATTCAACTTCCACCGGGTCACTGTCCAGGGAACCTAAACATACAGTCCAATCTAAAACTGCAGAACTGATCTCATTTTATACTCACATGCTAACCGTTCTTTTAATTGGGGTGTTGGAGCCAAATCAATGGTGCTTTTGTTGTGACAGTTCAACAGTGTTGGGTCAGCACCATAACTTAACAAAAGAGAACATACTTCCACCCTGTTCTTAGAAGCTGCTTCATGCAGAGGAGTGAACTGCCACAGATCCATTGCATTCACACATGCTCCGTGCTTGAAAAGGAGGAAAGAAGATACAATATCAAAACCAGACTTCTAGAAAAAGACTTATCAAAGCAGTAGACTGTTAAAATAAAAATCAAAGCTAGTATGGAAATGGCATCCAAGTTATTTTCCAGATTTTCACATTCAATATTAGAGAATACTTCAGCATATTGCAGTTTTTAATCCTCTGGTGTCTCAAAGTTACATTTACAGAAGCCAAAGGCAGGCTTGTCTCATCAGGCCTTCTTCTCTGAAAATCAAACAGCTCATCTACAGGTCAAAATCTGAAGTGTCTAATTCAACTACATCAAACCACTTCTGGACAAGCTCCTATTTCTTGTTGCTCTAGAAAAAGTCTACGGTGAACAGCTGCACTACATCAATATACATTCTGTAAATGTCCCCAAGTAATGACAGCCAAGATGTCCAAAAAGAAATAAGCAAAGTCAATCTCGATTCAAAACATTAAGTACAAAGTTCTGCAAGTAATGCTCTTGGACTTTAACATTTATGTAATTCTTCTCCAGACACCTTCAGTTCTAGCCATAAGGAAGTCTGATTGGACATGCTCATTCCTAGCGCTCCTGTTAAACTGTAGAGCTCACAGAAAATAGTTCATTAATTACTGGAGCAGATACCCAACAGGAAATACAATTGCAGCTTGGCAGGTAAGACACAAGGAGTGGCTAGGTACGTTTTTTGTCTAGTACCAGAAGTAAAGATTCACTTTACAACTGGCCTGTGAAGTGAAACGAACAAAAAACTTGTCAGTTTATACTTACTACAATATATGCTTCTTTCAATCATTTTTAACGTATTTTCTTCTAAACCTGAGATTAGTGGGGACTGAGATCACAAGGTAGAAAAGCAGCTACTTCCTGAGCACCCAAGCAGCCCGAGTCATCTGACAGTACCCCCTCAGCTGTTTTAATGTTCATGATTTACTGTGACAGACGAGAATGGATACAGTTCAGAAGCCCCTCTGTGGCACAGACTCTTGCAGGGCACATCTGGAAGCCCTTGGTTTAATGTGTATCATACTTTATCTTCAAGATTAACACAATTCAGATAAGTCAATTCAGTTGACACTGAAAAAGTTCACATACTTTTTCTCTGGGGTGCGGGCTATGATTCTGGGCCAGAATTTATGCTGTAATGTTCAATCCTTCAAGAAACTTCTACTTTTCTTGAGTTCATAATATTGCTCTTTTTTTTGGCTTTTTTTTATGGGTGAGGGTGGAAGGCTTGAGAGCAGCAGTACTTACTTGATGGTATAAAACCATTTAGCTTCTAAGACAAGTTAAAAACAGAAAGCACATTTGTGAGAGGAAAGCTTCCTTGTGAGCAGAAAATTCTGTAACTTCAACTTGATAACTAACATACAGCAAGCAGAATCTATCAACTTTTAAGATTTTAAAAAGAAAGAAAAATTTAATCAGTCTCTTAGTCTAAACTGTTCTTATTTAATATTATCCAATCTAACTTTTTTTTTTCACAGACTAACCTTTACTAGAAGCTCTGTTACTTCATAATGACCATAGGAACAGGCATTGTGAAGTGGCACCAAATCTCTATACAGGAGAGAAGAGAGAAATTATCTTAGTGCTCCTATTCAAATTCTAAAATCTAAAACATTGCTTATAATACTAAGATGCATCTTAAACATTAAAAAAAAAACACAACAGTATCTGGGTTGTTCAAATGAAAATGAGGGGAAATGAGAAGCTGGAGAAGAGCCCACATAAACTGATCAGCCTTTTTCAGAAAAAAAAACACGTAAGTTAACAAGAAGGTGAGAAATGAATTGCACTCTGTAACAACAGAGCTAGTTCTAAAGTCTGCTTCACATTCTACCACGCTGAATGGTCTTAGGAGCCAGTGAGAAATTATCCAAAGCGCGCTCTTCAACTGGGGGCTAGTAAGGGAGAAATGACAAAAGTGAATTTCCACACTGAATGGACAAAGTTGCCTGATTAGACAGCTATCTACATAGCAGTGAAGGGATCACAGGATAAAAGGATGGATAAAGTTTGCTTGCCATAATATGTAACGTACATAGGTATACATACAATGAAAAACATATTTTAAAAGTATTTTACGCAACCATAAACAAACTCAGCACATCTACATTTCACTACATGTTCTGAGATAACAACCAAATGCTTAAAAACATAGCCTACAGATAACTCTGAAGAACAGATCTTCAATTTTTCATCACTTTCCAAAAAAGTCCAGAAACTCACAAGTAGGAATAAAATTAAGACTAGGCCATTACAATATTTACTGACTCCGCAGTGATTTTCTGAAGTATTTTCTTAAACAAAAATAAGTTGGCTACTGATACCTGAAAGGCAACATATTTTATGGTCAGTTCTGCTTGGATTCTTTTGCTTCACAATATTTAAGACTGTCCACATATTATTTTTGTTATGACAGAAAGATTCGTTGTCTCAGCTCAGAAAATCTTCATAGTTAAAATGTGTTACTATCTCTCACCTCAACTCTGAACATTTTCCATCTGAACAAAGGAAAAATGAACCTACCCCTTGTCCTTAGCGTGCACATCAGCCCCATGTTGCAGTAACAGCTGTACTATTTTTACACGGTTATACCCAGCTGCTAAATGTAGAGGAGTAGACTGAAATGATAGAACATAGCAGTAATCAGTAACACAAAACCAGCACTTGGTTTTTTTCTTTTTTTTCAAAACTTGTTAACAGTACTAATTACTGAAGTCCTCAAAACACCTGTAATACCAAAAAAGCCCAGAGTGTTTGAATCAGACGCCCAGTAACTATGTTCATTTTTTACTGCCTACTTTTACAGACAAAATTAACACAAATCCTGAATCTGCTTTATTTCTAATAAGTTCTGGAACAAGCACCTCTTGACAGATTTTTGAGTTCTGCAATTCATTTCTTTATGTTAGACTGCCATATCCCTAATAACTTTGCCAGGACAAACAAGTTGCTTGCAAAAGGGGAACCAAGACAGCCAGCACAAGCAATGACTGCTAAATTATAAATAGCTTATGACAAAGACAACAAAGAGTTTAAATTGGGTTTTTAAAGAAAAATACCTTTCTGCCGTCACTTGCATGACAGTTAACATTCAGTGGTGTAAGAAGAGACATCATCTTTTCCTCATTTCCACTCCTGTAAAACAAGATATGAAATAAGCAGAATTCTTGTGTTAGCAGCTTATGGTCTCATACTCTTCCTTGCTGTAACATTCTGCAAATCTGTTCTAAAGTTCCATGTCTGTTTATTCATTTATTTCAGTTCTAAAGGCAAAGCAAAAAAAAAGTGTTTATGTAGTTATTTTTTGTCGCTTTATTTACAGAAACAGGCAAAGCTCACTACCTAGATGGAATGGCAGCTCGTGGATGTATATATTCATTACACAGAAAATCTCCATAGAGTTCTAAAAATGTAACTAAGTTCCAGACATGTTCGTAAAAATGCATACCTGGCACTTTCTAAGAGCTCATCTTTCTTGTATTCACCTGGAAGATAAAAGAGAATTTCTAAAGTTATTAAATAAATATCCATATATTTAAGTTCTTGAGTTGAGGCTTACAATTTATCATCCTCTTTCAGAGCTACAGGGAGCTAAGTACTAAAAATTTGACACGCTATTTTCCAACTGTTATAACGAAGTATTTATCCAAAACGCATCCTGCCAATGACACTATTAAGCCATACAGGGAATTTCTACCTAGAATTCTAAAACAGAAATGAGTTAAAGTAGCTGAGGGGAAAAAAAAAAAACCCACACAAATGCAGTATTACAATCATTGGAGCGTTATTAGTTAACATAATCTAAAGATTATCACGTACCAGTCAGCACTGCTTTTGCAGATGGGTCTGCTAAATCCAAAGCTGTTCTTCCATCTGTGTTCCGGATGGTCGGTTCAGCACCATGCTGCAGCAATACTTCAAAATGCAAGAGTATTTCATGAGAAGACAATTTGACAAGACAAGGCTTATGAAACAATGTAAGCAGCAAGCAACAACTAAAAGCTATTGCTGGTCCCAACTTCCCCTTTCAACCTTCTGACCTCAGAATTCCTTAAGGGCACCTGTGAACTAGTGAAACACACGAGGAAAAAAAACCCAGCAAACAGAAGTGGAATGATCAGAAACAAGCAGGAGGGAATTTTAGTGAAAACCTGAGACTGACATATGCCCTAAAACCAGCAGCTTCCTCTCAACAGGTCCAGAGCACACTGCCTCAAAACCAGAGGTGACTATTCCCCAAATGGTACACAGTGGTAGGAAGTCAAGCACCTTCATAGATAGGGGCCAAACAGGCCACGTTATATATACTGCCCTCCAGATGAGCTCTTGAATTAAGTGGAGGAAGCCACCCAGCCAAAACACTGATTTCTCAACCTCTCCTTCTACCTCCTCCTCTCTCTTAAAAATTATGTAGTCAATATACATAACTATATTGATGTGCTCAACTTGTTAAAATTTACTTTATATCCTCAGCTAACTTAACATGACTGTGATGAAAAGAGACAGAATTAATTCATTATTAAAAAGTTTTGTTATTTCTAGTGCGCTATGAGTAACAGCAGAAAGCCAAATAAGAAGTTAGGTTGAAGCAGAAGAGTATCTACATCTATCGATCACTGAGAGGCATTTTTCCCCTCAATGTCAATCTTGCTCAACGTTACTTGGGCAATTAACAAAAAAACAGATCTAAAAATGATAGTTACTTTGTTTCTCAGAAAACTGGCAGGAATTTAAGTTTATCAGAGATTTTTAACCCTTACAGTTAGTTTCATAAAGTAAAAATGCTCTTTAAAAGGTTATCAATTTCTTAAAGTGAAAGAAAACAAGTCACGGTAGAAGTGCAAGAAAGTTACCAATGCAGACATCTGTCTTGCCCTTAATGGCTGCTTCGTGAAGGGGAGTGTAATTCCAATTGTCCCGAGCATTAGGATCTGCACCATGCCGCAGGAGGAGATTGACAACTTCGGCGTGACCAAAAGAGCAAGCATTGTGAAGTGGGATAAGGCCTCCATCATCTCGTGCATGGACATTGGCACCGCTCTGCAGTAAGTATTCGACTACATCCTTCCGACCAAAACCTGGAAGAGAAACAGCTTTGTCTCATGTGCTGGGGATGAAAGAAAGGTGCAGGGGAAGACAAATCCCTGCCCCTCATACTCATATTGAAACAACGCATTTAAATGACAGCAACCACTCTAAATAAAAACCTCAGCTGGTGTTTCTTACTAAAGGAAGGTTATTTTCAAAAACACCCAAAATTATATTAAAATCAGTAGAAAAGTAATATTCAAGATTACTAAAACAAAGAATATCTTGGTAGGGCTCCCATGAATCAACAGCTTCTTGCTTGTATACCAAAAGGACAGACTACTGACCACAAATCCTCTTTTTCAGTCACTTCGTGTGGCCATTAAAGCTAACACTATTTTGTATGATAATCTGCCACCCCACAGCCCATCTGCAGAAGGACCAACAGATGAGCTCAGGGAGCAGGAGTGGTGAGCAACTATAAACCAGTGCATGCACAAGTTATATTTTAAGTAAAAATAAACAAATCATATAGCATAGTATGAAAATTATTTCACATCGCTTGTTTGTAAAAATAAGCAGTATGGCTGTCTGCTCTCTAAGGGTTCATTAGCACAATGAGCACACTGTTTTCATCCTTGAAACTCTCTCTTAAGAAAAGCCTTAGGAAAGTAAAACATTTATCTGAGAGCATTTATGATGAGCATGCACAAGCGTAATTTAAAGATAGCCAGAAAGTCTACTTTCAGCAATTCCCTACGTGAGTGTAAAAACTTGATCTGAAGCACAGAAATGCTCTTACACCTTCAGAGGCAATTTTATACTCATGTCATTCATGTTAGCGTACAACAAAAACCTATGCCCACCTGTGGCTAGCAATGCATCGTAAGTAAAGTAATGGGTTCTTTAAAGCCAATTCTATAGCTACTACTGCTTAACTTCAGCTGTATCTTGCACGTTTATGTAATGGCACATACACCATTATCTCAAACTACTGCCAACTGCGTCCATGCTTTATCTTGGACTTTTGCAAGAGGACACAGTGACTCAGGACTGCTGCTCCCGTGCCTACACAGTGATGCACTAAAGGACACAGCCTATAAAATTCCCTCAAAGGCTTCATGAAGACCCGTCTGAGTCTCAGAGTTATTAGGAAAGGTGAGAGCCGTATGTTGGTGTACGTGCACCAAGCACCTGCTGGGTAACGACCCCGTATGCACAGGACTTGGCCTTCCTTTAAACACCCGCGTTGCAAACCATTTTCCAGCGAAAATTGAGAATTGTGTGGGATGAAGCCTCCACATGGGAGCTTTTCCCTCAGCCCAAATCACTGTGTGATTGCAAACAGCAGCGCACTCAGAGACAGCGGGTTTAATCTTTGTTACAACCCAACCTGCCTGGCCTCAGCAGGCAGCCAGGAGTCAAGGCAATCAGAACCTCAAATGGTGTTTCTTCCTGATAACTGCACAGCGTTCCAGTGACAGAACCACAGAAGCACGAGATGTGCCAGCATTTTATTTACAACAAAACTTTCCAGTTTTAGTTTCATCACAACTGAAGTTTCTCATACCGCGTTCCTCACTAAACCTGACTTCAGTGACTCTTTCTCCCAGACAGACAGTAAACAGAAGCCTGGAGCCCCACGAGGAAAGCACAGAGACCCGAGGCTCTTCATCCTGGACAAGAGAAGACTCAGGAGATCTTATCAACACTTAAATTATCTAAAGGGCAGGACTTGAGTGGATGGGGGCTGGGCTCTTCCCAGCAGCACCCAGTGACCAGGGGCAATGGGCGCAAACTGGAACACAGGAAGTTCCGCATGAACACAAAGGAAAACTTCCTTACTGTGAGGGTGACAGAGCACTGCAACAGGCTGCCCAGAGAGGTGGCGGATGCTCCTTCCCTGCACATACTCAATACCCACCTGGACAAACATATTTATTCAAACTTAGTTTGCTAGCACCTTTGCGAGAACAATCTCTATAGAACCATATGTAAAAAATCACCTTCTATACAACATATATCTGAAGAGCCACGCTGTCTACATATTAAATCATACGCAGCATATTTGTCATTCTTCCACTGAATTTTTCTTGCATCTTCAAAACTTCCATAAATTCTGTTTCTAGGGTGAATGCATAACCACAATTTGCTGAATTCTTACCGGATCTATTCAGACAAGACTTTTCACAAGTGCCTCAGTCCTGCAAACATATCAAAACTCCAGCTATTTGACGACAGACTGTTTGGTATCCGCTTTTGGTACCACTATTTTCCAGAAACTACTTTACTAGTTGTGTTAGAAAAACCTCTGATCCAACATTCTGCCTCAGTTACGGATCTGATGGATAAACATCACTCATTCTTGCATAGAAGGCATCGCCACCCATCAAAGCTTTGCCGTGTGCTCACAGTTCTGAACACAGAAAACCAGTGTGAGTGTCAATCCACAGCAATATGGCTAATGAGCTGTGGAAAGCCTCACTGTAGGTGTACAGAATTCACTCTGTAGCCCTCCAGTCAGTATGTGGGTTCAATCAAACACAGTTCATACCCATAGCTTCTTTCAGGGCAAAGCCAGCCCAGCTGGGAAATACCCCCATACTAGGGGGATAGCAACACCCCCAAACCACCTGCACTTATGGTAGAGTGGAGACAGAGGATCAACTGCATTAGACCAGCTTCTGGAACTTGGCTTTAGCATGAAGTGTGCTGCAGGGGCTCCCCACAACCTTGTGGGAGCATCCCTACCAGAAGGCACCACATACAGAAGCATTTCCTATGGGAGTATGTGCGCAGAGGAGGGGGCCAGGCTCTGTGCAATCACCTCTCTTATTTCCTCTGCATGTTCAAGGAACACAACCCTTTCTGGCATATGCTGGATAGTGGCTCCTCTCTGCTAGTAGTCCACTGCTGCGAGAATGGCTTCGATGCTCTTTTATTCTAAAGCTTTTCTTTTTGCCTCACAAGTTTCCACCAGAAGACCAACTAAACACTATCACAGCTTGCAACAATGCAAGATAGCTGGTCTCACCATCACACTTCATTTCTTACTGCAAACCAGCAGAGCTGCTCAGCACACAGAGAAAAAAAAAGAGCATTTGTGTTTGTTTGTTTGTTTTTTCCATTACACTGACAGTTAAAGGAAAAAAAAAAGGAACCAAATTCAGGACCCAGAATATTCCTAAAAGAGAAAAAAGGCAACACAAAAACTATCTTCATGTTTCAGCGCCACCTCTTCACAAAACAAAGCCTTGCAAGTGAATGAAACTAGTCAGAGAAGTTTTGTAACATTTTTTTCTAAGAACACGCACCTAGGCTAAACAAAGCAAGAATACAACAGACTTTTGCTTTTACTTCCTGGAATGCAATTCCTTCAGGCAACAGAGACAAAAGAAGCTGGTATTACTCAAACCGAGAATAACATGGAAAAAGCAAAACAAACAAAAACATTCTTAACCCCCAAACCAAGGAGTTGCTTATGACCAACTTCCAAGTTGAGCCTACTGCTGGTAGAGCCCTTTTTGCTCTCAGCCCATCCGAAGCAGCGGAAGCGCATTACATCAGGACATTACACGTGCATTTTACATCCTGCCTCAGCCAGAAACTTTCTGCACATCCTACAACCCTATGAGAAACGCAGTTAAATCCTCTGTATCGAGCTTGACGGGGATAGAAGCATGGACAAAAGCACTTACACACACTCATGCCTTATTCTGCCTATTTAATGGAAAAAAAGCTTTCAATAAGTTAGAAGTCCTGGTTTTTAAAGCCAAGACAGATCAGCCTTGTCCAGAGAGGCGAACTAGGTCACTGCCTATGCCCACAGGCACAAAACAAAAACAAAACAAAAACCAACAAGCAACCAGCCCCAAAATCCAACCTAACAACCCAGTTCTACAAAATGCTGTTAAACAGTCTCGTTTATTTAGAAGTTTATGAGTGAACAGGCAGGGTTGGTGCTTATGAAAAAATAGCTGCAAAACTCTCTTCCTCTGACAGGATGCTTTATGCTGTCCCCTGGGCTCTCCTGCTGATCGAGTTTCCCAAATCTGCGAATCACAGCTGTCCTGAAAAAGTAGCTCTCAGGAACTCAAATCCATTAAATCTACTGCATGAGAGAAAATGGCATCTTAATTAGAAACGTTTTCCAAAATAATTCACTAGGGAAAAAAAACTTCTTTATTAGTTATGCACACTGCCTAGCTGAAAGCGGCTGCCCCTCACACCCTGCCTGCCTCACGGTCCTGCCGCTAAGGCTGCAATCCAACCAGAGAAACAACACGAAAACAACAGCCACAATCGTGTCTTTGTCTGAAAAGGTGGTATACAGTCTTCCGGCCAGCCACCAGAGACAGCAGTTGTTCTGTGATGTCAGTTATTTGCCTAAGTGCCAAATTAACAAAGTCTATTTGTTAACGACACGAATGCAAAAAAACTTCGGAACCGTGCTGTCGGGCACCCTCCGTGGGCGAAAGGCTCAGTGAGCAGGGCTGCCGAGGGACCGGGAGCACTACGGGGACGCTCAGCGCTGCCCGAGCCCACACGCCGCTGCACAGCCATCACTCGGTGCCACGGCCCCACGGCCGGGCCGGGCCGTTCCGTTTACTCGTGAAACGCGGGAGGCCGCCGGCCCCACCGAGCCCAGCAGCCGGACACCGGGGGCAGGGCCGCGCCCCCAAGGCAGGGCTGCGGCGGGGCCGGCAGCGACTACGGCCGAAGGCCGCCCCACCGCCCGGCCTGAACAGGCTCCGCGCTTCGGGGAGGCGACGATGCGTGGCCCGGCCACCCTCGGCCCTCCCCCGGCGCCGCGGATGCGGCGGCGCGGCCGTAGGCCGTACCTGCGGCAAAGTGCAGCGGGCTGGACTTCCTGCCCGCCGTGTCGCGGCTGTTCACGTTTTCGGGCCGCACCAGCCGCTTGACCCGCTCCACGTCCCCGTTCCTGCAGGCCTCGAACAGCTCCCGGGCCGGCTCCACCGCCGCGCCGCAGCCCGGCGCCTCGGTCAAGGCGGCCGCGCCGCCCGCGCACCGCCGCGCCGCCATGCCGGGCCGAGCGGAGCTCGCTGCCCCACTCACAGGCCGCGGCTCCGCGCGGCGGCAGCCCCGGACGCGCGCCGCTGGGCAGAGCGCTGGGCCCGGCGCATCGCGGCGGAGGGATCCAGGCGGAACGGCCGCGCAACCGCAGTCAGCGGCTGCCTCGCTGCAGCCAGGAAGGGGCCGGCTTGAGGCGGCGCGCATGCGCCACACGTGGGATCCGACGGCTGCTGCGGGAGGGGCGGGGCGGAGCCGAGCCGAGCCGTGGGTCCGGGCCTCCGCTGCGGGCTGAGCGTAGTGCTTGGGCCGCGAACCGTCTGCGGTGGATCTCCCTGTGCTTTACAAGCGTTGTACCGTTTCGTGCTGCTTCCGCGCAATAAACTCTTCCGGCCCTAGTGCTGGCTCTTGTTCTGCTTCGCAGAGGCCGTTACCACTGCGAAGTCAGTCTGACACTGGATTCCTGTTGCACAAAACAGTTTTCCCAGTGCTTTTTCACAGGTTGACAGGAATCGCAGCATACAGCAGATACATGCTGGTTTCTCCCGCAGCTGTAGAAGTGATCGCATGCTGCTTAATGAAACGTCGATTAGGATGTGCTAATAAACTCCACCCCCCCCCCCCCAAAAAAAAAAAAAGTTAAGAGTGCATTGTGGTGCTAATAACTTCCTGATGCAATTAAAGAAATAAACCCTAAAGTAGTTATTTACATAACAAAACGTATTACTCAAAAATAAGTGTTTGCATACTTACGGAATGGGAATGACATAAATTAAACAGTTTGCTTTATTCTGGAAAAAGGGGGGTGAGGCCCTGGCACTGCTGCCCAGAGAGCTGCGCGTGCCCCGTCCCTGGAGATGTTAATGACTGGGCCGGATGGGCCCTGGGCCCTGACCTGGTGGGGGGCACCCAGTCCACAGCAGGGGGTAGAGCTGAATGGGTTTTGAGGTCATTTCCAATCCAAGCTATTATACGATACTGTGATTCTATGACTGCCAGTTCAAGGATTTGAAGAAGAATAGAGAGTATCTTTTAAGCCTAACAAGCCTAATGGGGAAGTCTGAGCTCAGATGGGACTAACTAGAACGGGATTAATTAGGTAAGTTTGAAATGTATTTTTTCACTCATGCTATAATCTTTCAAAAACACTTTGGAAAAGGTAGTTGACAGGGGCCAGAAGCTTCCTGTTCCGCAGGCAGGAAGGATAAGTGCCTCCAAACTCAAGCTCATGCAGGCTATTGTTACAGCAGTAACTTAAACTGCCGAGAGCCAGGAAGGGATCTAGCTGCTAATTTGTGCCATTTAGTCACTTCCATTCTGTTAAACACCACTCCTCTCTGCAATAAGGTAGTTAAGCCCAAACTGCCCGTCCCTGCTAATGTCTAAATTGCACCCAGGATTTTTTGTGGGGAGAGTACCAGCTGCCCAGGCCACAACTGTGCTGCAAGAACAGGTCAAGGTCCAGTGCCCCCAGCTGTGTAGTTTATCCAAGAAACAGGCACGCAGCCAAACAATAGAACTGTGACCAAAGGATGCAGCCAGCACAGGGACAGCAAGCACACGCTGTGACAAACAGCCTCATGTCATCCCATTGGCTTTCCTCCCCTTGCAAGCTGTGCTCAGCAGGCAGGAAAATGTCAGGCCGTGGCCACTGTTCCTCCTCAGATTGTCACACACATAATTCATCTGCTGCTATGCGTGCGGCCATAACGCTCTGGCACAAACTGTCACAGATATGGTGCGTGGGCCTGAAGCCATCTCAGAGCTTCCCAACAGCTCCTCTGCAGCACTGTGGTTTGTGTCCTTTAATGCCAGCTAGGCGAACAGGGCCGAAAATACTGAGGAAACACAGAATAAATAACAAAAGAGTACCTACAAGCTGAGAGCTAGAATCCTGGTTACTTCCTGAAGCACCGCATTGCCTTTACTCTTCAGATCGTGGGGTTCGGAGAGGTGGTGTGGGTCAGACTCAGTGGACCCCAGGCAGCCCCCTGGTGTGGTGCAGGCAGGGAATGGGCATTGCCAGGTCCCCCTGAGCCTGTCTTCTGCTAGGGAGACTCGTGGCAGAGTACCTCTCGGAGATCCTAAGTATTTATGTGTCACATCATCCCACCTGGAAGAAGCAGGCAGTCTGTGAGCAGGCCAAAAATCACAAAGCATACTTCTGGGAAACACTTTTCATTTTACCCATGATAATAGTGTGATGTACAAAGTGTAAGAAAACAGGATCTGCAGAGAGAAAACATACAGATTTACTAACACTGCTGGAAAAGATATACAGGCTTTTGAGTTCATAGATGCTTCTTCAGGCCTACAGCAGAAGTAGCAAATGTGTTAAGTTCAAATTCATAGAATTACAGAATCAGTAAGGTTGGAAAAGACCTCTAAGGTCATCTAGTCCAACTGTCCACCTGCTACCAGTATTGCCCACTAAACCATGTTCCTTAGTACCACTGCTTCCGTTTCAAAGCAGACAAAGAGGTTACACATCTGTGGAAGTGTAAATACCTGCGTCCACACAAATGCATCCTGCTACCAAGGCCCTTGAAAGAAGTTTACAACTGGAACTCATTTTTACTAGTTTGGTATGATCTCTACTTATGTTTCATTGGCAAAAGCCATTCTGAAACACCACTGAAAAACAATGAGTTAGAAAAAGGCCCTGATTATAAAATGTATTGCTCTTTTGGATCTAAAAGTAACTCCCCTTCCTTTTCATACCATTACACTAAATTACCTATATGCACGCTGTCATCCCTTTCCAGTACGGTTTCTCAACAGCTGGAGTGTAGAACTACAGCAGGGCACTCTGAATGGAAAATTACTTTTAAATGTACTCTAAGAGCAGGATTCAACTGGCCTTGAATTCAGCGAGTCAAAGACTTAACATTTCAGACTTGATTGCCTTTTATAGGGTCACATCATGTAAAATAAATCTACTTTTAAATCACACTTCAACATTTGCTTCCTTTGTGAAATAAACTGTAAAATACAGTAGAGTTAGAACACCTCCGCTGAAATATATTTGCCAGATCTCACCCAGTGGGCGCAGCAGGGGGTTTTGTAGAGGAAGAGGGTCTTGACCCCACTGCTATCAGCACCACTCAAGAGTATCATGGTGGTGTGATGGCCATTCTGTGTGTGTCATTTGTGTAGTAGCTTCTGGCTACGCAGCACATTTATTTTAGCGGTATGACCTGCCCTAACTGGGACATTATTTTTGAAGAGCGCTTAATTTATTTAGAAACCTGCCTGGTTGGTCGCTAGAGGGCAGGAAAGAAAAGGGGATGGCTGGGTAGGGACAGTCAACAATAATTAATGGTGTACATCAGGAAATTATAACACATGCCAATAAAGAAAACACCTTTTGAGAGAGAGAGAGAAGTGGCCTATTAATAAACTTTTAAAACTACGAACAGACTTTCTCAGTGCAAGCTACTTTTCCAGAATAAGAGACCAGTAAATTTAAGAAATAAGAGCGTACCACAAAATGAAAACAGAGCAGGTTACACAACAGTGGATGTGTGTGCAGTCACTGCTTCAAAGGAACTCACTTTCTCCCTTCTCACCCCATCTCTGAAGCACTTCAGTAACTTGTCTTAAGCAAGCAGGCGCTCTGCCAGTCGCACTCTGTAGTTACTGGTTTGTATGTTCCAGCTTTTCTTTACCAGCAGATGGGGGTAAAGGGGAAAAATATAAAATGTTGTTCCGGAAAAAAAGAAAAGGATAGTTTTATATTTTATATTTTTGAGGTAGTGAAAGACAGAAACTGAGTATCACAGAGAGGAGCAGATACATAAATAAGTGGTCCATACAGGAGATGAAACTACAGCCATGTGGTGCTGACAGCCTGCAGTGGCAGAAGATGCAGTCATCAAAATGCTGTATCTGTGTATGCAGCAACCATGAATACTGTTCAGCAACATGGTGACCAGCTGTAAAGCTGACAGTTCACATGATACGTTTAGGAGAGATTCTTACAGGGAGAAGGTTGCGTTCCTCATGCCAAAAGCACAGAAAAGTATATTGAATTAATGGAAACTGGATTGCGTAGGAAAAAAAGCCTTCCATCCCAGACCCTTGGGATTTCTTAAAAATGATTCATTTTTTTCCCCATCAGAGACTACTAGACAAACACACACATAGAGGACTTAAAAGAAGCTTTTGTTTGCTTTTCTGCAGTGCCCCAAACATATCTGGGAGGACAGAGAGCATTTATAAAAGCCTACGCTCTGCATGCACAAAACCAAATCACAGACTGCCAGCACAGGAACATTGGCAGAGGCCTGGAGGATTAGTGTTTGTTTTTAGGAGGAAAGCCATAAGCAGCAGAGGAGCAGCAGGGCCAAAGATAGGCATTGACTAAGAAAACAGATCCATTTATCTCTCTGAAGTACAACAGTAGGAAAAAAGCTAAAAGTACATGGGCAAACTAGAATGTCTATGCAACCCCGACATTCAGCCATTCTGAAGCTAACCAAAAGAAAGAGGCGGGGAAATCTATATATCTTAGCTGAGAACACGTCTAGAAATGAATGAGATGGGAAATAATCTTTGTGAAAATTCATTCTAGCAGGGGAAAAAAAAAAATAAAAAAATCAGAGGAGCAAGAGCTACTAAGAAAATCTCTCTGCATTTAAACTGCAGGTAAAGTGACATTAATTTAATAATGATTAATTAATTCCACATGAATTTGTTGTCCCAATTAAGAAAAAAAAAAAGGGGTTGGTGATGTTCAGGCATCTTCATAACTTATCCTGGGCATTTAACAGAAGCATCCAGGTTCTCTATGCAAATAACAAAGCAAGCTGGCTTTTGGGCTCTTAGTTGCCTCTGATACACTTGACGTCTTACCACTGATGGCATAAGAAGCCCATATGTTTAATATGGATACCTAATTTGCTTGCCTACAGTATGTAATGTAAATACCATGCAGAACATTCAGTGTGAAACAAAACAAAGAAACAACTAAGTCTAATCATTTTTTTAAAAGGTGGCAATGTATTGCTCCAACTACTTGTACATAGACTGGCAAAGTGTCATTTCAGGATAAATCTAAGAGAGAATTTCTCAAGAATTCAAATGACGTCGTCGTGGAACAGCTAGCTCCTCAGTCTGAAAAAAAAAAAAAAAAGCTATTCTATTCTTGACATAAGCTGAACCAGTGCAGTTCCTTGACTCAAGAAATAGCAACAGTTTCACTATGAGATAATAATGATTAAATCCAATGTATTTCAACATTTCTATTCCGAAGGATTCTACTGAAAACTAGTCTGTGGTGCTGGTTCAGAAGAGGAATTGTGATGAAAAGAAGGAACATGGTTACAGCGGTATTAAAAACAGAGATGAAAAATTAAAATCCTGAGACTTCCTGTGAAGAATACAGTTACGCATACTCCAACTGAGTGGCAGAAAGTAGGAAGTAGGTTCAAAAGCTTATAGGATTCAAACTTCAATTATCTTAAATTATTGGTTGGAAAAAACAACAACAATAAAAAAAACCAATCTATTTAAGAAAGGAGGACTGTGAGAAATGAACACAGTTATTTATATGTCCTGCTGAGCTTAAGTTACCGTGGAGTTAAGCCAGTACACAACAAGAAAGTTCTCCTTTGGGATTTTTCCCAACATGTTATCACTTACTGTGGCCAGAAGGGTATCCTCGGTGGAAAAAAAATAATCCAATCTATTAAAACAATTCTTATGTACCTGTAAGCAAGGTTTAAAATCTGCATTCAAAGATAACCAGGTAAACACATTCGCTTTCCTACCTGAACGCAGAGTAGGCAGCCACTCTGTATTTAAGGGACTAATCCGCACTTCCGTTTCATATGATGGTCACATGAGTAAACCGAGGACAGATGAATTTACCAAACCTCCCAGATCAAGTGAAAGCAATGCAAGAGTTGGTTATGCATTCAGGGCAGCATAGAATTGGAGCTAATGATAGGAAACCCTGGGTGGCTAATAAGTTCTAAACTAATTCTATGCTTGAGCTTTCTTAAAAGCAAACTAAACTGCAAACTGAAAAAGAAGTCACACGTTTGTCTTCATTTTGAGACTCTGCAGCATACGCCTTTGTTTCTGCAAGCATAACGTGGCTAAGTGCGTGCAAGAAAAGTATCTTCCAACAGTTTCCATGATGCAATACAAAAGGTTTGCTGAATTTTACACAAGATTAAATCAGTAGAAAGATTCGATGAATATTTAGCTCAAAAAGGGGCACTGAAACACGATAACAAACTAACTCCTTATCTATAGCAGATTATTATTATTATTTTGTATTGTGGCTACACAGGCTGCAAAAAAATAATCTTTCCTGTTTTGCTTTCATTGATAGACTATTAATGTTATGTTGGAAAAGTCCTCTGTCAGCCACAAATGATGATACATTACTAAAGTTCAAACTGTTTAAACTTAGTTTTTGTCTTTTCATTTGGATTACATTTTAGATACAGGTTCACAGAACTGTCAAATAGAAAAGGACTACTTCCTTTTCAGTTGCCTACTAAAAACTTGCTAAGAAACATATTAGAAGTCAAAGGTCTTGGGCATCACTGATACACACAAAACCCACAAGTAACTCAACTTTTAAATTGCTCTTCTTGAAAGAAGAGATGATGATATATACTGACAAGCTTTGCTATAGCCAATATTATACATTCAAAAGATGGGATAATATTAGCAAAATGAGTATTGTTCCTTTCTATCATAGTCAATTAATGTAAACTAAGGGAAGTCATTCACTGAAGTACAGATTAAACTTCTGATTCCTGTAAATTCTATCAAGAAAGGGAAAATTTTGAGGGCTTTATTCAAATAGTTTATTCTATGATTATTTCTGTGATCCACTTATTTCTGTAATTCCTCATAGTGACAGAGAAGTTTCTTCCGCATAGGTTATAGAAAGCCTTACAGCAGTTATTTATGTTTTTACTGGTGATACTGTTTTTTTACTTGGACAGAAAATACCTTGATTGTTGAAGTGCTGCCTTACAGTTGCCTTCAACATCACGGTCACACAGTGAAATATCCCAGCTGCCTAAAAATAGTAAATCATAGTGCTTGTATTTCACCTGAGACTCTGATTATTTGGCATGGCATGTACCCACCGTGCACTTGGCCAGTACACCCAGTGCCTAACACCTGATAAATTCCTCTTTAGATGACAACACTTTTGAGCGTTTAGTGTAATCCTAAACGTAGGTTTGGTTTTAGATATGTTTCAGGAAATATATCTCAAAGTTATCAATTTTGGATTTCGGAGGTAATTGAATATGTTTCTACAAAAATACAAGATAAGCCCTTTTTGTTTTACAGTAACCTAAATGTCAACTATTGCTGTTAGGGTTAAGTTACATAGGATGTCATTTCAACAGCAAAGTAATTTGGGGATAAAACTAAATATATCTCAGGGATAAAACTAAGCATATCTGGAGTCCCTCCAGGAAAGCAAGTGGACTTCTCCCTTTCCCTCCAGTTTCTTTGCCTTGCCAGGCTCTTCGGCCTTCAAGATAAGGTCTCAAGGTGCTGGCTGAAAACATCTTCCACCTCACTTTGCCAGTGCTCACCCTGTGTTATGGATGATGCCTGCCTCATAATCCAAACAATTTCAAAACTAGAAAGTGAACAGCTGGAAAACTACACTGGAGGAAGTTGAGGAAGTAGCAGCCATAATTAAGATCCCAAAACCTTCAGACATCTGAAATGCAAACATACAAAATAAATGCTCTATAAGCACATAGTAGTGCAATATAGTTACAACTGTAGATTTTTTAATCAGAAATATCTTCACCAACTATTGTTTCTTTGTTGTCCTGGACAAATAATGCAGCAGTGCTCTTGCTCTCCTTCTTGATTCTGTCCACACATGGAAACTCTTCAGTGTGCATCAGATACTCCCTGCAGTGTGTACAACAACACAGGACCTAGCTGTGGCCCTCTTAAATTGTAAAAAAAATTAACCCTATGCAACAGATAAGCACATGACAAAAATTGGCCTCATTTGTATTTGCTTCCAGATAAATAATATTCCTAAAATAAATAAATAAATATGGAAAACATGCTGGTTGCTAGAAATCTTTAACTTTAGGCAAACAAAACATTTTTATAGGTTGCTGTAGTTGGACACAACTAGCAAAGCCCCAGTGTCAGCTGTGCCCTCAGTGGTGCAAAGCACAAGAAATTGTAGCAGCACACACAGGAAAATACACAAATGCTTTGCTGCTTGCTTTATCATTCAGTCATTTTCAACTAGAAGAAGATCTAATGAATTTACTAGGAATATCACTTTCCTGTTTCATAGCTGATTGAATGATTTGAAAGATGCCTGCTTGCTTTAGTAAACATTTGAGTAAGCAAAGTAGACTTTTTTTTTTTTATGGTGGATGGTTAGATATGGTGCAAGAATTAACTCTGATGGAAGAGTTAACCCATGAATGAAAGAAGAGTTAAATGAAAGCAGATATGCCGCAGAGCAGTGGTACAACCACCCACTTAGTTACGGAACTGCTATAACCTTGCTATTATTGATGGTCTGAGCATCAGAAATTCAGGAACTCCAAACCATGCTCCCACACAGGACAAGCTCATCATGTTATTCAAGACAGAGATTTGTATATGTGCAGTGGGATACAATGCAATGGAAAGTACCATGATGATAGTAGGGTGGCAAAGTCTTCAGCTACAGCATATAAGAATGAGCTCAAAAAAAAAAAAGCTGCTCACCTTTGGAAGGCCTCAGGCAAGCAGTGATCTCCAACAAAAGATGCCCCCACCTCCAATGCCAGCCCTTAAGTGAGGTCTGGGAAGGGGTGGATCCTGGCTCCATCCCTTCCGGTCACTCAGGTACATTGCATGCACCTGAGCTCCCCTGGGTTGGCCCTGCCTTCCCACCAGATGCTCCATCACTGCTTCAGGCTGTAACTCAACATTTCTGCTACAATACGTGCATACAAGTCAGGTTTGGACACCACTGAAGCTCAAACTTTGTGACAGAGGAGCCTAAATAGCCAGATACATCCTTTAATTACTGAACTACTTCAGAAATATATTTCTTCTTTAAATTAACAACAACCACACAAGGAATCCAAGATTGTGTTTGCATTTTGAAACTCCCCACTTACTGATTTTTTTAATCTCTGAGCTACAAATTGTCCAAGTACTTCTGAGCAAGGATTTATTGCCAGTTATTTTTTTCTTAGGCTAAGTGCCAGTGTCCTCTTTTAAACTCATGCTTCTGCTCCAGCTGATCCCAGCACAAATGCAAAGGCTTAGGTGACTTCATACACCCCAGACAGACCTTCCAAACTCACAATGTGTAAGAGCTTGAAATAGCACCTCTGTGCCTATATTGGGAGTTGTGTAAAGCACCTAAGATATACGGTTACTGTGAGTACTGGAAAACTCAACTCCTTTTTTTATTACTGATGCCAGTCACCCCGATACCTCTTGGAGTGGTCTGTGCCATTTGGAAATCCTGCCTTCTATTCACTGTTCAAAGCTGAGTGAAAAGAAACTAGCACAGACACAATGTGCAGAATGTGTCCACAAGCTGTGAAAGACCTTGAAGTTTCAGGCCAAAATTGTACTTGTTTTGATAACATCTGCCTGAAATTTAGTGTTAAGAAACAATCTTTTAATGCTCTGTGCTGACTATTTTGTATGTTATGCCAAACACTGGAACACATAAAATTAATACATACAAAAATATTAGTATAAATGTTAATTGCTCTCCCTGCCAAAAAATAAGAAAAAAAGAAAAAAAAAAAAAGCAGTGAATATTAAAATAGAAAACTTTGTCAAGATGGGGGAATATTTCACAGGCTTGTGACAACTATCTGCACTTTGTGCTTGATTATAAAATTCGTGTCGCTTCTCTTACAGGAAAAAGTATGTTTGTAAAAAGACAAACAATAGTACATCTTCCTGGGCTTGATCACAGAGCAGGGAAAGACCTTTCATAATTTCCTGGTATCTCAACTGGTGTTCTTTTTCACATCTTGCTTTTCAGTTCAGGGATATCTAAGCTGCTTTCTCACTGGCTATTTTTCCATAAGCTATTGGAGGACTTTAAACTGCCAGGTGATTACATGGAAAAATTACACAGAGATAGGGAGTCTGCTTTCTATGTTTACAATTTAGGTTGGGCAGGCTGTGCTGTTTCTGCAGACCCACAATTCAGACCAACTTGAAATGGGTATTGACACTCTAGGCTGAATTCAGAATGACCACGGTGACCTGCAGGGACTTACACCTGGCATTATTTGTATGTTCTTTTCCTTTGTTATGTGTTTTGCTATCTTTTATGACTCTCACACATTTGTCTATATGAAAATAATGTCCTCCCATTTTTAAATTGCTTCTAAGTTTGATCAAGGTCCTTTCTTTTTAAAGACATGTTCTCAAGTGTGCATTTGAGCTCCTGAATTGGAGCTCGTTCTCAGCAGACCCACTGACACGCAAACTTTGTTTTTGCATATGACATGTTAGCATATGGTGAGTCTAATTGCACAGTTGCAGTTTGGCACTACTTTGGTGCTGACAGGCTGATAACTTTTCAGCTGCTGCTCAGCTGCAGCTGAGAACATGACTGCTTTCAGTTGTTTTCATGGCAAAGAAGTTCATCTGAACTCCTGCTGCAGTTTCAGCAAAACTCTTTGACACGACCTAGAACGAATTAGGAAGACTCACCAATCAGTTAGCAACAGGTAAGAAGTATGGATGGATCTGATCCCTTCCCCTCATGAGCACAGGCTAAGGATGGCAGGGCGAGAGCCTGTAAGGAGTTTTCCCACTGAGGAGTATTGCATTGGCACACACAGCAGCTAGACATATGACTGGCATAGCTCCTCTAACTGGGGACCAAAAAAAGAGCAGTAGGAGGAGGAACAGAACAGCATGAAAATGTGCCTCTTAAAATGTCACGACCATTTTAGCTCTCACCTTCTCTTAACATGACTATTATGTTACTTTAGGCACAAGCTTGAAGGGATTGGAGTGAACAAAGGGGAGTAGCTAGCATCACCTCTGAATTAGGATCCTTGCAATTATCAGTGCTCAAGGAGAAGGACTTATATTTTTTAATGAAAACCAAGAGGGAATTTCTGCTAGAGTAGTGATGGTTGGGTATAATCCAATTGTGTCTACAAAACACTGTGCTGTAGCGAAACCACAATTTTTGAAGACATAAAATTTTCCTTCATATTTAGATACCACATCTAAAAAAAAAGGTTTTTGCGTACATCCTTCTTGGCACATATTACATTTAAATTACAAAATATGCAGTGGGAGGAAATGACCAATGTGAACTGTCAGAGCTCTCTTCCAGTTCCCCTTTGAAGAAAACCGAAGGCACTGCAGTGAAATGCTGCATCAGCAGCCATTCTGGGGCAGCCTCTGGACATGGAGCCTCCAACTCAACTCATCTCCTAGCCTGACATGCATTCTTTCCATCACCATTTCCTCCTGCTCCTAGACTTGATTTAATAGATAATTCTAGATATTCAAAAGTGCCCCATTTTTCGGACTAAAAACAAAGCAAACTAAGCATTTCTCAGAATATATGCCCATATCTCTCTACCCACTCTAAATCCTGACATACACTTTTGGCATCAGTCAACTTGCCATTTCTGCCAGGCTACCACAAACTTAAGGTGGATGAATAGTCAGTTACCTGCAATAACAAAGTCTTAGAGCATAGCTGAACTAATCTGTTCAAGACTTTAAAAGGAAGAAAACTGGTTTTAGGTATGATGCTGTGTATCAGCAATGCAGTCACAATGCGTTTCGGTACTCTTACCATGCCAAAAGTATGCTGACTCAACAGTTAAAACATTGTACAACACAGCAGTGGCTCAAAGAATTTTACAGCAGTCTGGCATTTATTCAGTAGCGTATCTGTGAGTCTCCTTTCCTTCTTCTCACTAGTAAGTCTTCCTCTTGTTCCAGGCTTCAGAACTAATATAAAAAAATCTGAGTTCAGAATGTTCCCTGCTTTGGACAGAATGAGTTTTACCTCCAAGAGGGACTCATTTGCCTTCATTTTTGTGTATGACTGTACTAATAACAGCAACAAACAAGGCGCATGCAACAGTCTGGAATGTGGTTGACAAAGCTATAATGTGTTATGTATTTTTAAAGTTCTGCATGCCATTTAAAAAGACAAAAAGTAAAACTAATGCAGTATTACCTGTAAAACATTTGACAAAGGAGACCAGAACCAGGGCAGACTAGAAAAGACTCTATGTATCGATGAGTTTAAGGCTGACCTAGATCTTTTGATTTAGAACAAGATGAAAAACAGAAGGCACAGGCTTCTCCTGTACATAGCATTATTTTTTTCTGAAGAGATTTTCCAGTAGTCAAGAATATGTTGAGACTTGAGAAATTTTAGGATGTCGCATATGAATCAGCATCTTGTTTTCTGGATGAACAGATAATGAATCATCACTTTTCATCCTCTATCTGTGCCTACGACACATTGCATAAAATGGGACAGGCATGCTATTTCATTTTCTGGTATACCTGCAGGGTGTTCACAACCTGATTTTGGAGGTAACAGCCCGGATGATAAGGTGTCTTTTCTAAGACAGAGACATTCCATTGACCAACACCCTGTCCTGCTCTCAACACTGCGTGCTATGACTAGCTGAGAAGTTTCTCCTTAAATACCTTCTTCATGGGATGTTCAAATACAGGCAGTATGAATTATGGCTATTATCTGGAGAAACCAAACATGCAGTGTATAACAGTAGTGATAAAATGAATATAGCATTTCTACACTACCACTCTTATACAGAGATAGAATTTATTTTCCCTCATGCTCACCACGAGATTACCATGAGAAAAAAGCTACGAATGGGATAATGTTCCCTTTCCTTTGGGAACAGAGAGTTTTAAAAAGTTAGCATTGGATGGAAACAGACTTAATATGCTTTACTGTTTAATATTTTACTTCCCATCTTTGCTTCTAAAGGACATAATCACAACTTCCTCACCTGTTACAGGTCTATGTGGCTGGGCACTTGATCATTCAGGGATAGCCTGTCCTTGTCTGCTGCAGTGAAACACACCTATACAGGAACATGTGAAAATGATAAGAGATTTAAGAATGGGTTAATTTAAGATTTAAGATTTAAGAAAAACATTTTCTCTGTCTAAGAGGACGACGTGAGTGCTACACCACCCATACGGTGTTTTATTCTGTATCCTCTCTCACTCTCTAAGAAACAATCCTTAGTAGAACTCCTTGCTAAAGAGAGGGGAAGTTTTTAAAAACTCATTAACAAAGAATGGCTAAAAGAACTCGCCAGAAGGGATGTGTGCGGGTTAGACAAGCATTTGAGCAACCTTAAGTGGTCTGAGGCAAATGTTTGTTGGCATAGGAGCAGCATGGTTCAGAAAGAGCTTCAGAGAGAAAAACTGAAAGGTTGCCAGCCAGAATGTTTAAATGAGGTGAGGTAAAGTAGTACTGAAAATCTTAGTGGCTTCTGCTAAGCTAAGAGGGCAGTAAGCTTTGGGTAAAAGTTTACGGGAGAGAAAGTGGAAGTGTGGTGAAACAATTCAATTGAGACTCGGAGCCAGAAGGGCTGAGAAGAAGGTGAAACGTAAACTGAAAGCATTAGAAGCCACACAGCCAAAGGGAAGCAGAAGATATACGAAGACGACAGCGACTCACAGGAAAATAAAAATGTAGTGCCAAAGCAAAAGCTTCTGAAGAGGTTTGAAGGGGGCCTGTATCAATGACTGATGCAGCAAGCAAAATAAATGGCTTGCGTATCAGCATTCGGGAGGGCAACAGTTTTATAGACAGATGTGAATAGGTGTAATTTGGAAATGGTGGCAGATGTTAAATCAAAAGTCGTGAAAGCCTGAGAGAACAACTGCAAGTCTGTTTCCATTGCCTCTTCCACTCTTTCTACTGATGACTGAGATCATTTATGAGAGAAGGATTTTCAGAGACCTCTCAAAGCACAAATAAAATGTAACTTATTGTATGCCAAAATACAGATAACTGCTGTTTTCGAAACAAATCAAAGTGCACTGAAGAAATGAAACAAATATCAACATACCAAACTTTAGAGTCTGCCACAGCAAACAAAGCTTTGCCTTTGTTCTTCTAAGAACACCACTAATTTAATTTAAAATCCTGAAATGAATGCTAAGCGAAGTGATTACTCCACTGGGTAATTCTGAAGTTGCTTCTGCAGTACTGTGTCCAATTTTGGTTCCCTCAATAAAAGAGTCTTGTGGATTAACAAGGAGGGGTAAAACCAGTGGAGGGTCACCAAGAGTGTCGGGGACTGGAATGTGCTACAGACAGCAGGACTGCCCTGCTGTGGGAGCAGTTTCCTTGTTTTGCAGGGGGAAAGGCTGAGTAATGATGGATCAGAGCATAGCCTTCACCTACTGAAAGAGGGATGATAGAGAAGATGGAGCAAGACCTTTCCCCAGGGGTGTGCAGCAAGAAGAAAAAAGGCAAGTCAGATGTTGCAGCAAAGACATTCCAGTTATAAATGGAAAAATATTACAAGAGTGGTTAAGCTCTGGTAGAAGTTGTCTAGAGAAGCTGTGGACTCTCAATCCCTGCAGGTCAGTTGGACAAGCAACCTGAGTTCAGCTGGGCAAGTAACTTAAGCAGCCAGATCTAACTATGAAGCTAGCCTTGTTTTGAAGACAAGACTGGAACAGATGACCTCCAGAGATCCCTGCCTGTCCCAGTCATTCTATGACTGTAGTTCTCCAGGGAAATATGCAAGATTTTTCTCACTGATTAAATACATTTTAAAGATTGCAAAACATACTGTAAGCATTATTGCATATGTGGAGCAAGCACATTTTGACAGCAAACTCACTGTGTTCTGGGAAGCAGTATCCAAGAATAACCCGAGGAAGCTAATTTATTGCAAACATGATATTTAGGCCGTAGATCTTTCTACACTCAGGGGCCCAATGTCCCAACCCATTGCGGGATGAAACAAGACTGGTGCTGTTACAGTCCTTGGATTTGAGAGGCTTCATTCTTTCCAGTAAATCTAAAGATGAAACTAATCTCTGCATGAAGTTTGATCCCTGTGAAGCTGAGCAAATATATGTATATGTGTGTTTGTATTATGCATCCAAAAAGAATGCTGAAATAACTAGGTCAGATCCTAGGAAACTCCTATTTTAAGGCTGAAGTGATTAGAAGTCAGACTAAACCTTCAAGAAAAAAGGTTCATTCATCCCTCAGACCTATGCCATAGGGGAGCTTTTTCCCCCAACAGAGCAAATCCTAGAAAAACTCAACACAGACTTTCACTGTATTGATTTTCAAGCACTGCTCTTCCCTTGTGATACACAAGACAAAAAGGACCTTGTAAGAGAACCTAGAATATAGAAACAGATCATTTCTCTTCAGTGGCAGAATAAGAAAAGTAGCATTATTAAAAGACTTCCAAATACTGTGTGAACATATTGCAGATGTCAGCCAGACTGCTATTAAATACAGCAATGCTCACTCAGGATGAGGGTTTTCATAAAGTAGTTCAACATAAATCTTACAAGAATGGGAATCATACTGAAAAATTAAGTCTTGTGCACGGCTGTAAAGGATTTTTCACACCTGGATAAAGAGGTCACCTATTTGCCTGAAAGACTGCGAAGAACAAAAGTCTTCCCATGCAACTGCCAAAAAGTGTCTATTCAATCAGTATTTGCTTGGTCACACAGAGAGAGTCACACAGAAACCAAATTGCACAAAGCACAACTTCACTTGCTGGGTTTATTTTTTGCAAAAGATTGATATTCAGCACAGTTATTTTCTCCAACCTGCCTCATTCCCTAGCCTTGATGCATACCTGAATAATTATTTGCATCACAACCATGGTCGTAGAAACCTGCTGCCCAACTTCACAGATAATAGCCATTTACAAAGATTATTCTTGGTAACAGAGAGCTGATATTGAACATAAGAGCTCAATTTCATAAATGGCTGGTGGAAGCCTTGTGTGATTGCATTGTCCCCTGAGCTGATGGGCCATGACTATGCTACCACAGATACTCTTTATTATACCCTTTCTTTATTAATGCGTGTTGAGTGATGCTGTGGGAACCAAGTATGTGCCAGACAAAATCTGATGGGTATTTTCTATTTTCTAGCAACCACAGTATTTTGCCTCAGATTAGCAATTGATTTTAGCCTCAAGCCTAAAATCAAATCAAGAACGTCCCTGTTAAATTGTATAGTATTACTGCACTGAGCTAGCATTACTCTCTGACCCTGCAAACAGCAGCAATTTTTCAAGGGATATGTTGTTATGCAAGTAAATGGAGATGTATAATTTCTTCTCTCTGAGGTTTATTCTACAAATGTGGTTACGACCAAACTATGCTCTCAGGAAATGCTTTCTTATCTTTGCTTACAAAGGCTTCAATTAAACTCTGAAGTCCATTCAACTTCTTCCATACCTTCCATACTCACAACTGCAACATATCTCCTTCCTTCTCTCCTGAACCTCTGCAGGAGGATGACCACAACAACCTAAAGTAATAAAGCCAAGGAGTAAACCACTGAAACTTGCTTAATTAATCAGTTTTGGAAAACAGATTGAGCGAAGCAGCTCTTTCATTCTCCTCTGCCATGAAATGACCAGAGCCAACAAACGAATGACCAAGCTGCTGGATAGCTGACAGAAACCGAGTCACTTATTACCTGCTCTAAAAGCCACTCATTGAAAAAGGAGCTGGCTGGTTCAGGCAGGTGAAGAACAGCAAGACCTGCATTGCTGTCTGCATAAACAGGCATTCACAGGAGAGCTAATGCTGTTGGTCTTTGAGCAGAATACCTCAAACCTGCCTGCCTGCCTGCCACAGAGTGACCTCTGTGGGCCCACAGGGGAGCCAGCCTGCATGTTACCTAGCCTAGGAATAATGGGAATAATGCAGACTGCAAACTTTTTTGAAAAAACATACATTTAAAGTTTTCTGAAACTACAATGACAATTTACTGCAGTTCATTTATTGCAATTAGGCTTTTACACTTAAAATGCAGCATTTTCAGAAAAAGGGCCAGAGGTCAGTTCTGATTTACTTGCTACAGAGTCAATGAGGTACAGCCGCCTCTTATGTGACCCCTTTGCCTCTCCCAGCAGTGCTTTTCCTTTTCTCCCCGTTCATCCGTGTGCTCCTACAAGTGTCAGGAAAGTGGCTATGACACAAAGTGCTGTCAAACACAGTAAGACAATGATTTTTTTCCTCTGCAGCTGCTCCTATTTTAGCAGCCCTGTCTGAAAGGGGAGACGGGTAGACAAATCTACATTTTTAAGCTTCCGATGACAGGAGAGCCACTGAACCAAAATAACCAGAAACCTGAGTCCTCTATAAAATGTGCAGATAGAAGACCATCACTGACAGTGCAAACTGTTCTACTACCTCAGGTAACCCCAGCTGTGTGCCTCAGTGCAGGGACATCTCTTCAGGTGAGGAAAGAGCAGCTCTGGCTCTGCACAGCCCTCTCTGCTTGCAGCCAGAAACTGGGGCAGCACTTTGTGGCCATGAACGGGGCTTCGGGTCATCGAGTAGCCACTGAGCTGCTGTGTGCAGTCCATATTTACTAACTTGGGCAACAGCATGTCCATGAAAAGCTCTGCATCTCACTACTGTTGGGTTGGCTGGTTTCCTTCTGTTTGTTGTTTTTTTTTTTTTTCCTAAGCATATCACCTTAAATAATCTTTGATAAAGTTTTCTAAGCCAGGAAAAAATGAGTATTTAAACCAAATAGGAACAAAACATTTTAAAGCGTCAAAAATACAGCAAGCAGTGGTATAACTGCCTGTGTGCAGGCTTCAAGTGTGAATCAGCCTGGAATAAAACAGCCGCCCAGGTCCTCCTATCTGTGGCCTGCACATGGAGAGCGCAGCCCAGCTGTGGGTGGTGCAGGTGGACATGGTGGCACATGGCCCCATGGTTCTATGGGACCACAACTTGTGAGCACAGGCTCACAACACCTCTCTTCAGTTGCTCACTCATGCTTTAAAATGTGTAAATACAGAACATTTATTAAGTAAGTGCCAACCATGCGCTCATTTATGACCTTTGAGGGTCTTGGGTCTCAATTTCAACCCCTGGCAAAAGCATTTGTAGCTCAAAAGACAAAAAAAAAGCCAACAAAAAAACTACATACTCTGCAACTAGCAGGGCTTGAAGAGCAGTTTTCTGGCACGTTCCCTAAGCAAACAATGAGGAAACATCATCTGCCATTGAGAGGGAGCCAGCAGTCAGCAGGAGATAAGGAAATGCAGAGGAGGGATGTGACATGGGGAGCAGAGGATCAGGATCCTGAATAGATGGCACCAGGGAGCAGGCCAGAACCTTCCCAGTCCTTGCCTGCACTGCCAGGTAGTGCTTCAGGCTCCATCTGAGTGACATTTAGTGTCATGTACTGGCACAAAGGGCAGGAACTTCAGTCACCAAGAGTCCTGCTAAGGAACTGAAGCCTTTCCGTCCTATGAATGCCCTCATTATACACACAGAGGCAGTGTACAGGTCTGCGTGCCACACTTCAGTCACTAGAAGAGACTTCTCCCTCCAGCACTTTCAAGGCTGTTTGTTTCTCTGCTTCTATGCAGCCTTAATCCAAAACGAAGGCATCGTCACCTGCCATGCCTCAGCCTGTGCTTACATGCTGTCTCCTAACAACCTCTCATGCACAGCAATAGAGCCTTTCATTCACAAACCATGTAAAGAAAAATAATTTGGATGAGCCAGAGAAATCCTGTTATCATCTATTCTTCGCTTTAAGCCCCATTTGTTTCATGTGGAGCATAGCGCTTCCTGCCATTCATTGTGCACGGACTCATCTACTGATAAAAGCTCAGAATAGCTCACAGACTCAGTATCACATTGTACAGCATGAGTGCAGGGCTGCCCTTGGGAGAGAGCAGGCAGGAAGGTGACAGTGAAACCATGCAGCCACACCAGGCTCACACAGCTGTGGGGGCAAACAGTGATGGTATGGCTGTGGTCATGCTGCAGAGGCCGTGTGTTACTGCTTTCTGTCCCTTTGCTCTAGAAATAGCTAACAGCTACAACGTGGGAAGTGCAGCAGGACCTCCAGCACCCTCATACTGCTGTGTGTGGTAGGTGAACAGCCAATAGCACCATGCAAATGAAACCTCTGGTTTTGTCACTTTAGACAAGGACAGGTATAGCCCAGGATGACAGACTTCAGGCCCTGGGAACACAGGTCTCCAGCTCCTTGTCATCAAATCTGACAGTTTGCAGTTTCAAGCTGGTGTTACTCTTGTTCTGCTAGGTAGCATCCTGCTAAAGCAGCGACAGGAAGAAACCCCATATTGACACGTTAAACAATATTCACTTGGAAGTCCCATACAACAAACCCATTTGCTCTTCTAGCTCTGGGAAAGGCCCACTACCTGTGAGCCCCATGTGAAGCTCCAGCTGCCCCCCGAGCCGTACTGAGGCCATGTCACCCCCACAAGGGACACAAGGGGTGCAGGCAGTCTGACTGGGACAAAGGAGAGCTACCCATTGGAAAAACTGCTGTGAGACACGCAGCCGGTGCCCTCGACCATGTACAGCCAACACGTGTACAGCACACAAGAGCTCGGGCTCTTAGGGACAGGAATATCGAAGTTATTTCAAGCACAGCAGTTTTGGAAACGACTCTGCGGGATGGACGGGGGGGTTGGGGAGAGGAGAGCCCTCAATGCAGCAGGAAGCAACGGCACGCCAGTACCTCGTGGCTAGCATCACACCACGCAAACAATAACAACCGCCGAAGCCCCAGGGGGCGGCACTCGGCGCCGCCCGCCCCGCAGCCGCGGCCACGTGGAGCGACAGCGGCCTCCCCGCCCCCCCGCGGGGCCCCGGCACGCACAGCCCAGCCGCGCCGCGCCCCGGGGCCGGGCCGAGCCCGGCGCATAAAGGGAGCGGCGCGAGGGGGATCCGGAGCAACCGCACCGCGCTGCCCGTGCGCTGCCGCAGGTGAGCGCCGCCGGCTCGGGACGCCTCTGGCTCCGCTGCCCGCGCTGCGCCTGCTCTCGCTCGGTTCGGTTCTAGCGTGCGCTTCCAGCTCCGCAGAAGGAAGTAAGTAAAGGGGAGGGGGGAATAAAATCGATCGTCATCCTTTTGGGGAGTGTAACCTCAAAACTTGCACTGTGCTCCTTTGATTTTTATCAGGCTTGTAGAAGCATTTAGCACTTGCGTAGTGCCTCGTGAATGCTGCTGAACTCCATCATCTTTTGCTGGCAGATTTTTGCCTCTCCCAGCAGCGTAGCTGTTCCATTGTGCCCTTTTTTTTAAGTTTTGTTTTTAATATTGTATAACCTTAGGAGCAGCAGCCTATGGAGCTGGTCATGGAAACTGGAGAGAATACCATCATGATTCTGCTAAAAGCCAAACAAAACTTGATAAATTTGATGCTGGTACTCCACTACCTATTATGGTAAATGCTGCCGTGGTTTAAGGAAGGGGGAAAAAAAAAAAAAGGCAAGAAGAACAAAGAGGTCAGTGCAGATTCTGCTTTTTGGCAGTGCTCTGGAATACCAGTGAGAACACTGAGAAGGAGAATGCCATTTATTTAAGTGACAAAGCAAGTGCTCTTACTTCCCATGACTCAACAGAAATCCATATTTCTAGCAAGGACTGGATCTTTACCAGAAGATATGCACTGCAGTAGGAGCCCCTTCTGCAAATACTGCCAACCAACCATGGTTTTAGAGTCATAGAATCACAGAGCATCTCAAGTTGGAAGTGAACTGCAAGGACTGCAGAGTCCAACTGCTGGCTCCATGCAGAACCATCCAAAACCCAAATCATATTTCTGAGAGCATTTTGTAAAATAATTGTGGTTTTCATCGTCTGAGAGACAGGCTTAGGAACAAATCTTAACAAAGAAAGCTGTAGCATTCTTATCAAATGCTTGCAGTAGGCATTAGAGGCATAGACTTCGGGGGATATAAGAGATGTTTTTAATACGTTACTCAAAACACAAGATGAAGAAAAAGTTCTCTTTCAGCTCCTTTATTCTTTCCCCCATTTACTCAGCAATGTTCGCAGTGGAAACCAGCTTTCTTAACTAGACCTAGGTTAATAGCTCATACCAAATTTATATATAATACAGGATTTAATACAGGATTTAATACAGGATTTAACCAAAGCCAAATTGCCTAACAAATGCACTTCTGATTACTCAAGAGTTCTAGGGCGATGTGCTACGTAGCGCATCCTATCTGATACTCCAATGGGATAGGTAACTTGATTAACCTAGTGCTGTCTGCTCAGATGTAGCAGCTGATCCAGCCTGTTAGAATTTTAAGACTCAGCTCACAGTCTCTGAAAGGCAGTGAAAGTGCTCATCCACTTCAATTTAAGTCGATCTGTTTGTACTGGTACACTGGAATGTTCTTTTGTGCGCTTTCAGGAAGATGTGTTTAATTAGCTGTTACTAAAATCCATGTTTCAGAGGTTTTGAAAAAGCAAATTACATTTGTATTGAAAGACTGCAGAATTGTAAGGAAATGACAGTATGTTCATTCTGTTTCTTATCTTGAACTGTCAATATTAATTTAGGCTGCATTATTTAAAGCTGTGCAAAGAGCAGGTTGTGAATAATTAAGACAGCAGATGAAGCAAATATGCATTCTTAACAAGCTTTTCCCAGATGTATTAAATAATTACATGCTGTCTTTCTGCTCCTTTCAGAATGATTCAGATCTTAGATCCGAGACCCTTGCCAAACTCCATCATGCCTGTGGATGTGGCCATGAGAATCTGCTTAGCCCATTCACCTCCACTGAAGAGCTTCCTCAGCCCCCTTGAGGGCTGCCAGAGAAATAACTTTGTGAATAGATTCAAACCTCTCAGACCGTGTCTCCATGTGAAACGTGATTCTGAGACACAGAAGAGTGACTGGAACCACTCGGCAGCCCGAGCCAAGAAGCGAGTTGTGTTTGCAGACTCAAAGGGGCTCTCCCTGACGGCAATACACACCTTCTCAGAGATCCAGGAGCACCCTGGCTGGGACCTCCAGTTTGATCTTATAGGTCTTGAAAACATAACGTCTAACCTGAAGCTTCATGAGGAGAAAAACTTGATTCTGGATTTCCCTCGTCCCTCAGCTGACTACCTGGACTTCAGGAGTCGCCTGCAGAAGAACTTGGTCTGTCTGGAGAACTGCAGCCTACAAGAGAAGGTGCTGTCGGGCACTGTGAAAGTGAAAAATGTGAGCTTTGAAAAGAAGGTTCAGGTTCGAATCACCTTTGATACTTGGAAGACTTACACGGACATTGAGTGTGTATACATGAACAATGTTTATGGTGATTCTGAAAATGATACTTTCTCATTTACTATTGACTTGCCTCCTGCCATTCCTTCTCAAGAGAAAATAGAGTTCTGCATTTCCTACCAAAGCGGAGAGCGTACCTTCTGGGACAATAATGAGGGGCAGAATTACAAGATTCTCCATGCAGAGTGGAAATCTGATGGTGTTCGGATACCATCTGCCACGAAAGACTGCTTTGATGTTCCAACTCCAAGGAGAGGGCAGGAGAGAGAGCCCGATCAGCTTGGCAGCCCAAGGCTGTCCAGTGGCCTCTTCCCCCGGTGGCAGAGCTCAGGTGGGATTGAAAATTCATCACCATATTGGTGATAGACACTAGCTTGGAAATATTTTTCCACTTGGCAACAAACCAGTGTTAGCTTTCTGGTTCACAGAACTATATAACAAAACCACCCGGCAGGTGTGGCTGCCTTTGCAACTCCAAACTCAGCAGTCTGTGGGACTTGTTAAGCCATATTATGTTATTGAAGTTCTTAGCCAAAACTTACCCTTGGAAAGAAAGACAAACAAGATAAAGCCCATGTGTATACCACCTACTAGAAATAGCATGTCTGTATCTTAAGTGTACGCTACTTGCTTTCTGCTGTTGTCTCTCCTGAGTCATTGGGCAGGAGACACTGTGAGGAGCTGTGGAAGGTGACAGTATCTTAGGAAGCTGTAGCAACTGTAAGTGTGTGAGTGTGCACAGAGCTGTCACGGGAACAGAACATCACAGTCCATTTTGTGCCTGTTAGCGCAGTAGAGCTGAGGCAGTGCTCTCAGAACTAAGGCTTGCAATGACCTACATGCTTGTAGCAGTAGCAGGTAGGACTGCATGGCTAGGATTTGTGGCTGCAATAAAGGTTAGGAAATTTGGAGAGGATAATGGAAATGTGGGAGAAGGGGAAGAGGTAAGATGTGCTGCCTAACTTGGAGATGGACAGTGTGTTGATGTTGTCTTCAAAGATGGCTTTCTAAATAAAGGAAAAGTTTATGAAGTTAAAAAGAAGAGTACAGAAAATGATGCAAAGCGAGTGGTGGAAGTGACTTTGAGAAGGCATCTCTGACCTCACTGGCCTTAGGAATAATGGATATCTTGCATTTGAGATCAAATCTGACCTTGATTTCTGCCTTCATCATTCTACACACTTGTCAGGCTGATGGTTACCTTCTAATGTTAAAAGAAAAATGTGCCTTTAAAAAAAAACAAATCACTGTACATGCCAAAAGTAAAGGCTGAAGCAGAGGTTAGTGTATAGACTAGACTGAGTGGTTTGTAAATGTCTTAGTCTGTGGCAGCTTTAGGTGATTTCACTCATTGGCTGATCTAGTCTTACAGCACCTAATGGTTAAGTATCCTGCTCCCTATTGCAGAGTCAGAGATAACTTTTGAAAAGTGTGTAATATAGGAAAGGTCCTTCATATTGAAGACAGTGAATTAGCTGCAGTTGGTGAAAGCTAATTTCTTTTAAAGAGCAGAATTGCTGCTAGTTTCTTCTAGAATGAATATAGGCTTGCACATAAACAGAAAACTGCTCGGTTTTATTGTACCTCATTTTAGAAGTTTTTTTTTTTAAAGTAGTGTGTATTTTATATCATATGTTTGTAATTAAGCTTCCTGAGCTGTCAAACTGTAAACATGGTCTGTGTTTCATGCAAGACTTGTGTGGGAAGTTGTCCAGCACATACTCAGCAGGTGTAAATACTGGCATACCTTCTAACTGTACAGAAGTGTAACATCAAAACACATGTGACTTGTATAATAGCCTAAGTCTGAAGCTGCTTGCAATGCAGTGAGAAGATAAATGCTAAGATGAAGTAAGTCTCTTCCACTAATTGCACTTTTTTTTTTTTCTATGTAACCCATGCTGTTAAGTGTCAACTAGCTATTTCAAGAATAAATTGTATTTTGATACATCTGCTTCTTATTGAGTCAACTCAATCTGCTCATTCCATTCCTTCTTCAAACAACTGCAACTCCAACAGGAGCATGAGGCATAGCAGGTTTGCTCCGTGCCACCAGCTATTGCAAAAGCTGAATATGGTATGGTATCTCAGCACATATGATGTTATCCTGAAGATGAAATCTGAACTCTTCACTAAATAAGAGGTTATTAAGAGTGTTAGCCTTACAAGTTGTCATTTAAAAAAATAAGCAAACAAAAAACCCCTCTGTCTCGCCCATATTTTGGTTTGACACACTCCTCTGGGGCTTTTCCTGTTCCAGGGGTACTTCTGTCCCAGTTTGGTGGCCAGAGTTTCCTGCTAGCGTATGTGATGCATGTCTGGGTGCACCTAGACAGTAGTACTTAATGTCTTCTGGCTCGCTTTCACCTAGTACTTAGCTTGCTATGCTGTCTCTGAAGCCATTGCTGCTATTCAGGGGAGAGGGAGGTTTTGTTTCTCCTTATGCTTAGGAGCCAGCTCAACTGCCATCAGTACCAAACAACTCGCTGGAGAAAAATGTCTGTCTTTGAGCCAGTCTTTCACCTTTGCCACTGTTCTGTGGAACCACCCTTTTAATTATTTAGGGTGGAGAAAACACTAAATAACTGTGCAGTGCAGTGCCTCAAGCCTGCAGAGGACAGAGGAGTCTGATACATCCCTGCTTCTGCTAGGTGCCAATTTAGACCAGCACAGAGCAGGAACAGCCTAGCCAGCCCTGGTCATATACCAGATACATGGGATTTCCCAAATCATTAAGAAAATTCAGTGACAAGATGTAATCTAGTTCAATCTGTTGCACACAAAGTCAGCAAGAGAGCCAGTTTTAATTATGAAAAAGCAACTCCAAAAAGACGAGAGACAGCATGGCTTTAACAGCAAATTTCTGAACTGGGGAATGAACATAGGGTTTCCACATTACAAAGTCTGCAGTAGATGCAGAACTCCGTCCATCTACCAACCTTAAGCTCTACTAAAGCAAAAGAGCACTTTGTAAATAACTTGGTGTATTTCTGTGCCAGAGCTCTTGGACCATGACACATACTGCACCACCCTGCTCTAGGAAGAAAAGTGAACTGATGGGAGATTTGTAACAAATGGCTTGAAGGCTCCTCTGTCTCAATGTGGGACTTCACTCAAGCAAAACAAAAGCAAAGCTACTGGGTAGAGCGGAAGCATTCTGCTATGAGGAAAAGCAGCTTCTTGTCCTCCAGCCAAGTTTTGTGACCACCCTCATGACTCAAAACGCTTACTTGTTCTTCTCTTGACTGAGACATAAATCACCTTAAAATACCAGAAAACAGTTTATTTTAAACAAGGTTTAGCTTTAAGACAACTTCTGCGCAAAGATGCCTTGCAAGATCACATTTGCCCAGTGGACAGGCAGTGCTTTTGCTGTGTCTCAACATTTCTTGAGAACATAATTAGAATTTACACAGGCAATTAATGAATGTCATCTTCCTTAATTATACCTAAACGAATTACCATAATTTATATGGTATATTTGGTAAATTAATGGTTATATGGTAAATTTTAAGGTAATTATATAAAAGCTTATGCTTTGTATATATCCCTTTCAGACAGTTATAAGCTTTAAAATGAAACACAGCAAAGAGCAAAAGGTTTCAGTGAGGCCAAAATAAAAATAAGGTAAGGCTGCCCTCAATCTTCTCTTGAGATCTCTCTCCTATTTCAAGAATCAGCTGTACTGTAGCCATTCTTGACTGGCATTTGCTTAATCTGCTCTTACAAGCCCTCCAATGATGGAGGCTTCACATCTTTCTAATTATTCTTTTCTTATATTAAAAGAGGCTCCTGAGGCCATAGCCTAATTAAAATTAAGCTCCTGATTACTTGTATTCTGCATAGACAAGAAGAGGAAACTATTGCTGTCTTTTTGCAGTAGCCTGTAAGTTCTTGAGAATGGGTAACAACTTTCAACTGACTTCACAAATCCTGTGCAGTAAGGCTTGGGAACATACATCACTTCTGCAGTGCTTGACAGACCATCCCTGAAGCCTATGACAGCTGGGCAGATTGAATCAGTGATGCAGTTCACTGGGCATTTTATTTAAGGATGTCATCACCTCCATTAAGTTCATCTTTTTGTGCATCTCTTCCCTGTGTTACAGACTGCTTCTAACTCTCCAGCCTTTGCTCATCTCCCTTCTGGATCAGTCACCAAAATGGTAAGCCTTCATGTTCTCTGTGCCAAGAATGACGTTGTCTGCTTTAGGGAGAAAGTTCATGCCAAATAGGTAGACTGACTTCTATTTATGCAGTGTTTGCTGCAAGTGGCCCAATGAGTAAGGTATAAAATACCATGGTTAATTATGCTGAGGCAAAGCAGGAATGCAGCACCGGGGTCCAACTCTATTCTGGATAACTTCACAACATACTGAGCACTGAAAGCAAAGTAATCTACTTGCACGTGCATTAAATCCTCAGCTTACTTTGATTACAGTGGAATATATGAGGGTCAGGACTGGGCTTTCTAACAGCGTTGTCAGGAAGGTTATGGTTACAAGAAGTTAGCAACCAGAGCTGATTCAGGGGAAAGTAACCAGTACTTAAATAAAAACCAGAAAGTAGAAGTCTAACAGAAAAAAGTTCGTCTACAGTTTACTATAATATATTAAAAAAAAAAAAAAAAAAGAGGAAGAGTAAAACCCCTTGAGAAGCTAAATTATTTGCTTCAAAAGGGTTACTGGAGAAATGCTTTTGCTTTCTCTTCATGGTTCAGGCCATCGTAGCATTTCAGATGCTGTCTGCCCTGAAGTATTTTGCACCATGCACCGGAACATGATAGTAGTACTTCTACACCCTCCGTTGGTGGCAATAAGACCAACACAGCAATTCCCCTCTCCTGCTGCACGCTGCACACCTCCCGCCATGGACAAGCTCCTCTTCCCCCAGTTACAGCTACAGTTAACCATGAGGTCAAGGCCAGGAAATAGCGATATCAAGAGCAAATAGCTGCATTTTTTTAAAATACCATGTCTTACTGATCCCCCTTTGAGAAAATATCTTGTTAAAAAAGAGGAAGAATTTATAACACACAGCAAATGTCATCAACTAGAATAAGGGAAAATTCAAGAGTGAAGGCTTTTTATTTTTAAATTTTAGTTTTAAAGGCTTTTCTTTGCAAGATCCTTTTGTCTCCTGCCTTCCCACTCTCAATCTCCCTACAGTTTCCTTGGCCTCAGAAGAGCAAGCCGATGTGCCTGGAACTAATTCAATGTATAACCAGGAGACAGGCTCTGAAAGCATCCAGCTGCTTCACAGTTAGTTAGTTAGAAAAAAAAATATTTATGTAGATGTACAAAAACAACAAAACCGAAACAAACAAAAAACCAGCTCTGTTCCTCAACTAATTACATACCTCATTACGGTTGGGTCAGGTCAGGTCAAGATGCATTACACAGACCTCTTTGACTTTGCTCTTACCCCTGAAGTGAACCTACTGGCCTCAGGAAAGCAGCTCAGCCCATCACTGCTCTGCACAGCCATAGCCACTGATTGATCCATCCCACCCATAAAATGTCGAGGCCACACACCACAAGAACAGGCAGGAGCTGCAGAATTCAGTGGTTGCAACTAAAGGTAATTCTGCATTCAAGTGGCAATCAGATATTGAATATTGATACCCTTCAAACACTCCATCTAGCACAGCAAAGGTGAGAGACACAAAAGCTTGTCAAATATTCTGCCCAATTTCACTGTTCCCTTGGAAGAATTGCAGCCTCCTTTTGCCCTCAAAGATGCATAATCAAGACCAGCACACGATCTCCCTGTCTCTAGCTACTACCTCTGCAACCGCAGCAGTAAAACCATTTATGTTTTGCTCTGCATAGGAAAGTCAGGAGCCACTAACTTCCAAGCCATTTTCTCTAGCCTTTGAGTTCCAGGCTATAGCCTTTCTTACCTGATGTTGTCTTCTGGAGGACTGTGACCATCCAAATTGCTGGACTGCGTCACTTTCAGAGGTCTGTCATCATCTTCCTCAGGAAGGATAGCAGGGCAGATGTGTAATCCCACCACAGAGGAACCATCTGCTGGTGGAGAGGAGACCCAGAAATTAAGATGACACAAATTAGGACTCCCCATAGGTCTTCAGAACAAGAGCCAAAAAACACTGCCACCAGTAGATGAAAATGATGCATAAGGGATAGGTGTTACTGCTGAAGTTAGTCTTCTGTGGGCCTTCTGTCAGCCTGGGAATGATGGGTTAGTGCTGAGTGCTGCATCAGCAGCAGCTGAGAAAATGGGAGTAGCAAATGCTGATTGTATGGCACACATGGTAATTATTTGCTGAATAACTGAATGGCATTTATACTCCTCCAATTCAAACCTCTACTCTGCTGAGAAAAATAACAGGGAGGTTTCATAGGCCCTTATCTCAGCACCCTAGCTGTCCTGGGACCATTAAACTGTAAGTCCAAGGCACCAGCGGAGAAATCAGCAGAGAAAATGCTGATTTTGATTGATGGAAATCTTAGAGATGTCCCAGGAGCACTTGCTGCCCTTGCTTGTAGAAAATGAACAACACAGATAAAAGCTTACCCATCCTCTAAAAAAAAATCCTTAATTTGCACCTTTGCTTGCAGAAGACAAGAGACTGGCAGAGCAATATTCACTTCCCACTCATGGCAGCTTGGATGTTAATGGGCAAGAGCTTGTAGGAAATCCCCGGGGCAGCACTGAGAGCAGTACAGATCTTGTTAGAGGAAGCAACAGTCAGGGCAGGTGTGAGGTGTTTCTGGGTACCTACAGAGCCCACTTTGTTGGAGGAGAGGGCGATGGGATGCCAAGCATGGAAATAGAGCCTCCATTCCACATGCAGCTTGACCAAAGAGCCTAACTTGGTTAACTACTGACTAGAATGAAAAATTCTCATTGCCTTGTTTTATCTGGCACAGAAGCCTGCTGGAGCATTTCAGGAGAAAAGGGGAAAGTGCTTTTATCTGTAGCCCCTTTGGCCAGAAGAAGGACTGGATTATAGATTGATGGTTAACTGCACTTGTTAGCAGTCAAAACAGTTTGACAGATGAAAGTAAAATGAGAGGTATTCACTGGATCATTCTGAAGCACAAAGCTAAGATTCTTAAAAACTATGGAGAGAATGGGAAGTGCATTTTCTCTGCTCTTAAAGCAACATCATTAACAGCTCCTGCTGTCACTTTCTGAATGGCCAATGGATGCTTTCCAGACACCATTCTACCCCTTTTCCTCTTTTTTACCAAGTGTTTTTTAAACCCTCCAGGCAAAGCTGTACTTTCAGAAATGCTCTCCCACCCCCCTTTTGGAGCTCTGCTCAGACAGCAGGGCTACCACCTGTCCTGTGAGACTGAAAACCAGAATAAATTCCTAATATTTGACCTTTGTTTTTATAGTGCTCTCTTGATAAATAGAGCAGTGTAATTCACAAGCAAGGAACCCATGGTTTAGGTACCACAAGGACATTTGCCCCGGGTTTAAAATAATTTTGAGACAGCAGTGGCTGTACTTTCATTGATGGTTTCACTTTTTTGTCAGAGCTGCTTCTTGCTTTTCCTCCTCTGAGTTACAAGTTTGTGCATGACAGCAAGGGATCCTCTGCTGCATTTTGTGTATCTATCTATCTGTGCTCTTTTGCACAGTTGTTTGCAAGTTATTCTTTTCAATTGTTTTTTTTTTAAATCACAGCCCCCTGAAGCTCATTGTTGATGCTATTAGTCTGCCTGTTCTGGGACTACACAGGAGGCTTGGTCTGACACTGCTGGAGAGCACTCTGCAGGGTGGTTCTCTTGAACCACTGCCAGTCCTGAGGAGGGACTCCAGCCATTCTGTTCAAGCATCTTCCCTAAGCTGTTGTTCTCCAAAGGGCATTCCTTCTCAGCATTGTAAGCCCACATGTTTTCCCTGGACAGGGTAAGTTTCCCTCCACATAACGGTTCAAATTGTCTCCATCCTTCAGTAAAGTGGGGACGTGTGTGACTGCCTCCCTAAGTGGCAAGCAGTACAAAGGGGAAAAGGAGTGTGGACTGGAGTCCCTGGAAGTTTTCCACCATCCGGTCTTTAACACTTGCCATGAGTTCCTTGCTTCCCACGCTGGCTGCCAAGCACCAGACAAGAGTTAGGGGATGGCTGGGTCAGTGAGGGCTGTGCTGCAGCCCTGTCTACTAAAGGAAATGTTCCTCTGCTCTAAGGAGACACTGAAATAGTTGTGCTGACAGCATCTGCTTCCTCTTAAACAGTTATTTTACTCCTACATTTGACAGATGGACCAGTGACAGGGAGATGAGTGCTGAAAGCCTCCGGCTAATTTTACTGATTTGGAAACATAACTGAGAAATACATGTATTTTTATCCTTCCCTATTTTCACAGAGTTTTTACTCCTTTCATTCAGCTAATGCCAGAGCTACAAATCAGATTTAAATTTAATTTAGCAAGAAATGGAGTAGAAGGTGGAGATGTGAAGGTTTGGCTGATCTGAAACAACCGTTTGGTCAACCTAAACCACTTCACCCATCTTCACGTTTTTGCAGGCCAGGTGAATATTTCAAACATAATTAGCAAATGTATTTTCATTACAGAGACTTCTTCTGGAGCAGGAGGACCCACTTTTGATTTTCATGCCTGAACTAACCAGCTGGATTGCCTACCCTACTTCAAACGTGCTCCAAATACAGAGGCTGCTCTGAAAGTAATGCTTCCTATTTTATGGTGTTGGCCTATGATGTCAGAGGTGGATGTTGGTGGTATGGCAGTAGAAGTGAACCTTTCTGACACCATTCCTTTACATGTTGTTGCCATGTGACAGATGGCAGCAGATGAGCAGGCTGACACAATGGCAGATGACATGAAAGTGTGTGTGAAACAAAGGTGTGTCATTGAATCCCTCCATGTGGAAAAAATGGCACCCAGTGACATTCACCAATGCTTGTTGAATGTTTCTGGAGCTGAAGCAGTGGATGTGAACACAGTGAGGCAGTGGGTGGTGCGTTTTAGCAGTGGTGGCAGAAACATTGGGTCACCTCTGCTGGTGCAGCATGCAGGCTCTCGTTCATCACTGGTGAAAATGCATAACTGATGGTTACAATTTTGAGAAAGTGTTTTGTAACTGAGAATTCTTGCTGTATCCTATCTGTTGTAGCTTCTATAGAAATTAATAGGAGGCATTACTTTCAGAGCAATCTCCGCAGTACATTTCTCTCAAATAGTCCCATCCTGTTATGACCAGACCAGGCAATAGCAGTTCTGCCACCTTGCTTGCTTCCATTCTTGAGCACTGTGCAATATATCCCTCACACTTCCTGAATTCTCAAACTTGCAGTGGAGCTGTTCTCACCTTACATCCTGCCTGAAATGCATAGGCTGTATGTGCTGCTGTGAGTCAGCAGTAATTACACTCCATCTGTTGGAAAGACGCTGGGGATGGAGTTGAAGGTGATTCAGCAAAACACTTCATTAGCAATATCATACTGGCAGTCATCACGCCTGAGTCATCAGCTCCAGGCTGCACAATCAGAGGCCATCATGTAATAGAGCTGTCCCTAAAGGCTTTCTGTAGTAGCCTGAAATATGCTGTCCCATTATACTTATAGACTGCAAATCAAAGCACTAAAAAAGGGCAGAGTTGGTGCCTAAATGCTGTGAGCAATTTCACATTTGCCTATCCTGTCAACCATTCTTCTCTCAGTTCTCAAAAAACACAGCACTGAAGTCAGAAATCAGTTTATTCTGATGAGTCAGTGCTCATAGTATTATCCTGGCACACTGAGACACTAGCAATTAAACCTTATTCTCCAGTTCTGCATTTCTAATCACTGCCGGTTCTCATGTGTTTCTGGCTTATTACTTGCTCTGAAGGAGATGGAGGCAGATGGCCAAGAAGGTAACAGACTCATGCCGTGCTGATGTCAGTCTAACTGCAGTTAAAATCTGCCATCTGAACAAAACAGACTGAACGTATATAGCAAGTCCACTGTGGGGTTAAAGCTGCCACATCTATTAAAACAAGAGCAAAATGTCACTGGATACCAATATTGTAAGAGGAACCAGCATAGCTAATTGTGTGGTTGGCTTAGTTGATGTTTGTTATAAATTACAGTAATTAGCAATGTAAACTAAAGTCAAAAACATTTATTCCAAGATTTAACTGATTTTAATTTCTTTTTAAACTGGTAGGGAGGTGGGTAGCTATTTATGACGCTGAGGGTATAACACTACTGCGTGCACAGGGAGGCTGTTCTGCTGTACATGGGAACGCTGACCTGCTCTGCCCATGCCTCACCTGGCCCACCTTCCACAACAAAGCCTACCGACTGCGATATTTTGTACAGGCAAATCAGTTAAGGGCCAGCATGGAACCAGGAAACCCATTCCAGTTTGTTGTCTGTTTAAAGAATGAGATGCTCAACACCTTTTGCCTATCAAGCATTTTACAGCAATGACATGCTGTCCTCTCAATGCTTTATAAGGCCAAGTGGATAATCTTTCCTTATCTCCTAAATATGTTTGATGTAACACCCTGAACAACACTTGCAGCAGCTAATAAGGACAGCATTTTTTTATGGATGTTCTAATTCTGCACAATTGCAATTTATTATTTGTTTACTTGGTATAAAGATGATACATTCTGCAAATATTTTCTTTAATGCTGACAATTTTGTGAAGGCATGTCAGAAAGGAAGTGCTGGATTCTGTGATTCTGTGATTCTGTGATTTTTAGTGTAAACTGAAGAGATCATCTGAATGCTGAACAGGGAAAGAAAGGAGCACAATGACTACAGTGACTGTGCTGAGGAAGTTGAATGGGGCAGCAGATCCGATGCCTCCTAAGCTTATATGTGCGTCTCAGTCATATAACTTCTTCCTAAATTCAAAATAGAGTCAGCTCATGCTTTTTTAAGGCATTTCAAATCTGCCTCTGTAAAATCTACATGGTTATGGAAACTGTTCAAGTTATCCAGTGTGAAAATGTGTAAAGTTTTGCACCTCTCAGTAACTTATTTAGCACTTTACTTAATTTTACTTTTAAAAAAATCACTCAATGCAACACTGCCAAATGCCTCTATGCTTTTGTTTTAAGTATTCACCTGGCTGGCCTCGTCCTATGAGCACATATATTTCTATATTAAATTGTCACTGGGTAAGATGCACAAGCAATTCCTGAAGCAATCCCAGGCTAATGTATTCCTCCATTCAACTGGAATAGAAATGAGTTTGAAGTAGGTACATGATTGCTGGAGTTTTTCACAACTGATGTACTTCTGGACACATATAGTCCCTCATTCGCATAATTCTAAACAATTGGGAAATATTAACAGTGAAGCTGCAGCTGCTGTAGATTATGCCTGCCTGCAGGACTAAGCAGCAGCAAAATGAAGTTAGAAGCAGAGAGATTTGGATGCTAAAACTCTTTTCTGGAGCTGGACCTCAGTGCAGTGAAGCTCCCACTAGATTTCAACAAGGGATCTGTCATTTGACCTGTGGTCGAACCTCTTCATTTTCAAATGAAAGGTGAATTCACAATAAGATTACTGTATACCTCTGATAATACTTGATGTAGCAGCTAAAGAGATAAAGATGATTCATAAATAACTTGTATGTACTCAGAGGATATTGATTTCCATGGAGAAAATGGCAAAATTGCTCTCTGAAATGCAAACAGTATTTGCATTTTCCTCAAGAAAATACAGCTGATTTCTTTAAACAGTTCTACAGAGATCTTAAATAGTTGTTCAATGTAAAAAGATGTTTTGTTCAAGTATGTATAGTTTTAGTGACTATTTAACAGTGACCAGAAATAGAATCCACAGCGTAACACTTATTCAAGTCAAATACCTTGTTATAAATATAGTCGAGATACCACAAAAGTAGTTTCCCTAATAAGAAGCAAATCATAGCCATATATTATCTTGATTTTGGTGATGCTGATGTAGCAAAATACTTTTATTCATAAACTCACTTCCCCGAGCAGTACCATAAGGACACACCTATCAAGTTTCCAGGAGGATCCCACAGGAGCCCTACGCTTCATTATGAAGCAATGTCCCAGCTTCATTTTCAATGAATGGTGTTTGCTTTTTAATTTAAAAATGGGGCATCATCTGAAAGGTACATACACTCACCCAGCCCTGGGGTTGCTTACATCTAATGCCTACATTATAGAGCTCCACAACAGAAGATGTTTTATGCTCATCTCAGACAGCTCTACCTACTTTTATTTAAAGCTCTTCCTCTTCTCTTTGGGGAGCTGATAGCAAAGGTGAACACACTCAGAATCTTCTTATAGACTAATGGAAGTGTTTTCTATTATGATTCTTTTACTTTCTCTGTTATCCCCACCTCATCCTTATCCTGGATAATTGAGCAGCAAGCTTACAAGAACATGAGATTATGAGGAAGAAATATCTCCGTCAGACAACTGTACCCCACAGAGCTTCCCAGGAATTTTCAGGGAGGCTGAAGAGACAGATATAGACTATTTATCTCAGCTTTGTGCCTTCCAGATTTGTCCCCGGTATAAGTACTCAGGTATGTGAGGAGCTGCTTTGAGCAGCAGAGTAGGCTGCTCAGAAGTTATGGGGCAGTTGCTGCATAGAGCACTCTTGGGATGTTTCTGACCATCTAGCTTGTCCTCTAGACCTTTCCAGAGCTCAGCTGGAGCCCCAGCCTTACTCAGGCCTACACAGCAGAGCACATCAAGTGAAACCATTAGGCACCATTGCCATGCGAGGCTGCCCGGAGTTCACAGATAGTGAAGGAAGAGGGGTGCAGGCCTTTTGCCAGGTTCCTTTATAGTACAAAAACCATGAGTGCCCAAAATATGTGGGGTCAGGCTGTGGGTTTGAAAGTAGAGATAAGAAGAGCATGAGGAGCAACTACAGTTTGCAGAGTCAGAAGGCAAATACATTTCTAGCCCTAAATCTTGGCAAAATGATGGGCCTGAGGCCTTGCAGCCTGCCCTTTGTACTCCGGGTGCTTCTGGGATCTGGCAGTCACATCTCATCTCTCAGAATTGCTGAAAAGAGTTTTCAACAAACCAAACCCAAAACCACCACCACCACAGTTTAAGAGCTGAGATGAATTATCAGAGGTGTCAGACACCTTGCCTACCTCCAGCCCCGGAGCTGAGCTCAGTGGGAGGTTTCCTTGCTGGAGCTGCATTAGAAACACTCTGTCCTCAGCTTCACTTCCATGAGGCTCCACATTACCCATGTCAGAGCTCAATCTCACAATCCCATTTCTAGTGCTAGAAGGTATCCCTTTTGTTTGGTTAACAGATGACTTGATTTTTACCTGCAAACCATCTGCCTTGGGATAGTGCTACTTGGAAGACCACAGAGGGCAGAACCTGCACTAAACGGGCTATGCTGCTGTCTTTTCTTCACCACATCAAGCCCAGCTCATACAGACTACCCACACTAGGTAACAATCTCATCATCATGAGTTAGCGTTGCACACCTCAGATGAAAAGGCTGTCAGTTAAGCAGTCAGTCTAGGAATAAGTTGTCAGTGAAAGTCACAGACCAAAACCTTGCAAAAGCTTTTTTGAAGGAGACTGCAACACATATAAGTCATTAGTAAACTTCTGTGGGAAGGCAGAATTTTGGAATCCACCACAGACAGTGTGTGAGCTCTGGTTCTCCTCTATGCTCCTCTTCTGAAAAATCGCCCTGAGTATCCCTGACATCGCTACACAAAACTCCAATCTCTGCGTTCACTGAATCCCAGATGCACTGCTTTGGTGTTCTGCTTTCTTGTTTTTATTAAGGGAGTGAATTCCTGTGAACGCTACTCCGCTAGAAACATTTATTCTCTGGAGAGAAAATCAAGAAACATCCTGTGAGACAGCAGCATTCAGTGAATTGCATTGGTATGACTCGTTTCTTGAGAAACATTTCTCTGGGTAGTTCCCCTAAGAATTCATTATTGTCACGTCCCACTCGTGGGCGGAGGGAAGGGGTGAACAGGTTCCACCACTGGCTTGAATTTATCCCATATAGACCAGATATATTTAGAAAAAGTCACAGTCAAAAGGATACAATGCCATCATTGATTTACGTGCAGAGCAGTAGCAAATGAGCAATGAAGTTAAAAGCTATTAAGAGAGGTCTAGCAGATGGGAAAAGTACCAAAATAAACATTCTGATTAAAACACAGATTCAGCAAACCAGCAAACCCAATGCATTCTCAGGAATTTGGATTTATTTGGGCTAAGTAAATTTGCTAAGACTGTTGTTAAACTATTATTATACAGAGGCACAGAACATGACCAAGGACAGTTCAGCTTAATCTGGATATCAGAATATTAGGAAGAAAACACCAGTCTTACTGTACATCAGTCATTGCCCTCATAAAAAAATCATGAAAGTCCTTCTAAAAGAGTGGCCCTTTCCCACAGTCTGTGTCACTAAAACTAGATGCAGCAATGGTATTTGGGTACCCAGAGCCCTCAGCTGCTACTCCTCACACTGTGCCTTCTCATTCTCTATGAAATTGCTTCAAATATCAGGAACTTTTATTGGGGAAGAAAAAAATAAATAAAGTAATGCAAGTGTATAAAATGTTCTGCCATCTTAACAGAACATGGCAAGTAAATTCTCATTAACAAGATTTTTAGTCAACTTGATTCCCATCTTCTGCTGCAGGACAGGAAATGTTAGATAAATAATACTGGTGTTTGGGGGAACTTACAGGCAGATTTAGTTAGGAACAAATGCTGTGTGCTGTACAAATGGGGTGAGCTTGGTCATGGGAGACTGTACAGCAGTTCTCTCAAATATATATTTATTGCTTAGGGCTGTCTCAGTCTATCAAATTAATATTTTCTAAGTTAAGATGTGTTTATATATAGTGAACCTAGCATCTAAGGTACTTTTTATGTTCTATCTGGTATAAATACTTATAATTCTAGAATTAGTGATTTATATAAACTGCACAATTATTTAATATAGCTCCCAAGAGCTTCAGTGATAAATATTCAGGTTTGTTTTTAAGAGGGAAACAGATGCAATGTTGAAACCTGTTGTAAACAGTACTACAATGCTGGCTAATCAACAGAAGGCAAAATGTTCTCATTTAATACTGAATCTGCTTCTTAAACACCACCTATTTGCATTCAGTTGCAATGGGAAGACATCACCATGAATATGGCAAGTGCTCCAAAACATTTGGAGAGACAATAAACTTCCGCAGGACATATTATAGTTAAAGAGCATCTGTTATGGCATAGCTGTCTCCGAAAATACAGACAAATAACTAAATAATGCACTTAGGTGTAAACAATTTTCCTGCACAGAGCCCTCTTTAAGCTCAGTGATCAGCTCTAGAACTGTCTGGGATTTCTGTTTGTTTGTTTTTAATTTAAAATCTTACAATTCATCATTCTGGAATTTAAAACAGAGCTGTCCTGAGACAGACCATAACATCACTTAGGACTAGGCTTACTTACCACTAGCAGGGCTGGTGCTTCTGCAGCTGAACTTGTTGGCACTTTTGCCTGGGCATAATCTAGAGCTGGGAAAGGGGATAACACCTTTTGTTCTGCCAGTTGAGGGTTCTTGCATCAACACTGCAGGTATAAAACAAAGCAGGTACTTCATTTTCCTTGGAATTAAAAAGTTTCCATGTCATACATCTACTGAATATACTCTAACAAACATCACCTTGATACAGGCTCTTTGCTTCCAGCGGTATGCACCATACCTTCCCTCTAAAGTTTTAACTTGTGTGTGAGGCAAAAGGAACACTTGCAGATCTCTAACAGGGAAAAGAGGTGCATGGGTTTTCTCCGGAGGATTTTGAAATACTGAGTTCATTTTGCATTTCCCTCTGCTTCAAAATATTGTTGTTTCTGGATCTTTCTTAATTTTGTGACAGGAAACTGCACTGTGCAGGGAACGGTAGGCTGCCTGAAATTGTCTGTACTTAGTAGGTGCTCATGTCAGAATGCATAAAAGCACTATAGTTTGTTTTTCTTTCTAGTCTGTTTTTAAATGCCTTGGTAAGAACACACTCCAAATACTCAGCAATGGCTTGTATGCCCTTATGGACATGACTACATGTACACATGAATATGTAAAACAGAGAAATATGGAATTGCTGCCGTACGTGTGCGGCACTTGCAAACTACTCGGTTCAGTGCTTGTGTGGTAAAATTATGTAGAAGTGTCACCTGTCCCTCCTGCTTAATCACATCACCTATGTGTAAACAGTCTGTAAACACGTCAGTTTCACTATATGGGAAACACACCCTTCTTTATTCTCAGTTTATTAACTATACATTCATAAAGCATCCTGCAATTATTTGAAATTACGTATATTAAGCCATGATGGGTAGGGCACGTCCAGGTAACAAACATAAGCACTGTAGTTGCTACAGCCCCCAAATTGAAATTTGCCTAGAAGTGGCCATGACCATTGACTGGATGGGAGAGGGTGAGGGTCTCACAGAGCTGCCACTGAGAACGCATTGCTCAGCCATGCCCAGAGTGCCTAGCTCTTAATAAGTAATCCAGGATTGCTAAAATTAGCCTGGCAAATCTTTTCTTGACTTTCTGCCTGGTGGATATTTTTTTTCTTCCCAAAAGTAAATTACTTTAGGCATTTTAATTCTTACTCTCGTCATATTAGTAACAAGAAAGTGACTGCAGATCCTAGCTTACTTGAAATGTTACTGGTGACATGCACAGCTATGTTTCACAGGTCCGTTTCTTTGTATATATTATAAACAAAGAATACATATATATGATATATGTAATACATATAATATATATTTATAAATATATAAAATATATAATGTATTGCTCATTATTTCTGAAGAAAATTTCTTCCAGGATGTTTGGAAAAGCTATAAACAGTTTGCCTAATTGCCTTTAAGAAAATGACTGAGAAATTAGTTGTGTGTTTTGCTGGAGTTGTGTATAAGGTGCATCTTTAATTACAGTCCAAACACTGTAAATCAAATGATTGGACTATAAATAAAAGACCCTGCAGCCATCAAGATTCCGGTCTGCTATCAGTTACCGTTTTCTCAAAGCCAAATGAATCCCATGTGCTTCAGGTTCCTGAGATTCACTTTGTGCCATTTTCTGCAGATGGCAATTACAAGCTGCACAGAGAATGTTGCTGAGCCTCTTGAGTCTCAGCAGTAAAATGAATTCCTGCTCATCACACAGTATTCCCTTTGCAGCCACTGGATCTAGTCCAAATTTCTTTGTCCATGTGTGCTGCTGCAATACCATTCTAGACGGAATGTGACCAGAAAGAACACTGCATTCTGCTCGTCCTCCTCTGGCAGAGGCTTTGTGTACACAGCTAATTTGGCACACCCTTTGCTAACTTGCTGGTTATTTGGGTTGCCTTTTCCCCTTCTTGCCTCCCTTTTTAGATTTTTCTCCTTTTAATAACATCCATACAGTTTCCATGTGTTTCTGACTACATTAAACTTCTGCTTTTTTTCCCTCTGATTTCTTGCAGCTTCTTTCACCACAAGCTGCATTTCATATGTTTCTCTCTCTTTGCTTAGTAGTTGACCCTGCCAAGAATTGCTGGTGTCACTGTGCTACTGCACAGCTCTCTGTGAGGCTGCTTGTTATTAAGTGGATATTAGTCAGCCCTGGAGAGAAGGGCTGCATTGTGCTGCAGGTGAAGCTGAACCTTGACCAAATAAATAAAGCTCAATTTTGCCTTCTTTCAGAGATCAATTTATTTTTCTGCAGCTCGCAGCAGAACTAAATGAATCGAGTCTCAAGGCTGCCAGAAGACATGGAGATTTCTGGATATTTCTTTTTTGTACATGGACTGGTTCAGATTATTTACTTAAGGTGGGACAAATATCAGCAAATCTCTTATGAACAGCAGCAGAAAACTGTGCAGCTACAGAGAAAGCACAACTAAGAAGCAGCTGTTACTGAGCTGACTGCATGAGGCTGACCATGGCCAGCACTGAGAGCGGAACTGAAATCTCCCTCCTGTGACACTGCAAAAGCAATTATGAAAGAAAAAGCCAGTGGCTGCTCAGGGAAATGGTAAGAAAGGCATAGAAATCATTCAGGCTTGAATAAGACCCTTCTGTATTCTGGAGATCAATTATTGCTGTTTCCTTGCACTTAGTCATATTCAGTCACTACTACCCAAATGTCTCTGGGTGCAGCGCATTTTCTTTCTGCTCTTCTTTCATTTTATCCCTGTTCCTGAATGTCACCAAAGACGTTACACAGAGGAACTGACTGTCTCAGTGGTCCTGCAGGCTTTGAGGAAAGAAATCAGTGAGATAAGATGCAGATACTGAGCACCTCCTAACAACACTGGGACTTTGTTCAGTGACGGTGAATACACCATGAGTCTGCTGCCCCTCTTCCAGGCCAGAGCCCTAAAAGCTCTCTGAAATGTCCTTCCCTGTTGTCACACTGCTTTTGTTACCTTCTGAGTTGCCATCCTTCCAGTAATTATTGCAAAGAAAAATTTATGTTGTTTCTTGTATGCCTGGTTAAAACATAGCAACAAAAGCTGCCCCTTAAGTCATGAGAACCAGCCTTGTACTCTGAAGAACACTTCTTTTGCTGAGATAGGCTTCTAATTAAAGTACATTACAGCTGATGATAAGGTCTTCCCTGACAGCTGGCTAAATGAGTACTGTTGCAACATGTTGCATGAGGCCTTTATACTGACTACCAAGAAGGTTTCAGTTCCCTCATTTGCTCTACATATAGTTGCCAGCACAGAAACAAGCCACACACTGCTGTTTTCTGGACAGGAAAAAAGAGTTGCCCCGTTCCTTTCCATCAAATTCTACTGGGGGATAAAAGCACAAGACAAGGCACCAACTACAGAACTGCAGTATCAGACAGCATGCCCCAAGCCCCAGTGAGCAGGCTTCAAGTTGTCAATGGATCCTCCTTGGCACGAAGGAAGCACGAAGGAAGCCAACCCCTGACTCTGTAGAACTGCGATCAAACTCAGTCAGGCACACAGGATGGCTGGAAGTAGTATCAGCCCATTATTTGTGTCTGAATGAGATTCCTATCTGTAAAGTCTCCCTTCTGTTTATGCCTGAATCAAAATATTTGGCATTTTTGGGCCCCATATACTGCAATTCATGTATACAAGTCCACATACAACACATTCAATTTTTTTAGGTAAAACTTGCAAGCTTTGCTCAACTGTGAATCCGTGTGGGCTCTCTACTCTCTGAAAGTAATTCACCTCTAAGCAGTTATTCTCAAGTGACATGATCCTTTCCTCACATGACCACGATGGCCTTTGCAAGGATATTATCCATGCCATGCAGTGATATATATAGGAACAGACAGATATATACTGAGAGGAAGTGCTGAAGTCTACATCTGCCTCCTGCAATAGAAGTAATTTGATCACATGGAGTGCATCTACTTACTCAGATCCAGTATCAGAAGGATAATTCATGTCATCTCTGCAGAAGTAAAAATAAATAAGGTTCAGGTGGAGTTCAACGACCTAAGGTTGCATATTAGCAGCTCACAGTGTAGATGAGAGATACCTAACTTCTCCTGGGATACGAGGTCCTTTAAAGTTGACACTGATCAGTCAGGTAAAGGTGCAGTCCATGGATGAAGAGTCTCTCCAGTGACTCATACTTTGGTCGTGACTTTAGTGGGCTTTTGTGAGCCACAACTAAAGCTTCTATCTTACAGCAGGATTGCCTTGAGTCACCGGCTTGACTATTCAAGGTCTACAGAGCTATGGAACCTGAACAAGTTTATAGAATAAACTTTTCCTGTTCATGCACTACATTATGAACTGCAAAGTGCAACTGTGGGTAGACTGTCAATTTATTTCTATCTTAATCTCTCATCTGAATAAGGAAGCTCTATTAATAAAGTCGTAACCAACCATTTGCCAGATCTTGCAAGTAAAATCTACTCTTGCCTCTTTAGAGAGAGAAGTAAAAAATAAGAATAGCGATCAACTGCAAATTGCTATGAACTTCCAAATCTGACCCAATTAAGACATTCAAACAGTACTCCTTCCTATCTACCTCTTCCATGCCCTTTGTTCTCCCTTGTTATACTATGTGGGATTACTGTCTTCAGAGCAAAAGTGAATTCACTATGGTCTTCCACATACACAAGTGATCTAAAGTTACTAAGAAAACTTACAATGAAGGCTGAGAACTGATATACTATAAAGTGTCCAATCTACTGTTACGAATTAACCTACATGAACTGGCAAGTTGAATGATTAATGAAATGCACATTTGCAAATGGAATAATGTTTTCCAAAATGGAAGCAGACAGTCTGTAGCCACTTAAGAGGGAAGAAATGTGTTCTATAAATAATATGGGACCATACGGAGCAATGAAAATGAATGTTTAAAGATACCTGGTCATGGTCAAGGGGAGCAAAAGAGAATGAGCCAGACTCCTGCCTGCGGTGACAGGACACTGACAGGACAAGAAGCAAAGGGCAAAACCTGGAACACATGAAATTCCCTTTAAATATTAAAAAATAAAATAAAATCCAAGACACAAGTTTTTCACCATACAGTAATCAAATACTGGCCCTGAGAATTTTGGAGTCTCCATCCTTGGAGACATTCAAACTCAGACTGGACACGGTCCTGGGCAAACTGCTTGGGGTGGCCCTGTTTTGAGCACAGGACTTGGGTGAGTCCCACTGTCCCCATCTGTCTGTGATCCCATGGTACAGTGACTGTGGCCTGTCAGTGCCCACATGGACATCGTAAGTATGAGAACAGGAGGACCATAAACTTATCTGTGTGGCAAGATCTTTGACAGTCTGAATTGCTGGGACAATTTGCTAAAGTGAATTCTCCATCAGCGTCAATTTTAAAATGAAATTAGATTATATTCTAAACAACACCATGTCACTGAAGTAGGAACTAATTCAGGAAAGCCTCTCTCTAGTCTCAACTGCAATATTTTTAGGTTAGGTTTCTTTTAACAAATGGTCTCTAGTTTATATTGCTGAATGAGGCCTATCTTCTGGTCAACTGAAGCACCTTCTTGCACCTTCTAGCTTTTTACATCATTTTGGCCTCAGAAAATTGAAAAAAATATATTTATAGCATTGTCACCATGTAGGAAAACCCACAGTGAGAAGACCAGTTGACATAATAACTCCACAGATTTGTCTTTTGAGACACGAACATGCATTTGAAAATGAAAATGCATCACAAGAGAGCCCAGTGCATCCCATATTTCTCCCTGGGGTGCCCTGCAGCACAGGGAAAAGATCTCAGCTGATGCAACATCTAGGCTGTGGCTTTAAGAACTTTTTAAGAATGAAGAAAATATTTAATCTCATTGAGTATAACTATAACAGTGTTGTCAAACTTCAGTAATACTTGTAAATTTATGGAGCATATGCATGAACTCCCACCCCTTCTGACTACAGAGGATGACCAGTTATCATGGGCACGTTACCAAAACCTTCAGAATGTTGAGCCAGCCCAGAACACAAAGGCACGTACATCTGAACAACATATTTTTCTTGTTCACTGTGTCACTGGGACAGCAGTTGGAGCATGTAGCATGCTGCACACGAACAGAGTCCCTTGAGAAACCTGCTTTGGCTCAAATATTTGTTTTGTAGATCGTACAAAGATAGGCTGTTTAAGGTCTGTGTGGTCTTTTTTTTCCCAGCTATAGCATGCTGGCAGAAGCCACTCACGTGATAGCGCTCAGGAATATGCATGTCCTAGTTTTTTAAAAAGCTGAATATTCCATCCATTCCTCCCTTTGAGTCTGGTAGTTTTAAGGAGTGAGGGCACTGAAGCTCCTCAGCATCCTGTGACACACTTGGGCAGCGGCAGCTACGTGGCACACCAAGGGCAGGGGCCACTAGTCACAGCCAAGCCAAATCCCTTCAGACACAAAGAGGAGATGTTTAGAATAGAACTAACCTTCCCCTAGCAACAAAGTGGTATGTTTCAGAAAATTACTGCTCAGGAAGGAAGACTGGAGATGTGAGGGAAAGAACATCCTCAGCTTTACAGAGTCACCTCTTCCCCTCCTTGGAAGCATTCAAGGCCAGGCTGGATGGGGCTGTGAGCAACCTGGTCTAGTGGGAGGTGTCTCTGCCTACAGCAGGGGGGCTGGAACAAGATGATCTCAAAGGTCCTTTTCGACCCAAACCATTCTGATTCTATGAAATACATGCCATATTATTCTAAAAAGAAGGAAAATCAATTGGCTAAACACACCAAACACTTTTGACCCTTTTTTTTCATATCAGCAGAATCTCAGACATGAGTTGAAGTGTCTCTCATGACAATACCGATTTTTTTTTTCTTTTCCCTTCGGCACATTATTCCTCTTGAAGAATATGGAAGGTGACACCTGTATTATACCCAATACTGTCCTTCCACTTGATCACCCTGTCCAGAAACCTGCCCCCAGACAGACCACAGGCCTCCAGGGCAGATCCATCTCCCCAAAGGGGTAGATGCCCATGGGAACAACCCCTGCATTGCTAATTTAAGGACTAGAAGAAGAAAAAACTTATTTCAAAAGTTTGCTGATTTGTTAAAATTCAATTGAAAAATTCCTAGTGAGCAGTGGCACAAATCCTCTTACAGTCCAAAGATGAAATAATGCCAGTTTATTTATTTAGTTAGTTATTCTATAAAAAAGCTGCACTCAAAACCCAGAGGACTGGGACTTTCCTGATCAACCTCAATTTACTACCATGCAGATGGCTAAAACTATGTATTTACCAATCATGGGTTATGCGAGTTTAATACAGCAGAAAGAAACTTAAACACTAGTTAAAATGTAATAGCTGCCTTTTTTCTTGTTTTACTACGAACCCTGAAGCCACTCCAAAATAAAGTAGGAGTTCTCTGTGCAAGTAACCTGATTTGAGCACCGGCAGAAGGTACCCCTTGAAGGTCTGCCAAGACAAATGATCCTGTTTGATAATGTCTGCCTTGAGCATGATGAAATATGGCTCTTGAATCTGAGTCGCTACATGTTTCTGTCCTTCTGTCTGTTTTAAAAAAATTCACAGAATTTCAGCCAGAAGTCTGCCCGAATGGTAAGTCTAGAGTGTTGACACAGAGCAGGGATTGCCTAATGCCTTTTTATGTTTTACTAAATGAAGATATTTACTCTAGCGTGATGTTAATGAATAACTGTCTGATGGGCTAAGTTGGAGACCTCAGGATGGGAGGGAGCTATCAAAAGCAGGATCTTTTCTCATTTAGTCTGCACTTCATGCCAAAATCAGTTTTTTGTTATTACCACTGCTCCAGCAGTCTAATGATAAACTTAAAGCTATGGAAATTGTTTGCAAAAAATGGTCAGATGTGCTCACTGGAGCTCGTGTCCCTTTTCTCCTTCCCTCCTCAGTAAATAGTACAGTTGCTCACATATGCATCTTATGCTGAAAGCACTGCATAGCCCAGATGTAGGCAGACATATACTACTCTGCAGCAGAGAATGTTAGTCCATGCTGAGCTGCAGATATCTGCTTTAGGCAGTCCTGTGTTGAATGGGAGCCTGGCTGTGCACTGTACATTCCTTTCTTTACAGCTGGCAAGGTGAAAACAAACACCAGGTAAATCTTTTCTATCCACTCAGTTTAGCTTGTCCCAGCACACAGATTAGGGAAGGATTTGGCTAGAAGACCAGGACAACCATTTCTCCTTGGCTGTAGCAGGGCTTCCTAAATTGCAAAGGCTGCTCCTTCTGCTTAGAGAAATGAGCAGTTCTGCTGCATGCCACTGAGGTCCCGCACGTTTCCTCACCCTTTCTGGACACCTTGGGTAACTCTGAGACATATGCTGTTTTGTACTTCACTTTTGGAAGATACTGCCTCAGATCAGCTTTCTGAAAATGGAAGCCCCTGGCAGTTTTTTTTCAGTGCCAAAACTGTAAAAGGTTACTGGTTGCTGGCGCTAATATCAGGCCTGTCCTGATCCACATACCCTGTACATGACACACATTTCTCCTGCTATCCTATTAGCAAAGTATTACCACATTTAAATCCAATTACCACTAAATTCAGAGGACAGCCAACAGCAGATAGCTTTGCTATTGATTTTTTTTTTAATGCAGTATAAGGATTTGCAGGTTCCACAATGTGCTTCTTCTTAGGATAAATAAATGCTCACTTCATTTCCAGAACAAACCCTTTCCTCCAGCTCAAGAACTTGGACAGGTCCCTGCACATCACTGAAATGTTCCGGGGCTCTCTGAAGTGCTGCTGTGATTTCAGCCTCTGCTCCTGAGGTGCCACAATGCACACTTCCAGCATGCTGAGAAGACTCTGCTTGCAGTAAAATGGTCCAAACTGCTACAGCATGTCAGCAATCACACTGTTTCAATTCCATCTGCCCTGCTCAGTAGCATGCGTAAACTTTGATTTTGTAATGTGACACATAAACAAGTAATGTAGGCATGTGAGGAGATGGTAATAAAAGCACAAGCCTTTGTTGTGGCCTCTGCAGCATCAGTGCTGCTGTAGTAAGAAGCAGAGATCACTTTCCTGGTTATGTGGGAAATACCACTCCTGCCAAAATTGTGTGTCACTTACGAACAATATAAAAGCTGTTACAAAAGGTGGTATCCAACCCCCAGCCTTAAGCTTTTTTTCCCTTTAATTTAAAATAAATTCTGCTGCTAATGTCTTCCAGAAACATACAAGACATCTCCACAGCAGCATAAAAAAACATCCTTTTGCTCTGCTTATTCATTTATTTTGTATTTCAACACATTTTCCCAGATGTCACTATCAGCTGAGATAGGCGTGCTATTCCTACATTTAACAAGCGACAGTGTAAACACTCTGCAGTTTAATAAGCTAAAACGGCAACACAAATTAGAGACCTTCCCTTGCTCTCCTGCCTCTCCAAGCATTTTGTTGTACCTCTGAACACATATTTAAACTTGTTCAAAAGGAAGATTGTCAAAAAGGAAATCACTGTGGCTTTCGTTCTCTCTCCATATCTACTAAAAACTATGGAAATATCCTAGGACTCATTAACTGAGAGAAAGCTGCACGTTCCTTTTCTGTTTCATGAGAATTTGCATAGTTTTTCCAGTCTCAAAACAGAAAAACAGATTTTGCTTACAAAAAATACGTGCACGTTGTTTAAAACATTTTTAGCAACTGTAGGAAAGCGCATAATCCTCCCACCTGATATACTAAAATTCTTTTGCTAAGAGCAATGAGGTCAGCTGGACAGAGTTTTCCAGAATGCCACTATTTTAGCAAACAGATGCACTTCTGCGGACAGAAAGCTTTGGATCATGCAGTAGATAGGCAGCTGTGTTACAAGTTCATACACGGCAAGGATCCACAGTACTGCAAGTTCAAAGCACAGAAGCTGAGAATGATGTGGTTGCCCCAAACGCAGCCTGCCTCTGTACTGCTGAGCTCTGAAGGATGCCAGCCAACCTCAGTGCTGACTTTGAGTTTGATCCTCCCAGTTCATTGAACAGATGCATCTGTTGGCCGTCCAAGAGCAAATGCCCACCTAAGTCTGCCTGTAGGGTCAGGAACCAAAGCAACAAAGAGAGCCTTGTGGCTGGCATCTACTACAGACAGCCTGATCAAGTGGAGCCTGTTGATGAATCCTTCTTCCTCCAGCTACAGGAGACATCATGATCATCCTGTCTGGGGGACTTCAACCACCTTGACATCAGCTGGAAAAGCAGTAAAGTAAGCCGTAGGCAATCAAGGAGGCTCCTAGGATGTATCAAGGATAACTTCCTGAGCCAAGTAATAGATGGCCTCACCAAGAAGGAATGCAGGGAGAACTGGGGGAACATTGCTCCTCCTGCTGTAAGTAATAATAAGGTTTGCAACCACCTGAGAAACATGAACATCCATAAGTCTACAGGTCCCAGTGAAACACATCCCGGAGTCCTGAGGCAATTGGCTGGTGTAGTCACCAAGCCACTCTCAAAAGATATTTGAAAAGCTGTGGCAGCCAGGTGAAGTCCCAGTTGACTGGATAAAGGCAGTGTCACACCCATTTTTAAGAAGGGTAGAAAGAATGACCCAGGGAACTACTGACCTGTCAGCCTCACTGGAGAAGGTCAAGCAGCAGATCCTCCTGGAAGCTATGGTAAGGCACATACAAGAGAGGGAGGTGATGTGGGATAACCAGCATGGCTTCACCATGAGCAGATCTTGCCTGACCAACCTTGCTGCTTTTCATGATGGTAAAACTGCATCAGCAGACATGGGAAGAGCCACTGCTGTTATCTATCTGGACTTCAGGAAAGGCCTTTGACAGTCCCCCATAATACTATTCTCTCCAAATTGGGAATATACGGATTTGATGGATGGACTGTTCAATGGATGAGAAACTGGATCGTACCCAGTGAGTGGTGGTCAATGGTTCAATGTCCAGATGGAGATCAGTGATGAGTAGTAAGTGCTCAGGGATCAGTGCTGACACTGGTGCTCTTTAACATCTTCATCAATGACATGGACAGTGGGATAGAGTGCTCCCTCAGCAAGTTTGTAGATGACACCAAGCTGCGTGGTACTGTCGACACACCCAAGGGACAGGATGCCATTCAGAGAGACCTAGACAGGCTGAGCAGTGGACCCAGGTGAACGTCACAAGGTTCAGCAAATCCAAGTGCAAGGTCTTCCACCTGGGTCATGGCAATCTCCATCATCAGTACAAGCAGAAGGATAAAAGGATAGAGCAAAACTCTGTTGAAAAGGTCCTGGGGATACCCGGCAGATGGCGAGCTGGACACGAGCCAGCAATGTGCCCTCACAGCCCAAAAAGCCAACCATACCCTTGGTTGCAATGAAAAAAGTGTGCTCAGCAGGGTGAGTACAGGAGAGACATGGACCTGCTGGAGCACATCCAGAGGAGGGCCACAAAAATGATCCAAGAGATGAAACACCACTCCTACGAGGACAGGCTGAGAGAGCTGGGGCTGTTCAGCCTGGAGAAAAGAAAGCTCAAGAAGAGACATTCAAGGTCAGGCTGGATAGGGCTCTAAGCAACGTGATTGAGCTGCAGGTGTCCCTGTTCATTGCAGGGGAGTTAGACTAGATGATCTTTAAAGGGTTCCTTTTAACTCAAATGATTCTATGATTCTCTGAATAAGAAGGTTGTATAAGGTACTTTTATTTCAGAGGCCAAAATCCTCATCTGGTATAATGCTGCTCTGGAATTAATTTACCATGTTGAGAAGATAACAAGTTGATGAGGCTTATGTTATCTAAATTAGCGATTTTGCATGCTTTGATGCAAGATAAATGGATATGTCTGAGGGAAAGGGAAGGACAGAGCTGGGACACACATTCAACTGTTTCAGGCACAGAAAAGCCAGCCAGGATGTGCCATACCTGTGGTGTCAAAACGTCATTCCTTTGGCTGATGTTTGCCATCTGGACTCTTGCAGTGGCTCCTTTTCATACTTTCTCTGTCCCCAAGGAAGCCTGACGCTGTTACAAGTATAATCTACAGAAAAGGAGTAGTGGTGGAGGGCATTTTGGGCAGGTGCAGAAACAGCCATGGGGAAAAAACATTCAAATTGTGAGAGAATCATCCACCTTTTGGCTGGATGACCTGTATGCTGGGCAGCCCTCTCCTTATCTCAGCTCCTCCCCGCCCAGCCCCAGAGCTCAGTGTCCAGCTACACTGAGTGCTGGGGTTTTTCAGTAGGTGGAGAAACCCAAGCCAACCTGCATACACATCAGTTCTGGTTGTCAAAGCCATCCTGTCTCTCTTCCCTTTCCCTTAGCCAATGAGGCTGTGGAAAGCACAGAAAACCAGTGCATATTGCAATGGAGAAAATCCTATTGAGTTCAGCTGAGCAGGGGCTGCACCCAGAGCCAGAGTCTTCCCTGGTTTCAGCCTTCCTCTGCTGAAGCAGCTTCAAGACCTTTCCGCCAAATGTTCCCAACCCTGCCTGCCCTCTGCTGCCTCAGCCAGCATCATTTTTTCAGCTCTGTTAACCACTGTTTAGGGAATTCTGCTCCCGTGATTAAAAACAGGGTGTTATGGTGTTGCTAATGATCCTGGCAGTAGTGCCAGGGCTGCAGCAGTGGCATGTCATACAGTGCAACCTTGACTGCCTCTTACCAGCTGTAAGGTTGGCTATTATTGAGGTTATTGAAGAGAAAGAAGGGCTACTGCAATAAGAAACTAGACAGAAGGCAAATTAGTAAAAAGAAATGACAGCAACACTCCTGGCACACCAACACCTTGATCTGACACAGGAATAAGGAATTTTGAAGCTGGTTAGAAAACTTCCAGTATTACAATGCTGGCTATTATAGATTCAGGACATCATGCTATTAACTATTCACAAATGTTTCCTATGATGAAACAAAATGATCTCCTGAGATAAATCTGGTTTACAGCAGAAAACCACCATAAAAAAAAACAGAGACATTGGCATCAATTTCCTACTGCGCACACAAAGTACTCGCTTGTTCTACCCTCCAAAATAAAACAGGGCAAGGTAGAGCTTACCATGAAAGGAAGTTTTCTCAATCCAGAGAATTTTAATGATTTTCTTTGGCCAGTAAATTATTTTCTTCCTCTTCCTGACTAATTTCTCTTGAATTTAAAATATGATTGTGAGCTACAGGAATGCGTCCAGGTTTTCAGTGGAATTCAGCTTACGTAATATGATCTGAAATATACCTGAAAAAGGAAAATAACAACAACAATTTTTCTGGAATAACTAAGATAGGTCAATGAGATTTGAAGATTAAAAGCATATCATACTAGTTAATCGCTTGCATCCTAATTTTGGAAATCTCTGTAGTCTTTAGAACTGTTAAAATAGAAAATACAACAAATGGCAGACAGAGACATGTATACATCTTTGTCTTATCGTGGCTTGGATTCATTCTGGGCAGGGACTATACTGCTATGGTCAGGGGAAATAACTGAGCCAATTATTGCCAGCAGAATCTGCTGGTGACAACCACTAGCACTGCTCACGTTATGCTAATATTCCTTCACGCTTTCTTACCTGGCTTTGTTCCCTTTCTTCCATGACTGTTTCCCCTTCCCTCTGTTGCACAGGCCAAACACAAAACAGGCACTGAGCTTCTGACACTCCTAGTCCCGGAGAAAAAAAGCAATGTTCAGTGGCAATTGTCGAGAGGGGAAATCCAGGGTCATTAGAAGTCATTGTACATAGCTTAATAGTCACTTGCCATCTCGGACATTCTTTGGTCCTGGGTAAAGAGAAAAGAGAGAAGTCAGTAAAGCAGAGATGCACATGGAACAGCTTCCTGAGCTGTGCTGCTAATGCAGTGCTAACAGAGCATGACCTGGAGAAACCCCTTTCTTTTGGGAATATAAACACCTCCTGTTTAAATATGATGTGGATTTGGATGAAGATTTATCCCAAGTGAAAGGAAACTCTGCTGCTCATTTATGAAAAAGTTTTTTGAAAGCCGAGTGCGCATCAGTCTTAGGGAGCAATGATCAAGAACAACATTTCTCAGGGTGAAAGGGTGGCTGCTTTAATCCTATTTCAGAATCGTTCTTTGCTGATGCTGCCAGGTTTCAGCAATTGAAAAAAAGTCGTGGGCTTTGTACCCTTTAAGCATGAAAAAGTACCACACTATTTTTAAGAAATCATAAAGAGTCCCTGGAGACACAAAACTTGTTTCTTTCTCTGCAAAGAGATTGTTGGGAGTAAGTTGAGCTAGATGCAGAGAAACGTGAAACAACCATATAAAGACAAAGAAAGTCTATCGTAATCACTGACTGAATTCTACCTTTATTTGTAACAATCATGTGAATGCAGCCAGCAGAAGTTGCCAGTTATGTGTGTGCAGCCAGTTTTTCAAAGAAACGCTGAAGGAAGAGTGTTTTTATTCTGGCACCAAAACACTCTCACTCCAGCTGAAAGCTCAGCTGTATTTGCTCTAAATCCAGAATTCAGTTCATTTAGCTCAAAAGTATTGTCATTCCTTTCAGATACATATGCTTGCTAATATCAGTTGTAATCTACAGTCAGAAGTGAAGTTTTTATGGAAGGTTAATTCTAGTGAGGTTACCCGACCACTCCATAATCAATAGCTCGCTTCTCACTGGGGCCCTCCAGTGTTCAGAGCACGTGCCAGAACCTTGCATAGCTCCCACTGCCTCATACTGGGAAACTGAAGCCCTGGAGAGAGGGCCTGATTTACTTTACGATTGATAACTTCTGATCTTGTTGCAGGCAGGCATCATTTGAGGGAAAAAATGACAACATACCATTATTCTCGGGGAAAAGCTATCAGCTTTCAAAGCAGAGCTGCAAAAATCAGTTTGTTGCATTACAGAAGGAACGCCACAAACAAGTGATGTAGCTCAGGGAATTAACTGGTGATGCCAAACACACAAGCAGTGGAGAGGAGCCATGGAGTCCTACACAAAGGCACGTCTCAGGAACTCTGCTGCCCATGCCCTCAGGGCTGCGCGTGGCTGCAGAATTCAACAGAAATTAAACACCAAAGAAATTATAGCTAAAAGTCTATGGATTTTTTTCCCCCAATAACTTAATTTCTTATTTTCAGCTGAACATATACATTCCTGCTATAGAATTCTGCAGAAAGCTTAAGAAAGCGTTTGGATCCTACATAAAGGCTACCAGGGAAATTGTTGCTTTCTGCAAATTAGGAGTTTCATACTCAAATGAGAGAGAGCTCACCCTCAACAGAATTCATTGTTATTATAATTGAATATTTTTAGTTCACCCTTTTTAGTGAAGTATTGCAAGGTGGCAAATGCAATTTTGTGTCTTTATATGTATGCCTATTGATAATGCCTTAAATCAATTTATTTCCAGGATACGTAACAGCTACGTATGGCATGAATATACAGTGCCACACTGTTAAAGCACTCACAAATGTGTCTTTTACTCATAGTGGGAAAGGACTTAAATTCCAAGCTAGATTTGTATCTCTGTTCCTGTAGATGCTAGCTGCTACTGGAAGCATTAGAGACATAAGTAACCAATTGTCAGTGCCAAAATACCAGGGGACTAAATAGCCTGCTAGGTCAGTTTTAAGTAAGATGCTTTAGCAGCATTAGTTGACATACCTGCATCGAGCATGTGGTTGCTGGAAAGAAGGACTTGGCAGCAGCTCGAGAGCGCTCCTCACCCAGAACAGCAAAGGGTATCAAATCCTGAATCTGAAGTGGGATATCATTTTGCAAATCATTTTATCTTGACTTATCACACATTTGTCAGTTCCAAATTTAGTCTCTGCATGAACTTATTTTCCCCCAGAGCAGATGGGAGCAGATGTCAGAAAGATGGATTTTCATTACCCCACTATGTGATTTTTCTAACACTGATCCTGAAGAAAGCCTGAAAAAGTGGAAGAGAGATTAGATCCCTGCCTGGGCTATAAAGGACATTTGCGAAGCTTAGAAAAGGTCTAAGAAAACAGAAATTCAGCCTCAGGCACACAGCTGTCAGACCAGCTGGATTAGCAAGCCTGGTGCGATGGGTGGCCTTAGGGAAATAGGACAGGCCTTGCTGATGAAATCTTGCACACTTAATGCTATACCTGAGACCTTACAGTTTGCATGAAATGCTGCATCAGCTCAAGGGGCTGACGCATCACTCGTCATCCATAAAACCAGCAAATGAGGGATGAGCAGGCACTTACCATGTGCTGCTGCTGATGTGGCAGATGGGCTATTTCCAGTTGGTGAATTTTTTTATTTGTTGTTTCCCTCAGCACCTGATAGATGATGTAGCCTTTTTATTCTGCCGAGTCCTGTCATCACTTGGGGTGTCGCAGAACAAGGAATGACACAGGACTTGGGAACAGACAGAGAAAAGGCTGTTTCACATTGTCTGCCTTTCTCTTCCTCTTTGGCTTATACTTGATGCTTGGATCTGATGATCTTAGTGTTCTTTTTGAGCCTCCACGATTCTGTGGGATTACAAAGCCCAGTGCCTGCAAGAACAAGATGTGAATGCTGCAGAGTGGCCTTGGAGAAGTGTGCTTTTCTGTGCTTTTCTCATGGGAGCTCAGGGCCGTCACTGTCAGTCAGGCCTAACACAAGTCTAAACTCACAGAGCTAGATATTTTAAGAAAGAAGAACTTAAAAACTGGCTTGCTTCACTTCATTTTCCGTCTCTGTAAGCTGCCACACAAGCCTTTAAGATAAACTTCTGCAATAAGCTGTGACAGTGGGAATATTATCCCTGGAAACGTGTTCAAGTGAAGTCCAAAATAACCCTTTGACTTGCCTGCAGCACACTCTGACTGCCAAGCAGCCCTGGCCCATCATTCTGGGGTCATCCAGCCCCAAGTACAGGCTGACATGCCAAGCACAGGAGGTTCTTCCTCCAGTTGCCAATCCCACCCACAGCATGAGCCAGCTCCCGCCTGGTCAGAGCGTGAAGAGAAGGTGCTGAGGGATGTGGCAGAGCTGCCAAAGGAGCAACCCGTGGGGCAGTGACTGGAGCCACGGCCGTCTGCTGAGAAAAAGCTCCTGTGATGGACCTGGCCACCTGCGCGTGGGCACAGGGCATAAATCCATCTATATGTGGGGTGTCAGGGGTACAAGTGCACTTTGGGGACGTTTTATCAGCAGTCCGGTGTCTGTGACACAAAAATCTCAGAGTTAGGCAGAATTTCTGCAGGGCTTCAAAAATTCATGAACTACACAGTTGAGAGGTGAAATAATTAGGTGGTGATTTGGTCTTAGATAATAGAAAACATTTGACAGTGCTCAAGGAATTTACAACATAAGACTTACACCACGAGAAACTGAAGTGAAGATAAAAGCATAGTACAGATTCTTACCTAGTGTGAACGAGCGCCTCTGGGAGAGAGGATGGCTCTTCTTGTTTAAATAGCTGCTAGTGTTGTGAATCATGTTTACCGGTGCTGACAATGTACGTGACCTGAGCAAGCTTCCCAAATGAACTACACATCAACTGAAGAACACCACTTCTTGGCTTGGACAGCATCAACGTTCTTCAACAAGTCTAGTGGACAACTGACAAACACCTTCTCTACTATATAAAAGAAATAAACAGAATCAGAGGGAGTGACTAAGTGATCAGTGGACAACAAAGTAACCACTCTGGAACACAGAATAGCACAGATTAAATAAATACATGCTGTAAAAATACCAGGGGAAATGGACATACAGTTACTCACAGTTTTTTTTTGTTGTTGTTCCTGTTATGATGATTTTTCTCCTTGATGAATTCAGAGCCACCATGTACCTGAAGTTATTATCTCTCCCCTCAGACTGGAGAGTTACAAGAGCATTTCAGAATATTTTACTTCCGTTTACAAAATTATTTCATTAAAGAACAAGAGGTCCCTTGAAAAAAGAACCATAATACTAATAGTACTTAAAGGCAAGAGGAAAAACCTACAGAACACTATTTATCTTCTGGCATCTGGAAACAAACAGCTCCTCAATTTAAACTCTGTACTTGTGTTTTAAGGGTATTCTAAGAAATAACTTACTAACAAGACAGTTTAGGAATATTCAGAGAAAATTGCTTTTTGTGTTTCTGGCATGCTCCCAGCTTTGGGTATAATGCTTGCAAAACATTCAAGTTTGATACAGGGAATAATACTGGGAATTACAGCCTTGAAAACACCTCATCATTCAGACTGCAGTTGTATACAGAAAGTTAGGATTTTCATAAATAGGTTAGGAATGATCAAATTGTTGAGTTTGGGGAACACATTTTGTAAATTAGCAAGTGCATAGACAGTTGTATTAAAGACTTTGCCAATCGAGTTGTCAAAATGAAATTTCTTCAGTCAAAACTTAAATTCTATATTGACAGCATTTTTACAAGTTGGCAAATATGGGACTCATCTAGAGGCTGCTGCAATGAATGGCAGTTTCTCTTCGGCTTTAATAAGGACTCTATGTTTCAAAATGCAGGCAACACAGTGTTCTCAACATCTATCTCTGCAGAGCTGCTTTATAATCAAAATGGATTACTTTCAGCTAAGAAAGCATGTTAAAAATACTACATTTCACAGAGATTCCAAATGTTTTTTCTTTCCTTCCAACCCAGTATTTTTCAAAGCCGTCTCTATTTCATTTATATGCATGAGAAAAGCAGCTAATAATTAGAACAGTGAACCATGAGTCAGGAAACTCAGTTTGGCTTCTGTACTGTATATGATTTCAAGAAAATTCTCTGTTCTTGTGATGAAAATAATTCCAGAATTCCATAGGCATGCCCTCCTCTAGCACTTGAAGAACAAAGGTTTTTCTCCCGACAAGCAATAAGTACAAACCAAAGAGAATTACACTTCTTTCTGTGATTAGAAGCAAGCCAGAACAGGGTTTTTCAGAAGAAATGGCCCAGAAAACATTCATAAGCATCAACTGGTTTGTGCAGCTTCTGCAAACACCCACTAAAAAAATTACATTTATAAATCTCTCTGTATGTTATAGAAGTAGAAATTTTCGAATGCCTTAAATTGCACTTCTTCACACAAAATTGCTACGGATGGGACGCTGATTGAAATACTGAAAAGAGGCAGTAAATTATTGGCAATAAAGTCTCTTGTTCTCACACAAGAAATAGTTCACAAATAAACTGGGCATCAAGAAATAAACTCCACACCTGATGGGAAAGGCAACGGTGTCTGGGATATTGAAAGTTCTCATCTTGTTCTGCCTAGGGGCTGTCCAGATTGTGGTTTGGCCCCTGACCTCCGCAGAGAGAAGGCAGTTTGCCTGGAGAAAATCATCTCCTTAATGGTTCAGAGGCCAGACAAGGCTTTGTCTGGGGTTTAGGATGCTACATACGCAGCTAAACACAGCTGGAAGAATATTACATTGCCATTACAAAAAACACATGTCATTTTCTGAGTCCAGTAAGAAAAAAGAAATTGGTGCTAGGTAATATCTGGAACAATTTACCATGATGACTTTTACAGAATTCCCTGTATTTTCAGTCAGCAATATCTTTCTGGCTCATTGTTTTTCTTATTTTTGCACACTGCTCAGTAGGATTTCACACCGAGACATGAAGAATGATAGTACTTCAGTTACTAGAGTTATCACAATCTGCTTCATGACTTCCCATTTCCAGCCTCCTCCAGCCCTCTGCTTAGGTTACACCTCTCTTGCAAGCAAAGGAGAAGGCTTCAGGCACGACCACTGAGCACGGTAAGTATTTTGGTTTAGCCAATTATACAATTTTTATAAAACAAAGATAGAGATCAAATCCAGCTAAAAGTGCAGCATACATTGCTTTATTTCCCTGAGATGAGGGGAGAGAAGGCTCTGATTCACTCTGAAGCAGAAAGAAAGCTTGTGTTCCAATTGAACACATTTAACCCACAGCAATTAAGAGCTAGACCTCAAACACCATTTACAGCAGTGAGAGATCAGAACTGACTTTGACTGCTTCATTTCTCTTACCTCCAATATGAGAGGCCCAGGATTCCTCTTGCCTAATGCAAACCCTGGATTTAGGAGCTCATGGTCTACAGGCAATCCAAGTTCAAGTTCTGCCCTCAGGAAACTTGAATGACAGTTCCCCCATCACCAGAAAATGCCACAGCCACTTGAGTGTTGAATGGACAGGCATGGCACCGCTCTCACTTTGCAAAGCATGCTGTGGAAGGATATTAGTTGATATTAACCGTTCAATTCTATCAGTACCTTTGTAACACGTCCTGACAATCTCTGGTAGATTCTGAATGTATGAGGGAGCACTGTCATAAGTTTTGAATAGCTGTAAGTATGCAAAACACTGCAGATAAAATTTATAGATAATCTCTTTATCAAATGTATTTTCTGATGTATATTCATATATCTTGCAGAAAAAAATGGACATTTGCTGTAAAACTAAGTAGCTGCTGCTGGCTACAGCTAATACTGAAGGTAAGGACTGGTAACAAACTACAACATCGTCCTTTAGTTCTGGTTCTCTAGTTTGCTTCAGCCAAAGCCATTCCGTGCTTGGAACATGACCAACAGACATGTCAACCAACACAAACCCAATACACACACACACACACACCACCAAAAAAACCAACCAACACCAAAATGAAATCAACTTTTTTTCATTGTATTCAAATTGCCAACATATATTTCTGTTTTCTGTGGTTCTTTCTTCACAAGCCACCTATTTGAAAAAGCAGTAGATGGCAAAAAGAAAGCCTGTTCCTCAGTGTTACTAGGCGTAATGGACATTCAATACAATACCCAGCATGTATCAGCATACGATAATACGAGATATCTTTATTTGTATGCTTTGCTCAAGTAATATTCAATAATTGCAATGAAGCTCTGATCTAAGTAATACTTCTCTCATACTTTTATAGCACTGCTTTTAGGTTTGATAAGCTACGGGAAAAAAAATCTCTGCCAGCTACTACTGACAAAAAGCTCTAAGACAGCATTTGTGGGATAGCAACATGTTCATATGCTAAAGAGCATAAGCAAATGAAGCCTAAAAAAGGAAGATAATCGGAGGGAAAAAATGACTCACAGTTGACCAACTACCATCATCAGTTTGGTAAGAAATGTGCATTTTATGCTTTTTGTTCACCTCCACTTACTAATTTTTTGCAAACCTTATTAAACAAGGACAGGAAATCAAACACAGAATACAGAGGCACCACATTCAGACCACTGCAGCTGGTATCTAATATTCATTGATTGGCTGATGTAAGTACCAGTGATTCCAGAGCAAAAAGCTAAGAAGCACTTGAAAAGCACAAGCGAAGAGTCGCAGCCTCTTTGGATTGGCAGCCAGTTCAATTCATCCCTGGCATGGTGCTGCTGAGCACACTGCCAGCTCCCATGGCAGCCTTGGAAGTGTCTGGTACAGCAGCAGGCTGTGCCATGGCTGAACAAACACCAAGCTGCACTGAAATCAGCCTCAGTTAAAAAAAAAACTAATCAATTTAGACAGACTTGAGGCATATTGTTAACTCTTCAGCTTTCTAAATGTTGTCAAATGTTACTGGGGTGGGATTCCATGTGGTTCAAACAAGCCAAGCTTTCTTTCTCATAATGGAGTTCAACTCTTCCATTTCAATCTGGGTTCTGAAAATCCAAAAGCATGTGAAACCCATCACCAGAAGATGATATGTAAGCATGGGATATGAGAAGATGAATAGGAAAACAAGCAAACATCTGCAAGTAATTCAATTACTAAGTTAATCACAAGAAAGAGGAAGAACAGATAAAATAATCATGACTTAATGACTGGTCTGGAACTCAAATAGTTACCCCACAAGAATTTTTCTCAAACAGGTCTCAGAAACAAGAGGTGAAAAACAGTGCCCCTACTCGTTCCTTTGACGCTTCCCTGAACCATTCTTCTTTGACAAAAAATAAAAAATAATAATAAAAAACAACCTCCCCAAACCAGGCAAAGACATTTACAAGACTGAGCGTTCCTCATTAATATGAGAATCACTCTGAATTATGAAGACGTACTGCAAATAGAGGATTGACACTGTAGGTAGTGAGGATAAGGACTGACATGAGAACAGCCACGTAACTCATGTACACAAGTGACAACTCTGTTCTAAAAAGTCTGTTAAATTACCCTATGTCATAAAAGTACCAAGTGAAACCTGAGTTCTAGACAAACAAAAAAAAAAGAGAAAATTTAAATATGTCACAAATAGCCTAAAGGGATTGATTCTGTAACTAGGGAAGTTCAAAGTGAAAGCTTCAATTTTCTCTATCATTGTACAATTACATCTCTGCTGTATTATGAAAGACAGTAGATCTTGAAGACAGCGATGGCAGCAGCAACGTGAAAAGAACATGGGTTGTTGCTGTAAGTGATGACAGGAGGGATTAGCCAGGGATTGGTTCTGCTGTATGAAAGTAGCAATTTCTTCTTCATGGTACACCTACAAGTAGGAAAATTTCTGCTGAATGCATGATTAAGTATAGCATCTGTGCTTATGGCATATAATTAATAACCTCTGCTAATAAAGTCAGCAACAAATAAATTGAGAGAAGAGAAAGGATAAATTAAGAATACCTTTGCACTGTAAGAAATAGATCTGATGCACCAGTTGGTGCCTCTGAGACGGGGAAGGGAAAATCATTAAGTTAATTTCTTCTTTTGAAAGAAGTATGATATGAAAAATGGCACAAGCAATTACACTGTCAGATTTATAAACACAGTGTATATGAAGTGCATGCCTTGCAAACTGCTACAAATGAAATGAACCCCCAAATACAGCTAGTGCATGGTGAAGGAAAAATCAAGCAAAGCTCAGAAAAATCCAGTAATAGTAGCTTAATTTAAAACATTACTCCTATTGCATCCTTCATATTTGGTTACTGCCAACGCCAATGCCAAATCCACAGAACATGGGAGAGGATACACTGCTTTAAACGTAGCTGAGTTGATGCTGTCCAACAGCTTTGATCGCGGGATGACGTTTAACTTTTAAAAGCAGCACAGGAAAATAAAGCCTTGTCTTCTAAACTCATTTTATTCCGATTTTGGTCCTGTGCCTGAGATGTTGACCAAGAGTATAGATGACAAAAAAGAATTCACTGTTTGAACTGAAGAATTTATGAATATTGAATATTTCAGTGTAAGAAATACATTTTAATACTCTGTAGGCGTATGAAGGCCATTTGCCAATGGAAATCAGGCGAGCATGGGTTATGAGATGATCAATAGAACAAATGCAAACAGTCTCTCAGAAATTCAAACACAGCTTTATCATAATACCCTGGGAGATTGCAGCCCCTATCTGGCAACTACTGGAGAAAAGTAATGATTAACGTGGAATCCTTTCCACAGATTTACAGTAATCTCCAGTAGTGCACACTACTCTAAGCAGAATTTTCACCTTCTAGAATGCTCGATTTGAGATAACAGCTTAATGCATTCAAATCAATACACAGAGATACGCTACTGAATAGATTCTGAGTCCTGAAACAAAACCACCCAAACCAAAATGCAATTAGGTTGTTCATAAGCAACACGCCCAAACTGAAATTATTACCTTAAAAGCTTCTGTTTGCATGAATATCAAATGCTTCCAATGCTTGGGAAAGCTTTTCTTTCACTGCAAAACAATTACCACACAAGTTAGAGTTCTGAGGGAACAGTGAGGCAGAACAGTATTGATGTCAGTGTAAGCAGACAGTTCTGTAAAGCATGATGCATTTGTGCACGTGGAAAAGTCCTCCCTCCCTCTTCTGGCTTTTACTTTATTATTTATTTCAAAATTACCTCCCCCTCCCCCCCCTCCTCTCTCTTCTTAATAGAGCAACCATAGAAATTCTCTGCAGTTCTCTCAAAGCCACTAAATGGCTACAAAGAAACGAGCCTCAAAATGTGTGAAATGACTTTCTAGGAAAAATCCCAACAGCGTTAAGAGATAAACTAACCTGTCTGAAATTTAACATGCTAAACAGCACATTGGAAAAGCAAAAAGGTGAAATGTACTCTTATTGTTATGATGGCTCAATAGAAATACAGATCATTTAAGAAAGGTCACTGCTCATTTAAAATTGGAAGATAACTGGCTTCTCCCAACTATTTCTATTTCCTCTTGTGAGAATCATAGAGGAGCCTGAGACTCTGTGCTTGCTTTCTTATGTAAGATTCTCTAATTTGCAGAGGTAGCGTTTACCTCCCGTAATCAGTTCTGTTCTGTCTTGCATGAACTTCTCCCACCCTTCCAGATTTACTGAACAACTACTCCACCATCTCTTCAGATAGATAGACAATCTCTCTATCTTCACTGACCTCAGAGTTCTGTCCTATGTAGGCTGTTCCAAAAGTAATGCCTCGTATTTTTTTCCAAAGAAGCTACAGTTGATAGATACAAAGACCACAGTTACGCCATTTGATAGAGCAAATTCTCAGCTATAAAAGGCTCTTTTTTCAACATAGTCACCACCACTAGTTCTGCATTTTTGCCAGTGATGAACCAGAGCTACATGTCATGCTCATGAACATCTGCACCGGAGGAGGTGACCCACTGTCTCTCTCACCAATTCTGAAACGTACCACCCACTGCCTCACTGTGCTCACATCCACTGTTTGGGCTTCATATTCAGCAAGCATCACTGAGTGCCATTTTTTCTGCATGGAGGTATTCAATGACACATCCTTGTTTCACACATGCTTCTATGCCATCTGCCATTGTGTCAGACTGCCTCTCTGCTGCCACCTGTCACATGGCAACAACATGTAATGGAACAGTATCAGGAAGGTTCACCTCTACTGCCATACCACCAACATCCACCTCTGACATCACAGGCCAACATAATAAATTAGGAGGCATTACTTTCAGAGCAGCCCTCAAATGTAGTGTGTAGAACAAATTACTTTTGAACAATATATCTATTGTACAGTCATGAATGCAACTACTCCAGGGAAAAAAAAATAATAAAAAAATCACACTATAATAACCCTTTGCTGTTCCTGTTCCCTTGTGATGTTTCAAATAAAGCCATTGGGGCTTAAAGATCCTAATAAGAATTTAATTAAAAATTTGAAGCATGCACATCTCCAAGGGCCTATTTTTCCCTCATTAATTTAACAACAAAATGCACCTGAATATGAATTCAAACATTTTTAACACACACAAGTGAGGCATCTGCAGCAGTCCAAGGAATTGTTATTGTTCTGAATGCTATGAAACTTCAGAAGTTAAAGGAAATTCACCATATACACTAACACTGATTCTGAAGGGAAAAAATCAAACTAGAATGGAAAATTAATTTCTTTTTCCTATCAATCAAGTAGCTTGGAAGGGATGTGGGTGCGTTAGCAGGAAAAACATACTCTTACATTCTTGCTCCTTATGACATGAAAGTGACTTTAAGGGAGCCATGAGATCTTTCAGTGTTTTTAGGGGAGGATTCTGAAAGAATATTAAATACATCTGTGAAAAACAACAAGAAATACAGGATTTGTTTTTGAAGCAAGTCAGCCAGTATCGTCACCAATTACAATCACTGAGAAAGAACCTCAGTATTTTTGGCCAAAAAAGAGGGAAAAAACAAACAAACACCACCACAAAAGGGAAATGTACCATTTCGGTTCCAAGCCACAGCACCATCCGACACCTATTTGGAATAATACAAAGCAAGCTAAGCTTTCTAACCTCTTTCTAAACATCAGCCCTGAGGCTCTCTCTTCCTGTTGTAAAAGTCTCTTATCTATCCCAACACACATTAGAGAGTTTTCAGGGAAGGAGAAGGTATTTTCAAGAGCCAGCGCTGGGACAGAAGCAGTTTCTTTTCTCTCCTCCATTTTCATCTACTAATTTGTATCTGCTGATTCCATTAATCTCAAAAGACTAGTGACGAATGTATAAGAAGAAAAGTTACATTTTAAAAAATGATTTTCTTAAGAATATTTGTATTTCATGTCTACAACGTCTAGTCAAGAGGAAAGTCTGACATTAAGTGATTTTGATCCTCCTCTTTGCTGCCATCTGTAGGTAACTCAAAGGAGACGAGCAGCAAGTTTAAATCTGGTCAGGCGTCAGCCCTATGATGGGGACCTGCGGAGATGGGAAAGCACGCTGTCCTTCCTCCCTGCCCTTCCTGATTTAAACGTTTCTGAAGAAAGATAAAAAGAAAAAAGCAGAGATGTGGATCATGCTTTCAATCCCATTATGATACATTCTAGAAATCTGAAATTAAACTAATAAGACCAGGAATTTAAATATTTCATTTAATGACTGCACAATTTTAATACATAAAAATAGATACTTAGGAATGAACAAGTTTATACAAACCAGATTTCTTTTGTATGTTACAAAACAATGATGGAGAATTTAAAAAAAAAAAAAAAAAGTTGCTGGATTACAGGCAAGACAAAAGAGTGAAAAAACCATGGAGGAAAAGTTTTTAAATGATCAGAGGCTTGTTTCATAAATACAGTGCAATGCTTTCATTTAACAAATACAAAAATTTACTATTTATCAACATCAGGAAATATATAAAATGTTATTGAATGACCATCTTATTTAAAAACCAATGCAAATACAATAGCTTTTTTAGAATTCTGAGGTAATATTACACAGTAAAATCAAAAAAGCATTAATAAATAAAACTAAACCCAAGGCAAAGTGCAATTCAATGAAAATAAAATAAAGCTTTTATTTTAACAATAATAGATAAATAGTTATTAAAAGTGGGCTTCAGCCATAAAAAAATACTTTGGCTAATTCGCCATGTTTTCAGATAAACTGTATAGATATTTATTCATAAACCAACGTTCCGTAAGCCCAGTTCTATAAAGAAGGGAAAGGGAGGCGGTGTTTGTATATCCACGTTCAGCTTTCAGCAATTTTAAATCTCTGTCCTGACCATTCGGTGCAGCAGTGAGCATTTCAGCTGTTTCTTCATGCGAAATACTGTGAATTCAAATTTATTTTAAATCTCCGTTTGAGAACAACAATGTAAAATGCATGAGTTTGAAGTGCTGCTTTTAAAATTCTCTGCACTAACCTAGCTTTGTCCGAAGCTGAAGTCAACAGAAATTTTAATATCAATTTTGAGTAAAGCACAACAACATGGCCAGATATCATAAAATACTATTTATCTCTCCTTCAATAACTGTAAAATCATCAGTAACTTCTCTAGGAAAGAGAATAAAATACAGTCCGCACTCAGCTGCTGAAGAAACCGCACAACAGCTCTGAAACTACAAATTAGGAAGATTAATTTGTTGATCATGTGAAACTCTGTTGGTTGTAGAAGAATAACGTACTCTTACTACAAATAAATAACTGAGCACAGACACAACAAGCTATTTAAGCATCCAGCTCCCAGCAGAAGTCAAATGGGAAGACTGACAAATTGGATGCCTAAATATTTTGAAAGATCTGGGCGTCGTTCAAATGAAAGAAAGATCCACAGAACACACAGTAGCTATTCATATTATAAAGGTTTCTATACTGCATGCTGATAAATTCTTTCGATGTAATGAATAAAACCTAGACTTACAATTACACCTGCATTTTAAAACCAGTATCATCTCCAGCTCCTAATTTACTAGTTCAGAATGCTCGTACCAAGAATTGTTTTCATGTAGCTGTGAAGTGAAAACCACAAAACATTGTCTTTAAATGCTGGCCTTCAGGCTAAGGAGATCTTCAACATTCTTCCGTTATTGCATTCACACATAGCTTAAATAACACTTTCATAAAAGCTCCTGACAAAATGATTGGCCAGTAGACCATGTATCAGCTTTCTGTGTGTTGTAGATTTCATTATTTTCCTGAAATATTTCAACTCACGTGGAATTTACTTCAAATATCTGGCTTTGCTTACTATGACACTAGAGTAGATCTGATTAGTTGCTATCAGTTTCAAAGAACGAAATGGAAAAGTTGCTTAGTACCTGTAGCTTGCCTCGATTCCCTCATGGTGAATAAAGTACCTTGTAACATTCTCTGTACAGTCGATGCAGTTGATTTGAAAAAGCCAAATATAGAACATCTAAAACCTCTTATTAATAAAAAATATTTTTTAGCAGTAAATGGAACTATCAAAACTCTATTTGTTCACAGGCAGTTATTTACATGCTTCTTACACAGCCTGTTTAAATGAGAAGGAAACCAGAATATTAAAACTGCATACATTTTATAAAGACTAAAATTCCTATTTGCTGTTGAAAAAATATGGCTACATGCTGTAAGTTACATCTTTTCTACTATTTATGTTAATGGAAAACATACCATCACTGGGACTAGCTAATGAAGAAATATTCTGTATACTATTTCCCTGATGGATACATATGATGTAAAGTAATTACAATTAAAGATAAAGTGCTATTAAGAAAAAAAGGGAAACAACATACAATTTAGAAATTTTCTTCATCAGGTTTCTTTTATCAAATAGGCTAGTTTTTAGTATGAAGAAAATTACTTTCGGTGACAAAGCAAGCAGTGAATGTATTGCCATTAAGGAAAGAACCACACACTTAATACTGAATTAAAAAATATGTATGTTGGATAAGACTCGCACAGTACCAAGACAACAAAAAGCTTAAAGGCACAATTAGAGGAGAGTGAGTGCTACATAACAACGCTGTTTTTGAAGTATTTTGCTTTATTCTAGGCCAAACCCTTCTGCATTTGAAATTCCAATGATCAACTTCTGCTTCAACTCTTTCTTGTTCTTATAAGGAGGGAGACAAAGCTGGTTGAAACAGGTATGGGCCACAGGCAACCTAAAACAGAAACAAAACCAATCTCTTATTAAATAATACAATAGAAGCAGGGCACTGTCATCTGCCAACATATTTTTATTTAAACAATACTTAAGTAAGGAACCGTGTAAAAGAAACATCACAAATGGCACTGCTGATATGCACCTCGGGTACTCAGACAAAATTTGCCTGCCTCTTCCTCCCCAACTTTCTTTCTCTGCCTCTTTTAAGTTGTAAACATATGTATCTGGGTTTTTCAAAGTCCAAGTTACCGCATGACTTCAAAATTAGTTCTTCTCTATACAAAATCTGGGTGCAATCAGAATTTACAACATGGGGGAGGAAGCTCGGACACAGAGTTGGTATAAACAGATCTAGATGAAATAGTTACTCTAAGGAGAGAAATCAGAAAGTTTTCTCTGCTAAAAAACATCCTCACGGACATATGTCTCTGGGAAGAGCACTGAGGAGCTGAGTGAAGCCCTGGAAAAAGAACAGTTCACAAGCTCATGTATTAGACCGCAGCATTCTAAGTTGCAAGTGTCTTCTGAAAGTTGAGATCTGAATGTCGTCAGGAATAATTAAACAGTTTCTTTGAATTTCAGGTCTCAAATGTAAACACTGACTGAAAAATTGATTGCACAAATCTATTATGTTAGATTCAATACATTTAATAACATTTTGAAGATAAATTAATGAACCTTGCATTAGTTTGCTCTTCTTTACGAAGGCATTCAAAAACAATAAGGACGCACAGAATATAATTAAAAAGCAAAAAATTGAAAAAACCCACCAACAACAGAAGACTTCTTACCAATTAGTGGATGTTTCACTCCTCGAAATCTTGAAATTCAAATCAGCCATACCTCCCACAGGTACTCTATCACTTCCCGTAGCAAAGTGCAGTAACTTTTTTTGAAGGTCAAGAGAAAATCCAAGTACAACATCCCAGAAGTATCTGCGTTCAGGGGCAGGAGAAGAAAATGGTTTATGGTGCAATATCCTGACAAAGACATATTAGGATATAATATAACAGAAAGTATACGATGAGTTGACACTCATTAGAAATTATTTAATGTAATAAATAAGATATTAGTAGTACCCTAATATTCAAGGTTAAAAAAATTCCCAAGGACTTGAAAAGCACCATGTTTCATTGACTTTATAATCACGTATTGGCAAATGATGCCCAAATCTGTTCTATTAAAGAAAGAAATAAAACTGCTTAGTATGAAGTAGAATTGATGAAAAGTGAAATTGAATGAGAACATTTTTATAAGACTGGACAACAAAATTAAAGACTCACTTTCAGGGATTTTAAGCTTTAAAAAAAAAAAAACCACACACAAAGAAACCTCCCATCTTCATTTCCAACCAATTATATCATTTTAAAAGTTCCTTTCTAGCAATACAGTACATCATTAAGGCTTTCTTCCTATTTATACAGGCTCTTTTTTGTTGTGTCTATAAACAGTAATTTGACAGCATTTGCCTTATTTGGAAATAAGCTTTTTAAAACATCAATGATTTATGATCCACTTTCAGATTACACAAAGGTCACTCCAACGGCCTACCATGCTATGCCGATTTTAAAGTTTAGAAAGAAAAAACCATTAAGCTTACCGTATAGTAGCATCAGTTTTCTGGTAGCCCTCATATTGGGTACTTCGCTGTAAAGCAGACATATCCAGCTCAGGACTACCACAGACAAGGATTTCTACTTCTTCGGGACGAAGCAGCTGCCAGAAATTAAATATAAAATACTTAATTTCCATTAAAAATGAGAAATAACGCTATTAGAATCAGATTAATTTTTTTGCATGATTGAAAAATTAAAAGAATATTATTCAGTACAACCTATAAGTTAAATGCATACATACTATTTTTACAGAAAAAATGCTTCAATTGAAATTTGAGGAATCTTTTATTATGGTATATAGTACAAAACAAAATTAATGGATAACAAATTTTAGTATATTCCTTTTGTTCTTCACTTCCTTTTCATTCCTTCATTTATTGTAATAACTTGTCTTCTAATTAGATTACAATAAGACCATGAAGAAAATAAAGTTTTACATCTAGCATTCAGAAAGAGTATATTGATTTTACTTTAAACAACCTCCATTACACTTGCATTGAAAATCCAGATGTAATTAGCAGCAGCTGACAGAACTTACTCTTAAGTTGTACTTACTACTGTGCAAATCACATCATAATGAATTATGTTTTGCAATCACTAAGCTTACTACAGTAGAACCTACCTCTTATTCATTTACTATATCATCTTTTAAATGCCTGAAAATAATTCACTGCACTTCAACAGATTATCATTCTTCCTGAAACTTCCCTGCAGTAAATCACATTCCACCTTACTGCAAGTCTGCCATACTTGTTTAGCTTCATAGGAATGTGAAAATTCTCATGAAAATTGTGAATGCTTCTTTCTCTTCTTACTGCAGAAGGAACATAAAATACCAAAAAAAAAAAAAAAAAAATCCCAAAAGCCAAATACGACTGAATATACAAGAATATTTAACCTCAATCTCATTGAAAGTTCTTTCTGCAAAAAGTAATGTGATTTTCAGAGAAGTCACTCAAGACACTCAGATTTACTCGCTCTAATGCTCACAACTGTAGTAAGTGCAGACAAGTTCTGTAAAGACACACAAGAGCTTTTGAATTGTCTGTGAATACGTACTGATCAGCATAACGTGGAGCTTTATTTACCTGTAGTATTCTATTAAAAGCAGTTATCAGCTGATTGCCTACTTAATTCTCCCTTTCAGCTATACCCACTGACTAAGATTCTTTATGAATTCTAAAGCCATCCAGTTCAGACACTAAGAACAGGTTATATAATTTTGGATATGATCACACATTTGAAACAGAAGTGATATTTTCTCTCATTCTTACCAGTAATGCATATGAAGCACAGACACTATGAAACCCATAATAGAAAGCTGCAAATTGTTTGTAGATTGATTTGTTAAGAAGAAAATCAACATAAAGTTGTACATATTCTAAAAAAGAGAAAAAATAATTTTGTTAGATCATAATAATTTAAATAGCCATTTGTAGTGCTCTTCAAAATTGAACTAAAAAAAACTGAACTAAAAAAAAATGAATGTCTTTTGGTTTATATACTATTAAATAGTTAGACATACTAGAAAGGACTACAGGAATTTAGTTTTCATACTTCATTAAGCAAAACTAATGTTTATAATAAGCGAAAAATTGGTAAACTTAATACTGCCAAATGTGTGTAGCTAACACGTATTGAAGTACCTTTCCTATTTTGATTTGTGACAGGAATTTTATCTCCATTTGGCTTTAGGTTGTAAGATTTTATAACACCAAATTCTTCCTGAAAAACCTGGAGAAAGAGAGAACTGAAGTTCAGCACTTTAAGCATTCAAATACTTGTAAATTACAAAGCTTGTATTCATAACTTCATGTCTTTCTTCTCTCTCTTAAGCACATTTTAATCCTGTGGTTGTTTTTTTTTTTAGTTAAATAATACAGTTTTCAACAAAGCGCTTAAAAAAACCTGTATTCAAAGTAGAAAAATTGTCCCTGTTAAACAGTGACCTACCAAACTGCAGGCTGTGGATTCAAAATCCTAGTTTAAAAGAATACATTTCTAAGAACAGCTTAGGAATATCAAATATAATTAAGAAGGTGTTTCTTCCATTGTAGCTCTCTAGGAACTCAAAAACAGCTACTTTACAAAAGTTCTCACATAGTTGCATAATAATGAAATGGAAAGCTGAGGCAAAAAAAGCCAATAGAAGTCCAACACAAGTTCCTAAACTGGCATGAAATTTTACTAAATAACATGCATCCTAAAACAATGAATAACTGAAAAAAAGCCTTTCTTGACTGAACAGTCATTTCTTAGATATAAAGGTCTGGCAAAACTATTATAACTTGAACAAGCAACTATAGGCTACGTGAGATTTCCTGGAAAAAGCATATAAATTAACAGGAGTAAGCTCTGTCTAGCACTTGAGTTAGACAGAAAAGGGATTGTTTTGCAGCCAGATTAATTCCACCAGCAGATCACTGACTGCAAAGTCAATGTTAGAGCAAGCAAAGAGCTGTAATGGTACCAGTAGTTGGGCATGGGTGCCTGGCAGTCAATGCTCAGGTCCACTTACACTGTCAAGGAACAATAGCGTAAAGCCCCATAATGAAGCCAGTCACTACCCACCCCAAGCACTAGACTGGTTCTTGAAGCAAGCTTTAATGCTCACATAGGTATCTTACAAACAAAAATCAATCATACAGTAGTAGACCACTCCACCACAGAAACACTGGTAAAATTACTGAACTAGTTTGAGAATCACTTATAGTTGAGTACTCAATGACCTGAAAGGTAGAGTAAAAATCCTCTTCAACGTTGCCTTCATAGGACAGAAGTTCACTCAGTCCATGGGCTAATTCCTACAATACAAGTGCAAGCTCTTTAGCAAACCCACAAAGCAAACTTTGCAAGCACGTGCCACAATTACTGTTTATAAACTACCTTGGAAAAAGCTGCATATTCAAAATGAGCACGTAGAAAAACAAAAACAAAATACATGGAGAAGTTACATTTTCAACAGAAAAAGAGAGACTCTATCAGCTGGTGATAAAGAAAAGAGCCACTCTGAAACAGTCTATAATTCCAGTATTTATTACAAACAGAACAGGTTCTAAACAGTTAATTTAGCCTCTAAAGCTTAATACTTACAGGCATTATCTGAAATAGGTCATCTAACGTGACGTCGCAGATGCCCACGAGTGTGTTATGATCACAGGGAACAATAGGAGGACTCAACAATTTCTTGTAACAACAAGGTGGGAAACGAATATCCAAGGTGATGCTATTATAGACAGCAAGGCCCATAAGCTATACGTGTCAAATATTAAGGGCAAAATCCACATATTTTTATCACAGCTAACATTTTAAGTAACTTCTTTAAAACATGGTAAAGAAACTGAAGGAATGGAAGTTATTTAAATTGTTTTGGACTGATGTTACTTTAAACACTATTACAAAATTGTGTTTAAGTAATAGTTAAAATGGTCAAATGAGGCACGTTGCCAAAACACTTGAAAATCTTTACCATATTCTCTACAAGCATTTCCTGAAGAAACTGTTCCAACATATTGTTACGAAAACCTTTCTGTTCTGCTTTTTAGAAGAGAAATGTAGATGTGTACATCTTTAATAAAAAAAATCCAGAGAGCTGTCAATATACAAATTTTTATTTGAAATATATTTAAAAGCACAATGACAAACCCGCGCTGGCACTACAGCTAATCAGCTAGCACACTGAAGTGCACCTGGTGAGACACTGTAATTCCAGAATTTGGGTCAAGTAGGGACAGGAAGAGAGTAGGCCATCGCTCTCATTTAGAAAGATCGGCATATACTAGAAACAGATCCCTCCTCTTAGGCTTGTGTTTGTTAGTACCAGGTTTGCTATTACAGCCTTCTGTACTCATGTTAATTAGTACTGAATAGCTTAAGTTTTACGCACTGCACTTCATTAATCTTTCATTTCATAGCAGGGACTCTATCCTCAGCAAGTCATTGCATACAGCCATGAAGGACTAGTCATGATAAATGAGAAAACGTCATCCATGTCCTTGTGATATTTAAAGAAGGCATAAACACCAAAAATGGCAATTACCTGAATTAACAGATCATAGTAAAAACTTGAAATTATTATAAAAAAAATAGAAGAATCTAGTTCATGATTCAGCTTCCTACGAGGAAAACGGAGGCATCACCCACCACCTCATCTTAGTGGAGTTATAAGACTATATCAGAATTAATCATTCGTCTGAGGACTCCATAAATTAGCAGAACAGAAGACCTGGGAAACAATTTTATGCTCATGTGGAAAACACCCAGTTTAAAACAAAACAAAACCAACAGAAGGTCACATTTGTTCCAATAGGAACTTAATCAAAAGATTAATGAACCCAGGGACAACTATAGTTACTTAATGAAAGCCAGAAGTGAAGTACATTAAAAACAAAAAATCATAACTTAGACACAATAAGGTTGCATATGTAATCTTAATTCCACTATTTTCTGAATGTAAAATGTATCACGTACCCATAACAACCATTTTCTTCCTACTTTTTCTTTAGTCTATTTGCTTAAATGGCATTTTTTATACATTTAAAATGGAACATACTTGTACATATGTCAGAATGAGTTCTGATCAGACCTGCATGTCTTATTTTATCCCCGTAATTAAATCATTGCTTCTTTAGCACTGTCATGAGGACAAAAGGATACAGCTCCAACTAGTCGGAATTCAGAATAGTTATCGCACTTAAAGCTGCTGAACCAATGGCAGTGAGAGTCCTTGTGGTATGTGAACATGCCTGCAGAAGAGGAAAGCTGCACTTCAAAAAGACTTCTTCACATGCCTCATAATCCGTGCAGTCACAAATGTAACCGACCAACTAACAATTATCCTGCTGCAGTCAATCTCTTCCCCCCTTCCTGTTGCAATAGCAGATGACAACCATAAAAAGTGCTGGCATGAATCCCATGATACAGACACCACAAACTTTAACATCTTAGAATTGAAAGCTGTAAAATTTTATCTTGTGAATATGCGAGCATCAAAGGGTATGCTTCATACTTATCTATCCAAAAAGTATACTAAAGTAATTTTTAAAAGCCACACCACAAATACCCTAAAAGCACCACCCACTGGTCTAAATTACAAGCTAGATCCCATCAAAATCAAAACTGTAAACTAGCTTGACTGATATTTGCTTTAGATAAAGGTAGTTCTGTTTTAAAGAGTAAAAGAAAGAAAAAACCTACACAATGAACCCACATAAAAGCTTTAAGATACCCAGGCAAGAAGCAGCTCTCAGACAAAAAAGACAGTGCACTCTGGGTTAAGAGTGCACTAACAGCTTCTGACAAGCATCATTAGTAACTTAAAAAATAACACCAGTAGACTATACAGTCCCTTCCCAGGGAATGAGAACATTTCTGAACTCTTCCCACACTTGGCTGATAGCCATATCAATGAAAGAATTTACATTTCAAAAAGAGGAAGCCTGCCAAAGCTGGTGAAATTTTCTCGAATGTTTTCAAACTCATCAGTTACCAAGTTCTACTGACAACATATTTTTATTAACAGAATTGTCAAACTTACAGAATTATTCTCTCTCCACAAAGAGCCCTTTTCACTAGAATAAGAACTTTAGGCAAATAATGATTTCAGCAGATTTGAGCAGATACTTCTGAACCTTTAGAAGGAGGCCAATAAACAATCAAGCACCACGCATTTGAGGGACACAAACACTTCCAGACAAAGACACACAAGCTCTCCGATTCTATCAAGGACTATCAGAGGTGTTATGCTGAAGGCCCTGGAAATCAATGTTTCTAAATTTAAGTCAGCTTGGGAACACTTTAACACATTATAACATTAGTAATGTATCCACACAGAGCCGAGGAAAGCTGACTCATTTGTAAAAAATTAGTACGGGGAAGAAAACACCCAGTTCCACCTACAGCAACATACAAGTACATTAAACTGCTGCTTCAACGTTCATTCATGTCTTTTGACTTCCTATTTGCTCAAAAACTCTCTCTCTCCCCCCCACCTCGGGCCTGCGAATACTTATCTTACTCTATAAAACAGTTGATGGTCTTCTCCCATTTGACCAGACATAAATCAAGACCCTGTCTCTGGATACCACTGGAAACACTAATACACCAGGGGAAAAAACTTCAAGAAAATATGAACTGCTACTCTTGAATCCACTCTCCATAGTACCCAGTATGCTCACTAGCCTAGGGATACTAACAAACCAAAAACGAGTCTCTGATAATTGAAATAATATTTAGCATGATTAAAGTCTTAAAATGTTGAATCTCAATTCTACAACTCTGAGTTGATTAGAGCTTTATTCACCCTCTAATTCTGTTTTACAAGCAAAATGAAATTTCATTTTTTCAGCCATGCTTGAACCTCCTTGTCAAAAGCCAAGATCTTGCAAGCTTTTCAGGACTTTTCACATTCTTTTGCTGTCTTCTATTCCAAAAGCTCTTCCCATACTCATGACATAAAATTTTAACCTGCCCGCTTTCATTTTTTACATCAGTTAGTAATTGATCAGCCTAGTACTGGAATAATGAATAATTCTTACTCATCACTGTTTTGGTAATTTAAAATCAACACATTTTCAAGCCGTACTTAACATTCATACAGACTTACCATAGTCCGGGTGAAAAATCTGGCGAATGAGAAGAAGAAACCATTCTTTTGTCAGGCCACCCATATCAAGACCAGCTTCTCCTACAAATGTGACTTTTAGCTTCTTTTTCAAATCTGCCCTTTTCCTTGTTAGCTATTATAAAATATGCAGGGGGAAAAACATAGAAGAGTTTTAATATACTACCAGGATTTCTATCTGTAAAGAACATGTTGCACTTGCTTTGTTTAAACCAGTAATTTGCATCACAAACTCTAGATGGCCAGTCCGCTATTTGCGCTCCTATCATGGATCTGGATCCTTCACAGTTTGATACTCACGCACTGTACTCACAAGACAAAAATTGCAAACATACACACACCCCCCCACATACCCCACATAGTATCCAAACATATTTTCATTATGGGCTTAGTTATGGAACAGTTTAAGGACAGAAAATAAAGTTCTGATTTTTTAAACCTATTTTAGCAGCACTCCTACTGTGATGTGGTAATTCAGTTTCTTTCGTTTTGAATTACATAGCTGTATTTCCAGTCTTAGCACAGGAAGACTTAAACATGACTTAAGCTGAATTCTAAGTGCAATGTCAGTTTTGCATCAACACACGATTTAATTTCATTTTTGATACCTCATCAAGTGAATCACTAACGAGGTGTGTCCTCCTCACTTTCACATTTAGGAACAACATATTCATGTCAGGTTTCTGTCTGCGAGAGACTTTATCCACAAGGCTTTGCTATTTGAATGAAAAAGAAACATGCTTGTAACAGCTTCATTAAAAAAACAAAGTGCCACACTCGTTAAATACAAGTCGTCCTAATCATCTTGCATTATAGACATTATCTTAATATGACAGCTGCTTCAATATATTCTAAGAGGTAAAAAGCAATGCAATCTCTTTTCTAGCGCGAACAGCATTCACATAATGTAAGATTATCATGATACATAAGTAGGGGGTAACCGTACAGCAAACTTTAAAACTCCCTAAATAGTTAAAAACACCCATAGGATTCTGGAGAATGGCTTGCACATTAGTTAGCTATTCACAAGACACATCTAGCAAGCCAGGGAGGGAGATGTGGTGCTGCCACTACTGATTAAACCAGTAATTGTTAGCACCTGATGAAAGTTACCACCTACACAGGCAGACAAAGCCTCTTTCAATATGTAAGAGCCTGCAGTACCCCTTCCGCACCTTGTGAACATACAGCTGTGTCTTGGCCTTCCATAAAGACACATATTCACAGAATAAAATAGGAAACAGGCCAAAGTTCCCAGGGAATTTTTCTTCATAATCAGATCACTAACTTAGAATCATGGTTTCTCATCAAACCCAGTATATTATGTTAGTTATGTTAGTTCCTCCAAAAGAAAAATGAACCAAAAGAAAGTCAACAACACATTCACTGCAACCCCTTTCCCCAACACTGACATTTAAAAGCATCTTAAAACTGAGCATATTAAAATGAAAATTCCTGAGAGGATCTAGCAAGGACTTTTGTAGACTACTAGCAGTAAAACGGCTCACATTTTTTTTCCAGATTAAAACTTGTGATGAAAGGCTGTATGGAATATTTAGCTAAGAAAAACTTATAAAATGTCAATTGATTAGACAAACACATTTATCATTAAATGACTTACCCGTGCAATACTTATCATTTGTTGTTCTGAATCCCTTTGAATAATAACTTTTTTCGCTGCTATAGAGATAATGAATGGGTATTGACAGAAAGAAAACCTGAATGATGAGAAAAAAAAAAAGACAAACCATTCCATTGTTAGAGACTAGCAGAGTATTTGCTTTTTAAGAAAATATGAACGAATTTTTACATTATCATTCAGTATTGTGGATCCATAGATTCACAGAACGGACTGGGTCGAAATGATCATCTAGTTTCAACTCCCGTTATGTGCAAGGTCACCAACCACCAGACCAGGCTGCCCAGAGCCACATCCAGCCTGGCCTTGAATGCATCCAGGGATGGGGCATCCACAACTTCTCTAGGCAACCTGTTCCAGTGTGTCACCACCCTCTGAGTGAGGTTACAGATAAAGTAACTATGGTGACCCCAACGACATGAAAAGAATCTGAATAATTTCTTAACATTTGGACCTTCGTACACTGTGAGTAGGCAATATGTATATTGCCTCCAATATACCTTTTTTCCCCTGTTTTTCCCCTGGACTTGGAAACAGATTGTTCTCTTTAATAACACCACATACAAATCCGAAGTTGGAAGAATAAACCAAAAAGAATGGCAAAGTCAACAATGAATGATGGAAAGAAACGGGTAATTCCAAGTGACTAAAGTAACAAATAGTGAACACAGTAAAAGAACTTACTTTAAACACAATACAGCTTGTCTACACTACTTCCAAAACTGCATCATACAAAATTTGTTTTGATATATACTGAATTTCCAGCGTCCCAGCTAACTGAAAAGAAGCAGGTGGAAATCTCACAGCTCTCTTATAAGCTTGGATGTGAGTGCCAAAACAGCCAGATGGTGCCCATGTAAAAAATAAATAAATAAATAACTGAAGCTCAGCAGTACAGAGCAGTATACAGATTCCAGCGCTTTGACTGACACTACACAAAGCCTGCTGTGCATTTACTGCTGTCATAGCTGTTTTCCCCCTCCTTTCCATGTAGATCTTAAAATTTAACAAAGATTTAAGGCCTATTTCTCCACATTTCTAGATGATACTTCTGGCTGCCCTGAACCTGTAAAGGCTTAAGTTTCACATAACAGAAATAAACCCAACTGATATCAAGGGAACAAATGATCAGGCCCACGTACACACAGCATATTTATCTACCATACTTAAGTGTTAAGTATGCATATAACACTTTCTATGAATGTGTCAGAAGTTAAATACGTTTGTAATGCAACGACATGCAATTAATAAACAGACACCGCAGAATCTATCCTAGTAAACAAACTCGTTATTATGAACATTTTACATCTTTTCTCCAGTTTGCAAAGGGAGAATTAGATTTGTTATGGTCAACCTCACATCCATGCAATTTCTGCAAGAAGAAGTTACGTCTTTCAAATAAAATGCAGCATTTAATACAGCTACAAATACATGGATAAGGCACGTATACCATATACACAAGTACGTATGTGTATATGTGGTGCTTCCACATACTACATATGTGAAAAGAAACAACGAAGTTTTCCTTACCTGTGAGAATTTCCATAACATTGCCAGTTATGATATTCTTCCATAAGATCAATATGATCAAGAGTAGAATTATAGAAATCCGTATATGAAATAATAGGAGGGCTAATCAGACTATTTGCAGCATCTACAAAGAAAATAAGAAAGTCCTTCAAGGTGCTCCTTGGATTGGGTACACACATACTTTCTAAGCATTGGGAGTGACACTGAAAGAAGAGAAACTAAGACAAATGGGCTACTAGTAACTTGGTTTCAGTCTTAAATACAGCACTGCAAGTATGACATTACACTTCATAACAACATATTGATAGCTGTAAAAGCAGTCATTTCAAGATCAGTCTGATTATGATAAATGTGATACACTGTGTATTATTTCTAACCTCAAGATCAACTTCTCTATGGCATTTGAATCTAGCCCACCTAATGACATACACAAAGTTAAGACAAAGAATGCTGTATTCTGCTGAAATCAATGAAAAATGACAGATTTCTGAAACATTTTCCCTTAATATCAAACATACTAATGGGTGTAATATCTGCATGCTTTCCACTTAATATCTGTTTGAATTTGATGTCTATTTGCAAAAAGGATGGAAATGGAGGTGCACAACAAATGATGTTTTTCCTCATCTGACTACTATACAAGTACAAAAATTTACTACTCAACAAATGAAGAAAACTAATTCACACTTAAAATAGCCTCACTATGTAAAATTCAAGTAACACATGACTAGTAAGTTTTCTCTAAATAATTTAATTTTGATCATTCAGTGTATTTTGAATCACTAAAAACCACTGCTTTATATGCACAGAAAGAAATAAGCAACTCTTTTACATACACATGACTACAGAAGACAAAAGAAAAGTCTTGGTTTTGGATACAGTTGAGCTTGCGTGTCCAAGCTGCCCCTCTGGATAGGTAGGACTGTACAGGATTCTTGCACAGAAAAGTTGGGTCGTTTTTTTGTTTGTTTGTTTTTAAGAAGCCAGGGATATGAAAACACCCTTGCCCCCATCAATTTTCTTGATGCTTTCCTTTTCTCCTAGAAAGCATGAAGCAAACAAGGGTTTTCTACCCCTCAAGAAAAGGGTACTGATCTCAGGCCTTCCATTTCCAGAGTAAAAGCTCTGACCAGTGAACTACTGAGGGCTGGAAAAAAGAAATTTTGCATCTGCAGTGGCCACATTTGCTATGTTCTACACTGAACTGGACATATAATTATTTTTTCCAGACTGCAATTTTGAACTTAGGAGGCATAAACATTGTTTGACTTACCTAGATGTTAAAAACATCCATGAGGCTAAGCTTGTTACAGAAGAAATTCTAGCAATTGCACAATCAAAACCATTTCTTTTATAAATCTATGGGAAACTTTCACCATTGCTTACCTCTGTGGATTTTAATTTGAATGATCTCCTGCTGTTATTACAGGAAAATGATGCCATAGCAATTATCGTTTACAAAAAAAGTGAGTATGAGGGCTTGCTAATAGATGCCTTTGCCTTTTAAATTTTGGCACTCTCTTCTATTGTAGTTCATACTGTGCCAATACCAACATTCAATTTTCCCCCTTGAAAAGGAGAGGCATAAAACCCAGATTGTAGCCAGAGAGTGGTAGTCAATGGCTCAATGTCCAGATGGAGATCAGTGCCCCTCGGGGGTCAGCACTGGTCAGTACAGTGCTCTTTAACATCTTCATCAACGACATCAACATTGGCATTGGATGCACCCTCAGCAGGTTTGCAGGTGACCAAGCTGAGTGGTGCAGTTGACACATGCAAGAGACAGATGACATTCCGAAAGACCTGGACAGGCTGAGCAATGGGCACAGGTGAACCTTACAGGGTTCAACAAATTCAAGCGCGAGGTCTTGCACCTGGGTTGTGGCAACCTCCAGTAAGAGTACAAGCAGAGGAATGTAAGGATAGAGCCGAAAAGGACCTGTAGGTACTGGTGGATGGTAAGCGGGACGTGGATCAGCAATATGCCCTCACAGCCCAGAAAGCCAACTGTATCTCGAGCTGCATAAAACAAAAAGTGTGGCCAGCAGGGCGAGGGAGGTGATCAAGCCTCTCTGGTGAGACCTGGAATACTACACCAAAAAACCATACACATATATAATCATACACGTGCACATGAATACACAATTTAAAGAAGAAACCTACTGAATAAAGCCAGGACTTTGGTTGCTGATGGAATCCACCAGGTACATTTCACCATTGGTGGAAACTCTTCAGGTTTTGCAGGAAACAGGCGTAAAGAAATAAATTGCAGCAACCTGTCCACTACCTGCTTGAATCTCCTCTGTGAGATCCTAAAACAAACATGCTGCAATTACTCTCATGTGATCACTGCCCACAATGAAGCCTATATTATTAGATTTCAACGTTATGTTCTGAAGAACATGCTTTATAAAAATAAAATCCCAAACAGAAAGTTTGCAGAAGCATATTCTGAAACACTGGCATGCAGCAATACTCCTCAGTCCATCATTTAAACTTTTTTTTTTTTTCATTTCTCTAATTTTAAAAAAACTTTAAAAAAAAAAACAATACTTATTCTTCGTATTTGATGAACAAAAGTAAACAAAAATCATTCCTTCACAATGCATTCTGGGTAAGAAAAGACTCTTAATTTTTGGTTTTGAGAAGCTTAGTCCTATTGAATCAACAGTGAAAAATACTTCATGCACTTATGACAAATGCACATGTAAAGTTACGTGCTGCACTACTTCCAGAACACAGCAAAAACCTTACATATATGCATAGATATGAGCAGACGTATCAAAGAATCATTTTGTAAACAAAAGCTGTACTCTTCAATTGTTTCAGATTTCTAATAGATGTTCTAAGAATATCAATACGCCTTTTGCATCCTTAACCACGAGGGTTCATCTGGTTTGTGAACACTGATCAAATGAAATAAGAAATCACCAAAACTTTAAGCAAATCTGGACATATTTCAGGGGGAATGAGAGAAATACATGCATACCATTTTCAACCTTGCAGAGAATAAAATCTGTAATTAACAGATTCCCCAAAAGGTAAGGGAAATGTAAATATAGACCATTTTATTTATTTACTTGTTTTTAAACTCTAGGCTGAAACCTTTGCACAGTCATTATAAGGAAGGTAACATACATACAAACTTAAAAGCCACGCTTTGGGCAGTTACCTCCAAATGGCCAACAGCTGGGTGCTATCATTTAAATCTAATAACTTAACCGTACTTTGTAACCATCTGTATCACACTATGAGCAAGGATTTGATTTAATTTGTGGTTTTCACATAATACAGGAAAGCTACAGTATCTTTTGGAAATAATACAAGAGAAAACTTTATAGAATGGAAGATCATAAAGATGCTCGTAATAATAATACAATCTAAGCATGTATCTAAATCATGTACATAAGTTTTTGGCATAAGTTACATAAAAATAACTTACACAAGTCATTTTGCAATCAAAGCTTTTTGCATAAAGATGGTAACTTTTATACATTTTATATATAGTTTGCATCTATAAATCAGTATCACTTAGTGGACTATGTCCAAATATACTTTGAAAACAACAAAAACAATCTCTGCAGTTGATTAAGTTAACTTTCATATAATTTATATATCATATAAAACAGTCAACATCAATGGAATTACAGTAACAATTGTAATCCTAAAAATTGAATTTCTAATTTTTTTAAACTTTTTTATTTATTTTTTTTACTTTTTAGACCAGTGCACTAGGAAATGATGGTCAGCTTCTGTTAAGGCTGCTATCTGTCTTAGCAAGTGAGCATAGATGACATAAGTAGAAGTGTTACTAAATTGAGGATTCTGAAAAAGATTAAAAAAATGTGTTAGGTTAATAAACTGCAAAAAGGGAAAGAAGTCGTTAAGACTGTTTCTTATGTTTGTTTTTGCCAATACAGTTATGTAGGACAATTACGCTGTGACAGTGGTAAAACTACAAAAAAAATCATTTGCAACTTCTATTCAAGTGAAAAATACATAACATAACTTCCGTATGGTAAAAGTATGTGGGTTTTTGTGCGTGTGTATGTATTGAAAGAAAGTCCAGAGGTAACAAAGGCAGCATTCAACATATTATTTCTGGATTATCATTTACTGTACAGTACAAATTACACTCCTCTACACGATGAGCTCTTGATTTCAGTAATAAAGATTCTCCTTTCTTTCCATACAATCCAAACTTATTTCCCTCTTACGTATGAGTTCAAATCCCCACTTTTCATAAGTATTTACTTCACATAATTCGCAGCTAATACACCCACCCCAAAGACGACTACCATCTCCAGAAATTATACCAGAAATTATACAACTACCTGATCTTTTCAAGTAGCAACAGACTGATCTTTCATGTGAAGGTGTTATCTACACACGCATATCTTGAAGGGAAAATTTGCTACGAATGCAGATCAGTTTTAGTAGGAAATTTCACTGGTTAACACAGACAAATCAGACAACGCAGTCAATAGACTGATGTAGTAGACTGCTGGATAAACTGCAACACTAGAGAAAGTTACAGTAACACCAAAAAGTGCACATACTGAAACTTTCTGGAAAGATCAGCGTTGCAGCACCTCAATAAAGGAAATCTGGTAATAACTTGGAAATATGAACTCACTGAGGCATCAGCTCTTTCAGCATAGTGCTAGGAAACAATTGCACGTCAAAAGCTTCTTAGTTCATAATTTTATCGTACGCGACCTTTACCCATTAGCTATCTGTCATCAAGTCATGCATACCCTATGCTTCTTCCAAATGTTAATATATTCTTATAACAGGTAATGGGAATTTTTTCAGTTATACTATCTTGTTTGTATAGTATACTGGTTTATAGATTAGGAATTGTGCAATTGTGCAGACATATACTTAAAAATACTGCGTTTTTCTTACCTGAAGAAGTATACAGTATGCTCTAAGATCATCTTTTGTCCGTGGTCTATGAATGAATGAAATAGTAAATGGAAACATCATATATATACACACACATATATATATACACATATGTATATATGTATATACATATGATACAGACATGATATAAAATATATACAGACTAATAGTCATGAAATCACACGCACTAGGATTTAGCTTTGTTTTGTCAATATGTGTTTAATACCATATTCGGGAGCTTCACCGTTCTCAGGAATTGAAAAGGACACTTGAAGACTCAGTCTTTTGAATACTGACTCCTCTTTAAAGGCAGCTACCTGTTTTAGCATGTCTTTCATGGTACAACAGAAGAAAGAAAGATAAAAAATAAATCGAAGTTGAAGAGCAGATGTTCCAAAGGGGTACTCCATGTTATTATCACTGGTAACACTCCAGAAGAGTTTGTTTGCCCCACTTATGACATTTCTTGCTAGAATTCTCCATGCTTTTCTATCACTGCAGCCTCTGTGTTTCCTTCTGTTTATCTGCCTCAAGGACTTAACATACCCACAAACACGCATGTACCAACAGCACAAAAAAGGCAGGCAGTGTGGAGAAAGGAATAACTAAGGTCTGGGTCACTGATGAGTCACTACAAAGACTTGTCTCCTCCTATATACTTTTTGAATCAAACAAAGCATTCCCACTTCTATTACTTCTTGCTAAAATCTTGTCCTCTCCATGCTTCCCAGCTAACCCTTTCTCCATTCTGTACTGCCCTTCCAGTGCTGCTGCCACACATGAATGATACTGCAAAATGAACTTCAGGTCAAGGCATTATCTAGGTTAAAGCATGTTAGCTGGGGCAGGGTGAACACGTTTTCCTCTAGCTCAATTACTTAGTTCATCTTACAGCAGAGATGCCTGAAAGATAGCCCTGGCAAAAAGCAGTTGAAATTTTGTAAGGGTTTATATGGCAAAGTCTGCCTCTCAGAGGTTCAGTGTCAGCTTACAGAGCTTGGGTATATTTCGGCAGATTTGCCTGCCAAAAGGAGACAAGCTCTTATGAGTCAAGTAAGATATATCAAAACAATTTCCTTCTTTGTCTAAAACAATAAAATAAAACCCAAGAAGTATACCAGTTGGAAGTAAGTGTTGAAACAGTACTAATGCAAACACTGGTTATATTTACCCTTTCCATTCTTGTAGCAGACCATTAATTATTCCCTTTAAGACTGACTTCTGAACATCTTGAGGCTACAGAAAAAGGAAATCACAATTGATCAAATTGTACATACTCTATAAAAGATACTGTACAAAAAAGCAAGTTTGTTTTCTTTGTAATTCAAGCCAGTTATAAAGTCTTTGACTACAGTGCTGAGCTTCCCTGTACCTTCCCTCCCAAGGCTACTAGGTGAGGCCTAGAGTTGAACTGGCTGTGCCTTTCAAAATTTTAAAAATCAATTCAATGTAATTCCTGTTCCGAATTTATTAGGCACAGTATTTACTTTTTGCAACCCCAGTTCTCACATCTTCCTTATTTCCCTTCATGCAGTGTCCATCAGCTACGTCTTACCTTTCAAACAGTCTTTGAGATCTACCACAGAATGAACTGTGTAACTACTAACAAAAATTTCCTCATCTTTTACTAGAGTGGTTTTCATGACTCCATGGCAATTCTCAAGGGATCATTTTAAGTATGTTTTGAGAGATTCTTCAGAAATTGCACCCATATCAAAAATTTTTCTTAGATAAATTGCTTCTTTGAAAATTTATTTGCTGAAGAGACTGTTACAATGTTACCAAACTTGAACTCTACTTCTACTCTCTTCTACTTACAGTATTTAATAAGGCATCATAGACAACATTCACAAATTTTGCATTGATTCCAGAGTCCTCAGCTGTATTAAATGGAGAATTGGCATCTATCTGCAAGTTAGATAATACATGAAACATTTTGGTTTTGAATATCTTTTGAATGTATTTAAAAATTAAATATCTAACAGTAGGTTAAAATGAAACACATACACATAACTATTTGTTTTAATCAAAACATAAGAATCTAAGTCACTTTCATTAACATGTGAAAGATGAAACTAAAGCATACTAATATTGCACATTGGCACCTGTTCTATTTTAAAATCTAGGAGGGTATCAAATAATGAATGACCTAGAAAGCACAGAATGTTCATCCCGTATTTGCCGCAGATCCCTCACGAGAAAAGAACAAAGTTATAAGTATTCAACATTCATTAAGTAACCAAAAGTTCATGGGTTATTTTAACTAGGCTTTTGTTTGTTTCTGTTTTTAAAAGGGCCAGAGAAGAACTTTATTTCTTGATTTACCTGGGCCTCTTTATTATCTGCATATGCTTGAATCTTTTTGAACTGAAGTTTCTGTAGGAAGTCCTTCATGCACTCATAGTGTCAGAAAGCAAACTAAACACAGGAATTCTAAAGATTCACATTTGCTTGAAATATACTTACATAAACTGGAATGAATAAATCAATGCCACAACAGATTATCTACTAAGGATAGTTAAGATCATGATAAGATGATCTTAACGGGTTTGAGTAACCAGCTGCAAGCCTTTAACTGAAGTTTCTTTAAATGCTTTGAAAATCCAAATCACTATAACTACTGAATAATATTATGAGTTTTTCACCTTAAACGCAGCATTTATCTCCAGGAAAGAATCAAATGTTGTAGAATAAAAATCATGTACAGCCTTCCAATCTCCTGATGATTTTGCCTTTTCCATATCATCTCTAGAAATGTATTAAAAGACAGATAAGTATAATATCAGTACCTTCCTAACGTGTTCCTTATCATTGCACAATCATGGTATTACAAGAGAACAGAAGCACAGTTTGTGTTTGATGTATCTGAGCAATGTCTCTTATTCAGAATGTTAATTCACAGTGTCGCAATTCAGTACAGTAAGACAAATCATTAGCAGAATAGAATCATGCTGAAGAAACACTAACATGATAAAACTTCGGAGATTTACTTACTTTAATAAGTACATACAATGCTCTTAAAGTAGTCAATTTCATTACCACCGTACTAAATTATCTCCCATTTTTTTTTTAAATTAATCTGTGTAGGGGACTGTACACATTTTTTTTGACAACAAAATCAGTATTTACCCTTGAAGTCCATTTAAAGCACAAATCCAAAGTAATATTATGAAGAAGTCAATGGGACACTAAAAAATACTTCTTGAAAGAATGAAACTCTTAGTAATTGCATCACAAGACAGCAGTCAGTAGATACAAAAATGTGGAAAAATTGGCAGCTCTTCAGAACACCTGAATGCCAGCAAAGGATTTTCCACCAAATAAACACACAGACCAATAAACCGGCATTCCTACTCAGTGCACAAAATTTCAGACATTAAAAAGAGCAATGAAAAGTATATGATCACATGCCTCCTAGAGCAACTGTGATTCTTTTTTTCTCCATCTGTTTGAAAAACAGAAGAATCAGGCTTCTCCTTAGGAACACTTTTCCCCACTTCCTAGCTAAGATTATCCTACCAGTAAAACACTCAAGAATATTACAGTATCACAACACTGCTTTGTAGGTGCTAATGCTAAACAACAAACAAACAAAAAGAAACACTCTGCCCATCAGTTTAGGCACCTTCACGAAAGCCGGCAGAAGCCCCCAGTGCAGATACTTTGTGCCACTGTTTTATTCATTAAGTTACTCTATTTCTGCAAGTGAAAGCATCGATTTCACAATTTTGGTGCACGCTGCTATGTTAGTTAGAAAATAAATGTACTCTCTCTTCCCTTACATCCAAAACAAACTGAGCAAAACCAGCTAAATTAGTGGTGCAGACCTGGCATCAGGAAGTCAGATTGTATTAGTTAAAAACAGTTCTGCTGGTTTCCCTGGGGACTTCTGCAAACCTAACTAAGCCAACCAAGCAGCTTCTGCTGCAGTGCATGACATTGCTGGAAGAAAGCGAACATAGATACGGTTTTGACTAAGGGTCTGTATCGAACTGGAAAAAACAGAAGTGCAACAGGACGTTTTTCCAGTTCATTGTAATTTCCTTTTAGCTAAATCACAGTTACAGGATAACAGCATCAGCACTGTCTGCGCAGGCTCTTAAAACTCTTCTTATTTAGACAAAATATAATATAATATTTAGACAAAACCACAGAGAAGTGCTTAAATAGCTTACACATACACTGCTTAAAATAGCGGGCACAAAAGCAACAATGATACACGAATAAAAAGTTTTTGCCACAAATACTGAAAATTAATGCTTTTTTTAAACATAACACATGAATCAAGGTCATTTTTTTTTTTTTTTTAAATCAAGTTAGAACATGTAGTCCACATAGTTATCCCTCCAGGTCCTTCAATACGATGTTATAAATTTAGATGCCTGATGTGTATTGTTTCACAGAAGACTAAAAAATGCTCAGTATTTACATGGACAGGACACACCACAGCTGGCAGTTCCAAAACACACTTAGCATTGAAAGGCATTTTCCAACCTACAGTAAGCCATATGTATTTGTTCTAAAGCCTAACATCTACTCAATGTTAGAAACAGAATTTCCAACTCTGAAGTACAGACTTTGCCATTTCTTGACCAGAACAGCAAGCTTACGCTAGAGAAATGCCTTTGATAATTTTCATAGCAACAGAGGTATTCATCCCACCATTGCAGCCAAGCTAACTGCTTCCGCTGCTACACAGTCTTACGGAATTAATCCCTCAAGATAAACAAAAAAATCAAGTGCGCTAATTAGAACAAAAGTCCAAAGAAATAAAGTACACTTCTAGGAACACCAATGAAACTTACTGAAAGTCTTCCACAGTTTTCGTTCGGATGGGAAGGGAAGGCTCAGGAGGGACCGGTGCTTTGAGTTCTTGGGGCAGTGTATCTATAGAGATGCGCTGTTTTTGTCTAACATCGAGGCAAATAGGTGGTAGGTCTCTCACTTATTAAAAAAAAAAAAAAGCAAAGAATAATAAACAGAAGACAATTATATACATAACAGTTAGCTAGCCAAACCCAAATGTAGAGGAACCAGAGAAGAAAAATAAAAATTCACACTGGTTGATTATATTTCATTAAAGCCCAGCTCATCCAAGTACTTTTCCTACCATATGCTCATCCCAGACAGGATGGAAACTTACACTAATTGAAGTGAAATAAAATCATATACAAAATCCCTCTATCTTGAGTCTGTAAGTATGTCTTTGTGAACAAAGTGCTCCCGCTACCAAGAAGATGAGGAAAATCGAACCCTCTGTCTCCTGCCTGAGGCCTTCGAAAAGAACGGAGTCTTTACTACCACATAAATGAACTGCTGGACCACATGGCAAAATTATTTGTCCATTACAAAAACAAAGAAAACCACACCAGATTTTTCAAAGTTGAGTTGCTAGTATATCGATAAAAAATCCTGAAGCAACTGATCGGTGGTGTTCCAACTCACTATTAGGGAAAATAGCAAAATATTATAATTAGAGAAGACAGACTACTGTTACCTCTAGTGCTACAGCAACAGCACATCACACAAGAAAACTCAAGTCGATACGTAGTCTCATTTTCAGATGAGTGCTGCAGAACTTTCATTTGTAGATGCTTGACCTTCTGAAGCCAAGTACCTTCTGAAGTCAGACGGACAGTGAATGCGCCTATTCTGAACATTACATCCACCTGAGTCTATGAGGAACTCCAGGTACGCAAGTTAAAACACAAAACGGAAAATCAAAAAGAATATTTACTGTGTGAAAGCTAAACTGAGCAGCCCACGACTGACAGCTACTAACCAAGAACAACAGCACTGCTATCCCAGTTGACTCAACAGTAATATACAAAATGCAACAGTAGCGTTTCCCACATCTACGAAAAACCTGAAACATAACACTGAAGCCCAGTCATTTTCTTTCATAAAAGGACAAGTTTTCTATAGTCATACATTATTTTAGCTAGAGCTGACTGTGAATCATCTACAACTTCCTGAAATAATTTTTGCAATAAATTAAATGGGCTGTGCAAGTCTTCTGCCTTTTAGAGAATTACTGCTGAAACAGTAGTACATTTAAACATTTCTACTCAACAAATGTAGTTGCCTAATACTAAACTAACAATACCAAAGCTAACATAGCAGCACTTTAACGAGGTCTTTCTCTTCTATTCCTTATTTAATTTTATCTGAAAACTCTGTACATGGTTTACACGGCAATGTTTCGATAGGAATGGGAGAGGCAGAGGCAGCCTCTGTGAGAAGAGCCCTGTGCTGCCCTTAATGCCAGACGAGGCCACGTCCAGGCAGCTCCAAAATGGACCCACTGTTGGCCAAAGGCATACTCAAACAGCAAAGCTGGCTGTGCTCCAGGTGCACAGCAGTTCCCAGCAGCCCAGAAGAGGCCCATGGGCACCATGCAGAGTAGACCTCCACAAGCAGCCTGAAGGAGGCCACAGCACACACAGTCCTGACAGGAGCAGGGCCTGGGCTAGAGCTGCAGCCTGTGGCACAGAGCCACGTTGGAGCAGGGTTGTGTTGACTGTCACACAGAGAGCGGCAATCTGTGGGAAATACCCACAGTGCTGCAGCTTATGAATGGCTCTATCCTACTGGAGCAGAGAAACAGCATAAAGAAAGAGCAGAGACAAAGTGTAATGAACTGATCACAGCCTCCATCCCCCATCCCTCTGCACTGATGTGTGGGAGGAGGTAGAGACTTGAGTTTGAAACTGAGGCTGGCAAGAAGGGGAGGTGGAAAAAAAAGGTGGTTTGGGTTTTGTTTCTCATGATCAAACTCCATTTTTAATTGGCAAAAATTTAATACTTCCCAAGTCAATCTTGTTTTGCCTATGACAGAAATTTTAAATGAGCTCCATGTCCTTAGCTTGACCCACAAGCTTTTTCACCTTATTTTCTCCTCATTTGCTTGGGCAGGCAGAGTCAGTGCTTGGTGGGCACCTGGCAGTCAGCCAAGGCCAAACCACCATAAACATGAAAAACAGATTGGGATATTGCATACACAAACACTCATTTTAATTCCAGTGTCTTCTTATTAAATATCCTTACATGTGCTTTTCTATGTTTTTTTTTTTTCCAGTGTGACTTACGCTGCCTATTTTAAAAGCATTTATATGAGTTACGTCGAACATACTGAACCAAAATTCTCTAAGAATTGTCTAAGACCCCTCTAGGCCTTTTCTCTATAATTCCAAGAGTTTCTGTTTGATTGAGTTTTGTTTGCTTGCTTTTCTCCTTCTATATTGATCAGGTTTTTTGGGTTTGTTTTTTTCTTAAATGAACTAATCAAACACCGAAGTAGTATCACTACTCTACCACCTGTTCCATTTATCACAGCAGGGAAATACATGCTAGTAACATCCCCAAAGCACGAAGGAGATTCTTTTCCCTCATGCTAATGACAGGGAAATTGTCAGTGTCATCCAACTCAGCTAACACTCATCAGACCAGAGCTGTTCTCAGTCCTGAGCATGGCTTTAATTACAGCTGTTGAACTCTGTTGCTCTCACAGATGAAATTTAAGACTATTTCGAGAAAAGAAGAGTAGTAATACAACAACAACAGTGGACACATACTAAACTAATTCAAGCCAAGGTGCCCAGCAATCCCACTGTGCAAGTGCTGTGCTTTACAGATGGGCTGACTTACAAGAAACTAAGACTATGCATTATTTTTTCTACTCCAAGAAAGACAAGTCATTTTAATTTAACTCTCATTCTGTCTTCTCAGTTTTTGAGTGGATTAAGCATTGAATTACAAACAGCTGAATACACCAAGAAGAGGAAAATATTCCCAGCATCTGCAGAAGAGACAGCTGCTGATGGAAGCTATTTCTCATTCCAGTAACTGAGGCTGCAGGTGCTAAGCCTGGTAAACTCCACTCTGACAGTGATGCAATTTGCTTTGAAATACATTACTTAAGTTAGAAATACTAAAACTGTGTTTTAATAATGCATTTAATAAATACTGTTGACTTTAGAATGTTTTACCATAATTCCAGTTTATTTGTAAATAGATTTAGTTGCCTGATATTCAAAAATATTTACTAAGATCCATCAGTTTAATTCCACTGAGGACAAACTTTAAACTTTTACGTACTGAGCTGACAAACAGCAGCAATCCACTATTACAAGACAAAAATTGGTAATCATTTCTGGCTGCTCGCCCAGATATGTTACATAAAAAGACTCAACAGTGTATGACTGCTTAGGAAACTATCAAAAATCGATGATGAAAATCTTGTTGATACAAAGGAGAATTGACTACTACACAAATATAGGGTGAACGAATCTAAAACAGTCGGTATTTTCAGTGACCAACATAGCTACCGGCAGATTTTTCAAGTAGTTAAGAATTTTCTAAGTAGGTAAGGCAAACAAGTCTTATTCACAATTGTAACATCAAAAAACTGCAAAAACCTAGTTCACATACACATTTCTCAGAACTTATAACAAGTTTCGCAATGCAACGATCATCTGGTGTAAAAAAAAAAACAACCCCACAAAACTATCTCTGTGGCAGCTATGTAACAAACGTCAGCCCAGCTTTCATACCCTATTTACCAACTTCACTTTATAAACACTTTTTTTCCCTAAGAAATGAATATTCTTCTAACTCAGGCTTGAAGTACTATAATGTGAGATATAATGGAGAGAGCAGATGCATATGTACAAAAAAGACAAAAAAAAATCCCTAACCAAGCATCATTCATGAATCCCAAACTACCAATAGAAGCATTCTAAACTGTAAGGGCTGTTTCCCCCGTGGAATGCAAACATATGTCCTTAAATAATCTTGAGTGGACCCTGGACTGTTAGACAAAAGAATCTATTTTCATATGGGCAGATTACCCTGATCCTGAAATTACCAGAAGGCCTGCTCAGTTATACATATTGAGCTCTCAATTTCAAGAATGTATCTGTAACTGTAATAAATATCGCCATACATTAGGATGGTGAAAAAGAATAATTCACTACTACTGTAACAGTAATTACAACCAAGATTGTAGCATGCGCAGCAAGATCTGGGGGCACTTCAAGAGAGACCAGTGTTTGAGTTCAGCGTTCTTGTCATTTACAAGACAGCTACACAGAACACAAATGTGACAAATGCTTGCACAGCCTTTTATCAGAAGTGTGAAATTACTGGAACTCCACAACCTATTTCCCCCACAAAACACTTCAACAATGAAATACCTTTGCTATTAAAAATATCAGGTCTAACTACAACATCACCTTATCAGGCTCTGTGATTCTAATTCACCAGACTGAAGATGCAGCTCCATGTGATATCTTCCCATTGATTATCTTTACCTCATCACAGCACAACAATATTCCTTGTCACCTCTGAAGTTCTTCAGAATGTACCATTCTTTGCCTATAAGTTTTATATCATGTTATCACCGGCCTTCATCTTCACTGAAGAACAGCAACTCTCTTCCAACACAGAAGTGTTGTGCATGTCTCATTACTGCCACACTGCAGATTCAGTTAGAAAAATCTCTATGAAGTTTGACAATTTCTAGAGAAACATGCTATTTGACTGCAGTTAGACAAACAGTATCTGGAAATGCTGTTCTGAATCTGTAACTTTCACATTTCAGGTGATTATTTCATTCCCCAGGTCTGTTAGTTGCTCTTTTCCCACTCGTCCCTATGACACAACCTCTACTGAGGATGGACAATCGTACCGATTTACCGACTAAACAATGTAAAGCACACCATAATCTAATGAAACCTAGATTTCTGGGTTTCTTGGCACTAGTGCAATAGAAATGTTGGTGGAACACTCAGCACCTTCTTAAACTGATGACTAAGTAACACAAGGCTTTTATTTATTCTCTTACCATTTTTGATGCTTGGTATAACAAGTTGTGTGGGTGAATTTCTGTTTCCGGTGCCTTCTTTCTTTTGGTTGATAGTTGTGATGAAACTGCTGAAAGTAGAAAACTGATTTTTTGCTCCTCTTTCCAATCCCTGTAATTAAGATGACAGTATGCTATAAAGGGATAGTACATTTCTAACTCATTCTATCTTTCCCACTGCAGCCAGCTCAGTTTAAACAGATGCAAGTGTCACACATTCCTTTTTCAAAGGAAATCTTATACAGTGAAGTAGTTTAGACAAACTTCCCCAGACTTGAGATATGGAGACAAAAATTCTATGCAGACTCCCTACTAATAAAATTTAACTATTGACTACCTGATAAAAACACCCGATTCAAATTTCTAGGCGCCAACTGTCACTGACGAAATGCTATCCAACAAACATCTGTTTAACACAATGCTAAAAAAAAATCTGCTTAATATCTGCACCTCCTGCCACAAGACACTCTGCTTAAGCTTTTGCTAAGAAATGCTGCGTGCTGTTGTGTTTTAAGAGAGAACAGAAGTGAAGTAACACAACAGACTTCTAAGGGATTGTGCCAATCAACCTGTTGGACACCAAGTGCCAATAGTTACTACATGAGTAGACAGAATTCTTTATGTTTAGATATAGTCATTTACTTCAAAGAATTTGCAACACCCAGGGAGGGTAGAGGGCTTGTCCAAAACAAGGCACAAGGTGGAACTTTTCATTTGTATCTCAGCTCCAAGTCATCAGCTGACGTCCAGAAAAGTAGATCTACTTAAAAAAAACCAAACACAATCCTCTTGCACATCATGATCTTCAGCCTCATTTAAAGAGCCTAAACACGCATTGATAAACTTAAAGATTCATTTGATCATCATGGGGTATCTGCGCCCTCAGTGACAAAAAATACTTTCACACAGATCAAAACTGCAATTCTACAAAGTAGGACAGAAATTCCAGAACAATTCACATATATTTTAAAAACCCATACATTTCCCTTTCCTCTTTAAAGAAATGAATTTTGACTAAGACACGCAGCCAGAGCTCTGCGGAAAGTACTTCACTTCCACCACAACATCCTGAAACACCACCAGGAGGGTAATAACGCAGCCCATAAACCTGCCATGCTGTGGTGTGTGCACATTGGTAAATTGCCAGGAATTTTACACAGCTGCAAAATGAGCTATTTTTCCATGGCTTATAACTCAGCAAATTACAAATCTGAGCAATCAGCAGGATTTCAGGCATAAAAAAAAAATAGAAACTTTCAGTTTCTAGCTCCAAATTCCTCACATGCAACAAATGTACAAACATAAAATGTAATTACCACTATTTTCACATTACCTGTTTTTAAATCGTTATTCTATAAACTTTAAAATATCATTAGGATGGTTCTTAAAACTTACCTGGAAAGTGACTGGAAAAGCCTCGACCCTGAATAAACACAGCAAGATGTGACTGCGTGAGAAAGGACTTTTAAAACAAATCCAGATCTGAGATTAACCTGCTGGGTCACAAAACGTATGCTCTAGGTAGAAAACCTTCTGGATTTTGGATTAGTCCAAATATGCTTAGTGGGGAATAAGTAGATATTAATAACAGAGCTCTTATGAAGCAGGCTATCGTGACAGCCGTTTTGACTGACATAACCTTCCCTCAGCTCTCTAGGTTTTACTCCAGCCCCACCATTGCAGTAGCATAGTTGAGAAGTTACGTTAAAAGGATTTTCTTAATGTCACCATCCCAAGAAGCAATCAAAAAAAATCCAGACCTCACATGCGCTATTCAGCTCCATCATCCTGCTCCAAGAGCAGTTCCAACAGCGTTAAATAAACAATTTGGATAAAAGCTTTCCTGGAAAGCCCTGGAGGAATACTGGGGAGCTACATGCTCATTAAAGACTATCGCTGACATCTCCTGGGAGAGTAATGTAGGACAAACATGCAGCACTGTGCCATATTTATAAAACTCCGTAGGAGGTCAATGAGCCTCTAGAGCCTAAGACACTGCACACACACCACCATCAGACAACCAAACCCCCACGTAAGGAACGAGAATGCTCAGAGGAAGTAAGTGGATCAAAGTGATCTTTATTCCTCCTTTTTAGGAGCACAGTAATAACTCACAACACCGTTGGCTTCTTAGGGGAATTTTTCAAAAGCTTCAAGTCTTTCACGAAGCCAGAGAGGTACTAGCCTTTTACCTTATAAATTTATGTTTTTCATCACTGAAATTAAATCAGATGGTGAAAACAAATCAAGCTGTTTGTCAAGAGTGGGTACAGAGTGCCTCGGGATAGCAAAGACCATCTAGAAGAGTTTCTTGAACTCCTTGTTCTTCAGCCCTAACTCACTCAGCTCACTCACCCTACACATGTGGAAGGCAAAGGCCAATATAGAGCAAAAGGTTTTCTTCCCTGTGCAAGAAAACACAGAGGGCACTTACTTATATTACTGGCAGCTGCCAGTGCAACAGCCTGCTCAAGAAATGAAATTTTCCCTTCCTCTACTATCTTGAAAGGTGTAACATAGGAATGGTTTTGCCTTACAGAAACCTCTACTTGTTCCTGCCTACGAGAGGGGAAGCTTTTAAAATTTCCACAGATTTCTTTTCAGAAACAAACATCCAAGCCTTACGCACTGTTCAACCCATAAGAAAAAACTTGGTGTGCTGCAGGAGCACATTAATTTATTCATGGAGTACTTTAATCTCCACAAGATTCCTTAGGAAGCAAAAGAAAAACACCCACAAAGATCATCCTCTTTCCATAACTCCACCAGTCCTCAGCTGGACATGAAAAGCAGTCACACAAACGCTTGATTACAGCTTGACAACTTGCTCCGGATGTGACGTCTTTCACACACATGCTCATTTAAGAAAAAGGATACTACAGTTTTCTACTGACTTCCTCAAATCCTGACCTTTTCCACAACTACTGTGGAGAACGGAAACTGTTTAAAAGATGTGTCACGCCTTCATGCTGCTTTCTAGGAAGCTTTAGTCATGGCATATCAGTTGCACAATCGATGGTGGGTCTCGAACACATCGAAGAAAATGTCAGTTACACAAATAACTTGGGGAGGTGTTCTGAGCAAGGACATCTGAGGCTCACTCATCACACAGGGACTAGGTAAGTCATCATACAATGGCTGTCAATTGAGAAATAATAGGCAGAGAAAATGAGACAATTTATGTCATCTGGAGTATCTTCATGTTTATATCAGGCATTTGTTTCCAAAGGAAATAAATTTCAATGAAAAAAATAACAACAAGGGAAATAAGAAGTATTTTTAAGACAATAATTTCCCCCTTCTGTCACCATATCAAATTACAAACTTTTCTACGGCTTAATGAGGAAGATGGAAGGAGAAAATGTCTATCTTCAAAAGTGCTTGAGAGGATCTGACTGAGCGGTACTCAATTTTGATGTTCAAGCAGAACACTTAAAACAAAAACTTTTACTGAAATCACACTATTTCAAATGATCTTCACAACATACTCCCCAGATCGTGAAATTAGAGGTTAATCAGCACAAGGACTAAGCACGCCAACCATCCAAGATCTTCTTTTCTGCAGCTCAGAAAGGTTTTGCAAAAGCATATCCCCTATATGGTACACCTGGATCAAAGACTGCATTTTGTTGCACACGGAGAAATCCAGGGCTACAGAAAGACCTATTACATCTCCCCAAAAAACTCTCCCTCTGTAGCACGCTATTATAATCCGTATGCATCTCTGTAAATTCAGAACCCATGTGCATCTGACAGCGCATGCTGGACCTTAGCTCTGCAGCAGTCAGCTCAGCCCACAGGCAGCAGCTCAGAGATGCACACAGGACATCCAGCTGCAAACAAGATTTATTTCCTGATCCCTTAGGACAGAGGAAATTCTACATGGCAGACTAGCTGCGCACATTTCTCATTCCCTAAGCTAAGCCTGACACATTTTAGAGCATCACTGGCATCTTTATTCTACAGGACTGGCGTTTGCCAGTCATTTCAGAGTCTGAAATTGATGTTTTCAGAGGTGTAGATCACTCCTGGGTACTTGTTCATCACAGACTTCTCCCAAATCCCTGTTTGAATCACAACAACAAACACATTCTCCCGAATTCTGACAGATTTGCAAAGCTGAGAGCCTTTCAGAAGATTGGAACATTGTAGGCAAAACACAAATTGGCAGAATTGCTCAAAGGAGTTTGCAGTTTGCCTACAATCACTTGGTTTAACATTACAATTATTTCATGACAGTCATAACCACTAGACACTCAATCACTTAGACTCAAATTATATATAAGGATAATTTCTAGTTAATCAGATACTTCTCAGAACCATTCAATTAAGTCTCATAACTGTACTATGATGGGATGGGTGACGTTCTGGGGTGGGACTGAAGTCGCAGCTTTCACGTGGAGCTACAGACAACGAGCTACTCATGCCAGGAAAAACGTATGTTTCATAACCCTGGGCAGCCAGCAGAAAGTAACTCATAGCTCAAAGAAGACTGAAGATTTTGAATGAGGTTTCCAAAATGGAATTATCCCGGCGAAGAGCTCTCTCATGGTTTTTTTCCCTACCTGCGTTAAGTCATTCATTCAACACAACGCAGAAAATGGAAAAGACCACGTAACAAAAAGTTAAAAATACTGAGGCGTTTTCCAGGAGGTTCTCTCGCCGTAAGCACACGAAAAGCGGACACCCCTCAGCCCCACAACCTCCCCGAGCAGCGCTGCGGAGCCCCAGCCATGACTAACCTGGGAGCAGACCGCTGTAAAACGTTATAGAACTATAAGCAGAAGGAGCGTTTTTAGCTTCATTATGTCACTGCTGACAGACACAAGCGTTATTTTTAAGAAACTTGATTGAAAGCCGCACAGCGGCGCAGAGCACGGAAGGAGCCGCTCGCGGCGCCCCGCGGAGCGACCCCGACCCGCCCTGCCCCGCCGGGCCCTGACCTACCCCGGCCGCCGCACCGCACGCCGCCGGGATGGGCGGCAGCTTGTCTCGCTCCTTCTCTCCTTCTTCCTCCTCATCTTCCTCATCCTCGCCGTCCTCCTCGGCCTCCGGCGGAGCCGTGCTGCCCTGCTCCTGTTCCTGCTCCAGCTCCGCGCCGGGGGGCAGGCCGGCGGTAGCCGTGGCCGCGGGTGGGCTCTGCAGCGACATGGCCCTGCTGCCCTCACGGCAGCCCTTACGCGCCTGCCGGCGCCCGGACCCCGTGCCCCTCCCGCCCGCCGCCGCCGCCGCCGCCGCCGAGCAGCCCCGCTAGCACCCCCGGCGCCGCCGCTCCGCTCCGCTGTAATGCAGCAGAGGAACTGCTCCCGGGCGCCCGGACACCCCCGCACGGCGGGGCGGAGCGCTGCCCTACCGTCCTCACCGCGGCCCGGCGAGGGGGGGCAGTGCGGGACGGAGCAGCGCGGAGGCGGCAGGACCCGCTGCCCCGGCGCCGTAAAATTACACCGCCGCGCCACCTACAGCCCGCGGGCAGGCGGAGGGGCCGCCGCCGCTGCCGCCATGTTGTTTATAGGCGCCTCGTAGAAACGCGCTTGGCGACCGGGGGCGCCGCGCGAGGGCAGCGGAGGACACGGCTACGGAAACGCCGTAGTGCAGGAAAAGGCGCGGGGCCGGGCACGCGGCGTCGACCGTACGGGGATCGGGGCTGGTACGGCGGACTGCGCAGCCGCCCTGTGAGGGGTTCTGCTGGCAGGGGCAGGAGCTGCTGCCTGGCAAACACACGAGCAACGAACTGTGGATAAGGGACTTCGGGGTGGGCACCAGTGTGGCACTCCCATTCCTCCTCAACACTTGAGTGGTGGTGCATATTATAGTTGCAATCAGTGTTTCCACAAGGTAACACTGTCACAGTTTCAAATTGCACTCTTTAATGAGTAAAACGCATAAATTAAGTATGAAAGGGTTCTCTCCGTATTTCATTGGCAAAGCTAGAGTAGGACAGGGCCCTCCTAGTGATGGCGAGTCTGCCCTTTGATTGGTCTGAGCCCCCGAGTGTTGCGGTGGTGAACTGTTCAGTGCCTCCCTACTGAAGCCAGGAACTGCTGAAGCTTTGCTGTACAAAAAAAAAAAAAAAAAAAAAAAAAAGGGGGGGGGGGGGGGGAAGGAAAAATCATCTTCACGATACATGCATGTTGAACTGTTTGTAATGCAACATCCAGACCAGACGTAATGCAATGTTTGTCTCAGCACTGGAGGCAGTTGGTTTGGTAGGAGGCCCTGAAGCTTTCCTGATGCGAGCAGGCTCTCATGGCTGTGCGCACCGAGCAACAAAACACTGAAGTCCTTCCTATCCCTAGCTGCCAACTGAAGCTTCAGTCCCACTCTTAATTTTGTCTAAAGGCTTCCCTTCACAGCATTGTGATCCCAGGTGTGTGAATAGTTGTGTACTGTTTGGAGCAAGTCATCAAGATGGTTTCTCAGGTGGAGGTAAACCACGCAATAGTTTTCCTCAGCGCTGGCATTACACGAGTAGCTCCTGCAGGTCGAAGCAGTGGTAAAGATCTCTGTAAGCTGCATAAAAGCAAGCACATAATAGGTACTGTGGCAGTAATCTAACACATTGAAAAATGCTTTCCCTTTCTGAAGGAACTGGCAGACCTAAAGTATATTGGTTTTCATTAAGAAGCCCCTTTGTCTCCTTACCATGTTAAATCTGAAATTTCCAAGAAGTTCACTTCTCACTGTGCTTGCTTCCTAGTAGCTCTCGGTGGTTGGCATGAGTAAGTGGCCCACCGCAGTTAAACAAAGCACCCCAGACACTCACTTATCTTTCTCCTTTCCTTGCCAAGAAATAACATAATGATAGTAATTGCAACAACTTCAGTACAAGCAGCTATACACCCAGTGGTAGTCCTCAACTGGAAGTAATTGGCACAGCTGTTCTGTGGAGCCATGCCAACTGGAAACATGGAAGGATCTGCTCCCTTGAGCCTGCAGAGGGGGAAGAAGCAGAGAGGAATGGAAATGTAGGAAAGCAAGTATGCAAATGAATTAATAATGCTTCTTCCCCTCCCCCCCCCCCCATACCCCATAGAGCTACAAAAGTCTGATTTTCAATAGCTTCAAAAATGCTGAAATAGCCCTTTACCAGGATTATTTCACAAAAAGCTAATGCAACACCTGAGCAAGACATCAATTTTTGCTGTCCACAAAATATTGAAAAATATCCTGTGCTATTTTAAGCTGTCACATTCTATTGAACTAAACTAATTCAGGGGAAATTTTTTACTCATGACAATTATGAAAATAGGCAAAAATATACTGCTAAAAATGTTTGTTCTTATTTTTGTAAGAGAGTAAAAAGACCACATACTGAAGGCAAATGCATTTTCCTACTTAGAATAGAGGAAGCACACATCTGTTGCCTAGGGTTTGTAATTGAAAGTATTTCAATACATCTATTCACAGTCCAGGAAGCAACCATGGATGGGAGAAACGTGTCTACGCTGGTTTTAAATTTGCAAGCATGGATGGATGCTAGCTGGCCACAGCAGTGCGATGTGTAATGAGGCAATGCCTGTAACCATGCAATCAGTTGTAGCCAAAGTGATAAACAAGGGTAGTGGGCAATGGAGCAGTCAGAAAACAGGACAGTTTGTTTACTAACAGACAAGATTTGTGAGATATAGAACATCCAAAACTTTGCAAAACTAAGCAGAGATATGTAACTCCTGTTTAACAGACTTTGCAAATTTGTTGGCCTTGAAGCCTAGACAAAGTTCTATGCCCAGTCAGTACCTTTAGTATGAAAGTGTTTGCAAAGCATTTGTTTGCATCAACTTTCATATTTCCAGTTCTTTGTTTGAGGTCGATATTGTTTTGGCTTAGCTCAGTGGTAGCTTTTTCATCCTCAACATCCTCTCTTTTATCTTTCCAGAGACCATTTCTTTGCCTTTTAGAATCTCACGTGAGCGGCTTAAAAATCTTAAATCACGTGGCGCCATCTCCTTCACAGCATTTTGATGGAAGACAGGGTTCAGTCACAAACTGTTCCTCATGCCAAGAACGTGCTGCCTGGGCCTACACATTCGCCCTGGTTCCTGGATGAGTTTGCAGCCTGTGCTGGACCCCATGCTGGCATGCCCCACTGCTGGCTCAGATAAGCATATGTAAACTACAGTAGCTCCCCTGAATGACTATGTGAGGGATACAGGCAGTGCATGACCCTGAATGTACTTTCTTGATGGGAGAAAAATATCACCTTAGCAGTGAGTCCCTTCAAGCTGGAGACGGTTCTGTCAACTTTCTTTAGAATTATCCTCAAACATATTTGTCCTATCTAAAAAGTTTGAGTTGTCAGGAAGGGGAAAAAGTCAACTGCACATCTCTGTGCAATGACGTGGCCAGGCACAGACAGTGACAGGAATGACAGATGGAAACAAACCAACTGCTAACATTTGTTCACAAATGATTAGTAAATGCTTACAAGTAATAGATATGCTCACAGAAACTAGCATTTGGGAATGATACACACATACACAAAGTTAAATTTCCTGGCTAGTATTTTCATGACAAATAATTGAGTGTACCTGGTCACGTCTTCCTATACAGTCTGAATTCAAAATTTAGCCAGAGCCAAATTCAGCTCTGGTTTAATGCAGGAATGTTCGTGGTGGTTTTTGCCAACTATGGTGTTGCTTTGCTGTTTTCTTTCTTTCTTTTTTCTTCTTCTTTTTTTTTTTTTTTTTTTTTTTTTTTTTTTAAGATGGCCCTTAAATGCTTTACTAGTGTTTGCAGGAATATCAAAGATCTCTAAAGGCAAGCTGTTACTTCAGGAATTGAAGTGGCCTTTGTCCTTTAGAAAGGATGGGCTGAACTCATGTTCGGTTAGTGATACACTCTCATCACACAGCTGTACTGTGTCTTTTTATTTGGCAGTACTTTTTCTTCTTCCTCATACTCTGAAGATCTTACGCTTACAAACATGTTCAGACCCTTTAACAGATGTGTGCTTTATGAAATGGACCCTGAGTGGGCACAAGAGGAAGCATAGGAGGGTTGATGCATCAAAAGGGGAAGCAAAAGCTGGAGACAATCCATTTCTTCTCTGTGAGAGTAGGAGAGACATAAATGGTTGGGAGTTTTCCAACACAACAGGTTTTCAGCAAAACATTTCAGTTTCAACAGAAAGACCTGATTCATTGAAATGGAAATGTTTTACAAAAAAGCATCTTCTTCAGTGACCTTTTAGCAGAACTCAGGCAGGATTCCATCAAAATCCTCCTGTTACTCTGCCAGCACAGTTGGAAGGTTCACCATACTTGCAGTGTGAATTGTACCAAAAACAGGGACTTCATGACTTCTGAACTCCTGAGCTGCTTTGCCCTCCCATGCCTCCTGCCCACATCACCAACAAGGCAAGATGGAAAGTCCCATCTGCCCCATACCTGTTTTGAGACTGCATGGCCTCAGCACTTGTGAGGAATGACCCCACTCTTGCATGACATCCCCTGGTGGCAGCCACCCATTTCCCTTCAAGTTAGACTAAGGTAGAATTGTTACTAACAGAATCTGAATAATTATAAATCCATCTACCATTGCTGATAAGCTAGTTAGACTATGTTTGATATTCCTGATAGAAATAGGATTTTATGTCAAACTTGAGCTTGTCTTAGTCTAGCTTTCCATCCCTGGATCACATGCTTTCATCTGCAAGGTAAAAGAGCTCCCTCTTTTCCAGGAGGACATGTGCAGTATATACTCAAACTCTCCCCAGCTATATCTGCATTGTTTCTCTTGTGACTAACATTAGATGTACTGATCTATAGGTCTCTCTTACTCTTTGCCCATCCTCCAGTGTTTGGTGATACCCATTCTCAAAGTGTTTATAAACAGGGAAGTGATGTAGAGAACTCATCAGATAATTCATCAGAGGCACTTATATGCAAGTTACCCAGCCATTGTTTAGTACTGTCAGACACTCAGTTTTACCTTTCTCTTTGGTAAACGGCAAACCTTTGATTGAAGATGCATCATCAGACGGGTTACATCCTGCTTGTGCATTCCTAGTACAGACAAGGAAGAGCTAATAAGCAGTTATGTCTTTTCAGCACTGTTACATTTTCATTTCAGGTTCCTTGACATTACTGCCTGGTGCAATACAGCGTTTGTACCAGCAAACTGTAAAAGGCTCCTGGTCACTGGTGTCTAGGCAACAGCCAATTTTTTAGGTCACTGATTAACTCTTTTTGTTTTTGTCTACCAGAGTAAGCTGAATTTTAAATTACCCCTTGCCAGGGAACGGGACCTTTGGGTTGAAAGAAATAATTAGCCTTTGTTTTTAAAAACACTGTGGATATTTGAGTGATGTTCAGAGTGAGGTTATCTCCGATGATAACATCAGAAGAAATGATGAGAGAAAAATTCACATAGTGAAGAGAGTGAACTTAGTAACCACGCAATTTTAATAAGGTTTCCAGTTTTTCTTTCCAGAAAAAAAAAATGGCATTAGTTGGGAATTGCTCTCGTCCTGAATATATTTTAACCACCATGTTCAATCTTAAAAATTCAGCCTTATCTAACTTCACTTAACCTCCTAAGAGATGCAGTAGTGACATGATCTTCCCCCAAGTGCTGCAAGGGAAAACAGCCAAGGCTCAGAGATACACCGTGCCTTTGTTGTGTCCCACCTGGATTTCTTTTTTTTCTTTTTTTCTTTTTTTTAATGGGATAGAGGCAGATATTGGATGCACGATTTTAGTTTCTATTCAAACGTTACATGAAATAAAGTATGCCGTGTTTAAGGGGAAAAAGTATACAACACCGATTAGAATTAAGATTTCTGTTCAGCGCAGTTTCGCAGATTTTGGCTTACTTACCGGATTAGAAAACTAGCTTGTCTCGCTTTAAAAAGAGAGACCGTTCTTGAGCTGAAGTGACAGCGAGAGATGCCGTTTACAGCCCTGCAGCGCTCTCTCCCTCTGCACTGGCGGCTGGCGGAGCCGGCGCGGTGCCCGTGGCGGCAGCTCCCTCCAGCGCCCGCTCGGCGCTTCCCACCCCGCCGCCCCGCTCTGCACGGGGCTTTGCTGCCATCTGTTTTGAGTCTGCGCTTCGAAAATAGGAAGTCTGGGATCACATCACGTGTGCAAGAATTCGCGCATTTTGGGAACTAATTGTGCCTGTGTCACTTGCCCTATCAATCTCATACGTAAGTGTCGGCAGGATTAAGAGCTGGATGCTTGCAGGCTGTTGAGCGTTTCGCACCTTTAATGCATTATCTCATATTCCCTTTGTCATGTCTAAACGTGATGGGTCTCGTTGTGTTTCCTGTTTCTTAAAAAGACAATGACTAATTATTATACACGAGAGAAGTCTGAGCAACATGCAGAGGTCTTGAATTGCACAGGGAGGAAAGGCCTGACAGCTGCAACAGTGAGTGCAATCAGAGGGCAGGGGCAGTGCCCTCACCACTGAAAGGCACTGTTCTTGCTCTCGAGCCTGCTACTTTCCTGTCTTTGTAGCTGCTCTGTAAGGCAGGCCAGCCCTGCTTTTCATCTGTTGTTACAAATCTCCAGGAACCCAAAGCAGAGGGGGAGCACCTCCTCCTGGATAGTGGAAGGGCTTTTCCTGCAGTGGAGTACACCCCAAGGATGTTTCTCCCCAAATCCAATTCCTCACAGTCAGCTGCAGCCATGTGTGAACCCACCTGTGGCTGTACCTCACAGCAGCCTTCAGGATGTGTCCTCAGGCAACCAGACCTTGTTTCTTCCTAAACAGTTTCTACTCTGGGAAACCTCCTTTTCGAACTCAAAAGCACAATAAAGTCTTATAGGTGGGCATGGAACAAAAAGAATGATGCTAACATAACTGAATAACATAAAGAAAGTGTTTAACTCCAGTGGTAGACATTTACAAAAGCCAAACATTGGTCTAGATAATAGGATCGATGTATCTGACTTCTTCCAGAGTAGTACTTTTTTAAGAAATATTTTCCTGCTTTCCCTTTGTGTTTTTCCTGCACTTACTCTCCTTCAAAAATAAATCTTCCAGCATTTTCACAAAGATCTTCACCTCTACATAATCTTGTAGATCCCCACTGGGTCTATAAACCCTCACTCAATGGAGTCCCCCGGTCACACAGCAAAGCAGTAGAGAATCCTGGCACCACAAATACTTTTCATGTATAAATACAAGATATTGGAACTAACAGCTACGCCAGGTCCCTGTATAAACCATTACTAGTCTTGAAACTGAAATCTGTCTCCTAAAAATAAATCTGAAAGCTTTTTTTCTTGACTGGCTTCATCTCGCAGCATTGTTAACCAGTGCTGATGTGAGCAGAACATCGCTTTCCTTATAAGTCTGAGTGATGGACAGGGCTCATCTCACTCTTCCATACTGCACTGCTCCCCCTGACCTCTCTAGGAAAAGAAATGAGCAGCAGAGGGGTCCTGCAGAGCTTTCTATGAGCCTCTGCCCATCGGAAGAGGCAGATAAGAGGATGGGAGTAGATCTGCCCTGTGTTGCAAAACCTGGAGAGGTTTATGCTGTGCATATAGCACTGTCTCCCATATTTTCAGCTGATAATACAGAATTTGCTGATGCTGAATACAGAGGCATCTGATTTGCTGGAGATCACAGCTAGAGTACAGACTCCTTCCCAAGACAGCAGCACCAAGTTATAATGTCATTTGTATTTAGCCAAGTTGTTCTATTTATAATAACCTTTCAGGTGACCCAATCACATACTTGGTGCAGTACTTCTAAAGAAGGAGAGTGCTTTCTGTCTTTCCAGTGTATGAAGTAGTGTACTATATAAATACTGCAGCTTAATTACCATCTATTTGGAATGTCAGTTAGGATCAGGTACTGTTTATAAACTCCTGATATTTCACAGTTTTTACCCAGGATCGCTCAAATTTTCATCAAGCTGAAACTTGGCACGTAAGCTGTCAGCACAGATGCTTGGTTTATTCCCAAAATAGAGTGTGTTAAAGTTTTTAAAGGTGTGGAACGGCTTATTTATGCAGCGATTGCAGATGTTTTAGTCACTTTTAACTAATGCAGAAGCTTACTGTATCACCTCCCTCCCTCCCCCATTCTCTAACATTACAGTTCTTATCAGCGAAGAATAAGAAGTAATAATCCCAGGGCAGCATCCCCTAGCAACATTCATTAGTAACACTCGTTTTGGGTGAAATAGAACTATCCTAATGGATTCACCAGAAGTGAGAGAGAGAGAGGGAGAACTCCTCCAGTGGACATAACATCACCCAAATAATGACATATTACTGACAAAATCCTCAGCACCATAGCCTACTGCTACCAATTAGGTAAGGAAGAGCCTCCTCCCAGAGATAACTGTGTCCAATGACTTCTTTATTCTACCCCTCTTGGAGAGGAATACTCCATCTGCTTGTAAAGCAAAGAGAATTTACAGAAAGAAGAAAATGTTACAGACAAATATTTTTTTAAGATTAGATCTCTTCATTCCATGGAATTCAACTAGCTTCAAAAATGCATAAAGACAAGATTATACATTTGCTCATACATAATGTAATGTACTCACTGCTCAATCTTTTTTTTTTTTTCCTCTGAAGAATGACAGAATTTCAACATTCATTGGGTATACTTCTTTATATAGGCGTTCATCAATAATTACTTCATATTATGTTCAGCGATGTCAAAACAACAGATAATGAGACTATATCACTTGGCACTTAGTGACCAAGATTTAGCAACACTGGTGATCATGGTGATCATAACATGCAAATATTGTAGGCCTTTCTGTCAGAATGAAGCAATATGAAGAACCGGAGTTAATTTCTTTGGGTTTCAGACAGCTGTAGACGAGAACTAATTTATGGCCACGTTTTGAAATCATATCAGCAGAAGCCTGCTTTTGAAATACTCCAGTATGCTGTGAGGAAGGTCACACAACTCATACCATCATTTGACGGGAACCTTGTCAGGAGGTCTCCTCCCTTCCTGCTACTGCTCTCCTTGTGAAATAGCAAACATTGTCTGATCATTACTTGCTCTGTGAACTATTTCTGCAAAAGCTTATTTACAAAAAACTCAGGGATTCACTTTCTTAATTCTACAGGTCTGGAGGTTGATCCAAATCATATTTGTTTTAAAAATGTAATCCTCAGTGTTGTACAAATCTGAACTTCAAAATGTTAAATTCACTTGGCAATTAAAAATAACCAACCAACCAACCAACAAAAACAACAGCAAAAAACCCAACCAAGCCCACAAGGGGTTCTTCTTCGTAAATCCTTTGCTTTTGAAAAGATAAATGAAAAATTAAGGATTGCACTTTTTTCCTAAAGTTTTTCCTAGTGTGGGAGCTTTCAGTGTCCTAAGAGTTTCTTCTGTAGCTGTCTTCAAGTGAGACTAATATAAGCTGGGGCTTTTCTTTGTAAGTTATCCATGCTGGTGATAGACAGCAGAGGCTGAAATGCCATGAAAGCTTCCAGACAGCAGAAACAAATTCTGCCGTTGAAAGAAGCTGTCAACCCTTCCTGCCTCCCAGCTACCGGTTGTCATTCCACCACTCGCCTTCCCTTGTGTGTGCAGGTATGCCTTTTGCCATCACCTGGTTCTGCTGCAATGAGGAAAAACCAAACAAGGGTGGTAGAATATTCATGAAAAGATGTCCTGATGCTGCAAGGAGTAGCAGCAATGCCTGGGCCCAGCAGTCCTTCTGTGTCTGTACTTCAAGCACCAATTCCAGGCTGGCACCCATCCCACTGGTGTAGGTGTTGTACAATGAAGGGCACCAAGGCCAACCCACAGGGGAGACTCAGACAGGGACCCCTTTGACCTGGGATTTGGAGTCAAAATCCACTTCTGACACCTACCTGAACAGGAAGGGAACGCTCACATGTTTTATATTGTGAGAATTGCCCAAAGAAAGTACAGTCAATATTTTTTGCTTGTGGTGTAATTTGACACATGATACACCACAGCAAGTTTCTAGGGCAAAGAATGCTATCCTAGTATGCATCTGATATAATTAAGGATGTATGACTTAATTACCAGCACATGGCAGCAGTCTGAAGTGATACCACTGGAGTGAGATACAACATTGTGGCTTTGCTTTCCATCTAGGGAATTGCAGTATGTGCTAAAAATACCGTTGAGCACATGGAAATACAGAGTGTTATCGCATACGGAGGGGAAGAAGGAATGTCAGACCCATTAGAAGCAACCGTAGAAGAGGGACAACTTAGCACTGAATGTTCTGAGGTAAGGCTTTTTAAGTTGCCAGCAAGATAACTTGGGACTTAGTTGCCATTCTTTATCCCTCCCCCCTTTGTCCCTCACAGGTTGAGAAAGCAATCTGTTTGGAAGCGACTCATAAGTAAAAAAAGCTTACAGGTAAGCATGTGAACCATATTAAGTATCAGTTTTCTGCCACACGTTTTATCTCTGTAACTCCTTGGGGATGTTGTTTTGTCACAGGAAGAGTCATTTATTATTTAGCTGTATTTAAAGTCACTGATCTCTGGAGACACATGGAAGAGGATGCTGTTTGATATGGGAGGATTGCGGTGACTCTTGCTCCCCTGCAGCCTGTCACGTGCCCTGGCTCTGCTGTCCCAACTCTGGGTGGCACACAATGACTGTGATTTAAGAGAGCAGCAGAAGAGAAAGGTGCTTCTGACAACCTTTTTAGAAAAAGTACCCGTGACACTTTGTGAAATTCAGATTACAGAGGGCAGCGTCTGCTGGATTATTTAGATTTGTACATTCAGGTACTACAATCATATAATCAGAAGAGAGAGTTACTTGTGAAGGACAATTAAGTAATAAATAAAGTGTTCCGGATAAATTACTTACTAACCAACGTGATGAGATTGCAGCCTTGGAGAGCTATCGAGCTATTTCCTGCCCATTTTACTCATATGAGTAGTTTCATTAAGAGCAAACTGCTTCTTAGTAAATTGCTAGTTATAATAAAAACAATTAAACTTGTTGGTTTAGTTCTTCTTGTTCCACATTTTTATAATTCTAGTCATAACCATGAAAACTGGTACTTGTATACTCCCTTGTTGCAAAATGTTCTTCACGTCACTCTGCTAAGCCGCTCAGTTTCCTTGCTCTGTAGGACTCTGAGTTTAGCACATGCAAAATAGAGCACAGGTAAATACATCCAGAACAGGTGCACGAGAGGAACGATGCAACTGTCTGCTCACTCTGCCCGCAGGAGGTACATGGTGCTGCAGAGCTATGAGGTTGGTGGATCCAGAAATTCCATACCAAAACGTTGTCAGTCTCTGATGCACACAAGAGGTATGCCGAACATCCAGAACTGCCTGTCCCGCTGAACCCAACACCACGCAAAGACAGTAATCATTTATTTGCCATAAAAAAAACAGGTGTGTCTTATAAACGTATCTGAAAGGTGCACCCCTAAATTAACACAGTGATAAAGGTTTTGTAACTTTAATAATTAATTTGGAAAAGTTGCCCTCCCTTTTCTTATCCCTTAAGTAGCAGTATTAATGTCATAGTGACTTCTGTCAAGTTGTTTTATTAACACTACTTTTTTTTTTTTTTTAAATTATTTATTTGTCATTTTTATAATGGTTCTCCATGCTACATAGAGAAAGGGGTGGCTACAAATGTATTGGCCTTGAGCAGCAAGTTTCTTTTAGAAGAGTCGTTTGTTTCTTTTCTTTGTACTATTCAAGAAGCACTTAAAGCCACTCAGGTGAATACCTAGCTAAAAAATCATGATCTTTAATATGCATGTTTACGATAGTTACAAAAATCTGTGAAAATGAGTTAGCAGAATTTTGTATGATGCTGTGGGTAACGCTGTCCCTGAACAGCCATTTCATTAGGAAGTGGCTGGAAGTTGTTTGTCCTGCCCATGAGAGGTGATGCTCCAGAATACTCCTTTGTTCCTTTTCTACTCAGTAGCATTGCTGAGAGGCACACTGGCTCTGTGTGCAGTGCAACAGCTATGGAGGGAACAATTTCCCTTTACTGCCATTGTGCATGAAAGAGAAAAAAGAAGGTAAGAAGAACCAGCAATCCGCACGATGCAGAAAACTCTAAATGAATGCTAACAGTTGGAAATAAGGAAATAGGCTGCTCAGAGATCTGAAGAAAGAGTTTGCAAGGAAGATAAGAAAGGGGAACTTCCTGTTTTCTAGCAAAAATATAATTTCCAAAATATAAAGTCCTTGTTCAATATTTTCTTACAATTTGGTGGGAAATTCTCCAGGAAATTAAAGGCTGTTTAGTGAGTCTGAAGTATTTAATCTTTACTTCTCACGTGCTTGATGAACAGTTATGGAAACCTCTTGGATAGTCCTAAAGCTGGAATCTCTGGATTAAGGAGGGAAATATGGTCTGTCTTAAGGCTGAATGCGGTCCTGCCAAAGTTCTTCATTGTACACTGTGGTGGTGCTCTGCAGCCAGAAACACAAAGCTTTTGTGCCTCAGCTGGGCAGGAGCTACCCTGTGAAAAGTCAGCTCCCAGCAGCCAGAAACACAGTGCTTCTGGCTCTAGTGCAGATTTTTCATGAGAATCAGACAGAGGACTATGTCTGAGCATCTATGGGTCGTAGCAAACACATCCCAAACTGAAAAGGTCTTCTGAGTCTGTGTACTGCATCAAGTCCTGATGCATTCCAGAGCTCCTACATGTTTCCACAACGCAAGTAAAAATTATGGATGGTAACATATTGCTGAACAACTGAAAGCACAGGTCAAGGACACAAGACATTCTTATCCCTGTAGTTTTCCATTTGCTCATGTTACAATGACTATCCGTTCCTACGGCTTGTTCCTGTTTGGTGAGCAAAGCACTCACTGTGTTGAACATGGGGCTCATGGTGCTCAGCTGACATGGGAAAGCAGATTCCAGAGGGCAAGCTGAGTTGTACCACTGTGCCCTTTAGTTTCTGTGGTATAAACCCAGACCCATTTCATTTAAACAGTGCTGCCTAAAATTGGTGGCATAGTGGAGTTTTTGCTGAAAGGTGGTTGAAAAGGGAGATAAAAAGTTAGTGATATGAAGTATGAAGCCAAACTATAAATGGTGTGAACCTTGTTTTCCTTTTCAAAGTAAAATTAAATGTATGCAATCTGATTTGAAAAGACAAGATGCTTTTGAAATATATATATAACATCTCATTTTAGTAAGAAGTCTCACTGAAAATCTTTTCCACTACCAAACAGACATTTGGATGACATTGCCTGGCAGCTTGCTACAACTCAGTACAAAGGGAGTTTTTTCAAACATTGCCGCAGTATGAGGGTTTTGTTTTTTTTTTTAATTTAATTGAGATCTCATTACTATAAAGCCAGTCAACTGAGAAGAATTTCCCATGCTTTAGGTGGTAACAAATCTTCCAGAACAGTGCTAACCAACACTTGGGTCAGTCTTGCTAGCTTGCATTACTTACTATCACAGAATATCGATTGCTGGAATGAAAGAAAAGACTTAGGTATAAATTTCAAACATTTCCTTCTGAGTTTCGGTCAGCTTCACATGACTTTGCAAGAGAAATGTGAAGGGATTAATCGATAATACAAACATGGCAAGATGCAGCTCAAGGCTTTAAGTTAAAAAAGAAAGCAAAACCAAAACAACACTTTCTTCTCCTCTCCCCCTCTTTTTTTCCAACTAAGTGTTCGACAGACTTTGTGAGAAGTCTTGGAACAATTTCCTTTTCTGACACTTCTAATTTAAATGACTTACTAGAAATGAATATTTCATGGCAAATCAGTACTGTGCTCTTTAAAGCTTCTTCTCTTTAGTGCTAATTATTTCAACAAGACCTATACTAAAGGCAAATCCTGTCACTTCTCTAGATTGTCTGCATTTACATTATAAAACTAGCTTCATACAACAGTTAAAGTTCTTATGTCTGGTGTTTCTAATTTTTACTTTTTAGAAACTCCCACTTAAAGAATTGACATAGTTTAAAGTGAGACAGAGTTTGGAAACTCTGTAGTTAACCATATACAACCTCATCACTTGGGAAAAAAAAAAAAAAAAGAACAAAAAGGAAAAAAAAAAAGCAAGACTACCAAAATTTTATCCTTATCTTCTTCACTCTTGAAGCCAAAGCCATCTCTGATTTCTGTACTAGGAATTCCAAAAGGCAGTACATATAAAGTCATGTTTAACCCTCCAGCTCAGTTTGAAACGGTATGTTGACTGAGAAAGACAGCACAGACTGTTTAGACACCTGTAAGTGTGAAGATAAGAAACTTAGTTTCTGCGAGACTTCACTACTCTTGTCTGAATAAAAACAAAATCAAGAAAAACCACTAGCCGTAATAATTTCACAATCTGATGGGCCCAGAGGTAATAAAACAGCCTTCTAACACCACGCTTATGCAGAGACTGTCATTTGATCAAATGGAAAGCTGTGAATCTTTTCCACATGCCTTGCCTCAAGACAACTCTGTGTACAGCCAGATCTTCATAGCCCGTGTTGTCAGTGTTTCAGATGTACTTTTGGAAGCTCTTGCCACAGTCCCTTAATATTTTGTGCACATTGAGGAAAATGTCTAAAGCAAAGCCCATGCTCTCCATCTCACCCTTTGTAGCTCCTTCTTCTTCATCTGGTCGCACTGAATATTCAGGAGACCATTTCTCATGAGCTGCAACTAGGAAAGAGCCCTCCTGAGTCCTGGCTTCTGCCTGACCCTCGCAGATTAGCTGAGCATCCAGGTGGACCCCCGCATTTGGAACTTGAATATCAAAAGCAGATTGGAATGTCCTACTGTAGGCTCTGCAGCTCCACAGCACAGAGGCTCACCTGTCCCTTGGTGGTATAACCCTCCAGGTGAGAGCATTAAGTGCTTAGGTCTGCTCTCTATTACAAAAAGTAAGCAACAAACAGTATGGACAACAGTGGTAATAATCTCTGCACTTGTGTCATGAGCAGCCTGAAGCTGGGGAAACACCTCAAAGGAGGAAGAAGCTGGAATTTCATATTTCCACTCTTTGTCCTCAAACCTCTGAGCTGAATACCCAAGATCAATTTTGTCTTTTTAAAATTGCTGTTCACAGGAACCAGACTTCACTGCTTCAGATAATCCAGACAGCTTTTTCCCCAATAGCCACACATGGCTATTACAGAGCACCACTGCATTTTCTAAGAGCTGGAGAGCTTTGCATGCTCTTACCACTTCCCACAGCCAATCTCCCAGGTGCCCGGCATCTTTATTCCCAGTAATCAGGCATATGACACAAGTCAATTCAAGTTTTATGAAGTGCAGCTTTCTATAAGGATGGAGTTATCATCACAAAACAAACTGTTGTTTATTAGACTCTACAGATTTTGACAAGTTTATTACTTTTAGATGTGGAACTTAACTAGCTCCCATTCCTTGGCTATTACAAAAGTGACTGTGGCCTCTTAAGCACTTAATACAAACGATGAAACAAGAAACTAGCTGAAATGAAAGGAAATGCTGTAGGATTAGCTCTGCATTTAAAATGAGCTTTTACTGTATTATTTAGCAAACACAAGGGTAAATGCTTGTCAGATGGTTCTTTTGGAAGGGTAGAACAGGTTGGACAATTTGGGTGGAAATGTTTAGGATTAAGTCTTTTAAAGGAAAATCCCTTATAACACAGTAGCTGAAAACAAGCAAGGCATAATGTTTTCCATTTGTCCATAAAGGATATTGCAACAATTTCTGCAGCTGAGATGGTATCTGCAAACACAGATTTGGAACTCTGTGGTGTGACCTTAATGGCTCTAAGTATGAAGTGTTCTGTTGCGCACAGATGATCACAGAATCACAGAATTGTAGGGGTTGGAAGGCACCTCTAGAGGTCAAGTCCAACCCCCCTGCCATGCAGGCTCCCAACAGCAGGATGCACAGATAGGCATCCAAGCAGGTCTTGAATATCTCCAGAGAAGGAGACTCCACACCCTCCCCGGGCAGCCTGTTCCAGTGCTCCGTCACCCTCACTGTGAAGAAGTTCTTCCACAGTGAGTTGCAGAACTTTCTATGCTCCATTTTATGGCCATTTTCCCTTGTCCTGTCCCCACAGACCACCATGAAGTGATGATCTTCAAGAGCAAAGGATCACTTCTCTATTTTGCATGATGAAACATTTCCAGTAGTTTTATGGCATTCAACAGCACTATTTATAAACAAAGGCCAGATTGAACTATCTGTGTTCACAGCTACTTAGCTTTTATCCTCAGCCCTTCTCAATTTTTCCTCAGTTTTATCCCACTTGTGACCGTGTAAACTACATAAGCAATTGTGCTTCTGTCAGGCTGGTGACCCTGCTGGAACTGCCAGAATCAAACTGGGCTGATAAATCTCAGTTTGGTAGCTGCTGCCAGACATAACCAGGACATTCACTGATGTCAGTGAAGCTCTCTGTGAAGCAAGGTGCCTCTCAATGGGAGTAAATGTATCTCACGTTGTTCTGCTTGCTAGCAGTTTGAAAGTCAGGGGAGCAACAGCTGACAATTATTAAGAAGTCTTTTTGAGTGGTTAAACACTTATTATAAATACTTACATTAATTAGGCAGAGACTAAATCAATTAAAATGATTCTTCACATGAAAGCTAATGCACAACAATGAAAAAAAATCACATATTCCAACAAAAAATCCATCAGTATTTACCTCCTTCTGGTAATACAGTCATAGTTTAGGCTAAGCTCATCATAAAACTTAAATGAACTGGAAAAAAGAACATTCTGTTTTGCAACTGTTAAAAACAATTGACTATGATGTAAAGTTCTCCGTTGGCCCTGGCAGCAAGTCCTTGTTCCTTTAAACTTCTATGTACACACTTTTTAATCTTTTGTAATGGGGACTTAAAAAGACATAAATTTGGCTTAGTTTGCATGGGAATGATGCAATCTGCAGAGTAGTGTTTGAAAAAAATTGTTTGCAAGGTTGTGCTGTGTGATAGCAGCACTTAGATCTGTCAAAAACCTGAAACATACACTCACTCTGGGAAAGACTGGAACAGGGAAGGAAAGTGAGGTGATGCAGGTCCCTAAGCTGCAGCACCGGAGTCCTATGGCACGTGGCCAGGCCTGTGGGCAGGCCCAGAGCACACCAGCTTTCTCCATTATCAGAAATCCCAGAACAGATCTGATACAGAGCAACAATAATTCTCACTTCATTTGTTCTGCTTAGTAAATAAGCTTGCTTAAATAATTTTTCTTGAATCGTGTTCTGAACTAAAATAATTCTTGCTTCAGAGAAACTAGAATAGGGGAGTATTCTAAATGCATGAACAACTGATAAGATGAAGAAAATGACTTCTACATGTATGTGATTATTATAAATATGACTTCTCTTTTTAAAAGAGTGCTGTTAACAAATGCATAATCCAGTTTATTAACTGAAATTGGCTGAATTACAGCTTGAAAGTAAGATACACATGCTGGAAATTACCATACTTCACAATGGTTAGGCCTTTAAAAAGCCTACTTCATATGTTTTCCCTGTAGGAATTGGAGTCTTTTTAGCTTGCCTCACTAGTAGGTTTTCAGAAGCATCTTTTCAGAACATCTATGCAATCCTGACCACTGATTTATCACAGCAGGGCAGACCTAGGACCTGTCACTTGCATGAGCTGAGGTAGCAGTTGCAAAGATAGATTTGTTTCATTATATAATTTACTTTTAACATGAGCTTTCAGATAAAAGTTACTCTACTCAGAATTAAGAGAAAAGATCCTTTTGGGCAGCAGTACCTGGCATTTAAGGCACTTGTAGGATGGTCAGCCAAGTTCTTGCTCTGTTGCTTGGCCCAAGGACTGTAGACTTCTTGGTGTATGACCTCTGAGCACAAGGTCACTGGCCATTTTGGAACAAGCCTCTCTCAGAGTGTCAATAAATTTTGGGTATTGCTAATCCTATCCTGGAATAACTAACACCCAAGAAGGAGAAAAATAGGCCTTACCTCTCCCAGTATATCATGTGACCTAGAAAACCAGTAAAGCATGACAACAGACATAAACAGTCACACAAATAAACCTCTGTATCTGATTGACTCCAATATCAATGGCTCATGGTTAAAGCGGCTGGAAAAGCATGAAGATAAAATGTCAAGTTTAATGCTAGGGGAACTAACCCTGGCCTCAGCTGGATTTCTCAGGTGGCCTCTCCATGACTAGAAAGCTCTACTTACTTCAACCCAAACTAACTGCATTTACAGGCACAAAGGAACACCCCATGAAGGAGCTATGGCAACTCTGTCCCCCTTCCTGTACAGCACAAAGATGGCCGTACATCAGGTTAGCTCATCATGCTGCACTCTGGGCTTCAGTGGGTGTAGTGAGAAGCTACTTTCTGTGCAAAACGTGGGCTAAAATTACACTGGGGCTATGCCAGTCCCCACCTGCCCTGAGCTGGTCAGTAACAGGAAGATTTCCTGTCTTATGTTACAACCTTCCTCTTGTTGCCAGAAATCTTCAGATTATTTTTGGGTTCGGTGCTGCTTCTAATATTACTTTTCAATAAAGTGAAATAAATTGTTGCTTGCAAAAGGGATGGAGTTAAAATTGAACCTGTCATAAGTCTTACAGAAAAAGCTGTTCAAATGACATCAGATGGGAGGGTGATTTGAAAACTCTCTGAAGGACCTTAAAATACAGTATGAGGAGAGAGATGCCATCCAATTACTCCTCTAGTCCTACTGGTATTCACAACTACACAAAGCATCAACATAGGAGGGATCAGAAAAGATAAGAAAGAATAATGAAGGAAGGACCCAGGAAAGTGAGCGTTCCCATCTCTCTCTCCGCTTCATTTCAATCTACAAAGCCAAAGATTGCTTTCTTTTCTGCAGAAAAATGAAAGAAAGTCCTGCTCTGTTCAGATTCAAGGTGTGATCTTCTCATACCAGTGATCTGCTTAGACAAGCAGAACATTTCAGATAAATCTTTCCAAGTGGCTTTTCCCCCCCTTTTCTGTAGGGCTCAATACATGGTTTCTTGGAAAAATAATAGCTGATCTTCTGCTATGCCTCTGGGTTTGTGGCTGTTAATTGGTGACAGTGATTAAAAATTATTGCCTTGTAAATTGTTTTCATTACCAGACTAGTTCACGGGTTGGAAGGAGGCAAAGGTGAACAGGGCCATGGCGTGCAGTGCATTTCTCAGGTTGGCAGCCAGCGCTAGCACTATTGCTGCTATTTCTTCCTTCATGTGAAGGCTGTGCATGGAGCAGCACTCTGCAGCAGGACTGGCAGCATGCAGCTCATGTCATGGCATCTCCAAAGTGCTAGCATAGCAATAGTCCCTGCATGTTTGAGTCCTCACTGCTGGCTAGGCTGAGCCATGAGCCAGAGGGTGGCTTTATGGCCTGCTGGGTGGATCGGCAGGACATCGTGACTAGGGTTTCACAGCAAGCCCCAACAGGCTTCTGGTGGCAGTGGTTCTGGCATAACTTTCACTAAAATGAATGGAAACAAAACCAGATACAAAGTGATTGACAGAAACAAATCCCCCAAACTGTAATTTCTAAAACCTTTTCCTTGATACAGCTCATGCACAGCTCCACGGAAGCCATGAGGAGGTCTGCTAAATCCTTTACAAGACTGAAGGTGGCACACAGCAGAGGGAAGACACTTCAGAGTGGGCCTGCTATGACAATTTCTGCATCATTAGAACTTCAGCAACTGTTTGGCATCTGTTTGACATTTCTTTGGGATCTATAGCCAATGTCTGTTCTTTTCAGACCAAGACCAAGCATGGACATTCTCAAACTGAAAGTTTTCCAACCAGCACTACAGGGGGGCTTAAGAAAGAAAAAAGGCCACTTATTCCCTTACATAATTAAGGGAAACCCACAATGAGGAAGTCCTAGCAAATACTTCACTTTTCTACGAAAACTCCATGGAAAGAAGAGCAGATGATCAAGTATAGTACACACCAAGAAACAATCTTTAAGAGGAATGAAATGTTAGATTACTTTCAAGGATACCCTAAGCAGATATGGCTGTAAAAATGGCTGTAAGTATCTTGTGCTACCGTTCCAAATTTAACTGGAAGCAGAATTTTGCCACAGTGTTGTAACCATTGCTGTAAATACTTTATATTGGAGAAATGAGTTCTTTGTTGCTAATAAAAACATGTATTTAAAGACAGCACACTCTCCAGGTTAGCATTACATTTCACCCCGAATTTCTCCTTTTTTCACACACCCTGCACATTTCTTTCTTGCTGGAGTCTGGAATCCTCGGGAGAGAAGGTAGTCAGGCTCTAAACAAGCCTAATAGTCTAAACTTGTCCTTTTTATTTTTTTATTTTTGGGTTGTTTTTTTTTTGCAAAATGAGACCAAAGAGTTTAACGATTTACAAGACAACACCTCTGCTTGAGGCCTTCTTTCAGCTTTTAGTAACAAAAGGTGCAGGTCTTTGGTAAGAGGCATTGCAGGTTCCAGTATATTTAACAGAAAGCATCAAGCAGACGCAATCTGCGGACTTCATGTATTACTCATTTAGGAACACTTGAAAAGTCGAATGCTTAAAAAAAACTTCAGCATGTTATGGCAAGCCAACCAAGAAATAACTAAATAAATAAATAAATACGCGTTCTCTCAGGAATCTGTCTAAGGAAGTTATGGGTGTAACTTCATCTCTCTTTGGCATTGGTGAAAATCTGCAGCAGGAAGTATTGCGGAACGTCCCCGGGGAAACTTACAGAAACAAAAGCTATAAAGTTAAAAGAAGCTATAGATAACAGAACTGATATAGATCCTTCAGAGAAATGAATCTCCTATTAGATTAAAAGTCTAGAAGAAGAGAGTTTTCCTCCTGGAATTAATGGCTGATTGCAGAAAAAGAAATAAAACACTATAGCAGTGATGGGTTCCCCCAGTGAGATTCTTGGGACTTCTCACTTGGAAAAGGAGCAAGAGGAATTTTCTTTTCCCTGTGCTGACATTCTTTTTTAGTTATGGCTGCAATGGCAATTAAGGAAGCAGAAAGAACTCCTAAGCCACATGGGGATGTAATCAGGGTTCTGTGACTGACCCCTCTTTTACAATTTGTATAAGATGTGCAAGACTCCACAACTCACCCACCTCACCACTGATGGATCCCAGTGCTGCTCGCACCATGATGCCATGAAAGCCCATGCTTCCTGCTGGGGAGATCCAGTCCCAGCAGATGTGGTCAGACAACATTCAAAGGATTTGTGTGGTCTGGAGTCTGACTTGACTTATTTTCCTAAAAGTTGGAGTTACCTCATTGTCTACTGAGGAACAACATTTCCATTTTTTTGGTCTAAGTATTCAGTACAGACTTCACTGGAATAAAAAAAGCAGATATGTGCTAATAAAAAATTTCAATGTCCAGTATCTTATGTAAGTACTTCTGCAGCATCACTAAAGCCCCAGGGACTGACAATAATTGCCTAACAGCACTACAGCAGCTCCTCAGGAAGATCCCACAATGAAAACCCCCTGCTGGCAGACTGAGGAGGGAAGAAGCTCAGGCAGAAATTCTCCATCCTACACCCAAATCTTTAGGATGTCATGTGGACCAAAGCATGTGAAGAATACAGCTTTCACCCACAGATGGCGATGAACACAATCTATGTCTTCAGAAAGATAGAAAACTACACATTTAGACTCAAAGAAATGCCAGCATATACCCTGAGGAAAGGGGATCCGTGTTGTGTTGAAACAGAATAATCAATTTGGCATGAAAAAGCTAAGAGTCAGATTGGTATAACATCTCATCTGTCCGCTCACCAGGCTCCTGTGCAACACAGAAAAGTGCAGACTCCGACAAGAGCACTGCCTCATCCTAAAAAGGCAGAGCTGTCTGCTGGCGACATAGTCTGGATGCCTTCTATATGAACTAATGCAAACCATCAGGAGAGCTGCTTCTGTGCAGCTGAGGAGCCCTATCAGCTTTCCATCAATAACAAAGTACGGTCATCCTTGCAGAATTATTCGTGCCGGGTTGCACATAAATGCTGTGCTCATAGGCATGCTGTATGAAAATCTCATGTTACAAGAAAAGGCACTTACCGATGTCCTGGGTTACCCTCTGCATCTCCTTTGACTGGAAAGCACAGGGAAAAAACACAGTCATCATACCTGAATAGCAAGCATTGTTTCTGCTCAGGGAATATGAAGTTATTGCAAATATTTGATTTATTTTTGTCTCTGCAGTGAAATGTTTCTGCTTTTTAGTTTGACTTGTCAGGACTTTTCTTTGTTTAGATTTAACTTGATATGCCTGAATCCTTTAGAAATAATAGATGTGCTTTGGAAAAGAAGCCACAGCACAGAAGGGCACCTATCCAAACAACCATACCTCTGCCTACTGCTGAGAGGAGATGGCAGGGTATCTACTGAGGGAGGAGCTGCGGCTCACTTGCTTTGAAGAAATCTCTTTATTTCTTGATATATTTATAACATTCATATCCACTACTTTAATGTGTTTCAGACAGAGCCAGATCTCCCTACTGACGTCAAGAGGAGCAGCTGAAAACAGGCCAATAACAATTTTTAGGTTTTAAAGCAGGCTCTGTGGCTGTTCAGGAAGGAGGAGATTTCTTGTTACAAGCACAAATAAGAAGAAAGCCATTTACAAGAAAGAAACTCAGTAAATCATGTCCAAATTATCCATGTTTTGCTGTAGCTCTTATATTTTGTTGCCAAAATAAGGGTCCTTCCTGCAGCAAGATTTCCATCTGAATTATTTGGAGATTTCCTTGATTAAGGATCACAAGTGAGGTTTACTCCAAATTTTTGTTTTGGTCTATCTGCATTTCTATTTTCATCTATCTGTGGGCTTTTTTCATTCAGTCAGAAATACCCAACATTGTAAAATGAAAATGAACTTTCAGCCAATCTACCACGTCTTACTGTTTTGTTTCAATAAATATAGCCCCCCCCCCCCCATGCAAAACACAGTGACGTTTAGAACTTGTGCTAGGGGTTCTGTTAAAGCAGTGAGTGAGCACTTCCTACAGCCTGCAATAATCAAATGGGGCTCTACTGGCTCTTAATCCCTCCCCATGCCCTCCTCCCAGGTTGCTTCCTGGAACAGGGTATTAGTGGCTGGAAAGAAAACAACAACCTGTGGTGAGGGAAGAAGAATGTGCTGCAGCGCTCCCAGGTGAATAGCACTGCAACTAAAGATTCTGATTAAATAGTGATGTTTATCTGTGAGCAGAAGAAAGCTTGAGCTCATTCAGCTCAGTTTTTATGAGGTGGTTTATTTTTGTTTATCATCGCTGGGGTTCCCTACGGTTTGTTTGCAATTAATTTTCAATTCAGAGGAGATGCTTTCCATTTATCTTCAGTTATTCAGGAAACGATGGCCCAGACATTTACATGCAGAAAGGACCCCCTCCAACAAACCTGCCAGTTCCTCTAAGCAGTTCATTTAGTAGCAAAGTTTTGCAAAAACACAAGATACACAAGAGATTAATCAGACCATGCACAAGTATACCTCTATAGCTAACGAAACAGAAAAGAAGATGAAATTTTTCAACCGGGCTTTATGCAACCTGATTTGGCTGTAGATATCCCTGTTCACTGCAGATGAGTTGGACCAGATGGCCTTAAATTGGCCCTTCAAACTCAAACAATTCTATGAACCTACAATTCTTAAAGGTACTTTAAAAAATGTTCTAATAATGTCCACACAGACAGCCAGTTTACTCAGGCCTTCCATCTCCTACAGATAGGTCTTCTGTCTATCACCAAACCACATGCTTCAAACTCATTCACCTCCCTGTCTCACACAGACAAGGACAAAAGCTGACATATCAGCATTTTGCATGACAGAAATTGTCAGCTGTGACCACCTCTGCACTTTTCTCCTTTGGGTAAAGAACTTCACTGCCATGCACCAGCATCTGTCAGCACACAGAAACAGTCGTGAAGTACCTTAGTGTAGGTACACAGCACTATGTCCTAGAGCTGAGCAAGCGACTCATTTAGTAACCCAAATTTGAGGCATCATACTTTCATCTTGAAGAAATACTGTATCATAATCACAAGGTTTGCACACTTTTTCTATCAATCATCCACAGAAAACCCAATGATTCAAAGTTCCCACTCTTGGGCGAAAGAAATTTGAAGACACTAGAAAACAGAAGTACAAGAAAAGCCTCCTTAAAGCCCCGATTTTGTATTTATTTATTTTTTTTTCCTTAGCTGGACTAGCCATAGGAAAAAATATTTCCTTTTCCTCTTTGTTGCTTGAGTTCTCTCAGGGTCCAGACTGTGGTTTGGAAGGATCTCAGTCATATTCAACACCACTTGTAATGAGGGATTTACTGGACTGAGTGCTCTTATTCTGGTTGAAAAACAGTTCACTTATTTCACTTCTTTCCTTACTCACTGAAGTTTCTATCTATCTATCTGCTCTCTCCATGGCACTCTGATGAGATAATGCTAAATCCAGTCCCAAGCAATGATTCTGAGTATGTATTTCAACATCATTGTGGTTAATTAACTTGTCAGATAGCAATCCAGAAGCAGTTGGATATATAGGTCCTTCGGGCACTCTGCATATTTTATCTTTGCTGTATCTGTAGCTATATCCATAGCTGTGATAAGAATGCTGAGATTCATGTTTTTAAACCTTGCTCTTCTCTTGCCAATCCTCACTTCCATTTCAGCTTTCTCTCTCTGGCTCCAGAGGCAAAGAAAACAGGCATCAGTGATGGGAACGCCTGCCAATGCCGCTGGAGCAAGCCAGCGCTGATCCCTCTTCCAGTAACATGTCCTGGCTGAGTGTGTCCAGGCTAAAAAGTCACTGCAGCCGAACTTACACATCCCCAAAAACAGCTGGTATCAGGAAATACTAAAATAGACAGTGCTGTCATTAGAAGTTTCTTAAAAATACATAATGCCTTGAGTTGCTCATCCTTTCAGAGAGCTGTTAGGGTCTGTGCAATCAGGGAATTCAGACTAACTGATCTGAAAGAGACATAAAAGGATAGAAGACAACATCAAAAAGGACATGGGCAGGACTCAGGTACCTGATTCCAGACTTTCCTTTCTTGGATGCTTCCTAGCTCTGGAGAAAATTCTGACAGACACCTACTTTCCCCACTGCAGTATGCCTGGGTGCCCCGAGCTGCACTGCTTTAAGGTGCCCAGAAGAGTCCCAGCTTGGTCAGAGAAAGAGCTCAGTCTCCAGCCTGCTCTGCTCCCAGAGCAGGACTTCAGCTCAACCAGGAGGAACCAGTCCCACTACTCTTGGCTTCCAAGTCTCAGAGGTGCAGACAGATGTCATAGAGGCTGTTCAGGAAAGACCTGAGAGCTCCCTGCCAGCACTCACCATGCTCAGGGAACTCCAGTGTAAGCAGGGAGCCACAGTTATAACCTCTGCTGCCAGAAATGCTCACATGTATTATTGATCAAGTGCCAAACACAACTCATCTTGGGGGCAGGAACCACAGTTCAGAGCTCCCCTCTTCCTCCTCAGTGCCCTAAGCATTAGCCCACAGCCATACAGCTTTTTGTTTCTTCTATTCATGCTTTCTCTCCTTCTAATTAATTTTGGCTTGGTGGCACGCATTCAAAAGGAGAGGGAAGGGTGTTCTTCCAGGATAAGCTGTTGCCTTGAAAATAGGACATGTAGATTTGAATTATCTCAGGCTGAGCAGGGAACTGAATGCAAATCCCCTGCGTTCTCTGCCAGCACTGTACCCACCTCTTGTTGTGGGAAAAGTGCAGACTGAGTGCTCCCAGAGAGGCTCCTTGCGGGAATGGGTCCTGCAGGACAGCTTTTCCCTGGGGCCTGACGCTCTTAGCAGGACATTTTACTCAGGTAATTACCCAGCAGCCTCTAGCTGAGCATCTAGACTCTGCACGGCCCTTTCTTTACTCAGGGGTTCTGATAGCTAATCAAAAGCATTAGAAAATAAAAGTCGGTGATAATGCCTAGAATTCAGTATGGTAACAGTGCTTTCAGGACTGAGCTGAAATGTACAAGTGCTCAGCTGACCTTAGGGTTTGGGCGATACAGTCTCACAGCTGATGTTTTTTTGGACTGACAAGTGCTTTTCCTTCATAACCACTGCCTAAGCATTGTTAGCAACAGACCTGGGTTACTCAAAGCTAGTCAAAGCACAAGCTTCACAAGGCCGTCTCTGAGCATGATCTTTGTGAAAAAATTCAAACACATGTTCATAAGCTGGGCCTACATCTCCTGCTGCAAGGGTGTTAAAAGACAACTGGCAGTTCTTGAGGCTTCTGCTGACCCAGGCATCCACAGCAGATGCCCAGAGAATGGAACTCACCCGGTCCTTTAAGCCCTACTATCCTGTGTGCAAAGGGTCATCAAAAGCAATCAAAAAATGGTCGCTGTGTTGCATAACATTGATGCAATACATACAATTATATGTATTCTCATGTCAGCTTCCCCTGTTCTTTGAGTAAAGTCAAGCTTACAAAAAAAAAAAAACCCATCCCAGCTATAAAATAAAGCAAATGCCCAAAAGCCAAACCTCATGTTTTGTTACATTTCAGTTAATTTACACTAACAGGATTTTTTAAAATTCAATATATAACACCACTGCCCTGCAATAATTCTTCACAGTATGCTACAATTCACTACCTTATTTTTCTTCTTGGCCCACAGTGAATAATCCAGCATTGCATGTTTCATAGTCTGAGTCATATAAATGTTAAAATTGATTACACAGAGGCACTGGAATAGTGTCTCATTTTGCTTGTTTCAAGTTCCACTGAAATTTGCTGAGACATTTACAATTCCCATGAAACTCAAAAGCTTTTTATTTATCCCACCCACTGTCAGAACAGAGACTCAGAGAATGCGACACGTGCTCAGAAATGGCAAGAACACTGAAAACCCCAGATATTGTCCAAGAAGTGAGTGTGAGACGAGTACTGCTGGCTTTCCTCTAGCAGGGTGCAGGTACCAAAAGCACCTGGGCACGCTGCTAATTCTCAGCACACTGCAACCTCTGTGACAGTCACTATTCCTCTTCCTACAAGAAATTTTGCTATTTAATGAAGTTTCTGCTTACCAAATTTACCACTTTTAGCCCTCCAATACCACTTTGAACATCAGAAGAATGCAACTGGATCCTCCCAGTACCTTCTACTCCAGGGAAAAAAAACAAACCCAACCCCTTAGTACTACTCCCATGTCATGTGCTCAGCCTCCTCCTAACCTCTCCACCCCGCCATTCTGGTGGTTTAGCAATGAATTAGTCGGAATCTATTGATAAAAAAAAAGGAACATTTTTGGCCTTTAAACTTGGCTTTTGTTTAAAGAGTGGTCAGCTCCCAAGAGTCGGTTGTGCCCTTGTTGGAACCAGTACAAAGCCGGAGGAAATTTGCTACAGGAAATGGGGCAAATCTAGGGTTATTTGTCACTGTTCCTCACGCTGGTGCAACTGACTAGATCCTTCATGCTAGAGTGACAAAGTATCATAGAATGGCAGCGTTGAAAGGGACCTTAAGGTTGACCCAGTGTAGATCAGTGCTTGCCATTTTGGGACAGATCAGAAGTGCTGCCTGTCTGACTTCCCCAGGACAATCACAGGTTCCGGCTGAATCTCACTTGTGTCTAACAGGAAGAAGCACACAGCTCAAAGTTAGAATAAATGTGGGTACATGAAAATGGCAATGGCAATACCTACTTCAAATTCTGAATATGCTGCCCATAGGAAACCGTTATTGGAAGGCTGTAAGAATTTCTAAGATTTTGGTCCATTTAAATAATTGTGCTACACACAGCAGTGTAGACCTTCATCCCTCTCTAAGTACTGTGCAAACCTTTCATGCAACTGGTATTTGTCTTGCCTCCTTCTGCAAGCCTCTGAGTGCTTAAATGGGGGCTCTGGGGCAGACCTACAGAGACAATGGAACAGCCTCTCCAGCTCTCTCATTAGTCCTCCTACATGACCAGGACTGAGCAGGATTTTCTGCACAGCATGTTCTTCCTCCCTAATCTCACAAGGCGAATTCAAACACATCCAATTAAGACATAGAGGAAGCTTTAGCTAGAAGGAAATAACCTAATTTGTATTTCACTGGGACATGAGGGTGATACATCCATCCTTATTAAAGCAAACAGAACAAGGATAACAACACTCTGCAGTCCAGGACCAGAACACAGCCCTTACTGCAAATTAAGGGTTTAAATATTATTTTTATGAGGATTATCTTTAAAGGAGCACCACAACCCTCACTGGCCGGATCTGACACCCTCCAACACAGAGTTGTATTTCTGACCTGTTCTGTCCACACGACAAGCCCATCCCCCCGTGAAGGGCCACCCCACATGTGTCCCATTACACTTAGCTGCTGTACAGCTTACTTTGTGTGTTTCACACTTTATATACCTGTTGGTATTACTTGCAACACAGTCCTTCAACAGCATTCTGATCAACTGGTTTCCTGTAGTAACCTTTGAAAGTTACATCTTTGAAAAATTACGCAGCAGGACTACTGTGGCCTCTCCACACCTCCCTGCCACAGGTCTCTGCGCAGATAGGCCCACCATGCTGCCACAAGGCCTGTCATCCATGGGGCATTGCACACCAGCTCCAGCCTGGTCTGAGCTGTCTGGAGCTCAGCTTCTCTTGTGCCACAAGCAGTGTCCCCATCCAATGCACTGCCATCTCCCAGCTGTCTCTCCAAAGCACACTGACACTGAGCCAGTCGAGGCCGTAACATCCCTTCAGGAACAGGAAGAATGCAGGAGAACAAGAGAACACAAACACCCACAGTCTGGTGGAGTCTGCTCTGAGATCTGCAGGGCCAGCTACCAGCATGGGTCTGGAAAATGTCCTCTACAACTGCTCACCATGAACATGAAACGTCAGTGGTGTCAAAGCTGCTAAAGAGGTGGCAGCTTTGGCTGCTCGGGTGGGCTGCCTGGCTGTCTGAAACCCAAGGATTTGTCTGGGGGATGTTTTAGTTTGGCTTTGAGGGCCTGAACAGCCCTACATGCCTTCATGCCTTTTTTTCTAGAAAAAATAGGTAAAAGTAGATAAGGGATAGAGCTGCAAGACCTTACATACCCAGCACAGCAGACACTTGAAAACCCAGAAATAGTTTACAGGTGGACAATTCTCCTACTGAAAAAATCACAAATAAAGGTTAAAATTTAACAAGGTCAGTGCCAGCATTTTTTAATAGATCTTTCCAGTTCAAAATGTCACAAAGTTCCTGCTAGGGTCATTTTAGTTTGGCACCTCCACGTCAGCATATCTCCCCCTTTCTTAGTGTGATTCTGTTCTTTCCCTGCTGAAGGTAAACCAGGGGATCTGCAAGCTATTATTTTCTCACTGACTCATTTTCCAAATACGGCCATTTAACACATATTATTTCTGCAGGCAGCCATCCCCTTCAGATCCATCATAAAGAAAATTAATCAATCAATAAAGTTAATTTTTACTGCCCCTGTGGCAGCCACCCACCCCAGCAGATGTTCAGAAACAGACCACAACGAAGCTGGAAACCCACTCAGATCCAAACATCACTTGCTAAAGTTCTCCTGCAGTTAACACTGAAATTGATACTTTATCTGCAGTAGAGAACAACGCAGAGAGCGAGGCCATGTTCTGCATCCTTAATTAGCTAATCGAAACATTAAAAAGCAGCACCAGTGAGCCCACTCTCACTATGCTTACAGTCAGCCCACTTCTGCTCTAAATCCTGTGGGACAGAGGAACTCTTCTCCCCATGCCTCTTCCCATAGGAGGTCCCCCGTGGAAGGGGAGCACAGTCTGGTGTGGGGATGCTGAGGGGAAGCTGCGGCTGCGTTGCTGCATCTTCCAGAGAAGTCAGCACCAATATGTCAAGAAAAGTTATTAACTGAAGCAGGCATTCACTGAGATTGGAGGCACAGGGAGAAGAGGCAAAAACCCTCCATTATGAAGTAAGGGACTTCATGCACAAAACAACCCTCACGTTGTGAGATGTAGCACCAGTGAAGAGCACTCCTGCTTGAAGGATGCAGAGCAGAGAACTGGGACCTCAGATGTGGTGCCCTGGGGGTTCTCTGCCCCTCCCATGCACAGGAAGGGGCCTTCCTGGGGAGCAGGAGTTGCCTGTGGAGGACGTGAGGATGCCCCTGGCTCTGCCATTGTGCTAGCAGGGAAGGAGTAACCGAGGCCCACGACTTCACATTCAGACTCTCACAACTGCACGTACCTGTGACTGTTGATTTAGCAGCAGTTTCCATCCTTACGGAGACAACTGGCACCAGGAGAGCCTGTTTCAAAGAAATTAATTGCTGTAAGTTTGAGCAGAGCTGTTGCTGCAAAGAGCACAAAAAGAAAGACTTTTTTTTTTACATGGAAAATCTTCTGGAGGTCAGCACCTGGTTTGTTAGGAGATCCAACTTGAGAGGATAGAAACAGGTAAAGCAATGCAGCTGGCTTCTCAGATGGACTGCCGGTACGCACAGCAAACAGAATAGGCACTGTTGCAGGTAAATTACCTACTAAAACATACGGTTTCATAAAACTATTGGCTTCCGCTGCTTGAACAGAATTGATAACAAAAGATAGTGAGCAAAGCCCTACAATTTCAGTGTCTGTGATGTATCATACCTAAAGGGCTTAAAACATGGATGTCCATCTTGTGCCTAACAAAAGCTCCTGAGCAGGACTGCCAGTTTTCATTCTGCTTACTGCTCGCTGGCAGAGCATCAGGGCAATTTACTGAGGATTTTCTGTATAATTGCCTAGCACAATTGCTAGCAAAAGAGCCCAGCGCCAACCACATCACCTGTTGAAAATAACGGATCCTGGAGATTAAGGATGTGTTTAGAAATCTTTACCACATAAGAGAGCTGGAGGAGCTGAGTACTGTTTGGTATGCCAGCTCTCCTGGTGCTGGAGCTGCACTATTTAACTAACGCCAAGCCCCTAAAGGTCAGGGCTGATGACAGACTGCACACAGATGGGGCTTCCAACCTTAGCATAACTCCCGGCAGCTGTCTCTTGCATTTAAGGCTAGTTTTTACCTTACCACTGTAATGGCATTATTTACAGTTCAGAATCCTCTCTTCGTCACATCTGAACCCAAGAACAGCTGCTCTGTGCTGATCATTAAGAGCAGAAAGTTCTGTTCTAACAGCTCAGTGCTCAAGTGCTGGCTTTGCACAGGAAAAAGGCCAGATATTAATGAACACAGGAAACATCTCTAAAACCATTAATAAGCTGCTTTTTAAAAGACAAAACAAAACAAGAACCCCAAAATTCTTTTTCCCTTGGCTCCTAATCTGATGCACAATTCAGTGAGTTATATTTTAAACCTCCCATAGTTCTTCCCATTCAATAAAGTGTTTTCTAGTTATAGAACGCCCTTCCTTTGCTGCTGCTGTGTTTGTAGCCTCCCCATGCTACGGAGGGGCTATCGCTGTTGAGAAAGGATCTCCACTTTCTGACCCTCCAGTATTACTTTTTTCTTGCTGTTGACTTTAGGAAAAAATAAAAAATAAATGCCTGGGGCTTTTGGGAAATTGTCAAAAAGTAATTTTTCTTTCAATGCAAAGCAGAAACTCCATATGCAGTCCTGCTGTGACCAAAGCACTGTGAGTGGGTGACAGCTCCATGTGCTTCTGGAGAGCCGTGGAGGAGTTTCTCCCCCCACTCCTTAGGGCAGACTCCTGCTTTCTCTGTGTCCTCCTCTGGAGCTCGGGCCTTGCACACATCCACACTGCTCTGCTGACAGCAATCAGCTGTGTGCCGCTCCCCGTTTCCTTTCAATATCACTTTGGCATCTGGCACTGCTGGCTTGCTCGCGTACCCATAGAAGTCAGGGGAAATATTCCTGCCTTCTCTTTGTGATTTTCTAGAAGCACAACTGGAGCATCCAAGTGCTGCTTGGAAGGGACCGATGACGCTTTGAGCATTCTTAATTCAACCTTCATGTGTCATCACTCACCCAAACTGGATTTCTCCTCCCTTCCTAAATATTACTGATGCATGAGGAGATACGGATTCAATTAAGCTTCAACTCCTCAAAATAAAAATGTGGATGTGCCTCTTAGCCTGCTGCATCAGAGGTGTTCATACTTGTGGGCTTTCAGAGATATGTATAATTGATCCTTTACTGAAGTGGAAAAAAACCACATTCGACTTAGAGAGTAAATGGAAACAACCATCAGCCTCTGTGGGACTACATTTAGACAAGTTCTCTTAGCAGCAGGCTGCAACCCAGTGTGCTTTTCTCTTGGGACAGGGTATCTTTTCTTAGAAGTTATTAATAGTATGAAGCACTATCCAGTGCTTACTTTCTCACAGCGGTGTTTTATTTATATTCACAACTATGCACTCCTTACAACATTGTTATCCACAGCCTCCACCCTCAAAGAAGTGGTTGCTGTGTGGGCAGATGAAAGCAGAGCAGACATAGCAGCCCCACAGCAGGTGCCTTCCCTTTCCATCACCCCCTTCCCACAGCACTTCCCAATGAGCACTGAAGTTGGTTCACTGTCTGCCACTGGCAGCGTTTGGTTGAAAATCACATTTTATCCTTCGTAGTGTAACTTCCTAAAATAAGCCGTATCGTCATTTATTGTTATATTAACATAAATTTGCACAGCCTGTCACCTTGACAAAACTTCTATATCAACTCTATGAATAAATTGTCAAAATTAGATGGGTAATGCTTTGAACAAGCACGTTTATCCTCTCGGAAGTATTAGCCAGAGAGCTCTTCAATAAAGCAGTTATTCAAAAACCGAAGAACAAGTTACCTATCACTTACGCCAAGCAGATTAGCAATGTTCTTCCATTCATTTATCAGGAACTCTCAAGGCACCTTTTCACTCAGGAGCGAGGTTCTGGCAATCGGCAGAATGTGGCAAAGGGGAGGCTGGCTGGAGGCTGCATGCATCCAAGGGGAACCCAATGGAAGTGCGCCTTCATTTTAGTTTTTCAGTGCAATGGATTCAAACGCATTCCAGAACTCAGAAAATGAATGCTGTCCAGATAGACAACTCTGAATGCTGTGGAAGAGATAATATATGGAACTATTTAATTTATGTGGTATGAAACCAAAGATGTAATCTACATACGCTGCTGCAGAGTAAGTTTTGCAATAAATAGTGGAAAATCCGTCATTTCCAGCTTTCTAGCACTGAACACCAGAACAAGTGTTATTTTTTGCAATGCTAACTTTTCCATTGGGGCCAGGCAATTTGTTCACATGAACCTGGTTTTCAAGCTACTGTGCTGAATATTGCGACTCCTGTGGAATTAGGTAAGCAGCCCCTTGTATCACAAGTAATTCGTTTATTTATGAGAATGATTCTTGCACTATCTGTCTCAGAAGAGACCATCAGATCAGGTGCTCAAAGGCATTTTCCTGCTGGGAACTCTTCCCGAGCAATGAGGCGGTTTAAAAACTCAGCATCGGAAACCAGCAAAGCACGGGACAACAGTGAACTTCCTGGGAGCACCTTGTCAGAGCTTCAGGGGTGCAGCACAAGGGCATGGAGACGAGCATAAGAGCACTCTATGCCTGGATCCCCTTTGGTATTTCAGAGGGAGGAGCGTGAGAACAAAACATTTTAAAAAGTAGTAAAGACAAAAATCTCACAATTTTGGGAAAAACCTGAACAGAAATGGCGAAGGAAGAACACAGGCCAGTAGACGTACCGCAGCGCTAAACTCTGTGCAGGCTGCAGCCAGGAGGACTGGAAGTCTGCAGAGGCATCAGCACACACGTTACACATCTTCAATCAACAGAGGATGAAATTTAATCCAAGCAATTTAAAATTTCTCCATAGCTGGTATAAAGCACAGCTTTCTTATCAATAGCTTTATCGTTGTCATTATTTTCCGTACCTATAAAGGCAATCACTGTAGTTTTTTGTGTACTGCCGAAAAGGAGAAAACCTCACCTATAAATAGAAAAGGCAGACAGAGTGTTTCTGAGTATAAGAATGTTTCCCTGTGTTAGCTTAATGGGACAGACGCCAATGCTTTTTTATGAATTATGAATGCAGCAGTCTTCTTTCCAAATGAAGATGTTGGAAGTCTGCCACTGGAACGAGGTGCTCGCATTACGTACTGCCAGCAAATTTCTGTTTCTTTAATGAAAACGAGATACTAAATCACTTCTTTCTTGACAAACTTGCCTATAATGATGTCACACAGCATATTCTCTTCTAAAATAAAACAACAGAATATCAGAATATAAGGAGATTTGAATCCCGACTCTATTAACACAGAATTCATGAGCTACAGCCCTGATGCAAATAGCTGTTTGAACACCACCTGCCTGCAGCTCCGGCTCCGGGAAGGACTTAGAGAGATCTTCTTCAATAAACCGCAGGCAGGACAGGTAACTGATCACACATTTGTTACTAGTCCTGTGTTTTTCGTATCCTTCTCCTCTTAGCTGCCTTAAACAAGGAAATCCTTTAAAATAATTTTATCAACTTTTTTTCTGGAAGTCTTGTTTGAGGAAACACAGGTTAGAAACTGCACAGGAGCAGAACTTTGCAGTTAAGAACTATTCAACAAACGTCTGTTTCATTAAGACTGCAGAGGCATCAAGCAAAGGTTTTTCTTGAGCAACCTAAGTCTCAGGAACGTTTCTAAGAAAAAGGAAATTATTAGTCTATGACTAGTAGATGAAACTTACATAATGTATTTCAAATCTACCGAGGTCAAATACTCGGCATGAAGAAGGTCCCAAGGAGAGCCAGAGAAGCTGCGCCCCTGTTGCTGACACACAGCAACAAATACCGCCACACAACTGCTCTTGTGCTGCTGACAAACCCAAACCAGCCCTGGGAAGCGTGCTGCATTTAATCATATGTACGCATTGCAACGCACCATGCATGCCTTCACACTTGGAGTTCACAAGCAGCTGCTATCTTTTTCCTGCTGTCACCTAGTAGAATTTTACGAGAGGGTGCCAAATGCTCATTGTCTTAGGTCATTTTAACCAACAACCAACAACCTTTCTTTCATTTCCTAATCTGAAACCGATCTCAGATCTCAAGGGGTGGCAGCACAGCTTTCACAGCAGCATCTCGGGTAAAGAAATACAACTTTTCTTGAATAACATCTCTTCCTCTATTTTTCAATCTTTGTAACTTGGCACGTGTGTGTATTTTACTGATGGGAGCAACAACTCAGTCAGCTTTGGTGTTCGGCAGGCTTTGTACCCACTAAGATTAATGGTAACACTCTCTATGACATTAACGTGAACAAAATCAGGCCATGTAAGCGTATGCTGTTTTTTCCTATGAGGTGAAATATTCCCGCATTCCATTTTCTGCTCTGCACTTCTGTGAGTTGATAGCACACTTCCGTGAGGAAGATATAAAGCCAGCAAAAGTTTTAATTGAAGCATTAAAAAATTGGAGAAAAGTCAGATAAAACCAGAGATTTTTTATTGCACAAAATAAATTATATAGAAACAATGCAACAAAACAACTCTTATTGTAGGCTGCACAACAGATGTCACAACATGGATATATTTATTGCTTTGAGAAAGGAGCAATTCAGTGCTAGTAAGCAGGTTAGCTATACTTCTTGCTCATCTAGATTTTTCATAAAATTAATCCAACTGGGCTAGAGGCATCTTGCAGCACATGCGCCATACCAAACTGTAATTTGTCATCAGCAGTTATAAAGGTGCTGTGAACATTCTTGACATTAGCGTGAAGCACTCGGTTTAACATCACTGGTACTGAACCTTATTGGTAGGTAGATCACGAGAAATATTACAGATAAATTATATTGATTACACAAGATTCCAAAAGGTCCATTTACACAGTTTGCACAAGCTACTGCTCTGAAATAAACCTTGTTAACACAAGTGGAGATGCATCTTCAAACAGGCACACGTCACTCTGCACCAAGAGGCGGAACTGCGGCACCCTGCCAAGATGGAACTTAGCACCGACACTCCCTTTACCACACTGCAGAACTGCTCACTACTGCTAACTCACTTAGAGCCTTCTCTTTTCTTTTTTTCCCCCATGACGACCACTCAGTTTCTGATGATTTTAGCTCAGACGTAAGGAATATTCATTTGGTGAATTAGATTTCACTGGGTGAAATTTACAGCGCTCTAAAATCCTTTGAACCCAACCTGTTTGTCTCTTTAAGAGACACAAGATTGCAATACTTGCATTGCATTCATAGCTCACATGGATTGAAGTTTTTAAATGCTACTTTGCAGAACCTGAGATGTTGACCCCCAGTGAATTCATATATAGATTAATAAAAATGATAACACACACACAACATTCAAATGGTAAAACAGAAACTGATCACTGACAGGTCTTTGAGAAACATGCATGTTAATGAGATGGTGGCACGGCCAAGGTTTGTCGTCAGAGTGAAATTCTCTGCTTATTTCACAATTTGCCAGTATTTACTCAACTGAGTTTATAACACTGTATCTACTGCTAGTGTAGGCTATTAGATCTATTGTATCAGATGTTGAACAAGCCACCAATGAAAGGAAACTCAGCGAGGAAGAGGGACCTCTGGGCCATTTCAAGTCTTAGCTACAATGAAGGATAAGCAAAGTAACTCCACTGATGATTTCCACCTCTGGGAATACCCTGAAGAATCCCACTGAAATGAATTAGATGTGGACTATACACGAACAGCAAACTAATACGCTCACTGCTCTCCACTAGTACATTAATAAAATTCCTTGGTTTACTTTTTCTTTTTTAAACTATGTAAATCCCCTATGCAGAATCAAGACACATTAAATCCACTATACAGAATTTAAAATAGGTAAGGATGAAGTTTCAGTGGTCCTTACAACATTACAAGAAAGTATTTATTTTGAGTTTAAGAAAAATACTATTTGCACAAGTGCTCAGATACTTCAATGATGCAGTCATACTCCATGCACGTGCCTGGCTTAGCTTCCTCCAGAGGAAAGTTACTAAACTTGACTAATCTGGTGTGTTTTATTGTCTGGAGGAACTGTACTTCAAATACCATCTTTAAATGTAAATATATTTACATATAAAACTTTGCAGGTTTCATAAAATGCAAATGAACAACAAATATGCCCTAAACGCATGTATTAAACACAAACACGACCAAAAAATTGTTAGCATTTTTATAATCATTATGAAGTAGTAATGATGTACAGCAGGATGAAGCTAATATCAAAGATGAACAGCACCACCAACCTAAGTTTCGCAGTTGGGTTTCTGATCGGACAGAATATGTAATGGCATAGTCAGACACGCTGCATTCCATTACGGTAAGAAATGCATTTAGCCCAGCTGTACTAACTATACAGCTTCACACAGAATAAACATTCCATAAATCAACAGAAAATGCATCTGAGCACAAAAAATCAAACATACGTAAGTGATTCTCTAAGCAGCATTTTGTATTTTTTTTTTCAAAACATTAACATAGACAGATATTGGACCGATTAAATATCTACAAGTGCTTTTCCTTTACAAAAATACATATATTTTTAATAGTAGGATAGACTGTCATTAACAATGACCTGTGTTTTTTCACTTCAATTTGAATGATTTATAAGCTAAGTTTTACAACCACAAAAAGGTTTATTTGTAATATGATGTTACCACTTTTGACAAAAAGCTTAGAACATTTTATATTTTAAAACAAATTAGCAACATAACATCACAATATGTTCTATGAGCTCCTAAGTACTGTGAGGGCTGAAACATTAAAAACTGATAGCTACTGATCAAATGCAAGGAAGCATTAGAACATTATTACTGCTCACCATAGGCTCCTTTCTTATCGTAACTCGGATCACAGCTTATATAAGGACACTTAGGCCCCCATCCCAAAAAAACTCTATTCAGACCAATGCTATTCAGCAGCCTGGAACATCCAACCATTCTGGCTCTGCATTAATTAAAAACAAGGAAAGGGGGGGGGGAGGGGGGGGTAAGGTTCTTTTCCTCTCAACAGTTAAGTCTGCAGTAAGGGAAAAAAAAATGAGACGCTGCTTCACGCTTACTCTCATAAGTTTGTATCCGAGAAAAACGACTATCGTAAGTTTTTAGATCAAAATGTTTGAGAGTCAGCTAAATAATTAAATTGCTCTGTTACTTTCCAGTTTAGCTAATCACTATCCTGGAAAAGAAAATGAAGGTATTTAGATTTCTTTATTCTATCTTGCTCTGCACAAATAAAATAACTGACTTCTTGGCTAACCAAAGGTCTCACGCTGAGTACAGCAACGCCGTTTGCTACAAAAATACGTATAAAAAAATCTGTAAAACAACCTTACTATCTTCTCATTATCCTCCACGTCTGTCCTTTCCACCCTCCAAAATATCACTGAACTACAGCTAGAAAACTCCAAAGTAGCCTGGTGAATATTTTGTGCTTCGGAAGGTTCACAGGACTGACAGCACACTGAAGTATTTTGTCAGTTCACAGGCCAGGTATAGCTGACACATCAGTAACGCAAGCCTTCGCGCTGCTCTTTTCCAACGTTAGCTACACCCACAGAGCCGCCCGCAGCGCGCCAGCTCAACCTGTGCGCTAATCCCGCTCGTGTTGGCTGCTTTGTTCTGGGACTGCTGGGTGTGCGGTGTGGCACATCGCCGGGCAGGGAGCTCCGCTCTGCCAGCCCCAGGGCTAACCCTCACCACTGCACTGCAGGAACGTGGCACTGCCTCACTCGCACCGGTATCTGGGTGGCTTACCTTTGGTGTTCAGTAAGTCCCTTGAAACTACTAGGCAATCAGATTATCCATAAAAATAGTTTATTTCTCCTTTAATTTTTTTTTTTTTAATGAACAAACTAAGTATCTGACAGCAAAGAATAATTTTGAATCAATCAGTACGTTATATTTTTCAGAAAGAAGGGAGCACGTTTCATTTTACCGCATCAAAATTCATGAGATAACAGCAAGAACGTCTATTTACTCAATATGCTATAATACAAAACACAATTTGAGGAGTAGAATACCATCAGAAAATATGTGCCTTGCACTTTGATAATAAACATCTTTATTACAACTTCATTTGTAGCACACATCTCAGTATGTTAACTAGCAGCACAAATGCGTCACTGTCGCAGCAGTTTTGTTTATCGTATAGCAATCGCCTTCCACTCACTCTTAAGAAGAATGCACAGTAACTGCTCCTGTCCATCTCACTCCGTTAACTGTCACATTAGTAACCCTGTCAGAAGTATTTGCTAAAAATACATGTAAAATTTACTTCAAAGAAAAGTATGTGTAATAGTTTAGATGAACATGCAAATTCCAACCAATGCCTCTCTTTGGTTAAAATTAATGTAACTGCAAAAGATTACACCTTCAGATGTATTTAATTCCAGAACATCTCATCGATCCTGAGCCTACGGAAGCAGGTTCTGGTTCCCTACAAGTACAGCAGGTAGCCAGGACCTCCCCACCAGCCTACAGAGCTCTTCCATTCCACCGCCACACCCCACCACTGCACAATCTATGTCTCTTACCAGAGAATGGAACAACATCCTTACACAGCTGCATTAGCAAGCCACCTGAATTCAGAAGATTTATAGCACATACCTGGGGTGGAAGGATGTCCATTAGAAATCCCTTACTAAATCACCTGTTCTGGAACCTGCTGTTTTTACCTGATCTACAGACAGCATAGTAGTGGGAAGAAAAACCCCAACAGGTAGATCTGCTCATGAAGATAAAACGCTACCATTATAAGATAATCATCCAGGGGACGCTCCTACAAAAGGATGTTTCAACTGAGATCTGAAGGCCAGATTTCCCAAATGCCATAAAAGTGGTGGTAAGCAAGAAGGTGGAAGCTGTTCACTTTTCCTGTAGTGTGGATCAAAGCTTGTGTCTTAGAATCCATCCTAGAACATGCTCCAGTAGATGGCAATCCTTCCTCAAACAGGTGCGTCCAGCTGAACACCACATGGAAGCATTACCTTATTCAGACTGGCTATGAAGGATTCAAAATGCAGAACTGTGAAAACCTCACTGAAATCCAGCAGAGACTAACTTAATCCCAAAAGAAAACATGAATTTCTTTGGCATTAAGCACTAGCTTTCTAATGTCACGGTGGCACCTGATTCTACCTTGTTCTAAGACATGCAGTGGAGTTCCAGAGTGTCACCTACTGCTTCCCAGAGCTAGGAAACAGGTGCTCTGGAGCTTTTTTGGACTTGATTAAAGCACGCCCATAAACCTTCTGTTCTAGTAGTTAGCAGTTTGGTATCTGTACTACAAAAGAAGGTCTCTGTCACATAGTCTAGGATTGTTTTGCTTTGCTTTCATCTGCACACTCTTTTACAAGAAAGTCCCAGGTTCTTATGAGAATCTCCATCCTGTTCAGTCTTATCTATATAATGATTCTTACATGAGAAGACCAGAAGGCTTGCAGAACGTAACTGTGAAAGGACACTCCACGTGTTCTTTCACATTATTAGGGGCTGTACCTACGTGAGTGTCCCTCTGCAAGGACAGATGAAATACCACATTATTCTTCTGAAACTACTCACTTCCTTGAACATATTTAATTCTCATCTCTTCTAAGCAAATATAGACAAGTATGATTATGGTATGTATTTGACCGGTAATTGATGTAGCCCCTCAGCCTGTTTGTTTTGCTATGTAAGACTGGTTTTGAACAATTACCTGTTCTGCAGAATTTCTATCAGACATAGTACCTGACAGAGCTGGAGGCTATTCCTTCTGTTGCAAACAAAAGGAACAGCACAATTCAGAGACCGGTTCAGTGAAAGGACTATAAACACTGGTACATTTTGTTATTTCAGAAAGCAGCAGAGAAGGAAAAAAATCTTTTCTTCTCTAGCAGTCATGCCTAACAATTGCACATAGAAGGGAAGAGATGGAAACTCTGGACCACTGCTTTGTCTGCAGTGGAGAAGAGTCTAGCTTACACCTAAAGGGAATGCGATCAGTCTCTTTCCACCTACAGATATACTGGAACTGCTTTTGATAACTGCAGAAGAGAAAAGTAGAATCAAATCTTTGGAGCCTAGGAGAAAAAAGGATTCAGAATTCAAGGTCACCTCATAGAAAAAATGAAATGATTTCAATATGAAAGTATTCTTTTCACATAGTTTCTACTGAGATAGACAATTTGAAATTGAAAATAACATTTATTTTTCTGCTTGTTTCGCGTGAAAGAAGATTTCTCAATACAGAGCGATCATGAAATATTCTTGCTGAAAATATTAAGACCATTGATAAGATACAGAAGCAAAGATTACCCTGCCAAATACAAATAATGGGTTTAAAAGATATTCTGTATTAATAATCAGGCACTTTATATAATATTTTCAGTAAAGTCAAAATAACACTTTAGAACTATTCTTTGCATAATAGCTGCAAGCTAGCTAAGTATGCACAACACTCATTGCATACTGCTAAGACCCAAATCCCAGAAGCACTCATGAGCAGTAACTACTGTAGTGATGAGTCACTTCAGAACATTATAGCAATCTTATTTGGCATTTCATCCAAACAAATGTCATTAATAGCACTAGGCTCTCAACTACATGCAGTGCAGTAATGCACGATGGAAGATGCATTTCTTGATTACTGAATTCCCTACTGTTGGAGATTTTATAGGACCTCACCTGTAAATTCTAGCTTACAGTTTGTTGCTGGACAAACGCAGCATACATCAATGTCCAATGAAAGGCTGCTTAAAACTTTCATTAATAAGTTGTCCCAGAGTGAAAAGCAGATACATTTTTTCACTTTCAGGGAAAAAAAAAGCACCAAATGCGCTAACTAAGAGATAGCAAGCTTAGGCAGTAGTGTGGATTCTTATTTTTATTTTGTTTTCGGTCTTATTCCTCTGCAGCTAGGTTCTGGCAGTATGGAAAAGTTCAGCAAGTGTGACTGTATACAGTATTCTACTCAGTGATGGAATATGGTGGAGGTTTAATGGAATGCTTAGTACCTATTCCACTTACTCCATCTTTGGCACATAGGAATCTGTACGTGCAATCTTGTGGACCTATGCTGTTCAGATATCTTTAATTGGCACAAAGGAATAAAATATGCCTATATGTAGATACACGGCACATATATACTATAGAGAAGAGAAAAAAAGTCCTGTAAGAAAGGCAATGCCTGTGTTATACAAGCTGCCCAGTTAAGATATGTATTTCACTGGTACTTTGCTGCTACAAAAACTATTAAACTAGAACGGCACTCAGGAGATTTGCCATCAAATCTGAAATGCATTAATTGTAGGTAGCTGTCTAGATTATACACATTTAAAAGCATTTAAAGGCATAATTCTCAGCTGGGTACATCGAATCATGTATGTCCATAATTTCCACGCTTAAAATGAAGATTTGCCTTCTGTAAATTAGCTTGAAGTTTCATCAAAAAAATCCCATGAATTGCCAGTATCCAATTCCAATCAACACAACCTCACAGCTCTCTGAACTGTGACTACAGAAAGTCATCAGACTGTCAAATCTTCTGTTGGGATGTCATTTAAAAGCCACTATGAAGTAGTCTAAATTTTGAGGGTCCCGTTAGCTGGATGCAAACTTCTGTGTAAGGTAACTGAAAATGGATTAAAATTAATGCGCTGGTTTTTTTTTTCCACCAAATCCGTTCAAATTTGTCAAGCCAGCAAAAGTTGAGAAAAAAAGGTCCCCCGAATCAAGCAGAAGTTATGCATAAGAGTCCTACTGCTAGTTTTGTGATAAAACGAAACAGGCATCTTATGTTAAGTGAATCTACAGTGAAAATTCTGGTATAAAAACACATGAAATATATAAAAATCGTAAGGTGTCATTTGCGTGTGCATGTCAATATTTACAAATTATATCTATTTCTACCATACAAAACAATTGTATATAGCAAAGATAGCAATGACTTGCACTTAGAATGAATGCTCTGATCTGACAAGCTGCTCCACGCACACAGATGAGCAGGGCCCTCCTGACAAGGAGCGTGGGGCTGTTTTGGCAAAGCAGCACGTCACAGCGCAGGCGGGCAAAAAGATGACTGCTTCCTGCAGCCCGCAGGTGCACCTGTTCCCATTACAGCGTGGGCAAAAGAACGCCTATGCCAGTCGGCACGTTATGCCTGCAGAATGGAGCAGCAGCTTCCTTAACATTTTGCTTCCCCAGGCTCACTGGCATCTGCACAATATGTGCAACCTTGACCTGCAATGGCAGGTTTCCTAAACTGACTGCTACTGACAGCATTGCTACTTCGGCATGTTGTATGGGCTTCGGAGTGCATTGGCGGGACTTAACCCAATGATACAAGGATTCTTCAAGCCATCAATGTTAGAAGTCCTGCAAGTATTAAAGGGGCCAGATTTAATCCACAACATGCACGTTTCTCCTACAGAAACATCATAACGTACGTGAATACACATTTACAAAGAAGTTGCAGCCTTGTTTCCACCTTTTATACTTGATCCCGCGGTAGTCAAGACGGAATTTTCACTTTGTCCTACCCAAGCATGATTAGAGTAGGTTCTGAAACACTAATTTGGTTCCTTTCTGAAGTATGCAGAAGGCCTAAGGACATAAATAGCTATCTACAATACTAGTGGGTGTGCACTAAAAAGAATTATATGAAGGTACTGAACTACAGTTATCTCCACAGCTTTTGAAGTAAAAAACTCATTTGACTTGTAAGCAGAGCAAGACAACGGAAGACTACAGAAAACATGCGCATTACTATGCTCCCTGCAACATTACCAGAAACCTCAATAAACATTCTATCCCAGAACCATTGTGTTTGCAGTACCTAAGGCAACAATCACTCTTTTATCCAGCACTAACAGGTCTCAGGAAAAAAACAATGACCCGAAGAATTATTTTGGTCAGACTGCTTATCTTCAGTATTGCATTGCCTCTAATTTTATGGAAATAATTGTATGATGAGACTTCAACTAGTAAAACATTTCTACGATGAATTCTACACTGCAGATACTCTCAAGAGAGATGTACAGCATAACTAAAGCTATATGTTATTTTTTTTCTTCAGCTTATTATATACCTTTACCCAATCTTAAAAGGAAGTGCTTACCACAAAATGCAGTAACTACGTGTAGATTCTGCCTTGACTGTAACCTCACAATGTAATTTATCTCACAGACAGATTATTTTAACTTCATTTCTATAAAAGTTTTATTAGAAGAAATGTTATCTGACTAGAAGCCATTTTCCAAAGAAAAGCCACATCCCAAATTCCAGCCTTTAGGGTAGCCATAAAAAAGTGCAATCACGAAGGCTGCAATGCTTTCAAGCAATACTGGTAGAATCTATTTAGACAATTTAAAAATCTTTTTTCGAATTATCACGTTCTACACTCTTGTTAAGGGTACACTGCAAAAGGACCGTTGCACACTCATGAGTGAGCTATACCTGGACCCATAAGAAGCTTATCAAGAAAAAGGTAGTGGCCCAACCACCACTTTTCTAAATATATTTTCTATACAAAATATTTTCAAGGTATAATCCTTAGCTATTTGTACAGTACTCTATGATTTAAACGACAATATTCATTAAAATAGTAAGCGTGTGAAACTGCAACACCACATGGAATGAGCACTCCGCCATTTTGCTAGTGTGATCAATACGAGGACCAGAAGAATTTTTTAACACGCAAGCAAAAATATTCCAGAGTTTTTGAATCTTGTCTGTACACTTCATGATTTTGGCTATGACTTGCAGCACACTTGTAAAATTCACAAATATCTTATGCACATTTCAGTAGCAGAATGGCACTTGGCTTGCTCTAATAGAAACAACAAAGATGCAGTTGACAATTTTAAGAAAGACAATGTCCTTATTTGCATGCTGAAAATCTGGTTGTGTCCCCCTAATCCAGGCACATCCATTCATTGTGCAATCTGTCGATGGGTAAACAAATAGTGCAGGGTTCATCACAATGGGATTTGGCCCTTTGGTCTAACCGAAGTCAATTCTAGGTCGATATTGAAGTACCATAGGATAAGACTAAAAACAAAAGCAAGAGAAAAACAACAACAAAGACAAGAGTAACATGAAGATATGATTCATTAAAAATACAAAGGAAATGCTATTAAAGTTTACCTTAAGAGCAGTAAGAGCTTTTTCCTAAAACACATACATAGAACTATTTAAAATATAAATAAAACTATTGCAACATACATTCCAACAATTCCACTGTTGTACTTCAAATCTATATCTTATTTCTAAATCAGCTATAATTATTTGTTATGAACATCAAATTCTTACATCTGACTTTTACAGATTTAGTGACTTTTATGTTTTACGACAAACGTTGGATTATTCAAACAACTTTTATTTGTGTTGCTATCACTGAGAATAAGCAATTTTTAATTTTTATACTATGTAAAATAAGGTCCATTTACAGATGATGTAGTTTGATTTTTAAACATACAGAGATTCCCATAGGCATGGTAGTTAAATGGGACAAGTTAAATGGGAGTTAGGTTCCTTTGGTATTAAATAGTAAGTGTAAAGAAAGAATCAGATAAAATTGCTGTCAACTGACATGCTGAAAAATGAAGTCTAACTTTTTCCCCTCCCTGAAATCCAAACTCCTCAACTTCATAATTAATGATACATATTCAATAGTTATTATTGGGAAAAAATAAAAATAAAAAAAAATGGAAATAATCTAATGGAATCCCTGAATTGGCCACAGCTGTTATGGTATGGGAGGTAACAGAGGGTTTCCAGAAAGTGCTGTGGAATATCTGAGCACCTGTTACCAGCATTTCTACCAGTCTTTCAGCATTTTATTGAAGATGTTTTCCTCTTACCCTATTGATCTGCTTTGATAGCAAATAAAACAGACTAATCTTACTGACTCAGAAATTGCATGGGCCTCCGCCACAGAGCATGGATAATTTAAGCCTTGATTTTTCCCAATTTGGAAAAAAAACAATTAAAAAGTGCATCTCTCAAATGCAAGATAGATGAACTCCAGGTACCAAGAAAGAAAGAGATCGCTGCAGAGACCTTCACAGCTTAACAGATTTTTTTGTGTTAGGGTAGAAATGATCAGCAGAACCAAACGTGACCATAGTTGCTGGTGATTTACAAACTGGAGTGCAGAGAAATCAAAACATAAAAACAGGTATTCAACAGGCGCAAGAGCATTTAGGAAGAGAAGACATGGAGCACCATGCGTAGTCTGCACGTGCAATTAACAACCATATTTGGAGACCAAATGACTTAGTCCCCGATTTTTTCACACAGGACATGACTATTATTTAAATACTATTTCACTTGTTCCTTTTTCAGAACAAATATTTTGATTGTATAAATTGTATCTGAAAGCACTCAGTTCTAACTGGAAGCCCATACAGGCAGAGACGAAGCAGTCGCCTCACTGAATAACGCGTCATGCAAACCCACATCGCTAAGTGTTTTTGCAAGACTGAATGCTACTTTGAACAACTGCAAACCAACTGCACAGACAAAAATGAAATAGGTTGGACTGATTCTAATTACTCAAGTAGGTATGACTGTGAAACAGATCACTCCCATCCGTAGTGAGAGCAACCCTCAATCATTAATTTTCTGCTGAAGAAAAATTATTACTTCAGACTTTCAAAGTAATTTTTAGAAGAAAGTTCAATTGAAAATTATCAGTGAGCAATATGAAATACTGTTCACTGTCCCTAGAGGTGCTTAAGAAATGTGCAGATATGGTACTTAGGAACATGGGTTAGCGGGCGCTACTGGCAGCAGGTGGATGGTTGGACTAGATGATCTTAAGAGGTCTTTTCCAAGCTGAATGATTTTTTATATATATACTGAAAAAGAATACCAAACTGATGAATGAGATTTAGGAATCAACTTCAATTTGCAATTTCTCTACTTGTTTAAAAATAAAATACAAATTGTCATAAAGATACAAAACCACCAATACAGTCTCTTTTTTTCACTCCCTTCAGTTTTGGACCTTTGTCAGTGGTTGCCCAATGCTGCTTATTAGAAAGATGAGATAGGAAGGTAGATAACCCTTCCAGACTGATGCAGATATCAGCCTAAAGAATGAAACAAGATAACTGGCCTAGCTGAAAATAAGAGATAGAAGTCTTATATTTTACACCTACAAAACCTGGTAATCTGAAAAGGTTCTATTAATTTAATTAAGCTTTCTTTGAATGAACGAAAATGTTCAAGTGTTGCTCATGGTATTTTTTGCATTTTGTAGTGAGGTATCATAAAAATTCCAGTTTGGATTATAGCTGTAGTGTTTACAGGACCTTACTGACTGCGATATGTACAGTCGTGAGTGCCTCTTACCTGATAAAAAGTGCCATCCTGTGAGTAGACTTGCGAAGATGAGCAGTTCTGACACCGAAACTGCGAAGGAGATGATTTACTGATCAGATAAGAGGCATCCACAGCTGGACATAGACATTTATCTTTCCTTTCTTAAAAATTCAGTGGTAAAGTTTAAAATGTACTTGTTTAAAACAAGAAAGACTTCTCTAACGGACAAACAGATGTTCCACTTCACTACTCTACCTCTTGTAAGGTCCACAGGTGTGCCAGTAAAAGCTGGTGGCGAATAGTACCAAAGACAAAAATAAAGAATTTACTTGATCTTCATCCAGAGGAAGAGAATTAATCAGCACTGCAACTACCGTTATTTTAAAAGATCCAAAACAGTTACAGAAAACAAAATTAGAGAAGCCCAGATGTTACTGGATTTATCACCAGCGCAATACAATTTTTACAAGTTTTAGTCTGTCATCTCCGACTTCAGGAGAACTACTTAAAAGCTACATAAAAGAAGAACACATAGATGACTGTACCATGTATATAAACAGAACTTACAAATCTAAGAAAGAGCTGTCAACTCTTCTACTCATTCAAGGTTAAAATGATAATTCTGAGATTTTAAAAAAACGTTAACCAGTACAAATAGTGTCCTTTTTGCCAAGATGACAGTTACTGCTGCTTACAAACCACTGCAAGGACCAAAGGTCCATCTGTAGGCAGGGGTTGCAGGATTAAATTTTATGAAAAGAATTCCATTATCACTTAGGTTGTTGCCCCAAAATTTCCTACTAGTATAGCCAATGCCAGTAAAAGATAAAATGGCATGGCAAACAGACACTGCTGGTTTCAAGGCAGTACTGGAAAAATGGTACTCACTGGTGCAACTCTGGGGTTTCAGTAACCATCAAATTCCAGTGCAATACTACTTTCAAATTTAACTAATAATTGCCCATAACTCCCTTAATTCCTATGAAATACGTCTTTATTTTTCTCACATAAGGTAAAACTAAGAAACTTGCAAATTCTTAATTCCACAGTGTGCTTAATCCTGTCTTCTCTGTCCATTTCTCACTGCATTTTAAATCTGAGTATACAGATTAATAAATTCTATTAAATGCTTAAACTTATCGCTCCTCCAGTATGACCTCCACTGGTAGTGGCAGGCAACAAACTTGCTCATAGCATCAAGCAATAAGAAGCAAAGAGCAACCAACAGGCAGACAAAAACAAATGGATGCATTTAGAAAACAAGAGAAGAAACAGAGATATGAGTCCCAACAAAAACTACTAGGTATACATGACAACGTAACGGCTACTAAATTAAACAAAAGCATACCTGAAAGAAAGGTATTCAAGTAAGTGAAATATTGCAGTTCTAAAAGGTATGCACACAATAAGGAAAACCCATCTAGCTGTATTACCTGGTTGTTAGTCTTTGTTATATAGCACAACTAAAAAACATGGGTGTAGTACTCACTGAAACAACCATAAACCAATCAGATTGCTTCAATAATTTGCCAGAGTTACGGTTTATTACTGACCGAATAAACAGATTCTAAATAAAGAACTGCTGGATGCAGGTTCATAAATATTGTGACGTAAAATGCCACTAAAAGGAAACTTGCGGAAAATGAGTAAAGTGTGCAGGTTTTCACATAGCTCACTTAAAATTCTGAGCAGACCTTTCATGCAAACTTCGTATACCTTTCAGTTTTAAGCTTCAGAATCTACACTTGCTGAAGGGTTTCCACTCACTAGATTCTTTTTCACTTAAGAAATCCAGAAAACATGCAAAATGCATTTTTAAGGACAGGTCTTTTTGAAGGGTCATGGAAGATATTTTGTACAAAGCTGTGGAAGCATATAATATATATCCCCAAACACCACTCATTAATAATAGAATAGCATTTACGTTTTCGCCTCTTAGTCTCCATCTTGTCATATAGATGAATTCCATAGTATGATCCTTTCCCATGATTTCTCCGTTGCATAGTACATCCAGCTTAAAATACAACAGAACAAATGGTAAGAGAGACTGATGCAAAAACTAATGACTAAATGAACTTTTAAGAGCATCTCTGAGAACTAACCTCAGAACTTCTCTTATTATAAAAAAGTTTAATAAATAGAACATATTGACAATAGGCTATTTCATACAGTAGTGTTCCAATTTACTTTCTCACTTCTTTGTTTTCAGTGAAGTTTTGGTCAGGAAGAAAATGTACTAAACTCAGTAGGAAATTATCAGTAGACAAAACTTGTCCATGTTTACCAATACTACACAGTGTTTCTCTGAAGAGAAAGTCTTATGTTTCTTACTGAAGGCCTTCTTGCTACATCAATGCTCTTTCAAACCCAAACATACAAAATCCAGGTGTTGTAATTCTCAGCTTTAAAAAATAAATCATGAATTAACTTTAAATGTTTTAGTTGAAAAATAACTCTAATTACAAGGAAAATGCATGTATACAGACATGTTTCTTCATTATCTGAAAGGACTAAAGGCAAAAGAAAAAACAAGTACTTCTCTTACTGTGAAAGATATTACAGCATCCACTGAAAATCTATGACTATTCTTTCATTACAATAGCCATAATGCTTTCCCGCTTCCAAGAGGAAAAAATTGTCAAAAAATTGTAAGTAAGCAGGCACGACATAACGCATGACCTTAAGATCTCAGAGATAGATTAAATCAATGCAAAACAAAATGGCTGGCTGGAACATCATAATACTGTGACAACTCTTCAATAACCTGTGCACCTGATCTTACTCAGCCCTACCTCTGACCGAAGGTGGGATGCTGCTGTTCATTAAAGGAAGCCTAATGTGTGGAGCCACTGAGTTCTGTATGAGAACTGACTGAAGTCAAAACTCCTGTACCCTGAGAAGAAGGAAAATTGATGCAGGAGTTTCAGGCTCCCTATCTCAACTCTACACCACAACCTCTACCGTGTCGGGAAGTTCCCCCAGAAAACAGTTCTGGCCAAAATCAAATCCCCCACAGAGAAAAGACATGTCCCTTTCTCTACTACATTCTGGAAATGGTATCTTAAAAAAAAAATAAAAAAATTCAAATACTATTTTTGTCACTTCTTCCTAAGGATTGGATTCTTACCACAACTGTATGAGTTGCACCATTAGCAACTTCTAGTCATTGTGATAAATAAGGACTCCCCACTTAAGGGCAGAAAATATACCTTAGAATATTGAAGAATAGTTAGTGTAAACTCACGGGTATATATGGCTCAGTTTCATTAAAAAAAATACCACTTTGCAATGAAATAAAAACATAAGCAATGTTCTTCCAAATGTACCTCATAAGAACTTGGAAGTTTTAATTTTAAGCTGAGAAACTTTTTGATAGTTCCCACGGTCACTCGAGTAGAGCAGCGGATAAATTTCTTCATTAAACCCTAAAGCGACAACAGAAGAGAAAAACATGTTAGAAATTACAGAACCATGCCTTCTCATTTTTCATTAAATAGCATGTAAGCAATTTCCAGTCCAAGAACAGCTGTAAGTAATCTTTTTTCCAATCAGTAACCATTTTTACTACACTCTCTTCTAACTCATACTAGTAACGTAACTTCATTCCTGTTCACTTCTTTCCAAGATTTGGATTCCAGTCATTCAGCACACAACACACATGAGAAGTAGTTTCATGTTGGCATGTTAAGACAACTATCCTGAAAGTGTGAAACAGCTCTCTCACAACTAACTTTTAAAGCATCTCCCTGTTATGCCACAATCTGCAGTATAAAGCCGTTACATACCACTGAGGATGGAAGATATTAGAGCTACAAAAAAATAAAATAAATCCACAATGACCAATAGACAATGCTATGAAATTCTTTTAAAATTCCAAGATGCACTGAAATGCCTCAAACAAAAGAGACGAACTAAAGGATGGAATTAAGACAGGTCAATGTTGTCTCACTAACATGTATTGCTATAGAATGATTTAGTTCCAACAACGGTAACACCACAGATTATCATTATTACTCACTTTTACTACATTGTCTCCCGACTGCCCATTGTTGCGTAAACAGTCGAGGCAGATAGCAATCTGTGGGTCACTCCTGTGATAGTCTTTATCTTCTTCATTTTCATCACACTCCTCGTCGACTTTGGGTTTATCAGTTTTGGGGCTTTCTTCTGTAGAATATGAAGATTATTATTTAAGTGTAAAACAATTAAAAGTCACAGTACCAACAAACACTTATTTGAAGTAGTACTTAATATTCAAGAACACATTTTCCTTCAAATTAACTCTGCAATTTTATTTTTGTGTACTCTTAAATCGATCAATTATAACCTATGAAAAAGAAGTTTTACTACCGATATTTTGAAGTAAAATGCACAACAGATTCCCATGTGATAGCAAATTATGTGCCCTAAAAGTTAAACCTGTCTACTGTTGTTTGTGTCCACTGATTTTTAAAGGCTGCAACCTTGAACGTATCAAATGCAAACCTACTCTATGGTGTGGCAGTTCACTTCCAGAAAACACTGCTTGTGAATATACTGTGGAAAAACTAATCTCAGCACCTGTAACATGCATAATTAACACATATTAACTGTCTGCTGTAATAACGGCAGAGACAAGTTCTTGAAACGTTACTGTGAAGTAAAGCAAGGGAGCCTTTCAAAGATATTTTAAAAGCCCGTATCACGTAGGCTATAGTATCAAAACCCTGAAGTACAATCAAAGGGGCTTCAAAAACAGTTAGATGTCCTCCTCGCTTGGCAGCTCAATAATGAGCTCTCAAAGTTCATGGGTCAACTACCAAAAGAAAAAAGAAAGAAAAAAGAAAAAGCATTTTGGAATCTACATAAAACAATTGTTTAGAATGTGTGGAAAACTGTTTTACTACTGTCATAACTAATTCTTGACAACCTCCTACTTAACAGCTGGTCAAACTCAGTAACATAAAATAATCTGTAAAAAAGGCTCAAGCAGTTCTACTGCTCTCTGTAATATGAAGAAAATCAAGAATTCAAGTGGAAAATTGCATGAATGATGACTGTGAGTGCTTAGGGAAATGCAAGCAAAAATAACAGTAAAAGAGCTAGCGCTGTAAATCAACTGGTTAAAAGGTGAGCAGCAGTAAATGAAAGTCCAGATGACACTTAGAAAGATTTTTAAGAGTTTGCACATTATCTTTGCATTCAGTAATAATAAAGCACATGCATGAACATTTGAAGAATCAGGGCTTAATGAGGAGCAGTGACATTACCTAACATACACATGAGGGAGGGAAAAAAAATCATAAAATAAAAAAAATCATCACCTTGCCCATTTTCTTGAGGTTTATTTTTCTTCCAAAACTCAATCTCTCGCTGCAGTTCCTCTAGTTAACACCAGAAAACAGTAATATGAATTTATAAATCAGAACTACAGACATAGCATTAGAAACAGTCATATTCCCTCCATCAACCCAAGCAAGTACCCAAAACCAAATCAGAAACTTACGCTCTCGAAGTCCAGGCACCAGCTTAAATATAATTTCCTCTAAGGTGTTATCCAGCCTTTCAAGGGGAGAAAATATATTTCACTTTAAGTAGAAACTTGCATTTTAAATATTTTTAGCCTTTTAACAATAAATACATTTTTAACAGAAAAATGAATTGAATATTTCTGGTAAATAATACATCATGGAAAAAAACAGCTGATTTTAGCTTTAGAGGAAAAAAACATGCATTAAAGATTATCTCAATTACCACTCGAATGCATTTCTTCTAGAAATTACCAAGAAATTCACTTTCTAACAGACAAAAGTAAAGGAAAGGGAAAAAACATTCCAGCAAGTTTTCATTGTTTTTGTGTTACACTGAACCAATTACGCTGTCAAAGAGAAAAAATTAGAAAAGTAGCACCAAATCTTAAAGACTGAATAATGCATAACAAGCATGGGAACTATAAACCCCATTATCATATTGATTTTAAGTAAGTGTAGACGTCCCTTGTAATACATTTTATGAAAGTTGAACACATCCCCTACTCATGATAACACATACAAACCAATCTGGGCAGGATAAAGAAGCCCATACAGCATCCACTCTGCTCTGGCTAGAAACCACAATACAATAACTTCCCTTGGTACATTTTTAATTGCCCTGATTTGTCTTCTCAGTAACGATATATATCTGTACCTCTCTCTATATATACTTATATTTGTGTGCGTACATACACGTATGTGTACATACCACTAATAATACACTCTAGGTCTGCTATGAAGCACATGACAATTCACTACCTCCTGTCTGCTAGAAGTGGCAAAGTAAGAAGACGACCCGAAGATTTTACAGTTGAGGAGCACTGAGAAGCATTTTAGTAGATGGCGATTCACTTCTTAGAATAAAGACACCAGCATTCCAGCTTCTCTTCTCTGCATTATTTGCATTTGTAATCGAAAGTTTACTAAACAATTATCTTATTTTCAGATCAGTTCTCTATGTCACTTCTTGGAGACAATCAAACATAGGAATACTAATACACAAGCTACTACTGTAATCCATTCTTCAATTGTTTCTTCTTGTCAAGACAGAAAAAAAAAATCTTCATCAGGTGAAGCAGACTGTTCCTAAAGCAAAGATGCATGAAGAGCACTTTCTCATGGGTAAGAAGAAAAACAAAGCTATATGACATCAAAGCACTTACTGTCTGATAGAGAAACTGTAGGTCTACTTTTCCAAATGGTACGTTATCTCTTCTAGGCTCCCAAGATCAAACACAACTAGATGGTAGTGCTTTCTTTGAAGTCCCCAGAGCAGAGCATTGGGAACTTGTGAGTCTACCCAGGAAATGGAAAATATACTATGATTTGGAAACAATCCCACTTTGCAAGAAAGTTCTAATCTTCATAACTTACTCATTAAGAAAAATTTGGGACTTCAAAGGAGAATCTCGCCTTACCTTAGTTCAAAAATCCTGCTAACCATCCCTTGCGATGGTGTATCGATGCTGTTGTTTCTACATTTATTTCTGAGAAATTCTGTTTTTCATTTTTTAACTGGCCTTCTATGGCCCAAAAGAAAAGTCAGTGGCAGTGCTATCACAGCAAGAAACCTGTATACTTAGCAATTATAATGCTAGCACCATGCTCTCATACTCTACTCAACAACTATTTTCTTTGAAAATGTAAACTAAAAGAGCTACTTCTTCCTAATGAAGCAGAAATGCTAATTAAAGGAAAATATCCCTATGGCTACAGAGCAGAAAAAGAAGAAGAAAAAAAACAAAACACCTATCCGATCTTAAAGTACATGGAAACTAACCATAAACTATAGGAATAAACAAAAGTAATTATAAAAATATTCTCAATTTCAGGTGCATTTGACAGTGTTCCTACCTCCAAGCCCATGAGAACTCAAAAAGAGATTTTGTATTTTCTAATTCCAAAATGAAATTCCTTGACCTAACTCTGAAGTCGCTCAGTCATTTAGTATGATACTTCCTGCTGAGGCCAAACTGAGAACTGTTTATGTTTTAGACACCTCTTCGCACCCCCACAACTTTCAACCATCAAAACAAACCGTCTGGCAAGAAGAACCAAGCATTTACACTAGCTTTGAATAGTTCCCGTCTCCCCCACCTTCTATAATACTAAACGAGTTTTATGAACAAAGTAACTCTCTGATAACTGTTAATTATCTGAAGTGAAGCAAATGAAGGCATCAATCAGGAAAACTTGCATCCAAGTAAGTTTGCTAAGAAGCGTGCCTTTATAGTACAACCAACCCAAACACTACTGAACATCAATAATACAGAATTCTTTTAAATTCGGAAGGCAAATTTCAGAATTTAATAATCTTCCTGTATTTTCAGTTTGGAGTTCAGTGTTGAATTTCAGACTCAGCCTTTTAGTTTCAACAGCCTTTCAGTACTGTCAACTGAAAGATACATCTAAATAACTCAGACAGCTATAAAGTTACTCAAAATTGAGTTTATAAAAGAGTTTATAAAGTATATCTCAGAGATCTCAGATAAAAATACTACTTAGGGTATTCAGAGTCATTTCTCAGAAACTTGCTGCATTCCTGAGCAATGATGGGGCTGGTCTCTAAGTCAAAGTATAATGTGTGTATAAAGTTACACAGGCAACATCCAAAAAAGATAATGTCATTACCCCTACTTGTGCTCTTCCAATTACTAGTTTACCAAATGCTTAGAACTGTTTCATAAAATGCAACCAGCAAACCTAGTTACATGCAGTTTGTTGCAAATGTTACTTGTAGTTTAGTTACTTGTTAATTTCAATTACAATTAATTAAATTCATTAATTACAATTAATTAATTGTAATTGAAATTAACAAGTAACTAAACTACAAGTAATATTAATTAACGTTAATTACAATTGTTACTTGTAAACTTGTTAATTGTAGTTAGTTACTCTAGAAGGAGTCTCAGGAAATAATTGCAAAGAAAATAGGTCTTCCCTCATTTCTGACTTGTGAGCTTAACTTATCTTACCCTTCTAGCCCTACCTGTTTAAAGCATGTTGTTATTTTACTAAACATCTACTAGACATTTTCTAAAATATCTCTTCATCTCACCTGTAATAGTCCTGCCAGAACAAAAGATGTACTTCTAGAACATTTCTGTCTCCAGTATATTAGCAGCCTTATAAACTCTGTACAGCATCTCCTGTTACTGCAAAGTGCTCCTGATGCCACTAGGAGATTAGAAAATTAGAAAAATACTTGTGGTAAACATCTACACAAACCCTTTTAGCCCTACCTCTCCAAAAACATTTGGTTGACAAACACTTCAGCTAATGGCATCACTTAGAGCTGCTGGATTTACTCTTTCTCACCTACTGTCTTGGTATCTATCTGAAACACACGCATCTCTTGAGAATGCGCACACAGGCATCCGTCATAAAAATCACAGCAAAATACAGCAAATTCTAGCAAACACCAGTAAATTAGGAAATAATGCCACCTCTAGTAAGCTCCAGGTGTAAATATTTTTTCTAGCACTGACACAACAGTATTTCTTCCTGAGTTCACAACGGTGTTACAAACTACATAAATCTCAAAGAAAAATTGTACCTTCTGAATGTTTTGTTGTTGGTTTGTTTTTTTTTTGTCTGTTTTTAAATTGTACAAAAGACAAAAGGCAGCTGTGAGAAGGAGGCAATGCTTCCTTAGGACCAATCAGTAATATCAAATTATGATTTTAAGCACTGGAATGAGACACTCAGGATAGCCTTGACCGAGCAGACAGTGATTAGTTTTAGTCGTTTTCATTGCATATGCAGTGACCAGGAAACAGCCAGTTTCCTTTTTACTGCTTTGGTTTCTCTGGGGTCCTCTGAAGATCTAGCTCATTCAATCCTTTTTTCTGCTAAAAAATGTCCGAGAGATTCCATGAAAAATAAATGAACAAATAAAGTATCAGATCTCATAAGCATGATCATGCTGTTACTTTCTCTGACTCTCCCAGTGTCTGGCCAGTTAAGTTTGTTGTTTGAATAATCCAAATTCCAGGCCCCCCAAAAAAATCATGTGAAAGATCAACTAAAGAATTTCTCTCCTAAAACCTCTTGGATCATATACAGGTGACGCTGATGTATATGAAAGAAACAAAGTATAAAAAGTACAAAAATTGAGCCTATAAAGACATTCTAAGTATTAGAGTCCAAAGAAAACAGATCAAGGGAGTAAAAACAGCTCCTTTTATACAATTAGTAAATACTTATTCATGGGTTTTTTGGCCTAATATCTTCCCTAATTAATAGGCAGTACTTGCTTTTCTCAGCTGATTTTGACCCTAGACGTTTCCCTTTAGAAATTATACACATCCAGTGGTCCCATGCAATCACAGCTAATACATTATTATTTTTGTAGCTTAACAGGGACATTCTAGGCAAGCAACTCCAAGCCAGAAGATCCCAGCATACTGCAACGAAGTACCCTCATGACAACTTCCAGAAATGCTCATAGCAAAGTAAAAGCTCAAACTTACAAGGTCAGTACACTGTCCCTAGCAGTGAACACTTCTACGCGTTGGTTGGTGGGAAGTGCACTTCAGCACTTTTCTTTATTCACAAATAATCATCATTATGTAAGTAGCAGAAGGACAGTAATATGATATAACTAGCAAAAAGGCGAAGAGTTTAAATCCCTTCTAAGGTCTGCAATAACATTTTTAACGATTGCTGTGGTTACCAAACATCAAGAGAAAAGTGAATGTTGAATAGAAATCCAGCTAACTTCTTTTTGAATCTACTTCATAAAATATGACTAAAAAAAGCAAACAAAAATCTCCCTTTCACAGAATCATAGAGTGACTTGGGTTGGAAGGGACCCCAAGGATCATCAAGCTCCAACCCCCCTGCAGCAGGCAGGGCCACCAACCTCCATATCTAATATTAGACCAGGCTGCCCAGGGCCCCATCCAACCTGGCTTTGATGTATACCTGAAAACTACTTTCACTATTTCAGAATCTGTCAGTCTGCCTCCATGGCGCTGTACTGATACCCTGTCATCTTTCTTGCAAGACTTCCTCATGTGTTAAACTCTAGCTTAACACATGTGCAGACTTCCAGCACACACACTGTGGAAAGCAGGTAAATAAGTAAACTTGGGAAAAGCAGGGAGTGGGCTGGAACGAGGGTGGGATAAGGCTGGTGGCTTCATCATTTTAGGAGAATGTGAAGTTTTACTTATAATGATATTTCTTGATTTCTCTAGCATGGCTATCACTTTGCATTTCTATAGATTGTAATAACTCACACATCTTGTCCTAACAATTATTGTTCTTGAAATTCTGCATTCTCTTTTGGTGATGTTATATAGAAACAAACTTTCAAGAATGCACATTTTCAGTGTCAAAACCATCTTCTCCTTGATGGTATGCTTCTCCTGACTGACCAGCAGATGACAATGCAGATTGGCAAGTATAACTATTGGAAAACATTCAGTTGTTTGCATGACCCTTTTTATACAATGCTGGCAGAACAAAAAGGTCGCGTGCAGTTTGAAATCCCCTAAGTTGTTGAGGAGGGGAAGGAAGGAAAAAAAGACTATTAATAAAGTTCCTAATCATGTAAAGCATAAAAGCTTTCTGCTTCATTTCTTTGTTTAATAGAGGCTTTAACATATTTTAATTTGTACCCGAGCCTTGCTGCGATTTTTCATTGTCTTTCCTCCTTACATTATATGTGAGAAATTCCAGCATGCTACAAGATGAAAAACTGACAGAATCTCTGGTCAAACACAGTTGACTCATTTTACAAACAGGCAAAAAAAAAATTAATTCCATTGCAGGACAATGATATTTAGAGCTTCTTGTTTGGTTGTTTTAATTTTTGTGTCCTTTCATGTCAGCACTGTGCAATGTCAACTTACCTTAACATTTCTAGTGGGTTGGTCTCGTGCACTTGGTTGCCACACCTGGGACAGTCATTGCTGTCTTCGAAGTGCTGAACAATGCAAGTCTTACAAACTGAGGGACAAAAAAGAAAGAAAAAGAACTTAGGCCAAGATCTAAGTTGTATTCCTTGAACACAACCTAACGATGCCAGCTAACTAAGCTAACTACTTCATGTATCACAGATGAAGGAGTATTATTTTAAAGCACTAATTGCTTTACACTTCTTCTTCCTCAAAGCCACAGCCAGCTCTGCAAGCTCTTTGTAAGAGAAAAGTTCACAGAAACTCTACACTGGTTCAAAGCCGCAATGTTTGCATTTGGACAGAAATTACAGAAAATACTTAATACTTGAATGTTATCATGAAAAAAAAAACCAGTCACGACCATGAAAAACTCAGAGCAACAACCTTAATTTAAAATCCAACAAAATGAAATCAAACTAAAGAAGGTGCTGCACTACTGCTGCTTTCAAATGATTAATTGCAGTCTGTAGATTTTGCTGCCATTATTAAGAAAATGTAACTGGAGCTGACAAGAACAAATGCATCTGCTATTATCAATGCATTATAACACTCGGGATGGAGATAATCTCTATACTGTTTATTATTACTTAAAGTGAAACGAGAGCTGCAAACTCATCAGCAAATGGACTAAAAAAATAAATGCTGCAACTACAATGTGTTTTCTGCTGAAACACTAATTTCTTTCATCAGTTACCTAAAGAACTAATATCACCACTAAAGTGAACTGGTAAGCTCTAATTATATGATAGTCTTTAAGGACAATCTTGTTGGGTTTTGTCATTTGTTTGTTTAAAACAAATGTCACCTAATGTGCTCAGTCTGTACTTATCTGCCTTAGAATGCCCAGAAGAGTTATTACACATCAGCTGACTCTGATAATGTAATGATATTACATGTCAGCTGAGTCTGTGTAGGCGCAGGTTTTTCCAAAGTGGTTTCAGACACTGACTGAAAGACATGAACTTCATAGCTTCGGTTGCGCAGCTCAGCCTGGCTCCTGGCACTCTCCCCAAGTGAAATAGCTCCAGCAGTGCTGCATACATGGTAAATCACTGATGATCCGATAAAAGGAGTCCAGAAAGCCCCTAAGTGCTGCCAACCAAGTCCTGTGGGTGAGGCACTGCACAGCCCTCTGCAGACAGGGACCTCCAAACAGAGATGTATAAGAGCTCAGTTCAACCCTTAGGACATGAGTGCATCTCTTCTTAACCAAAGGTGTGAAGTATTTAGCACTGGCATACAGATGAAGGAACTTTTAATCACAGAACTGTCCATATGTCACAGAATTTTTGTAATTTGTTAAATTACTGCACCTAATTGATTTTTGCACGTGTGTTTCCTAACACCTCCACAGGGTAAGAAACCCATTACAGAACACTGAGTGTGATGTTCTGCACCAACAAGATTTCTTTACTTTTCTATATGCTTTTTTAACTAATAGTCTGAAAAAACACCACATTGCCTTTCACCTGTAGCTGAATAGCAGGGTGCTTGATCCCCTGAGGTCAACCAAGTGACACAAGTAGCAATCAAAGTCACAGATGAAGCAGCATCACTTTCCCTAAGTCACAATTTCTGAACAGATGTAGCTACAAGACATACTGCACTGCAAAAACACACACTTGGGCACAAATAGAAGCCCAGCAAGTGTCCAGACCTGAATTACTTGCAAACAGCTGACACCATTTGAGTTTGTATAATGCGCGCAGACAGATTTTCATTAGTTGGCCAAACAACATACCCCAATATCCTCCAAAAACTTTCTTGCCCACCTTCAAATGCTAGTTACTATAATTTACTTTTTTGGTACTTTGGGTAGTACTAAAGATTGCCCCCCAGAAATGGCTCCAGAACACGCAAGGTCATTTGAATTGGAAAAAGAAACAAAAAATAAGCAACACCCAATAATGCTGTTGAATACAAATTCTGATATACTCCTCAGGAGAAAGGTAGGATGAAATGAGCTTGTCTTTCTGAAACAGGTACTTCCAGCACAAAGTCATTATTTCATCTTGCTATTCTCCAGCAAGCAGTTACAAGCCAACCACTAAAAGGGCCAGTTCTGAACAACTGATGGGAAAAGAGAAAGAGTATACAATGCGGCATAAAACTTGATGGAGAATCCTCATTAATTAATAGTAATACACATTGTACTCCCTGTAGAAAAGTGAGAAATATTTCAAACACAGGACCACGTGGAGACATTTATATAATGCAAGAGTTTTTAGAGAAGATAGACTGGAAAATGAAATATTGCCAGAATTGCAGTAATAAACATTGCTGAAAATTAGAACTTTCCTGTTCATTAACAAAGTAGACACGTTCTTCCTAACGATGATGGTGATGATGATGATGATGATGATGATGATGATGATGATAATAAAAAAAAACAGGAGATTTTGAGCCCATGATTCTTACAATATTAGTGAAACAAAGAACACCAAAGCAAATAAATGTAGATACCAGGTCTGGAGATGAAGTAAGTCAAAGGTCTAAAGAAGATGAGCCCATTAAGCCTCAAATCAAAGATAATAAAAAGTCTGAAACAAAAGTCCTAGGATAAGCATTTCCCAGATGATTTGAATGAGAATCTAAATAACCTTACTCAGCCCATTTTTCACAGGGAATCTGAAACATGCTATTGTCAACACAGCTCTTCAAATGCAGCACGTGGTATCTCAATCATGGCACCTATACTGTGTTGAAGACGGAGATTATATTCTACCTCGGACAGGAGAAAGTGTACCAACTATTGGCAGGAGATGACAATCCTGATAAGAACTACAAGGTTAAGAATCATCTGCTACCCCAGAAATTCCATTAGTTGGAGAACCTCAATTTAAACATTTTTAAAAAGCTGAGAAGCTAGTATGATGATGAAATTGTTAAGTCTAACACAGTCATAAATAATGACCACGTGGAAATTCAACCGAAAGTCACCGTGGTAAGTAACATAAGGGTTTGGTTTATTCTAGACCTTTTCTGACTTGATTTCACAGAAACTGAGCTAGAGATAACTCTGTTTCAATGGAGAACAGCAAGTAAGAAAATTTCTGTTCTGCTATTCCTTTAATAAAGGTTGGTCTAATTTTTTTGTAAGCCTCCTGCTTGGTGGTCACAATAGTGTCTTTATCTATTCAGCTTTTCCTACCTGATGCCAATTTTCAACAATCGATAAAGCATTTAAATTCTGGAAAAAGCATTGCAAACACTGTCAGTATTGGTCAACATTAATTTTGGAACTGACAGGCCCTAAATCCCAGCCATCTCTTATTTGGGAAATTTCTGGAAACAACGATTCTAAAAAGATTAGCACAGAAACTCCCAGAAAAAGTTTCTCTGTGTTTCAGGAAAGGTATGTCTGAAGTTCTCTGAGAATTTCATTCCTTCCTCTTGCTTTTGGGATATCAAGTCAGAGAAGAGTCTGTGATAAGATGGCACTGATCCTTTGAAAAGGACTTGTTGATGCACCTTGTAAAAATGTATTAAACTTGCCTTCGCTGGGCCTTGTGATTGTTCTCCAAACTGAAAGGACATATCTGAGCCATGACTTTCATTACTGCTGAAAGTATTTGATTACTGCTCAAAAGAACTCTATGCCACAGAACCACTGATAATTAGCATGTTTATTTAAACTCAGGTGATAGACCCCTTAACCCCCACAAATACTCAACAGTGTTAAACAGAAAGCCTACCAAAATCCAAACTAATGTGTCTTGGAGAACTATTTATATAAACTAAACTAGGGAAAGGAATCAAATTCCTCAATATGGATATATTTACATGCTCTCATCAAGCGTTTTCTGAGAGAAGATAACAGCCTTGAAAGCCACATGGGTCCAAGAAAGACACTAATAATCAGTAAGAGCTCAGTGTCCAGTGTGAGAGGTCTTGGAGTAGAATATACACTGACACAACATCATAATGAACTATGAATCGTAAGCCAAACCTACATAGATGTATTCCCTATCCCCAACGAAGATAAAGAGCTGGACCAGGTATTTGCGCAGCCAAAACAAATCATGATGTCACCTTGTATCATAAAAAAGCACGACACTGAAATTGTAAATCAATACTGTCATAATCCAAAACAATGTTGTATTTTTTTTCCCCTCATGTAAAATCATAGTGTTAGGAGGATTTCCCCGACAAAAACCAAATGTGATTTACTGATAGCAATGTAGTCAAAAATATACACAAATTCCAGCACTCACAAACAATGAACTGATATGTGATACTCCTAGTAGGAGGAGGATAATCAACCAGTAATTTCAGATATGATAGGTAAATTTTTCCTCTTCTCAACACTGAACATTTGTCAAAGCCTGTCACTTTGAAGCTTCAGAGAATGGGGTGGAGTCTAAGTGCCGGATGAAAAGGGCAAGGAAAAAGGGGACTCATTAAATAAAATGAAGTTACAGATACATTTAATTCACAACTTCAGGGAAAAAAAGGAAGACCTTTAACACTTCTAGTTCAGATTAACAAAATGACATGGTTTCCACTTGCTTTATGATAGGTTACAGTGGTGGTGAATAGGCAGAAAAAAAGCAGTTTAATCAACATCTGCAGTCTGTAGAATTTTGAGGTTCATGTATCACATGCCAGTGAAACGAGGACCTGTATTTCCTGACTATACTATGACAGTTCAGATGAGCCATAATAAAACTTAAACTCAAAAAAGATGATTCATTACAATTGATAAAAGTATTTGTGTGACGTATGCTAATTGGCTGGCAACCATAACATACTACACAATGCTGCAGTTCCCAATACGGAGCTACCTGGTTTACACATTCTTTTAGATCTTTGTACTCCACTGCAAAATACATATACAAGTGTCAGGACTGTACTGTATGTCATCTTACACTAACAAAGAGGCACATGCCTGGTGCACCCATAGATATTGTTTACTGAGAAGAGGGTATTTTTAAAATATTGATCACCAAGGAACCTAAATAAAGTTACATATTGCATTTTTCTTCTAAATATCCCACAAGAAAAAGTTTAATTAGTTAATTATGGGATAAATTCTTTGTTAGAACTCATCCTTTGAATTCTTCCGAGAATGTCCTCTCTCAAATTTAAGCACTCCTTCAGCCAGGGAGGAAAGGAAGAATGCAGTATGCACACAGCTAGCGGGATATCAAACTCATCTCAGTGGTGGCACAGACACATAACGAGTACTTAATTAGCTACCTTAAAAATGCATTAAAAACACTTACTTTTAGGAAAGTCTCTGCATAAAACCAGGACAAAAACCTTTAACATACTTAACTGCCCTTCTCAGAAAATAGACATGTGAGACTACTGTGCTGTTAATTACAGTTATCAGACACAGTCAGGTGGGTTTCCTTCTGTTAGAAAGCAGAGAGCATTGACCAAGAAAGCTTGCTTGGTTTGAAATCTCTTTCAAGGTAAGACAGACCTGCTAAGCTGCTCCATGCCATTTACTGGAGCTGCTGCAGGACAAGGAGCACAGAAGTAGCTCAGCTTGCTTGTCTGAGGGTGGGAAGCTTTGCTGCAGTAAAGTTCATTTGGGATCTCCTCGTGAGAGCACTAGCTATCTGGAGCATACAGCAACACCTGAAAAACACTAAAGTTTATATTGAAATTTTCATCTCTGGATGTTTTCCAAACTGAAGGGCATTTCCACAGTTCCTAGATTGTACTGGTTGACAATTCCTCAATGCAAAGGCTAGAGAGGCCAGGTAGGAGAAATGCATCACTTCATCTCCTCCTCACAAACAGTGAAAACCTGGCGATGAATGCAGCCATGGGTGGCAGTTAGCCTTGCAGTGGCAGCAAGATAACTGAAGTCAGGATTCTGAGGAAGGCTGCAAAGTTAAACAGCAGCTAGGATTCTGAACCTCAGGAAATGTATGAAAACTTCAGCTTCTTCGAGCACCTTCCAGTCTGAATTCCCAAGGAGGCTGTCATTAGAAAGAGAGGTTCCCAGGAGGGCTGGCTGTTTTTTAAATAAAATTTATTTAGACGTCAAGAGCTAAGCAGCCTACTGTATAGGGAATTTTGTCAGAACTGCCTGGGACACAAGAACTGCTTGATGCACAAGCTTCATAATTAGTATGCAAAAAAGAGAACATATTAGAAATGGAAACAAGGATGGGAAACAAAAGAACATAAAATCACTGCTCGGGCTCGTAGGTATCAAATCAGGAAGGCCAAAGCATGGCCAGAGCTAAAGCTAATGAGAGACTTAGAGGGGACTCTACAAGTAGACCAGTGGCTGTATGAAGCTCATAGAAAACATGGGCCAGCTAATGAATGAGGAAGACAACTTGGGAATAGGTAACATCAAAAGGTCTGAAGTCCTCAATGTCTTTTTTTGCCTTCGGAGGCAGAGGCTGAACTCAGATGTCCAAGTGCACCAGAGCTATTTAGGAAGGAGAGTTATGACCAGAAGCCAGGAAGCAGCAGGTTAGGGCCTACTTACAAAAGCTGGATGCACCCAAATCTATAGGCTAGGTAGGATTCACTAAGCTGAAAGCTACCTCTCTAATCACAGTGGTTACAGAGGGTGTCTGCCTGACTGGAAAAGGGAAGCATTAAGAAGGACAAGAAGGATGGCTGGGGCAACTACAGCTAAATAGCCTCCCCTAACTCCCAGGAAAGACAACAGAACATGTTGTGTCCCTTGGAATCAATGTCCTACTATTAGAGGGACAAAAAGGCAACCAGGGGTAGTCAACAGATTTATCAAAAGCAAATCACGGTTGAGGCTGACAGGTGCCACTAGTAACAGCCTATACCATTTGAATGGCAATTACTGAACAGATAGTGCCAAACTCTTCCTAGTAGTGGCAAATGGTATAACAAAAAGCATCAGTCACAAGTTGTTTGGGAGGACATTCAGAAACATTTCTTCACGAAGCGAATTGTGCAGCATTGATACGGTTATTCAGAGAGGCTGTGGAGACTCCACGCTTGGAAGTTTTCACAGCTCAGCTATTCAGAGCCACGGCTGGACCTGCTGTAGTGCTGGCAATTAAACAGCCTCATACAGGAGGTTGGCCAAGACAGATCCACACATTCCTTGCAACCAGCACCTCTAGAAGTCATTTAAATAGTCTGACATGTTGGAGGATGCTAAAGATTGTTCCCAAGGAAAGTTTATTTGCCAGTTTTTGTAAATGTTCACTGTGCAAAACAATGGAGTAACTTGGGAGACAGATAATGGGACATACCCTCAGCTCACATCCAGCCTGCTTCAGCCAGTAGTGCTTATACAACCTTGACAATCATGTAAGAGAACAGAAAAAGCTCCCAGTACAGTAGGCAGAATCATTCTGTTGAAAGTAGCAAAGGAATGAAGAGGTGCATTTGTAGAATAATGCATTATTCTTGCAGTGTTATAAGCATTTCCTCCCCAACAATTGCAGGAAAATTCATACTACTGATGCCTATGTTGTATTTAATCTTTCCAGTAAATAGTGAAACAGTGGAGTTCAGTTGTCTGACCAACATCCACAAAAACCTCATCAGAAACACTGCTTTTAACAAGGCACACTTTCTCAACACAGAACTTTACTACTTAACATTTTTCAGTAAGCACAGATGTTAATTAACCACTAACTGATTTGATTACTGTTCATCACATCAGTTACTATGATTGCCAGAGAACATCTATGTCAATATGCACTTGCCATCTTTTCCATAGAAATTGACCACATTCCCAACATCTAAAGAGTTTATCTTGCTTCTTAAACTGTTCATATCTGCAGATTGGAATCACTTGTAGGGTTTTGAACTACAGCAATGAGCAGCACAAGACAAGCACCAAAGGAGAGTTAGAGTTATTAGAATTTGTTGGCTGTGGCTGAAAAATCATACCTACATGTAAAAAAAAAAAAAATTTATATATATATATATATATATATATATATATATATATATTCTAAAAGCTGAAGTGTAAAATAATTCCACACAGTACACGCCTGAATTCTGCAACATACATATCATCTCTTCCTCGAGAGACACAAGGCACCCCTATCAACATTTGAAGTTTTTTTTTATTCTTTTCCATCACTGTAAACATCATATATTGGCAATTAACCGCTACCAAGATTCAACACCTTCTTTCTTGCATGTCCACTCAGTGACCCAAACACAGGACAGCTTTTGAAGGAGGAGACCTGTGTACCTACCTGGAAGCTCAGCGAGCTTCACTTGCACTAACCAGCTGCAGAACTGGGGGGCAGGCACTAACAGGGCTGTCTCAGTGAACAGCTCACAATCCACAAGTGAACAAAAGCAGCAGATGCTGCTGAGAGAAAACGCTCCTTCTGCCATTATTGTTTTATAATGGGAATGAAAGTAAATAAACAAATAAATTATCTAAACAGAAAAATTCCATAATAAAAACAAGGTGGGTTTTTGTTGTTTTTTTTGTTTTTGGAGTCTGAGACAATTTCTGATGCAACACCTTTGCTTCATCCCAACTCTTTGAAAGTTACTACCATTCATTAAACTTCAGCCATTAAAAATAATAATAATTAAAAAAAAAAAAGGTTATCTAATGCCAGAAGTTTTCCATTTTCTTTAAAGGGGAAGATTAACACTAACAGCTAATATACCTCTCTCCCATTTCATTTCAAAATGCTATAAGGGTGCTGTTCTTAACTGTTTTCCTCCTGCAGTTAAGTTCCTTCACCAAACAACCCAAACCAGAAGAATTTTATAACCCTCAGCTCATACTAGACTTGGGAAAAATCTGTTCAAAATTAATTTTTCTCAGAAAGTAAGCTAATAATAAGGATATTGTAGTGGTAAACAATGCTGTCTCTGTACTATGAACAACACATAAGAATGACAGGTTTTAGTTATTTATGTGTTTGATATCCAGGTGACCAGAACACACAAGGCTTTGGCTTGGTAACAACATAGCATCCATCAACAACTACAACAACAAAGTTGCACAGAAAGGAAGGGAAATACTAAGACGTGGCTTTGAACTGGTATTTCCTATAGGTTTTAAAAGGGGAAGATTATCAGAAAACACACAGTTCCCCTAACTCTTTTTTGGAGACTTCCAATTTTTATTTGGAAATACTCCAAATTGTCAAGAAGGTCCAAGCAAGCTATTTCAAATTCAAGAATACATTTAAAAAACTTAAGCGTGTAAGCAATTCCACCTATGGAAGTAAGTCTACTGGGCCTGATAGGACCACTGATACATCCAGCATCATTCACACAGCAATGTTTTAGAAGCATTGGGAGCGTAAGACAACCTGAATAATCTCTTCTGAGTCAGTTTCAAAGAGATCTACTCCCTAAGTAAGCATTCTGCCAACTTTCAAGTACTTCTACTCACTGTGCCACGGAGGGCACCACAGAGTTAGGTGAGTTAGGCCCAACCCAAGTGGCTGTGTGCACTGTGGCACAACAACAGTTGCACTGCTTCAGTTTCAAAGCGGTGCAGCTCCACTGTCAGAGTACCACACCCGATCAACAGTCTGGTTCTGAGCAGGCTGCGGTGGTGTCACATGTGTGTGCTGTGCCCAGCACCACCACCCTGTTCAGGGGGGAGGAAGGGGAATCCTCACCCTATGGGATGCTGAGGAGAACATCCACAGCCTCGGGGGTACCCAAGTGGCAGAGAGGTACACCCTAGCAGAAACAACAGAGCAATCCATGCAGTGCACCACCAGTAGACAAAGCACTGCACGGAGGTCCAAAGAGACGTCAGCTGAAACTTGCAGGGGTGCCACTTACAAAGGACGGATGCGCTGCGAGGTACTTACAGGTGTGGAGGCACTCCGTGACCGTGGTGGGCTTGATGAGATAGCCTTTGCAGATGTAACAGGTGATATGAGGATTGAAATCTTTCACCAAGTGCTTCCTCTGCGCAGCCATTCGTGGGGCAGGACAGGCTGCCGGAATGCCGGGGGTCAGGGAGCGGATCCGCGAGGTGCTGCTGCCCGCCGTTCAGGAGAGCTGCGGTGCCGCTCTGCGCAGCGGGACTTTTCCAGGCATTTGCTCGCGGTGCGGGAGCTCTCAGGGGGCCGTGGCTCGTACCTCCCGCCGCGGCGTCAGGCGAGCCATCTCGGGACCTACAACACACGTGGAGGCAGAGCCGCGTGAGCCGGCGGTGCGGGCCGACGCCCGCTGACACGCGTCGCCATCGGCCTGCCGGGCGCGCGGGTCGCCGTTTATGTAACCGCGGCGGTCGCTCTCCAGCCGAGTCCCGGCCCGCCCCGCCGCCCTCCCGGAGCTCCGGCCGCCGCGGGGTGACAGGTGCAGCTCCCGCCCGCCCCGCCGGGGCCCACGGCCGTCTCGCCGCCCGCCCGGCCCCGAGGAGGCACAACGCGTTCCGCAGGCCTCGCCGGGCCCCCGCGGGGAGGAGCCGTGCCTTTCCTGCCCCCCTCAGCCCCCCCCCTGCCTCCGCGGCTCTCCGGACGGGGCGGCCCGGCCGCGGGCGGGCTCTCCCCGCTCAGCCCGAACTCCCGTCCCGTCCCGCCCGCGGCGTCCCCCCCGATCCCCGCCGTACCTGGCGGAGCCCCGCGGCCTCGGGCGGGCAGCCGCCCAGCGAAAGAGAAAGGGAAACGGCGTGCGCCTCCCGCCCCCTCCGAGCGCTCCCTCCCTCCTTCCCTCCCCGCCGGCTGCCGCGGCCGGTCCCAGGGCGGGCGGGACGGGCGCGCAGGCGCTGCTCCTCGGCCGAGCCCTGCTGCGCCACCGCCCGCAGCGCCGCGCCGGGAGCCGCCCGCAGCCCCGAACGGACCCGCGGGCAGCGGGGCCACCAGGTAAGCGCCGCAGCGGGCAGCGAGCGGAGCGGCAGAGCGGCTCCCGACTCGGCGGCACCTGGCTGCCCTGCTCCGGCCCTTACAGCGTTCCTAAAGGTCCTTAAAGGCAACCTCAGCTTCTGCCCATGGGAAAGTGACGCTTCGGACCCTTTCCCTGCCCTCGCCTTCGCCTCTCTCGAACTTTCACGGAGAAACAGTGAAGCGCCGGACCGAGTTAGGCCCGCCGCCCGAGAGCGGTTAGACGTGTGCCCCCCGCCACTCAACCAACCGGGGAAACGCTAAGCACGCGTGAAAGCTGTCTCAGTGGTCAAACCCGTCCGCTTTCTGCCCCCTGCTCCTAGGAACGCTCCGGCACCAGGGAATTCTTCATAAAACCAAAGTGGCCTTAAAGGTTGTTTTCTATTGCGGTATCTCTAGAAAACGTTAACGCTCGTTCTAACACTAAAGACAACAATTCATGGAGGCATTTCCTCTGTTAGCTGAGATGTCTTCGCCCTGCCTGACACTGCGCCTGGGCCATTCTGCATCGGGACGCTCCGTTCGGATCCCCTCCCCTCGGTTCCTGGCCCCGGCCGTGCCCTCCAGCACCCACCTGCCAGGCCAGGCTGGGGCCAGGAAGGTGCTCTAATTAACGTTTCGGTGCCACGGTGAATGCACGACAAAGCGGGCAGCACTGACATGAAGACACCGAGGGTAATCTCGCTTGAAAGTCGAAACCGCGGAAAGCACTGTCCTAAAGGTGGCAAGATCATTGTTAAGTGAACACTGCTCCTTTGAAAGCACAGCTTGTGAAGCATGTTACTAGGAGAGAATATAAATTCTTCTTCATGTAAACATTTTGCTTCGCAAAAGGGAGTATTTTAGTCAGCAGTTGCATTCTGGCATTTTAGCAGAAGTTGACAATTTCAGAATGAGCATGAGCGACCCAGCTTGGACTACACACACATCTATAACAAACATCTGCCAGTGCTCTCCTGACTGTTTCAACATGACTGTGGCCGGTAGGACCTGCTTTAAAAATAAACTGGATTCTAAGTTTGAGATTTCAAAACATGTTTTATCAAATCTCACTACTGGAAAAAAAAAAAAAATTCTAAATAAATTTATCAGCAAGGCTCATGTTTACACAATAATGGATACACAATGTTCTATCTAGGCACACTAAAAGCACAGAGACCTGTCTCTAATCTGTCATGCAGCCCATACAGCAGTAACCGTGCAGCAGTTGAGGTGCTGGGAGATGTGCCCCATTGGCATGGATTCCCACACACCATTCCAAAATGGCAGCAGTCACATCCCAGGCAGAGGGCAAATGACACACTCTTGCTCCATCTCCCTAAAATTTAGGAGGTTGGCCCTGCTGGTACCAGGCTGTATTTACGAGGTGCTGAATGCTTTTAACTCTGAAAACAAGGCTGAGGCACTTAGCACCTTTCAAGACCACAGCATAAAGCAGAAAAGAGAAGCACTGCAAAAGAAGCTCTTATTTCATTATCTGAGGAAAGTAGTGCAACAAAAATCTTTAGATACTTGTTCCTACTTTACATCGGGAGGAAAGAAATTGCATTAATAAATGCTTATGAATTTACTGTTATTTCAAAGGTAGTTAACTTCCAGCACTGCATCTACCAGGTGTGGTAAAAGCACCGGGCCATGGAACTGATGTGAGCACCTGGATTTACCTAGTGCAGTTAGAAGGTAATGGTGCAGTGTTTGAATCAAACAAAGTGGTCTCAGGTTAAGAGAGAAACAAAATAAATGGAGCTAGTTCTGGTCAATACGTATTGTATATTTACAGCAGCATATGCGCTACAGAGCACACTACAGCCCTCAACACGGGGATGAAAATACAGCTCTTGTTTCCCTGTGTGTCTTAAACCTGACTTCACTATTGACTGACTTGTACTCCACCGGCCTTTAACACAGTGATTACGTTTTTTATATAAATCTATTAAGCCCTTCTTTACATACATGAGCAGGTCTAACAAAAAAAAATAAATTAATTAAATAAAGGCCTCTGTCTAAGCATTATTGAAGAAGAGGAGTGGTTTATTGAAAGCCTTGAACAACTGCTGAATCATCCCAATGCAAAACAAAGTCATTCTTTACATTTGATATGAATGAAGTGCATATTTAAAAGAATACATAAGAACTTGAGAACTCTGTGCACTTCATTATTTTTACTCATTAATGCAACCCTGACATTTTTGAGAAGTATCTCCACATTTGACAGGAATTTTAAGACTTTCAAAACTTGAAAACATCACAGAATTGCTCAGCTTGGAAGAGATCTAGGGCAAGCCAAGCAGGGCCAGCCACAGACAGCTGTTCAGGGCTGTATCCAGGCAGGTTCTGAGTTTCCCCACAGGCAGAGACTCCACAATCTCTCGGGGTGACCTATTCCAGCGACTGACCACCCTCTTAGTGAAGTGTTCTCTTGCGTTTGGATGGAATTTCAGGTGCCCTATCAGTGAGCACAATAAAAAACAGTTTGACTTGCTTATCTTCATTCCCTCCAATATTTATACCCATTGTTAAGGTCTCCCAGAACCTTCTCTTCACTAAGGGGTGCAGCCCCAGTGCTCTCAGCCTCTCCTCATACAAAAGTTGCTCCAGCCCCTTACTCATCTTTGTGGCCCTGTGCTGGACTTGCTCCATATCTTCTTTGTACTGAAGAGCCTGGGCCTGGACACAGCACTCCAGATGTATTCTCACAAATGCTGAGCATAGAGGAAGGATCGCCTCTCTTGACCTGCTCACAGCTTAAGTGAAATCACCATATATTTACTCAGGTATGAAAAACAGATCTAACATACTGGCATTATTTTGGCTTCAAAAGCAGTTCTTCCATCTAGTATAGAGTCTTGCATAGTGCACAACAGTATTTTTTCCACACATAACTGATGTTTGGTGACAACATGCAGAGGGGAGTTTGCTTTGAACCACCGGAGATTGCAACAGCAGGTAGGACAGTAGATGTGTGTCCAGTTGCTTATGCACCCAGTTTCAAAGCAGTGATCTGAGATGGGGTCAGAAACTGTTAGCAACTAAAATACTGGTGGTATCCTTAATCTCTCCTGGTTTTGTCTTATGGCAGACTACAGTTTCAGTGGACTTTGATCTCCTATACATCTTTAGTTTCCTACAGGATACTGAAAAAACGTTCTGTGGCTTGTGGTATGCTCTGTAAAGCGAAATGGAGGAGGCATTATTTCACAGTTGTCTGTGATTGTGGGGAACCACAGAATGACCAAAGTAGTCCTTTATAGTCCTATGTTTCATATAAACTCACAGCAATTCTGTGTAAAGTTGAGGCAAGTAAAGGTCACCCATTTTGTGACAGCTTCAAGACATAATTTAAAATGACCCACATCAGCTGTAAATCAATTGCTCTCTGTGCATGACAAATAATTGCTCTTCTGGTTTCTGATGGCCAACTATTTCATTTCCACTGCTTGCTAATCTTCCTCTGAACTCATGGCATTAACTGTATGTATTGCCATTGCTACTACTACTGTATACTCCCAAATACTACTTTACCTACACTGCTGTCTGACTGTATGCTTCTTCCCATTCAGCTTCCTTCTACTCTGCTCTCTACAAGAGAATCAAGTGCTTATTCTGTGGCTTCTCCAGAGAAAAGTTACTCAGGAATTAATCCTACCTCAAGTCTCCCTACTACTGCACAACAGTGAAAAGAGACAAAACAGTATCAATCTGTGAAAATTGGTGACATTATCAGGAAAACTGAAGCAATGTAATATGCATTAGGCAGCCTGGACATGGCTGCTGTCTGCACAAGCAAGACTGTGTTTTCTTTGTAAATGTCCAGGATATGTTGGTCTTGTTAGTCATTCTCCATATACATATCCTTTGAGCACAAAGTAGCTCTCTTTCAGTATAATTGTTTGTTCTAAGTTCTCCGATCAGTTCTTTCCCATGGTATTTCCTATATTTTGATTTTTAATCCTTGTTTCAGCCAGCATTATGTTTCTTCCACTCAATGCTGCATTATATGTATGCTATCATATGTGTATTATACTGTTTTCAGTATTTGTTCCCTGAATATATCAAAGCCACTCACACCATCATATTCCACAGCTCAACTAAGCAATCACGTAAAGTATTCAAATACCTTTAAAAGAGTCTCATCTTTCAGTCTCTGGGAGATGGCAAACAAACTGTAAAAACCCTCCAATGGCTCCTGCTAAAATTGTTACTAACAGATTTTGTTTCTTACAGTTGAAAGCTGGCAGGAATGCAAATCAAATTGTATCACACATGTCAAACAGCTTCACAATTATGCAATCAACTTGCACTGCAAATTAAAAACAAGACTTGCTACTAAATCTTAAGTCAAAACAAATTTAAAACTCCAATAAGCTCAGCAAAAGCAATCCTCGAGAAAGCCCCTCATGCCAGTTATAATGGCAGAACCAGTAAACAAAGACTCAAAAGCAATAGAGAAGGAACAACCAAATTTCCTCATGATTTACAAAATAAATTAATGATATTCAAAAAGTAAGTGAAGCATCCTATTTCAATTGATTTTCAACAGGAGTTCTGTTTCCAGTCCTCTCAAGAATAAAACCTTTAACTCAATAACATGCTATTGGATGGACTACATTTCATTTACACTGCATGGGAAGACTCATCCATGGGAACCCTCATTTGTTTACCAATTAAAACAGTAGACTTCACTGAAGGAAACCTAATACAGATACTCATGAATTTCATTTTTACTTCCTAAAATAATGATTTTTTTTCCCCCAAGTAAATTAAGTAAAAATAGGGGGTAGGGTAAGATACTTCAGCCTTAACTTCATATCCTCACACTATGTCTTTTTTAACAGCACTTTAGAATATACACTGGGTCAAGCTCTGTGCAGCAAAATTTTCCATGTGTCTATCCAATCATATGGCTATGGTCACAGGTGAATTCGACCTACTGAGTTAGATAAAAGGCACTAGTTTCATATTTCCCTACATTTCAAAATCAAAAAGAAAATCTTCATGTATTTTGGATGTTTGTTAACATTAACTTATACAAGCAAGAGTCACTCTAGATAACATTTTTTGGAAAGCATTATCTCAATATTAATAACTTTTATCAATATGCTGATGGGAAAAGATTAAGCAAAACGGATAGTTTTAATTGATTCTTTGTTTCAATAATGTACCAGTTTTAGGGTGAGACAAGCTGAGGATTCTAGCCAGGAGCTATTCTCAAGTGAACAATCACTCCTCAGCCCATAACTTGGCACCATATGCCAGTTCTGAAGTCGTATTAGCTTAGGAAGTTGACAGTGCTGGTTTCACAACTTTATTCCCATGACTGCAATAAATCAAAAGTTCGCATAAGCAGTGCCATTGCTTGACAGTATCATCTTTAGAGTTTTCTACAGAAATCTTTTATAAAACAGTTCTCAAATATGCAAAATGTTTAGGGTGGGCTGTTGTGTTTTTTTTTTTTTTTGTGATTACAAAATCACAGCCTTCAGATTCAGTTTGCATTCAAACTGCATATTCTGTGTTGATGTACATTTGATCAGACTGAGCATCAAATACACTGAAAGCTGGAAACTGTGTTTATGTCCCCACATTTTGAGCTTTCTCACTACAGTGGTTAGAAGTCCGGGCTCAGCACGGTGCTAGTGAGATCGCGTGGCTTTTAGCCGCATAAGGTAGTACGATTTGGACTCCTTTTAGGCTCTGGACAGAAGAGGACTGATTCCCCCCCAGAATACAAACAACATACATAATTCTGCTTCAAAAAAAAAAAAGCTGAACTGTCTTCAGAAGCTCATTCTCAAACTAGTAACTCATCTAAACTCACCAACTACACAGGATCACGAACTACTTCTGTAGGGAAAAAAATCTGCTAAGAAACATACATAATACTTCAGGAGATTATATTTAAAAAGAGACCTTCATCTCCTCTTCAAAAAGCTATTATTTAGCATTGTGTGTGCAAAAATCCTCACTTATTCTGCTGCAGAAGTACTGTGCTTGAACAGAAAATCAACTATGTCTACATTTCATATTTAGGCCCTGATTCTACAAACACTACCACTCATACTTCTCTATGCATGCCCATGGTCCACACAAGACTGCAAACCAGCTCATTCAAACAGGTGACTATTCACATTCATCAACCTTAGCACCAAAGTCCATGAAGCTATGTACATACACAATGCTCATCTTCCCATATTTTTCAAAGGTGTATCAAATGAACAGAGCACACACCATTATTTACCAATGTTTTATGCCTCAGTGCTATTTCTAATCTAACCTGCTACACTTCCAAGTCCCACAGTCACTGACAAACACTCTGGATTCTAAGAGCTGAGACTGATCTCAGATATAATACCTCATCTTCAGGTTGCTAGCAGCTTTTGTATTATTTAACTGTACCCATTCATTTAAGAAAAAAAAAAATCCTTATTTTCAAGATTTTCCACAATTAGTAATGTTTTGAGCTGCTTATTAAATGCATTTCATAAAAGTTTTCTAATGCAGAAGATAAACTATGCTGAAGATATCATACAACGTCTGATTACTCTACATTACTACAACCTGTTACCACTTTGCTCAGTTTTTCAGATGTGATTGTTCAGTGTTGTGGTAACTTAAGCTTCTAGAGGCCTAAAGCTAGGAGTTTTCATCTACCAATTTACATGGCAAATCTCACTCCATTCCCTAATCTTAAATCCTTGGTAGGCTTTTAAGAATAAAAGGCATAATACTCTTAAAATGATTTGCCTTTATCACAAATGCATAGATGGGAATATGAATTTTTGACAAGGTATCAGGCTTATGAGAACTTGTTGATACACATAACACATCTTGCTCCTATCATCATCATGCTGTCTATTTAATAATTCACATTTAAATACAAGACCTTAGTTGCCACTGCTCAGTAGGAATAAAATTAAGGAGATTTACATTTTTCCCACTGAGAAATCTGGAATGCTGTCTAGCATATTACCCATGTGTCTTTTAAACTTGTCAGAAATGCCTGTGCCATCATAACCCTCTGTCAGTCAGGAACTAAAATATGTATGTTGAAGCTACGTCTTCTACTAAGCAGAAACTTACCAAAATCACATGAGAAACCATTGTTACAAAAGACATCAAAAAGAGGTACCTTCAAACAGAGACTGCCAACTTACACTTGTATCCCGTGTATTTTAAATCTGTTCTACAATTTTCTTCGTTTTGCTGTTCTACCACATCATTTTCTCCTGTTTATGACTTTCATCCTACAAAGTGCTTGAAGAACCAGTAAGATGATTAAAGGATTGGAACATCTGTTATATGAGGAGGGGCTGAGGAAACTGAGATTCTTCAGCCTTGCTCAGGGGGGAACTTATTAATGTGTGTAAATACCTGAGGGGAGAAGTAAATAAGATGAAGTAAGAGACTTCTTCATATTGACCCATGACAGGACAAGAGGCAGTGTACAAAAATTGAAATGGAAATCCCATTTATACAAAACAGTTTTGTTTTTCTACTGTAAGGTGAAAAAACACTGGAATTGTTTGCCCAGTGAGGCTTTGGAATTTCCATCCTTGAAGGTTTCAAGCCCTACTGACAAGGCACTGAGCAGTCAGCTCTAGCTGATGTGCTATGAATAGAGATGCTGGGATAGACAGTCTCTTGAACCACCACCCAAATTCCCTTCCAAACCTGTCTCTGATTCTGTGAGGTATCCTGGCCTTGAGATTTTAGAACAACTTATGCTTTAAAGATGTGTTTCTGTGTATCCACCACAGATCTTGAAGCTTATTTTATCTCTCTGCACTTCTGAAAATTGTACTTGTATTTTTGGGAGAATTTTCAAATATTCTGAGGACAAAATTCTGAATATAAAACTCCCCTAATTCCCCACAAATAAAAGCTGCAGGTATTCTTGGCTTCCACAATTAACAGAAAGTTTATGTCTACATCTACATCAAGATGCTCCTCCTGATGTCTTATCTTGAACTGTTAGGATATTGTTTCACTAGACAATTCATTCTGAAAATGTGCAATAATAAACTGACATTTGCAGACTGCACAAGAGAATTTTATTCCAGAAGCACCTATACCTTGATGACAATCATGAAGGGCAAAGCCAAGGTATTAGTATTCAACAGACAAAACATAACCATGTCCTACTCATCCTGACAAACACTTGAAACAATTTGCAGATAGAAATTAAAACAATTGAGGCTAAAAGTCCCAAACAATTGATTTATAGTAAAACACACTATAATAGACGTTGTGATGATCTCATAAATCAATCATTCTAAACACAATAGTTTATTCTAATCTCCAAATTTTAAGAAAACTGTACCTTTGCTAAGGACAGGAATGCTCTATCAGCATATCTGTAAACAAGATCACCTGTAGCATCAGTTTAGCAATAGTCATGTACTCATTATAGGCTATTTACTGTAATCCAGGACCAGAGACACTTTAAAAACATTTGGGAACATTGGCTGTTCCCTGTGAAGTAATAACAGAACAAGTAGCTAGGAGCAGCCCTGTTGCCATTAGTGGGCCCAGTGCAATTCAGAGCCCCATGACCTCCCAGTGCCTGCCTTCTATACTAAAGCAGAGCAAAGACATTATGCTTGTAGGTGGTGAATGTCTGCTACAGACCACCTGATGAGAAAGAAAAGAGTCGATGAGGTCCTCATCAGACAACTGGAAGAAATCACATTTGCACGCACTGGTCCTCATGCAAGACAGTGACCAAACCAGTATCTGCTCAAAGAACAATGCAGCTGGGGGCACAAGCAACCCAGGAGGCTTCCACAGAGCACTGACAATTCCTTTCTGACAAAAATAACAAAGAGATGCTTTGCTGAATCTGATTCTTACAGAGAAGAACTGTTTGGGGCTGTGAAGGCTGGGGACAGCTTTCGCTGCAGCCAGGCTGAGACGGTGAAGCTGAGATCATGAGAGGTGGGAGTAAGGCAATAAAAGCACAATCAAAGCATTTATACAGGCTAGATTATCCTAATCAAATCCATGTGTCCTGATAGGATGCATTCACAAGCACTGAGTTAGAGGATGTGATGTTGCTCAAGGCAGCATTATCCATTAAAGATCATAGGTATCTGAAACTGATCCTGAGGACTGGAAGAAAGCAAATGTCATCCATCCTTGAAGGGCAAGAAAGAGGATCCAGAGAACACAGACTGGTCAGTCTCACCTCAATCACAGGGAAAGGTGAGAATGCAAATAGTCCTAGACATGAAGGAAAACAGGGTAATGGATTAGCCAGCACAGGTTTGTGAATGGTAAAATGTCCCGATCAGACCAAGAGCCTTCCATGAGGAGATGACTGGCTTGGTGGATAAAGGGACGTCACCTTGGCCTTAGTGAACCTTTCAGCACTGACTGTATGAACTAGATAAAGAAAAAGGTGGACTGAAACCTGGTAGAGCTGCCAATCTCAAAAGGTTGATGTGTGGATGTCTGCCATACCTCCATTCCTTCTCAGCATGTATCTTTCTATCCTTCCATGCTGTTCTTTCATGAGCGACCAATGTCATGGCCATGAGACAAGAGCTCAGCATTCATCACAGTACATACCTCTGATACAACACAGAGTCATCTGGAATTACCGATATTGACCAGGGAAAAATACAGCCATAGTGATCAAATAACCTGCAAAGTATATTGTTTATCAAATTGAAACAGACATTTCTTTTAAAAAAAAAAAGCACAGATTCATCATATCTAGTCATACTTCATACAGGGAGCTTGCTATATGTAAAGTTGCCTAAGAATAAGTTAGGCAGGGAAGACTAAAAGCCCTGTGTCTATGATTCGGTGTGTCCTTGCACTTCAGTTTTTTCTTCATCAACTTAATCTTACTTCCAGCTTAGGGGTAATTGGGCCCATGCCAAGCTCCAATACGAGTGCGTGTCCCTGTTGTACCAAATTTCATTATAGGGATACACTCAAGCATGCACTGTCTCTGTCACCTTGATCATCGTGTCAAGTACTGGACCTCCAGGATCCGTTCTGGTTAGCACCATAAGGCAAAATAGACAAGAGCCACTAGGTTTTCCTAGAAACCATTACAGACCAGTAGGATTCTATCATTCATCGGCTCTGAATCTGTTTCCATTTGCTCCAGATTATGTCTAAAAACTTAAATTATTAAGCAGCTACTGTATATGCTAAATAATTTAAGAACACATTTACCATTAGAGTAAGCTTCCTAGACTACCGTGTAAAAGTACACAGTCCTGATCCAAAAGCTGATCAAAATAAAACAAATTTTAGAAAGGAAAGAGCAGATCTACTTCTTTTTTAAATCTCTCTAGCTTCAGCAACTATGGAAGCAAACACAAAGAACATCTATCAGCACAACCTAGTCACACACGGGTCCAGAGCAAGCTGGGTACCATTTACTATAATACCTGACACTGTTTTTATTGTTATTTAACAAACCTGGCTTGATTACACGCAGTACAAATGTATCCATTCAGCAAATACAGCAAACACACCTTCAGCTGCAGTGGAAACATATCCTTTGAGAGTCCACCTGTTCTAAAGGGTCTGCAGTCTAGCTGCATGAAGAAAAGAATACATTATTGAGCCGGCTTTACAGCAAGAGTAAAATATTCTTGTTGCTTTCCTAAGAAATTTCTGATGCCAGGCACACAGACAGATATGACTGCCTAGGAATTAAACTTCCAACTTTCAAGTTTCAGTACATTGTGTTAATCATAACATTATTCTTCATCTGAATGTTCAAGACATGGATTTAAACCAGGAACCTAATCTCTGAGGTGAGGGATTTTATTTTGCATAAAATAGTTATATTGAGAACTAAACCTACACATTGTCTCATACTGCTGTTGCTACTAGATCCTGAAAATGATTAACCAAGTTACCTGCAGTCACTTTTAAAACAGGATCAGTAAGGAATTGAAAGGTAAGTCTCCAATCTTCTGGATGAGGAGAGTATGTAAAACATTTTACAAGAAAAAATAGTTGAAAGATAAAAGCTGGATTGGGTAGAATTTCATACGTCATCCAATACCCTATCCAGTTTGTGTATTTATATCTACAATTTTATACGCCTGCAAAATAGTAATGAAACAGAACATTGCTTTGATTAAATTTTTGCTTTCAGTTTTAGGCAGAATTAATGACCACTTAAGATGACAAAACATCAGTCCCATCAACTCATCTTTCTTTTTCTTATTAACAAACAACCCATGAATGAATGTGAATATTGCTATTTACACAGCCCAATCCCACACAATGCTGACACAACTTCCTGGAACAAGTTATTTTTATGTCTCCATGATGTAATTAAATGTACTTCTACCAGTGTTGTGATGAAGAAGTTGTTGGGCAATATACATCTAGTATTGATAGACTGCATTACAGTTACAAATTCATTATTAAAAAGGAAATAAAAATGCACAGTTAAGCTCATTTCCAAAGCAACAGTTAAACAGTAGCAGGAAAAGGAATACTGCCTCACTATATGTTTGTAATCAACTGAAAATACTTTTCGTGCCAAATAAAAGAATGCTATTACAGATTCAAGCACACACATATTGTACTCTGCAGCTAGGTTATAGTTAACATTTTCATCACTGCACTCCGTGCAGCATAGCTTAGTACTTGTAGTCTGGAGATGCCTAATCTTATTCCACAAATACTACAACCTCCCAACAACTAGGAGGGAAGATGTGACACATGAGACACCACCAGTGTCCACAGTGCATTAGTAACTGAGCAGACAAGTGTTGTTCCTTTTAACTCCTACACTAGATTTCCTACACTACACTATCTAATAAAAAATGTTCTGGAAGCACGTGGACACAGTTAAGAACTGAGGTTATCCTCTGCTTTATTACAGCTCTTAGTTCAGAATCCACAGAGACTGCATTTGAATCCTGCAGCTGTCACGTTATCTTCGAGCATATAGTTAGGTTGTGGTGAACACTGCACATGGAAAAATGCCCATTTGAATACACCACATCTCCATCCCTTTTTCTAGATCCCGCCCTGCACCTTCCAAGAACAGGATATTTACGTACTAAGTACCTCTTCTGCCGTCTACAATACCTCAATACTTTGTAAGCACCCAAATGGACTCCAGTTCACAATGCCCCATTCCACTAATGACATGTGAGAGCAGATATAAGAATAAAGTTTCCACACAAGACTCAGACATTGGTCTGGAAGGAAAAATGCTTACATGAGGAATGCTGGACTGCCTACATCCCTACAGATTCCACATCAACAAAAATAACAGGCACCTGTTTGCTCTATTCCCAAATGAGCGCTGTTGGTAAACCCACACATCTCTTAGGAGATTCCAGCCCCCCCCAAAACAAACAAACAAACACACACAAACCAGTTTCACTTGATAAAATTGCCAAACATGATTTTTCAGATCTCATTTCTCTATGAAAGAAATACATTCTGTTAGACATGAGTAGGTGGAAGCGAAACATCTACAAGACTCCTGCACAAAAAATAAACAATCTGTTTGGAAAAAGTTGTGCATTAAATACTTTCCCAGTTATTGGGCAATGCTCACAACTGTACACACAGTTGGATTTCTACACTCACTGATTTAAGTACAAATTTGTGTCCAAGATAAACATAAATTCTTATTTTTTTTTAGTTCATTCAAGTCTTGAGTAACCTCCGTGGGATAGACCGCTTAAATACATTTAAGAGAATTCAGCCACAGTATTAAACATAGTAAAAATTATTATGAATCTATTTTCCCTTTACCTTTTTCATTCTAGATATTAATGGAAAATGCAGTGTTTGGACTCCTGTATTAAATGATTGTGGAGGCTTTTTGAAAACGTGAGTATAAGACAGCTCTTCACAGATTTTTTTAAACTAAAAATGGGTAGGCTGAGATTAGATATAAGGAAGACATTCTTCACATGAATGTGGGGAGGCACTGACACAAGGTGCCCACAGAATGCCCCATACCTGTAGGCATTCAAGGACAGGTTGGATAGGATCCTGGGCCCTTACCCAGGGTGAGGTGTTCCTGCCCACTGAAGGAGTTGGAACCAGATGGTTCTTAAGGTCCCTTCCAATCCAAACTATTCTGTGATCCTGTGATTACTTGCAAAATAAATGGAAGATGCTCACTTAAGTTGGACTTTCTTCTATAAGAAAGAAACTCTTGTGGAAAGCTGATCTTGGACCATTCTGAACCCTAGCTAGTTTGCTTTTATCAGTCGGTAAAACAACACTTTTTTTATATGTTTATTTTCTAAGAGTATAAAATATAAACGGAGAAGGGTTTAATATAGAACAAATGGGGAACAGCATTTTTATACAAAACCAAACGGCCAAGCACATATCTAACCTACATTGAGACCAATATGTTATATAAATACAATGCATAGTTCCTCTTTGTATCCAAAGGAAATCTTTTGCAGGGCTTGAGGAGCATCTGTTGCTTTACTTTCCCTATACTTTCTGATTACTATCAATCATAAAAGGATACAAAAACTCATTTAAAATTTAAATGAGCAAGTAATTCAAGGGACCATGTCACACCCTTATAAATTGATGACAAACTAGATATGCTATTTCTGAAAATGTCTCATCTGTTTAATAGTACCCTACAACCTTCCCAATGTACCTGTTACTGGATTCTGCTTTTACTGAAATAGCAATTTGAATCCTAGGGAGTGTTCAAGTAATCATATGAAGAACATTCTCTGCTAGGGTTGTGTACCAGTTTAACAACCAAATGCTGCAGTAGACTGACTGTGCAAACTACACTGTAACACATACGGAGTCAAAAAGATCCCTGAGAGCATCTAATTTGAGATGTGAACAAACAAACGCACAAAGAAATCAATGCCAGACTTTGATGTATTCTTGTCCATCTGAAGTTCAATCGACCACTTGGACTGTTATCATCATTCTCCATTTCCAAAATTATCAGCGCTGAGGAACCCACCACAATAATTACTAGTTTCAAATAGTAAAAATAAACCAACCCTTAATTGTGTCTCTTACTACCTCACTCACTGAGATATAGTCACTTGACTGTTCATACTTCAGGATTGAACTGCTTTTTAATATCAGCTACTTTCTCTCAAATGTTTCTATTTAGTAAACAAAACAAAACAAACAAAAAAAAAGGATGATTTGCTTAGTGCCTAGAAGTGCCATCTTAGATTTACTTTCACTAAGCTGAACTGATAGTGTGCGCAGTCTTATGTGATAAAGTATGTGTCCTGAACCCCATATCATTCTTATAACTCTTCTATAGATTCTTTTCAAGTTTTCAGCATCTTCCTCAAAGCTGAATTGCCAGAACCAAGTTCAGTATTTGAGCAGTGTTCACACCGCTCAGAACCACAGAAGCACTGTAAGTCAGCAACTCCTTGATATTCCTTCTGCCCATTAATCCATGACTACCTTTGTTCTTTTGTCACTCCTTGACATTGGTGGACTAATATATAGTGACCCTTCAAAACCCTTTCAGAAGTCTGTGCTTTATGCCAAAAGAATAAGGCACTCTGCAAGTAGAACCTACAAATATTTTATTCATACGTGATTTCTCTTTTGCTCTTTTCCTATTCCTCTATTTTATTATTTCAGATCTTTCAAGAGATCTGGAACATGCACGTGGAAATCTGCTAGACTTCTATTTAAATTCCTCTAACAGGATACTTAATTATATTCAGATAGATTATATTGATTTTAAAATTATCCCCATGTTTTGTTTTGGTTTTTTTTTTTCCTGTTGCCTCCCTCGTGAACATCTAAACACCGCCTAATTATTTCTATGTTGGTAGGTTATCAGGGTTATCAGGTTATCACGGGCCTAGAAGGCACACACTGCAACCTTCTAGTCAACTCTGTTGCAGAGAGAAAGCTTTGGAAATTGTACCACAGAGCCCATCTACATAAGATACAGAATAACCAAGCTATTTCTCTAGGATTCAGTGTCTGAAAACAACAGCCCAGTACTAGGAAGTTTTCCCGTCTTTCTGGACAGTTTTCATTTATAATTTTTTTTTCTTCTTACCTATAAGATACTTCACATGAAAAATGCCACGGTCGGTATCTTGTGCAACAGAGTAAGAACGATGCTAGTCTGAACCCATTTAAACTTAGCTTTTCTAGTAAGAAGTAATTGCTGCCTGGCTAGCACTGACTCAGTGGAACTATTTTACATGCTCCATATTAAGTGAGGTTTGTCTTCCAGGGAAGCGATCTGAATTCCAAGGAAAATATTTAGAACTTCATACCAGAACTCGTACTCTATATTCTGCTCCACAGTCCTCCTGTGACTTCTTTTAAGTTTACTCAAATTTCTTCTTACTCTGAAGTCTATCTTCTACCTTGAGTTCTGGTTTGTTCCTTGTACTTGTGAGATGAGCAAGGACAAGCACAATGAAACAAACAAATAAATAAAAAGACTAAATGCTGGATATGAAACCCTGCTAACTCAGAAACACAGGTGTTACAGAGAAAAGCACCAGGTTAAGACATCAAATCCAAAAGACTGCAAAAGTTTACACTAACAGCCATCTCAGCCCCCGCCCCTCCCGAAAATATTTAGCACCTACTTGCTTAGAGGAAAGCACTTTCGATAAAGGCACTTAAGTCATTAAACCCAGTGGTCTCTGGGACAGGCAATTAGGTAGTATACACTGCGATGCAGTTCACTTCTGCAAGGATCTTTTACCTATACTAATCCTTCAGATTAGTATCATGCAAACACCTGATCTACTGCCTTTCCTCTAGAGAAGGAAAACAGCTTAGCTTATCCATCTCCTCCAGCATCTGTGCATGATCCAGAGAAGAGTACAAGCTGCTAAAGCAACTATTCCATAATAGAAATCTCACTCTTTGTTAGCAGCACTTGAAAAGGCTTTGGGGCTTCGGCTCCGCTCTGATTCTGGGTATACTAGACTGATTGCTTCTGGTACGTAGTGAAAAAGGACAGCAACTTTGCAGTCAGCAGTTAGATATCTCTGCACTGTTTAGCTCTACAGCTCACATGGAATCACTGCATCCATATATTTGGTGTAGCACCAGGGATTAATGCACGCAGAGCTGGTGACTTCCAAGTGAGTGCTGTTCACATTAACATCACAAAATGAGCACTGATGGAGTATCAGGCTTTTTAGCCACTGCTTAAAACGTGCAGCCTGCAGAATACATAGATAGAAGTGATCGAGTAAAAGAAAAGTTGCTATTGTTTAGTAGCTAAATTAGCATACGGGAAGACTCTTTCTGTAACACTCTTCTCAAATACTTGTCTGAATACTCATGATCACCGATGCCAAAATATTACCACTCACTTTTAGAGCAGCGCAGCACTGAGCTGCCTGACTTCCCCTGGTTACAGAATGCTCCAGCAGCACAGGCTCCCGACACATCTTTCGGCACACGATGCTCAGCTATGCTTATGCTATTCTTAGTGGTAGGAAAGCACAGGAATCAACATTTATCTGTCAGTTGCTACTTCTGAGGAGTGATTAGGCTTATCTCTGTGAACACGGTAAATCTCACTCCCTGCAATAAGCACTACCAGTGCCATCCCACTCAGCAAGGTATAGAGGAAAAGCTCTGTACCATCCAGCTTTAAGCACTATGGGTTTTCAGCACACAGTTACATTAGTTCTTCCCTATATTCTGCCTGTTTCTTCCCACAGATACCATGTGCAGACCTCATCCATGAGATCACTGTCACCACTCTCCAAGTTGCAGCTTGTTTCCTTAATAAAGTATTTTATTGACTCTTGTTTGTTTGAGAGACAAGAAAGGCTGAGTGCTGAATCCCAACACAGTGAGATCTGTCTGTTCTGTAAGCTGGCTGGAAACTGCTGTGGTGTTACCATGGCACTGAGCCACAGCTAGCACTACCTTAGTGCTGCTGACCACAGGCAGGGATGGATCTCCCCTGCTCCTTGAAGCTCAGGTAGCGTGAGCTCTCCACCGCTAAAATCCCACAGATGTACCTTAACACAGATTTACTCTGAGGAATAATACAGAAACTTTGTGCCTCCAAACAGTATACCTTAAGGTACATAAGTACCTTATGGAAAAAACAGTACCTGCATGACTAGCACCCCTCCCTGAACTTATTTGTCTATTGTCTAAATAGACAAATGCTTTTGTCTAAACAGACAATCTGTGGGCAAAGCAATCTCTTACATGTCTCCATGAAATCAAACTCAGCTGAATCCCATGGCTAGATGGAGTCTTCTGAAATTGATATAACTTCAGCAAAAAATAAATAAAAAAAAAAATTCAGACTCCAGCAATCCAAAATAAAATCTGTCCCAACAAATAGTCACTGAGCATGCAAGATGGGCAGAAATTAGTGATCCAAGGTGGCATATCCTAAGCAGGATATAATTCTTCATCTTCCTTCCTTAGTCTGAGCACATTCTATATTCTTCAGACAAATCCAACTGATAAGTCTCCAATTCATTCCATAAACACTTTACACCAGTACCATGAACAAGAGGATGCTGCGGAAACAACTTTCGGAGAACAGAATTTACAAGTACAGTAACAGATAAACTATGGTCATGTCAATAGCCTAAACCATGAAGCATCCTAATTTTAGTCATTCAGTCTTAAAATTGTTACATTAGAACTGCCCAGTTTTTACATTTGGCAGCCTGCTATGCTCAAAATACAGGAATTCCACTGCAGCGGGTACAGCTCCACACTGTTGGTTAGCAGCAGCTTGACTTCCACACCCACCAAGCACACGTCACATGAGTGAATAAAGAGGATCAACACAAAACAATAATGCTTCAAGGGAAAAGATGTTCTTCACCTGCTGTTCTCTCTGCTATTTGCTGGTAGCAGAGGATAAAACGAGGCTTAAGAAGTTTGCTACCTGATGGTCTTGGACTCCAGCCCTTCCCAATTACTACCCCATCTACTTACTCAACCTCCGTCTTCACATTTCCCTGTGCCTAGGGATCCTGATAGTTACCAGCTTCCTCCATTCTCTGATATTTGCAAACAGACACCACTCGCATTTTTCACCTCACTGCAGAGCTGTTACCTCTTCCTCCTTCATGAGGGCTGTACCTCAGCACACAGCCAATTTCTTCCCTTTCGCTATTTGTATCAAAGTGCATATTGGGATTTGAGGACGAACAATTAAGGGGAAAGCTCCACTTCTGCTTGGCTGTAGGTGCCTCTGGAACATACAGCTGCCAAACTCTTCCCGGAACATACAAAAACAACTCAATCTTTTTTTTCAAAGGCTCATACTTTGATCAAATACTGTTCTATTTTCACAGGCAGTCAGCCCTTAAATGAGGTCTAAGAGAGGTGCAGCCAGGCTCCACCTCTTCCGGTCACACAGCTGAATTTCCTTCACCTGTGCTCCCAGGGCTGACCGGGTCCTTTCCCAAGTGTTCAATCAGTGGTTCAGGCCGTGACTCAACAGTTTCCGTACAGTGATATATCAAAAGACTTACGATTGAAAGCTGAAAAATATTGGTTTGATTAAGCAGCCCTCCAAAATCACTTTGTAAGCAGGGAAATTCTACAGCCAGAATCAACCAAGAGTACTTAGTCAAAATACCATTTATATCACATAAAGGCTCTTTTGTCTCTGCAGCAACGACTGATGATTCTTCAAAGAAGTAAATAACAATTTTATAAAACTGTGAAAGAAAGAAAAATCCTTAACTTCATTCAATCCACACATATTGGCTATTAAGAGCTGATCTTCCACAAAAAGAACTGTTTTCATTATGAAAACAATCAAAAGCCTGGTTCCCTACACACTCCATTCTTCTTCTAGAGGGAGGAGACAAATATAATCACACTTCCTTTAATTAGTGGTGGTATTTCTCTAAGAATGATTCAAGTCATCAAGACTTTTCTCCTCTTATCTTGAGATCAACTGCTTTTTTGTGGCAGAGAGAATTTATCTGTCTGTCAGATCTGATCAGCAGCAAATAACATTGAAATCTGCCTTCAGAATATATTTAATGTTTGGATTCTGTTACTGTAATGTGCTTTGTTAGTGCACAAAGATTCCAACAGATACAACACAATGCAAAAAGTCATCTGAAAATTGCACGTGAGAAACTTAAACAGATAACCCAAACACATTTCACATCCCAAGGGAAAGTGATAGTTTCTCTGAACATGGACTGTAATAATCTAATAAACAAGCCATCAAATCCAAAGCAAATTAATCAGGCAATGTTATTGTACCAGTGCTGTTAAAAAGAGGAACCAGAACTAGGAAGCACAATGGGAAGTCTTCCGCTACTGAAAGGAACTCCAGTGTCTCTACACACAGCTTTACATACATCTTCAGATTCAGGAAATTAATAGCTTGTTTTCAGTCATGTAATCAGTATTACATTGTATTATTTTGTCAGCAACTGGTAAGGAGACTGAGTGTTAACATTTGGAGAGCTTCTTTTATGACTCAAGCCTTGCTATTGATCAAGGCCAGCAAGTGCTGCCATTGTAGTAACAAAGCTACAAGAGAAATTATGACCTTACAAATACTTTCAAATCTGCAGGTACCTCGTTTATGCATCACAAATTCAGAAACTGTGAAAAAATGCAGTGATTAGAAGAAAGCCAAGACTGGAAACTGGGACTACTGCATAACAGCATCTTTTTCATGGGTTAGGACACTCAGTGGGAACTGCAAAACAACTGGAGAACAATACATATCACAGCCTATGTTCCTGACTTGCAATTATTTTACTTCCCTGATTTATCCTCACTTTTATATGACTGAAAGCCAAAATGAAATGTCTGTAGACAGATGGAAACATAAAAATTAATGCAACTGTGCCCTCCTATATTTATCCTATCTCTATGAGTACATACCAAAATACATGGATTTCTTATATGATGGCATAAACTTTAAAAAATGCAAATGTTAATGCCTATGAAAATGTTCTATTTTATAATTCTAAAAAGAAATCTTGGATATTCTGCTTCTGAAAATTAGTTTGTCAGCTGCAGCCACTGTCTGATAAAAAGTCAAAAAATCATCAGTGATCCTACAACTACAAGATCATAGCTGTTGCAAATGGACCTGGGTACTTTTTTTGTTTGGTTTGCTAATATGGAATTCATTAGTCCTGGCTGAGACTGCTACAGAACAATGACACCAGTTCAAAAGATGTATTCAATGGACAGTCATGCTTCCAAGGATCACCGTAAAGAGAAATGAATGTAAATTTATGAGTTAACCCTATGCTGTAAACCCATATGTTCCCTATACTCTGATGGAGTGCCAATGTGAAATCACCCTTATAATTACAAGTTGAAGATAATTTGGCCCTCCATCATCTACTTATATCACTTGGGACCTCATGGAAGAAGTCAGCTGTAGCAAACTCACCTATCTATATGTTCAGCATAAATAACCTCCATCTCCTCACCTTTGCAAAAGGAAGTTCAGGTGTGTAAAGAAGTGCGTGATTCCAATTCCACAGCTGAACCAACTTCTACTTGTGGCACCATGGGGTGTTTTGGCTACAAAGGAAAATCACGTTTTTTATTTTTGAAGAAGGTCTGGAAGATAATATAAAAAGATTGAATAAATAAACTACAACCAATCTGTGCCTTACAGAAGGTCATCACTAGGACTGTTCTCATTCCCATGACATTTAAGAATTCCTACAAGATTTTTCCTGCTGAACTATGTTAAAACAATACTGAAGTTTTATTTCTCCTAGAGCTTGTTTTTGCTTTTGGTGGCATTCATGGTCTCCTTCACATGAGCTTCGCAATAGTCACAAAAATGTGAGTTTAGATTTGTTATTCTCTTTCATTTGTACTGTTGTCTACTTGGTCTTATTTTACTCATAGTGGTGGTCACTGGACAAATGTTCTATGAAAACTGCAAAACTTTTAAAAAACTGTTGGTTTGTTCACTTTTTCTATGCACTGGGATAGAAATACAATAGAGATTCAGGCAAAAACATCTAAACCAGATTTTATTCTTATTATTTCCATTGAGACTGGAAGCCAAATCAACCAGGAAACCAAAGTGCTGAAATTTTTACCATCACAGCAGGAATGACAAAGTGTTCCCCAAAGGTCACAGTACAAAAACTAAGCTGCAACAGGTGAACCAAACAAATGCGCAGGGCAGAGTTGGGAAGATGGGAGTGAGAAGAAGGATGCAAGCAATTCTATGGTAATTACATACTCTGACCCTCCCTGCTGGTATCAGATTTTACTCTCTGATTCAGCTGTCTGCTATCCATACTGAGCCACAGATTTTTCCGAGAAGTAGGTAATTGCCAGAAAGTTGCCAGAAACAATGCATCTTTGTCAGAAAATAATTTTGTAAAGCTGCCATCAGTAATATGCATAGAATGAATCATACCAATGAATCAGGATAAAAAGACAGTTTCACCATTTAAGTCCCACCACTGTCTCTCTGTGCATCTACAGTAGTGACTTGCTGTGCAGGAAGAGTTCTTATTGACAAGAATTTGCTTTTAGTAGAAATGCTATGACTGTGATGTAGCTCTCCTCCTCCTGGAAAAGCCAGCACTGGCACATGGGGAGTCACCAAAAACACCCCATTTGACGTGTTGGATAGTGTAGAAACACACACATGAAGAATGAGGGCCTTCAGTAGCCCCTGCTCAGTGCCCTCATGGCACACTCTTTACAACAGCCAGAGCAACCCCAGCCGCCAGGGTAGGCTCAGTGTGACCCACTGCAACCAACCGCAGCCTGCTGCCTCCTCCCATCTGCAGAAGAACCTTAACAAAGTGAAGATCCTTCCAATACCTTTTCCTCTCATCTTTAAATTGTTCTGGGACAGAAAAGCTTATTTTCATTATGTCTTTTATGAAAATAAGATGGTTACTAACGCTAACAGCAAACTGGCAGGTTGTTTTTTAATTTCAGCCAAACCTAAGAACATACAAAAAAATGACAAACAGAGGAAGAAAATTCTTCCCCAACAGGAAATAAATGACTGATGAGCAGTAGCAAATGACCAGTTTGGCCAGATGTTAGGAAATTTGCTGAGACATAGATGAATTCAGCTATTAATATGGGACAAATGGTTTTAGTTTTAGGTAACCAGCCAGATTTATGCATTTCACATGCAAGAACTAACAGTGGCAGCTGTTGAGACCAGAATGGTCAAGTAACACAACGTATCCTTCATTCCAGAAGTGCCCCACATCAGGCAGAGGACAATTTTTATTTTATAAACAACAATTAAGATGGAGTGGGTATCGGTGTTGTTTCCCACATGCACCCATGCGGCTTTCATGCAGCCTGGTCACTGCCTGTGCCGCACCTGCTCTGCTCACTGCCAGCTTCAGCCTCTGTCAAGCTGTACTTTTCATGGCACTACACTTACTGGAAAAAAAAAAAACATGAGAAAAACACGGTAATCAGAGAAATAAGCTTCCCTGTAGGAAGTAGCCAAGGCACTATTGTTCAACATGCAAGAACAGAGCGGCTACAACTCCAGTAACGAAGTGAAACAAAGAGATACAGCCTTGTTGTAGGGTCAACTTTTTTTCAACTCAGTAATTTTCATGGTATTTTAAAACCCTACTTGAAGCTACTAATAGAAACCTCTTCAACTGCAACAAACGTTTCAAATTGAGGATTTGGTGAGCAAAGCACCCCCAGGCAGATGTGTACTTGGTACCAAGCTTGCACTAGAAAGCTGAAGAAAAGATTCTATTTTCTCAACGCCAGCAGAATGCCATAAAATCACAGACTGAGAATGGTTTGGGTTGGAGGGGATCTTTCAGATCATCCCATTCCAACCCCCTGCTGTAGGCAGGGACACCTCCCTCTAGACCAGGTTGCTCACAACCCCATCCAGCCTGGCCTTGAATGCTTCCAGGGAGTGGACATTCACAACCTTGCTGAGCAAGGTTGTCTTCCAGTGTATCATCACCACCCTCACAGTAAAGAATTTCTTCCTAATATCCGGTCTAAATCTACCCTCTTCCAGTTTAAAGCCTTTTCTTATACCATAGTTATTAAACCATGTCCTACACTGTAGTTCAAACTTTGCATGTGTGAAGCTGTATCTATCTAGAGAAAACCTTTAAAGCTTAAACTGCAGAGAGGAAAGCACCTAATTTATTTAATATTTTTTTTTCTTTTTTCTTTTTTTTCATTGGGACAGTAACCATTCATTCATCTCCAGCCAAGAGAGCTGGAAGGAGTGTCCGTGAAAGTGCTGCAGCATCAGCCTTTCAGCGCACAAAATCTGCAAAGCAGGTGTATCACAGACCATTTTCTGGGCAAAGTGTCATTCATTTCAAATAAACACTGTGTATCGCAACATAACAAAACTTTGGCATCCCAGGATGCAAAGTGCAGACTGTTCCCAAAGTTGCTGCTTGTCAGCCCTAACAGTGGCACCACGCAGAAGCAACCCTCAAGCAATCTGTTTTACCTCAATTCATTTGCACTCTCTGTGGGCTTACAAGTGAACTCTAGAATTTTTCACTTCTACTTTCAAGCCCACGGTGCACACAGAGCAGTGTGCCCACTGACAGCGTTACCTGCTGCTGCATTCAGGTGGGCTCTATCTGCGGGCACACAACATGCTACAGACACCATAGGTTTGTACCTCTTTGAAAGGAAATCAGATAAAAAAGGTTGAATGCTGACTGACTGCTGATTTGAACGCCCAAATAGAATGCCACTGGCTCCTGTCTGTTGGTTTGGCCACCCCACAGACCAGCAGTGTGTCCAGCTGCACACAGCCCTAATGTGGGTAAGCACAGAGCCTTCTGGCTGCAGGGAGCTACAAACCACGCCACGAGTGCTGAAGTAACAGTTCTGCTACGCTCAGCTGCTCCAACTCTGGAATGAATGAATGCTACAACACTGTTTGTCAAGGGACAATGCACCCAGATCAAACCAAACCAGCAACACATCCTTTCTCCCAACAGCAACAAATACCAACCCATTCCATGGCTGATTCATTTCCCTGTTCCTGTTTGGATTATGGCTGGTGGTACAGAACACACAGCTAGGTAAAGGATCCCTGATGCCCAAGGCAACAGACAGGCCTAGCAGCAAGATGCTCGATGATCCTCACATGCTTTTATACTTTGAAACCACCTGTCTGTGAAGCTCCTCCTCCGCTCTGCAACCTGTGCCTTCACTTCTGTGCTGGGGCAGATATACCAAGAGAGCAAAGAGGAGTGAATCTCACGAAATCCGAGCACTGCCTCTGTGCAGGGAGAGATAAACACGTCAAAGAAAGTGGGAAATGGAAATTCAACTCTGGAATCAAATCAGGGTTGAAAGAAAAGCTATATATAGAGCCAGTCTTAATCCCATTTGAACAGCAACAGGCAGGAGGATCAGGAACAGGACTCCATCTAGGTGCAACTCCAATGTGTTTGTTAAACAAACGGGTTTCATTTGTTTTCCAAATACCTATTTATGTATTTACTCTAATGCAGGCTAAGTATTTTTGCTTAACAAAACTAAACAAAACAAATCCCAGACTGAAAGGATCTGGCTTCTGTCTCTGGCTTTAGGCTATGGACACGGTGCGATACCGTTTCAGGTGTTTGGTTTGGTGGAGGTGGGCTTTGGCGTGTTTGTTTAAATCCGAACTTCATCCACTTCGATTAGCGCAGTTCCTCAAAGCCCCTCAGCAGCACCCTTGGCGGACTCAGTGCAGAACGAGGGCCGCCCGGCGCAGCCGACGCGGGGTGCTCAGCGTCCCCAGAGCGCGGCACAGCCCCGCGACTCCCGCACGGCCCCGGGGACTCCGCACCCACCGGCCCCGCGCGGCTCTGCCCCCGTCCGCAGCGACCGCGCGGCTCCCCCCGCGCGTGTGCACGAGATGATTCACCCGCGTTTATTTCATGGAAGCGATGATTCATTCAGCCGGCTCCGGATCGCGTTAACGCACCGCACGCGCACAGCACGGATGGAAAAACCAAGTTCTTAAACTTTGCGACGCTCCAACGTTTATTTCTTTTACACCGGAGCGGGAGGAACGACGAAGCCCGCCGGGCGGAGCCCCGCGCCGCCGCACGTGGGGTGGGGGCAGAGGGCCGAGCCGGGCCCGGTACCTGCGGGGCACGGCCCCGTCGCGCGGGGCCCGGCGGCTCCGCTCCCTCCGCGGTGACATCTTACATAACGCGGAGCGCCGCACCGCCGCCGCGCGTCACCCGGGGACGGTGCCCCGCACGACGGGCGCTCCGGATCTCCGCGCGCCGCAACGACCCTGGCGGCACCGCCGTCCACTCGGGAGCCCCGCGCCGCCCCGCGCTCGGAGAAAGTTACTCGGCGGCCGCGGCGCGAGCTTGGCGTCACGTCCCACAACTAGTTATGACACGGGATCCCACCGCGCCCGCACCTCGCCGCGCCGCCCCGCCCGCCGGGCCCTTACCTTCCCCTGCGCGGCACCGCGGGTGCGTGCGGAGCGGGGAGCGGTGCGTGCGGCAGCGCGGGCGGCGCCGGCGGAGGGCGGGCGGGGGCGGGGAGGGCGCTCGTGGCGGTTGGGCGGCGGGAGCGCGCGCCTCGCCGGAGCTGTCGGGCGGCGGGGGAGGCTGCGGGGCGGCGCGGGGAGCGGGCGGGGGGGGGCGGAGGAGTTTCCCGGGGTTGTTTACGCATCGCCGCCCCGCTCGGTGCACGCACATCGTTCTCTGATTGGACACAAACTGGGGCGCGGCCCGGCGCGGGCGCGGCAGCACCGGCGGCGCGCGGAGCCGCTCGGGCAGCCCCCGCCGGGCCGCGCCGCTGTACGGCTACGGGCACGGCTACGGGTCCCGCCGCCGCCGCCGCCCCCACCGCCTCCCGGCGCGGTTCTGCGCACGCGCAGAGCTGTGGCGGGGGGGGGGGGGGGGGGGCCGGCGGCGCATGCGCTCCTGCGGCCGCGCATGTCTGCGAGGGCGGCGGGCGCCGCTCTGCCCGTTCGCTCTGCGATCGCTGCGTGCGCGCCCGGGTGGGTACTGGCGGAGGTGTGAGCTGCGCGTCGCTCTGGCGGCGGCGGCTGCTGCTCTCCGTCCCAAGCTGCGGGAGCGGGGCGGCCCCGTTGTCCCGGCAGGTGCTTTCGCCTGGGTTGCGGAACGGGGCGGGTGCGTGTGCGGGTGCCCCGAGCGGCGCGGGGCTCGGCCGCCCGCTGAGACGCAGCTCCGGGCTGCGAAAGCGCTGGATGTTATCTCCTCAGCTGGTTCTTTCCGCTGAATGGGCTGTAACTCATTTTATCCGTGGTAATTTCCGGCGAAATGCTTATTTTAACGGAGAGTGTGTAAGAACTCTGTGACATCACTCGTGCTCGTTAATTCTAATTAAGCAGCTTCTCACCGTTACATCCCACAGTCGTCAGTAACAATAAACAAAATATCAAAACACAAGATATGTGCCATGAGAGCTCTCGGCAGCAGGAATCCCCACCGTGCACTACAGGAGTTCCCCTGACTCATCCGTAAGCGAGTAACCTCCATCAACTTCCTCTGAAATTCAGTGGTACAGCACTCGGCTTCTGCATGCTGTGACAGAACCACCGCTGTTCCACCTCCAGTGTGAGGTCTGGGCTGCAGCCCCCTGCGCTCAGCAGCGGTCGCACTGCGGATGGTCAGTGGCTGCAAGGCACCCGCCTGCAAGTCTGACTTGTGCTCCTGAGCAGTTCTGAAGGATTTGCTGTAATCTACCCGGGATCCTTTCCGAATGGCATTCCATTAAAAAAAAAAAAAAAAAGAAAGAAAAGAAAAGCATTATCTAGGGAAGAGTTCTCTTCGGCCTGCTTACTGGTATTTGCAAGGGATGGAACACCTCTCCTGCAAGGATTCCCTTTTACTGAGAGGAGCTGGGGCTGTGCAGGCTGGGAAAGAGAAGGCTTTGGGGGAGACCTGAGAGCGAACTTTCACTATCTAATGGGAGTCTGTAAGAAGGAAAGGAACAGATTCTTTAGAAGGGTTTGTTGTGACAGGACAAGGGGAAATGGTTTCAAACTGAAAGAGGGGGGATTTAGATTGGATATAAAGAAGGAGTTGTTTACGCTAAGGGTGTTGAGTCGCTGGAACAGTTTGCCCAAAAAGGCGGTGGATGCCCCATCCCTGGAGACATCCAAGGTCAGGCTGGAGGGGGCTCTAAGCAACATGATCTTGCTGTAGATGTCCCCTGTTCATTGCAGGGGAGTTGGACTAGATGGCCTTTTATGGTCCCTTCCATCTCAAAGATTTTATGGTTTGTTTTCCTTCCCTTCAGGCCTGGAAGCACTGTCCAGGTTGTCTCCATTTAAGATGCTTTAGTATCATCTGACTGGGTCACAACAACACATTTATTTAGACACCAATGTGCACTGTCAGGAACTGGGTATTTTAAGGATTTGTTGGCCAGACCAGTGTTCATCTTGACTGTCAGGTCAGCTGTTGGTTATAATTGGATTTGTGATAATCAGCCAGATTTTTATCAGAACTGTGCATTCAGCTCCTTTGAGTTTGTACTTAGTGGGTGTCACACAACGCACAGAGTTTTCAGAGAATGAAGAGAAACTTCACTGAAAATAAACTGAGATGTTCATACTTTAAGCAATTGCATCAGGTATGCAGAAAACTGAGACAGCTCTGAGCTGTTTTACCTGGGTCCTACTGTTAAAGTTTTCATTTTGTTGTTGTTGTTTTGTTTCTTCCAACTATAAGCTTTAACTTGCGAAAGAGAATCACAGAATCATTTGAATTGGAAGGAACTTCTAAAGGTCATCTAGAATTAAGTCTTGAAGTATGAAAGAACAGATCCACAGAGATGCAGCACTTCTCATTGCAGCTGTTTATCTGAAAATAGGACAAAGAACAAATGCTTTCCCAGTCCCTCCTGTATTTGAACACACTTGAGCTCTCACAATGATTTTACTGGAAAATTAAGCCTTCGTTAAAACACCTGAGATCCCTGCTTCTGGGAGCTGTGCCAGGGGAGGTTCAGGTTGGATATCAAGGACGGGTTCTTCACAGGTTCTTCACTGGTCAGTCACTGCAACAGGCTCTCCAGGGCGGGTCATGGCCCCAAGGTTCTGGAGTTCAAGATGTGGGTTGGAACTGCTCTCAGTTATATGGTCTGATTTTTGGATGGTCTTGTGTGGAGCCAGGTGTTGAACTCAATGATCCTTATAGGTCCCTTCCAACTCAGGATATTCTGTAATTCTATGACAGCACCAAACAGTAACAACTACATGGCTGTCTGCCCGTGGTAAACAATCGATGCCTACACTGGAGTCATGGAAGAAACCCTACCAGTAGATACAGCTATCCAAGCTATTGTCAAAGTAGAAGTTGTATCTACTGGTGTTGGTCTGGACATGGCAGGACATGACTCAGAGCATATCTGATGTCTGTAATAAGACAGCAAGGAGGGCATGCAGTAAAATCAATACAAAATAATTAGGTATTAAGGTTCATCTCCCTGAATATTCTGTCTACGTAAGTGATGGTTATGGGCTTCCCCTTTCAAGGTCTGCTTCACAACCATGAGGATCACAGATTTAAACGTAAGTACATGCATGTAATACCTCCAAAGTAATACCTCCTATTTACTTCAATGGAAGCTATAACTGATATAAAGAACACAATATCACTATTTGATGGAGCAAATTCTCAGCTACAAAACACTATTTTTCAAAATTATCACCACCGTTAGCTATGCATTTTTGCCAGCCATGAACAAGAGCCTGCATGCCACGCTCATAAACATCTGTACCAGCAGAGGTGACCCACTTTTGCCACTGCTGAAACTGACCACGCACTGCCTCACTGTGCTCACATCCACTGTTTGGGTACCATAAATATTCAGAAAGCATCAATGAATGTCAGTGGGTGTCATTTTTTTCCATATGAAGGAACTCAATGACACATCTTTTCTTCACACACACTTCAGTGTCATCTGCCACTGTGTCAGACTGCCCTTCTGCTGCCATCTGTCACACAACAATAAAATGTAATGGAATAAGGGTGGGCAGGTTCAACCTCTACTGCCATACCACCAACATCTGCCTCTGACGTCATGGGATAATATAATAAAATAGCGGGACTTACTTTTGGAGCAGCTCTCATACACATGTATGATATAATTGTAAATGTATATGAAAGCTTGTTTTTTCACATATTTGCCTTGTTCCTTGGAGACACCAAAGGGCAGTAGACTAACAGACAAAACTCAAGAGCTGGCACCTCTCACTCTGTTTGTTGTAATGCAGGGTCTAAACTGGCCAAGCAGCTGTGAAAACCTCAACTAAGGGTACCAGTTCTATTGTATGTTTTAGATGATACTGAATTTTTAGTGTAATAAACTTTCCCAGTAAATTTTGCATATGGCAGCAAAGGTTTTATCTGGTTCAAGACTCAGTTTCCCAATTATATTTCTTTCATTTCTTCAACTGATTTTATTTCTAGCAGAGTGTGGAGCCTTGAACTACCCAGTGGGGCTTTGTGCTTGATCCTGGGCTTTTTAACATGTACGTATTTCCTCAAAGTGATGACTTCTGCGGGCTATCAGTTCATTGTGTTCAGAACTCAGTCCCATCTCTGTCTCCTCTTCTGACGCATCTTTGGAGAACTACTACATGTGTGGTTTTCAACTGTAAAACTGTGGTTGAGAAATACTTTTAAAAACTAAACCAAGGAAAAATCAAAGCATTCAACTTGGCTCTCTTGCTGCTACATTTAGAGTTGTATGATAACTTACGAGCCACTGGCAGATTCTGCCTGCCCAAGGAGCACACATAATTTCCACTGAAGGTCAAGCCATAACCTTTAGGTATATGTTTATCCTTCAGATCCCTGGCAGTCAGGTCCCTGGCAGTCAGTTTCAGGCTTCATCTACATAAATATCACCAGATGCCCTCCCTGCCTCCTCAGGAACAATGCCAGGACCCATTTTTCCATTTCAAAGGCTATACAGAATCTGCAACTCATAGGCTTTAAAATACCTAGCATTAATTACACAGCTTTCTTATGAGCTAGGACTCCTTGCCAGAGTGACTGATGAGTCCTCCCTCCTTTCACCCTGAGCGTGACTACTGAGCCCACTTGTTCAGCTGAGTACCAGGGCACACACGACCACTTCTGTTCAAAAACAGATCATCACCACTTCAAACATCTGGCAGGAGGAGCTGCCAGATGATCTCTCTGCTCTGTCAGCTGAGGTAGCTGCCTAATTACAAAGTTGGTACAGAGCGTACCGCTGAAAAATGTAGGAGCTTACTTTCTCCTCAGGACAGAGCCATAGAGATCAGCGGATAAACAGCCTATTTAATATTATTTATCAGTGCATTGTAAATGTGTAAATGAGTGACAAACATCTTTTAGGTGCCAGCCACCATCTGGCACTACAGACAAACATCTCCAGTGCTTGAGCACAGTGTAAGCACAGCTACAGCAACAGCAGGGCCAGAGCCTGAACCGGCACTGTGCACTCCTGCAAGGAGGGCAGCAGCCTCCACTGGCCTGCTGTGCTTCTTTGAGACAATCCATCTCCAGTCACCTCTTCCAGAAACTTTCTCCATGTCCTTCCATTCCACTTTGTTTTGTTTTGTTTTAAATTACTGAACGATGCTCCACAGCTCAGTATTATTGCAAAATATTTTGGTATTAAAGTCAGGGAAAGGTGTTTCCCAGCAGTAATTTGAATTTCATTGTTTTATGCAATATGAACCAAGGTATAATTGTGTAAGAGACTGTTACAGCATGTCATTTTGTAGAAGGAATAAAGAAGGAATAATCTTCCTTCAGCGCTGAGAAAGGTACAGATGGGTTGTGTCCTAATAGCAAGGCGTTTTGTTTTCTGCTGGGAAGTAAAGCTCATAGAGAATTACTACAGCAGATTTTAATAGATGGAACTGTTAACATTCTCTTTGAGAGGGTTGGCAGGGCTTCAGCACAGAAACACATTGGACAAGACTGATTCCTGTGCTCGATAATCACAGCAGCTATTTCCAAGTTGTTTTCTCCTGTCAGTGATGCTACTCTTCTAAAGAGATTCAGGGCAGAGACCAGGCCAGGCAGACAGTATTATGCTGCTGAAAGGAAAGGAGGATGACAGAGTAAGGTCTCCAGGAATACTTTTTGTTTACCAATGAGGACACAGCCAATCTCCCCTGGTAGCCCATTATTTACAAACCAACTCTGAAGTATACAGAGAGAAGCAGTAGTTAGTAGTGGCTGTTAACACACCTAAGCTGGATTTGGATTGCATACATAGAGTTCTGTAGGATAATACTGAAATGTGTACATGGTTGTGTATTTCCTGAATCGAGCCTTTTGTTTGTTTGTTTGTTTTATTATATTGATTTGAGTTAACGGAGGAAAGGAGGGTTGGATTTTTTATTGTTACAATCCCTAGAAATCTGTTTGGTTTTATTTCTAGAGTTTCTACTAAAACAGCTACAGTGGGCCTTGCTGACAACATGAGCAGTAAGATAAATTGCATCCACTCAAGTTCCTGTATTACACAAGATTTTAAATTAGAATTCAAAAATCCTTAAAGTCACAAGTGTTTCCTCCCCTATATTTTGTCATGGCCCTCACTGGGGCATTTAATCACATGGTAATAAAAGGACAAATGCCTTTAAAAGTTTTATTTATATGTCACCTAGGATGTAGGAATAAAGATTTTTAAATGGTAAAGAAAACAGTTGTGCTTGTGCAGTATTTATTTTCAGTTTAGCCCAAGGACCTTGCTGAAAACAAACGTTGTAAGGGGGTTATATATTTAGGATAGGACAGTGGAGGTATCCATGTAGCTGACTAGAGCTGCGTATACTGTGGGTTTACTTTATGACAGGATCAGCAGTACAAGAAGGAATTGTATAGCAACTGCAGCCCACAAATAAAATATCCTCCTTGAATTTCTTTAAAAAGAAGCAGCTGCTAAGAATTCTTCTCACAGGATAGAGCACAGATGGATTGAAAGCTTCTTCTGTGAGAAGTAGCTTTTCTAATCATTAAGGATCAACATGTTCCCTAGCAAATACTTAGGATGACACAGCATACGTGATGTTGCAGGAAAAACCTATTTCTTAACACATACTAAAATGCGACAAAACAGCATTTTTTTTCTGCCCCATGTCATGAACATACTTTATGTGCACATAATTACGCGTACCCAATGGCACCATCACTTGGACGCAGGAACATTCCTCAAAAGCTTCAACCCAGACAGCATAAAACCATTAGTTTTAATCCTGAATGATTCTCAAAGCCGTTATGAAAGCATATCTGAGCTTTCCAAACTGTTACTGTTGAAAGCCTGGATTGTTATTAGGCAATATATGTATTTTGAAAATTAGTCAGTGAAAGATTTGCTTATCAGGCAGTAGTGTACTGGTGTATTTTCTTGGCAAACACAGAAAAGACTTTCACCCAAGAGATAAGGATGAAGAACTTGACAGACCGCTCCTTATACTTCTAATCAGGATGGTTACCAGGGTATTTTGGTTTATGAAATGCATAAAAATTCTCCCACTACGGGAAAATTTTCACACATTAAGACACGAAGAGTCTATAGCTGCAAATCCATGCAGAAAAACCATAGTGCTTCCATAATTTGATCTGTCATATTCAAAACCAGGTGCTGCAGCTCCATAATGGTACATTGAGCATTATTTATTGTTATCTCATTTTATTTAATGAGATGCCTAGTCTCATTACTATCAGGTTCTGCTATTTACAGATGAATTTATAGCAAACTGAAAATGACACATGACCAATGGTTATTTCTCCTGAGCTCAGTGTGCTCAGGATCCCTATCTCAGCAGCTGGGCCACAGCTCCATGGCAGGCAATGAGAGTAATCACAGGTGGCTTTTATTTGTTGAATGCAGGCAAGACAACACCTTGGGCTGCTATACTGAATTCTTCACAAAATTAAATATGCTGTCCTTTCATTAATTTTCAACTTTGTATATAGAAAGCTGGCTTAAGTAGGGCTGCTGGGCAACCTGTTTTCAGGTAATTTTCAGCATCAAATCTAGCTGGAATTGTCATCAAATTCAAATGTTGTTTGGGGAGGGAAGCCAGAATATGGATGAACTTTGATTATAGGTCTTGTATCGTTCAGAAACATAGCTGATGTCCAGTTATAACCAACCTTCAGAAGGTCTCCTAAAGATAACCAAACTGTTTGCTATAATGCCAGTTTAAGTCTCAAGCTACATTTTCAGTGAACTTATGATAGATGTAGCGGGTCTTCTATTTAAATTTGAAGTTTTGAATGTGAGCTGCAAGCAACCAAATTTACAGATGTCCTTAGTGACAAATCAGTGGGAGCAGGTGGACATCTAAACTTAATGTTGAATCTATTTTCACACAGACAAAACTGTAAATAGGCAGAACCCACAAGATAAGTTGATGAAACTGAACAACTTTACACCCCCAAATTTTATGTAATGGAAATTTCAAGATCTCATGTAAATCCCTGCCAAATTCAGGATCCATATGCGCTGCTCTGATGTTGATTTGAATTTCAAATTTAATGTGTTACTTTTTCACTGTCTTATAGCATGTTTGATAAAGATATTCATAGTTGGAGAAAAGATGAAATAAAGAAGAGATGAAATGAGGAAGAACAGCAGAGCATAAGGAAAAACTGGTGAAAGAAGGATGTCAGGTGCTGGTGTAGGCAGAGGTCACAGCAGCACTGGCACCACTGCCCACCCTGGGAGCCATGGGGCTGGGGGCAGTGGGAGTGTCCTCCATGCTCTTAGGGGATTTCATTCACAAGCTCTGGAGAGGGAGTCAAGTAAATGAATACACAAATGACACTTTTTCCATCTGATTGCCTGCAAGACCATGTGAATGAAAGCTGCCAATAATGCTAAATGTCTCTCCAGGTTGGACGATTGTGCAATTATTGCCACTTCCTTCTTCCTCCCTCTATGTTTAGTTTGTATTTTTTTTGCTACATTCACTTCAGCACCATATGTACTTAATTACTGGTAGAAGTCATTTACTTTAAACAGAGATTATGGAGAACCATTACAAAGAACTGTGAAGACCAACCAGAGGAAAGGAGAAGCCTTCGTAACCTTTTAGACACATTGATGGGAGGCTAAACGTAAACATGGGCACACAAACTATACACTGAATTGCACAGTGAGAAGCAGGTAAGTTGTTCACCTCAGTCGATAGTCTTATAGCCGTCTTGCGAGGCTGTGAATCAAAGATGTTTTGGAAAGACAAGGAGAAAGCACACCTTTTAAGTGCAAATCCACAAATTCTCACATTAGGACGTGTTTCTTCCTTTAAAATCATTCTATCTATTTTCCCAAAATAGAAGGGAAATAATTTCATAACTTTGAAACATTTTAAAAGTCCTCATGTGTATGAACTGAAAAAAATGTCTGGTTCCTGGCTTATTTTATTTCCTATCTGGATACTAATTTTCACAGTCCTTTTATTCCCACAAATAAAATAAAATAAAATAGGCTCAGATTCCTTTACCCAGCAGGTTCCGTGGTGGTCCCGCTCACTCTCTAGCTACAAGAGCAGCTTCTTGGCCAGAGGGGGCTCGGTGATGCAGCTCACATCTATGTAGCACTTAGCCAGTCTGCAAGCTGATGGAGACTGCTGGTAGCTAAGGATGTTTGTTCTGAGACTGTCAGTCCACTACTAAACATTTCCCAGCTGCCAAAGAAACACCAAATGGGGATTTTTTTTTTTTTTTAATTTCTCTGATACTTTGATTTTTTTTTTTCTATTAGCAGTACACTCTATGTAGCTAAAAGCTTAAAGACTTTTAGTATAGTAGTTCTAGACAGTTTCAGTAAGCTCCAGCATCTTGCTTCCTTATCCCTCGATTCCTAAATAAGCTTCAGTGCAGCACACACCACTTATAGCCTACGCTTCTCCTTTTCAATTCTTGCAGCAGCTCCCAGTTTTGTCATCTTTACTGTCTGCAAGGAAGGTGCCTTAACTGCCTCATACTCTGTTCTCCATTCAGCAGAACATGGAACAAATGCTCAGTGCCAGCCTGTTGCACACCAGTTTAGTAGTCCAGGAAACAAAAAGGCTACTGATAGAAGCTTTTGAAAATTCAGCATTTTGTATTTAAAGTTAGTCAGCTTTGCAGTAACGTGATGGTTCATTCTGCAGCTATATTTCCAGAGATGTGTGGCTCTGTGTGTAAAGCAGTATCACTGCACTGTTAAGACACTTCAGGAATTCCTGTACAAAGCCCTTTGTAAGCTCCTGAGAAGTTTCTTCCATGTATTGCAACAGGAGAGGTTAATAATACAAGTACCCCACTGACTTTGACAAAACCCCTCATGCACCATGGCCTCTCTAAGAAGTCAAGCACATTCGAAGATGTAAAATCACAGCAATGTAAATTGACAGTGACACATTTCTCTGGTGACCGTGTATTTCTGTGCAACAACAAATCTGAAGTGCTGTTTAGACACTTCACTACCACATGGCTGACTACCAGCAAAGCTGCGCTTCTGTGTTAAGGAAAGGGCTATTTGTATTAAAAAGAGAAAGAAGAAGCCTTTAAAACTCATATGCAGACTTGGTGATACATTGTTCCCATTTCCCTCTTATCTCCTTAAAGTGTGCCACTGCTCCATTCATATTCTAGGACTCCCAGTTGCTCCATTTCTTTTCAGATTTCCCTCCCCCAGGCCCTAGCTTTACCACTGGTTATTTACTGCCTACATTTCTGTCCTGCAGCACCTTGGAGGCCTTACACCCTTGCCCTCCAGGAAATCTGTCTCTTCCTGCATGAACGATGCCAAGAGCAGCAGCAGCTCCATTCTTGCCTGTGGGATACCCTGTGCAGCACTCTGCCCACTGTGTGAAAGAGTTCCATTTTTCCCCAGGGCTGAAGATGGCAGTGCAAACCTGCTCCTATTCCGTTCACTTAGAATGCCTTCATGGATTTTTACCCATCACAGGAAGGCTACATTCCCAGCAGACGAGGCTGAAGGCTGCAGAACAAAACAACTCTCCTGCTGAGAGCAACACAGGGCTGGGGAGAACACTCCAGGACTTCCCACTGTTCCCTCTCCTATTGCACTTATATTCACATTGAGAGTCAGCTCCTCCAAGCCAGCCAGGAAACACTCCTGTTAACAAAGCAGAAGGTAATGGGCTGCAGGAACCACCAGTGTCCTCTTACACATAGTGCTCAATTTAATATGAGCATCTGGTGGGTCCAGCATCATTCTCTGCTTGTATTTAACACCTGTGGAAGGCTTTAAGCAGCTTTGTAGACAACTCTTCTCAGGATATTCCTTTTCCAATTCCACATAAATGACATCTGAAGACAACTTGTGTATCTGGTCAGTCCTCAGTCTTCTTAGAATAAATCAACAAGATGCAAATTAATTCCCAAGGACACATAATGTCATTGTGATGCAAATATCTTTTCAGGCAGTATGATTTCCTTACTATCAAAAAATAGAAAGCTGTCCTCATGGAGAAGAATGAAAGTGATGCAACTGTGAAGCAATCCTACTGCAACACAGGCAAGAAGCCGTCATACTGCAGCTTGTTACTGGGTGCTGGCTGCCACCTGCAGCTGCTAGAAAAGCTAATGGTGCACTGCTGAGAAGCTGTCCACTGGTGTGGATTTCTTCCCTTTACCTGTGGCACCCTGGCAGCACTGCCAGGGGAAGGTAAGCTGTGAGGACAGCTGACTGCCAATTAGCGCTATTCTTCACAATTATCAGCTCTATACCTCTGTAAGTCATTACACAATGTTTTAAGAACTGTTGTTTCATCTTAGACTGTGGCATATGAAAATACATTTAACATCTCAGGAAAATAAAGCCCGGTAGCTCAACGTAAAACAGCCAGTGGGTCTGCTCAGTTAGTTTCCTTCAGAGCTATCAGAGCACTGGCCAGCTGAATGGTGATTCCAGCAGCAACAAAGTGCCAAAATGATGATTTCATTCAGTTTCATTTATGCAAAAATAAAGCAGCAAATTACCCCTGTCAAGAGAAAGCCAATGCGCAGAGGGCAGCAAGGGAGTCTGTGTTTTTACCTTTGTTCATCCAGGAAGCACAGGGGGACGTTTTTAGAGCGCATTGCGGTCTGTCAGAAACCCTCGCTTAGCGTTTGAGTCACCGCCGCACCGTGACCTGGAACGCCCACAACTTTGTTGTTGTTGATTAAACTCCAGGAGAGGTGAAAAAGCTGTGTGCCACCGCAAGGGAGGAGAGACAGAGGAGCTCGCAGGCTGCTTTCTAAACAGATTTCCCAGAAATGGAGCAATTAATGAGGTCTCCAGAAGTGCTTTTTGCGCACTTCTATTTGTTATGTCATAGTGTCAGCTGAAAGCTTAATGAATTATGAAATGAAGCATTTTTATGATTATTTCTTTGCATCTAATCCAGATATTTCAAAATACACAGCGTATTAACACCGCTCACGCAGCATTTGGATTTAGCTTCCCCTTGATCAAGGTCACATACACAAACAGTTGTGAAGAAGGGAGCCTTCTTTGTTTGGATGCTGTCTTGGAGCTGAGCTCTCTGCTAGCAGGCTGGACATGAACTACAAGTTGTACTTGGATACGGAATACATGTAGCATAGCTCCTTGTGTAGAATCCAGTGTGTCTGATGAAGGCTGAGAAGGGGCTTTCCCTAGTTAGGGCCACTCTCTCCCCTGTAACTGGCTTTTGAGTTTCATGGATTTGTAGGAATATAAGTTTTTGGGAACTACTGCCGCTCTCAAGCTCAATTAGCATTGGCAGTGGGTTAACAAGCTGCCACAGCAGGACAGATGAGTACATGACCACACGACTGCATAGGCCTTGTTCTCTTAGAAAACCAAAACAAAAAATTCCCAGACCAACAAAAGGAAACTACAGGGAAAGAAAAGAGCAAATTATGCAATATATTGACAACAGTTATAACCCACTGCCTACCCCTATCCACAGCAAGCAAATCCACACACATTAAGTTCTCAAGGCAAATATTGTTCACAGACTAAAAAACATCTTAATGACTCATTTACCACAACAGTTTCACTTTCTCATAAAACACTGCCAGCAAATGAGCTTCCAAAAGACATGCTTTATCATCATCATATCAATAAGGTAATATAATGCATTAAAAGATGTTATCCAGTGGATGACATTTCTCACTCTTAGAATCAGAAGGACATCAGTAGTTGCCCATCTTAGGTCTCTCTCTTGCAAAAAACAAAACGAAGCCAGGTAGAGGTATTTCCACTGAGATAAATAATAGAATGACTACTCAGTCTCTTCAGAGACTTGGGTTTGATTTTACACTGTATTATTCATTAGAAACAAGACCAAGGCAGACTTTCCAAAAGCATGCCCGTGGTTCTATAGTGGCTCTAATCTGAATATGCATGTATGTAGGACACAGCCTCCCTTCAGTTCACGCAGAGGCGATTGCCTAATTCAACAAAGCTGCAGGCTGTGTGATGAGAATACAATTCTGGCCCACGAGCAAGCTTACCTAGTGGACCTGAGCTAACAAGAGGCCTTTGGTAAAGAAATCCCACCCAGACACAACAGCTAGAGCAAGTCTTCCATGCTAATGGTTCAGGTGAAGAGTGTCAGCACATAAGAGATTTATTTAACCATCATCGCTGTGTTTTTTCAAGCCAGAACTTCTTCCAGTTGGTTTTACAGATGAACCAGTTGGCTTACTACACAAACTCGGAATTTTAGGCATAATGTAACATGACACACATTGTGCTGAACACAGTTGACAAACACCGGTAACTGTCTGGACTCACAGGTGGTTCATGACTTTATGATGCTCTTACTGATGTGATTGTTAGTAAAAGATCTCTATATGAATGTGTTTCTTCAGATCTAAAATTTTTCCTCTCTCTTCAAAGGCTACTCATACCTCTCTCCTACCTTAGCTTCAGCTTTTTCTTAGTCTCCATTTTTTTTGCTTTAGGGAAGAGTTCTACTTTGGAAAGATTTTTTCCTTTCATTGTCCTTTCTTTCCCCTCCCTGTGAGCTGCTGGCAGTGTTTCAGAATCATTATGAGCTGCTGATCCCGGAGAGCTCAGCAATGAAGCCCAGGCAAGTCAGAGATGATGTTCTCTCTGGTAGCTTTGCTATACCAGTGATGTAAGAATAGCAGCATCCAGGCTGTACTGATGCAAGCTGTATGCTGATGCAGCTTGCTTTTTTACTAACTTGTTCGTACTTCTAAGCAAATATATACTTTTTTGAAAAAAAAATATACTTTATTGAAAACTGTAAACAGAGACCTCACCCACAGGATAACTTAATTTTGTTCTAGGAACATTCATACACAAGTGAATAGAAGAAAGGATTGTATGACACAAGTAAGGCATGTTTGCCCTAAATTAGATCTCTAATGCTAATTATGACATGACAGTGGAACTTGTAGGCCCTTCCCAGCTTTATGTTCCTCTCCTCATCCTTCATGTTGCCTTTCCACCTAGCTGCAGTCCTTATGACCCAACTCATACCACCTTCTCCTCCCCACCTTCCCAGCCACTGCTGCGTGGGATGTCCTTCACCCTGCATGGGTGCTGCAGCACTGCACAGCAGGGTCTGAGCTCAGAAGGGTGCAGCACAGCTGGAGGGGCTCAACCAGAGAAGCTGTGCTTCTGCGACTGCATAAAAGGAGCAGTGTGCTGATGAATACTTACACTGGTAGGCAGATTAGATTTGCTACTGGGAGAAGAGGTTATGAAACAGAGGTAAGCGATCTGCAATACCAGTCAAAGGAGTGAACTGCAATGTTCTGCTCTCTCCATTCCTTGCCTCTGAATTAGCTGCTAAGTGCTAATATATGTTTCTCTCAACACTTGCAATACATGCTTGTTAAATCAGAGCCGAGAATTCAGTGTTTTCCTGTTTATGGAGCACTTCACCTTACAAGCGATACAGGCCTCCTCCAATAAACATACTTAGAGTTTTGTTTTCCCTGAGGATGATGTCACAGCTTCCCAACAACCACCCAGGTATGCAGAAATAGCCAGTTGGGAAGCTTTTGCATTCAGAGTGGGGTTAGCAGAGCTCCAAGTTTTGGGAGCGACATAAGGGGATGCTTGCTGTCAAGGTAGCAGCACTGTGACCACAATCCTGCTTTGTGTTTCCAGCAGGCAGGCTGTACCAGCTGCCATGGGTTACTTTTTTGATGGCCTCTCTTCTCCCAGGGAAACTGAATCCCCAGCAAGGAGCAGCGACTGCTATAATTGCCGAGAGCAGAAAAAAAAAATGTGCATTCAGGAAATATCTAATAATAACCTTTACCCTCCTTGCCCCTATCCCATCTATTTTCTATGTTTTGAACTGTTACATCAGCTACATGGAAGCCAGAAAGTAATCAGACAAGGCTGAAACCTGAGCAGAACAGATGAAATTATTTCAGTCCCTCCCCACAGCAAAGAGCTCTATGAGTCGGTGGCAATTACATGATGGCTTATAAACAAACTTTCTCATTCAATGGAACACAGACGTTTTTCAAGATACACACGCTGGACTTGCAGAAACTCTGAAAAAGCCAGGTATTAATGCAGACAAGAATCCTGCTGCTCTCATACAGACTGCTTGTAACTTTCTTACTGCAGTTGAATTATTATTCTCTCATCTCCAAATGGCAGTCTGCCAGATGCCTCTATCTATTGAACTGCTCCTTTGTATGCTTGCTCCAATACAAGCATCAGCATGCATTAATATTTCTATTTTTGCACAGAGCAGCAGTTCACAATATGACAAATATGATAGCACAAAAACAGAATTTAATCGAGGCCGCTGATGATTGGAATCACATTTTTCCTGGTGGGAAGTTAAAAGATTTTGATGAAATCTTAACAGACTAGGGATCTTTGTTATGTGCAGCTTTGGTTATTCAGATGAGCACTCATTGGAATTTGCCATTTTACTAAATACAAGGTGTTTAATCTCTCTACTCAGGATTCATCTTGATTTCTTGATAGAGAAGAGTATACTTCAGAGAGGTTTTCTCTGAAGTATACTTCATTCCCCAGCTCCCCAGCCCACTCCCTTATGACTTTATCTCAAGTTCAAATACAAATAGTTTTCTATCATTATTCCACAATGAAACATTCAGATTTGGCATTTAGATCTCCTTTGAAATGAGAGGATACAAGTTCATACACCTTTTAAAAATAGAAAAAGCTCTTTCATTTATCCACTAATTGGAACATTTCTTAGTGCAAATAGCTTGCTTCTAGCTAAACATCCCACTCTGGAACGTTTTTCCCCCCCACACTGTTCTTGTTTCTATTTAACTATAAGAAGTCAGGATTCGAATCCTTCATTTCCCAATGTTCTCTTTCATTATACAGCATCAGAACTCACTGTATAACCTACATCAAGTGTTCCTCTCAATTCTGCCTTCATGACAAGGTATTTCAAAGGGTGTGTGGAGGTGGTTTAGACTGCTTATTGTAATGGGGCTAAGAGGATGAAAGGCAAGGGACTGCCACCATGCACAAAGATTGCTGCAAAAATCAGTTCTGATGTGTTTGAACAATGGGTCCTTGTTTTTTGTTCTACGCGACCACTTGTCAGGTATATAACTATTTTGGGACAGCAAAACCTACAGTGTTTCAAACAATAATTTCTTTTAAATTGTTGAGTTGCAGCAGGTGAGATGGCCATGTTAATTCCTGCTGCTCTCAACAAAAAGCTGGGATTGTCAGGCAGGACTGACAAGATTCAATTAACGGTGTGGCCAGCTCTACTTGGGAATGTCTGCAGGGAAGGTAAGTCTTGTCCAAACTGATGTCCAAAAGTGGCCTCAGAAATAATACATATACAATTATACATGTGACATTAAAACAATTGAAAAATACTGTATAAAGGTCATGTCCTCACCACCTCATGACAATGTCAGAGTTTCCATTTGTCCTCTCTTGTCCTCTCAGAGGGAACTTCAGGAAAGGCCACTTTTGGCTGACAGCTGGCATGAGTTAAGCACTCACACCATCTGCTGCCATTCCTAAAGCACAATTCAAGGAAATACTTCTTACCTCAGCAAAAGCTATAACCAGAATTTGTCAGAAGGCAAAAGGAGCTTTTGGAGGTGCCCTGAATCCAGAACATGTACCACTGCCATCTACAGGAACATCAAGGTGTGAGTCAGCTACTGAGCCCAGACTTTCCCCTAAGTACACACACGCAGTCACAACATTGCTTCTGACTAAGATAGTAAGTCTGACAGTCACACCACTGCTTCCATAGTTTTAAGTCTGCTATTTGTAGCTCTGATTTTCAGGTAATATCAGAAGATACAGGTACCACTCCAGAGACCTTAGTCACTGTTACACCAAGGAGAAGGGAATTAGTCACGAGAGTCAGTTTTCATAAGGCCATTTACTTTCTGAGTATCTCGGATCATTTTCCGCTGGGAAGGAGATACCCTCTCTTGAGAAGAGGTAACTGAAGCACTGGAGAGATGCAGTGTTGGCACCACCACTTCACTCCCCAGTATGACTGCTCTTCATCACCACAGCTGGTGGCACAGTGAGGTAAGTTTGGTTGGTGGCTGCTCCGTGACTTGAAGCTCCTGCTGACTACACTGGGAGTTAGGCCAATATCAAATGCTTTTCAAAAAAAAAGTGTCTGAAATGTGTTTTAATATTAAAAAAAAAAAAAGCTTCAAAATAAGGCCATTGTGGAGAATACCATATCACTGTATAGTCCATGCAGTTTGAAGGGTCACACAGAGAGCTCTGAAGCACACTTCAGCTGTGATCTGTTTGGTTCTGTTGCTTTCAGCTTACTGACCACATCCCTCATCTTCACTAGGACAAACACCAGCTCCACCAGACCTTTCTGCCAGCTTCAGGATTGTAGTTACCTTCCTCAAATATGAAAACAGGAGAGGGAAAAGCCTCCTTCTCATCCCTGACATTTCTTATAGAACCCAGGAAGCACTGAACTACTGATCAGTATTGCTTAAGAAGATTTTCACCATTGCTGTGTTGAGCAGAAAACACATTTCACTCAGACTTGTAGTAGAAGTAAAGCTGTAATTAATTTCTGGAGAGCACAGGCAGTGAAGTCAGACTGTGCTACTCCGGGTTTAAAAGAAGAGACTGAATGAGGCTCTTCTTTTGGCTCATCTGTCATTTATGCTGCCCCAATACGTGTGGTCTACAGAACTCCTTATGAGAGCATATCAGACTAAAGAGAAATTCTCAAAGCTCATTATAAGGTACTTGCAAATGAGTGAAATTGTTAAGTCTTTGATTTCTGGAGCTGCCAAATGCTGGCTGAAGTCCCAGCCCTAGCACACTGTATACATAACGAGGACATACGCTGAGCAAATCAACAAGAGAAAGCTTCTCCTCCTTAGAGTTCAGGGCAACAAGAGAGCCACTTTGCACTTAACCATTCACTAACTGCATCTCTAATAATTCTCAGACATCTCTACAGCAGCAACTTTTCTTTTCCTGTCCCTGGGAAAACCCTGTCAGTCACCATACAGGATACACAGCCTAGGCCTGTTGCTCTGTGCAATGGGCCAGACCTGAACCCAGCACCTATAGGTCTCCACATGGATGTTCAGAGACTGTCAGATTTGGGAAGCTACAAAGCATACTGCGTGCATCTGAAAAGGTTAATATTTCATAGTCTTGTTTTTGCTTCTGATTTAAGGAGCCCCCAAAACCAAAGAGAAACACAGTCCCAAGGAGTGATTTTTGCACCACTGGCCAGGAGGAGCCGAGCAGGGGTATGTCAGCAGAAGCACGTTCTCTAGCCAAACCAAAGCCTTGGCATGTGCCAGATCTGCACATCTCAGGGCCAGTGAAAACATAGTTTGTACATACCTTGAATTCTGAAGAGTTAAAAAAAAAAAAAAAAAAAAAAAAGCCACAAAAAACTTGCTAGGTAACATTGCTATTCCCTTCTTTCTTAACAGTTTAAGGGTGGGTGAGGAAGAAATGAAAAAAGTTTTCATCTGGAAATGCTTTTACAATGTGATGTCATCCAAACATAAAGGATTAAATACTCTAACATAGGCTGACATAAATCAATTGCCTTAAAGCACTAGATCTGGCCCAGAGCTGCTTCTGTCTTCTTTTGGTCATCAGATAATATATCACTAGTTACTTTTGGCATCACTAGGACTCCTTCACTTCAGTCCCAGAAGGCAGAACTGCTGTGGAGTTACACGACTGAATAGGCATCCTCCATCTGATTTATGTCTCTGATCACTGAACACTGTATCTCTGTTTACCTTGTCAGATTGAGCCGCCATAAAACTCAATAGCAGAGTCAAATTTTAATTATCAAATTAAAATCAGGATAGAAAAATTGCACTTTCTCAATAGGAAATAGTCTAAGGTAATAGCTTCAGTGTTTTTTCTTACGATATATACCAACTATGTGTTTTTCTTAATTCTTATTATTCTTTGCTAAATAAGTCCGTACTGTATGGACTGTTCAGAGTGCTGGCAGAAACATCAAGGCTGTGTTTGGTCACTGTGGTAGGAATACACTAGATAGCAGAGGGTTTGTGCATCTCACATCCCAGAAGAACTGGCAATTGACAGAACAAGAGTACAGAAATTATCACCTTAATAAAACTATGCAGTAGGTTTTGTAGAGACCACATGGGATACGCAGTCACAGCTTTTCAAGAAGAGTGGCAAGGAGTACAAGTACCAATAAGCATATCATCAACTGGGCTTAGGGGAGTGTAAGAGTATAACTTCTCCTGTTTTGTGGAAAAAGTAGTTTAGATTCTTCCCTGTGATTTTTTCTATCTCTGCTTTTTTAGTCAATGAAGCCCACTTAATTTCTTTAATCCACAAAAGAGGAGCAACAGGCTCCTCAAAGGTACATTGCAATACATTTTGTGGATGTTTTCTGGATTAGTAATTACATGTTGAAGGAAAACAAGCTTTCATGAATTATACATAGTTATTGGTTTGATTTCAAAAGCTCTTGACATTGAAGGTATAAATAATCTAATTAGTCTTTCGTACAACAAACCTTTCCTTTCTTCTAATGAGGATAGTGCATTTTAATTATGTTGCCAAAGCCAGGCCACAAATTAAATAAATCCTGATCTGGTTGGTTGGCAACGTTAATGTGTCTCCGTTTAGCATTAGCACATTAATGGTTAAGTTGGGGAGGATGTGTTCTACAGGTCCCTTTGGGATTTCTGCTCTTTATTCCACAGCCAGAGGCACAAGAACAGTGCCTGTCTGCTGAGCAGGACAGCGAGTGTCCAGACCTCACGCCTTGCAGGATGTTATTACAGACTTGTCTCCAGAAGACCTTTCTTGTGTCACTCCTTAGTGGTAAAGAATGGTGATACATCAGGTTGATCGTCATGACAGTGGAGACATCCTTTTGCCCTGCCTGTGAAGGGTGTATACTCCTGCTGGGATCACAAGGAGAAGTTGATAGCATCACACTAACCTCTGACTGTAACTCTTGCATCCTTTTCTGAAGTACTTCACTACAGTAGTTGATTGCCAGGTTCTTCTTCCCCGTAATTACAGCCAAACAGAAAACCACCCTCCCCTTACCCTTATAGATAATACTTTCATGATGCCTCATTTTTCTTTGAGGCCAACTTAGTAGTTTAAAAACAGGTTTTGTTTCAGCTGCCTGGAGCAGAGAATGCATTTTGTGTCACCTTCAGCCTTGAAATTCCCTGGTTTTCCACCACTAAGTAGGAAGGAAAATAGGTTGGCTGGCAAGCATTTAAAGCACAGCTCTCTTACTAGGGAAGCCCAAAGACTATTATTTCATACAAGGAGGAACATGCGGAGCTAAGAACTGGTCCAGCAGGAGATAAAATTTGTATGATGGGTTTACAAGACTAGACAAAGCCTCTTGCTCAGAGACCTGAATCTGAAGAGATGCTATTTGGTTGACAGATCCCAGAGTGCCTCAATGAACTTGCATTTCAGGTGCCTTCAAGCTGAATGAGCAAAGGAGATGAGACCAAAGTTGAGGGAAGAAGCTGTGCTTTGAGTTTGATGGTCAGGAACACTGGATGCAGAACAGGTTGCCAGGAGGACAGGAGATAGCACCTCAGTGTGCAACTGGATGTATCGTGAGCAGTAAGCTACAAGCTGATGACCCATCAGGGTTTAAGTTACCAGAACAGTGGAGTGAAGGGTTGCTTTCTGAGATAACCAGGATTCTTTGCAACTGTTCTTTAGGGAACCTAGAATTCATCCTCTCTAACACCAATGATAAGCCTCTGCTGAAGGGGATTCCATGAAATATGAAGTGCATTGTAAGACTTTGAGAAAAATCTAAACAGGAAACCAACAAGCAGTGCTTCTACTTTGGGGATTTATACAACAAAACTCATTCAAGAAGTTCTCCTTCTGCTTTACTCAGATTTTCATAAGTGCTACTGCATTCTGATGTGATAATTCATAGAATTCCTAACCAAAGTTCTCTGATTTTAACTCTCTTTCTGAATTGGCAAAGCTAAAAATTAAATATTTTAATGAATTCATTAAGTCAAATATTCCACATATACAATTAAGCATGGAAGGAAGCCTGTAGTTTTCTCACATTATCTTGTTTCACGGTCATTATCAGAATACAAGAAGAAAAATTATTGAATCATTCATTTTACAACTTTGGCAGCAACACCATTGAACACACAAAGCCTTTCTTTCAAATAAAAGCCAGCTCTGATTAAAGCAAACCACCATTTCCACCACAAAAATCTACATACACATGAGCATCCACACTTCTGTTTTCCTAAAACCTCTGCGAGGAGAGCACTTTACAGAAGGTGCTGAGACCATTAAAGGGTCACAAGATGCAAACTGGGGACTGAGGCTGTGCCACTGGATGAAAACATCTCATCTGCTGTTGAGCCATAATGGGGCATAATGGTGGCTAAGAAGGAAGAAAATTGGAAAGTAAATATTTTGACATTTAGCTGCCATTTGTTTTGGAAGTTGCTAAGTTACAAGGAAATTATTATTATTATTATTATTTTTAACTGAGCAGACAAATCAAGAGAATTTCCCTTAGAGTCAACACAACATTTTTTTTTTTTCCAGCTAATAATCCAAACTTATTTAGGCAGCTCTAATTGCATCCTACTCCCTTGGCTTATTTCTAGATGCAGAGATTTGAGAAGATTTTTGATACTCAAAGAGGAATAGCTCCTAGGCTCAATTATAGGAGAAATAGCACCAACTTATGGGAAAATCCTCAATGTGCAGTTTAAGAATGTAAATTTCAATTACCCAAGGTGCAAAACATATTTCAGCTACATGGACCTTCCCAAGTCCAAGCATTCCTTTATTGCTATTAACATCTGTATAACTGAAAAAAAGAGTAAGTATGTTTGAGTAATTGTTTTTCAACAACAGGAGAGCTTTCCAAGTAGAGCTGAAACTTCTCAAGTGTGTAGTTTCTCTGTAATTGGTGAAAATTACGTGGTGGAAAAATTGGTGGAAAAGGGAATATCTTTTCTCCTCAACCCAATTTTACTGGCAGAAATAAAACCCATCAAGGAATTCTATAAAATCCCATTCCATTACAAGACCATTCCTTCAGAACTGGGATGCTAATTTAATTTTCCCTAAAGTTACTGCTCTGTCTGAATTTTCACCTTCTCAACCTAATGAAGTCTGTAAAAGCCATGCACCTGTTCAAGTGTGAAGACAAGAATTTTATTAAAATGCAGTTTTGGAATAGGAAAAGCAACCTGACACTGAAAACAACGTTGGAGACCCAGACAATCTCAGTCATTGAGAATAAGATTACTGTCACACATTACTCAGGATATTTAAAAGCAAATTAAAGTGAGATTAGTGGGAATTATTGACTTTGAAAAACAACAAAGATACTTCTGACTGGTGATTCAGATACTTTTCTCACCTCAATTTGCAGGGCTAGCAAGGATTTGAAGAAATCTAAATTATTCTACATAGGTGAGACACCTGTTGAACTGGTAATTTTATTGCTGCTTCTGTATTTTTCAAGTAATCTTGCTTCATGTTCTTTGAGCAAGCAGTAAACAGAGGTATTGATTAGCACTGAAGAAAAGCATACCTTTAGCTATTGGTCAACAACATCTAAGTGCAGTGTCTACATGACAATTTTCAGACAAAGAAACCAAAGCCTTTCAATGGCTACCTCTTCTGTTTCTATTTGTACCACCCATAACATATTTACTTGTGCTTTAAGTACTGGACTGCATGGAAGAAATTTGGTTTTGAAAAAAATGGGGAAAAATGCTCGCAAATCTCAGAGAAAACCAAAGAAACCACTGCTGTAATTGCCTTATAATTCCCCCCATCACTTAGAACACATATGGCCCATGGGCCTCTTCCTGTATTCTCAGCTCTATCAGCTGGTGCTGGAATGAGAGTAGATGAGGAGAGAGATGTCAATTAGGCTGCCATAAATTGAACTCAGTCTTTATGGGTCCTTACCAACGTGGGAAGTTCTGTGATTCTATGAATCAATATGAGTTACCCCAAATTATTGCTCTTCCCTCCTCTCCCTTCCATCTCAAACATGAAAAAAATATACATGACATGACAACACAAGTTGTATTTTATATTGGACACTGCCAACATGTGAATTACCAGCTGCCACAAACAAGCAATGCTTAGCATCATCTTTCAATAGGAAACTACTTGTTATTTCAGGTTCAGTATTTGCTTTCTACCCAGATTATGAAATACTAGAAGTCACTGTTTCAGTGTGTATTACTGGCATTAGTATAGGTGTTAGGATAGCTGCAGAAAAACAAGAGCAATACATAAATGAGCATAAGCAGCAGTAAGCTTAAGAACTGAAAATAAGCCCAATTTGCACCTTTCTTTCAGTTTCAGGGAGCTATCAACACAAGCCTGCAGTGTCATAATACACTCCAAAATTAATTTACAGCCATGTTGTTCTTAGGGAATCAGTGCTGGGAGTTTGGTGGAGTTTTCCCATCCAGCCAGAGCTGATTGCTTTATGGGAAGGGGATGCTGTGAGCTGTTGTGCCCCACTTTGGCTATCCCACATGCACCCCTGCAGCTGCCTTCTGGTACACCTTCTGGTACTTGTTTGTAAGCTTGAGATCTACCTTGTTACTTTGACCTGCTCAATGAGAAGTTCACACATCTATTACAGCATGTGAAAGTCTAGTAGCACAGAGACAGCATGGGACAGAAGCACATTCAAAGATACCACTGGAGAACACTTAATGTTTTGGAAGAGCAGCATAAGGGATTTACCCAGCTGTGATCTGAGTGTTATTCCTTGGTGACAGCAGGCATGGTCATCAGGTGTAGCAGGTTCGAGTGAGAGCAAATTCAACAGTCTGGGACTTGGCATGGAGATGATGGGGGAATGCAGAAGTGGCAAGTACAGACAGCACAGGAAAAAGCATTTATAGGGAAGCAGGGCCCAGGAAGACATCACAAACAGACAAATAAGATTTATTTAATTTGGCAAATTATGCATTTGAGGTAGTTTCTTAGTTTACGTTCCCTCTTCTCCACCAATGCACATGACAAAGAATGAGGTAGACAGGTGGGTGCAGTTGTAGCAGAAGATGTATTTTACTTTTGGGACTGAATCAGAAGTTTTATTTTAGGTGTCTCCATCTTCTTTTGATTTCCCACTATACTCAGTTCTTGCCCACCTATCTCAATCAATTTGTAAAGCAAATGTTCCACTTGGGATGCTAATCACTCATTATCTTTTTGCTCAGGGCTCTGACAGAGGCAGGGCTCAAGACAAAACAGAGCCTCCTTTCAGATTCAGGGCTGAGTCTGTAACATCCTCAGTTGGGATCAATTCTGTTCCTTCCCTAAGAAGAGATCACTGATTGCATCACTACAGCAGATAAGCAAGCGTGGCTCTGTGGATAAGACTGCACTTCTGAACTTACTGGGTTCTCATATCAACTTTTAAAGAACGGACGCCAAGCATCATATGTAAGTGACATTAAAATGCTTCACATTTTTGTCTCACATCTACAGAGCTAATTTTAGTTGATAGAAGTACCTCCAATTGTTGATATTTTAGTATTTTATGTTTATTGCAGCACTTTCCCTTGGCAGAAAGGCAACTGTTGTTTGCACAGAAAGACAAAGCTATTAGAAGCTATTTATCCTCATGAGCATTTATCTAGGTATCCATATGGCCCTTGGCTACATGAATATGCTCTTATAAAACAGGATTTAGGATTTAATCTGCAAACATATTTAACAAGTGCCAACCAAGAGCTCCCTGAGCAAGCCTCCGCACATGACAAATCAGATATGCAATTCAGAAATAGAAAATCAGAATAAGGTTAATAGAGTTTTATAGGAAAAAGTATTTTGTTATATAAAGCTCTGAAGACTGAAGGAACAGAGGAAACTTCTCGATATATGGACATAAAATATATATCCCAGAATAATCCAGAGACTCAAGAGCTCAATTGGGACACCACATAGCATAAGATGTTCACCACATCCTATTCATACAAGAGCTATGAATTTGTTTCTCTTGAACAGGAAAAAACGTTATCAACAGCAGATACTTGCCACTCTGTTTCTGTATTTAAGTGAGAAACAGAAAAACTATTGTCCATAAGAGATGAATTTTTTTTTTTTTTTCCATGGGAAGTCAGGTCAAGGCATACAGGAGGCTCTCTACCAGGCATCCTGCAGCAGCACAGCCTGCTCCTGCAGGGGGGCACCTGAATGGCTTTGGGGTTCTGCACAGCAGCAGGATCAATTTTGAAGAAAACTCAGAACAGCATGAAAACAAAAGAGTGATGTAGAGAGAGAAGTACAACCCAAGTGGATATTTAAGGTCTGAAGGAAGGGAAGGTTCTGCTGGAAGGGAAAAGTACATGGTTCTTTGTTTTTTAGGTAATAGAGGTAGGTAAGGTGAGGTTGTGATTTGGATTCAAGCTTCTGAAGTAAATAGAGGTGGAAAGATAGTAACATTAAGGCTCTGAGATTTAGCAATGATCAAAGAAGGATGAAGAGCTGGCTGGGTGCTATATGAAATGCACTGTAGGCAAAGGGGAAGGTGGAAAGTGAACAAAGGGAAACTGCCACCTGTGCAATAGAAGACCCATAATTGTGAGTAATGGAGACAAAGAAGAGAATAAGCTCACTCTGGGGGAACTTAGAATTATTGGGAATCTAAAAACTAGAGCCTTCAGGGAAGGCTTAGCCTCAGGATTATTTTAGAATGAGAGTAGAAAATAAAAAACATTTGGAATAGAAGAAGGGAAATTCCAGCACCTTCTCTCTAATATGAAAGAAGTAAACAAGCAAAGGAAATAGTAGGAAAAGCCAAGAAGTAAGACTTACTTGTTTATGTGAATGATAAAATTGTCTTAAAAAGATGATCAAAACAGGATAAGAGCAGTCTACAGCTGTATTTCTGTGAGAGTTCCATGACCTGATAGGACTCCATTACAGATTAAAAGCAGCTGCCAAGTATCTGTCCACATTGAATTAGGTATTTTGGTATCTTCATATCATCAGACTTTCTGCCTGACCTGAAAACAAAGAGTACTGGCTTTTACTGCAGTTGGCAATACTGGGATTGACCCTGAAGCACCTTGTAAAGGTCAGCAGCAAGAAATTTTATCCTGTCTTACTCAGTGGCCAGCAGCTGGGGACAAGAGCTACAAGTTGTTTTCATTATCACTGTCAGAATTTTAATACCATACCTTACTCACATGATATTAGCGAGGGAGCCTTATTACAAAGCCACCAACATTTACTGCTGTGGTCAGAGGGGGGTGATAATCCCCCTAGTGTTTCACAGCTGAAGCCTGATGATGGCTGCTATACATTTAGCAACAATAAATCTTCACTGAATTCCTTGGAAGAGTCCAGTATAAAAGCATAATTGTTTTGTTATGAGACATCTGGTACAGTCTGATGCAAGAAATCCTATTATAAGTACTTTGAGATAAGTTAACAATGCCTTCCACACCACAAATCACAATAATCTCTAAACTCTAAAAGCCCATATCTAGAAAAATGATTAAAAAATCCCAGGGAGTTCTGTTCCAAGACAGACATAAGCACAGAAAGCAGTTGCTTATGGTTTTATCAAATTAATTTTAATAGTCCCCTCTAAAAATTCATCATTTCTCCACTAATATTTTGTGAGATGGTCTGCACAAGTTCAAGTCTTTATCATTTCTCTCCCATCTAGGTAGTGCCATTAAGACATACCTGTGTTTCCTCTACCCATTACATTTGGTCTACTCTAGGTTACCAAAACCCTGTAAAAATCATGAAATCAAAGAACAGAAGCAAGAAGTTGATCAACTGTTTCAGGTCAATTAAGAAGACTAAGGTAAGTATTTTCCAATTTTTCTCATTTCATAGCCAGTTGTTCACCACTTGAAATGAGTCATCCTTGATAAACACACATTATGAACCACCAGGTCTTGAAACAAACGGGGGAACCTAAATTCCTCCCTGCCTTGCATCATAAGTAGCAAGTTCAATTCCCTGACCCCTCACATGCCCATCTCTTCTCACCCTCTTTTTAGAGGCTTGTTCATCATAGTTCTCCCAGGTGATGTTTCTGCTTTCAACTTCTCTAATTTCACCATACTGAAAAAGTAAAATTAAAAATTAAAAAAAAAAGAAAAAGCATGAACGAGTGCTCTCTTTCAGGAAACAACAAACACACTGCTCACCCCAATGCAATGCTTGGAGTGGTGCTTTGTACAGCTGATGCCCTTGATAAAGATACTCTCCATGTCTATCCAAGATGATCAAGACACCCTTAAGGAACCTCATTTAACTTCCGAGAATGTCAGAGCTGGATCAACTATTACGTTCTCTTTTTACTGAATATCTAAGAAGACTGAAGCAGACTGCTTAATGCTCAGATAACTAAAGCACACTGACCCATGGAAATCTCTTCAACTCTAAGTTCCTACACCCAGCTTATCAGCCGAGCGCCTTCCAGTCCAGCATCAGAAAGCACATTTAAGGTCTGACATATGCTAAGTGTTCTCATCTCCTTGTTCAGAAGAATGCTTTGTTTTGGTAGATTATTTTCCCCCCTCAGAACATGTATACTACTATGCTTGTGTTTAAGCACAAAGACACATGCCTCATTCTTGGAATTTGTTTTGTCAAAAGTTGCGTTGTTCTCTAGTTTCTGGAAGAATTGTTTCAACACCTTGGCAACAGTCCCAGGAAAGATTAACCTCCTTCACAAATCTGCATGTTGAAGTGCACCTACTGACCATGGGAGACTTGACCAACAGCTCCACAGGATACCAGTGTAGAGATAGTTTAACTGTAAGAAACAGACAAAAATCCCAGTTCTGTGTTGGCTACAAACGCAGCTGCTCTTTGCTCTATGGCAAAGACAGAGTGGTGCAGGTATTTCCAGCACCATAGGACAGAGCATGGGTGCACACAGCTTGGTGAGCACAACAGAAGCACGTCCATACATGGCAGTGCCCAAAAAGACCTGCATGCTGCTTGCAGCTCTAATAACAACCCAGCACCTTTCGGAGCAGGGGAATGGCTGTACTGAGCAGAGCTGCCCCTTGTAAAGTGCAGTAGCAGCTGCACAGAAGGTGCTGGACTGCACACTGTTACAAAAAACAATCATACTACTTGAGAACAAAACATGGTTTCAGCATCTGCTCTTATTGGAAGTGATACCACACCCCCCTAATGCCTGAAACAAATGGGGAACTACTGGGATTTTGTGCCTGTAAGTAATGAGGTGCTGCAGAAGCATTAACAACGTTAAGCATGGATGCAGTGAAAGGATTGCTCCCATCCTTGCAGAACTGCTGCTGGAGAGGCCTCACTTGCTATGCAGTACTTGAGGCTCTGTTCACAAGAGGGCTGTTGCTTTAACAAGTTGCAAGGCTGAACTGCTTCTCATCCCCAAGGCTGCTAACTAAGCAAGTATTCCACCACAGCACAGCAGAGCCTTGGGAAAGCCTGAACAGTTCTCCAGTGGCTGTTAAAGAGCCCCTTTCCTTCTTCCCTGCTGGCTGAGATGTGGGGTCATCAGTCCAGTAGGAACAGGGCTTCAAGTTGTGCTCCTAGGGTGCCAACATCAGCAGGCCCAGCCTGTTCCCTAATGCTGGGAGACCTAAGCATTTTGAGTATTGCTGCTAGAAATTCCCTCAATATCTTCTCCACTCACTGAGCTAATAATACAGTTCTCTCTTGCCAAGTGCTTTCAAGTTAAACTGCCCCCCAAAGCCATTGGTGCAATTCTTTCACTTCACATAGCAGCACCACAGGATACCAGCTTAGCTCTTCACCGATACTCTTAGGCATTTTCCTGCAGATGACTGGATCCAAACAGCTATCCACAGGCCTGCAGCGGCAGATAGCTAAACTACCAGGCAATACTGCTTGGGTTCAAGCATGGGGCTGCAGATTCCCTGGCCCGCAGCCAAAGCTGGGTAAGCTCTATGGGAAAGGAAGGCTAAAGATCCTCAAAGCTGAGGATGGATTCGTGAAGTTCTTGAAGAGTCCAGTTTCCCCTGGGGGGGGGGGGGGGGGGGGGGGGGAGGGGCGTGGGAAGGCAACCACCAAGCATCAGATTTTTAAGATACTATTCACTGTGAACTCTGACTAGACAAGTCAGTACATCTGTTGCTTATCACATCCACTTCTCCTTCCCCATAACTCCTCTGCAGTAGATGTAGCCCTCCCCATTAGTCTCACTCTGTTACCTCTTAAGAGACAGCTTTCCTATTGGCATGTTCACCTCCACTTTACCTGCTTCTCCAAAAAGTTGGCAGATAGGTGCCGATAGCTGTATAGGATGCTTCACCCCCCCCCCCCCATCCCAAAGCAGGGCATATTTAGCATAAACCCTTCAACACTTCTTTTGGGAGCCAAAACCTAATCAGTCCAAAACTACTTAATTTACATTGTTCCTCCTCTAAAAAAAAAAAAAAAATTCTAAAGCATCTACCACCTGTTACCAGTACTTTCAAGCAGGATCACCTTCACTACTATCTTAAAATCCAGGTGACATATCACATGGCTGTTTACTGCTTTAAGCAAAGAGATTTCACCACAAGCTCCCTCCACCCCCTGTTTAGCATTTGTGCTGGAAATGCCATCAGACATTATAGATTCACAATCAGTTATTTTCTTTCTGGAAAATTAGTTTATGATCTGGACGCAGACGTATTGCATTTCCATGAAGAAGAGATTGCATGGAATAAAACAAATCGGCTTCCAGAACTGGTTTTCTGAAGTCAGTGATTTCAGTTGGAGCTCACTTGCACAGAACTGATTTCAGAGGCACCAGCTTGAGAAGACCCCCATCCACAACTTCAGATAAACTCTTCTGAGTGCATCCCTACATCTATAAGCAGAAGAGCGTGGAGGCATATGGTCTGATCATCCTGGCAACTGGTCTTTAGCCTTCTTGGTCATAGGTTTGCAGTGACTCTGGATTGGTACCTACTGCCAGGTATGGCCTATAGATAAACAGAGAAATAGGAGTAGCTCTGGAGCTTTCTTGGAGAGATGCCTTCCTCAGGGCAATGCTTGCACAAGTGCATGTAGTATTCTGGCTCATCTTTTGCCTTTTTACTTCAAGTCACACAAACTCATGCTTACAAGACAATAACCTGATTCCAGACAAAGGCAGTCTGCATTACTGAGAGGTGATTCAACCACACCACACTTGCTAAGGTGCCCCCAGAGCTGTGCTCCTCACATGCCAGCATTCAGGGTACGTAGATATGTACAAAGATATTCAGGGTAGATATGAAGCCTAGACTTTCCCGCCCTAGGGCATGTGCAAACCTGCCAAAGTCATGCTCAGATTGCTTTATCTTATTAAAGCATAAGCTGGGAGTGCATTATATCCATTAAAAGAAAAAAAAGCTCTTTGCTCTCAGGATATAAGCCCGATGGCAGCAGCTAAGGTGGGCGTGCCCACCATCACTGATCTCAGCACTCACTACGTGACTTCCTCAGTAACACTGTATCAAGAAATCCCATACCTACTTTTGAGTGCCCTGCTTTTGCTCCCAAGTGAAAACGTAGTTCGAGGATCTCCTCCTAGGGCTAGAAAATATGCAATCCCAAGGTGGGGCTGCAAACAGAGCACCCAGGTTCTTCAGCTGCTGCTTTGCAGGCAGACCTCTGCAAAAAGAGCCTACAGCTAGCTATGGCTGTCCCCACACATGCCTTCACTATTCAAGAACAAAACAGATAGAATTGAGCATGTCACCCTTTACCTCCCCAAGCAAGATGCTCCTAAATCTCACTGTTGCTGTCAACTTGGCATGCACATATGGAAGTGACAGGACTCAACCTTCAGGCAGGCAGGGAGAGGGTGTTGGATAGGTGTTTAAGTGAATAAGTTCTGTCAGGAACAGCAATTGATTAGTAAAATTAGAAAAAGATCTAGAAAGATGGGCTGTCCAAGCTCACCAAGATGCTCTTGTGGAAGGTACAGAAATTCCACAGCCTGTTCAGAGACCTCCTGTATCATCTGGCTCCAGCATGGGATTCACAATTTCTAACAGTTACATTAATGAACATTTGGGACAGTTAACATGTTAAACCAAGTATCTGAAACATGCAGTTTTCCCCATCCCAAATTGCTTACTTTGAAGGTACTTGTGCTGCAGTGCAGTGCAGACTTAATTAGTTGCCTTCTCACTAAGGAAACGATGAAATCAGCACAGTTACTCTTATTCATCCTCCCTATAACGAGCTGCAGCAATTCCTCCCACACCAGAAGACACAGCCATGTATCCAGGAAACCACTGCTGGCACACTGCCTACCCAAGGACACAGCTGCTAGAGCTCCATTAGGAGCAGGCAGGACCTGCCCTGCTGAGGTTCTACCACCCTTGGATCTGCAGAACACAGAGAGCTTTTCTCCCTTCTTCCCCTCAGAAGCATGGCAAAGGTTTCCAGCCACCAGGCTGCTTTGTGAACAAAGCAGAGCAGTGAAATAGCAGTGAAACAACAACAAAAAACACAACAAAACAACAACAGCAAAACCAGAAAACAACAGGAGGACAATCCCAACAAGTGAAAAAGGCATGTGCATGTAAACAAAACCCCAAGTACTTCTTCCTTTATGTACTTCCTATCTTGTTTCTCTCCACCCCCACGCACTAGAGCATTGCCTCCCAGTCTGCCCACCAGCTATAACAATGCAGTCTCCCATTTAAAGGCTACCAGTCCAGCCTGCTTCCCTAACCAAGCTGTCATTTCTTCCCCTCGAGGCCTGCCTCAGGTAATTCCTTTGGATCTTCACAAAGAGCACTGCTGTGCTGCTGAAGCAATTACATCAGATCTTATACCAGCTGCATTCACTAACAGTTGACAGAAACAATCTAGAACTTCTTCATCCCCTATAGCAAAGAGACATGTATTTTTTTTTAAGTAATCCCTGAAACAAAACAGGAATATATAAATATGTATATACATATATGTTTTGCTTCAAATATTACCATTACACAACACCTCTTCCACATAATCAATTGTGTTTTTCCAGTGCATGTGTAGTTATTTCATAAGAAGGTGCTTTATGTGCTATCTGAGGCAGTATTCATACAGTCCCACATACCCTCACTGTTGCTATGGAAATCATTCCTCTTTAAGCCAATGTGCAAATGCAGGTTTTACTGCTGAATGCAGAGGCTAAAGGTGTGCATGAGTCAAGCGATTATTGTGTGTTATTCTTCTGCAGCATCTCTGCTGTGGGAGGAGAAGGGAATAAGGACGGGTGCTTGCACCAGGAGCAGGGCATACAGGAAGTTGTTAATAAGATACGAACAAGGCCACAAAGCTACAGGAAGACTCTGGCTGAAAACTTTAGCCCAGCATGATTCGGCTGCCCAGCTCACCTGCTACAGGTGACACAAAGGACAGGATCCAGGCACAGGAGGTATGAAGCCTAGAAATGCTATGGGATGTACATTTGAGAGGGAGGAGAAAGTCAAGATGTACTACTACGTCAGATTTAAGTCAGATGGTATCCTGCCCTGTCTGTAGATCTGTTTCCACTTAAATCTCAATAATAAAATTAAATTTTTGATCTGCACTTGCTGTTAGCTGCAGGGGCAGCAGAGGTTTTGGGAGAGCATCCTGAATTCTGTAGAGAATCGAGACCAGAAAACACCTGAAGAAGTCAGGCTTCTTCACACCTGCCACACCTGGAAGCAATTTCGAGTACACATACTTCATATTCCTTGAGACCTAAGGCTAAATACCAAAGTGAATACCAGAGCACTCCCAGCCAAAGCACAGCTTAACATCAGCAGCAGCTTTTCAGTAACAGCCTCTGCCCTCCTATAATATAACAGAGGAACCTACTGCCTCCAGCACTCAGTAACCTCTTTCCACCAGCAGAAGTTGAGAGACAGAGAACAGCCTACTCAGCCAGCTGCAGAGCCCCTCTGCACCCCACTCAAGCACCTCTCTGACTGGGGGTTTGTGGTCATCACATCTTCCACAGCTGACAGCAGACTCTACACATACCTTTTACAGAAGGCTGTAACAGAGAAAGGCAAACCCATCAAAAAGCGCACGTGGGATTCTTTCCTTCCATCCCACTTAAAGAATTGCTCCTGCAGAGGATTGGCAAGTGATCTGTCTCAGAAACTAAAGCCACATCTCACCCCTCTTCTCACTCCTGCTACCAGAGCTGTAAGGGTCACACTCATCCTCTCTTCTTATTTAACCTCATCATGGACTTTAGGGAAAAACACAGCAAGTGGTTTTAAGTTACAGACTCACAGAAGCTGGTGAAGTTTTTACGTAACTGTTTTGTCCATCACCCTGGGGAAAGGCAACAAGTTGAAGAACAAAATCCAGACACTCGACATCTCAGCTCACACAAGAAATAACCTCAAAGCACGTCTCCTTTGAGGCACCATTATACACGACCATTAGACACGAAACAGAGTAAACAACCTACAGCACATCACTGTAAACAACCCAAGCAGACCTTCCTCAAACAGAACTCAAAATAAAGACAGCACCTACTTCAGCCCAGATGTAAGAAGGTTATTACTGTAACTATGAGCACCCAGAGCTACTTCCCCTCTGGCTGATCATCACATACAGCCCACCTGTCCCCTGCCCTCCAGTTTTTCACTGCCTGCCAGGAGAGCAGCAGGTAGGCATCCTAAGCAGGAACACCTGTGGGTTCAGCACAGCCCGCTAACAGTGCCTGGGGGTGCCAGGGTTTTAAAACCAAAGTGCACAGTTAGTGATGTCTTGTAAAGTTTGTTACGAGTCTAGATATCTGTGGTGAACATTTTTATGCTGCGTTTGGATGGTCAATAGCATCTCAGTATTCTAATAAACTGTTACATCATTCTGTGAAAACAATCACAAGTGGAGGTGTTTCCAAATGCTTTAAGAATTTATGGTACAAATGTTAATAGATTACATTAAATCATGCTGTCATAAAGGAGAACATTGTGATTTGTAAGTACCTACCTAGGTAAATTAATATCAGAATTATCCACAGGCTGCAGCCCTGTGGATATGTATCTTTTGTGTTGCGGTATGAATACATTTACTATGCCTCAAATGGTTCTGAACACGTGGGTGGGAGATGGAGAACATAAATGATGTAAGAAATGAAACAGTTCAGCTAGAAGGGTGTAGTATGCTAGAATATGGTATCATGGATTAGAAGGTATGGGTTAGAAGCTCACTTCCACTGTCTTGTTAGAAAGGCTGTAAGAGAAACATAGCAAAGGAACAGTAGAGGAACAGCAAAGAGTAATGTATGATTTCCATAACCACCATTTCTTTTATTTTTAGTATAACAGTATTAGTGCTGAGTCATGTTGTGTCAATTTCTGAGATGTAATTGTGAATGGATTGCATTCTAACCTAACGTGATCTGTTCAGGACTTTCAAAAATGCAAATTCAGTACCACCATCAATGGGGAAGGGTCCTTCCCATGTGCATGAAAGCCAAACCTCAAATCCTCTACATGTCTCACTTAAACTCCATTTCAGGAGGAGGCGATTCCCTTATCTGATAGTTGACCTTGCAATGCACTTAACACTGATCCTACAGCATGAACTTGCTCTGGTCCATCCAGCCATCAACACATAGACCACAATCAGTGCAGAGTACTGCGTAACAACAACACATTGTGAGATACAGATACACTAGGGGTATTTTCATCCAATGAGACCACTAGTGAAACCAAGGATGAGTGCTGCTCAGCTTCCCCCACCACTCCCCTTTGCTGCTGGATTTATTTTGTGAGAGTGTTTGTCCTGTAAACAAGAAGGAAATCTTGTGGGAGTTCTACTCATTTTAGAAATTATCCCAGAAACTTTTGAAGTTAGATGTTGTGTAATGCAGTGTGTCCATCCATTCAGAGAGATAGAGTTGGGCTCCAGTGTTTTTTGTGCCACAAAGCAGAGAACCCAAGTGATGCTTCCTTCTCATCTGAAGGAGCCTTTGGTTCTGAGTTCAAAATTGACCATCAAACCTAGATTTGGAACTTGAGAAAGATGAAAGACAGACAATCAAATTTGGTTACCGTGTGTGCCAGACTACTGCTTCAGGAGGAAACCTCCCAGTTATTTGGATGATGAGCACCAGGAAATCACTGCCAAGTTGTCACTGTGCATGCAGCAACATGGTTCTAAATGTTTTATTAAGTCCAGGACATCCAGGATGTGCCTGAACATGACACATGATCAGAACAACTGTGCCACCACCCACTTGTGCCTGGAGTGAAGTGTCCCAAGGGCTCTGGGACCCACGCAGTGCAGGGATCAGCACACGTGAATGTACCAGGCCTGAAGCATGGAAGGCATTGCTTTTTAACCGGCCTGCACTCTGACCCCTGTACACCCTGGTGGTTTTTTTGGGTGGTTTGCAGTTCTGGCTGCAAATGGCTGTGATGCAGTGAGGCACCAGAGGCAGATACATGGCTCTGGGAACTATCCATAATCTATAAGGTCTGGTAATACCTGTAACGTTAGAAGCCAGCCCCTTGGTAAAAGGAGGCAACAGTAGGGGCCCGACCTTCCTGCTTGGTAACAGCCTGGATGACTCCAGAGTGACAGCTCAGTATTTCAGCCACAGAAGAGAATACACAGTTGTCCCTATGCGACACGAAAGATGACACTGCTCACAGCACACAATTTTAGCAATCAGACATTTGTTATGAATACCTAGCAGCTGCAGCTGTGAATAGTTTGTGGTGTGAAGGGTTTGCATTCCCTGTACGTACAGAGAGAAGGGAGAGCCAGCAGTTGCTGAGGTTATAGTCCTCAGCCCAAACGCTGCAAGCTTCTGACCCCAACTATTTTGCCTGGTCCTAGTGGCCCCATGGGAGTACAGCTGCGGAGGTGGTGTTGCCTTGCTCTGATGAGGATGGGTGTTCCCAGCTCCGTGTTCAGCCCCTCGCAGCAGTTAAGCTTGTCCATTTCTCACTGGTACTTCTCACAGTTACTTGATTCCTCTTTCTCCCTTGGGACTCTTATGACTAACAAAAACCTTGTGTCCTTTTTAAAGATACGGTCAGCAGCTATTCCCTTTCATCCCTCATGCTCAGGCCATCCTAATGGGGTAGGAAGCATGCTAAGATCGACGAGATCATTACAGTCATTCAGCCTCACAAAAATCTAGAAGCTAGCTGTCCTTGCAAGCTAGGAAGAGATGGTCTAGGAAGTTCACCCATGAACAGAACAAGCAGCACTTGGTGAGTTTTTCAGAACAGATGTTCTCATCTCTCTCCCCTGAGTAGAACTGATATCAGTAGCTTATTCCTGTCAGCAAAGTATTGTGGCTGAGTTTTTGTATTCAGTTGGCTTTGGACAAATATTGGCCTACTTTTGATGCAGAGACAGGCTGTGCAAAATGTTCAAAATGGTGACACCTGTGGTCATTAATGCACCTAGCAACGCCTTCTATAGGATGTTCTCCTTTGTATGATGTGTCTTCACAAGCCACCTTACCGGTCAGCAGCTCACAGTCATCAGGACTTAAGTGAGATAAATTTGCTATGTGCTGGTCAAGGAGAGGGTAAAATGGTTGTTTGTCATCTTTGGTGAACTGGGCAACCTCTGTTAAATCCAGTAAAGATACAGCACAACCTGCTGGGAAGGTGGCCCCTATTTTGTGGTTATTGAGCTATCAAAAACCAGTGGAGACTAACGGATGATTTGGAGATTTGCTTTTAAATGATGGTGCTCCTATGTAGTAACAGAATAACTCAAGGGCTTTTTCTGTTAGCAACACGTCTATTTTGGATATACTAACTCAGCCAGTTGGTTTTTAGCCAGTTTGAGGCAAGAGCTGATTATGGGGGAGGCTTCACACTCACTTATGGCATCTCAAGGGGCTGATAACTCTTTAATCTATAGCCTTCAACTCATGAAAGTTATGTACTGGAGAGTTTACTACCCCAAAAGAGAAATACGGTGAATAACCTGAGGTACAGATAATCCACAGGTAAAACTATCAGTTCATTATTAAAAAATTGACTTATTTGCTTGAATGGAATGCTGGAAATACAAGAATATAAATAAAATATAAAATTCTGGGTTTGAACATTTTGGTATAACAAACTCTTTTTGACTACTCTAACAGATACAGAATTATGGACCCTACTAGCAGCTATTGGTCATTCAGTACTGATTGCATACTAATGTTTATTTTTTGTCTGGGATAACATTTCTGTCTGTGGCTAATAGTTCATTAGTCTCCTTTTGCTTCAACAATCCATATTCCACTAATTCACTTATATGTATCAACTTTCTATATAGACTGAATTTATGCAATTTATTCTTTATGTAAAGACGAAATTGGCATGTCCTTACACAGTGATTAGCACTCTGTATTTCAAAGCCTGTCAGCAGGCACTGGAAAACATCAGCTCATAAAGAAACCAGTCAGGCTACTACTTGCTCCTGCACAAGGATGCAGCTTGTGATCTGTGACAGAAAATTCCTGATAAATGCAGAAACTAAACAATTCCTGTGTTCAGAGTGGGCTTGCCATTACCTCTCAGGTACCTCTCAAAATAGATTTCATTCTTCAGCAATTTGGGAAGAACATGAGTCCAGTTTTGAGTTCAGCCTGTAACTAAACATAAGATCATTTAATGTTGAAAAGTGTTTCCTTCTCAGATCAAAAGTCAATGGAGCATAGCATATGCTTGCATTAGTCCCCAGTTTTGTGTCAAGAAATTCTGTGACCACTGACATAACCACTTCAAAGAAAATGCATGCCTAAGAGAAAGTACTCATTAAGCTCTTCATTGTTGGCTTCTTCTTTTTTTTCCAATAAAAGATTATTTCTGATGAAGTTACATCTTCCATCCACTACATCACTCTATTTTCTCAAGCTCTGCTGTCTTTTCTACATCTAGAAAGACCAGCTGAGCATGCTCACCATTGGCCTGTTTCTTCCTTAGAAAACTGTCTGCACCGAAAGAACAAGATGGGGTTGATAATCCATAATACATGGGATGGTACTTGGCCTCTAAATCCAGAAAGGAAAAGGTGAAATAGGAAAAACTCCTGCCATCAATGTTTCTTAAAGCCAAGCCAACATGCAAATCTTTATATGGTGAGTCACCGTGGGGAGCTGAGGAGCCAGGAGTGGTCACAGTCTAGATCAATATGTCAGTATGCCTAACATGGAGGTCGTATGGAGGGCCATGCCTATCATGACTCTGTTAACATGGTGCACTAATTTAGCTTAGTCATAGAATTTCTTGACTATTTGTCTGTTCAGTTACATATCTGTAGGCTTACACTTAAAATCTCCAGAAACAGCACATGGTATGATTCCACACAACTGTAACTGTGTTATGAACATGGAGGCCATTTACAGGACTCAGGCTGAGAACCTAGAAATTAACTGATTCCTAGCTGACACCTGTGTTCCTTGCAATTTCTGATGGCTGCTTGGTTTTTTTTTTTGGTAACAGATGGCTGCATTACTCTCTGAGTGCATCAAAAGTAGTCTTCAGAAATGTGCATTCCAGTGGAGTAATTCTGTGCCAATTCAATGGCTTTGGGGCAGTCTACTCATGCAAAATTCTTATTCTATGTAAGAATGATCAGCACCTCCCTGCAAGTACAGGACAAGTATGGGGCTGGTTTCACAACTGCCCGTCCCACTTGCCTTGGCATTTGCAAGTGGCAGAAGTTATACCATTTTCCTGCTCAATCTGAGATTCAAAACTTTCTTTTTTTACTCTTTTCTTATAAAAATCTCCTGCAGCTGTCAATGAAACACTATCACTCTGGGAAAGCTGCTACCATGCACCCCTACCATCGTTCTTAGATAATAACTAGCAAGAAAATGTTTTTTTCCTCACTTCTGAAGGCTCCATTAATATGTACAACTGACAACTCCCTCTGTAGCAATGAATCACATTAATTAATGAACACGTGAAATAAAATACAAAGAAAACATGTGCTCGAGGGGACAATTTGTGTGTATGTGAGTACATGAGTCTCCAATGGAGACAAATGGGAGATGCACATACAGACAAAAGGGAGAATACATTCACCACAGCGGATGGAAAAGGGCCAGCACAGAACAGAATGGAATGCATAGAGGGATTAATGCCGGATTACAGATGCCTGTGGCAACTGCTCTCAATAAATTATAGTTAGATCAAAGAAAAATAGAATGCTTTGATAAGAGATTAACAAGTGCCATTCTCATATGTACAACTGTAATTAAAAACAACAACAACAACACCTTTTAACCCCTTACTTGAGATACTAAGTTTTTTTTCCAGTATTATTTGTGAGTTACTTCTGGCCACTCAGGAATAAAAGCAACTTTTCCAGTGTCTTACTTCTGTTACAACCAGCCACCAAATAAACACACAACCATTATTCTTATGCATACGCCAATAATTCTGTAATAAAGAAAAGCAAAACTGGATTTGATTTCATCTATTTTCTGCAGTCTTTTCTTGCCCTAGGATATAATGAACACATGCACTGCACACTACTGTTTAGAGCTCAGTAAAAAGAAAAAAATAACAGCTTTTTGAAAGGTCAGTGGAAAATTAAGCAATAAAGTCAGAAGTTGCTACAAATGTGAATATCCTTCCATCATCTTATCTGAAAAGTGAAGGCTGTTTTTGTGTTGACTTGTACCTTATGTGGCAATATGCAATCTGACTGTTCCCTTTCAGCTTCAGAAAAGTGGCCAGTCCAACACACATTCTTCAGCAACTCTTGGGCTGCAGTTTTTGCAGGTGCCTCATGCAGAAAGGAAAAGACTGCTCCAAATCTGAGTATTTTAATGCTGCCATCATTTAGTAATTCTATCTTCAACTTGAAAACTTGTCTTCACATGACTATTCCACATTTCTGAAAAAATACACTCAGATAGTAAAACTCAAATCTTGCATTACAGCCTTATGAATTCACATCCTTGAACTGCTTCATCTACACATTTCTCATCTTAAGGTAAAACCTACTATTTTCTCCCACTAGCTCCTGGTTGTACAAATCATAAGTAGAAAGTTAACTGCACCTGCAGAGTGTGTTTAATAGTTGACTTTACTTCTTAATCAACTGGCAGTGACAGTTCTAAAATGTTCCTTGTATTAAATTCACTTGGTTCAACAGGCTGGAGGTCTGCTTCTCAGCTATGTGTATTCCTGTAAGTGATACTTGCAACTCTCTGAGAGCTCATTTTACCAGACATTCATTTCCAGTGAGAAGATGTTTTCATCTTGCTATCAACATTTTATGGTTGATACAGTTGTGCTCTTCCTCTTAGTGAAAAAAAATATCCTAGTGTAAGTGGCACCATTTCCAAAATCATTAGCATCGAGCTATAAAATTTTCCATGAAATCTGAGGCATTAAGCTGAGGGAGTGGAGGCATGTTCTTGGGATCCATTTCTTTAGATTTGCTAGAGCTAGTACCGCAGATTCACTGTTTGTGCTTCTGGGACAGAGACTGCATACAGCAGTGAACCTCTAAAATGAAATGACCATTGCAATGAAATGCATGGAGCATACACCAGTAGCATTCTAACTGCTGGGTAGAGCTTCAAAAGCACATGACTCTTATTGTTTTGTCCCTTTTCAGAATGAATCAGCAACATTTTTCTCTAGTTGCTGAATGATTGCTTGGCTTTCATCAAGAAAACTATTCTTACTGTCTGTGCAGGTCTCTGGGTCACCTGGTGATGACTTCTGAGAGGAGGTGACAAATATCAGTTATTTTTAAAATGAAATCCTTTATTCCCACCTCAAAAGAGGGGTGGGGGAAATTCCTCTGCCTTCTATGATCCAATACAAAAGAGGAAAAGCCTAACAGGAAGTTGTGAGGACAATCACAAATTCATCTGTACAGGGGTACAAACTCAGTAGTTAGGCATGCCAATAAAGCATGTGCAAGTGTAATGAGTTTGGTTGTGACCACGAGTTTGACTTTTTGAAAATAAGGCTCAGGAACACTGAAAATGAGAAAAAAGAATTTCCTAGATCCGTTTGGGCTGGAAATCAGGCAAAGTTGGTCATCAGTGTGAGATTTCCTAAACTTTCCTAAACTAAACTATTTCCAGTGAGATTTCCAGATACAGGAAAGCCAGTAGACCAGAGGACATGAAATGTTTCACTATTTCTCTTCCATTTGCTGCCTCTACAAAGAACTGCAGAAAGATATTAGAAAAACAAAATCCAAACACAAAATAACTCATCAAAACTGGGCTACATGCACAAGCTTCAGCTTCTTGGCAATGGTCTTGGTGATTTCCGATTTCCTCCAGACCTGCTCTCCCACTGCTTCTGCTGACTAGGGAAGTGATGGCCTTTCCTCTCATTATAATAGAATATGACATAAAAGTACAGGATTACTCAGCAGTCTGAGTGGCCACTCGCTTAACAAAAAGACAATGTTGTGATCTGGATCAGAGCATCAGAGAATGCAGTGACCTTTCTGTTCTGATGGGAGCATCACTGGCGGTCTCCTGGTGAGAACCCTTGGTCATCTGAGAAGGTGGGTGAGTCTGAAGAGACACACAAAAAGCAAAGTTGATAGAAATTTTATAAGTGGGGTGTGTGACTGATACAGACAGAGTATGGGCCTACCTCAGGCTCAACAAGAGTTGCCTATGCAGTAGCAAGTGACTTTTAGAATTCTTTAACACAGACTTTAGTGAATTTTGGGGAACAAAGGCCTACAGCACACTCACATTATCCACCCGACCTTGGTGTGGAGATGCCTCTGCTGGGAGAGAATTGCTGTGGGGGAAATATTTGGTATTTTCTCTTTTGAAAAATCAACAAACTAAAAACAGTGCCTGCAGATTAATGCATTGCAGTTTTCAGGCCCAGAGAAACCAATTTAGATCAGTTGCTCCTCTTCCTTCCTCTTTCACGCACTCCCTACATTTTCTCTTGAAATGAAACAGAATACAGAAGTCCATCCCAAAGTGCCATAACGGACTCCTTTAATACTTTGATGTGTTAGAGAGGGCACAGGGTTTTTGCCAAGTCCATCATCTGACACAATTTTTTTTTTCTTTAGCTCCCAAGTTCTTCCAAACGGCTGAAAAAGATGACTGAAGATGATGACGGGAAAACAGGGGAAAGGATTAACCAAAACGTAATCAAGAAAGAAATGGACCCCTTTAAATACAGTGAATGCCAGCCTATGTGGTTGGGTGCAAAGCAGGTCTTGCTAAACATGTCTCTTTCCACACCATGACAGGTATGGTTGAGAGTAGCATGTGTGTTACTGCAGGTTATTAGAGACTTGCCAAAGCATTTCACTCATAGCATGTGTTGGTATGATTTAAAAGTGTGCATTATAATGGAATTAAAAGGATGCACTTTGGAAGAACTAAAAGCTGGCTCCCTGACAGTTCGCAGCATGTCAGTCTCAGTGCAGAGAGAGCAAACGAGCGGAACTATTTCCAGCAGATTCCCACAAGGATCAGTTCCTGGCCCAACATTGTTTAGTATTTTCACCACGTGTCCAAACAATGGTGTAAAATCAGCCCCAAGATGGCTGGGAGCTGGAGCACTTACAGTGGAAGAAATGGCTGTAGGAACTGGGCTTGCTCAGCCTGAAGAAGAGAAAGTCCAAGGATACGTTGTAGCACTGTAAGAAGAGGCTATGAAGAAGGGAGAGCCAGGCTTGTTATGGATGGCTGCAGGAGGTGAGAGAGAGATCATGGTCATAAACTGAAATGGGGGAGGTTTCAACTGTGTATAAGAAATTGCTATCGGGATACTCAGGCATTGCAGCAGGATGACCAGAGAGGTTATGAAATCTCTGTCCTTGGAGGTTTTCAGGAGCTGATTGGATGAAACCCTGAGCAACCTTATCCGTATTATGTTTTGGCCCTGTTTGGAGCAGAAGTTTGGACTAGATGATATGCCAAGGTCCTTCCTGCTATAGCATGTTATGACTACAGCCTAGTTGATTCTGCCTGGAGAGACATTTGGGAATTCTGTTAGATAACTGTTTCAATGCGTACTGTAATGCAGTGCTACAGGGAAATGCAGTGGTTGGATGCAATACTTGAAAGTATTCAAGGAGAAATAGATGCGAGTAGAATGCCATGTCCAAACTTAAAACAGTAAAAACTCTGGAGAGCATTCAAAAGAGCCTTGGCACGTCTTCCTGAAGCACTTCAGAGAGATGCTTGTATCATCCAAAACTAGAGCATCCCCTTACGCTCACAAAGAAAAAAGGTATCACACTTGGGACAGTGGTACTTACAAGCTCTCAGGCAAATGTAGAGTAAGATTCAGTATGGGAGGCTCTAATTTAGACAGTGTGAAATTCAAAATAAAACACCGAGGGAAAGGCAGAAAATGTCACTTTGAAGTGAAGCTGAATTCTCCATTGCTAGTCAAAAGCACTAGATGTGCTTCACTGCAGAGCAGTTGCCAGCCTGGGTACCTACTGGATTATCACCATACCAGGATTTTAAGGCATTCTCTCTTTGTATAGATGAAAACTTGTTCTACAGCCCTCTAGCTTTCCTTTTCTGACCAATTGAAGTTGTTCTGCAGTATTTATGAATGGCAGGAACCTTTTTTACAACTCCATATTGGCACAAACAAACCCTGTTGCCACAGCTGAGCATGTAAAAACGTAGTAAGATGTTACGTGAACATAATGTTGGCACAGGTTCCGGATACACAGAACTTGACCAACATTGCTGACTGAAGGCCGAGTGTACAGCCAGCAGATAACCCCTCTGACAGATAACTGTTCTGATGCCTTAAGCTGCACTTTGCTGCTTAACTGAGAGCCATTCTGGTGAACTAGCCAGATTCACACGTACTGCACAAGTGCAATTGTGATAGAGCTCAAGGCCTCAGATAATTTCCAATCCTTTGTTTTTAAATGTAAATCACTGATTTTTTCAGATTGCGTGGAAATCCCAGCCCTAATGTCATCTGAGGAGGGTTTTTTTAAGCACTACAGTAAGTGATGCAATCAGTGACTCACTGCTGGTTTGGGTTTCACCAGAACACTGTGCAGCCCAGAGCAGCAACCTCCCAGACCACAACTGCTTTGCTTCTTTAATAGCTAATATGAACAAACTGAATTATAATCACATCCCACTGCTAATTTATTAATTTCTTATACTTTAATTTTGTAGTTAAATAAACTTTTGGTGAAAACATACCTTGGTGAAATCACTTTTGTTTGTTTCCCCAAGGAGACAGTTTATTCCTCTTAAACATTTTACCCACAAACACATACGTTTATAAGTCTCAAAGTTGATTTAAACAGGTGATATAATAATTCCCTGACCATTTAAATGAATCAAACATATATAAATACCAGAGTGCTGAAAAAGTGAGGTCATTGAGTGATATACCCAACCTGCATGGTGACAATAAATATCAAAGAGTTTATTTACTAGACAAATAATTTATTTGTCTTTATTAATTAATATTTTTATTAATTTATCCTGCCTTTTAAGGAAAACAAACAGTTAAAAGAGAGAAAGAAAAACAGTTACTGTAACATACTATGATTTAGTGCTCCACTGTGTGTGACTATATGTAATGTACGGATGCGCGCTCAGAGAGAGAAACAAGCCATTGCATGCTGAAGGAGAAAGCTGTGGGTTACTGTTCCTTAGGAGTACCGTTCGGTATGCGTTACCCATGGCTGCACACTCAAAGAACATGGGTTGCTGGATTCTTGCCCTGGGACAAGCATGCCCCAGCCCCTGCTGCCTTCTTGCCTTGCTTATCTGGCAGCAGGAGATGCCAGAGACAGCCAGGCACCATGCGGGGCAACACCTTGGGTGCAAGGGCAGAGCCAAGGGCAGAGGGCTGGGCGGTGCCTGTTGGCTGGGATAGCAGTGGCAACACCAAAAACACGATGGTGATACACTTGACAGGAAGTGGTACTATTGTTTGTATCACAAAAAATATAAACATAAAGCTTTCCCTCTACTATCAACAACTTTAAAGATTACTTACAAGCATTCTTTACACTGCTCTGACAACTTCTCCTTTGATATCTGGGAATGGGCCTGCTGCCTTTTTGTGTTTTCCTCTGCAAAGTTCTTGTGGCAATATCAATTGCCTTCACCTTGCAGCTCATTGCAGATCCGTTAGCAGACCAGCAAGTGTTTTCCAGATTCCTGTTACACATCTCCCACTGACCATCTGCTATTAGCACCTTAACAGAGATGCAAGAAATCACTTGTTGAAAGGGGATTAAGTGGTTACAGCCCAGCGCAAGGCTGCAAGCTCATTATACTACTTTGCCCTCCAACATTAAGCAGTAGCAATAAACAGCGGAGCTAGAGCCTTAGTAAAAGCACACAGGTTCGTATCAGCTATCTCAGAATAATTATACTGGTTTACATGACATTCAGCTTATGAGAGTTCCATTTGATCAATTTAGATCATAACTTTTGGTTACGTGTGCTTGTGTGCTTTTTTGTGTGCTTGTTTGTTTGGTTTTTTTGTTTGTTTGTTTGTTTTTTAAACACAGCAACTCAGGATTATCAAGGAAGATTCACTTTTATTCCTGGTTCTCTGTAGTCAGCAGAGACTGGATGCTTTAATTGTTGCATGTGGCTGGGTTTTTTTGGCAGCACGATGTGAGAAGTGAATCTGTATTTCCCTTTGGAACACTGAGGTGTAAAGCTCATGTGGGCTCTGGATTCACTGACCATTTGCAGAGAAAGATCTACCCACTTACATTGTCTTGGATAGATTTTGATGGTCTAGTTTTATATACTAGGCTGTCAATTCTCTACTGTGTTCTGTTAGCACTGAACAAGGAGTGATCTTTTCAGCCATCCTACTAGGAATGTGGATTTCAAGACAATCTCCCACATAAGATTCACAGAGTAATACAGAGCAAAATAATCTGTTACTGCACATTTGCAGATAAGAAAAAGCTAAGCAGAGCTGCCTCTGATCACAGACACATCTAGCAGGAGCACAACACTGCTGCAAGAAAGGGCCCTGCAATGATTCAGGGCATACCACTCTCCAGGAATGATATCCTGACTCCACTTCGGTTTGGAAAAAAATGTTCCGAAAGGCTCTCGAGCTGCCACATACTCTATTTTAGTTCGGGGGCTCATCCTCTAATGTCATATATATTCTGAGTAGTAAGGGAACCACCTGATGTCCAGCTTCATTTCAGGGAAAGGGAGGGCATAGGTATGATGGGCACTAGGAGACAAGTTTGGATGTACTCACATTACCGGTAGATAGATCAGAGGAGAGACACCTTGAAAGGTCAGTGTCATGAACATAGCATGCTAATGATGCTAATGAGATAAACAACACCCAAGATAGCTAGGTCTTAATGCTGTGGAGCTCTAATGTACATGTTGTACTGGAAGCACCTGAGCTGGACTCGTTTCAGCCAGGTGACTTGTCCTGCTTGTTCCCCACTGGATAGAGGCTCTGAGCACTGCAGAACTGATTTCCTTGGCATTTATCCATGCTCTTTTCATGCTAAGATTAGTGCCTATACCTGTTGTAACACTGCTTTCTGCTGGTGTTCTTTCTCCTCCTTCCAGGATATTCTGATTTATGACACAAGAAAAGCCTTTTTTTCCAAAGTACTCCGTAACTCCTTGTAGCCCAAACACATCCAACAGCTGCTTATTCCTGTAACCCATCTTAACCACCAAAGCTGAACAAGTCCCCTTTGTGCACCTGTTCTCTTGCATTCAAATGAAAAATTTGGTCTGAGAAAACAGCATTAGTTTTATCTTTTTGCATATGACAACATTTATTATTTTGCTTACAATCACTGTCGGCATCCCAGAAAAATGCAAAGTTTGCTTTTGCGACGTGTTACACTGATTGTAACTTCTCATGTCATAGGCCCTTTTAGCACCAGAGACATCATTTTGGTTTAGTAATCCCCTCAGAAAATTCCTCCCAACAAATATAGAAGACTGTCATCATGATGAGAAAAGTCCTTTCCCCTAAAACTGTTTATCATCCCAGAATAAATAGCAATGAAAAGAATGGCTCTCCAAGACTTAAGGGGTCACGATCCTCTTATCAGGAAGGTATGACTCCAAGTACTGTACATAAGCCACTTACCCTTCCCAGCACCCTGCAGTCATCTGAATGTCAGTTTAAAAAAAAAATAAAAATAAAATGAAGCTATAGCGCTACATCAACAGACAGCTGTCCCAGTGGGCACTGGGGACATAGGATGACTTGCATTGCTGAGCCATGCGGTCATGGCCAAAGGCACGATGAGCTCACATTTCATTCCGATGCACATACGCGGTGCGGTCAGACTGCAGGACTCGGCCGCCCTCACCCTCCTGACGCCCCCCGCCCGGTCTCGACACTAGATCTGGCTAGTTAACATGTCTGGAATGAGCGTGAGCCTACCTCCCAGCTGGCAAGTCTTCAGGCGTACTCGGATTCCAAGGTTGGAAGATTATCTCATTCAAGCATAGCTCTCCCAATGATATATAAGCAAAGCTAGCGTGGTGGTCCCAGCAGAGCCAGCTTGAGCATTGGGAGTTTCATCCACAGGGGAGTAGAGCCTTCAAACACTAGCAAACATGATGATGATGAAAGTAGAAGAGCTGGTAGGTACAACCTTTTTCATTTATTTGTAATTACTTTCCTTTCTAGACTGTCATTGTACCAGCCTTTGTGGATCACTGAGGTGATGGAGCAGGTTACCAGCATGGAGTGCTCAAAACCTGCATTTGCTATAATTCATTATCCTACTGTATTTCCACTAACTTTTGCTAGGGAAGGGGGCTAGCCACTGGTATAACTACACAGTCATTTGAATTTTGCATCAGAACATAACTCACCAGGAAGTACAGAACAACCAAAATTTATCTGTGTATTTTCCCTTGATCTTGACTGACACACTTATATGTGTAGAGCTACTAACTTCACAATCCTAATCCAGTAAGAGACTGGGGAAAAGACAGTAATGCAGGGAAACCAAATTATTCTCTTTCCACTTTTAACTCAACACCCGGCATTACTAACAGTTACTATGCTCACCGCTGTTTACGGTACAACAGGCTTTTGAAAGCCCCTATCTAAACCAGACCACAAGCAATAGAACCTTCCACTGCAGAGTTCAGACTAATGATGACCAACAGACTGGGAAAAGAGGAATAATCCAGTAAAGCACAGGAGTATTATACGGGAACTATTTATTTTTTTTTCCCCCCATGGCAAAGTTAAGATGAAACTCCCATACATGAATAGTCAATACCATCCTAAACTCTTGGCAAGGCCCTAACAATTACTCTAGTGTTAAACTTCATCATAACCTCCACTAAGTTTAACAAGTTATCTCTTTCAACATACTTAATAAAGCATCCAAAACATTTCCAAAAGCTATGAAGAGCTGTGCTGCAGCACAGCATCATGCAGCTTCAGCACAGCAGCTACCTCGCGTTCGTTTGCCAAGTGCTATAAATGGGGACTTCGGTACTGACAGCAATGGGTAAGATCAGCCTTGAAATTACTCAGCAACCCAATTTAACTGCACTGTGTTTCAGTCAGACTGTAAGGTCCCAAGGGGGAAAGCATATCCTCCCACTCTGGCAGCTCAGTTCCCCTGCTCACGGGGTGCTGGTGCCTGCTCAGGGTGGCTCCTTCCAGCACAACCTTATACAGCATTCTGATAGGTCTGACAAATGCTGATGAGTGGAAATGCAAGAAAATTCTGAACAAAAAGGATGTTCACAACTCAGTGGTTTTTGTCAGCATAGCAGCAACTCAGCGCCAGTTGTGCAGGGAGTTACAGCGAGGTGGCCTCATGGACCTGACCCAAACCCTGGGGATGCCAGCAGGGGATTGCTCTGGGGATGTGGGAGACCTGCCTGCAAGCAAGCCTGCCCCAGCTACCCACACACACACTTCCTATCCAAGCTCAGGCTGAACGAGGCCTGCAGTCAGTCTGCCACATACTGACCCATGTTCCCAGGGGGTGCCTGCTACGGTCATCAAACTGATGCTCATAACATGTTTTCTTTACAGGTGACTGGGAAGAAAACTGATGATAAAGATACCGGCAGTTTCCTGCCTGAGGACTTCAAAACTGGAGAGTATGAAGCTGCCGTAAAATTAGAGAAGCAAGATGACCTAAAGACAGCCTCTGATCACCTACCGACCCAAGTAGATATGGCTCACGGGAAGGAGAAGAAGCATGAGGCAGAGGTAGGCTCTTGGATTTTATACTTGGGTTTTTATCATCTTTTATACACTTTTTCAGCACTCCGTGAAGTTTCTCCTCTTTCTAAATTAGAAATACATGCATGGTGGGCTAGATAAACAAGCCCCTGGGAAGTCACTGCCAAAGGAATTTGGCCTAATGCCCACTGAATGCAGAGACGTGCTGACTCCTGCAGCCGACTCATGCAGGCAGTAACTCTGAAGCAGAACCCACAAACAAGAATTCAGTTGGAAAAAAAAAAAACAAAAAAAACCATATGTGGCAGGACCTCACCAATTTATTTACCAATATATTATTTAAAGATGCCACAGGATAGAATTTGTCATGAGATAACCCTTTATTTTGAATCACTCTTCCAACGCCAAGGACACCTCATGGTACCTGAAATCTTATGCTTCAGCAAAGACAACACACTTGTCACTGATGCTAGCAGTGCCCCATACTCACTTCATGCAGGGATGCTTTGAACAAGGAGGATTGAAGAAGACTTAAACACTTACTGAATTGTCCCTTCAAGGACATCAGTGGCACTCTTTCTAGTTTACCAGAATACAATACTTACTGATTGAAGTGCTAAAATCACATACTTCATTTAAGGGCATTTTTTTTTATTTTTTTTTATTTTTTTGTAACCAAAGAGGATTAAGTTACAATAAATCAGTGACCAGCAGATGAAAGTGGTTGAAGGCAAAATGATTAGTGGAAGTCAGTTAAACCTGCAGTGGCCTCTCAGTCCTCATAAGCTGCAGATATCTTAAAATGTTGGGCCACAAGGGACTGCAGGGCTGCTTGGACTCCTGGCCTTGCACAGGCCAGAAAATCTCATGATATCCCACAACATATGGCTGAAGAAAGCATTTAGGAAGAAGTACAGTGGTGTATGAAAAAACTGGAAATGATGCAGAATTTCCCATACACTGAGCAATGTATTCTAATGATGCATTAGCCATAGTACAAATCAAAATAAAACAACTTATTTCAAAGTTAAGTTGGTCTGGACTGGATTCAACTGAATGGTAGTACCCCTGTCCTGGCACTCTGGAGGGAAGAGGCATTCAGCCCCAGCTCAAACTGCTGCCTCTCCTCATTTGTTTCAGTTGAAGAAGAAAAAACTGCAGGAGAAATCAAAACTCGAAAGCTTGGAGGACCTTGAGAAAATTATTCAGCTGAAGAAGAAGAAGAGATGCAGGAAAGTGAAAGCTCCCCTTTTAAAGGAACCCGAACCAGAAGTCATTGTAAGTTCTGCTGTGAGCTCCTCTGGGGAAGGACCAATGGGCTTTTGTGCCACTTGAATTCATCTCCTGTATATTTTTCTCCATTAGACAGGGCCAGTGGATATAGCCATGTTCTTCAGAGCTGCACTGGAGAATAAGTTGCCAGTAATTGAAAAATACTTGTCAGACAAAGGGGATCCCAATGTCTGTGATGAGGTATGCTCTTCCTTCTTACTTTGCAGCCTTCAGAACAAGAAAGTTTATTACAGAACAAAAATAACTTTCACCAATAGGTTTTATAGTATGCACAGTTTCGAGGAGGAAAGCATTGGGAATGGGGTGGAATAAATAAATCCTTCAATTTTAATATATTATGTATTCCATTGACAAAGGGGCTGCTGAGATCCTCCTAAGTAATATTACTTCAGAGGAATCCTTAAATTTCAAAGAGAGATATTGGTGACCAGGAGATCCTGACTGTCTGTAACAGATGATCTTCTTATGCTACAGATGAACAGACAAGAAATTTGTCTGCAGAAATACACACACAAAAAAGAGATGCTGCTGGCCCTTGTACTCCATAATGCATAAGCTGCATTTGCAAAATATAGCATAGTGCGTTGGATGGAGGAACTCAACAGGCATCATTTTAAATTTGAATGCCACACTGCAGATATTCCTCACACCCTTTGAAATGCTGGGTAGGCAGCTCGCTGCTATTAGGATGCTATTAAAATTTAGGAGATTTCAGGTCTCGAAAGCATTAGCTCTTGAAAATGAATCAGCATATCGTGTGGATTTGCCATCATCCCAGGGAGGCAGAGATAAAAGATTTAAAGAGATCTCTTTGTGCCTAATTTGGTATCTGACTTGTCACTGTTTTAATTGACAGTACAAGCGTACTGCATTGCATAGGGCATGCTCTGAAGGACATCTAGAGGTGGTCAAGAAGTTGGTGGAAGCCGGAGCCCTGCTTGAACTGAAGGATATGGTATGTCCATCAACGTGTACTTCAAAAAAATTGCTCACTGTTTTGTAACTGCTAAAATAAACACACAAGAAAAGTGCTAGAAAGACTTTACACTGTCTTTCAAGTTTACACTTAGAAGAACACTGCTGAGAAGAGGTTTCAGGAGGGGATGTCTGTCTTGCTTGGCCAAAATCGTTGAAGGAAAATGCACAAATTGGAGGAGCATGTTCACCAGTAGATTGTCACAAACCATAAAGCCCTAAGAAGGGTAGGACAACTGAGGTCAAGCTACCACGTTGGGCTGTGAGCAGGTGCTGGAGGCAGCAGGGTCCCATTGAGGGCCTAGCGCAAAGTATGCATTCTCCACACACTGATCTGTGTGTTCAGGAGGTACATCCACCCTGCTGAACACTGGCCGTGAGGGTTCTGCAGTTGTTTTTCACTCCTCCACTTCCAGCTCTTAGTTTGTTTGCTAAATAGATGCACTGACCAGCCTTACTCCCCTCACTCAGCCAGCCATGCCCACAGTGCTGTAAGAAATCAGAGGAGTGGCAAGCAGAGCAAGACCTGCAGGGAAGAGGCAGCCCTCCCAGCAGAGCCTGGCTGTGGGGAAATTGGTGTTGGAGAGGTGGAGGGCAAGATGCCAGGGGCAGATAATTGAAATGGCTCAACAATCATGGAGAAGTGCTTTAAGTTAAAATGCATGAAAAATGATTTTGAATTCATTTAGAAGTTTGATAAAATTAGCTAAATTTCCTCTTTTTGTGCATTGTGCTGAATTAAATTACTTGTGTTTTTTATGCCATAGCTTGAATCTACTGCCCTGCACTGGGCATGCCGGGGAGGAAACCTAGATATTGTGAAATTCTTACTGGACGAAGGAATAAACAGAAATGCAAGAGACAAGGTATGTTCCTCTGGGGCTCAGCCAACTTTTTAGAAGCGGCAAACCCCCCAAGAAGATCATTTTTGGTGGCTGCTCTGGTACCATCTTTTCCTGCTCAATGCCACTGATGGCCTTCACAGAATTATTTAAGTTGGAATGGACCCCCAAAAGCCATCTAGTCCAGCTCCCTGCGATGAACAGGGACACCTACAGCTCCATCAATGTGCTCAGAGCACCACCCAGCCTGAGCTTGGATGTATCCAGGGATGGGACAAGTACCTCTCTGGGCAACTTGTACCAGTGCCTTACCACACTTACTGTAATAAAACTTTTTCCTTATATTCAGAAATTTCCTGTTTCTCCCCACTCAGCTGCGCAGCACCCCTCTGCACGTAGCTGTGAGAACAGGGCAGTACGACTGCGCCGAGCACCTCATTGCCTGCGAAGCAGACCTCAACGCCAGAGACAGAGTAAGTTCCACCCAATCCTTACCTTCAGCACTGGGCTGCTGCCTGTTGTCGTGGCTCCACCTCCCCATGAAAATGCCCGATGACACGGTGTAGCCTGGTCCATGGTGCAGGCTGACCCATGTCTCGCCCCCTAGGAAGGTGACACACCGATGCATGATGCCGTCAGGCTGAACCGCTACAAAATGGTCCGGCTTCTGATTCTCTATGGGGCAGATCTAACCATTAAGAATGGCGTAAGTAATTCAGAAGTTCCCCTTCAGAGGAGCTTCATGGGTTTTAAGGCTAGAAGAGGCTACTGTGAACAGACTTAATTAAATCACTCCAGAGTTAATTAAAGCACAGCTGACACAGGGAAGTGCAACTTGGGGGAGGTCAGGGAGCAGAGAAAAAAAGCAATAGCTATAGTAAAAGCACAATCTATCAGCTGCAACTTAAACTACCACCACACCCTATTTTACTTAATGCAGATTATCTATTCAAAAGACCTATGCACACAGTTGCTCTTTGCACAGCTCCTGGGCTTCAACCACCGAGACCACAACAGGAGCCCCATGGCCTAAGAGATCTCCTTTAGCCAGCACCAATCAATACTTCTGATTAGCAATCAACTGCATCTGGAAGACACAAGGGAGAAATCAGTCCTTGCCCCAACCTGCAAGGCCACTCCCAGCATTACCCCTCACCTGGGTTTGAAAACGAGGAAGATCACAACCCAAAAAGCACAAAGTGTGCTCACTCAGGCTTTGTCTGCACAATGAAGTTGCTCCTGTTTAATTTAGATGTTGTTCATAATCTAACTAAACCTGCACACACTCTTATCCAAATTCTCAAACAGAAGAGCTTACTGAGGTTTCGCCTAAACGTATTTGTAATCAGTTTAGACTGGATCCAAAGAAACAGTGGCATGCTCTGCTAGTCACACTTTGCTGACATGGCGTAGTCCCACTCACATACAGGGAAATTTCATCAGTAGGCTGAACAGACAAGGAATAGATAGGAGGGCAAAAGAACTCATCTCAGGGATGAGAGTACCTGACCCTGTGCATGTAGAAGGGTCTCACATCAGATGCACCGTACAAATATTTAGGGAAGAATAAATGAATAAATTCACCAACTGAAATTAGATCTTGATTTCTCTGTTTATCTTAATCAGGACGGGAAAACCCCTATGGACCTCGTTCTTCAGTGGCAGAATGGCACCAAAGAGCTGTTCAACAATCTGAAGAACAACTCCTATAAGAGCACCCATCTAAACAAGTTTTGAAGAGACAAATGCCAGATTGCTCTCCTTTTGCTGCTTTTAAATGCTTCATATGAACCTGAAGGAAAATAGCCCTGAACATACTATATTTATTGAAGATATTTATTGTACTAGATTATTTTAAATGCCTTCACTGAAAACCTCAAATCAGGCAGATTGAGCATTAAGTTTCCACTGGTTTTAAAATAGCTTTATTTATTCCTATTTATTTTAAAGGTCATTTTTAATGATTGTCAGTATTTTTTTTTTTTATAGTTTTAAATTGCAATGCAATCTTTGTCAGCAATATGAGCCATTTTGTCTTGATGGCACTATTACCAACCTTAGCAACTTCCATCAAGCCTTCCCACAGCTCTCAGTAGCTAACATTTGCAATTGCTGCCATGCCTTTGCAAAATTCTCACTATCAGAAAACTATATTACATGAGTGGTGATGTGTGGAAGAGACAAAGAGTAATGGAAGAAGGAGTAATGGAAGACCCCAAGTGGATTTAAAGGAACAATTAAGTAATGGCTTTTACACATACTATAGTGATTGTGGCTGATAAAGAGCTCGTGGACAGAGCTCCATCATGTAGCCATATGAACTGCAGGATTCAGATGCAATGTGATGAAGGTGAGAGGAGACAGTATTGGGAACGTGAATTTCTTAAAGCTGGACTACTACAAAGCGATGACTGAAGAATGTAAAAACAGATGATGTATATTTGTAAATTTGTACTGCTTTTTCTGTACATTTTGTACTGACTTATCTCAGATTAAATAAACAGAGTGGTTCTTTGTACTTGCTAGAGTGTATTACGGAGCAGTAAGCATGTACTAGACAGCTCTATCTCTCATCAAAGTTCATACCTTAGCCTCTAAAATTCATAAATACTTAAAAAAAAAAAAAAAAGTCTCAGCTGCCCAAAGCAGCCAGCTCTTGAGCTACCTTCCTGCCACAGCTCTATAAATACTGCCTCTTTTTTTTTTCCATTACACACAAACACACATGCAGAAGCAGAAAGCCGGTACTTAAGTGTCTAGTAAGATACAAAGCTACAGTTTTATCACTGAGTTTGATTTAAAATTCCTGTTTCTCAGCAGTCAGTGCAGTGCGGAGCACACAGCTTCAATTGTCCCAGCCAAGGAAGATGTGGAATCCTGCTAGGAAAGAAAGGTACCTTTGCTTTAGTAAAGGCAGAACAATCTTAATAGGCCCACAAGCAGAGACACTGATGTGCAATTTCACTGAGACATCACATGCCATGTTCAGTTAAAATCTGAACATCCCACAGAGCAGCCTCCCAGTGAAACATGCCACAGGCTCCCACAAAGATTCACCAGCCAGTAAAGCTGGCTTCTAGCCAGCAGACTTTACAGTGTGGCCAAAACAAAGTCCCAGGCAATGAAACAAGGTCAGGAATGGACAGTGATGAGTATTTATTACTGGAATGCCAATTTTGGAAATGAATTTACAAAAAAAAGAGGAGCAGGCAGAACAAATGCCTATTCTATCTGCAACCAGCCACCCTGCACCAAAGCAACAGATTTAGATAGATGAGACTTTTCACACAAGCACCGCAATTTGTGTCACCTGAGAAGACACTTTTTTTCCCCTAAGAACCATGGCATGTCTCTGCTTGCCATCCTCCTCTGCAAGCTACTATTCCTGTACTTGTTTCTGCACAATCATCTGGACATTGGGAACATATCTTCCAGGAAACAGAAATTATCAGTTCTGGCTAACTCATCTCAACTGTCTTAATAACTGAGCAGCAGTTCAGTGCTCCTGGAAACTGGGAGAAAAAGAAACTTCCCACACAGTTCCTGAAGCACTGTATCTACTTAAAGAGCAAAGATGCAGATGTTCCATTTTCTAGATGAGGTCAAACAAGTGAAAGTAGGATATCTTGCATTCAAAAGCTTCCTTCTGCATGCTAGTTACAAAACTCTTCTCATGCTCAAGGTTGATGAGTCTCTGACCAAGGCACCGTAGTACATAACTCATAAAAGTTACACTGAACAGGCACATTTCCAGTGCTTCTTTATTTGGTTAGAACCTTATTTTGGAGGCAAGTCCGTAAATGAGAAGCCACTATATGTAATATCAATAATATTGATATTATATCTCAACACCACTAATAAAACAGACTCATATCATGATGTTGAAAAGTAAAAAAAAATCAAAGGAAAAACTACCTTATTGCTTGTTGGATGATGCAAAAGCTGTTGTGACTTACACCAGCATTTTATAAAACCGTGAGCCTACTGAGAGCTTTGTTAGCTAGTAAGAGCTTAGAGAACTCACTGCAAGGTTTCTGCAGTACTTTACAACAACTTGTGCCTCTCAGCTTGTCAGATAAGGACAGAGAATCACAAAATCATTAAGGTTGGAAAAGACCACTAAGATCATCTGGTCCAACCACCTACCCCTCAACACCAAGCCCACTAACCATGCCACATCTACACCTTTCTTGAACACCTCCAGGGGCACTGAATCCATTACCTCCTGAGCAGCCTGTGTCAGTGCATCACCACTGCTTCTGAGAAGAAAGCTTTCCTAATATCCAACCCGAACCTCCCCAGCTGCAACTGGAAGCCATTACCTCTTGTTCTACCACTGCTACCTGGGAGAAGAGGCTGACCACCACCTCACTGTAACCTCCTTTCAGGGACTTGTAGGGAACAATAAGGTCTTCCCTGAGCCTCCTCTTCTCCAGACTGAACAATCCCAGCTCTCTCAGCCCACATTACCTGTGTTCCAGATCTTTCACAGCTTTGTTGCCCTTCTCTGGACACACTCCAAGGCTACAGTGTCTTTCTCGGGGGGGGAGGGCGGGGAGGATTGGCATATTCAGACTAAAGCTGGCACAAAAGCATCTTAAGTACAGCGTCTTAATTTTTATATTCGTCAAAAGAGAAACTTCAGTCAACATTTGGAAGACGTCTGAAAATGCCTCACTGATTAGAAATCTGTTATAATTGCTTTTTTGGATTAGATTTGCTGAAGCACTAACAGGAAGGAAAACTGGAAAGTCAGGAGGTAGCAAAACAATCTGGACATTAAAAAAAACTACAAGACAATAAAAGTTGTGTGACATGGAGACTGCTCAGGTCTAGGTGAAACAGCTGTTATGCTGCAACTGCACACCATGCTGAGCACGCACTGAGGATAACCTTGGGCTCTTCCTTCCTACCCGTGGCAAATGTCTCATGTTACTGTTTGGCTCCCAGTTGGGATGGTTTGATTTCAAAGACAGAGATAACCTTTGCGCTGTGTGTCTAACAGGTTGATTTAGTCAGTGTTCCTGTGATACAAACTCAAGATTTCTCCTACCAAGCAACAGATGCTGGGATTGTTATTGATCACAAAACAGAATAGAAAGCAGATAAAGTTTTTACTGCACAATTATTCACTCAGGCCATTTAAGGTAAACTTTACTGACTCGTGATCCTAAGGTTTAGTACAGAGACATGTTTTAAAACTTTAGGTACTATAAGAGTGAGACTTTACAGGCATGCCTTCTTGAAAACATTTTTCATATAAAAAAAAAAAATAAGAGTGCACTTGACACAATGTTTCTGCCTTAGGGATACTTTCTATTGAGCAAGTTCACAATGATTCCAGAAGACATAGGACAAGATGGAGTGATGCCCTCCTGCCCTTGTCCAGAAGCCCAGCAATAGGATGACCTTCCAGATGTGGTAAAATACCATTCAGCAGTTCCATCCCCACAGAATTCCTCATTTGGAAACATGAAGAATAATTCTTATTCAGGCTAAATAAATCAGTAATTGAAGAACCAAGCCAGCCGGAGGGTGGAGGAAGACTCAGCCCCTGGGTAAAGACTGGATGGAGGCTCCTGTTGACAAATGGCTCAAACTTGAGTCTTAGCCTTTTTGCAGGCTGGCACTGTTTCTTCCTCCTCAACCTTGTGAGGCTTCTTCACTGTGTATACTACCCCACAGGCACTCTTCCGAGTTTCTGGAATATACAAACAAAAGCTGAATTAACTCAAATAAACTGACACTAATGCAGCAAGCATGCATTAAGTGCAATTCAGCATGTTTCACAGCCAGCCATGCAGCACACACAGCAGGTAAGCAACCTGCATAGGCAGGACATAGGACACACTTGGGAAACTAGAGTGGGAAATATGAGGGTGGGTTCAGAATTACAACAAGAATGAGGGAAAACTGAGGTCTGCTGGGACTTTGGGGGAGGGGGGACACACTTGAAACCACAGGAAAGCAGGTTTCATTAGTTCCATATAGACAGAAAGACACATTCTTGAACACATGTCAAAAAGCATTTGCAGTATTTCTGAGCAAAATAATATTCTCAAATAAAATAAACAAACATTCACATACTTCAGGGTTCTTAAAACAGTGTAGTCTTTTTTTTTAAGAAAAAGACACTGGCACAGCTATACTGGCAGAGGCTCACACATACATACCAAATAAGTGGCTTCATAGCATTCAACCAACTTTTATTTACAGAACTCCTGGCATTACCATATCATGCTACTCGTGCTACTTCTCATACATTTGCTAAACACCCAATAGAAACAGTCCAATTTCAGAACCACTACTATAACGCTTCTCTGCGAACACTGAAGATTTGAGGTAAACAAGGCTACTAACAAATACTCTTGCTAGCAAAGTGGCTTCATAAGAACTTTGCCAAAATATATTGACTTATTCTGGTCCACTATTCTTCGGGGCACAGGAAAATTACATTTTTTTAAAATTAATTTTAACTTCACAGATAAGAAAAATGAAGGTCTTGAGAAATTCCACATGAACTTAACGGAAATTCTTCCAACACACTTGATACAGAATCACAGAATTGTAGGGGTTGGAAGGGACCTCCAGAGATCATTGAGTCCAACCCCCCTGCCAAAGCAGGTTCCCTACACCAGGTTGCACAGGTAGGCGTCCAGGCGGGTCTTGAATATCTCCAGAGAAGGAGACTCCACCACCCCCCTGGGCAGCCTGTTCCAGTGCTCCGTCACCCTCACCGTAAAGAAGTTCTTGCACACATTCGTGCGGAACTTCCTATGCCCTAGCTTCATCCCATTTCCCCTTGTCCTGTCCCCACGCACTACTGAAAAGAGTCCGGCCTCACCACTATGGCCCCCACACCTCAGGTATTTATAAACCTGGATCAAATCCCCTCTCAGCCTTCTTTTCTCAAGGCTAAACAGACCCAGTTCACTTAGTCGTTCCTCATAGGGGAGATGTTCCAGGCCCTTCACCATCTTTGTGGCCCTCCACTGGACTCTTTCCAAGAGATCCCTGTCTTTTTTATACTGGGGAGCCCAGAACTGAATGCAGTACTCCAGATGAGGCCTTACCAGGGCAGAGTAGAGGGGGAGGATCACCTCCCTTGACCTGCTGGCAACACTCGTTTTTATACACCCCAGTATGCCATTGGCCGTTTTGGCCACGAGGGCACACTGCTGGCTCATGGCCAACCTGTCATCCACCAGGACACCCAGGTCCCTCCCTGCAGAGCTCCTCTCCAGCAGGTCATCCCCCAGCCTGTACTGGTGCATGCAATTATTGAATTACATTTGTCACGATGTAGACGAGTAGCGTAGCAGACTGGACGACCCTGTTCATAGAAATGCACTCTTGAAGAGATCATAGCTACTCACTGTGAATTACAGTACATTCAAACTGCAATTCTACTGAAACAACAAATGCTAACCAAATTCTACCATGCGTGTGCAACTTAGAGCAATTGAAATTGTTAAGAAGACTAGAACCTACCAATCCAACAAACCCTGGAAGAAGCAGAAATTAACAGCTAGATACAACTACTTGGTTGTACTACTTGGTGACAAAATTAAATTGCCACTAGAATACACAACAAAAATCTAGGAACACCAAGAACCAGCAAATAAGCATGTAAAAGAGAGGTTAGAGAAGGTGAATGAAAGGGATAAAGAGCGAAGTGAGGGTCTACATTGATTGCTAGAACACAAACTGCCATCTGGACACATAATTCCACCTTTTAATTTCTGCAGAGGGCAAAATGCTAAATTTCTACTTTCCTTAATATTAAAATGGACAAGTATAGCAGAAGAAAGCTACTGCAAACATCCTCTGCTGAGTATAAGAAAGCAAGCTTTGTTTCACCACAACTTAAAAGTCATGGTACACCATATAAAACACCTCCTCCTAAGCATCAGGCACATGGGACTTCACATTTTGCATCAAGTTTGAAATGGTCCACGCCAAAAAGTGAGCTAGTCAGAAGTAGACCACATAATGAAGTATCAGAGAAACACAGCAATGACTGTTTCTGTAGTCATGCTTCAAGGAGGTAAGCGCAAAATAAAATCTGGATGAATGTGTTTTGAAGTCAGTAACATAGTTTCTGCTGCTGTCACAGACATGAGCATTCAACTCTTTCTGAAACAAATGGTATTTTCAAAACACAGGAGAACAGGCACATCTGTGTTGTAGCTAAACAATTTATGAGTCTTTTTAATGTGGTAAAGCAAGTACTCCAGTACAAACAGCGCCACCAATTCAGCCAATGATTTGCTAGCACAGCAATCCTCTCTTGCTGCAGAAGTTCCTTTTCATGCACTGAACAAGGGAGGAAAAACCCCAAGCTGACTTGCTCTCTATGGTCTCAGACACTTTGGAAAACACGCACTGACATGAGCTTACCTTAACAAATGCAAGAATTGCTTAAGTTTGCACATGCTTTTCACTTACCCCCATGAAGCACGGTGGCTCTGCAGTTGGTGGACACGGCTGCCTTGGCTTCGCCTTCTGACAGGCCAAACAGCAAACCGCTGTCATGTTTGTTCAGGATCAAAATGCACAGGAAGGAATAAAAAGAACAAGGAAGACTGTATGACAGGTTTGCTTACTCTACAAATAACTGGGAATTAGCAACGCTGTAACTCAGAGTGACATTTTGCATAAGGTTACCCAGAGGCAGAGACCTGAGGCACCCAATTCTCCTGGCTGCAGTTCCCCAGGAGCCCTCCTGGAAGGCTCCTGTCAGTGCTGCTTTTTTCCAGACAAGCAGCTGTCATTTGAAAACAAAGGTCTGTCAACATAAGAATCTTTTTATTTAGAACGCAGAATCAAATAAAAAGCAACCCCGTTGAAAAATTGAGCTTTGTGGGAAAGGGCACTGTCTGATACAACAGCATTATGTTGAAAAATTCCCAGCCACGTTGAACAGGGATGACACCAAACTAGGTATGTTAATTTGAGTTAACCCTCACTGCTCTTTTTAAGAGGGAAGGAAATGTTACACAAAATCCTTCCAGCCCGCACACCCTCCCACAGGGTTCTCATGACTCGGAGCACACACCTCCCCTTCAAGGGGCAGTCCGGACACACACCTGGGGGCAGGGAGGAGGAAAAACACATCTGAATTCCTGAAAGAAAGGGAGAAATGACTCTCTCTATCCAGAACAGAATCCTTTACTTGATAGCACACATGGAGCTAAGGACTGAAACATTAAGAACCAAAGTAACTAGTACTAAGATAGCAGCCTTATTTTTCCTAAATAAAAACACAATTTTATGGCTTCTTCTATCAAAGATTGAGTGCCTTTGAGATCAGAAGTAATTTCTGGTTTGGTCGACAGTGCTCACTGGCTTCAAATTTTTTTTATTCAAAGATCTATGATTATGTTTGTTTTTTTTTACTCCTTTTCCCACTTACACTCAACACAAATATCAACACATCACAACACAAAACTCATCTTTAACTGTACTCAGACAGCACTATTTACAGCAACGATTCATGTCACTCCACGACCAAGATCTGTGTTGCTCCTTCCACACCCACGCAGCACTCTGATTCATTGAATTAGTCACCAACAAGCATCACTGGGTAAAGTTCAAGGAGAGCAACGGATGGAAAAATCTCAAAACCAATTAACTTTCACATGTAACTATTAATTGCCATCTCTGACTTGGAAAAAGGATACAGATTCGCCACATCATAAGGACCTCGTAATTCTAGAGGCTAGAACAAAACAAAGAAGGTTGGAGGCTGGCAGAATGTGAGCACATAGGACAGAGCTATTTGCAGAAGCAGACATTCAGGAAAGCAAAATTAAATGCTATGTAATAGCAAGCTGCTGAAGATGTACTACAACAACCAGGAAAATCCCACTATTTTGCAAAACAGAGTCCCTCTCTATAAGAAAACTGTCACAGAAAATACCATAGCAACAAAAACAAAGCAAAACAAACAGATTAAAAAAAAAAACCCACACAATTCTTTAGTAAAACAATGGATTAAAAGCACACAAGGTGACAATCTTAGAACCTTAGTTATATATTAACACATAAAAATTGTAATTTTAAGTATTTTGAGCTGCAAATAAATGCTCAAATGTTTTCACTTGAACAAAAACCCAGGACTTACTCTTTCAGCTGCACTAGATATAACGATGTTCTGCAAAACACAAGAGAACAAAAGAACAAGAAATATTCATCTGTCAGACAGCAGCAAGAAATGGAAAACTTACAAGCAGCAACGACTTCATGAGCATTAGCTAAGTTTAGGCTGACAACACAATTAACTATGGGTGCCCGGTGCACTCAGATGAACAGAACTCCAGCCAGGTATACACGTCAGCCTGAGGAAACAAATAAGCCCAAGCCACCTCCCCAATCTCTACAGAGAGAAGGCCACAGGGACAAGTTCTCCTCTGTAGCTATAAACCTCAGCTCAGAGCTCTCTGAGCTGAATAAGCACTGCACCTTTTAGAGGGCTAAGGCCACAAAGTATAAATTTTAGTGATGCTATTAAACAAGTACACCTGTATCTCTTATAGGGGACTTTAAAGGGACTTGAAGGGAAAAGAAGAAATGCAGAGTTGTGCACACCGTGTTAAGTACTACTGCCTTTGGTGACAGCAGTTGAAAGGGACCGGGAGACATGCAAGAGCAGTCAGGCACAAAGTGGATGCTGAGCATTATACTAAGGAAGGCATGGATGAACTTCTAAGAGAGTCCCAGGATCTCACAGATGCAGCCTATAAACCACAGCTCTAGAAAGTCTGACTCTCCTAAATCTTCAACCTACTCTTTGCATTGCAGTAAAACCCAGCCCATTAATGTTGGCCTTAATCAAACTGACGCTGATAGAGTGTCATGGTTTTGTAATTTTTGCTATTGGCATTCCACATCATAACATCCTGTGGAGCACAGAGAAGAAGAACTACACGTCCCAGAGGACCGTGCGGTCAAAGAGGAAAATACATCACGGAAGCGACGCTGGCTCTCTCTCACTGCCTGGCAGCGGGTGTGGGTGTGCTTCCAAGCCGCGGCGCCTTCAATTCCAAAGTAGGCTTCTGGGTCTTCAGAAACCTCTTTCTCTTATTTCACTTGATTTATTAGCTTCAATTTCAATTAGATTGTATTATATTGTGTTATCTTGCATTCTGACATCATAGTAAAATAAATTTTACTCCTTAGATCATTGCCGCTGCTCTGTTTGTTTCCTTGAGCCCAGCTCCCATCTCCCTACCCCTTTGCCTTTTTCCCCTTCCCATTTGTCGGGGGCCGGGGGGCCCATGGGCCTACTGCCCCCCGCCGTCACGGACACAGATTGATCTAGATAACTCCGTGACATGGAGGAAACCAGTCTGCTGTCAGGTAAAGGCAGCCAACTCATGCCATACATCAAGTTTCCTCAAACCCGAATCCCCCATGAAAAGCACCAGGCAGAAAGACACCCTCCTTCCTTCACTCCCAAAGGTTTTCTACACAACAGGTACATGACTGCTCACGGGCTGGCATAAAGCACAGCTCGGCTGCCAGTGCTCTTCTAATGTTAAACCTCTAAGGATGCTCACTCAAGGGAAAATTGTTTAGCCCAGCTGGAAACTGCAGCAGAAAAAAGACTCCACGCGCTTTTTAAAAAACATAAAAATATCAAATAAAGGCTTTGGGAATTCCTGCTTGAGTGGGTGAGAGTGAAATTGGTACTGAGGCAGCAAAAGACTTTCCCTCTCTGACGTCAGTACCACCAACACACCACACCACCTCCACTTACACGGTGGGGCTTATGATCCCTTCCTAAGGTACTGCTTTGCTCATCCTACTGCCCCCCCAGCACAGAGCAGGGCAGATGTTGGAAGAAAATGCTCTGTGCACAGCTAGAACTCAAACCATGAAAGAGCTATTTGTATGGAAATGACTGCACAGCGCACACTGTGCCCAAGGTTTCCTCATGTGTCAATAAGGAAAAGAAGGGGCTGAGAACTCTGCACAAGCATAAGGAAAGCCAGAAGCAGAAGCAATTCATACATCAAAGTGACTTAACAGCACAGAGCCTAGGATGTTTCCTTCTGTGTAGTTCACCTTTAAAGCGACTGTACTACAGACCTCAAGGGTGCTTTTGAGCTTCATTGGTGCCGACTGTGAGAGTTCACTGTGAAAATACAAGTCTGCTGCTCTGAGCTGTAAAAACCAATTCCTGTCTCCTCGACTCAGAAAAGCTCCCAGAGCAGCTATGCCATCTTGAACCCATCCCTGCAGGACCGCAGTTCACTGCTGTGTACTGGAGACATGCTCTGGCTGATTCAAAGCTAACAGACTTCCAGTTAGAGGATAGGTAAGAAGGGAGGAGATGAGCAGACAAGAAAAGTACAGCTAGCAAACAGAGGAGAAGCAAGCAAAGGCAAATCCAAGGCAAGGGCTAAGAGAAAAACTCAAAGACAAACCATTATCTCCACAGGTAAAAGAGAAAGCAGCTGTTCAGCACACTGCTCTGGGTGCAGTAAGTAACCCTGCTACCAAAACACAGAAGGTGAAGGACTGCAGCTATATACACCTCATGTCTGAGGAGGCAAACAGGTCCCTCCCACATTCCCTGCAGATTTTAACATATTCTAGGGACTCTGCTGAAGGTCAGCTCCTTGGCCAGTAAGTTTCTGGAAGCTTCTATGTGCTACTATAACAGAGGAAAAGCAAAAGGATCCAAAAGTTGCTACAAGCTCAGCAGCTGTAGGTTACAAATGGTGACTGGTGTGCAAAGTGCCAATGAGAGCAGCCCATGGAACAGCCTCACCACATCTTAGTAAAAAGGGCCTTTACATAACTGACAGAGAAACTGCCATTAAGCACTAATAGCCATCTCTGCTGGCCCACCAGGTAACAAGGCCAGAGGCAAAAAATACAGGCAAGAAACAATGACAAACTAGTAATCCATTTTCTTTTTTTCAATGGCTTACAACAAATCATGGCGTCCAGAGTCAGCCAGTTTACCTCCCACACACAAATGGTGTATTAGATAGACACATGCATAAAGAAAAGGCTCTTGTGCACAGACCAAACATCTCACTCACTCTGTGATGCTAACTCAACTTGCATAATACAAATCAACTACTGAGTGAGAAATGTACCTTCAGCTGCATAGAGGAAAGAAGAGAACTGGCAAAAAGGAGTCCCACGTGTTTCTGTGTGAACACACCTTTTGTCTAAGTATCTTGTGCGATTAAACCCCAGAGCTGGGCTTCTCAGGAAAGACCATGTTAAGTGCTTGCTTTTTCTATAGCACCAAGGGAACTCATCTGTTTAGGGACCCTTGCCCTATAAGACAGGTCACCATTCCTAGGGGGAACTGCAATGACAATTCTGCTTTTAACTGGCCTCCCAAGCTCTAGATCCCACTTCAGAATGCATCTGCAGGGTAACACCAGTCTTGGCTTCTCTAGACTAGCTAAGTGCAGCAAAAGCCCTTCCTAGTAACAATGATAGGAGCTACAATCTCCTTTAACTCCGGTACGTACTATTATACGCTTCCCTGTTAAAAGCATGCAGCCTGAGAGGACCCACATAGCAGGGAGCTTAGCCTGACGGCCTGAGAGGAGGTGAGGTATGAAAGCAATGGAGTACTGGCATCTCAGCTGCAAGGATTACTTCTTCCCTCGGTTTCAGTAGCAGGGAAGAACGCAGTTGATCTGATTTCAGCAGAACCTTGGCTTTAAGCCAGTAAGCTGTTGGGTCTGTTCTCTACACTGGGGATTTCCTAACAGTTAAACAAACAGGATTTCTACCTTATTTTTTTCCCATTTTCAAGGTATATTTTCAAAAAAGTGCTTTTGGTGAATCAGAACTTTGAAGTGGGGGATTTTAAAGAGACGCATGGATTTCAGTTCTAGTGCAAACTTTTTCCCTTTTGTTCTGGGTACTGCATACCAAAATAACAGATAGGTTATTCTGAAAAAAATGAACCAAGCAGTTTGACAACTTAAGAGGAAAGCATGCAGAGGTGCATGCAAGTATCTGGAGCTAGAATAATTGTGTCCTTGTATTAGTAGGCAAAAATTCAGTCACAGCTTCAGAAATCCTATCATCAACACTCGTTTAAAATGGTTCAGTCTGTACAACTCCAGAAAATTTGAACTGAATTAATTAGCTTGCTTTCACTTTGAGAGCTTACCTTTCCTTTGCAGATCTGCATCAGGCTGATCGCATTTGAAATTGTGTATCTTCTCATTGTGGAGTCTTTGATGGCAGGCGTGTAAAGGAGTTCAAAGTAAATGCCTCGATCTATTGCCTTCACATGAAAGAAAGTGATCAAAAAATCAAAAGGAGAGAAGCAAAACAATCTAACAACCACTGACTATTATTGATGCAATTTATTCACAGTTTAACTGTGTTATGAAAAAATTGAAGGAGAAACTGTTCCAGCAAAAATACAGCATCATATGAAATGCAGGGGGAAAAAAATTTCACTGTACACCAATTGTGTATCTTGGGAGGATAGAAAGATGAGTTTTAATGAACAAAGAAATAACTCCTATATAGCAGTTGTAATTGGCTTTCCACTGTCACAGTGAGGATGAGGGAAGTAACTACGGCTGATCAGAAACAAGCCCAGAAACTTCAAGGACCCTCCTCCTCCTGTTCCACTGCCAGTGATAAGCAATAAAACTGCTTTCCACAGCAACCACATCTTGCAGATGAGGAATTTGTCCTTGCACAACTGTAGCAGTGAGGTCCGTCTCCTCTCTCTCACAGTACTATGCTGCTATTTGTGATCATTTTAAAGAACAGCAGGTCACAGTAAAGTTTCCAAATAGCAGAACTTAGCGTATATTCAGTTGCTTTAGCATCCTTTGCTGTCTGTGAAAGTACCTTCCCAAAGCCCTTGTATTCTTGTTTTCTCAAACATACAGAGAAAGGTTGAACAACTTCCTATAGGATACACGGTGGTAAATACAATTCAAAGCTAGAAGCTCCTCATTCCTTCGCCTATAATACATTTGCACGAAATGCTGCTTTCACTCATATTATAAAACACTACAATGTTAATACAGTAAGAAAGTCCAGTAATTGAATACAGATGGAATTAATCCAGCCATAATGGCTGCATGGAAGCTGAGTAAAAGCTATGTACGTATCAGATGTTTTACACAGAGCTAGTCCCAACATATGCAAACAAGAAGAAAAGACTGTATTTATCAAAACCAAAACAGGTAATGGCAATACACCAATTTCAAGGTAAGGATACTTTTAACCTCATCTCTGCTCCTCCAGCTGCCAGTCAGTCTGCCTGCCTGGCATCAAAACAACCAAACCTCACTGCCTGAGGATGTAAAGAACTAGTCTAAGAGACTGCCTTGATGCTGGGAACGTGGAAGATGAGAAACAGCTTGTGAGGAAAGCGACCTCACCTGGGTCAGCTCCTAGAGTTTCAGGCAGCAAGGGTACTTTCAGACAATATTTCATACAACATTTTTATTCCCAAATGGAATACTGAATTTTAAGTCCGTGATAAATTCCAAATCGTTACTTCTGTTCTGTTTCAGGATTGATTCTGGTTTATTCTAGGTCGCGGTTTCTCTAAAAGACACCAGCAGGATTTCTAGCCAGTTCCAGCTTTAAATCCTAAAACACTAACGACTACACCAGCCAAGAATGTCCAAGCAAAACAAACCATGACATAAACTTAAAGGAAAATACTGGTTCACATAACCACATGTTCAGATTAAGTTTTCTGCCAAACCACCTACAGTAGGCAGAATTATATTAGCAAAATACTTGATACATGCAGATAGCTAGCTTGAGTCCCACAGCAGATATTGAGCAATCCCACATTTAGTTTACTTTAGTTTACATTCCTTTGACTAAGTATGGATTCAATACGTCACCCTCTGAATATCTAACACAACATCCTTCTCCCAAATTAACACTGTCATTCACATTCTCCCACCTTTTAAATTACAGGACTATTTATCTGACACAGCTGTATCTCTTCTCATTTAGGAGGCAGCTCTGTCAGCAATCACACCACATCTCACTGGTTAGCCCAGCAGTAGTCATAAGGTTCTGTTTCCACTCCTTGGAAACACCCTTTCTGTCTTCGGAAATGGAGAGTAGAAAGGAGAAAGAACAAACACACATCACTGCGTATTAAACGCTGCAAGTGGAGGCTTTGAAGTGAAGGACATCTAAAACAATACATTATGCAAGAAAATAAAAAGAACCACTTGAATGGGAATGGTGAGAAGGAAACTGTAGGGAATTCAACTCAGACTGACATTTAATAGAAAGAAAACAATATAGGTGTCAATTTACCATATTTACAGGAGGCCTTCGGAAGTAGAACGGAAGCTTCTCCGTTACATTTATGCATACTAGATCCACATCAAGAGTCGTGCAAGCAATCTAGAGCAAAGAAACAGGAACAGATTATTAGATGTGCTATTTCTTAATGCAAGAAATGCCTCTCCAGAGGCAGTTCAATTTTGAAACGTAGTACAACACCTTGCAGGTGTGCCAATAAAACAGCAGTGCTCAAAGCGCACAGCTAGAGCACTTGGGGCTAAAAAATCCCAACCCTTTTTTCCCTCTTACAGTACTGCTTTTGCAATAAAATAATGACCAGCCCAAAGGCAAAACTTACTGCTTTATTCTTTTCTGATACGGGACATGCAGAAGTAGTGCTGCTTTTTGGCAGAAGAGCTCACAGCTAATATAGGACCCATCATTCTCCCAGTGTTGCAGCTGTTTAAGTATTTTTACCAGCAGCAACCAAGAAAAGACTGAAACAGGAGAAGAATTTTAGAAGTGATGAGAGATGCCACGTGCCCCGTATTGGGTCCATGCCACAGCACCTCACTTTCCTGTCTGGATAAGAAAGACAACTGTTTCTGAAAACCAAGCCTCTGAAGAAGTCTCAAGATGGCACCTGAGCTCATGGTTTAAATGCTTAGCATTGAGCTCACATCACAGTTCATATCCTGTATTAATAGTAAATGAGGGAACAAAGGGTGAAAAATCTCCACATTGACACATACAGAAAATTAAATGGACATAAAAGTGAGCCCTTGATTTACATATAATCTCATGCACACAAGACTTGTAAGAATTATACATGTCTACTCTGTAAAGATGATTACACAGGACCAGATTAACGCCTGTAAGCAGTGTTGTAACAAAGAAGATAAAACATGTTGAACATGCTCAAAAGGAATTTCTGATGTACAGAGGAACTCAGAACACTCAGAAACCTGCCATTCACTGCTTCAAATACACCTGGGCCAGGTGCCAGCCCTTCCTCTCTCCTTGCACCAGCATGAAAGCAGTGGGGCTGCAATCCCGTGGCGGGGCTGCAGGATTGTGACACTACTCCAGCACAGGGCTCTGCAAACTCATCTTTCAATTGTCTGCTCACATGAAATCTGCACAGACATGAGAGCAGAGGCCCAGCTTTAGGAATGTTTCTTAGCTGTTGATAGAACTTCCTTCAAACTGAACTTTATCTTCATGCCCTAACTTTACTAACTCTCTTAGGCAGAATACAGGTTGAATATACTACATATGCAAATCTGAAATGCAAGTTTAGCTGTGCTGTAGCCAGTTTTAATGCCATCCTTATGTGGAGTACAAACTATCACCTAGACAGAGGTGATTTACAGGAACTTGCTCAACGTAAATAGCTCTGAATCATGTCCTAGAAAACATGTCAGTGAGGCCATAGAAAAATCGGGAGGAGAGAAATCCAAGAAAAATGGAGAGCAAGAATACACACCAGAAACAGGCAAGCTGCCCCGTGTGATGAGAAAACAAGCCCTCCTAATCAGTTCCAGAAACAGTGGAAAATACTTTTCCATTTTGCAAATTATGTGCAATGGAAAAGGAAATGATCCAAATGCCAGGATGTCTACAGGATTCCAGGGACAAGAAGAACTCAGAAAACACTATTGAGAAAATAAATAAATAAAATCAAGTGTCACAGTTTCACGTAAGGAGGAATTTCTGAACTGCACGGGAAGTTGCAGAGGAGATTTCTCTAAACATCCCAAATTCAGCCCAGCTTTGGCTCCCGGACAAGTCACACATGCAGGCAGGTTAAGGTTACACAGCCTCCTAAAATGATCTGAAGCACAAAAACTTCATCCAGAAAACACCATGTAGCAGTTGCACAGCCCAGTGCCTGCCTGGCCTCACCACAGGCAAGAGCCCCATCTGCTGGGAAACCACAGCCAGCCAGAGATAAACTCCCTGGTCGTTGGACAGCCTGAAGACAGACAGGTTTGCTTTGGCAAACATTTTACAAATAAACTCTGAAATCTGGCTTTGCAGTACATCCTCAGACTTAAGTAAGCAAGATTTTGTAGATCCTGGTGAATCACTAATTTCCTACAAACAGTAGGCAGAACTAACATGAATAAAACAAATCATAGAAATAAAATATTCTAAAAAACAGTCCAGACCTCAATAACAGCACAGAGCGGACATCCCAGTTGCAGCCCAAAACAATTCTCCTTGGAAACCTCAAATAAAGAGTATGTCCTACAATTATCTTAGCAAACACAACTTCCTCGTAACCCCAAGGATACAAATTTTTTGTAGAATTTGAGCACATTTTTCAGTACATATCACTGCCTGTCTCAGTAATAGGAAAACTTCCTTTGCCTGAAAGAAGAAGGAACTGACTATTTTTAGGCTGTGCTAAAATTAAAGCCCATCTACAATGGTCATGTGTCTTTTATAAACACATGAAAAATCCTGTCCTATGGAGAAAAAATTAATTGCCAAATTGTTGGTGAGAAAGATGATGCTACTGAGGCAATACAGTTATCAACAGCCAATTTTAAAATACAGTCTGTGGTGCAAGACTCAGCCTAGGAGGCTTTACCCTTAAGAGCGAAAAATTCAAGTCATTAGGAGCCAGACATGCATACTGAGACTCCATGTGCTTGATGTTCCCCGTTGATACCTCTACAAACCTCTCCACACATACTTGAAAACTTAAGCCTTCAAACAAAAGACAAACATACAAACCTGCTCTGTATGTGAACATATAAGGAAGATGTCCTTCACCTCATGCTGTTTGAAAGAAACATGTCTGGTTTCCTCCTCAGCTCAATAGAGTTTTGAGCATGACAGAAATTAAGATGGTCTCATTACAAAGCTGCTTTCTTCCTATCTTGCTGTCTGTCACCTGTGAGAGCATCAGCTTGAAGATTTGCTACCTGCACTGGGCCTGCTCAGAGCACAGCCATCCTCTTTGTGCTAGCAGAGGCTCAGAGCAGCAAAGCAGATCTGCAAGCAAAATAACTTCATAAAATCTGTGGTTATTTTGCAGTCAAAGGAGAGATCTTCCAACCAAACAGCCATGGAGCTAAGCAGGAAACTGCACAAGTGGAGCAGAAAGGGACCTACAGAAATGCATAGCCGAGGACAGGCATTACATCAACTTCAAAGCTGGATGTCCAACTGCACAAGCAGAAGTCAGGGATGTCCGAAAACAAAAGACAGCCACCTTTATGTGACAAGCCCCTGCCCTCCCTCCAAAGCCTTACAGCATACTACTGCTGCCTAATTTTAACAGGTTTCAGGTACTTGATTGAACACATGATACACTGAGTGAGCTCACTTGAGAACAGAGATCAATGAAAAGCCTCTCCCTGCCTTTCTCTGCCACTCTGCCTCATCCAAGTCATTAGGTATGAACAATCACAGGATTGTTTGGGTTGGAATGGACCCTTAAAAGTGATTTAGTTCAACTCCCCTGCAAGGAACAGGGACACCTACATTGCTCAGAGCCCCATCCAGCCTGACCTTGAATGTTTCCTCCCGAGCCTTCTCTTCTCCAGACTGAACAGCCCCAGCCCTCTTAGCCTGTCCTCACAAGGGAAGTGTTTCATTTCTTGGACTACTCCTGCAGCCCTCCTCCAAACGTACTCCAACAGGTCCACATCACTCCTACACTGAGGACTCCACAAGCAGACACAGCAGTCCAGGTGAGAGCTCACCAGCGCAGAGCAGAGGGGCAGGATCAGCTCGCTTACCCTGCTGGCCACACTTTTGATGCAGCCAAGGATACAGTTGGCTTTCTGGGCTGCGAGCTGGCTTATGACCAGCTTGCCATCCACCAGTATCCCCAGGTCCTTTTTGGCACAGCCATGATCCATCCTCACGTCCCCTAGCTTATATTGATAGAGGAGGTTGCCACAACCCAGGTCCAAGACCTTGCCCTTGTTGAACCTCATGAGGCTCACCTGGGCCCACCACTTGAGTCTGTCTAGGTCTCTCTAGATGGCATCTAGGCCTTACTGAAGTCCAGATAGGCAACAGCAGCAGTTGCTGCTGTAAAAAAATGTAGTTTTAATGTTTCAAAAATAGGTATTCAGCAGCACCAGAAAGTAGCTTTAACCTAACTGAAAAACAAACTCAGCTTCTTGACAACCTCTCCTTGAAAGTAAATTCTGGCATTCCTCTAAAGAGATTCTCATTTGCAGTTGGTGTCCCAGTGCCTTCTTCAAACTGCGCATCTGCTTGCTGCCTGCCAAGGTCAATACAGACAGATCACCCCCACCAACTCTTCCGGTTCACCCTTAATGATATTCTCAGGAGCTTGCAACCAGATGTTTAGGACCATCAAGGCCCTCTACCCTTCTAGGATTTCTCCCAGTCTTTCAGTCTGTCCACTGACCAGAGAACCTATGTCATTTCATTAGCTCCATGACATGGCTATATAAAATGGAAAATAAAATCAAAACAAAGCATGCCCTCAAACTACTCCAAGGCACTGATGGTTAGAGCTAGTTCTATAACAACTCACAGACAGTACTTACATGGAACAATTTCTCCGTCTTCGGAAATACAGCTATGATGTCGTACAATCTTATGTTTGTAGATGTAGATCTCTACAAAAGGAGGAAATGATTACTACCTTGACTTCTGGCAGGTGACAAAGGAATACACAATGATTATAACCAAAATAATAATGAGAAAATTCCCTCACCATTTTCAAGCACTAAAACAAAGACAATAATCCAATTAAATAGTAGGTCTCTACTGTGAGCAATTCTCTGAAGTCAGTTTGAGGCTCATCCCATCCACTTAAACACACCTTTTGTCTCAAGCACACGGCTCCACAAACAGACACCGGGCTCACTCCTGTGTATTCTAGTGTACACACGGAAGTACAGGATTCAAATAAAAGAATAAAGGAACAGAACTGCTACCCCATACTAATAAGTGACCAACACAATCACATCCTGTTTCACAACCCCCCTCCCTGCCCCCACATCCCTTCATGATGCTTCAGATTCTAAAGATCTGATCTGAGAAATCAGTACTGAGTATCCTATGAAATCCACTAAACTCTTCCATACACAATTCCTAAAGTGACATTCTTTCGTTGAGAAAAGGAAATTAAAAAAAAAAAAAATGGAAAAACAGATACACTGAGTGCACTTACCAAGAGATTACAATGGGAAGGATCAGAAACAACAAGTGTCAGCCGGGTTAAGACTTTAAGTCTTTTAGATGTCCCCTATGATGGAAAAATAATACAAGATTTTAAAAGCTCCAAAGTAAAACTCTGTAGCAACTTTTACCCTGTCTACTATAAAAAGAAAGTTGTGCCTTGCACCAATTCTTGCCTATAATTTTCTGGAAGTCTGTAGTTATGCTATAATATAAATATAAATATATATATATATTTTTTTTCTTTATGTTGACCTGTTGGGTACTGTATCTGCCCTTCAAAAAGAAGGGCTCACTGTACTTCTCTGAGGAATGGATCAACTGAAAGGAGAAAAATTGAAAGGAGGAAGGGAAAAAAACAACAACAAAACACCATACAGAAAACACGAGCCTGCTTTATGAATACCACTCTGGTTTTCCAAGAAGGCCATGACTGCAAGCAAAAGCACTTCCTGAATTAACATACATCAGAGTTGGTTCACTACGTCCAAATCTTGTTCATCAAATCCAGGAAGTAATTTCCAAACCTCAGGCTCACATTCAGAGTTACACTGCAATTATTCAACTGCAAGATTATTCAAAATTCATAAACACCAAGTAAAAAATATACAATTTCTGAAATAAAGAACAGAGCCCCCTCCAACATGAGCGTTAACATTCTTCAAATGTTGGGAGTTTTAAGAAACATGCAACGGACAAATTTCTCATTTTTTTTAAACAGGCAATGAAAAAAAATACGATGTGGAAACACACAAAGGAAAAAATGCAGCTCAGTATAACGACACATAGCTGGAACGTAATAAACACACCTGCACAATAGGCAAAGATGGAAACAGCTCTGATGGAGATACCGGCTTGGCTATTTCCTTAAAAGAGAACAAAACAAAGTTACCCAAAATACAATGGGATGTTTAGAATGTACACAGAAGTTGTGTTCCAACTCCAAAAATAAGTTTGCCATGCTAATGAAAGTATTTCCTAAGGACAATTCACAGACCATAGTAAAAATTAACTCCAGGGCAGTAATACAGACTTATAAAATCAGAGTTCCATTATAAATGAAGGCCATTGTATTTATACTTAAGTGAGTATGTAAAAACAAAGGGGGCGGGAGCGGCACACAGATTTACAAGAGCAAACACATCACCAACAAAGAAGCTGAGCAGAAATTACCTGTTTCTTTTCTTTAAAATCGATGACGTGATTAAGAGCAACTGCAGAATATCCCACTAAAAAAGGGAACACATCGTGAGCCTGCTTTGTTCAGCAAGTAATGGAAACAGTCACAAGCAGAAAACTGTCACATGCTCATTATTTAAATATCTCAAAATTATTAACGATGTGCACATTTACCTTTCGCAGTGGATTTTTCTGAATGTTAACTCACCAAAGATGCATCTTAAGAGTACAGTTTTTTTCTTTTAACACAACCCAGCCTTGACAACACATCCTCACTGACTGACAGTAACGAGGACAAGGGACTGTGCATGGCCAGTGCTGGGGTACACACAGAGATGCACGGCTACCTAATGGGAACAGCTGGGCAGGCTGAGGTGTGGGTTGGGAGTGGGGCAGTGGGGTAAGCCCAAGGCTGCCAGGTCCTGGCTCTGCATCGACAGGAAGGCTGCACCTTGCAGCAGCAGCAGACTGGAAGATGCTTTATGAGGGAAGACGTGACCACGTTTGAAGGGTGATACAAAGAGAAAGACTGCCGTGGTGGACAGGACTAGAGCAAGCCGTGAAGCCTGTGCTGAAGATCAGTAACCCTGGAACGAGTTCTCCGCAGAGGCTGGAGAGTAACCGGAGATGTTAAAAGCGCTGTTCAGGCACGGCACAGACCCCGTGCCCCACGTGGGGCAGAGCAGGACCGGTGCATGGAGCTTCCGCTCCGTCCAGCCCCGCTTCTCCAGCCTTCACGCCGCTGCTGCAGCCCTCAGCCAGCGCCGCCTCCCAGCACAGCCCGCCCCGCCACCCCGTCCTCAACAACACATCCACCCGCTCCCAGCCCGGCTCCCCGCCCCGACTCACGGTGCGCCGCGGCCTCCAGCAGGCTCTGCACGGCCTTCCTGTCTGCGCCCTGCGGGACGTTCAAGTCGGCGAAGCCGGCCATGCTGAGCAGCGCGCGGGGCGGAACGACGGCTGTGGGCGCGGCCGGCACCGCCCCCAGCGGCCCGGAGCAACCTGGGGCTTGTAGTCCTGCTGCAGGGAGCGGGATGGGTCCCGGCCCGACAGGCGGGGCTCTGGGTGAGGTGGGGTGTGAGCTTTTCAGCGCTCCTGAACGTGTCTGTGAGCGCTGCGGTGCGAGCGGAGCAGGTGGGCGTTCGGGGTGCGTGTGCTGCCCAGCAGGGGGAGCCGCGCTCCTGCTCCTCTTACCGGCCGGATCGCCTCCCACCGAGCGCCGAGTGTGCCGGGAGAGGAGCCGTTCCTAGTTAAGGCCGTAATTTTCCTGCGTTAACTAAAAAACGTGAAATGAAATCCTAGGCTGATTAGTCCGTAGATTCCCGAGAGGTATTCCCTAAAATGCAAAAGCACTGAACAATTCCAGTAGACTACAAGTCTCATATGCTTTGACTCTGTAGCACTGTTGCAAAACCCACTCGTTTTATTGCTGATAATCAGCACGGCACATGTGAAATACAGGTGGTAATGACCACCTTTTGTTGTTGTTTGGGACAGTTACAGCAGCTACCAAAACAAGCAAGGCTGTGATTCCTTCACAGCTTCAAGGTGGTATTGGGAGGCCTTGCAAGCCCTATGCATCCTCTTCCTTGAGACTGGAGGTTCGGTGGGGTATTTGGTGTGCTGAACCCTTAACCAGGCAGAATTGCTCCAGTGATGCCCCCAGCTCCCATCTCACAGCACTGCTCCTTGGCACACTGAGGCTGAAGAGTTCATAAGCTCCCTTTAAACACTGGAAGGCTGCAATGAGATCTCCCTGGGGCCTTTTCTTCTCCAGACTGAACAAGCCTATCTCCAGAGAAGTGCTCCAGCTCTCTGAGCACCTTCATGGCCATCCTTCTGACCCACTCAGCTCCACATCACTTCTGTGCTGGGGGCCCCAGGCTTGGACACAGTGCTCCAGATGGGGCCTCACAAGGGCAGTGCAGAGCAGAGCAGTCACCTCCCTCTCCCTGCTGCCACCCCTCTTTTGATGCAGCCCAGGATACAGTTGGCCTATGGGCTGCAAGCGCACACTGCTGGCTCATATCCAAATTTTCATCTCTTCCTTCTATGTTTCGGCAAAGGAATTCTGCTTTGGCCTACCTATGCCCATAACATGTTTCCTATTGGAAAAGCCAGAGCTGCTTCTCTGCCAAATATCTGAACACACAGCCCAAATGGTCTTTTTAAGGCTTTTCTGTGGAGTGTGTGGACATAGGAGAGCTCAAAGCATTATTTCAAGGTTTTTTGACAGTGTATGATGGAACTTGATTTAATTTGTCTGAATAAATGCAAGAAGAAATCCATAAACATGTATCAATTATTTTTGAACGGCCCTTTTGGACTAATGTCCAGAGACATTAAACAAGATTAAGCAGCTTTTGTGTCTGGCAACAGACAAGCAAAACAAACCTTTCCTCGAGGCGCTTAAATGGAGAGCACTTAAACAGATCTTCATCAATCCTTCAGAACCCTATCTCTGTGATGGCCCTCCCAGCATCACATATCATCAATTACTTATGCAAACCAGCGTGCAACCTTATTTCCTCCATCAACTGCTTGGATGTTAACATTTTTGTTTAGGCCAGACCCAGTGATCTACTTAAAACATAGCTGTGGTCCTCACTGTCAGTCACAAACTTTGAATGTGCTTTGTTTCACCTGTGTCCTGAAGTCCTCCTCATGCAGCCAATTTTTCTCCCCCCGGATATTTTTTTCACACCATATTTAAATTTTAGCAAAGATCTTTTCAGGTCTTATAAAGTGATATTCTTCTAACGTGCTTCCAGTGGGCAGCCCAGTAGAGCAGCTGTCAGATATATATATATATATATATATGTATGTTTCTTTGGCTTCAGTTCTGCATTTAGCATTTTAGGGAGCTAAAGATGTTCGGCACCACCTATCTCAACAACTCAGTAACTTGAATCTCAAGGGTCACTTTAATCATAACCTTCACAGTTTCCTTCATGAAGCTGCAGGCTGAAACAGGGTGAGAACTGCTTTTCAGAGTGATCGAGAATTTCTAAAATAAATTTCATTGTAATTGTTTTGGTGGTTTTTTTTTTTTCCTTTTCAGTTGACAGCTTGCTGCTCGTATTTGCTGGTTCCAAAAAAAAGGAAGACATCACTTCACATTTATTTAGCTTGCACAGGTGTGACTATTTATTTTGATGATGATAAGAAATGCCAAAGATGTGAATGGTAACCTCTCTATTTCACTGCCAGAGAGTGGGGATGATTTATTTTCACAAAGGCAAGAAAAGACAGAAAAGAAACTGCAGCTGCAACATCTTTGCTAGAAGTTGGACAAGAGTGTTATTTGCTAAACTACATGCTGGGAATAAAAATCAAGGTTGCAATAATATTTGTCCATGGAATTTTACCCAGCCTGTGATAAAATATTCTAAATATCTTGACAACGTATTTCCCCAAGGTAGAAGAAATGTGTACCTATACTTTATTTATTATTCCCAACAGCGGGTCTTCACCAGACTTATATTGGTTTCCAGGAAAAGAAGATGAAAAGGAAAGAAAAAAATATACAACAGGCAAATGAAAATGACAGTTTATGAAGACAGACTGGCTCAGGAGAGGAAGGACAACAAGGGAGATGATAAAAAAGAAGGGAAAATAGCAAGAAATAAAACTCTTTTTACATTTCATACGGGTATGAAATGTATCCAGAATTAAATTGTTTAAGAAGGAAAATGTAGCAACACCTCTAAGATTTTATGTTAAGATGAGCACAGACCTTGTTTTCCAGATATGTCTCCGTGGGGAAATAGTTACCAAGCAGTGCTGTCAGTGCTTTCTCCTCTGCTGGTGCAGTTCTGCATGCTGCAGTCCTGGACCCACTTCAGGCAGTGGGCTGTGGGATGGTAAGACCTGCTGTTCCAATGGACTCTGTGAGAAGCACGCCCTCAGCAGAGGGGTGAAGCATCCAGAATGTAGCGCGAGTTCTTTCAACACAGGCACTTTCATAGGAACAGGCTCGCCTCACCAAATCAACATGTGCAGGTGACATTTTATTTCCTTTATTTCCTCCAAACGTGTATATCTTACCTTACCTTACCTACACAGAAGCAAATAACTGATACCAGTACCTACTGTTGTAGGGGTTTTTTTTGTGCCCTGTATGAGTCTTAAATTCTGAAGGTGTTCTGTAGGCTTTTTAATCTATTTCCCTCCTCTGGTGGAGATAAAAATACATATTTTTGAAGGGAAAAGAAATAATAATAATAATAATAATAATAAAATGCTTAACAAAGTGAAGGAAAAGCTTCCAAGACAAATCAAGAAAAATGTCAATAAGTGCATGAAAAATGGTGGATGAGAGCCTTACAACAGAGTCAGGGGTATACAGATATATGAAGAGGATTTTATAGGTAAGCAGCCTAAAATACTCAAAGGATAGGCCATTAGTAAGCTAAGCTGTGACAAGTGGATTTGATACTATTTATTAAAGCCTAATGTTACATGAAGAGGTAATATCCTGAAAGGGGAGAGAGGCGTCACAAATGTCAGCTTATTTGTGACAGCCCATCAGCCAACCATAGGTTTAATTTCTGTATGCTCTTTGGAACAACAGATAGATTTTTATTTAGGATCACTGAAGACAAAAGCAGAATGTTGACTTGGAAGGATCAACTTCTAACATCGTATGCGATTGATTTTAAATTCATGGAACAGATGTAGTCCCATGGAATGAGGAATGCTCTCTGCTGTCACAGGTGCTGGGGATGGGAAAGGCTCTGAAGCACACAGGGAAAGCAGCTCGCCAGATTCAGCCCTGGAAATTGGAAGGTTTTTCTAAGTGTGTCCCAGTGAAAAGATTTCAAGGAAAAGATTTTAGAGAGGCACCAACGGCTTCACCTTGCCAATGTTTTGCCTTTTCTCTGTGATAGTACATAACCTCCCTTTCTGTTATAGGATATACATCTCTGACTTCAATTGGCCCATCTCTTAATACAAGATTAAGAGAGTAAACACAAAGAATGGTTGCATGTAACCTTTGAAAAGAAATCAAGCAATTAACTTCTAATGAATTGTATGGGAACTTGATACAGACCAAAAGATGAGATTTTTACCCCCTTTTAGGTTGAGATGGGTACATGTAACACACAAATGGTTGTGCATGTATTCCTCTGAGTACATTTCTAGAGTCACGTTCCAGAAATGTACTGAAGGGCTGTCAAAAGAATGAGCGATTTAATGAATTGTGTCAACACATTTGCAGGAAGCCCCAGATTATAATTTGTTCTGCCTAAATGACATTTTACGTAACTGAAAAATTGCCTTACAGCAAGTATTAAACTGCACGATGTTATCAGTTCTTATGATAGGAATCTATTTTAAACAAAATTTTCCCAGTTCTGATCTCAGATATTATTTTAGAGAAATGTATTCACACAATGAGGAAATACTCTCCTTTCTCCACATGTTGTCTTAATGTTTTAATTTATTTTGATGTACCCGTGCCATTACTAAAGATTTGTTTTTCTCTTACTATTTGCTTAGCTGGGGAGGAGGGACAGTGGCTCCATCACCTGGAAGGTAAGTCATCTGTGGCTCTAAGCTCTGCAATATGCTCTGGGTGGTTAAACAGGGAAGGATTTTATTGTGAGTGCACACAGTAAGGCAGCTAACACTGAAGTGCTGGAAAAGTCTCAACAGGAAAACACTTTTAGCTTTGTAATGGTCAAAGAGCTGCCAAATAAGATCTCATAACTTGAAACTTGCTTATTTTATGATCCTACTCAAATCAAGATGTGGGAGCAGCAGGGAAAGCAAGCACCTGAGCTGCCCAGTGCTGCTCACTGCTTGAGGGAGGCTCTGACCCCAGGGGCAGTGCCTGTGCTCACACTGTGCCGGGGCAGCTTCTCCCCTTACCTGACCCCAGGCCTTGGTCCTGCTCACAGGAGTGGGGCCAACACACTGAGATGCTGACAGAATGGAAGATTTCATTAAAATTGAGAATGAGACATGTCGAAGCCTCAGTTGCTGTGGATTTGTGCTAGGAGCGTCAAATGAGTTTTATCAGATAGCTGAGTAGTTACCAAGTCTTTCTTCAAAGCAGGATTTTATGGCTGCACGATGTCAGCTCATTCTTACCACTAGGCCACACACACGGTTCTTCTCTCTCTGTTGTGCATACTACAAACAGTGCTGCAGTGCCGTTACCTCCAAGAACTCCTCTCAGATAACACTAACACTGGTCAATAGTTATGATCCATCTGGGGGCTCCCGTTTCCTCTGTCATCTAGCTCCTCTCTCTGGTTAGAAATATTATAAGGAGTGGGTGTGTTTCATGCTTTTACTACTTATTGTCTAGCATGACAGCATACCAACAAGTGTGATTCTCTATGGGCACCCTGCTGAAGACGCAGTTAGTCCTTGCTAGGGAAGTGACCTCCAAAACTGAGAAAGCTCTGGGGCCTCACGAATGGGATCATGAGTCCCAGTTCTGGGATCTCTGCAGTACCAGCAGTAGTTCAAAGAAATGGTTTGGTTGGTGTTGGTCATTGCTTCATTATTTTTCTTTTTTAACTTTACTGAATGGATTACACGTGGGGTAGTGAACGAGTTGAAAACAACGTAATGCGAGTAATAAAAAAGGAAACACAGGTACTGGAATTCACATTGATAGAATAATAAGGAACAAATCTAAATCCTGAAGATCCGTAAGCCCGCAGACACTCGTACTTGGGAGAACACCATGAAGCACCGGGCTCCCCTCTCCCCGCAGCGGCCGGTGATCCCCTCGCGGCCCGCACCGTCCCGCAGGGCTCGGCACTCCCGCTCCCTCCCGGTGCTGCATCCGCCGAGCTCTCCGCGAGCCACCCCGGCCGGAGCAGCGCTCCCCCGCTCGCATCCCGCTGCACTCCGCGGCCGTCCCGCCGCTCGCGGGAGGTGGGAGCGGGGGCGGAGCGGCGGCCGCCCCGCTCCCGGCTCCCCGCGCCACGCTCCCAGCCGCCGTCGGAACACGCCGCCGCCGCTCGGGCCGGGCCGGAGGCGCGCAAGGAATGGCGCTGTGCCCGCCCCGCAGCCGCCCGGGGAGCGTCGCGGGCTAGAGCGGCCGCTCCGGGGGAAGTTGAGGGCCGCTCCGGGGGCTGCGAGGGGGCGGGCGGTGCCGGGCGGCCGAGGAGGAGCAGGAGCATCCCGGGCAGAGCGGAGAGCCGGGCGGCGGGGCTCGATGGGCAGCTCGCGCCGCCATGGTCATCGCCCTCAACGGCAGCCACCTCTACGGTAACCTCCGGCCCTTCTCGCTGGAGGAGCCGCGGGCGCTGGGCGGCGGGAGGATGATCGCCGGCTCGTGGCCCCCGCGCAGCCTGGCCAAGCTCGGCCCGGGCGGCACTCCCCCGCCGCTGCCAGCCGCCAGCCCCGCGCCCGGCAACGACTCGCAATGCGGGGAGCAGATCCTCAGCTACGGCAACGTGGAGAAAGTTGTCATCGGGGCCGTGCTCAGCCTCATCACGCTGCTGACTGTCGCGGGCAACTGCCTGGTGGTCATCTCCGTCTGCTTCGTGAAGAAGCTGCGGCAGCCCTCCAACTATCTCATCGTCTCGCTGGCCCTGGCCGACCTCTCGGTGGCCCTGGCCGTCATGCCCTTCGTCAGCGTGACCGATCTCATCGGTGGCGAGTGGATCTTTGGGCGCCTTTTCTGCAACGTCTTCATCGCCATGGACGTCATGTGCTGCACGGCCTCCATCATGACCCTCTGCGTGATCAGCATCGACAGGTGAGCGACCCCTGCTCCAGCCCTGCTGGGGACCCTCTGCCTCCCACTTTTTCCTGAGGAAGGTAGGGGCTCTTGAAGAACCCGAAGTGCAGTGCGAGCCCTGCGGGCTCTTGTTTGAGGGAGCTGGGTGCCCCGTTAGCCCCAGTTAGCCGTGCTGCTCTCCCCACAGAGCCCGGGAGGTCATAGCCTTATATCTGTGTGCAGTTTCTGCAGCTGCCTACAAATAAAGCAAGTGGGCATTTGTTGCTGCTGTAACATGTGCAACGTGTGTCTTCAACTGCATTATAGTGAGGCTGGAGCTAAGCTGTTTCTGAGGCTGGTGCTGCTGTGACTCACAGAGGTTTGGTGGAGTTTCACCAGGTCAGAGTTGGCTCAGGAATTACAGCTCATTAGGTATTTACCGTTATTCTGGTACAACCTGGGAATAGCTGAGTTTCAAGTAGCAGAGCCGTTTTGGACAAGTAATCTTAAGACTGAATGAAAAATTGCTCTGAAGTATTTGACTCTCTCTATGTGTATCTTCAGTTCCCCTTAAAACAAGAAACAGGATATCCTTATGGACAGACAGCTTCTTCCAAAAACTAGTCCAGGCAAGCATTGGAGCAATGAGAACGTGTAGATAGGCTGCAGGAGAAACTTAATGTTCCTGATGTGAAGGCTGTCCCTGAGATCTCACATGTGCCCCTGTCTAGGCTCTCCTCTGCAGAGGAAGGCTCACATATTCCTTTAATCCCTGCAGGTCCAATCTGAAATCAGACGCAGCCTGTAACTTCCCTTTTGCATAGCCTAAATCATATGCTGGGCATTTTAGCATCAAGAGGGAGACTGTTTCCCTTACAACTCAGCACAGCTAGCAGAAAGTAAAGAACTTCCTAACTATACTGTAGGAGCTTATCAGAGTCCAATATCAAACAATTGCCTCCACTCTTGTCTACTTTAGAAAGTTTTTGGAAAGGACTCTGCACTGAGTTTCTGCAGAGGGACAGTCTTTCAAAAGAGCCCAACAATAACCAGAGGTTGTTTCATTCATTTCAGGTCAGTTTCTATTCATTTCAGGACTTCAATTCCTTGTAAGCATTCCCTGCTCTGATGTTCTCTACTCTGTGAATTCTGCTTGGCTGGCAGTTGTGTGAATGCTGCAAAATATCTTATAGCAATGAAATCTACGGACAGATTTTGACAGCATCAAAGGATTTCATTATTTTTGTTTTTGCTTTGATATTTGCCGTCTTTTAGTAGACATACAAGTAGATTTATCTTCCTTCCCAGTCTTATTCTATTTTTCTCACCTTGTCATTTTTGAGATAGGTCATTTCATTTTTCCACACTTGCAGCATAAAATATTTTCATCCATTGATCATTGTTGATGTTTGTGTCTGAGCTCTCCATCTCTAATAACCTTTTAAAGATAGGTTAACATAATTAATCTCTCTTACCCAAATAAAGATGTGTGGCTGATTCACATAGTAGCAATTGTATAATTTATTTTTCTTCCTTGTCATTGCTTAGCTTAACATTTGAGCTGACTGCCGTGTGCTGAGCAAAGGCTTTGGCTGGGCTGATCATGGGGATGAGCAGGTCTCTCACTTTTTTCTTTCCTTTATATTCCCCCTCTCAAGTAAAAACTTACAAGAGATAGAGCTGTGTATTTTGAACAGAACATAGCCTATTATGAAAGACTGGTTTTCATTTACCGGTTTAAACTAGAATCATTCTCCTCTTGTCTATTCCTACCTATACTACTGAATGCTTGTTGAACATGATATCTTCATAATTCATTATACCCTTATCTACTTCCTACTTGAAATCAAAATTCTATCAATCTGTCAGGATCCGCTAACCTCTGTAACTCACATCCATTGGCTAGTTACGTTAGGTGATATTGTGAAGAGGAGACAAGCCAGCAATTCATCAGCAAAATATCTTCACCATTTGGCAATAGAGAATTTTAAAATTCCATGGTTTGCAATCCTGTTTAAAAATAAATAATCTTAAAATGCTGTGAGAGTGCTCAGACAGACCAAAAATGAACTCGAGAGGCTTAGTAGTCTTTGAATGGTATGTGGAAAATATGCAAACCAAGGAGTGCTAACAAAAAATAAATGTGAATGATGAAGTGTCACCACTGTAAGTTAGTGGTTCTAGCTTACATGCTGTTGTTCTTACGTTTATGTAGTTAGGAAAGTTTTAACAAATCAGAGGGAGACATATCTCTGAAAAACAGAGTACCTCTAGATAAAGGAGCAGGACAGGAGTTAGCAAACCACAATGCGTGAGAGGCCACTTTCACAGGGACCATTTTCCATGGGTATGATGAAAACACTTGCATGTTTTATGTTACCTAGGGAAGATCTCTGGTGATAGAGTCCTTATAGTCCCAGTGCAAAGAATACAAATATGAGATGAACCAGGAAATCCAGAAGCATGGGACAACTGAATGAAGTTCACCATGGTTTCAACGTGGCCACTGCCCTGTGTGCTGTTAGATACGCTTAAACCTTGTAGCACCATTTAGTAGTCCTGCTGTCTCCTGCTTAGAGAGAAGGGACAAGATCTGGTAAAAGTGAACTTTTTTTTCCAAATAACTATGAACAGGACTTCCACCTGGTTCCTTTGGATAGTTTGAGAAGCCTTTGTCATCTGGTAGCACCTCTCCTGAAGTGAAAGATACAGGTGTTTTAGGCAGCGCAGAGATAGCAGAGAAGTTGAATGTTTTCGAGTTTCCATTATTAAACCCATAGATTATTCCCAAAGCAGATGTCACTCAGATGTAAACAGTTGGAAGAACACTACGATTGAATTAATCTAAAACAAAAAGTTGATTGCAAACCAATCAGCAAAGTTTTTGTGGAGAGGTAGTACGGTTTGTTGGACAAACAAATGTAGCTGGTAAAAAATAAGTTTGAAGCCCATCCAAAGAGGATAAAATAACTAAATTCCAGTTAAAGCCAAAAAGAGGCTTTTTGATTTGTTTCACTTGCAGAGGTATAAGCTATTGGCTCATGTCACTGAATGCCAGCAGCTGGCAGGCCTGCTGCACACGCAGAGATTGTGCTGCACAGCCCTTGGGGACAGACACATTTTTCACCTGAATTTGCAGGAAGATGCAGATTAACACAGAGACTACAAGTGGACTGGTTTGATTCTGTTGCACAAAACATTTTTTTCCTGGTCAGACACATCCCGCGCGGCCCGTTCCAAAGCAGTGTGCCACTGCCTGAAATAGTACAGAAATGTCTCCAAGGATGCCTTTTACTGTTCTTTCCATCCCCTCCTGCTTTTATTTATTTATTTATACATGTAGCAAAGTGTCAGCAAAATGTATCACTTGTGTTTATAAGAAGCTGGTTGACAGAGGCCTGCATGACAGCAAATGCAAGGCTCACCTTCTCTTTTACAGCAGCAGCATAGTGCCAGGGCTAGGCACCACGTGAAGTTTTTCACCCTCTTTTTGTCTAAACACAGGTTCCCGAGTAGGATACATATTTGAGAAGTGTTCTTGAGGGCAAGGGTTTGAGGTTCAGGCACAACCTATCTTTTGTCTGGATAGAGCTGCTTGTGCTTTTTTTTAGGTTGCTTCTGCTCTAAGCTGTGTAAGTGTTAAGACTGCAAACATTCTAATACGCAGATCTCTGACTTCGTACAGTGTGCACAAGGAGAGGCCAGACTGAAGAGGTCATGCTGTTATCTACAGAGGACTGAACTGTGGAGTGATCATGAGAGAAAGTCCATAACAATATCAAGTTATGGACTATTAGGGATTTTTATCTCCCTTTTGTTTCACAACACAAAAACCTTCACAGATCTTTATTATGGTGACCTGACGTTAACGTATTTTTCAGGAATGTCTGCCTCATTTAAGTCCTCACTTTAGGAAGGAAGCTGTCTGCTTACAGGCAGATGTAAAACCAGACATGACATAGACAAGTGTATTTCCATCTTTCCAAATTTCTTAAGGATTAAACAAGTAAGGCAGCTTGATACCTCCACCATCACTATCACCTTTGCTATACTCCATCCATGATATGAGCGGTAGGTCTGAAGAAAGGTAGGAGTTACTGGGACTGGTGAAATATTTGTGCCTCAATGAATAGAAAACTTAAAGCGTTTCTTAGTTTTGTTTTGTTTTCCTTTTAAAGTTCCACTTTTCTGGCTCTGAATTAAACTATATTACGTTTAGATTTCTTTACTTTTAAGAGAGATTGAACATCAGCAGGGAATCAGCAGGGAAAGATGCAAAGCCTGTCTTAGTGGGTGAATGAACATCAAAAAGGAATTAATTGAATTTAATCTGGTGTTGTTTGCCTGCTGATTCATCATGTTATTCTGACCCAAGATAACTACAGAAATCCTGTTTTGGAGAGTATCCACTGAATAATTGCATCAGCAGCAATTTTTAATTCAATTTAAAAATAACTCTTTGCTTTAGAAAGTAATAAAGCAACATAACTATAGCTGAAGAATTATAACACTTGCTCCACACCCACATAAGTAATGAAACACTTTTGGGGGAACTTTACCAGTCTGTATCCTAGCCAACAATGTATGAGTATTTCAGACTTCCTTTAAATTGATGAGGATTTTCAGTTCTCATGCAAACAGTATAGTAGTGTGACTTTTTGTTGTTCCTGAGATTTTTATACACAAGGAATGATTTTCTTTCCCCTCTCTGTATGATATCTTTTACCATCTTTTACTCTATGTAAGTATGAATAATTATGCTTTACCTTAGCATATGGGTGCCCCTAAGTGCTCACCCATTTCTTGTTTCCTGGAAGCGTGGTTGGGAACTGAGGAGTGCTCACAGGAAGAACCTGTGCATAACTCGTAAATAAAGTCTTCAGCACTTAAAATAGTATCCAAATGTCTACACTCTTCCCACATCCAAAACTGATTACCTGACCCGAAAACCCTGTCAGCAATATCCTGAGCCTAATGACACCTAGAAGCCCTGTGTGGCTTCTGTTCAGATTAGAACTCTTTTGCCTCTAGGCCATGGGTGAAAATGCTGCAGGCTGTTCTGATAATGCTGCTTGTTTTCTTCAGAATGTATGTGTAGACAGGTATGCACAACCAGATACCAGAAAGTCCTCCATGTAATTTATTTTGAATCTAAAATAAACGTAGGCACTGGCATGCAATGTCCCCAGCTCCAAGGCATTTTGTTCAGTATACAGAATGGGACAAGGTATAGAGCAGAAATTTTTATCATTGCTTTAGGAAGTTCTTGTCCTTGCAGTCCTATGGGCTAGTACCAGCAAGATCTCTGATGCTTCCTAGGGATTTGGCTTGAGTAGGGTCCCCCACTTTATGCTCTATTTAGGGAACCTTGGAATGGGATATATACAGGGAACAGAAGTACTGCAACATAAGAGCTTTCTTCAAACAGGCTGTGAGCAGTGAGTCTTCTAACTTTCACTGCTTTAATTGCTAAGTGTGTTCCTTTATGTCTTTGCAAGGTGTAGGCCGTCAAATCCTGCAAGGAGTGGAAGTCCTGAAGTCACCAAATCTTCAGAAAAGTAGAAAGCTTTGATTCATCTAAAAATAACAGAAGGAATTACAGGAAAAGTATGTGATGGAGTCACTACAATTAAAGTCTATACTGCAGAAAAAAGCTATCAATATGGCAGCAAGTACCATCGCTCAACCCAGCAAGCAATGGTGCTTTTTCTGAGTCTGTAAATAACTTATCTAGCTCACAAAAGATACAGGCAATATCGATACACTAAAATGAAAATCAAAAGAAAAAAGCAAAGCGGATCCTTTTTATTCCTTTCCATGTAGATTTTCTAATTTAGTCAACTTGAAGAAGAGTTAGTCACACTGTAACCTGTTCTTGGCCATAGGGATTGTTCCGTTATATCTTTGCAAAGATATTAGGCTTCATAACTAACTTTGTCAAGCACGGTAAATAATGGGAGGTAGCAAATAAAAGGTATTCTAACAAACAGGCCTTTTACTACCAAAGTGTGTGCAAGTTGTGTCATTCTGGAGTGGGAAGGGATATAAGATCTGAAGTTTGGCAGGAGTCTTGTGAGTCTTGTGCTGTAGAGGCTGAAAAACAATGGGAAGCTGGAAGATATTCTTTTGCTGTTATGTACTCTGTGCATTTAAGAAGGGAACCATTAAGTGTGCAGATGCAGGATAACTTGGAGGTGACAGGAAAAGATAACTGCAATTGATTATGATCCAGCATACGTATTAATGGGGAATAATAGTTCAGTAACTAGCAGGACATTTCCAACTACACCACATCTTCTGTTTGCTCCTACCAAAGCCTAACACTATATGAGCTTTCAGAAGTGATTTTGAGGTCTCTTAATTCTCGGGGCATCATCCAGATATTTCAAAAGAGCCCTATAGCCAGAGGTAAGGTAATGTTAATTCACATTTTTTGCCAAACAGGGCATTGTTTGAATAGTGTATTTCTTCCTGTCAAGAACACAAAAAGAGTTTCCATAAGTGAGATAGGATTCACTTCAAGATTCACAGGAATAATACAATGCTGGGAACACTTCTCTGTTTTTGAAAGGGGCTTTCAGAAGTATCTCACAACAAAAATCACAAAAATGCAAATACATATCAGACTATCAGATGGGTCTGATAGTGTAGTGTAGCCTACGTACACTGATTCCAAATTTTATTTACTCAGAGTGTATTTTCTTGAACTGAACAAGGAAGTACTTGTGGTTATTATACTGCATTTAAAGCAAGACTACTCAGACTGCTGGTAACGTGTTTTCACAACCTTCTAAAGGAGCAGAAATTAAGCAAAGATTGTCTTTGAATTTTTTGGAATATTTTTCTCAGGAAAAAAAACACATTTTTTTTATTTGTAAAAATCCTTGTAAATTGCATAAGGGAAGTATCGTATTTCTTGAAAAGAAATCCAGTATTATTCTTAATATTGCTCTTAGGTTTGAAACACTTTATCAGAAGCATTTGTGCCAACTTCTTAAACAGAACATCCCACTTAGTCTGCAGTTGATAGTGTACATATGTCTCTGTCTTTCTGCTACAAACTCCTCATACAACTAAGACCAAGGAGTGGAATTACACAGTCTGACATCTGAGTCTACAAAAGATGAGCATCATAAAGCAGTTCTCAGTGCAGTTTTTTTTTTCCAAATGGTCACTACTATTTGTAAGGAGAGGATAACTTCTTTTGGCTGGAAGGCTGAGGTTTCAGTTTTTCATGTTGCACTGGGGAGCCGATTTCTTCAGAAGGATTGTACTAGTTTTGCCAAGCTTGACACACTCAGACTGGCAAGATCTCTCATTCCAGGTTTACTCAGTTACACTGAGACACTTAATTCCTAGTAGTATAATGCAGATTCATGGGGAGGTTGCTGCTGGTAATGCAGTGGGCACGCTTCAAATCTAAACAGTATGTCTAGGGAGACAGGAGGAGAGATTGCAGAGAAAGGAGGAGGAGTGAGCTACCTGCTTTTAAATGGATCTGAACATCAAGTCAGCCAGTAGGAATGCTGATGACACACTTTGGTTCTGCCAGCTTAATTTGAAGCTTGAGTTCAAACTGGTGTTAGGTCACAAACTTGGGGCAGTATTTGCTCTCATAATTAATATCACATTATGGCTCTTTGAAGAATAAGAAAGAGAACTAGACCACTTTATCATCCAAAAAAAACCAAAACAGACAGAAGTGGAAGGATCTCCCTTTCAACCCTGTGATTGTAAAGACTCTTGTGAAATGAGTCTAGGGATGTTAATGCAGAAATATCTTTCCTGAAATTCAGAAGTTGCCTTGGTCATAGGTAACAACATATGATGAAAATGATGCAACAATTTGAAATCATTTGTTAAGAGTGGGAATGCACAGAACTGAACCTTTTGCAAAGATAAGGGTAAAAATCTTCAGTTACAAAGTTAAAGGCACATTGACTTTTATAGCTCTTTGCCGCTAGTCCCATGCTCTTTCCTTTTATTCACTTCGCTACAAGATTTGTATGTACCTGAGTAAAACTTGGTTTTATCCAGTTTGAAGTACTATAACAAAATTAAAGAATGAATACAGCAGCATTGATTTTCCTCTTCTACCTTGCTGTTCCATCAGAAGGCTTTATATAGAACAACTTGATTATCTGATACATATGGGTGGTTCCATAAATATTAGCTCATATGTAAATGAGGTAGTGATTCACATCTAGCAGCAAACAAGTTTTCTGGGCAATATGCAGAGAGGAATGAAAATTCTAACAGTGCCAGCTGTTCTAATAGCATGCAGACCTCTAATAGCATGCATCCCTGCAGATGTGCAGGGAAATCAAGTCAGTACTGAATATGTTCTGTCTTTATGGCCTCTGCTATCAAACTGAGCTACCACAAAAGATCACCAAGGGGGTTAATACTGCCTTGTATTACTTGTACAGTAATTTGCTGTACATAGAGAAAAATGATCGTGATTTGTGTAAGACAAAAGCAAGAAGGGACATTACAAAAATAACTTTTTTTTTAAAGTAATGAGAAACCAGGGTGAAGTCTATTCTTAGAAGTACATTGTGTCTTAATGAAAAAGCTGGCAACAGTTTTTTCCTGATATATATCAAGGAAATGGGTGGTTTTGGATACTGCCAATAACTTGAAATCAAGTTTTTTAGCTTGTAGAAGTATAAATTAAAAATATATCCACAAGGAAAGTTACTTGTCCATTTTTGCTTACAAATTTTTATGTTCCTTTAAGGGATCACTGGGAAGTGAAATTGAAATTGGAGCCATGTGAAAGAATAACACTTTTTCTCAGACAGAATCACAGAATCATTAAGGTTGGAAAAGACCTCTAATGTCATCTAGTCCAACCATCAACCAATCCCCATGATGCCCACTAACCACGTCCCACATCTGCTCTGTTCTTGAACACCTTCAGGAACCATGACTCCACCACATCTCTAGCCAGCCCATTCTAGTGCCTGACCGCTCTATCAGAGAAGTTTTCCCTGATAGCCAACCTGAAAAGCTGGGGGGCTGTTGGTCCTGCAGGATACGTCAGGTTGGGGAGCCCGAAGAGAGGAACAGGCAGCAGTCAGCTTTGTCTTCAGGGTGATGGAAAACTTCTCAGGAACCAAGGGAAAAATTTGTTGGATCTCAGACATTCACTGAGTTGGGTAAAAACAGAACTGGAATCAAAGGCTTGACTGCAAGGGGATGGTTCTTGTGGGAGAGCTGTGCACAAACTTTACTTGTAACTCACCACGTGATGAGTTTTCTGTAACACATAAATGTACTAATTTTCATTTAAATAACTTTTGACTTTTTTAAGTTAGAAACTTTCCAGTCTTTTGGGTTGACCTTGTTTTTGTAGCCCATCAAAGATGTAGCCCGTCATGAGGTCTCCACCCTTATATTCAGTTCTGCTGCCCTTACTCCCACTGAAGAACATTGATAAGTAACCTTGCTGGCATTGGAATCATCATTTCTCATCAGCTGAGTTTTAAGTACCTTCATTCAGAGATATGGCCTTTTACCATTGCAAGAGAAATGGAACCCTAGAGACAGAACATTCTTTAAGTGTGTTATTCATAATTTGACTCCTTTTCATTAGAGATGGATTAGAAAGTGGAGTCACTGGATTTCAATATATGGTTTGCACATCTCTGGAGACAGATGCAAAATGTAGCTGCAAAAAAAGAAGTCTGTCTGTAGTGTGTTTACTAGTTAGAGGACTAGGAAATTTGAGGATTTGTGAATCAAAGCAAAGAATACTAAAAGATTTACTCCAGTATCCATTATTTAGAAATTGGCGATAGGCATAAAAATTAGAAGGAAGAAGTGGAAATAATGAGCACACATAATAAAAGTATATGCTATTATCCAAACATGGTATAATTTGCAACATAACTGTCATCATGAATACAAACCATGAAAATATGTTGTTGTTGCCATGAAGTAGTTCAGATACACAGACCATTTACCAGAATAATTTTCTGTAAACAGTTCTTCATGTGGGTTGCTGAATTCTGTTTATTTGCTGTAGAAGTAGACATTTAACAAATATTTGAAATTCGAAATCCCTGAACAAAGTCAGCATGTGTTGTCTGGCCACAAATTACTTGGAAACATTTCTATGCGTGGCCCAAAGCAGCTGCTGACAAGATGCAAAGCTTTTATTTAATAGCCTAATAAGATGTTTTGATCTAAAAATAATACAACTCTGGCTCTAAAGACTTTATTTTTGCACTGTTGTATACTTGTATTTCAGTTTCCCTTTTACCTTAAGAGTATGCATTTGGAAACCCACTTTGCAGCACAAGCAGTTTTATCAACAATGCTAATTGTAGTCTCTCAAGAGTCTATTGTCCTATATTAAAAAGCTATTTTTGGTAAATGAGTCTGATCATTAGCAGAACATAAACTTCTCTTTTTCTCCAAAAATAATCCAAATTAAAATGGCATGTGGTGGGCTGTTCGCCTGTAAATTAAACAATATAAAAGGAGGCTTAACATTTCTGAAGCCTGGTACTTGACATTAAGCCTCTGCACTGCTGCCTAGATGGTGAATTGAAGGCAGCATGTTATCAGGTAACCCAAACTCCTGCAGATCTTGGTGAGCTCTCTGAGATCTCTATAGGCTCAGCAGTGGCGATTCATCCCACACTGACAACAAAGTTCTGCTCCTAAATTCAAGTACATGTTTGAAGACGTTAGGCTGGCAAATGACAGCTGAGATTATTGGAAACTGTAGGTGCAGCAGTGCACTGTGGGTGTTTTGGTCTTTATCCACACATGGTTGATGCCACCACGTCTCAGAAGAACCTTGGAGTTGCCAGCCTACTGCTGATATAAGTAATGGGAAGATGTTACTCACCAAGAGGTGAGAAAAGGGCTTCCTTCTGCTGATCCCACTTATTTCACTGTTTGCACGTGTGTTGTAGCATCTGTAAAATGAGGAGAGAGGAGAGGGTCCTTGATAATCTGAAAATTCTGCTATCATTAAAGACTGGGAGATGATTCATGAGCTGTACCTATTTCTGCTTTAGCATAAAGTTATAGATCTAAATTCTGGAATATAAAAGGGCATTTTAAAGGAACTGTGATCATGAAATACAGTACGGCTCTTAATCTTCACATGGCACCGCTAGATACCTGTCAGTATGTGACTTCAAGAAGAGACAGTTTATTCTTCCAGTGTTTTGACCCGGGATGACTGAGTTGCTTATAATCTGGAAATTTATCGCAAACTCCTTATCTCATGTTTGTGGTGTTGTTTGTTTTGTTTGTTTGTTTTAATTGTCTCAGCCTTGCAAGCAAGCTTTGCTTGCTGCTGTTCACAAGTAGAGCATCACTGATCTCAGTCAGACAGAATACGTTTATGCTGGAGGAAATACAGTGTCTTTTTAATCTCAGATGTTTTTATGAAACTGAGTTGTTTGGGTACTTCGGCTGTTTCAGTACCTCCACCACAGTCTCAAAGTTGCCATTTCCCTCTTTTATTCTGTTTGTGGGTTTCCATCTTGCTTTCAGACCTATGTGCATTGAGAGTTGCTTTGTAAGAGGGTGACATCAGCGAAAAGTTTGTTTTACACTGAAAGATAATGACAATATTTTAAAAGTACTTTTCAAGAAACAACTACAATTAAAACTCATGGTGCTCACTTTCTAGGAGCGGTAGGTAAATGTGGCTAACATTTCCACAGCAGATACTATAGAAAAACCCAGACAATATACAGACACCGCAAAAGATGCTTTGCGCCTTAGACTTAGATTTTCCTGCATGTGCTAACAGTATCTATTCATATAATGTGTTTTTCCTTCCTTCTGAGCTTTGGCAAAAATTTAGATTTGAGGTAAACATTCGTAATTTTTATGTACCTGACCCAAATAAATGTAGCAAAATCCCTGGGAGTTTTTACAAATTCAGATCTGTCTTCAGGCAAATACTGCTATTGCCAAAGCCAAAAATGTCCAAGTAAATCAGTTCTAGATTGAGGTTCACCCATATTGGGGTTCAGTAGGGAACTTGAAAAATCATTGTCAGAAGAAGCAAAGAAGATAATTTGGATCATAACCTTCCAACATTTTTCCTGTCTCTGAAGAGACAGGAATTTGTCTCTGTAGAGACAGGAAGAGAAAGAAAGAGGAGGAGGAGTGAAGAAGTGTGCTAGAAGGGGTTGTTCCTTAAGTGCTTTGTTTGGGAAATTATGTTTAAATTGTTTGTATTCAAGGAAGGAAAAGAGGGGACATAAATATCAGCACATTTAAATAAAGCTATTCCCTGAAGATACTTTGTTTTAATACAGTGGTATTATCAGCTCAATGGACTGTGATTTTTCATTTCATTCATCACTTATACTATGGAAGTTTCTGAAATGCTTCATTTAATTGTACTGAAGAGATCACTCATGATTTTCTAGTTGGAGTTGTAGGAGGCTTTCATTTTGAAACACCATTATAACTTTCAAAATAATTCCTTTTAAGCTGATGTTTAGTGTCAACCCAAGTGTGACTCATGCAGTGAAGCTGGAGAAAATCACCTTAGCCATTTTTACATTATTAGTGTCTAACAAGGATTTTCTTTTTAAAAAAGACAGCTTTTATAGCTCTGAAACCAAGACCCCACACATTTTTGCTGAAGGTACCTGCTAGTTTACCTCAAGCAAAACAAAAGAACCCTTGTTCCTGAGAATGATTTAATGGCCTGGCGTTCCACCTACACCAGTAATCCTGAGGAACTCTCCAGGCTACATCAGCTGCATCCCACATAGGCACCATCCCACGTGCTGACCACAGACCCTTCACTCCCTTCTCTGGAGGCCCTCCTACACCTTGCTGGGCTTTTCACTTTTCTGTAGCATGTACATCTTGGGACCCACCTAGCTACCATACACAAATGTGTCATCTGGTATGTATGTTTGTGTATGCATGTTCCTGCATATATGTGGGAGAAGATGTGAAGTGACACATTGGCCAAATTTGTCACAGACACTGGGCATCAGCATGTTTCATTGCTCACTAAAGGTATGCTTGTGTTGGTCTTTGTGTGTTAGAGTATAGAACTGAGAGAAAAAACACTCGCATTTTCATTATAGCCTATGTGAATGCTTGCACAGAGCAGGAGAGCCCCAGGCCTGAGGCATGTCTGGTGGTTGTCTCCTGGCACATCTCTTGCATCCTGGCTGAAGCCAGCAGGTTGGCCAGGAGTCACAAGCACTCATCTTTGCCATGGCACAATGCCAGACAGGATATGGGAGGGAAGGAGATGTGTGTTCCTTTAATATGTTGTGAGTTTGAGAAATAAAACTTTTTCTGAAGGCAGTAAAGAAGGGGGAAGTAATGGCTGATGTAGAATAAGCTCTGGCAAGAACCTGAAATCTTCATTGGCTTTGATGATGGCCTTGGGCATGAGGGTTAGGAGGAGCCAAATGATGATAACCTTAAAGAGGCAAGTATGGATTTGGTACCTTTTTCAGTTCCTAATTTGCAAAACTTATTCTTTTAATTCCTCTTTCTTGTTTTGCTCAGGAACTGCCTCTGTATAGCTAAGTAGGCATCGCATCTCAGTTGATGCTTCAAGTTACTCTCCCTCTCTCTTTGCAAGGGCAAAGCAGCAAATAAAACTTTTCCTATCAGCAACTATTCCTAATCTCTACTGTTTCTGCTTGTCAACTGGACAACTTCTGTTAGCATGCTGACATCCAACTCATGTTTTTCAATGCTGGCCTGCCCACAGGATCAAATTAAGTTCAGGAGCTTGAACCTTACATTCAGTCATATATATGGCTGAAACCAATGAGTAAATAGATCATCTAAAGCTTTAGATCCTCTAATCGTGTAGCCGTTAGGTAAAAGACAGTGGTTAATGCCCATCTTCTAACAAGATAGAAATGCTTGGTAATAAGGATCAGAATGTGAAATTAACTCCTGAGGAGCTAAGAGCCATCATAAGGATGACTTTCACTGCTGAAGCATTCCTCCCTAATTTCTTTATTACAGCAAAGAGAGAATGGAGCCACATTCTTTCTATGCCAGTCTCTTACCAGCATCCAGTGGTCCAGCCCTTCATTCCATCCTTCCAGTTGCTACTTCTGGTTCTCTAGTGTGGTAAGAGAAGAACAAACATAAGTAAAGCCCATCACATCCCTACCTTTTCTGCCACTTGAGTTCCATGTAACCATGCAGTGACACTTCAAGTCAAGCCTTGTCCCTCCTCAGTGGCTTTTGAATCGCATGCATTCATGTTCAGTGTCTTTGCTCCTCAAACTTGCTGCCAGAGCTGCTACCTTCAGTCATGGCACATCAGTTACAAATCAGAAGAAGTGAGTGTGTTTTCCTTTAAATTCTTTTCCAGGACAGTTTTCCCTACTTCTGGTCTCCTCAGGTAGCATCTGAGGGCTTAAATATATTCTTTATCCTTGCAAAAAGGGTCCAAGCATCGTGTGATAACTGATGAGATACCTCATCATACACATGAGGAAAAACGATTAGTCACATAGACCCGGAGGTCTATGTATGATTAGATACATAGACATAACAGTTGGCAATGGCAAGTTGCACTGCATTTATTTCTAATCTCCTAAAATACTTCTGAGCAATAAAAATACTACGTTTATGGTAAACAGAAATAATTCAGAGGAATTTTAAACAAAGTAGCATCTTCTGATACAAATTCAATGCAGTAGAAAATAGCCATTTTGTAGTTTTTTGGGGTTTTTTGGTTTTGGTTTTTTTTTCTCCTTGAGTGAGGAATGACTTATCAAACAGCATAAATCATACTGTCTGTGTATACATCCACGTGCAGAGCTGTAAGAGCATGCCAGGGCCCAGCTGTCCGGGGCTCTAAAGCATTTTGCATGTAAACTGCAATGAAGTGCATGAGGAGTTTCAGTGAAACGAGGCATTGCTCAAAAAACCTGAGAAACGTTTCCGCGAGGAATATTCCTGAAATATCTGCAGTGTATGCTGTAATTTGTACTTAATCATGTATTCTGATTATATACTTTTTCACTTTTGGGAGGGAAGAGCAATTTAAGAAAAGCCCTTTATCCCTTTTCCCAGTTCTCCTTCTACTATTGCTTGCTTGTTCTCACTGGAGAAAAACTGAGAACAATGTTATGAAAAGGGAACTTGCAGATCTCTGAGAGGTTGAAAGGTCAGAAGTGTGCAGAGTGCGCTATGACACATTTATAGAGCTTCTTTTAGGAAAGTGTGAAATTATTATTTTTTCTCCCCTCAACCTTGTAAATGCTCGAACAATATAAAGAAAAGTGGGATTCTAGCCATGTGTGGCTTGCCCAGTTCGAGAGGTTTTGCAGGGCTAAAGGTTATTTATCAAGTAGTGGGGTGTGAAGCGCCTTTGAGCTCTCTATATAATTAATCCTACTACAATCAATAAGCAAATCACATGTGTATGCAGGAGACCAGAGATGAAGAAACCCAGAAAGGGAGTTGAGATGCTTTGAAAACAATTACAAATGAGAAGTCTTCCATTACAGTGCAGTACTTCATTATATAATTCTTTGCCAGTACTCCTCAGTTTTCAAATAAATTTATATTCTAGGAGGCTGGTGCAGGATGCAGTGAATTGAAATCCATTTCCCTTCTTATCTCCTATATTTACATCACTGGTGAAGATACAAGAAAGGAAAGTACACACATACTATGTTAAACAAGAATATTTGCTGAAAACAGTTTATCCCTTAAGAGTATTTAGTCTATAATCTAAAGTATTTATTTGGGTAATTACATAATTTTGGTCAGAAAGTATGTGTTTATGCCTTGTCTAACATTTAGGCAGTACTGAAATATAAACATCATATTTGAATCTTTTCTTCCATCCAGCATATCTTTAGCAGGGGAAAACCAAAGGCTGCTAAAGGGTTTGTCAGGTAACTAAGAATAGGCAGTGACTGGTGACCAATACTGGGATGACCATGCAGAGGGAAATGAAAGGGAAAGGGTAAGGTCAGCTGTAAGAAATTTGCTGAGGCCTAAGAGAAAAGAGGAATATCGTTTCAGAAACTGTGACTAAGATAACAAACAAAAAGACACTGCAGATCTCTTTCTAGAAATACAGCTGTTACACATTTGTTAGAATGAAGGCAGACACATCCCCCCATCTGTGGAACAGAAGTCCTAGATGAGTAGGGAAAAAATAAGAAGAAAATATACAGGGCTAAAAGAGAAATGGAAATAAGGCAGAGAAAGAAAGAGAAATAAAAATAGAATGAGGGAGATAAAAGAATGAAGATGAACTAAAGTAGATAAAGAAAAAAGTCCATGAAAATACAGGAAAACTGGAAAAATGTGAGAGAGGAGAATGTAATCTACTATGCAAACTATATCATAACAGATGTTTAGTTTTGATTGACTTAATCTTCCCCCACTACCAGGAAAGCGTACATTTCTTCAGTTCCATCAAAAATAAGCAATTATTTTTGAGAAAAAAGAAAAATCACATCAGAACATGTACTGTGTACAATAGCAGTACAGTACAGCATTTAGCATGTGCCCACTCCAACAGTGGGAACAAATGTCTTCCTTTCATACAGAGTTTATTTATAGGAAATGTATTTAATTGAGAGGAAGAGAAGGAATATCGGAAAATGGTTTTTTTGCTCAAAGTATATTAAATATTCCATTCTCATTCTTCTAAGCATCAAAATTTAAGTATCGCAATTTCAATAATAACAATAATGTTGGAATAAGTAACCATCTAACATTACAGATACAAAAACATACATCTAATATCTTTCTTAAGATCATGTTATAGCATTCAACACTGGCTAAGAAGGAGGAATTAGAGCCTTATCCATTTCTAGCAAATGCAATTAGGAAGCGGAATGTGGTGATTGTGCTGAGACTTTCTATAGCTATGTACTGATTCCCCACGTGGAAAAGATACAGTGTCTAACTAGATGGATCACAGTAGTTAAACATCATCTTTTTTTTTTTCCCTCAATAAGGGTTTGGTTTTTTTTAGTTGTTGTCTCACTCTGAAACTGCGCAATACTTAGGTTTAGGTTTTAAATACATACTCTGTAAGCTGTCATACATGCAATGAAATCAGTAACTTTGTTTGCTTCTGGGAAGGAGAAAACAATTTATTTTACTTCCTCTGAAATATACCCTCTTCCTGAACAATACTCTGGTGGTTATCATGAAGGGATTATGCAGAAAAACAGGTACCAGTAGCATCATATGAAAATTAGCAAGGTTACTTTTCACATTATAACACCACAGTCATGCACTTTAATGATCATGTCTCGCCACTTACGTGTTTTTGTGTGTTTGCCCCTTTGCTTCCATCTATCTCAGTTACTTAAATATGTGATGAGAATAATATCTTCTTCATCAGTTTGTATGTCTTATTTAAATGCAATTCTCTGAGACAAAGCTTCACCTATTTAGTGTGTACACAATCAAAAGACAATTCTTCTTGTGGGCTTTGATGGCACTGTGACAGAAATAATGAGTTGTATTATTGTTTCAGCATCTTATAATTAAGTTACCATCTAATATATCAAAATATAAGCAAAAATAATAATTCCAGATAGATCAGTATTCTGGAGTTGTTTCTAAATACTGGACAGCTTTCCAGAATGACATCGTGCTTCTAATCTTGCTATCTCTTAATGGTGCATTGAATTGAAGGGAAGAATTATGGAAGATCATGAAAGAATCACAGACACCACAGAAAGAGCAGTAGATTTGGATCATTCTTCAGAATAAGTTATTATTGCAGGTGAATCATTAGACAGGACTGCATAGCTGTGGACTGGCAAAGAAGCAAATACAAGGAGCTATGGATTGAAGCTGGAAAGCTGCTGGACTGGAAAAAAAGAGTACAAAAGCAAGCAAGCATTTTTGTGCCTTTAAAAAATAACAGAAGAGTTTTATGACTCTTAAAAAAATATGAAGAACAGAGAGAACTTTGCATTAAGCTCAACTCTAATTCCAATAGTAAGTGATAATGGAACAGTATATAGAGATTCTCAATAGAAATAGCTGTAATATGCATCTATATAATTTCTACTACAGCTTATCCAGTTGTGTTCCATAGTAATCCAGTTTGCTTCATAAAAGCAAGGTCAGACAGTGGCAGGTGCTAAGCTGATTCTGAAGCAGTCTGATAGATCGCGTCAGTGACAGTGACTAACCCAGCCAGAGAAATTCTTAGAAACCACTGTGCACTAATTGAAATGGAATTCCATCTCCCTATAAAGCATATAGATACTAGAGACAAAAGAATTACATGTGTGTGCTTCAGAAAAAGTGCAAGTGATCTCCACATTGTGGTCTATTCAATCTTTTATTGGGTTTCACTGGCGACTTTAAGACTGTTTTAATGCTCTCAGCTGTTAGATTTTCTGCTACTCTTTCACTGTCCTCTCACAGCCAAATAACAGAGTTAAACTGGACCATCCTGTTTCTATTTTCTTTCTCTTGTTGATATCGATATAGTTATTAAGACTCAGTTTGCCTTCTAAGCATTTCAGAAGGTTGGGAGAATAGACCCATTTCAAAATTTCCATGTAGTTACAAACAGTTCACCATTTTATAGCCTAAATATAACGGATGTATTTAGCTTTCTCAGGTGGGAACAAAGGGAAGGAAATGGGTTTTCTATTGCTGAAAAAAAAGAAACCGAAACACCAGGTTGAAGCTACAAGAAGTAAATGTTATGCTTGGTTAACCTGTAATGCTACCATGCCTGGCACTGCTTTCTTTTCTTTGACAAAGATTTAGTATCTTCGATGTCTATATAATTGCTAATCACTTCATTCACAAATGGAGTTTAATTCACATGACGATTATAAAAAAGATCTCTCTGGAAAGTTTCTCTTGTAATGAGAAGATCCCTATGAGAACTCACTTCAAACTAGTGCAGGTAAAGCAAACTTCTTTTCACCGTTTCCTAAGTTAGAGAATTATATATACGTATTTAAAAGAAAATAAATTACATCAAACATTCTATTTTTATAATACAGCAACATTAAATGGCATGCAGTGGCCATTCAGTTTTTGGTCTGATAATCTTTGGGCCATCAGTAACATAAGTCAGCCATCACAGCAAGCAAATAGCTCTGAAGAGAATGAATGGAAAGAAGGAATACAAAGATAAAACGAAGTGCCAGAAATGGAAACCAGGATCTGTGGTTTTCTGTTCCTTCTGTGATACGCTCTCTGCCCTCTGTTTATGTTACAGCCTAACACTTGCTGTAGCATTGGGGATATTGAGCACGCTAATAAGAAACAGCTGTGTGATCTGCAGCTCAAATGACAGCAGAGTCTGTGTAAGCCCTGTGGGATAAATACTGTTCTAATGCATTGTTGTAATGCACTGACACCAAAAAAAGCCAGAAAGAAAAAACAATAATAACAAAACAAAAAACAAACAAACAAAAAAACAATCACGAAAAACCCCACAAGCTGAGTGCTCTCAGGAAAAAAAGGACTTCCTCATTTACTTCTTCTGCTGTTGGTATTCTGCAGGTAAATGTGGCTAACGGTGGTTGTTTACAACAGCTGATGCCAGCTCTCCAAGGAGGAGAGAGCTCTGCACCAACACTTGAGCAGAACCACAAAGAGGGGATGGCAAGTGATGGCCATTCCTCCTGGGCTGGGCACTCACACCACAGGAGGCAGTTTCTGATCCTCCTACAGGGAAGAGGAGAGACTGAAGAAATCAAAAGAAATTAGTCCAGAACTGGGGATGTGCTCATTCATTTAAAAAGAAATGTACTTTGCCCCTCACTATTCCCCTTCATTGGATCTATGTGGTCAGCTATTTGAGCATGGGACTGTCTTCCAGATGTCAGTGGTGTAGTACAAGAAGAGTTCCCATAGTCTTTCTGTCACTGTATCCACTAGATACTAGCAAAAGGTAGTCCAAGACACCTATTTCTTGTGTGGAAGGCTGAGATATATGAAGTAGGCTTTTTAAGGAATTTGACTTCATTCTTTCCCAGCAGTAATGCCTCAAGGTGTTGGATATTTGTGGAATGGTATGGTAAGTTCAGCTGATTTGCCTGTAGTGATCTTTGGAAGGTAGTAATTAAAGATTAAGCATTAAAAAGTATATTTTTGCAATGCATTAGACAATACTTTTGAAGCTCAGGAATGCATTAAGTCTTGGACACTCTCTCGTGTATTAGACAGCAGAAGTGATTTACATTATTTTGAAGTTGCTAGTAGGTTTTCAAGGGTAATGGATTTCATATAGACATGAAGAACTAAAGTTCCTTCACTTATGCCTGCTGACTTTTTTTTTTTTCCTATCATACTACATTTAGCAAAATGGATAAGACAGAAAGGATGCCGGTATTTTTATGCTAATTAATGTATTTTAATTTCAAACAGCATTTTTGAAGTTCAGATAGCTTAAAAAAAAAATAAAAATGGTGCCAGGGCAAAACTAATGCATTTTAATTCTTTTCAGTATACTTCTGCTTTCATGAATTCTTTTTGTTGTATTCTGATGCATCAGAAGGCATCAGTAGGCATTTAGTGTGCGCAGCCTACAGATCTGATTTTTACAGAAATCTACTTTAACTATTTTGGCTACATAATAAAATTCACCTTGAATGATGTTAGTTTTAATGGTCAATCATATATTAGCTAGAAAAATACATACCTCAGGAAGGCGGGTCAACTGTTTTTAAAAAAGATTTTTTTTTAAGCACTGCGCTGTAAGTGACACATAAGCTTTCTGCTCAAAGCATGCAGTTAACTCTTGTGCAGCTCAGTCACGCTATGCTCAGACAAATGTGAAGGGTGTGCCAGCGCTGTCCCAGAAGAGCTCCTGATTGTGCTTCAGCTGCATTATATATAAGGGTCTAGCCCTTAGATAGGTGAACTCCAGAACTTCACCTGATTAACTCTGCTGTCCTCCATCTTGGACCTCCTTAGACAAGTCTCCTTCCTTAGCAGTGCAAGGAGTTTTGGCTATGGTTGTGAAAAATAGAACTCTCCATGGCACCTACCGCATGCCCAAGACCACTGGCACTGGGGTGATGGCTGTGTTCTAACACTAATGGAGACGTGAACAAGAAACAATCTTTTTTAACACCATGATCAATGTTCATAAAGCCTACTGCTTTAATTCCAGCCACTTTTAATACTCCTATCTCACAGCACCACTAGGCACAGCTTCACAGGCACAATACTGGGCTGCTGAAATTTGCTTGTGCATGCTGTCAAGAATAGGACACAGTAAGTTAGTTCTCTTCTTTGTATAAAACTTGCCATGTCAGTAACGTTAACGACAGTGACGTCAAGAGTGAATGTTATTACTCATCAAAACAGATCATGAAATGATGCATCCTTTTGCTTCCAAAACTGTAACATACCTGGGTCCTTCTATAAAGCAGCAGCACTGGCCATAATTTACTGCATTGCAGTAAAATCAACAATGCAGCATTCTGCAGAGCTATGGATATACTCATATTTTGATTTGCTAGGTGAGTAGAGAGAAAAAGTGCTCTGAAAAAATGTTTATCCTCTCTTTGTTATGTTTCTTGTTTGTAACCTTCCAAAAGAGAAGTGAATTTCATAGATTTTCTTCAAAATTTTTCCTTTTTCAATGGGGGAAGAGGAAAAAGAACAATGAGAGAAGTTTATGGGAATTCACTGGTAAGTTCCAGCAGAGCAGAAACCAAATTTCAAAGTATAAATGTTAGGGGGAGGAAAGGAGGAAAGGAAAAAAAAAGCAGGCATCCAATTCCATATAAGAGAAAGATCCCATCATTAGAACATATCTTCTGTAGTTGAGAGTAAATAGGCTTAGGATACTGCTGTCCAGCTACATAAGGCAATAATAAGAAATGTTTTACTAGAAAAAAAATATGGGTTTAAGCTCTCACAGCCTAGGAAATGTAGTTGTCAGCAGACTTCACATTTTTCTATGGAAACTTGACACACTGTAAACACGTTTCTTATCTGTTTGCAATTATTTACCATTCAAAACTCAGCTTCTGGTAAAATGATGTTTTTTTCCCCAGGTCTTCCTGAATCAGCACTGTAGTGGATTGTTATTCTGTTCAGTAGAAGATAGAATGATAAATAAACAGCATTTCTAATTAAATGATGATAAAAAGAATTACTGTAGTATTGAAATAGTCTGTTCTTGGCATAAGTTTACAGTTTGTAATTCCTGCCTGAAACATGAAGGTAAGATCAGTTTAGAGGTAGAGATCTTCATAACTTATCAACTCATAAGGTGAATGAAGGTTTTGTTTCTTTTAACGTAAGCATTCACTTAAAAATATATTCTTTGTGTACTGAGCAGTCTCCTGTACATCATTTATTTCATAAATTAGCCAAATAAACTTGGGTTTCAGAATTTCCTTAATAACAACAGCAAAAGAATTATCTATGTGAAGACTGTACAAATGCATTAAAATCCCAGCCCCTTATGGCTAGAGGTTTCGCTCTCGAAAAGAAGAGCTTTTATGCAGAGTACCAACACTGTAAATCTTAAAGAGAAAAGTGCATATGAACTCACAGATTTGAAATATGTGCATTGAAAAAGGTAAAATAGAAACCTTTGTGAAAGGTGTTAAATTTAATGGCAGACTATGTGAAATAACTTTTAGCACTTAGTCACTGCACTGCATAATAACTCTGTGTTGTCATTTTAGGTACCTGGGAATAACAAGACCGCTCACATATCCTGTGAGGCAGAATGGGAAGTGTATGGCTAAAATGATCCTTTGCGTGTGGCTCTTATCTGCCTCTATCACCATACCCCCACTCTTTGGTTGGGCACAAAACGTGAACGATGAAAAGGTCTGTTTGATCAGCCAAGACTTCGGCTACACGATTTACTCCACAGCAGTTGCATTTTATATCCCGATGTCAGTGATGCTTTTCATGTATTATCAGATTTACAAGGCTGCCAAGAGGAGTGCTGCTAAACACAAGTTCGCCAGTTTTCCCCGGCCGGAAGAAATGGAAGGGATTTCTATGAATGGAGTGGTAAAACTGCACAAGGAATCTGAAGAATGTACTAATTTTTCACGACTCCTCAAGAATGACAAGAAAAACATTTCCATTTTTAAGAGAGAGCAGAAAGCTGCCACAACTCTTGGGATTATTGTTGGGGCTTTCACTGTGTGCTGGCTGCCATTTTTCCTCCTCTCGACTGCCAGGCCCTTCATCTGTGGTACGGCATGCAGCTGTATCCCACTGTGGGTTGAGAGAACCTTCCTATGGTTGGGTTATGCAAACTCCCTCATTAACCCTTTTATATATGCTTTCTTCAATCGGGACCTGAGGACAACTTACCGCAACCTCCTGCAATGCAGATATAGGAATATCAACCGGAAACTATCGGCTGCAGGGATGCATGAGGCTCTGAAGCTTGCAGAAAAGCCAGAATTTGTTCTGTAAGGTCACTTATCTTTTGCTATGATCATTTATTGTTTTATCACATTAGCTTTTCCCCTCAGATTTGAAAGAAGAGCAATGGGAAGAAGCAGGCTTCTCGAGCACTGTGAATCCAGTCACCAAGAAACTGGAGGGTGGCATGGCTCTTTCCTGCACAGCCCACCAGTCCTAGTGAACCTGGAGAAATGAGACAGTGACATAAAGAACTTGGGTGCAGGGGAAAAGAGCTGACGTGCTTGATCGCAGAAAAGGGAGGATAAATGGTAGGGCAAGTTTTTTGGGCTGCTAGTAAGGAAAGAGCAAATTTGCTCAAAACAACCTTTTCCTTTGGTTCTTGGCCTTGAAATTTTTGCTGTAATAAAGACCATGGTGAAAAGTTCAGTATAATTAATGCTTTCCACTTTGTTAATATTAAAATAAAACATTTAAGATGAAGCTGAATCAGAGAAGTTGCATTGCTGAGAAATACTGTTTATTAAACAAAAAATAATCTCCTCTAAGCTTTATTCTACTGGATTGCCTGGGAATAAAGTCCTTTTACTAGTCCTTGTTCCAGTACAATAGTTAATTTACTATCTGGGAGTACTTCTGTCTTGTGATTACTTTCCTTCCTGAAGTCACAAAGAAGATGACATTAGGACCTCTAGATTTTACTCATACAAACTGATTTTGGTCATCACTTCTGCTTGAAGTGGTGTAAAACCTTGCATAAGAACATTTACAATTTCTAATTCTCATTTTGTTCTACTACTGCAGCCCATCCAAGTGCGTGATTCTACATTCTACTTGTCCTGAAATTGGTAGCAAAACTCTCCCCTCGGTGGAACGGGATCAGATATAATAACAGAGTCCCTCGGAAGCAAAACACCCTTTGGGCTAACTAACTTCTGTCCCCACTTTCTTAAGTATTAAGCCAAAACGTTTCAATCTGAATTACATTCCTGAATTAATTTTAGCAGTGATGACTTTGTGCTAAAGTCCTAGTTCAGAGCCCACACAGATCACTGCAAACACCTGGGCTTGTGAGTAGTATTTACTAGATAAATTAGATCTGGATTGACATGCTGAGCTGTGCACTCTGGGACAAGCTTAAGCCATTTTGGATAGCAGCGTGGCCTTAAATTATAATACATACAGTCAGTCATATATTTTGGCCTCATTTTTAGAGAAGGTTAATGGTTTTGTAACAGTATATGATATGTTGTATCTCAACTTCAAAAAGTTTTCCTAAAAAAATTTCAAATTAAGTGGAAACATTCAAATTTCTTTTAAATATTCCAGAAGTGTTGTGCAGACAAGAGAAGATTTTGGCAAGAATATCCAGAAGCTCTGTTGTATAGAGCAGAGCTCATGTTTATTCAACTGTATTTTTCATATTCAGCATGAAATTATGATGTTTCTGACTCTGTTACCTCTCAGAGAAGCTTTTTTATTTTTTCAGTTCCTAGCGTGAGTTTTCAGATGTTCTGTATTTTTTTTCCCTGTGTGAGAATATGGAGGTAAAAATATCTGTGCAGATTTTGAGCGGGATTTTAAAATTCCAGAGCTGATATAAGAATTCTGAGCAGAAGTTTCATCTGTTATTCTGCAGGAAAGTTTGAGAAGTTGTAGGTGCCCCAAATAAGATTTTATTATTATTATTATTATTTTGATATAGAAGTGTCTCAGGAATCAGGAATTGGTATTTGCCCAACTGTCACTAAAGACAATTGCTTTCCACAGGGAAAGTGTCCTGCAGGACTCCTCTACCGTCTGTTTCAGGTAACAGACCCAAGAAAGAGCAGGAATCTTTAAGGTCTGTGTCAGTCCCTGCAGTTTTGGAGATAAACAGCCATCTTTCATCTCTGGTTATGTTTAAAAAGAGAATGTGTTCAGTGGGAAAAGTTAAAACATTGAGAAGCTTACAGCACCACATTTCCCAAGCACAGGGTTAACAAACACAGTGTTGAGAAGAGGAGAAAGTATTGAGACAGAACTATCCCTGAGAGAGGCTCAGTTAAGAAGCACAGAGAGTTGCTTGGGCTCAAGAACAAGCCTTTATGCTTAAACAATAAATGGAACTGCAGCAAAATATCTAACTTCAGCAGTTGTTTGTTCTTTGATATCATACTTCTCTGCTCTTCTGACCAAGCGTAATGTGTCTGTAAGTAAGTGAGAAGTCACCACGTGCCTGGCATGTGCTGATACCAAAGCCTGGGAGAAATTGCACCTTTAAGCTGTACATCCTTCCATGTGTTTCTAGGAGAAAGGGAATCACACAGATGGGGCTGGGAGATAAACAGTGATATAAATCTCCCAGAACAAATCAGAGCACAGGATGGCCAGCATAGGACAGAACAAAGAAAGTGAAAGGCAAGGCATGGTCAGCCAGGTGTGGAAGTACTCCTAGGTCTTTCCTTGTGACTGGCTGTCTTGTGAAAATGTGCAAAAACATAGAGGGGACAAGGGTATATATTCAAGACTTGGAGGATGAAGACACCAACCTAACATATGTTACATAGCCCTGGTGGAAAAACTGCTTTAACACCATTTGCTTAAAGGGCACCCAGGCTCTGCAGCTCAGGGCTGCTCTGGAGTGCTAGAAGTGTTTTCTTGCTTTTTGGTTGGTTTTAATACCAGCATGAAGCGAATCTCAAATTTAGCGCTAACACCTGTTCAGATATAAAAGCTGTGAAAACTGATCCAAAATCTTTTTTTGAGAGATAGTGCACATTGTCTAAATCTATAAACTGCAGTCATGGATAAACATGGACAGCTGTGACAGCTAACGCTGTGACCCCACACCTGGGAGTCTGGAAAGTTTCTATTGATCTCAAGCTACAGTCTGAAATGCGAGAAATTCCACATTAACTAAAGAGTGTGAAAGACTTTAAATATTGCATACTCTCAGGTTTTCTGTGCAGATAGCTGTGTGTGTAATGATCAATTGTTGGACAGGAAAGGTTGAGGCAGGTCCATAGGATCACAGTATGGCAAATAAGAAAGCCTGGGAAAGCTATTGCAAAGAGTAGGTTTGCCTATTAACTATAGTGCAGAATTGGCCTTGCCCCAACTGGAGATTTTGTCTGAGGAAACTCAGTGCAGCATTTGTTATTAGGTACAGTACCCACATACATTATTGCTGTTTGGAAAGCTTAGTCATACTGCTGTATGTCCTAGGCCACCTTCCTACCAGCCATTATTCCAAAACTGATTTCTGGCCGCTACCGTGAGATTTCTAGATGGTGCAAGAAAATGGATCAAGTTTTGCTTCTCTTTGCTAGACTGACACATTTTTGTAATGGATGTGCTTAGTTCATACTTGCATTGAACTTGTGTCTGCTTTCCATGGTCTTATGAGGCTGCTTAGCTTTTTTGTTTCCTCTGTAGCTCTCAAGTGGGAATTTACCCCTCCTTGTTCAGGCAGGATGAAGCCTTTTTTTCCATTTGGGATCTCTCTGGTTGATATTTCTGGGGAAATGTGGCCAGCTATACTGCCTGAGGGAATGACTGCTCAGCTGTGCCCTGCCTATAAGGTGATATTGGGAACTGCTCATGCAATTTCAGAGCAATTACCAAAACCTGGGTTTGATTCTGGAAAAACCAGAAGGCAGCCAGCACTGCTGCAGTCCAGCTGACAGCAGAAAGCATCAGCTGTGCCTCTCGAAGAAGCACAAGCAGCCACTCAGTGTCAGCCACAGTCCTCAGCTCAGCCTGAAATCTCCAATTACTGCCAGAAGTATCTAGATGTCAGCACAGGGGGATGCCAGCCGGACCTACTTTGCTTGATATTCCTCCTTTGTTCAGCATTACAGTAGTATGAAAAGATCCTCAAGAGCAGCCAATGAGTGATCCAGTTCCCTAAAAGGAGTTTTAGGCACACCTGTGCCAGAGGTCCATCCCGAGCTTAGCTCCCAGTACTGCAGATGCATTTTACTGAACATAAACATGTTAGCATGAAAACAGTCAGCTGTGGCCCAACCCAACCCTCCCAGAAAAATAACCAAACAAAATGCCAAAACATAGCAAAGGAGGATAAAAATATAACCATTGCACAGCTCAGAGTGTTAGCAATACCATGCCTAGAGTTCCTTGCATCCTCCTAGTTCCATCCTGCTCAGATGCACTGTGTCATTCTTTCCTCAAAAAGCTGCAAAAAAGCAACTTCAGTAATGGCTTTAGATGAGTAGACTTGAACTGAAAAGTTCTTCTGCAACGCCCCTTTCACAGAATTGGAGATAACCCTTCTGTGAAGGGTTTGGCTAGTGTTTCCAGCCATCCCTGACCACCTTCATCTCTTTCTATTGAGTTAATTAGCCAGTGTGAAAACCGTAACTGTTACTTGGAGGTCCTTAAGTATGACTGTATTTCTTAATCGCTGTTCTTCCTAATAGCTGCCTTCACCAAGTTATGTCTAACCTGCTGCAAAGCACTTTCCAATTTTGAAGCAGCCTAATCTGCAGGAGATCCACACAGTAGCAGTACATTATAGCACTCTCTGTAGTATTTTTCCTTCCCTTTCAAACACAACTCAAGGTTTTGTTGCAGTATCTGTATATCATGAAACCTGCGCTGCCCGTGGTCACTTGGGTCTGCTTTTTTGAGGAAGACCTGGATAGAAGACTCATCCTAAAATTTCTTCCCATCTCCCAGAGTGTTCTTGCATGTAGGCTTAATGTTGTAGTGTAGTAATGACATTAATCAGATAACTCCTCTGTTTAGCCAGTCTTACTGTGTAAATATAGAAACTATAGAGTAGTAAAAATTCACAGTATCTCTTTATGCCTGTTGCTTCACACTTCAGTTTCATGAGAAGTCAAACATTGTTTTTAGCTATCTGTTCAGACATTTTACTAGCTAGCACCACCTGCAGAAAGATATGTCAAATGGCGAAATAAATCTACTACAGTGAGACACAGAGAAGAGAATCCATTATCAGATTGATTGTGCAAATACTGCTTGACAGAGCCCATTCACTCCCTGCCCCCCCTTTATGGCAGGAACATGGGTTTCCTGGCAGCCCCTGCACCAAACACTGGGGTCAGTGCAGCATCTTTGGGAGAACATCATTGAGGTAAGTTTGGGGATCACTGAGATGCTGTAGGTGTGGAACTGGGGTGTGTTTTGAATCGGTGCCGTATGGTTTCCTCTAGCTACCAACTTAGACATCCACATTATTTTTGGCGTCCTTCAGGAGAAAATACTCCAAGTAAAGCATTCTCAGAAGATATGCAAAATCACTGTGTCATCAAATCCTCTTCGCAGCTTGCTAAAGAACCAGTTCTTGTCTTTTAAAATCATGTTGCTCAGGGAGAGAGAAGGGAGAAAATCATATACACGGGGAGCAGTCCTTCTGTGCAAAATTGTTTGTGTCCTGGAATATAGGACACTCAGTCCTTATTTCAAAAATTAAGGCAGTAGGAAGGGAGAGGGCTGATTTTTCTTAAAAACTGAGGAAGGCTCAAGCAAACTAAAAAATAGAAATAGCATAAGAAACACTGCACTAAAGGAGCAATCTTTGCAGTTCACAAAAAATACAAATTTATATCCATCTTTACAGATTTTAGTCCCTTAAATAGTTATTGTCACTAAAGTATGGGCTTGGCATGACTTTAAAGCAAGTCAATACCATTCCCATACATGCTTTCTAATCATTCTGCCAAATAGGCCTCTCATCCCCCACTCTCACTCTTTGGCAACCCTCTTGGCTGCCTTGCCAGACCCTTTCTCATGCCACAGTATTTCTAACAGGGTAGAATGGCTTTTACTTAGCAAAATATGTTTATGATTCCCAGATTAATTTTTCTGTTAATGTTACTGATGAAGATCATTGTTTCTTTTATTTGTGATCTTTCACAAGATCACAAAAAGACAAACTCAGACGAATTAAGTAAAATTCTACTTCACAATGACTGCTATAAAAATAAAACAACTTCATCCAGTAAGTACAAACAACACTGATATTTTGGTAATCCAACCACTTAAACAGCACAATGATAAAACACTGCAACTGCTTTATAGAAACACTTAATGACACGTGTTTCCAAAATAAGTAAGAGCCACTTACCTAAAATTTTAAAGATTGATTTTTTTTGCATATTTAATTATTGGGGATTGTCATTAAGGAATGCTGTAGCAGCTTCCTGTGTTTTTGTGATCTAGTAAAATAATATTACATGGTTTTGCTGTAAGGACTACCCTCATATGTAGAAGGTGTACATCCAGTCCACGAATATAGTTATACTCATGGTACAAATTACCCAAATTTTTATCCAGATAAAAATCCAGGGAAGGAGCAATGGAAATAACAAAAGGGAAATATGGGAACCAAACAAACATGGTGAACTTGAAATCTTTTGGATATTTGGTTAGCAACATTCAGGGAGCCTGGCTACCCCAGCCCACAAACAGTGACTATAATTGGCACCAAAATGGTTTGAAATTACAAAGCCTCAGTTTTGCTCCTATAAGGAAATAATTGTCTTTTATCCCTCTATTTTCTTAAAATATATTCATCCAATGAATGCAATATAGAAAACAGAAAGCTAATATAATTCAGCTTAAGAAATATTGAGTCCACAATTTGTTTTTGCATTTTAAAAACACCTCTAATTAGCTCAATATAATATTTAAAATACACTTGCTTTCCTACACATTTAGCACTGAGATTAGGAATAATTACTCCGTAAGTTCTCAGAAGTTCCTTCCTCCCTATAGTTTGGATCCTTTGCTATGACGTGCTTTCATGTAATAAGATATTTGCAATGAGAGGAAGTGCAGGTTTGTCTGGAAAAGTGCCCGCTCCCAGTACTTTTGGTGGTGTAAATAGAACAATTTAAATAGGTAGGTTACAACAAGATAAAAAAGTATCATGCTGCACACTTCAGCCAGGCAGAACAGTGTTAAGATGCTGTGAAAACCTTGTATTCTCACAGATAGTTCTGTTAGTTTCAGCCTTGTTAGTGTAGAGAGATTGGCCCTTCCCCTTACAAAGCTTGAGAAAAGAGGCAGAAATTGGCCCTAATTGTGAACAATAGTGATGTTATAGCAAGGATGAGATGCAATGACATTGCAGCTGAGATAAATATTCTGTGCAAAGTTTTTGCAGTAACAATCTGTCTATAGAACATTTGATGAAAGTGAGGAAGAAGTCTTCATTCATTGCTCTGGCTCCTTTCTCTCACAGCAAGGTCTCCATGAGCAGGGACACTCACTGGGCTTGTGCTGCAATCAAGGGTTCACCTGCCCGGACCAGGCAAAAAGTGCTGAATTTTCTATCATTGCATCAGCCATTGAGGGCTTCTGCAACCAAATTATATAGAAAGAACTGGGAACTTACTCAGATCTCACACCAACCCAAAAAGACATGAGTACAAAGGATTGGAAATCCACCAAAATCCTCTGCCTTCCCCTAGACTCCTCCTTCATGCCAGACCTCTGGCAATTATCTCATTAGCCATCTAATCATCTAATTGCCTCTTCAGAAATGTTTCCATTTATTTCTGTAACATCTGGACTTTTGGTAGCTTCAGGACATTTCCCATCTAATTCATTCACTTTTTTTTTTTTTTTTTTTTTTTTTTTTTGAGAACAGGAGAAGTTCTGATTTCTCCAGGGAAAAGGAGTCCTGACTCATGATCTGCATCAAAGCAACCAAAAAAAGCCAGGCCAGCACTGGAAGAAGAAAAATGAAAAGTTGGCTTCAGAAGATATAGATAGATTTACGAAATGTACTTCATCTTCTTTTGATGGGAATGTACTAAAAATACTCATTGAGCTCAACACATTACATTTAATACATTTCTACTGAAATTAGTCACATCTTGTTTGTTATGGAGAAAAGTGCTGCTATGTACAAATCAGAATCATTTTCTGCCTGAGAAAGCCAAATTATTTCAGCAATAAGAGTTTGACACAGGGGGTGGGAAAGAAAAGCAACTGAAATTCACAGATAAAGTGCTGTGCAGATTTCCACTGCATTCAACAATGTAGAAGACATTGATTTATGTTTATCATGCTTGTTGATCCCAACACTGGTATTAATATTCAGGGATCATCAGTGATATCAAATGTATTCTGTTGTACTGCAAAAAGATATTTTGAAGTACATTGTAGCTCTGTGGATGCTTTCAAGGCCTGTGGTATTTTATGCACCTGGAATAGGTTCCAGAAAGGCAACAGTAAAAGACTGATTTTTATAAAAGTTTTCCACTGTACAAAATGAATGCCTGTTTGTGAGCATATCTTGTTAGTCCAGATCCCAACCTGTCAAGGAGAAGAGCTGTCTTCAGGTATGCTATGACAAAAGTTATGGGTCAGAAGCAGAACACACACATATCACACCATGTTAACTTACAAATGAGATTGCTTTGCTTTAATGTAACTTGTGTGATCGGCCAAATTATAAAAAACTATCATTCTCTTCTTCTAACAGAAATAAGAGAGTCTTGAGAAGTTCCTAGCACTTCACTTGCTGTCTTACTGACCAGCTAGATGAGATGAGAATTACAAAATCCGTTACTTAAAAACAAACAAACAAAAAATATCTTTTGAAATATTCATTCTGGAATCCCTACAGAATCCTAGACAGACAAAGTAAGTTACCTTTTCTCTACTGCTACAAAATGAACACTCAAAGCATCTGCTGCTCTCCAAGTGCAGAGAATGGAGCAACAGAACAAAAGCGGTTTACAACTCCGTGTATGTTTATTTTACAGTGAAAATAAACCCCTTTGCCTTGACAAAAACAAAAGAAGCCATTGCCAATGAACAATTTTTTTCTGAGTGGAGGAGAATTTATTTTTTTTTTAACTTGTTTTCATTTCCATTTAGAGTTTCTAAACTACACAGGGTTATATATATGTATATATATACGGTGGGATACATCATTCCTAAAGTCTCTCTTCTTAACAGTTACAAGTGTATGAGCACCTAGCATACTTCCATTGCTGTATGACTTGTGATATTATTCTACTTCAGTTTAAACAATAACTCATGCCATGTGTCATCCACTGACTCTGCATGCCATTACAGCATTGATTTCCTTTAAGTTCATACACAAGTTCACAGTGTTTACCTAGATAAGAAGAAGCTGTGCTTAGCGGCATGGGTCAATTCATTTCTTATCAATGAGAGATAAATATGGGAGACAAATCCATGTTTAGCCTATGTAAATCCTAGGACAGAGGACTCACTATGCTGATACCCAAAGCCAGCTCCTGTAGTCACACCAGAGCAGCATAGTTTCAGTGTACTAGATCAGCAAGACTCTTTTTATTACTTCACTGATAAAACTAATCACTGTGAGCTCTGCATTTGGAAAGAGTCTTTTGTAATGTATTTCCAAAAAGGAATAGAAAAAGCGATGTTTTTATACTTGGTTAACCTGAAGTATTCAAATGAAATGGGATGTCTTCTGTCAATGATTGATAGTCTGGTTCTGATTGAATTACTTGAGAATATATTCCAAAGTCAGAGTTAAACTGGAAAATAATATTATACTTAATGGACTTAATGAGATAGGGATGAGACAGGGGTAGAAGTAAAACTATTTTTAAAAAATAGTTGAAGCTTTAGGATTACTTAGACAAATGAGAGTTTACAAAGGGGAGAATGGGGTATTAAAACTGTATTACCTAACTTCAATTCTAGATAGCTTTTAGATTGATATGAGAGAGTTCCATAGCACATCATCACAAAGATGAAGGATTGGATGATGGCAAGTTAGAGTTCCTTTCCTTTCTTTCAAGAAGCAACTGTCCTCAGAGAGAGATAAGTACATACCCAGCTACATAAGTTTCACTCATTCACAAGGAACACTGCAATAAAACTGCTTCCTATCAGGCCAGGAATACTACATCATTAATGAGTACAGGAGAAATGGATGGATGAGGAAAAGTACAGACTATTTAGTTTTAAGGAGTGTAGGAGCACTGACTGCTGTAATCTAACCCCAGAGTCTTTTAAGCTTCATTACTGTTTTGCATTCTCTTACCCCTCGGACAGGTGTAGTCTCCTGTGTGAGTCCGCAACATACATTTCTCATTCACCTATTTTTTCCCTTCCACTAACATTGTGTTTCTCCTCCTCTTCTCTGAATTAACTATCAACGCTGTTACCATATTGGAATGTTTTAAGAGATTATCCCAGAATCATAGAATCACAAGGTTGGAAAGGACCTACAAGATCATCTAGTCCAACTATCTTCCCATTACCGTAGCTACCACAAGCCACCAAACCATATCTCGTAGCTCCTCATTCAGATGCCTCTTGAACACTGCCAGGGACTGCAACTCCACCATCTCCCTGGGCAGCCATTCCAGTGCCTGACCACTCTCTGAAAGAAAAAGTTTTTCCTTATGTCTAATCTAAACCTCCTCTGGTACAACTTGCGGCCATTTCAGATTAAGTCAAGACTTGGCTTAATGAGAAGCACATGTTTTGGTTTCTCATCACTTCATCACAAAGAAGTTATCATGGCCTACAAATGCCAAGGGTTGCTCTGCAAAATTCTGAACAAAAAGACCATGAGAATAAATTAGGTGAGAGAACTAAGTAGCTAAGGTCTTCTAACTAGCAGTTTAAATTGCCTTAAAATCCTTAGAGATTTTTATTTACTTATTTACTATGAGTTGTCTCAACATTTGAAGACATCTACAATTAACATCATGTCCATCTCTTAAAAAAAAAAAAAGGGGGGTGGGGGGGGTTGTTTTGGTTTATTGTGTTGGATTTTTCTTTCTCTTTTAAATAAAACCAATTATATTTGTAAGGCTGTATCTGCCTGCACTGACAAATGATAGAAATAGGATTCTTATAAACCTCCTCAATATGCAACTTGTGACTTTGAAATCAACACAGATTTTCTGAAGTAGTTTTACTTACTAAGTAGATGATATCCACGTTGGAGCCAAGAAATTTGAAGCTTGGTGCTTTACCATTACCAGTAAGTTGTTTTGCATCTCAGAAGGGTCTGACTTCATGTAACATATGGCAATGTCCCTGTTTGCCTTGACTATCCTTCCTGAGTACTTCTATATTCTTCCCAATTACCATTCCAGTTGTTTGCTTCACTGTGAGCCCCAGCATGCCTTGTTCTTCAGATGTATTCTGGGGGTCAACAGGCAGCTGAGGCAGCTGGCTAATGAGCTTACTGTACCCGTATGATATCTCTCCTTTACTTCCTTCACCATTTTGTGTCCTGCTTGATGTGTACTTTACAAACACAAAATCCTTTCCCATCTGCCATCTTGATTCTAGTTTAAAGTTCTTGCTAAATTAGCTGGTTTTATTAGTATGACAGATTTGCTTCAAGGCCCGAGTGTGAGATAAACACAATGACAGAAGAGGAAAGCTTTTCTTACTATCAGAAGATGCATTGTTGAAAATCTCACTTGAAAGTATTAAAAAACAAACAAACATATCTATGTTTAATATAATAAGTCAGATATTTAAAAAATTAACAGATAAAAATGAATTTTATATATAATTTTTGTTATCCATGGCTTTTAATATGCAAAAGTCACCAGAGAATTAAGCTGCATATATTGCCTTACATTTTTCCCTGATGAAATATAGTAAAATACAAAGACATGAAACATAAGAGACTATTTTCCAGAAATACCTTACCAAGAAATACAACGAAATTAAGCTCTTCAAGTCGTAAATGGCCTCTGATGAAAGTGTTCAGTTTTTGCTTCTAGTATAAGTCTTACTTGGAAAAGAAGAATTACTGCTGCTTGCACTGAAAATGATTTAAATTTATACAGGAGACTAATTTAGTAGAAATGGAAATAGGGTTCTTCTGTATTAAGTACTGAGTTATATTATGCTTCTAAAATGTGTAAGCCCAGAGGGATATTAAAATGTTAATTTGGATACTATTTAAAAGGTAATTATTTTATATAATAAAATAAGATGTCTGCTGAATACTTATCCCTGTGTTGTGATTTCTTTGAATTAATGCTACAGAAATTAGAGAATCCATTTGTTTAAGTGCTTTTAATTTAGATTCATGGAAGACATTCTAGTCTACAAAAAACTTCGGGGTCTTTTTTCAGCTCCCATTTGAAGTTATTACCATACCAAAATTAATGTTAAAGAGAGACACCTAAACTTGTTGGATAGCACTGATCTGAAAGAATGAGAGCACAGAAATTTGAATGGATCTCCTGAAGAACAGGTTGTTTGTTCTGCACAAGCACTGCTATGAACAACACCAGCTCAGGCTCTACTGAGCAGGTCAGAATTTATCACTCCTAAGCAAAAGCTGACTACACCTATTCAAGCCTTGTAAGCGAAGGGTAGGAAAGTCAGCTGATGCCTCTTTCCATCCTCTGTTCAGTTCTCCCGTTCTTCTCCCTGGTACACTGCTGTTACTTTCCACTTCACCTGTGCTCTCTGTGCAAATGCCCACGAATGTTTGTTGCATTCCAATCCAGAGAAGATTATTTAGACCACAAAGGATATTTTGCTGACTTCTTGAACAACATAATACAAATATACATACAGATTTGGATTTTCTTCTGGTTCAATTTAAAGAAGTCATTTCAGCTAGGAAATCCTCCAACATTAGTCTTGTTAATTACAGATACACGACCAAATATTTCCTCTGAAAAGTCCAAAGACCTTGGCTAGTGTAGTCAAAATAATTTTTATCTACATTTTTAAAAATATTTATATCTTACTTTCATTCACGCACATTTTATTTATTTCCTTACAGAGATGCATATCTGAATATTATATAGTTGTGCCATTTTCCTTCAAGCATTTTTTTCCATAATTCACAGTTTCAGAGTTTTTACTCACAGCGATAGTTCAGAGGCCCCAAGGCTAGGAAATGCTGTATACAAAGTATACAATTTCTCAACCCAAACATGCTTTTAGATAAACCAGACCTCCCCAGTACATACTTGACATCTGTTTTATGCCTCTGGTGAGGTATTCATTGCACAAAGGGTATTATTCATCCCGCCTTTTGACATCCACCAGAGAACAATATTCTGACCTTTCACAACATATTTTTTGCTTATGCAAGTGTTTTCATCCTTTTTCCTCTGTTGTACCAATGCTTATTTCTACAATGTCATCTCATATTGCAGACTGCCAATCTGAATTCTTAAGAATAACACACATCTAAGTTGGGTTTTCACTCAGATAAGCAGAGGTAGTTTCCTGTGTAATCAAACCAATAATTGACACAGCCCATAGGGTTACTTTTTACAGCATATCATATACCAATTTTTAGAAGACAGAATATTTTGAATCTGCTCTCAGGATATCATTCTTAGATGTTATCATTTGAATTGTTCTGAGCAAAATGTACCCCTTACAGAAGACCAGCTTCAAAAAAGATGAGGCACAAATACAACAAAAACCATTCCAGAAAATTGAATCATAGAAAAGTCAGTGACGGAAGTATTTGAAAATCAGTGTATATTTTCAATACTCCAGAACAACAACAAAAAAACACCCAAAACAAACAAACAAAAAATCCAGGTCATGCAGATTATACCTATATTCAGCCTAGGGATACTGCCCAGGGCCTCAGTCCAGGTGTACACAACTGTGTGTCCAACCTTGTGCAGTAGAAGACTCGAGCACATGTTTTCCCCAACACTCCCTGTTCCTCCAGCACTACAACACATCTTTAGCTCCAGGCAGCAGAGGATACGCACAAGGGCGTGTGTGCCCCCGGAAATACAGATTATCAGAGAGTAGCACATCAGTGAGACCTACAGACTCACCATCAAGTTCAGGTCAGCAAATGTTTTTCTAGGGAACACCAGGTCATCACCCACCCACTTTTCTGGGAGAAATGCCCCATTAAAGGTCTGAACCTCTGAGCAGGCAACTGCAAGAACAGAGTAGAGTAAAAAAGCTTCATCTTCCTCGTTTCCTTATTTGTGATTCTAGTCATCACATCATCTAATAGAAAGGAATCTTTCTGCCATCACAGTCCTTTATTTATTCTTGCCAGGCTAGACATCTATTAATCATTACCTATTTTTTAGCAAGAATATGAAACGCTTCTTAAATCATTCCTTGTGAAGATACAGCCAGGGCAGATGAACCACATAAGCTTCTTTCACATGATGAAATTTAGCTTGATCTATGCTCAAAATGAGAAATGCCAAGAACTTCTTTGCTCTCCTAGGCCATTTGCATATATGCCCACTCTATATTCATTACTTTGACATCTACTGCTCTTTTTTCTGACAGCAGAATGTTGATTTGATTTTCACTCTTGCCATTACAATGTCACAGGTATAACAGCACTATGAATGACACGGTAGATTTACAGGTTGAATAAAACATGAGTTCTGAGGAGTAATTGCTGGTAGGAAACTAAATTTTAATTATGACTTTCAACAGGATAACAATTAGCTAATTAAAATTATTTTATTCATTATCACGATAATCAATCCTTGGAGGAACATGTCCAACCATAAGCTTAGTTCTCATTTAAAATATTATAAAGATTAATATACGGAAATCTACAACTGGAAAAGCATGTTTTGGAATCACAGTGATATCGAAGTGAAAATAAGCTCTGTTTTTTTGCCACACACATCACAAATAGTTAGATAGCTATAAGCTCCTGCAAGGCACAGAGTCTCCTCCTGACCAAGAAGGCTACAGGGATAGAGCAAACAAATACCCAAGTTGCCAATCCAATGAGCACAGACTGAGAGGGCTGACTGCACCATCAGGACCAGAGCATGACATGCTGAAGTTACAGTCACCGGCTTTCAGAGATGGTTGTGACAATGATGATATCTATGTTTCATGAAAGACTATCGAAGTACTTATTCAGCACAGGAAAGTCTGGCATTAAAGCTCACACCATACCCACAGCTCCTTACTTTCTGAGCTCTCCAACCACCAAGCTACCCAAGAGTGACAGAAGCATTGTCTGTCTCATGTCTGATAAAACTCAGGGAGTGGAAGCCACGTCCTAACATTTATCAATTCACAGATAATCTCCATCATTCCATCCTGCAGAATCAAGCCTCTAGAGATTCTGTTTGGCTCACAGATCTCAAACATTTTTCATGTGAAACAGCATTGCTTCAAGAGCAGCAGGGGAAACGATTCTACCCCCAAGCTGGAAAACATCAGTAATTAGGTGCTTTATTAAGAAACAGCTAATGATTAGCTCTCTTAGGGTAAGAATCACAGTTTCTTGTGAGTGTCATAAACAAGAAAGTCTTTTCATAATATTCTCACAATACAATTGCCCTTTCCAAGAAAATAAAGAGCCCCACTCAGATCTTTGGTAGAAAAGTGCACAGATATCCACCTCTACAAATGAAAAAATAGTAACCAAAAGAGAAGGCACATCCCAGTTCCAGAAAGCAGTTTCAGGTTATCAGCAACGAATGTTCAGCTGAACTGAAGGATTTACTTCCCTCAGAAGTATCTCAGTTCCTATCCTGGGGCTCCCAGCAACTCCTCAAGAATTTCAGAAGCAGCCCATGTGCCTTACACAGGCATTCAATTTCATTGCGGGCATCAGGCGCTCAAAAAGTTAAGCCCAACATTGGATTTGATACAATTACTTCCATAGTGTACTGGCACAAACATGTAGATGAAGTCATGGATATTACATTGCTAGCTTTAATTAACTTGCTGTTCTCTTTGAGGACTGACGAAGATGTAGTGAAAATTATTAAATATGTAGAGCCATTGTGCAACTAGCACTGGGATAAAAATGCTACTTTACAGTGAATGACTGTATTCATTAATATAATTTACCAGAGAACATCTTAAATCTGCTTTTGCAACTTGTTATCTTTGTGCATTTGAAAACATGCTTTTAATTAACAACAGCAGTAACTCCTTTCTTACTATGCATTTTGGAGTCATGCTAAAAAAAGGAAAATCCTTGCTGTTACTAATAATTTGCATATGGATAGTAAACTTCTGTAACATGAAAACCAGAATCCTTTGTTCAGTATTTTTAAGTAATTTGGCTAAATGTTTGATTTGGTGCTCATTTTACTGCTTCACATGTACTTGTCAAGACCTAAATGCAGTACATCCACTAGCTCTTCACATAACGTACACACTGGTTACAGAATTTTTGAGCCATTCTAGTTATTTTGATTCATTATGGATTACTCAATAATGAAGACAGTTAATTGATGCAAAACCATGCTTAGATAACCAGCAGCTATTTCTTACTGAACACTTCGCTCCATCTCTCAGTGCCCGCCAACAGATGATAATAAATATCTTTCCCCACATAATTTCATTTTACATGAGTACATATCTTCCATACAGAATTCTGCCTTTATCATTCCTTTGCAATATTTCTCAATGTGCCTTTGCAGGGTTTTTTCCTAACCATTTACAATATTAATGTTCTTTTATCAAAATCTCCCCAAATATTTTAGGACTTTCCTGGAAATCCTGTATCTGAATATATTTCTATGCCTTACTTCTAAGATTTTGTTGCTCTCCCAATGCCCTTGTTTGTAGATCAGCCCAAATACCCAGTCCAACCACATCACTACAAAGCCCAAACCTAAAGGTGGGACATCCTCCCTTACACTATAGTTCAATCATGATCTTTTACCTTGAGCAGAAGTTGTCATTTACCATGTAAAGGAAACCACGTTTCTTTTTAAGATCACCTGAAGATTATTTATAAATTTATTTTCACCTCTACAAGGATCCCTTCATGCAATACACTTTATGAAAACACAGAACAATGAATTTCCTACTTAAAAAAAGACAGATAGCAGGAAGCAAATGTGCTCTAAAGATGAGACAAAAAGAAGGAAGGCCAGATAAACCCAGAGAGGCAGCCCAGATAGGAAACACAACTTAGAGAGGGCTGAAATGTTACAACCATGTTCTGATTTTTGGCACGGCGTGTTAGTGAGTCTGTCCTCCAATAAACAAATACACTCTCAAAACACGAAAGTGAAGTTCTCTCAGGTTTAAGTGATGGTTTATATTTCAAATAAGAAAAAACTGATATTTTGTCTGTTCATGAAAATCTGAGCAGGTGCAATGAATATGCATTAAGAACATCCTGAAAAATATCACTTCAAGGCAGAGCTCTAGACTAGTGACATTTATTCAACTGTTGCATGAATACTGACGTGATATCAGTGGCTTCAGTGAGGACTCACAAAGAGTGTTCTGCAAGCCAGCATTCAGCAGCTGGAGCTTACACCAAAAATTAAGTTCCAGTATCTGGATTTGCTTTACTGAATTTATCCCAAGCTCCTAACTATCCACACGAGTTTAGCTGGTAATAATTACTTTCACAATGCATAACTGAAGCTAGCAAAACACTTGCTGCGTATCATATCTTAATGCTTCACATTGTATAAGCTTGAATTTGGCAGGGTAAGCCTGGGTAACACTTCCAAGACATCAAAATACAGAAAACTTGGGATTTGTCAGCAAATTTTCCTATGTGCAGTCACTTATTTTTCTGCTCTAGTATTACTTTTCTGGTTGAAAAATCTTCAGACTGTTAAACATAGAAGTTCTGATATCAAAGTGTGTTTGAAAATTTTATTCAAAATTATTCTGTTGCTGCAACAGACTGCTCTACCTTTTAAAAGGCTCCCTTTGGAACTGTCCCAGATAATTGACAGGATGAAACAACATTGTTTGGTTTGTTAAATTAATGCACAGAAGTGGCTGTAGAAAGAAATTTTTCTCCATTTCTTAAGCAGACCTACCTAAACTTCAGGTTAAACACTGCAGCAGGGTTGCAAAATGCATACCTAGAAGAAAAATAATCTGAAAGAGCTCCAAAAATGTATTTGTCCTTATCTGCTATAGTTTCATAAACCACAACTCACACAGATATACCTTTTTCCATTTATACTTCAAACCTTATCTGTAAGCTGCAGTCTGTAACTACAGTTCATTGAACAAAGTGGTAGAAAAGACTGACTAGTTCTGATAAAATGCGGAGAAAGATTGAGCCTTTATTTGAGAAAATGGCCCTGGGATTACTTGTGATACAAACTCATATGGGTATCTCTGTCCTCCAAGCAACATTTGATAAATATCTGATTTTGTTTTGTAGTACAGAATATTGTTTTTTAGTTAGCAAAATGTTTGAAAGAAACCGAAGCACATCAACCCTCTGTGGGTGACAGCAGAAACAAACAGCTGTATCTGTAGCTGGTGCCATACAAACACGTCTGCCAGCTGGCCAGCTTGAATCCAAGAGGACCCGTAAAGCAATCTCGTCCATGCCGTTGTTTACAGAAGTTGTAAAATTCATTCCCTCCCTCTTACAGGAAGAGATAACCAGAGCACACAGTCTTTTCATTGTGATTATTTTTTGCACATGATTTGTTCAAGAAGACGAGCCTGTGGCTGATAAAAGACACCGTGGGCTGCATACTTGACTTTGGGGGTAAAATGCATCCCTATATCTTGGTAACCATATTAGCAGTCCTTGGGAAGTTGTAGATTAAGCTGGCTATGAAAGGTCACAAAGAACCAAATATCAAAAAGGGTTCTTCTACATGTCCTTTTGTTGGCCACGCTGATGATCCAGCGCAAAAAAACCCTGCTTTCAGAAGTTCACTTTCACTTTAGATTCTAAACAGGGCCCTCAAACAGGTCTTTACTGTTTGTGCAATAGTATTAAAATGTACTTTAGATTTAAATTAGCAAGCAAAAAAACATGGTTTGAAACATCAGCTTTAGTCTTTGCATTTGTGCTTTTTGCCAGTTTTCTGAAGGAATAATTAAGTCTCCAGAGTCAGAAATTATTGGTGTGTATTGATTTGCAGATAAATACTGCATTTACTTTAAACTTGATGCTTGTCTCTGCTGACTAAGAGGATACAATATAAATATTCAAGAACTTACAGACTTTAATGCCCATGTCTCAAAACGCAAGTTTCGAATGGGGAAACGACATTTTTACTTATAGATTTATGAGACAGAAGCTAAAGTTGTTTAAGCAGGTTATGTGTCAAACTGCTTTAGAATGGAAGCTGAACTTTCACAAATTTGAAGGAAACCACCGTTTTATAATTAATTGTCATGGTTTTATGGTCATCAGTATTCCACATCATAACATCATGTAGTGCACTGGGAATTAAAGTGTTGATGTCCCAGTTCAACATACTAAAGAGAAGACACTAGGTTCCCCAGAAGACTGTTCTCTGTGCTGATATTCTTGCACAGGGGGGAACACATAGAAGGCACTGCTGGGTCATCTAACTTCCTTTTCGCTTTCCTTCATCGCTCTTCTGCTTCGCCTCTCCTCGCTGCTGCCCAACTGCGCCTGCTGCTTCAGCATTACTGTAAGGCCTACAGCTTTTTTTTTTCAGATACTCACTCTCTCATTATATTTAGTAAACTAGTTTATTCCTCCTCAGATCATTGCCGCTGTTCTTTTCTTTAATTATTTTGGGGTCCCCTGTTTCCCTTTTCCAGAGGTGTGGACTTTGTGAAGTCCCTCCGCCCCACTAGTCACGGAACCGGGCCGAACCAGCCCGTAAACCATTGGCATTAATTTGTTATGTTACTAAAGGGAGAAATGATTATAAGTGTTTTGCACTTCAAAAACTAACTGATATATTAACTTATGGTAATGGAATCTGTATTCAGTGGGCTGAAAAAATAGTTTTCTGGTTCCTCTGTCCTTCAGTGCATCAGAATTCACAGGTAAAAACTTCATGCCTGGATTTAAAGGGGAAACCTTCCCATTTTTACAGTGAATTAAACTGAGAAATCTCAAAATTGGGATTGTTGTCTGCATTTGCTGGTGGGATCACATTTACTAGAAGCTGGCCTTGCAGTCAAAAGAAAAATACAGGTTTTTGCCGTAGAGCTATCATGTAAAAGAAAACCACATATCTGTTTAACTGAGTCATGCATTTGACTATAATCTGTATCTATGGAGCTAAGTTTTCTATAGCAAAGGAAGCAGCAGTCTGTGAATGAGGATTACACTAAATCCAAACTCAGTTGTCTGCCTGAAACGTCCCCTGTGCAGCTGGTAGCTAGAGTTCCCCATTTAAAAGAGCAGGAAAAACATGGAATTTGTAGATAACTCACCAGAACTCAGAGAATTCAGAGATAAATCAAAATCTGCCTCAGTACTCTGCACTGTTACTAAAATACAGAGTCATACAAACTGATAAGACTCTGCTCCAAAGGCTTCTGCTTGACTGGAACAAAATGAGGTTTCTGTTGGCATTTGCTTAAGCTTTCTAACTTCTGTTAGTACAAAGCAGTGTCTGAAATACAGGTATGTGACAATAACAGAAGCTACTGTCTATAAGCCACATAATTATTTCCTGTGGGAATTAACAGCATTCTGGAAAAACAACTTCTGAAGTGATTAGTTTGTTCACACATTCTTTTGTTGTTTTCCTAACTCCACTGTGATTTATAACACGCTTGAGAAATATTTTCCAATCAAGGGTAATTATTTGTGATTAGTTATGGGAGGTACAGAAGTAATATCGATAACTGGTACTTAAATTCTCTGTCAGTGTAAATAATTCAACATCTGCAGGTAAATTATGAACCCCCTTGAGTCTCCAAACATAATTAGTGCCTTTTTTTTTTTTCTTAAGCCACAAAGAGCTCTCTTGCATTGAAACTGTAACTACATCAAATGCTTTTCACGCATGCTATCACTGAGAAGATCCTCATTCATCTTCTCTTGTTTTGAACTTGATGTGTCTTTGGTTCTCAGTACTTCACAGTAGCATATATTTTTTTACTTTTTGTGTTGATGATCCCAGATTCAAACTGCATCATCAGACCAAGAGCAATGCATTCTGGCTGGATGCGCAGAAGTTACAGAGCAGGTGAAGGTAGAGGTTGCAAACAATAAATACACCTTCAGGTAATAAAAAACAACATTTTTTGAGGAGAATCTAGGTGAAATAAAATGGGTTTGTTATGAAGATGCTCATGATGGCTACATGAGTGCTATAGTTTGTACCTGAAGTGCCACATGACCGATCAATGGGTAAAGTAAATGGGGCTTGAAATTGAAGCGTGTGTACAGAAGAGTATGACATATGATGGAAGCAAGGAAACAAATGCAATCTGAACAGTGACCAGGCACTAAAAGAAGAACATTGCAGAAAAATTGGATCACGTAGTGAAACCAGGATGGCAAAATTAATGATGTAAAATGTGTAAATATTTATGCAGAGTGTCATGAACCTGGAGATTTAGAGATCAGACAAGAGCTAAAATAAAATGTCAGCCGAAGTGAAGACAGCAGACTCGCCAGATGAGTCTCCTCCATTTACTCAGTACTACTGAATGTGTTTGGGTATTGGGCCTCAAAAAACCTACCTGAATATGGTACCTTATTTACCATATCAAACACAGAAAAGTTTGACACCATTACAAAACCACCTGCCAGAAAATATAGAGAACAACAGGACTCACTGTATTTTTACCAATGCTCCTGTTAGGCTTGACCAAGAGAGGCGCTCTGATGAGATCCTACTCTCTAAAGGGTCAGGCATGCAACACTTTGAAAAAGTGCAGCAATCTGGCGTGGCAGAACTCCACACTTGAGACAACTTGGTTCTGGGAACTTTCTGAGTGCACTTATTTCTAGTTCTATTGCTAATCACCTCAGGAGTATTTACATATGTGTGTGAGTGCATCAGTGTGTGTATGATATACAGAAAGAAGTATAACAATGATATATGTCATACATTCACACTCCTATTTAAGAGGGAGACAAAGAACATAGTTGCACTTCAGTGAACTACTGTAACATATTTTTAAATTTCCTCATTAGTGAACAAAGCTTATAGGCATGCATTTAATCATGTGTCATTTTTACTGCAATCAGTAGTATAAGCAGAGCTCAAGTGGTTTGATATAACAAAGCCCCATTAGATAAAATAGAGAAAAGAGGGGAAAATTCATACAGCTGTATCTAAGACAACTTCTGTTTGTGTACCATTTTCTTTGAGCATCTTATTTCAAAAGTATGAGTTCACACGAAGACACCTGTGTGAGACCATAACAGTGGAACTTTCTCTGCATTAACACAGCTGAAAGCAACTAGGAAGCTATTTCTGGTCCAAGAAGCACTTCTGGTATCTAGAATGTCTGGAAGAGAGCTATAGATGGGAGAGATAACTATCAATCTCAAGCTTTGACCCTAGGCCTATGGATTTTTAGGAAGTAACTTTAAAAAAAGATTCTTATATATTTCAGTAAGATGGGGTTTTTTTGTTTGTTTGGTGTTTTTTTAGAGTATATTTCTCTGTTTTTGTTTGTTTTTGTTTTTCATTATGTTAGGTAATCCTAGCAAACGTTCCCTCTGCACTTTAATCTGTTTTCTGTTCAATCTACTACACAATGATTTTGTGCATACTTTAGCCACCAATTGTATGCAAAAAACAAACAAAAAATATATATATATAAAAAAAAAAAAAACCAAAATAAAGAAAGAAAAGGTGAATTTTATCACATAGCTGAGTTCTAGCAGAATGATAAAGATCTAAAACATTTCATGTGAATCAGAGAGTAACGGTTACGGAAACAGGTATATGCAAAAGAAATCATAAAAGAAAGAGGTCTGAGCTTTTATCAGAAGTAGGATGCAACTCACAGTTAAATGCAGATATATTCTGTGACTTGTTTCCCTTTGGTTTGAAAGGATGTCACTCTCTGCAAGTGGTTAAACCCCCTCAGAAAACATAAAATACAAAAAATTTAAGACTTTGTGACTATTGGTTTTTCCACATTTCAAAAACTGAGTATTTCTACGTAATGTAAATCAATCCAGATTAAAATAAAAAGCATATAAAAGTAGAAACAGCATTCCTGAAAGACAACACTGCTACAGGAGTTCACAAAGACAGACGATGACATTAATAAAGAATTTTTTTTGTATTAAGATGGCATCTAAAATCTCTTTCTCCTCCTTTTCATCCTGCCACATTCAGCCCACTTGCAAAGATGCTCCCTCATCTCATCAAAGACTCCAGGATAGCCTAGGCCTTCCATTTGTTTTCAGCAAGAGTGAACACCATCCAGACACTTTCCTAGACAATTTCTCTTACATGCTGCACAAGTTTAAACTTTCTTCTCCGGAAGAAATTACCTCTAAATTATCACATGGTTTTAAATTTAGTAGGAACACCAGATCAGTTTTGCCTTTTTGCAGCTGCCTGCATGTTATTTAGCAGGGATTGACCATCAAGTTACATACATGAAATGATGTTGTTTCCTTAGGAATGAAGGAGCTTTCTTTGTTGGGGAAAGGAAGTTGGATATTGGTCTCACAAAGTGCAAAAAATAGTGTACATAATTTTTTCATATTCTTTGAGTTTTCTTGTAAACTAAAACATACCAGATTATCATCTTTCATTAGTCAAGCTCTACTAACCTGAAAGGAGTTAAACTATCTGGATGCCAACAGGAACAGGATGGGTCCAGCTGTTTCTCTTATGATCCATATCTCTGTCTACAGTACTCTCAGTAGTTCACCACACTTTGTTAATTAAGTAACGCAACTTACTTTGCACTGACAGTTCTGTCAGGATGAGATAACTACAACTGAGAAGCTGATTTTTGCTTTCTCCTAGAAAAGCTTTTCTTTAGAGAAATCATTTCTAACCAAGGTGATAATGTGATGCAATGTTATTATCCTATTCCCAAATACATTACACAATTAGATACATTTGAAATCAGCTTGCATGCATTTAATTTAAATAACCTGATGAAGTACTTGAGATAAGCTGTATTTTGTTTGTTTTTATGCACCACAGATTCCAACAGCTCTTCTCACAACAGTCAATGATTTGATCTCTTCAAACAGTCTTTAGATCTTTGAAATAATTTCATTTATATTTGCCACAATTGCAGACTTAGATAAAATTCTTCTCATAATAAGCCTATTTTTCATGAAGGATCAGCTTCAGGAATGTTGTGACCCAACTGCATCACTACAGATGAGAAAAAAATCTGCTGTCACAAATCCTTGATTATAATTGTCCTAGAATTTCTAAATTACTCTCCACTTAATTAAAAACTTCAACTAGCCCTCTGCACTTAGAGACTTTCTCCAGATATTACTGTTTTTTATCCTTAGATATCTCTAATGACCTCACTGTTCTTTCCGCCATTCCATCTGCACCTTGACGGCATGTTATGCTTATGCTGCTGCAATTTCTTCTTTTAAAACCTCAAGTCTAGCCACATTTTTCCTCTATTTAAAACAATGACACTGGAACAACTTTCCCTGGTCTTCCGCATTCCATTTCCTCCTAGTGCTGGTTGCCATTTTACAAGCCTTCTCTTCACCCATTAAATCCTTTTAGCAATTAATCCATCCAAGCAGTAATCGAGCACCTTATGTCAGAATAATTATCTTTCTTGACCACCCATCAGCTTCACCTTCAGGCTTCTCTCATAGGTGAAGTTTCCAAATTTTTCTCATGGTTTTTCTGCCCACGAAGAACTTCCTCAAAAACACCCAGACAGTCTTTTCACACTTAGTTCACCTACACACCTCATGGAAATGAGAAACATTATTCACTACTTAACTAGAGGACGGGGTTGTTACAGTGATCTACTATGGGAATGCGAGGAGCAGCTTAGAGCATAACCACGAAAAATTCTCAGTGAAAGCATTGTTTTATCTCCTTGGCTTCTGAGCATCACATTTCACCCACTGTAGATCAGTTCTGTTGGTAAAGCCTCATGTATTCAAGAAACTGTGCATTTTCCTCTTGTAACTAATTGGTAATCAACATTTGTAGGGAAATAAATGATGATATGCAGGATTCCTTTTGTTGGGAATAAAAATGGATAAAACTACAGCATTTGCAATGTGTTATAGTAGGTACAGTCAGTATTATACTATAAAAACATCTAATCCTGTAAAACTGAGTGATTAGTATTTCTGACCAGACAGTTGGCTCCTCATAGTATTTGTAGGAGCAGTACCACACTGTTCATACCTTAGAGTTTCTTTCTCATCCTGCATAACTCCAAATCAAGAGGATCTGAGTTAACAACAGCCTTACATGAACCTCATACATTATAAAGCAGCCAGGGAGCAGAATGGGCAGCTGCCTTCTGTGCGAGCAGCTGGGATTCATCAGGGGGCACAGGTCTTACTTTATGATCTCCATAGAAGAAAACACTCAACATTGTACAGAAAGCAAAGGAGAAATAAACATCACTATTCCACCTGCCATTAGAAATGTAACCATCACTTCGATGTGTGTTTTGCCCAAAAATGCATATAAATGCAACCATGGCTGCTAGTGTCTGAAGAGCCACATTAGCATTCACTAATAGGAAGCATTGCTGACTGAAGAACCTACTTTAATGTTAATCTCCTCTCATTGTTATTCAGCTCAGTGCATAGTTACCTTCCACAGCAGGCTTTAAGTTCTTTTCTCCAACATTTGATTAGAACACACATTTGAAATACAAAGTTTAGACACAGAGATAAAGTTGCACAGAATAAAAATTTTATCGGGCTTACTAAAACTTAATTCTTGCTTGCAATTCTCCTGCAGTGTACTGGAGATTTATGCTGACAGGCCAATTTTGATTGACTACCAGAACACCAACAAATTGGAAAATTGTGGCATGCCTGCAATAGATGTGATGCTGAAGGGACATAAAGGTGTCTTGGTCTCAGCTGGGACAGAGCTGATTTTTCTTTCATAGCATTTAGCATGATGCTATGTTTTAGCTTTAGGAGAAAAACATTGCTAATAGCACACCAATGTTTCAGTTGTTGCTGAGCAGCAGCGCACAGAGCCAAGGATATTTCAGCTTCTTGTACTGTCCTGCCAGTGAGAGGGCTGAAGGGGCACAAGGAGCTGGGAGGACGCACAGAACCAGGACAGCTGGCCTAAATTGGCAGAAGAGATATTCCATACCGTATGACAGTGGAAAAACCTGAGAAATGGTAGGGAATTGGCTGGGTGGGCAGCCACTGTGTGGGGACCGGCTGGGCTGGTATCAGCGGGTGGTGAGCAATTGCTTGTGCATCACTAGCTTTGTATATGTATGTATATACAATTGTCATTACTACCATCCTTTTTTCCTCTTCCTCTGTCTTTGTCAAAGCAGTTTTTATTTCAACCTACAAGTTCTACTGGTTTGTTTTTTCTACAATTCTCTCCCCCATCCCACTGGGAGAGGGAGCAAACTACTATGTGGTGCTGAGCTGCTGCTGGGTTAAACCACAGCAAAAAGTTGTGGATTTCTGTCTGTAAACAGCCCCAAAATATTTAAAACAAATTCATGTTAGGAGAAATAGGAAAGAGTGCTCATCTCCACAGCAAAGAGCCCATCCTGACAGCGGCAGTCAAGCAGCTACATCTCCTCTCCACCACAAAAAGTCAGCAATAGCTTCTTTTTCACTCTATGGTACTCACTTTAATTATTTCATGAACTCCCAAGGAAGTGACACCAGCACATCACTAACAACCTCCAGCCCTGGACAAAGCACAGCAGACATCCCAATGGTAACTGTCCCTCCTGTTCCCTACCACAGATTGCTTTAGAACTGCAGTATCTCCTTTCAGTGCATGTCTAGTTAATTGTTAAGTTTTGAAATGTGTCTTCTGCTCTTGTTACCAGGACTAACAGCTCTGTCAGAATAGGCTTGCCCACAGGAAATGACATTCCCTGAAGAGCCCCTTACCATGGAGTCCATTGCACCTCAAACAAAAGGAGGAAAACAACACTTTGTACATAATCCATATATGGCCTATCTAAAATAAATCCAGAAACAAATAAGTACAGATGGAAACAGTCCAACTGTTGCTTTCTGATGCTGACACAACTTTCAGGAGAATACCAGGTTTCATTTAAGACTGTCCTGTGGTTTTTTTTCAACTGGAATGCTCCTTCAGGACAGACTTTTGTAGCATGCTTACCATAGGTAAACTCCTGCCTTTCAGGGCAGAAAATACTGCTGGCTTCTGCCTGATAAAGCTACGCTATTAAACCTGCAAGTATGTAACATGCTACAGGCTTGATGCTGCAAATAGGGGAACATTTCTCAACTCATTTTTTCTTCTGGTGCAGGTAAAACAACCAGGAAATTAGAGACACAATGAATGCCAGTTCTGTCCTACTCAGCTCAGCCAAATTTTAAGTAGTTGGAAAAGCTGGTGGCAGGGAATTGTCTGGCTGTCCTCTGCTATAGGTCTGTGTAGACAGTTGGAACTAAATGTTGAAGATTCCTCAGGTACTCACCTCAGACTTTGACAAAATGCTTAGAACGTGTGTTTGTTTCACGTATTAAAACTATACTGCAAAGCTAGGATGAAACACGCAAAGAAAACCAGCTAGAGAAAAAAAAAAAAAAAGTTGTACAATAATTATACTCTTGGAAAAGAACTGCAAAAAATAGAGAGTGACTCATGGGAGAAGTTACAAAGTCAAGAGTAATTAACTTTGCGCTTATTGCTTATTCCATATGAGAAAGAAGTTCAGATCAGAGATAAAGGAAAACAATCACACTTTACGAAGCAATAGCAAATGCAAAGATTTCCTCTTTACGCCTTCTTCCCAGCAGCTCTTTCTGAACGAAGGCCAAACACCCTGATGACCTAAGATCCCCTCAGCACAGCAGAAGACAGACAGGAAGTCAGAAGCACATGGTTTGCTAGCACATCTCCCAGCCAGGTCAGTGCAAAACCAGCAGCCTCTCCGTCAGCCATAGGAGCACAAGCTCTGCTCCATGCATCACCAAACTCATTTCTATAATCTAAATGCAAGAATACATAATATGTGTAAAGCTTGATAGGAAGGAGTAAGAGCTGCATTCTGCTGTCCATGATTCTTTAAGATCGTTTTTGCTGCTTCAAACTTTTGAATTCAAAAATGTTGTGGTGATACCTCCTGAATAATGTAACTAGGTGCTTTTGCTCTTCTCTAAAGAGCATGCCAAGCTCTTTGCACTTCTATGCACATGGTCAGGGAAGAAAGACATGTCCAGGGAATTCATAGTAAGCATTTGTCATCTACATGGGACACAGAAAAACTCATGCCATGAGAAAGGTAAAATTCAACCCTCAGCACACTTTATGTACAGAATCAGAGGAGCCTTCCATGCGTACAAGAACCTGTGAAAGAAAAGCAGCTAAAAAATATGGTGGAAGATATGTTCAGCACTACAGAGCTCTCCTCTCACTGGAAGTGCCCTGTATGTGACGTAAGAACCCACAGTAAAGGAGCTGCTGTTGATTTCTCTTCTGCTTCTCCAGAGCATGGAGTATGAAAGGCGACTGCTTAAGGGAGGCTGCCATCAGCTCTTGTCCTGCAGTGTGTTAACTGGGGAATGCTGAACCTGAAAGGAACCAAGTGTTTTAAACTTCATTTCACCCTTGTTTTTGGGAAATTCAGCAAACATAATCCTTTTGAATATGTGTAAATCTAAATCCTACTACTATTTGCATGAATACAATGAAACAGAATGAATTATTAACAATAGCAATCAAATTTAATATGACAAGGCTGCAACTGAGAAATTTCTTTTACTTTTTACTTTTCTAAGTTGTACTCAAGTATAAAATGGAATCTTCTATATGACCCACAGGTATTGTATATACATACTGTGAGCCCCATCTAATTTGCACATGCAATTTACATACAGTGAGCCACTCGTCTTACAGAACATATGACTTTGCAGAAAGATTGGTTTTAATGTTGCCTGTAGAGCTCACTTACAGCATTCAGAGTGACCTATGCTTTTATATTATATGTACTCCAGCAGTAGGCAGCTACGTTCATTTTTTATACTCTGCAAAAGAAAATTATCCTAACAAAATGACCCATTTTACTGTATTTTATTATCTGGGAATTATTCCAAGTGAATAAATGGAGCTTCATTAAATTATCATTCTGCAATTAGTCTAACTTTGTAAAGATTTCTGCCTGAGTCATCCCTGGAGTGCTTTGCCTAGGTGATAGTACTTCAACTCGAGCCCCAGGACAAACAAAAGTAACACAAATTATCAAGATAAAATATTAATGGAACAAAATGGGGATTAGAAACTTCAAGAATATTCAGGCAACAAATTTAAAACATGTTTAATAAACTCTCCCTACTTTTGCAGAATACAAGCACAGACTATGCAGTGAATCCTAGTAGAAGATCCTACTCCTAATACTTGCAGAGAATACTATAAGACAAGTTGCTTGGAAGAAAAATAAATCAGCATTTAAGCAAGTAACAACAAAAAAAAAATCAGAAATTCTGTTCAAAATGTGTGACTGATTGCTAGATCAACATTGGAAAGATACAGTTATTAAGTAAAGGTCTAGCAAATCAAAGCCGTAACAACTTTGTAGCACCCCAAAATGTCTCCAAAGGCATCTTTGAACAAACAGGAGAAATGTCCACAAATATCAGTCCACAAAACACGGAAATTCCTACACACGACAATTAAAGAAACTTATTTAAAGGCTGACCTGTGGAATTTAACAAAGTAACATTGAAAAAAAACAGACTTTCAAAATAAATGTTTTGAGAAACAATCATCAAACAGTCAGTAATAAAGTAACTTCATGGGCTTATGAAACTGCAAAATGAAAAACCATGAGTGAAAGTACAGTTCAGACATCAGAAGCATCTTTAGTACTGTTGTAACTTATAAGCAGTGCATTTCCAGTTTAAGTCTGTCTCCATATAAGACAAACTATTCTAGAGAGGAATTTAAATTGCCTTAACACTGAACAACTTTCAGTGTGTGAAGAGTTTTAACCTGTTCGTCTTACTCCATTGAAATGTTTTCCAGTTCTGGAAATATAGATATCTTGAACCAGAAAAAGGTTGCAAGCTTGAACCTACTGGTTAGAGTGTTCATTTCTGGTTTATTTATAGAATGTTTCACCTGATTTCTAAAGAATATTCAGAGAAGAAACTTGAACCACAGATTCTTCTCTCCTAGATAAATACACTAACTGCCCATCTATAATGTCATGACCTCACTTGACTGTAATCCCAGGGCACTAAATTCTTTTCTAAATAGCAGAGTGGGGAAGGGAAATGCTCCCACCCTTACTATGGTACACGGCCTGGTATGTTAGCATGATCTCTGTGTAGGTAGAAAGATGGGAGTTTAATCTTTCAGATTTATTTAAAACTTCTTTTTCCTACACCTATTGTAAGTGTTCTAAATGCCACATTAATGGATTTTGCAATAAGGGGATAGGAAAGGAGATGCTATTCCCAAACTACTTTGTGAGAAGCCCAATTCTACCTATGACCATTAAGGCATTTTCTGAGAAGGGCAGAGAAGGAAATTTGAAGAAGCTAAAAGCCATACTATGCACTTAAAACATTTCAGAAATCAAATAAAAATTTCAATGGCTGGCAATGAAATTTGATTCAGGAAGCAGAGAGGGATGTTATAGATGAAACAGCACTGTTGTTGATGGATCAAAAACAGTGTGCTAGGAAAGTTTCATTCAGAGAAGCTCTGAGGTGTTAAATAGTAACTCACTGACAACTCAGGTCAGCTTTCCATGAAACAGAATGTCCTCTATGTCAAACAAAAGATAATGTATTGGTTTTCCCTAATATTCAGAAATTCACTTTCTAAAATACTAAGTGAACAGATGAAATAAAGCTGCACTTGTGAGCCAGCATGGAGAATGGGGTGCTGTAACAAACAATCCCTGTAAATGTGAACTCTGCTAAATGGAAAGGCTTGTATTTCAGAGCTCAGACACAAGGCATTATTTTTCTCCTTTCATCAGCCATACAGAATATTCCTGCCCATCCTGAACTCCTCAGGAAGGACTGATGGATCTGGCCCTGACATGTTTCTCATTTCTTTCATTCAGCTTTCTTGTTACAAGATTTACAACTGGGAGCTGGAGATAGTAATCAAGCCAGTGAGCTCAGTCACAGAGCAATGCTAACTGCAACTTCATTCCTACAGAGATTTTAGTGAACACTGATAATCAGATGTTCTTGAGGGCAGGAGCAAACAATGAACACATAAGCATATGTAAGAAATGGCAAAAATATTATTTTAATATTAACGTTAATAACTTTAGAGAACTACTTAAAAAAGCAGGCTCAAACAGTCATTCCAGCTGGGAGACAACTGCAGAGATGCTGACCTGTAGCAATATTACACATCATTAACAATCATGTCTCATTGTAAACCACATCATTCTTTGTGTTTTATATCAATTTCTCTGTTTATCAAACCTGCTCAAACTCAAAGGTTCTGTTAGTTTCCTTATGTTAGCACCCGGATGATGCAAGTTAGTGAGTGGTCTTTCCTACAACACCTTGAGTGAGCAGCCTATGCAGTTTAGCCATGATTCATTTAACCATCACATAATCTGGTAATCTGATCTGCTTTTGGTGATTCTAGTTGTTCCAGTGAAAGAGTAGACCAGAGAAAACCCCCTTAATCTAATGCAAACATCAGTATAGAGCAATTTCAGGTGAATGGCCAAAACAAAGTCTTGGTGCAGCCCTCAAACATATAGCACAGTTAAGCTGAACAGATATTCTACATATGAAGAAGAAAAAGGCACACATTCACATAGTCTCACACAAAGCCAACCAACTGCCCAGAAGGCACAAAGACTCTGGCTTTTTCCAGGATGCAAACACTTGAACAGCTTGTGAATAATCTGAGCCTTAACACAGCTCTTGAGAATCAGCCAGGCAAGAACACATTGAGCAATCTGAACATCTGCCTGTTGGAGAGCCTGAGGTCAACAGGAAGCCTAGCTGTTCTGGAAAAAAAAAAAAAAAATTATAAAAGAAAGCATAAGCCAGGGGTCACCGAGAGTTATCTTTGATATATGTAATTCTCAGGTCTTTTTATCTCAGAAATGCTGACAAAATGAATCACGCAGTGAGGAAGTAGGTAAAAAAGAATGTTTAAAAATTATCATGACAGGATATTAAGAAGTAGTGAAGGGCTTGAAATATCTTTTCCTGAGGTACGTTTATTAAAAAAAGTAATAGTTGCATCATTTCTTTCAAGAACTTGAAGCTCTCATTTATTTGAGCAAACACTGGCAGCTATTTTCTCTTCCCATTCTCTTATTTATAGAGCATACTGTATCTAAACCCTAAGCTGTTCTAAATAATCAGTATCTTCCCAACTCTTCTTTGTGTGATCTCTTTTATCCATGTTTGAAGCTGACAGTGTTCTTCAGTATGACTTTTCCTTCCTGTTTTTTTTTTTTTTTTAATCAGTTTTACATAATGGCAGTTATAGCTTATAACAACATATTTATGATATGGATCTTCCAAGCGGTTCAAATGATTATTAGAATTTATTCTTTTTAGTGCGTGGAGCAGGTTGTAGTTCTCATTCTACTCTTTGATTACTTGGCTACCATTAGCAAAGTGGTTGAAGTCAGTAGCCAGAGATTTGCACTGAGCAGCAGTGACATGCAGGAGCAGCAGCAGCAAGCTTCTGCTTAGTCAAACCAATGAGTATGTGAAAACTCAGAAGGGTCTCTTCCTAGAAAAGTGAGAATACAGCTCAGGTTAAATTCAGTTCTCCAAATTAGAAGTTAAATTACACACTAGCCAATCACTTGCAGAATCAGGTTCTTTCTCCTGTTGCCACCTGTTCTGCTTTTTTTTTTCTTTAAATCTGGGTGTCTGCATTTTTACCTTGATATTGGTTTTAGAGATATTTTCAGATCTGTCTTGTGTGTGTTTTTTTCTTGTTTGCTTATTTTCATAAAGCACGTGATTTGAAACAAAAAAAAAAAACAACTCAAAAATAAGCATACATTCCAAAACTTGACTACGAGTGTCTCAGATGGAGTCTATCATTCCATATACATGATACAGAATATTTAGTGTTTGTGAATGCACACATGTTCATGTAATTCTCTATCTATGCTACTGAAGAAGCCTTTTCCACACCTATGACACACTGCATCAAATACCTTCTCTCTCTCTTTTTGCAGTCCTGAATGAGGATAGAGCTCCACCTCTTTGCCAGCTAGCCATAAGTTATCTGGCATCCTTTAAACTCTGCTTACTATGCAGGGCAGCTCATTTAGGCTTAGGATAAAAGAGACTTCTAAAATAATACTAAATGCAACAACATCTGACCCATGCATCTTACAAAGTATAATGAGATCAATGCAAAACAAGTAGTAGTAAATTTAGAATAAGCATTCCTACAGAAAGTTTCTAAACATTCACCCCAGATATTTCTGTAACAGAAAAGCCCATCTGTTCTGCACAAAGCTAATGAAGTCAGTTGTCATAATGTATCTTTACTACCTTCCTCACTGCCAAAGAAATCCTTCTCAACTGATAAAAAGGCATCTATAAAATAACGTTGACTTCCATTCTTGGTCAAGTTAATAAATTACCTTAATGGATGTTTTTAATCTGAGAAATAAAATATTTCATAAATTTTATTATTTTAAAGATCAACAACAAAAAAGGAAGTTAAAATGACTTGTCACGATACCCAGGTCATTTTAAAATCAGAATCATTAACAAGGATGATAATTTTCTTTTTTAGTCTAGATGAGCAGGATTTATGAGCACTAGGAAATTTTGCAGATTGCCTGTGGGTAGAACTTGGCATCTGTGTAATTATGTGGGATCTCTGAAGGCATTTAAAGGCCAATTGACTGCTTTTAAATCTTCTTTTTAAACTGGTGACAACTAGGATACAAAGATGTTGTGGCCAAATGAAAAAAACTGTTTCAGCGTTGCCAATTCTAGGCCAACTATTCATGACTCTTGAAAGTTCATACTTAGTTACATCACATAGAGTATATATTAAAAACTAATCACAAAATTGATGTTGGAGAAGACTAATTATTTTTAAAAGAAATGAACACATTCTAGAGTCATTGGAGAAAAAAAACTGAATCACTGAATGCATTAATTATAGGAAATAAAATGCACTACTTGCTTGGCTACAGGAACCAGATCCAGGAAAAGCAATTTTTCCTGGCCTGTTCTTCACAGATCTCTACACAAGTGCCTGCCAGCGTTAGCACTCCAACTATCTATCAGAAGGAAATTATCTGCACACTACTGTCAATCTGCTCATAATTGCAGTCAATTTTTTCATTACAGCACATGCAGTCAGTACCCAAATAGACTGCCTATTGTCTTATAAAATGTAGAAGAACCTATTTCTTTCCTTCTCCAATGGTGCTCATGTACACATCACCCCAGTACCTCCTTGGACCCCAATAAGGCCCTTTTCATTGTTTCAGTTCTTCTTAACTTCTACATTGCAACAGAGCTCTATATTTTCATACCCTGCTAACAACAGTTTTGATTATGTAAAATAATCTGCCTCAAATTAGACTCTTAGTACAAGTTGTTTTGAATGTGAATTTCAGTATAATAATCAATGGGGATGCTAGCATTCCCGCATAGGAAACACACTGAAAGAGATGAATTCTGACTGTTTCTATCTCACCTTCTGGCTTCCGTGTACCCAGTTTCATACCATTTGGCATCTCTCAGAACAAAGACACAAGCAAAGGGGTTTATTGGCTATCAAGCTTGTTGCACTCAGACTTTCTGCATCCTCTTGTGAAGTTCTGCTGCTTCTGACCACTGGCCCTAGTGCCTGCAGCTAGATGCATGGAGTAGCTGCTAAGATGCTGACCCTCATGTGGGAGCCAAGCTGTTTAAGGCTTGGCCAACACATAGCAGAGCTGTGCATACGGCATGATGCTGAAAGAGAAAAGAATGAGGGTATATCCCCATGAATGCTGTTATTAAGTATATCTTATGTTAATCTTCCCTACAGTTTTCTGTCTATAATCAACTGCATCAATTCATTTCTTTAGTGTATCATCAATCTGATGAACTCAGAACAATTTCCACCAAATGTGAGCAGAATGAACCATTACAGAAGATTTTTCTTCACAGAAAATTGTGACTGCCTGTATTACTTCTGATTAGACCACAAAATTTAGGGCTGAAAGTTTGAAAGAATAAGAGACTGCACTACTCTAATATAAGAGGAAAAAAAATAATTTATTTACTATTACTGCTAGGAAAATCTTATTTATTTCACTGTAACTTACAAAAAGAAGAAAAATACATCAGTCTTTATGCAATACAAAAATTGCTTCACTCTTATTAAACTACCAGGTTGTTAGCTACACGTAAAGATCTATTTCTATTAGTAACTGAATCATAGAACTGCATTTGGCACACAGAAATCAGTCAGTCTGTCCCACTGCGGGAGTTCTACTTGCCTTATTCCTGACAGATTTTTGTATTTCTTGTTCTTAAAAAACTTAATGATGAGGATTCTCTGACTTCCCTAAGCAAGCTGTCCCTGTGCTTAATTGTCCCCAGAGCCATAAAACAACAGGCTACAATAAGATGGTCATTTCTGACTATCATAAAACTGATCAAAGAACCAAAGTAATGATCACTATGTAGTAGTTCATTGTAAAGTTCAACACATTCTCTTCCCTCCTAAAAAAAAAAATCAAACAATTTCCATCTCCAATCATTCTTACTATTGTTACACTTAGTAATTTGGAAAAAAAAAATGAAAACAGAAAACACCAAGACAAATGAGCTGAATTTCCTCAACATGTGAAAATTGCTAATTAGCAGTGTAAGAATTGCAGGTGCAGAATTTGGTGCTTGTTTCACGTGGCTGCTGATTGCCCAGCTTCCCCAATTGTCAAGATCTCTCTGCAAGGCCTCCCTACTCTTGAGGGAGTCATCAGTCCTCCAACTTAGCATTACACTCAAGTTCTACATCCAGACACCATCTCTAGATCAAATCTTTCCTTTACCGATAAAGCACTTGAACCTGTAGAGAGGGATGTGCTTTTAAAGGCTTAGATAACATCACTGATTTTGTAGGATTGCTTTCCCAATTTCAAAAATATCAAATAAAATTATGGAAATCTAGGAGGCGCTGCATGTCTCCTGTTTATGCCATCAGCAAAATGCACTTAAGTACCTTTTTTTTTTAAGCTGAACCTACAGAGCAAGCTCTGGAAGGCTGCTGACACTGCAGAGCATCTCCTGGGTACACAGCTACACCCTTGCAGAAGCTGTGCTATTGAAATCATGGAGGATTTGCAAGAAATGGTGACAAATGGGGAAGATATTGCTATTTTCTTTTGTTAACATTTCTTGGAAAACTAATTTCCTACCCCCATCTGGAGAACCAGAGGGAACCAAGGAGGTCAGAAGAGAGATATTCAGGGGACCACACAGGGAAGAGGAAATACAGTTTTATTTACTTCTTGACTCAATGTCAGAATTTTTCTGATGAAGAGGCAGCTGAATGTTTATGTCATATTTCTTCTGAGGAGGGCACGGGCAAAGCCAGTGTCTTATCAGCCTCAGCTTTCTACAGAAGCAGAATAAAATCATGATAAAAAGGGGGAAAATAATGGCTAGGAAAAGTATATGGTTAAGAAGTATTGTTATTTTTGGTGTGGTCAAAACTGAAGTAGGGTACTTCAATTCTGGAAATTATCCAAAATATTGTACTTCTATTATCTTAACATTTCATGTAAATTGTAGGTTAGGACCATTCTTGTGGGCTCAAGTTCAGCGTCTTTCCTGTCTATTAAGTGCAATACATGTTCCTCTCTGAACAGAATGCAAGGCACTGTACAGAGGCTGGCAGATCATATGGCTACATACACAGTGGGATTTGCATTTTTCAACCAAAAAAAAAAAAAAAAAAGAAATTAAGACATCAGTATTTTCATATATTAGAATTTATGGAAATCATACATTCTGTTCTACTACCATCTTTGGGAATGCAGAATACAGCTGAAACAATTATCATATCATAGAATTATAGAATGGCCTGGCTTGAAAAAGACCTCAAAGATCACCCAGTTTCAACCCCCTGCTATGGACAGGGCCACCAACCACCAGACCAGGCTGCCCAGAGCCACATCCAGCCTGGGCTTGAATGCCTCCAGGGATGGGGCATCCACAGCCTCCTTGGGCAACCTGTTCTTCACCACTCTGAGCAAAAAACTTCCTCTTAATATCCAACCTAAACCTCCCTTGTCTTAATTTAAGGCCATTCCCCCTTGTCCTATCACTATCAACCCATACAAATTAATTAAACATAGATTATTTATGTAGAAATAGGTTTAAAAACAGAATCAAAGAATTGCAAAATTTGGAACCAAAATTCTGTTTTCTGTACATAATAATAAGATTCTTGTATCTGTCAGCTACCACAATGGTTTCTGAAAACACAGTTGATAATAACATTAATTTTATTATAATTATGTGCAACTGCAGCACAATACTTCCTTCATGGAGTTTCTGAGTCTCTTTACAGACTTTGTGGCATTAAATTCAGGTAATTATATTTACGTCCTTTATAAAGTGACTGTGATCTACTAATCAAGCTGCTGTATGAAAGATGTAGCTATATTATTACGATATCAGTACATTAGTAATGCAATTATCTTTTCATAAGCAAAGGAAAGAATAAATGGACTCCTTGCTTATGAAACTGAATTCACAACGCAGTTTCCACTCCTGTAAGTCACAGTTTAACAAAAACTTCTTACTATCCCATCTCTCTTTTTTTCCTAAAGTTCCCTTTATTAAGATAAAATTAACCAGAACACAGAGAAAAGGTTAGGAGTGCCATAGAAAGAGAAGTGGAGAATTGTGGGATTTTAGCATTTTAAGTTTTGTGAATACTAGCTGGCTGATGTACAATGAATACCTTGTTTATATAAAGTATTATTCCAAATTGTGTTAGAGAACATTGAAAGAAACAGATTCCTGAGATATTTATGATTTTATGTACAATTATATCCTGTTTTCATCTTTTTTTTTTTCCTGAAATAAGTTCTTATTTGACACTTCCAGTTAAGCATGCACGTGTATATAAGCATTAAACAGAGAAGTCCGCAAGAAGTCTTGAAGAGATCTAAAGTCAGAGTTCTTTCTAATTTCTTATCAACAGGGAAGATTCTGGAGATTTATAGATGTGACAGATATAGAAATAATGCTAAACATTCTTTATGTTAGGAAAAGTACAACCATACTCCGCTGTTCAAATTGGAATTCTTGGTACACGCACAATCCAGGCTCAGCATTCTACATGCAAACACAGAAAGCCCAATAAATGCAAGGACAGACTTTCTCCCTCACTCCAGAGTTGGCACTTTGCAGGGGCTATGGTGATCAGGGACACTTCTGGCGGCTGCTCTGTGTCATGCCCCAGCTCTGTAGGCAGCCTTCTGCACCCAGAGCTCATGCTGCAAGCACTGTGGTAAACATGGCCGCACCAGCAGCTTTAAGGAAAGCTGTCAGAGTTTTCCTTCTTTTTGTCACAGTGGCAATGAATTCAGCTTGGACAGTCTGCTCTCATTACCTGTTACAAACCAAACAGGCAAGAGAGACAATGCCTTTTGTTCTTTACATCCAAGTTTTTTACTGCCAGTGACAAACTCATATCAGTCTCAATAACCTGGCATGAAAAACAGACTTTCTAGAGTTATTTCCACTCAAACATGAGCTGGTCTGGGTCTCCTGGCACTGCTGGAAGCAGTGTAGATGCTCCCATAGTAGGCTATGCTGCTTTCAGGCTGACTTCCCCAGGTGCACGGTGCATCCAAGGGAGCAAAACCTGTGCTGGGGCACACACCTACAGTCTCCAAGGGAGCTGCAGTCCTTCGTGATAGGATACAAAGCACCTGAGAGTCAGTAACTCATTTGCAAAAGAACATATTTAGCATCAATCTATTCCTGACTTTGCTTTATTATGCTTCTAACCACAAAGCTGCCTCAATGCACAGTTCTCCAGAACATTGGCCTCCCTGACAAGCCAGTAACATTACTTGGCAGGTTTCACATGTGCAGTGCCTGCAGATCTCTCCATGACAGCTCCTACTCCTTTTGCTTCTTTCAGAGTTTGGAGGGTAAATCATAGATCAGGTATATCAAGAATAAAAAGCATATTTATTGGTACAGATTAATTCTAATGTTCACTGTTCTACAACAGACCTCCTGTAGAGTGAAATGACACTTAATCTATCCAGACAGTAGCATAAAATTAATTCACACAGCTGTCACTGATTTAAATAAGTCCACAGGGAATTATTTTGTTATGACAGCAGCGGACACTGCTAGCAGAAGCCACCCATGTTTCAACTTAACTACAACTTTAATATTAATGACACAAGACTGTAAAAGAACAATTTAGTATCTATTATGTTTTAAAATTATTACTTAAAGTTCCAACGTATTTAAAAATGCAGTTATTAAAATATGATTTACATGCTGTATGTAAGAGCTAAAAGGGGTACCAACAATATACCAGATTTTATAAATACGAAACAGAAACATAAATAGAGGAAAACAGAAGAGAAACATTGTTAATTGTGACTGATATTGAGGTATAACATTTAAAAATACGCTATGGGTTAACGGTCTCTTCATATAACTCACGATAATTTCCTGACATGAGTCAAACACAAATCATTCTGAGGCACAGACATTTCTTTTAATGGAAAATTGACAAGGGCAAGTTAATATCTCTAAAGTAAAGGAGACTTTGAAAATTGGATTTTAGCTGTACTGTGTGCAGCAGATTACAGGTACTGCATACTACAAGCTGTGGGATGAATTAAATAGGAAAGCTTTTTTGATTCCACGTTAGTGAAAACTACAGTTAGTTAATAAAATGAGAGGGGAGTGAACTGAAAATTAAGGGTTTTTCTCCCATCCATAGTTTGAAATTAGACCTGAACTTTTTTTTAATCACACCTGATAGTCTCCAGGTTTTGGTGAATATGGTCTAAGGAATGACTTTAAATACTAATACCGTCACTAACAATAAATATTTCCATCACAAAATGTTTTTGTAGTTTTTTCAGCTATTCTTCAGAAAATAACCAAGCCTCACAAATCCATATTATCTTGCCAGACATCACAATGGAGATTGCATTATTCTAAACATAATTTGTGAAATCTGAGCTCGGAATGCTTTGTTTTAATTATATTGGTATTTAAAAGCAGCACAATGGGAGCATGGGCTACAAGGCAAGATGGAATCACAGGAAGAAAGGGGATGCATGTGGTTGCTCCAGCATAATTTCCACCCATTTTCCTCTTGCCCATAGAAAATCAAATGACCATACTCCAGCAACATTTTCCTGCTTCACTTTCTGTTTCACACAAAGGATCAAAGTGGATGAGGGCATAAGAGAATGCCAGCAGGTTTGCTAGATCACTCTTTCAAGTCAATAACCAATGTTAATAAATCCCTTGCCATCTGTGGCCAATGCTCTCTTCACATCAGAAGCTCACTGCAGAGTAGGTAGAGCTGAGAACCAGCAGGATGTTTGGGCTTGAAGAGACAGAGGCATAAATCCTCAGCCACAAGCTGAAGAAGGTTCTGTACCTCTCCTTGATCCTGACTGCCCCCACAGCCGCCCTTGCCTACAGCATCCCTTACATCTGACGCTCACCTCTGGGTCAAATCCACAAGGACTATCTAGAAGACTAAATGCATTTTGCATTTATTACATGCTATATATTACATACAACTAAATAAAGTGAATCTTTCCAAAGATTTTCCATTCTTACCTTTTCTATATGTTTTTAAAAAGAGCTTTGCAGAATGCCTTTCAACAAAAATGTCATAAAAACTTTATTTTTTCTAGTTTTCCTAAAGAAACAGTCCCTGTAGAGCTGCCAAATTCAGAGTAATAACCATTGACCAGAGCCCACATGAAAAAACGTCAGACCTTTATAATCCATTTACCACCATGAAGGTTTAATCTGATCTTCTTACGGATTTGCATCTCTAATATTAAATAAGCAAAGTAAAACAAACAAACAAACAAAACTATCATTGGGAATTATTTTGAGGAAACAATATCTACCTTGGTAGAATGCCTTGCACATAAATCTTTGAAGCATGCTAAAAACAAGTGTAATGAAGTCAAACAGTACTCTGTTCTCCTTCTTAGTGTAGATTCTGTGATAGCAAAAAAATTCATCTATGTAAGATTTTATCAGCAGTTAATTTTATGCTTAGTACACATCCAAAGTAGAAAAATAACATTGTCCTAATAATTATTGTGGTTGCTTCCTTGATGCAAAGTAATCACTAAGCTGAAATGTTACAATCAATTTCTATTTAAACACTAATTAGAAATCAGTATTCCACTTAATTAAATTGTTGTATGCTTTGATCAGAGAGACTTAATATGTTTTAAACTACTTTAACAGTTTGAGCAGAAAATGAGAAAACGAAGAAGTAGTGTGAACATACTGATATTTCGTGACCAGGCTTAAAGAATTTTGAAGTCCTTGTTGAAGAGTTTTAGAACCCATTTTTTCCAAATCACCTTAGAACAATAGCCAATATTGAAAATATTGAGAATACACTTGCAACTTGCTGTATGATTGATTATTCATTCTTCAGTGAAGCCGGGTGTAGAAAAACATGTAATTCTGGTGCCTCGTGACCAGCATACCAGAAATTAAGTACACAAATACCTGATAGGATAAGACAAGGGAGAATGGTTTTAAAGGAAATGAGATTTAGGCTAAATGTTAGGAAGAGATTCTTTACTCAGAGAACAGTGAGGCCTTGGCACTGCCACCCAGAGAGCTGTAGGCGCTTCATCTCTGGAGGAGTTCAAGGCCAGGTCGGATGGGATCCTGGGCAGTCTGATCTGCTACTGATTTAGTAGCTGGTAACCCTGCCCATAGCACAGTGGTTGGAATTACATTATTTTTAAGATCTTTTCTAACCTAAGCTACTCTATTATTAAATTATATGATTTTCTCCTGGTGTTACCTGACAGATAATGGCTTCTTTTGCTGCAAGCAGTACAGCAGAGAATTCTGATTTATAAGCTGAAAGCATGTTAATGAATGAGCCATTATTACACTCACTGTTATATATACAACAATAATAGTAAATAAACACAAATAATGACTTTGTGCCTGGCACACATATCGAAGTTCACTTGCAACTTCAAGCATTTCCTAAGTCAATAATACGCATTTAAATGTATTCTATAGGTTTGAAGACTTTTGAAGATTTTAAAGATAGAAGAATCATCATAAAGATCTAGTTCAGTCTCTCGTACATGATAGACCGCAATATTGTTGTTCAAAAGCCACTGCTGAATTAAATCTCTAAGCAGCTTTGTACTAAATTCAATGAAACAGTGACATGCCTGAAGTGGGACCTTGCTGCTTCCATGAGAGGTGGTCATGGAAAGTACATAGTCTCAGAAGTATCAGCATATCTTTGTTGAAAGATCAGAATTCATCTGACGGGAAAATAAAGACTAAGAAAGCCATTCATTTTTGTTAATACATTATTATAAGGATAGTTGAGAAAAAAATTGTCAATCTAATATTAAATGGGATTGTTTTTACCAGATTCAGTCTGGAACAACATTCAGCCCTTGATCTTCTTATAACACTTTTATAAAGTGTTATAAAGTCCCATTATAAAGGAACAGAGATCTTTGGGATTGCTTGATTAAATCAGGAAAGAAAACAGCAAGATTTTTCCTTTCAGATAGTGTGAAATACGTACTGCAGAATGTAATAGTGGTATTTTTAGACATGAAACAAATCAGTGGTTCTCCTGCTATTAACATGATAGTACATAATATATAATAAGAGGTCACTAGCTACCACCTGAAGAAAAACCGTGGAATTTGTAGAATGAAATGAAAGAAAGGATGATGAATGCAGCTGAGCCTTAAAACATGAAAATACTTCTACTGTTTTCCATTAGTATATACATCATCACTAAAAAGTAATTTTACAGAAGAATGTGAAGTATACTGTATAAATTCAGAATGGGTCAAAAATTTCTGAAATATATCACTCAGGGGGAAATAAATTTGCATCAGGAAAGTTTTAGTTGAATACCAGATGGAATTTATAAACAAGAAATGATATTAACTCAAGGAATAGGCCCAGTATCACGAAGGTATGGAAAGCTTCAAGGAACAAGGATTAAGAGGTGTAAAATGACATCCAGAAGGAGCCAGGGAAAAATAGATGGGGAAAGCATCTTTGGTAATAAAGAAGATGATGGTGAATATGCTAAAATTAAAATTGTTAAAACTTTACTACAGTACATTTATCATAAATGAAACAGCAAAGATACAAAATCTAAGAAAAAACTATAAAAACAAGAGGTTGCTAAACATCAACTTATGCAAGCAGCTGAGACTGAAGAAAACATTTAGCATATCAAAGGAACTGATTTACAAGACTGCTGTTAGAACATTAAAAAAAAAATAAAAGAAGAATGAGAAAGCATCAGGTACTTAAAAGCAAGGAAATGAATAGCATACCAGCTTTAAAAATAAAAACTCTACAAAAAAAAAAAAAAACAAACAACCAAAACACCAGAATAAATACATCACTTTAAATTTTTAGTTTTATTTCAGTAAGCATGGAATGAAATATTCAGAGAATCAGAAATACTTCATATGAACGTGACGGTATCATCATCTAAAAAAATAAAATAAAATAAAATAAAAAATCCTTTAAACAAACCAAATTGTTCTTCAAAGAGAACCAGGGGAGTCTGACAGAAGTGGAGATGAATACGGTAAATGTATCTAAATTCCAGTCGAGCACTTGTTACAGCAGGAGCAATTCCCTATTGTGTCACCACCGCTTTGATACTACTCTAGTAATTTGAAAAGCTGTAAAGGAGGTAGAAATAGCCTAGGGAATCCATCAGGGATAAAGGTGAGAGCTAACAGAAAGTCTTATTTATTTATTTATTTGGGCCTTGCCCTAAGGAATATCAGAGTACTCCCATTAAACTTTTTTTTCCACCAAGTTAAAGGAAGCCATTCCTTCTCTTTGTGGAGAGTGCAGGAAGTGCAAATGTGGTATATAATGCCATGTAGCAGAAATTTTCTGATCTTACACCAAGAATTCCCAACTGCTATACTTACATGAAGGCTTCTTCTAAAGAAATGCCTCCTGTTTTATTCTTTTGGCCCATGACATTGGAGGAGGACATTGGTGGTATGGCAGCATAGGGGTAGGTGTCATGGAAGTGCATATGCAGCAGTGGTGTCTCACTGAATCCCTCCATGTGGAACAAATGGCACCCACTGTCATTCTTCGATGCTTTCTGAACATTTATGGTGCCCAAACAGTAGATGTGAGCACAATGAAACAGTGGTGATGGCATCAGTGGGTCACCTCTGCTGTTGCAGATTGATGCGAGCATGACACAAAAGCTCTTGTTCATTGCACATGAAAACGCACAGCTAGTGGTGGTGACTGTATTAAATTTTTTTCATTATTATCATTATTACTTTTTTTTTTTTTTTGTGGCTGAAAATTTGCTCCATCAAATAGTGGTATTGAGCTCTTTGTCTCTGTAATAGTGTCCATTGAAATAAATAGAAGGCATTACTTTTGGAGCACATCCTAGCATATATTGAACTCTTATTCTTAAAATAAGTTTTATTTTCTTCAGGAATTCATAATAATTAATCAAAAATAAACAGGGAAATTATAGTTAAAAATAAAAACATCAATCTAAAAAGTATTAATGAATACCAATTCATGATAACCAGGAAACAATTTTAGTGAGGTTTTACTTTGGCAGCTGGGAAGTATTGAGTAAGCGTTTAAAAAAAAGCTGATAAGTAAGGTTAGGTAAGGTTATCATCGGGGAAAGTAATTTGACCTGGAAGGACTGGAAATAAAAGCAGAAAATAAACTGAGTTGGAATATGGCAAGTAGAGAGTGTTGTCTGGACAGCAGTCATACCAAAGAAAGGAGAAAGTGATAAAATTAGTCCTATCAAACCCACAGATGAAAATATAACACAGAAGCAAAAATCAGATCAATGTTCTTACAAGAGTTAGGAAGCATAAACGTTGTGCAATCTTTACTACACAGTTTTAACATTCGCATATTTGAAAGCCTTCATTCTATCTGTAATTTCTCAATTCCAAAAAGCATATTAAAAGAAGAGGCCGTATTTTTACTGCTCCATTAACCAGAATTCTTTAGGTGTGTTTGGGTAGCTGAACAAGAAATAGGGGTGAGGGAACAAACCGCACATGCAGGAGAGAGCCAAGAGCAGAATAGAAAAAAGAACTACAAGATAAAAGGTGAAATAAATCAAAAGGTAAAACTTAGGTTGAATGACACAGAAGTGTCCCATCTGCAAGATGTATCATATGGATAAATGAAGACCTGTATCAGCAAAACTGAGGCTGTTCCAGGTCAAATTTCACTTAATTTAGCAATTTAAAATCAGAACTTGAAATAACAGCAGAAGTAAGCAGATTCTAAAACATTGGTAAACATACATCAGAAAATCTTTCTGTTAAATTGGCTGTGCATCCTGTCCAGTAATACTCAACAATTGATTCTCCATCTCATTTCAGCCATTTCTATGCTCCATTAATGGCTGTACCTTTCCAAGAAGTTTAGAGTGCTGCTAGGCAAAAACTTAGCCCTGCAGCAAAGGTTAAAGTCTGCAGAAACATTATATTAAAATAAATGTATGCAGAAAAGCTATACTGAAATCTCCATCTTTAAACTGAGGTTAACTTTGAACTTCTTGGCTGCTCTGCTATGGAAATGGTTATTACAGCAGCAGAAAGGTAGTTTAGTTCAGTGAGAACATTAAGAGTCTGCATTTTAAACGATATTTTGAGAAGTATCAGTACCATGACTGTGCTGTTTTGATGACTGAAGATTGAACCTGAGGAGAAATACCTCTGTGACTTTGCCTAAGGGTGGAACCTTAAGCTCAAGGAGACTGTGATATGCGGAGAGGTACCATCACCCAAAGAGCTGTGCTCCTTTCCTCTGTTGCCCAGCTAATGGGCTTTCTCATCCTCTTTATGATGAGCTGTGGAGGCTACTCTCTGAGGTCAAACTTTGTTTTCAAAAAGCAGTTTCAAAATTAATATACTAGAAAAAACGCAAGCAAAATCAAACTACTTTCTTGCAATTTCTGCTTTCTCTGTAGCTCTTGGTGCAAGACTTCAAAAGGAGTTCTAGTGTATCTAAATCTTATGAGCTTACTCAGTAAACACCGCATAAATACCAATCATTTGTCAACCACTGTAAAAGAGGCTAAGCATCAAAACCTAACTAACAAAGTAAACAGATACTGTAACTTTTGACAATATTGCTCTCTTTACAGTCACTGATCAACAACATAGACTCTACCTTGTAATCTAAGCTTGGTGCCTTATTGCTCTCTACAGCTCCCTCAAAGGAGGTTGCAGTGAAGTGGGGGTTGGCCTCTTCTCCCACGTAACAGTGATAAGAGGTAATGGCCTTAAGTTGTTCCAGGGGAAGTTCAGGTGGGATATTAGGAGACTTTTCTTCTCAAAAAGAGTACTGAGGCATTGGTAGAGACTGCCCAGGAAGGTAGCAGAGGTGTTCAAGAACCGTGGAGACATGACACTAAGGGATGTCATTAGTGGGTATGGTGGGGGTGCGCTGGTGATTGGAGTAGGTGATCTTAGCAATCTTTTCCAATCAACCTTAATGATTCTGTGATTCCACACGTTCCCTAGCTGGCCAGAAGAAAGAAAAAATAAAAAAATAGATGATGTGACTAAAACCACCTACAGCTAGCACAGACTATTTTCTTTCTAGAAATGGGCACAGCATGTTTGTAGATGAATATTCCTGTTTTATGCTGTAAAAGAAGTCCTTCTGTAGGTATTTTTCCGCTCTCTTTTTTTTTTTTTTCCCCTATTGAATAAGATGTTTTTTCTACTCTATACAGTATTCGAGGCCTGGGCAGGATTTTAAAATACTAATCATAATACTGAAAAACTCTAAAGGATGAATTAAAGGAAGATCATTCTGTCACGCACACAAAGTATGCTAAAATTATACACTAATATTAGTTCAGAATGTAAATTCAGTGGAAAAAATTACTTTATTAGGGATAAATTTGAGTGTTACAGATACTAAGATGCAGGACAGGTAGAAGAACACTGAAGAGCAGATACCATGAAGTTTTTTTATGATATGAACTCATGGGAAGCAAGTAGTACTTCATTTTCTCACCACTTTTCAAAATGGATTACAGAGAAGCCAGGCAACTGTATTGAACTGTTTACTAAATGCAATTATAACAAGCGTTTACTTCTGAAGCTATGCATGATACAACAAATTGATGCTGCTTATTATCCATATTAAAACAAAACTCTCACTAAATCACTGAAGGGCTTGAACAGAAAGCATCATGCTAGTGTTGCTCATTTGGAATTGTTCTCAGACAAAACTTATTCTGGACAAATTTGGTTTAAAGTACTTTTCCATGTGCTGACTTATGTGATATTTCTCATCTAAGGATGCAAGGAAAAAGCACTGATTTCAGAGGGCTCATTAGCTGCCTAAAGATGCAGACAAGTAACTGGGGGATTTTCAGAGTGCTAGCATGCTTTTACACAAGTAGTGAGCTCTGAAAAGCTGGCTTAGCAATGCTATTCACTGCTTGCTTATTTTATTCCACTGGGTCAGTTGACAGGACCTAGTTCTCAAATTAATTTTGTATTGTCCATTTCCTCCCTACCTTTCTTTTTCTCCAGCTAAATACAAGGTTTTCTCCAGGAAAGACTAAAACCAGCCCTACATAGATAGAACAAACCACTTCAGGATTCCTCACTCACATCCCCAGGAATATTTTCCAAAGCCACAGTGTTTATAATCAATGAAAGTGCCAGGAACATACAGACTGTTGTCTGTAAGTGCTTTAAAATTTTTTGTTTTCCTTATATTCTACATAGAAACTCAAATCTGATGCAAAAAGTGTAACATCTTGTACACACAACTTCTTTTATATACTCATCTCTTTCTCTGGTTTAGTTGCTCATACTGCCAGCAGAAGCCTGCAGATATGATTCACTTATCCGCAATGTGGCAGAAGTAGTATCATTTTTAGACTTGCTCTCGATGAATTCAACTGAGAGAAAGCTTAAAGCTTAAGAATATACCACATTTTTGGCCCTAGTATTAGGGCTAAAACATCCTCACAGATTCCCTCTACAATTGTCTCCAGAGAAGACCTCGTTCTTTGCATCATATCTATGCTGTCAATCTAGTCATTTATGACAAGCTTCTCTTTGTAGAAGCTAATTATGTTAAATTCTTAATGTTTTTTTCTTTCCCTGAAACCTGGATTTTCTGAAGTAATCAGTAATTTCCCTGCTGTAGCTTCAGCAGGTTCTTTTTCTGACCTTATGTGGGAAAGAACTATAAAAATAACCTGAAATATAAAAATAACAGTGAAATCTGACATGCAATCTCTTGGCCAGTGCAGTGACACCAAGCAAAGACGCCTGCACTTCTCAGTGACTTGATGCAACATGAACAACACTGCACAGCCTTGGAAAGAGATTGGACTACTAAAAAACTTCTTCCACATCTTCTTAACGTTTCTGGGAGTCCAACAATGCAAAATCTTATTTCTAGAATGCGAAGAAAATGCTTCTCCTGTTTTCTAAAACTTCTGACTGAAGTTTACTTTATTTGCATCTTGTGAACTGTAGTGCCAGCAACTCCAGGACTTCACAGCTTGGATTCACACAGAGATGAAAATTTCTTCACTGGAGAAACAGCCTGTGCTGGAAAGCTATTCTGCCACAATTAGACTGCCTCTCAAAATCAAACTTCCATTAGTATTTCCATATTACTTTACAGCCTGTAATACAGAAATCAAGTGTCAAAGCATTTCATTGCAGCATAAGTAGATCTGGAAGACTAAATGTTTCTATTGGAACTAGTTAATGATTGCTGGTAACTTTTAAATAGTATAAATATTTACTATAACTTTCTGTTCTACTGTATTACATACAGGGAAGGTTTATGTTACATAATATTAGGAAAAAATTATTCTCAGAAAGAGCTGTGATGCACTGGTACAGTCTGCCCAGGGAGGTGGTGGAGTCACCATCCCTGGAGGAGTTCAAGAACCGTGGAGATGTGGCACTGGAGGATGTGGTTTTTGAGCATGGTGGGGCTGGGTTGATCTTAGTAATCTTCTCCAAACTTAGTGATTCTACATTGTTACTGATAGTGTAGTGTATCCTTAATAAAACCATAAGGTAGTATCAGTAATGAGGTGGGCAGAAGGTGTTCAGATAAACTCTTTGTTACTCTTTGTTCTCAGAGTGAAAGCTCCTTCGAGCACCCCAAGAAACTGAGTTGCATTATCTGATAATGCTTACTGACCTAATGATTAACTATCAAGTTACAGTCTCCTGAAATTTCTCTCTTCCAGGTCAAATATAGCTCCTAGAAGGATTTGGTGAATATTTCAGCTGTTTTTGGAAAGTTATTGAAAATTTTCAAATGAAAGTCTATTTTCTACACAAAGAAAAAGGCATTTCTGAAAAGAATAAGAAAAATTGTGTCTGATAGTAACAAACAGCAAAATGCAATCATCATTATTGCTCAACAGGTGCTACCAAGCTTAAAAACAAAGTGTGGATTTGAACTGAGGTTCAGGGTGTACACAGCAGCCTATCCACTAACCAGTGTCATATCAAGCTTTGATATGAAAACTGATTGACTGTAGTCAGAGAGTGAATATTTACTCACTGAATTTGTAAACAGTGTCCTCCACCCACTATTCAACCTCCTGGCAAAGTTTCTGGAACTGCCTGAAATGAACCGGTTTTGCAAACAAAACCAAATGCCAGTTATTCACACAACTCAAACAGTGGCTGAATTGGGAAAGTCATTTGATAGAGGTATTCCTCCAAGTAATTCTGCGTAATGCAGAACCATTGTGTGTTATACCAAACCCAAGAAGAGGAATCATTTATTTTGTATTCAACACATGTTATGAAAGTGTTTAAAAATGCTACTCAAAGTGGACATTGCCCTGCATCTTTCTACTCTGTCAGTCATTTTATATCTAAGACACTCATTGTACCTGTGGAGATGCAATTTCAAACACCAAGAATTACAACTTGGCTCTTAAGATAAAGATCTAGGTTACAAAATTACAGTAAAAAATATCTCAAAAGCATTACAAAGTGACCACTTAAATGACTGCAAATTAGAACTCATTTTAATGTCACTAAAAGGCATGAAGATAACTCCCCTTGTAAAACAGGATCTGACAGTTCTTATCTTGAGACCTCTTTACTGGCTGTTTTCCCACTCCATAAGACATTTTTCATGTACACAAAATAAAGAAAACTAATTGCAAACTGTATTGTGTTTAGTTCGAACTGTGAACTAGTAGGACAATCAAGCACTATCTTGACTAATAAATAGCATTGCTGATACATTCATTTTCCACAGATGCTTCATATGCTGTTGATTTTTTTCTATGCTATTATACATGGACAACATCAAAAGAAAGGTAGGTTTCACATCTTCCACTGTGTTTATCCATTTATCTAGTTCTGGAGATGACTTCAAGAGAAAGTAGAAGAAAAACAACCATATGGGACTGTACTACTTGCAGATGATATCCTGAGGAATATGTTTACATTTTCTAGATGATAATTTCTTGGCAAATCTGTTTTAATTGAAGGAATGAAGGAGAAAAGAGACACAGTGGGGAGAATCCAGAAGTAAAGAAAACAGAATCAGCAAACATGGAGAAAAATGGGAATGTCAGCAAAGGACGTGCAACTTGCTGTACTCTGAGTCCTGCCCTACGTGCTGCCTACCTCACTGCTAGCTCAGTGAGACTGAAAACTTAAGACCCTTACAATCAGGAGGAAAACCACGCCTTGCAGACTTCTTAGGTTCTTTTTCATCTAAAATAATTTTTTGGTAATGCTGGATGTAATTCATCTCCATTTTCTGATTTTAGTTCCTTGACTGAAGAAGCTGAAATAGTAAGCAAAAATAGCTAAAAAACCAGTCTTCAAATGACTCAGATAATAGCACTTTATTGGAATTCATAACAAGAGAACAAAGAAAAAATGTTTTGGTGAAACAGCTTGCTGCAAAAGGAATGGATTTGCATTGCAAAACACTTGATCCTTCACAGAGTGAGAAAAGTGGGATTACGATGAGAGTGGTATACAGTAAATACATTTTCTGCTCCAAGTGAGTTCAGATTGCTGTTAAACCCTTCTTGTTCTATTTTTGCTTATTACTCAGAGAAAGCCATGATACTGCTTAGAACTGTGTTCAGAGTCATGTCAGAGGGCAAAACAACAAGCATTTTTCTGCCCTTGCCTCATATATGATATAGGGATATTCTTGGAGGAAGTACCTTTTCCCTTACGATAGGACCATGCTTTTATGACATAAAACATGAAATAGAGGTTTGGCTTCTCCCGTACCTAGGTAGCATTACTCAGCAGAGCTTTCTAGGCTATGTACTGTGTCTGAATGTATGCTCATTTCAGATTGCTTGCTTGGAAGCTTATAATTTCAGATTATCAGCCTCAAAAAGAAAAGAGCTGCAAACTCCAGTGACTGAAAGTCACAGATCAAGTAGGAACAAAGATGAATAATGGTCTTAGGGATGAGAAAGCTTTCAAAATGCTGAACAGCAGCTCTGGGGAGATTGGAAAGGGAGCTCAGTTCACAGGGGTATCCAGGAAACCTCAGGGAAACTGAGGAATTATTTAATTGGGTTGAGAAAGCCTCAGAGATAAAAGTAGAATGGGAGTAACCTACAGGCTGTGAAGCTGTAAGGAGATTTGACTGGGGGGTAGTTTTTTCCCTGCAAACCCTCTATATCTCTTGCAGCACTTTCCTCTTCCAGTCTTTTGAAAGACAGGATGTCCTGCATTGTTCACAACCTTCTTGAGGCTCACAAAGACCATCTTCCTTGCTCTCCTGTCCCTGAGACCCAATATCCTCCTCCCCTCAGAAGATTTCCTAGGTACAGATCTGCACATCTATAGTGTTACTAATTACATGAGAAATTTTGCTGATGCTACTCTCAAGTTCAGGTGAAGTGGCAAGAATATTGAGGAACTTGAACAAATTTTTCTGGGTACAATGACAAGCACTGCACTACAAAATAAGTAAGAATAATTTGTTCACAAGAGCTGCTTTGAATAATTTTTTTTCCATGGTATGTATCAGCATTATTTTCAAGAAAATCATTAAAATGCTGAGGATCTGCAGCTGGGATGACTCTTTGATGTACTTCCCACTGTACACTTTATGGATGGTTCACCTCTTGTCTAGAGATAATCAGTGCATTTCTAAATGAGAAAGGCTTTGTGTATATCACCAAATAAATGTCTAAATTAAGCTGTTACTGCCAAGTAACTGGGCTGCAATAATGGACAGATATCGAAACACCTCCCATTGAAAAATAACATACTGCCACCATGCTATGCCTGAAGCCTTCCTCTCTTCCTTTATGTGTATGCCATATTCTGTGTTTGCTTTGTGAGATATTACATATGAACTAGATAGGCCACATTTTCTCTGGTCATAGTTTGTTGTATTACCTACCTTAAAAGAAAATGTCTAAATGACTACTTAATTCAATCTGCTCTGATATTTCACTATCAAAATTACAGCAAAAAGAGGATGAAACAAAGCACCATCAATCTGTTTTGTCATAAAATTTGTGTGAGAAAGATTAAAATTAACTGTGTTTTGAAGACTATAATGTCAGAGTGTTCTTTGAATGCATAATTTATGAGATAGGCAGCTGTTATCATTTAGCTTGAAATAAGGCAGCAACAGCTTTGTGAAGAGAAAAGAAAGGGCTTTGTATTCTACAGCCTCAGTTCTTCAGCAAAATTTACGTATTTTAAAACTGGGTCTGTATTCCACTGACTGCCTACTGCCTTTAGTGGCATGAGTAATGAGACGTGAAGGTTGTTATTTTTTCTAATGAGTTTTATCTTATGTGAAAGTATGAATAAGGTATTGTTTGTGGTAGATGCAGAACTACCTGCAACTAGTTCTCAAGATTCAAGTTTGCAGTATTTATGAGGGCTGCTTTGAAAGTTACGCCTCTGATTTTACTGTGTTAGCCAATGTCAGAGGCAGACATTGATAGTATGGCAATAGGTGTTAAACTATTCTACCAGTATTCCACTATGTTTTGTTGCTGCATGACAGAGAGGGGCAGTCTGGCACAATGGTACCTGACATGGAAGTACATATGAAGAAAAGGTGTCTCAATGGATTCTTCCACGTGGAAAAAATGGCACCCACTGGACATTCATAGGCAGCTGGTGAATGGAGACCAACAGTGAGTGTGAACACAGTGCAAGTTTCTGAGCAATGATGCAATCAAGGCTGCTGTGAAACAGTTGATCACCTCTGTTGGTACAGATGTTTAAAAGCACAGCATGCAGCCTGTTTTACATCAGTGGTGAAAATATATAGCTAACAATGGGGACTATGTTGAAAAAGTGTTTTGTAGCTGACAATTTGCCCTAAAAAGTAGTGTTACTGTGCACTTTGTATCCATCTGCCATAATGGAAATAAACAGGAGGCCTTACTTTCAGGGAGACCTACATATTTACTACAGTTCTTTTGACTTGCTTGATCTATGAAACAGTAATGTGTACGTTACTAGGATGCAAATTAAGGCATAACAAAAGATAAAGTAATTATTAGGCAAGAAGCATGAAAAATAAATATTTTAGTAATAGAGACTGGTCTGATTTGGGTATAATTTCTGAATTTGCAACACATGACATTATGTGATCTTGAGGACAGGACACTTAAGAACAAAAATATTAGCCTTTGTATGTCTCCAACACCAGAAGACTGATAACACCACAATGATGCTCCCTCTGTCTTGCAGAAGACCCAGTTCCATATATGCCTGAATTTACTGAGCGTACTGAAGGAGGATTGCTGTGCAAATATCACTAAATGCTTGTCTTGCTCTTTACTGCCCAGTGATCTATTGCTGGCTGTACTTGGAAACAAGACATGGGCCTGTGTGGACCTTTGGATTGGTAAATATTGACATTCTTACAACACTTTCCTACTTGTGAAGATCAAGAAACAAAGCCTGAGACCAGTGCAAAATATATACACAAACTAGGAACTATTCAGATGATCAAACATCCCTTATAATCCATTGGATTTCTACCATCAGGGCTGGTCCTAGCAGGGGAAAGAACTTTGTTTTGTAGGCAGGCTATCACTCATCTTTCTCTTTCTGTAGAAAACAGACCCCCAAAAAATACAAGCAAGAAATTGCATCTAATACAGCTTGAGAATCAACTTGCACTGAGAAACTTCCTAGTGGAAGAAAAAGAAAGGGCACTCAGGCCATGACATGCAAATGGCAGGCAGGATCCAGACACCAGTGCAAAGACTTTTGTAGAACATCTCTTGCTGTTTCTCATTCACACACAAGCAGAATTACAGTCCTGGGAAAACCTCAGTAATGGGCACAACAAAGCCTCTGCAGCCCAAAGATACACCTTGCAAATTTTGTTTCCCATAGGGTGGTCTGGCAAAGATCAGCTCCTGCCTAGTCTTGGCTGAACACAGTTTTAAGTCAGATCCAGTGGATTAAAAAGAGTTCAAGGATCAGATGGTAGAATGTAGTGAGTCATTTGAGAGGCAAAGGAGGAAATCTAAACAGAAAGCAGGAGCAATGCAAACTGAGGGAGTTAGAGTAGCTTATTAGTGATGCTGAATACAACCACAAAGCCAAGCAGGGAAATGCTTGACTTCTGGCACATCATAATCTGTTACTGTGTGGATGTAGAAAATAAAAGAGTACAGAACCTAGCAATGCACATAGGAATTTACAGATTTTAAACTCTTCAGAATCCAGCAAAGTGATCTTACATGATGTTTGTTTCATCATATTTGAGACTACTGAAGAACTTTCATACTTTTTTAAAAAAAATCATTCAGTAGAAGAAGTAGACCTTAATGTCAAACAGGCATAATATTCAAGGGCTTCATCTAAATTGCACTTTTTCTGTTTATTAGATAGTCACTTCAGCCTAATGAAGTATCCTCTTTGTGACTAATTGTCTGTGTGTTGCCATGACAGTGAATCAAATATCACTGCACCAATATAACAGAGAATCCTCGTAGTCAGAAATAAACAAAAACCTAAAACAACATAGCTGTTTTCAGTGCCTGATTGTATAACTCAAGTGACCTAGTTCTGTAAGCTTTCAGAATGCAGAAGATTCACTTAAACAGAATCGGTACCTGCCAAAGGCATTACAATCTAATATTTTTATCCAGAAAATGGATTATAGTTTTTTCCCCCTAAGCTTGGTCAGCCTTAGTACCTCCTTTCTCCACCCATGAACCAGGAGCTTATAGGAGCATAGCCACTACTTAGGCACTACTCAGTTAAAATACTGGTACAAGAACTGACTTATTTTTTTTTCAGTCTAGATTTCATAAAACCCACATTACCAATTTGGAACAATTTACTGCACTGAAGTTTGATTTCACTCAAGCTTGTCAATTATTCTAAATGAGAGCCCCATTTTCTCCAGTTAAATAACTGATGCTTGAAATAAAAATATTATGGATATTACGTAATAAAGCTAATGGAAATATCTCAGAACAGAATATGATCGAAGACAACTGCTGATAAGCTGACCAGCAATGAAATGATATCACAAAATGAAAATGGAAAATTTTGAGCATATTAAAATTTCTTTCCCCCAGGGAGTGACTGAGCAAGAGGAAATTTGAAGGTTCTCCCAAGTGTGACACAAAAATATTCAAAGCCAAGTACACAGACCTTTGAATTTTCCAGCTGCTTTAAGTGGCATGTTACCACCTTCCTTTTGCAGAGGAATATTTAAAAGGGAGTAAAACAAATATCTAAGATCATGACTCTAAAATGGGTGGGAGAAAAGTAAGTTTGGTATCCACAGAAAATAGCTTGATGTCTCGGCTGTACTTGGCACAATTCAGTGTATCTTCCTGGGAGCACAGAGCTGGTCTGACCCACCCAGGCACAGTGTGACTAATAATCTAGGTTTCTGAAACCCCTCTGCTAAAGTACAATGACACAGAGCACTTCTCAAACCAAAGAAGTATTTGACGGAGGGAGATGGGAGAAATCACTGTGGAACCCCTTTGACACAGATAAAGTCCCCATTACTACTAAACGCCAGGAATCACAGCTCTTTACGCTAACTCTAATGTTTGTTTGTCTGTGACTTTAATTGCAGAGAACAACATTACCAGAAAGGACTGCATTTTGGCAGACGCACTCCACAGCGAACCATGGTGCTCAGTCTTCTACAGAAATAAGAGCATGTCCAGGCAACCCCTCGCTTCCTCAAGCTTCCGTTTTTAGAAGCCCTACAAAAAGACGGTTCCAACTGCACTGCAAAGCACAGGGAGAATCATAATTTCCTTGATTATTTTACGAGGTACACTGGGAACAGATATATAACCCAGCAGTCAGTGCAGGGTGGTTCCCCTCCCACCCCATCCCCATATGCAGTGCTCCCAGCACTGCAGGCACATTGGGTCTGAGAGAGCTCCTGGAGCCATCACTGTTAGCTGGGTACCACAAACTTACAGCTGCCAGCAAACTGCAGCCTGAGCATGGCCAAACTGCTTTACAATGTGTATTGGTGCCACATGGGATCGGTAAATGAAAGGAAGAGAACGAGACCACAGGGAGACATTCACAGCAGCTATTGCATAACGTGAAATACTGTTTTCTGCAGCAATGTTAAGATGAAGTGGTGTAATTTGATGTTTGTGCCTACTCCCCAGCACTACTGAGAAAATAAGATTTGTCATACTTAATAGTGACATATACATGAACTTTAACTCTGAAGCTCATAACTGTGTGTTTACACCAAGAAACTTAAAATGACTTTCAGCTACATAGTGATTATGTATTGCACAACTACACATTGATCTCACATGCAATCATACCATGAGCTCAATAGGCTTCCTGTTAAAGTAGAAGTGTTCTCATCCATCAAACCAAAACACCAGTGATCCCTGTGTTACAGGGAGATAGAAGTACTGAGCGTTTACTATGGACTGCAAATGTTTTCGCCTAATATAATTGAATTGAGAGTAAACGCAATATGTTTTTCAGAGCCAACAAGATCAATCTGCATAAGATTTCATCATTATGACTGTATTCATCAATACAAATGAAATAGTTTTAGAAAATTGATGAAGGAAGGACCCTGGCCCAAAAAAACTTCTTGCACATAATTTCAATTTCAACTAACTCCAATTTAGATTCCATTTAGAAGTTTTACAAAATCTGTTCTAATTCTAGAAGACTGTTTCTGCAAACTGACAGCATCAGCAAGTATTAATCAGCAGATTAAATGCTTTATTTTCTCACTTAGCAATTAAAATTTCAGAGGCAAATATTTAATCTTTTGACTAGGAATTGTCAACAGGCTTAACACAAAAACAGGGAATATCTTGGCAAACCTCCAGACAAAAACTGTGCTTTGAATGCTGTATTTTGAGCAGCAGCAAAGAAAGTACCTTGCACAGAGTCAGTACACACAGTGGAGCGTCAAGTGCTTAGCAATGCATTCATTCAGCTGGAGGGTGAAAGGATGGAGACAGGAAGGAGGCTTCACCACCTCTGGATGCGCCAAAATTTGATGAAACCAAATGGAATCAAATGAAGTAAAGTTTGTATTATGTTTGTGGAACAATGTATGGGGGGAAAAAAAAAAAAAAAAAAAAAAAAGCACTGAAATTGGTGGGTTAGACTTTCTTACAGCTGCTATAGAAGTATTTTTGGTTTCAAATTTTTAAATCAAAATTATTCTGCTAGTTTCCCCCCACAGGTTTTATACCACTGTTCCCCAAGCAGTGAACATGACCTCAATATGTGTGGCGATGCTCCAAGATGGGTGCTGTGATGGCCATTTGTGGTTCTCTTAAGACACGTGTTTTCCAAACTAAAAGTAGAGTTGTTCTCTGTGCAGTGGGAAAAAAAAAAAGTTCAGGGTCACTGTGAGACCATAAACATATCCAGAACTGGAGAGTGGTTACAAGACTTGCCGTACTTGAGCAGATGTGCTCAGTCTTCTTTTCTGAAGGCTAAACAGACCCAGTTCACTTGGCCTTTCTTCACAGGGGAGATGCTCCAGGCCCTTCACCATCTTTGTGGCCTTCCACTGGACTCTTTCCAAGAGATCCCTGTCTTTTTTGTACTGGAGAGCCCAGAACTGGACACAGTACTCCAGATGAGGCCTTACCAGGGCAGAGTAGAGGGGGAGGATCACCTCCCTCAACCTGCTGGCCACGCTTTTTTTTAATGCACTCCAGAATGCCATTGGCTTTCTTGGCCAAGAGGGCACACTGATCATCGAGTCACTCTCTGAGCGCTCTCTGGGTGACATGTCATTGCTGCTGCACCTCTCCATCTGGAAGGGTACCTAGCATGGAACAGAGGACTGCTATTATTGCAGGCCTTCCCTACTCAGTAAACAGACACTCTATTCCTAATGTTGTAAAACCGGAAACACTTATGCTGCATAGAAGGAAGAGGAAACACTTACTGGCAAATATTTTAACAGCTTATCATACTATCTTCTTGGAGTGTGCAAACATGGCTAGCCAATGTCACTAACAACTTGGATTATCTTTCAAAAATACATTCAAACAGATTCATTAAGTTGGCCAGATGAAAATATATAACCCAGGATAAACATAAGAAAAGCAGTTCATGGTTTCATAAATGGAACCCCAGCACCCACACTATCACTGCCAGCTCATCCCCAGAGATAAAAAGGAGTGGGAGAGGAGCTCATAGTAAAAGAACTAGCCCAACTTTCCTGGCCATGGATAAATACATATCAGCTGTATCAAATTTTGGGCATGTGGAAGTAATATTTTTTTTAAATTTGTGCAACAAGTCTTGCAAAAAGTTGCACATTAGCAAACAGGCATGTTCTTTTTCACAGTTTAATTGATGGGTTCTTGCCATCGAAATCAGAACAGGTTAATCTGAAGCAGTATGCCAAAAACTACAGAAGTAGTACTACAGAAGAATTCATACAAAGTACCAGGCTTTACATTACATATGATGCACATGTGGAAAGCTACTGGGAAAATACCAATCTGTGACAACTACTAAAAAGGTACCGTGAAAATAGGGTGAACTGCAGCATATATTTTCACAATACTGCCATTCCACATCTTCGATAATATAACTAAATTAAACTGCTTATGCAAAATATTTTGGTTGTGCTTCCATTTACTAAGTCTGGGAGGCATTAAAGTGTTAACCTTACAGTAAGCCAATGAGTTCAGTAGAAATGTCACTGACACAGCAGACAGAATTTTTCTCTTTAGCTTTGCCAGGACTACTTTTATCTGTACAGAGAGGAAAGGAGATATTTATGTTAATAAATCTCTGCCTGGGGGTTTTAATCTTAGTTTAGTGGTTCTCACCAAAGCAAACAAGCAAAATCCCAAACAAAGTCATCCACACTTTTATGTACTGTACATAAATACTAATATGCATATGCCATTTTTTGGTCATTCAAAGAAGAAACATAAATTTCTTAGATTCCTTATCAAATAATTAACTTCACGTTCAAGTCCAGATACTGCCCAGTTATCATACCACGTTCCACTAGTTAATTGCCTTTAATTAATTAGTTAAAACATATTTAACCACCTCCACTTTCAAGATTCAATTCTGCAGTTCTTGCTTAAAGGGAACATCAGACGGTTTTTGAAAGTACTATGTACTATTGTAGTGGTTTACAGTCACTTGGTAATATTTGGGCTTAGAAGCCTGTCCTCCCAAGTGTTAAATAAATAGATAAATGAAACAGAAGACAAACACCTGATCCAGGGCAACAGAGAGAAGAAAGTATGCTTTGTCATCTGCTTCTGCATTCTTTGACCCGTTTCTTATGCATTCTTCATTCATTTGCCGTCAATATTACATGAACACAAGCTGGACAACAAGTAGATTCAATGTAAATGATGTAATTCAAGAGAATATCACTAGCGGACCTTCTTTTCTCCTTTTACAGAAAAAGCTGTGCTGAAGAGAGATCAATATACTGAAAAACTGTGGGAGATTTAATCCACTCATCCAGTTATTTTACAGGGATAGGTGATTTATAATTTTTTTTAATCAACCCTTATAAATAAACATAATTATACTGAGAGATTCAAAGTCTTCCTAGCAGCAGAAGTACGATTAGAAATAGATCTATCATTTAAAGATTAAAAAATACTTTCATAAATATTTTTCAAATTGCAGGACTTTCATAGCTGCGGAGGACAGCCTTGCAGATGCATAGGACCTGAAAGAGCTCTTAACATATGGATAAATTAAATGTTTAAAATATTTTGAAGCTTTTCAGGAACCAAAACCATCTACTTTCAGCACTTAGTAAGAATTGAAGAAGTATTGGAATTTCAAGACACAACACAGAATCCAGACTACTGCAGGAATATTGCTAATTTAAGCTTTGATTTCCAGAACAAGCTACACTATTTTGCTGATACCTGGGACAAGAAAAATCCCTATAGTAACATCTTGGTAATCAAATCAACAAGATAGCTGATGTTGGTATTGGTACTTAATAGTACACCATAGCTTGTTTACAATAAAAATATAAGAGAAAGATGGATTTAATGAGATAAAAATTTTTCAATACTGCTCAACCCAAAATGTTTGCACAAAAGCCTTGAATTTGCAAAACATTTCAATGCTTCTATAACATCTTTAAGAGAACGTGTTGCAAAAAAATTGAAGTAGCAAAAATATGACCCAGGCTTCCCAGCCATCACAAACCACAGTTACCTATCCTGCCCATCCAAATTGGATTTGAAGGTCCGCTACTATGAGAGAATAGCAGAGACTGTGGAAATACCAGTAACATGCTTTAAAATCATGGAAATAGTGATATTGTTCCAACACCCAGAAATGCATGAGGTGATTGATGATGCTTTATGTTGCTGGCCAGCTATTTCCGTGAGGCAGGAAAGAAGGGATTTAAAAAACAAAACCCCCAAACCTCCTGTGATTAGGTAATCGTGTCACGGCTGGCAAATTATGAAAAGTAAATGCTTCAAGCCACAAACAGCAGTGAGTTCCTGAGCAATTCAGAATGTGAAATACGTTGTACATTTCCACAGAAAACAAACTGAATATGAAAAAGGGGAAAGCAATTTCTATGGCTAGATGGACAGATTCCTCCCCTTCTCTTCCTCCCTCCCCCCTCCCCTATCATATGTAAGTTAATCTTTCTTTAGCTGTGCTTTGCAAGGCTTCTATAGAAGCATTTTTTGAGTTTCAAACACACCTTTCTGGGAAAGATTTGTAGAAGTAGAAGTAGAAGGACAACAGAGACCAGTGTTGCTGATCCCACTATCTGGGAGAGACATTTGCACAAGCAGCACCTACTAAATCAGGTAAGAGAAGACTAGACGTCTAGCTGTAGCTAAGTAGAGAGACAGAAGCTACTTTGGAGCCTAAGACCAGCCTGGACAAACACCTGTCAGAGGTGATGCAAACTCAGCAGCTGCTGTCCTGGGGCAGGCACGGGCTGCCCAGCTCTGATACCTCTGTCAGAATCTGCAATGTGATTTGTATGCAATAACTGCAGGTCCATCTAGAGCATTAAAAAAGTAATTTATTCAAGCCAATCTATTCACGGGAGTTCTCAAACATGCTTTTAAGTCAGATAAACAGAGAGCTGGAACTACACAGCTCTATTCTGCTGATGGTGGACATTATTTCTATATGTAGTAATTCTGAACTATGAACGTGAGTCTGCTATAAACATCACACACTCCTATCGATTGCATACCAGCCACAGGAGTATGTAAGCTGCAGAGCAACCATTCACTCAGAATTATTTTTACCAGCACCACAGTTCTGACAGCAGCGAGACAAGGCAGCAAGGCAGAATTTTTACTGAGGCCAGATCTCATCAACCCCACGTCAGTAGCATTGCTATGTTCAGTTAAAGTATTGTCCTCAGGTGCTTGTTGCAATGCCACTCAGCCAGCAAACTGTTTTAAAGCAAGTCGCATGCATGATTATACCATTACTCAAACAGATCATTATTAATACTCATGTGAACAGCTACGAATCCAGATACTGTTGTTACTGAGAATGAGAGTTGATTGTCTCCCAACAGGAGGTAAATCTATAATTGCAAGAATGTTTCAGAAGCTGGAAGCTCTTGTATTTTCAGGTGAGCCCCAGGACCCTTTGATTTCTGCTCCTGAAAATTGGCTTGCTCCTCCCTTTTCCTCCCACAGCCACAGGTGGTAGATATTAGGAGCACTGGCACTGATGCACTATCATACCTGTATTGCTCTCCTTAGAAAGAAACATCTCAGAGACATGGCACCATCATTAAGAGCTGCTGACTTCTGCTCAGAAACATGACCTCAGCTGCTCTCCTTCAGCTATATATAGATATTTCAAATATTAGTATACCATAAAATAGATTTGAACTCTTTTTTTTTTTAATTGTTGAGGTGATCTCTTTTCTATTCTACAGTCCAAAGCGAGAAGTTCTCAGTAATGTCCGTATAAAATCCTTTCATAGGGAATACTTAGAACACACGTGCTAGAGAACCAGAGCTGCACACATTTGCAGAACTGAGCCCAGGCTTCAGGCTCTTCAGATTCTGCTCCCCTGTGAGCTATCCTTCTCAATGCTGCTGGATTAGATTGCTCATTGACACTGACTAGTAAAAACAGAGGAGGGTAACACCAGAACAATCAGACAAACAGGAATAAAAGGCAATCAAATCCCTGGCTTATTATTATACTTCCATTCTAATTAAGTGCTAAAACCTTTCCAAAAGAGATTGTCTGTTAACATGATGTTTTACCCAGACTTTAAACTTGTACACCTGTCACTAATTAGCACCTAGTTCTACTGCCCAAAGTATTGTTTGTTTCCAGACCTAATACTTAGTAGGTGTTGTTACTTTTGACGATTACAGAAATCTTATTACAGGCGTTTGAAAATGAACTCAAAGAGTTAGCAGCTTGGTATTTAAGGTAGGAAATAATTAGTACTGTCTACTGCGATTCAGGATTACAAGAGACATGCTTCAGTGTTAGCAATTAGCCAAAGCATTTTGATGATGTTAAGGTTGATTTTTTCACAGTGAGAATTATCATCCATAAAAGGTCAGGGCTTTTTTTGCAAGATAGCATCATTTGATGTTCCTAAACAACTGAATTATTCTACACAAATAGGAAAGATTAATGGCAATTTTAAGGAGCATTTTCATTCACTATTTATTTTTTAAAGGAAAAAAAGGAGGAAATAAAGGAAAAGAAAATAAGGGTGTGACTTGGGTACTCCGAAGTATATATCTGTAGATTATTAGCTCCTAGAGATGCCTACTGACCTTAACATTGAGCTGCAGAATCAACGAGTTTGTTGAACCAGAACATTATTTTAATCATTGCTGACAAATTGGAACAAGTTCTTTTGAACTATTTTACATATAATACACCAGCCAAGAATTTTTCTTCACATTTAAGACTTCATAACATTGTGCTAGCACTTACAGAACGAGTTACACTTTTTTTTTTTTTTTTCCAATATTCTCCTGAAGTATTGCTTTATTTTGGGCCTCCGGGTAAATCTTAAAGGTCTTATAGGAATTCCTGCTCAGTGAAGTCCTGAAAATTCATTCTACACAGCTAAAAAGACCTTGAATCTCCTCCCATAACAATTATGCAAATTTAATGCAATTAAAGATATGAAACAATGAGAAAATCACTTAATTATGATTTATACCTGTGACACATAAACACCCATAAATAATGGATTTTAAGTTAAATTCCCCCCTGAAGACACTTCAGTATGAAAAATGCAGTCCAGCTTCTATGAAATAACCCATAGAGCATTTGAATTTTGAATTCTTTGATGGAGTTTTTCAGTGGCTCTGAAGGGATGCATCCCTTTAGTCACAAAACTAAACTGATGTCTTCACATGGTTATCTACCACCCAAGAATGCCAAGAGAACGAGCAGATATCTGCTATTTTAGGCAACTTAATCTCACATTTACAGCGCAAACACGTTTTCCTCCGTGCAGCATTTTCTGAGACAGCCGCACGCTGTGAGGCAGACCTTCTCCCAGACTTCACCACAGGTAAAGCCCATTGGATGGCACAAGCATTTTGTTCTTCAAGCATTTCAGCAGTGCCAGCAAAAGAAAGGATCAAAAGCAAGCTCTGGTTGCTTTCTATTAACGAAACAGATACTCCAAGTATTAATGGCATCAAGTATTACACAGAGCCATATGAACTATGAAGTAAAAAGAACTGCAAGTAAAGCTCTCGTTTTGCCAGTTTAGTTCAAGAAACTAGTAGTATGTTTTTTAAATGCTATTGAAATATACTCTAATTCAAGTTCCTGAAAACAATCTTGAATTCATTTTTTGCTGAAATAATGTGAAATTTTCAGCCTTCAAACTTTTTGAATAAATTTTTCTCCTCACAAATAAAAAATGCTAGCTATATAACATTATATTTGCTATATAATAGCTGTTCTATGACAAGGATAAATCTGAAAAGCAGAACTTCAAATTCCAGGATTTCTATGAACCACAGCATGAAGAATATCCTTCTCCCTTTTTATATTAATTCACTGCACAAACTTTAACGTAGTGGATCACCCAGTGGGCAACTACTTGATAAAAGATACAGAAGTATGTGGCTAATTTCTATCTAAGGCTTGTTACAAAACAGACAAAAGCACTGAGTGCACCTATTCCTGAAGCGCCTTTGGAGTAATTTGCTGTGTTCATGCTCCAGGGTCAGGAATTCACCTCTGTGTGATTCAGAGAGACTATTTCTTGGCTTCCTACACACCTGTTGTAGCTTTGGGCCATTAGATCAGATCTGTTTTCTCTTCATTTCTTCCCTCAATTAAGCTAATAGCAAGTTCTGCTTAGAACTGCTGGCACAAGGTGCAGTTATGACAACAAAGCAGTTTAAGGAAGTTATTGTAGCTATAATGTATGTGGATAGCAAATCAGTTCTCACAAATCAGAGTGCCCATCAATCACAAGTATTTCTAGTTTGCCTACAGTAATTACCATTTTGTTCTTACAGTGATTTTTTCCCAAATATAAGATTTTGTTACTGGTTTTCAAATGATTATCATTGGGGATTTGCATGCATTTTTTCCTTGCTTTACTATATGGAAATAACAAGCACTGAAAGTATGAGAAGGAATAACTACTGGAAAGAACAACCATAAAGCCACAGTAGCTTTTGCTGTCTGGTTTAAATAACAACTGAAGTATTCTGTCCCCAGAAAAAATCATTTTCAAAAGCCAATTTATACATTCTTACTTGCATATAGGCACATAGCATTTCCATTCTTGAATTCCTTGACTGAGGGTAGTAGCCACAGAAATTATCTAGAGGACAAAAGGCTTCTGACTCTAAGTTACCCATTTCACACCAACCACACCACTCCACAACCACAGACTGCTCCCAGCTGCCCCTCTCCTACTGCAGCAAGCAGAGTAGGCAACGTTTGTCAGGCCACTGTGGAGATAACTGAACCACATCCAAACCATAAATGAAGTCCTTGTGATAGAAAACCACAGGAATTGCTCAGGGCTTTCGCCTTTCGTCAGTACAATGCTGTGTGCTGCAAGATGGGCTGTGGCCTTCCTGCATCTCTCTCTCAGTGCAACTCTGCACATCCCAGCCCTTGGATGGCTACTATTCTTCACTTCATACTGAGTTTACATCTGTATGAGGAATACTTTTAATACAAGATGTTGCAACACCTTAATTAAAATTGTTCATAATGTGTTTAATAAAGTTTTTAAAATGGTAGTCATTTCTTTTTAATTAGACTGTTATACAGTTTTCCCAATTAACATCATTTTTTATTTAGTTAAATAATGAGTAAAATTTGTGAAGTCTATATGCAGTTTTGCTTGACTGAACCTTGTTTAAAGCATTCAAACAAGTAAGGTAAACAAACAACAAAACATAACAAAAAACAAATTTTGTTTACGTTATTTCAGTTATAAATACATTATGAATACAGTTCTAAATGGGCACCAGTTACTCTTAGACATCAGGAAGAAATTCTCTACTGTGAGGGTGTGCAGACACTGGAACAGGTTGCCCAGTGAGGTTGTGGATACCCCCTCCCTGGAAGCATTCAAGGTCAGGTTGGATAGGGCTGTGAGAACCCTGGTCTAGAAGGAGGTGTCCCTGCCTACAGCAGGGGGCTGGAATGAGATGATCTTAAAGGTCCCTTCCAACCCAAACTGTTCTACAATTCTAACAGCGTAGCAAAGCAGAAACAACATTAGTTTTCCCTCTAAGTTCATTCAGAATACTTCTTATGAAGTCCAATACTCCAGTTAGCTTTTCTTCACTAAAACATCATGCAATCCCCTAAAACTATTTACCTTATAGTTTCACCCTTTGGAATAGAATTCTTGGACAGTTTCCTCAAATGAGGGAAAAATGTTTATCACATCTTTGAAAATAGATCAGACCAGAACCTGTTTTTTATAAGGTTATAAGAACCTGTGTTTTATAACACATAGTGTAAGATAAGTAGATTGTTAGCCTCTTCAGAACTATGTGCATGAAACCACCGACATTCCTTCAGATAAACAAGCAAAAGGGAAAATATGTTTATTAGCAGAGCCTGAAATTCAACGCAAAGCCTATCATTGATCTAGCTGCATGTTTGTAAAATATTTATGTAAACATGCATTGTAAAACAATCATCTTGCAAGAATTATGTTTTTAGAAGATTTTCTATACAATATCTGAATGTTTCAGTTCTTCTTTTGTTACAGATTCAGTAAGCTGCATCTTTCAATCTGCTGTAAGTCATCTAAAGAAGCCAATATCTGGATTCTACGACACGGAAGAAATTCCTGTTTACTGCTACTCTATTTTCTCTCAAAAATCCACAGCAGTCTCTTGGATCTCTGCTAATGGACTGAGCTCTCCAACATGGGACAGAAAACAGACTGTCCTTTGACACCTATGGTAGATTCATCTTTTACAATAAGTTTATTGAGAAGAAGTTGCCTATTCATTCTATGGCAAGATTATTCCATTGCTCTTCGACATTAGACGTGTAAAACAAACCAACTAACAACATAGAACTTATAGAAAGGCACTTGTTCCAAAAACTAATAATCACTTCTAATTAAAGAAGAAGTTAGGAACCTTACAGGAACTCTTGCTATGTTCTATAAGTCTTTTACATTCTCCAGTAGCTTTTCAGCAACAGGACATATATGTACTCATATATATATATATATACACACACACATGGGATTAGATATCTAGGATACGTATGTACGCACACATAATAGAAAGAAATATAAGGTAGGTGATCAAAGGGCTACCCCAATTCAGTCTGTGTGTATGCACAAGACTAGGGATGCTGCTGTCAGTAAATGCATGCACCACACTCACTCAAAGCAGACCTGTAGATGAGGTGCCCAGAGCTCAGCTGTACTGTGTGCAGTTATACACATGCATGTGTACTCTGTAGGACACCCTCCACAACAAATATCGTGTGGTTTGGTTTTGTTCTATTTCTCCCCTAGGGTTAACTGTAATAGCTCTATATTTAATATCTTTGCGATCTCAAGAACAATGCAGAGAACTCTGCATCCAAAGGAACGTGGTTCAGACCAACCGGATGTGAAGACTGCCTGCCTCCCTCCCTGCCTTTGTTTCATACTCTGAAAATTCTTTTTTTTTCCTGGGAAGGGACCAGACACAAACTCAAACCTCAGAACAATCTATGTACAAGAACAAAGGGAAATGACTGTAACATAACCCTCAAAAAACATTTTGTTAATGTTGTAGTACAACTGAGAATTTCATTTCAAGGTGATGTGATCAGCGAGGACATCACGCAGCAAAGGTGTTACAGTAATTGCCACAATTCCCTCTGCTCTTCAAATCTGAGGCCTTTTCAAGACATTTGCAGTTTGGCTCAAACTCTCACCTCTGTCCTGCAGCAATCACCATTAAATTAATAACCTTCCAGGTCTTTAGGCCAGCTCTTGTTGTGACTGCTGCTAAGTACATGTATCTGAGGGATTCTTCATAGCTCTGTGCTACAACACATTCTAATTGCTGCTGCTCTGCATCAGAATGTACGAGACCAGAGCCTTTTCAGCACCCCAGCTCTGAGCGGCCTGGTAGCCAATTGCGTTTTCAATTCTGTAATGCTAGAACCCTGACCACTTCTTCAGGAAAGAGAAGCTAATTCTGTCTCCTTGATAAAGGAGCCATCCCAGCTGCATGCCTGGTGCAGATCTTCAAAGACATGTGACGTGTCTCCCTTGGTAGGCTATTGCAGTGCTGTGCTGTTGTTCCTCAGAGCTTTTCCAGATGTCTAATAAACCCCTCTTACTGCTACTTATGCACCCTGCTCATTAAGTGTGTCACAAAGAGAGACGAATTTCGTTCTTCTTACCTTTCACTTCTCTGAAAACATTAACAACAAAAAGATACTGTTAGCTTCAGACAAATTCGTCTTCAACTCCTGCAGCCTGTTCTCACAGGACATTTGTTAGAGGTGTTGGTTCTCATGCATAATCCCTATTGACCTGTGTTTAGTCCTTGCCTTGTACACCCATAGGAGACACAGACCCCATCTGAGGTATTATATCCTCCGCAGGGAGGTGGTGGAGTCACTGACCCTGAAGGTGTTCAAGGAAAGTTTAGATGTTGTGTTGAGGGACGTGGTCTAGTGAGAACTATTGGTGATGGGTGGATGGTTGGACTGGATGATCTTGTAGGTCTTTTCCAACCTTGATGATTCTGCGATTATCAGATCAGAAACATCTGGATTAATAATAATTATTAAATAATATTTCTGATCAGTATGCCCACACCAAATACCTCTTCAACACTGTCTTCTCACTCAAATCTTCAGTCAAGTTGAAAACATTCAAATTAAACAGCCTAATGACATAGAATAAGGTAATGAAATAGCTCCCAGGAATGAAGCTCTGCTCAGCAGTGTGACCTTAGCTCTGGCACAAAGGACATGGCAGGAAGGCAGATGGGGCAGAGCATGCCAGGAAACATGAACTCAGTTGAAAGTCAGGATTACAAATACATTTTTAAAGAAAAATTAATAAATAGATATCTTTTATTCTCTTTATTGGGAGAAAGAGAGCAGAAGTTCACTGGGAAAGCTGGAGCACACTTGGCAATTTGCCCAAAAGTAATACAGAAAGAGTCAATAAAAAAGTATGGCATCACACTTAATGTTTGAAGAGGTCTTAATTAAGAAGCACAAGAAGTGCTATAAAGAAAAATCTCCCTTACACCAACTTCTGTAAGATGACTAAGCTGCTGAAGAGAACAGAGGACCCTGTAGATAGAGCAAAACATGCCCTATGGACATATCCATCCATGCAGCTGAAGCAGAGCAAATAGCAAAAGGCTCACTCCCACAGTGGGTGCTTTGCACTATGCTGTTCTGAATGTCATGGAAATGATGGGAGGCATCTGGACTCTGACTCACAGCACAACATTAACACCACTGACACATCTCTGACCTTGGCAGGTCGTGTGCAGCTGGCTCTATTGTAGGCTAAAGCACCATAAATATTTTACCTGCAGTGTGTGTAGGCTTCTTTAATTTCTTCTATTGCCAAATTGAATTACAAATTAAATTGAAATATAAGACAGTTCTTCTTTTAACAAAAATGGTTCTTCCGGGACCAAAATCTGCGGGGTGAAATGACATTTTTAGCTAAACTTGGGGTGCTGCTTTATGCTGCAATGTGTTGTTCCAACTTCCACTAGTATTACATGTGTTCTGCTGTAATAACACTCTCACCAATCGCAGCAGGCAAATAGGCAGGAACCACATGGGACACGTTAAAATGCAAAACGTGCACTCTGAAGACCAGAAGGCTCAAGATCCTCACCACACGTGCCATCAAGCTCATTAATTCCACACCAAATTTAAGCTGATGAGTACAGATTGCTTTGCTACAACTTTAGCATAAACCATTCTGAAAGTCTTCTGAAAGCAAATCAAACCCAAATGTTAAGGCTCAGCTTTAACATACCGAAGGGCTTATACCTGATATGCCAACAATTACATCTGAGTCATCAGAAATTAAATTTTCACCCCAAGACATTTCTTGAACTGCGATCACACAAAAGGGAAGCGCATCAGCAAAGGTCATTTCAAAATTGCAGCACAGCTATCACACCTGTTTCCTGAAATTACTAATGAAAACAGCATTAAGGCACAGTTCTTTTGAGAAGTGGATATTTGGTGAATCAGTCAAGGTAAGGATTTCATGGTGACTGCAGGGCTCTCTTGCTGGCTATGGTTTGTCATTACTAAGCAATACACAGCAGTATATGAATTTCTCAAATCCTTATCCTTACTATTCACTCTCCTTCCCTGCTATACTAACTCCTTGGTGCTATTGAGTCAACTGTGCATGGCAAGAGCATGACCTGATAGAAACTATGTCCAGATCTTAAGTGTGTCTGCCCAAGGCTACTGCAACTGCAGAGCTGATGCGAGGACAGAGAAGCTGTATCACAAAGTGCAGCACCACCCTCAGACCCCGTTTAACGTCAAACCACAGCAAGACATCGGCATCGTTAACGAGGATGCATCCTCTACTTCTGCCTTGCAGCACTGTGAACTAGGAATGCATAGCTGGAACAACATGTAATAGAAATATCCTTCTCCTTTGTTTTAGGAATATTGGGTAATTCCATAGATAGGGATGTTTATTTCTGACTTTCAAGATCATTCTAATTAAAGTACAGAAAATAGGTTTCAAGTCTCTGTTTATACAGCACAAAGTCTCAGCTGTGATGGAAGAGTACAAGATGTGAGATAGAGAACAGGCTTTGAACCAGTTCAAAAATGATCTACCTTTGTTGTGGAGAATGTTGGTATACCGACTGAATGCTTTTAACATCAGCTTAGCCTGAGTTTTCCTTCACAAATGATTTTTCTCAACAGCACCTGGTATTATCTTCCAGATTCTTGACTGAACTCAGAATTTCACTATGCAGCACTTGGTTTGGTGTCTCCATGTCACTGCATTTATGAATCCACTTACACAAGCATGCTACTACTATCTACTAGCCCATTCCTAGCATTATCATCTCTTAAAACTTGAGCTATGTATTTTTGATTGTTAATCCAAGATAACAGTTCTTTAAGCAGTGGCAATGATCCATAGGATTAACAGGGTCTCATTAGGTTCATGAAGGAGGACAAGCACAGGAGATCATTTATAAATTCATCAGGCAGAGAATATTGTGAGCACATTTCCAGCACTGCTGATTGGACTGAGAAAATCGCCAGAAGGAAATAAAGCCGACAGAAAAGATCAATCATTAATTAATGGTAAATGAGGTGGGGTTTAATTTTCAATTGTTTCCTTAACAGCAACATCTCATAGTCTTCAAAACATTATAAAATTGTTACCGTTTATTTGTTGGCAACACTCAGTCCTAACGTGGATTAAGAAATAATTATTGAAGACATTATACAAGCAGAAACAATCATACCGTGAACTGAGGGATGAGGCAAAAAAGGGTTTGGGATAGGAGGATGGAAGCCAGGAAAACATTTGCAGGAGTCTGAGAAGATCCAGGTTTCTTGTTCTCTGCCCGTCCTCTCAGTGGTAACAGCACAGGAAAGGAAGGAAAAAGGGGGAGAGGCAAAGAGCCCAAGGAAACAAAAAGGAAACAGGAGGAAGGGAACACTTGGATCCTGTGTATTGTAACATGTTAACTGCAGCTTCTGGATGCCTGTTAGCACAGCTCTGCTTAGGCACAAGAGCCACAGCTTTGTTTTTTGTTTTAAGGCATCCGCAACATAAGGCACTCATAGGATGGTTTTGAACATCCCATAGACTAAAAAAGCAGCTGTGTGTGTCAGTGCAACATTAGGTCACAGCTAATAAACACCGCGCTCAGCTAGCACAGTCTCAGCACTGTATCAGGGCACTGGGAATGCAAATCCATTCCTCTCAGAGGACAGAGCAAACACAAACTTCCTGCAGAGCGAAATCCAGTGTGGCCACCCTCCACATCCCAGCACATCCTATCCTCTCCCTTTCTCTCAGGGTCAGGTTTGAGCTTTGGAGAAAACTGCAGTCCCAAGATGCTGTCACAGGCTCCTTGTTCCCTATGCTTCTCCCTCTTACTCCCTTTACGACTCCCAAAAACCGCGTGCAGCCTAAAAGCAATTTTTAAACCTTTTTTTTTTTTTTAAGTGTTTTGTAGCCTTAAAATGTTTGAATCCAGTATTATTCTACTATAATGATATGAAAATGATCGTGCAGATGCTGCTCTTCCCAATTCCATATTGTGTTTGCTTTCATTCACCACACTAATGCCCCAAGAACAGCTAAACCCTGTCCCTAAGGTGACACCATCCATGATTTCACACATAAACAGTTCTCTTACTTCTCCCAGGGAAGAAAACATAGTCCTGTTTGTATGATTCACAGAAGGGGGTAATAGGAACTTTGCACATTTATGCTGTGAGCAGCCTCTGTAAAGAGGACAAATGATGACAAGACTGCTGCTTCAGAGCACTGCTGCCTTCCGCAGAGAAATGAATAGGGGCCAGCAGGGACTTCCCACTTTACTCCAGTGCATTCTGGGAAAGGGACTTCTTCCTCACACTCATTTTAGGTTAACACATGAGGAAAGTAGTTTTTAAACAGGAAAGAAAAGGCAGAATGAGTCTAAAGGCCGTTCCCCAGTAGCGGTAGCTTGTAATATCTTACTTGAGCTTATCTGTCCTACAGCAGCACTCTTCAAAACTAATAGAGATGTTTGCAAACACAACCAGATTCAAGAAAAAGGTTAAGCATTGAAATATCAGAAGCAGCTTTTTTGAAAAAGGTGTCACCAATCCAAGTAAGGGCTGCTATTTACACAGAGCGATGCAGCAGCTAACGCTGAACCTTTCAAGAAGCATGCCTGGGAGAAATCTTATTCAGTTCCCATCTTCATATCTTAATGGAACCTTTAAAAACATAATCATGCAATAATTAGTGTTCACACTGTTAGTTTAAGATTCATGACAAAGATCAGCTAATGAAGGAAATCTAGAAACAAGATGTAATCTGCATTTTGATAAAATCATATTTGTTTCTTTTTCCTGGTCTCTTTTCAGCAAGTCACAAATATACACGACTTACAAAAAATCACCGAATTTCTTCAGTTTAATTCCAATTTTTCTTTTTTAACTCCCCTGCTTGATTTTCTGTAGGGCAGACCTATTCAAAAGCAAGACATTTTATTCCACTTTTTCATGCATTCAGTAATATACTTGCTTGCACAGTACCATTATCCCTCTGACTTGAGCAACCAGCACTAGCTCAGGTCACTTCCCTCTGTGCCCATAGAGTGAAGACACTTGTGGGATCAAACTTCCTCTTTCCCTGAAAAAAAACTGAACCAAACTTCATGAGGCTGTGCTGCCTTTAAAGCAAGGGCGAGACTTAATAGAGCTTCCCCATTTGCAAGCACAGGCACCTGTCCCATAGGTCACATGGACTTGAGATCCTTCTTGCCATGCAGGAATCCCCAGACACTCTGACATCTCTCCTGAGTTTCTCTACACACATTTCAAAAGCAAAGTCTTTAGCTTCACAGTGCAAATAACTAAGTAACCTTAAATATGCCTTAGTCTGGAGAAGGGATATATATCCTTTTGATTTGGTGAAAAGCCCCATAGTTTCATAAAGAATCAATCATCCCTCAGTGGTCTGACTAAAAGCACTAGTGCACAGATCAATGTAATATGTGGTCTGTTCAGAAGACACAAAGATAGGAATGTGGCTCTGAACATGAAGAGCAAGATTCATGGGCTGGCCTGATCCAGAATGTTTTGGTGCTGACTATTAGGCAATTTACACGTGTGAGGGAAGCGGACAGCCCTGGTGTCAAAGAATTACCTACATACCAAAAATACTCGTGACAACATTTCTTATTTCCAGACACACACACAAAATACACTTTGTTACATTAGTACAAGCTATTAACCTTAGCATATTTTCTTGTAGCATATTTTCTTGTAATCATTAAAAAACAATGTTAACATACCACCTGTGCCACAAAGATCTACTTCTCATGGATTAAGGTTGCCTTTGAATGGATACACAGACCAATACCCTGCCAATATCTGAGCGTGTTTTACTCCCTTTCCAGAAGGGCTACCAGTTTAAACATTCAGAACACACTACAACATAACCTATTGCAACCAGCAGATAGGGAGATGGACTGCAGAAGCATTTTACCTGTGAAAGACTGCAGTTTTGTGCCAACCTGTTGGGCACCTGTCATGGGCATTTGACTTTTCTGGATGAAGAGTGGAAACATCACTTCCTTCTACAGAACTGATACTGAGAGGGTTGAAACCACTTAGTCCAGAAAGCTTACAGGTCAGTTCAGATGGGAACTGTCACCTGAGGCAGGACCAACATGCAACCCACAGGACCAGCTTTCCTGTAAAATGCTACATAGTGGCCATTTGCTCAAAGTGATGCTGCCTTAAAGTTCTTCAAAGAAATTCCAGTGAGTGGAAAGCTTACTGAAAAAAAAAAAAAACTCTAGCTGCTTCAAGAGAGAAAAAAATGTCACCTTCTGCATGTCTCGAGCTTTAAATACGCACTTTTGTGACTGCTGCACTTTTCATACTCTGAAACACTGAGAGCAGTTTGCTCTCCATAAAATTCCAGACAACGGCACCTGATGGAAGCCTCACAGCTTGCTAAATTCATGCTTTCTATGATTAGACTCCCTGAGCGTTTAAGGTGAAGCTACTTTTTCTAAGGAAAAAAGAAAAATGTATATCAGAAGATGGTTAAAATTGTGCTATTCGCATGGGAGCACAGAGAAGAAAGGATCACGTATAGCAAGGTCATGGTTATTGTTGCAGCACCCTGCTAATTTTATACTCTTTCAGATATCACAAGAGACATTTGACACGTATGGCATTTTGCTTATAAGAAAATAATGAAAAGATATAGTCTTTATCAAAACAATTTACCTGTTACTATCACTTTGGAGACCAACAAGGTCTCTGAGCTAGACCTCACGACATGCTTGTTGGTAGTGCACATTATTATTACATTTAAGGGGATACGGGGATATTCTTTTTCCCTGTATATTGCCCCCACTATGCCACAATGTAGCCGAATCTGTTTGTCAGCTACAAGGAGAATTACTGGGGTCACTGGCATTTGCTGTTTGCGTGCTTCACAAGCAGAACATCAGACTACTGCTTCGGTGATTTTCTTTTGTCACCCAGAGCCCCTTGTGCGTGTTTATTCCAATAAAAGTTAAAAAAAAAACAACAAGTCCGTGATGAAAGTAAACAGCACTTACTATTTTCTGTAGCAAAGCCGGAGCAATTAGAAGAATGAAACTGTCATAAATCAAAATGTTTAGAAAGAGCAAAGCAGCAGCTGGGGAAATACGCATATGCTCACAGACAAAAATTCAATTCCAAATACAAAAATGTTGTTTTTCAGTGAGTGAGAAATACACTGGTTACATTGAATTGATCAGCAGCCTGATCTGAAAGGAGTTTTGTGCAAACCCGTGGTACTGAAGATGTTGAAATAAAAGTACAAGGGAGAGAATACATTTTGCTTAGTTACACTGAGACACTTTTGTAACAGAAAGTGCTTTTGCAAATGAGCCTTAGGACTCAGAGTGAGAAGACACTAAGGAGGAACATTCTAATTAGATCTTTTTTTTTCTGGTCAAGGAAAACAGTGATCTTTATTTCTTCCTATTTTATAGGCTTGTGTCAGGACAAATATTCTGTCAGATGTTGCTCAAAGTAGAAAAGGGGTTAAAGAGCAAGCCCCCACTGTTCATGGCCTTTTGTTTAGCCAAAGCCCTGAACAGCTCTAAGATGAGCAGTGAGACAGGCCATTACAATGTATTGCTTGTACGGTCTCGTTGTGCTAAAAACTGCGCTGAAGATTATGCGAAAGCTACAAAATATCTCTTTCAGCATACATAGTTTCAGCTTTGGGTTATTGTTATTAAGCCCTCAAGCTTTGTGCTATCTGACAGAACTACGCTTACCACCACCTTTTGCCATATGTATTCCATATGTGCTTCGTAAGGCAGCATGTGTCGTATCCCAAGGACAAATCATACTCGCATGTATATGGAGATTTCAAATTCAATACCCTGCCCTGAAAACACAATTAAGGTAGCACTTAAAGGACAAGTATGTGTCATCATTTCAAGCTTCCTTTCAAGTGCACCCCCTAATTATTTTTTCTTCAGAGAAGCAGAGGGAAAAAAAAAAATCTCAGATGGATCAATGTAAATTTGCTTTTTCAGCCAAAAGAGATTATAAAGCAGTTTTAAGCTATCAAATATTTCACCAATTGTATTTCAGTGATATAGTAAAGAAATCCATAACTTTCAATAGCAGAGAGCTCAAGACCACAGGAAGAAAGAGGAGCGGTGTCAAAAAGAGATAACGCTTTGTTTCACTTACAAAACATGCTCAAAGGTCAAACTAGACAATGTTCCTCCAAACACTTTGGCTTGCCCTTGTTAGATCACCCTGGGTGTGCTGAGTTCACACTCAATCCCACAAATCAAAATAAAAATTTTAAAGTATCTGCATACACACAGTTGGAAAATTATGTTAGTTACTGTCATCGTAGTGATCCATCACATCATAGTAGGACTATAATTTCAAAATAGCTGAAGAGATTAGAAAAGCATTAAGAATTTCCTTGGGTAACAAGCAAATTGTGGCATCATAAGTTGTATTTGCAGTCCTGAGTCATGAAAGACCCATTCTGTCAGTACCTCAAAATTAATATTTTAAGGGGGTGACACAGGTGTCTCAAATGTGATTACACTTCCTACTCACTTGCCATTTTAATTCTTTCAGAGACTATTCAGATGAGTGTGTCCAAAATTAAATTTATAGAAAAAGTTGGGAATTGGATGGGAATCTTTTCTTCAGTTCATAGCTTGTTATTTCTGACGTTCACAGATAGCAAGGAGAAAGAGAAAAAACTCTTTTGAAAAGAACTTAATTTTTTTCTGTTCCATTGAAGCCATTCTTAAAACAGTTGTGGATTTATTTATTTATTTTTGCATGAAAGAAGTTTTCCTAATTCGTGATTCAACTTCTCTAACTTTAGTACAACAAATCCAACATTATGCATTGTTAACATAGTAATTACACTTTCCACTCCATAAACCAGTCTGTCGTCATCTCAAGATCTGTGCCATCTGGAAAGCCAGCTGACAGCACAGTCACCTGGGATCCAGTAGGAAGTGGAGCTTCAATTGTGCATCTTGCTTCCACTGCATTATATGAGCAAATGGATTTTGTGAAGCCATTCATAGTGCCTTGTATTGAAAACAAATTTCATCAATTAAAATGTAACCACGAACGTTCATTTATTTAAACCAAGAAATGAATTATTCATGAGCATTCTTTATTCCAGACACTTTTCGTCTCTTCTGTCTGTAACGATCAGAATTTGCCTCAAAGGAAAACATTATGCATTGTTATTCTTCTGGTATTCCTGATGGAAGGGAAGGTTTTCAAAAGGATCTCTCTAACTTCAGAGCAGAAGCTGCTTTTCTGATTGGAACAGGGCACACAGCATGTTTATATATTCTGGATTATTATGCTCTTCCTCAAGAACAGGTCAGGGAAATAATAGTATGCCCAAACTGTTACACTTCAGTTAAACCAGACTTTGGATTCACAAGACCCTTTGCAGACAAGGTTGCAGATACATCACCTTATGTACGTTCCACAGATTCTAGCTTTCTTCCAAGTACCCCAGAGACTCTAACAGCTACCTAAGCACAGCCATCCAGCAACAGACAACTGCTGCCCGGACCCTGAATTCCTGCTTCCTCCTGCATCCCAGTGAGTCAGAGACCTCAAACACCTCCCCAGCTTTACAATCTTCATGGCAATAGGGTTTAATTCTTCGTTATTAACAAGTTTATAATCCTTCTGCAAGTCAGTTTGACATTTTTGTATTATTTTTAATAAATACATGAAAGATTATAATAACGTACTTCCCAGTAGGATAAATCAATTAGTAACTAAAAATACAAACTCACATTTAGAATTTGTCAACTGATGCCAATGAGGTCTCTGTGGAACCCACATGCTCTGCAGAATCAGCTGTTGTTATGCATGCTCTAATAAAATAACTTGTTTCTCTGTATGCGCTTAAGCTGATGCAGTAAGCTTTTTTTGTTCAGCCTCCTACTTAAAGCTCTTCATAAGACTGTCAGCAAGTTCCCCATGTGAATAGCTTTCAACCAGCAAATTCTGCTAAGTATGAAGCTTAAGCCTTAAGTCACCCCTAACTCCAAAAAACAAAACAAGCATAAGAAAAACAACGGAAAACAACCAAAAGCATAACTGATTTTGTACGTTGATGAGACTGTACCTAGTCCAGGAGATGGACAAGTAGAAGCTGGAGAACGTCTGCTGTGGCACAAACAATGCCACTGATACTTTGTACCTGATCTAGAGCGGATGGCAAGATCAGAGGGATCTCCTTTTTAATCACTGAAGTGACCTGAATACACTGGTAATGATCTTGGAGTCAAAGTAACTCTGTTCAAACCACAATCATTTCCTCCTATAACTTAAGTCACTGACTCTACTAAGTACAATCTGTACTTCTAAATCACTTACGCACAACAGGTCTTCCACCCAAACTGCTTTTCATATCAGTAAAACTACTCCAAGCTTTTCAAGTTCTACCACTAGACAACCAGTTCTCCCCAGCATTCAGAAAAAAATTGTGACCTCCTCCAGAAACTTGCAGAAGATCTCAGCTCAAACCGTGCAGCTCAGTTAAAAGCCAGGAACTATTGCTACAAGTTAAATATCCATCAAAGTGAGATTTCGGAACCGTGCACGTCAGTATCTCATTACAGCAGGAGCCCTTTACCGGCACAGGAAATATTAAACCAAGAGGAACACAAATGAATGAGCAGAGAAGTGCTTTGCACAGTCCTACCACCCAAAATAAACCAAGTTATGGTAATAAAAGCACAGTTTAATTTGAATCCTTGCAGCTTCATTAGGAGATTTGCAAGCACAGCAATATTTACTGGGGTGAAAGGCAAGTACTCCATCTCACCAGCAGTCCCATTTCAGGTCTCCCTTCTCTCCTACATAAACATATCCCAGGCTCTACAGGAGTCTGAAAGCAAGCTGATAACTGTAGAGTTCTCTGCCCAGTGTATCCACTACTGCCTTCTTTAGAGACAGCCATAGGAAACTGCATGGCCCTTGATTCCAAGGCTAGGTAGCATTTTACAAATAAATGGTCTCACATTTATGTTCCTTTATCTGAGATTTTTATTTGTTTAATAAATTAGCTATATTCAGAACAATAATTTTCAAACATCATGAGAAGAATTTTGAATAGGATTTTTGTTAAAACAAACAAACAAAGGCTGAACAAATTTCATCTAGTTTTGTATATCGACATAGAAAATCTAACCTGGCAGTCTTTATGGCAAAATTCCCAGGTGACTTTGGCAGAACCAGAGTTTAACTCAAAATGACAGAGTTAATTATTAGGATTCTATAAGCTTCTTCCACCTTTGGCTTCTTCTGGTTTCTTCCCACTATGTTAAAACACAAATATGGATTTTTGCAATATTCAAAGAAAGAATACTATTAACCTCGTCCAGAATACAGCTAAATTTGATCACAATCCTTCTCCAGTATAAGAAGGCGGGTATTCCAAGTACTTCACTGGCAGTGCTGCTCAGGTTTTAGAGACTATCTATTAGTAATAAAGGAGACAGCACAGTAATAAATGAACCACCAGAGAGTCAATTTTCAAAAGCCTTCCGGCAGTAGTCTGTACAATGGGGCAGAAAAAAGAAGAACTGGCACTTCTCCAAAGTCTGAAATTAGCTAATACTCTAAAAGTATTTTTGAAGAAGAAATTTCTCTTCTCTATATATTTTTGTATTTTATTTTGTACACATGCATGTATTCTTGGCCAGTGAGTGATACAGCTGACAAAAAGGACAGCATTCGGTGACCATACACAGGACTTGAGATAACACTGAAGAGGAGACAGTGACCAATGAAAGCAGGCTGACAGTATTATTATGTATTAGTCATCTTAATTTTTATTTCTTATTAACTTTTAACTCGTGTGTAGCAAAGCACAAAATAACATGGGATTCAGGCATTATAACTACTAACACTGCCTACTAACCAGCAGTTAAAGAGTTAAAAGAATTAAACACTAATTTTACAAAACTCAATATATACTCTAGAATGGTAAATAAGGGCTTTAATCCAGTCCATGCTTCTTGATAAAATCACTCTCTTCCCACAGGCCTGCTGCTGACACGCACATGTTGCAACCACTGAACAAGAGACAGACAAGGCGGGCAGCCATGACTTTCAGACATGGAGAAAACCATTGCAGAGTTGGATGCAGAGTTGTGGCTATCTCAGAGTCACAATACTGGAGGCAAATGCTGAAACAAGCTCCACATACATCAGTGAGAGACAGCAAATAGAGAAAACCTTATATAAAGTTTTAGAACGATAATTCATTTACTCCATGGACAAGTAAAGTGCTGAATAATCTTGAGAAGGCAATCCTTGCTCACTATAATTCACCCCACAGAAGACATAGGGATGGTAGAGGGGAGGGGAAGTAAAGTTGTTCATTCCCATAACACCACTCATAAGACCTGAACAGATTTTTCTAATGAAACAAAACCCCTTGGGGTCTGCTGAGGTCTCCCAGGAGAGCTGTGAGCCAAGGACTCCAAGTACAGTGAATCCAATTTTATGTGAGAGAACAGGCACAGGCCTGTGAAGTCAAACTTGTATCCACACAGAGCTTACACAAAGGCTCACAGAAACAACTTGCCCTCTTCCAGAGACATCACATAACTCTGCTTTGGTTCACTAATCCTTTTACAAACCACGCGCTTCCAAATGCAAACACAGTGAATGTTTTATGGATACTTTCAGCAGAGCTCCCTTAAATCACATAGTTCAAGACATTCTGCAGATTGCAAATTATTTGCATGTTGATTGACTAATCAGCTTCCTGAACAGAGCTCTCTGTATGTGATTACTCTCTTCAATGGAATTCAGCTTCACCAGTCTTCTCCATTTAAGTATATCTATACATTTAGCTAAACTGACAAAGACTCTCAAGATTTTTCTTTTGGAATAGCTGAGTTGTTTTCTTTCAATAAAGTTAAAAATAAAAGATTTTCCAAGATTAGTAAAAGATTTTATTTGATTGTATTTAAAATTAAACAGTCATATTTAGGCTGGCAGATCCAGCAACATTCACAGTTTGGAAAGCATCTGAAAGATTTTATTTAAGAGTGATTTTCCACTTCATGCTTGTTTCTGTTCAGAGTCCATTTCCAAGATCCACACACTTAGCTATTGTCAGAAAAGGAGCATAACTCCAGCAGTCATGTTCTCAGATGACCTTCTCTCTTTCTTAAAAAGCAATATCTTTGAAGATGTGGCAGATAAAACATTTGTCACTCTAAGTACAAAGAAAATGAAAGATTCCACTAGCTCTAGGCATCAGGAAATCCAAAAATAGCCGATGTTGAAGAGCTAAGCAGCTCTGAGAAATGTGCTCTTGCTGATTTATATAATGCTTCCTGCTGTTTATTAGGACTGTTCTGAAAGTTATGCCTCCTATTTTATTAAAGTGGTCCACAGTGTCAGAAGTAGATGTCAGTAGTATGGCTGTAGAGGTTGAACCTTCCCACCAATATTCCATTACATGTTGTTGCCGTGACAGATGACAGCAGAGGGGCAGTCAGACACAGTGGTATCTGACATCGAAGTGCATCTGAAGTGAAGGCGTGTCACTGAATTCTTCCATGAAGAAAAAAAAATGCCACATGTTGACACTCACTGATGCTTGCTGAACATTTATGGAGACCAGACGGTGGCTGTGAGCACAATGAGGCAGTGGGTGGTGTTTCAGCAATGCAGATTTTGACAAATGCAGCATGCAGCTCTTGTTCATTGCTAATGAAAACACATAGCTAATGATGATGATGATGACTACATTGAAAGAGTGTTGTATCTGTAACAGCTTCCATGGAAATAAGTAGGAAGGATTGCTTTCAGTGCAACCTACATATATTGGTTGTCTCTCTGAGAAAAGCTCCTGTCGTGCCAGAGTGAGCAAAGCACACCAAGCGCAACATACACCAAACCTGCTGAAACACCACCCTGCAAGTGGCCAGTCACAACAGGTATGAACTGATTTTCCTCAGAGAGGGAACATACATGATTTTCCCCACATTTGTGGGAAGAACAAAAGCAACACACAGGTTCCCTCTCCCCTCTTGTTCACCCAGATAACAAACAAACAAAACCATAACGGAGTATGGCTGAGCACTGGTCATGACACACAAGATGGGCGGAAAGAAGAACAGCAAAAAGCACCACTGATAGTAGAATGTTTTCAGGGAGAGAGTAGTCTTTACTCCTCTGTTAATAATGAAGAATATACCCAGCTTTCCCTTCACACCATCACTTCTTATGGGAATAAAACAGTTTGACAATATGATATCCCAGGAGACTGCTCAAAAGGGAAAACATGCAACTGCATGAAAATAAAAACTAATTAGGTAAAAGCTGAGAAAACAGCCAAATCTTCTGTTCTTGACAATTTGAAATAACATGACACCAAACAAATTAGTGATCTAAAAGATAAGCATTTTTGGTTGAGAGCTTTTAAAAATACGTTCAACCACATGCTGTAATTGCATCACCACTGAATTTGGAGGAAGTCCCTCCTTCCAGACCCATTTTGCTACATCAAATTATAGATGCTTTCTAATAGCATATACACTATACTTAAATTATAATAGGCATGAAGGTGTTGTTTCCGTTGTTGTGGCCTGACAATTTAAATCTGCTTATTTGCAAGAATTGAAAAAGTTTCTATGACCTTTGCATGGCAGGTCTTGAAGTCAGCACAAAAAGCCTTTTAGACTGATAACAGTAACAATACACAAAACAAAGCTGCTGAGAATGCAAACAGAATGCTAATTGTAGAATTGCACTTGGGGGAAACAAAGTGATAGACCTGTGGCTGTATACACTTGTCTACACTTGGCATTTTCTCAGAATAGTTACTTCAGAATAACTAGTTTGGTTGAAACTAAAATTTCTACCCCAGTATAATCCACTGAGAAGGTTGGGGTTTTTTTGGCACAATTCCAAGCATAAGCAAAACTTCACCCCCTGGAATTAATTTCACTCCTTAGATTGCTTTCCCTGCTTACAGGACTGTCATAGTGTGATCCTCTGCAAAAGAAGTTTCTGGATAGTGTTTACTGCAAAAATCACCCCCCTTGGAGGGATGCTAGTTTCTATAGGTCCAGAGTTTCCAGCCTGAGAGTTCTCAGAGACATCTTTTTACTATCTCAAAGAGCATACTGAGTTGCTATAAAGGTCAAACTTCCCCTTGAGAGCTGATGGAGCAGAAACGTTGTCCTTCCAATGGTCTTCCTATCATATATAGGCCTCTAAAATGCACAAAAAACTTGCCTGGTGATTTCACTTGTGTTTGAATATTCAGTTCGAAATTAGTAGAAAGTCACTACTTCTGTGAAAGACAGCAACCAGAAAAGAGTTAAAGCAAGCTTCCAATGCTCAGGCAGCATCCTGGTGTGTCTTTTCAGGAGCTGATTTGCCTCTAGAATCAGTAAAGTTTCAAAGGAATATTCCACTGTGCACACTCATTTGGAGAAAGACAGACTATTTGCATTTCAAGAAGCTCTAGCCCAATCGATCTCCAGCACCAGAAGAAAATTAGAGTGCACACACCTACCAGATCTCAAGTTGCTGAGCAACAGTTCTTGACTTCTAGTCCAAATTTCTATTTGTTAAGGAAAAGTAGCATTTATAATCTACACAAGGAGATGAGAGCTATAATGAAAGAGATAAAAGTTACCTTCCACCTACTCATTTTTCATGTGAAGTCTTAGGAAGAAAACATTAATTTCCTGGAAATTAACACAGAACATGTTTTGTATTATGAGTAAACATATTTCAAAAAGTCTAATAAAAAATTACTACCTGTGGTAAACTTCATAAGAGGTTTTGTTTAGTATGTGAGTCCATATGCTTACGGCATATACCAAATCCAACTAGCGACTGTTTGTTAAGAGAAAAAGTGAGGCAATTTCAAGGAGGTGTTGCCATTCCACCTGTACTAAGACCACCAAGTTCTTCCTTCATAGCCCACACAACTCCATTAGCACAGACTTTTTCCACACAAAGTGTTAAAGTTATAAACTTTTAAAAGGACAAAGACTAAAAAAAGGTGAAACTAATATCAAAAGTAGAAAACTTGCTTTAAAATGCTCAATAATAATTCAAAAATACTATAGTTTGCAATTGAAGTATACAGAGAACACTTATATTTGTAACCTCCACTCTCATCAGAAAAGCTGTAATTAAAATACATTTTACAGGCATTTATAGAAGAAAACTGTTCCAGACAGAGCGGGTATTTTCCTCACTAAAAATCATGGGTCTGCAGTAGAAGGAGAGGGAGCTTAAAATAGCCAAAAAACAAAAGTTTTTCCAGCTGCTTTGAAGCATTTCTAAACTTTCCACCCTCAGTCTTATTATTTGCCGTCATGAAGGCATTTACGGTCTTCTGTAAAACAACCATAATAAAACACGGACAGAAGGATATATTACTTCAAGTCTGAAAGAAAGAAAACCATGGTGCCACAGCACTCTTTTTTTAAAGGGTAAAGAGCTTCACATTGCCTCCTCTCAGCCACAGATGCAATTTCCCCTATCAATCAGCTGTGATCATTGGAGAATGTTCAGTCCTCAAAGCAGTGAAGATACAGTCACCTCTGACAAGAAAAGCATACCAGTGATGACTCAGATGACAAACAAAACCACACTGCTAATATTATACCAAGGGAGCTCACCTTAATAAGAAAAAAAAAAAACATCAGTTACCAGCCCCTTTGGGTCTATTCTACAGCCCAAAGAATGTGCCCTCTGTGTAGTGACAGGAAAATTGGTATGATTTTGACTGAAATAAGACTTATTGAAAGACACTGGGATGAGAAAATCTGCCTGGCAATTCTACCCTAAAAATACAAAAAAATACTAGCAGTGGTGCTCTGCCCCATGCAAGACCCTTGCCTTAGTGGCAGCAACAACATACCTTGTGCACAGTAACAATTATACCATAATCTCCAGATGGAAAACAGGAAAGAGTCAAGCAAATTCTAGATCATTATCTAGTCCATTATCTGTGTCTAGACTACTAGATACACAATATCCGCATTCATCTACCTTGCCTGGAATACAGTGGACTTACATATGATCATTTGTGTAACAGATGACCAGACAATGACCAGGAACACTATGAATGATGACAGCAGCAATAAAAAAAAAATCAATTCAAGTCTCAGATATGAATAAGATTTTCATAACATGATTAATACCTTTAGAATTATTTTTGCAGAAATATAACCTGTTCTTTAGCTTTGCAGAATGAGCAGACCTACTCTCTTTTGTCTTCACTCTGTTATCTTGACCTACTTTTAATAAAGATATGCATGCCTGAGCTCCAGTCTAACAGTAATAGGAAGGCAGGTTATTTCAGGATTCAAGGCCAGGCAGAATTCGTCCGGGACAGTGGAGAAGGCCAGCTGGCTGTCTTCCTTTTCAGTTGTGCTTTCTTTTACAGTTCTCCCTTCATGGGGCACATAGGGATAAGGGGAAGCATGCATATTCATAATCAGCCATCCTCCTTGTCTTCCCCCCAAAGCAGTGAATTATAAAAGAATCAGGACTAATGTCACTGGTATACAGACTGACCATACGACTTGACAAACGTTACCCTGAAGAACTGAGGTCACTGCTGATTAAAATAAAAAATAACAGAAGCAAAGGGTACATACAGCCATGAACACTTCTTATCTTGCATTAGTTTTTAATCACAGCTGCTGTTGCCCTTGCTCACAGCAGACTTTCTCCTGGCTGAATGTGCATGTTTTAGAGGCTCAGTCTTGAAGATGTGCAAAGCACTGCATAGTTAGGGTAGAAGAACAGAAATAAAGCTTTTGCTGCAAATGGTATGCATAATGTTCAGTTACGTTTACATCACAGCAAAGTCCAAAACTTAGAAAGCAGTCATTCACGGGAAGGCTGTTTTCTAATTTCAGCAAGGGACACTTGTAGATTAGTTCATGTTTACACAGAACATATAGGGGCAGCTCCAGAAATTATACTTCCTAATTTATTTTGTTGGCACATGACATAAGAGGCAGATGTTGGTAGTATGGTTGTAGAGGCTGAATCTTCCCACCAATATTCTGTTACATTTTGTTGCCATGGGACAGATGGCAGCAGTGGGACAATCTGACACTGAAACACAGATGAAACCAAAGTGGGGCACTGAATTCCTCACTGTGTCCATGGCACCCATTGACATTCAATCTGGTGTGCATTAAAAAGAGTGCAGCCAGCAGGTAGAGGGAAGTGATCCCTCCCCCTACTCTGTCCTGGTGAAGACACATCTGGAGCACTGTGTCCAGTTCTGGGCTCCCCAGTTCAAAAAAAAAATCAGGGATCTCCTAAAAGAAGTCCAGCAGAGGACCACAAAGATGATAAAGGGCCTGAAACATCTTCCAGATGAGGAAAGGCTGGCAGATCTGGGTCTGTTTAGCCTGGAGAAGACTGTAAGTGGATCTGATCACTGTTTATAACTATCTAAAGCATAGGAGTCAGATGAGGCCAGACTCTTCAGGGGTATGTAGTGATAGGACAAGGAATAAATGGCCAAAAACTGGAAGTTCCACTCAAATATGCAGAAGAATTTATTTATTTATTTTTTACTGTGAGCATGTCAGAGCATTGGAACAGGCTGCCCAGAAAGGTTCTGGAGTCTTCTTCTATTTAAGACCCATCTTTACCTGCAGATCCTACTGTAAGGAACCTGCTTTGGCAGGGAGTTGGAATCAACGATCTCTAGAAGTCCCTTCCAACCCCTGCAATTCACTGACACTTACTGAACACTTACAGAGACCTATCAGTTGATGTAAGTGCAGTGAGGTGGAAGGTGGTGCATTTCAACAGCAGTGATGGTGGATCACATCCACTGATAAAGACGGTGACAATAGTAACATGCAGACCCTTGTTCATCACTGGTGAAAACGCATAGCTAATAGCTTGGTCTGTGTTGAAAAAAGCATGTTTTGTAGCTGTGAATTTGCTGTCAAATAGTGTGACTGTGTTCTTTGTATCTGTTACAACTTCCATGGGAAAAAAAAAAATGTAGGAGGTATTATTTTTGCAGCAACCTATATGTTCTCAAAAAATATGTATATTGGAAACCTTGAAAACTCATGAGAAAAATATTTCCTTGATAAAGCAGTTATAAAATTATTTTAACTCCTTTTCACAGCTAAGTACGCTTTTTAATTTCAAAGAGTTTGACATATTCTGCATTAACCTGGGGAAAGGAATTGAAGCCAGCAGAAGAAAACACACATTTGATGCATCTCCCCCCCCCCACACACACACCATTTTACCTGATTTACAATCTCCAATATTCTACTTAGATTAACTTGAACGAATAATCCCTTACATTTTTGCTGCCCCTTTACTGTCTTCATTTATTTCTATTCAAAACACCACTTGGCATCAACCACAAACACTACCACCTTGTGGTAGGCATCACAGACAGAAAGACAGATAGTCCAAAAGCTCCCAATACAAGCATATGGGGAAAACCTCAGTGCAAGTAAAGGAACGTAGACAAGCAAACGAAAAGCAACATGACAATGAAAAGCAACGCATCCAGAACTACAGTTTGCTCAGGTCTAGGAAGCAGTAATAGAGTTATTAGAAGTGAATGAAACTGAGTGTGTAAAGAGAATGAAACAATGTGAAGCCAAGGTGAAGTGTCACTTCTTGTCAGTTCTGGAGCTCAAACATATGAGCTGTAAACTGCAAACCATGATTATAAATCCTGTTAGCATGCAGGAGCTAAGCATCAGTTATCCTGGTTCCTGTTAACCTCACTTCCTTCCATGTGTGCAGGACCCCACCCCTGTTCAGCTTCCAGTGAGATCTGCTAATAAATCACACTCAGAGCAACACAGTTGCACAAGAAGCTCAGTTCTCAAATAATCATAGTTTGAAGAATTTAAAAGCCACTCTAGCAATTTATGCTACAGTTTGCACAAGCTTTTCCTCATGAAGACTGTTTCATTACCAGAAATGAACCACACACCCTCTTGTCATTACAGATGTAGTACCATTCTAAACAGGTTACAGTATACTGCCCTCATAGAAGGAGAGCAGGAGATGTCTTGTAGACAATATCCTGGGTTTCAGAATTTAGCTGTTTTTGCTGGAGAGGGTGAGGTGCGTTTGGAAATTGTGAAACAAATACATGATAAATAAAGAATGGAAATAGCAATTAGTGTCTTTTCCAAGTCAGTTTTAGAGCTTGAAAAAAGAACATTACAAAGTCATTCCCGCAATCAACCTGCTATTCTGCATCTCTCAGAGAAGGGACAGAAATAATCCAACTAGTTTTCCCATTTGCGAGCAAGAATTGCTTGCTTGCATTATAGCCTTTCCTCTGAAATATGGCTATTATCAGAAACATCAAGGGAAAAAAAAAAATCATCTGAGGACATGAGATTTGCTGTGCCTACTGGTACTTACATTATTCCTCTTGTTTGATGCCACAGACTTCATTGCAACATTTTCTTTCAAAGGAGGGAAGCTTGACAGTCTTATCACATTTAACACTGCTCTTCACAAGTACAAGCACAGCTGAGAAAAGGACTAAGGCTATATCACTGTCCTACAGGGAGAGCTCAGGATGGAATAGAAATCAAATAAAAGGAAATACACCGATATTTATACCTTGAAAGGACAAAGCGAATGCAACTGTCAATGCTGCCTTTTGTGTCTCCCCTTCAGTTGTGCAACCCGTGCTTATTGCTCCTCAGTCCTCTCCTCAAAGAGAGGAAAAACTTCCAGTCTTCTGAAGACATAACACAGAAGGGAACCACAGCATTATTCTAGAGTTCTGCATGAAAGAAATGCAGGCACTGAGGAGAAGTCATTAGATTATCATGTCTAATCTGTTTGGTAAGGAGATGCCATAGCATTTTATCGAGTTGTTCCTGCATTGAGCCCCATACCTCATGTGATTTGCAAAGATTAACTCCAGGAAGTTTACTTCTCCTGCTTTTAATAAAATAGATTCTACCAGGGTATCTTATTAAGGTTCACAAAATCTACTCAGGCCCTTCTAGTTTGCTGTTTTGCTTGGTATTGGGTTGTGTTTTTTCTTATTTACTGAGTTGCATTTTATTATCATTTTTAAACACGTGCATTCAAATATCTATAAAGTGTCAGAGATCCTTGTCTCTGACAAGGATGCACTTCTTTACAATCAAAAATGTAAGAAACAGTGGTGTTTCAAATGCTTCAGGTTTATCTGACACTTCATAGACCTGCTCAATAACAGCACTTCATGAGAGAGCTTGAGGTCATCAATTAATTTTACTGTGAAAAAAACAATAAGTGCATCTGAATCAGAAAAGGTTTTCCTGGGAGCTGTGCAGAATAATGCATGTACAGACTAGAGTGGACATCCAAGCATAATACCAGGTGGTGCTTGCTGATAATGCAATCCTGTCTCCTAAGAGAAAATCCCAACAGAGCAGAAAATAACTTGGAATAAGTTAACCTGTGTTGCCTACATTTCATTAACTTTAATTACTAATTTAATCTCCTGAAATTGTTCCTTCTTCTGCTCCATTAAGAGATAATCCATCATCATTTATGATTCTTTATTTGAATGAATGTGAGGCTTACTGCAAACAGAGGGAAAGTGTCATTCTTTTAGTACTGTATGAATAAAAAGGTTGACTCTGAAGTCAAAACAATTCATTCTATTTTTCACTTATGTAATGTTCTTCAAGTTAGTCCTCATAGTTTTATGAAAACTTTTCAGCCATTTTCCAGTTTTTCATACTCTTGTCTGACCACAGAACCACGATTTGTTAAATGTTTAAAGTTTGATCAGTATCCAGAACTACAAATTAAGCTACAAAATACTATGGTAGTTTACATACAAGCAGCGTTGGTGTTGGTTTTCTTTTGCTGATAGAGAATATTGTTGTTTATTTCTACATTAAATATTACTGTGTTTGAGCTCATCCTTACAGTATTTTTGATGGAAGCCAGAAACTGCTTTTTCATATTTTCATACTGCAAACTGTAAGCCACAGTAGTCACAAAGCATCTTTCTCCTCCAACACACAAAGCATAAAGGTGACATCCAGCTCTATTTAAGACAGTTCTTTCACTGACATCAGTAGACAGTACTGCAGAGAGTTTTTGCTGTTTAAAGGAAAAAGGAGTGCCAGAAAAGTATATTATTTTTCACATGCAAAGGTAAAAAATGTGCTGCCACAGAGAACTGAGCTCTGAGCATCAGTACGTCACAACTCCAAAGTCTGTATGTTATAATTCCATTTTTTCAAATTCTTTATATAGATTTGACTAATTTTCCACAGTATGTTTCTGAACCATTTTTTCTGTGTAGCTGGAATACAATTGCCAAGCCATTTGTGCAGCTCAGCTGTACAAATCTATTGTATTTCACAGGTTATTTTCAGCAACAAAAATATTCTTTATTTCTCTTCACATCCCCAGATAAAAAGAGCAGAAACGTTTGGCAAGGTATATTGGGATATTTGTCAAGACAATGACAGGCATTACTTGTTCTTCTTCCATCTCCTGACTTTTGAGCATTAAAGCCCTCATCTGATGTCAAAGATAATGAAAATCCTAAGCACATTTCCCATTCTCTTCTCAAATAGCAACTTTATCTGTTGAAACATTCTCAGTCATTAAGTTTAACTAATCAGAGTGCATCTTGACATTTTCCTGATGATTTTAGTAGTCTGACACTAAGAGGGACAGGGACCAAATATGTCATCATATTTGAAGATCTATTGTTTCAAGAAGTCATCAGCTAAAGTCAAAACAGTCAAAAAGGATTCCCATGTCAAAGCAGCTGTTAACAGTTCTAAAACTGTTTCATGAGACAACAAACTACAGATGTATGCATATAAAGCTGCATGCTTTTTCCTTTCAGTACTGACAAACACTGGTCTTCAATAGCACTGCAGAGAGAAAAGCTAGTAAAAGCTTTAGAGAAAGGCTCGCTGTTTTCAGGTGACACTTTCAGTGGCTTCTTCAGAGCATTTTCTGATTACTGGGCTATTAATTACTGAAGTCAGTGAAAACTGGGAGAAAGTAGGAAAGGGTTAGAGTGGAAGTCATTTTCATCTCATTGCCTTCTGAAAAACATGCTTAATGATGAGACAGTGAGATGATCAATTTTTTTCCATGTTCTCCTGAATTCTCAGCTACTATTTCCAAGGAAACATCAGATATGCGGGTTAATCTCTATCTCAGAGCTACCCAGGCACAGTAAAGAACCACCAGTAGCACTGAAAGCTGAAAAATAAAGGCAGTTTGTTTTGTACCATATAGTCAAAGAACCACAAAGCTGGAACAACTGTACTGAGAGAAAGAGGAAGGAGAGGAAGAGAAGACAGGAGGTTGGGAGTCCACCAACAACTGAGAAGGCTGAAGAAATGATTTAATGATTCAGGGTGAAAACTACAGCAGTCATGGAAATGAAATAAGAGGACAGACCAGAATCATTCTTGTAGACAGGAAAACAGACATATGAAAACTAAAGATAGGAAGAAGTGGCAGATGTAAGAGTGGGAAGTGACTACAACCAGAGTATGTTTTGGAGTATTGATAAGGGCACAATTATAAGTTACTAGATACGAAGACACAGTTTACAGATTTGTTCATTTCTACATGGCTTCTACAGCAACTTGGCCTAACCTGCACATGACTAACCACACTAGCAGACATTAGCAAAAAGATGCCGTGTTGTGACTATGCAGATCTTCACAACCGCAACTCAAAGCAGAGACATGAGTTTCATTGCCATCTTTATTACACTCTGCACACATGCAGGTACTTGACTGCATAACAACTTTTAACTGTAGACAATCCCAGTAAGACAAGTTGGATGCTGAGGAAAGGGGTCCAAAAACTTCAACAATTAGGTCGCTTTGTACTAAAAGGTTTTTAAACCAGGCAATAGGTGTAAGAGTTTTCTTCCAAATAACAGCCCCTTGAGTCATTCATCTACTATTTATAAGTTGGAGGGGGAAAATGTGGCCATTTCACCTCTTTTCAAGTGCTACTCCAGCAAAGATTATATGACTATTTACATCATTCACAAGATTTACAAAAATAGTGAATTTACTGGGAGGAAACAGATGAATACAGTAAAGAGAATAAGCAAGCCCTTCATTTTAAGTGAACTGTTGACACATAGTACTACCTGTTCTATATGGATGTACATTAGTTGAATGTTTCCTTTTCCATCTACCAATGATAAGTATTCTTTTAAACTGCCCCGAGCTAGAAAAGTTTAGTAAGTTTGTCCTTGGCAGAAATACTATCCTTCCCCAGAAGCAGGGTGCAGAAACCTGAAAGTAAAGGGTGGGGGGGGAGCAATATAGTAGAGAACTAAAAGCTCAACCACTACACCAGGAAGGTTTTTCTTGATTAAACCACCAGCATGTGATCTGTTTATAGCATTGCTCAACCTGACAAAGCTACCAGACACTGTATTTGCCTAGACAAAAAAAAAAAAAAGCCCTCTATAACTACCTATTACCTCAGAGTGATGACACACTCAAGTTTTGGCACTAGGACTTTATTCGTCATTAGTAGTATTCTACTACAGAATCATTTTGTAGTCACAATTCCATTTTCCATACTGCCTGTAGTCTGTTTTTTCTTAAAGTGAGAGTCATTTCAAAGAGTTAACTCTGCTTGTAAGGATTTGAGATTTGAAATAATAAAACTTGTAGGAGGGAGCTAAAGAGAAAGGGAATCTGGAACAGCAGTATGACAAATGTCTTAGATCTTTCTGCAACTGATACTTCATAACTTATTTAAAACAAGTACTAGACAACAAATTATTTTTAATGCCATCTTTTATAGATATGTACAAAACATTTTTTGTATTGTGTTGTTTTCATGAATTTTGAGTCACAGAGCCTCTTTAAAAAGTACTTCAGAATAATCTGAAAAAAACTAAACAATAAAACACTCACATATGGTAACAATCATTATGCATATTGGTTCTTCATGCCATTATCCCTTACACAGAAATGAAGTAGGGGAGGTAAAAATTCCAACTGAGGTCAAGAATGAAAAATATTAACCAGGTGGCAAAATAGTGAAATCTCTGCCTGCCAAGGACTAATTCTGGCAACAACAGCATCATATGGCCACATTCTCTTAAGAGTACATTAGTAACACAGAAGAACACTGAAATGGAGCATTGTGGTAGACAGAATGACTCTGAGGGAAAAGATTTGACAGATATTTTTAGCTTTATTTTCACTCATTTATTTCTCAGAAGAGCTGAAAACAAAGCTCAGCAAGAGAAGAAACATACCAGTCTTCCCAGAAAGGGCACAAACCCACGGGCCACCATTTGAGTCAGAACTACATTAGTGTTGCTTGTGGGTCTTGCAGAGCAGAAGCAGGAACATTTTCCTGTAATGACTTTTGCCTTTGTTGGATGAAAAATAAAAGACTGCCTCTCAGGGTTCCATCTTACTGTAGTACAAGTTGTTTTTTTTCCTATTTAAGTTCCACAGCAAAATAGCATGAAGTTTATGTAAATGAGCAATAAATCATCATTTATGTAGTGGGAATGGAAAAGGGCTTGAGAGAGATCTCTGGGAAACGAACGCTTATCTTGAGGAAGGGTCTAAGAATGACTGCTCACTGCAGGGAGAGCATCCATATCAGAAGTGTTTGCTCTGCTTCTAGCAAGAGCTCTAACATACACAAACTGTTTTCCCACTGCCTTTGCCTTTCCTACATGCTACTCTCATCATTCCTAAAGCAACTGATATTCAACCTGTATTTCTGTCAAAAAGACTTGAGACATACCAATAAGTAACTATCTATTCACTGAGACCGACATTCCTATTTTTTCCTCATGACAATGAAACAGTGAACTCTGAAAGTTAGTTTCAGATTGATTAAACACAGGATTGTGAGGTGTGTGCAATACAGCACAGACTGGATATAAATTGGAGAAGATGAAATAGTCCAAGCCAAGAGAAAATTGAACCATCACATCATAAATAGGTATTAGTTGGCTGAAGAGATGCACTTACTAATCAGGGCTAAAATCCAGAATTATGATAGTAAATCACTTTACTGGCACATGAGGCAACATAATATATTACACAATTAAACAAAGCACCCTCCCCAAGAGGCGGAGATAACTACCACTGCAGAGTCCTCGCATATGAAATCTCTAGCACTCAAAAGCCTTTAAGGCTACAGCTCCTGCATGCACCTGATGGGAAAAGGAGCGTTTTGTCATACGTGTCAAAGACCCAAGGTCCTTGACATCAGTCACTCCAGAAGTAAGGCCTCCTATTAATTCCATGGAAAGAATGACAAACACAGAGCACAGTAACACTTGTTGATAGAGCAAATTTTCAGCTAAAAAAAACCAAACACTTTTTCAGAGAGTTACCACCATTAGCCAATTCACATAAATGAGTTGGTCAAGACTCTCTTCATTTTGTGGTGTGACAGCTGTGTACGGCCATCCAGAATACAGTTTGTCTTTCCCATCACTATCACCACTGCTGAAACGCACCACCCACTGCCTCACTGTGCTCACATCCAGTGCTTGTGCCCCACAAACATGCAGCAAGCATCACTGAATGTCAATAGTGACATTTTTTCTGCATGGAGAAATTCAGTGACCCCTTTGCTTCAGATGCACTTATGTGTCAGACACCATTTTATCAGATTGCCCCCTCTGCTGCAATCTGTCACACAGTATCAAAATGTGACAGAATATTGGCAGGAAGATTCAGCCTCTACTGCCATACCACCAACATCTGCCTCCGATGTGGTGGGTCAATATAATAAAATAGGAAACATTATTATTGGAGCAGCCCTTACATAGGAAATCTTTAGCAGAAGTCACTGAGGACAGAGGCATGGAGCTATTTATGTCATGAAGGAAAAAGGAAAGGCCTTGTTTCCTCACTTACTATAAGACCAAAACTACATTTATTTAACCAAAACAAAAGCCTTCCCAAATAAGACTCCATTGAAGTTCAGAGATGACTAACATTAAAGAAATCATTTTATAAGCTACTCCTATGCAAAACTGGTAACTATACAGTCATGCTCCTGATTTTTTTTTTTTAACCTTGGAGTCTTTCATTAATAACATCTAAGTTGCTGTTTTTCATTATTAAATTGAGATTATAGAGAGTAAGTTTCATTTTATGTTATTTATATTACTATGTTAGATTAAATGAAGCATGGTTCAGCAGAACTGCTTACACAGAATTCACCAGGAGATATAGCACCTGAAAGGGTAGCAGCCCTAGTCCATCAGCAGAAAGGCAAAGCAGTTCTGCAGGCAGAGAATCACATTTGTGGATCCACCACTACTCTGTAGCCACTGAAGTTTCATAGTCAGTGAAGATGCATCATCGCTGCAAATGATAGATTATGTTTTCCCCACTATTAGCTATGACACACACAGACATAATACAGGTGATGGAAGCTCTTTAGTGACAAAGCAGAGCTGAATGGTTCTAAATGAGCAATTTACAGGATATAATCAAAGGAATCACACACAATCAGTGCATTTGTATCAGCAATATTCTAAGCGCGTGCATCATAAAAATACACATTTCAAGCACAAATGAGACAGCTTCTGATGAGTTATATATATGAGTTCTAAAACTTGACTACCAATATCTAAACACCCTCTATGGGAGGCTCTTACTTTATATTTTCACCTCCAGTGAAACTCTCCAGAATGTGTTTGCTTGCTTGCTCTGTGCAAGTCTTCTGCTGTTGACATGGGAGTTCTGCTGGAATAGTCAAAGTAACTATAAACTCAGCAGCAGCCTAGGCAGAGATGTTCCCTTCCCAGATCCAGCACCTGTCTTGCCTACACACTAATATTAGAGTAGAACTTCCAGCCCTCAGTAGAAAGCTAGCTTCCCTTGCCTCAAAAATCCTTCATCTTCAGTAGGCTAATACATACATATATACATACATATATACATACAATAATACATACACCCTCTCCGGTATGCCAGAGGACCAGTAAGTACCAGCAAGACAAAAGAATTAGCAATAAGGAAGCCCTCTAAGTCCCCCACAAAGGCATATTAAGTATTTTGTCTCAATTAAGGAATTTCAGACTTGGTCACTTCAGATCTTAACTGCCTGGCTGTTACTCACACTTCCTCTAGCTGCCTATACATTACACAGGTGAAATCCTAGAGCTTGTTCTCCAGTCACATTGCCAACATTTCTACTGCTCAAGATGCAGCATTTGCTCTTATGCAATACCCCTCTGTAGGAAAGCCAAGAAGGGGTTTCTCATGTGAACCCGAGTAATCTCATCCCAAAAGAAGATTGAAACAATATGACATCCATTTCAAAAATGTGTTTAGATTCATTGCATTTATTAAATATATCTAGAAGAGCACCTGCTTAAAACCCTTATTAACAAACCTGACTAAAATAGTATGTGTAATAAACGCATACAGTAATACATGAAAACAAGGAAGGTAAGTGAAGATCTCTACTTATACATCACCAGTATCATGTCAGTAACTTGATTTTTTTGTCCTGTCAGACATACCAGCACCCACATCATATAAAGTTTCTGATAATATACATACAGGTATCCAGGTGAAGAGAACAGAGGAGAACATAAACAGAGATCATGCTAACCTTGATTGCTTTTAGTTCCGTTTTCAGAAAAGGCTAATCTTAAAAGTGATTTAGAAGTGCAAATAAGTAACAATAGTAGGATCAAATATTACTTAGATTGAGAGTTGTGAACACTATAGTTACCTTGGCAACATCTGCTTCTCTCTCTGTAGGTTTTAATCTACATGAAGTGACAGAAAACTCAACTGAAGGCTTTCATAACTGTTATGGGTTTCACTGCTTCAGTTAGAGACATTTTTGAAAGTATTTTCTTCATGGACAAATGTCACTCTAAGCATTAAAATTATGCATTTTCAGTAATTAAATTTAAAGAATGAATGGCAAAATACTTCAAAACATTGGAGTTAAATGCCTGGGCCAAATTAGCTGCCAAAATTATTTTAATTCCATAATTAACATTCAAATAATTGCGCCTGCAATAACTAAACCAGTTCATGTGTAAGTTCATCTCTCAGCATCTCAGAAAACAAAGGAAACCCAACCCAAAGAATAAGGTTATTGCGTCATGAAAGTTTGTGAAGTGCATCTGAGAGCACCAGACTGGTAAGACCTACTCATTTCCAAAGTCCATTTTGTCCCTCACTGAGATATTTTGAGTTAATGGAACAGCCCAATAAACTACCTCAGGTGATTTGTTTAATGTAGTACTGTAGCTGAAAAAATTATGATTCAATTTCCTCCAGTGGTAATATTTACCATTGTTAAAATCTTTTGGCATATATCAGTCAAAAAGCAAATTCGTATCTAGGAAGAGAGATTACTGTATTAACATTCACTAGTACATTCTTGCTGCAAAACAAAAAGAACAATTATCAGATTGGAGCAAAGAACAAAGCAATGTTTCTGAGGCATTAATCTCTACAGGATGTTAAATTACAAGTAAAACCTGCAGGAAAAAAAAAGTTAGACTATAGTTTTCTCAGAAAATGAGTGACTGAGCTAATTGGATCACAGAATACACTGAGGACATGGTTCCCTGGGAAGTATGGTGAATTTGCCAGTAAAAGCCAGCAAACACAGCTGCCTTGTCATGAAAGGCAAATCAGCCACTCAATTTTTGTGTCTACCCAAGCTGGTCTTGAAAAATACAATAGGACCCTGAAAGACGTAAGTACAGGACATCACATGTATGTTTGGATCAAAGCGAGAGAAAAGATTTGATTGCATAAGTCTATAGATAAAAAGTTCCCCTAATTATGAGGAAAATAGAAGCATCTAATTCTACTCCTGCTAAAAACGTATTAAAAACTTGGCATGTACTGTATATACCCTAGTTCCTGAACAATCTACTTTATTGTTTGGATGTACCTTAATTCAAGGTACTCAATTTAAATTAGAGACTATTAAATTCTCCACCCAATCATTATGAACTTGCTTCATTTTTCTATTAAGGAAGGACAGGTGCATAATCCCTTCACATCCCTTTGAAAAAGTAATATCATTTGCTGTTACCCAAATGCATATTACCCTTTCAAAATTGAGTTGTAACCATTTCCCAGTAGTGCCATTCCATGGTTTGCTATCCACTGACCTATGACTTCCCCAGATTTTTTGTTACTATTACTTTTGAATAAGCATTTAAGAAGTCTTTCCTTGCCCAATTCTGTTCATTTTCCTTGAGAGATCTAAAGCATTATTTGCCACATCAGTATCAAGCGCTTAAAATACAGCTATCCAGAGCAGAAACAGTTCTGTTTGAGAAAAACATGGAGGCTTCAGCATGTGTTTTACGGTGCATCAGAGGGAAGGGGAGAGTTCTGGGGGGAACAGCTGGGGAATTAAAGTAGGGAGAAGCAACTTTCCTAATTCTGTGTTGAGAAACACACACGCAAGTAAGGATGAGCCAGATTGTGAAGGTACCCTTCTGCTCTCCAGCAACAGGTGTACCTGATCACCTGACAACTGCAAGCACAGTGAGATCTGAAGTTGAACAATTGGAACAGTGACCTCCTCATCTCTATTTTCACAGCTTCATTCCCCATGCTAAAGCTAAACCACTGCGGCCTTGGAGAGTTCCATCAAATCAGCAGGCTCTACAGAAAATTCAACATTGCAACTCAAACCATCCATTAATATTTCAGAGATGCAAGTTGTATCTACACAGACCAGGCACTCAACCCCCGAATCACAGCTGCTCCTAAAATGCCTGGTGCCTGCATATAAAATTCTCCCACCCTTGAGAATGAGCAGGCAGTACTGAGACCTGCTGCCAAGGCGTAACCAATACAGCTTCTGTCACAGTTCAGTGTAACACATATTCTGTATTTGCCAGAGCACAGAAGAGGAGTGCTGTTAGCAGCTTCTTTTTAATGCATGGGCCTGGGAGGAGGCTTCACGCCCACTCCAACAAGACTGTGCTGGAACAAGGTTACAGCACCCACACTGCACCACATCTGCACTTAGTCTCATACACAGCCATGATTTGCAGGATATGTTTTCTACTCCATGTATAAGAACTTTCGCTTAAAAGTGTTCTCCACTCCATCCCCTGAAAAGTTTATCTAAACAGCTTTATTAACTGCAAATTAAGGCTGCCAGGTGATGTTTAGTACTGTAATACAATCCTGAGTTCAGCAGTACTCAAGAAGATACATTTCCCTCTTTTAATGCTGGTGTCCTTAAGTGGCACCCAAGAGGACCTCTATGCTGCTAGAAGAACCATCCAGAGTCATCACAGTGGCAACAGTTAAGTTTAGAGATCAAACAGAAACACCTGACTTTGTTTTAGCAGAGCTCATAGTGATAGGAAACAGATCTACTGATAGAAATTGCTATTTGTTGAATATAAATGACTTAAAGACAGAACCATCCTTCCCCCACCCCCACATTTTTTGGGCTTTCTAGCTCACAGTTGCTGTTTGGCAATTAAGTTCCTATAACACTTGTGCAAGAAAAGTGGCAGAGGAATCATAGCCTTCATGCAACTCATGTGTTTCAACTAACAGCTTGGGATTTCAGGATGTCACATTGGATGGAAAATTGTTGTTATTTCCCTTGCAGGCTGCTTGCAAAGGAATTATGAAATTAACAGGTTAGACAGAGATCCCAACAGAAAGCCACACCTCATGTCACCAATCCTCCAGTTCCCCAACACATTTACACTGCAGAGTTGTTCAAGCATGCTTCCCCCAGAGCAAAGTACTTGTTTCAAGTCCATTCCTGCATGTAACCAGTAACCGCATGAAGTCATTCATCTGCTCAGACTCCCCAGTTACCTTCACTCAACCTCGAGGTCACTTGTATGCACTCAGACCCAGCAGGCAGCCTTGTTTATCCCCTATGTGACATGACCTGGCAGGGCTGCCCTCTCCTCACAGGCCCTAACACCGCATTCTGTGATCCAGACTCAGGAGACATGGAACTGACAATGTCTCCTTAGCTTCAGCACACAGCTGCTTTACCCAGCCCAGTGATGTTCACCATCGTTAAATTAACCAGACAAGAAATTTCTTCCTCAGATTGGCTAAGCTTTAAGAAACAGATCCGTTGCATTAACACTCATAATAAAACAGATATTCCCCTACTCTAGGGCACACTAGATGACAGAAGCAGCCTGCAGATTTTGTGCCAGAATCACTTTAATCTGAAATACAGATACCTACCTGTGCTAAGCATGGCTTGTCCAGCACTGCCTTGTGTGCTGACTGGAAAAAACCTTAAGAGACCTCATTTGTAGTCAGGTTGCCCTACAGCTCGTGTTTGCATCCAGCAGCCACTCTACAACTCATGGTTAGCAGTAATACATGGTGACCTTGGATAGATTCAGCATACTCTGCACCAAGTTTCAGTATGTATATAAAGTAGTTTATATACTGACCCAGTAGCACACATGCGTAGCAACATTTTCCTGCATGAGACTGAAACCCAGGGCACCTAATCAGAAGAAACTGTTGCAACATAGATAGTGACAGCTCACTTCCTACATAAATGCATCAGTTTCATGCCCTTTTTGACACTGCCTACTCACACATCATTCAACCAGCAAAACAAACAGCACTTCTTCCAAAAAAAACAAAAACACATACTATCTGAAAAGGAGAGCATTATTAACAATGTTCACAACACTTAGGAAAAGCTTTCACTTCCACTTACTGATTTTCTTAAACTACTTTTAAAAATCAGGGTTAGATTATTGCAGCACATCCACATAGAGTAGCAACACAGCCAAACTGATCCAAATTCCTCCCTCTGCATGCCAGCAACTACCCAATTTTTCCTCACATGTATCACAAATACATTTGTATTCCATGACTGCTCAATTATTAAATCACAAAGTAACTGAAGAATCTAGCTCCTATATTTGAGCCTTCAGAATCATAAGTACAACAAACTACAGAAAAGACCCTCCATTATTTCTTGCTGTTTTCCCTTTACCAGCAGTACTACAGGTGAGAGTAGAAACCTGTGTAGTAAACAGGAAAAAAAAAGTGAAGCACTGAATCTGTTATATAGGGTTAATCATAAACAAAAGATACCCACGTATAGAATTAGTTGTCAAAGTTAAAGAACTAAGAGATGGCATATTTAAGAAAAGGATGTAATACCTTCTGACTGCACTTAATTGAGTTCCTGAAACTAAAAAACTCAGTAACATATAAAGCCTATGGTCTCAAAGCTTTGGTCATCAGAGTTAAACTGGTGTTTAAGTTTCCATAACTGTTTCCATAATCTTTTCCATTGTGACCTAGAAGAAAGCTAAACAAATTGAAAACGGGATTCGGTATTCACTTAACCAAAATAACTTGATTTTCAGCTTCACAAATAAGATTTAGAAAGTTTTGAATAATGTAGAACCCATCCTTCAAGACCTCTAGTGTTCTGGATAGAAACATTGCAGAGATATCTGTGCTAAACATAATGAGAGAGCAAAACAACTGTACAGCTTGAGAGTGAGGTGGCAGAAATGTTATATTTCCCACATTATATTACAGTGATGCTTCAATATTTTTTGAATGACTGCATAGAAGATTTTTTACTTACAATTAAGGGAGAAAAACAAAGAATGTTGTTTAATACTCAGCTAAATTCACATCTTTTTACATAGGAACAGTGTTACAACGTTTACCTGCAAACATATTTAAATACCTACTTCCTGAAGCATTAACAAGAAATACGTTGCTGTCATGAAAGCCTAAAGATCAATACAAACTACAGGGATTTCTCAGTCAAGTAATCCCTCGCGTGGTACCAAATATGCAGCCCAACAGAATAGGAAAAGCATTCTGCCCTCTTATCTGTTGCAGAAATAGCTGTTCTTTGAAAGTACTTATTTTAGTTCTTACGGAAGCAGAACACTCTTTGAAATGAAAAATAATTTCACAAAACACAGGCTAAAGAAAGATCAGAGAATCTGAAAAACCTTTGGTATTTTTATCTCTCCCTGCACCACAAAAGAGAAAGCCTACAACACAAGTCACTTCAGCAACCTCCCAGACAAGCAGCAAAATATTTCACAAATGAGGATCCTGAGCATAAGGCAAAATAATAACCTCATGAAAAAAAACAAAGAATTGAAAATAAAGTAGAAAATCATCAAAGCAATGATAACTTAAATGCTGACCAAGCACTTACCTTGCTGAGGACCGGATCTGCTCTAGTTCCATCAATGCCTTCAGCAGTCAGGGCCCCAGATTTGCCTGAGGAAGTGCAGACTCTCACCAGCAGCTGCTCCCCAAAAATCTTCCTCCATCACTCCCGATCACACAAAGCAAACAGAACAACACACCTTCACACAATACACCTCTTCTCTCTAACAGCAGAGGACCTATTTAGCTTTTGGCTTCAGCTGCCACCAATCTCCATCAGCTCAGTCATCATCACTAACACCTGTACAACCTCACTGCCTCAGATTACACCTGCAGTAACACTAATACCTTTAACCAACTTACCTCTGTACATAATTCTGCAGGCAGTGCACAAGGATTAGCAGAGCCTGGCTCCTTTGCTGTATTCTGGAAGGCCTCCAGAAGGTGCAGGCAATCTCTAGAAAACTGAGGAGAAAATCAAAGAGTTTTTAGGAGTGAAAGAGGACATCTCCAACTTACACAAGTTTCTGAATTTTAAAGTATGAAAAACAAGACTCCAACAGCCCCATCTTGCTCTCTACATAACCACAATTTTAAGGAAATGATGCTGTTTGGAAATAAATAGTTATATTTCCCCTTCTTGATCCAGAATTTTGCAAATTGGAAAAAGAAAAAGGAAGGTAGTTCTTCCTCACAAGATCAATTGAGCAAATTGTATCTACTAATATATGTCTCATTTTTAGTTCTTCAAATAAATGTTCAGTGACGTATTTGTGTTACATACTTACCTTACAGCAGGTTACTGACCTTAAGCAGAAAGCTTCTCTTGACGTTTATTGGCAATATTGCAGTAGGGCTTATGTGGCAGGAATGTTGTGTGTTTAACATTATGGAGCTTTGGTCTTGACATATCCTCTGCTGCCATCCTGTATGGAACAACATGTGCTCACTCATTTGTATGCTCCATAAAACCACAAACTTAGAAGCAAATTATATTATTTTACTGTTTCTGTCTGCGTTTGTTTTTTTTTTAATCACAGCCAATTGCCAAGCCAGTGAGACGGGGAGTTGGACTCGATGATCTCTGGAGGTCCCTTCCAACCCCTACGATTCTGTGAGACACCTTGATTGGATTTACCCTTTCTTACAGAATTACAATAGCAATGAACCTGATGATCAGTGAGACTGATTTGAAAAGAACTTCCAAAAGAGGTATCCCTCTGGAAATGCCATTGGTTCTCTTTGAAGGTCTTTAAAGTTCACAGCAGTTAAAAAAGCTTCCCAACATGGTTCACATCTTTTATTTTCATCAAGGGCTTTGAAAAGGGGTTGTCTTTCAGGAGCAAAAAAGCCCATGCAGATCACATGGCAGAAAAGATTCATCTAGGACAAGAATGCAAAGTCTGCTAGTCTCACATCAATTAAAATCTGCATATCCTTATTCAGTCTACTATGAAACCATGTTTTCCTCATATAACTTCATTTTTACTTATCGAATCTCATAATCTATCTTGCCCTGGAAATCTGGGCAAACAGCTGAAGCTGAAAAGCCATATGAAGGTGCACTTGTCCCTCACCCAAACTTTGCCCCATGTGCTCCCAGTACATTAGCAAAGTTCAGTCTTGGTAGCTCTTCAAGTATTGTTTAAAATACACACATTACATTTTCATTAAAGCATGGATTTCCCCAACCATCCCTCAGAAGAATTTCAATTTCTACTTTTGTCGTGGTTTTGTGATTCCTGTTGTCGGTATTCCACATCAGAACATCACGCAGAACAGTGGCAGTTAAAGATTTAGTGTTCTGTTTCCGTGTTACCGCCATTTGGGGCGTTTTGGGTTCCCGGAGGGGAGCGGCGGCATCCCCGGAGGACTTGGGGCGAGGAGGAAGCGGGGTGGGACTCCGGACCGGACCGGACCCAGCCGCTCTCTGCCTCTGGCCGTCTCAGCTCGCCGCGGAGAAAAGCACGTGCTTCCCTCGCACTGTCGTGGTTTGACTCCTACTTTGGGTACTCTTGTCTCTCTCGTTTTGTTTGATTTGGTTCAATTTAGTAAATTCCCGTTCCTCCTCAGATCGTTGCCGTTGTGTTTTCTCTTTGTTAGAACTATCTGCTGGCTCTCCGCCCTTCCCCTCTTCCCGAGGCTCGTGGCCCGGAGTCGGCCGGGTCGTGCGACAAACGCCTTCCTTTTTTTTTCCTTCGCTTCTTTATCTCTCTCATTTTTTTTTTTTTCTTTCCCCGGGGCCTGTGCCCTCCTGTCGGACTGACATCTAGGGATAACCCCGTGACACCTTTATAGAAAACTAAAGACCTAATTGGCAAGTAGACATTGTAACAAGTGCAGGTCTTCCACAAACACTAGGTTTACTTTCAGTGTTTGGTGTTCCAAATGCAAACTTCCAACCAGCTGCAATTTGTGTCTGCTGGAGTTTCAGCACTTGGTCCTAAAGAAATTTATCCACTGAATTGCCTCCTCTAGTTCTAATACATGCCAGACACTTCAAATGGTGGTGTGCCAGTTATTATTTAATTCTTATTGCAAAAGCTTGTTTGTTTTTCTTTCTTACATTGCAGTTAAAAACAAACAAACCCGCATGAATAGCAAGCCATCATTTTTTTTTTTTTAAGGGATTGCATTCTCAGTCTTCAGCAAAAGATTTGTATTAAAAATTAAAGAACAATTCATTTGTGTCTACTTGCTCTTGAATTGCACTACTCCACAGTTAACTATTCAGAAATCATTTGATGCCTTCTCTAGAACACTGAGGGTACCCTGTTAGCCTCCATATCACCTCCTGTTGCTGATTCTCAGCCAACAGATCAAAAACCCTTTTGCTGCTTTTCTCACACTGGAGAAGGTAAGTGACAGAGAGCTCAAAATAATTACAAATAAAATTACATTCAGCAAAGTCACAGAAACAGTTTTGATAGTAGAGCCTAAATATCTGACACACACCAAAAACACTTAAAGAAGTGTTAAAATTAGAGCAAGGTGTCCTTAATCTTTGCAACATCTTCCACAGGTTAAGTAGCTACAGCAGCCAGCAAGTTGCTTCCTTTAGCAATGGGAAGACGGAGACTGTAAAGCACCAGCCTGCGTGACATGTACAATGATTAAAGCTAGGTGCAAGTTTCCATCACCAATCCTGATCTAGTACCGTACAGACAAGTTAGAGCTGCACAGGGGAGAGCTGACAGCTGTTGGGATGATCAAAAGCAGTCTGAGTTCTGACACGCAATGCTCCATCTTTATCTAGCAGTGAACCTCTTACCTTCAACTGTGGTATAAACCATGCTGTGTTTTCCTGAATTAAATCTCCCTTATATGTTCTCACATACTTGCTGAAGCACTTAATTCAAGATAACAAGATTATTGTGTAGATACATATAGTGAGATTTTGCAGTGACGTTTCATGTTTTGATTTCTAACGCAAGCCATTATGTGAGCTAACACTGACTCTGACGGGCACGAAATTCTTGTAGTGCATTAAAAAAAAAGAAAAGAAAAGATAAAAACAACCAAGAACATCACCACCACCACAAACCCTTCTATAGTTATCTTGTTACCAAGGTACTGTTTATTCAGGTTTTATTAGTTGCACTGTTAAGATTCACTTGATTTCCTGTGCAGTGACTTCACCAATTTTGATTATCTCATCAGAAATGAGATCATTCTGTGGCCTTCTCCTCTCCCCTATCCAGCTGCCTGTTGTCAAGAAATCTGTAGAGATACAGTGACAATGACTGGGCTGCCTATCTCTAAATCTGGCTGAAGCTGGCCAATGGAGTCAACAGTTAAGATGTGGACACACTTAGATGCTGTGGAGGTATAAGCTGTGTCTTTTGAGAAGCCTAAAAAGAGTGAAGGCCACAAGTAGTCCCTGGCTCAGTGCTTTAGCTGTACTGCCAAGATACAACAATTTTTTAGACATCACAAGATAACACAGATCTATTTATATTACCTTGTAGATACTGAGTGTTTTTACTACAGCCTGCTTTGACCACTGGAGAAAATAATTAGGTTTTCTTCATACAGTGTAAGAAATGTTGATGCCTGATTTTCTTACAGTTATTTTAAACATATTTATGAAGCAAAAGGCAAACTATGTTTTCAGAAAAAGGCAGAGAGAAAGAAGTTGTCATGAAAAAAATGTATCTTGTGATTAATATTCACGTTCAGGAAATTCCAGCAGTTTGAGGCAGCGGTGGAGCTATCTGGGCAGGCTTGCCGGAAGTTCTGCCTTCCTCTCCTTCAGTGCATCCAGATGTTGTCTTGAATCGCTGCTCACAACCCCACTACCTCTGGAAGCAGATATTCCATCACAGCTCATGTTGTGAGAAGCAGCAGCATGGAGATAGAGGCATTCTCTTCTAACGTGATTCAATCAAAATCCGAAGGCAGAGCCTCAGAATTGAGAGGCTCTTGAAACAGTTCACAATAACTGCAAACATGCATTTATTTATTTCTTTAATTTATTTCATTATCAGTGAAAGCTGTCTGCCAAAGACAACCAATATTGATGTACGCTTGTAGCCAATAAGGAGTAGACTAACCATTTCATCATCTAGAAAAGATTGGTTTTGTCCCATTCTGATTGGAATTCTTCAAATGAAACTTCCCTTATGACTTCTTTTCCCTTCCTCTGGGTCTTTACATAAAAACAAGCAAAATAAAAACAATTTAAAAAAAAAAAACAACTTTTTTTTTTTTTTTTTTTCTGTTGCAGTTTCTTTAGGGAGAGGTAGAGAATCATGGGATGTTTCAGTGATCTGGCAATCTGCAGGCATCACTGACTCAGCTGGACCTTTCCAGAACAGACAGTTTTTTATGAAGCCTTACAATCCATTGCGTATCTTTCAGTTAAGCAGATAACAAAGGTGGACAATCTGAATACCAAAATCACTAAGAGGCATCTAAAGCCAAAGAAGGAGGCACTAAATGTTTATAGTCAGATACTTTGTAGAATCCTATTAAAAATCTCAGCTCTTTTTCAGGAAGAGATACACACGGATACATTGTACTCAGATAAGCTGTTATCAGCCAGAACAAGAGCACAGCCTCCTAACTGCACAAAAACTTCTCAAAGGCAATCAGAATCAGATGAAGTAAGGAAATGGACTTTCCCACCCATGCGCTTCACCATTTCCTGGAGTGCTGAAGCCTAGTTCTCTTTTCATTTATCTGGTATAGTAATTCTGGGTCTTCTTATTTGCCCTTGCTTAAATGAGCTCTCTAGCATTGCCTGGGCTACTCCCTTCCAGCCCCCTCCCACACCTTGCTGTGGGCTGGGCTCTGAGGCAGAGGGGAGAAGGCCACCATGCTCTGTTCAAAATTGTGTTAACTGAAGGGAAGGATGTATAAGTTTATTATCACCTCACACCAGGCCACAATATAAGTCAGAGGCCTTCCAGTTCTGTTAACAACAGGTGACAGCTACCTTCTATAGGTGTCTCCCCAAAGAATGTGCCTACCCTGACCCCAGAGAGCAGCAAAGCCACAAGGACAGCTGGCTTTGTTTTTCTAACTTATTAATTTCTAACATTCCTATACTCAGCCCTTCTTTAGACACCCTTTCCCACTGATTTTGAAATATGTTTAATGACATGAAAGGTCCTACGGTAACAGCGCCTTGAAACGTTAGAATGTTTGCCTGCAGGCTCATACTTACCAGGTGAGCAAGGATGAAGATTTCAGTGGGAAAAGACGCAAATTTATGGAAAACGGTTACTAGGTAATTGCGTGTTGCCCTCCGTCTTGGATACTTCTTAACACTCATTTGCAACCATTTTGCTTATGCTTGGAATGTAACTAAATCCAAGTTACAAATGTGCTGTTTGTCAACACATTTATTCCCTTAAAATTGCATTATTTGATGGGGAAGGCCCACCGTGGTTTAAACACTTCCTGAATGCTCATTTCTAATGTATTGACTTTGAAAGGAGAAGAAAAGCAGAGGGAAAAACCACTGCTGGCAATTTCACCCCACAGGCCCAAGGGACGGGGAAGGTTGGCTAAAATACATTCACAGCAGTGATGATTCACAGCAGTGATCTGCATCAATAATTAAAACATTAAAAAGAGGGCAATGATAACAAAACTAGTGAGTCGGACATGTATGATCTACATAAAGATCTGTTGATGATCTATGTGATCTGCAGACTAGCTTAGCTACCACCATGGCTGTCTGTCCATCTACCTGATCCTTCTCATCCTTCTCACCTCCACCCCCTCACAGTGGAGCACTTGAGATATCCTGGCAAAGTGGGGGAAAAAGTCAGTGGGACAAACTGAGAAGGTGATAAGGTATGGGTTTTGAAACGGGGAAGTGACACCATGCCCACTGGTATAATGTTAACCAAGGTGCTCCAAGGCAGGGAATCACCACTGGTGCCTCATTCTACAATTTCAGCCTTCTGTTTCATTGGCAAATGCTCCCAAGTCAAAACCTTCTGCTTTGCATCTGGCAAAATGTTTTGTTCTATGCAGCATAATGTATTCACTCATTTATTCCAGAATCAACAAACTTGAATTTCACCTTAGCTGAGCCTACACTGATACTGATGGTTTTCACCCAAGTTTGGCTGCCACATCATCATCTCATTAATAACTACATTATTCTAGCAACCTTAGTGCAGTATTTGGCTGAATTGAGGCCTGTGTTGAAAAATAGGATGATCTTCAGAACTGGCTTAGGGAGTAAGAGGGACCAGCCATAGGAAAAAAACAAAGAAAGCAATTGTGTATTCTTCCTTTTTCTTAAAGTAAAACTATTTGCAACCGAGACCCACAAAAGTCTTTGAACTGAATTTCTTTGAGAGTTATGCTAATTGCAGATTTTCTTAAATACGGAAAACTTTACCTAGAAAGATTATAGCACAGTCACTGACACAGAAAGCAAACCTCTTTTAGTAGCAGTTCCCCAAGTTGTTGGATTTGTTATAGGATTCAGTCACTGTGAACATTATCCCTGGCTGTATCTTGATGGCAGCAGGGAACAGATGCCTACCATATTCCTGGCTGTGAGATCACAAACTTCCAAAAGCACTGTTACTTATTCAATATTAGTTGCTATTTCAGGCACTTCAAAAGACATCTTTCACTCAAACTACAACTCAGACAATTCTTAACATAAAATAATATCACTCAGAAAAGCCTCATCACCTTGTGTTTACTGTACTTGTTAATGCAGCCAAGGCTTTGTTTTCTAGCCAGAATAAATTATATGTACAAATAATGGCTGCAAACCTTAGCAGTTAAAACCAGTCTCTGATTTATATGTAGGAAAGATTGAAGAGCCTTGGAGAAACAGGAGGTTGGATTGCGCAGAGAAGACATGCGTGGAGCGCACCGCTGCTCAGAAACTGTGATGAGTTCAGGATTAATATTAATATCACAGAAGTGTATTGTCTGCAGACTTCTGCCTCCTCCCCTGTAGCACCTGTGATAGCATCACTGCTGCCCTGAAGTGACATTGCAAATAGCCAGGACACAGCTGCAAACAGCCTCCACTTAAATACAGCCTACTGCTCCCCTGCGTCAGGTTAAAGCGAATGGATGCCAAAGGATCCTTGTGGGGATCTGACTGGTCAGTCCCTCCTCAGTCTCAGATTTCTCTGACAAGGTTTAAAATAAGCCACAGTAGCATCCCTTAACCAAAACCACTTGCGTTTTGCTAAAACCTCTTTTGCAGAAAGGCCTGAGGATGTCAAGAAATGAGGAGTTCTCCCATTTCCAGAGTGATATTTTAGAAAAAGTTTATCATTTTAAGGGGGAAAATGTGGTGGCTATTTTCTCACTTCCTTTCCTTGTCATTCATAAAAAGCCCTGACTTGTACCAGAGCTAGAGCTACTAGTTTCCATTCTACGGGAACTGCTGTTCAGTGGTTTTCTACTAACTGCCACTGTGGGGGATTTGACAGTCCTCATGCCATTTCTCCAGGGCATTTTTTGCCGCCGTGTAGAGGATGGGAGAGGATATTTAGCAGCTGTTGGGATGCCTTTGAGACACATTACTGAATAATACCTTCAGCTCTATTTATAGTCCACAGGAGAAAGCCTCCTCAGGGTGTTCTCTCCCATAGGATTGTGTCATGTAGACAAATACCTATAAACTCCCACCTTAAAACATTCAATGTCCTGTTGCTGTGTGCTGCTGCCACACAAATGGCTCAGAACTGCAGTAGTTCTGGGAATCCTACTGGCACTTTGACAGAGGAGTTTTCACCTGATGATAATTTAGGTTTCACTAGACTTTCAATTACAAAGAGAAACTGTTAAGTGGCTCAGGGAGTGAATTTGAGTGCCATTTTTCCTCTACTAGGAGAGCTTGCCTGGCAATCCTGTAGCAGATGACATCAGGCGAAAGGTATGGAACACGTCTGTAAACTGCCCCATGTTTGATTGATTACAGTGTTAATAAGCATAATGCTATCTGGTTTACAGAACAGATACTCCTCCAAAATGCTGGAAAATCCTTCAAAACTGAGCTGGAAAGTAGCAGAGTTCTGCATCTGCATCCTGAGCTGAGCATGATGAAGGTGCTGCATAGTCCCTTCTTCACCAAGAAGCATGGAGCGAGGAGCAGACTGATCCCCCTTCAGGCCTTCACTCAGTGGCGGGAGATATCACACACATTTCCTGCACCCTTCTGAGAAAAGTGCAAGGAAATAGGCAAAATCCTCAAGGGAACAGTGCAGAAAATGAAGAGCAAAACCAGCAGAATAGGCCTGCTATGAATCCAAAAACACTCAAGGGACCAGTTGAAGAAGCAGCAGAAAAAGCAATTTCACTTTATGGAGTCAAATCATGCACTGCTTGTGCCTTCAAACAGCTACTCTATTTATTTTTTAAATCTGACTACTGTTCCTTGCAGTTTTAGTTTGAATGGCACTTTTCTCATTTGAATTGCATCCAAAAGAAACATCATTTAATTCTCTGACCCTCATTTCCAACCGCACCGGGATCTCACCAGAGGGGGAGACAGCCTGGGCAGCAAAAATTCAGTTTGCAATAGAGCAGCTTGGACTGAATGGATGAGGAATGTTTTTTCTTTCTCAGCCCATGTACGCATATCACACTGACAAGCCATTCAAGACTCCTTTGCAATCAGCTTTGGCCACCTGGAACAGCACAGGAGAGCAGCAATAGTTCAGACATTGAGGTCAGCTGAAGCCTGTCTAAGGAACATCAGCACACAAACCTTCACCCCCTCCCTTTCTCAGGACTTAACACTTCTGTGCAAGGTTCAAATCCTGTTATTTTCCATGGAAATAATCGTTTTTACCTGGAATTGTTGACTTAAGGCCACCCACTGTGATGATTCTCAAATTCAGTAGTAAACAGCAGAATACCATAAAATGGATACTGTAGATGTTAAAAAAAAAAAAAAAAAAAAAAATCTCTTTTTAGCCACTTAAACCCATTTTTGAGTTCAGTCTATTTCCTCCTATCTTCCATGACATAGAGGGAAACTCTCTGGAAGATCCCGCCATACTGTATAGTGTAGCAGTCATAATTAAATGAAGCTTGATCTGTGCTCCCTGACACTGGGTTGTTAAAAGGGTTGTGAACAACTGGCTTAACTGGGAGCAGCAGTAAAGTCATGGTAACAAATCAGGCAGAGCAGAGATTTGCCTATCATAATGGATTTCAGAGTTTAAAAGCCCTGTTCTTCCCCAAACACGCACACACATGCACTTGAATCTTTTTACCCTCTTTGAGACTGAAACAGCCTGAAAGGCGAATGGGAATTCCGTAAGATCTGAATTAAAAGAAAACTGGAAAAATTCTACCCATAAACCGCTTCAGATCAACTCCTTATAGCACATGAACATCGCACAAGAATCCTTCATTTCACTCATTAAAACAAATCAGAATCCCAAGGTCTGTGAAGGAGAAAATTGAGCTGATAGCTGGGACACCATAAGACTTTTCAAAGTAGCCTAGTAGTTTTTCTAGGAGTTTTAATTAACACAGTTAAAATATTTACAAATAGTGCCAAAGAAGACAAATGGTGCTGTGCCACACTGCACCTTCTGACTCAGAGGCAGATTTTCCTTCTATATTATTTACAAGTTTTCTGAGGGAAGAGTGTTTATTGAGGTGCACACCTCAGCACACATCAGTCAGTAAGGGAAATTAAGCAAAAAAATGTGTTGCACATAGATCCATGTGAAGATAGAGATAAACTAAGCTGCAATCTCTTTACCAGTGCATTACTTTACATCGTAATTTTACTGGTTTATCAGTTAGTACAAGTTCTAAAAGGAAGATCTAACTGGCTGACATGAAGTCAAGGCCTTCTATCCTTTCTGGAGTATTTCTTGCAAAGTTAAGGTAAGTGACCAAAGTCCCTATTAGGAACAGTTGTTAGATCCATCTCAGATCCACACAAGCCCTTAATTTATCATTGTCCTTTCTGCTGCTCCAGCTACTTGATGGTAGGGCCAAGGAGAAACCAAGCACAAGGGACGTACGTATTTCGCCCCCAAACACCATGACAGAGCACCCATCCAGCCAAGTGTGAGCAAGCGTTGTTTCTGTTTTCCTTTAAGTGTGCTACAAATAAAGCAAAAACTGCATTTGGAAGAATGCTATCTCTTTTCAGAATTGAATACAAGTTCTCCCTCCTTCTGCATGCTTGTTAGAAGGCAACTCAGCAGACGGCTCTTGATTTATGGTCAGTTTAAATCAAATAAGGGGGCTTTGCTGGACTGCACACAATTTAATTTGTCTAGAATACCAAAAACTCTTTGCCAAATGCTGAAGATAGCAGTTAGGAAGAATGTGCTTTAGGCATTCATGAATACTGCAAGGCTCACCTGTTGACTGCTTGCTGTATTTCCACAGAAACGTGCAGATTAACTCAATAGGGTATCTGAGGGGAAGACAAGTTCAACCCACATAACTTCTGAGGCAGGTAACAAGTTTAAGAGTCCAGGAAGACCGAGCAGGCAGTTAGAACTCTCATCCGTGATTCCAATTCTCTTCCTAAAACTCACGGAATATTCAGGGCACAAGTGGCTATTGACCACTGAGAAATAAAGAGGAACATATTAATTGTTTTTGTTTTGTTTTGTTTTTTAATGAGAAACCATTACTGAAATTCCACTATAAGCCAATTCAGATTGCTAGATGGAAAAAAAAATCACAAGATGGAAATTAATTCTTGCCTGGGAAAAAGGGGGAGCTCTCTAGGCAGATCATACAGCAATTATCCATGGCAGCACTCTTTCCACCTATTTTAGTATGCTTGGTGCCTGTGAAGAAAAAAGCTAGTGACACTGAAGAGTACCATCAGTATTTACCAAGAACTCACTTTTCTAAGGAAAAAATTACCTTAAATGTTATCCCCTATTTTTGGAATACTATGGCTGAAGTACAGCATGCAACAATTCTTCAGCTTTTTCTCTGCAGAGACTAAAATTATGCTCAGATTTGCACCTCTTGATCAAGAGAATTTTTATGTTCATATATGGTTGTATTTACTCGTATGGATTCCTGGGGAGGTAGGAATCTCTAAGTTAAAAACAAATGAAAACTAATTTCTTAGGCTTTCTTTACAAGAACATGAATCTCATTTATTTACAATGCCATTTATTAGACCTGTGGCCCAGCTGTTCCCCTGTCATGGACACGGACAGGTCTAGATAACTCCGTGACAGCTACCTACATCCAGATAGTTTCTGTAGTTTGTGTTGTTTAAGAGAAAACCTTCCAGAGAGACAGACAACACTGGGCGTTTTTGGAAGGTTAGTTGCTGCAAAGTTGACTGCAACTACTGTTGAAGTTAAGAATTATCTTCATCCTTCCTGGAGGTGTGTTACTTTTCTGTGCTTTAGTTGTAACATCTCTGACAGGCACCACATCTGGACAGCCTGAAAAAGCAGCTTATTCCTATTTCAGGAAGCAGGTAACACTGATGTTAGAAAATCTTTTTGCTGATGGGCAATCTAGATAATACCACCTTGGACTTCTACCCTCAAGTTCATCCCTTTCCTAGTTTCCTTCATTCAGTTCCGTGTGCAAGCTCACAGCTTTCAGATAGTAGCTTTGACAGAACACAGATGAGAGCTGGGAGGAAGACGAGCACAGATTCTGCCGGGCTGGTTTGCTCTTGCTGGGCACTGAGGGAGCTCCAGGAGATTTCTCTGATGCTGAAAGTGCCGACGCTGTTCCTGAGAACAGGAGGAAGTTGAACAGGTGCTGGCAGACTTGTAGAGGTGCTTTTGTCGAGAAAACGGCATTGTTTTCTAAAGGCTAAAAACGTCGCAGTTTTATTCATGTGTTTTTAAGTCCTTTGTTGTTTGAAGTGCCCCGAGGAAGCACTGCAGAGACTCAGCACCCCTTGATGAAAAAGTAGCTAAAACACCCGAGGTAGTTCAATCTTACTCTTCTGTTAAGAGACCTCACTCTCAGTAGTAGCTACTGAGAGCTTCTCCAGCTCCTGCTCTCAATAAAATGAATCTCTGATATCAGCAGCCATTAATTCAGTGCTTTGTTTGATCAGTGTCCATGAAACAGAATTTTTTTTTGTTGCTTTGGCAGACTCAGAGCTGCAGACTTCTCACTTTTCACTCAGAACTCACAGATCATTATCTCCTGAGGTGTTTGCTTCAGAATACCGGCTCTCAGGAAGCCACAGAGTTAAGTTCTGATAACAGGCAAATTTTTATGGAAGCCAACACAATCAGATAGCAATGCCTTTAAGAACAGGTTTTGGCACGTTCCAGTTATCAGTCAGTCAGGGCAGCTTGAACAATGAGGCACTAATACAGAAATTTGATTTACCACATGGGCAATTCATTCCAATTCAATTTACAAATTAGATTACCTTACAAGCCAGGGTAGGATACTCTATCAAAATGGTACGTGAGCTTGCAACAATGACAAGTCTCCACTTGCTGTTTTAGCCCTTAGTGTGCATGTCTTTGAATCAGTCTTGAAAAGTAAAGCTGTGAAGTAAGGAAAAATGTCATTACCTAAAATCTAAAAATTGGTACGTCTCATATCAGTATGCTCTACAGCACTGCTGTGCTAGTCCAAAAGCCAAGTACACCATGTCCTACCGTGCCACAGTTCTGAACATACTTTTGTTTTCCTGTCCATCACTGCTCCTACGATAACTATTCCAAAACACTACCAACTAGTCCCACTTACACAGACTCATGTTTTGAGTTAATGAAAGGCAAAAATGTCAATAAACAAGAGAAAAACACTTCAAAAGGAAGTAACGTAAAAAGTCATTTTGAATTTCTCCACCCATAATTTAAATTTAATTTACTCTTTTCCAGGTGGTAATGAGCTAATTCGGAGTCAATCATCTGACATTAACAAGCAAAAAAACTGACTTTATTTAGTGATTCACTGCATATGATTCTCTGATTTTGCTTTAAATGATTAGATTTTTTTAAACTAAATGTTTACAAAAACTGAAAAAACTATTTGTTAAAAAAAGTGAAGAGTGTCACTGTGTTTTCTCTAGCAATGAGATCTGCCAGTAAAGGTAAAAATAAAATCAGAGTTGATACTGATATTTTGGAAAAAAAGAGGTGAATTAACACTGATTACAGAGAGAACTAAGGGTCACCAGCCCATTCCCATTGTAGTGAATGGGACACTCAGATAAGGTTCTGCTTTTAAGCTAGAAAATACTCACAAAGAGCATAAATCTCTTCAAGAGAACAGAAGGAGAGTGGAAGATGATTACCTCTTTTTTGGGGGGGGGGGGAGGTATGGGGAGGGGGAAGGGAAGTTGCAATACATTAGAAAACAGCAGGATAGTAATGGTCAGTCGAACTGATGCTGTACACCCTGCTGACCATGATGTGTAATCAGTGTATGGGGGGGTTCCTCTTGACCCCACCGCTACAACAGTTCCCCAGGAAGGCTGAGAATTGTCAGGGGACTGACAGAGAACCTGCAGAGCTCCACCTTTCCCCTCCACCCACACTTGGTGACAGCGGTGTCCTAGGAACCACGTTGCAGTGCCAACTGCTGCCCTGGAGACTGCAAGGTGCAGGGACAGCCCTCCCTCCACATGACAGTAATGCCACTGCAGCCCACTTTCATGTCTTAATGCAAGAAACAAGCCCTTACTGTCAGTGCTAAGACGTATTGACTGTTTGTGTTTCAAAGTTCTGTCAAATATCACATCCTCTCTCTACCACCTCCTAGTTCCAAGCAATTTTGTCTTAACTTATAATGCCGATAACAACTTTTGAAGCATCTGGACTGAATCAGGTAACATACCCTTGGAATTGTGCATAGTTGTTGCTCAGATGTAAGGGTTATGAGAAAGAAAGTGGGAGTAAAATTGCATGAAACCAGCACACAGTACAGCGTTAATCCCTATGAAAGGGAGAACAAATGGAATTATTGACATTAAAAACATCTTTCAAGCCCCAGTATAGTATGGGACAGAAAAACCATGCACAACATGAAGAACAAAAAAATCAAAATAGTGAAAGGCAGTGAGGCAAAAGTGAAAATCAATACTAATCAACACTTAAATGCACTCAGTAAACTATAATTTGATGCAACATCTAAGCTCTGCACAGTATTGGAAGACTCCCTAATTATAGAGATATCTTTTTGTCATAACTTCATCTTGTTTGTCAGTCAGTGAGTGCATAACCACAGCAGTTAGGGCCCACCCCCATTTTTGTCAGTAGAATATTAACTTCCAAACAAAGTATTTTCCTTAGTAGCTCTAACAATACAACAGAGAGATGAGAAAGGTCATTTTGCACAGGTTGTCAAACCTTTTTCCTGAAGTAAACTGGAAACTTCAAAATTATTTGGGAATTATGCACTGTTAATATGTTTGAATCAAGCACAATACATCATTTTACATAAATCACAAAAGTTTAGGAAATACAGCTTGCAGGAAGGATATATACCTCATACTGAAATGTAGATGTGTACCTCCCACAACACCAAAGTGTTTGACTTGTGAAGTACTTTGTCTTCTGGCCCTATCTGTACATAAGAGAGTTTTCCTCTTTTATCATCATTCTGCATGTTTATCATGTCCTTAAGAAGATGACATGAATTGAGCTCAATGCCTTTCCTCCAGAATTTGCTTGAAAATAACTTCAATAAAAACAAAGATTACTCAAATACATTATTTGGATAATGCACCTCTGCTGGCTAAACTACTTGGAAAGTCTGACATCCAGAGAACCCTTCACACAGACTGCCCACAAAGCAGTCATTTTCCCTATTTCAGAATTATTCATTGAACTTCTGCATGCAAACCAAGGCTTCTAGCTTCTCAGCAGCTGCAAAAGGCTCAGAGGAATTCTGAGCAGCAAAAGAGTTGTAGTGAAAAGTGATGCTGTAACTGTGCCTCTTGCCCTTGCCACTCAGCAAAGCCTAAGCTCAGATGGAGCCTGGTGATAACAGAGCTTTCAAAAGTCAACAGCTTTTTGAGACACTTTAAGACACATTGGTAAAGTGCCAGGGGTTGTGAAACTGATAGAACTGCGGTTAAACATTTGTGGTTGGTTTTTCTTTTCCCTAAACAAAGCAGCTTGTTTTCTGCACTTGCTGTGCCTTATGAAAATGCACAGAAATAAGTCAAGTCTGAGACTCACCAAACACCTCATGTGACATTTTGCAAAAGGTCAGTTTTGCAGCAGGGAACCACATACGATTACACCAAGTGTGCATCTACTTTTCCCATGCAACAGAAGGCAGCAATGAGGCTGTTCTCATAATAAAAATATCATTTTAAGAGTAGCACTTATGTGGTGTAATTAAGTGCATATCATGAAGTGCCCAGTACTAACGAGAGCTCTGTTAACAGCTTCTGGAACAAGTAGTTCACTCTCACTCCCTGCAACAACTGCCTCCAGTATCGCATGGTTGATAACTTGCAGTCTTCTGGAAATGAAATGTTTGCAAGTAATTTGCAAACTGCAGCTAATCAGAACCATCGTCCGTGGTGTCACCAATAATTTCAGGCAGCAGTGTTTCATTTTGACATCTGGGTATGAGGCATTCATGCAAGGCATTCAAATACACAGGTTAATAAAAGGGAGGGAGGGTGATTTCAAGTACTAATGGTTCCATCAGTTTCTTCTGTGTACCTGTGCAATAGCTGCCTGTCTCACCTGGTAGGTATGAATGCTGTTTGCTACTCAAGATCAATAAAAACCTCCATGTTGACATCCACATGCAGATCTGTCCAGCTAACACTATGGAGAAAACTTCTAAAGATCAGTTCAAGTTTTTAATGAGATGGCTAAGCATAAAACCACACAATTCCCATGATCTTTCACGAAGCATTTTCTGCAAAATCACAAACCTGGATCTCACAAACCTACAAACAAGGAGAAAACTTATTGGCACAGCAACAAATAATACGATTGTGGGTTTTTTTTCAAATACGAGAAGTATATTGTTCTATTGCCAGCTGCTTTTAAGGCAATTCACTCCCATCAAACTCTCAAATATTCACCCAAGTCAGCTTTCATCCATGTTTTTACCTCCTGAGCAATTGAACCTATTGGAACTATTGGACTTGGAGACAGCACAAGGACACATTGCCAGCTGAGAACCTTTCAGCTAATTCTTCCAACTGCATCTAAAGGTTCAAAGCTCACTGAGGGGAGGAACAGTATTTGGGATATCGCACAGAACCTGCATAATCATTTTAGTTCTGTTTCGTGGCAAACATCCAAATAGAAATGCTATTTTAAGACTAGCAACTACAAATGACAAGAATACCTACATCTTTCTTGATTAACCATATGCACATGAAAGCATTACTGAACAGCTTTCTCCAGATATGGTCAAAATTCCCCACTTTCAATGAGATCTCCGAGATGTACCTGCTCATAAGATACAATACTTTTCTACTGTTCTAACTTTATCTTAACATATAGCATAGCTGTCCTTTTCCACTTTTTTCCCTGTATTTTCATTCTCTCGCATCTGACATGAAGTGACACCAAGACATCACATTTATGATCAAAAAGAGTTATATAGAACACACTTCAAGCAGTTGGAAATGTTGGAATTGCAGAAGTCATCTATTGTGGCTTAACCCAGTAGGTGGTTCAGCACTACACAGATGTTTGTTCCTTCACTCTCCGCCTCTCCTAGTGGGATGGGGGAAAGAATAAAAAAAAAAACAAGGTGGAACTCATGGGTCAAAATAAAACTGTATACGGAGTCTGAGAACAGGAAAAGGACCTCAGATAATAATTATGACATACATATATTTGTACATAACAAGTGATGCACAAGCAATTGCTCACCACCCACCAACTGATGCCCAGCCTGTCTCCTAGCAGTTGGCAGCAGTTTTAAAGAGTCCGCAGCCGCCATTTCAGGGCAAACCCTGAGCGGACCAGGTTGGCTACAGAGGATAAAAATGAAAGATCATCTTAGACGCTCCAGATCACAGCAAAAAAAGAAACACAACCAACAAGCTCTAAAAAGCTGAAGGGGCAGGCCTTTTACTGTAGTTTTTGTTTGCAAGGTGTGTGTATATATTTATATATAAGACTACACAGCTAAAACAAGGCTAAAGGGCAAAGGCCTAACTTGTGAGCCTGCGAGAGCATCTCCTGACAGCTTCTGACAAACAGGGCATGTGGTTTTTGCTTTGTGTGAAGGATATTTGTATGAACTTAGTAGAATGTAGAGGTGTAACTGATGCCAATTCTGTAAATATGCATCTTTCAGTAATAAATCTGCCCTTCAGAGAGCTTTCAAGAGGATGTCCTAAGGACTGTTACAGATGTACTGAGGAACAACACTAGATGTTCATTAGAGGCTTAACAATTTTGCTTCTGCACTGCTTTCCAGCTTGCACACCCAGCTTTACAAGCAGAAGTAGCCTTTGAAAAGCACACAACATTCATTTATCCGCTCCAAGTAAAATCAGCAGCAAGAATTCTTGCTGACTTCAGTAGGAGACTTAGGCCAATGCTGACATTCCTCCCTCTCCAAGACATTCTCCGATAGGGAGCTACACCACTGAAGATTTTCAGGTGTTCCTTGAAGAAGTCACCTGGACGTGGGCTGTGGTACTGAACCAGCTGCAAGTCACAGGTGGTGAATGAAGCTCAGCTTCACTACATTCACTAGCCATGAGTATAGCTGAATAGCAACAGCAGTAAAACACAAGAAAAACAGAGCTTCTAGCACATGTGCTCAAACAGTTGTATTTTCTGAACACGTGCAGGAAAACTGGAAAAACTTCAAGCAACACAGACACTAGGTGCCAGCATGCAGAGGACAGCCCAGCCTTTCACCCTAGGTGGTTCAGATGAACTTGGCTACGTACTTTTCAATCCTTTTTAAACACAGGAAATAGCACAGAAGTCCAAGAAGTGCTGAGCACTATTCTGAAACAGCTCATGTGCAGTACATCTCCTAAGCGGGGCAGGTGTGTGAGAGGTAGCTCCACAAGAGACAGAGGGGAGAGACACTGAATGTGCTGTAGTAGAGATGCTCACCACAGGTGACAAGGAAATACAGGAGCTGAAGGAGTTACACTACCAGCAGCACAGCTCTATGAAGCTCGGCTAAGCGTGCCGGGACGTGGCTGTGTTTGAAAGGAGCAAAACACTTCTGCTCCACGCCGCTGGCAGACGGAGGGCTGTTGACTCGGGATCAGAAGGGCCTCAGCGCCATCGTGCGGGCGCCGCGCCGGCTGGTCTGCACGGATACAGACGGCCGTGCTCATCCACATACACGCTTCTCATTTACATCGACTTTTCTTCTGTCACAGCGCAAAGTATTTGCATGTCTATAGAGAGCTGTCCTATTACAAAGAAAACACCCCAAAATATTCGATTCTCCTTTCATAGAAAGGAGAAAAAAACCAAGAAAAACCACTGTCACAGCTTTTCCACTTGCTACATTTTTAACCACAAAAGCTGGAAGAAATTATTTGAAACTACAACATTTTGCATTTGATAAGGAAAAGAATGTACATTCTCAACTGGCAGAGTCACACAGATGTCAAGTGGCTGAAGATACTTCCACCATCCTCCATACATTCGAATCAATAAGGAAATCATACCACAAGAAATTCAGCATCCTTCCTATCCTACACTTACCTTGTAGATTTTTCTTGGTTTCAAAGCTTATCTGATGATTTAATGACAAGCAATCAAACTGTCATTCAAAGCAGCGTGATGGAATGCAAATCTCACTGCAGGCAAGAGCAAGATTACACAATGGAAGGAGCAATCCTGCTAAACAGGCATGTATTGATGGGTTCTGAAATTAAACTATACAGAAGAACAAGATAGGGGTCAAGATGAGCAGCTGGCTGAACTTCTGCTGAATGGGGAATAAAGCAGACAAAACTCTATGACAGGCAAAGAAGAAATATGCCAAGTACAGCCCATTGTTTAATGAAAGCCATGACTTTCACCTTGTGTATTTATTATGCCTCCAGCAATGACACTTGTTTAAAATGCAGAAACACTCACCTAAGTGCCATCAGCAATGCACTCTTCTCCAGCCCTGAAAGAGGTCAATTCTAGTCCTGAAAAAAGGCAGTCTAGACAGATAACTAAACCACATGTAGGAGAAAACAGAAGATCTGGACAGGACAACAAAGGACCTCAAAGTGTAAAACTACCTATGAAAACATGAAACAAAATTTCCTGACAAATGCATTTATTTCTACTTAGGAAAGAAAGCCAAATTTGAGAGATGGTCAGATTATTCTATGTAGCATTTGAATGGAGAGGTGAGAAAGAAGATGGCAGTGTCAAGCATGAGCTGATGAGAAGGAAATTTAAGTTCTCATTCACTACTATAAAGTGCAGCCGACACTGATGATGTGGGATCAGGGAGCTAGGGAAGAACTGCATAACTTGATAGTCAGGCTTACTTTGCTGTTTGAAAGTTAGGTAGAAGATGCACTACTTTTCAGTAGTGCATGGGGACAGGACAAGGGGAAATGGGATGAAGCTACAGCATAGGAAGTTCCGCACGAATGTGCGCAAGAACTTCTTTACGGTGAGGGTGACGGAGCACTGGAACAGGCTGCCCAGGGGGGTTGTGGAGTCTCCTTCTCTGGAGATATTCAAGACCCGCCTGGACGCCTACCTGTGCGACCTGCTGTAGGGAACCTGCTTTGGCAGGGGGGTTGGACTTGATGATCTCTGGAGGTCCCTTCCAACCCCTACAATTCTGTGATTCTGTGAAGATACCACTCTTACGCCAGAAAGGACATAATACAGAAGAATATGAGGCTACAACTCTTCTGAAGTCTGGAAACTAGAGAAGCAACTTAGAGAATTTGATCTTACAAGTCAGGATCTATAGAACTGAACTACACGTTTTCCTTATGAAGAAACATTTCACGGCCAAAAAGCCCTCCAGAGAAATCTGTATTGGAGCTTGTTGCCACTGAACTGACTCCCAGCATCTTTGTTCACGTTCAAGCTACAGTCACATAAAAATAACAACTACTTTGATTTAAAAAATACTGATGACCACTTTTATATTTGTTTACATTTTCAAAGGTATCTAAAAGTGCAGGTATGTAGATGAACTGCAGCAGCAATGTAACTATCATATTTTTCAAGGAAAGGAATTTTTCTTCTCATTTGTTTTTGCGAGTCAATTTTTCGGTCATGCAAAAGACAAATAATAGCAGTCCAAGAAAACTTGCAGCTGTTAAATCATGAAATCTCTTCTGGAGAACATTACAGCTGTACTATCACAAACAAGTAGCATGAAGGAACTGCCACTGCCTCTACAGGCCAGTGAGTTGTTGCTAATTAGTATGACTTGGAGAATGGAAGAAGAGATTGGAAAACGGGAAATAAATCTCAGGCTAAGTTTTGTTTGAAAAAAAAACAAACACAAAAGGCAGTCCTGCAGACAAGAGATTCTTCTTGTGATGCTAGAATGTGCAGAACCTCATTGATGGAGAACATGTTAAACCATATGTGCCCAACCCACTCGTTTTAGTTACGCTTTTGTTCTCCTCTTTTTATGTTTTAATAAACAATATAAAAATAAAAGTTTTGTTAATTATCTATAAAACATATTTTGTGTGTGGTCCAAGACAGTTGCCCTTCACTCAGCATGGCCCAGGCAAGCCAAAAGTTGGGACACCTATGAAAAAAAGTGTGATGGGCATGAAACAGACCAAAAATGAACATTCAAAATGATCCAGTAATCCAAGCAAAAAAGAAAAAAAAACCAAAAACCAACAGTATTGTATGGTTTGCAGTAATTCAAGAAAATAGAGAAAGCTGCCTGAGCAAGAAATCAGAGCAAATAAATGCACTGGGATTACCTTATCAAAAACAGGTCTTTGTGAAAGTAATTTCATCTCTTTACAAAACACAAACAGAAAAGTTTGTGGATGGTTAGAATATACTCTGAAATGTTTACTCCAGACCGGAACACTTTAAACAGTAGATTAACATTCATGGAGATTAGAATTCCCCCCAGATGTATTAAGTTTATTTTTCTAAACTTAGTAATTTAAAGCTGAATTCACACAAGCGAGGGAAAGCATCTTTCTTCCACATTGAGGAATTAGCACTAGCTTCTCTCCAAAGAAAATTCTTTAAAAAGATTCAAAAATTAAGTATATACAAGTCTTAATGTGTACTCATGCTCTTCCTCTCCCCCAGAGTTCTGCTAAGTACACCAGTCACATGAAAAAAGCAATTCAGGCCATCCTGAACAAGTACAGTTATTACTGCACAATGGGTGAATAACAACCAGTTTTAAAGACACCATTCCTGTACCGGGGAGGCAAGACAAAAAATAAAATAAAACATAAAAATAAAATCCAAACACAGAGTTCAAGAAAGCTTGTATTCATTTCAGCTTCAATGGAGTCAGTTTGAAACCGCGAGAAAGACACTATACACCTATATACAAACAAGACCACAACAAAGCAGCTGATATATTATAACCATATATTAACAACCAGTTATAACAATAGGTATTGTCCTGACTAAGAGGAACAAACATGCTTCTTCAAGGTTATTTAGCTGTTTTTGATCGTAGCCGTCGCTTGATGATTAGATGATCACTTTCCTTCTTCTTTTGTTCCACAAAAACCTGAAGAAAATATTCAAAAGTTACTCATCTTTTTTACACAAGACTGACAAGCTCTTCTTGACCCATGTAAAGATATTTCTTCCCTTAAATGGATTTCAGAATGGAATTTGCTTATTATCTTTTAACCAGAAATCTATAGGACACAGGGATAGTTTTAATGCAGCTTAATCAGAAGGAACAAATACGGAGAATGTACAAAATCCTGTTTATCTTTAAAAACATACACACCTGAGGAAAACCTGAAGGCAGCTTTCATTTTAAAATGCTTATTTTCAAATGAGTATTCTAATACTTAGTTTGTGAAACGTGAGGTGTTGAGAAAACATTTTTAGCCTAAATCCCTGTAGCTATGACTTGCCCAGAATTTCAATTCTTAGTTCAGTTCCATGTTCTCAGAACTACAGTGAGAGAAGAAATTGTCTCATTTTCCTCATCCTCTAACAGAAAACATTTTGATTTCTGCCCCCCTCATTCATCAAATCAACAGAAAATTCAGTGGGATATTACAGCATGGGCAAATCATCACTATACTGAACAGTAAAAGGACTCTAACATAATTAAAAAATGTGGTTCCAGCAGAGCAAGAATGTTCTTAGCACCACAGCTGCTGACAGAGTCATGAAACTGCATTTCAGAAATGGTACACCAAGCCCTGGCACATCAGATCCTTTAGAAGTTGGCTTAGACAGGGCAACGCAGTTTAAGCATACCTTAAAAGCTGTCTAAAGTTGTGCTCTAGAAAAGCATAGCTGTAGCAGAATAATCCCACCCAAACACACTGTAATTATCTATGATTCCAAATTCGAAGACGTCTGCATGATTGCTACATCACCTACTTAGTAAACTGTAAGCCAGCAGCCAAATACGGAGATCTTTGAAGACAAAATAAAATAAAACAGCAGGAAGACCAACAAGAATGACTAGGTAGAATAAAGAAATAGTTCAGTACTTTCAACCTCCTCCTGCAAATAGATGAAACCTTCAAGTCTGTTTGGATTCCTTAGTAGTTCATGTTAAGCCAAGACTACAGAAACGCATTATGTTGGACAGAATAGTAACGTGTAATCGCTTACCGAAGAAGCAGGTATATCTAGAGGGCCAGAAATGTCAGTTGAATACAGCTTCCTTTTGGATCGTTTTGGCTTGACCGCCTCTTCTCCGAGACTTTCTGGTTCCTTAGATTTCGGAGAGCTTACTGCTGCCATCAACTTCTTGGCTAGAAGACATTCATAAACCAATCAACTTACTGGTTTTGTGAGTCTTTAAATCAATGAATGCAAAAAAGCTTCATAATAAACTGGATTTATAAATGATACATAAAATTTAAATAAAAATACTCATATTTTATTTGTCCATCAAAGTTCTCTATTGCTTCTATAGCTGAAACAGTTTATAGCTTCAGGTACGGAAGCTTAAAGCACACATTAAAATTGGGTATGAAAAACAATCATGGCTCAGAAGTCACTGGAAGTTAGTAACTTCAGCAGGAGTTAAACAACAGGCCTAACTTTTGTGCTGACAGAAGCACAAGGAAGAGTCAACCTTCTCTGTATACTTGTAGATTTTCACTCATGTAGTAATGAATCTCTGAAGAGATGAATAAATGCATTTATTTCATAAATCAAAGGACAACTTAACACGGCAGACAAGTCCTCTAAGAACACGTACATTAATAGCCTACAGAAGAAACAAGCCATTCTACAATGCCTAGAAAACGTGGAATAAATCTTATTATTCCACACCAACCTTTAGAGTGAATAATAGAAGGAGAGCTTTGAAGAAAATCTCCAATTTTTTGTAGTGTTTCATCCTTCTTTCTAGTCAATGTTTTACTTGAAGTATGGACTTGCTTTCTTAAGAAGTACTCTTTTCTGGATTTCTGTTTAATAGAAATGTGAACAAGAAATAAGAGCATTGTTTAAGCTTCATTTTAGTTCAATGTTATTTTAAGTTGACATTTTGAGCTTTGCTACTAACACCTCTGTTCATTATGCTAATAATACTATAACAGCAAGTAATGTAGACAATTTTATACCCTTTAGAAAGTTGTCAAAATCTCAGCTATTTCAAGGCATAAGTTTCTTGAAGTTTCTTAATGAAGCAGTAGTTTCTTTAAAAGTAGATCCCAAGCTGTGGAGTTGTTTCTTACATAAGCTGTTCTAATTATACAAAATAAACAAACATACAAAACAGAAGACAACAGATGGGAAAACTCTACTACTCATACTCTGACCATGCCAAGAATACTGCTAACACATGAAAACATCTGATTTTAATAACTATCATGCATATTAATGATATGAACCTTAGTTTAATACAAGGGCTTCACTCACGAAAGCACATGATAATACACTCAAGCTTCTCTTCCCAACTATTCAGTGCAAAATATCCTTTCCTCCAAATCATTACACAGCACAGCCATTATACACTCTGGGGACAGACTGACTTGCTCTTTGGTTAGCTTATGGAATTTAATAGGAAGAGGTCATAAGTGTTTAAGACTCCCATTCAGGTATACAGATCAGGATAAGATACTTCTGCATAAGAACATTCACTCCTTTCACATGACTACACAATTACAGAAAGTCCCAAACTAGATTCAAAAGTAGAACAAAAACCAACCATTTTCTCGTCACTTGCAGAGGGTGAATTAAAAGCCATGACAGATTTTGTATTTTTCGTGTTCTCACTTTTCACAAAATCCTGGGAAAATAAGACAATTTTCAGCCATGATTCTTTTGGAAAGAACAACAATTATTTGTGTCATAAAAGCAGACACTTTAAACGCTATTGCTAATAGTAGGGAGGTATTTGCTAGTGGTAACTATTCCAATGTAAATCAAATAATAAATTAACATTCAATTATAAAAACAGGTCGGTAGCATTATTACGATATCAATATTAGACATCTCACGATGTCTAAAAAGCTGATTTATGTCTACAGGTTTTCAAAGAAAATACACAGTGGAGTTAAGAGAAATTATTTCCTTCTCTTAAACCGTTATCACTCAGCTTGGCTATTAGTTTTGTTTCATTAAAGCTTGGACTCCCCACACAAGGTTCATTGATTAAACCATTCAACTACTTTACTGAGATAGAAATAGCATTTTTTAATGCTTAAATGAGAAATGGTAGAAAGGCATCAGATATTTCGTTTTCTGTTTGGTCTAGGTCATACCTTATCCATGTCATCACTTTTTCTTTTCTTTCTTGTCTTAGGCATTTTCACTCTTGCAGGTAACATGCTGCCGTGCTGCTTTATCTCCATCTTATCAGGTTGCAGAGGTGTCAGTTGGATTTCCAGCTCTGGTTTTGGGAACCGACTAGTTTTTCCATTTTCTGTGGACACTTCAGAAGAGTCGAGGACACTTTCCGAATGCTCCTGATAGCACAGAGGAATTTTAAGTGCAAGTGTTAAAGTAGCCATGAGATTAAAAAAACTATAATGCATGTGGAAAAGGATATGTAAGCATTCAATTTTCCAGCTACAAGAACACTTATAACAGAAGAAGTCTATTTCAGTTACAGCAGAGTTTAACCCTTCTTTCCTAGAACTTGTTACATTTAAAATTATTTCCAGTCTATGATCACAGCAAAAGTTCTCCATGTTAAACCAAGCCTGATACTTTACAGGTCATTTTTTCTCAAGGGCACAAACAACTGTTCTCTTTATATAGTGAATGGTGGTAGAACTGACATGATTTTCTTCATCCCAACTCTGCTGCTTCAGAACTGGGCAGGAACAGGAGCTTTTGACTCAAGTGTTTGATTATCCTCCAGCTTAATTTTAGGGAGTTTGCCCTTCCTCTTCTATACTAGAGATGTTATTTACGTAAGGTCCAGCTGGCAAGGTGCAAGCCCAGTTCAAGCCATGAAAGACTTCCATTGCTATCTTTTCCCTGGTGAGAATACAGACATTCAGGCAACAACTTAAGCTGAAGGCTATCTTGTACCTGCTCACAGTCAAATGGCAGCAAATGCACAGCTGAGTGGCAGGGAAAGGTCAGTGTGCACTTCCTCCCCAGCAGCACTTACTGTCCACTATCCACCCAACCCTGTTTTTCTCAACAGGAACAAAGTCAGAACAGAGATCACCTGGACTCCTCCTTCTCTGTGGCAGGAATTCAGCTAGTTGCTAGCATATTGAAAGTGAGTTCAAATGCTGGTTGAACACAACATGGAAGATGGGCTGCTGGGGACATCAGGAAATGGTAGATGGCTGCTACTACTGCTGCTAGTAAGGTCGCAAACACAGACTAGCAGCTTTTGCTACTTACACTGATCCACCCCCTGGGGGGCATCTTCTTCCTCTCAAAAAGTTACCAAAGATTGTGGAAAGCCAAAAAGTAGTTGGAGCCTCTTTAGCAGGCTCTGCTAAGAATCTGAATGAAGTACCATCACCGCTGTATTCCCAAGAATTAAGTTGGTTAATAAAAACTTTGTTTTTAAAATTTATGTAACTGCTACTTTACAAAAGTTAGCAATTAAAAACTTCTATAGGAACGATTAACATCACCTGCTAACAAAGCAGCATCCAGAAATCCCGCAGAGAAAGAAAATAAGTTCAATTTGTGCCCATTTCAGTGGCTCTATAAATTGTTTTCCAAGTAATTCATCGAATCATGAGCCACTTCATAAGCATCAACATGAGGAGAGTTTTCAACAGCACATAAAAAGAATTCATCACACAATTGTTTCAACAGCTTTTATTCCTACCAAAGGCTATAAAAACAGGTGATCTGATCACCTTTAAAGGGATAGACAAAATAAAACTTGAGAATTGTTTAGAGAACATAAGACCTTTTCCTACTCATTCCTTATCAAAAGCAATAAAACTACAACATTTTCAGATTTCATTTCATACTAAGTTTCATACTAACCTCAGATTCATTTAATGAAGTCACACTGCTAGGACGTCGAGATGACAAATAATTGTCTTCAGCTTCATGTTTTACTGGAATACTTTCTTCATCTCCATTTTTAGTTTTGCTTTGTTCTTTCTTAGGCTGTAAATATTTAAAATGAGTAAAGATTAGGCTATGCAGTAGACCTCCAAAATATTTTGAGTTTTCTTAAGTTACAATGTACAATCTCACGCTCAGACACCACATGAATACGTAAGCTGAAACACAGCACAAGTGTGGGAAGGTAGTAACATCTATTCATTGTATGATCTTCAGATACACCCTACCGGGTTTCACTAACAGTCTTATTCAGTATTTTGCCTCCAAAAGAGAGAAAGTGAGATGTTATTTAGGGACAAAATCTGTAATGCTGGTCATTTTGTCATCCTTTTCCCCCCATATTCTCTGTACGCTCACAGCTGCTATGTTAGAATGCCAGATGCTAAACCTCTACCCAATCTTCAGTGTCCAAATATGAATACATGGACAATCGCATGGAAAAGTGCCATAACATATGTAGAGATGGTGTTCTAGTAAATAAAATATTTTTGGGAGGATGAGAGCACATGCTTGAGTAGAAGACAAAAAGAACCAACAAGTACTTGTCACTGAATATGTAGTTAAAGGACTATATGCTAAGAAAAATGATTTTAACTCTTGGGATATTTCCAGTATATCCTAGGAAAACAGCAGAACAAAAAGGGGTTAACAAGATGTTAAGTACATATTTTCTATAAATATAATCATACCTTTTTATTTACAGAGTCATCCATTCTACTTTGACTTTCTTCAACTAAAGGTACTTCTGGTAAAGATTGAGGGCTACCGTGGTTAATGGATTGTTTTAATTCCTTTATAAAGTCATCTTTGTCAGCCAGTTCTTTTCTTAACTCTTCTATCACAGTTGCACTATCCTAATAAACACAGCAAAAATTGCTGAGTTGTGGGATTGGCAAAAGGAATTAACATATATAAGCAGCATTGCAATTACATAGCAGCATCAGTTTTAGAATTGTAGGCTTAAACAGTAAACTATTCAAGAACAATAACATTTCATGGATTTGCATGGTCACTATTACAAGTGCAGTAGTCACATAATTGCCTGGGAAGATGTAATACAATATATCTGCATTCTTTTCTTTTATTCTACTCATGTGCTTCAGCCTTCATCTTTCTTAAGATGCAATAACCCGAGCTTTTATTTGTTCACGAAGTCCTCGGTACTGTGAGAAAGTCAGCAGTGGTAGGGGAAGTTTTGCTATGAGCACACCTTTCTTCCCAGAGAAAGTGAATCCAAACATTCTCAAAAAAGCACAACTCATTTACTCTTCTGTTTAGCTTCTGAAGTTCTATGCTACTGCGTAGATTGGCTATCCTGATTAAAAGCTGGACATTGAAATAAGAAATGCAACTTCCTGAGATCATCCCCTCTCTGTCTTTGATGCTTCCCTTCATTTCTCTTCACATCCCCTTCTGCCTTTCCATGCCATTGTAGATACTAGCTCATAGAAAGCAAAGTAAGTAAGAAACCTGAGACAGAACTACTATCCAACCGAGTATTGAGCCTAGCTTGGGACCAAGAAATGCTGTGAATTATAGGAAAAAGTTACAGATGTCCAGTCTAACCTTAGGATCAAAAGCATCAAACTGACGTCTGTTTTTTTGAACTACTGAAAATATTGAAACTTTAGTCATTAACAGAAATTCTGTTTCTGAAGAACAAAAATAAAATCTGGTACTTTTTTGGTTGGCTGCACATGATGTCAATACGACAGTGTTTAAGAAAAGAACTACACCCAAAATACAAAGAGAAGGTATAGTGTTTTGCAAAATATACGGGTAGCTAATCAGGTAGGAAGAAAAGAGAGCTGACCTTGCTTGAATCCTTTAAGGCAGATTTTTTCAGTTCTGCTATTTCTCTCTCTTTTTGTATGGCATTAGAAGCTAAAGTTTTGAGCTGTTCTTCCAAAGCTTCTACTAACTGATCTCTCTCTTCACGCCACTTTTGAAGATCGTGGTCCTTTTTCTCCAGCTGGGCAACAAGTCTTTCCTAAATGAAGAAAAGATTAACAGTGAACACCACCTACTGCATACTGAACTGTTCTAACAGTTTGGTAGTTAGCACTGTTTTACAGTCTTAGTAAATGTACGACCTCTTCAAGATGTGCAGGAGCTCTAGAACTAGTTGCACTACAAACCTACAGAAGCAAAAACCATGCTTCTATTAGACAATCTATACTACTCCCCTTGTGAAAAATTATTAGTAGTATTATTTAAGAGCCTCCACTTTGGTTTGTTCATTTAATGATTGCTAATGAGCTTCAGGAAAATAAAGTCACAAAGTGATAATAGTACTAAGCTCCTCACATTCTTCTATGCTGCTTGCAGGTCCGGAAAGTCAGGACTAACCACTTCCAGATGCAAAAGTAGTTTTGCAACAGATTCACATGTTTAAGAAGTTACATGACAAGAGCCCCAGGAACAGCTCAAGTAACTCAAGTAACTTTGTTATCAGTCACTACTTAGAAAGTGATAAGTAAGCAAAAATGCGGCAGTTTGACCAAGTATTTTTATTCAGTATCTGGAGAGAAGTTTGTGAGGTTCCATTAGAAACTCAATTGCCTTTTTCTTCCTTATAAAGGCTTAAAGGCCTTCTGTTTTGCAGAAAAGAGAACAAAAAAAAAAAAAAAAAAAAAAAAATCTATTGTACAAAATGTTTTCTTAGCCTCATTAAGCAGTAATCTATTTTTCAACTGTAATTTTCTTATTGATGTCTCACATACGTCACATTTCATTATGCACTTAGGAAAGCATTTCCTTTTTGTAGCTCCCCTCCATTCCTTCCTTTTCCAAATCAAGCAGTTCTCATATGGGGTTTATCATGTAAGAAAGCAAGGGGACTTAGACAAACTACTCTTACGCGCCTTTACTGTTAGTACTTGGCATGAAGTTGTCTCCAAGCTACAGACATTAGATGACTCTGCCAAGACCTCGTCACTTACAATTTCTGCTTGTTGCTTTCCATGACGTTGTCGGTCCTCAGCAAATTTCTTCATTTCTCTGTTGCGAAGGTTCTCAGCTTCTTTTATCTGATTTAGAAGTCCTTCTTTTTCCTCCAGCCACTTTTTTCTATCAGTTTGATACTTTGTCTCACTTTCCTATTTCAAATAAACCAAAAATGAAACAGTAAGTGATTAAGAAATAAAAGTCTTTAATGATGACCTGGCTTTTAGTAGACTTGTTTCTGCAAGATAGCAGAAACATTAGCAATTTTTACTACAGAATATATCCAAAGGCAGGTATTGGATAATCATTAGTTCTTTTCCATTAAAAAAAATAATAATTTTCAGTATTTCTTATTCAGACTGGAGGGCCTCCATAAAACATTCTTTTTCTTTATAAACGTTCACACAAGCATTATAGAACTTACACCAAAAGTCATTGTAAGAAAAACTCTTTTAACTTTAAAATTTCTAATATTTTATGCTGCCTTGCAGGAGATGTAGAAAACTTGCACCTCCTTCAGGGTTTAAAGACAAAGAAACGTAACACAATTTACACTGTAGGAATAGTAAATGTGTACCCAAGAATGTCACTCCAATCCACAACAACTTTGTCTCCTTTTCTAAGGCAATCAAACCTACTGTCAGACATTCTCATATATAGGACAGAGCACCTGAGAAACTGCTTGAAAAAAAAAAGAAAAAAGTCTTTCAACAAAGGAAAATTAGAAGTAGACCCTCAGCCCAACAAAAAAGTCTTCCCAGTGATCAAGTTAGATGGTGATTTTGATAGCTTATATTAGTTGCCCAAGCAACTAACAGAAAACAGGTTTGACAAATATACCTTAAGTTACAATTTGCTTTGAGTTAGTATTCCTTTCTTGCCAACGACAATTGTATAAGTATACTCCGCTTATAGCACATTGACGTAGTATAAAATGAGGCAATGAATTTTCAACTTCCCCTCTGCTTGAAAAAGGGAATTGGCTCTGTGCATTAAAAAAAAAATCATGAATAAGTTTACTCAAGACGAAGGCGGAAAGAAGTTCAGAAACATTCCACTAACAGAGCGGATGTAATCTATCGTATACACACCTTAGAAAACTCCTACTGACAGCCCACTACTTTTATTTAAAAAACAAAACAAAAAAAAAAACAAAAAAAAACAAAAACAACATCAGATGGGTTAAGACAACCGTTCAGAGGGCCAGCAACAGAAGCACTTTTCATAGCAGCATAATGTAGGGAAGGCTACACTTCCTGTATTATGGGGGCATTGGTGATGCCATTCTTCATGTACCACAAAAAAATCTGCACCTGGTCCCTGTTGCACTGCAGGTTTCACAGGAAGTTTTCTTAATCAATGTAACAGTTTACTTTGCCAAGTTATAAATAGTCTCCTAAGTTAAAGTTACAACGTTGAAGTTAAGTTACCTCCAGCTCTTTTTGCAGCTTTATTAATTCCGTATTGTTTTCATTCATGTTTGCCTCTTCACTTTCGTTGTTCTTTTGCTGCCGGTCGCTATTGATCTGGTATTGCAGTTCTCTGTATTTCTGTTTCCACGTCTCCAGTTCTACTCAATACACAAAATGAGGTTAGATAGCATATCATTTCAAATGTATATTTGAAATATTACATCAATGACTTTTCACTAAAGCCACTTAGGTTTTACCTGCTATAGACACAAAGAAACAACAGAAGCCTTTAACTACTAGAAATTTGTTGTTTACCAAGGAACATTAATGCCCAAGTAACAGTCAAATGAATAGGGAAGTGGCTATCACAATGCATCTAAAGCCCTTCTGCATCCCTGCTCCCTTTCCACAGAAAGATTACCTGAAGCTAATATTTTGTTCTCTTGTAATTGAGCTTCAAGCACTTGATCTTGTTTAAGCTGAGTCTCTTCTTGTTCTTCTAATGTCATCCGCATAACTTCAATTATTTTTTCTTTTGCACACAGATCTGAAGGTTTGAAAATTTACAGATGAACTCCCTGCTAGTTCCCGTTATTCTCTCCCAAAGAGTTTCCAACTCGAGGTTCCCCCATGACAAAAAGCTCTTTTAAAACAAATAGAGCATCTCTATTGAAATATTTACATACAAATATATACAGAATTCTTAGGTGAGTCTTACCAACTTGTTTCATGTGAGAATTCTAGTGCTAGGGACAATCAGAAAATGGATTTTATTACATGAGAAAATAACTATAGTTCAACTGCTCTAAGTTCATTCAGCCTACAGAATCTATTATTGTACAACTTGACATTTCAGTGGTTGAGTTTTCTACAACAGTTCAATGAAAATGGCAAATAAGTAGCAGACTTTTTAAAAAGTACAGTAAATCTACACTTTCTTGGAGACTTCTCTTATTTCCAAGTCTGTTGCTATACTTTCAAGTTTACTTGCTAATAGTCATACAACATTAATAACTGTGCTTAACCTCTTAACATCCAGTTTGGAGTTTCTCAAATCATATTTTAAAATAGAAACTCATCGAAAGACTCGCCAAAGTCATTAGCAATGTGAAAATATTTACATAGATATTCCACATACACACACATACACACACGGAAAAATAATAGCTGACCTTCACATATTTTCTCATACTGTTTGGAGACTTCTTCCAGCTTCTCATTATTCGACAGCTCCTATATTTCACGTTGAAAGAAAAGTGTACACAGTAGAAACAAGCAGAATTTTTAAGACAGCTTAGAATTAATCAGTTTTTTATATAGTATAAATAAGCATTCAAGCCGATAAAAAGGGTTTAACGTAAGACATTTCAATTAACATATTGTGATGTCACTCAACAGAATTGTATTATATGCATGTATTATATGTGTATTTACTATGCAGAACATTGTATTTAAAGCAATCTGCCAGTGCTCTGTAATGACTAATTGTCTGAACATCTTTCATGGTCTACCACTAATTTCAGTTGGCCACTTTCATTCACCCCAATTTTTTTTTTTAACCTTTTCCCTGTTGCTTGGAAAACCTGCATCATTCATATAGTAAAAATTAAGAGCAAGTAAATTTTAATAAAATTCAAGTACCTGTTTAAGTTGCTGGATAGTAAGCTTTTTGATATCCAGCTCCTCATTAAACTGTTTTTTAATCCTTTCAAGTTCATCAATTCTGCTCCTTAGAGATTTCTCCACAGAACGCATTGTGGACACCTGTAATGCAAGTAGAGCACACAGTTAAAAGACTTCTGTAATCCAAGTTAGCTAAATACTTCTTTATTAAAGAGGAATTAACAAAAAAGTCCCAAGAAGGAAAACGACAGCAAGTGTAATGTTACCAAGGAAGACGTGAATTTATTTTTAAGCTTCAGTTTTCCACCCCAAACACTTCCAATAAACTTTCAGACTAAGATCCTGCAAAATGGGTTTGAAGATATCTTCTTGCTTAATAAATAGATTTTAACTATTAACATAACTGAAGTTGAAAATAAGGAAAAAATATATATAGCTTATATTAAAGACCCTCTGGAAATTAGTCAATTTCTCTTCAGGTAAATAGCATTTTTCTTCCCAGTTATCGGCATTTTTCACAAGACTTAGGTTTGAGGCTTTGGAGTTACCGCAAATACAATGGCAAGGCTACTGTTACTGTAGAGATAATAACAAGTCCCCCTCCAGAAGCAGATTAGCCACTCTCTTCACAAACCTTATTCTAGACTACCAACAAAATTTACTTTCCTCTGTTCATTATCTATATGAAACAGTGTTTTGACTTCTGGTCCCCTCTACAGCTTCAACGGCAACATTAACTAAGATTTGCTGCTAGCCCCAGTAGTGGGAAATTTTCAGCTTCATAGTTAAGGTTTGAGAAAACAAGTTTTAACAACAGAAAGCCAAGCACAATCTTGTAGAAAAAAAATCTCAGTTGACTACAAACCTCGCTTTGTACTTGCTGCATTTGTTTCTTGGCATCAGAATGTTTGTCTTTTAAATCTGCATACTCTTCTTCTTTCCTCTGCAAATCTTTTTTCAAATTCTGTACAAGGGCAGAGCTCTCAGAAAGAATCTTTTCTAGCCTTATGTTAAAAATAAAGAGACAAAGAACATTACTGTTACGCATCTCATGGAAACAGCAATTATGGCTTAATCCATGCCCTGCCTGTTGCTTTCTATTTGCAAACAGACTCTTAGATCTATCTAGACCAGTGACAAGATAGAAAAAATTACTTTCAAATTTCAGCTTGCTTCTCATAATCAGATTCTGAAGCAATAAATTATTCAGATTCTATTCTGAGGGATGCACAACAAAACCACCAGAAATCCCCAATTATTCTTTGTTTCCTTACATGCTCCTGTTTACCCTTTGAACTCAAGTAGCATACCAAAGCATCCTAAATCAGTTTGGCTACTGATAAGTATGCAAATACAATAAGTCAAAAGGATGTTCACAAGAACTAGTTTTAACTCTGGTTCATTCTCAAAGGGCTCTAAGTTAACTCAGTGGTTACTTACGATTCTATGGACTGCATTTTCTCCTTTTCACTCTTTTCCTTTTCCCAAAGAGAGTGTTTCATCTGCTCCAGGCTGTTTTTCAGCAGTGTAACTTCTTCCATCAGATTTGCCTCTTCGTTACTTAACTCTTCAACCTTTTTGTCTGCATTAGCAGACTTCTCCTGCAGAGCTGCTGTAACTGTTTCTAGATTTACAATAATAGATTCTTTTTCCTTAAGTAATTCTTTGAGTTTTGACACGCTGTCTTCCTTTGCTCTAAAAGCCTCCAGGAGACATTCAAGCTCTCTTATTTTTACCTCACAGTTGGCAACTTCCTCCTCAAATTGTGCAATTACTCTGTGATCTTCTGCAGCCTTTTTTTCAAAGTCCTGAGTTTTCTTTTTTATTTGCTCGTGTAACTGATTCATGAGATCTTCCTGATTATCGTGATTTGTAATCTCACTTAGCTTCATTTCAAGTTGATTATTATGATTTTCAGCATCTTTCAGTCCCTTCTTTAGGCTTTCAACGTCTTGAAGCAGCGCTTCAATCTGCTGACTTTTTTGTGAGGAAACATCAATAATACTTTCGCATACTTCCCAAATCCTTTCAAGACTGTAGTAAAAGGAGCGGTCCTGTGCAAGATCTGATATAGAAGTCTGTGACCGACTGCATACAGAATTACTTTGAGATGTCTCTGGTTCATCTTTCTCAGAGCCTGAGGAACCCTCTGCATTGACTAAGTCAATATCGATAGCGTAAGACTCTAAGTGACGTTTGTATAACTCATCTAATTTGGTCTGCACTGATTTTATTTGTGACACTCTATCAATTATATTTTGTTTGGCAACTTCTATGACATTATTTAGTTGAACATTTTTTTCTTCTAGCCCCATATTTATAGATCTCTGTTCATCCAGTTCAGAAGCAATTTCCCGATAGTCGGCTTGACACTGCTGAATTTGTTCAAAGAGGTTAGCAACTGTTTCTTCAGAAAAAGAGAGCTCAATACGCAGGCTTGTTACCTGCTTACTGAAATCTTCTTTTTTATTTTTTTCTCTTCTGCATTGTTCTTCAAGCACAGCTAAGTGACGTTCCAAGGTTTCAGTTCTTTCACTCAGTGCTAGTACTTCCATACGGTAGGCTGAGCACTTTTGTTTCATGCGTTCAATTCTCCTTTGCTCTGGAGTGCTTGTTTTCTTTCTCTCCTTTACAACCACTGAAAAAAAAAAAAAAAAAAAAAAAAAAAAAAAAAGGGAAAAGGAATGTAGCTCAGGTTGATTAAAATCAAAATTACATAGCAGTTCACAACACCAAGTAGCAACTACTAAGTGAAAAACTGTCTTAACATGAAAGCCATACCTTCGCACCACATGGTATTTGATACTAGTTCAGAGGGCTTGAACTCCTTTACATGTAATCAGGTGCCTCGGATTTCTATACTTAATTTGCAGCAAAAGGCTTTCAGTCTGGAAGAACACTTTTATCATGGCCCTACTCAAACCTTCCACTCCACACTAGTAGAAAACCTAATTAGTTTTAAGAAAGATAGGAACGAGATAGATAATTCACAGCTATATTGTTTCCATCATCCCTGCTTCAGCAATCCCTATAACACAGCCAGGAATCACTCCCTCTACGTCTAAACGGTGTTAGACAGATCTCTAAGAAATTTCATTCAAACTCATGGTCCTCTTACGTTCAAAAGAAAGATAAAAACCTGGACAAGTTGATCACTTCAGTGTTGATATCAGTCTCTTTTTTTCAGTTGGTCTCTAAACAAAACATGAGGATTCCTACTTCTGTCCATACCTACTGTTTTGAATATAAAGTTCACTCAGAAAGGTGAACAAATTTGCAGACTCAAGTTTCCATAAATATTTCGTTAGCTCAGGGCTGTTTTTTCCTTAACTAGTGAGCAATAGCTAAAATAACATGCATTTTCTTCCTATCCAAAGTGACTCCTGCTGTATTATATCATTGCTTTAGAATCCAGCCATGTCCATTCAGTAATACGCATACTATGTTTAAGTATTAAAAAAATAAAAGTAAGTCAAGACTTACTAGGGATTGTATCACCAAAATATATTCCAGGGAGATTCTTGTACAGTCCTGTTATTACTACTATAGAAAAGCCTAATTTTGTAGCGCCTACACAAAGCCAGCATTACACACAGATACACACATACTGCATGGAAACAGCCTCTTAACTGATCTAACGAGCTTTAAAGACAACCCCCAACTGATTTAAAAGTCATTCTGAAGCAACAGCAGTGGCATGTTCCATCCCAAAACAGGTTTTGGGTTTTGATTGCTCCCAGCAACACTACTTCTAAATCGTATTCCCCTCACTAATCCGAATGCTTTAATGCTGAAAACTACAAGCAAGCACTAAAGCAAGATAAATAAGACTTGGAAGAAGATGCATGATGTTCAGTCCAGAAGCTCCTTACACAGGAAGTAAGGAAAAAGCATTATCACAAAGCATGGGAAACGAGACCTAAAAGGTCAGAGAATTGTGTAAATACCCCGAACTTCAAGCCAAGACAACCTATCATCACCTAAAACAATTTTGCTCACGCTACTAGTATAAGTAAATTCTACAAAAGGACCAGCACAACATACCTGTGCTCATTGTTCTACTCGTGTATATTTAACATAGCTAAAGAATACATATTAAGCAGTTTTTGAAATTGGACACTAATAATACTCACAAATAGAAGAAAGTTTTAACATGACTGAATAGTCATTACTTCTTAACAGAAAACTTAATGCTGACATTGTGACTATCAGCTACCCATTTTAATTCCTAGGTGGAGCTGTGCTGTCATTAATTTTTTAAATGAGAGCTTCAGACGTATAATAATAACAAACCTACTACTGTTTGGAGTATGAAGGAGCCCACATCAGCTGTACTTCCCTCCCTCAGTCTCTGGTAAGATGCATGTATGTGATGCCATTCAGTGGTCACATTAGGATCCAGTATTTACACCAAATAAAGATGGCAAAGACAAATCATCCAAGAGCAGCATCTCATCCAAACAAGGCCTTGACTTTCTCCCTTGCACATATTTTGCAAGAGGAAGACAAGAAAGGAAAGGACTACAGCTAAGTTTTTTATTTTCCTTTCACATTGCACATGCCTTCCATAATTCTAGGAAAACTGATGCTCAACTGTGCCCAAAAGTCAAGTTAAATGCATCAGAGCTTATCAATACCACTTTGCACAAATCTTGCCCATGCAGCTCAATATTATTTATTAGTCCTTTAATTAAGTAGACAAAATAAGAAATGGTATCTTTTCTTTTTCCCCCCAACTTTCATCCCTAGTGAAATTCAAATAAACAAAGCAAGAGGACTGGAAGTGTAAAAACAAGGGTTGTGCAAAATAAGTTGTCTATGATTTTAAAAAGAGCTAATGCTATTCAAATGGAAAACCTTCCTTTGCCAGCAGCGTCACCTTGACCATCGGTGCATTCACAGCACCAGTATGCATACAATGAAACACTGTTTCACAAGAGCGAGCAATTAGCAGGTCATCAACAGTTTTGATACTTGCATCAGGAAAAAAAAAACCAACAAAAAACAAGCACTTGAACAGCTGATGCTACTCTCTCAGACTAGTAACAGCAGTTGAAACAATCCTAAAGAAACTGCTTTAAAACTATTACCAAATCTGCAAGTGCATCAGCAGATGAGGAAAAAGCAGCAAAAAGGAAATAAATAGTGCAAAAGCTTTTATTTTAAGCATTCAAAAATGAACAGCATAGGACCTTCTGCAAAAGGGATATTTACATAACAGTTACTTCTATTTACAGTTTAACACAGTGGCTTTTCTCCTCATACCATAAGGTATGTGCTTCACAGCCTTTTGCTTCCATTCCAGAATAGGAATCAATTTATTGTTTTGGAAGACACCTTGTTCAGCAATGGAAGAAACTGTACCTTTCTTTGGAGGTGGCTCTTGTACAGTAGGCTTATCTTCAAAACAGCGCTTTCTTCCCACTTCCAACTCACTTTCCTCATGTTCCTTGAATTGGCTGCTTTCAGTTACTTTATTAGAGTTTTCCTCTGCCAGTTTCGTTTTAATGGTAGTTATAGTCTTTTCCTGTATTGATATAAGATCAGTTACATTGAAGCTCAACAAAAGGAGCACTTAAGTCTCAGTAATCTTCTGTAGGCAAATGTTTACACAAAACCGTACAGCTAAAATGTTTATCTGGTGACCCTATAGATGTCAGTTACAAATCTCAGTAGCAGCAAGAACAAGTACACCTTCAGATAATGACAAGCACAATAATCGGTACAGTATACAAGGGAGAGCAAGAGCCTAGCAGGTTACAAAGTAAAAGACTTGCACACAATCAAGAGGAGTTTACCAGTTTATCAAAGAATTTCCTGTTTCAGAAAAAGTCAACATAATTACAAATTCGGTCAAAGAGCAAATGGTCAGCTCTCATACAAGTTCATCACATCACACTGCTGCTAAGCTGCTAAGATCACTTTTAACATGACAGATACAATCCAACCTTAAAGCGTAGTCATCTCTGTCATGCATACTTTAGATTACATCCTTGACCAGGAGTGAAGTTTCCTCACAAGATGACAAGTGTTAAGCTATGCTGGAAGGGCCAAGGACTGATTACTCATCTTTAGTACCTCGTGAAAAGAAAAGCTTCAGAAGCCTTCAGGCCACACAATCTCATGGATAGAGTTGGAGCCTTGCTCTTAGAAGAAGTCACTGCTACTCGTCACACTCAGCTTTAATGCTGTGGAAATACTAAGTTGCTGTGGTGCAGACAGTCAAAGACTAAGGAGGGTCAAGATGCTAAGTTTACAAGGGAAGAGATCTGAGTGACAGAATTAACTATAAATGTTTTCAGATCTACTTCAGGCTACCAAACATCAAGGTAAAAAATGAACAAAAAAACCACCAGAAGTGGTATGCACACGCCATCAAGCTAGTCTTCACATATTCAGTAGCTCGAAGTACATTGGTCAGGAGAAAGTTCTATTACCTGCATAGAATGTAGAGATATCCTGACCATCTACTCATACTTCAAACTCTGCTCAATACACTTATACTGTTACTCTTCCTTTGACATAGGAGTGTGAGGTAGCAGTTGGAATGCACTGATATTTTTGTTGTTTGTGTTACCAACAACTATCTTCAGATAAATTTGAATTGTTTGAAATTGTAAACAAGTAGCAGCTACATACAGAAAATCAGTTTTCCAAAAGTGTGTTGATTACAAACATAGGGTTAAGGTTTTTCTTTTTTTGTATAAGGATACTGAGACGTATAAAACTCACATAGTCTTTTACTTTTTCTTCTAAATGAGATTTTAAGTCTTGTAGCTTTGTAATAATGTCATCTTTCTGCACCACGATGTCCATTAGCTCTTGAATCCTTTCATTTTGTGCATTCATTTTCTTGGAAATAAAAAAAAAAAAATAGGTCAGTCATCAGCTTCTAAAGTAGTGTTAAGTAGCTGAATACACAATGCATTTAAAAGCAAGTTCAGCTAAACCAAGCTTGGTAAGAAAGATACTACTGGAGCCTACTGGAATAGCATTTTAAGCTACCACAATTTGGTATTAAAACAATTTTACACAAGATATTCTTGATAAAGTTACCTCAGTTGCTTCTTTAAGTTGCTCAACAGACTCATCCAATTTAATCATCTGCATTTCCAAGTCTGTAACACACAGAAAAGATTGCATTACATAAGTAGCCAATAGGTAGTTTATTAAGTAATCCATTTTTCCAGATATTCTGTTTAAGTAGCTTTTGAACAAATTAATTCATTTGCATCTGGTCTTCACTTATAGGGAGTGATTCAAAAGTTGTCTATATTTCTTGGAATGAAAATGTTGCATCAGCAAGATGTAAAGGAGAGTAGGGATTACAACATAAAAGTAAAATCAAGATACAGACATTTAACCCCATACTTCTGAAAGCTTAAACCTGCTACTTGCAATTTAATCGAGAAAAAAAAGGAAGAAATAACCAAGAACCGTGGAATTGTTCAACCTGAACATACGCATGGAACAAACTATCACTTATCTACAGGCGATGGTTCCAAACGTAGAACGCCTCCGCTACTTCCTACTCAAATTGGTTATTTCTATTTTAGATTAATGAACTATTTCTTTCTTCAACCTTTTACATCGCATAACTCACCTTTGTTCTTCTGTGTCAGCTCTTCTTCAGTTTTAAGTAGTTTGGTGTTTTTCTCTGTCAGCTCTTCATTGGCCTTCATTAGTTCAAAGTTAGTTTTCTCCAGCTGCTTTTCAAACCAGCCAATAGCTTCCTGTGGGTCCTCTAGGGATGCAATGTAACTATGTGCTGCCTCAGCTTGTCCTTTAATATCCATGATATCATTCTGCAGAGAATCAAGAATGCCCTCAAGATCAATGCAGGTGTCAGGCACTACGCTATGTTCTCCACCCTGAAACATAATTTATAGTCAGTTAAAATTGGTGAATAGCTAACTACACAATAGCTGTTACTTCTACAGATAGTTTGGATATTCACTATGAAGTCAGCCATATAAAACGTTTATAATTCCAGCTTCAAAACCCACCTTGCGATTTCACATACAATGTGATAGAGATTCGTATGGGGCAGGGGGAAGATATGAACTGGCAATCTAGTAACAGCTACTATACTTTATAGTATTTGATGGCCAACTATCACACTTTTTTTTTTTTTTACATTACCCCAGATTGATCTCCTTCAAATTTAATGTACAAATTAGTATTCCCCTTTTCTTTGTATACAGTGTAAATTCTCATTTTGTATTGCAGAAACACAGAAAAGCCCCCAAATTCCCAAAGCTTTCTTGAAATGTTCTTAAGGCTAAGCAACTATTCCTGTTAGATGAAGAATAAATGCATCTTGCTCATTATACAGCAACACAGCATGCACTTCCTTGTAAAAAGCCTTTTGTTTCTATAAGACGTGCCCATAAAAGTTAAATAGTAAAAAAGGACAATATTTAAGGAAACAAAAAGAAAAATACCAGGGGTTCAGCTTGTTCACTGCAAGGCAGATTGTTTAATTTCTCTTCGGCTGGGTTTTCAGCATAACCACTCACAAGTTCCTTCAAAATTTCAAGGCGCTTTTCAGAATTTTCTTCAAGCCGTTCTCGTTCATGGGAAAGGCATTCTCTGTAGTACAAAACAGAAAAGGCAGCTGAAAGTTGCTATCTCAACCACTAAGCTATTAGTATAGCTTCTTATAAACAAAGATGTTTCTCTATTTTGACACCACAGAATAATACACAATATTACCACTACACTGACATAGAAATGTATTTCCCCACTCCCCAAGATTTGCTGGAGGTGAGGGAGAGCAACAGCAGATGTCAACAGATGCAAATGTTTACTAGAAGAATTTTTTCTGAGCTCCTTGAGCCAGAATAACTCTGTTTGCCACTAAGAGAACAGTAAACAAACATACCCACCTCTCCTCAGCCCCCAGATCAAAGCCATTCCTACACCGTGTTTCTCCTAAAAAAATCACAGTCCAAACAGAAACTGATTTCTTAACAGAGACTAAGTAGGAGTAAAAGAGCAAGTCCAGCAGAATAGTAAACTAATCTTTCCTCCAATCTAACTCTTGGCCACAGGTGAACATACCCTCAATCCTTCTTTTTCAGCCAATAATTTTAAGAACATTTAAAGCTAACTTACTTGAACTCCTTTTCCTGCTCAGCAAAATATTGGGTAAATTCTTGTGCCACTTCATCACGAATTTTCAGTTCCAGTAGTAACTTGTCCTTCTTCTCAGCAATAAGTTTGTTCTTCAAGTCTTCTACGAGATTCAGCAGTGCCTAGGATAACAGCAGTATTAAGTTTTTCATTAAGCAATGCTTTCCCTAGAACTGAATTTTCTCCCTTCAGTCTATTTGAAAATGACCTCCCACTTCTTTTATTCACTTACTCAAAAACAGAAGCATTCACAATTAGATTGAAGTATTTGTTTGGTTCTAGCTCAACAACTTACAAGTTTGCACAGATAAGTCATTTGCCAAGAATTCTAAAACAGTTCAATTTATAAAGGATGGAGCTGCTGTCTCACAGATGCCCATTTTATTTTTCTTGCTGGGGGATGGAGAGGGATAATATTATTAAATGCTACCAAAATATTTTCTAACCTTCTGTTTCTGCCTCTTTGCCCTATCTAGAAGTAACTTTTTAAAAGAAGCATGGTCCTAAAATGGACTAAAATATATGTTACCTAACAACCTAACAAATTTTATTTTTTTTTAAACCCCCCCCCCAAAAAAAAAAAAAACCATGAGGGAAGTTTTCTGTATTGCTAAAAAAAAAACAAAAAAAAAAAACAACAAAAAACCAACACATGTAATCCTTGCTATGTACTGACCACAGGTTACCAAAAGTACATAGAAACAAGTCTGCATGTCTCATTGCTCTATTTGAATTTGGACACATTTCACACAGCTTTCCCACACTAGACAGTAAGTCAGTCATTCTGCTTAGTTCTTACCACTGAATTTATGGAGAGAAAGGGTGCTCAGAAGGAATAGGAGGGAGATGAAGGAAAAGAAGAATGTTTATAAGCCTCAGTGATACATGAATTCTTAAAGTAGTCCTGGCACTTACTGAGTATTCTTCTTTTTCTATAAGGACTTTATTTTCTTCATAATTCAGCATTGTTTCTTCTCCTGACTTTTGTTCTTCCTCCATCTCAACATCATCATCTTCCATTACATCTTCCAGGGTTTGGTCCCATAGAAAACCAGTGCTTCTCCTTGGGATGGTCATTTTAGAGCAACAAGGCATTGATGACCTGCTAGCTGATTTCTGGCCAAATGACTCATTGTGAGGAGGAACAGATGCATCCATAACTACAACCTACCCAGGAAATAAAAGACAAAAAGTCATCAGTATTCCTTCAACCTTGACTAGAACTTCCAAGAGGGACTTGCTGCAATTTCCTCTTCTGAGCTTACTAATCCCTTGGCCTATGCTTTGTTTGGTCAGTAAAACCAGTTTTCAAGAAAGTACAAAGGAGTTACTGCAGACTCCAATCCTACTCAATCTCAAGAGTTTCACTAGGCAAACAATGTACAAGAACTGCCACTCCATGCAGCCACAGACTTCTGCTTTTTTTTTTTTTTTTTTTTTTTTAAATGTTTTGAGTTTCCAGTTGCATTTGATTGTCAAAGACAAAGAACTGAAAAGATGACAATCAATTGCACTGGAATTGCAATTGATTGTCATCTTTTCAGTTCTTTGTCTTGTACAACCACATCACCCTCATAGGCTGCTCCCTCTACTTTCACACTTAACCTCCTTTAGATAAGGTCACAATCCGAGGGCACGCATCCATCAATCATGCTTCAAACACAAATTCCCAACACTTCAAAGACTTCTATCAAGGCTGTGGCACTGATCTGACAGCTTAACTTCTTCAGCATTATATCATGGTACTCACTCCTACCCATTCTGCTTAACCTCCACTTTCCCACTGAAGCCTCTTACGGCCATAACACAGCTTTTCAAATTCTTTGCTGCTCCATTTCTTTCGTCAATACTTGAACTGGACAATATTCAAAATTACAATAGCAGCAGTATATGGGGTAGCTGGATTTGCTTTCCTAGATGGGATCATATTTTGAGAAGGGAGAAAAATTAAGTAAATAGCATAAAATTTCCTCCAGATATAACAATTTGCTTCTTGTTAGGCTGAATACCTTTTAGGAATAAGATTCTTAGAAGATGCTTCTGCCCTCACACCCCAAAGAAACACAAAGACCCCAGTAGAGATTTTTAGAAACCTCTGTAGGGAAATTAAGCCTGTGTGGAGACAAACACCCAGATACATATTATATAAATAGATTCATATTCTTAGAAGCAACAGAATTACTTCTTCAAATGCAAATCATAAGTACTGATCAACAAAATAAACTACAACACACTCACTTTTTGAGCAGTAGCTGAGAACCTTAGCACATTGCATGTTTCATCATAGGCTGAAGCACACTGGCTGATGTTTACTAACATGTGTATCTTCCCTTTTCCACTGAAGAACCCCTGAAGAAAGTGTGTTAACTTGCTTTCCCGAAACGGTATGTGCTGCTGCACCCTTTGAAGACAAAAACCACAACAAATCCCATTACCAGAAGTTAACGACTTCAATTCAATGTTTTGTACTCTGCATTTTAAACAATAGTTAAAACGTACACAATATCTGAAATCTACAATCAGTTTACAGTTTGTATAAGGACTTACTTTGACTGCTGGCTCATCTTGAGTGCACTAATACACTTGCTTAGAGTCAGGAGAGATGTATTGATATTTCCACTCTCTTTCAGTCTATCACCTTCATTGCGTGTCTTGGTATTCCTTTCTGAACCAGCAAGATCACACAGTGATAATCTGAAGGCAGATAAGGAAAATTAAGTTTTCTTGCCTTGGAACGTGCACTGATTATTTATCATTTCCAACACAACCACTCTTCCTAATGGAAGCATTTCTTGAACCCTTTCATGCTTTTTAATGTTGCTTTCCTAGTGAAGCTGCACGCTACTTCCTGCCAAATGCTTTTTCAACACAGCTTCCATTTTTCTGCCATATTCTTCATTCTGAGGACTTACGTTAATTCAGAAGTTGAGTGGAGCAAGATAGAGGAACACTATGCTAAACAGAGGGCACAAGATATAGAACAGCACTGCAACTTGAAGGTTTAGTACTGCATGACAATAGGAAATGGGGAACCACCACTCATATAGGAGGCTATATCAGGGAACACTGTGTAGGTAGCCTAATATCAATACGCCAACACTGAAAATAACTGACAATTTCATCCCAAAAGAAGGGAACTCTGCTCTGAACTTACTCATTGACTCGTGTCACTCGTGGCATTTCAAGGTCTTCAATTTTTAGTACCTTAATTGTAAATATACTGTGGCTAAAAGGAGAAATGAAGCAAAATCAATAGCCAGAAATACATATATTTTCTGAAATCTACAACATCTATTCAAAACCCTGCTGGATCTATTCAAGATTCAATTAACTTAATAATTCTACTAGATGCATTAAACCTTTTAAAGAGACATTCTTATTTGGCTTATTTTGCTTTTCTTCCCTCTCACAAACCACCAATATTAAGATGGAAAAAGGCTTAGTTATTTCACTGAAAGTTTTTGATAAAACACCTTTTGTACAGGCTTATCTGCTTGAAGGACTAATCCTTCTAGTTTAAAGCACTAGAATCACATACTGTCACAAGATATCAAATGGAACACTAGATATCAAGCCTTTTTAAAGCCTTCTCCCCAACAAAAGCCATAGGCAATATTTTCATTTATCCCTCTTCCCCAAACTATGTTACACCCAACGTTAGTCAAAGTTTCCCACCTTCGGCTGGAGCAAGTATTTAGCTTCGTGCTTGCAAAACTACGGTGTTTCTGTCCCAGTTTAAAAAGTCTGAAAGCTTCTTTGGAATCAGAGATCTGAACCCACTGCAGACCTTTCAGAAGAAGGAAAAGTGATTTTGTGAGCTTCACCAGGAAAAGGGAAAGTGAACAAGAAATAAGGTATACAAACAAAGAACATTTAGTCAAGACAATAAAATATTTTATTAACTCTGCCTCAAACATACGACAAGCTGATGACATAAGACTAAGATTCTTCCTCCCATGGAAAAGGGCAAGGTGTGGTGTAGCACAACACTTTATCCTACCAGCATACTAAAGAATGCTCCATCCAAATTAAGCAAGCAGCCTTAGTATTGAAAGGACAAAAGGTAAGTTCTTAAACTACAGAAGCCCAAAGGTTGTATTCATTGGTGTAGAAGTCAACCTGAGCAGTTTTTTGTTTTAGCTTATTTTTATTGGGGGGTGGGGAAGAAGCCACAAAGGATTATCTGGATACCTTTCATGATTATCTACTTCACTGAAAGTACTGAAAATTTCAGTGAAGAATTTTGTCCGCATTATAACTGTATGGCTCTCATTTTCAAGAATGATGAAGGCAGTGGAGTGCACACAGGCTTTATGTGCAAAGTGCAGGAATAAGGAGAATACTGTTGAAGATGCAGATACGTACATATAGCTTGTTGCCTTTGCATTGAAGCAGACATTTCTAGAGCTACATTGAACACATTTAAGAGTTTTCTATCTTGAAAGAAACATTATTACACTCTTCCCTGACAAGCTTGGCAGTTTGCAAAGCATTCTAGTTACCTTTTACGTAAGAATATCCCTTGATGTCTTGAGCAAGGCGAAGTGTCCTTTTTTTCTTGTCATTTGACATAGGAGCCAGTAAATCATAAAAACATTCATTGTAAATCTCAAAAAATGAAACCCAAACAGAGAACTTCAAGAAGTTATCTCCAGATAATCTGCTAGATTGTTCTGATCCTTTTGAGTTTTCTACATCTGCAAAGTAGAAAATATTACAAGTCAATGTAGAGACAGTAAAACTAGTTGCATTTAAAAATAAGTAACGACTAAGCTTACAGCTGCCTTGTTAATGAAAGAAAACTTTTCACAGACAATAGCCACAGAGATCCGCCACCTCCCATACACACACTGAGTATCTGGAAGTCATATGCATGCCCTACACTTTTGCAAAGACGCACCTACTTTAAAGCTTGCTTTTTCACTTCTAAAACCTAATCTAACATGTATAGTTGGGTTAGAAATATTCTGAACTCTTCAAAGTCTTCACAATATAGAGAACAGAACCAGTAAGGACACTCTGTTCTGACTTTTTAGGGAAACTTAGTATTTAGGTAGTTCTTAAATGCCCTAAAGGCCTGTCAGAATATCATTAGGGATCTTATCACAAGCCATACTCTTTTTCCTCGTTTTACTATCACCACATAAAACCAGATTATGCTAGTTGTCCAAGTAGTCTCCTAGCCATTTTATTCCTTCTGTTTTCTGCCCAAATGTCCTGCCTAATATTCCATTCTGTCACAAATAAAAGCCAAACAGTCCTTTTATTATTAACATTAGCCAAAAGTCAGTTGTTGACCTTACAGAAGCTTTTCTAATTGCTACTGTTTAATATAAAACATACCTTTATACATATCAGCTGGGGCTTTGCCATTAGTGCTGTTGCGACGGTCTACCTACAAAAGAAAACAGAGTTTAGGATTTATTATTGAAGTATAGCACCAATACACCGTCAGTTGCTTTATTATTATTATTAGTTTTACAGCTGTATTGCTCTACCAAAAAACAATACAGTATAGTTTCAAGATGCCAACACAAAAATCCTGGCTACATGTTATGACTGGTTTAGTGCACATGTATGCTCCTGCTTTAAGTCTTGCTTTTACCTTACTACTCACTCCTGACAATTCCTTTACTATAAGATCTGATGCATTTCAGCTTCCTGATTCAGAAAGAAAAAGAATAAAGAGGGGGAAAATCCCAAACAGGAAAGAGTTATTTAACAGGATGATTTTCAGTAGCCCAGTTGTAATCTGCATATTACCCTTCATGAAACTAGGACTCCTGAAATACTTTTCTTATTAGCATTTTCTTAATTCAGGACTTCCATATCTTATGGCTTATAAGGTCAACTCTCAGAAACAGAAGTTAAGGTAGAATACTTGATCACTTAATGTAGATAAGCAGCTTATTGTTTCTTAACGCAGGCTGTCAAGGTGTTACACAAATGAAATCATGTCTAAATTTTGTAAATACAGTATTTTCTTTTACCAAACAACTTAATAATATAAAACAGTTCCCAACATCTAGAATTTATGATGTTCGTACATGTATACTCAGTTCCCAGGCTTCAGGTCATGTTGTTTCTTTTTAAAGCACAAAAGTAGAAAGAAATTCTCATCTACGAAAGAGGAGTCTCACCTACCAGATACAGTATGCTTAAGAAGTAGTAGTTTTAACAGAGAAGTTTTCATCTACACAACACTCACCCAGATCTGGCTTTGTATAGGCAACAAAGCTTGCAGCTACTCAGCTTATAAGGTCAAGTATTTTACCTAGGAACATGGTTCTTGAAACTAGAGGAGGCACCTATATTGCATGATCGCATCTCATCCTACTCCATTAGAGAGTGAAGATCAGCGTATAGCTGTCCACTGCATTTTTTCCCCACATCCTCACTAAACCTAGAACAATTTTACACAGGTTTGGTTCATGTACATGTAGAAGACAGGTGCTGTTTTTTTCCCTGAAATACTTAAAGATCATTGGAGCCAGACTTCATATGCATCAGTGCTCTTGAAGTTATTCAGAAAGAATTTTACTGCCACCTGCCTTTCACATCATGGAAGTCCATACTTAACCAACTCACCAGTAAGATCAAGGTAACATACTCCACATCTAAAATACCCCAGTATGGTGTAGCACACCACTAAAAAGATGCTTCATTCTTTTTTCAACAGGAACAGAAAGACAAATAGGCAACTGTGTGTAAATGCAGAAGCCTCTTTCATTACAGAATGGACAGGATAACATTGAGCTATCACAAGACGCATGTACTCATCATTTCTTTATGAAGTAGTCTCCTACCTCTTTTGTCAGACGAAGCAATGAATTTTTAAGAGCAGCTTCTTCTCTCACTTGGTCATTAGTCAGTTTTACGTAATCTCTCCACCGGATAGGTTTCAGATCCATTTTTGTGTATAGCCTTCCTCCAATAGTTTTAAACAACATATCCATAGTCCTTGGCAAAATACCAGCATCATCTTCTGTCCCTGTAAGCAATCACAAAAGAAAGGCTCATTTACTATTGTGAGCAACATATAAACGTAAATGAAGATGAAGATAACTGATTCTAATCTCAAGGCATATGCAAAGAATTTAGAGGCCAGTTACAGTCTGAAGCAATGTTTGCAGTGTTACTAGACTGTTTCTGAAAGATACTGGCTTTAAGCAACAGCTCATGTCCCAATCCTTAGACATTACAGGGCATCACTTTAAAACAGCCAGCATATTCCATATAAGCTTAGCCTTAAGAGAAGGGGAAGAAAAAAAACAACCCACAGCAAACTCCCACATTTAACAGACTTGCAGATTTTCAACTGTGTTTCCCAGGCTTCCTCCCCCCTCTGAAACAGTCCTGAAATACGACCAGAGTGATGTCTCTGCTACAATGTTGTATTCGTCCCACAAACCTTATTTATAAATACCTAGAAGTCTCAGAAAAACTGTTAAAGTAACTCAATTCCTTTCCCCATTGCCTTTTCTTGGAGCACACAACTACCTCCACGCCTTAATTTTTCCACTGTCACCAAATACCATGCACACTTAAGTGTTTGGAAAGTCAGTCATGAGAGACAAGAGAGGACAATACACAGAAGAATTTATGTAATGATGTATGGAAGGTGCATAGAAAGATAATTTTTGAAGATACTACCCTGCCGATTCTTAATAGCTAAGTCCTAAAAATGTATTACTGTGGGAAAGTCTCTGTTCCATAATCACATGCGAAACCGCTGGAAATACATAGTAACAGAACAGTACATAAGTACATAACAGAAATAGGGGAATTTGTTTCCTTGTGGGCCAAATCCTTTCATTTGTTACGACAGTTTTAAACATAAAAAACAACTGCTCCCAGCCAGAAAGGATATTGATGTATTATTTCTGTACTATTAAAGCTCAGGGAACACAATCTTCTATGATGTTGTATTATTAAACTCAGAAATTTGAAAAAAGATTGAAATACCTTGAACAAATGTTTCAAAATGTTTAATCTCTGCCTACAATCAATCAAACAAACTCAGACACACTTTGTCTTCAAATAAAGAGCAGCATTTAAGATGCATACTTCTATAGCAGGAACCAAAACCAAAGTTACTCTAGTGTAGACTGTCTTACACCCTTGTCGCTTTAGTCATATTTGTTATGGAAGAAGACTTTTCAAGGCTACTAATATTCAAAAGAAGGCAATGTACAAGGCCTGTTGAGTCACTGCGTAAGAAGTCATAACATCTCTCTCTTCTAGAAGTAATTCTCACTTTAAGAAATTAAAGTAAGGAAAAAACATTTCTACTCATACCTTGGTATGTGTAAGTTTTCCCAGCATTTGTAACGCCAAACGTAAAAACAAGGCGATTACATCCTTCTAAGAACTCTTGCACTGGTTGCTTCATAGTACCTTCAAAGAATTCTTCTTGAGTTGTTTCAGGTCCAAACACCTGAACATTAACAAGAAGCTGGTTAATGTCTTTATTTTGTTTAAACAATCCCTAGATACTTGTAAGGAGTCAGATACATGTTGATAATTCTAAAGACAGTTAAGAAAAACTTCTTTGCTTTATATTAAGTAACAGAAGACAAGCAACCTTTTCCACAAATAACTTAAAAGCATTTAGAGACAATTAATTTACTTGTGAAAAGGTGAACTTCTGTATCGTCTGTCCTGCAGTTTTATCACTCAGTCGACTCAAGGAGCTCTTAGGGGGTTTCAGTATAACGCTTGTTGAGTCCTCAAGTGAAACACACCCCTATTAAAAGGAAGCACAAGTAATGCAGGAATGAAAAAAGTTTTAAAAGGTCATCTTATGAGAAAGAAAATATATATACTTCAAGGGTTTTTTTGTTTCTTTTTTTTTTTAAAGATTACATAAATGTCTTACCTGTGATCCATTTGCTTTTTCCCGTGCTGTAAAGGGCTTAACACGCAGGCAAACTTGTATGTGTCCCCTAGGCTCCAAACTAGACCTCTAAAATTAAAGAGCTGGAAGTTAGAAATCTGACTAGATCCTCTGTTTGATGATTAGCACATTAAGGAAGCATTATTTTTATCAGCCTATTGTAACAGGCTCATTTGATAACACGGGAAGCAAGAATATTTCACTCTCTGTTTTCACAAGTGCTTTGGCCCCTGCTAAACTTCTTTGTCAGAGCCTAGAGTTTCAAAACAAGTACTACTGCAGTACATTCATGTACTGCATTCATGCCAACTATAAACAAAAGTACTCCATTATTGTGCTTCTCTGAGATGATGTTAGCTTCATCCACTAATACCAGTGCACCTCATAAGGTATCAAAGCAACGCCACACATCTTGGTTTAGTCTTGGTTTAGTCTATGCATGGTCTAAAAGCATAGCAAAGATGATTTTAATCTCCTCTGTGAGATTGTAATGCTTCTTATCAAGAAAAGAATGAAGTTTATTTAAAAAAATCCAATTAATTTTAATATTGAAGCTTTCTTACCCGGCTCATGACTGAGCTTGAAGAAGCTGAACGAAACTCATCAGAGAGGTTTGTTTTAATATCTTCCACATTTACTAGTCCTGTTCTTTCAGGTAGCTCTATGCTAGCTACATAGGATGGTCTGAAAAGTTTATCTTCGTCTGAATTTGGTTCCATTCTGCAAGATAATACAAAGAAGATTATTCTTCGCTCTTTCAACACATGATATAGAGTTCCTAAGCACTGTTAGATAATATGAGACTGAATGATATCTGCAGTTTGCTTTGTGTGTATGTACTGACTCGTTTCTTCTTCTTTTCTGTTCTAGTCAACTTTCTTTATCTCAAACCCACAAGTTTAACCATTTTCCTATTCTCCCCTCCATCTCGCTACAAGGAGCGGACCGTGCAGTGCCTAGCTGCCTGTCAGACTAAATCACACCACAACTGCCCATCAGGAAAAACCCTTTTGCATGTAGCACAGCCTTGCTAGAGCCATGATGGCTGATGGAAGTAGTCACAAATGTCATTTAATAAAAGCAGTCCTGCTCCACATAACCTTTCCCATCATCTCACTTCGCAGTTAGAGCATAATAAAAGCTTATTAAAATAAAACAATGCAATGGCTTATCTCTGTAGAACCTAATAAATTGTTGGTATTATAAAGGATAACCCAATGCAGTTTAACACCAGATGGAGCTCAGAGGCACCAGAAAGTCTAATAGGTAGCTTTGGCTATTTAAAGGACACTGTAGAAATCAGAAAACCTCATGCCAGAGTACAACTGTTAGTTTTTAAATCTGTAATTTTACTCCTTCTGTGTATCTCAGTCTCAGCAGTGAATCTGCTACACAAAAGTATAATTGGTTCAGCGTTGTAGATAGCAGACAGATAGAACACCAAAATAACCTTTAAGAAGTACATTTGACTAAAAATACCTGCATATTTTGTCCACACTTCATTCTCCTGCTGCTTCTTCTTGCGATTCTACAGTTGCCATTTTTGCAGTTTTTATTAGTACACTGAAATAGCTTGTCAGGATATCACTCAGATATCATGGCAAAAAGCACTCTAACCCTTAGGTGCTGCCTGTCTTCCTACAGCTTCGACAGAGATTAAGCTGTCTTACAATACTACACCCTCACACCTACACTACAGTAAGACACATACAGTGTCTGTAAGTGCTAATGAGGAATATAAAACATTTGTTAAACTTCAGCAGTTAAAGCGACCGATGGGACCAGCGGTGGGTCAAGGCCCCTTTGCTCGCTGACAGCACTGCCTCTCATGCAGTCACATTTTTGATCTCCGCGAGCATCACAAAAAAACGGGATGTATCAACGCACAGCTCAGCCTTCCTACCCGACCTGCAAAACGCAGATACAAAGTTGGACAAGGCTAGACAAACATCGCTGAAAGTTACACAGAAGGTCAGAGACGAGGCGTTCTCTTCCCTTTAGCCTACAGCTTTCAAGCACGGCGGACAGATGTTCAAAAAAGGGGAAAGCCCGGCTTGAAATATCGTCCGAGCTTCAGCAAACGCCGTCCTACGGGAAAGAAACGGACCCACGCCGAACGCCCTGCAGGTCGCTAGGCAACGACAAACGGTCGACGCCACCAAAGAAGCCATACGTCACATAACCGCCGCCTTACTTACTTTCAGTAATCGTTGCTTGCAAAGAGGCATTTATCAGGATCCTGCTCTCGCGCTGTAATTTCTCGCTTGAGAAGCAGAAGGCAAACGCTGCGCCGCACGCAGAGCTGGAACCGCAGTCCTACGTGTGAGAGTTGCGCTCAGACCGGCAACGCTCCAAACAGAAGATGCCAACAGCTCACCTGCCGCCGCTGGGGCCGACAGCACCGCGGACACCTCGGATACCCCGAGGTGAAGAACTTGCAGATACCGTCAGCGGAAGGACCGCTCTCCTCTCGGCCTGCCCGCGCCTGCTGCGCCTCGATGGGCAGCCTTGGGGGGCAGGGGGAACCCTGGGGGGCAGGGGCAGCCCTCGGCCCCACCCCCACCCGGCGACTCGTCACCCGCCATCAGGACCTTCGTGGAACAAGGAGATCAGGAGACCACAGCACCCCGCCGCTAAGGCCACCTCTGCCTCTCGCTTCAGCCCCACAGCCCGCGGAGACCGCCCGTGCCCACACCGCGCTGCCCAGCCGCACCCGCAAAGCCCGTGCCGAGCGCCCCCCTGCGCCGCCCACCTGCGTGCACCACCGCTACCATCCAAAGAGCACGCCCGGTAACGGTCGCGGACTCTTTTCAAATCCAGCCAATGGCAGCGCGCGGCGCCGCGACGCATTCTGGGGCCGAGCAGGGATTGGCTGTCGGCGTAGACGTAGCCGTGCCGAAGGGTCCGACGGGAGTTGTAGTCCTAGGGGCGATGTGGAGGATAGGACGTGGAAGGCTCCTCGTGGCCGCCGCCCGTCTCCAGGATGGGGGTGGGTTGCGCGGGGGCTGGCGGAGACTTCTTTGTCATACCCGCGCGAAGCGCCCGGGGGCAGTGGGGTCCCCGCTGCATGGCACAGCGCCTGGGTCCCTTCACTTCGCCTCCCCTCCCCTTCCCTCACGGTGCGTCCCCAGGCCTGGCAGGAGGATGTCTGTAAGTCCGCGGTCCGCGCTCGTCGATACTCGTGTGGTTGTGGTGCTGCTGCTCCCACAGGTCAGAAGGGCCCGGAGGCGCGTTGCGGTGCGTCGGTGGGGCGTGCGGGCGGGCTGATCGCTGCCTGAAGGGAGCTCGGGGGCCGAGGCGCTTCGCTTGGTAAACTGCCGGCCTCGTGTCGGGCTTGGTTCTTCCTCACCGCGGGTACAGCGCTGATGCAGCTGCGGGTAATGCCGTCTGTTCAGAACCTTCCCCGGTTGGAAATTATTGTTTGGGACTACTTTATTTGACTTTGTTTTCAAAACAGGGGATGCCAGTCTTGCCCATCAGATTATCGGGTTCCAGAATGGCAGGGTATGGCAGTGTGTGCGTTTTGTTAACAGAAATTGCCATAAGCTTCTCTTTAGACTCAGTCAGAAATCCTTTGAACTTTAATGAGAAGTGTCTGTTTTACATTGAAATAAAAAGAAAAGTATATTGGAAGCAGTCTGTAACTATCAAACACAAAGGTTTGTTTTTCATCTGAAGAAAAGAATGCTGCATAGTGACGGCAGTTCAGTACAAAGTTGTTCTACACAGATTCTGCTGCTTCAGCTAGGCTGTCTGAAATCCCTCTCTCTTTAAACAGGAGTTGTGTCATATCGGTAATAGGTATGTACTTGATCTCAATTTGGATGCTGGCCATGTTGCAAGAGTTGCTCTGTTTTAATGGTGTAAGATTATGCAACTTTGAATTGGAAATTGTTTACCAAGCAAAACCAACCAGCTCCTGTAGGCTCAGTAAGAGGTTATTTTTAAAGTTTCTTCTATCTAAGCTAATTCCAAGTCATCTTTTTTCCTGTCAGGAGAAGAACAGAACAATTGTAAAAGAAAGGGAAAAACTGATTTCTAAGGCAAACCTGACAGTTATTTTCTTCAAGTAGTTGAGAAGGTAAACTGAAGATCTCAGCAAATTTTGCAAGATATATTCCTAGAAAAGTTGCAGACTTTGTCTATTAAGAACAACAACAACAAAAACACCCTGTTAAGGTGAGACATAATAAAGCACACAGAACAAGCAACATTTTGGTTTTGTTTGAGTACTGGATTTCTAAAGCTGTTTTTATTGTACTACATATGCTGCATAACTTAACCTAGCATCTCAGAGAGCTACCATCAACATATGAAAAGAGCAAACTAAAACACAATCTAACGTGTGCTCTTAGCCTCATACAAACAGTGATAAAGAAAACATTAGCTTAGCACAACCCAGCCTGCTTTTGCATGATTCCACGATGAAACTCCATCTATGTATATACACTTTATGGCTTTCAACCAATACAGTCTCCTTAAGCGGTTTGCGCGAGGATAGCTAGTTACAAAATTATCTGTTGCCAGATCTATTAACTCATTACCTCTGAAACGTGGTCATTTCTTGTAAAATTCTCTATAACTTGTGGAGCAAGGTTGCTGCTCCCCAGGGGGCTATGATTTTTGAAAATGATGTAGTGGAACTCTTCCTCTTATCCTGGGAAACACATGCTCCCTGTATTTGGGGCAGGATTCAAAAGTTGTGGACAGTCTGCTCATCTGAGTGACAAGAAGATGCCCTACAAGACAGTTTGTGTCAATTGGCTTTACTTTGCAGAAGTAATTACAGACACAGCACTGCTGGGACTCAGCCCAGCACTCTGAGCACATCGAGCAGCAGCAAACCAGGGCAGGCTTCACCATCTCTGTAGTCAACTCGCCTTCACCGGGGTGAATATGTGTCCCCTCGGTGCCTGGATTTGCTCCATACAGAGCTTTCTGGCCCTGCTTCAGGAAAGGTCCTTCTTGCAGGGCTAGTCTGAAGCTCATTGGCACAGAAGTGTCCTTGCAGAAAATGGTGCATTTCTGGAGTTATCTCCTTGGTAGTTGCTGCATGAGTTCCCTCAGTGCAGTCAGTGGCCTTCAGGTGACGTCATGTCTAATGCACATGCAGCTCATTCTTTGAACTCATGATTTTGCAGATTGTTCATTTTCTTATTTTCCTATATTGCTATAGGTATGTTCTGCTTTACCATATCTTCTTTTTGGCTGGAAAGCTGCACAGAGGAAAAGGATCTGGGGGTATTAGTTGACTGATGGCTGAATATGAGCAGGCAGCGTGCCCAGGTGGCCAAGAAGGCCACTGGCATTCTGGCTTATATCAGAAATAGTGCAGCCAGCAGAAGCAGGGAGGTGATCATTCCCGTGTACTTGGCACTGGTAAGACCTCATGTCAAGTATTGTATTCAGTTTTGTGCCCCTCACTACAAGAAAGACAGTAAGACCCTGGAGCATGTCCAGAGAAGGGCAACAAAGCTGTGAAGGGTCTGGAACATGGGTCTTATGGGGGGTGGCTGAGGGAGCTGAGATTGCTCAGTCTGGAGAAGAGAAGGCTCAGGGAAGACCTTATCACTCTCTACAACTGCCTGAAAGGAGGTGGTAGTGAGGTGGATGTCGGCCTCTTCTCTCATGTAAATAGTGAAGGACAAGAGGTAATGGCCTTAAGTTGTGCCAGGGGAAGTTTGGGTTGGATATAGGAAACATTTCTTCTCAGAAAGAGTGATAATGCAGTGGCACAGGCTGCCCAGGGAGGTGGTGGGGTCACCGTCTCTGAAGGTGTTCAAGAAGTGGGGAGATGTGGCACTGAGGAACATGGTTAGTGGGCATCATGGAAGCAGGTTGATGATTGGACTACATCATCTTAGAGGTCTTTCTCAACCTTAATGATACTGTGATTCTAAGCAACAAGCTGCTTCCTCAAGTTTGCAGTTCCTAGCTTTGTCCATATTGCTTTGCTATGACTGGCTTCTGATTCTTTACCTATTTCCTGCTCATTCCTTACAACATCACAATTTGGTTTCCTATAAGAGGTGGTCTCATGTTACCGGAGATCTTGCAACTAGCTTTAAAAGCACAAACTTGAGAGAAAAATGGTGTGGGTTCTTCAGTGTCATTTTGCATTTGGGCACGTGTGTGCCCAAGCTTCCCCTGCATCAAAGAAGCACTGAAGCAGCCACCTGCAGCCCAGCAAGGCCAAGCAGGCTGGCCCCTACAGATCACTTGTGCAGCATGCCCTCCAGCAGGCACTGGGCAAGACAGTACTTCTGGCCATGAGGATAACTGTTTATAAAACTTTGAAGGTTCATGTGAACACCAGTGTGTGAAAAAACATAGTAGGAACTGAAGTGGGAGAAGGTTTGAAATATGTTAATTTATATGTATTTTTTTCAGCTTGCATAACTCAAGATTTAGATTGTCTTTGGAAAGAGGCAGTTGAGACAGAGAGCCTCTCATTATTCCTTCTGTCCCTTGTTGCTATTACTCAGACCTCTGATGAACTAAAGAGAACATTTGAACTGTAATCAACTCTTTAATCTTGTAATTAAACAACACAGTTTCAAACTTGATTGTTTTCTGTAATGCAATAACAAAAATAGTCACTGCTTTGAAGGTTGGATCTAGCATTTTGAAATTGGAAACTTCTGCCTCTCATCAACAGGCTTAAAACATACATAAAGCTGTAACTGTCTCTTCCATCATTATGGTTACTAACTGTATGAGTGTACTTGGGTTCTTGGATTATTTCAGTTTGAACAGCTCTTTCTTTAATGAGCAGTTGTTACAAAGTTCTACTTTCTGTACTGGCTTTCCTGTTGTTCTGGCTTCTCTAGGGTCCTTCTGTAACCAGAAACAAACACCATGAGACCACTGAGATGGCTGAGTATTTTGTTGCTTTATTACTGAAAGGAGCTGAGGCGTTTGCACATCGGTCGGCCGATCAGGCTGAACAGCACGCTACCATGTCAGCTGGTAGAATAGCAAAAGTGGCCTTTGTTGGAGAAAATGGTAAGAACTGTTTTCATGGTAATACACGCATTTGTCCTGTAAACATATTTGCTGTTCTGTCTGACTGGTTTATAGTCATGTAGCAAATGGTGTAGTTAGTCAGCGGGTCTTTAAAATGTATATCGTGTATCTTAAAACAATTGGTTAACATGTACAAAGTATTTCGTGCAAGTGTATTTATGTCTTCCTAATTCCAAGTCTGAGACTAGGCCTTTTGCCATGCAAGATGCTAATTATTTTCCTTGAAGACTGTGTATTACCTCGTAAGCTCATCCAGGTGGAGGAGGAGGAATTAATTCCAGATCCTGTTCATGAAATGTTATTTCTTTCCACGCGTTACTGATTCTTTTTCAGTCATCCATAGAGCACTATAAATACCAATTTAGGCAAGTGCAATTTAATGGTAAAACCTGAGGACAGACTTTCCTAAAATGAAATATATGTCTGAGTTTTATTTCAGTAGAGATTTAAGAAGTTTTATTTCAATTCCAGACTTCTTATGGAAATGCTTTGTGGTGCAAGAAACTTGAGTTTTAATCCTTAGAATGGCTTTTTTTGAGAATACTGGTTCTTCTTACATAGTGTTACATAAACTTTGGTCTATTAGTAGTGGCCTGATGGTCCCAGAGCCCTCAGAACTGCCCCAAAAAGTGTTTCTAAAAGAAGTCATTCTGTTGATTGTAACATTCTCAACCTTTGCTCTGTCACTTTACTAGAAACTTAATAAGCTTAATACATTGGAGCACAATGTCAATATGAATCCAGAGTAGCACAAAGTGAAAGATGTGAAACTGGCTGAGATACCAAAATATATCTTGATATAAATAGTTGCGTATATGTATGTATTGGTTCCATGTAGAAGCCACAAGGCTGGCTGCTGCAGTGCCTCTAGGATATAAGGTGTCTCAAAAAGGTGTGGTTCAAGGGCAAGAAGCTTACTGCTCATGTGAGATGGGCAAAATACAAGGACCAGGATACAGTGTAGCTATTCTTGTTCAGTATTTCTGTGTAGTATTACTCATCTTTCTGGCTCTGACACCCAGAACATAGTTGCTTTTATACTTGGCAGCATCAGCTGTGTGTCCTGACCTCAGGAGCCATTGCTGTTCTCTGACATTATGTACTGTTCCTCAGAATGTCGTCAGGCTTTGGGTACTCTGCGCTTCTCCTTGAACTCGTGAGCACACGAGTGGAGTAGGGCAGTTGCACCAGTGACCTTCAGATGTTCAGTTTTGGCTTCCAGGGGAGTCAGTGAGGCACTCAGAATTGCTTCAGGCACACGTGAAATTCTTGTTCTGAAGGTGCAGTTATACTTCATAGTACAGCTAAACAACATAACCACAACCTGAATTTCCCACTGAAGCATCCCACTCTTGCATCTTAGTTTAGATATAAAAATTAAATGTTTGGTTTTAGGTAATGCTGTTATCTTAAAATATTATGCATTCCTTGCTTTTTTATAAATCAGATTTCTTATCTAATGACTTATCTTTACAGTACTTGAAAATAAGGGCTCTTTCTCAATAGAAAATGGCCCAAGGCATTTCCTGTTCTGCTTTGAGCATTTTTTCCTCCTGTTGAAAGCTTATATTTTATAAGTATCTCAGGATGGACAGTGCTCATCCTATAGGAAAAACAGAAAGCAGGGATTTTTAATAGATGGAAAACATCTGTGCTGTGTAGTGATACTTCTGAAGAGACTGTGTTTGTGTCATGCAGTCAGACTACAGTGCTCCTTGCAGTGCTGGAGAGTCACGTTTGTCTTCACCAAAAGCCAACCAACAGATTAAAGGAGATAAAAAGTTGTGAAATTTCAATTGCTTCTCAAAACAAAGATGTACTGCTGGTTGTTTAAATACATTCTTATACCATTATTTTTAGCCAGGTTGGCAAACTGATCTGTATGGACAAACAGGTGCTGGAGCAGCAGGCAAAAATGCTGATGAGACAAAACGGCAGGGCTGATTCTCTTCTGTTAGGCCCCCTTAAGGGGGCTAAATTGCTTTGTCAGATGGCATCCTTGTCAGTTCTTCAATGGGGAGTCAAATATTCCTAGAGCTGGCTGGAGTGCAGCCTGCTATTCTTACCTTTCAGCATATCCGGAATTGTTCAGTTAGAGAATTTCCAGCTGGAGTTATCTTCTTCATTGGATTGCTGTCCCACCTCAAGTTGGCAAAAAATCTTCCAGCCAAGGATACGTAAAGTGTTGAAACAAACCAGACTTCCTTACTCAGAGTTTGGTCACAGCTAACTGAAAGGTTTTCTCTGAAATGATGAGTTTTATCAAGCACTGGCTGATCTGACCCTCAGTAGTTAAAATATAAACCCTATTTTGTAAAAAAAGAGATGCAAATAGCTAGATTCTGTCATCAGTAATTCCCTTATGTGCTTCTGATTTTCCCCTTTGCTGTTTCAAAATATTACAGGATCTACCTGCAGTTCCAGTGGGATGCTTTTGTGTAGTGTTGCCTCATGCCACCATATGTATGTGCCAATGAGAATACAAAAAACTTGTTTCTCTATGCAAATTTGATATATATATACATTTTTAAAGCACCATAAGATCTTTCTCTGTGGATGTTGTTTTACAAAATGAAGTTACACGGTTGACCTAAATTGTCTGTACAAAGCAGCATTTTGGCATTGTAAAAAGAACAAAAAAATGCACCAATTTACAGGTGAGAAGGAATCCTGTTATTTTAAGGGTAATATTGGTATACAGTTAGTGCGTGAATTAATTTCAGACTGGATGACTCACGCTGTCAGAAGATAATTATCCAGGACAAGTGACTCAGAAATAGATACTGTAGCGTTGTTATTGTTTTAATCAGATGGCTATTGCTGTTACAAGTAACCCTACAAATTATGCTTGAGGATATTCTGCACAGGCCAAAATTACTTACCTGATATTTTGTTTTTAGTTTTAGGTGGATGGTATAGCTAGCAGCTGGGTGAGAACCCTTAACATTACCACTACGAATCTCAGCAGTGAACTTTGATAAGAAAATATGAATATGGTATGTATTTCTTTGCATCTGGGAACTATGAATGATAGCATATGAAGCCTTATCACAGGAACATTCATATAAATCAACTTTTCACCCCAGAATTTGTAGTAAATTGATGATTTGGGGAAACATTGATATGGGAAAGATCCATCCCACCTGTGCTTCGGATAGATAGAGTACTTTGGTAAAATTCCCTTTATAGAGACACCCAGTGTTGTATTGGTAAGAATCTAGATGCCTTAAGAGAGTTTATATGTTTGGTTTTGGTATAGCTTATTTTGAAAGGTTTTGAGAGAGAGTGGAGTCCTAGCTTTCGTAAATGTAAGATTATGTTTGAGCATATAGCTTCAAATTGTTTTTTCCTGAGTTTACTGTTTGGTAATTTGGAATAATAGTGCTTTCCACCTGCAGACCTCTCTGTAAGGCTATGCTTATTGGGTATTAACTGATTGCGTACGTTCTTGATGGGTCATAACCATTTAAAATATGTGCTAGGTTCTACTTATGGAAGCTTTAAACTGTATCTTAATTCCAATAAATTTGCTTATATCAGTTAGCTTAGCCTCCAGGTAGTTAAAGAATTTGTAGTGGTGCTCTGGTAATACCATGATTCTGAACATGTGGTAGTGAAGTAGTGAGATTGCTACTAACTTTGTGTTCTGTCAGTCATAAAATGGGTAGCGATGATAGCACAGCTTGGCACTTCTATTCCTCTTCAGAAGTATGGCCTCTGTTATACAGCCCAGATCCACTTTGTTCAAGTCTCCATGCTGTAGTTACTATTGTGAATGTTTCCAAGAGTATGCTACTTAGACATCTCCGCCTCATCAGAGGAGAGGAAGAGAAGGTGAGAAGGGATTACTGAAGCACAAATGTAAGACAAGGAGTACACAGCTTTGCTGAAGTTCCTCATCAACTGTTTCGTGAAAAGCAGTTATGAAAGGCTGGTAATCATAAATGTGTATCTCTTTCTTTTCTCCCCCCCAACCCTTTTCTTTTGTTTTTGATTTTTCCCTTTGGCTACAGTTTGTAAAGTGGTCTCACAATACTGGTCTGATTGGGCAAAACCACTGCTGATGCCTACCTGTGATTGGAAGAGAACACAGGCCCCAGACTTTGGAATATTGACCTCATATTAGGCAAGTCTGTTGCTCACTTTCCCACCCCTGCCCAACTCCCGCGTTCCTGTCCTTTGTATCATTAAACTCATCAGAGTTCATTGTTATTGGATGCATGGGATCTGGTCTCACTTGGCTGTGCATACACTTTTCCCTAAAGAATTTGGATGTTACATCCTGTGCTAGACATTCACTATGCAAAGAAAGCATGGAACACGATTTCATTGTAACAGTTCTGAATGATTTTTAGTTGAAGTAATGAAAAGGAAGGTCTGGCAAGTTTGATGTTAAAGTTTTTTAGCTGTGATTCCTAAACTGTGAGCAGATAATATTAGAAGTTACTGCATATGAATATGCATTTTTATTCATAAGTAAACTGTACAAGAGAATGTCTTAAGAGCAACACATGGAGGAGTAGATTCCATTCTTTTGCTTTTGTTCAGTTGTGAATGTACTGGGCAACAGATCAAATAACTATTGACGCAGAAAATAACAGATTATGTCAAACAAGGACTTGAAACAGTGTTTTAAGGTCAATAACCTGTGTGCTTAGAACTTTGATCACAGTGATAGCAACCAAATGACATAATTTTGGTGGAGATACAGGCAAATATAAATAGGTAGCTTTTCACTCAATGTTACAAGCAGAACAACAAAATGGAGTGAAAATGTGTATTTCTAATAAGCTTAAGGAGCTTCAACAGACAATGCTAATACTGATGAATTAATTTGCTGAAACTGCAAGGAAGGGGCTTTTTGTGCTGTTTATTTATATTTTAAAAAAGAACAACACCAGACAACAAAAACTCAATGGATTCTGTTTTCAACAAGCAGCATGAAAGAGGAGTCTTCCCAAGGCTTTGCCATATCAAGTGGAAGACAGAATGTTTTGTCTGATGAAATGTAAGTTTTTCTGCTAATCAATCCATCCAAAGCATTGCTAGATTAATAGCCAAACGGCTGTGAATAATATTTCTGCTAGATTAATAGCCAGCTTGTTGAGAATGCAATTTCTGGGGAACTGAAGCAGTTGGTTGGTTCTGTGATTGGCTGAGGTAAATGGGAATTCTTTTTAAGAAAATTAAGATATTTATTTCTGATGTTTTTCCAACATAAATCTTCCCAATTATTATTTCAGTACTGACCTTGTTAAAGCAAATGGGTTAATAGTCTGACTGTGGAAGGTTGCTATTAATTTTCACAGTTGAGGTGGAATGAGAATTTTCATTTTGATTTTTTGTTAAGCCGATCCAAGTAATTGCTTTAGTTTAGAAGTGAGTACTGTCTCTTCTCTCACTTTTTGTTTGTGATTGCTGCTGTTGTCTCTTTAAATGGGAGTGATTAAATGGGAGTCTCTTTAAAAAGAGTGATTACTCAGTTTGTGAAATGTCTGAAGATCTGCAGGTACAAAGCACTACATAATTGCAAAGGACTTAAATTCAGAGCTGTATTATGTCACCTTCCCTTTTCCTTATGTCAGTCCATGCTGTGACCTGAATAAATCTGCTTGTAATCAAATTTAAACTTGATTGGTGAAGAGGGGTAGAAGATTTGGTGTTTATATTTTTTTAACCACAGGCTGTCTAAGTCACTGAAACTAGAACTCCAGCCTGATTTCTCCCCGCAGGAAAGAGGTACCGTTTGTTTGTTTTTTTTTAATTTTATTTTTTATTTTTATTAAGTGTTAATGAAGTGTTAATTGATTAAGTAGTCTTTGCTAATCCTGTGAAAAACAGTCATGATGTGTCAATTCAGTGCAGTTTGTGTTTGTATCAAAATGTGGGATTTAATCCCCTCTAAACATGAATTTGCTAGTTTATGTGTTCTGGGAGGATCTAAGGTCTGAAAACTGGCATAGTAAGGGCAGAAATCAAGCAGTTTTTCTTCTGTCAGGGTTTCAGGTCAGAAATATCTACTTCACCTTACATTAGACTTGTTTTATGCCTGTGTATGGAAACCAGATTATGTAATTTTGAGGGATTGCCTTCCTAGCAACTGTTGACCACTGATGCCTCGTAATCACTGCAGCAGTATTTTCCTCATACCTTTGCTTAGTGGGGTAGCTGTCCATTCATTCTGGCTTGCATAGTATCCCTCTTTCCCCTCCTCCTTCCTTGTAAGAGATAATGGAATGAAAATTCACATCTCTTCTGATATTTTAAGTAAGTTTTATAAATGGAGACAAGACAAAACAAATAAATAGGTTCCTTCTACTTTTAGAGCAATCAGACAAAAAGTATTGGGTATCTCAGTCCCATCAGTTCTGCTTTCAGTCAGTATGCAGAGGTTTTGGAAACAAAAAACAGCAACAACAAAGAAAAAACCAAACAAACAAAACAACAAAAAAAACCTTCTCTCTTGCCATATGAGAGATTAAAAATTCTTTTGTTTTCTCTTCTCATCTCTGGATTGGCTGGTGCCAAAACTAACTCTGTGGCTTCTTTATCTGACTTCTGTGTTAACATTAAGGACAGAAGCAGCAAATTTGGTTATCATCAGTGTTGGTAAGATTAAGGAGTCTGATTTAGCGTTTGTGGGTCAAAAAGGATGATAATGTGTGAGTGTCAGAACTAGACGGTCTTTGAAGTCCCTTCCAGTCCAAGCCATTCTATGATTCTAGGATATTCAAAAATCTTTTGTGGCCTATGATTCTTGGCATATCTGTCTCTGACTTTTTCAGATTAATCTTTGATTCAGAGAATGTGTTTAGATGAACCCATATGGTCTCTTTGAGTCTTATTTTCATTAGACCAATGTACAGTTACGTTTTATTACAAGAAAATAAATGTTTTGGTAACACTGAGGTTCCTGCTGTGAAATGCAAATTGTTGCCTATGCAGGAATGACCCTGCAAGTTGCATTCTATTGTGTTTATTTTCCACAGTGTATCCAATGGGAAGACAGAAGTGATAATTATAGATATGTTTTTTTTTCTTTTTTTCTTTTTTTTTTTCCTTAGGATTCATTTGTACGTAGTACACTGTACAATGTGCGTTGTACATAGTTCATATTGACCATGTGAAAACGTGAAATTTCTAAATTGACTATGGGGGGGGGGGGGGGGGGAGGGAAATCATTGTACACAGCAGATTATTCATGGTATTATTTACTTTAAAATGTTACCAATTCCAGAAATATCAGAGGATGTAACTGCAAAACAACCCAGCCTTAGCATAATATCTGGTTGTTTCTCTCCTTTGTTACTAGATAGCTAGAGCTTTTAGGGAGAAATTTATCATTAATAGCACAGCTCCATCCTACACAAGACTCTCGAGTTCTTTGCAAACACTACCTTTTAAAAGGTATTTTTTAAAATATTAGCATTTGAGCTTTGTTCTAGCTTAATCTCACAAGGACATATTAAATGTTTTTTTTCAGCAGCAAATCTTCATAAACCTTTGGAGTATTTATGTGAAGGAGAAGTCATGTTGTTGAGATATTAAAGGTTTAGCTCCAGACTTAGTTGTAGCATTTGGACTTAACTCTGTATTTAAATGGTTGTTAAGACACGTATCTCCCTGCTACTGAAGGTGGTTAAGGAGAAATGCCAAAGGTGTGGTGTTTCCCATTTGAAGTGATCCCCATCTGTGAGCTAATCTTGAAGAGTTGTTGAGCACAGTGTGCTCCTTCCCTCTGAGGTGGAGAAGCAATCCAGTTTGCTCTGGGTTGGAGGTTTGTCTGGATAGAGTATTTCAGAGAGGAGGGTTTTTCTGTTTGTTGGTTTTGTTGTTTTTTTTCCTCCACCTGCAGGCATAGGTCTGGTCTCCTGTTTTAAATCTTTGATATCCACGGGAATTTCATGTCAACCTTTAAGCTCTGGGTATACAAAGTAACGCAAGTGGAAAATCTTGCTGTATACTGACAGGAGAACCAGTTTCTCCTTTTCATATCTGGCAGTGCTGGGTGAGCAATAAAGTCTTTTGTAATTGTTGATTGTAATTGTCAACTATTCTGTTGTATTTCAAAGTGCTTGTTTTGAAACTGTCACTTTTTATATGGTGTTTCTTAATGCCATCAGTAAAGAACACCGAGTTGAAAAAATCCACTATAAAGATACTCAGCCAAGCGAAACCAGTATGTGTATGTGCAGGAGGGTAATTGTATGTGGGGAGCAGTTGTGGAGCAAGGGCCATTGTTTCCTCTGCCAAATGCTCACTCCTTGTTGCAATTGGTTTTTTTCCCATTCGGAACAGTATTTCTCAATCAGTGAGTTGTGAACTTACATGTTTTCCAATTCTGTGTGTTTAAGTTTGACTTGTAAAGATAAGTGCCAGCGTGTTGAGCCAAATGCTTAGGGTGAGTGAGTGTGGATTGGCTGATGGGAGCAAAGAAGAGTGTATTTTTAGGTTTTTACATATATAATAGTTTGAATCCACTACCTGATTTTGGCTTTTTTGCACGCTCTGCAAAATAGGGATTATAGCATTGAAAAAAATGGTTCACCTCCAATGCCTACTTCATCATCAGTGGGTTGTACTTCAAAGCAGTAATCAAAAATTAGATTTTAAATGTTTACAGATTTAGGGAGTTTTATTCGAAATGTTTGAATTGAGGCACAGAAGGTTTTGCTTTCTATGTAAGATGGACACCAACAGCTCTGTCAGGGATCAGTTAAAAACTGTGAAGAGGAAACACACCTGTAAAGTAAGTTGTATTTGTCTAGCTGGGTGTGGAGAAAAAGAGATATTAGCAGAGAAAGCTTCAGAAAGTGGAGGTTGTAGCTTTTCTGTGACTACTTCATTCTTTTATCAGTTTGGTTGAAAGAGAGAAGCCACAAACTAACCTCATCTCAGGAAGACCCTGAGAGTAGCTGTGGAAACTGCATGGGCCAGCACAGAATCTGCCCACAGGAAGGGACAGACTGGTAAGGCCAGGCTTACCTATGTACTCTTCCGACTGTTACTCCTGTGTCTTAGGCAGTGTTGTTAGATGTGCAGGTCGTGTCCTAGTCCAGGGAAATTTTCCAGGCTGTATTTCTGCTGCCTCATCTGGATGCTCAGCTTGGGTACTTGGTCTTAGAGGTTGATCTATGAGCTATTTGTCATCAGTGAAGTATAAGATCCTCCTGATCCTCCTCAGACCGCCCAAGCTAGGTTGCTACTTAGAGACAGTGCCTCTCTCTGTTTTGCCTTTGACGCAAGTGAAGGGGAGATGAGTTCTGACTCTGAAGGGGAACAAAGCAACTCAAGAGTTATTAAAATCAACAGTTTTTACTAAGTGTTTCAACAGGCATAATTAAAAGGAGCTTAGAGGTGGGTGGGGAGGGAAAGCACTGATGGTTTCAATGCAATCTGTCTTGGCCTCAATCTGGCAAACGTTTAGGCATATGGCTAAATTTGTGCCCTTTCTTGCCTCTGTAAGCTGTAGTTTCTCCTCTCAGTTGTGTTCCTGTAATATAGAAGCATGATAAAAATAGAAGTAACCTGAATGGAAGTATAGGCAGGAATGGCAGAGTGCCAGCAATCCCTAGAACGTAAATCTGCAGGCAGCTAAACGAGAAGTTTGTTTCATTGTACTCTTTGCATTGCACAATACAGTTTGTGCAATTTGAGAAGGATGTTGCTGCTTATTAAGGTTATTACTCCTTATTACCACTTTCCAAAATGTGACCAAAGCTTTGTAGCTAGCTGGCTTTGAATAGGAATAACAACAGCAGTGCTCTGTAGTATTTTGAGGGGTTCTTGGGTAGTGGATTTACATATGGACTGCACCTGCTTGATGCTTCCCTTAGCTTTGCCTCCGAATAGGAATAATACGAGTCCCTCAAAATGAGCAGGGAGCCTCATGGGTTTCAGGCAAGATTGCCTGATGATAACACATGTGGTTTTGTTTTGTTTTCATGCTCCCTGCTCCCAATTTCCATTGAGTTTGAAACTATAGGGGCTTTCAGTCCTGTGTCCAACTACCTTAAAATTTGGTGGAATTGACTCATAGAGTAAGAATGTTACAGCCTGCATCTGTGTGTTTATAAGAAAGTACATAGATGTAATAGAAAGCTGGGCACCTGCAGTGTAGGCAGGAGTAGAATAAGGCATAAAATGTTTGCCATGCAAGTGTGTAGTTTGCCATGGGTCAGTGATAGCAGAAAGTTGACTGTTCTGTTTGTGTCTTGGGTTCTTCAGCATGCTGTGTGTTCGTAGTTCTGTTCTCACAGATTACTGGTTTGCAGTGACAGATGTAAGAAATGAGTTAAAAGTAAACAAGTAGTTTCCACCTGTGCCTGTTCAGAAAGGAAGACAGAAATATAGTGTAAATATTAGTATTGAAAGATCTGCAAGCATCCCAGATGGTGTTTGTCAGTACTGCACCCCTACCTGTGTTGTTGACTTGCAGGTTGAACTGAAATCTGAACTGACTCTCAGGGTTTGTTTAGAAAGTTTGGATAAAAGGAAAACCAAGCCTGCAATAACATGCCATGATCTTAGGGACACCTACTGACTCCACACCTAGTTATTGATTTGCAAGAGCTTTGCAAGAGCAGTAACAAACTTGACATGTATATGTGGTGTGAAAAGAAAACAATACCACTTTTTAAAAGCAGTGCATGCCTTCAGCCTGTTGCTGTTGTACTGCAGGTCTTTGAGCTAGCTGCATAGCTGTGGGTGTAGTGGGACAGTTTATTTCTGCTTTCTGTACTGTTTTGGTGAGATGACTTCAATTAATCCTGTCACAACTCTTCTGATTTGTGTTTTCTAAAACATTCCAGATTTTCAAAATAAGTTTATATTACTACTATTGTAGTTAATACTAAGTATAATGTGAGACCTTTGCGAAACCGATTTAGCCCTTTTGCAGAATATTGGAGGAGCACAGACTGCCTGCATTGCTACATCAAGCAATGTGATCCTGAAGTGTGGTGATGCGGCTCATAGCTGATGCACAGTAGGATGAACAGTGTATCTGCTCCCAGTTTCAACTTTATTCATGCAAAAGGCTTGGGTCACTTTCCACTGAATGCCAAAGGGGTTACCGTGTAGTTTGCTTATGCCCAGAATAAGCAATACTACCCGAGAGCATGAACTTCCTGCGTTTTAAACCCGTACAGGTGATCACTTAATACATTAAGCATCCTCTAATTTTATTCCCTGTACCTTTACATTACAGAAGGGGTGAAGAATTCTGAAATTAAAATTGAAGAGGGTATACAAAACCTTTTCAAAAGCTCATTCCAAAAATAAGTTATGTAAACCAAACTAAAAAGGTGGTACTTTGAATTGCATAAATCAGTTCATGTGATATTTATCAAGACAAGAATCTGAAATTGTTTCATTAAAGCAGCACATTAGTTTGAAATGTAATCTTTCCACACCAATGCAAAAAAATTTGGAAAGAGTTTTTGTTGATACCTGCCAGAGAGGTTACAAGACCAGGGAAACTTGAACATCCAGAAATGAATCTGTCCCTGCAAACAAAACCTGGCAATTGATTCAGACCACCTCTAGCACTTCTCCATTGGCACATTTTCTCCAAGGTTATTTGCAGGTGACACTTCTTGTAATCTACTGGTCTAGGCTGCCACTGAACTTGAGGGGGATTTGGTTTGTGTCCTAGCAGAGTCCTGTCCTCACTTTCTGTTCAGCACAATCTATTCCACTTCTATCCTGGGCGTAACTGTGCAGTATCTACAGAAAACATTAGGGAAATATTTAGTTAGAAATATCATTTGGGAAAGACTCTCAGAAAGGTGCGAGGGCGGGCCTCCTCTTTGTGCCATGGTAGAATCAGCTTTACCCAGACTGTTCCTTGCAGATGTTTAACCATTCATAAAAGACTTGCAGCAGTAGACAGTCTTCAATCTTTCAATGCATCTACTGCTTCTCTAACTTCATTCTGGGCAATATCTGCCTGAAGGCTAAATCTAAATTCTCATGCTGCAATTTGAATTCATCTTTTTTTTTTTCTTTTTTCCTTGTTTCAGCAGCCTCAATGTATTTCCTTTGCTGTTATCCATTCCAGATTTGAATATGCTTTCAAATCTTTCCTTGCCTAGACAAAACTTTGCTGTTGTGATTTTACCTTTTTTTTTTTTTTTTTTTTTTTTTTTAGTTATTCCAGAAGTTTAGTGCTTAAAATTAGTTGCAATACTTGAAACAGGTGCTGCATTCCACTGTAGAGTCAGTGGAATTGCTGCTTATCCTACCAAACAGAAACTAAGTGTACAATTAAAAGTGGGCTTGCTTTTGTGGAGGAGGGTTAAAAGTTGCCACCCTTTGGCTGAGCTGTGCTGAGTGCCGGTGTGTCTACTTCCAGTTATGCTGCAATTGCAAGAGAAAAGCAGGTTTGCAGGAGTGATCTGCTGTGCATCAGCCTAGTTGTGTGTGCAGTCAGACTGTCAGGGATGGAGAAGGCAAGAGCCAGGGCAAGCTGAAGAGCACAAGCAGCAAGGACTCCTTGTGACCTGTGCTACCATATATGAGCCATACCCAGCTGGCTGCTGGGACTGCAACCGAAGTCCCTGAGTACTGTTCCTTGAAGCACTGATTTTGGTCTTACTTCAGTGTGGTTCAGTAAGCTAGGGAGTTCTCAGTGAGTTGTGCAGTTTGGGATGCCCCGCAGTTCCTGTGGTCTTTCCCATCATCACCAGGGCAGCCGCTTTTGGGGTGCCACTTGCAGCAGCTGCTCATCTATTGTGAGGAAAACTCAAGAGTGTTTTAATCCTCTTCAAAATATTGGTTATTGGCTTTAGGAAGGATGCTTTATGTGTTCTTTGTTCCCAAACGCATTCTCCATTCCCCAGCTTCATGCATGCGTTTCCCTGTGACTTGGTCTCGGTTCCTGAAGCACAGCGCCTTGGTCTCAGCTGGGAAGTGGAGAAAACTCCACACACTCCCTCTCAAGGCTGCATTCCTGTATCCCTGACTGGGGCCGGGTAGAACTACCCCTCCTGTGGTGAGGTTGGTGTGCAGCGCTGGGCCTGCGTCCTGTGTCAGTGGTAGGTGTGAGGAGGAGCCGCTGTGTGACTGTCTCGTATGACAGCCGGTCATCTGTGCAGTGTGACAGGCGGCTGCGTAGAAGTGACCTTCGTGCATGAGGCAGAACCGTCCGAGTGTTGTGCGGGTGGACACGTGATGCTGCAGCAGGGTGTTCTGCAGCCACTGGATATTTGATGTGCTTACATTTCATTCAGAAAACGTGTTTTTACGCCGGGCCATAAATCACGGTTAGAAGACGAGCAGCAGCGCTGCGCAGGGAACGCCGAGATAGGGAAAACGCGCGAGGGTCGGCCGCGCTCAAGGTCACGCGTGTCGCTCCCAACCGCTGCGGCACACGTGACGCTGGGCACAGAGCGGAGCGCTGCCCTAATGGCTCCGGATGAGGCGCAGGGCGTGCCCACGGGCGGGGGGTGAACCCGCGGGGCGGGGACAGGCGCGGGGAGCCGCCCGCCCGGGGCCCGCAGGTGCCGGGGTCGCGCGAGCCGGGGGCGCCGCGTTCCCGCCGAAGGGCGGCGGCCGCCCCTCTGCAGCGCGCCGCGGCCGCCACCACGCCTGCGCCATCCCCGCGACGGAGGGGGGAGCGGGCGGACGGGCGCCGCATCCCCGGCGCGCGGAGCTGCGGGCGGCGCGAGCGGAGGCTCCTCCGCACCCCGCCGGAGCTGAGCCGGGAGACAAAGGGAAGAGAGACGCCGCCGCCATGGGGGAGCAGCTCCGCGCGCAGCCCTCGGCCGCCGCGGGGGCACCGCCCGCCGCCTCCTGCTCGCTGCACGGCGGACTGCTGCACAACGGCTTCCACCCCGCGGGCCCAACGCTCAGCAACGGCGGCTGCGGGGAGGCGCCGCACCCGCTACTGCTCCGCCCGGAGCCGCCGCCGCTCGGGCACGGCTCCCCGGCCAAGAAATGCAGGCTGCGCCGCAGGATGGACTCGGGGCGGCGGCACAGGCCACGTAAGTGACGGGCGCGGCGGCGCGGCACCCGCTCCCCCTCCCGGCCCTGCAGCCCTCCTCACGCGGCCCCGGCCGGCCCCCCTCCCGCCCCGACCAGGTCTCCCCCCTCCCGGCCGGGCGGAGCGACGGCCCCCGGTGGCGGCCAATGCGGCGGCGGAGGTAGGGCACGGCCCCGCCCTGCGCCAATGGAGTGGCGGCGGGCGGGGAGCGGCGGCCCGGCACGAACGCGGGCGGACGGCACTCCCGCAGCCAGACAGTGGGGTTCTGCCGGCCGCACAGCATCCCGGGCGCGCCCATGAAGCTTATAGCGCACAAACAGCACTGTAAGTAACGGCCGCGCTGAGCCGCGGGTGGAGGGGAGAGTGGTGCTGGGAGCTCCGAGCTGCTTCGTCGGGCTGGAGAAACGTACAAGCAGAAACTCATTTGGTGACGCGCTGCTTGTGAGCGTTGCCTCCGGCTTTTCTTTGCTCTGAGAGGTGCCAGCGAATTGGCTGTCTGTTCTGCCTCGTGGTTTAAGGCTGTGATATCTACGTTTGTGATGTGCTCGGTTGTATTAGGCTTGGCGATTTGGAAGCAACGTGCTTCATTTGCTTGGTCGTGGTTAACTTGTATACAGGTGTGGAGCTGCTGCTCAGTGCCTGGGCAGCCGCTGTCAGCAGAGCAGCGCGGCTCGGGGTGTGTCCTGGCTCTGGGCACGCTCACTTCACTGTTCCTTCAAGTAGAACTAGTGCATGTTTGTCTTCTTTTTCTGAGTTCATCGTGTTCTGAAGGGGTGATAAGGGATAGAGCTCACAGCTGCCTGCTGCCAAACCTGGGGATGTCTCTGTTCCGTATGAAGTGCTGTGTGTTCCACTACTCGGTGTTGTTGGTTTTTTTTGTGTTTTTTTTTTGTTTTGTTTTGTTATGTTTTAATACTGAAATACGTACATGCAGGCTTCTCTCTGAGAAGAATAAAATAGTCAGAAACAGCCTTGGAGGGATGCAGCTTTCCCAGGGCCGCTTCTTAATCAGTGCCTTCTGCTTGTCAGATGTTTTTGCTGAGCTCTGTGTGCCCCTAGCCTCAGCACATTCTCTCTGTTGCAGAACCACGTAGTGCTTGCACTACCTGGGAAAAATTAATGTGGGTGTGGGCTCCTACCCAATGTAATGTGTTGGTGACCACATCATTCTCTGGTGTGAGCTGTTTATGTGGAGTTTTTGTGCAGCTTCAAATTTTCAATCAAGAAGAAAAGCTGCAGCTCTTGGATTAAGTTACATGTTTATTTGATGCAAGTAAGAAGATACAGCACTTGCATGTCAAACTTAAGAATAGTTTTTAGTATTGTAAAGCAAAGGCTTGTGGGTTTTCATTTGGTTGCTCAAACCAGACTGAAGAAGGGATTTGGTTTCCTTCATATCTTGAGGGGAAAAGGAAAAAGCTCATCAGAGTGCAGACCCAGGTGGCAGTGGCTGTATTGCCTGAAATGTGCAACAGCTGAGCCCTCGGCTGTGGGCTTTCTGGAGAAGGCGGGGATGGGAACAGCAGAACCCTTTAAGGCTGTGGTGTGGGGTGTTTCTTTGCTAAATAAGAGACATAAATTCTTGTTGATCTTGTTTTTCATTTATGCGCAAGGGAAAATTTGCCATTCAATATTAGTCTTGCAGGAAAGCGTGACAGCGCTTTGTCCTAAATTGAAAAAGTTCATTAAATCTGACTCCAGTTCTGGTGCTGTGAAGTTTTAGGCACATCCGTCTCCAGAGCACACTACACAGTCCCGTTTTTCTGGTTTTTGTATTTAATCCCAGCCTCTGCAGATGTTTGTTCTGTACTTGGGGACACATTGCAAAATGCAGTGTGGTTGCCACATGATGTGTAAGCCCTGAGTATTGATTGTGGGGTTTGCTTTGCGTGGGGAGGAAGATAATGGGCATTTCCCAATATTCCAACCCGTGAAGCTATCTTTCTGTAGCAACAATTCCTTTAAATCCTCACAAATTACATGTTGAGTGCTTTTTGCTTTCTGCCAAAGCGAGACAGTCTTCTACGTTCTCTGGCCCTTTTCCCTCAAAGAAGGGAAGGTTCGCTTTGGAGCCCGTGACCTGCTGCTTCCCGTTCTGCTGAGAAACAGGTCTCTGTGTGGTTATTTCTTAGTTGAACAAGATGAGTTGTTGGCGTGTTAGGCTGGTTCAAATCAGTAGTGTGGGCCAGTTATGAGGCTGGGGTTTGGGGTACCTTTCTGTATCACAGCACAGTGTAGCGAAGACAGAACAAGTAAGTGTTACTGTGCCTTGTGCTCTGAAGTGCTCCACCAGAGAATAAAATATTGAAATGTTGTGAATTCTTCCAATTTTGAAAACCTGCTTTAGTGTCACGGTGCTCAGTTCAAATGGGATCTTTGAACAGAAGAAAGAGAAGGAGCAGTTAAGTGCCCTTCTTGATCCCTGTGCAACAGCACTGCAGCTAAGAAAGAATGAAGGCTTCAGCATGGCAGGCAGCTAGACTGGTGCTTCACAGCATTATTCTATGAAAATACCTGAATTGTATTGGTTTTCTTAAATGAGGGTAAAACTTTGGGGTTGCTGTTCAGAGCAGTATCTGGCATCTCGCCCCAAGTCAGTAGGCAATAGGTAGAGGTCAGGGAACGCACGCTCAGAGGCGTCATGACTGTTTACAGCTAATGCATGTTATGGCTGCTGTGGTTAATTTCTAAACACTCAGTTGTTGCTTCTTAGTAAATAATGTTTTTGACCAATATTTCCATTGTTATATGTGTGATGCTTGGGTGCAGCATAACTGTGTAGCACTACTTGAGCCCAGATTTTTTGTTGTGTAAGACCTAGTGGTGATGTTAAACTTAAAGTGCCACAATTATGGTCTGGTTTTTAATGAAGAGTATAGAACTGAAATGGTTTTTGGTTGACACAGTGAACAAGTATGCGGTGTTGGCAACTGAAACTTTGTTTGGAGTAGCAGAATATCCCACAGGCTTTTAATCTTAAGAATGACTTCTGGTGCAGTGCTGCTTAATGTTGGTCCCCAGCTGGTTTTTGTGTAAATGGGTGCTAGGGTTGCCTGAAGAATGGGCTGATGGAAAACAGTTTGAGCTGGTTGGTGTGTTGCGGCCAGCATTACTGTGAGTCCCAGCTGTGCTGCCAACGTTGTGCTCTGCCAGCAGGAATGGGAAACATACACAGATCTTCTCAGTGCCATTGGGCTGGGCACTGTCAGGCTGGCTGCTGGTGAGGAAGTTCTCTTCAGCTGATAGTTGTTTCTTATAGCTTTGTGAGGTTGGCTTTTGGTAGGCTGGTTTTCCATGAGGCTGTGCAGGTCAGGTAGTGACCCAGTCTTTCACTGCTATCTTCAGGAATCAGTTTGTGTATATGAGAATACATATGTGTGGATGGTCACACCTGCCTGGCAAACAGCTCTGCCTTCTGTTAGGAAGGTTTTTCTTACCCTTGCTGCTGAGCAGGCAGGCGTTCTGCAAGACTTCACTGCTGAAATGATCTGGAAGGCTTCACTTGATGTTTGGGGGATTTATTTAGCTGTAGATCTGCAACGTTTGAAGAAACTTCCTGTACTAAGCAGCTAAAATTCATCTTTCAAGACGCATGTTTTATTTCCATTCAAAAGAAAACAAACGCTTCCATTTTAAGCCAGGTTTGAATCACTCAAAATAACTGTATAATGGGAAGGAATAACTGAAATTTGTGTAAATCATTATCAATGTCGTAACTGGAAAGCAGCAGTGAGAACATTAGCCCATCTAACACGTGACTCGTTTTGTTTTTTGTTCTCCCCCTTCTATTTTTAGCTTTGGCTTTCTCTCCACTCTTCCAGTCCCAGTTAAAGCAGAAAAGTTCTTAGCTCGCCAATGCATCAAGCTATGGAAATGAAATCATAGGATTTCATCACATGTGTCAGGGAGGAGGAAAAAAAAAAAAGACAGCTGAACTGAAGGTCTTTTATCTGAGATATTCATGGTGGAGATAGCAAGGAGTGCTGATAGCACCATTCAGATTACTGATAAAATATTGAGATACTGTACCTGTGCTTGAGGGAGATTTGGAAAAAAAAAAAAAACAAAACCCTAAGACAAGTGTGGGAAAAGGGAAGGAAATTCCTTATTAATGAAAGGGTGAGTGGGGCTGGCCAGGTTTGCCCAACGAGAGCTGCAGAGGTGTTATGCTGGACTTGCAAGGGGAGGTGTATAAGCTGAGACAGCTTTAGCAAAAGAAGGAATTGCTGGAAATCGGTCACAAATATATTGAGGTTTGATAGGAAGAAAGGAATCGTGTATAGACTCTTTGTAAGATTTGAAGAGTAATAAGACTGAGCTGAGCTAAATTTATGTTGTGGTTGTTTAAATGCATGAAGGAGATTGCCCTTTGTTAACCCCTTTAACACGGAATTGTTGCTGAGTGACACAGGAGTTCCCCTGTTCCCACAGTACTTCCCCTGAGGAGTTGTGCATGAGGAGCAGGTTAGGATTTATGTTCCTTGCCCTCTTCTCTGCCTTAAATAACTGTAGGGTTTTGAAAAATCAAATGTCTTCAGTTCTGGATGTAATATGCCTTATAGGAAAAGCTTTATGGGTTCACGCTGTTCAAAGTTTGCTAAACAACTAGGTGAAGTGTGTCGTGGAATTTCTCATGGGTGGACCTTTCCCCCAGATAGCACAGCTGTTAGTGTGCATCAGATTACCTCATTATGCAATGCTGGCGATACCTTCAGTTTGCATTGTCACATGCTGCTGCAGCTAGGTTTTAGACTAATAAGAGATTTTATCTGTCGGTAACAAACCAGTAAGTAGTTGGTGCTGTTTATTAACATAAAGAGAATGCATTTTCACAAGATAAGTGGAGCCTTTGATTTACGGTAGGCTTTTAAGAACATGTGGTTCATTTTGACGCTTTCTGTATCAGTTCTATGAGATACAGGTCTACATTTTTGTGTTACCACTTTTTATGGCTTGTTGCAGTGCAAGGTTACAGTGAGGCAGTTTTATTTTCTCCACAATTGCAGATTACATTGAGCCGTTGGGCATATAGCAGGCTGTCTTTGAGAAGATGGAGATCAGCTGCAGTGAGCGTGCAGGTACACAAGGAGAGTTGTCTGAAGGTGCCAGGGAGACCTGATGGTGCTTGAGTGGTGTGTTTTGTTTCAAGGTATATTGATGGTTACGAAAGCTACAGTGAATTGAGAGTTAAAATAATCACTGGGATACATGAATGTTTCTACTGTGATTCCAGTTATGTGGAAATTATGTGACTATCACCAGAGCTCATTAGCAACTTGGACACTTGATTTATTTCCTAATTGGTTAATGAGTCAAATTATGTCTCCTTTATTGCAGGGGAGCTGGAGCAGATTGCCAGTGTTAGCAGCTGTTGAAGGATTCTAAGCCGCTACTCTGTGTGACTGAAGTAACAGTTGTTGTCTGATCTTGTGCACTTTGTTTACTTGTGCTGAAGAAAACCGCTGCTGTTTTAGGAGCAAAGTCCTTTTTTTTTTTTTTTCCTGCAGCTCACCATTTAGCTCACAACAAAATGAAGGGACTTCAGATCGACAGAGAATAAACGGGAAAAAAAAGTCTTTGTAAATGAGCTTCATGTACCTATGCCCAGAACTATACTGACTTGAAATAACTCAGTAGTTAGTGGTTTTTTTTTAACAGTGCTGCTTATTTGTTAATGATTTAACTGTGGCTTCTCAAAAAGCAAAGATGTTAATGTCTTAGCAGTCATTTATGGGTAACTCTTAAGTTATTAGTGCTCACACCTTTATTGCCAGGTTTGTATTTGGTAAGAGGAAGGAATGCATCTACCCTCTCAAAGATTAAATCTACACAATAGTTTCATAGCAGCTGTCGATGTAGATGGAGTGTAGCAGAATTTATGTCTGCAAGGTAGAATACTGGAGTGTTGCTTCTAGTTAGTGTTAGTTTGGGTCTGTATGGCACAGTCCAGGCATGCTGCACTTTAATATTAAACGTTTTACTTGTATAGTTAAGATACATCCTATGTGAAGGAGACTTACTGCTCCAGTATGACAAGTAATTAAAGTTCTCAGCAGCTTAAGCAAAGATTTGTGCAAATCTCTAATGGGATTGATGTCCTGAGCTCCACTGCATTATAATGCAGTATGGTGTGACTGGACTATTTTTACTTAAATATTTCTCTTCTAATTCCAAAAGTGATTGAGTTATGGGTTACTGCATGGTGAAGTATTTTGCATCATCAAAATAAAGTTTGTGTTTAAAATACTTGAGTTGTTCATGGTTCAGGGACCCCGCGTACCAAACCTCAAGTTGGACTTTGTATCGGTGCCTTGGCATCTTGCAGCTTGTTGGGAGTGGAAAATGAGTTTAAACAGTCTTTACAGTAGATAATGGTAGGTGTTGTTAGGGAAAGTGAACGGTAAGCAAGTGACTTCATGGGAGCTTCTTTATGTTCTCACTGTACTTATGGAAAGCAGAGAGAAATTGATGATTCCATCATTTGGTATACAGTATTGGAACAAAGCAGCTGTTTGTAGCATCTGGCACTGAAAGGTTTTTCCTTTTTTTTTTTCTTCTGTTTTTAATAACAGTTGTGAAATTCAGAATCGTAGAATATCCTGAGACTTATGAACTGCTCAGCCAGCCAGCCAGGAATGAGGCATTGGCTGAGCTCTTTGTGGTGAGAAGTAAGACTCTAAGCTTCTTTCAGCCTGGAATTTAGTAACTTAATGCTGCTCTGTGCTCACCTGAGGAAGAAGTGTGATCAGTATCAGATACACTTACTCAAATCCTTCCCCAGGTTGTTTATAGCTGGGTTCACCAGTGGGGGGAAAAAAAAAAAACAACAAAACAGTAATGCTTATGGTGTCCATGGTTTGCAGTTCACCTCAGCGCTAAGTTGGGGTGCCCTGCTTGGAAGGATTACTTTTCTATCATGGCAGCCTGCTTCTTGCTGCAGGCAAGGAGGTGATTGTGTACCTGCTGTTCTTGAGTACTTGTGATTTAAATTTGTCTAAGAACTACTGCTAGCTGTTGCTTTCTGCAGTACCTGTGCAAGCTTCTCACTTCTCATTGCTTCATAAAGTTACCTGGCTTACTATTTAAAACTTGTGCATATATAAGCAGAGCAGGCAAACCACCTTGATTCAAGTAGTGGCACATGCACTCTGAGAAGCAAGTAACAGCATTTATTGCGTAACTGTCTGATTATCTAATGCACACACCAGCAGAAAAGATGACTATCAGTGGGTTTTAAACACTGAATGTAGAAGAGCTCATTCTCTTTCTCCTGGTATGTGCAGGAATTGTAACAGAGATGCTAGTTCTGGTGGGTTGGAGTGACTCCCACCAGAACAGGAGAGTTATAGGGTGCTGCTCTTCAGACAAAGCGCTGCGATTGTGGGAATTCTGGTTGGTATTCTGTGATTCTGTGGTATCAGAGGGGGAATTGTAGATGTTAAGCAGTGGGAATGTGACTCACAACCTGTTTGGTTGTGTCCCCCCTAGGTTACTTTAAGAATTAGTGCAGAGAGGGTGAAATGTGGATGTGCCCTATCAGGAGGTACCAACTGAAGCGTTGAATGTTTTCCTGGGAAAGGAATTTTGTGTTGCTAGAAATGACTTCTTCAGAAAAGGATTTTTGGGGACTGTCTTTATTCTTTTTGTTGACTGAGGCTTTATGGAGTCTTATCTTAGGATATACTACATGTGAATTGGACACATAAGTGACTACCAGCTTTCAGGTACAGATGCTGATACTGTAACTTTCACTCAACTGTCATTCAACAAATATTTTAAGTGCTGTGGCTAATCTGTGTACTTATGGTGGCTCTTTCTTTCTTCTTTCTCACACCCCAATCCTTAGCGTTTCCATGGTTTGGAATGGATATCGGTGGAACGTTGGTTAAACTGGTCTACTTTGAACCTAAGGACATTACTGCAGAAGAGGAACAAGAGGAGGTGGAAAACCTGAAAAGCATTAGGAAATACCTGACCTCCAATACAGCCTATGGTAAAACTGGCATTCGCGATGTCCACCTAGAACTGAAAAATTTAACTATGTGTGGACGCAAAGGAAACCTGCACTTCATCCGCTTTCCCAGCTGTGCCATGCACAGGTTCATACAGATGGGAAGTGAAAAGAACTTCTCCAGTTTGCATACTACGCTCTGTGCCACAGGAGGTGGAGCTTACAAATTCGAGGAGGACTTTAGAACGGTAAGTGTGGGTTCAGTGGAAGCGCCTGGGTGGGAAGGAAAAAAATAAAACCAATCATGGGATTCTTTTTCTCAATTAAAACTTGCAGAGAAAACACGTTTTGCTCATCAGAATTCTTTAAGATTAACAGTATCAATATGTATTTGCTAATTGCTGGAATTGCTGAGAACATGGATGGGGCAAGGGAGGATGTGGAGGCTGGTGTGTATTCTACCTGAATTATTACTGTGTCGTGTGTCTTAAGTAAACAGTTAGAAGAATATTGCTGTGGTGATCAGATGCCTTGTAATCAACTGAGGTTGTATTGTCATAGCTTTGAGACTTCATTGGGGAGGCAGTTGCCTGTCATGCTAGTTATCCTATACCAGAGTATTCTTGCAAAGATTAACGCAAGTTATTTACTTAGACAGTTCTGACACTTCCAGCTTCCCTAGCTTCCAACCTGATGTTGATGGTGAAGGATAGCAGCTGGGGGTGGCAGGTTACAGCAGCTGCTTATCTGTAACTGCTTCTGTAATAGAGAGCTATCATGTCCATTTAACAACAGGTTTTAAATTACGGTCTTTGACTTTATGTGCTTTACTTTTAATTCCAAGCATCCTGCAATATATGCAGGTTTTTCTTTGTTAGTACCCCTCACCTGTCATTCACCCCTCACCTCCAATTCCTCAAGGGAAGAGAGTTCTGCAAGATGTGAACAAGAACTCCAACTGTTACTCTGTTGTGCAGTGACTTTCAGTAAGTGAAGTGTTCGATGTGAAAGAAGCCAGTTTAATGGGTAGCTGTCAAGTTCCTGAATTGCTGTAGCAGTCCACTGCTAGTACCAAATTTTTTGTCCTTTAGCCTGGTTGCAAGTCACATGTTAGGCTCTACTGGTGATTAAGTTTTCAGAAGGGATGGGTTTTGCCTTTCTTGTATTGTGTAGGTATTGTCAGGCACCATGGGCTGAGGTGAGTCCTAGCACTAGTCAGTGTGGCCTTAATTCCGGTTCTGGAGCATCCTTGCATATGCCCAGGGATGATTCAGATCACGTTATCTAGTAACAATCGGAGGTCATTTTATGGCTTTCTGAAGCGGCTGGTGATTCCTTTTGAATGCTCAGTATTCCCAAATTTCTTTTTTGAGTCATGGAATACTTAACTAGAGTAGCCTCCTTAATAAGAAGGTGCGCGTATGTTGTTCCCATAGCTGTGGAACTGAACTGGAAGTTACTTGGTTGCTGTCACAGCAAGACATCTCTCTGCATATCTTTGACCTTATCTGCTGAAAATGGGCAATTTTCATTGAGGGACCAGTCTCACCAAGTTCAACTGGATGCAGTACCAGAAGTTTTAGTTGAAGTTGTGGCTAGCTGTTGTACAAAAATGAGGTCTCATAGCTAATTACTTATGGACATAAATGCTATGTTGTATACTACAGCACTTATGTGCAGATAGTTTAAGAAAAACACTATAAAGGCTGTCTAGAATGTTTTACAGCATTGTGCAATCAGTGGGGTGCACTTACACCTGAGGTGAGTGCTTTGGACACCTTTTCTTGCAGCTACTCAATCCACAATGTCTTTTAAAACAAACATTTCTTGGCTCAAGCTGTGATATCCGCAGAGCATTACAGAAGCAAAATACTGTTGATTACATGAGGGTTTGCTTGTTTAGTATCTCTAGAAGGGTGAAATGTCCCGGGTACAAGTGCTTAAATTGTCACGCCACATTAGCTATTTTAACTGCAGCTGGCTGTCTCAGTGTGTTCTGCTGACTAAATTGACGTTGGACAACAGCTTCAGAAGTGCACTCAAAGTATTAAAATGCCTGATCCAAATATTTGGTCGTTTTAATGTACCTACAGAAGTAGGGAACAAGGGCCAAGTCTAATATCCTGCTGCTGCAGAACTTGATGTTATATGGCGCCTTACAGGGGGGAGGTTTTAAATCTTACTGTTTCTGTTAGAAGAAATGTGGAAAAACTGAAGTATGGTTCTAGAAGTTAATTTCATGAAGAAATCTGGTGAAGTGCAGTGCAAAGAAACTCATGAAATGGCTGGAGAGGTAATGTAGTTTTGTTCTAGTCCTCCTTTTCCCTCTACACGTGCGTTTAAGTTATTTGTCTTTCATTGTATTTCTAAATGTTTGCAAGACTTTCAGGATTGTGTGGATTTAGGATGAAAAATCCAAATATTATAAAATAATGTACTCAAATCCAAAAGCAAGTTTGCTTCTAAAATTGCAGTTACTATTTCTCCTTAAAATAAACAAGCAAATACTTTCATACTTTTCTATTTTGGTGTCTGATTTTGGATCTCTAAATAAGTTGAATAGGTTTGTACTAGGCACCTCTATTGCTTTTGTGTATTTAAAAAGTAAAATTGGGAGGTATCTTTTGTTTTCATGAAGCCTGTGTTCATAGGAAGGCAGTTAAACCCACGGAGCCGACTAGGTTTGGCCATCTGACTGACCTCCCTGTCTTGTGATCCATGCTGTTGGATAGAAACACCTGGAAAAGTTGTCAAGGACGGTGTGATGACTGCTAGCAATAATGATCAGTAGCCTTCAAATCACTTAATTCACTCCTAAGATCTGAATGCTTCCCTTGGAAGTAGGAAAACTGAGTGCATTCATTAAACTAGACCAATGAAATAATTTTACCAACCATATGGTTCTACTTAATGCTCATTGAAGAGCATCAGCGAGTAATTCACTGAAAGCACTGCTTCCAGCTTAGGTTTTTCTTGTGTATATGTGAGGGGTTCTTTGTTTCTTTTTTTCCTTCCCTTTTTGAGTGACTGGTCTTTATGGCTCATTGTTACTTTTAGATAACAGTACTGTTAAGCCAATATGTCAGCTAATTCTGATCATTCCTCTCTTTTCTCCAACCATTTATTGTCTCTCCCCATCTTCCGTAAATGTTTAAGCCATATCACCTCTTCAGATATGGAAAGGACATGGACTTACTCGCTCATCTACCTGTAATATGAAGCTCTTATGTTCTTTGCTTCTTCTGTGATAGCAATCATGCTGCTTTGACAGAAACATGCCATTATGAGAAATAAACTCTCGGACTACCACTGAGATTTGTAAAGCAAGTCGGATCGAGGATCCCTGGGGGGTGAGGGAAGAAAGGGTTCTTCAGACCTCTGTCTAAAGCCGTCCCTATTGCAAAATTCCTGTTGCCTGATAACTGGGGAGGCTGATTTGGCTCCGTTGAAATTTCACTGCTGGCTTCAGTGGAAGCAGGACCTGAGCCAAAAGCCAGTCACTTAGTAAGGCACATTGGAAGGTGGGAGAGGAAGTCTTTTACCAGCACAAATTTAAATTTTGACCTTCCCTATAATCTGTAAGAAAAATAACTTGTAAGGAAAAGAACTTTTTCCTCCCTTAGCATTTGAGACATGAAAAGAGTGTCTGTGGATGACTAGTAGACTGTATTTCATAGGGTGGCTGAAGTTGGCCACACCTCAGGGCCCTTCTGGTCCACGCCTTGCTCAAGGGGTGACAACCAGAACATGATGTGCAGGACTATGTCTGGTGACTCTTGAAAATCTCTAAGGAAGAAGACTACTCAACCTCTCTGGGTAACCTGCACAACACAGAAGTGTTTCCTGATGTTGAGATGCAATTTCTTGTGCTTCGGTTTGTGCCCATTGTCTCCTGTCCTGATGCTGGGCACCACTGAAAAGAGCCTCGCTCAGTCTTCTTTGCAACCTGCCTTCAGATATTCATCTTTATAAATAAATATACTCATTGCCCTGTTTTGTAGGATGTGTGAGCTGTGTAACTTTAGGTTTGCATGAGACTAGCAAGAATCGTGCTGCATCTCACTTGTTTGAGGAGGCTGGAAACCTCTGCTGGGGGTTATAGGTACTGGATTGTAGTGTGGAGACTGGTCTGCAGTTGGGGTCATCTAGAAAGCAAGTGAAGTAGCCATGATAACTTCCATTAGTGCCACTTCAGGAAGCGGGGAAAATTCAGAGGGCAGTGGGGAGTGACAGTGTGCTCTTCTCTCCGCTGAGAGAGGGAAGACATCCTTCCAGACACCTGGACTACAGGGAGTCTGCTGTGGAGCCTGCTAGGCTGGTGCTTTACTTCCCTGAGCTGATGCAGTGTACTGCATTCTCTTCTGCCTCAGTGGATGTTATGCTGACCTTTTAGTTGCATTAGTCTTTGTCTTTCTTGAATCTGAGTGGATATTTTCCAGCCTCGGGGTGTTGAAGGAGCTGGGAGGAGTATTGCATCAGAGTTCAAAATAGAGCAGGTTTGGAGGCAGGGGTTTTGTTTGAGGTCAGAGCAATCAAAACATAAAGCAAAGTATGTGTCTATAAAGTGAAGAAGCGGTAATGGGAGGGAGATGGAAAGCAAAGATAGACTGAGCTATTATGTATAAAAACAAACAAACAAAAAAACGGGAGCAAAGCATGGAAGGAATATAAAAACCAAGGTGATGCAGTGAGCAAGGCTGTTGTAGCTGATAATTAAAACCTTGCAAGTTCTTGCATTTCTAACAGTTTCTTACAGAAGGATTTTCCTATTTCTCATTGGAAGTCCAAGACACAGATGAACTCAAAACTGCACCTAATTTTTGATATTCCAGAGCTCAGTTAGAGTTTGAATTTTCAATGAGGTGAAATCTTTCACAAGCTGAGGGGATGTATGCGTAATTATGCATACTGATGTTGATCTGTGAAGCTTTTCCTGTCTGCAGGTAGGTCATGGCTGCCCTCAGCTCATCTGAAGAGGACTGGGATGTTTGGTGTTCTCCTTGCCTGAGGTGGAAATATTTACACGCTCATGAAGACAAACAAACATGACCCGAGTCTTCCGCTCCTGTGGTTCCACACTTGAAAGGAGCAGCAAGTTGACGCTGGTGTTTTTTTCCTGTCAGGAAGGCTTTGTCAGCTGCCCTACTGTGGTCACCACAGTGTTAATCTTGCTGGGTTTGAGTTGCAGTCATACTGTCTGATATGTGAATACAGGGCTGGCTTGATGCTGTGCGTATTATAAAAAAGCCTTGAGCAGGCAGTGTTGTTGTCCCTTGCTCTTTGGATGTTTAAAACCAGAGGTGGGCTTTCATTTTCCTTAGGATTGATCTGTGCATGGTAACAAGGAACCTTTTGCACATCCTTGAAATAAGCTCTGTTTCAGGAGTTTGTTGCTGAGGCTTGAGCTGTCACTTGGAAGCACTTGCCACTCCCTTACTGTGTTGCATTCAGATCTTGAAATAGTTAAAAGTCCTGAGTTCCTGCTTTTGGGGGTCCTGAGGAATTCTTTGAGGTCCACTGTGTTCTGTTCCCTTCTTTCCCCCAGTATTTAAAAACAATCTGAAAGAGGAATTTCTATGGTCTAGCCATAAGGCAGAAAAATAGTTCTGTTATAAGGTGTACATATGGTTTCCCTGTAACTATTGTAAATTTTCCCTTCAGGACCCCGTATAGTGCTCTGTTCTGCTGTTTTTCCTCTTACAACACCACTTTCTGATGTAAAACTCTTCCAGAGGGGGATGCATGCTGAATGCAGTTGCGGGAGTGCAGAGCAGGTGAAGTAGAACAGTATGCTGTCTGCTTTCATACCAGTGGATGTAAAGGACTGGAGAATATCCACAAATACCTACAAATGCATTTTTGTAAAAAGTTGTAGGACAAACATCCAATTAAAGTTGGCTTACTCACAGAGCTTCCATTTTTCTTCTGTGTTTCTGCTCATAAACTTCAGCTCCCATAAGGGAAGCAGTTTGTATAGCTGAAAGAGGAGGATGAAGAGAGTGGGGTGAGGTCAGGTGATGGCAGCAGGAAAAAAAAAAATCCGTAAGGCTGCTCATACATTAGTTATGATATCTACAGGCACATCCATTTTGTGATGTAGCTGAGCTGCTTCGGTCATTGTGAGTGAAGAATGAATAGAGAAAAAGCAGTTTTATACACAGTGAAAGGGACTGGGAAGAGCTTGTGGCCCTGGCTCCAGCGAGGCTCCTTGTATGAGGCTGGGTTACTGTGTTTCCTGCAACTGTGCCCTGATTGGTGCTGAGGGAGAAAAAAGCTGCTGGCTTGCTGTTCTGCCCAGAGCCTCCCAGATGGGGTGGGTGAAGAGCTCCTGGGTCTATGAAGGCAGGCATCTGTGTGGAATGCTGATGCCAGGCTCCTGCCTTCTGAAAATGAGAAACAGATTGCTGTAACTGTAGGAAAGGAGATTTTGTTTTCTAGCAATGTTATACATGAAAGAAGGCAGCATACAGTTTTTTTCCTTACAGTATCTCAGCTATTAAATGTACCATGAAAAGCAGAGTAAATTTTAATGTCTTTTATACATGGGAGGTTGGACCTAATAAAACTTAAATTCTTGAAAGAAACTTCTAATTAGCTTCTCTTGCTGTGTGGTGGGCTGAGCAGAGAGTTGGTAGAAACAAGGATTTTGTCTGTTTCTGCTCTGATGCCAGAAGTACTTTTCTTTTAGGTTTGTATTGCTTGCTGGTATTTTGCAAGCACTCGCGCTTACCTAGTTGTGAAAGCATAATAGTTGTGGCTGGTTGTTTGGCCTACAGGGCAGGCACAGGTTTAGGCAGAAAGGGCCATAAATCTGCTAATGACTCCACGTGTTGGGGGCTTCTGTTTCACAGCATGCTTGTGCGTACTGCGTCTCTGTTAGCTCGTGTTTTGTTGTGCTGCATCTAGTTCGTACAAATAGAGTAGATGAGGGAAGTGGGACTCTTGGAACGCTTCAGCCAGAGAACAACTGTGACCCGTATAGCTGTTGAGAACAAGATTCTGTGTGCAAAACTTGTGGGTTTTAATACAACAAATACAGCCTCTAACTAGTCATGACTTTATGGACTGTATATAACATTGTGGGAGAAGTGTGTGAATCATTTACTGTGTTAATCCCTTTTACCACAGGTCTCTTAGTCGGAGGTTTTTTCTCTAATGGCAAGAAGTAGCTGAAATCCAAGATGTTTTCAAAAAATAGCCCTAAGGTTGTTGTAATGCTTCTTTTATTTCCACCCCCTCAATTTGTGCTTGTTCCTTTCATTTGCCTGGTAAATGGTTCAAGTCTTTTATACTGCCCTTTGGCCATTGAAATTTTTGTAGCCACATGGTAACAAAGAAAATCATAGAGATATTTCAGATGCAGCAGAGGAAATGCTGATGCACAAGAAATGACCCCCCACCTGTGTCTGTTGTCCTATGAATAACTGGATTTACGCTGAGGTCTTTTAATCTGCTTGGAGGTTTTTTTGCTGGTTTTTGTCTTGTATTATTTCTCTTCTATGGTTTTGAGTGCTGGCAAGCACAAAAAGGGAACAGAACTCTAACAGCAGAACAGCTTTCAATCCAGACAAGTTAGAGCTGTGCAAGAGTGAGAAAACTTAAGGGGAGAGATATTAAGTAGCTCAAAAGAATGTAACCTATTGGCTGTGCCTGTTCCACAGAAATAACTTCTCTTTATAGTGACTTAATACAGCTTCCAGAATTAGAAATAGGAGCGAAGTAGCTTCATAAAGCATTAGCTGTTTAAAAAAAAGTCCTGTAATATGCAAATGTTTGAGAAGCAGCTCTGAACTGTTCAGCTCCTTCTTGCTGCCAGTACCCTGTTGCTTTTTCTGGTAGGAGTGGAGCAAATGAGATGCATTGTGCAGATGTGAAGATGCAAATGACCTCAGGATTTGGATGAGCAATTTTTCTATTCTAAACTCAGTGTCATCTAGAAAGGAGACTTCCTACAGATTGTCACCATATCCTATTTCTAGAAACGAGTCTAATTTCTAATTCTGGTAAACAGAGTGCTGTGACACATAGGACTGTCCGCTGAAGTGCAGTCCCGGGTGACTTGTGAGGTCTGAAAGAATCTCTGTTTTAAGCTCCTAGAATGTTTTTTCTGCCCTCTGATAGAGTTAATTTTTATGAATGTTATACTGGGGTCACGTGCCTGAGGTTGGTTTTGTTTGCTTTTTAGATAGCATTCCCAACATTTGGTGAAAAACTATTTTTTCATGAGGCGTTTTAAAATACTGATTGTAATGTAAAGAAACAGCTCTCAGGTCACTGATGAAATGCTTTAAAATAACATAGTATATGCATTATCCACTGCATACTTAATGCATATTATTATAAAAATGTGTACTTTGTAAAGCCTGAATTATCTTCTTGTCTAACTGCAGTTTCCTGATCACACTACTTCTACCAAACACTGCATTAAATTGCTGGGAAAATGTAGTTGGATGATGAGTTAAAGCACTTTGCATCCTGAGGATTGCTGCTTTGCCCACGAGTGTCACATGCTGTCCTAAAGCTTCAGAGGGCATCCCTCTTGGGATGGGGATAAAGGGGAAGACATTTACTGCCACAGATAGTAAATGAGAGGGAAATATTTCCAGGATTGCTTGATGAGCATGAAATACTTTGGAGGTAAAGGAACTGAAGAGTAGTGCTGCATGGCACATTGTTTTGAGAGGAACCTGTTGTCAGGCCAATAGCCATTTCCTTTTGATTTCATGCTTAGACCTTTGCACTGCTTAAACAGTATAATGCTTTTCTATTAAAGTGATCAGAATGCTCCATCAGAGCCTTCTCTCCTTCTCTGTGTAGAATTATACTAAGAAATATTTATTAATTTCTTGTTCCATTCCAGATTGCTGATCTGCGACTCCACAAACTGGATGAGTTGGACTGTTTGATCCAGGGCCTACTTTATGTTGATTCTGTTGGTTTCAATGGCCAACCAGAGTGCTATTATTTTGAAAATCCTACAGATCCTGAACAGTGCCAGAAGAAGCCTTACTGCCTTGATAATCCATATCCTATGCTGCTGGTTAACATGGGCTCGGGGGTCAGCATCCTAGCTGTGTATTCTAAGGACAATTACAAGAGAGTCACAGGATCCAGGTAAATATTTATTCATTTAATTGCTTAATATTTCAACAGATAGAAGCAGACAGTGGCTGAAGATGCAGCTCCAAGTTGTGTTAATCTTCCCATGTCTTTTAAATCTCAGAAGTAGCAAGACTAGAAATAGCCCAAGTTTTTGTCAGAGTGGGGTTTGGGTCAGTGAAATCATTTATCCACTCAGCCTCAGAGCTGCCTTAGTCTCTCGGTGTTCTTTCCTACTTCCTATCTCTTGCAGCAAGTTACTGAGGTAGAGCTGTCCTGATAAATGAATGTTCTCCCTACCTTTGATCCTCCATAATAGTCACAGTAGTGAAGTAAAAACATTTGGGCTGAACAAAAACCTCTTGCTTAATAGTTAGGGTGTATATCCAGAATACAGGAAAACTTTGTAGAATTGCCTTCTACCTATGGATTTTGGCAGAGGGATCTTAGTGGATCTTGCTTCTTTATTGATTGCAGTACACTCTGGATGACGCTGGTAAATTAACGAATGGCAGTGTGTAAAGGCTAGAATTTGATTATCTGCGTTCTTGAGCATCGGTATGATTTCTGCTTGTGTCAGCTAGTGCTCTCTGGAATCATTTGTAAGATGCAGCTGAACTGAAGTGGTTTCTGGCCAGCGTTCAGTAGAAGATTAAGATGTGGTCGCTCTATTTAAGAGCTTGGGAGTTCAATGGTGTAGATGCAGAATTTTGCTCTTTAGGTCACAAAACAGCTTGAGACATGATTAAGTTGACTCACGGATGCGACCACAGTAAATGCTTAGTTGTAGGAACTACTTCAGTCTGGATGTGCATGTTTTCAACTAGTATTAAAAGCACACATGCATCTATGTACTTTTTCCCTCATTGGGCTTTGTATTAGTAATATGAGGACTTTAAACAACAAAAAAAATCCACTTCAAAAGCAACAACCAGCAAAACTCTGATGTACTTCTAATCCTTTCCATTACAAAAGGGAAAACATGACTGCAGTGGGTTGTTGACTTGTTACAGATGGTGAAATCAATACTGTCTCATGGCTGATGTCAGCTTCCCACTGTTCAGATATTGAATGTATTAGAGCACTACTGACTGTGTTCTGAAAGACTTTGCTATAGTCTAACAGCACTGACTGAACAGTGTTCCTCTAACCTTCTGTGATTTTTGTGAAGTGCAAATGTCTCACTGGTCCTCTTGTTTACAGTGGCTCCAGTCAGCATGACTGATCTGTGCCAATAAGTAAACTTTATCGAAGGTTAAGAAAGAGTAAGGAAGTATTAGAGGTTAGGAATTTGAAGTTCATTTCTGTAAAGACTGCAGAGTCCACAGTAGAATTTTAATTATGAGTTAAGAACCTGTTATACTTAGTTGAATACTCCCTGCTAAAGTCTGTAAATACTGTACTTCATCCTGTGCAAGGTTTTCAAATGGTATGATTCTCCTTATTCAGAGTTCTATGGAGACCAAGGCTGACATTCTAGGCTGATGAACAGGATCCAACTAGACTGTTCCCTTCCACTGCCAGGGGAACAAGATCCATCTTAGCTACTTACTGCTGCAGAGATGCTTAGCTTTGTTTGCCATTTATTATCATTGACTCAGGTGATCTGCTGGTTGCTAATTCTTATCCAAAGAAAACTTGCTGGAGTGCCACCAATAGCAGACTTATGTCTGCAGAGTTGGATTGAACCATATTCTCAACTAAGCATTTCTTTGGCGTGATTTCTTCTGTTTAGATATTAGGAAGAGTGGTTCAGTTAGAACTGTAAATTCATATTAAGCAGGAGCTCAGCAAAAGGTGTCTTTCTTCACTTGTTCAAGGGATGCAAGATTACCATTGGTAGCTGTGTAGACCATTTTGAAACCGAGAGTCTGAAGAGCTGTGGTGAAAGCTAGTTTAAGCTGCTGATCTGAAAGAAGTGTGCTTTTCTAGCCTGGGAGGAGGAACGTTCCTGGGCCTCTGCTGCTTGCTGACTGGCTGCGAGACGTTCGAAGAAGCACTAGAAATGGCTGCAAAAGGAGACAGCACCAACGTGGATAAACTGGTGAAAGACATCTACGGAGGAGATTATGAGCGGTTTGGCCTTCAAGGGTCTGCTGTAGCCTCAAGGTATGCTTTAAATAAGCTGTTTTGAAAGAGTTCATAGGAAACTTACTGTGCGTACTGAGCTGAGCGCGTAGTCCCTGAACTATGCACTGTGTCCATGTGGAACTGTCACTCTGACTGTATCATGTAGTTTGTCCTTGGATCTCTCACCTACTTCTTACCTTTTTTTTTTTTTTTTAAACCAGATACAAGCAATGCTGTATGTAGTTTGCTTTTGTTGAATTACAGTTACTTAATGAAGAGGCATCTTTACTTATTTCTTTGTATTTTCACTATGATCGCTTTTCATGTTTCATTATGTCGAAAGTTAATAGATATCAAATCCAAGTGAAACACATTAAATACGTTTTTAAGGGCTTCTAGCACTCCTAAATACCTCATGTTAAAAGGAATGATTTTTCTCCCACAGCTTTGGCCATATGATGAGTAAAGAAAAGAGAGATTCCATCAGCAAAGAGGACTTGGCCAGAGCTACTTTGGTTACTATCACTAACAACATTGGTTCTATTGCTCGCATGTGTGCATTGAATGAGGTAAGATGGCGTATTTACTATGAGCTTAAGCTGTTTAGCAACAACACAGTGACATTATCAGAATACAAAAATTCAAATTGCTGGTATAGTGGATATGTAACTGGCCTTGGTAAATATGCATCTATTTAATGCTCTGTCCTAGCTTATTAGATTTGCCATGTATGCTTTGGTGCAAAATATAAGGTACTTTGATCTTCAGAAGTAGGGAAGAGGGCAGAAAGCTTGGCTTTAAAGCTTGGCTTTAAAGCTCTGCTTTATCCATTGATGCTTGGAGCTGCCCAACTGTTCTCAAACTGTAATAAATACAAATACCTTACTAATCTAAATTAATGCTTTTAATCACCTCTTAGTTAATAGCAGACCTTATTATACCATTTTTTTATTTGTTTTATTTGTTTTATTTGGCTTGTTTCCGTAGTGTGATGGATTAGAATTGTATTTTGTATTAAATTTTCTCGTAGATATGGTATCTACTGTATTGGATCAGAGAGAAAATATAGTTCATTATTCTAACTCAGACTCCTGTTAGTTGCTTGTTGCATTCCTTTCTTTAGGCATGGTAACTAAGGGTGGGTTGTTGAATACATCTTTCCAGCTTCCTATAAATATTTAGGAATTTCTTTTGAGCTGTAAGTTCCATCCTTCATTATTATATGGTAACTGATCTCTTTCTGTCTTATGTCCAGAAATATGCCTAAATTTTTTTTGTATGCTGTTTTTAGCTCTGCAGTGCTCTCCATTAGAAAGGAAAAGTGCTTTCTTTTATTTTTAAAAGAAGTAATCCAAAACCCCAAACAAACTCCCAAACCACCATCTGATTCCTTCATTGGGTGCTTTTTTCATTGTTATTGCTTTGAGAAATAGCAGGTAATTAATAACTTGTCACTTAATCACAGCCTTTCTTGAGTGGTAGTGGCTGATCTAGAACTTACTGATGTGTCTGAGTATTGAAGTCTTTCTTCCTTCCATCTGTCATTTCACTTTTTTAAGCTCGAATTTCAGCTACCATTTTTGATTCAGCTGCTAAGTCTCTTCATTTCTATACCATTGACTTTTTGATTTGATTCTGTTGATTAACTTTGTATGCCAGTAAATGTTTGTTGCTAATATCCTTTTCTAGAGCCACTTATGAGATATTTTGAACAGCAAATGTCTGTGTGCGCGCATTAAATTCTACTGTTAACCTCTCTTCATTGTGAAAAGTGGCTATGTACATTTTTTTGGCAGCTTGACTTTTTTCAGTCCCGACGATTCTCTTTCAAGTCTTCTCTTTGCTTTCAGCTTCTTTACAGTGTTGCCTTGTGGCATGGAGTTCAAGCAGCATTGTACAGGGCTATCAAAGCATGGAGAGTTGCAGCAGGGAACCATGTGCGATGCGTTCAGAGGAAGAAATAGGCTAACTTAATGAAAGTAATGCTTCTGAGTCATGGTGAAAAAGTTGCTAACGTTTATGTTTTGTGGACAGATTTGCATAAAAGCTAGATGTGATCCGTAACATTTTATGGAGGAGAGTAGTTTGATATATTAAGTATGCTTAACATCCTAGACAACATTGAAGTAAAATTTACCCAACATTTGAGAAATAAATTTATTCTCTGTCTTTAACAAAAGAAAACTTAACTCAGTGGCTTTATATGTTGTTTAAAAAGGCTTCAAATGTAGTATGTTGTTGCGAGGCAGCTACTTTCTAGGTAGTGTTACTTTTTCCTCAAGGAGAGCTATTGTTCTGATAAATACTCCAGGCACCTAAATTGTTTTTGCGAGATACAGCTCTAACTTGCAACAGGTCTGGCGGATGAAATAGCCAAGTGAGAGCTGTATGCTTAGAAAACAGTTGAATTTGAAATTATTTTGTGAAATGCTGTGTGTATTAGATTAGGGTTATGGTGAAGCTCACTTTGACAAAATCAATTTATGCCCTGAAGCATGAGTTTTCATAATTTTTTTTCAGCGATTGCAACCTTAATATTGTACTGAAAATGACTTGCATGTGTGCAGGAAAATATGAGGCTGGGGAATAAATGAAATATTCAGCCTGCTGAACTTCAAAGGGAAGTTTGCTTGCAGAGTTGGCAGGAGAGTTGAAAAATTCTGTAGTCTGGAACTGTTTGGCTACACATCATTCAAAACTGTTCTAGGCACAGCAGATCAACATAAAGGAAACCAATCTCCTTGGTTTACACTTCTCACACTAGCAGAGCATGTAAGCATCTCTACAAGCCTTCTTGCGAAAGTATGTGCAGGATGGATTTTCTTATTGCATCATCAATATAAGTCCCAGTGTTCAATTAAATTGACAAATATGTGTGTATGTAATATGTACTTTACTCACAGGTATACTATAGTTTTCTACTGCAGGGCAGTTGAATAGTTGAGCCAAAACCCCAGAGTGGAAGAGTGCGTATCTTTGCCACGATATTATAGTTTGGTTAGCTTAAGCAAGCATCTCATCACCAGCCCTTATGAGTTTAAAGCTTCTGTCTTTCAACTTCATATACTTCAGCTGTGAACAATTCTGAAGTAAGTTGGAAAGACTCTCTTAAGAGATAAAGTAGCTCATTTTCTGAATTCTGAAAAATGCTGAAGCTGTTTTCTTGTCAGTTCTAGTATCTGGGAGATTCCTTGATTTCACACAGTTAGAAATTGTTAATGTTGGGAAATAGAGCTGATAGGAAACTTGTGTGTTAATACACGGTGCTATTCTAGTAGACAAATGTGACAATATATTAAGTTTTTAATAATTCTTATACTTTGTGTTAAGTTCTTGCTTGTATTTCTGATAACGGCAGCTTAATGTGTCAACTTTCTCTAGAGGACTCTCGAGGATGTATTTCTAATGTTCCCTCAGTACTCTTATGGAAGCTTAGGTCCTGGGCTTCTAAATGAAAATTAAGCCATCTGCTTTACCAGTCTCTCACTCTTCGGAATAAAACTTTGTTTCTTTTCTTGCAATATTTCTATGTAGTGGTCAATAACTAGAACAGTTTTGAGACTTCTCTGTCTGGAGACCTGAAATGTAACTCAAAATACCTGTATAACTTCATAGTAGAGGCAGAAGTACCTGTTGAATGAGACAAATAGTGCAGCTGAATCTAAGTTTTGCTGATCTGATTTTCAATTTTACAGAACATCGACAAAGTGGTATTTGTTGGAAACTTTCTCAGAATTAATATGATTTCAATGAAGGTGCTAGCGTATGCTATGGATTACTGGTCCAAGGGACAGTTGAAAGCTCTGTTTTTGGAACATGAGGTAAGGAAATACATGTTGAACTTCTGTTGGTAAGGAAAAGGTGTTGTTGTTTTTGACTTTTTGATGGAGTTGAAGGGGAGAATTTCCACGTTGTTGCTTCAAAGTGAAAGCAGAAGCTAAGTTATGCATAAATATTCCATTACGTGTTCATTGGAAAATACCCCTCATTAACTTCCTGGGTTGGCCACTAATCTGGTGGTATTTATTGCTAAATGTTGCACATCTTAGACAAAGGTCACATCCTGACCCTACTACCAAATGTGCTCTTCTGTGGGCTGTTCCATATAAACCTCAACTAGAATAGATTTTGGCAGATGCTTTTAAGGGGATTGTCGGATGGCTGTGTTTATAAGGGAAACTGCACTGCCTCCATACAGATTCTTTACAGCGGTTCTGTAGTTTTGTGTGTGTGTGTGTGTGTGTGTGTGTGTATATTTTACTGTTTTAGAGAACTGTATAGTACTTTTCTTGATATAACACTCTCTTGGACTTAAACAAGATCATGTTATGCTGTAATTCAGATACAGAAGATATGTGACGCATCGGGGTTCATCTTGTAAGAAAGGTCTTTTTAATTGCATTACTACAACGGGAGGCTTCACACATTCATATGTCTAATTTGGGAGTTTGATTAGTTTTGTTTTCTTGTCTTGTTTAAAGGGTTATTTTGGAGCTGTTGGGGCGCTTTTGGAATTGCTTAAAATGACAGATGAACAATGATGAAGCTGTCTGAAGAGATTTCTACTGCAGATGCTGCTGGATAAGAGTGAAAGCCACTACAAGGATGGAAATGAAGCCATTATGATAGTTCTACCTGCTGGATTTGTAAATAATTTAAAATCCTTTTAGCTGATCTTTAACTTCTGGGTTTTGAGCTTATACTTCGGAGTTCATACTGGGAATACTGAGATTTTTTTTCTGTACACTGTATTTTTTAGGGGGAAAATGTGCAACGTTGCCAAACGTACAGAGTTTATGGAATTATTTTAAATGTATACTGTTTAATGTAGGACCTGTGATATAAGGCATCTGCTTTTCTTCTGGGGTTTACTGATTAGTGTGGTAATTTTAACTTCATTTAGTAATCACTCTAGGAGATTTTTTTCTTATTTTCATGACGTTTCATGATTTGTTCTTGGTTTCAAATGAAACTACAAAGCTGATGCATTTTACTGTGAAAACTAGTCATTGATTTGTTGCCTTTTCTCTTTAGATGAGATGCTTTTATTTAACACCTTTCCCTCACCCTGCCAAAAAAAAAAACCCAAAATACAGGCTTTCTGTGGCTATGTGAGTTTCTTGGCAAGACCCCGAGAAAACCTCAGGAGCGAGGGAGAGTGTGGTTAAAGGTTAATTCTTCAGTTGTCCTGATTTTCAAGATCAGGAACAGGCTGCTAACTTGACACTAAAATGAAATCCCGTTACTGTTGAGAGTCTGCTTTGTCTGAGGAGCTCTGTAGTACGGTAGTTATTTATATGGTACGTACTTGGTGATAGATGGGGAAAGGGAGGAGATTACTTCAATTTATTTGAAGACTTTTCTGTAGTCTGTGATTCCTAAGTTGTTGGTGATCAACAAGCATTAACTGCATTAGCCAAAGCTCAGTTTATAAAGTTAAAAAGATTACTAATGCATTTTCTGTTTTCAAGCTAAGGCTTACTTTCCCTGCAGGACACTAAGGTTTAAGTGTTTGTTCCAGTAAGTTATTTTCTACCTTGGTTTGATGGGTGGACCTCTCTAGATACTTGTGTTGAGGGTGAGACCCTTCTGAAATCTATGTACTTAGCTGCATAGGGTGGGCAAGCTTGCTTTTCCTAGGCACCTTGAAGGCTCGCGAATCAGAGGCTGAAGAAGTCCACAGATTATTTTGTCTTGTAGAACTGTGTGTCACGTCACGTAACATAAAGGGCTCATCGGAGGGACAGTGTAAAATTCAGACACGTGTATTATCCGATATATTTTTGGAAGGGGGTTTATTCACTTTTTTAATAATCATTAATTTCCATATCTCACAGATGGCAAAATGAATCCATACTAACCCAATTGTTAACATGTCTGATGGAAATAAAGACCACCACTGTTTTGACGATTTTAATGCGTCTGTGGAATTCATTCCTTGGAGTCAGTTACATGACATGCATAACTGCTTTGTGACATATGACACGTTGTTTCCATGGTAATTCTTTGGTGCTTCACTTTTTTTTTTTTGGTAATTCTTTTATTACATTTCTTTGGCCTTTGAAGCTTTTTTGCCTGACTTTTTTTTTTTCATAGGTTGTAAATAACAACATCAGAATGTTAGCATGTTGCAGGCGATGTTTCACATAGTACTTAGGTGGGAATAGTTGTACTCAGTGCCTCACATTTTTCATGAGCAAAACGAAACTTTTATTAAGCTAATTTACAAGTTTTACCAGCAACTTGAATATTTATTGATTTTTAAAGGAGTATTCAGAAGAAACAAATCTGTATATACGGAGTTTAGGTGCAGGATCTTTAAAGTATGATCTTTTGATCATAGAATCTTCTACTGACGTTGATTCAGGACAAGGTAGTTCCAGACATCCAACATCCAAATAACAGAGGCGATGCAGGTCACGCTTAGCTCTAAAGATTTTTTTTATTGAATAGTTTGTTTTGTCAAATCATCGACTGTTTCTTTGAATCAGTATTTACAGAATGCATGAATACCTTTTTAGTTCAGTCTGTATTATTTATATATAAAGGAGTAAATGAACATGCATAAGTTTTTTGCAAGTTATCTTTTCGTAGCTTTGTTTAACCACCCTACAAGAGGTGACTGCACTTCCTAGGTGAAACAGTAGAGGGAAGCATGACATAGCATGACATAGATAACGGAGATTTACTTGGCTTTCAGGATGGTGCTCAGGGCAGCTTGGTGGTTATGGGGTGGGGCTCCTGGTAGTTTTTTTTCTTGGTGGGTTTTTTTCCCTACTTAAAAAGAGATTTGATCTCTTTCTCCTTCTTTTTTAAGAGGATCTGATTTGGATGTGTCTGTCACTCAGACATCCCTGTGTTAGCATGTACAGTTCAGTGGTGAAAGAATGAAATGTTACTTAAATATGAAGTAGCACTTCTTTTAAGATGCAAATTTTCTGGTCCAAACAAAAAACCAGAAACCCCAGCACGTCATCCAGGCAAACACATACACACACTGTGCAATAAGCACAAATTCAGGTTGTGTGGTTGCAGAAGAAAAGCACGCATTAGCTGTAGAATTCCAGGGACTGTCAGGTAAGTTAATCACAGCTGTTTTAAGAGAAGCACAAAATGAAACTAACTTCAAAATGCTGAATTGATATTTAAAATGCATAATATGTCAGTTGTCATAGCAGGGAGACTGGGAAAATGTACACACAATACAAACGGGTCTATTTCATTGGTGAAGAGAATAGCTGTAATGATTAGGATGTTGGATTAAGATAAGTCACTAAGTAGGAGAAATTATAAGAGCCTGGTGTAAGTTAAATTTCAACTTTCGTAAAGGAGAAGAGTTCTGCAATGCCTGCGAAGGTATTTCTTTGTTGTCTTGAAATCTGAAGTCAGCATATTTTCCTTCCCCTGCAGCATTCTCCTGTGAATCTTCCAGTCCAGTAATTTGCTTGGTTATCCTTAAGATTTGCCTTCCTTCATTCCTTCTGTATTGAGCAAGAGAAGCTCCATTGCACTGCCACAGTAGGTCTGTATCAAGAACCTAGAAGTGCTCAGATCCCTGAATCTTTGATTTGAGAATGGTACGGGTGAAGGAGCAGACTTACCTGGGGAAGATGAGTGAGTTTGCAGATTAAGTTTCCCCTACAAGGACAGGCTGAGAGAGCTGGGGCTGTGCAGCCTGTAGAAGAGAAGGCTCTGGGGGGACCTGGGAGCAGCCTTTTGAGTATCTAGAGGGGTCTGTAATAAGGAAGAGGACAGACTCTTCATCTTGGTCTGTTGTAATAGGACAAGGGGAAATGGTCTCAAAGGGGGAGAAATAGATTGGACATAAGAAGTTACAGTCAGGGTGATGAGGCACTGGCACAGGTTACCCAGAGATGTGGTGGATGCCCCATTCCTGAAGGCATCCAAGGCCGGGCTGGAAGGGACTGAGCAACATGATTGAGCTGTAGGTATCTCTGTTCATTGCAGAGGAGTTGGACTGGATGGCCTTTAAATGTCCCTTCCAACTAAAATGATTGTATGTATGTATTCAAAATACTTGTCTTGGTATAAATTGAGATCTGTTAGAAGCTAGGTTAACACAGCCTGGCTTGTTATTTCCAGTATATAGCTAGGTAATTTTTAATGTGAGTTGGAGCAGAATGAGTGGGATTCCCCGCTTTCGCTTGTGATGGTGCATGCCACGTTCTGCTGTTTTTGGACTCAAGCATTTGTTCTGTAGAAGCACATGCTGCTCCCATCGTTCTTCCCCACATGCACAGAAAACTGTGTCCCACAGGAGAAGACTTTCACGTTTTTAAAGTGATTTTTTTGGACTGAATTACTGTGTAGAAGTTGCAAATTTTGGCTGAGGAGTGGGAGGTGACTAAAACACAGTACTGAATTGATCAGATGTAGTAAAGAAGACAAATATAAGATGCCTGGGGACGGCCCAAGGACCTGACTTCCTGGGAAAGTGGCGTGTTTGTGGTGCATTCCAACCTTAGCAAAGCTGTCCTGGTGTTTCAGGGGTAGCAGCGCTGATGTTCTTGTTAGACTGTCACAAGATGCTTTCAAGTGAGTTTTGGCAGAACACAACAGAAATTTAGGGGTGGGAGAGCCATATGGGGTTGAACTGGTGACAAAACAAACATCTGTGATTGTTTCCAGTCGAATGAGTTCTTCTACTGGAATCTGTTTTTGAAGTACAAGGTGTCTTTGAATCCAGGATAAAATGAAATATGGGCTAGGAAAAAGACCACAGTCTCTTTTGTGTCTCTGCCTGGGAGGTAGGGGACATTGGGACTCCAGGATGTCCTGGGCAGTAAGTGCTTATTCAAACCTAAAAACTGAACCCAACTTCTGATTCTCTGATGTTGACTGGAACTCGATAGTAGACGAGCATTAATGTGGTGCAGAGAGATGGAGGGACTGTGACCCTGAATACAGTGACTGTTCTTCAAACCTCTGTGCCTCTCTCTCCAAAAAGCCTCAATGAGAAGAAGCAAAGCAAGAACTGAATCTAGTTGCCAAAGTTTGGACGCAGATGTGCTCTCTCAAGAAAGCAATGGCCTGATCTTGAACATTCATTGCTCGTGTCAGTATTTGAGTGATGCAGCAAGGGTGTGCTGGCCTCAAAGTGGATTTGGATCAGAACCGGTGATGTTGCTGGTAGGATGGGGCTCTGCTGGCCAGAATAATGGCTGTGCTGTGTGCAGCAGTGCAGCACAGTGGCTGTATGAGGGGTGGCAGCTCCAGGGCACTGAGGGGCCTGCAGCCAGCACCATGCTGGCGTTGGTCCTGAACGCTGCAGGGCAGCTACAGTGTACTAAGATCCAGGGATGGCTGAGGGCGAAGGATTGCCACTGCCAGAGGTGGCACCGTGTCACACAGAGCAGCAGCGTGTCACCTCCGTCCTGAAGGAGTTCTGCTTGCTTGGCTGTGAGGGATCAGAGCACTTCCCTGCTTCTTTCCATGTTGGCTGCTTCACCACTGCACAGTTTTCTGATCCATCCATTGCATTGCAAGCTCCAGAGTCTGAATGGCTCCATCCCTCAGCTGTACTAAAAGCATCAGGGACCAATGCTTAGGGCAAGACAGCCTCATCAGGAGCAGTCACTGCTGTGGTAGTGCACAAGATCACTGCAACAGAGGTGGTGGTGCTTCAAACAAAGTGGTGCGGCTGCAGGGAAATTGCAATTTGATTTGGCATTCTTACCTGTTAGGCAAATACACAAAGATAAATTGGTCGGTCCCAGCTTGTGGATTGCAGCAAATGTGGGAGAGGTGGAGGTGGGGATGTGTGTGTAAGGATGAGGAAGTCAGTGCCCAGAGCCAGCAGGATAGTTGTGCTATCAGTGCTCTGTCCTGCAAGCTGGGAGGTTGTAATTAAAGTATCTTTGCATAAATCCCTACATCGTTACCACCTGGCTGACATAATGATCTAAAAAGGAGCAAACGAGTCTTCCATTTTCAGAGATAGCTGGCAATGTGAATCACCAAATGCTGAATGAATTTAAAAGAAATATTTGTTCCTTTTAAGTAGAATTGTTTTGTTTTGAGCAACCTCACCCCTGGTGTTATTCGAATAAATAAACAACTGCACGCTGTTCTCGGGATGCAGGCATGGGGCACGCTGTTAGCAGCTAGCGCCCTGTGTATTGCACTTGGCTACAGAAGGCTGTGCAAAAGAAAATTTGTAGACATATTTGCAAGGTAAGCAAAAAACACTGTCCTGAATTCCACGGGGTTTGTCCTCTCTTTTTAGCCTAGGAAGTAAATTCTTTCTCTATCTTCTTATGTCCCAGCAGCTTGAAGTCCCTGCTGCTGTGCAGCACAGTTTTACCTCTTTGAAGAAGAAAGAGCAGTGCGAGAGAACCAGAGCTGCCAACCCAGCACCCTGCAGCTGCTCTTTCTCTTTACAGGTAGGCAGAAAACGCTCAGGAACTGATTTTTCTCCCACTCCTCCCTCGCTGTCATCACGTGAGAGACCACTGATTCCCCACATGTTTTGAAGTCCCTTGTCTGTGCTGCAAGATGTGCAACGTCTGTGAAGCCCTACAGCAGGAGAAACAGGTGTAAAGGCAGGTTTGTGCCAGCAGCTCCTCGTCTTGAAGTGATACCTTCCACCTCCTCCCGAGGGCCCGGCAGCCCCCGCCGGAGCCCAGACGTCGTGCCGCGTCCCCCACTAGGTGGCACCGCCGCTCGGCTCCTTTGCTGCACGCAGTGCGTGGCTTTTGGTGTTCCTGGCTCTGCTTTAGGTCTCTGTCCACACATGCTCAAGTTAAAGAGAAAAAGCAAACAGAGGGGGAGAGAAGCCCAGCAGCCCGCATGCACATGCATGGAATAAAATAAATAGCTGAAGGTTGTGTGTTGCATAAGTGGCCCTGGAGCCCCCTGGTGCGCCTCCAAGTCAAACAGCACTTTGGTGCTTGCAACTTTCTCTCTGGGTAGGATGACAATGTTTTCCCAGTTTGTTAGCTCTGCAAATGTTTGCTCTAGATATTATCAATGGGCATATTTTATTTAAAGGAGGATATTAACATTTAAAACAATGAACTTCTTCACCCAGCTGTAAACAAACACAACAGTTGGGCAGTAAAACACGGGCCGCAATCAGGGCTCGCGGTTCACTTGTGCATTTTACAGCAGAAGCAGAGTGGAGAATGCCCCAGGGGCTGCACCGTGCCATGGGGGAGGGAGAGAGTGCACAGGGTGCAGCCTGGGTTCTGTCTCCGACGTATGTTGTGGAGATGGGAGATGGCTCACCATCACCTGTCATCTGGTGCTGTGTGCTCCTGCGGGGTTAGGTAAGGACCTGCACTGCCCACAGGCTCTGCAGCCTGGATCAGCCTTTACATGAGTCCCTCTTCAGAGGGACAGAGCTCCTTCCGCTTTGGCCCAGAAGCTGCTGTAGGTGGGGGTGTGGGTGCTGAGCTGCTGATAGCTCTGCAGAAGAACACAGCAAAAACACCTGTCATCCAGCAGGGACAGGAGAAAAATAATGCCACTAACATTTGTAGAGCCATGGAAATGGTGTGCTTTCCTCATCTGCTCTACTGAGTGTATATCAAGAAGAGAGACTGTGTCTAGCAAAACTTGCAAAAATTCTCATAGGTGAGACATGTTTAGGCAGAATAGGATGTAGGTGCATCTCATCCTGGGTGCCTTAGAAACTGGGCTGTTTTCAAATGAGTCTTTTGGTCTAATACTGTAGAATGGCCTCGTGTTGCAGGAACCATCAGTGTGAGAAGTGAGGAGGCTGTGGAATACAACTACAACTCCTCCTCTTTTCTTACTCCAGATTCCACGCATGAATTATACAACCACATGCTTTGAGGATCTCACAGTCTCCTGACCTTCTGCTGGAGCCCTGTGTACACCTAAGCAGCACAGCTCAGCTTTGTGCCCTGGAAAGCAGCCTGTGCTGGTGAGTGGTGGTGAGAGACTCACCTCCTGGTTGGGAATCTGCCAGGCTGGGGCTGTGAGGGTACGGTTTTATCTGTGTCACGCCTGGGGTGTCACTGCCTTAATACTGGGGATGTCAGGGAAGCTGTGTCCCCTTGACCACGTGGTGCCAAAGATGGCAGATCCAAATATTAGTGACCACAGAAACAGGATATCTCGAGTTGGAAGGGACCCATAACTGTCATCGATTCCAACCCCTGGCTCCACAAAGGACCACTCAAAATGCAAACCTTGTGCTTGAGAGCATTGTCCAAATACCATTCATCAGCTGTACAACAGCACCCAGTCATCCTCCAAGCTACAAAAGCACATCTCACCTGTAAAGTTCTAGTGTTATCATTCCTGACTTTTACTTTTTTCTCCATTGGAAATCATGTGAAAGAGTGTAAAGATAGAGGAATATCTGTTCTGTCCTGTTTGCACAGGACCCAAAGGAGACCCCTCCCAGATGTGGGGTCCTTACCCAGGGTCAGACCCCCCTGTGCAGGGCTATGCTCCTGTGGAACCTTGGTGGGAGGGGTGACAGCACGGTCCTGGCCCCCAGGGAGGCTGAGAGCAGGGCAGTCAGTTACACCGTGCCGCTATCACACAGCAGAGCAAAGAGGGGATACAGCTGCACCCCATGGGGACAGGAAGCTGAGTGCAGCTCTGTAGCCGCGCAGAGGGCCACCCCTTGGACTCTTTCCCCGTCTGTGGCCCACACCAAGGAGCAGAAGGGGTTTGCAATCTCCTGGAGCTCCCAGCTGCCCGTTCCTGGCACCGCGCAGGGGCTGCCTGCGGGGCAGCAGGGAGGGGAAAAGGCTGTGCAGCGTCTTGTTTTTTCTGGGACGTGTCCCTCCGAGCAGGGCCCTGCTGTTCTCCAGCCCCGGCAGACAGCCCCTGGCGTGTCCAGCAGCCGGCGTGGTTTATCTCCTTGGATAAACAAAGGGCTGCTGGAATTTGAAACTTGTTCCCAGTTGAGGGTCCAAAGCCCGCTGCAGTCCCTGCACGGCTGCCCTGGTCTGTGCCTTTGTGTTGAGTTTAGACATGTAAAATGCAGCGGGCAGCAGCTGTGGGGCTGTGCCAAGGCCGTGTCGGCGCAGGTGTCGGTGTACACCCAGGTCTGATGCATCGCCTGGCAAAACAGCCGTGAGCCTCACCGTTCTGTGCGGAAACTGCGTGTGCACGCATAAGTGCGGCGCAAGTTGTAACGCCAGGCAGGCAGCTAAATAAAACATCAGTAGCGCTTCGGGTTCTTTGCACGAGAGAACTTCATTCTCTTTTGCTTTGGGTTTGTTTTTTTGGGGTTTTTTTTTTGTCCGCTATTTAAAAAGAAGGAAACGAGAGCCGCTGGGAAGGGCTGCACTCCGCTCCCCGCACCGCCCGCATACGCGGGGACCCGGGCGCTGCCCACCGCCGCGGGAGGAGCGGGGCGGTGCGGGGCGGTCCCGTCCCGAGCGGCGCTGCGGGCGGGAGGTGCGGCGGTACGCGCCCCGCACAGCGCCGGGTGCCCGCAGGACAGCGCTCGGCACACGCGCACCGCAGAGCTCGACTTGGGGAGGGGGGGGGAGCCGTGCTGGCGGACGGGCTGAGGGCAGGGGATCGCTCAGGGAGAAAGAATGCCAAAGGGCACGGTGAGTATTATCCTTCATTTGCTTTCTGTGCTGAATTGCCCCTTATTTAATATAAGCGTTCTGCCGAATGCACCTTGTTAATAAGATGTTTCACTTTCCTACCTTTTTTGGCGGCTCTACGTTCATCGAAGGTTTTCGGCGTACCCCTCGGGGCTTCCACGTCGGCGGCTGGAAGTGCCCCTGGGAGCGCGGCCGCCGCGGGACCCCTCCCCGCCCCCGGACCACCTGCAGGCACCGCGGCGGGGCCCCGCGCCGTGCGGGCTCGCGTTCCGGGCCGGCGCCCCGCGGCTCGGGCGCGGGCAGGGGGCGGATTTTTCAGATGTTTTGGCGCAAACACCATTTGCTTCCTCGGGGAGAAGTTTGGCCGTCGGTCCTTGGGACGTACGGTTGCATAAGCGGCCCTCCGCGAGACCCACGCGCGGCCGTAGGGGAGCGGCCGGAGAGCGAGGACAGGTGAGGGGGCGCGGGGCCGCTGCTGGAGCCCCGGTTCCAGCGCTCGAGCAGCAGCGTGCGGTGTCACCACTTGCTCTGCCGCACCACGAGCGGTTGGTTCTGCGCTCCGCTGCAGCGCCGAGCCGTCACCTGGTGGGTCTGCTTTAGCGACTCGTGGTTCTGGCTGCGTGTATCTTCAGCACGCCGTGTCTGTGCTGTGCCCTTTTGCAGACTAAGCCTTTATTTTCTAGACGACAGACACAGGTGTCTTAAAGGTCTCGTGAATGCGGTTAGGTTGTGCTGGACAGACGGGTGCCTCAGATTCTGCAAGGGGAGATGCAGCCCTTTGGGTGCCTCTCATCCCACCTGCACGTAACTAATTCCCTTCTACACGTGCCCACGGAGCTGAATGTGTGGGGCAGACCTGCAGCCGCACTCTGCGTGGCAGAGGGGGTTACGCAAAGAGCACTGCTGTAACTGGCACCGTGAGACCCTGCAGCCAGCAGGCTGTAAGCTTCCCGTAATCTCGGTGATTTACTCCGGTCTGGAAAGCACTGCTGCTTTTGCAGGCAGCTCTAGGACTCCTTCTCGTTCCCATTCCTACAGCATTTCTCTGCTGTGATCCAGCTGCAGCCACTAAGAAAGCTCGGAGGGCACCACTGCTGCTGTGTGGGATGTGTGTGCTTGGAGGTGATGGCATGCTTTGGCGTTCACAGAGCTTGGGGGAGCAATGATGTGCTATGGCAGCCTGTGCTTAACAGGGGAAATCGCTCGTCCCTCTAACCTAAAACAAACTGAGTTAAGAAAAATGTGATTTTTACTGCTTTTCTTACGGTTGCAATTTGGATCGTCTTACAGTCTGGTAGCTTTAAAAAGTAGATTAAAAACAAACAAATTAAGAAAATCCTTCATTTTAGCCATTCTTTCTAAGAGGAAAAGGGTTTCTTTCCAGCAGGCCGAGGAGAGCCGGCCACATCCCCCAGGCGCTGTGCGGCTGAGGGCGCCTTGCAGGTGGGGCTGGGAGCAGCGGGGCTGGGAGCAGTGGGACTGCTGTGCTGTGGCATTTCCACACGCGGTGGCTCCCAGCTGTGACCTGGAGCACTCTGAAAGGTGTGACCCTTTAAAACCAAAGCCCACAGCGCCCAGGCTGCTCACTGCGTTTTTATTCACTGGAATCAGAGATGTTTGCTGTGTGGCTCAGTGAACTATGGAGAGAGCTGTGCTTTCTTCTCAGGAGCTGCCTGCACTTGCTGCAGTGTAGCAGGAGGTGAGCTGCTGCCAGCACGTGCCAGCAGCCAGGCAGCCCTGGGTGAAGACACCCGTGTGGCCTCTGTCCTCCTCTTGCTTAAGCCTGTGGGGTGTGTACATGAGGGTGAGTTACAATCTTCTGTATTTGTCTTTCTAATAAGATGGGGCTCCAGTTGGGACCTCAGGTGGGTTCTGCAGCCCGCGCGCAGCCTTCCCTGCAGTGGGAGTCTCTGTGGGCTGGATGGTTGCAGTCAGCCCCGCTTCATCCTGTGCCTTGCGGTGCTGTAGCGCTGCCTGAGCTGTGCTGACAAGTGGGTTTGCAGCTCTGGCATCGGGAAGGTAGGCATGGCTGTGGGCAGCTTCAACATCCACTGGTCTCTACTGCAGTAAGATGAGCCAGCAGTTTGCAACAGACTTCTTCCCAGAGCCTGAGGGCTGTGAAACTGCCCAGGGAGCCAGGCGATGTATTTCAGTAGGGAGCTGGGATGAGTTCCCTCTTCATTAGTAAACATGATCAGATATCTTGCATGCAGTGTAGCAGTCATTGGGAAACTGCTGCTTGGCTGTAGTTTGGTACTGGCGAGCTGCAGGCCGTCACAGAGCAGTATCTGCTGGCTGCCTTTCCTTGGCACTTGTAGCAAATGAAGCAGCGCTTTTATGCTGTTGTTCATCATATTTATTAGTTTCTGCTCATTTTGTTTGTTGAAATAATGAACTGCGAAGGCAGTACCTGAAGTGGTCATCAGCGTTTGCTTTCAGTCAGCATCGCAACTTTTTGCCGAAGGATTAATGGGCCTTTTCTCTCCTTTTCTGGTGTTTTTGTTGTAAGGTGATCTTATTGGCTCTGGTATGAATTTCAGGATGTGGTGTAAATAACAGAGGTGTGAGCAGCTGTGTGTAGCTGTACAAGGCTGGCAGTTGTAGCAAAGGTATGTTGGGGAAGCCTGTCTCTGTAAATTTTGAGTTAAAATGAATGTGGAAGCAATGCCTCTGAGATACATCAGACTCCTAGCAAATGCTTTTTAGCTATTAAATATCAGTTTTGTTACCCATAGGGTTATCACAAGAACCTGCGGGGTTTCCATGGAATCTTGTCCTTGAATGCTTTCCGAACAGTGAGTGCATTAGCTGCTGCCAGAAGGTCCAGAAATAATGGTAATGTGCAGCCCTGAGCCATGTGTGGGTATTTAGCTACAGCGCACGTTATTGTTGTAACTCAGCGGTGGGCTACTTATGGAGAACAAATGGCTCACCCTTCCCACCTCTCAGGGCTCAGTGTGCACTCAGGGAGGGACTGGGAAGTGTAAATTTTCCGTCTGCTAGATGATGGCTGGCCTGTGCTTCTCGGGAGCACGGAGGAAATGGTTCTTCTGGTCTTGATGCTAGGTGATACCATCAGAGCAATGTCCATGGATTGCCCAGAGATGTGATCGCACTCTGGGTTTCCTCAGCCATCTGTTTGCTGCTGTGCTTGGGGGTTTGCCCACACACACTGCTTACATTCTGTTTCTTCTGGAGTAACAGCATGCATGATGTTTAAAAACCTCTCTTGAATTCATTCTGAGCATTAGGTAAGAATGCAGATGAAAATACAGTAAAATACACTTCGGTTCTTGATTAAAAAGTTGGAAGTGAAGTTCTAGATAGGAAATAGGTAGGGGAACAAAACATTGTCTAAGGCCATATAAAAAATAAAAGGTGTTTCTCAGCTGTTGCATAGAACCCTGTGGGTGAGTTTGGAGTACAGAACTGTGGAGATATTTCAGCTCACCACCACCTCGCTCCTGCATCCCCTTTTCTGCACAGGACCTGAAGTAGCTTTGAAGTTGGAAATGTAACTCCCCACGCACAGCCCTCAGCAGGACAGTGCTGACCTTTCTCTCTCCCTTTGTTCAACATGGAAACAGTCCCCCCTCTTTCACCCCCCCCTCCCCCAATTCAAAGCTTCCTTCCTTCCTTCCTGCAGTTTCTGGATTTGTACCAATGTGGATGTGATGACTCACATTTCCCAGATGCAAAATGCAAATCTGCAAAGTGGGACCTTTCCTCTGCCTCGATGGGGGTTTCTTGGAGTCCGTGCTGCTGTTGAGCTTCTTAAATAGCACGTCCAGCGTGGTCCAGATGGTTTTCCTGCTGGCCACAGCATTCTGGGGACTTATTTAACAAGTCATGTATTTCTGGGACAATGTTTAATGAGTTCTGTCTGTAAGTGTTCATTGTATGCACATCTTAAACTTCTTTGGCTTTGAGAACTTTTCAAGGACCACTGAAACATACTAAATTAGTCTGCTGATGCAGGCAGATACTTCTTCCTCATATCCCTTTTAGGGCTTACATCCTTGAGCTGGTGTTTGGCAACCTCAGTGCTCATTGACAGAGGTGCTTGGAGCTGGTTCAGGCTGTTGGGGTGCGGTTAGAAGCTGCTGGGATAGGGCTGAGCCCTGCTTGGCTGCGGCCGCTGTCCTGGCTCTGCCCACTCCTCTCACTGATGACACAGTAGGCTGTGAGATCCTGCATGAAGTTCTACGTGTTACTCATATGCTGTCCCGAGGTACCTGGGTAATTGAATTGACAATTCCTTGTCTTTGTGAGCCTTCTTCAGGGCTCCCGTTACCAGCCTGAGACGTGGCATCCAGTTTCTCAGTCATTTAGACTGGAGTTTGCTGGGCTAGGGCATGGCGCTGACTGTACAGGGGTGGCTCAGCATTGAGTAAATACCCGTGCTTGGCTTTAGAACCATTACAGTACTGAACTTGGTGGGAGCATTTGTGTTTTTCATTACATAGGCTAACTTCTGGATTTGTAACCTAATGTTTTTAGTGGTTCTCAGGGAATTGATTTGATGCAACGTTCCCATTTGAATGTGCTGCTCTTGCTACACTCCTCATCAGGAGTGTCTTCAGGATTTTTGGGGCTTGGGGGGAAGAAATGTGTTTGGTTTGGGAGTTTATGTGTTGTTGTTTTTTTTTCCCTTTTGTCTCACCATCTTCCAGCTGAGATCCTGTCAGTCTGGGTAACAAACCACTGCCCATCTCTTTTTCACCATTCACGTGCCATGCCCGGTCCCGCAGCATGTTACTGTACTGGAGGGTTCTCCCCCTATTAGCTGTATCTGTTGGACACTCAGCTTTCACACAACTCTGCCCTTAAATTACATTTTCTTCCAACCAACCAAATAAAAGCTTTGAAGCCATGCTATCTGATCTGCTTCATCTAACAAACCGACAATGTTTTTTTTCTAGATAAAGGCAATAGGCATTTGAGAAATGTGTTTATTAACAGTCCTCTGTCTGTTGGTTCTGTTTTTCTCTGTTAACTGAAGTTCTGAAACAGCATTTAATTAGCTTGAATGTTCCTTGGCATGGCTATGGCATGATGTCAGAAGTAGCAAATCTGATGAGCAAAAGCGCATCTCATTTACTTGAGGGGTCGGAGAAAGTGCTCCTATGGGCAGACAGAATGTTGGCACGGAAATGGGCTGGGCAGAAAGAGCTGAAAACAGCAGCGCTTCCCCTTGTGATGGAACTGGGAACACAACAGCCAAATAACTTCTCTGCTTGAGGAGTGTCAGTGCCGTGCTTCAGTAACATCTAGGGCTTTTCGTATAAAAGCTGGTTTTGTTATGGAGTGTGGAATTGTTATGTTCTGTTTCCTCATCTAAAGCAATTCATTATGTACTGGAGGACCTGGTGCCCACCCTAAAACTGTGAAAATCTTGTCAGTCAGAACAGGATTAAATTGGTCAAACTGGGTTTTCATTTTTTGCAAATTGATGTGTGACTACCAAGTAAACGAGCAGCACAGTGAGGTCCTGTGGGAGCACAACACAGGGCCCAACCTTTGGGCAACCCCCATTTGGGTTTGCTAAGGCACCTGGAGAAGGTGTGTGTAGGACAGCACAGCAAGGCAGTGCAAGGGAGGACATGTAACTTAGGGTGTGCTGTAAGTTGTCCCATACCTGGTACACCATGTGCTGCTGTTCACGAAGCCAGCATTTTGCCTTGATCTCATTTGTGGTTCTTTCTGCCAGTGCCCATTCATCTAGCCTGATGAAAAGCAAGTTTAAGGGAATGAATATAAGTCTCAGCAGGCTTGTTTATTCTTAATGAACTTAATTGTGGAAAGAGTAATCTTATGGGAGCAGAAACCTACATGGTGTAATGGTGCTTGTGTGGCACACTGAACAGAAACAGCCCCTGTGTGATGTGTCAGTGTCCAGGCTCTGCCGGTGTGCCAGAAGGGCAGGAGAAGGAAGTGTTTCACATCAGATCTGTTGCATGGGCATCTGAGGCGTTTCTACACATAGCTCTTAGTGGGCAACTTTGCTGTCTTGTATAGCTAGATGAGGAAGCAGTTTTTGGGAGACACGTGTGAAAACTCATACTGTGAATATTAGGTAATGTTAGCTTTATTGCTCCTAGGGAATATAACAAGCAAGTAAATGGTGTTTGCAATATATCACTGCCTCCTGGCAGTAAGGGACTATGCAGCTTGCACTGACACACTAACTAACAAATGGATGGGGAAAGAATGAAAGGAGGAGGCTGTGAAGGTGGTGACAAGAAGTGATGTGTGAAAGCAAGCGGAGTGTTTTATGGAGGTAAGTGAAGTCAGCTGGCATTTGTGGACTGATTTGAAAAAAAAAAACGTTTTTTTTTTTTTTTTTTTAGGTGAATTTGAAAGTTTATAGTCACTTAGAGTTCATCTAATACAGCCTGACCTAACTGAAATGCCTGCACAAGGGGAGCGTGATGTAACAATGCAGGATTTGAGGGATGCAAGCTGAACAGAGCTTCATTTCAGAAAGCAGGTTCATAGGTAGAAGTTGCTAGCAATATATTTCCATATACCAGTGTTACTTTACTGACAAAGGAAGCAAAGCTCAGCTGAGACATTTCTCAGCAAATCTAACATATTAATCAAATTTTCCCTTAAATTTTGTTTGCTTTTTTTGACATGAGCTCAAGGTTATCTTTCATTATTGCGGTGTCAGTGAACTTAGGGGTAAACCAACAGTTCCCTGTAACAACGGTTCTTTGAAATACCCCAGGTTACTCTTTCAGGTAATTCAGAAACTGCAATTTAAGTAATTTGAGGCTCTCATAATAGTTTACTCCTTAGATGGGGTGAATTTCCAGTGCAAATAGCTCTCAAAAAAAGAAAAAAAACCAACAGTATGTTGTTCTTTTTCTTTTCATTTCATCTGGAAAGGATTTTAAGGAATATCACTCTCTATGTATCGAGAATTTTAAAAAGTGTTGGAAGTAATTCTTACTGTCTGACCATTCTTATTTTTATTGTGACATTCTGTGTGATAAGCCGTTTAAAGTGAAACCGATGTCACTGAAAGGATTATTGATAATGGGATCTAGTTGAGGGGCAATTACGAGGTCGGTTAGGATAATAAGATAAGAGGATAATTATTGAGACCTTCTTTGAAATCTCTTGTCTTTTGCTTCCTAAGTTGTCACACAGTGACAAATGGTATGTGTGTGGCTGCTCCACCTGAACGGCTAGCATGTGCATTTCTTCATGATGGCTCCTTGACCAGTAATGTCAGGAAGGAAACTGAGAGAGAAGATCCAGGATTGGGGTTTTTTTTCTTCTTCGAGACTGCTGTAGGAGTGCAGTACCAGCATGGGGGCCTATCCTTACTACTGCAGAATTTTCTTGAATTTCTTAGCCAGGTGTTTGGTCATGTACACTTCCTAATGTAGTGGTTTCTGAGTTACTGTTCAGAATGCTGTGATAAATGGCCCATAGTTGGTCTGTCGTTAAGTGGCAGAGCCTGCACAGTCTGCTTCTGAAGTGTTTCCATTTGTGAGTCTGTTGATAGGAGTGTTTGGGTGTCTTATGGGACGTTGGGCAGGCTGAGCTGGTCCTGTGGTCATAAATGCTCTGCTGCTCCAATGGGGAGGGCTGCGTTTAATGGGAAGAAATAGAGCCTTTTAATCAATTCTTTTGTGACTGGTTCTTAGAGACATTTCTAGTTTTGTTGTTGTTGTTGTTGTTGTTTTGTAGATAACATCAGTCTCTTTCTTTCTTTTCACCCCTTTTAAGTCCTTTAAAGTTTTGCCATTTATGGTCTCTCTTATCGTTGCTGTCTAAATGCAAGATAACTCCCTAATGTCATGTCTTCCTGCTCCGTATGCACTCTTTTCCTCTCCTATAGCCATCTGTGCCTTTTCAGTGTAGCCACTGAAGAGAAAAGAAAAGCATGATACAATCTGGTGAAACTGGTTTCCTGTTTTCCTACTGTCTCATTCTTCCTAATGCAGCTCAGCGTTCACTTCTGTAGCACTTCAGCCCTCCCTGCTTACAGGTCAGATTTGCTGCCAGAGGCCCCCTGGTTTTCTTTTGCAGAGGTGCCTTTCTTATCCTCGGTCTCTTTAAGAGTTAAACCAATCCCTTACCTCTTGTGGTTGGCTATTTTTTCAAGCATTCTATCTAGTTACATCTCCCCAAGTTCCTTGAATGTGAACATAGAAGTGTTTGTGAGAAAACTTGCTCTGATGTTGTGCTTGCTGACAGTTCAGTGTGTATGGAGTTGAGGGGATACAACCTGAGGAGCTGTACAGGAACACCAGAGAAGTAATAGAAAGGAATTTTTAAATGGCTGGAAATCTGGAAAGCAAAAGTGAAATATTTGTAACAGGGCTGGTTGGTTTCTTGTGTTTCACTTACCAAAAAACTCCATTTTCTCTATGAAGAAAGTTATCCTTTAACATAAAATTGGGAAGCTGTAGATCTGGGCTGCAGTAATTAGAAGTACACCCTTAAGTAGCATGGAAAGTTCTTGCTGGTCTTTCCTGCAAATGATGTAATCGAGCAGCTGCATCAATATGCACTCGTCAGAGGCACTTTTCTTGAAGCTTTTAAGGTTTCCTAAGAGCTAAAAGAAGTTTCTGGATCTAGTTGAAATGCAGCTTGGTGAGGCCGAATGGAAGACTGAACATGAAGAATGTGCTGATCTGCTCAAGACGTGTCGGTTGTTTGTTAACTTCCAGAGGATTTGATTTCACTAAGACAATCCATTACTGATGAGTAGATGCATTTTTTCACAACGTGCGTGCAGTCAGTCATGTTCTTCCTGATCAGAGAGAGATTTACTTTTTATAGCTAACAAAGTGTCATTTTTTTCCCTTGACCTCCATCTGTTCCCTTGTCTTTCAATGCAGCGTTTGATGTTTCCTTCCCAGCTTGGTAGCTTCTGTGTTGTCATTTTCAGAAGTTTCTCACTCTTTCTTAGAACGTCTAGACTGCAGTGAAGGCACGTGCTGTCATTTTTTCCTTGTGGCAGATAAGGTCCTGGCTTCCCTTGGGCTGGTTAGGAAGTCAAGGGTTTCCTGATAATCTTATCAAAACAATGTATGATTGCTCTCAGCTGAACTAATTCACATGTTTTGTCTGCCATTAAAATGCAGAAGGCCTCGGTAGTAAATATGTCTGCCTTTATCATATTGGATGCTGATATTACTGACCAAAGGAGGAAAATTTTTGTATTGCAGAGGGCATTTTAGGCCAGAGTAAGATTGGCCAAGCCATGACAGCTAATGTAGAGTAAATGGGAATGTCACCAGTCCTGGCAACTCTTTTCGAAATCTAAATTCTAACATTTAAGGAGAGGTTTGTTAATTTGAATCATAGAGTTCTCAGGTTGGAAAAGACCTTGAACAAGGACCTTTGGCTGTAGGTCACCCCAGCTGTGAAGCTGAGCAGAAGGATTTTCCTCTGAGGCTGAGGCTTGGCATGGGCTTGTCTTTTGTGCTTCCAAAAGCCATCAGTTCAGTGTGTTCAACTCAGAATAAAACTGGGTGTGTGTTGCCTGGCTACCTATTTCGCAACGTGTGTATTTGACTCGTTCACATGCTGTGTGTATTGTACATGATACTGTTCTCACATTCAGGTGGTTTAAGGTTAATTGGAACTAGCCTATCAAAATATGTATCTGTATATACCACATGTATTTTCCTTAGTTAAAGATTTTCTTCTGTTACTGTTGGAGATTATAGTAGTGCAGTACGATATATACAGTAATTGTATATTATCCTTATTAAAAGTAAACAAACAAACAAAAAACAATAGTGACTTTGAGATTATAATAATACTATCATAATTTTACAGGGATTGTGGTTTCAGCTGTAAGCCTTCCAAGAAAAATAATGGTCCTGGTGGCAGTTTCGTATCATATGGTATGTGTTGTCCAGTAGAAGAGCACATATGGCATTAAGTATCCTAATAGGTTTCTCTCAAAACGTAAGCTTGTGTGAGTGAAAGGAAATAGCCTGCCTTGCCTTTTTTTTCATACCTGATTAGTTTCTGCAAACAAATCCTGCATATTGAAGGAAAATAAAATGAATTGCTGCTAACAGCAGCCCTGGAACATCAGGTAAATAGAGGCAATCTTCTGGATAACTTGTCCTGTAGGTGCAGAATTTGTTTTCTAAAATGGCCATCAGCCTTCTCATTAGAAAGCAATTCTTCATGATTGACATCGTAAGAACTATCAGTGCAGATGTTATTCATCTGAGCCATTTTGGATCCCTCTTACCTAGTGTGGAATGCAGTGTACAGTGACAGTAAAAGAAGGCAAGAGCAATAATTTCCCCAAACAGACTACTTGACAGTGCAAAAACTGTCCTGTTCCACATGTTGCATGGCAGCTTTGCAGTGGTATTGTTTGGGGGTAAAATTCTCCTGAATGTGGAAAAATGAATATAGCAGCTGCAGGAAAAAGGCCAGCTGAAGACCACTGGATAAAAAGCCTTTTCAGCATTTCCAAACAGTTATGATCATATGTTAATATTTGTTTAAGGACATAATGGTATATTATTAAGTTCCCGATCCAGATTAGTGCATTTGTCATTTCTCAGACCAGTAGCAATGACTCAGAAAGTGACTGGAGCATCACCTACTTAAACTACAAATGAGAAATGTTTGCCAAAATGTTTAGTCACTGTAATGACACCTTAAGATAATAAAAAAAATAATTAGCATCAGATAATTCTGACATTATGTTATGCTCCCCCATATACTCCTGGCCCAGCAGACAGTAAATATTTCTGGTAGAGCTCTGGACACACCATTTGGTTTAGTGATTTCTGGCAAATTGCACACGTGAACAACTCAGAGCTGTGAAGCACTGGTGGTGAGTGGCAGCATGGCTCTTCCTCTCCCAGCATTGTCAGCATTGTGCCACTCAGCAGGGCAATGACTAATCGGCTCTTGTGTCCTTCTGCGCCTTTACTTCTGCCATTTCTTTTGTGTTTCAGCTCCAAGTATCTTCGCTCTTGTATAAAAAGATTTCTCAGCTCCTGCCCCTTGTTTGCACTGCCCCACTCAGCTACAGACTTCTTCAGTACCTCCCTCCTTGACTTGCTTTTTTAGCATCCCTTTACTTTCCTTCCTGCTTTCCAGGCCCCACATCTATGCTCCAGTCAGTCTGTCCTGTTCAGCAGTTACCTGTCTTCTCCACAGGCACAAACTCAAGCAAATGAACAATGTCTGCTGCTCAACATCCTGAGGGATGGCAGTTCATAAACTGCACTCTCTCACATTTCATCTTCTCTATCCTGGGACATCTTGGACAGCAAGCTTTATTAAATGTGGGTGTGATGTGGTTACAAATGTGCAGAGTGTCCAGATTGATTCAGATACACTACACATCAAAAACTGGACAAAGGATGAAACACGTAGGACAATCTGCTATGGTAAGCTTCTTGTATTAATGCTGTGGCAGCAATTAGAAATAGGGTTTGTTTATTTATTTATTTGTTACTTTGTTTCTAGTACAATTCCCTAAGTGAACTTTCAGGTGGGCGATAACCATTTGTTGAACTGCTGGAGAGGCACTGAGTTTGTGGAGATATACTGAGAAGGTGGCTGTATACTCTGCTTACATACATACCTATAATCATCAAGATCTCTGGTTCACACAAGGAGGATTTCAGTGGAGCAGTCTGCTGGTGTTAGGAAGGCATAAAGTTTTGTCTGGACATTGGACAAAGCCACCTTTATGCAGAGGGGAAAGCTGAGGATACAGAGCGGCAGCCTTGTGATGCTTAATGAGGTATTTTTATTTAGGAACACAGGGTTGGAAGGGACCTCTGGGATCATTTTGAAACAGGAAGTCATAATCCTGCGATTCTTGATAAATACTCTCAGCAGAAGTCAAAACAAGCTGTTATTTTTCAGTTAAATAGCTGACCCTGGGTGCAGAATGGGACAGCTCTTCTTTGGGAAAAATATACCTGATTAGAAATAACCTATGAATGCCAAGAGCTGTGCAGAATTAGAGAGCATTTACTTCCCATGTATGTAAGAACACCTTGGAATTTAGCTGGCTGCCAGACCACTGACTGAGGTGCCTACCATGGTGTGCAACTGCGAGGGGTTAAAAAGGCAAAAGGAGGCTGGGAAAATGCTGTTTTGTAGACCACCCAGCTGATGGGCACTTGTGCGTCTGTCACCATCTCCTGTGTCCTATTTGAATGTGCTCTGATGTGTTTAGTGGCAGGTAGGAGATGGGTTAAGGGGCTGGCATGCCTGTGGGTGTTCAGTGGGGAAGGGAGGTCTGACCCTGTGTGGTGAGACACCTGGGACAAGGTGGTGGCGTAGAGAGGGCTGTTTCCCTTTTTCATCTTTCCTTTCACCTGCTTCTGGGGTAAAGCCGTTTCCCTACAGCAGATCTGCGCAGTTACAGATGAGGCCATCCATGACCATGCAAGGCATGTTGAAGAATGAAGAACTCTTTCAAAGCACAGGAGATACTAAACTTTACATGTCTCATTGTCCACTGTCACTGAATGTGTACAGTTGTTTTTTTCTATTCTCTAACATTTTAGTGTTCTTTCACACCCTTTACTGCTCATTCTATGCCATGTTTGTTTTTCTTAAATCATAGTTGTGTTTTTTATTACAGATGCAGCTGTTGAGGGAAGGGAAAAAGAAAATGAGAGCAAGAGGTTAGCATGAATAAATGTAGCAAAGACCTACAATTAATTAATGCTTGATAATCCTAAAAAAAATAATAATAATCCTAAAAGACAAGTAAGAAATACAGTAAATCTATTCTAGGGAGCTATGCAAGTAGGGCAAGTGGAGGAAAATATTAGAAGTGGCCTGGAGCTGGGTGAACAGGGTAACTGTAGCTGGACCCTTACCTTTCACTCTAAGCGCTAATGGATTTTCTCCAGCTGTGCTTAGGCTGCTTTCTACTTCATAAAATTTGTCTGCACAAATGTTCTCAGAGTGCCTGTGTATGTTGCTGTTCACAAGAAAAACAGAGTTCAAATTCCTCTGTGCGAGTGAACCTGCTGTAGGAATGTGGCCGGGTGCTCAGACATAGGCTGGCATGAGTTTCTCAGGCCCAGCTCTGCTGTTGTCGCTGCTAAAGCACTGAAAGGCACGTACAACGTGTATGTATGTATGGAGTTAAATTTTGCACTGATTCAGAGATAAAGTTCTTGTCCTGTGCATATTTCTGTATTGCCAAACAGTTATCTATGGGTGTGTGGGATCCTGTGTTTATTTACCTGTTGCATAGAATGTGGCCAACCCTCGAGGGATGGTTAACTACACAACATATATAGCAAGGGTCTTCACCACAAAGTTAAGACAGAACATGAGAGCCAGCCAAGGTAGGATCAAGAACAGCAGAGATAGGTGACCGCAAAAGGAATGGCCTTTCTGTCTCTGTCTTCATTTGCAGAGGCTACAATCTGTACTGTTCATGGCATGGATAATTAGGAAATAGCATTGGGGTGTAATCCAGTGAGGTTTTCTAACTTCAGCATACATTTGCTAGGATGTCATACTGAGTGTTTGTTAATGTCATGCAGCAAGAAGAAAGGTAATCGTTTAACTTAGTTCAGTGGCTGTAACACAGTACTCCCTGAAATCAAGGGGATGGTTTGCACAGGTCCTGCTATGGGTTTTCTGTTGCTGTGTTTGCCAGGCATCTATAATGTAGTTGTTTTTAGTTGCTTGTAGCCTCATTTAATGTTTGCTGTTGGTGTGTGTGTTGGCAGGGAGGGCTCTGTGGAAATAAAATCGACAAGTGATCATGTAACCAAGTGCCTAATCTATGTTTGCTTAGCCTGATACGTCATCAAACTTTTCACAAGTGTGCTTATTAACAACTAAAACGCAAACTGGGGTCTCACACCCTACCTGAAGGTTGTCTGGGAGGTTGGACCAGGGACCCAGGCTGAACTCCTGGCGCTCAGCTATTGCTGTGTATGTAAAAATGAATTTAGACTCTCAGCTTGGAGACTGTAGACTTCTCTGAAAGATGGTATGTATATTTTTTTACTTTACTGTAACATGCATAATAAATCAGAGTTATTGTTGTCTCTTCTGGCATTTCTGGAACTTCCTCTTCCACTCTTAATAATCAGAATTTGAAATGCAGTTTCCATCCCTCTGGGGGGATGGTGAAATACATTGCTTCAATCCAAAATAAGAAGCCCTGCCTCATTTGGCAGATGCTAAAAGGTGCTGCAAAGGTATGTCTGGACTGCATGGGGTCCCTCTGGGATGTGTCATGTGCCAGTATACACTCCACCAAACTGTGTTACTCCTGATTGCCAGTAAAATGTCAATGGCATTTTATCAATACGCTGTTAATTCGAGCGACTGGCATGGATTTTCAGGGGTTATTCAGTCGCTCCAGCATTTTGAACCTAACACATTAAACTTGCAGTAAATCCATCTTTGAGGTCTCTGGTGTTGGCTATGAAGTGTGATTGCTGCATGGTACTTGCTCTCTTGTTCAAATGAAAAATGTTGTAATGTGAGGCTTAATTGCCAAACCAGGGTGTAACCGATCTGTGACACCGTGGCTTCATGCTAGATTGGCTACCGGCTTTTTTGCATCTAGATTAGAAGTGGTTACCCACAAAAACGTTGCATTTTGTTTTTCATCTGTGTAGACAGGGATGTGGCTGTTTCCATCATATTGTACATTTTGCTCTTGTCATTCACTCATCCAGGCTGAAGAATCATGTAAGGACACAGCCTTCACCATCAGATAGCTTGTCAATCTAATAGCTGCACGTATTTAATCAGCAGTTGTTGCTTGGAGCTATACAGAAAGGGGTGGATAATTGACAATACTAGTTTTAAAAAAAAAAAACAAACACGAATGAGTCATTAGTTCATGTCAGCTCACTCTAAAAGTAATGTAAACCTTTGTGCTGTACGGATGGATTCAGCACATGAGAAGTATGGTCAGCTCACAGATTTGCAGCACGTGCTGGAAAGCAAATAAAGAATGTGAGTATTAAGTAGCAAATCCATGGATGTGTCCTCCGTGTCATGCACCTGGAGCCCTGTAACTTCTGACTACATGCTTTTTCAGCTTCTGTAATGGTCTTTTAGCATAGGATTTGTGAGCAATGCTATAATACTTTGCCTACATACATGCTTTCTTTTCTTACTGCATTAGCCAATCTATTCTACCTTTTCTCCTCGGTTTGTATGTATGGTTCTTCAAGAAAGCATGTTTTGTTTTTGTCAGTTTGTTTCCAAACATAGTGGGATAGAAGGGTGTAGGTATACACTGGTCCATGTTGTGCTGCATGTTTGCGTTGAAGTAAATAGGTAAGGTCGAAAGCTGGACTTTACATTCCAAGGAAGAAGTCACAAGGCTTGTGAGGAGGACAGTGGTGTCCTTTGATCGTGTGAGCATCTAACAGGCTGTTTAGAAAACTCTGTCAGCTGCCTAGGCAAACTTAGCTTCATACTGGAAAGTTGTGTCAGAAAAGGAAAACTGTCCTGGTCACTGCTCTGGAACTTCATTGATCTTTTACTTGCTTGAGTCCTAGCACTTGAATACCCCAAAGACAAAGTTTGAAATGTTTAACTCACTTGGATCCTGTTTACTTTGTGTGTTTTTTTCTTATCAGCTGTGGGAATGAACTTGTAAAGACTGCTTCCAGCTGGGACCCTTTACCCTCACTTGGGAGCATGCATGAGATACCAGATTTGGGTCTGCTTTCAAAAGCTCCGATAACCCCAGCTGTGTGTTTGTTTGATCTTTGTGAGCTGCTGTGACCACTGCTGCATGATCCAAAACACAGCAGTGTCAGATGTCCTGTTTGAGATGTGGCCTATTCTTGAACTGTGGAGCAATTGTGTATCTCTCCAGAGCTTCGTGGAAGTGACAAGTGAAACAGGTTGCTAGGATTTTCTTTTTATCTTATATGAGCTCTCTTGTAATTGATTAGTGCATGTTATATTGGGATGGTACTTTAGGCTGCAGTGAAGATTCTTGCACTAGAATCCGTATAAACAGAGAGGATAACATAGACTTTGCAGAGACTTAGAAACACTATTTAACTTACTACGAAATGGATGTTTGGGACAATAGAGGAAGAGAGAGTAATAAAGAGTGTGCTAGTACATGTTCTGATGCTTATAGTTGGCTTAGCTTTGGACTTGGAATCACTGAAAGCTTTATACAAATATTTACTTACAAATAAATACTAGCAAAGCCTATCATACAGGGAGAGAGAACAATCATTTTTCTTTCCAAATACACTCATAGAGTATGGGATTTTTGGCCTCAAGTAAAATAAGTGAGAGCTCACTGCCTGAGGAGCAACAGGAGCAAATAAATGGTGCACAAGGAATACACAGAGATGGTTATTTCTTGATAGCCCTCTCAGCTTAAGTAGTTGGATGGCAGTTTCATAGAGTTTTGGCATCTTTTTATGGGTGTTTTCATCTGCTGATAGGGATACTGTTTTGGACGTGGCTGCTTTAAATCACTGCTTGAAAGTGTTGACAAGCACACACTGGTGTGAGGTGACAAAGGTTCAGGTGCCCCATACTACAGCACAGACATTGGCTTTTGGACTCAACTCCCACCTTTGCAAGCTACACAAAGGTTAAAATCGTATTCCCTCAAACGTGAATTTTGCACTAAACAGTGTACCAGAAGTAGAGCTGCCTCGATCAGAGGCTACAGTTTGAAATAAAGTGCAGGTACTGGTGTGTGGTGCTGGAGCGCTGCTGAGGTGAGCTGCAGCTCTGGGCAGCAGCAGGGTGAGTTACACCTGCAGGGAAATGCCTGCTGTGTGGTAGGGTGCAGCTGCTGAGGGGATCACCCTGGTGTAAGGTACCAGACATGAGGACAAGTTCTGATAACTCAGCCCTTCTTCTAACAGATGTTAATACCTTGTGTTTAGAAGGAAAGCTCACCCTTACATTTCACGGCTCTATACCCTGACTGTTCTCTGCCTGTTTCTTTGCAGATGGAGAGCAGCCCCTGGGCCCACCTTCCCTGGTGTGTGGCGATGGGAGACAACCAGCAGCGCTGAGGGGAGGAAGAGGAGCATCTCCCCGCCACAACATGGCCCCGCGTGCCAGCCCGCCCGATGGTGGCTGGGGCTGGATGATTGTGGCCGGCTGCTTCCTGGTCACTATCTGCACCAGAGCTGTGACGAGGTAAAGGGGCTGCTGCTCAGCTCCGGCCTGCTGTGGTGCTACCTCTTTTCTTCTTTCACCTCAACAATATTTCTCAAAAGCAGAAAGAACAGGAAGAGACCTCTGCCTTGCACAAATGTGATGTGTACGTTTGGGGTGAGATGACTTCCACATGGTGCTGGGCCACTTTGTTGTCGGCTGGAGGCAGGAGCCCACTCCCTGTGAAGGCGGACATTAAGCTGTGTTAAGCAGAGACAGGCACTCTGGTGAGGGAGATGCTGAGGCAGCAACTTCTTGACCAGGCAGTGTAGCACAAACACAGCATTTCCTACTTCACGTTCACATCTCATTTAAAGTAAAATTGCCAGGTGTAGGGATATGAGGAGCTTGGAATAAACGTCACAAAGGGGACATGTGAATGTTGACGTGGTGGTAGTTACTGCATGCAAACATACTCGTTCCATAATGACAGCAGATTTCCTAGTGGATTTCTTTCCTTTTTCACATATGAAATGTGAAAGAGCCCAAAAAAGAATCTGATGAGTGTTAAACATCTGGAGAACATATGAAAGTGAAATATATGCAAGAAAAAAAGATGAAGATAGTGACTGTCCATGGATTACAGGAGAAAGGAAAGAGGGAAAAAGGGATCTCCTCTGCTGCTGGGGACTGGAACAAAACCATGCAGCCTTTCATCTGTTCCCTGCAGAGGCAGGTGAAGCACTAGCACTTGTGCAACAGGGTAGAGTAACCACTCCTGGAGGTGTTTTAAAGAAGTGCTGGGAGGACTGCTGGCTCCTGTGGTATTTTTATCCTCCGGAAGGTGTTGCCATTTTTGTACTTGTGCGTGTAAGAACACGTAGCTATAGGCAGTGTTGGTTCTACAGGTGCTATACCAGACCTGCTCTGCTTGCGCAGGTGTGAGTACCATTTCTGTGAGCAAGCATGTCAGTCAGGAACAGTAGCTGAGCTTTGTGTACTAGGGTGACAACATCACGATGTAGCTATAAATTGCTGGTGATAGTTACAGCTTCAGTTTCATTTCAGTTGAAAAATAATATGAGTTATAAAAATCTAGCAGCAAATACCACGATAAGAAATGTGGTGTTTAATGTTGATAATCCCTCTGGATTAGTCTGACCTGTCTGAAATATGTTCTAAATCAGCCTGTCTAATCCCCCTGTTGGGATCATAGCTGGATGCCATTTTGTGATTCAGTTGTTGCCAATGCAAAGCAAGGATTCTTCCCTGCTTGAATCACACCAACGTAAGTACTTTACACAGAGTTCTGTTGGGATTGCTAAACTTGCATGCACCATTTCATGTCTTGTGTCACATACATTAATTATCTTCATTTCCAGTACCTCTTTGCAACGCTCTAAAAATATCTCCCTCCAGTTGGGATCCAGGCAAACCACACATTTCATTGTTTTTGGGGGCCGGAGAGGACCTTCAAGCAAGTTTTCTTTATCCTTGAATTATGAGACTGGTGCTTCCTGGTAGGCAGTCTTCAACAGTTTGGTGTTCATATTTTCTTCTTCAGGTGCATCTCCATTTTCTTTGTGGAATTCCAGGCATATTTTGGGCAGGATTATGCCAGAACAGCTTGGATCCACTCCATTGTCGACTGTGCCACGATGCTCTGTGGTGTGTATTGCGTTTTTATGACTAGTGTGATTGCTTTTTCTTCCGCTCCGTCTGTTTTGGGAGCACCCACCAGCCAGTGCAGTAGGCTGGGGGGGATGGATGCTGTGGACTGTCTGAGGTCTGGTATATCCAAGCCTTTTACCCTAGTGTAGTTGAGCAGGAAGGGTGTGCCTTCACAGTAAAGAAAAGAAACAGAGTTTTGTTTTGTCAAATGATCTAAGTTTGCAGAAATGTGTGAGGTCTAATGGGACAAGTTGTGTTTGAGAGCTGCTAGCTGAGCACATTTCTTTTGCCTTTTGATTGGAATCATATTTGACAATTAGCACAGGCTGTACTTGTTGCCTTTGGATCAAGTCACATCCTCCTCATTTTAGCAACTTGTGTTTACAAATACTATTTTCCTTTATAAGAAAATTTTATGCTACTACAAATTACATGCATCAGTTCAACAGTTGTATTGAATTTCTCAGGATTTTACTTCAAAACTGTGCAATTAGGTGAAAATTCAGGCCCTGATCCTGCTGTAGAGGAGTTAATCCATGGGCATTGCCTTGAAGGCACAGGGACACAGCTGAAACAAGACACAGCAACAGGGAGGAAGAGAGCTGGTGATGACATTCCCTGATAGAGTCAGGGTGACCTGGAAACTGTCATTGTTGGAGAATTGCAGGACAGGTCTGGTGGCTCTGGGGGTGGTCAGATGGTGTGAGACCTCCTCCATCTGTGTCTGACACAGAGCCCTCAGAAAGGTCACTTGAAGTTATTCAGGGCTGAAGTACAGACTGCAGGTTGAGGAAGGTCTCTGCAGTTGTAAGCATGGATTAAAGAACAGCGTGGGCTGTTCTAGTTGTTGCTGTGGCCTCCCCTGACCTCCAAATCTGCAGAGTAGTTGTGCCCCACAGTGACTTTGATTTGCTGAAAGAGCTACTGTAAACTTCAGTTTTATCCTGACTTTCAGGAAAATAATTCTAGGTTTTGGGTGCTCATCCCATTCTAGTAAGGGAGGCTGTTGAAAGGCTATCCTGATCACCATTTTGTCTGATTTCTCTTAATGACTGTCGCAATGAACTGTGCCTGAAGACCTGCTATTAACTGCCAGCTTTGTTTCTTTGAAGCCCCACTTGGGAGTTTAATCAGTAATCATGTATCCTGCCAAGTTGGTATCATGCTAGGAGGGCTGCTCGCATCTGCTGGACTAATTCTGAGTTCCTTCGCCACCAGCCTGGAACATCTCTATTTATCGTTAGGAGTCCTTACAGGTAGGAAACACTCACCTTCTTAGTCCAGTTGGGAAAGCAATACAGGAACATCAAAATTGATGGTCCTCCCTTTAAAGAGGGGCAATCTCTCCATGATATAGTAGCACACAGCAACTTGTTTGCCTCACTGTGGACGAGGGAGTTTGGCTGCAGTCATTGGGTCTCATACAGTCCAAATATGGCATGCTGCAAAGCATCTCTTTAACGCTGCTCCACTGAGGGCTATGGATAAAGCTCTGAAGTTCTGGGATGTTGGGAAGGACTTTTGCTGCAAGTGATACCCAAAAATAATTCCTCTTTTGCCTGTGATTTGGGAGGAGGTTGTTATGGTGGGAATTCTAGAATGCCCCCCAAATATTTGCAAATTAAAAATAAAATGTAAATTGAAACAAAATGAATAAGTGGATGAATACCGAGTACCTCAGCTGCTCACCTTGTTTTTGTCTGCACTACATTTCTTTAAAAAAGCGAACGTATCTCTTGCTAATAGTATTGCTGTAGCAGATCCTCCATTTACATTCAGGTATGGTGGCAGCAGATATCTTTGCTCTGTCCTATTTTCCTGTGTTTGTCTTGCACAGAGGAATATGAGAGGTGCCCATGGTCACACTGACATTCCTTCCTCATTAATACTGACCTGGTAGCCACGGTGATATAAGCCCTTGTATTTGGTCCCCTGCTGTTTAGTAATGAGGTGGTGGAATTACTGCAGTTCACATGCTGCCAACAGCTTATTCAATAAGGATTTCTTCTTCTTTTTTTTGTTTTGTTTTGTTTTGTTATAGTGCATGTAGTCCCTGCATTACAACGTTAATCTTTTGACAAATGTGTTCGTAACAAATAAAAATAGCTCCTTGCGGCTCAAAAGGACTGTGCCACATACCACCCTAATGCCACTGAGGCTTCCCTAGTGAGAACCATGGTGAATGTTGGGTGAAAAAGCAATTGCACTTTGTAGATGGGATTGTAAGGAGTCCGTTATGTAAGCAATTAATTTCTAGTCTGTAGAGACTGATTAATACAGAGATAAATGTTGCTAAAGGCTGGGGGTGATGTTCCAACATAGAGAGGAGCTGGGAAAGTCTTAAGTCCATAAAAGCAGCAGAACTTGAAACTGTGAAGAGTGAAACAGGGATGAGATGGGGGACTGACTGGTGAGAAATATCAGAACTCATTCTAAGAGGTATAAAAATGTTTTCATCCCCAAACTTTGCATTCCCACTTTTCACAGGACACTCATTGGCTTGTGGGAACTTATTTTCCCTGGCACCTCATTCAAAACAGAGTATACTTCTCACAGCTCCTCTGCCATCTCTTTTCCTCATCCCCTCTAATCCACTCAGCTCAGCGCCTGCCCAACACAGAGAGGCCTTTGAGGAGAACCTTACAAGCTGTTTATGGCACAGGTGATTACCTTCCCAGCTGGCACACTCTGCTGGGGGCTGTTGGGGCACTTTTAACCCAAATGTAGACATGCTCCAGAACCCCATTCAGGAGCTCATTTTGTTGCCTCATTTGGAAATACGTGTTTTAGCATCTCAGCCAGCATTTGATAGTTACAATCTCTCTGGTTTCTGCAGCGAAGATCATGATCTTTTCTAAGAGGTGGGCCTTACAAGTTTACTGACTGGGACATGGCTTTGTCTTCTGAGGCATTTTTCCCCTCTTTGTTTGTGCACAGGGATTTACAAATGCTTGGGACTCCAGCCAGCTCTTCCATGGTGCTAGTTGAGCTGACTGAAAAAGGTTTAATGCAGGATAATAGTGACAGAGGTAGACACCTTGTACTGCTTTTGCAACCTGAAAATTAATAGCTGGATTTGCACCAGATTGAAAAACAAAGCATTGCCTCATGAATGTGACCCACACCAGTTTCTGCACTGGGTTAAGACCTTATCTGGTATCCAGAAGCTGATGCGCTGTTTTTCTGATGTTTACTGATAGCCCTGTTAGTGTAATTAAGTAAACACACTGCTCCTTTCTGAGCCTTATTATCGTGGGTTAATACTGATGTGTTAGGTTTGTTAAGTCAGTGGCCCTGATAGTGGAAGGAAGTAGTCATCCTGGTTTCTTCCCACACTGGACTTCATGATGCAGAAGCAGGAAGAGCTTCCCATTCATTAAAGTGCTAATTAAAGTAAGCTACGTGGCTTAATTTAATGTGTTTCATACATTGTGCTGAGAATTGAAAAGTGCTCACATCTGCACTGTGTTTTCTTTCCTAGGACTTGGATTTGCTCTCTGTTATTCTCCAGCTATTGCAATGGTGGGCAAATACTTCAACAAAAGGAAAGCACTGGCTTATGGAATAGCTATGTCTGGAAGTGGAATCGGTACCTTCATCCTGGCTCCTGTGGTCCAACTCTTAATCGAGCAGTTTTCCTGGCGTGGGGCGTTACTTATCCTAGGAGGTTTTGTCCTAAACCTCTGTGTCTGTGGTGCCTTGATGCGGCCTATTGCCCTTGAGGAGGACCGTAAAACTGTTCCGGGGCTTCTTGAAAAAGATTATGTCCCTGAAGCACAGAAACGAGACTTGAAGCGAATGTCTCTCTGTTCACCTTTAATCAAAACATGGTCACATGAGTGTTTATGCTACTGTTCATGGAAAGAATATGACTTTTTACTGATGCCAGGCTTCATGGTGCTAGCAGTGTCTGTTTTATTTATGGCATATGGCTGCAGCCCTCTGTTTGTCTACTTAGTGCCTTATGCTTTGAGCGTTGGAGTGAGCCATCACCAGGCTGCCTTCCTCATGTCCATACTTGGTGTCATCGATATCATTGGTAATATCACCTTTGGATGGCTAACAGACAGAAGGTAATGGCTTATGGCTAAGGAAATGCAAGCTTTAGCCAGTGGAAGGCTGGATGCAAGTAGGGTGCAATGCATATAAAAGTTAACATTATGGACATTGTCTGTAGCGTGTGTAACTTCTCCAGAAAGCCAGCACACAATCTAGCTTTCAGAAATGTTTTGTCTCTCTTTATTGGCTTCTGCTGGGTGTTGTTTTTGTGTCTTTTTTTTTCTCTCCCCTGAAGAAGTGATGTTTGTGCAAAGCTCTTGCATTTGACCTTGGAAATGTAACCTCTTGCCCAAGATATGTCAAGCATGATCCTCTGTGTGTAATCCCTAGAGGATAATACTATATCTGTGCCTTTTCATCTCTTCTGTGCTGCTAGGGAGATGCAGAAGTGATGGAGAAAGAGCAAAGGTCTGGCTTACCATTGTCAGGCATATACTAAAAAGGACTGATGTAAAATTGTTATACATTTCTCAGTATATTGAGAGCTGAGCATCTGGCTAAACTAAGAGGTGTTTTGATTCAAAAGAATACGTTATTATTTGTGTTTATTCAGTTTCTAGGAAAAATCAATCATTGATTTTGTGGGACAGGGAGAGGGGGACTTGCCATCTCGCTTAGCTCTCACTAACTCCATCGTTGGAGGGCTGATGTGAAGGATGACAGCTGAGGGAGGTGTGCTATAGCTTGTTATGCATAGTACTGGGAACGCCTTGCTGAGCTGGAAAGCCTGTGAAATACTGCTTTGAGCACTGAAACTTCAGAGGGCTGCATAATCTCGGCAGTTGAGGAGCTGCCCATCACTACAGTCAGCCCTAAGAACAGTTTGGGGTGCTGTTCTCCAGGGGTTTCTGCAGCTGTAGGTTGGCATCTATTCTCACCAGGGCTCATTGCCGTGGTTGAGCTTTTAGTCTAGAAGTCTGGGTAAGAAGTCAGATCTAAGTTTGAGCAATATGTAAGAGAGAAAGACTGAAGTGCTGCATAGCAATTGAGGTGCTGTGTCCAGTGATACTCTTTCCTGTTTTGAAATTTGCAGGTGTCTGAAGAAATATCGGTACTTCTGCTACCTCTTTGCTGTAGGAATGGATGGCCTCTGCTGTCTTTTCCTACCAGTTCTCCAAAACTTCCCCTTGCTTGTGCCTTTCTCATTTACCTTTGGATACTTTGATGGAGCTTATGTAACACTGATCCCTGTTGTGACAGCAGATGTAGTGGGAACTTCTTCTTTATCATCAGCACTGGGTGTTGTGTACTTCCTGCATGCCATACCGTATCTAGTGAGCCCACCTGTTGCAGGTCAGTTCACAAATGACTTTTCTGTAATCTTATTACTTTGATTTCACCTCTTGACCAAAGCAGAACAGTCACGGTTTCTAAGAGCTGTGACATTACCACTTCGTGTAGTGCAGAAATGAAAGATTCCTCTGGAATTATGCCGTTTTGAAAATGCTAGCTAAAGCGATTCGTTCCAAGTTTTGTTTTTGTTTTTATTTTATTTTTTCATCCAGAGGACTTAATCTTTTCATCTCTGAGCTGCTTTGGACAGATGGTTGAGTCAGCTTCGCTACTGTTGGTCCCAAGCTCATCCATCATTTTCCCTATCAGTTTCATTGCAAAAGAGTAATGATGGGTGCTCTACTCTTGTTCTTCTTTGGAAAGCTCTTGACATAGTTTTGAATATTATGGAAGGTTAGAGATCTTTTCCAAAGAGCCATGTATAGCTATGTCTTGCATGTCCTGTCTGCTGTTCACAGCAATTTCCAATTAATCTCTGTTTCTGAAGCTTTTAATTTCATTTTCAGTAGCAAAAGATATTGCAAAAAGGGAATGCTTTAAGCGATGCATGAGCCTAGGGTGCAGCTCACTAGGAACTGCTGTGCTTTTCTTGTGGGTTTGACATCTAAGCAAAAACCCATAAAATCTTGTCTGCCTGCTGATGCTGTGGACCAATTTTCTCCCACCCCAAGAGGTAAAAGAATAGTGACAGTGATGTGAGCCTCTCTCTGGTTTTATGGTATTCCTGTGTGATAAAGTTCCAGAAGTGCAGTTGATCACAGGATTTGTAAATAAAAAATGTAATTTGTCTTCCTACAGGTTGGCTTGTGGATACAACTGGCAGTTACACGGCATCATTCCTCCTGTGTGGATTTTCTATGATATTTAGCTCAATGTTGTTATGTTTTGCGAGACTGGCGAAGAAAATGAAGAGAACACGTTTGAAGTCTCTTTCCAATGGTATTCGCAGCAAACAGCACATCTGGACAAATGGAGCAATAGCTTATTCTGTCACAGGAGAATTAGACCAAAAGGATGCTGAATTTTTGCCTGTGGATACAAACAGCTACAGCAACAGATGACGAGCACTGTCAAGATTCAGCACTGTGCAGCCACAAATGAGACAGAGGAGACTGCATCACGTTGCAGTGCTTAAGATGATAGTCCTGTGACACAAGGCATCTCAGATATTTCTGTCATGTTTTTGTAGGCTAGAATCTGCAAACAGCATAGGAAGCTGAAGCGGTAGTAGATCAAAACTATACTGAGAATAGAGTTGGTAGATAAAAGTTTCAACAAATTTAGTTCGAAAGCAGTATGTTGACTCCACAGGTAACCCAAAGAAAATATAATTGGCTGTGATCACAAGAAAACAATAAAGTAATCAGTCACCAAAGATGAACAGTAATGTTTAAATTATTTAAAAATAGTATTAATGAAAAAGGCATTTCAGTGTTCTGGTCTGTTAGGTTTCGGTGGAGTGATCACAGATGCCACCAGAAAGCCTCTCCATTTTTCAGGCTGCATCAAACTCTTTGCCAATGACTGTTTTGAATGCCAAAGCCATTTTTTAGAAAATCTGACAGGAAGCTGTGATTCATGCTGAAAGTATATCTGAAGCAGCTTTAATTTCTACAGTGTGCCTGAATCTTGTACATACGTTGCAACTTCATTTCAAAGATGGCCTGAGAGCTGCTTTCCCAGTCACCCTGCAGCAAAATGTTCAGGTGGTTGCTGACAGTTTTTGGTTGGTTGGTTTTTTTCCCTGGAAAACTCTAAAGGCTGAATTTCTGAATGTTGACATTCCAGGTGTGATCCTCCAGCTGGTGTTTTCTGAGTGGGTGTAAGAGGGATCGTGGCTGCTCTGCTATCTGAACATCACTAGGTTTTAGGAAAAATTAGATCTGTGCAAGCAGATTACTAAGAAGTAATAGCTCACCGCGCCAGCTATTAGAGTAAAGAGAATGTTGGCTGATAAGTTGCTCCTGTGTATTGCGATGGCCAGTCTGTCCCTTTTTTGCATCCGGAAGCTGTATCTACTTACTCACTTGTACCAACTGATCAGGTCACTTGTCCTGGCCAGAAAGCAACAGCTGTGAATTGCTGATGATTTCCTGCTCCTTGTGCTAGGGATATTTACTACTGCTGGCTACTCTGTGGGACCTGGAGGCTGAATGTAGCTCATGAGGTAAATTATCGATGGTTGGTTTATTAAAAATGGGATGCTTCTACATTTCCAGGGTGAAATCATTAAGAGATGGAGAAACTTCACATTCTCAGATGCAGATTTTTATTTTTTTTTAATTGATGATGTATGAAGCTGTATTCTGTTTATTAGCAAACTGATTGGAGTCCAGATAAGTTTCATTAATGCTGTATTGTTGATCACCTGTGGTACGCTTGGTGTTTGCTGTTGGTGTCCAATTCCATTCTGTGCCTCAAGGGGGAGACCAATGTGGGCTGCTGTTCACGACTTTGATTTAGATAAGAGAACAGCCACGGGGTCATAATGTATTTTATATCTATCAATACTGCGTGTATCAATTACTTCTATTTTTCATGCATATTTCAAATACAGTGCATTAAAACTGTTTGACTTCAGTTGTCTGTGCTCCAAGCATTTACCAATCCTGCTATGCCCCAGCATGGTCAGAGCGAGCAGTGTGAATTCCTGCACAGGCCACAGATTAAGAGGTGGGAGTGCCAAAGCTGTTTAAAACTACCAGCACAGCCTTTATTCAGATCTGTGTGGCAAATGAGTTTTAGGTCCTAAGTTTCATTTTAATGTATGCTGATAAAAAGACAAAAAACCCAACATTCAGTGTTTTGTGAGTTGGACACAATATGCACACTTGGAAGAAAAAAAAGTTATATTTATTAGTAGTGATGAAAATATTGTTTTAGGTCCCAGTACAAATGTTTTGTATCAAAAAATAGGGAGTAGTGTGGTCTGTAAGAGATTATTTCATCAATTTATAAGTTATCAAACACTTGTTTTACAAAAATTTAGTTGTGTGGTTTTCTTTACCGCATCATGATATGTCAACAGTTGTTGGTGCCATAACTGCGTGTTGTAAAAGCCTGTTGGAATACTGCTGTGACATTTTGATACGGGTAAATAATATAAATTTGGTAACAAATTATTAGCATATGGGGATTGTTTTAAACAATTTCAAGATATTTTTTTCATAGGGTTTCCTGTTTATAAACATGAACATTCATTTATAATTAAGGCAGTATTTATTGTTTTAAATATAAATTCAGCAGAAAACATTCCATTTGTTTTATACACAGACCTTTTTTTTTATAGAAAATGGTAGAATCATTTCAGGGTTTCTAGTGCTGTTTCTGCTTTGAATTAAAGGCATAGGTACCAGAATGATGCTTTCTGTGCATAAAACTGAGTATAAAATATCAGCCCTGTGATGAAATTCTCCATCTAAGAAACTTGGAAGGAATGAGGCATAGCAAAGAAATGGAAGTAGAATAACCAGGAGTACAACCCAAGTTTGTAAAGCCTCACGCTGAGCTTCTACTCTGTGCTCTGCACAACCTGAAATGAACTCCTCCATCCTCACATGTGATTTTTAAAAATCATTAATTAAATCTGCAACTTTTTTTTTTTCTTTTTTTCTTTTTTTTTTTTTTATTTCCAGAAAAGATACTATTCAGGTTGTTCTCATACAGGGTACACTGGCAGGGCACAATGCGGCAGTAGGCAGAAACTGGACAAGTTGTGAACACTTTGCCAGGATAACACTGCATTCCCACCAGCCCTGTTGAGCACCAGTGGAGGATATAGCCTTGGATGGGGCACTGCATTGCTGAAACTCTCTGGCTGCCCGGGACTTGGCTGGGGCAACATCTGCCCAAGACAGAAACAGATGGATCCTACTGCAAATGAATCCTGCTTTCAGTAATGTTGTATTCTGTGCAGCACAGCAGAATTCAGTGCAAGTAAGTGCAGAATGTGATCTTTGATTGGTTAATTGGTTTTATAATTGATAATTTTTTGCACTGACGGCAGTGCAGGAAGAGCTCTGAGACACTCAGATGCTAACAGCCCTCATGGCCCTGTGGCATTTCCACCATCTGCTCCACAACCAGTGCTGTTCCCAACCAAAGCCCTTGGGCAGCCCCCATGCTGATGCATGGGCAGCCCTTTTCCAGGGGCACCATATCATCTTTGAGCCCATTCTGCCCTGGCTGCAGTGGGAGCTGCAGGAGATGTATAGGGCCAGGTGGTGGAAGTCAGTTGTAGCAGAGACCCTAATAAACTCCACCCTCAGCCTGTATGGACCAGATGAGGAGGTCCCTACCCAGGTGCTGGAGTCCAACCTAGAGCACCATACAGTTACTTGTGTGTGCTGTCATTGTGCAGTGCTGCACTGAAGAGGCCCCTGGGCTGCTGGCCTGATAGGACACTGCACTGTCATGAAGTAGGAGGGGAGCCCCATGGTTGGACCAGGGACCTTTAGCAGCCCTTCAGGCCACACCTTGATGAACTCCCAAGTACACTGGACATCATTCTGTGTGGAGGTCCCAGACGCTCCATTTCTGCTGTCATCCCTGCAGCACAGGAGGAGACTCCTCAGGAGTCTGGGCAGGAGGCAGCAGGTCTTTCTGCTCCTGGCCAGTGCAGGAACTGCTTGCTCAGAGCCATGTTGTCCTCCAAAGATGAAGGCCAGCAGCCTCCACAGCCCTGGAGAAGGCCACCCCAAGAACAGCACTTAACGGGGCTACAGCTAGAGACAAATGAAAAAAAAAAAATAAAAAGAAAAAAAGAAAACATTGACTACAGCACAAAGTATCACTCTTACTAATTGCACAGCTGATGTTGTCTAGCACAGAGGGCTGCTTTTCCCCCTTTTGCTGGTGCCTCTCCGGTCCCACTATGCACTAGTCTCAGTGAAACAGCCTGCTGGGGGGCACAGCCAAGGGCCCCAGGGCCTGGAGTCATCTCAGTGGTGTTTGCTCCCACCAGAAAGCCTGCTGCAGATCTGAGGGCTTGCTGAGAATGGCCAACAGCCTGGGAGAGATCACAGCTAGGACAGCTGATGCAGTCTGACCAAAGGGGCACTCCATACTGTGCAACGTAGTGCTCAGCAATAAAAACTGGAAAGGAAGAATTGAGGATGGAGTTTGCCAGGGCTGCTGTTGTTCAGGAGCTGGCTGGACATCGGTCAGCTGGTGGTAAGTAAGTGCTTTTTGCATCGCTTGTTTTTCTTGGTTTTCTTTTGCTTTTCCCACATTTTATGTATTAAAGTGTCTTAATATTAACCCACATTTCCCAGTGAACTAAACAGACAAACAGTGGTTGCTTTTATTGTTAAACAGCATGCAAGGTAGCAAACTGAACAAATCAGCACAGGTTTTTTTCTAAATGATACTTGATATTCGAAAAAACACCAGAAATAACTACATTAGTATCAGCATGCCTTTCAAGTGGATAGGTTAAATGTTATAATATTGTGGTTCTCTTTTCTCAATAGGAGGTGAGATCTGCTTTCCAGCTTAAAAGCTTTGTGTCCTACAGGTACTCATAGACAACTTTTATACCAGTATTAGCATGGCAGGCTAAGGTAGCTTAGCTTCTATTTATTCTTGTCAAGCATACTTTTTGGCAATGAACAGACAAGCAAATGTACAATCATCATCCAGTCATCATCTGCATATTCTGCATTATCACTAAAGAGTGATGCCATCGGATTCATCTGATTATAACTCTAACCTTAAAAAATGAACAAATGCATTTATATTGTCTCTTTAAATGTGCTTTTCTTGTTGTTGAGAGGGATTTAGGAGTGCTTCAGCTTGAGAGGGAAAGTCGTAGCTCACATAAAGCACTCAGATATTCTTCATTGTTAGGATTATATTCATTGGCTTTCTCATAACATTCAATTGCTTCAAGCTTCTCACCATCTAGTTTATGAATGAGTCCAAGTGTACTGAAATCATCTTCACCTCCTAACCCTCCTTGAATTCTCTTCTCCAACAATCTCTTTAAGTATTTTCTGATCTTTTCTGCAAAACAATGGTTACCATTTTTTAGCCCTTCTTTGTAATATTTAATTGCTTCAGATTCTGATTTCTTTTTATATTGCAGAAAATTTCCATAATAGTAGCATATTTCTTCTTTATCGGAGCAAGTCAGAATATTTACCTTCAGTGCTTTCTGAAATGTCTCATCTGCTTCTCGATACATGTTTGCCTCTGCATACATCCTCGCCAAATCAGTTAGGGCACAAAAAAATTTTGGCTTTTGCTCAGATGCCACTTTGAAATGAGAAATGCAGATTTGAATGAGTTCTTCCATTTGATCTTGAGGTGGATATCTTGTACTGTTTTTCAACTCATACAGCTTTGCTCTGTAGCAGAGGCCTAGCTGGTGAAGCAAAAAGGTAGATTTTGGTGATATTTCTAGGGCTCTCTCCAAAATCTCTCGTGCCTTGTCCAGTTCTTTTTTCCTTCTGTAAAATTTAGCAGCATATCTCAGGAAATAGGGAAGATCAGGAGTTTTCTGCATTCCTTCTTCAATGTATTTCTCCGCTTCATCAACTTGATCTGAGTCCTGAAGTTTCAATGCAAGTAATGCCAAAAGATAAGTGTCCATTGGATTCAGTTCCACTGCAAGCTTCAGAGGCTCCAGAGATGACTTCACTTCTTCACATCTCCTGTAAGAAAATTCTTCCAAACGATACATTGCTATTGCATAGCCAGCATTAAATTCTGGGTTGTTGGGTTCTTTCTTCAGAGCGTTTTCGAAGCACTCTTTTGCTCTGTTATAGTACTTTCCTCCAAATTTTAATAGTGCAAATCCTTGCTCAGCATAGATCTCTGGAAGCTGAATCTTCAACTGAGAAGGATTTGAAAGCTTTTTGCAGCTGTTTTCCACTTTATTTATGTACAATTGAGCTTCTTCATATCTGCCCATGTGGTAGTAGATCCAAGCGTAGTTCCCCCAGGTAATGAGACTTCTCCTGTCAATTTCATCTGGATAATACTTTCTGACTTCTTCTTCAGCTTTCTGGAGATATTTCAGAGCTTCTTCATGTGAGAGCTTTAGGTGGTATACATAAGATAGTAGATTGTAATTTGAAATGTTGGGTTTTATGAAAAACTCAATCTGATCGCCTATTGATTCTTCCAGGCTGGCAAGATCTATATCCTCCTTCAGCAAAGTCCATGTAAAATAACATTCTAGCTGCAGCAGGGAGTTCTTCAAGGAATTCTTGGAAATGGTACTAGAATAAATTAAAGAAGATTGATTAATTTCCTGCTGCTTGTGTTTTTAACCCAAGCATGATGTACTATAAAAACAGGCAGTACCTTGGCTGGTGCCACTAGTCAACAATAGCTCACGTAAGCCAAAACAGTGGGAAGCCATAAGTCTAGAGTAATTCTTTTTGTAATTCTTCTTGCCAGTGGAACTGAGAGCACCTCTTACATAGAGAAAGGGTTGGTGGTCTGGATGCTGTTAGAGAAGGGCTGCTCTACTCTGACACTGGCACTCCTCCAGGCCTCAGGAATGTATTACCCCTGCTTAGAACATTTTCTGGAGCCTACTTGGAACAGGTAATCAAATAAAAGTGGAGATCCTGCTGCCTTTCTGCCTCTGGATTCCTCCATGCATATGGGGATGGGCTGATGGATGTAGGATGGGCCTGGCAGCAGCTGAGGCAGCATGGTTCTTGGGTTCCCCTTCCTAAAACTGTCTTCTTGGTCAAATAGTCCGTTGTCAGAAAGACTGCTCTGCTTTTTCCTTGTAAAACCAGGAGTATCTACCAGCCTGTATGGTGCCATGTGTTCCCAATTGGAAAGCTATATATAGGAATTTGTATTTTTTGCTGGGATGAAGGGGAAGAGAGCAAGTCCCTGCTATGAGCAGTAGCTTGTTAGAAACCTTTTTCCCCTGGGGGAATACCATGGAAGAACAAATCCTGGCTGCCAAACCAGCATAAACTGTCCAAGGATAGCTTGAAGCATTTTAAATTTTCCCCCTCAAAACAAAATTAAAATGTATTGTTCAAATTGTCACTTCAAGGGGCAATCTAGTCCCATCTAGTGACGGGACTCTAGCTCAGGTAGATGGGCAGACTTGAAGACCTTGATGGTCCTTTCCAACCTGCAGGATTCTAGTTCTGTGCAAATGAATTAAGTGATTCTGCATTTCCTGTTGGTTTTGGTGCCTCAGCTGAGAACACAGAAAACTTCCATGGATGAAAACAACAGAGGAGAGTAATTTCATGAGTAATTTCACATTTGTGAACATGCATGGGATTTAAGTGATGTTTCTTTCTAGCTCAGACTCTGACTGCACCATACGGAACTGTAATGCAGTGAATTCTTCCTCTCTTTCTGACTGCTTAAGAGACAGACTCACAGCTAACTGGTCACTAGCAAAACAGAATTGCAACAACATCCCCCAAACAGATTTGTGATGCAGATAAAATACAGTTCAGTTTAGTACCATGCATTATCTGTCAATGCAATTTTCCAGGTTGTCATAAACATCCTAGTTTCACCCTATTTGAGTGTGTTTGCAGGACAGTCCTCAACAAACATTGTTTTGTTCTTCTGCTCCAGACTGCAGACCAGAACGATTTGCTGGTCCTCACAGTAGTGGAGAGCAGAAAGTAAATTCCCAGCTGCATCAGTGCCAGCCATCCCCTTGGCTGGTCAGCAGCTGCTACTGTAGCCTGCATTTCATCCAGGAACTGCATGCACGCAGTTTCTGACAATCGACTGTAAAAGCAATAATGTTACAGCATCCAATTGCATCCTTCTCTTACTTTGATTCTTCCAGTGAATATTCTGTAAATTATTCTCTGATGCTTAAGCCCCTTCCTACCTTACTGCTTCCAGTTATGCAAATTACAAACGTATTCCCACAGCATGAGTGCAGCAAAAACAGCATTTGTAGACCAAACTGCTCTTTCTTACCTCATGATTTGTCTTCTGTCTTTCTTTTCCTTTCTCTGCCTGTCTGCAGGTAGCTTTGAAGCCCGAGAGCTGTTCCCTGCAGTTGTGAGTTGCCTTTTATGTGCTCTAGCATGCACATGATTGTTGTGTATGATACTGGGAATCAGAAAGTGAAAGCAAGCTTTCTGAGACTGGGAGGAGCTGCAAGGCAACTGGCTGGGAAATGGAAACTTATGAGTCACTCTGCTTTTTTCATTTTGGCTTTATGCCACACATTGACTTGTGCTGCGGAGCCCGTGGTAACAGCTACTAGCAGCTCCATATCTGAATTTAACCCCAAATTGCTAGCACTGAGAGCTACCCGGCCAGTGCAGCCCATGGCTGAGTGGCTGCTCTGTCTTGGGTGGCAGCTGGGTATTTGCTGGTGCCTGAGACTAGTAAGGTATGGATTGTCTCAAAGTGAGAGGAAAAACTTCATGGACAGTTTTACATTCAAAAGCATTTCTTTAGAGCTGTTTAACAATTTGAATGGGAGGGTCTAAGAGTGTTTTCTGTCAGGGGGCTTGGCCTGGAAACACGTTTCCAGCTTGATACAGGAGACTGGGAGATGATACCATTGTATCCTGTGAAGGTCCCCAAAGCCAGAAATTTTCATTCCAGAAGAGCAGGCTCGACCACTCGAGACTCAGTAAGTCAGGGTTACAGTATGTAACTGTACATACTGTACAGTATGTACGTTTGTCATTTGTCCACAGCTTATAACAACGTATGGGCAGCCCGCCACTACCAAAGATCAGCTCCACCAAGACATGGCTGGACTGAGGAGTGGTGAACTGCTTTGCTTTGTTGTGTTTGTGTATCTGTACATCTGCTTGTCTCTCTCTTTTCCTGTTTTCTATCATTCATCTTCTACTCTTTCACTCTTTGTTGTAACTGTTGCCTAATATTGTCTTACCTGTAGTGCCTATTAATCGTTATTAGCAATTTAACCAATTTTACATCCAAGTAGAGTATTAGTTGCTATTAGAAAGATCTCAGTAAATTGATTAGTATCATTCCGCTGAGTCTTGGATGACTCCATTGCAGTAGCGACCTCTGCTGATTAGAGGAGGTGTGGCTGAGGATACAGATAAAGATTCACCTCTCTTGAAACCCACTGAATGGGACAAGAGAGCTGGGCAGATGCTGGATGCTGCCAGGGCTTCTTAAAGAGCAGCGAGTTACCGTGGATTGGGAAAGCTATTGCTGAAATTACATTTGCTTCTGTTCCAGGAGCTTTGAAATGGAGAAATCATCATTCTTTTGAAATTGCTTATACTTAAGAGAGAATACTTCATCAAATCAGTTTTGGAGAGGAAGGGAGACATCTAGTAAATTGTACCTTGAAAAATGGTGTTACAACATTGTTGGAAAAGTAAAACACCTTCTGTTAAAAAATGACTTTGTTCTGAGAAAAAATATATATTCCTGCCAGCTTGGATACTTTATTTTGTGAAAAAAACAAAGATGTCTTTGCTGTTATATGGTGAATACTTTATATTATGACAATTGCATGTATGGGAGCATTGCCCAAATATCTGTTGAACTCCAGTAGCTTGAGGCCACGTCCATGCCATGGGGAGCCTGTTCCATGCTCACTGCCTTCTGGAGAAGAGTCTTTTCCCAACACGTACCTGCCTCTCCCCTGACACAGCTCCATGCCATTCCTTCAGACCCTGTTGCTGTCACCGGAAAGCAGAGCTCAGTGCTGCCCCTCTGCTCCTCTCATAGGCCGAAGGCTCCCCTCAGCCTCCTCTGCTCTGCGGTCAACAAACCAAGAGACTTTGGATACTCCTTATTCACTTTACCCTCTGGATCCTTTACCATTTCTATAGCCTTGAGCATTCTCTACTAGTTTTATGTCTTGTCTTCTATGATCTGTCCACTAAAATGGACCCCACAAGTGGCTAGCCACCAGCTTGATATAACCCCAATTACTATGACCTTTTGAACTCAATCTGTCATCCAATTCTTCACCCATCACTTTATGTTTTTGTCTAGCTGTGTGCTGGATGATTTGACCAGAAGTAGAGAAACAGTATTGGAAGCTTTGCTGAGATTCTTAAAATACTATATAACTGGCTTCCCTTGGTCAAGTACGTGGCTAACCTTGTTGTAAAAAGAGATTAAGTTTGTTAAACAGGACTTTCCCCTCATGAGCCTGTGTTTGCCATGACCCACAACAGTGTTGTCTTTTGGGTGTTTTTCAGTAAGTCCAAGAATAACTAACTCCTTAATTTTATGAAACATTGAAGTGAGACTGACAGGCCTGTACTTACAAGGGTCTTATTTGTTGAAAATAAGGACAACATTTCCTAGTTTCCATTCAGCTGGAACCAATCCATGTTCCCAAGACTGTTGAAAAATAATGGAGAGAGTTCTCATGATGATATCAGCCAGCTTTTTGAGTTCCATGGGATGAATCCCATCAGGCCCCATAGATGTATGTGCATGCATCTGAAGCAGCAAGTCCAGTACAGGTTTGGGTTTGGCTGGGAGTTTATCATTCATACAATCATGGTCCTCCAGCTCAGGGCCCTGGCGGTCCCAGGGCCCATCAGCATCCAAGACAGAGGCACAGAAGGTATTAAATGTCTCTGCTTTGCCTGCAACCCTATTTCTGAGGTGTCTGTCTTTATCAAGCGATGAAACAATTTACCTCTGGTCCTGTTTGCTGTGAATGTATCTGAAGAAGCCCTTCTGTTGTTCCCCTACAGCTTTAATTCTAACTGAGCTTTGACAACAATCATTTTCTCCCCGCTGTGGCAAACAGAATCTCTGTAATCTTCCCGTTTTGCCTAAACTCATGTCCAGTGGCCATGCACTTTCTTTTTCTCCCTAAGCTCTAGAAGAAGAGCCCTGGGCCTTCTGCCCTGCCTGCTTGACTTCTGACATTTTAGAATTGACCAAGTTTTCTCCATTAGTGCCTTGGCCAGCAGCATTCCTCCTCATCCACCAGACACAGGGTGAGCACTGTAAAGCTATGCTTGCACAAACATTCCCCTGAGTGGTAACAGTCCAGTGCAATCCTCCAGAGCACACAGAAGATAGAGCACAAGACATTGATTTCTTGCATCACTGTGCCTCACTATGATAAAGACGGAGCCTGACTCAGCAAAATTTCAAGCTCGCCTTTTTCTTACTGTTTTTCCTTCTTTGTGCAGGAAAAGAGGGGCAGGAAAGAGGCAAAGGGCTCAGGTGGCAGGGCATGGAGGGGAGCAGGGATGTGCAAGTTGGGCCTCAGGAACCTTCATGAGCTGTGCCCTGAGCACTTCCTTGCCACCTTCAGGAGGATCTGGAGGGAAACAGTGCTGATGCAAGAAACCTCAGGACTGCAGATGGTAGTGGGATCCCCTAATGTGCCATTTTTTCCACCACAGCAAGATTAACACTGTAGGTAATCACTGGTTCCTGGCTTCAACTTTATTGTTGCTTCCAGCAGCTTTGAGTACTGATGTGCTCCTCATCCTTCTGTGTACCTCCTCCTCCCTCCATTTTCCCTAGGTAGGGCCACCTTTGTAAGAGGAAAAGCTGGCAGCTAGAAAACTAGGACAAATCTCTCTACATTTGGTCAGCAGCCATTGGTTAACCACAGGCATGACTGAGCACACTGTTAGGTTCCTGATCACTTTGGCTTGTATTATGAAAGAGCCTTTGAGTGAGAGCTGAGAGGTGCACTCTCTCTGGAGCATATGTGCTGGCTACCTGGGCACTGGCAGTTCAATCATCTTGTTGAAGTATGAGTGACTGACACTGTTACACCTTATGATGTTTGTTGTAGACCAAAACATGTACCTTAACAGCAGTGTTTTGAAAGTGCAGGGTTTGTGTTTCCCAAGAGCCACCATCTGTTATACCAAGCTACAGTGCTGTAGAACTAAGCTGGCATGTCATAATTGTCCAACCGTTAGTTGGACCTCTGAAGGCAATCCCTTCCTCTACCTCTTCTCCTTTCAGCCCTTTCTTCCCTTCCAGCATGCTCTGTGTTCACCCACCCCTTTTTCCCCCTGCACCTTGCACTCAGGTTTCCCAGAGCTTTAGCTGTGCTCTGCGCTCCATTTCTGGTTCAGTACTTTGTGTTTGTTTTCTGTTCCCCCAGCTCTCACATGATTGTGAGAGAAAAAGGAAGTGAAAGCAAGCTTTCTCTCTGAATCTGCAAGGAGCTGCAAAGGCTGCCAGATGGAGAACAGAAACTCATGAATCACTCTGCACTGTTTTATTTTGGCTTTGTGCCGTGCACTAAACTGTGTTGCGGAGCCCATGGCAACAGCTGCTAACAGCTCAAAGCATTGACTTTGCTCAAATGCAAAGGCATCTATGATAAGGAGAGTATTTCAGGTTAGTATAGCTTGACCTGGTTATCATACATAGGCGGGGTCTCGGGGTCATTCCCCCTCCTGCCTTTGCTGATGAATCTATGCATGGTTTTACCCCATGCTTTAGGCTTCTGTTTTACCAGTGTTGTGTTATACACATACCATCCACGTAACACCATCCTTTGCTTGCCCTCTTCTATGCTACATCCTCTGCCTCTGCTTCCTGAGGGCTCTGCTATCCAACCAGCCCTTTGCTGCTCCATGCTGTCATTATATTAGTTGTCCCCAATGACTTGCGCTACCTGGAACAACTGCTTGCTGCTGCTCTCCCTGACAAATTACAGTTTTACACCACAAAGATAAACAAATGTTGAGCAAATCAGATACAGACACCTGGTGTGTTGAGGCAATTGCTGTCACAGTGGTACGAAGCCAAGCAAGATTTGAGCAGGTGGAGATGAGCTCCAGCAGAGCAGGCATGACACGCCCCAGCCCTGAGGCCATGCAAACACAGTGCAAAGCTGCTTTAGTGAGAGCAGTGCTGTGTTACAGGGCTGCACAGCCAGCAAGAGATGGGGCTCAGTATTGGTGCTGGAGTCCTGTGGATGTTAACAATCCATTTGTAATTAGGCTAAAAAAAATAAAAACAAAAATGCAGGCCTGCCTAGACTAAATGGTAACAAAGTGATGAAATAAATAGTAATTGACATATGTAGATAGTGTTACACAGTAAATTCATACATAACCGAAAGCTGCAGAAGAAAGAAAGAGGTCTGAAAACGTTAGCAAACCTATAAAGATGATCCAAAGCAAATTCTGCAGAGAGGAAGAAGAAGCCACCACCTTCAGCAGTGTATTTCACCCAAGAAAGGACTCCAGCAGCTGATGAGGTACAGTGTTATCATCTCCAGCAGCCCAAAGCTGCTAATCTTAAGGCTCAGAGGAGCAACCTTAGGAGAAGGGGCAGCATGTGTTAGAGTTTAAATTAATATTACTGTTGTAATGACTTTTTCCTATATATGTGTACTTTAACTGTGCTGTTATTCTTTCTCTTTTGGTAATAATTAGGTACACACTATCAATGATTCTTGCATTAGGCTAAGATTTTCATAATACAGACACTAAGTTCTTGTCTTGTCCATATAAGGTGTTCTTTCTCATTGCCCATAAACAAGATCTTTTAAGTAACAGCATAGAACTTATCTCCATTCTTGAATTTGTTCAAGTTTAGAATATGAACCTCTATTAAGGAATATTTTTAATACACTGTCTGCAGTCCTTTCATAATCAGTGTTTGTGGAATTTGAGTGCTGTTTTGTGAGAATAAAGTTATAAACCTGCTCCCAAGAGTGCCTCATGAGATGTCTTGTGGTGTCTGGTACACATCAGCTGACTTCATGCTCATGGCTTGCCTGGGATGTGGTTGTGCCTGACCAGCTGCAGGGAGCATGAGGGAGCATGGGGCACCCAGCAGCCGGCAGGAATGGCAGCTCTTGAGTGGGCCTGATGGGATGGCGGTGCAGCCACAGCCGAGACCCAGTAGGTGGTGGAGCTGCACTGAAGTTTGTCTGTTCGCTGGCAGCCTGCCCCAGGTGCAGGTTTTGTCCAAGGACCGGGTTGTGCTGAAGGTCTGGTGGAAAGCTGGCAGCTTTTTATTGGAATAAAAACAAGCAGTGCTTGTCTTCGCACAGCAGTGGCTCTCCATAAGCAGGAGCCTTGGTACGCTTGTCCTGGAGATGCATCCTCCTGCAGCAGCTGTCAGTCATGGTATCTTTGGCATTAAGCAGGGAAGTGGGAAAGAGCCTGAGCGTGGAGTCTTATCTGGAGTTTGAGGAGGTGCAAATAAGATGGTGATAAAACAGAAGAATACATAGATAAACCAAGTTAGAGAGGAGGACTGAGATCTAATTAGCAATTATATAACCTCCTTGTTAATTTGGGAAGCTATCCTTGCTGAAGCATTCTTGTTTGATTTTAAGTGTACTTTTAGAAAATCCAGTCCACGTGTCAGTAGTGGCAACTAAACACAATATGGCTGTTAATAGCAAATGCAAGAGATTCATGGAAAGCACAGGAAGAAATAGACAGAAACAACTGCCTTTGTATTCAACACAAAAGCTCTACTTACTTGAGTGTTCTGTACGTATAGAAGAAAAGGGAATGACTTCAAAAATATCTATGCATTTTAGAGAGAAAAGTCATGCCTGTACAGTTCCTTGGAGCTGATACCTGCTGACAAGGGATTCTCTCCCAGTGACATTAGCTCAGCCAAATAATGGTCTGAAATGCTGTTTTCTTTATTAAAACAATGTAAAGAAACTATGCCATTGCAAATAATGGGATCATTTAAGTATCTAGTTTCCATTACACCTAGGTGGCATCTAATTACTATGCTTGAGAACAGCATTGTTGGCATTTTGTAATTTGTGTCTTCCTCTGAGGAGAAAAGTACCCTGTGATTACTCTTCTCGAAAACCCACATACATAGCTGAGCATTACTTTTGTTACCCAACTTCTGAAAATAAAGTGTGATCCTGTGAAATTCAATCCAAGAATAGAAAGGGTGTCACTTTCACTGAGTGTCCAGGACACGTCTGCGTGTCAAAACTAGTGGATGCAATGGTGCTGAAGTACCCAAGATAGCTCTTTTCTTCTGACATCTTTCCCCAAAGGCAGCTCGTGTGTGGTCTTACCACATTCATTGCTGAGAAAGATGAAATAAAGGCTTATAGACTTTTTAAAAGAGCTCTTCAGACTCCACATTAGTACTATTTTCTGGTAGGCTGCTTCTGAATGTGTATTTTATCCCTTACTATTCACAGCAAGCATCATCTGATGTTTTGGCATTTAAACTAACTGAATCCCAAAACATTGGTGTAAGGTGGGAAAGTCACACACAAGGAGGATACCTACAGGTGCAGTGGAGGTAAAGTTGATGAGTAAGTGATCAGACAACGCAGTGAACTTCCAGTTCCAAAGGTGCCCCTCTTGGGGGAGACAGAGAAACTGAAACACACCATGTTGTACAGGAGGTAACGATTAAACGATTACCTCAGCCTTAAATCTCATGTATGTGCTTCACTGCAGTCCATGCTGTACTGCAGCTCACAATGATACCTCCAAGCCTGAGCTTTAACCTCATTAACTGAAAATGAGATGTTCGTCAATTTGCTGGGTAGAAGAATTTCATCCCTTCTCATGGAAAGTTGTAGGTCTACTGCTCTCAAAGCGTGGTTCTGGCAGTGAGTTTACTCTGGGTTTGGTTTGTCCTGTGCCAGCCCACATCACAGCTGTGTGCTGTGTGGGGACACGGCCCCCTGTGTGGTACTTCTGAAAGCAAAAACTTCAATGGCAATCTTACCGCTCTCTAAATAAACATTAACACTTGTTTTCTTGACACGACTGCTCTACTACTGTGTGTTTTATTTCAGGTTTCAGTACTATCCCAAGGATATTACTATGCGCAAATGATGTGAATGTTTGTACTTCAGGGCTGTATGCAGTCCAAGTATTGCAAGCATGGCCACACGCCGCCTGACCACAGGTGCTGCTCTGGGACATGACAGATGTTACATGTGCTGCCAGCTCATTGCCTCAGAGCACGAGGACGGACCAGGCTTGCAGCAAGCTGCTGGAACTGTGCACCTGCATGTAATTCAAGCCTGCTTGTATTAGATTTGATATATTTAGATTGTGCTCAACGACGATGGATAGATGCTCTTTGTGCGAGGATAACGGTGCTGGCTGCAACGCTATGAAACCCTCAGGAACGGCCACGGAGTGCCCGTGAGTGGGGATGGGACTGCGGCCGGGCTGAGGGGTCATCGGAGCAGGAATCTGCACATTCACGGGGCTGTGCGGGGGGCATTCGTGTAATTTCAGTCTAAAGAGTTGCTAAAAAGCGAGTTCGGGGATGGGGGGGTGCGAAACTCCCACGCAGCTGCTGAGAAGCGCTGAATCACGCCGCCCAAGGCCGTGCAGCCGGGGAGGGGCGGCGGGTAACGAGCACGCAGAGCCGCGGCGCGGCTCCTCAGCGGAGCGCCGCGGAGCAGCGCGGCCACCGCCCCCAGGCGGGCCCCCGCCCCTCGGGCCGCGATAGGCCGCGTCGCGTGGCCTGAGTGCCGCCGCCGGCCCCGCGCCCTCCTCCCGTCGCGGGTCGGTGTGCGGACGGCTCCGTGTCCGGGGGAGGCGGGAGGGCTGCGGGACACGCCCGACCCGGCTGCGCGCCTTCAGCCGCTCGGGGCTGCGCAGCCCCGTCCTCGTCCTGTCAGCGGGCGCCCGCCTCCGCCCTGTCACGCGGTCCCGTGCCGGCCGCGGGGCTCGGCGGAGGAGGAACATAAGCCCGCGGCGGGGACGGTTTCTTACACAGCCGTCTCGGCACTGCTTCGTCGAGCCCTGCGAGCCGCCGGGCCCACTGGGCCTCCCCCAGCCCGGCAGGATGCGGGGCCTGCTGCCTGTCGCCGTGTTGCTGTACAGTGTTGTCGTTCCGGGCGCGTTCGCCGTCGGGAGAAGGAACGTGGACCCCGAGACGAACATGAACATCGTGAGTTATGGCGCGGGGCAGAGGAATGCTGTTGGGGCGGGTTGTAGCGAGGGGGAGAGCCGGGCCGGCATCGGTGCTGTGGCTGCAGCCTCTGAACGGCAGCGTGAGCTCGGACGTGTGTTGTGCCGTGTGGTTCTGGGAAGAGTGGCCCCGGCTGCTGCCGGTCCCGGTGCCCCGCACCTCTCCTTCGTGTCCTGCTTGGTCCCCTGATGCCTGCAATCGATCTTTCTCCTGTGACTTCTCAGCCAGCTGTGTGGGTTTTGCCACTTTTCTGCTTATTGCTAGAAAAGAACATGCTTATAGAATGTACGTGCTGTTGGTGCCGTCCTCCTGTGGCTGCAGCGACAGCCTTCCTGTTCTGTCCTTCCCTTCCAAAGAGAGGTGAACTCTTTGTAGAATGCCCCGGGTTGGAAGTATCCCGCGAGGAGTGCGCTGCTCCTGGCTCCACACAGCACCTCCCAAAATCAAACCCGGTGTCCAAGCGCTGCATGAACTCCAGGCTCGGTGTTGTGACATTGCCCTGCAGCACCTGTGCCAGTGCCCACGCAGGCTTTTTCCTTCCTTCTCATCCCCCGCATGCCGCTGTGGTACCAGGTGTTGCTGTGCTCATTTGTTTTTGGAAGATACTACTTTTCTTGAGAGAAAGTCCTAGAATCAGAGAATGACCAAGGTTGAAATGTCATTTTTTGCATGCCATTTCTGTCCCAGAGCTTTGCCCTGTTACCAGAATCCCCTTTTCAAAGCTGCAGTCTTCTTTTGCACTATAACAAAGATGTGACGGTGGATGGGGACAGGCAGGCAAGTCCTCCGAAGTCCCTGGGTTAATGCTTGTACTCTGACAGGTTCCTGCCTGGCGTAGGTCTCAGAAGAAACCTGTCTGTGGAGGGGTGGCTATGGCACACTCCTACCACGTCCTGTAATTTTACCTTACTGTTGGGAAGGAGCCTGGAGTACTCTGAGTGTGTTAATGAATGAAGCAGGCTGGCAGTCTGACTCCAAGCTGGTTTCTCCTCTTTCTTCAGAGTCAGATTATTATGTTCAGGGGCTACCCCAGTGAGGAGTATGAAGTGACAACAGAAGATGGGTACATTCTTTCTGTTAACAGAATTCCTTATGGAAGAAAAGATCTGGGGCGGAGCAAAGGTAAGATTTATTTCTGCTTGGAAAAAATGGTAAGGCATGGAAAAGTTCTACACTTAAAAAAAATATATATATATAAATAAAAAAAAAAAAGGTTTGACGGAACTTCTGCTCCTACAGTCATTCAGAAGAAGATTACGGACTGTAACCTGTGGAGTTACAGTCTGTGACTGGTGAATGTCATGGCCAGAATGGCTTAGGTGCGTGTAGAGTGACTTCAGTGAGTTAAAAACCTGCCTTTTTCTGGCATTTCCGTTTCGTGACATTAATGCAATCCCTTTGTCGTTTGATTCTTGAAGGGGCCCGAATCTTCTGGTAGGGAGAAAATAGGGCAAGACATTTTTAAAAATTGATTTAGTGTCTTGAAAAGAGTTTGACTGTACCATTGTAGCATTGGTTCAAACCACATTGGAAAAAAAAAAAAAACCTTATAAAAAAGAATTTTGTTCAAAGTGCCTGAACGTTTTTGGAAGTAGGCACAATTTGTATACCTCTTCTTGTGAAATACAGCTGAACTATAAGAGTTCCCATTGGTAACTTCACTAAATAATTACTTCCTGATTTCTAGGGCACAGGGGGAGGAATCATTTTGTTTATTGTAACCTCTGAAGCTGCCTTTGCAGCAAGTTATAAGCTAGAACAAGTCCTGCGGTTGTGGTGTCATTTTGTATACACAGCTGCTTAAATTGGTAGGTATTATAATGAGAGAAAATCACTTCAAAGCATATTGAGTAGAATGCATTTAAAATATGCTGCAAATCAGCATATGTAGCAGGTTATTGGCAGCAGTGAGCTCAGACCAGCTTGTTCTATGGATGTGATTTGATGGGGAACGGGGAAGGCGATCGGCATAAACCGCCAGACCATTCTTTCACAGTAATCCTTAACATAAGATTCGTAAGATTGTTTAAAGCCACAGAAGGGGTGCAGGGGGTGCTCAGGTGATAGAAATGGAGTGTAAGCTGAGACTTGTGGGAGCAATATGGGCGAAGGCTTTTGCAGCGACCGAATGATGGAATGCTCTAAAAATGAGAGAAATGTGTGTGTAGGAAGAGAGATGGATGGCCTTTGGATTGTTGTCTTGCACTGCATGCAGAAATTAGTGTGTCTGAATAGCAGTCACTGAATTTGGTGCCAGTTATTCCACCACCCCTTAGAAAAGGTTGTACTGACAACTGCGTGTGTACAAAAGCAGCTAGTTTGCGTATAGACTGCATTTATCCTAAAGACTACCTCAGAACCTTTGAGACTGAGAAAACATGCAATGAGAGGTTGAAAAAAACAAAACAAAAACGTGGCATTTATGTAATGAATGAATGACTGTCCTTTGGCTGTGGGTGCAAACAAGACTATGGGAAATGCCTCTCCTCTTCTAAAGGCCAAGCAGCAATCTCACCTGCTGGTTCCACAGGAGTTGGGGTTTTTGCACCACAAGGTTGGTGCGTAAAGATCAGTGCATGGATGAGGCCAGTCAAACCTGGCAGGTGCCTTTGTACTTAAGTTTCAGAGAAACCCCAGGAAAAAGCTGGCTGGAACATGTTGATTTTGTTAATTCTTTCATCTATGACATAAGCAAACAGAAGTTTCCTGACTTGTGGGAATTCTCCACATTCCCCTTGCCACACCCTCGACCCCAAGTTCATGTTTTGCAAAGTGCTTTAATTTTAAAAACAAGGATTACTGAGCACATTTGGGGAAGTATGATCTCTTAGAAGAATGAAGATCTCAAAGTTCATGTTGATCTTCAGTTTTTATAGGCTTGGTATCTTTTCCCAGAAAGATACCAATGATGTGTTACTGCTGACTTAGCGTATATGTGCCATAATTCTTTTGCAATACCTGCTTAATGTGAATAGGATCCCTTGGAGTTATGGATCACATGATGTTTTGAACAAAACCTACAGTTCCTCAGCTGAAAAAAAAGAAAAAAGGGAGAAACAAGTGGAGAGCATAAAAACCAAAGTGAATGATTTTCATTTTTGGTAGTAACTAAAAATCTTAAATAACTGCATTGCACAGGTGAGAATGGCATTGAAATAAGTTCCGCTTCTTTCTTTTGGACAGATTTATATTTTCAGTAACTTTATTTAGGCCACGTATAGATTTACTGAAGTTTTAACTGTTTAACTGAAAGGAGTTGTTGATGTGACGCTAAAAGAATGTAAGAGGGATTATATTTCTAAGTGCATCTTCCAGTTAGAATTGGGATTGTGTGTGATCAGAACAAAATGTTATGTATAGGAAAAGGTATTTTTAAGTTTCCACCCTCCTTATTCCCCTTTTTGGGTTTTTAGGACCAAGGGTGATTAGAAATTACTATTGTCCAAGTCAGCTTGTCTTGTGATTGCACAAGTCATGTGCTTCAGGAAGTGAAAACGGAACTGGCAGAAGTTCAGAAGCTGGTGGTTAATGGGAGGACAGGATTAAAGCATTGAAGGATTAGAACAGCTTCCCCCTTTCCGTGTTAATGTAATTAAAAAAAAAAAGTTTATCTGAGTTTAGTGAGAGGAAAGAAAATACGAAGCTACAATTGATCATTACTGAAAACAAAATTAGCATGCACACAGAAAGAGATGAACTATTACTACAATATAGAAAACATTGATGTGGAATTGTACTGTCCTGAGTGCTTGTTTGGCATTGCTGGAGATCTGCTTTTTTTGCATGGGCACCATATCACAACATTTTTATTTTTTAAATGAAATGGGGAAAAACAGGCACCAGAAAGCTCCCTCTTCCCAGACATAAAGGCTGCCGAGGGGGAGAAATGCTGCTGATGTGGATTTATGAAACTCACAGTAAACCTTTATGGACGCAGCCTGGTTGTGACTGTTTTTGCTGAAAGATCTAAGTCCACTTTATTAATGGAGAAAGTACTGTGTGAACTTGGTATTGTAGTAGAACGATGTATCATTGGAGGAAGTAAATTCCTGAGTAATTTCTGGCATTGAGATAAAATTACCGTGTCTCAGATTTCAGTTATTAAAGCAAAAATAAAGGAGTCATTTCCGGTTTTGGGGTAGGAATGTCAGGAGAGAAGTTTCCTAAATTTCAAGTGGATGTTCTCTGTGGTGCTTTAGCTACTTACATTAACAGAAGAAAGGCCTTTGAAACTTAAACTTCCTTATCATCTACCCGCATTGTTCTTTGGGTTCTGCCAAGAGCTTTGGTAACAGAAGGGTACTGGATGGGGCTAATATTGGTACTGCTTATCTTCATAGATGAAATATTCAGAGTATGAAACTGAAGCAGACTTTCAGTCACTCACCTGAATTTTCCTTAGCTTCCTATTAACATGGAATTGAAAGTCTATGATAAATGCTTTGTTTTTCAGGTCCAAGGCCTGCTGTGTTTCTGCAGCATGGTTTGCTTGCTGATGGCAGCAACTGGATCACAAACTTGGATTACAACAGCCTTGGCTTTATGCTGGCAGATGCTGGCTATGATGTATGGCTGGGAAACAGCAGAGGGAACACCTGGTCCAGGAAACATATACACTTCACAGTGAAGCAAGAAGAGTTCTGGATTTTCAGGTATCCTCATCTTTGTAGACAAGCTACACGTGCTGTTGGTGAGCAGGCTTCTGTCTTTTCCTGTCACCCCATTTCAGTCGTGGTGTGAACGTACAAGATGCTTTCTTTCTGTTTGTGCCCTGTCACATATGTAGAGGTAATAAAGGGAAGCTTTATGGTCAGCATTGTGTCCTTAGACAGCTTTCATAGGTGGTCAGTAGGACAGTAATTACCTTCAGCAATACTTGGTACGATGACAGCACCAGAGTATACAGTTTCATCCAAAGAAAGCTTTTCCTTATGTCCAGACAGCTGGTCTTCAGTACAGTAAAGCTCTATGCAACTATTGCACTCTGATAGTTTTATCTTTGCTTTGTAGCTTTGATGAAATGGCTAAATATGACATTCCAGCTTCTGTGGACTTCATTTTGAAGAAAACTGGCCAGGAACAAGTATTTTATGTTGGCCATTCACAGGGCACCACCATGGGTATGTGAGAAGATGCATTCAGTAGAAAATGCTGTGTTTGAAATGATGAGAAGTTCTATGTGTATGGTTTAATGATGTTAAAAAAAGAAAAAAAGACTTTTAGAATCTGTAGCTTCTGTTTTTTGACTGCTTTCTGAGATATTCATGGTTAAGAAGAAAATGATTGATGTTTCCATTCTTACTTAAAGTGGGAAGCTGTTGAAATGAGAAATTGAAGTCACAGATTCAGTGCAGTTCCTACTGGAATAGGTATTTTGACAAGCTACACATAACGTGGAATCATTAGATATACGTAGAATAAATCTGCCATTTCCAGAATATTTACTGTATGGAAGGCCTGCATCAAGTGCTTTTAGACCTGCAAATAAAAAGAACAACATTGGGTTACTCAGCACAAACTTTTTATTTTCAGAAGATAAGAAATCCTTGTGTTCTTGCAGAAAACAGTCACACTGTTGATCTAAAAGCTTTCGCATGCATCTTAGATTTTTGTAAAATCACCTCCACGTAAAATTCTTGTCTGTTGTGATTCAGTGATGATGCTTGTTAATTATTCTCTTATTATTTGCAGCTTTCATTGCTTTTTCAACTTTGCCAAAGCTGGCCAAGAAGATAAAAATGTTCTTTGCCTTGGCACCAGTAGCTACAGTCAAATTTGCCACCAGCCCTCTGACAAAGCTGGGAGCATTTCCTGATCTGCTTATCAAGGTTTGTTTTTGCATGTTCATATTTTAGGCCAAAGGAAGAGTGTCTCTGGCTAAAAACAGTATAACAAAGAGTGTTAATAGCTGTGGATTGGAGATTAGCGTGTTCCACGGGAACACTGGGCCAGTTTTTCCACAGTAATGCTGTGCAAGTCAGCAGTGACTTCTCTGGTTTTACTGCTGTCTAACAAGACAATATGTATCAGTGTTAAGATGCACCTTACAAAAGCAACATCATAGATGGAATAAAATAATGGTTGTTTTCGGTTACGTATTTCTGGAATTTAGGCTAAAGGAATAACAGTTCTGCTGCTTTAGAAGAGTCATGCGATAGCTTTATATAGTATACTTCTTGAATTGGCATGAACTTTAACAGATTTATTTCACAATAACTATTAAGTACAGGAGGAAGATCCATCAGAGGGTGATGATGCACAGCAGCTTTATTTAGATGTTGAGTCATCTTCTGGAGATTACCTTTCACCATTAACAGCAAAGGGAATGTAGGCAGACTGGCAGGCTGCAGTCAGTGCCTGGAGTCAAACATTGTGAACACCCTCCCGTGTGTCATTTTTAATGATCCCATTTCTTTATACCACCTGTGGCGATTCCCATGCAGACCTGTTTGTCCTCGGAGATAAATCCTTGTTCTGGTTTAGTGCATGTTTGTATGCATAATTTGTTCACTAACAATTGTGATGAACTTTGTGTGAGGAGGAGTAGCTGATCAGTGCCCTGTGCCGATGCTCGTGTTGCGCATGACTCTCACAGTGTCTTGCAAAAAAAAAACCAAACACAAAACAACTGGATTGCACAAATGCATGAGAGCCACAAACCTGTAGGTCAGTCGCTTTCTTAAAAACGCTGTATCACTTTCTAAGGAAGTCCTGAGTGGGCCAATTTAAAATTTTGGATGTTTTAAAAATACTAACAAGAGGAAGCAGCCACAACAACTCGTGCAACTTATTTTTCTTGCAAATTCCTCTCTTTAAGCCATGTAAGTACAAGACCATTTCGCATTAGCAGGTGCAGCTTCGCCTTAAATGATTCTGATGACAAGAAACTCTATAGTACTCCCGTAAAATATGGACTTTAAAAATGAATTGAATTTGAAATTAGATTTGCAATTGCATCATTGTCCCAGATCCCATGTACGTTTTGTGGGTGGTAATTCACTGCATTGTGTAGCAAAAGCACTAACCCTGACCTTCCCATAGGACTGTAAACAAGGTTGATAAGGAGGTAGGTTTGTTTGTTTGTTTTTAACATGACTTACCTGTGCAAATGGAAATAATTACCCTAAGGATTTTTTTAGTATTAAAACTGAAACCAGGTGATTCAGTTCAGTTACATCTCTGTGTTATGTTTGTTATTTTGTAGAACTTGTTTGGAAAGAAGCAATTTCTTCCTCAGAATTTTTGGCTGAAGTGGCTTGCTACCCATGTTTGCACCCACAGAATACTTGATGACCTTTGTGGCAATTTATTCTTTCTTCTGTGTGGCTTTAATGAGAGAAACTTGAATATGGTATGTTTTGATGTCTTTTAGTAGTGAAGTTTTGCAAACTCTTAACACACTATTGACTTTAGTAGTGTACCAATTGTTCCTTACCTGTAATTAGGAAATAATGCCTTTGTTATGCAGAGTGTAAGTGAATGTATTTCCTTTGTATAGATGTAATTGTCCAGTTGGAATGGATAGAATTAATCTTTTTAAAAAGGTACTGAGAAGCTAAAATAAATTACAATAGATCTTTTGGAGCAGAAGGTAAAAGAAATGAATGTGATGGTCTGGGAATGTCATTCATCTTTGAAAGGAGAGAGGAATAAAGATACCGTTTTCTACCACTTTCAGTGAAACTACTGAAATTTTCTGGTCTCTTGGTGGACGTGTACAGTTGTTTTCTCTGGGGCCAATGTCTATCCCTGCTGATGACTTCATCTCTGGTCCTAGTTGCATGGGGTTTGTCCATATAACTTTTTGTTACCTAAAAGCTTGTTCATAGAATGGCTTGGGTTGGAAGGGACCTCAAAGAGCATCTAGTTCCAGTCCCCCTGCTGCAGGTGGGGTTGCCAACCAGTAAATCAGGCCAGTCGCTAGATCAGGCTGCCCACGGCCTCATCCAACCTGGTCTTGAACACCTCCAGGGAGGGGGCACCCACCACATCTCTGGGCAGCCCATGCCACCACTCACCATGTGTGAAAATGCACTTTGTATGTCAACACAAGGGTGCAGTTTTTTGATATTTCCTTGCCCAAGGCAAACAGAGTTAATGGTGAGAAATATATATATTTTTAATTTCAGGATACTTAGTTTCCCCTGGATATAGCGTTCTTTTAAAGTGCAGGTGTATGGAGGTTTGAGATGTTGTTAATTGACAGCTACTCATTTAGATGTAGAGTGACTGATTTATATCTGAAGGTCCATGTAAGTATTTAATGTTTCCAACTCTTACAATTCTAGCACTTTTTAAAAGGTGCTCTAACTATACAATAATTAGGTATGTCATTATTACATTTAAAAATGAGCTATAGGTTACAAAGTTAATCACAATACGTATGAAACTTTTATCTCACCTGTTTGTATGGTGCCTGTTAAGTGATTTTTTTTTTTTTAATTTCTTTTTTTAAAAGAGTAGTTTTAAGAGGAATGGTTAATCTTGTGTTAGTTGTTCCAGAAGCAATAATGGGTAGAACTTCTGTGCTGTGAAACGTAAATTGTGTTAATTATCTTGTTGCAGAGCCGTGTGGATGTGTACTCATCGCATTGCCCTGCGGGGACATCTGTACAAAACATGATCCACTGGAGCCAGGTAGAGTTTTCAGAATCTAGATTGTCCATGACTCTAGCTTGCCTGTGGAATACTCACACCCCTGATATTTAAGTGGAATAAAATTTCTAAGTATGTGTGTAGCATAGCCTTGATGAAATTCTGGAATTGCTAATAATCACAACAGCAGCTGTTCACTGCGGCTGCTTTGATACTGACTTTATGGTGACTAGCCCCCTTGCCTATTTCAGTAAAGGCACGCTGATGTTAAGCAGTTCAGGCCAATAAACAGTACAAGTGGAATGACTTAACTCAGGGAGATGCTGTAACAAGTATTTGCTTGCCTTTCAGCAAGCCTTGTTTTGACTGTAAGTTACATTTTTAACCAGGGAAGAGCAGCAGGGTTTCTGTTTAACTATATTGTTTCATTTTATTCTGTTCTATTAGTATATTTTGAACTTCACCTCAGTGCACAGTTACTTCATGCTTATGATGCTGCTGTGCTACTCAGCAGGCCCAGCTATATGCTGGCAAACAGGAGGAGAGTGTCCTGGAAGCAGTGATCATTGCTGCGTTTGATCTTGTAGTTGGACTTGTTCATCCATTCAAAGTGATCTGTTGCGTTGTACACAGTGGTGTACACGCTTTATTTATTTTTTTATAGAGAGGGGAAATGTTGTTATATCAGAGTAGACTTCATAATAAAGGTTCGCTACTGTATTCATGTAGATTGCTTTGAAGATAATGCCTTCTATTTATTTCTGTGGAAATGACAACAGATGTAAGAGTACAATAACGCTATTTGATAGAGCAAATTCTCAGCTATTCTCCAACATAGTCACCACCATTAGCTATGCATTTTTGCCAGCAGTGAAGGAGAGCCTGCATACTGCATTTGTAAACATCTGTGCCAGTGGAGGTGACTAACTGTTGCCATCACCGCTGAAACGCGCCACCTGCTGCCTCACTGTGTTCACATTCACTGTTTGGTCCCCAGAAACATTTAGCAAACATCGAGGAATGTCAATAGGTGCCGTTTTTTTTTCTGCAAGGAAGGAATTCAGTGATACATCTTTGCTTCAGATGCCATTGTGTCAGACTGCCCCTCTGCTCCCATCTGTCTCTCGGCAACAAACAGTAATAAAATACTGGTTCAACCTCTGCTGCAATACCCACATCTGACTCTGACACTGTGGGTCAAAATAATAAAATAGGAGACATTAGTTTTGGAGCAGTCCTGGAACATTTAGACAACTATGCAGCTGTTTCAGAAGTAAGCATGAAGTTGTCATATCCTGGCTTTGGATACTGAAAACTGTTTTCCTTAGTCTTTTCTATTGTTGTTATGATGGTCTGTGGTCTATTGGTATTGAATCTTTGTGTTTCCAACTCCCAAGACGTGAGGCAAAGCAGCGATCCTTGTCCTTGTTACTACTTGGCATTTCAGTGTCTCATGTGTGATTTGTCTTTGCCAGTAATTCCAGCAGATAGTCTTTTTTTTTTTTTTTTTTTTTTTTTTTTAATTTGAGAACTTTGAGAAAAGTTTTTTGCATTTTCAGTGTGTTTGCAAATGTTTGTTTGTTTCTAGGCTGTGAAATCTGGGGAACTCAAAGCTTATGACTGGGGAAGCAAGGCTGCAAATATGGCTCACTACAACCAGGTAGATACCTTTCATGGCTCTCTTTAAATTTTTTGAGTGTCACAAGAACAAGTCCTTGGGCACTTACTCAAGGTGCTGCATTTATGCTGTGTTTTGAATGGTGTTGCCCAGTAGCCAGAATGGAGACGTGCCTTTTCAAAAATAAAGAAATAAAACACAAGCCCCTGCCAAAAGAAGGAAAAAAAAAAAAAAAAAAAAAAAGCCACAGTCAAGAAACACAGAACCATAGAGCTCTGAAGTAGTCCTAAATCATTATGGAGTCCATGCTTAGATATGAAGTTGTGGTGGCGCAGTCCTTCTTGAAGATCATCCTTCTGTTAAGATTTAATTAAGGTTCTGCCTACGTAATGAAATCCCAGTGCACTTATCACAAGAAGGGACATGCTGTAAACTCACGTGTATTGCTTATGCTCAGTTTCTTAATCTTTACCTGTGTTTGTTTCTAAATTGCTATGTGTAGTACTAAAAATATTTTGCCCCTAGTCATTTTAGTGTCTGGAAAATACTGCAGTATTATACTTCCAGAGGAGCTATCGCTTCTGGTGTTTGATTGGGGTTAGAAATTCTTGAATGAAATGTGCAGTGAGAAGTCTCAGAGAATACTTCAGTATAACCCTGCTGGCTTGCAGGCTCTCCAAGCCACATTTTTACTGCTATGCATAATATAATAAATATTGCGGGGACACTTTGGAGTTACTGTTTTTCTTGACAGTCAGGATTCCATCTGCACCTCTGACTGTCCAAAAGCAAAAGAGAAAGTCAATCTGACACATCTTTACAGTTACTAGTGTATTACGTTGCAGTTTAGCACCACCCTAGAGACATGTTCTTTCTAATGCTTTCGTTTCTGTTGTTTTTTTTTTTTGTCGCTCAGTCTACTCCACCTTTCTACAAAGTAAAAGAGATGACTGTACCAACTGCTGTATGGACTGGTGGGCAGGACTTGCTGGCAGACCCAAAGGATGTTGCCATGCTGCTCACTCAGATCACAAACTTGGTTTACCACAAACACATTCCAGAATGGGAACACTTGGATTTCATCTGGGGCCTTGATGCACCTCACCGCATGTATAATGAAATGATTAACATGATGAGGAAGTATTTCTAAACCAGCATGGTATTTCAGAGTATTAGTTCACCAGAAATTCACCTTTCTGGAGCATTTGCTTTTCTGGCAATAATGCTACATTGCTTATTTATGTTGTGTTTTTAAAATGCCAGCAATGACTACTGAATGGGATTCATATTTGATTTATTTTTTTTTTCCTCAGTATTATTTTTTTCTCTTCTGCAAAAATCTTCATTCTAACCTGCTGATTTTGCACATAATGTCACAAGACCAAAAAAACAAGCAGTGTAACTCTGCACACATATTGTGTGTATAGAGGCAGTGATGTCTGAAAGACAAAATAGTCCACTGAGCACTAGAGATGCTTGAGAATTTAGAAGTGTTTTGTTCTGTGTAAAACACTGCCACTTCTTACTACATTGCCATTTCTAAGTACCTTTCGGAAGTACTCCTTGTATTGCAGTGACCCCATTTGATGCTGGTACTTCAAAAAGCACTTAGTGACTTCCTCATGTGTTATTTTAGCCATTATTCAAAAGCTAGCTACATCAGATGACTTTCAGTATTGTCAAGAAGAATTGTCTTGAAGTCATAGAAGATCACCACTGTCGATTGGAAATCAAGAAAAATGCGCTAATCAAACAGCATCACTGAAGCTTTCCATGTTCCACATAATAGCTATGGATAAGGATTGTTACTTGCCCTTGCTAATTCCTGGAACAGAAGAAGCAGTTAAAAGGAATAAAAGAAAATACCACTTTTATCTTTGTGAATAGGTTGTGACTTACTAGGAGAATGACAGAAAACATTTGTGTTTTATTTGCACTTACCACTAGAAAACTCTTCTTTCCACTGGCTACTACACTTCTGGTCAGGGAAGGGCCAATGCATTAATTCTATATGTTGAGCAACTTAGTTTGCATGGACTCTTCTTCTAAATCATCTGCTGCTTTGAAGGTCTGTTCACTTCTTAGCTGGTTGTATGGTCCTTGCCACCATTGTGTTCAGGAACTATAAAGTATGCTGGGGAAGCCTAGCAGTATTTATGTCAATTTCCATTTGTCTGTTTCTACCTTAAAATGGGGCTAAGCCCCCATTCAGTAGGGGTAGAGAATTCACATTTGCTTTAGGGGTCTGACTTTGGAGCTATAGTTGTCTCTGGTATAGGTGCCTTGCTCTTTCCATTGACTATGCAGGGAACTTTGTATCCTAAATTTCATGCCTAATGGAGATGTGTGAACCGTCTCCAGAGTCAGTTACCTCAGTCCGGATGGTAATTTCTGTGCCACAGTTAGAGTTCATTCCAGATCTCTGTAATCCTAAAAGAATTGCCTTTTGTGTATGGCATAGAAAGTAGTACACTTTAAACTGAGGCAGCCTCCCTTTTTTTTTTTTCTAATTGGAAAAAAAAAAACCACGCAAGATGTGTAAGCCATAAATTAAGGTTTGTTTTGTTTTTTACTCCTAATTCAGTCTCAGGGAGCCCTCAGGGTTTGTTTAAGGAAAAAGTGTTTTGTGGTATTTCAGTTGTGATTCCTAGCAGGACCTTTAAGTTTGCTTCGTATTTGTAGCAGCTACGTTTGCTTCACATTGATGCTCTGGAAGGAAGACTGTGGGAATCCCAGTTGACTAACTCTACAGCTGTGATGGTATGATGGCAAGAGCCATGTGTGTTATGTTTATTAAACTTGAGATATCTCAATAAATGTGAGAGACCTGCTCAGATGATGTGATCTGTTTCACTTCTTGTTGTTTGAATGCATGTGAACCATTGTGCCAGAGAGCTCAAAGAGCCAAGTCCATTCTCACAACTATTCATCCATAAAACTAGTACGATAAAAAAGATAGCCAACTTCCATTTTACTTTTGTCATCAGAGAAGCTTTGCCTAAACATAAAGGGCCGTATCTGAGACTTTTAGATAAAGTACAAACTATAAATAACTGTTCAACTGCTTAGTCATTCTCTAAGCCCGCAGGTTAAGAGTTTCTTTCAAAATACTGACGTGGTAGAAAGCTTCTTGTATCACGTTCTTAAACCTTGGGTAATTAGATTGCTTAACTGAGTGTCTGGTAATCTCATAAATAGCATGTAACCACATTATACAACAGGCAACTCATCTTTTTCTTGGTGAATTTGATGTGAGTGCCCAGCTTCAGTAATAAATAAGGTCATACCTTTCTGTCCATCCTGAATACGGTAGACGTGCAGTCAAGATAGCAGCGTGCATTAAATCCTGTGTTTTGCCACCTTTGTCACTTGTTAAAACTCCTGTGTGCCTGGAAATAAAACCAGAATAATGGAAGCTTTACACAAACCTGTTGTGGATGTTCTCTCGTTTGCTGGAGCAGGGATGTTGGTGGAAACTGGGTGTCCCTGGCCTGGTAGTTACAAGCATTTCATAAGACAAAGTTGGAGAGGCATCGTCAGTGGAAAGAGACATGCAAGGTAACACATTCTGAATGGGATGGAGAAGAGCAAGGCTTTTGATCTAATAAGGAGCAATACTGAATGCTGCATTTTTCAAAGCAGATCTTGCATATTTGATGCCTGTTCTATAGACCATCTTTCTCTTACAGTGATGTTGAACATTGGCTGAAACATAAGCTTTGAATAATACAAAAGTGTACTGACGGAGAACATAGGACATCTTTCACTGACGTTTGGTGTTGTGATCCAACTACAGCAGAAAGCTGGAGACAGCAGTCCCTGTGCAGCGAATGGATCGTCAGACTCACTGACCTGTCTGCATGTGAGCAGCATGCAGTCCTGGGCTGTTGCTCCCTGGTCTGCAGCACAGATGGGCACACTGGGGTTGGAACGTTGGTATGGAAATACTTGGATTAGGAAAACATGTTCATTCTGTTAAGAAAAGCAGGCTGATCCTAGGCTGAAGATTTTCATCCGAACAGGAGAGGAATGTGTGCAGGAGGGGTCTTCAAGTATGCAGCACACCAGGGGGCCTGGTGTTGGAGGGCTGCAGGAAGTGGTGGCTCTTGTCCCTTCTTGAGCCCCATGTCCAGGATTTGTGTCTCAATGTACCAAAACATTAGGAGTCTATAGGTTGAAGAAGACCCGTCTCTTCCACCCAACCTGCCGCATCTGTGACAAAGATCTATGCCTCCCAGCTTCGTGAAGTTGCCGACCCCTGCCGAGAGGTGCTTTTTGCTGTCCCAGGAGCGCTTCCACAGGCGGTAGCCGTTCCAGCCGGCAGCCCCTGTCGGAAGGCTCCGCAGGGTGGCGCCGTTGCTCAGCGCGGCCTCCGCAGCCCTCGCAGCGCCGAGCAGAGCCGGGCGGCTGTCCCGGCCTGGGGGAGCCAGGCGGGCAGCTGGCCGGCCGGGCTCCTCGCTCCGGGCTCCTGCAGCAAGGTGAGTCCACGTGTGAAGGCCTCAGCTTCGCTGTGATTCTAGCTTGGTTAGCTGTTTTGAAGTGAGAGAAGGGAAAGCCTTTAGCATCGTTTGCTCTGGTTACTCGCTTGCTTCCCTGTCACTGTCCTGAGTTTTCCTCTCCACTCTGCAGCATCCGCCTGTGCCAGCGGGCTCGGCTGCACCGGGCTGTGCCTCAGCTCTGGTACAGCAACCGTCTGTCTGCCTAAACAGAGTGGGAGGCTGGCGGGAGAGAGAAAGGGTTTTGCCTCTGCTGCTGTGAGATTGGTTTTAGCATACAGATACCGGTTCCCCTTCTTCCTAACTTTTTCTCGCTTTCCTAACCACTTGTTTGTGTTCTGCTGTTTACCTCGCGGCTCGTACCTCACTGCAAGGCCTGGGGTGGGTTCCTGTGTCTTGTGCTCATGTGGAATCTATTTAAGACCCTTTGCGGGGCCTCATTCCAAGCTATGTGCCCTTCAACCTAACTCCAGAGCAGCAGTCTTGGCTTTTTAAGAAACTCGTTTAGAGTCCTGTAACACATGGGGAAGTTTGGCAGTGTGGTGAGCTGAGCAAAAAAAAGCCAGGGCTGTATTGTTGAATTATGTACGGAATGGATTTGTGTATGCTTCGTCTTTTCTTCACCTTGTGTTGACAAGAAAACCTGAGTCAGAGGAAGGAAAATATGCGAAATAAATGCTTTTCGATGGCAAAGCAAAGGAATCGGTTTCTGGAGAAGAAGGATTTGCTGTCTCTGATGCATGGCGATTCGCTTTCCTGAGCCTGAATTAATTCCCAGCAGGGTGCAACTTGACAGCAGAGTTCATTCTCCTTAGCGCCAGCAGATGGGGCACAGCGGCGGTGGCTTTGTCTGCCTCGGAGCTGCAGGTTGTCTCTGAGGTAAGCTGTGCTTGCAGCCCTCAGCTTGCTTATGCTTTATGTTGCAGGATGTACTAGCAATAAGACTGTGAAATTCTGTTATTGTTCCTTAAGGGATTCAGGAATATTTTCCTATGACATAATCTGCAGGCAAAATGCCAATTCTTTAAGTTTTAGCTGATAGGCATAATTGGTCCTACAACTTTGTGAGAATTCATATAGCTATTAAGAATTAGTTGGAACAGCATCTTTAAGGCAGTTAATCAATTTCCCTCAATCTCCCTTTTGACAGATTTGGAATATATTATAGAGAAGAATCAGTCCTTGCATAACTCTAATAAAATGAAGAATCCTATATTGCATTTGGGAGGCTTAATTTCTGATTGTAACTACATAAATCAACAGGATGTATCTCTCAGAAGAAAACGTTGCATCTTACACAGTGATTGGGTTGCAAATGCATTTTTCATGTTCGTATTGTGAAATGGAGGTCAGTTTAAAACATACTTTCAGGACTGAAACAAATCTCTTGGATATAGGTCCTCATCCATCCGATTGATATATCTCACAGGGTTACAGTTTCCCTACATTCAACAGCCTGAATTAATTGAATTCAACAGCACAGTCTCACATCAGCAGAAAATCTGAATCTATTTCTAAAATGTACATGCAACAGATAAAGTTTTTGAAGGCTGTACCGGAGCTGTCTCCAACACGAAGCTTCTGATTGACAGAATAGTAGCACAAGTGATAATAACGTTACTGTTTCAGTGAACTGGAAGTCTAAGGAGGGACCACAATTTGTATTTACTTAAGAGCAGAATCTCTTGAAGATGAAATAGCTGAAGCTGAAAACAAAAATTAAGAACCATCCATGCGTAGATCAGAAAAGCTCACTGCTAACTCATTATTCTTATAAATAAGAAGTTAGGAAACTCTCATTTATGTCTGTAAAGATCTAAAATCATCTGAACAAGCTAATAAAGTCATCCAGGAAGCTGAGCTCATTTCCAATATTAGAATAAGTTCTGTGTCTACAAAGAGGTGAGTTCATAGGAAGCTGATGGCAAATTCTGTTTCCCTACGTATTCAAAGCTTTGTTTGCCATTTTCAAGAAGCACAGAAGAAGCGATCTTGTAGTGTTGAATCAAGAACTCTTGTCATTTACTACTGAAATACTTTCAGCAAATTTGAAATGCTGAGATTCAAACCCGCTAGCTTTTTTCTGCTCAGTGCTGGTCTGTGATCAAAGGGAGATCCTTTAGAGGACGCTGGTCTAACCAGTGGATCTTTTATTTACATTAAGTTACTGTGATACTTAGGTCAAGAATGGTTTCCTTGTACCGTACTTGGTACAAGGATGAATTCCATATCATATCCCTCAAATTCTTACCAGTAACTAAGAGATATATATATATTTTGCATCAGGTCAATTCAAGTGGATTTTGCCTTGTGAAGTGGTTAAAGGAGGACATGACCTCAAAAATAGATGGAGATGAATCACAGCTACTTACATTCAGGCTGGAAGGATAGTGTAGATCTTGCATGGTTTCAGCTTATACCCAAGGAATGATTAGGATGTGTCCAAATTAGCCTATTGGCACACATCTTAATCATCATTTGGGTATAAAACAAGCTAAGTTGAAACCTTCCAAGATTTACACTATGCTTCCGGTCTGAATGTAGTAGCTATAATTTAGCTCCACTAACCACCAAACATCCATGGGTCAGACCTGGAGTTTAGGTACATATACATCTTTGTAGCAGTCACAGAAAAAAATCAATAATTAATTGACTATGTTTCCTCTGTTAGAAAGGCAAAAGGATAGCAAAAGTTGATATAATGAGTAGAAGGCAGCAGCTTTTCAAGTGTATGCAGTAAGTGGAGTGGAAAATATTCTTACCCCCTTCCACTGTTAATTCTATGTTTCAATTTATTTTTCCTACTATGCAAGTCTTTTGTGGAGCTCCAGTGATTACCTGACCAGCTAATTCTGTTCTGAGATTGTAATGCATTACACCACTTCTATACAGGAAGGGAACTTCCTCCTTAAAGCCAAGCTAAATAAGGAGTTTCTGGGCGGAGTCCTCTTCTGAGCAGCCTGGATAAAAGCTTACAGGATTTACAGAGCCTCAGACTGCAGTCAGCATGAACTGCAGCGTGCCGGACAGAACGCTGCTCAGCTGCACAATGGAGAGACAGCTGGATAGGCTGTGCCTCCAGTTTCTCTGGGACTTCATCAGAGCAAAAGAGACATTAATCAAGTCACCGTTTTTTCCAGTGCTGTTTTCTTTTACGGCATACATGGCTTTCTGTCTTCCATATATTGCACTGGACTTTTTAAGCACTAAGCTGCCAAACTTGAGAAAATACAAAATCCAGCCACAGAGCTATCCGACTCTTGGAATGATGGTGCCTTGCTTTATTCAGAGTGTGTATCACCATGTTGTGTGGATTTTCCCAGTGACATTTCTTCACTGGTACTGGAAGCCAACGAATCTACCGGTGATAGCTCCAGAGCTGCCTCAGGTCCTGCTGCAAGTAGGAGTTTGCCTGCTTCTGTTTGATTTTGAATATTTCTTGTGGCATTTGCTTCATCACAGAGTGCCTTGGCTCTACAAGACCATCCACAAGGTGCATCACAAGCACATATCAACATTTGCTCTTACTACACAGTATTCCAGCGTATGGGAACTGCTGTCACTGGGATTCTTTGCTGCCATCAATCCATTCCTCCTTGGATGCCATCCTTTGACAGAAATGATTTTCTTCCTTGTCAACATCTGGTTGTCAGTGGAGGACCATTCAGGATATGACCTTCCGTGGTCAACTCACCGACTTGTGCCTTTCGGTTGGTATGGAGGAGCACCGCATCATGATCTCCATCATCTGAAATTCAAGTCAAACTATGCTCCTTACTTCACCCACTGGGACAGACTCTTTGGAACATACACAGAGTCACATCCTAATTAAGAATATTTGCCTATTTGCCCGTGGATGAATTTTTTGTTGATAAACTATACTGGGACACTGATTTTTCAAAGCTATACAGAAGATTGTATATTTGAAGCTACGTATAAAATCTATGGCTATTTATAACAAATCCTTTTAATATATATATATTTGTTTGTATACTTGGAACTTCCTGTGTCAAATGACTGCAAAAGGGATAGTAAATATCTGTTACTTGAGTTTATTTGAGTCAAAATGTAAGGGAGGTGTTAAGAGATGTTCTCTCTTCTTTCCAGCTTTCATAAAGCATTTATTGTTTTACTGTATGATGTTTTATACATACACCAGAAAAAATATCTTACTGCTGTAAGATGATTTATGATGTAAACAGGGAAGGTGCACAGTACGGATTTTGTGGAGTTGAACCTGCCACAACATGTTATTGCACGCTGATGTTGTAAAAAACTGCTGCCAGGCAAACAGTACTAGTTTGCTGACTGTGCAATAATTTGGACAGTTGTATTTTAAATCTTGATGTTCCTTCTGTTTTTAACAGGAAATAAAAATGGTCCTTCCTTTAAAATTATGTTCTGTTTCAAGTTATTCATTCTTCTGTTCATATTATGAACATATGTGGCTCCTTTTTCATAGGTGTAGTTTAATTCAGTTTTAGAGGTAGGGTTTTCTCCTTAAGATATTATCAATTTATTTCAGAAGCGAACCAAATGCTTTTTTTTTCTTCTTCAGAATTGCATTATGTTTAAGTAAATTTGATTTGGGAGAAACAGAATACTGAATAATGCATTTTAAAAGTCGGGGTGAAAATTCTTTATTACATTTTGGGGAAGCTTGAATTATTTTCACTAAACTTACAGTGTGAGAGCAGAAAATTAAGCATCCCCTTAATGAACAGGAACATTCCCTGCATCGGTCCTTCACAAACACACCAGTTAATGAGTACAAGCGCGTAAAAGCCTTACAGGGAGTATAAAGAGAGTATAAAGAGAGCTTCTGCAAAGTAGAGGGATATTTCATTTAGATTTCAGGGGAATACAGTCAAAACTTGGAGGATCCTAAAGCAAAGAGCGACATGGCTGCATGTTGATAGAGGAACAGCTCTATGTAAAACAGTAGCCATGAAGGCTCATGGGAATCCCACCGGAAAAAGAAAAGGACCCACGTGAAGATATAAGTAGATTTACTGTGCTTCCTTCAGCAGAACGCACACGGGTTCCCCATGTCTGCTGTATACAATTTTAATGCTGATAACCTATCATGTATTGCTAATAAACTGCCCAGGAAAGTGATGGGAAAAGAGAAAGTGCAAATAACATAGAGTGTGTGTACTGAATACCTGCGCATCATCACCCGGAAATGTATTTGTCTTTCTGGACAGCGCAGAGGGTTTTGTGACCTTACAGAGGCTATTTGTCCAGGAGAATGAAGAGCATTTAGTAATTCCCACTCTGTGAATGTTTAGGGGGAGCAGTACTTTTGGACACTCTGCATCTTAAGATAACATGAAACAATGTTGATGAACTTCTTCATAAATAGCATGAAACACTGCAGTCATTACTTTATAACTGTCTGTGCTCTCTGGATATCATGGAAGTGCAATGCTTTTTTTCAGTGGTTAAAGCATGACACAAAAAACATCCTGAGAGCAAAAATGGAGTCCTAAAATGATTACAGAACTGGAATTTTGTTAGGAGTTTATTCAGCTGAAGGAACAAATTCCAAACCTTTCTGATTATTATAATTGGAAGTGTTTTGGGGTGTGCTACAAAGAAAAGTAAATTGGCTTTTGGTTTTGTTTTGGTTTGTGTTTTTTTTTATTGTGTTTTATTTTCAAATACGGGAGGCAAAATGCAGTTTCTGATTTCTTTGAGCTGCTTAGCCATTTTGAGGCCATTTTGAGGTATCCCAAAGTTACCTTCTCGGTTCTAGAAATCCCATTTAACTCAGCTCAGCAAATACTGAACATCTGGTGGGGATGCTCTGTGGTTTTAATGGATTATGCCATATAATATAAGCATATGTGTAACTAGGCACTTTAATAGCCTGTTTTATGTACCGTTGACTCTAAGCAAAGTCAAGGCTGAATTTGTTGTGTCTTTATGAGAAGCTAAGAGCAAATGCCACAAGAAGAGTTGTAGTTGCACTCATAAGGATTATTACGCTTTTGATTCGTGTGTGTAAAGCTCAACAGTTGGTATAACAAATACTTTAATGCTAGAGGAGTCCTCATCACCTGCAGGCAAAACTGGGATTGCACTTATGAAGTTAGGAGAGAGAGTCACATTCAGCATTGACTTTAGGAAGGTGTCTGAAAATTACAATGCAAAGAGATGATCTGCTTCATGAGAGTTCCACCTTCTTCTTTGTTCCTCACATCCCAGCTGTTTGCATGACTTCACACAGATGCCAAGAATGCATTTCCTCAAATATGGAAATTTCCCCCAGATTTTATCAATTCTGAACTTCTTGCCAATCAGACCTGGAATCTCGTTTTAAAGGCTTGATATTGCGTGGGCTTGGAATACAAATAAAATAGTTGTCATATGAAAATTTTTAAAGTATGGCTTATTTACATTCCGTGTTAGAAATCTGTGTCATCAGGAGATATTCTTAACATACCTTGTCCCTGTTTCTTCAATGCTCTGTAGGCAATAAAAGCTTTAAATCTCAAGAGGTTGAAATAGTTTGCACGCTGTGGGTATTTTGAAGCACATTCTGCAACAGTGCACTATAATATAACTCTAGATGTATGTATGAGAGAAAATTGTGAGCAGAAGAGCCAGGCAAACATGTGACCTCAGGCTTATGCAATTTAATGAAAAGCAAAATATAAACAAAAACATAGACTGGAGACAAAAAGACAAAGCAAATAAAAGCTGTTTTTTTATCCTGTTTTCATTGAAAATTCAGCATATTCTGTTTCACCGAGTGTGAGAGCACAGCACGTTTTGTGTCTTGATGGCTGGGATTTTAAAACAGGATTTTACAGATGTTACGTGCTATATTTGCATTTCCCCATAGTCTTACCGCAAGTTTTCACCAGGCAAACGGAACAGTGTAACACTGCCTTGTAAGAGTTTATGTCACACAACCAAAACCAACTTTCGGTCTTCTGTTCCAAAATTCTCCTAGCTTCCTTCCTCTTATAACGTGGCATGATGTGCCATGGACTACACATACCTAATCTGCTGGAAGCTTAGCTGTCTCTTGTGATTTGTTAGCAGACAGTGGATGTTTGCACAGATCTTTGAAGCCATAAAGTGAGGACTTTTATGTTGCTATTGTCTGCTTTATGTCTCTAAAAATCCTATTTGATGAACATAAATGTAATAAGACCTTATGTGCATTTCTATTTGTAGATGAAAAGTGGCGCATGGTTAAATATGGAACTCTTCGTTTGATCTCATAGATTTCAAAAGCTCCAAAATTCTCACTTGTTATTTAGAGCTATTTTTCTACTGAAATTTAGGCTGAGGTTTTCAAATGATAACAGAGTTTTGCAACTTTAAGGCATACAACATTGCAAATAGACTTTTTTTTTGTTTGTTTGTTTTCTTCTTTTTTTCTTTTTTTCTTTTTCATTTTCTTTTTTTTTTTCCTTATCTTGTGCTGGAAAGTGTGTTTTTTGGGTGCTTCAGAGTGTTAGAAGTTCAGAGCCACAGTGAGTCAATATTCACTTCCGGAAATGGCTTTGTCCTTATCCCCGTTGTCCAAATGCAAGTACCTTACAGGGAAAAACAAAACAGTGTACAGCTTGCAGGCACGATTTTTTATGATGTGAAGAATGATCTATGTCTTTAAGAGAATCAATCTAATATGTTATATGGTATCTGTGACAATATCAGACTATTCCATCTCTGTAGCAATCTTGGAAAAAAAATCAATTACGGAATGTTAAATGGTCATTCACTGCCCCTCAAAGTTGTTGGAAGCAGCACCTAACTCTTTGGCGTGGCTTTGCATTAGCAGACTCAGCAACTTTACTCATTCTTACTTTCACCCACAGTTAGGCTTTCACTGTTACCTGCATATGTACATCCATGCACTCCTTTTTTAAGTGATTATGAGCCTGCTTCTGAAAAATCAGTCATGAGTTTAAACAGAAAGGCTCTCTCAAGAGCTCTCTCTGTAGTTGAGAGACTAATTAGTGTGAGCCTACTATCACATATGCATATGAACTGCATTTAAGGCTCTGGGCTTGTATGCTGGGCTTTGTATGTGCCAATGTGCACAAATGTTTAGGCTGGTCCTGCATTGCTCAGTATAACCCAACCCGAAAGGTCTTTGTCACACAGCCTGGAGTTGTGTTTATTGTACATTTTCCTTGTAAAAACAACAACCAGTCTGTTGATTTCCAAAAATTCAAATGTGTTTCTAATTTGTGGGAATTTGAGGTGGCTCAGGACACACACACACGCACACACACACACACGCATGCACACACGGCCCATAAACAACTAACAAAAGCATTCCAAAATCTTAAACAAATCAGAATTCATACAGAGGCTTTTAGCTGTGGAAAATGATGCTGCACTTTTTTTTCTTTTTTTTTTTTTTTTAATTTTAAGATTCTTTTAAATCTTTCTTTTCAAACTTTCTTCTTTTTAAAAAGAAGTCTTGAAGCTTACTAATCACCTCATCACCTGAACGGTACAGCTTGCCATAATCAAGGCTGTAGATGTGGATAGGGGAGGGGAAGGAAGGAAAGGAGAAATACAGCAGCCTGCAACAGGTAACTCCACCTTTGATCAGCATACATTCAAATATACCTTTGTATTGTCAGCTATAAGATTAAGTTTAAAAAAACCAAACAACCGAGTATTAAGATACCAGGTTTTACTTACAGAAAACCAAGACAAGGTGGATGACTAGTAGTCCGGGCAGGCATAACCATTACTTTTTATTTCAGTGTAAGCAGTGAAAGCATAGTCTGCAACAGATACACAATTCAGAGAGCTGTGGAAGAATGGATTACCAGCACTTCTAGGAAGAGTTCAAATGGCAGATACTTTCACTTGCCCTCAGAACCGAATAGCCAACAGTCTGGGGAGGTTAGATAGCCCAAAGTCTAGGATGAGCTGCTGAAAATCTGTTTTTAAGCTGATACAATATAAAAATCAAAGTGATATGTAAAAGTACTGCTAGGAATTGTATTGATGTAAAGCTGCTTATATGCTTTTTCAGAATTTACAGAAGCTGCAGACTGCAATCTTAAGAAAAAACATAGCTGGGTAATTACAAAATCCTTTTAAATGATTTATTTACAAAACTTCTGGAGCTACGCTAGCTCAACAGAGTTTGTCAAGCTAGCCAGAAAAAAACAAATATGGGAATGACAGATACTTGCTCCAATGAAGATTGGAGCAATTAAACACTATGAGTATGCTCTGCTGATGGCAGAGCTTATAAAACCTGCAATCTCAGAGGTGGCCTTATCAGCTGCTTACAGAGAGAGCAAATGATTACCAGCTGCCTTCCTTCCCTGATGTATTCAGTGCCTTCTACACTGCTGTTCTCTGTCTCTGGTACTCCCAAATACTTTTCAGCTGCTGATGGCCTCCCTTCAGGAAGCTGACTGAGTACTGCCAGCTGGATTGCCAGTTTTGCAGTGTTTCTTCACTTAGTCAGTCAGATGACTGCTCCCTCGTGCCTGGAAAAAGCCAGCAGTTGAGAACCAACTAATATACTGCATACAAGCCATACACAAGCCTTGCTGTGTGTAGGGGCTTATACCTGACAGACTGTCCTGAAACCCCTCTCTGGAGTCCAGCACTTGCCTCTTTCCTTTTGTGCTCAGCTCCACGCAGGTCTGCCTGCAGTTCAGGTGATTCTCGGTATTAAGAGTCTCCTCTATTGAGACCATCTCAAGAAGGCTTTCCCCTCCTCAGCCCTCATCTCGGGAGATCATGGTTTGTGTCTGTGCTAGTTGAAATGGCTTTAACTCACGTAAGTATGTGGATGGTGGTAGCTCTAGTGCTTCTGTTTGTGGCCTGTCCAGATTATGAGTGTTTGTTAGGTTCTCTGGTGAGGGCTCTCAGCGGATGTGTCAGGCTTGATTATGCTGCATCCAACCTGGCCTTGAGCCCTTCTAGAGATGGGACGATGCGTTGTTGTGGTGCCTCACCATCCTGTCATTCTGGTATGGTCAGTCCCAGTGTGACGTATGTGCAGCCTGTGCTAAGGAGAGCTTGAGGAAGAATAATGACTGTGGTGGAGAGGAAAGTCAAGGAGTGTTTAATGCCTGGCTCCACGGTGTTGGCTGGGTCTAGCCTTTGTCCCTCTGCTCCCACAGCTGTAGCCTGCCCTGGTCTTAACAGTGCCTAATTCTTCTTGCAGCTTGCTTGTGGAAGTTGCTTTTTCCATCGGCAGCCTTCCTGCCCTCCTAGCATGCTTTCTATGCCAGGCAGCTTCGGCACAACTGCTAGTAGGTGAATAACTGAGGGGCAAATAGGGTGTGTGGCAACTCTCTTTTGGAAGTGCCACACCAACACTTAATTGCTATATTTGCTTCCTAACAAGGCCACTTCCCTGGGGCCTACTGCTCTGCTTCCTTTGCATCATGATATTAATCATGCAGTTTAGCCAATATGCTGCATACAACTTCTACTTTTCTCTTGCACTTTTTATGACTCAGACTGGCACCTTGAAAATCTGAACCATTTCTTAGAAGAAGAGCTTTTATTTTCCTCTGCACGTGGCACAGGTAGCAGAATATCACTGCTTTTTTTCTGTAAGCTGATGTACACAGTTTACTTTCTTTGTCATAACAAAAGAGCAAGGCTCTTTATGCACGGAAAACAGCTAATTTTCTACATTTTTTTTTTTTTCTCTTGCCTATGGAGCACCAGTTTAATGTTTCACAGCTGATCTCTCAGGTCTCTTAATTCACAGAGTAATGGGGTAAATTAGTGTACACATACCAGCATCAGGATCGTTTCTAGAAGTTAACCATCCTGACAGAACCAAATGATGATAGCAGAGGAAACTAAATATCCAGTCTAACTTTTCTGACTACTTTAGCAAAAAAATTCAGTTGCATGTTTTAACCTACTCTGCCAAATGGGTTTCTTGGTACCTGCGCCTTCCTGGGAACTGCAATGAAGTTGTAAACTAAGAGCTAAGAAATCTTTTATGTATTTTGTGAAAGCTGTATTCTTGTCTTTGTTATCAGGATTTAATCAAAACTTCCTCAGTGTAAGCATCTAAATTTGACTTAGCTGTCAGTGATCCTTTCAGATACCTGAAAAGCTGATGGATGCATGTTGTCTACAAAACACTAATATCCAAACAAGATGAATAATAATGAGGCACCGTTGATTTCCCAATGCTGTTATTATACATCTTGATTATTTAATGCAGGTGTAGTGCCTACTGAGGAACAGAATTGTATTGTGCAAGGTTTCTCTGAGAACTGTTGATTCATGTGTGCCACAACTTACAATACTTCTGCCTTCTAATATAAAAATTGCTCACAGGTGTGTAGGAAAATACTAATATAGGAATCAAAGCAAGGATTGAACTTAAGTTGTGTTCAGTCTAACAACCTTTGCCAATGGCTTCTGGGAATAATTGGATTTTAATTCATCTTGAACAGGAATTCCAGGATGAGATTATTAAAAATGGGTGTGTTGCAGTTCCAGTGATTGTCCAGCAATATGTGAGGTAGTCTGGGGTAGTTTGTATGTATATCCATTATATGTGTATAAATATGGTGTATAAGATACGATGTGAGAAGTACGGGGATGACAGTAAATCAGAGTTGTGACTGGTGGTTTCACAGAAGCAAACCTCTGCACACCTCAAAGAACTAAGAGGGGAGCACTGGTTGGGAGAATGGGGTGTATGTGTTCAACCTCAGAAGTGACCTCAGGGTTTTCCTCTGTTGAGACATGCTGACAAGAGAACAAGACATCTGAAACTTATGTGGTGGCGATAGTGCCATTTTTAGCCCAGTTTCAGAAGGAAATGGTAGTTATGCAACTGCAATGTCTGTCAGGGTCTTCCAGTACCTTGTGTTAGGCAACTCAGCAGAACTTGGACAGAGCAGGGGAAATTGTAAGATAGTAAGTACTCGTGAATTGTATGAAAATGTTTAGCTATACAGAAGAGAAAGAGATTTACAACCCCAACTTGTGAGGAGGCAGGGAGGAACCGGCCATGGTTCTCGGTGTGAATGTAGTCTGCGAGACCCTCTGAGAGTGTACAGCTCCAGATTACTTGCAGCCTGTACTATCTCATCTTCAGATACAAGGCTGAATGAGACAGAAGAGTGACAGTATAGTGGGGAGGGAGTGGGAATAGGTGGGTTTGGGGGACGTGAGTGAGAACTAAGGATTTTGTGGGACAGTACCAAAACATGCAGGTAGCTAAGGAGATTGCTGTGTCAGAATTTCTGTGGTTTTTGTGGTAAAGACATGTTAATCATGAAGATAATAATTCTTAGGAAACAAGGATATACAGCTCACAATCAGCAGCTTTGATTTGAACTGTAGTTCTGCTTTTTTTTCTTTACAGTGAAGACAAATGTGACGTAATCGCAGAGCCAACTCATGATCTAGAGTAAACAGTTCTATAAAAAAGACCTGATGGTGAGCTCAGCAGTATCGCACCTCTTCAGAGGAAGCTGACCTCCAGTGCTGTGACTCCTATTTTCCAAAAGGGAGAGTGACTCTTGTGGCAGGGTGAACTGAGGTTAGCAGTGGTGGCCAGTGCTGTCAGCAAGCAAACTGAGCCAGGATCACCACAAGGATAAGTGAGCAATGGAGAGGATGCAGTGAATATTAGAAGGCAGCTCATATGACAGACATTCTGTGCATATTAAGCATGGGTTTGCACTTATTCTCATAAACTCATTTAATATTCAGTAATACCAGAAGTCTTTTATGAAAAGAATCTTCTTATCTTTCATTGCAACAAGAGGTCTGGCAGCAAGTAAAACTGTGCTGCTGTTGTGTATTTTTCTTGTTGTTTTGATTCTCACTGCATTTTGACCAGCTGGCTAAGTTAGCTAACTAAGGCAGTACAGTACAGTGCCCTTAAAGAATTTCACGTGTTTATTATCAGTCTTCAAGAAGTCTCATATGTTTACAGTAATGATATGCTGCATAAAAAGAAGCTCATCAAGTGAGGATTATGAAACAAGTATAGGCTTGACTTAAAATATGTTTGTTTGTTTTTTTTTATTAGAAAAAAAGGGTATGCCTTGGGATGCTCAACTTCTGAAACCAATTACAGAGTAAAACAAGGCAGGAATATGATCAGAATGATATTTAATAACATCACTGTATTTTTCACCTGGCAGGCAGTGGTAGTTTGACTGGCTGAAAACACTGGGAGAGTAGCAGTCTGCCTGATGTTCACTGAGAAAGGTGGTTTAAACCTGGACCAAATAATCTTTGTCCTAAAATCAGGTTTAAAGGTCTATGGAAGACAGTGAAGGTAGGAATTCTGTAGACTTCAGAGCCCATGTTTCTGGACTGAAATTAGTAGGTAATGAAGTTCTGCTACAGAATAGCAGCACAATACTGTGAAACCACAGTAATGTTGAAAATTAATTGCATGAGTATGTAATTTTCTGTATTTTCTAATCATCAGTGACCATTAAAAATGTTTGTAGCATCATTGTAAGTATTTTTTTTTTTTAATGTCAGTTACTTCCCTTTCAGTTTACATAAATTGGATTAGTTTATGACCTAAGATTCAATGATGGTAATGTAAACTATCATAACTCTTGGGAGCAAAGAGATAAATCAACAAATGAACCAGCCTTCTGGGGACTAAATATACCCTGGATTAAGTGGACGTGAAATAACTGTGAAGAATTGCCCTATAAATCACAAATTGCTTTTACTTGTCTCTAAAATTTTAATGCCTCTGAAAATTTAGTAGGCGAGCCAAGAAGCCAACTCTTGTAGATTCAGTTTATCTGGCTTTTTCTTCTTGTATGTGACTGTTTCATAGATTCAAATGTTCTGTCCCAAGCTGTGTACCCTGGCCTCTGGTCTTTTTGATGGTTGCCCTCCACTCCTTCCCTATCTTATCTTTCAAATACCTGTCAATCCAACTCCTTAGCAAAACCAGTCCTAGTCTCATCCAGCCCAGCTATCCCCCCAGGTCTACATCGCAACCACCGTATACCTCCTTGCACTCTGTAGGTTCAGCTCTTCCTTCTTTTTCCCTTTCTCCAGCTCCTACGTGGCTCAGTGCATTACTGCACACAGCAAAAAGAGAAAAAGCCTGTCCAACTTTTGTTTTCTTAATGCAGTTTCATTTTATCATTTTGCTGTCAAGCCTGAGCTGACAACAACTTGTTATAACATTGTGCTACTTCCTCTTTCGAAGGTAAATGCAGCTCAGTGCAACCTATTTTGTTTGAGCAATACTCTGACGGCATTTCACCTTGCCTGCAGGTATTGATTGCATTGATCTGAGTTGTGTAATCCCAGATGATGCAAATTCTGATACTGCAGAATAGAAAGAATGAAAGAAAAACTGTGTGGGCCCTAATCCTTTCTCACAGGCAGAAGGTTGTCTTTGGATTGCAGCATGTCGAAATGAAAATTAATCCTTTCCCTTGAAAAAACGGAAGTGCCAGTGAGTACTTAAGCAATGCTCCCTACAAGCTGAAACTAACGTTTGAATCTAGAAGGGGAAAAAAATGCTTACTAAAAAGTACAAGGATCTGAAACGTTTTCTGGGGTTTTCTCAACTTCATAATAAGAGAAATAATGACCTTTAAGGACAAAAAGAGTGGAATTTTTCTTGTGGCACAGGGGGAGTTTTCTGTCCCGCAGGACCCTGAGAAAGATTGTTAGGGTGGTAGAACAAAATTGGTGGAAATTATTAGTCTAAGCAATGGCTAAAGCTAACTACGTGTACCTTCCCCTTACCACTCTATCTTTGCAGCAAGGTGAATTGCTCTGTGCTGAACATTACCTTTTTTTTTCTTTATGGTTCCAATTCATCCTTTTTTCTCGAGTGTTTTCCCCCCAGGTTCTTTTTTGTGATGCCACACCATTCTGCAATGCTAGTCTTGCCTCCAAAAGCTGTCTGGTTCTTGTTCAACCTTATACTTGACCTCCTTTTATGGAAGCGTGAATTGAAAGACCATCAATAGTCAGAAGTGATGCTATTTCATACCTCTTCAAATCAGAAACTGCAGACAATGTAATTCTGCAAGCCTGTCATGTTTTGAAGCCCTTCATCTAGCAAGATTTTAAGATGGCTTAATTTTATCTGCTGTCAGACCTGTAAAAAAGATTCTCACTGATTAATATGTATATACATATTTTTTTAACTGAATGGACAGGCTACAATTTTTGAAACGTATTTCTGGAATTTGGAAATTGAAAGATTTTCTTGGAGATTTGCAAAACTGAATTATAACCTGTACTGAGACAGGTACTTGGGCTTCATTTTATTGAAAATGTTAATTTCTGACTTTTAATGACAACATATACATAACTAAGGTTTGGCATATATACTGGTATTGCCTACATATATTTTACTTTACAAAGATACAGACTGGCCACAGGTTGAGTGAGAAGGAGGGCTGTATGATACTTACGATGAAATAGTCCAGAACTGTAACGTAGGTTGTGTGATTTTTTTTTTTCCAGGGTTTTGAAGGATAATCAACCAGTCTGCAGGTAAGATTTAGAAGAAAGGTCACAGATGGTAGCTTCAAGTGGCACACATGCTTTCTGTTTAGACAGTGAACTGCTGCAGCTGAAGCACAAAATGTGCTGAGCAGCCCTTTTCTCTAAAGGAGCTAAAGCTGGGCAGCATAGCTTCATGATACGCACAAATTCTGCAAGAAATAAATTTCACGTATTTAAAATTCATTCTGAAGCGGAAGCAGCAACTTAACATTATGAATCCATTGGAATGCAAAACTTTGGCTCTTTGTGTCATTGCTAAAAATGTCTTTTGAGAGCTGTTTTTTCCCTCTCTTTGTTTCACCTTATCTCAATCTGTACCATATCTCCATTGCTCCTACCTACTGAGTATGAGTACCTCGTACTCTTACTCCTCTGCCCGCCAGCTCCTTCCACTTAGCACTTGCTGTTTCTATTCTCAAGTTCTTGTGTCCTTCCACAGCCCATGCTGTTGTGGAGGAGTAACTCATTGTGGCTCCGTGGATTTACAGTTTGATGGCAGCCAGGCAGATGCAGAAGAGCTTACAAGGGGGACAGATTCAAGTCTGGAAGAGAGTCCATGTTCTTATGTCTCCACTTGCCTCACTGAGGAAGAGCCTTGCTTTCCCTCCTCCCAGGGCTGTACAGGAAGTAGTATGCTGATGTGCATAGCTATCCAGAAACATCTGTTTACATCACAGGAAAAGCTTTCTGTGACTTTGTCTCACCTTGGCAAAATAGTCTTTTGGAAACAAACCAAGGGGGGGATTTTTCTTTCTCTTTTTAAAAGGCAAGTAACGTTCACTGTTCCTTTGTATTTCTAAATTTTATATTATTACAAAATTATTACCTTAATTCGTAAACAACAATGAAAGCATTTAATTTTGAAAATGTAAATGAATCATACAATTGTTTACTTTTTTAAAGTTGCGACTTTTAAAGTCATCAAAAATAATACAGATTTCTTAATTAGTTTTCGTGATTCAAATATGCAACTATTCAGCAAACAAGAGTTTTGTTCTGAAAAAATGGCACCTATCTGCTATGTGAGAATTTGATTTGTATGGCACCATCTCTAGAGGATATGTTCTCCCATTTCAACTCTGACATTAAAACAGTGTGTTTTCCTTTCTCCCTTTACATTTCCTTACTCAGAATTATCTTACTGATATCACATAGCAATCAGGAATGGGTGCATCTATTTTCTGCATCTTATATATTCTTCATTTAGTAATGTCACTAATGAAAAGCTTTTCCTAGATGTGTAGTGTGGATTATTAGGTTATATCAATCCTTTAATTTCCTTAGAAGGACGATTTGATGTTTTCAGGGAATTTAGTCTGTTTTGAGGGTGCAATTGGTACATTGATTTCACATAAACCAGATGGTGAAAATAATGAAATTTCTACCACTAGGCTCCCATTTTACTGGAGACTTATTTTGGGCTTGGAAATCATCTAGAAGTCGAGTCTGTAAACATTGCTTTTGTCTTTGAATGGAACAAAAAGGTGAGAGCAACTATTTGCATCCACCCATTCCTTAAAGCAGTTGATTGTGTAGCATTTTACAGCTCCTGAATCATCATCTCCCTTATGTTTATTTTACATGAACAGAGTTCCTCCCCTAATTGCTGTATTTTTTTTAATAACCAAGAATTATTTTGCAAGATATAAAGTAATGTGATTCCTACTTGCTTAATCTGTCCCGAATACGTTTTCTAACTTGACAGAAGTCATAACTGTAGGTGCTACATAGCAATGAAAATATCACATATTCAGAGTTGAAACTAATCTTCAATTCTTTATTGAAGAGGTCATGATGGTTTATATGAGTTTGGTTTACAAAACTCTTTTGTTGAACTGTGTTCTCTTCTGAAGGCTACTGTAATCTCCAGCCATGTAATGCACAAAGAAGGGGGTGAACGAGACTGAGCAAAAAAACTCTCAGTAATGTGCTGTGCAGAACAGGATCAGAGAGAAGCAGAGCCTAAAAGCTATTGGAAATGTGGTGAAATAGGGGGTGGTCTGCATTTCATTTGTACCAGGGGAGATTCAGGTTGGATATTAGGAAAAATATATTCTCTGAAAGAATGGTCAGGTGCTGGAACAGGTTACCCAGGGCAGTGCTTGAGTCGCCATCCCTGGAGGTGTTGAAGAAACATTTAGATGTTGTACTAAGGGACATGTGTAGGTGAATGGTTGGACTGGATGATCTTAGAGGTCTTTTCCAACCTTGGTGATTCTATGATTTCAAAAACTTCAAGAGTTCAACAGCCTGGGACGCTGCTTTGTGCAAAAAGTGTCAGAATCAGAGCTGAGATTCTTAATGCTGCTATGCAACTTTTAAAGAAGTTTTGGCTTTGAGACCAAAGGAAGGCTGTGTTCTGGCATCCTTGCCTTTTATTTTCTTTACGAAAATAAAATATATCCTCAGAACAGCACCAGCATTCTGATTCCTGTGAAGAAAGATTTAATAACTTTGGATGCTACTGTTTTCCTTAGGGAGGAGGAAGACAAAACTGTGATAATTACTTTGATTAGAAAACAAGCTAAGCTATGGGGGATGTGGAAATCAAGGAAATGACGAACAGGGTGTGGAGCTGGGCACTGTGCAGAAGGAAAGGTGGTTGGAATAGCAGGGCTGTGGGATGTGATTTATGGAAGAGGTGGAGGATGTCTCAAGGTGAGCTGCTGAATGATCAGTGAGGTTGTGAAAGGAGCTTGTAATAATCCACTACAACCACTTACTGCTAAATTGCTTACCTTGTCATCATGGCATGGACAGCCACAAGGGGGAAATTGGAAGTGGACTGCAACAGTGAGTAATTTTTGAGTGCTCATCAAAGTATTTCTTCACTTAGAGGCTAGAAATATGTTCTCTGTTAACCCAGTTTTGTTAGAAACATCCATCTCGTATTAAAAGCTTAAGTAGGACTACTGAAAATCATAAAATAAAATGGATTAACAACATAATCTCACTTATCCTCTCAACTAAAGATTCTAAGTTTTTTTTAAGTATAAAAGTTTGATTTAACACTTATTTGAGAAAACTTCTGATACTTTTAAGTCTTTATGCTTTGAGGAATAGGGGTTTTTGTGGCTCCTCATTAAGGCATTGTTAGGTAAATTGCTGTAAAACAGCAGCAGCTTTTTGAGGGTACCTTCCACAAAGCCCAGATCTGCCAGGTGACTTCATGAAGGAAGTGGTATCAGACATGATTCCCATAAGGTTCCAAATATGCTCTTATTTCCAGTTTAGCTTAGAGATATCATCAAGGGAAAAAGAATATTTTAGTGCTAATGAGGACGAGGTGCATCATTGTCCAAATATCAGATGACAATGGCTAAAAGCATTAGCAGCAGGACCAGGAAATTGGTCTGACCGTCACTTAATCAGCTGGAAGTATTCCTGCTGATTCTCACAAGATGCAAATTCCCCAGGCACTTTAGAGAAATAAAATCCTACCTCTCCCACTTCCTAACCAGACCACTTTGCATCTTTACCCAAAATCTAGCTCCCATCCTACTCTCTCTACATACATGTGACAGTGGATTGTGATACCCATCTTCTTTATGGGCTTCTGAAAATCTGGATCAGGGTGTATTCAAATACTAATGTCGTCACTTCTAGTGACAAACAGTCTAATAGGGCAAAACAGTTTGTACTGGAATGTCAACCAAAATGCTTTTCATGCTGAGAGTTTTGACGTCTCCCGCCCCCGGTTCGTTCATGAGCAGCACAGATAATGAAGATGTCTGGGACACAATGTCATCATTGTGCAAATGACTTCTTTGTGCAATGTGATTTTTTTTTTTCTTGCATGCAGATGAGAGGCTGTGTGGCTTTCCAGGAGATAGTGATCTGCATCTGGCAGAGGATGCAGAGAAAGCAGATGAGTCAAGGAGCGAATGTGTGTATGGTGGAGGAATCCTGAGTGTCTCTGTGAATGCCTGCAATCATGTGATGGCTCAGGCTGGTTTAAGCCACCTCCTGTTTCTGTTACCTCAAAAATTTGACTTTTGTAGTACAAAACATCCATAAGCATCCTGAGGTGAGCAAAGTGACAGAAGTTTCCTGGGGTCTGTGGATTCTTCTGAAGCCAGATGGGAGCAGGAGTGTGAAGGAACTAGTCCCAGGGGTCCCCACCAGCCTCCAGAGCTGTGTGGCTGTGTGTTTCCATGGGATGTGATCCAGCTGGCTTCATGCTGGTCTGTGCCAGGCACTCACAGCTGACCAGAATTTTCTCCTGTTCTAAGGTAATACTCAGCCTTCACAGCTGGAAGAGAAGCAGTGATTCCAAGAAGAACCCCTTTCTCACTGCAATACTTGTCCACTACTTCCTTCTAGCAGGTAGGTGAGCACTTTTTCATCTTGACAATGTTTCTTCAGCTACCACGTTGGCTGGTGATGCCCTGGAACATGCCGGAGCCCTGACCCTCTGTTTCCCACAACACAGTGTGCAGCAGCACTGCTCCTCCCCTTAGTGATGTGGCTGCTCGCCTTTCCCTGGCCTCTGCTGTGAGATCGCTGACCCCGAGAACTCATTTGTAGTGTGTCAGCCAGGCATGAAAGGCTGGGACTGCAGTCATCTTGGCAGGAGGATGTGTAGTGGGTAGCTGTAAATCACACTGTGGGGCTGCAGGCGTGGGCTGCTGACAGGCCTTTGATTTTTCTCTGAAATCACTCCTGACATCCTCTCAGACAGGAAGCCGAGGGGAGCCAGAGTGTGGGCCTGTTCCAAAGCACAGAGTTTTGCTGCCTGGGAGCTTGGTCCCTGCTCTGACTGCTCAGCATCACAGGTGGAACTGAGGAACAAATCCGCCTCTGCTAGCTGTGCTGTGTGTGTTTGTTATTGCAGTGTCTGGGAAGCATGCTTCTGCATGAAGACCTCTGTTGTGACCTGTGTAAAAGAGGTATCTCCAACGTCCTTCCTGCCTCTCCTCACCCCCCTTCCAACACAACTTATACACAAAGTGCAAAGCCAGATAACAGGGAGGCCCAAGCAGTTGGAAGGGAAAGGAGAAGTAGAGTGAGGAGATAGAGAGGCCTTTTGGGTCAGCCTGTGTGTGTCCTGTCTGTGTGTTGTGACAGAAGGGACTGTCTGTCCTTGAGCGACAGCAAAATGCTTTTATATTTGCTTAATGTGAGCTTCATGTGAATGTGGATTTTTGCAAGAGACGACTTGCTGAGAGCAGTGATGATGAGCAGCCTGAGTGGACCTGGAGGCTGATCCTTCTGTGTAAATGGGCAGGTAGGCAGAGTGGTATCAATGAGGGGCTGACAGCGGAAGGAAGCAATGGAGGAAAGACAAGAGAGCTGTCTTCGTGGTTGCCTTCTATGCAGTTTGGATCAGGAAAACATTGTGCTTGTTAACTTCTGAGAAAGGGATGGTGCAACACTTGACATGATGAGAACATGGACAAGATTTTTGGCTAGCTGGCTGGAGAAGGAAATGTCTTAGACGAAGAATGATTGAGATTTAGATGTGACTTGAGCCTGAAGACTTAAAGTGAAGCCAGTTTCCAAGTCTCAACCCTTGCTTGTTGGTAGACACATGGCTTTACTTCAAGTAAGGAGAAAGGCAAACAAGAGGAACTGCAGGCTTTATTGAGGATGCAAATATAGTAACACTTGTCTTCTTGGTAGCATTTTGAGACAGACATCTGAGCTTCATTATTTGTTTTGCAATAGCCCTTTTATTATTTTTGAGCCTAAATCAGCCATTTAATGAGCTACTTTGTGAGGGTTTCTTCTCTTCTCTTCTTTTTTTTTTTTTTTTTTCCACAAGCAGAGGTCCATTACTGTGCTGTTCTTTTTACTCTTGCTGAAGCTGCTGGTTTGCATTGTGGATGCAGACACTCTCTGTGACATCTCATGTTGTATGACCAGTGACTTGGAGAGCTCACATGGGGTCATTTGAGGAAGTAGTTTCTTGCTAGCTTTAAAAAGCACGTAGGAGAAAAATAGGGGATTGATTTAGATTAAAAGTTAAGCTTGCGTGGATAAAAGTAAACAGATTGTGGCTCTTTACAAGAGTTTTTTATAGCTCTTGATTAAACAGTCTTGCCCATGGCCTGCATTACTGCTCACTGGCACATTCCTAGGGGTTTTACTAGGAGCTTGCATCTTAATTGATTTCCCTTTTCCATTGCACATTAACTCCCTTGTCACTTCTATGTACACTAGATTGAAGCTTGGAACTTCTTTTATCTCTCTAAGTTGTCTGGAGAAATTATGAGGTCAGATAAGAACACTGAGAGGCAGAGGATAAGAACTGGCTGTCAAGGTGTGCTTTGTACATTAGGCAAAAGGAGAAAAGAAAGGCCAAATCTGCTGACAACAGAATGGATTTAAATACCGAGCCATAGGAATATAGAAAATAATGAGGAATTGGTGTATATAGGCAGATTGAGCTGATTCACCTTGTTGCAAGTGTTTTGTTTCTTTCTTTTTCACTGAAAAAGTGAAAAGCAAGAGGAAGGGATTAGGAGTGATCATGGGGTGTGAGACAAGGGGTTGAAGAAAGAACTGGAAGTCATATGACAGAAAGTTCTGAACTACTTTGGAGCATCTGGTCCCTAGTACTGAACAAAAGCGAAATTAAATGTACTTTGGTTAACTACCAAAATTCAGAAGTTCTGGAGGCATGGTGTTTTTGTAATATCAAGATACAACTTGCAAAGCTAAAGTAGTTGTTTTTTAAGGCTTTGTTTTAGGAGGTTTTCTTTCCCTCTGTTTGACCTGGACAAACAGAGTGAAAGTGATTAGGATGTTAAAATATGCCTTGACTTATTTGTAATGTATCAGATACCAGTCAACAGTAAGATGAATCAGTGCTAGTGATGCAGCAATCTTTTCACTGTCCTTCTAACAAGGTTCATTTTCTAACAAGGCAAGGATTTGTATTCATCAGGCGCATTGCTGAGGAGATGATGATAGCTTCCCATGGACAGACAGGCTGTTACAGTAAGAAGTTGTTGTTTTCTGCAGGAAAGCCAGGGAATTCTCTAGCATTCATTGCATACATTAGAGGGGAATACATCAATCCTTGGTTTTCATTTAGAGATACTTACTGTGATTCTGTTAAATATTTAAAGTATTGTATATTAAGCATTTACGGATACTCTTCCAAAGTTATAAGCCAAGTGTTATATTTTAATAAGGTTTGATTGGTAAAAGCGTAGAAGTAGATCTTGTAGCCCTGAACAGGCTACTGCTTTTGTCAATAAAATAAGAAACCTTCACTTTTATAATGGATTTGCACCTTTGTTTGTTTGTGGGCTGTTTTTGCCACATGCTTTAGAAACTTCCACAGTTCTGGCAGATGGAAAAGTCACTGGAGGCCTGCTCTACTGGGATGTTTACACTGCTGTATGCAAATTCTCCCATATGTGAAAATCCCCTCTGTGCTCCCTGAGAAAGTCTGGCAACCAAAGCACATGCTGGCAGGACATCTGAGTTGTAATGAATTAAAGCCAAGAACTTCTGCTCTCCCACAGGTGAGCTGAAATAATTTTTTTCTGCATCTGGCATACGGATGGCAAGCAGGCAATTAATTCCTCATGGCCCTGCACTCAGTAGCCGCAGAAGTGGCTCCCATCCAATACAAGGAAAGAGGACAGCACGGGAGAACAAAATAAAGCAGCCTATTTTCTCCATTCCGGTGCTGAATGTACTGCTGTGCTTTTACCAAGCAGGGCTGTTCGGGCCAGTGCCATGAGCACATGCCATCAGCAATCCCAGCCACAGCTCCTCTTGCTTGCCGTGTCTGGGTGGCTATCCCCTCCCTGCAGCCAGATCCGGTCCCATTCCACATTCTGGCTCTGAGCATGACAGCGCAGATGGAAATTTTCTTCTAATCATAACTGGACCAAGAGTGTCTAATTTTTGCCCACTGCTTAGTGAGGATGCAGTAGTCCTTTTTAGTGCAAAGCACATAGTAAAGGCAGAATACTACAGACTTGGTTTTGAGAAGGTTCATTTCCCTCTGCGCAGAAGAATGCACAGAAATAAAAAGCTACAGAAGTAAAAGTACAGGTAAGAATCAGCTTGCAATGACAGAAGCTAACATTAATGGATTAAAAATCAAAGTGTGTATTTAGATATGTTTAGTTCTGATACACAAACAATTAACACAAAAGAGATGGTAGATAAAGACATTTGCCAGAGATAGGCAGATGCCCAAGTAAAGACTCTAGCCTTTATTTACTCAGCAATTACAGGAAATGTTGAAATATTGCTTTACCTATTCTTATTATAAGCTTAAAAGGAGAAGTTTGAACCGAACTACCAGTGCAATTTTTTTTCACTTTGCTGTGGGTGTTGACCTGACTATAAAGAAAATATTCTGTCTGCTGAGTTTCCTCTGATGACAGTGTATCTTCTTTTGTAGTGAAAGGAGAAAAATAATTTTTAAAGGAAAATATGAGCCTAAACCCATGAAACCTATGGTGGGAACTTTGGCAGATACAGCACATAAACTTCAGCTGTTTCTTCTCTTTTGGTTTTACTCTGAGTGGAGTACCTGTTGACTGTGCTGCTTTCATGTTACATTTCCTGCTACCGTTTTCAGTGCACAACCTATAGCAGGTTTTTTAACAGAAATTTCCCAGTAGTAAATTTATGTCTAAAAATTCTTCTGGCCTGCCCGTGCAGAGAGAACACGCAATATGAAACAGCAAGAAATGGCAAATTCTCAGATGGGATTTCACGACCTGCTGCCTCTCTGCACTAAGCTCAGCTCACAGCTCCTGTTTGGCTTCCTGCACCACAGCACCTTGCAAGCACAATGCAGGACGTAAGGGCAGATTGGAAGTAACTTTGCTATGAGAATGGTGCTGTGATAAGATCTGTGACCATTTGCATCTTTAGCTTTAATCCCAATTAACATATGCGTTAATCCTGACATGAATGTTGCACACTCCCTCTTGCCTTTCTTTGTCCAAACTTGCCACCTGCCTGCCTCAAAGTAAGGGCTCTGCCTATGGAGGACCAGTGCGCATCTCAGAGAAGCGAATACTTCTTGGTGCATCCCAGTACCACTCTGGTCTTAGCTGGCTGCTTATGGGAGGGATGGACCATTAATAAGATGAGTCAAATAAGGCAGTGTGTGCAAGTAGTTAGGATTAACCCTGGAGATAAAAACAAGATGGTGCTGCGCAGGGCTTTATGTTTAACTGGAAAGTCAAAAGTGTCCCAGCTGGCTGCAGCTTAATCTGTGCTTGCTTCTTCCAGGCATCCCCCCCCTTCCTTTTGTAGGGCTGGCAGTGGGCTGCTAGAGGTTTCTCACAGGTGTGTGCACTGGCTGAGAGTGGGGAGGACCCAGGCCCTTCCCAGCTTCATTTTCATTTGCTAAGGGCCCTGAATGAGGGGCCCTGGGTGCTCCAAACACAGGGATGCCAGCCACTGCTCTCTCTACCAAATGCTGCTCCCCTCAAGGGAAGGTGAATGAATGCTGCAAGGGTGAGCTTTGAAGTTAACAAAGGCATTTACAACTGCTGTCAGAAAGCTCAGTAATATAGTCTTCTAGCTAGATGAATGTTTTATGTGCTTTTATTATATGAAAATCCAGTGTCAGTGAAGAACCTAATACAAATTTTTGGCCATCTGTCTGTAGTTTTTACCAGTGTCCCCTGCCACAAAAGCATGCCAGCTTGGCTAGAAAAGGGAAGTCCTCTGAAATGACCCCTGAGCATACATCTGGCTCAGCTGCAGCCCTCCTTTGATGGAGCAAAGCGTCACCTGTTAACAAGATTATTCTAACCCTTCCCTTCATTAAATGAATCTTCTTCCTGTTAATATTTGCTCTTCCTCGTGTGTGCATATAGGGAAATGTGGAAGACACTTCCATTTGTATTTTATGAGAGTACACTTTGGTTACGCATTTATAGTAAATGAGTCAGACCCAAGCAGGCCAACAGAAAAGAGATCCAGGCTGTCAGGACCCACTGGAAGAGAGAGGAGTGCAGGGTTTTGCAATAGCATAAGCTGTGGGTGAAGGCTGGGGAACATCTGGGAGGGGATATTTCACGGTGATTATTTCTGAGAGGAGTGGCCTTGGATGAGGAAGTGAAGCTTGAGGGCAGAGAATCTGTAAGAATCCCTGAGGGAAACAGTACCAGCACAGAACACAGTGCTGCACACAGATGTAAATGTGACCAGTGTAATCGTACCAGTTCTCAGCCTCAAAGGGGTCTCAGCATTTCCAGAGACCTGTTTTCTTTCTTTCTTTGTTACTTATAGCATGTAAAAATATAAAAGAAATTGCTTATTCCCCTCCCCCTGCCCTGTTTTTACTATTTTGACCTGATGCATATCAGATGACTCCAGCTTTTGTAAACACATTTATTTTTAAAAGGAAACACTCTTTTTTTTTTTTTTTTTTTTCTTTTATGAGTAAGCCCTGCTTGGCTGTCCTTTTTCCAAATTAAACATTCATTTCCAAAATCTGCAGGGGGGCAAAAGGCAGGCTTCATTTGCTCAGTTTGCTGCAGTATTTAGCCACCATAGAGTGCTAGTCCATGACACAGTAAATAATTGTAGTGGTGTTGGTTGTATGTCTTTCCTATTGTCCCTACTTTTACAGTTTTCATCCAGTATTATGTTAATATTGAACACATACCATAACTGCTTCTTAATACTAACATTTTTACAAGTTTGTCATATGTACTCATTTCCTATCTTGAAATTACTGTTTTAGAAAATTTCCCCCTACTGTACAAATTACAGTCTTCATTGTCTCTTTTAATCTTTAGGGCTTTGGAAAACAATGCAATTAATGCAAAAATAACCCTTTCCAACTAAGTACTTTAAAATTTCCAGCACGGATTAGTAATAATGTAGTTGTTGAAACCACAATGTCTCACAAGTAAGGTCACAGCTAAAAAATGTAAACCAAACAAATCTTGCTCCCCAAAGTCTGTTTTCATTTAAGAAGAAATTTCCCTCACTCTCATGTTGGGATTTGGATGTCTATAAAATAGAGAATATTGCACTCTGCAACTCAAATTAAGCTCTCAAACTACCTTTATTTTGGTGGATATCATCCATTCTAGCATCAAAAATCCTTGTTCTATACAAGTCTGTTGTTACTTCAGCTTTTATTATTATTATTAATTCCTTATTTGAATTACTGAAAAACAGAGTTCTATTGTACTCTGACAGAATGGTTCCTAGAAGAGTTTTTCTGTCCCGGAAAAAAACCTCTTTTTTACATGAGCCCATTCTGAGTCTTCCTATTGCATTACATCCAAATTCAAGGATGGAAGAATGAGAAATTTAAATGGAAAAAAAAAGAAAAAGCCAATTTGCATTAACACAAAGAAATTAACTGTTTCTTAGTTCAAACTCAGTGAGGAGAGCTGTATCTTCTGAATAATTTGTTTAGTTGACTGGAGAGCTCCTTCCAGCAGGCCAGCCCCTAACCTGTACTCATGCATATGGTTATTCCTCTCCCAGTGTAGGACTCTACACTTGCCCTTGTTGAACCTCACCAGAATGGCAGCACAGCCTTTGTGTGTGTCAGGCACTCCTCACAGCCTCACACCATCAGCAGACTTGCTGAGGGTGCATTCTATCCCTTCACCCAGGTCATTGGTCGAAAACAGAGAATGAGACCAGACCAACCACTTCAAGTTATTGATTGTTCAGTGAAGGCAGAAGGAAACCCAGGATGTGCTTGGACTTTTTCCATACTGGGAGACTGAAGGCATGTTGGAGTCTTTTGGGGGAAGTATCTGGAAGGAATGAGGAGGGAATGTAAAGTGACATGATTATGCTTGAAATGTATCAGGGAACAACCTCAGAAGGAAAACAGATAGAGATCAAATGCAGAACTTTGGTGGCTGTAACAAAGGCAAAAGATACATCCAATTGAACAGCCATCTGGCTTTAATAGCATTAGAAATGATTAATAACATAGAATCCTTCTGACATTCATAGTTAGCATGCCTCTTCTGCTCTTAGTCCTAGAGTCAGGAGATTGAAAATTGCCTTTTTCTTTTTCTTCTTTTTTTTTTTTATTTTTTTCCAGTGGCAATGCATTTTTTTCCACGTTATAGACTTTCGTACAATTGCCTTTTTGTGGCATGTTTCTGCTTTGCACAAAATTCATTTGATGCTTTGAAAGAAGTTCACATAGTAAATAAAGAGTTCGTTAAGAAACGGGATTTTTTTTTTCTTTAGGAAAGTATTTCTCCAAACTGCCTTGTTTAGTATTCCAATCTTTAAACCAAAGTATGGCTTCAGACTTTTTATTTCTATTTTTTGCAATTATTCCTTTTTTTTTTTTTTCCCCCATTGCATGCAAAGTAGAAAGTTTTGTGTCCTATGGCGTTAATTAAACTTTGCAAATGTAAGTACATTTAAGTAGTATTTCTGTGGGTCAGTTTACCTGGGTTCAGCAATTGAAACTTCCTGTATTGAATTGTTTTGAATGTGACATGAATATCTTAAATTTGCTTCTGGACTTAGAGGAAAAAAAGAAAAGCAAATTAAAAAAAATAAAAGCTCTTGCCTGTTACTTGCACAGGAATCCAGCTTCAGGGGGTTAGTAACAAATACTATTTTTGTATACATAGAACTGATTTCCAGTGTTCCTTTTATGGCCAAGGGGACATGATTTCTACAGGGGATTCTTCATATTACCTGCAAGGTTCTTGCCCTGGATGTATGTCTCTAGAGGAATCTATGAAAGCTACTTTGTGAGGCTGCACATCAGATTTTGCAATTACTTTCTAGGATTCCCTCTTGTATACTTGGGGGAAAAAAATTGCATAGCGTGATTTACGGTATAGATTGTGTCTCAGTCTGGAAGCACCAATATATAGTTTGCTGAGAGAGGTTTGTGTTTGTAGCAGAAATGCTGAGTCACAGCCTGAAGCAGTGATTGCACACCTGGTGGGAAGGCAGGGCCAACCCAGGGGAGCTCAGGTGCATGCAATGTACCTGAGTGACCAGAAACGGTGGAGTCAGGATCCACCCCTTCCCAGACCTCATTTAAGGGTTGGCAGTGGTGGCAAAGGGATCTTGCTGGAGATCCTGCTGTACCTCCTGTGGCCTTTGGAAAGTAAGCAGCTTCTTTTCTTTCTTTCTGTGCTCCTGGTTGTTGCATTTGAGCAAGTCTTAATTTGCTGCAGCCTGGGACCTTGCTGCTCTGCTGTCATTGCTGAGCTTTCCATGGTGTTACAGTGTTATATTTGAAACTTCTTGAGCAGTCTGGCCCAGACTGACCTGATCTTGAACTCAAATGGAATGAAAAATCAGAATCAAGACAAAAAATGGAAAATTAAAGGCCATGATTTGGAACAATTGATTTCGCTGTTGGTTTCAGGAAGGATGGTGGTGACAAATTCAGGCACGAGCAATTTATTTTAACAAGGAAGAAAGGAAGGAAGCCAAACAGCCTACGAAACTACTTTAACTATTATAAGTGAGAGTAACAAGGTAGGAAGGAGTATTATCTTTAGCAAGACCAGCCAACGTTGTTGGAAAATAGCACATCTACAATTTGTTTTTTCAGTAGCATCAAACTTTGTATACTGTATCTCACGTAGAGAACTTTCAATCTGAAAGAGTATTTAAAACTCCAGATATTTAATATGGAATTGTATGTAATGAAGATTTTTCCTTCGAGAAATTTAATAAGCATTGCTTCAGATTTACTCTTAATATTGACTCCAAAATAACATGAAAACTTGGAGCCCGAGCGTTCACTCACGTTTCTTTATGGTTTTGAGACTCCTAACTACTTTTCTTTTAGTTTGTTTTTGCCCTCTTATAGGCATGTTTACTGATTGTTTTTGTTGTTCTGTTTGTTGTTTTTTTTTTTTTTGGGGGGGGGGGGGGGGGAAGGAAGTTTGCCTGAAACTATTCACTTTTTTTTGTTAACTTGGTTTTAGGCTGCAGTTGTCACAAAATAATGCTATTTGGGGGTTTATTTTCAGGTCTGGACCTATAGGTAAGCCAATGCGTTGTTATTCCAAAATATAAGAAACAGAGGCACCAGTGAAATGTTTTTTTATCTGGCATTTCGGAGCTGGGTTTAAGAATTAGTAACATACTGAGAGTTAATTGACTGGCAGCTAAATTGACTGAGAGTAAAATCCATCAAAGGGTTGTGTTAAAACCTTTGTGCTGAAAAATGTCAGGAGAAATTTATAAACTTAAATGTGCTATTCCGGCTAAGACAGGTAAATAAAGAGTATTACAGACTCATTTGAAAAGAAGATTCTCAAAAATGATTTCTTTAATTCGTTAATGATTTGACAGGAAGTTTCATAGCACGAATGTTCCTTCATTCAGTTTCTTTAAAGTGCAGCACAAAAGCTTGGGTTGTTAAATATGACTGGAAAATGTAATCAGCAATGTGATCCTTAATGAGGAAGTGCAATTATTGTCATACAAGTTCCGAATACCATCTCTTTCTCCATCTTTCCATGAACAGGATGCTGTGTTTATACCATTTTACTAAAGTTAACACTGATGTTATCATGTGGGCTGGCCCATTTCCTGTCCCATCTATTCTCTCCGGAAGTGCACCCTGGAAAGCTGGATCTTCTGCATTGTATGGGCGTTACTGGATGACCCTTGCCCAGTCAATATTGTATAGCTTCTCCCTGACAAATCTCTCTTGCTCCCATGAGGAGGAAGCCTGTATTGCCTGTAATAACAGGCTTCAAATGTGAACCACTGTGAAAGTGCGACTTGCGTTATGTTCATTTGCTGGCTGGGTTATCTGCGTTAGACCTTGGGGTAGATGTTTGGTAGCAGGCTTAGTGTTTGATTTAGCTGGGGATGCGGAGGGAGACTTACTGGTGGAAACAGTAGGAAAAAAGAGCTGACAGAATGCTGCAGGATGTATTTTATTTACATCTGGTAATGACCGAAGTGCTAATTTCTGGTTGTGGAGATGGGTGAGTTAGGGTTGGGGTTAGAGAGGCTGTTGAAGAAAGCAAGGCCCAGTGAGTTATTTTCTTGCTGGATATTGTCAGATCAGAAGTAGAGTGGGATCCTGGTCACCCAAGAACAAAGACTTTTTGTTTCTTGGAAACATTGAGCTATCTGTGCTGTATTTAAAGCTGAGTTCAGAGTCAGTAGTTGAACAAGTAGGGCTGGGAGAGTAAAGTTTCTTGCTGGATCCTGTCAAGTTGTAAATATAAAGCAAAAACTGGGATCTCTGAAAGCAAGTGGCTCTTGTTCTACAGTTTGGCTGAGGCACCACATGGTGCTTAAATCTGCCTTGAGCTGTGAAACTGGGACTAGAGTTTGAGAAAGTGAAGTCTAGAAAAGTGATTTGCTGTTTCATCATGGAATATATATGGTAATGCAATGAGAGAGAGCTCCTATGGCCGTTGAACTCAGGGCCTACTGATGAGTTACAGTGTGCTTCAATATTGGATGGGGGTTTGGCTTTGAAATGAGCTTCAAGAAAACAAAGCCTGGAAAATGGTATTAACTACAGAGATGGGAGCTAGTGTTCTTTGCAATCTTTCAGGCACTATGGAAACAGATGTGCTGGGAATAAGGGCAGGGTTTTGGAGGTTCTGCAAACACAGTGGTTCTGAGTTGGATGATAGCTACTCATTGCTTTTAATTGTATACAACCAATGTGACTTTTTATTTGAGCTTTCCTTGTCCTAAGATCTACAAGAGTTTGTGGAGCATCCAGATAACAAAAGAAAATGATGACTGATCTTTAAATCCTGGCTGAACTGAACTCCTTTCAGCTTTGTAGGTGAAGGTCAACTGCACTTAGTTAACTCTGTAGTACTGAGTTCCCTTTCCTTGTTCAGCTGAACCAGCTGAGTTTTTTGGATACCCGTAACTCACTTCTCCTGTGGAAGTTTTGATCTTTTATTAAGATCATTTTCCCCCAAGAGGATACTTTAAGCTCTAGGTTTTTCTTATGGTCAATTTATTTGGTTTCACAATTCTACCAACAAGGTGTGAATATTTTTTTCAGTTATGAAGAAGCTGTGAATAAATGTGATGTGGGAGGAAAGGAAAGGGCTAATAACATGTGGGAGCTGACGTTTCTTAATCACAAGGGTAGTTTCCTAATTCACGCAATTTGTCACTGATACTGAAATTTAGCCACATTATCTCTAAGATTCTGGGAGCAATGTCTAATAGATATTTAACTGCACACTGGACAAACAGCACAAGCAGTGTGGATCCAAGGAGTTTTCAGTCACTGTGCGGGTTGTCAGGAGTAGAGTGAAATAGTTTGAATAAAGATGAGAACCAGCCTGGCTAGCTATATTGTGGTAGAGTCTATCTCAAATTCCAAATTAATTCTCATTCTCACATGCGTAATTTCTTCCTTTGAAAAATGAAGAGGATGATTAATTATATGTGGGAGGGAAGTAGCAAAGCACCAAACATATTTGCAAAATGCTTTTTTTTTCTATTTCATTCAATAAAGCACAAATTCTTTTCTGTGCGGATTAGAGAGGAGTCTACTTATCTCAATGGATTTCTTTCTGTTGCAGAGTTTGTACCAGCTCTGCCTGAAGTCAGCATCAGTTTCTGCTGACATTAGGAATGAATAGGCACAGTAGCAATCTCTTGTTTCTGCATTCCAGAAAAAGCTAATTTCCAATATAAAACTGACCTGATATTGCTAGATAAAAGTACTTCCTGTTACAAGAACCAATGCTTGTAATTTTCAGAAATCACAAGCATATAGCTTAAAACTACAATTTTAGGCCTACCAACTGGATACTTCAACAAACATTTTTATTTTTCTAATTATACCCTTTCTGCATGAAGCTTAGCTGTAATTATGGGAAATTAGGGAACGTTTCTGCTGTGGAAGCATAATAACAACTTCTGTTACTATTTTGAGATCTATTTTGAAAATGTAGTTATGAATGATATTTGACTTCCAAGTCTGACATTAATTGGGTCTCTTTATGCTGGGAAACTTCTGACTGAGAGAGGCAGCCAAAGCCTTACTAGCTGGGTAGGCCTATTTGAATTTTCCTACCTAGGGAATGCTGGAGGCTTCTAGTTCTATTTAACAGTAACAAGAGGAGAAAAAAAAAGTGTGTGTGGATGGGGGGGGGGGGGGGGAGGGGGGTTGGGAGGGGGTGTTGAGGTGAAATCAGCGGAAGAGGAAAAAGGGATGAAAGGCTGAGAACAGGGGAAGTGAGGTTTTGGGTGAAATAAAAAGGAAGTTCAGAGATTATTTTAATACAACTGCAGGAGGAGAATGAGATGAGTAACAGCAGAGTCAATTTTAGATGCGGTCACCTTTCATTTTCTCCCTTTCTCTCTTTTCTTTCCTTTCATTCAACCTCCCCAGTGCCTTGGGATTTTCTGGCAGATGCCCGTAGCTGCCTCATGCCCCTACCATCACAAGCAGCAACAGCAGCTACTCCTTACCTCTTCTGTTCTCTGCACCTATTTTGGGGGGTTGCCTTTGGTGCTGACCAAGAATTTTGGATCTCTAGCTAAATGAAATGTTTGGCCTGTGTCACAGAGGAGATCACATTGTGTAACTGAATCATCTCAGTGGTCCTGTTGAAAATTCTCACCTCAAGCTGTTAGGAATCAAAATAATTGAATGTTGGATTCAAGTCCTGGATCTGTAAAGAGAGTTGAATCTGTCCACTACCAAACACTGCATTCTTTCAGAGAGGAGCACAGGATGGCATGAGTATGAATCTCCTTTTTTTTTTTTTTTTTTTTTTTCTCTCCTTATAAGACTCAAGAACTTATTAACTTCTAAGATATTTGTCTTGAGGAAAAGAAAATGATCAGAAGACAAACATTTTAGCTTTGGAAAAAATGAGACAGCTCCAGATTTGATTTAAGCTTCACATCTGGACAGCTGACAAGTTTCAGATGAAGCTGACCTCACACATTCCTAGCCATATCAAAACCAACTCTAATTTGGAGAAACCCAGAAGAAAAACGTCTTTCTATACAGTGCTTTTTCCCAGATAATTTCAATCCCTTATTTAACATAGTGTCTCTGAATTACATGGGCCTCTTCCAACAGTTACCACAAAAGTGTGTTCAGTGACAGCAGAATCAGAAGAAACCCTGCAGATATGATTCAAGAAAATATTGTCAGAACTCTTTTCAGCCAAATGTTGGACACCCAGTTATCTGTATGTGTCAGCCGGGCTGCTTCTTTCTTTTCTTGTTAAAGATCTGAATTTCTCCATCAATTTAAGTCATTCTCCGACTCTTCTTAGTTGGCCAGTAACAAACTGAAGAGCAACAGATTTCCTTCCACCTAAGAGATTAAATGCATGCCTTTTAGAAGAAAAGAATGAAGACTTTACTGTGCTGCCTGAAGCCTGACCCATTCATTCCTTCTGTGGAGTCCTACATCACCTCTGTTTGAACATGTTTCCCCCGGGTGGGTGGCCTTCTGACTATGGTTTTGTCTGACTTGTTTTCTGGAAGAGCTGAAAATTACAGCATTGACTATGTTAAAGCTTGTGCCACTGGTAATAGATGAATATTTTCTTCATGGAAGTTTTTTTTTTTTTTTTTTTTTTTAATCAAATAGATTTTAGTGAAAATCTGTACTTCCAAGGAAACCTTGAACGGTGAGGGGTATGTGTATTTTGGAAGCATTCTGGTTGCCTGCAAGGAGAATACAGGGCTTTCTTTGGAGGCTGTCTGCTTATGCATCTTTCAAAGATGTTCTGAGGGTGAAACAAGTAAATTGTTACCTCCTCTTTTTCAGGAACTACACACAGTTAGCCCTAGCAAACAGTTTTGTGTATTTCTTGAGACTTTTGAAATTTAGCTCATCATTAAATACACAAGCTGCGCCAAAAAATAGTCTTGAAGCCACTTCCAGAGAGTCCTTCTGGGCAATGCTTTGCTCCAGCTGGAGTTGTGGTAAAATTCTCATTCGCTTCAATGGTACTAATGGTTTTTGCCCTACCTCTCTGTAGAATACCCAGCAACTATTTGCCAGAAAATGAATGGCAAGCTGGGTGTTGGGACTCATTTAAGCATTAAGGAGATGTGCCAGGCCAGAGCTTCTGAGCTGCATTATAGATCATTCAAGCAGCTAATCTCTCAGGTCCATCTTCTGGCATCTCCTTTGATGCCTCTTTCCATTCTGGACCCCTTCTAAAGTGGTCAGTGGAAACTCCAGTGCAGCCATCTGGCTGTTGAAGTGCTCTTCTCTGTTCCCTCATATGGGGGGAGAAAAAAAAAATGTAGGCCAGATATGGATTGTGTTTCCCAGTGTTCCTTACTCTTGAGATAAAGGAAAAGCACTTTTGCAGCTTTGTGCCAGTTTTACTGTGAACTCTCAGTGGGTTTGGTGCTTGTTGCCTTTCAGGTAGGACTCACAGCCTGCCTCTTTCCTTGTTTGGACAAAAAAGTGATGGACCAGATTTTATGGGATTGGGCACCTGACCTTCAGCTTGTGCCATAGTTGCAAAGGAAGAATGTCTTTCAGCAACATGGTAAGTCTGTCTTTTTTTCTTAAGTATTTTAAAGTAACCCACATAAGTTAAATTTAGAGGTGTACTAGGCTGGGGATAAAAGACAGGACAATGCTATTGATTTATACTATAGGTGTGTTTGGCACTTTCATATGGATTGCTTCCTGTCATTTTTGTACTTTTATTCTTGGCTTTGAGAGAAATGTAACAGACCTTTTCAACACTGTATTGTAATAAGTGTTCTACTCTGGGAGCTGTTCAAAAGGCTATTTAAACTGTTCCTCCATGCGAGATGCATGATGAACAGTATTTTCTTACCCTGTTCATTTGAAAAGAAAGGCAAGGTGTACTGAGGGCAGCAAACTTTTTGCCTGTCGCTTGAGGAGTGAGGATTTACTACAAAATAATTGTCTGTACAGATAAGTTTATTAGAAAATCATCTTGATTGTAAACTGTTCCTTAGTATTATCACAGTGGATTTCCTAGTGATGATTGTGTTACTACTATTACCATTACTATTTTAAAATTACCTCATGGACATAATGATTCTGCAGGTTGCATCAGCAGCCAGGAGAACAGGTGAAAGTAAGTCCTGAAGCACACTGTAGGCATCAGTACTAGCAGCACACGTTTATTCATAAATTTAAATGTGTCCCATTTTGTCCTATTTAGCAACATTAAAAGCTTTTGGCACGTAGAGTATTTCAGTTAAGAGTCTCACAGTTGTGGGCAACGCAGAGCATCTCTGAATTCCAAGCAACATTCTAAATATGATAAAATGTATGCTTTTCAGACTTCTATTTCCATATACTGTTTCTCAAGGAAATTCTACAGCTGCTGCTACTACCATTTTACCAAGACCAGTAGTTCGGAATCCAGGCTTATAGTTTCTATTCTGTTTTTTCAGCATCCTTATTCCTAGCTGTTGTCCTATTGACAAAACACTGATGCAGCGCACCACTTTCTCTCAGAAATTTGTAGCGCTAGGCTATAATGCTATATGAAAAAGTCACCTGCAGAGTTACTTAATTTTATTTGGTGATGCAAAATGTATTAATTTTCTTGTAGTCCCTGTAGACCCATTTTGGAAATTCATTTTCTATGGGATAGTGTTTGCTCCTTAGTAAAGATGCCATAGGAATATTGATGTGTACGCAAGATGAATACATGCTTTTTAAGTGGGGGGTGATTGTTATTGCTGGTTTTGGCAAAGATAATAACAATAAGAAGCAATGAACAGACCTTTGTGTATGCAGGAAAATCCAAACTTTGCTGCCTTTTCCTATGAAGGCAATGTTTACTGACAACTTGCATAGCTTTCTTTAATTATAAGCCATATTAATTATAAATAAACTTAATATTTTGAGCAAATATTGCATGAATCAGTGACTGCTGTTATGTCTAAATATTTTGATTTATTGAAAACAATGTAGGTTCATAGTTCTGTAATGAAATTTTCCCCAGGACACAGCTACTTCCCCAAGCACTTGCTAACTCTACATCTGAACTCCAGCTGTGCATTTCAAAGCTGCTTTTTTTGGAAATGTTGTTCTTATATTATACAGTTCAATAACCTAATGAGTTGGAAACTATGGAATAGTTACTTCTTTTCCAAACTTTCTCCTATTCCTTTGGATGTATGCCTCTCCCATGTAAGACAGCAGAGATGATGAGTTTAATGTTTGGAGTTTTCTTTTTCAGCAGCTGCATTCCCCCTCGAAGCAGGTGACAGGGTAAACTCTCAAGAGTGGGGAGGTACTTTAAAGGAGTAATTGTCTGAGTTGGTATCGTTTTGCAGCAGATCTGAGAGATGCCAAGTGTTCGTTGCATTCTGCTGACAACCCCTGGTGCCATTACCAAGCAAGGCCAGAGTTAAGAACATGGTGGTTTTTTTCTGGTCATATCAGTGAGTATTGCTATAAAAAGGTATTGAGTTGTCCCCCTGATGTTCTGTCCATCTCCATTCTGACGGCAATGGATGTGTCCTGGAGCTCCTGGTCAGCAAGGAAAACCAAATTGTTATGGTTCTTGTGAGAAATGTTAGCAAAAGACACAAGATTTTTATCAGAGGAAGTTCTTGCAGAGTGGTCAGCCTACTGAGAACAGCATTTGGGGACAGCTGTAAACCAGCACTGAATTAAATTTAATTTGAAAAGTGAACACTAGAAATGTTGAGAAATTTGTCTGCATTTGCTTCCTCTGTAGTTTTCAAAGTCTCAGTGTACTTCCAGCTGTTTCTTCCATCACTTATTAAACATTCCCAAGCTTGAGATGAGGCAGAGTAATTGGGCAAGTAAGCCTTGAATTTTAGAAAATGAAATCCATTTGGTTTCAGTTTTCAAGGCACAGAAGACAGTACCCTTTGATTTTAATATTAAATAATTTTGATAACAAACAAAGAAATTTCCTTGGCATAAGTTTATCTCTGGCAGCTTCTCACATATCACTTACATACTGTAACAGATATATTTATTCAACAAATACGATTAAGCCTGTACCTTTTGGGAAAATGTCTCCTGCTAAGAAGTCTTTTGCCTAATTATGAGAAGAAGGTAGGCTTGAAAAGTTTTGGTTTTCAGAACCAAACAAGGTGGTAAGCCCTCGATCTTCCCAGATGTTTCCTCTGCGATATACCCTTCTGTCTGGGATCTCAACATGTGCAGTGAGTAATCAGATTGTCTCTTTCAGTAATCATGCCTGTGCCGAACTATTAAAAGTTTCCTTTTTGTTAAGAGCCAAGAGGCTGGACTCTACACAGTTGAGTTCTCTTTTGTAGTCAGGATAAGTGTTTGCTTTCATAAGGTTATTAATGAGATGTTTCCTTGGTCGAAGTATTAGCAACGTATCATTTCCTCAGTGGGGTATTCTGTATCGGAGGATCTGACGCCTACTCTCAGATACCGATACTACTTCCTGGGTATCATACTGTTTATCTGGCACTAAGTCTCTAGGTTTCTCTTTGTTCCCCTCCTCTCAAGGAAAATGCATGCAATCCTTCCAAACTATTGAGGGAGTTATAAGGCTGAAAGCTTCTGTAGAGTATGTCTCTCTGCAAATACATTAACACAGTTGCAGTGTTGATTAGGATGACGTTATGAATGTGGAAAGATGGGATACTTTGTCAGACAGTAAGCTGGCAAAGAGGAAGAAAATGCAGTTCAGCCATTCTAGTGTGCAACCATCTAGCTGTGCTTTTGGAAGCAGTGAGGATGAAAAGCAGCCATAGTTGGTAGGAAGCAGGATGGGCCCGTTCATTTTACTCTTTGGAGGAAGTTGAGTCTTTTTAAGCCTACCTGGGCAATTCACTGCACTGCATATATACATATATATATATTTGTTTTCAGTAATGACAGGGATATTCAGTGATGAGATTATATTGATTTTGAATATTTCTCCAAGGAGCCTAAATTAAAATCATGATTTTTGGGTATTGAAACGAGCTCTGCATTTTTATTTCTATTTTTGATCTGACGGAATTATTGTTTGCAGTAAATCTGTAGTGGATAAAAACAATATATTTTAACATGCAAGGTTCATCCTCCTGCATAAAGATCAAGAGAGAAGAGATAATTTAAATAAATCTAAGAGCTCTGAGCCTGATACCTCCTTGCATGCCCTAATATATGGAGAATAATATTGTAGGATTGCTCTTAGTTTATAAAGTTTCCCCATTTCTTGAAGCTAGAATGAATACATGAATGAGTTAGAATGAATAGATGAGGTGAATAGAAATTCTGCTAATGAGAATAGTTATCTACCCACACATCCCTCCAGCAGTGCCATGAATGCTACCGGAAGACCTGCCTTTGTTAGACTTGTTTCTGCAAGCTAATGTTGGGTGACTGAAATGCAAGTAGGCTTATGGAACAGTTGGAATGTAATCGTTTTACACTCCTACATGTACTTTGTCAGCATTCCAAGGCATTCATACTTTCCATTCCAACAGTGAGGTGCTCCAGAACATATTCTTGCCCTAGGGGCACTTCGCACAGCACAGTTATTCAGCAGGCAAATCTTCCTTGCTCTAAGTAAAACTGAGAATCTGTTCAAATAGCTTGCTGATGCCAAATCCTGGCTGCCTTGTTTGATACGAGTCCCCTAAAGATTTCTTTCTTTACTGAATAACACCATAAAAATGTGTGGAAGGTGTAGTTCCAATACTGTTTGGAAGGTTTTTGTAGGTCATTCTGTAAGCATGAATATAGGACAGGAGAAGAAACTCTTCATATTGATCAGACACTACTTAACCATTTCAATTCTTCTCAAATATGCTGGCAGTATTTCTTTTAGAAAGGCCTGCTTGAATAAAATATAAGAAGTATGTGGCAAGTAGACTGCTGAAAGTTCAGTAATGGGGTACGGTGACATCCAGTGTGGGAGGACCAGGGGTTCATCACAACCTCTATGTATGGTAAAGCCAAGTGACCTGACAAATTGCAATATCATTCCTCTGAAAAAGGGTTTAATGGTGAAATAACTATGGGAATAGTAATGTGAGACAGAGTTCCAGAGTATAACTGGGCAAGGCTCTGAGCACTGTGATCTGACTCCAAAGGTATCCCTGCCCTGAGCAGAATTTTGGAGTAGAGGGCCTCTAGGAACCACCTCTTGCTTCAGTGATTCAAATAAAGCTGAACTGTAATCTTTCAACTGGTTAACTTCTGTAATGATTTCATGGGATGTAATGTATGCAAATGGAAATATTTCATTGTTATAGTAGTAGGGTTATCTGTATGGAAAGAAAGTTGTCTTTAACATACTTAACTGTAGGGACTGAAGCACTTTTATAGGGAGTTGGGAGAGAACTGAGTCCGTCCATTAAAACCAATTTTAAAAACAAAAATAATGAGCCAGTTACTTTTTCATTCAAGAAGGGTGCTTGGCTCTTAGTATCCAGACAGAATTCTTGGGCTCTTTGAATTCAAAACAGGTTTAGAAATGTAATTTTACTTGCCAGGAATAAGCAGGATAAAATAAGATTTTATGTTTTCCTGGAAATGACAGGATGTCCTCTGATTGTTAAATTCACTTCTAGAACACAATTTAGAAACATTTTTCAGCACCGACCTAACAATTTTCATGTGTTTTTGATGTGGCTTTCCACTCAAAAGGATAGAATGTTTGTTATCTACTGTTTAGCTGTGAAATCTGTTAGCTTCCAATAGATCCTGCATTGCTGCAGTAAACCAGTCCTAGTTTAATTCTGTAATTATTTTTTTTCTGCCATCTCCTTGTATGCTGACTTCAGTGACTTCATCTGCTGAGCTGTTCATAGTTGAGCTGAATACATGCTTGTATCCTTTGCTCAGGCCCTCTTTTGTATTTTTTTTTTCCATGACAGTGAGAAGGACAGTGGGAAAGAAGAACTGAAGACTCTTGAGATTAATTACAAGTCATAATAAGCAATGAAACTATTTTTAAGCACATAAGCCTATTTACTTCTAAGACTTCGTGAAATTGGCCTTCTGAGAATGGAGGAAGGAGTATGTTTCAGAGGTTTTGATTTTACTAGGGCTTTTGATGCTGCTCAGATAAGTAGATCAGGGAAACATGATGTACGTTAGCCTACTACAGGATGCATAAAGGATGTGATTTTAATTGAATCAGACACAAAGAACAGTCAGTCACATGCTGGTGGAGAGTCAATGGTTAAATGGCAGAACAAGGACTGAATTTGTGAAAACATAAAAGTGCATCAACAGTACTGCTGCTATGCAAGTGACAAATCCTTATTCATATAAACAAGAAGCCTGGCTTGAAGTGTACACGAAGGTTTTTCACTTTTCAGCTGCAGTACTGTTTAGTTGGTGCAGCATGGCTTCAAGAAGTATGTGGGCTGTTTCGACATAATTCAGAGAAGAGGCACAGCAATGAAAGAGCTTCTGGGATACATGACCTATGAGAAAAGATGGGAAATAAGTGACATTTTGGAATTAGTTGATCGAAAAGGAAGACTAAGGGAGGCATACTGGTATTCAAATACTTAAAGGGCTGCTTCAAATCTAGAGGAAAACACGTTTCCCCCCCCCCCCCCCCCCCCCCCCCCCCCTTTATCTACTGTAAGTAGGATAGAAATAGTAAGTTCCATGTGAAATAAAGGAAGATTTGGCTACATTAGGAAAATGAATGAGGTTAAAGATCATGAAAGGTTAAAAGATATTTCTCAGGAGGATTTTCAGTCATCCTTATCAACAGAAAGAGCGGTCTAAAGAGACAAGCATTAATATCTTTATGGATTCAGAGTTTTGTACTCAAAGAGGAAGTGTTTAGATGTCATTTTTGGCTCTCCTCTTGCTTAATTCTGTACAGTCCTGGGAAGAAAACCAGGCTGGTTAGTGGGTGGTGGTACAGATCTGCTGTGTGTTGTGTGGAGCATCTTTCTGCCCTATCAGGAGCTTGCTGTCAACCTCCACTGTTATCCTGTGTTTGCATTTAGCTCCCTTCTTTGATCCCTTCAGAACTTTAAGTTCAGTTCCTGTTGATTTGTGCATTCTGTCACTAGGTAAGAAGATGCACATGAACTATGAACAGAATTACTAATTAACTAGAAAAATTAGTAGTTGGATTTCTAATGAGGAAAGCTATGGTGATTTAGTCAAACAGATCTGATACTAAATGGAAAAGTTGAAGCAGCATTCCCTTGTGAATTTAATTTACCTTCTCTACTGGCTGGATCTTCCAGATGGCTTCTTGTGCTATCTCTCTTCATTTGCATTGTTTTACTCAATTGCTAGAAATGAGATCCTGGCTAATGCTGCGGACTACAACTCTCTTCCTTCTGTTACGTAAGGTGGATTTGATTGTAAGTATGAGCAGGAACATAGATGGATAATAATTTTGAAAATGTTGGGTAATTCCCAGTTCTCCTTTGTGAGTGTTCTTGAAACTTCATTTTATTAACAGTGTAGTAAACAACTGGGAATCTTTTAGCTGCTTTTTTAAAGTGACCTTTTTCATTTTTTTTTTCTCAAAACATCTGTCGGTTCCCAGCAGAGTTAAGTGCAGTCTGTCTGATCTTCCTCTTATTTAAGTACTGTAAACTGACTCTGCTGAAAGCTGGAAATATCGTCAGATCTTTGTTTTGTTTTTGAGAACATTATTAGGAGTTTTATGCTCTGATATCAAAAAGCACTGTGTAGTTGACCATTTACTGTTGCAGTTATTGTGTGACATTAAATTGCACTGGGGCCAACCTTCAACTGCTCTTCTCTGCAGACCACACACCGAAAGCAGTTGTACTTCAGCAAGGATATATACATAGTCCATGCACATATCTGTATAAATGCATACGGCATACTATTAACTAAGAACATCAAGAGCTTGGCTGGAAAAGACATCCAAGAGCCCATACACTTTGCACACAGCTTTACAAGGAACACAAGATCTCCTGCCAAACTACGCAATGCTACAAAATAGACTGCTTTGCTTACAGTGTGAACCTTAAAAGTAAAAATCTGGAGCCGGTCCCTCATGAAAGGCATCACACAGAGTCTGCTCCAAATACTTAGAGGTCAATTGTTCCTTAAGGTTAGGAGTACATATCAGAATAATAAATAAATAAATAAATAAAAAGTGGATTAAATCCCAGAACAGATAAATGAAAGGGATAAATTTACATTAGGGATTGAAAATGAGTTTGTTTGCAGTGCTAAAAATACTCCGATGTCATTTTCTTTCAGGCAGTTTCTTGCCCCTCCACTTCAGACCAGGGCCTAAGAAACCAGCAGTAGGTAGCCTCTGAGTCTGGAACAAAAATGCTGCTTTTCTAATTACGAGTGCCCTACATTTGAGCCTCTTACAAGTAACTCAGAACTGTTGTCTTAAAATAGAATATCGAAATTTCCTGAAGCACTCTTGATACAGAGTAGTCTTGGTCCTTTCTGACTCCCAAGGGCAAAGGCTCACGGCTCCCTGTTCCCCAGATTGTCTCACCTACAGGAGAAAGAAGAAAGTTGATTTGAATGCTGAGGAGCTAAGAGCCAGACCAAATGGCATGGAAAAAAGACACAGGAGTGATGTGAGGCAGCTTCAAGTCTGTTGTTGGTGAGTAGAAGAGAAAATGTGCCTTTCTTTTTTACTATTTTAATCCTCATGTATCTGAAAAATGTCTCAGTGTGTCCTAAGAGAGACTGGGGTGTTTCCCTCTTGTCTGTGAAAAATATACTGTGGAGGTGATGTAGCAAAATACCTGGAGAATGCGGTAAAGCATATTTTAAAAATTCTAGGGAAACAGTCATCTCAAACTAATGATCATCCTGAATTGGCCGCTTGCTTCCGGTACAGGTTACGTGCAGTAGACTTAAATCTCATCTAAAAATAAGCATGTGAATACCAGATCAAGGATTTCATGATACCCTCAGATTTCTGTGAAGACTACAAAATTCTGACTGTATTGGATGTTATGAACAAATTTGATTTTTGTTTTTTGTTTAGTCTGGTTTCAGTTCAGTGCTTTTTTGAAGTGAGTAAGGCTTAAGATTCATCCAAGAGCGAGACCACCCTCACCAGTGTATTTAGGGATGCAACAGTGTATTTAGGGATGCAATGTGCTGATACAGAGGAACTTAGACACCTAAACCTATGCCTTGTACAATGGAAGAGACTATGGCAAGATGGTGATGGGTGAAGTGCTGTGCTAATGCCCCACTACAACCTTATGAGATAAACCAACCTGCTAATTAAATAGAATGCTTTGAGTTCAGTCATCCATCTGCTTTGTTGTGTGTTACAGGATCAAAATACTAAAAGTTCTTTACAAGCACTTCTGCTTGATCAAGAGAGGACATCAGCAGGAAAACCCTGTTCATGAGGCTCCACAGCTCTGAGAGGTGTGTGTGGAGGGCAGAGGTGTCACGTAGGACCAAGAGTGTTGTGGTGCCTGTGGTAGTGTTCCTAGCAAACTCACAAACCCAGGCAGCATCTTTAGGAATTCCTGCCTGTTAATGTAGGTTGAATCAGTAAGATCTGATCTGCAACTCACTCCCCAGAGGGAGAAGTAGAACGTGGACATTCAGTGAATAGTTGTTTATCTTACCTAAGCTGAGAATGGAGAGCTGAAAGATGTGGCAGGATCTGCACAGAATGTAGAAGTCCAGAAAACAATGAGGCTATGCTCTGACAAACAGCTGTAACGCATGTGCACAATGGATATGCCAGCTTAAAAATTTTGGGATGGTGGTGTAAGGTGTGGTTATAGGTAGATCTGTTTTCCCTTGGCCCATTTACTAAGATCGTATGATAATGATAGTTTTGTGCTGGCTTGAATTATGGATGTGTTTTGTCATAAATTGTCTGGTGTACAGTCTGTTCCCTTGTGGGGATTTTAGGTCAGTTTTCTTGGTGGTTCAAGCTTCTGTTTCTTAGATCAGTTACTGTCTCAGGAAGGAGCTATTGTAAACAATGTTAGAACCAGTAATTATTCTCATCTTGTCATTATGAAAGTCATGTTCATCTTTACCTCCTCCCAAAAACTGTTGGTGAATACTGCCACAAAACCACAGCATGGATCTTTGTCATTGCTAAGCTTCTGCCAGCCTCCCTCTGCAGAATAAAATGTGTTGCTTACCATTGACTTTATTTGGTGTTAGGCTGCATGCAGTATTCAGGTATTCCAGAGATACCATGCTGGATTAAATTCCAGATGGAGTATTGCTGATACTCAGACACAAAATAAGTCATGCCGCCTGCTGATGGTTCACAAGATCATGGAACATGTTGTGCAGAACAGGGGCTAGAGTGGTTGGGCCCATGAAGCAGGGATAAGTAAAGGTCCTGGAGAGGTGAAGATGACTGCTCTGGGGATCTTATTATGGTTCTATTTCTCACACAGCCTTCAATATTCTCACCTCATGCTGCTCCCTTTTGATGTGTGTTTGCAAGAACTCAGGGCGCTTGTCACAGGGTCCTGATTCATGACAGCCACAGAACGATTCACCCTTGTGGTCTGAGAGGGTGGCTACAGATAACACTCTGGAAGCTGTAGATCATCCACCAGTGGTCATCTAGCTTTGGCTGTACTCCTGAAGTGAGAAAATAAAGCCTTTTATCTTTTCCCCCATCAACTCTATGCTTTATCAGTTCACTCAAAGAGCTGTGGCTATCTGCTTGGGCCATCCTTTGTTGTGAATGGTCTTGAGCAGTGCAGGGCCTGAGTGGACTATGTCTGGGGGAAAATGAATACTGCTTTTCTGGAGCATGTATGAGTTTGGTATAGCTTTAGTGATTCTGTGATCCGTGGACTCTCTTGTGTGAGCAAGATGGATCAAGGAGCAGGGGAGTGAGGTGCAATAGAGAAAGAAGATTCCACAAGTATCTGCTTACAGGATAGCATTGTGCAGCACTCATAAATGTCAGGATTTGTGCAAGCCACAAACAGAGAGGGATCCAGGTCATGCTGACAGAGGAAGGTATCTTCAGAGGGACAGCGAAGCCTGCTGTCCAGGCAGGGAGTTTTCCTGGGGGATTGTGGCACTATTCAAGAGGCTGTGCAGGCACAGAGTCCAATTGGCACAGGGCGAGGGGAGCAGCATGCTGTTGAGAAACATACACAGGTGCAAAGCAGATTTTAAATAGCCTAGTAGCATCTTAGTGTCATTCAGTTATCTCCTGGAATTACTGGCGAAATGAGATTATTCTGACTTCCAAAACCCCTGTCTTTACCTCAGGGATTTTTCTTTCCTTCCTCGCCTCACAGTCACCTTGCACAAATCCTTCCTCCTCAGGAAAAGCCCAGAATTATCCTGTAAAGTCTTTAGAGTCTCTTCAGGACCAGTAGCAAGACACCTTCCCCTGGGTACAGCCATCTCCGGCTTCCCATGATGTCCTGCACCCTGCATCAGGCAACATCTGCTTGATATCACATCTCTTGCTGAGGCCCTGCTATCCAGAGGCATCTCACCATGGCACGAACCGGTCTGCCAGCTCTGCCTGTTTACTAAGCAGGGCTTATGGTGTGGGACCAGATCCAGCAGGAAGTTAAGGCTTGGTGTGGCACAGGGAGAAGTTCTGGCTGAGCACCAATGTGCTGTGATGTTGAAGGCTGATTGCAAAACCAAGAGCTGGGGGGGGGGACTGAGGGAAGTAACTCATAAAGTCACAATCCAGGGAGACATTTGAGGTCAAGATCTAGGTATAAATGATTAGAAATGAAGGAGGGAAGAAAAATGTGAAAAAAGAGGACACAGCTGTGTTTAAAGAAGAACAGAGGACTCGAGGAAAGAATAGGTAGATTTGGGGAACTGAGGGCAATGTTGATGCATGGGCAGCACCTGCGCTGTAAATCTTGGCGCTGCTGGGATACTCTGTCTGATCTGCCTGTGACATGCCCAACCCAGCTACAAAGGCCCACAGCTGAGTGGTGTCACTCTGACAGCTCAGTTCCACCACGCTGCTTTCTCATTCCCCTTTCTCAAAGGAACTGGAAGAGAAAATATGATGAAAAAGGCTCACAGGTTGAGATAAGGATGGGGATATTGTTCACCAATTACTGTCACGGGCAAAACAGACTTAATGTAGAGAGATGAATGTAATTTATTGCTTATTATTTACAAACTAGAGCAGCGAGAACTAAAAGCAAACTACAAATGCTGTCACCTCATCCAACCCAGTCCCATCTCCTTTCTCTGAGTGGTGCAGGGGAATGGAGGCTGCGGTCAGTCCATAATGCTTTGACTTTGCTGTGGTGCTATGGCTTGGTGTGGGCTGCTGTGGTGGCCTGGGGCAGTGTGCCAGGAGAAGGAGTCTGTGACTGGAAGCCTCAGCAGGGCTACTTGAAGGCACTCTTGCCACCACAGATTTGTATTGAAAAATTACAGTATGAATTTTCCTACTGATGCTGGAGAAACCATAAGTAGTGATGGATAATCACACTGCTTCTGGTTTTGCTGACTCATTTATAGTGCCTGTTCTCCTTCACATTGACTTCCTTTGAATCACGGAGAGCTGAATGTAAGTTTGATTAGTTACTGAATGCCAGGACAGAAAAGGCAGAGGAAGATGAGAGCTTGACAAATGGAAATAAGTTTTCTGTAGAGGGTAATTCAAGCTTTCTCGTACAGAGTGTGACTTTTCCCTAATGCTGTAATGCTTAAACCACTGCATTTTGAACAGCCATCTGTAAGAAGCTTGTTCTGCCCTGACAAATTATATACAAATTATATACAGATCCCAAGAAAGCTGTGTTTATAGGAGCTGGTTCCTCATTAAACAATTCCAGCATTAACTTTACTTTTTAACAAATTACTGCTGTTATATTTTGGTAATCTCTGTCTAAACAGAACAATGTCAGTGACTAATACAGTCATCCGTTATATAGTGTCACCATTTTCCCGGCAACTTCCCACTCAGCCTTTGGCCAGTTTCAAGCAAATCTGATGGTGGCCCGACATTCTTAAAAGACAGCAAGTTTCCCCAGGTGTGAAAACACAGTGAGGTTATCAGCTTATTTGGACTTCCTGTAATGGTGTCATTCCCACTTTCCCCAGACAAATAACCAAAGGACTGAATGCTTCCGAAGGCACAACTGTCAGTGCTGTGCAAGCAGCGGAGCTAATGGTATGCCAGTCTCCTGCGGTCATAGCTTATGCCTGGATTCCCTGATGTCAAATCTGAGTGACAGTTGCACCATAAATCTTTCTTCATTATAAAATCCCCCTTTTTCTTGTCTGGTTTTGTGCCATTTGGAGAATGTGCTTTGGTTGAAATTCTACTGTCAGATTTTCTTTAAATTTTTCAGTGGGCATGAAGTGATTGTGAGAAGCAACAATGTCGAAGACAGAGTGCTATACAGGAAGCAGAGCAATCATAAATCTGCATTAATTGCCACAGCACTGCAGTTTTGTTGCCTTGCTATGGAGCCGAGGAAGTGGAGGATGGAGTGGAGTGGAGGAAGTGATGCAGGGGAATTCTTTAGTGCTCTCAACGCCTGCTTTGGACAACTTTACTGCCAAAATAGATATCAACGTTTGTGAGCTGGTTAACTGTGGCAAGGGCTAAGCAGTCCTTGCTGTAAGCCTGTGTGGGTCACAGCTGTGGGCTACGGGAGAGACTGTTCTAGCTGTGCAGGCAGTACTGTGCATTCTGCCTTGTTGTATCTGGGGAGGCCACCGAGCACTGGAGAGTTCTCATCTGCAGAAGAGCAGGGGCCCTAAAACTTTGGTGTTGTAAAGAGATGGGGATGTTGGTGTTGGAGGAGTCTGCTGGCATGTCTGTACATCTCTTTCCAGGAATGAAGAGGACAAAGGTCACTCCACAGAATTTCTTCATCCCACAGGATCCATTTCTTCATGAGTGATGTAAGCATAGTCATTCTGAAAGCCTATTTTCTTGTCTCTTGATGTTTGACTTTAAGGAGCCTATTTCTGCTATTTGGCTGGATTTTATTTCCAATAGAGTAGGATAATTTGAATTTCATCCTTTTGCATAACTAGCCTAGCCCTGGGGACAACTGAATCTGCAGAGGTCTTCTGACTTCTATTCATTACTGGTTTCAATCCTCTGTGTTGCTTATTGTGTGTGTGTGTGTGAGAGAGATTAATAAAATGAAGCACTGATCAAATGTTTTCTAATGGCAATAACTGAAAAGGCAACGTGCAGAAATTGTTCCACAATTTTCTTATTAGCTTTTCTTAGTATCTTCGTGCTTCTGTGCCACAGAATCTATAGCTGCCTCTCTTACAAATTCACATTTATACCCACAGCAGATCCATAGAGATCTCTGTTCAGGAATAGAACAGAAAGCATCTGCCAAGACCACAGGCATGATCTTTTTGGATAGTGAATAGAGGAACAAAGATTGAGAAGTTTCACCATTTGGTGTCTACACAGTAGTTAATGCCCAATGAATTTTCTGTTGGCAAATAGGCAGGTGTAGCATGTTTACATAACATTATTGACATTATTGCCAGCTAAGTTCTAATGCCATCTGTAAGGAAAAATGCTTGTAACTCTTTAAAATTTGAATGGTATGTCCAGATCAGCTTGCTGAGACAGAATTTAAAAAAAAAAAAAAGTATGCAAATTAAAAATCAAATTGCCTGCCAACTGCTGGCACTCTGTTACCTGTGCTAACATTTACAGGCTCTTAAAGGATCCTGGCTGCACAAAGGCTTCAGGGAGGTCTGAAGGTGAAGGTCTGGGCTGTGACTCTCAGACCCTGTAGTAGGGAAGGCTTTGTGAGTGCCATTTATATTCTTCTGGGAGTTGGAGGAAACTTGGATGTCACTGCATGGAATTGGGAGTTTATGTAAGTCATGACTGGTTTATGGTTCAGAATAAAACCCAGGCATTTTGCTGCTTTGTTTGCTGTGCAAATGTACCTCCCTACCCTATGGCTGCGCTCCAAGGTGCCAGCACTGGTGGAATCCTCCCCCATGCAAAGCAGGGAATTTTTTGCCTTTTGGCAGGATAAGGGAGATTTCTCTTCCACAGGCCTTTGAATATCTTGTGTTAATCAGTAAAATGTCAAGCATTCTACTAAAACATTGGTACTAGAAAGGTTTTATTTTTGCTTATATTTTAGTGAGTGGTTAAGATTTCCAGAGAACCTGCTGGGATAGCTCCCACTGACTTTAGCACATTCAAGATCAGACTTGCTGGGCTGTTTGTTCCGGGGCATAGAATACTTTGGTTTCTTCTGAGATTTCCTGGTAAGGTGGTTCTTGTTTGACATAGAAAAAATATTTTCCAATCACATTTCCATTTGTATCTATTAATTCACTACAGCAAACTTCCAAACTAGTCCCTGCTGTTTCCTGACCTTTGACCAAATGTTCTAATAGTTTCCCTATTAACAGTAAGTAGATGCAGAATTTCAGATAGCACTAAGTTTGTAGCAAGGATTACATTTAGTTTATATTTTTTCCTTTCTTTTTTTTTTCATCAGGGACTGTTCTGATTCTGTAGGAGCTTTTTTTTATGAGTGAAAAAAAAACCCAAACAGCACAGAAGGTGAATTGCTGCATTAATTAAAAAAAAAAAAGTCCTGACATGAATATGTAACCAAAAAATTATTCTTACAGGAATCTCTAAGTTATGAAAACATTTCTAAAACGTGAAGGTCAAGTCCCCAGTACTGTTCACTGCAGTTTTTGCTGAGGTGATTGGGTTCGATCTATTTGTTCCGTGTGATGCTAAGAGCTCAAACCTTCTCAGCAATGGTTGGTCTTTGCATTCAGGTTCTGACAGTTCACATAGGTGCCAGCCTAAACGCTTAAGCAACACCAACATCAAGCTTTCTCATGCATCAGTGCAGAAGTACTGAATGCAGCAGTTTCTCTCATTTAACCAGAAGGGAATTTAGTTGTCTAAATTTCATAGTTTTAGTGACTTTATTGAGCTGAAAAGGAATCATGACACCAGTGGTACTTTTGTCATTATGAAATATGATTCTTTTTTTCAGTGATGTTTAAATAGATTTGTTCTTTTGCATTTTACTTATGCAGTTGCAGGTCCACTGCCTCGCTGGAATCCAGGAAGGGAAAAGTAGGGCTTTGAAGCATGTAGCTGCTCCTACCCTAGTTCCGTGTAGGAGGCCAGTTCTAGACTGAAGTACAAGGAAAGCCAGAGGGACTCAGCAGAAAAAGTGCCTGTGGTGCAAGGTTCAGTTTGCAGCTTTGTGAAGTGCGTAGGTGCCACAGTGCCTTGTGCCTTGATTGGGAGCCAGGCTTGCTGTGCCATGTGCTCCTACAGCTCCAGGGGAAGGGCAGTGGCATGTCCTGGAAGAGGATAAAAGACAATGTCTTGACCAGTGTGTGGTAGGAGGGAATAAAACAACTTTTGAATAGATTTATGATAGGTCAGTGAAAAAAAGAAAGAGTGAAAGAGAGAGGAGGCGAAAGAAAGAAAAAAAGTGAAAGAAAGAAAAATCTTTCTGTCATATGACAGAATGCAATGGGCAGTGTGCTAATGTTTGTCTTTGCACCTAGCTTTAAGACAGCTCGGACAAAGGAAGAAAGGAAATGCAGCCTGTGCATGGTTTCATAGTGGTCAAAGAGATCTGCATACCACTGTAAATAAACTTTTGCTTAGGATGAGAACTGAGGGAAGGAAGCAAACAAGTAGAGAAAGCAAATCTCAAATCTCAAGCAAATCTCAAGCAGGCAGCCAAAAGAAAACAAACCACTTCCATGTAAACACTCATGGAAACTGTGGCCAGTACATCATACCAAGCTCAGAGGAAGGGGCAACAGCTGAGACCTTCAGCAGGTTGATTCCGTTCGTAACATCTTACTTCTTTCTTTTTCAGCCACATTGAGTGAAATATTTGGAGGTGGGAGTGCTTGTACCACAGTAAAGTGGAACTGCTCCAAAGGGGAATTGAGAAGTGTTGGAGTGGGAAGATGGAGGGACTTAGCTAGCTCTGGTTAGACTGACCAGATGTTTGGTTTTTAAAGGGCAGAGGGGGAAGAACCTTCATGCGTTATTGTAAGGGAGAGGAAGAGATGCTGCTGTGTTGAGTTGGATGAGCAGTGGAGGAGCTTGGGTGGAGATTCTTGTCTTCTCCTGTCAAGAAATAATGATGGAAGGAGGGTAAAAATGGCTAGCACTACTGCTTAATGGGCGGACATTTTCTGTCTTGCTGGCAAAACATCTGGAACTTTTTATTAGGGTAGGAGTGCAGTCTACATATTCTAAAATGGTCCAAGTCAAGGGATATAGGTACTAGCTTATTGTTACAGTGGTCTAGCTATTTGTAAAGCAACTGTATTAGCTACTGCCTGAGAAACATGACATAATCATTCAGCTCCTCTTCTTTTGTTTACTCATCATATTTTCTCCCCATGTCTGTTTCCAGAGTGCTTGCTCTGCCCATGCCTCAGCCGATGACATCAGTGGCTCTGCAGACACATCCTGTCTCCTTTCATCTCCTTGGTGTTAGCCTGGTTATTTCTACAAAGTACAAACCAAGACTACTTTACAGAGAAGGCAGGAAACAAGAGAGTTATGACGCTGAAAATGGCCTATTGTTTCTTCTCCGGCGAACTCCCTCTGGACAGCAGTTCTGGGAACCAGCTCTTTTTTGTGAAGTGTTTGTTGTGAGATGTATTGGTGGTACCTGCCATGGTGAATTTGCCAGGCGCAGAGCGTCCCTTGGGGAAAAGAGCAAGGAAGCACACTGGACTGTCTCCAGAAGCAAACATTCAGAAACACTCTGCAAAAGTGCCTGAAAGTTGAACTGTTTCCCATCCTTGGTAGGGATGAACACTGTCAGAGAACCCAATTGCTAGAAGCAGTGCTTCCTGAAAGACAGGACTTCTGACTAGGACAGAAACTTGGGCTTCATAGATGTGCATTCTATGATAGATGAGAGAAAATGAAGATCCTCAAGGGAAGGCTAAGAAAATTCCTCTTCCTTCCAAAACTGCCTTGCAGGATCAGTGGAAGATTTCTGTTCAGAACAAGATCCTTGGCAAGGATACACCACCACCAGGTGAGAAGCAGATGCCCTCAGGACCATGCAGAGCATTTCAACATTCTTCTTCCTGTTTGCTCCAGGTGTATATCTCAACAAATAAAACTGAGAACGATCTTGCCTGTCATACTGAACTGCACATGGTGGTGATTTCCGAGTGAGAAGATGCATCCATAACAGGTAGGAGGTGCTGAGAAGCTCAGGGCCAAGCTATTTCTGTTGCCAGAACAACAATTTGATTCAGTCCCTGAGTGCTCTCAAATTACTGTAGAGGAAGAATGTAGCTGGGAGTAGCTTGTAGCAATTGTCCTGGTGGTGACTGACTGGTCCTTGCTGGTGTCCCTCCTGAGCACACAGGGAGAGAGCTGTGTGTAGGGCTTACTGGGGAGGGCTAAGGGAACAGGCTGGGCTTTGCTGTGTGATGATGCACAGCTATCAATCTCTTGCCCCAATGGAGGTCAGTCAGAGCTGGACATTGATCAGCTGCACCTTGGGGAAATAGCTCAGGGCTGGCATATGATGGCCTTTGAGGAGCAATTGAATTGATGATCTCTATGGTATATCAACAAAAAGAGCTCAGATATTCTGCTGTATTTCTTTCCTCAGCACTGGGGTATGCCAGCATCCATGGCAGAAAGTCAAGTACATCCCAAGAAAATGGATAGCCTGAGATTTGGGAATAGGAAGGTGAAGGAGAAAGATATGTGACTGTACATGCAGTTTTGCTATTGTTTTTGACACCACCATTTAACAGCAAAGGAGGAGAAAAAGCAAGTTTTTGTGGTTGTGGCCTATATAGAGCCATTATCATGTCATTTATCATGTGAAAGTTTTATCTTCTGCTTTAAGTGCTGAGGCTGCAGGTGTTTGAACAGTCTAGCTTCCTGAAAGTCAGCAAAATCTCTTCAATTGCAGTTTCACTTATTGAAAATTTAAAAATATGGAAAAATGGATTGAAATTGGCTTAATTAATAAAAGCAAAACCCAAATATATACTTCTTTTGATGTTTAGGTCCTAGAATTATTTTGGGTCAAACATCTCATTAGACATCAGACTTGTATGTATTGTCTTTCCTCTTCCTTTCTCCTTCTATATTAGGCAATAGGAAGTTTTGTTCCTGTGATCATTTACTGTGACACAACACGTTATAGCCTTTGGTTTTGGCTTTTTCCTGCATATCTCAAAACCAGAGACGTCTTCAGTTCTGCATTTTTATTCTTTCCATGCACAGATGGAACTGAAATTTCTGCAGCCATTGCATAATGCTCCTGGCAGCCATTAGGTGCTACCAGCTGTCTTGGAGATCTGGTCTGAGTGCTTTGGCAAGGAGACATTGTCCTGTTAGGATTCTACTGCAACTTATGTTGGTCAAAATTAAAAATAATGCTATAGAAATGAGTTAGGCCAGCCATCTAAACATGAGTAAAATCTGATCTAAAAAATTTCCAAGGGACTGTTCCTCATAATCAGTTTAAGTATTATTTAATGCCTCTTGTAAACAAGGAAGCACTTTGACTATGGCTAGATGTATACAATTAGCTGTGGTTAGCTGCATTACTTACAGCAGATGTTTGGGAAGTATCCTATCCTGGCATTGGTCGGGCTAAGGCAGAAAAATAGCAATCGAGCACTACGGACACCCTAAGATCTGTTTTATTTCTTCTTACTTTCTTTCATTTGCAGTTTTGTGGTTGTTTTTTTTTTACTTTTTTTTTTTTTTTTTTTTTAATGTTTCATGTACTTTTCTTCTCATACAGCCTCCACACTCCCATGGATCGGATACCAGTATGCTGCCTCTTGCAATATCTATAGTCTGCTGCCACATCTCAGAGCTGCCAGCCTCTGACCTGGACCTGCTTCTCTCTCCAGACAATCTGCTTGTCTCTAACTTCACCTGGCATGGTAGCTACTCTACTTTGCCCTCTAGACACTTTGTAGGGCACAGCAAAGCGATATTGAACTGGCGCATGTAGCACTAGGATATTGAAAAATCCACCTTTTGGCAGAGTGAGTCTGAAGATGCCTGCAGTTAGTGCAGTCACAGGGGTGTTCTTGGTGGCTACTCATCCAGTGCACTGACAAATGAGGCCTCGAGATCCTGAAATCTGTTTCTTAGCTGAAAGCAGCCTAATGCCAGGATGCGAAGGCCTTTAACATAATCTCCTATAACATCTTTCTCTCCAAATTGGAAAGACATGGGTTTGATGGGTGGTCTGTTCAATGGACAAGGAGCTGGTTGTGAGATCGTACCCAGAGTGGTAGTCAGTGGTTCAGTGTCCAGATGGGGATCTGTGACAAGTGGTATCTCTCAGGAGTCAGTACTGGGACTGGTGCTCTTTAACATATGCATCAATTACTTTAACAGTGGCATTGAGTGCACCTTCAGCAAGTTTGCAAATGACACCAAGCTGTGTAATGCAGTTGACATACCTGAGGGATAGGATGCCATTCAGAGAGACCTAAACAGGATGTACATTGGGCCTCATAAGGTTCAACAAATCTAAGTGCAAGGTCTTGCGCCTGGGTCGTGGCAATTCCTGCTATCAGTACAATCTGGAGGATGAAAGGATATATCACAGCCCTGCCAAAAGGACTTGGGGTACTGGTAAGCTGGACATGAGCCAGCAATATACCCTCACAGTCCAGAATGCCAACTGTATCCTGGGCCACATCAGAAGAAGCATGGTCAGCAGGGTGAGGCAGGTCATCCTGCCCCTATTGCTCTGCGCTGGTGAGACCTCACCTGGACTACTGCATCCAGATGTGGAGTCCTCAGTACAGGAGAAACATGAATCTGCTAGAGCGTATCCAGAGGATGTCCACAAAAGTGATCCATGAAATGGAACATCTCCCCTGTGTGGACAGGCTGAGAGAGCTGGGGCTGTTCAGCCTGGAGAACAGAGGGCTCCAGGGGGACCTGAGAGCAGTCTTTCAGTATTTGAAGGGGGGTGTAAGAAGGAAGGGAACAGATTTTTTAGCAGGCCTGTTTTGATAGGGTGGTGGGAAATGGTTTCGAATCAAAAGGGAGATTTAGATTGGATGTAAGGAAGAAAGTTTTTACAGTATGGCAGGAGACTTTCACAGAGGAGGTTAAATTGTTATTGTCTGACTCTGATAGTAAGGCAAAGTTTAATAAATAAAATGTCCACAGCAGAGTCTGGAGTGCTGGACTGAGTGTGGTGCCTGCACAAGCGCCTCTTCTTTTGGTTCTGTTTAGACAGCACATCTAATCAGCAAGTGATAGCAGTGTGTGTTCCTGTGAAAATACAGACTTGGTCTGGGACTCTCTTGGGACTCCCCTGTCCTGTATCTGTCTCCTTCTCAGCCTGGACTCTGGCCAGGTCCTTTCCAGCTCAGTCTTAGGTTCCTGCTTGCATCCCGTATCTAATCAGTTGACATTTCTAGCTAGGTCCCTACTATGTATTTATAGTTCTTCCTAATTATTAGGACTGTCTTCTTACAGTCTCAAGCTGATCTGTTCTATATCTACTCCATGACAATGTTACCTTGAACCCTTGGACAGAGATTTATTGTCTCGAAGTCATCAGCACTGCTAATCCCAGGGTGAGGCAGACAAGTGAAAAAAGAAAAACATATCATAAAGTAGAAAGCAAATTTTGACAAGTGTTTTTATTCTGGACATCTGTGCTACTGTGGCCACATAAAGGAATTGCATGTAAAGGTCAAAATATAGACATATCAATGTATGCATTTGCAGTGCATTTGCGGTAATGCTCTGCATATTTTAACATGGATGTTTAAATGCCACTATAAATACAGAGCTTTGACAGGTTAGTGAGTGAGTGGAGGGGTAGCTGAGATTAACTGTTGTCAAACGCTGCAGTAATCTAAACCACAACACACCTGTAAGTCCCCACAGAATGGTATTTTAGATATTCGTGGTGTCCAGTGGTGGGTTGCTTTGCTGAATCAGGATTTATGTTGGCTTATGACAAATACTGTAACTGGTGGGTACCTGGAAGTGTGTTAGCTATGTGACTGCTTTCAACTCTCTAGCATTGTGTTCTTCCTTACATTTCCCTATATTTTCTTCTCAACTATCATCTCCAGTCATGTAGATCCAAATGTCAGATTAGATCCCTTTCTGGGCTTGTGCTCCAAAGGCTGTTTGGAATCTGAAGTTATTCTGGTAGCAAACTGGCTCACCACAGTCATCTGACATCTGATGCTAGCCTCCCCTCAGGGCAGAGGTAGATCACAAAACAATTACATCTGTAGGGACTTAATTATGTAATCAATAGTCTGTTCCTGACAAACCTGGGACATGAGTCACACCAGAAATGGATTACATGCAGGATGAACGGGTTTTTGGGAACATGATTCCTGTTTCTCAGTAGCCTTTTGTTCGTCTAGATTATTGCACAGAGACAAGACATGTGCTCTCTTAACCCATTTAGGAAGCGGACGGGATTTTCTCCTGGCGTTGTTATAGATGTTTATGCTGTCCTACTGTCCTGGTATTTCTATAAGCATAAAACTTGTACTATGTTATCACCTCACCTTAGCTGCTTACTTAGATCTGACTGGGCCTTGCTTTTCCATTGCAGGTATATTAGCTAAACAGCTTGCCGTTGTAGACCTGACACTTAACTGTAATGGACCTTAGAATCGCAGAATCATTAAGGTTGGAAAAGACCCCTAAGATCGTGTAGTCCAACCATCAACCCATCACCACCATGCTAACTAATCATGTCCATCAGTGCCATATCTCTACATTTCTTGAACACCTCCAGGGCAGTGACTCCACCACCTCCCTGGGCAGCCTGTACCAGTACTTCACCACTCCTGAGAAGAAAGTTTTCCTAATATCCAACCCAAACCTCCTCCGCTGAACTTAAAGTCATTACCTCTACTCCTTTCACCGTTACCTGGGAAAAAAGGCTGACCTTCACCTCACTATCTTCTTAATGCTTCTACTTTGTGAAGAAAGAATGGCTGGGAGCCCTGGAGGGCTTCATTAACAGCTGTCAACAGAGCGGTGACATATTGTGGGGCATGATGGCTGCATTGGGGGCTGGCAGTTGAGGCAGGGAACGCCAGGATTTAGGCCTTAGGAATACAGCACCTTTTTTGACAGTGTTCCAAAGCTGATTAATGATTCAGAAACTCATTAGAATGGTTCACAAAGAGCTGAAGCCACAAGAAGCATAAGGCTTATGCTGAATTGAAATTTTATAGAAATTTCCTAATTCTAGGAATTAACTGATTTTAGAAAAATCGTAGCTACATCACTTCTTCTGGTAATGGTCTGGCTGCATCTTCTACGAAAATACTGAGAAAATGGATAAAGTAGCAACGGTGTCATGGCCGGGGTCAAAGGACTCTGGTTAGCACAGTGTGTTAATATCTTATTCTTGTAATGTATAACAGAACTCCGATGATGATTCAGTAGAAGTTGAGAAACACATTTCAATTCCAACATGAGGACAGTAAAAGACATCCACTTAAAGAAGTAAACGGAATATTTGTGGCATTATTACAAGAAGAATGAGGCAGGAAAGAGAGAACTCTTCAGCAGATCCCTAGCATGACAGCAGAATAAAGGAAACAGATGCATAGAACAGATGCATGTAGCTAAACCTTGAACACAAAATTTATCCTGATGAATTCAACATTTCCTCTGGAAATTCAAATCCCAGGTACTGTAATACCCCAACAATTTCATGCAGAGCCCAATTCCATGGGGCTCCTCACACATCAGTATTTAGAGAATATGAAAAAATGTGCTGGAATAGGCTAAGACCTAGTTATGACAGCAGATTTTGCCATTCATAAAATACTTGCAAAAGATGCCTGGTTAGGGAAGAAGGAAATTCTTTTCAACCAATTTATTATTTCTCTGGCAACTATTTTTGGAACTTAAGCAGAATTTATGCAGTTAGTGCTTTCCTTTGTTGAGATGGTAATAATACCTCTGCAGAATTGTAGCTATATTTAAAATGACTGAGTGACTCGAGCGTCCAAAATGCTGAAGAGAGCAAGGACAGACATTAATAATATACCAGCATTTTTGCAAATTACAGTATGGAGTTAAAATATAGTATTGCAATAACTCTTGATTGTTAGCAAAAGTAGACAATTTATATAGCCATGCTATATCTTTTCTCTTTCCTAAGTTACTTCCAAAAATTCTATGAACATAGACGAATTGTTTGTTCAATTGGCCTTGTCTTCACAGAACAGGAGAATCACAGAATGGCTGAGGTTGGAAGGGATCTCTGGAGATCATCTTGTACAGCCTCGCTACTCTAGCAAAATTCTCTTCAGCGCATTGCCTGGACACAGCCCTAGGTAGGTGTTGAATATCTCTGCAAAAGAAGACTCTAGCCTCTCTGAGCAACATCATTCCAGTCACCCTTACAGAAAAGGAGTTTTTCCTCATGTTCAGTCAGAGCTGCTTGTGTTTCAGTTTGTGCTTATTGCCTTTCCTAATGTAATGATTGACATAAGTCATCTTTTCCATGTAAGAGGCTGTTGTAAAAAGAAAAAGGAACGATCTCTTCTCCATATCATAGTGGATATGGCAAGGTGTAGACAACTGGAACTGCACCAAGAATTCAACAAGAACATTAAGACAGTCTTCTTAACAGTGGAGATTGTGAAACATCCGTATGAATTTCCTGGAGAGATTTGAAATCTCCATCTCTGGAGATAAGGCAAAAACATTTTAGTTAATCTTACTTCAGGGTAAAGGACTGGAATAAGTGACCTTTCAAAGTCCTTTGATTCTGAGAAAGCAACCAGCAGCTTTTAAGGCAGGGTTGTCTATGTTTATTTTAAGGAGGCTGGAATTTCCAGCTCTTTTTTTCTAAATAGGAACTTGCACTGGAGTTCATTGTTTAACAGGAAAAATTCTTGAGTTTCACCTAAGCTGGAAGACTTAATTTCCTGTTTGATATCACAAACAATATTGTATTCTCAGAGAAGAAATTCCCAGATAACTTATTTGAAAAAAAAAAAAAAAAAAAAAAAAGAACAAAACAGAAGCAGCAACATCCAAAAGACCCCAAAGGACAGTGTAGTGTGACAAAGTAAAAAACTTTCTGGTATAACACAGCCTTTAAGCAAGTTATTTCCTCTTGCTACCAACTGTTATCCAAATTAATTACATTTAGGCCCACAGAAGAACTTAGATAACTTGCATTTCAGTGTCTATAAGTGAGTTCCCAGTGCTGAGCTACTGATCCCCTGTGGTTTGGCAGGTTCATAAACCAGACAATTCCCCATCTGCCTTACCTGCAGCATGCAGACTGCTTGATAACATGATAACCCAATAGAGGAATAAGAATTGGAATAGAGAGAATCAATTTTAAATGTATTCAGCAATGAATACTTGATTACACGTAGTGGTACAGCTTCCAGAGGGGTCCTCAGGTAGCCCAGGCTCATGCTTCTGGGAGGTGGGAGACTTGAATGCAATTTTCTGCTCCAAACCAAGGAAGGGGATTCCAGCCAGGTTCTGCTACACCTTACGAGTTCTACAATCTACTGTGCCAATGTGTGTATGGTTAGAATGGAAGAATGGGGAAGAACATCTGACTTGCATTTCTGAGTCTGATGGTGTGGCAAGACACTAACATGATAAGCATTATCCCATTTTAGAATATGACTTCTAATCCAAGAAGGTTATTTGAGTATTTTTAGATTTAAGAAGCCTGCTTTTGCTTTTTGTCTGTGTCATGGACTCCCCTTGTAGATTTATTTCTTCTAAGGCTGTCTGTAAGTCTGCCCACATTTGTTAACAGTATAAGCTGATGACTGATTAGATCCTCGGGTGAAATACTGCCTAGAAAAAAAAAAGTTCTCGTTTTGATTTTAATGATAGTTTGCCCCTTTGATCCAATTGCTGACTTGAATCCATGTAGAGCAAGATTTCACGTGAATTCCTATTTTGAACGACTTTGCAGCTTCTAAAGCTTACTTTTCTTTGCTGAAGCTTTCTGGAGGTGGTTGCTGTCCAAACATAATGATTTACTTTGACCAGCAACATTTTCAGTCACAGTTGGAAGAACCATTTCCTCTATGTATTTAAATAATGAATACATGACCATCTTTCTTTGGAATAGTTCCACAGCTGAGAAGAAAGCAGGAAAACACTATTTCCTTCTGGAAAATGCTTTTGCACGTTCTGTTGATAGTTGTTCAGACTTCAGTGAGTTCAGGGACATTGAAAACTGAATTTTCTGGAGGATCTGTACATACTTATTGTGATGCATGTAGGGATGCCTTTAGAGGAAGGAGCTGGTCTCTGAAAGACTTGTCTCCAGCCCTTGTGCAGAACAGAGCCTTTATCTTGTGTCCAGCCTCAAAATTCCAACTCATTAGTTTACTCATCTGTTTTCATTCTCAAATGAATAAAAAAAAGAACCTAAGAATTTGCACTGACAGCTGGCTAACAGAGTCTCAACTGAGATAGGAGCTAACTGAGAAGGAAAGCAATGAGGAAAGGAGAAAACAGCCCCACAAATTTTCTGTGCATCTCCTTGGCTCAAATATACTGCAGTGTATATCCCCTTGTTCACCAGGTAAATGTGATGCTGTCCTGCACTCCATAGATGCTGAGATGCAAGTACCTTGCAGGGAGGCCACAGCTCAGGGAGACTAGAAAGCACCTGTTGAACCGTTATGCTAACAAGTTAGATGACACATGCTTCCCAAAAGGGTGACTAAGAGTGCCTGTCCTTGTAAACTATTACTTACACTGCACTGAGCAGCACTGCTCATTACTTTCCTCATAGGATGTTTGGAAGTTCCTTATAGCAGCATGTCTGATGCCAGGGAAAGGCCTTTGAGTGCTGCAGGGAGACTGGAATGAACTCCTATAAGAAGGCCTTTTCTCAGGAGAACCATCTCAATGAGGGAGCTGTGTACCTTCCACAAAAGAAAAAGCTTCCTTGCTAAGTTATTTATGCAAACAAAAAGCATAGTATGTGGAGTACTTTGCAAGCTCTGATGTCTCATGGTACAGAGTTGTATATTTTTAAGCAGTAATGATTGTTCCAGTTTTTCTAATTGAAGCAACAGCCACAGATCTTGTAATACTAAAAAAAGAATCTTGGCAGCGAACTCCCTCAGGTTGCTACTCCCGAAGTTCCTATTGCTAGAACAGAAATCAAAACTGCATTTAATGTAGAGTTATTTAAAACAGTAGGCTAACTTACAAGTCTGAAAGGGAAGGAAGGCGAAACCATTTACAATAGCATGTTGTAACAATTAAGAGTGTTCATAAGCCATTCCCTCCAGAAAGCTTCTGTCACTGCCCACCCCTTCTCCTCTCGCCTTCCCAAGTTAGTTGTAATGATAAGAAGATTGCCCCTAAGAGGGCCAGGTTTCAGGACAGTTGTCCCCTCTTCCCTTGACTTTTTCAGCTGCTGCTAACACCAGCCTTTGCATTGTATGTTGCGTAGGCATCAATTGAGTGAATGACTCACAGATGGCTTATATGTGAACATTTTTTAAGGCTTCACTGCAGCATACATCCATGCTGGCACAGGTAGTGCTGCACGTACTTCACTAATGGTGCCAATTCCAGGCTTTGGAGTGCTCTGTTTGCAGCCAGAATATTTTACTATTACATTTTCTTTCCATGTGTCGTTAACATTAAATCTGGTGATACCATTCATTGCTGTGCTGCCTCAGAGCTTGGCATAGTACCATGGGACTTCCTTGAGCCACTTAATTCTTGTGCAAGTTGAAAGGGAGCCAGGCCATGCCCATCCTCATACCAGACAAGCTAGTAGGCATCCATTCTATGGCATTGCAGGTGGCATGCCGGTGGAATGTGTCTTCAGGATAGGGATGTAGCTGCAGGAGCAGCATGAGGAGCTAGAACTGGCCCAGCCTGGCTCTGTATAGCCAGGCCAAGGCCTCATGCCCTGCTGCAGCCAGTGGGTGAGACAGCAGTGTCCTGCCAGTGAGGGGTCACACATGGGCTGTGTGGTGATGGGCTGCCATCTGCTGAGCCACCCCTGCCAGGCCCTGATCACTGCCCTCCTGGTGCTGTGGGGAGTTCTGCTTTTTGGAAGATTCAAATTTAGAGGAATTCAAATGTGAAGAGTTTTGATTGGGAGGTTCAAAAATACCCAACTATTTAGTGACCACTATTCATTTCTGTATATACAAGAGAACACTGTCCGTTAAAAACCCAGTCAGCCCCTTCTTCAAGTACGCAAATATTTGTTCTCACATCATAGAGGCAAACCCATAGCCTCCAGACTTGTATAGGTTGCAGGAAGAAGCAAGACAAGGCCAAAAAAAAGCAAATGTAAGAGGTGAGATGTTCACAGTCAGAAATATGTTGATTTTCAGGGTGCAAGGAGGGCCCTGGTGTGCTGTGTGACCCACTACGCAGGGGGCTGAATGCTGCCCCAGCATTGCTCTCCGGCTCCCTCATGCCTTGGCTTTCAGTCAGCCTCCTTCCTGAGTTTGTTCAGTGCCCTCTGTTCTGAATGCTGCCATCATCAGAGTGTTTTGTGCCTGCCTTCAGTGAAGAACAGCACTCTGTCACAGTCACCGGTTCACTGGGGGAGCAGGAAGCCTTGGCTTAAGGCTGTGGGAAAGAGCCCTCTAGCACTGTCTGCCTTAAAAACCATGCTTTTAGTTTGGAAAGGAACTAAAACCACTGAAAAGCTATCCAGAACATACTGCTTGTGCGTTAAGTTTTGTCATTGTTCCCACATCTCTCTTAGTTCTCAACCGCAGCTCTGTGCTGGAGGCCAGATGCGCGCGGAGGGCACTTTTCTGCTTGCTAGCAGTGGGACAGCAGGAATGGAATTGAAGCACCCCTTTCAAGTCCAGAGTCAAAGTCCTGACAACAGTAAGAGAGGGATGTGAGTTATAAATTTGTATCTTTCCTCAAAAAAGAGACATCTGTCCAGCTCCAAGGCTTCTTGCAACACAGTTTTATTGTTCTTCCAAATTTGTTTTTATTGTTCTCCTTCTGTCTGTCTGCTCCATGCAGGAAATAAACCTATGGCTCTCTCACATTTTAGCGTGCTTGTCATACTGGCTACAAAGAAGCATTTTGGTTTCTATACTAAGCACTTTATTTCTCTGCTGTGCCTTTTCAAGAACTGGCAGCTTGCAGTATGATTTTAAAACAGCGATTATGGCAGTACTGCATATTGCAGGCATCCTGGGACTGTCCTGCTTTCTTCTGGTGCCAGGCTGTCACTGTGGTCTCTCTGCTGTCCTCCTTCAGGTGTCAGGTCTGCTTGCAGGAACCATTCTACTGTTTGTAGCATGGGTGAGGGGATGGCTGGTTGTGCACTGCTAAGAGTGCTTGAGTTTCTGAGCAAACCCATCTCTCGTGAAGTCACCTTCAGTTTGCAGGGGACTGAACTTCATCTCTCAGGCCTTACATTCCTATATTCCTGTTCTTCTGTTGTTGGTATTTAAAGTAACAATTGTTCTGCTTTTTATTTTTATTTCCATTTTTATTTTTTTTCTGTAACAAATGCAGGTGTTTTGCAAAGTTTTCTTTTCCTGAAGAGGGAGTTTCCCCTTTTTCAAAACATGCCAACTCATTCCCTGGACAAATTTCTGTTTCACTTTCCACTTGCTGTTCTGGTGTTGGGTTTCTCCTAACTGTACAGTTGTATTAGTCAAAGCTATTTCTGTTGCTTTCTTTTCTTTCTTTATTTTTCCCCCCCCTTTTTCTTTTTTATTTATTTTTTAATTTTAATATTTCTTTTTATTTTTTCCCTTTTTTTTTTAGAGCTGAGAAGTGTTATTTTACACGGCTGTCTGCTTACACAGCATTGTCACTGGGGAGGTAGAAGATAATTGTTGTTTGTGTGTAGATTGCAGAGTGTAGGATAAAAATCAGAAATAAGTTTCAGCCAGCAGCTGTGGTGGTTGCCATCTCCTCATCAGCATGAAACTCGCTGCAGACCTTTTGAGAAGGGAAGGTGAGAGCAAAAGGTGACATCATGCTTTATTTTGTGTTTATTTTGTGTTTTTTTTCTTGTGCAGCCCAAATTTGAGAATGAGGCCAGAAGCAGGAGGCAGTGGAAATTTGGATGTGCTAGTGTGGCTCAGCAGAACTAAATCACTTCTGGTCCCTGGTCCAGCCTCTTTAAGCTTGACAGGTAGCTTTACACTGAAATGTAGACATATATGCAGTGCTTTAGAAAAACAACTGCATGGTATTATCAATCCTCTTATTTGTTGCACAATGTTCTGGTAAAGAAAAAAAAAAAACCAACAAATAGAATGTATGCTGACCAATCGAGTTCATGGATGCCTGGGTTCAGCCTCGTAGACATCTCCTAAGGAGAAAATGACTCATTGTTCAGGGGCTTTTTTAAAGTTAACCGTCCTCATTGTACTGAGGTTGGGGAATTCCAGTGTATTGAAAGATGGAATCCACATTTTATTTCACTGCCATATTTAATGAGATTTGGTGCATCCATTTTAAGATCTGTCTTATTCAGACCAGTTATATTAACTGACACCAAAGCCCTAAGAACCTTGGTTTCTGGTGGCCAGATGCCATCTTTGAAGGATGAAGCCAGAAACCAAGAAAAGCCAAGGTTCAAGTCAAGCAAATGCCAACATACCTTTAAGCTATATTTAAGCCTTCCTGGGTGGGACGTGGTACAGGGAGCAGCCTGCCTACCAGGATTGGAGCTATCAGAGCATGAAGCATTCCTTCCTTCCTGTCTTGGCTCTACTTCTGCATAACTGCAGCCCAGGAAATAATTACAGTACTGGCTACACCACTGGTGTGCTGCTTTTCCAAAAGGCAGACATTTTATTCTCTTATACACATAGACCCTGATCAAAGCATGGCAGTGAGCAACACAGTGTCCCAGAGTATCAGATCTGTACATGGAGAGCACAAACACAAGTCAGTTATACAGTGCTATGCCTTAACCGCATTGTGGAGTTAGTCCTTAAACATCCAAGTGCATAGATACCAAACCATTCAGCTATGACTGCCCAAAGGCAGCACTGTGGGGAATTTGGTAGTGTAGTATTGGCAAGCTGACTTATCAGGTCATGTAGAAAAAGTGGAATGTTTAGAGGAAAGAGGCTCTAATGTGGGTTTGAAGGCTTTTCCAGGCTCTTAGCGTTCCTGTGGTGTTAGAAAACTGAGGAGGAGCCAAGCCAGGTTTTGGCTTGGCAACAAAATAAGCTTAGTGACCTTCAGACGTTTGGCAAGTTAGTTTATGAAAAGTTGTAAGTTTTTGAAGCTAACGTAAGCCCTACCCTTCATTTCAGCTTAGCGCAACACTCAGCACTGTGGTTGCACTCCCAATTGTTTTCAAGGGCTAAGCACTGCCCTGCCAGCAGCATGACCTTTGTGAGCATCCCTATTGTACCTGTGGGCACTCAGCCTTGCACTGGGGTTGATTCCCAGCACCTGGCTCCCTGCTTGTATGCCCAGTCTGCTCTGTCTACACCCTAGGGCCAGGTGGCAAAAATTGGGCCTGATTGCAAACCCCAGCCTTCAGCTTCTGGACGGGTTTTCTTGTGTTTTGGTTGATGCTTAACACTTAATTGGAAATTCCTTCTAGGGAGTGGATGACAGAGCCAAAGAAGGTCCTGGGGAAAAAAAAAAGTCTAACCTTTCCAATAAGGTCTTCTGTTGAAAGAGAGAAATAGTTGAAAGTGAGATAGCATAAATCTGTGCATGAGCAAGAAAAGCCTCGCTACAAAGCAGCTCAGTGCTACTGATCATTGAATTTAGGAGCCCTCTGGAATCTGTAATGAAAGGAAGGTAAGATTTTGGTTGGTTGTTGGTTCTTTTTTTGTTCTTCTCTAGGAGAATGATTTCCTTGTTTGTGATTTACAGGCTTGGATAAAATAAAACTTAGAAATGACATCTATACATTACACTATAGGAAGGAAAAGTCATGTGCTACTTAGAAATAATTTTTTTTAATTCATCATGATGAAATTTTTATTGTATCAGTTCCTTCATTAAAAAACATGGTGCTGACTGTTACACACATGGATTTGGAGACTTCACAGTTCGCGCAGATTGCATTCAAATAGTGATGGCTTTGTTGTGCTACTCTATCCCTCATTTCTAATTCTTTAAAGGTTTGTTTGTTTTTTTTGTTTTGTTTTGTTTTGTTTTTTAACATGAAAATAGTTTTGCATCAGTGCAGAGAACATAGGAAATAACATTCTTCCTTAATACTTAGGGCTCTGACAAAAGAAAAACTTAATGCAACTATGCATTCAGATAAATACAGGCATACAAAACTATAGGTGCTTTTCCACCTCACATCCTTATCTCTAAATTGGAGAGAAATTAATTTGAAAGGTCAACTATTCTGAAGATAAAGAGTTGATTGGATGGTCACAGCCTGAGGGTTGTGGTCGGTTGCTCTATGTGGAGGCCTGTTGCAAGTGGTGTCCCCCAGGGTTCCGTTTTGGGACTGGTGCTCTTTAATACCTTTATCAATGATGATGGGATCGAGTGCACCCTTGGCAAGGTTGCTGATGACACTAAGCTGAGTGGTGCAGCTGACACAATAGAAGAGAGGGATGCCATCCAGAGGGATCTGAACAGGCTTGAAAAGTGGGGCTGCATGAGCATAATGAGGTTCAATAAGGACAAGTGCAAGGTGTTACACTTGCATTAGGGCAATATCAGATATGCGTTACAGACTGGGAGAAGAACTCCTCGAGAGCAGACTGGCTGAGGATTTGGGGTTCCTAGTGGATGAAAAACTGGACATGAGCCAACAGTGGATGCTTGCAGCCCATAGGCCAACTGTATTCTGGGCTACATCAAAAGAAGGGTGGCAGCAGGGAGAGGAAGGTGATTGTCCACCTCTTTGCTGGGGGGGGGGGGGGGGAGGATGTGAGGGCCCCATCTGTGGTACTGTATCCAGGCCTGGGTCCCCCAGCACAGGAAGAACATGGAGCTGTTGGAGTGGATCCAGAGGATGGCACCTCAGCTGTGGAGATAGGCTGACGGAGCTGGACTTGTTTAGTTTTGAAAAGAGAAGGCTCCAGGGAAACCTCACTGCATGCTTCCAGTACTTAAAGGGAGCTTGTAAGCAGGAGTCAGACTGAGTTTTTACGGAGATAGATAGTGACAGGACAAGGGGGAATGGTTTTAAACAAGAAGTGAGGAGATTTAGGTTAAATATTAGGAGGAAATTCTTTACTCAAAGGGTGATGAGGCACTGGAACAAATGATTCAAAGAAGCTGTGGATGCCCAATCTCTGGAGGTGTTATAACAAGGTTCAGTGGGGCCCTGGGCATCCTGATCTAGGATAGCAACCCCGCCCATGGCAGGTGATCTGTAAAGGTCCATTCCAACCCAAGCCATTCTATGATTAAGATATATATTTAGAATTAATTAGGTGTATATTATACAAAAGTTTATTACTTTGTTGTTGTTGTTGAAGCATTCTTCCTGGTAGATTTCATAAACTTTTAACACCAGAGTTTTCACTTTGAAAAATGTAACATCCCATAATTATAATGTAATTGAAACACTACATTGAGTCAGTATTCAGCACTACCACATTTGAGTTAAAACTTTCTGCCAGTGACTGCTTTGTTCTTTTTGTAACAAGACCTATAACTGAACTCTTCTATTGTTAAGTTTAATAAGTCATAAATCTGTCCTGTTTTTAATGATCAAAATAAACAGTTAAGACTTTTTTTTTAAAGGAAACATACCTCTACAAAAATCCTAATTATTCCTCATTTGTGTTGTAAGTACCCTGGAAAAACACCCTGAGCTGCCAGCAAAATGGCTTTTAGAAGCTTTGTTATTTGTGGTATTAAAAAAAAAAATACTAATTCAGTCAGAAATAATTTTCATATGATTCTATGCTATGTCTCTTCCAAACTCTCAGAGTAGGTTTTACTTATATCAGCATTATCGTGGTAAGATTTTCTAGCTTCCTGACTGCAGGTATTGCTTTGCTCAGTTTTATCGTTATAAGATTCTCTCCTTTCCTGGTGGCTGGAAACAGCTGCTTTCAGTTTTTGCTCAATCTTATCAGCTACTGTACGCATTCTTAAATCTCTCAGGCTGTTTATTAGGGTTTCGTAGGCTCCTCTTATCCCATGTCTTTGGTACCATTTCTGAAAGAGCTTAATCTTCTGTTCAGATGTGTCATAGCAGTTATCCCGGATAATTTCATCTATGGTAGGTTCCGGTAGCTTGTGATGACGAACAAATGTCTTGACCTCATCTAGTGTCATCTCCTTCACAATGTCAGGGACATAGCGGCTCAGGTCAACATCTAGAAGCATAAAAAGAAATGACTGCTCTTGTCACTAACATCTGTTTGTTGGCTTTGTGTGCTTTTTTCTTTTTTTTTCTTTTTCCTTCTTTCTAATCATCTATGTTCAGAGCTGATACTTCTGTTTAATTCAGACAGACCAAGTTTTAGGTATTCATGACTCCATATGTTTTAAGTGTGGTTTTTGCACCTGAAACAGAACCTTTTTCTTCTGTAACTCCTTCATTGTCTGTAACCTCTACAAAGTCTTGTCATGCCTCATTTACCTGTTTTGCTCAAAATGGCACTGATAAAATTGCAAGACAGGTCTTTTGTTATTATATAGTCTTGGAGCTTGTATTGTTCTCCTGTTGAGTGTTACCACTGTGTTTTTGCCCATGAACATAAGTTCTGTTTCTGTGATTCAACTGCTGGCTGCAGGGTTACTCGATTAGAATTATTCATGATTCTAGAAATCCAGCTTGGTGCCTCCTGGTGTCCGTACCGTATACAGAATAGAAATTTACCTGTTGTCAAACAGTAGTTGCTTCCTATACAACAGAAACTCCTCCTCAGGCAAAAGTTAAGGCATTTAGTGGTGCCATTAAAGCAGATTATGACCTGGCATTTCTATAATAAGTGTTCACAGTTATGCCAGACTGACAGCTCTACAAAGTGGCAGTCTACACACACAAAAAAATACCCTTTCTTTAGTATAGAATTTATGTCTGTATTTTTATTTTACTGAAGTTTGAGAAATTACTTGTCTCTTACCTATACATATGAGTGTTAAAGTCGCCTGAAAAGAGAAGCAAGCAAGAAATGAGTGCAAAAATGTTTTATAAAAGGCAAACACCATATAACAGGATAAATAGATGCCATAACACTTCTGAAATTTTCTTTTAGCTTTCTCTATGATTCTCCTGTTTTATGAGATATGGAATCAGACTGGACTGCCCTTTCACTTGAGTAAGTTTGGGGAATCACCTCACAATTGCTATTGCATAAAAATACGCATAGGGATAGGATATCGTCTCAGTGAAGGTGTGATGATTTAAGACGTTCTGATCTTGGTCATGTAACTCAGTGCAACAGCAAATCCTGAAGAACTGATATGGGGTTCCTTTTGCTTCTCCCAAGATTCCTCACAGTGAAATTAACTTCACTGGTGTCGTAGAAGAGAGGCATGCGCATGCCTGGGCAGTCCCACAGTAATTTTAATGCAGCTTAATTTTAAGTTTCCTATGCCAAGCTGCATTTTATATGATATAAGCAACTGTACTTACATCAGAACTGTCTCTTCCAGTGTCTGCTACAACTGTGTTACCTTGGGTAGTAAAATTCTTCTGCTTTATCTTGCCTAAAACAATAGAACACAAAACATTTTAATAGTCCAGGGCAGCGTATTTCTCTGGACTCCAATAATATAAAATTACATCTGAGTAAGCAGCTGAATATCTTATTCAGCGTACGGCAGTAACAAGGAACAGGGAATCACTTACGGTAGAATATTAATCCTAGTGCAACTCCTAATGCTACCGCAAATATGACACAAATAATTGCGGTGCCCCAGTCTGGCATTCCTGCTTCTGTTGGAACGTTGAAAACATTACATGAAAGTTAAGTCAAGTAGTGCAATACAGCAACGCATTTGAAAAATTTAAAAAGATTTCTTCAGATTATAGAGACCCTTCTATTGTCTCCAAATAGCAGAAGCTAGCACTTGAGCCACCCCATCTCCTCTGTGATCAAAAGAGCAGTCATGCTCCATAAGTTAGTACAGGACCCAGCAGATACAGTGTCAGGAATCGCTATGGGGCACTGTGCAAAACACAGTACAATTCCAATAGCTTCTCAAAATATAGCGGATGGTAGACCATACTAGGTTTTAAAACAATACCTTGCATTCTGCACACAGTGTCTGAAGTTGAAGTACATTCCTTTTCAACTAGGCCATTTTCACATCTGCAGAAAATATAAATGATTGTGGAATTAGGCAATTTACAAAAAGTGAATCAAAGAGAGCAAATCACAATCTTCTATTGCTTTCCAATCAGCTAATGGTGTCGTACACCAGGATGCTGGAATTGGAAACTTAACAAGTATGAAAACAGTATGGGAAAAAGTATGGAAATGGCATAACAGTAGATCACAAAAAAAGCAACATGAAAGCTTAGATACTTAATTAGAGGTTTTGAGGAGTATATACAGAGTTGGTGTATTTATGTTTTTCTGCATATGTTCTAATTAGTTAGACTAAGCAAAGCCAGCTGAATAAGCTAAGTGCAAAGCAGAACTAGTCTGTTTTCCCTTAACTTATATCTTATCATAGCCTCTGTCTTGAAACTGGTTGGAAAAGTGTGGTAACATGATCTTAACAGTGTCATATTTAACAATGAAGGCGCCCACTTACGTGGTACATAACTCGCAATGATCGCACTGAGAAGGATTGCAATAATGGTTCTTTGCACAGGAGCATTCTGCATTCTCTGTTGGGGTACAGTTCTTTACAACCTCCAAACCTAAAATGAATTCTTAAAGTTCGTTAGTTTGAAAAAGCAAGGCTTTGCTCACAAGCCCTCGTCCTCCAGCCTGCAAGTCTTTAGCACCACCACTGCTGGTGCTGGCAGCGCTTAATAACAACAACGTAGCTTTTATAGTGAAGCTTGCTTTGAGAGTACTGGAAATACCAAGATGGCAAAGAGACCTCTGCTGGCCAAGAGCTCAAAAGCTGATCGCGCAGTAAAGGACTCATTTGGCATTGCCATATGTTATCAGCTTTCCCCCCCCCCCCCATAAGAAAAGAGTGTAAAGCCAGAAGGGACCAAAAGATATCACATAACCCATCTCTTGGTTGTCTGTCTGTCAGACAGGTTTTATCTCTTCCTAAAGATCTTCAATAGCGAGGAATTCTACTCCTTCTATATAACATGTTCCCTGCATAAGTTTCAAACCAATTTTATTACTTTTCTCCTGGCCTCAATGTGTATGAAGAGGTGATCTCCATCTAAAAAGAAATCTTTTTGCATTAAAAAAATATTGTAAGTGGATCTATTTACTGTGGAACCTATTTTCTTGGGTATGAATAGAAGGGAACATTTGAGTTACCATATTCAGTGCCCTGCTATAACAGGAAACCATGTTATCTCTAAAAATTGATAACCGTGAAACTGGTGCAGATGCCATTCATGAAGATACCAAACATAAATGATCCTAAGAATGATTCTCATGGAAATTTTCCTCCTGCCTAGCACTTTCTAAATAACTTCTCTTCAACATTATTTTCCATGAGATAATGTGACTAGTCATCCTTCCACCATATTGGAATTAAAAACCGTCTCCCTGCTTACCAGTCTGGATTTTTGATGTGATGAATGCAGAACTATCCTTCCCTAAATCCGGCTATGCCAGACACCTGGTCAAACTGATGGGAGATGTTTTACGTTTTTTGTGTTGTTTTTTTTTTTAAATAATAAATCTATGACTGTTACTGGATTTTTGAGACTTGATGTCCCCCAGCAGTTAAATGCACAGAGGGCTCATTAGTAGATACGAAATTGTCTAGGTAGAGATGGACCTTTGAACGTCCTCTGCCATAGCTGCAGATGCTACCAGCCTTTGCAGGAACACAGAAATTATACAGGTTTGTGTATTTCTTCCCTAAAATAGCATCTCTTGTCCGATGAATATTGGGTGAGGTCTGACACACTAGAGCATGCCTTATAATATCATGATTTGATCCTATATCCCGTGCTGCATAGTGAATGTATAAAAAGCATCACTTTATCAGCTCCAGAAATTTCAGGTAATATTAATTACACGAAAGACTACAAAGGAAATCACTGGGAACACACCCTTCTCTGCTTCTTAAAATGCTCTTTTTAAAATAGAGGATGAAGAAGAGAGCAAGCTTTCCTTCACTGACTCTAACCACTCTGTACTGGGTCCTCTTTTTGAGAAGAAAAGCCCATGCTCAAAATTGATTTGATTCTTATATCCTATTTCACATCTCCACCATAACTTCAAAACTATAATCAACATATATATATTTTAACATCAACTGATTGTTAAGCACTGGAATAGGCTCCCCAGGGAGGTGGTTGAGTCACCATCCCTGAATGTGTTTAAGAACCATTTGGATGTGGTACTCAGGGATGTGAGTTAGCAGAGGGTTGTTAGTTAGGGTAGTATGGACCAGGTTGTGGTTGGACTTAATGATCTTTAAGGTCTTTTCCAACCTGAGCAATTCTATGATTCTATGTACTTGGAGGGCAGTTAAGGATAAACAGAGGCTTCTGAGAACGCATGACCTCTGAGAACTTAGAAGCTATCTGCACCTCAAGGCTGATGAAGGAAATAAGGTGCAGAATCCTATCAGACTTATTTTTTTTACATTATTATCAGTGAGATTACTGGGTGAAGCTGTTTATCATGCTTCTAACAAGTGAGCTACTACGTACTAAATAAAATCAGTATCTGTAAGGTCCCTACTATAGTTCATAAAATAATACAGTGCTTGTAAGGTAATCTAATAGGAATATATCATAACCCAAAGATGAGGTTAGTGCATAAGCATTAACTGCTGTAAATCGAACTAGCAACATCAGAGTGCCTCAGGACGGTTGGGATACCTGCCTCTGTGCAAAGAAAGGCACTGCAGAGGCAAGCATGGAAAAGATGGGATGTTACTCTCCAAATGCTTCCTGGCTGAGCAAAGACAGATATACAGAGAAATAATGGAGCAATATACCTTGCTCCTCTTCCTACTCTGTGCTTAGGAAATAAACCAGAGGATAAGTTTAAGAGTTTGTCGTAAATTTCTTCATGTCAAACTTGACATGAAGACATACCGAGTTCTATGTCACATGAACGACATCTCATACACTCGTCCAAAACATTGATATGGTCCATGTACTCCTCTCCAGATTTACATGGTACACAGTGTGCTGGAGTGTTTGGGCACTCAGTACTTTTGACGTGACCTGCAGAGAGACAGAGAAACAAGAGAAACATATAATACTGTGGGAATACAAGATGCTGTGTAATACCTTTGGACAAAGGCCATCAGCTTTGAGACCTATGTCAGACTTCTTTTTAATCCTTAATACCTTTCAGTTTACAAATACAGATAGAATCCATATTCATTATGCATACATATGTTCTCTTCAGGAAGGCAGTATACATAAAAAAATGATTATCCCCCCCCTCCCCCCCCTTCTCCAATCTAGGACAGGAAGAAAACACACCAAACAAAACTGTACATGCAAAGCTGGAAACCCATGCATACATAGAGCATCTTGTTGGCAAAACCCTGTGTTTGCAGGTTTTTAACTTCTCTTAAAGCTGTGTAAGTAACGTAGGACTATTGTTTTTATTTGCAAGCTACAGGTGCACTGAATCAAGAAATACTTCTGAAGTGTTGATGTCCTGCAATAGAGAAGGATGCAGCTAGAATGAAGTGCATCCAGAAGACTGTAGCTGAACTATCCCAGAAAAAAGCAGCTGTGTGTTTGTGGTTTCCACTTTAATGACTTTTCAGCACAGTCTTATAACGATACTCACCACGTCCGCATTTCATGCAGCACTGACCATTTAAACTGTACTCCTTCTCTGAACAGGTAATTTCTCTCTTAGCAATGTTCCTCTTCCTTGTAATAGATTTATTATGTGCTATGTGTATGGGAACTTCTGTATCATTTTTGCAATGTGTTTCCGTAACTAACATAACCACCTAGGAGAGAAGAACAGCAAATTATGTAGGAAATTACCAAGGGCTGCAGGTGTATGTTACTGCTAGCACAGAGCTACATCAGCACTCTTATTGCATTGCTAAAGATGTTGATACTCACCCCCTTACTGAAGCTGTTTACTAGGTCAGAAGAGTTAATGGATAATGAGAAGACACATTAGATTTAATGCTATCAACTCTACCATTGCAGGCACAAGTTTTTTGAAAATTAACGCTTGAAAACAGGCCCATACATCTGAGATGCAAAAGATACCCTCATATGCCTAATCATGGTGCAAAGCAAAGATACTCCCATTATTTTCTTGAAGAGCTTTCTGTGCATCACATCGCTGTTCCTAAATCTGCCCTTTCTGAGTCTGTGGTAATGTTCTTGCTTACAGAATATCCCTAATTCAAATGGTCTATTTCAGGATTTTGTTACTCCTGCTTGCAAACTGAATGTTACTGATTCTCTAAAGAAAAAAATAATAATAATTATGCTTTAATATCATCCCAAATACCCGATTTCTAAATTGATCTCATTCTTACTTTGCTTTACAATTCAATTCCTTTTTCTCTTCAGCAGATGATGTTTATACAGTCCTAAAGAAGTATAATTCTCCATTCTATCTATTTTACACCCTGTTCCATTTCTTTGAATGCATTCTCAAGTTAAATTGTATAATGCCTGGGTTTTGTTGTTTTTGTCTGCCAGAGGATATTTAGTAGCTAATTCATGCAGCCCTCATGGTTTTGTGTGAAACTGCTTCAGTGCTGTTACTTTAGTTAAATGCAATAAACTGTATGTAATTACTGGAAAAGGGAGTTGGATTTCAGACTGGCTTCTCATGTGTTGTCTGTAGCTAACAGACTGAAGTAATCAATACAGTGACCTTCTGGAGACTTCTACAAGTAGCCACTTCTATTGATTCGCTAGGCTATTCATAGACGGGAATCTTAATACTCATCTGTTTCGAAATGTATATCCTATCAGCTCCTAGATGGAACTTAGGAAGGTTTGCACCTGGAGGAGATGTTTCAGCAGCGAAAAAACTAACTGAATGCTTGAGCTGGGTGCATGGCTTTTCTTGTTCAGCACTCTGACTGTGTTTGGTGCCTAAGCTTTCAGGACACGCTTCCCAGAAACTGCATGCAAAGGTGTTTACAAAGTAAGCTTTTACAGAAAATCTCTAACTGATGTGCCGAATGTGATTTGTTTTCCTTTTGCCTGGGAGTTCAGCCTAACAGCTGGGATAGAAAGTCCAATCAGAAGGCAGTTACCAAAAAGCAGGTTTCCCCCCCTGCAGTGCAGTGCCTGTTTTCTGTCAGGTGGTGGTGATGTGTGCTGCTCCACAGGCTGCTGCCTCTGGGGCCAGGCCTGCAGGGGTGACCACCACTGCCTGCCACCAGCCTGGTTTGGCTATCCATGGATGAGGGCAGAGCCCCTTGTCTCTACTCCTCTGCCACATGTGGAGTTGGGCTGAGGGAACTGGTGGGTGTACTGTTTGTTGAACTGGACCAAGAGCATCCATTTGTGGAAGGCTGTGGAACGGGTGAGGGAGTTGGGATCTGGAGGCCCTGGCAGCTCTAAGTCAGCCAGCTCCAGGAAACTCAATGGCACCATGTTTTCAGCCCCCATCTGTGCATGTGGAGGACAGATGCGAGCAGTGCTTGCAGCATGAGGAAGTCAGGGGGAAGTCACTGGTTGTTCTCTCCTCTCTGATGGAGATACTGTGACTCAGCAGTGATGAGCAGCACAGCACCAGCCTTGAGTGTGCAGTCAATTCCTGGATGCAACCACTTGTATCTCAGCACTCTCTGCCTCACCATAGCACCAAGCCAGCTCCTTCCTCCTCATCCACTCTTGCCTGTTGCGTGGCCATGCACCATGCCTCCTGGGGAGCAGCTGCCATCCTGCTTTTGGCACCCAAATCTCCCACTTTAGAGCTGTGAAGCAGTACTTGTGGTTTTTGGGGAATAAGAGGATGACCCCAAGCCACAGTAATGGGGAGTGAAGATTACCACAGTCCTACTGCGTCCCTAACACATTTATAAACCTCTTTTAGGCAAGGCAGAGGAACTGAATGATGCTGGCAAAAAAACAGGATGTGCACCATGAAAGAAAATGTGCATAGAATCATGTAGGAAATGGGATAAAATGAAAGAATGAAACTTTGTAATAGATGACTACTGTCAGTAAAAGTTAGTAGAGTTGTTTTTAGGGTTTACTGAACCACTACATTCACAGTGCATGCATGGACACTCTTGCATCAAGCAAAACTCTAGTATGCATTTTTATAGAGACAAACTAAGCTGATAGAGTGAGGAGAAACAGAAATGTGCTTTTTTTGATGGAAGCCCTCCGCTGTCACTTGCAGAGATGAACTTCCTGGTATGCTTACAAGAAGTGGGGATCACTTCTCAGAAACTGACTTTAAGCAGCACCCAACACCTACATAGCTTCTGCTTGTAGGAGCTTCGTGCAGTGCCTTCCTGCATAAGGAATAATGAGAAAAGTTTGAGATTTTTAGCTTTCAAAATAACATTTTAATTTTAAAAACTTTTTTTTTTTCCTCCTGGTTTTGCATTCTCTTAAAATCATTTCACTTGCTCTATAAGTTTTGGACTGTTATTTAGCATTCAGAGCACAGCTTAATTCCTTTCCTCACTGCTGCTAAGCAGTGAGTGCTGCAAGCAGAAAGGAAGCATTTTAGGGGGTTTCAGAGAGGCAGGGGTGATAGGTGCTTTTTTATGATGTGTACGTTCAAATGGAGGCTGCGTGTTTTCAGTCTAAAATGACTCACAAATGCTTTGTTCTATCCTTCTCATCCTAAACTAAAAAACAGTTTTCATATCTAAAGATTGACCGAACTGAGCAGTCAACAGGTGTAGAAGCAATCAGGGATATCTGATCTTAACAGGTTCTATCAGAATTATTGCGTGGGCCTAAATTTTTTGGTTTTGCTCTTTCTGCATTGCATAGGAATTTGAGAGACCTTTTTCTTCTCCGTCTCCTCTTTTCCTTCCTCCAAAATGCTTTCAGCAACCAGCATGAGAGGCAAAAAATCTGCCTCCATCTGTGTTCCCAAGGCAGTGACAAGAGTTATAGCTCCCTTGGAAACTTTTGGTTTTGTAACTCTCAGTCCTCAGATTCTTCCTGTATCCAAATGTTCCTCAAATGGGTCGACTTCCTTGACCGGAAACCTTTCAGCAGACACACCTTGTGGGGCTATAAGATCACTTTGGAAGTGCATGAATATTTGCATGCAGGCTTTTTTAAAGCTCCACGGTATTTCACCATCTATGTAAAATTTTGTCACTGCTTTTTTTTCTGTTATAATACCTTTGATCTTTATTAGGCCACTTTTCCCATTCCTAAGCCATAGAGGCCTATAGATAAGAGAGCTGATGCTTTCGGAAGTTGGTGACTATTTTCCGTCCATGTTTATTGCATGGGGTAATGTGTGTGAGGTCATCAGGGGCTTTCTAAGTGTTAAAAAAAGACAGGAGGGGGAGGGAAGATTCTAGGATTTTCTTTTGTGTTGTTTTTTTGCTAAGAAAAACCTTAGCTTTTTAAAAATTTATTTATTTGCTTCTGTTATTTCTTTGACTTTCTAGAGTTCACTCCATTTTAGTGCAGTTTTCCATGTAAGAAGTCTCTCTTTTGCAAACCCTTTTGAGATGGCTGTTTCAGAGTAAGGACTGGTATACATCTTGTTACAAGTATTCTCTGCTTCAGTTCTTTCAGTGCAACAAAAATTACTGCTTCCAGTATTTCCAGTATCGTTTTTCCCCAGTATCTTTTTTTTTCCCCACTAAAGCAGAAGTTGGTAGTTAGCACCAAAGTGGGCACTAAAGGTAGTATTTCTTCATGTTCTAAATTCTTTTATGAGGAGGACTAAGCAGGCAGTTTTATTTTCTGAGGCCTACCAATGGGAGTTGGCATTTCCTCACAAATAGAAGCATCCCAACCTCCTGAAATCTTAAGGGAGATCCACATGTTCAGTGCCTGCGATGGCAACAACCCTCAGTTGCTGTCACATCTTAAAATAACTACCCAAATTCAATCCATTACTATTTCATGTCTCAGTTGTCTCACACACCAATCGCAGCAACATATTTGGGGACGGGGATAGTATAGTTGTTCGTTTTCCTTTTTTAGGAGCACTACTCTGACTTTAAGTGAGTTGGAGGGTGTTAATAGCTCCCATCTCACTTTGATGATACTGTGGCTAAGAGGTGGACAGGGTAGAAATTTAGGATTTTTTTCACTTTTCCTCCAGAGCTGAAGTGCTTATGCTTTTCAGCTGAGTCCTGGGTCATCCCATGACTTTATGGCTGCTTATATGCATACATTTCAATATTTGTATTGGTCCTGTGTAAAGCAAGAAAGAGGGGTCAGCACAGCCATGTAGGACTGTTTTCAAAGGCATATCTTCTAACCTCCCAGAAGACTGCCTGCTTCGTAAATAATCATATTAAATCATTACAAAACATTTAGATAACATTTCACAAGGTGGCCTATTCCTCTACAGTGTGTCTCTGAACAATATGTGGTTTTGTGGATTGTTTTACAGGGTGAAGTTAGATGTTTTCTAGCTTTGTGAGTCATTGCTATTGTGCATGAATATCCTTGCAACTGCTGTTACTTTAGCACAACAGGGGGTTGCTTGCAAAATTGAGGTTTAATTCAGCAGACTCCTTTCGTGTTCTGGTTTAATCAAGTTAGTAGGTCAAATATTGTCAGACTTACTGAATTATAAGTAGTGGAACCATGTGCTGATAAAAAATATATATCTTTTTTAATAGAATGCATGTAGGAGCGCTGTTTGGAAACAGTTGGAGAGTAAGAACAGGAATCATCTTCCTACTCTGGAAGCTGTGTGGTAGGAGAATGTATTTTAATTTATGTTCTGAATAGCTGTAAGACACTGAACTAGGCTGACATTTCTGCCGCTTGTTTGCTGCCTGTACACCAAGAGATAATACAGGTTTCTGTCGGCAGCTCTTTGCATTTACCTACGCTTTGTGCAAGGGTGTGGGTAGAACCTTACAAATCATGCTATAAATCCCTTTAAGTTGTTTACTACCTGTTGTATAATAAATTGTATCTGCACAGTTTCTAACTTAAAACCTGCCAAACCCAAGGCAACTCATTTTCAGTGGGAGCACGACCACAGCATGAAGAGTTTGCAAATGTGAATCCCAGCACGTTCCAAGGGGTGAGGGCCAGGCTGGGGCAGTGACGCATGCCATGTCCACAGGGGTTGGCAGGTGTAGCTCTGCCATGGCACAGGGCTGGCTGTCCCAGGCTGGCTTCCCGCTGTCCCCACGCTGGGCACGGTGCAGCTGGCGTCCAGCTCTCCCTGGCCCTCGGGTCTAACGCCCCTGCACTACAGGCTGCCCGCGCTGCGGGCGCTGAACCACCTCCTTGTGGCAAAATGAATGTGAAGGTACCTTCATCGGTGATAATAAACGTCGGCGGCTGACCGATGCCCTGAGGATACCAAGACGTGTACTGCACACGCGGCAATGATTCACTCAAGAAAGAAACGCCCTGCCCCGCTTTTCAGTAAGTGCTGCAGCACAGGGTGCTACGTTCAACGTCTCCAGCTTTTCCGTGCTCAGCCCCGATCACGGCCCGCAGCTCCTCCGCCGCAGCCGTTCACCCCGCGCCGCTCTCCCGGCCCGGCCCGCCGTGCACCCGCACCGTGACGGCACGCGCTCCGCAGCCCCGCCGCGGGCAGCAGCCCCACCGGCACCCGTCCCCTCCTTCCCACCGCTGTTCCTCAGCGCCCGCCGCCCTACGCGGTGACTGTAGCATAGCGACGAGTCTGAACCCGAATTAATTACATGAGCTCCCGAAGAAAATATAACAAGTTTGTTTGGTTTTGTTTGGGTTTTTTTTTTTGGCTGCCGAGGGGCGTTCGGCACAGCTATAGCAGCACCCCGCGTTCCGTCCCTGCACCCCGCTGCCCGACGGCCACTTACGAGGAGCAGGTGGAAGAGTCCCCGAGCCATGTCCCCGCGCAGAGCCGTCTCTCACCCGCCTGAAAAACGAAAGCCGCCCGGCTCCTCCCATGTTAGTAAACATCGCTCCAGCCCGCCCTGGCCCGGCCCCTCCGGGTCCTCCTGCGCCGCGCGGGTGTGACGGCCCTGGTTGCTGCAGCCCGCAGCCAGCCCTAGGTAGCGGCTGTGCTGTGCTCTCGCTGCGCGGTATTGGTAAGGGGTAGCGTGGGGCAGGGTATGATTCTATCCTGAATCCCTAGAAGTGCAGTAGGCGTTTGGACCGCGTTATGTGCATTGTGCTTTCTTGTGTTGTCTCGTTGGAAGGATTGCTGTGACTTCAAAGCTATTTTCAGTGTCTTTCTGTTTTTCCTACAGACTTGCAGTGGTTCAAAGTTCCTGTGTAACAGCGGTCTCCTCAGTAGCGTTAGGATTAACACGACAGTAACAGTTACCAACGCATCTTTTGATCTTTGAGGCGATGGAAGGTTGTAATTGAGTTGGCATTTTCATTTTAAGCTCCCTTTTTCAGTAGTTTATGACTCACCTCTTCAGACTTCTATTGGTTCATCTCCTAGCTGCCATGCTTGCAGATAACTGAGTTCAGCATATCATAAAAAAAAAAAAAAAAAAGCTGTTTTAAATATTTTAGGTTTTTGACCACTTCCGGACAAAACAAATTGCAGCAGTGACACAGTTTTTGGAGGTGCTGCTTCTGGAGTATCCTGTAGCAATCGGCTCTTTTCCTTCCCACTGGCAGTGCGGAGAGAAACTGAGGGGGAAGCACCCCTCCTCGGTGCGGTACCTGCGCTATGTGCCTGTCATTCCTACAGGCCAAACCCTGTCTGGTGTGCGCTCAGGGTTGTTTATTTTAGCGGAAGTTTGCGTAAGAGTGGAGAGGTTACAGCAAACAGGGTTGCCTGGCTCTGCAGATAACTCTGCAGAAGAAAGCTCAGTAGAGTTATTTCCAAATTCACTTACAGGATCGTGGTTTTTCCTGCAAACAAAACCTAACATGATCGAGCCTTCACCAAGCATTGCTTGCATTTAACAACACCTAGGTATTCCCCTTGCCCTAACTATTGCATATTTTCCAATAATGTAAGAAACGTCTATTAGGTGCAAGTCATTTGCTTTCCTCCCTGCCCCCCAGGAGGTGTAACGGGGTGCATGAGTAGATCAGTTTTGTGGTGGAGTGTTTTTTTTCTTGGTAGTTAGCTCTAAGAGATCTTTCAGAAGCCGCCACCTTCTTGTGAAAATGAGAGTGACTGCCCACGACTTGGAGTTGTACCTTGTAGCTGGTAACTGTAGCTGTTTGGGGTTTCCTTTTGTTTGGGGTGTAATAGATGCAAATAGGGTATAATAGATGCAAACCAAGAGAGAACAGTGTGTTTGAAGGGTTTCTGTTTGCTGTTTGGTTATTCTGAGGTGGTGCTGATGAAAACACAACTCTGCTGTGCCCAACTTTGTGCTCTTCTTTGGGCTGTAGCAGCACTTTTTGTCTGGCAGAAGTGGCAGCTTTGACCATATTCCTTACTTACCTGCCATCTAAGGCTTAATTAATGTGTCAGCTGAGTTCTGTGCAAAAGTATGAGATCATAGAACAGCTTGGGTTAGAAGGAACCTCAAGATCATCAAGTTCCAACCTCTTGCTGTGGCCAGGGTTGTCAACTGTTAGATCAAGCACTAGATCAGGCTGCCTAGGGCCTCATCCAACCTGGCCTTGAACACCTTCAGTAATGGGGCATCCACAGCTCCCTTTGCTGCCTGTTCCAGCACCTCATCACCCTCTTAGTGAAAAGTTCCTCCCCAACATCTGACCCAAATCTCCCCTCCTTTAGTTTAAAACCATTACGCCTTGTCCTATCACTATCTACCCATGTAAAAAATCTGTTTCCTTCCTGTTTATAATGCCCCTTTAAATACTGAAAGGCCACAATGAGGTCTCCCTGGAGCCTTCTCGTCTCCAAAAATAAGCAAGTCCAGCTTCTGCAGTCTGTCTTCATAGGAGAGGTGCTCCAGCCCTCTGAGTGTCTTGATGGTCCTCCTCAGGACTCTCTCCAAAAGTATGACATCTTTCCTGCGCTGGAGGCCCCAGGCCTGGATGCAATACTCCAGGTGGTGCCTCATGAGAGCAGAGTAGAGAGGGACAATCATCCCACTCGCCCTGCTGGCCACTCCTCTTCTGATGCAGCCCAGGATTACAACTGGTCTATGGGCTGCAAGTGCGCACTGCTGGCTTAAGTCCAGCTTTTCATCCACCAAGACCTGCTTGACTGGACTTCTCTCAAGGAGTTCTTCTTCCAGTCTGTAATCATATGTGGGATTGCCCTGACCTAAGTACAACACCTTGCACTTGGCTTTGTTGAACCTCGTAAAGTTCCCATGGGCCCACCTTTTTGAGTATATACAAGTCCCTTTGGATGGCTGCATTATTTTTCTTACCAGCAGATGTCCTTGCGTGTTTCCTAATATGCAAATTGGGATCGGATTTCAGAAGGATTCTACTGCAGAAACAGTTACCATGTAGCAACCTGATTTTTTAGCTTCTTCACGGTTCTACCCACGAAAATGAAAGTTTTTGAATCCTAGGTGAAGTTGTTGACCTACTCACTGTGCTGTTTTGATTCATGCATGGAGTTTTGTTGTTGTTCTGTGCTCACATGTGGGCACTGATCGTAACAAATTCTGTTAATATAGCTGCAAAAATGGCATAAAAATGAGCTTAAACATATTACTGCAGTGTTCTGGCTTTGGGAATTTATATTCAAGCCTTAATTGGCATTAAACTGTTTATTCCCCACCCAGAAGCTTGCTCAAACATATTAGAACTGACTCCATCAGGGTATTATGATGTTATGAACCACTAAATTTTGAGAAGGCTGTCATATTTTGTCACTTAGGTGAAGGAAAGATGTCAAGGTGAAATATAAACACAAACCTGGGGTTAAGGAGGACAGCAGTTGCATTTGGACAACATGAATTGAATGAAAAGGGAGGAAATTGTGAGAGAATATTAGAAACGATCTTCAATGACTGTATGTGTTGACTTCTGTGTTGCAGTGTTATATGGCCTGTTTCTAAAAAGTCAGGATTGCTCTTCACCCTTTCTAAAGTACTGCTGATAACCACTTGGGTTGGTGGTATAGTGAAAGGATCTTGATCAGATGATGTGGTAGCAAACCCCTGGGTGGGCCCAAACACCCTTTCAGCATGTCAGCATAGAAATGGGAAAGCAGAGTATCAACAGAGAAGTCTGCGAACTCTACTGCTTCCTGTGTTGTTCTGTAAGGCTGCTGCTGTGTGGTGTCAATCAGATTGGGGAGTTCCAGCATGTTCCTGTCAGAAGCAATAGTAGTTGGATAATAAGGCATGTGGAGCCATAGATTATGGTGGATTTAAAAGTAAAAAAGGAAGAATGGGGAAGGGAGTAAATGTAAAACTCTCACTGGTGACAGAAGTGTCAGTAGTAGGACTGCTGGAATGAGGGATATAGACAATGTCCGAACCCAGGTGAGATCCAGGGTTGCAGCTGCATATGGCTGATGTAACAAAACAGCAGGAAACTGAAACTTGTTACAAGTCACTTGTCCCTTTAGCAGTTCTCTTCTAGAGGGGATGAATAAGACCTGGGAACTGTCCCTGGCACTGAGAGCTAAAATAGATACCCTTACTCCCACAGTTCAGCTTCCTGACACCACTCCTGCTCCACTGCTCCATGCTTTTGTTCAGCAGGCCTGGTTTGATGACGTCAATGCATTCTTCACAGCAGGAAAAAAAATCATTTTTCAAACAAACCAAGCATTTCTTTAGACTGGAAAAGCAAATTGGCTGGATGCCTGGTAGCTCTCACAGCCAATCACTATAACCTTACCATAAATGTAGATGTATTTCTATCTTAGGGTTGGTTATTGATTTTATTTTAGCCATGGGACTGTCCCGTCCCAGTTGTTTGAGTGTGCGCTCTACTACTGTGAGTTCTGAGATCCTGAAAGCTGCGCTTCTTAGCAAATATTTTGCACATCTCACTGGCTCAGATAAAATTTGACTTTGTGACCATCCAATATATCATAAATGCATCTCTTTGGAATCTTTTGCAGACCTCTGACTTTATCCAGAGCTTGCAGTTGGCAGCTTAGCTTCAGAGGCTTGCTGGTAGGCTTTTTTCTCTTAGCTGCTTTTTTTTTTTTTTTGCAGGTAGTATTACAGAGATCATGTTTTCTCCTTGCAAAGCTTAGTGTAAAGCAAATGCTAACTATCAAATGTGTAACAGATGAACTGTAAAGGCTCTAGAGATAACGTGCAAGGCAGTCTAGATGTCCTCCAGAGGATGAGTGAGGAAGTGTTTAAGCCTTTTCCTTTGGGCACTGCCTTGCATGATATGGTCTGTGATTTGCGTTACGGTTTCCTACAACTGTGAATAAAATCCAGGGCTGAATCCTAGCAGTGACAGTGAGACAGAGATATCTGTAGAGAAATGTCTGGAGTTAAAAAGTAAATGTGTGTAAAAGGAGGTATTTAGTTTTGCTTTTAACTGTTGATCTGAAGGTGGAAGTAATAAGCACGGCAGATGGCTTAATTTCAGGTATTAAGTGACACAAAACCAACCACACACTGGGAAAAAGCATTTTCATAACATGTTTAAAGTTAACAAAGCTTATATTAAAGGTGATGGTAGAGAGGAGAAACTAAAGGAAACATCTTGAAAGATCTTAGCATACTGTCCTTGATCACAGCTTCTAAAACTAACGAATACTGTGCCTTTGTGATTAAGGATCTCCAGTCAGCTTTGTTCTGTCATGCTCCTGTTTGTGGGATATCATCTGACAAGTGGGATTAGCACATTGAGATAATGCAGTGCCTGGTGGCTGACGCTTCCAACTCTCTTGTGTTTTTAATATCACTTAACTTTTAAAATTCTTTTGGGGGAGGGACAGTGAAGGGGAAAATTTTATCCCCCCCACTAGCATCTCAGATGCGATTTGCCATCCTCTGCTACATCAAACATTCTACAGAGCGAGAACAGGATGCAGTGTTCTCACTCTGAATATTTGTCTCCAGGCACTGCTGAGCGCTTTTTCAGTGGGGTTTGAGCTTCAGGGAGATGATCAAGAGCAAAATGTTGGTAAAGTGGACTTGTGGCAGGAGCAGGTTTGGACCTGGTGGACTATCACCCTTCCCTGCCCTCACCCACACACCCACATCCACCGCACATCTGCACAAACAGGCCTGGGCAGATCACACAACGACAGGGATGAGTCATATCTCCCCTGCTCAGCTGCACAACCTCCTCCAAGTTGAGCTTTTGTGAGCATGAAGCAGATAAAAGGAGTCCTTACAGACTATTTTATATTTCTGTGAAATAACAGTTGATTGTTTTCTGTCAGTGTTCTCATCAACAATTAAATGATGGGTTTAGAATCCTGCATGTCTCCAGGGGTGGCTGTAACAACAAGGGATACAGTACTATTGGTGTTTGATGAAGCAGTCTGTGTAGTTCCCAAATAGGATGTTCATGATACTTTTCAGCTGACTCATTTCTCATATACATACTTCTTTGAAGACAAGCATTTCCGAAATGGCATTCTTTCCACACTGTGTGGGATCTCCCTCTCTCCTGCTGCCACCAGCCTCTGTCTCCTGCAAGAATGGATGGGATGAAGGATCCTGAAGGAGAACAAGCAGAAGGGTTCTCCACTCTTACTGAATCACTTTGGTGAGCCATATGTGAGATCAGTGGTCATTTTGATGTTTTCTTTAGCGAAGCTAAGATTTTACCGCATGTGCACTAAGCGGATGTCAAGATGTGTTGTGTTGGTAACAGGGGACTTCCCTCCCTCTGCAGGGCAGGGCTGGCTCCCTTCTCCCTCAGCCTCACGGAGGGGCAGATGCTCTGCCCCGTGCCTCACACATGACAGAGCCTGAACCATCCTAGTTTGGTGTGTTGAAGGGCTTTTACCGCGAGGAGCATCTTCTTGGCACTCCCAGCCAGAGCTCCTCTATACCCAGATGACCTGGTTCAGAACCCACTGTCTTGTTTTCTCTTTAGAGGGCCTACATCTAAAAAAAAATGATCTGGCAAAAAAGTCTGTCAAAGAATAACTATAAATTATTAAATATCAACCAAATAGGGAAGATTTAACTTCATGGAAACAACAGACTGTATGGTGTAAGTAGAGAAAAACAAAACAGATGTAAGCCCATTTTCCCAAGTGGTGTTGTCCCCCACTCCCCCCTGCAGCCCATGTTTCTGAGGAGGCCAGGCTATTTGCAGTGGGAGTGGTGCTGAGTTTTTAATGCTGCCACTACTATGCCTACGCTGCTTTATTTATATGTAGTTCAGAAAGGGAAACGTGTTTATGCTACAGACCTGCTAATTACAGAATTTTTTCCTTTTGTTAAGCAGTGCATTCATGCTGTGTAATGCAGACTGATCGGAGTGCAAAGGAAGATTTATGTTGTGTTGAAGAGGTATGAGCATTTGGCCTTGTCAGTGAATTCCCAGAGACAGCTAAGTACAATACAGGAAGTGACAGACTAATTAGGATGCCGAAAGATGTGTGTGTAGTTCTGGTATCCTCCTGCGAAAGCTATCCAGGCATTTTCAGATGCCTGGACAGCAGCATTTTGCAGCAGCGAAAGAAGTTACTAAGTCTGTTCAAGGAGTTACTAGCAAGGAACTGAAAGAAAGAGAAACCTGGGAAGTACCCAAAACAGTGACAACGTGGTAGAAACAGTAATTCTGAGACAGAAATTTACAAAAGCTTGTCTTTTATTTAGTGCTGTTAGACTTGCTAGAATAACAGAACATGAGCAAGCAGGTTATATCGTTTTCTGCTAATGAGTATTTGGGGATATTCATGAAGTCCTGATAATTTCAGTGATATTGGGCAGATGTTAGCCTTCCATCTGTGGAACAGAGACCAGTGCACAGCAAGAGTTGTGTCTGTAACAGTCTATTCATGCACAGTACATGTGTATGGGCAATACAGGACGGTACCTGTGATCTTTTCCTTGTTAAACAAATACATCAAAAAGCAGTTGAGGTCAGAGAAGACTGCAGCTGGACAACCAGCAGATCAGATCCAAGTCCTCTCATTTTCCACCCCCTAAGAAGCCAGAGGTTGTCTTGCCATTGATTCCAGTGAAAAACTGACCTTGAAATAGAGTGGAATGAATGAAAACTCTGCAGAGTTCTGTTTGTTTGCTTGTTTTTCTTATATATGTTTCAGAAATGTATGTCAAACTCTTTCTTATATTCATAACGGGAAAACAGTAAAATATTCTTTGGTCTGATAGAGAATTTGAGTAAATAAAGGTCAGCGTGTAAAACGCTTTTAGTGGGAAAGGAAAAAAAAGAGCATTTGCCTGGAAAATGGTGATACACTTTCAGAAAACCAAGCAAATTATTAAACAAAAATGACGTTATCTTGTGCTTCTCCATAGTTGTCAAGGCTGTCTGCAGGAAAGAGGAAGAAAGACCTACCTTATGTAAACAAGATGCATCTGCAAAGCAAAGGCGAAAACGTGCCTATCTCAGTCTTTTTGTGAGACTTGGTTGTCATTTGGGGAGGAGTTCATAAACTGAATGTGCAAGGGTAGGAAGAATAGCTGTGTGGTAAGTTTATCCTGGCTAAGTGACCAACCATCTTTGGCCATCAGTTGATTGGAGCACTTACAGAGGATAACAGAGAGGCTGTTCTAGGCCCAAGCAGAGGCCAAGATGTGTGTGGGGAGATGTCGCAGAGGCAGTTGGACACTGCACAGAGGACAGAGGGTGGCACCAGTGTTGTTCTGTCCTTCCTACCACCAGCAGTGAGTTAGGCACCTCTTTGCCAGGTGTGTTTGTCTGCACCTTGTTCTCATCAACCAAAGTGACACCCAGCAAAAATCCTACAGATAGAGGTGGAAATACTTTTGCACAGGTCAGAGATGCAAAGGTTTTTCTCAGGGCTTCATATTATATACAGTATCCTGCAGGGGAGGACTCCTTCTTTCAGATCTACAGCACAGATTGTAGCAAGTTGTAAATATACTTGCAGACACTTTGTTGATTTGTAATTGTTATCGTTCAGAACACTGCTAAAAGCATTAAATGTCATAGCCAAAGATAAGAAGGGAAGGTCCCACACAGTCACACCCACTCAGCAGTGACATCCCTGCACTGCTGTGTTGTGAGACTTACAGACATCTGTATGTCAATTCTGTATTGGCCTAATTTTTAACAATACTATATTTTAGAAAGTTAGAAACTGTAGGAATAACCTTTTACACCTGAATTTGTAATATTTCTCTTTAAAAAAAAATTGAGAAGTCATTTTCATAAAGCCATATTTGTCGTCTATTATAACATCCCCTTTTACTTTTTTTAATTAAAAAAAATTCAATTCTGTGTTGGTGGCTGTTAGAATGTGTTTACCTGACAAGTTTGTAAGAAGCTGCTTTTTCCAGTTACCTGCTTGGCATTTTTGGTAAGCCATCTTTCTTCCTGTTCTGTAAAATCCCCTTAATCACTTCTAAGAGCTAATGAAAAGAAGCATTAATTGCTCTGGACACAGTTCAGCCTATTGTCTTGGACTACCTGGATGGATGTGGGCTATCCAGAACTGCTGCACTACACTACGTGCCTAACTTCACTGCCTGTTCTTTCAGTCTCCTGCAGTGGAGATGAAATAGTCCACATCCATTTTGCAATGCTTTGAATTCCCACGTGGCTCTTTTCTGATACAGAAAACATACATGTGTTAAATACATTTGCATTTGGTCCTTTGTTTTTGACAATTATATATAAGAGCATATACTTCCACGTAGTAGCATGCTGGTCTCAGAAATACATTTCCTTTTTATCCTAAGATATTTTTTAAAATATGTGTTAATTTCACTCTTACTGGTTGTATATTTCCACTTGTTTTCGTATGTTCTTCAGTTTATTGATATATAATGCTCATCCCTTCATCGTGACATAGTGTTTCTCGTGGAAGTTTTTTTTTAAAAAAAAGTACAGCTGTAGTCTCAGGAGTTGTTTGTTAGTTGTGCTGAGTAATTGATCCAGGAGAGAAAGAATCTGCTGTGAGGACAGGTTTCCTGGTCCTGCCTAGCAGCAACACCTAATTATGCTGCATGTGCCCAGCCCAGGAGCCAGGAGAAAGGAGCTGGAAGCCATGGCTGGCCCATTTGGGAGAGGTAAGTACCTGCTTGGGAAAATCTGTCTTGAGGGGAAGTCCACAGTTTGCTATCAGCCAGAGCCTGCATGCTGAGAAGCTGTGTGTTGGTCAGAATAAGTGAAATTCTAACACTAGAAGAACTGGTGAATTCAGTAGCGGAAAAACTGCCCTCTAGAGGTCCTTTTCCTTGCAGCTCTCTGGAAGGGCAGCTTGACTGGCTGACACAGGCACTGAAGATTGTAGAACTGTGATTTGACTAAACATGCAATGAGTCCACATTTTAATCAGTAAGTAGTAGCCTTATGAAACCTGCTTCCAGAACATTTTTCTGATGGGAAATATCTGATTTCTCACAATGTGTGAGCTCATCTTGAAACTTTTCTTTTGGTGAGCTAACAGTAGGGCTTCTCTTCCATGCAGCTGTTAGGTTTCCTTATTGCTGCCGGTACAGAAATACATTAATTAAGGAGCTATGAATGTATGTGAATGAAGAGAGGAGGAAGGACCCCTGCTTTCTGCCTGCCCATGTACATGGGTCATGTGGGTCTGAGTTTCTTACAAGTACAGTGCTTGTTTTTCACAGTAATATGGTGGGAAGATGTCATTTGTATTTGGGCAAGTTTACAGTATGTTATCAGAGTGGTCCTGATTCTGGGGGAATCTGTTCTCTCATGACTCTTAGGAAATGCACTGATGTAATGTTATCAGGAACCCTTGTATGCAGTGTCATTTAGGGCAGCTCAGTCTTCATGAACTGTGGACTGAGCAGCTGCTGTGTTAAGGCACAGTAGGGCAGAGCTTAGCCTTGGCTAGTGGCCTGAGTACTGATCCAGGATCTCTGGTGGATTTGCAGCTCTTGGTATGGAGACAGCATTCCTTTGACTGTGCTTCTGATATATTTGATGTTTTCTTTCTGACATGTGGTATGTCCACTCCAGCTGCAATCTGAGCTGTGGGTGGTGCCTTGCAGATGAAATGTAGAGCTTCTTGCCAGGGCAAGATGTATCTCCAAAGCTGTGTTTAAATCAAGCAAATTTATGGAGGAAAAAATCTGTCAGCATCTATTACACATGATGATATTGATACAAACTCAGATCTTGAGAAATCCTTCTGCTGCTCATAAGAAAGCTGGAAGGGTATAGGAAGAAAATTATCACTGTCCCCTTTCTTTCTTAAGAATTTTCTTAAGATGGAAGGAAATCGCAGAGACATGATATCAGCGTGATGCAGCAGGACTCATTCTTACGGTCTGTTTATTTATCAAAGAAGGATGGGGGGGCGGGGGGGGAGCCGTTAGCTCATTTTTACTTTGAGTATTTTCCTTTGATTTTTGAATGAGGGGCAACTTTACTTAATATTATCATGGAGGAAGATCCTTATTAAGATGATGAAGGGAAGTTGTGAATTAAAATGCTCATCACCCCATCCTGCAGGCAAACACTATCCTTTAGCTCTTAAACAGCACTGACAAAACTATTTTCCAAACTTTGCAGGTTGAAAACTGCCATATTTTACTAACTGTCTTGAGAATGATTAAAGTTGTTTTGTCTTAAGATGTTAGAGCCTGACAGTGGTAGAGCAAGCCAGTCTGTGTGGCTGACAGGTAATTGTTGCTCTGGCGCTTTACAGATGTGCACCACATGACAGCTGCAGTGAATCAGGTTATTAGGACTTTCTGCTCCCTAAAGCTTATTTATTCCTGCCATTCTTAAAAGGGTGGGGGAAGGGGAAGAAGGAAAGTCTAAAGCCTATCAGTGAGATAGAGGAGGGGGCCTCAAGCCAGACAAACAGAAACATTTTGGGATTCTGCTAATGCTGAGAAGATGAAAGGAATCCCCAAATAAAAGGGAGTCAGAGACATATTTAGCAGTCTCATTCCTAAGCAGCCAATTAGATCTTAGCAGGAAGGTCTTCATGCACATCTGAGAAGCTGTTTTCCCTTATAAAGTAATGAGTTGTAATGTTATGAGTAAAGGAGGTACTTTTTTTCCCAGTTTTCTATAGCAGTTGTGATAAAACTTCAGCTTCTGTCTTTCTTTACCAAAAAAGTATGACATCTACAAGCTAGTGCATGGCCTTTGAGCCTGCATTCCTCAGGACAGCCAAAGGCTGTTTCCTAGGCAGAACCATGCAGCTCCTGTTGGCATGCAGTCCTAAGCACATTTTCTGTTCAGATGAAAATATGTACAAGTTACTGGAAAATGAAGGACTTGTCTTAAGAAGCATGTAGCTAAGAGTTTCCACTGATACTTTGAAAGATGGTCAATGAAGAAGTTTCCATTGTATGTGGGAGCTTTGCTTATAATACTACAAAAAGATCAGGGGAAAGTATATGAACAAAAAAGCAACAAAATTTCTTTTTCCAGTTATTTTCCTTTTGTCTCATCATATTCCAGACATGCTCCTCTGATGGGCAACATTGTGGACAGATAAAGAGTATGAAAACAATTTTTGGCAATGGATGCAGTGAAAGAAGTAGAGCCTTGATAGACACACTGGGCAAATTGCACTTGGTGGTTTCTATACAAATGAGCACTATAAAGACTTAAAAGTAGAGAGCAGAAAGTTGTGATGGAATTGGCCTCCACAGGGGGAGCTCGGCTGCTTTCAGGAGTGATAATTTGGTATTTGTTCTTTTTCTGGTGAAAACAGAAACATGACTAGACTAAGCTGGTATGTGTACCAGCCATAGAGGAAAGTTCAGAGATTTTATCCCCAACGCTTAGATTTGGTTCTCAGAACACTTGTTCTTCCCTGCTCTGTTTAGGTTCTTATTCCTATCTCATGCCACATACATTCAATCCCCATTTCCCACCCCTCTGGCAATGACCTATGTCGCTGAGAAGAAAGGTGTAAAGTATTAATGTCATTTGTTTCCCCATGTGTTTTTATTTAGCAATATCTGTGATCGTATCTTAAGCAATGGAATCACTATAAAGAAAAGAAATGCCTGTATTTTGTAATGTCCCTCAAGCAGTACTGAGCTCATTTCCTTGCATAGTTTACCTGTTTGCCTGCCTTCCTTCCTGCCCCGGGACCTTCCATGGTGTAACACCCCAGAGACAAGCTGTCTGCAGAGCACTGGCTCTCCTTTGTGTGCTGGAGGCATGGTTGTGCTGTGTCTTTGGAGTTTTGCTGTGCTACTTCTGTGTATCCACAGCTACTGCTATGTCAGTCTTTGGGCTTACTTCTCCCTCCCAGTCTGCACAGTCCTAACTCTAGAAGACACACTGGAAATAGTCCCTCCAAACACTATGTGTCCTCCTTGCTGTATCAATAACTGCTTTCTCAGGGTAAACTTCTGTGTCACCTGTATTTTTCACAAGCACCCTGAAAGTTGGAATTCTCAAATCTTTGATGCCTATGACACGCAAGGTATTTCAAAGTGGTGTATGCTCCCCACCCATACAACCACTCCTCACAGCAGCCATTGCCCCAACTTGTACTGGGATAGGCACCAGACTAAGCTGCTCAGAGTATGATGAAGTTTAACAGAGAGAAAAAACAGTATAATATCTGCATGGCCACTGCCTCCCATAATGCCTGCAGAGGTCTCCTGCAGAAAACTGTTGCCTCTATTTCTAGCTACATAGAGGTGTTGTGTGAACTGACTGGCAGTCCTGCTGAAGGAGCACTTACTTGGCTTTGCAATCTCATACATGCTGTACCCAATAGAGCATCATCACCAGTAAAGTTGTTTGTTGATTGTTTGGTTTTTTTGGATAAGTGAACCTTCTCTTGTTTAGGTCTTCACCTTTATTTGGATTCTTCTGGATGTAAAAGCCTTGGATTATTCTTCCTCTAATGCTTGTCTTGAAATTAAATGTTACTGCAGTGAAGGGTTTTGCTGCATGAAATTCTTCTTCCCCTTGACCTGATTTGCTGATCTAATGTAGTTATGTGAAAAGTACATAATTTCCATCTGTTATGTTTTCAGTGTTGTTTGAAAAGAAATTATTTATTTTTGGCTGTCATTTAAGGGTTTGTTGAAAATATGCAAGAAAGTATCTCTCTATATCCTCTGCAGTAGATTGCTTACCTTGGTAGGTTGTGTGTTGTTGTTTGTTTAATATTTACTATCTTTTGTGTCCAAGTGGTAAAAATTGAAATTATAAATAGCTTCTGCATGGCTCATGATCCAACACTTATTAACTTCTGTATCTGTGCCTCAAAGGCAATTACATTCTTTAGAAGTTCCTTTCCTTAGAAGTTAAATTCCTTTTGGTCTCCAGTCCATAATTCTTCCTATCTGCTGTCTTTACATGTTGCCTTGTACTCAAATCTCTGCACCGGAAGAGATCCCAGTGTTGTTGTATGGGAGATCTCGTGCATTAAGACTACTCAGTTAGACAGCACTCTGTAAGCAAACACATCACGCTGCTCCCTGTTGCAACAAGACTCACAAAGGAAGGATCTCATTTGGATTCTTGTGTCTTTCTTGGCTCATGTGCATAGACCATTTTTGAATTTGTAGTGGTTTAGTGATAGAGTTTAGAGATGCTAATTTCTGATCTCTGGTAATAACTCAAGGGCAATGTATTGTTGACTGTGAAAGGGCTGCTCATGAGACACAGTCTGCCTAGAGAACAGCTGGCTGCAGCCATAGAAATCCAGTCCTCTGAAAATAGCTCATACATTGAGAACCTTTGCTTTCGTTGCTAAAAATATGCTCGGGGCAAAGCTAGCTGGAGGTTATGAAATTCAACAATTTTATTATGAACGTTTTGAGACAGGAGTTTACAACTTGTGTCCATCAGTGGAGTTGACACTAGGACAAAGCTCGTCCACAGTTCTTTGGAAATAAGCTGATGGAGACAGGATATTGATTCTCACCCATCACAGGCTATGGGGCACCACAACAATCTGTTAGGAGAACATTTACACAGCCTTCAAAGACCTTGCCATGAACCCTATGCAACAGCAGGTACTTCTTTCAGTATCCCTAAGTGAGGATCTTTTAAGCGAATTTGTGGCAAAATCCAGCAGCTGTTTGTCTTGCCAAAAGTATTCTCATCACTTTTGTCCAAATCTTCAACAAAAGCAAAGTGTCTCCTTAAAAATGCCTTCCCTATTACAAATGTCTGCTCTTTCAGTTTTCACTGCCTCTTGGATGTTCCTGTGGAGGTCTGGACCTCTCTCTCTTGTTCGAAAGTATGCTCTTCCTGCCAGAGGGTGTCTGTCATGGGCATGCTTTTCTTGCTGCATTTTAGCAACTCTCCTGAAGTTCTGCAGTGTTTATTTTACACAGCTGAAAGTCTCCTCCTGTTTCATGAGCTCTGCATTGGAATGCAGTGGAAGGGACTCAGGGCCTGTGGCCACCCAGATTAGAGGTTTTTGTAATAAGGTCCCTATATGGTTTTGTTAGAGACTTCGGCTCTGTCTCTCTCGTCTCTGCTCCATGTTTGGGAGGCTGGTGGGAGGAGAAGAGCTGAAGGGGCTATATAACCCTGGTGCATTTGGATACAGTGCACCATCCCAGAGCTGCTATTCCCAGCCAAGCACCGTCAGGGTAAGTGGCACTGAACCAACAGTGTGATTTATGGTTTTCTGGATGACTTTAATTAAGTAGTGTCAAAGGGAAGCTATTCAGGAGGATGTACTGCTGTGCTGCAGTTTGCTCAGGCATTACTTACTAGAATTGAACTGGTAAAATGCTTTTAATGTCTACGCTGAGTTGTATTTATTTTATAGCACTTTTGAAAGGGAAATGGATCTGATGATTTTGCCGATTCCATCAACACTCCAACAGTAATATAAAGACACAGACTGTGTAATGGCACAGCTGGAATTTAAGTGAACCCGTGTGCCCCTGGGGAGTTAGTTTTGCACAGAACAGAGTTCCCGAATGGGTGAATTGGCACACTGTGTAGTGGTTTCTCAGCAGCTTTGCTTCAGTGCTCTTAAATCAGCTTCAATTGACATGCGTGTTTTGGAATGTGACTGTAAGAAGAGCTGGAAGATGCAAAATAGCAGTATCTAGTCTGATGTGATGAGGATGCATGTGTATTTGTTGCTGTCTTGACATATATGAAACTGTGTTCTGCCAAATGCCAAACATTAAAGGTCGTGTTACACACAGCATTCCTTGTGAGGCTGGAGTTGTTCTCCTGATAGCATGCTGTGGAGGCTGGGGAAGTGATTGGTTGTCTTTCAGTGTAAAGCAGATAGAAGTAAGAGGCTAAATACTGTATTAACTGCTGGGGAGAATATTTTCTTTATTCTGCAGTGCTGAGTGACTTTTGCTGCTGGAGGATGTTACTACTGCATACCATGGCAGTCCTGAGCTGTAACTTGCTCCTTGGAAGCAGAGTGTCCTGCCTGAATGATTCAGTTTTGATTTTTCAGCTTTTTGTGCTTTATTACTAAATATGGTTTTCATTAGAGTCCACCAAGCTCAGAAATGCAGCCTTTCCTGCTCCCTCCTTCCCCCTCCCCCAAGTGATTTTTGGCATTGCATTCTCCGCATTGGTTTGAGCAAACCCCCTGACCTCGAACTCTGTTCCAAAAACAGACGGTTGGAAAGCATATTTCCTAATTAGGAAATGGTTTGTCTAAACCACTCTGTTCATTCATGTTAGATAACAGTTGTACTCCATTGACTAAATGCTTAAATATAAAGAGCCTGTTTTCCCAAGAGTTTAATAAATGCAAAAATTGCAACCTACTTTCCTTTCCCAGTAATAACGAGAAAATATCTGGAGCACATCAAGGTGGGATTTCCCTCTCTATGCCTTCTCCTGGGAGCTACTACGCCTGTGCAGAACTGCAGCCTGCAGCGGCAGCCCCGCAGCCATGTCTTGTGGCTGTGAAGGATCTGCAGTGAAGGGTCTGGGGGAGGCTGTCCCTGCTTGTCCACCTATGGTGGAGGCTGAACATTGCCTCGTGTTTGAGTGGCTGCATGAGGAGCCAGCTGGGCTGCTGGATGACAGCTGTCTCCTTTAGCTGTTAACACATTGCAATTTGTTGAACTCTGCATGGAAGTCTCGGCTCCCAGCTAGTCAAGTGATTCCCTAACACACTATAAATTGTGGGCAAATAGTCGAGTGCCAGTATTCAGGGCTTGTTTCCATAATTGACTTTAATACAAACCCTTTAAAGCACTTTTATTACCCTTGTTATCTTCCAGCTGCCTGAGGAGAAAAACAATTTCTGTTTTAGTGAGGAAGGGAGCCGGCATAAATTACTCTGTCATTCTACAAATACAGCTTATTAGCTGGTTTGAAATGATGATGGAGCACATACTATGGACAGTTTTAAAACACATGCTGTCCTTGATTGCATTTTAAAGTCAGGTTATCATTTTTCTACATGTTCCAGTCTTGTCAGGATGATAGAGGCGGGGGACATCATGCTGAATCTGATGCAAAGGGACCTTTGTTTTTCCAGCTGTCAGTCCAGCAGTCTTCTTTATCTTCCACCTACTCCCCAGCGGTGGATTTCCGTGACTGAATTTAGATAAACATGTGCTGTCTCAAAGCTGTTATGATCCGTCTGTCCATGCAGCAGGACTTGGAACACTTCTATGGAATACCTTGAATTATGTCTGGTGCATACAGCCCTCCTGCGTATCAGTTCTTTTTATACCACATTCTCTGTCTTACAGGGTAGTTCTGGTACCTCACTTTGTTTTTTTTCAATTGTTCTTTTCCTGCTGTTTTCATAGGGCTGTTTTCTGCTTGGAGCACTTGAGGACACTGACATAGAAGATGTGTGAGGAGGAGGACAGCACTGCCCTTGTCTGTGACAATGGATCAGGGCTCTGTAAGGCTGGCTTCGCTGGGGATGATGCTCCAAGAGCAGTTTTCCCTTCCATCGTGGGTCGTCCCAGACATCAGGTGATTAAGTGCTTTAGTTATTCCATACTGGGCTTGGACAAGTACCCCATCCCCAATTCTCCATCCCAGAGTTACCTTTTCCTGCATCTGGGACTAACCCAGCCCTGGATGGTCTGAGTAACATGGTATTTATAGGCAAAATGTGTCTAGCTGTGCACTCAGCTGAGTCAAAGCAGATCTGTTAGCCTTGTGAGAGGAATCCTCAATTTTTTGCACTTCCTTCTGTGCTCTCTTCTCCCGGTACTTTGCATCACCCAGAGAGCTTGGTGACTACAGGCAGTTTAAAAGCAAACAATACTGGAGAAGTATCTAGAATTTTTGACTGCCCTAAAACTGACAGTAGATGAAATGCAGGGAACTAAGGGATGAAGGAGAAGCCGTCAGTCCGCTTCCTATCAACCTTCCTTCTTCTTTTAACTGTGTCACAGACAGACACCTCTCTGGGGTTTCTAGGGATGATTTTTTTTTTAGTTGTTTTTTTTTTAGCTTCAAGTTTTACATTTGAGCATATGATGCGTTCCCATCAATTTTAATAGTTTGCAAATTGTACTTATTAGCTGAGTTGTTAAACACAAGGTTGCTGAGCCGTATCAACATTAGTGAGACCCAGAGCAGCTTAGCTAGGCCATAACAAACTAAGCCGGCTGCTGGACTTTAAAATCCACCTAATTTCTTCTGTGTCACGTAAGGGCATGTTGAAATGAGAAGAGATAGGCTGTAAAATGTGTCGCTTTATGCACCCAGCTAATACATTTTCAAGCCATTGAGGGCCAGTGAAATATGTGCCTTTTGGTATAACCCCTAGGAGGTCTAATTGAACCCCCTGAACATTACCATAATTTTAAAAAGTAAATATTCAAGTTTCATCTTCTGTAGACAGGATTAGTTATATTAATTGCTCAAAAGTAAATCATACAGTCACAGTAGAAAAATATACAGCACATTTCTAGAATCTCTTTTTTCCTGATCATGTATTATGGAAGACATTAGGCCTCTGAAGGAAGGGTCATCCCATCATAAACTGAAAGTCCAGGTTGTTTCCAAGATGCGACTTGTTAGAGAAGCCAAGTTTTGGAGCATAAAATGACTGAAGTTCTGGTAAGAGTGTTAGGTAGTCAAAGCATCCTACAGCATACTATTTTTTAACAGTATTTTCAAAGCATCCTACAGCATACTATTTTTTAACAGTATTTCTAACTTTAAGCATAGAGACCACCGTACATCCAGAGTAGTTTCCAACTTCCTGTCCATAGACTTGGAAAATCTGAATTGTGTATTGCTGCATCCTGGCCCTTAGATGGCACAATGTCCCCTTCTGCTTTCTTATGCTTCAGCAGACAGGTCATCCCTAAGTAACAACATAAAACAAGCCTATTATTCTACTTCATCCTGATGAATTTAACATTGTATTTCTTGTGTGTACATACAATTGAATATCATATAAAAAATTGTACTTGTTTGCTGTTTACTTTATTGTAGTGGAAAAATGAACAGGAGAGGTTTAAGTTGGCTTAATATTTCATTTTGGAAATTAAAGAACAATTAATTCTTCAGTTGTTAGTATTTATAAAGTATTTGGTATTTGTATTACTGGCAACTGAATTTATCTCAGCTGATGTAACTACTTTGTGACACCTCTCCTTGAGAGACTAACTCTATTTGTGTTATTTCATAGGGTGTGATGGTTGGTATGGGTCAAAAAGACAGCTACGTCGGTGATGAAGCTCAAAGCAAGAGAGGAATCCTGACCTTGAAATACCCCATAGAACATGGCATCATTACCAACTGGGATGACATGGAGAAGGTATATCAGTACTGAAATAATGTGCATCATTGGTAGACAATCACTTGAACTGAATGTTTAACACATTACTTGGTAAATTTTAGATGACACTGTTGTGCTGTCAGGTGTGGTTTAATGAGAAGCTTGTTAGCAACAAGCTGGAATTAAGCCTGTGCAGTTCTCTTTCCTATTGTAAGATTCTATTTATTTTCATTAATTTGTGTGCCCTTTGAAGAAATAGATTATCATTAGCAGTGATATTTCTAACCTGAGGATAGAGTGTTTCCTTTTCCAGGTACCTCGGTAATTTCTACTAAGGCAGTAAGAACAATTGCATGTGAAACGTTACTCACCAGTCTCTGAAGTGATAGAAGCAGAGTGCTGGAGCATTAAACCTGTCTGAAAGTCATTCTGAGCAGTTAGTTGATGGTATTTTTCTCCTTTGCCTTTTGCCATTGTCCTCAGATCTGGCATCACTCCTTCTATAATGAGCTCCGTGTTGCACCTGAGGAGCACCCAACTCTGCTGACTGAAGCACCACTGAATCCCAAAGCCAATCGAGAGAAAATGACCCAGGTAATCTCACCCTGCAGCTATGGAATAATTCCAAGTTTGCAGATTCAGCAGGGTGTGAACATCATCATTTCAGTTAGCCACGACAACTTGACTGTTCCATGGTGTGTGTCTCTTAGTAAGGGAAGATAGAAAGTGCACAATGACTGTGTATCAGATTTCTATGTTACTACATTTACTTGAAAAAGTCAGTGTATCAGTTTTGGATGTGAGAACTCCAGTCTGTTCAAGTGTTGTCACTTTCAACTTTTTTATTTGTGTCCAGGCCTACTGCAAAATTATCTTTAATGTGTCTGTATTAATACATTGTAGATGTAAATCAGACACAGAGGGGTCTGAAAGGACAAATATTTGATTTAAATGTATTTTCCTTCCTTGTTATTACCAACCATCACTAAATACGAAAATCTTGTATTTTCCCTTTTCTTCATTGTAATGATACAACTAAGCTAAAATCCCTGCTGCTACACTAATTATGTTAATTGCATTTCAGATTATGTTTGAGACTTTCAATGTCCCAGCCATGTATGTAGCTATTCAAGCTGTTCTGTCCTTGTATGCTTCTGGACGTACCACAGGTAGGCTTCTGGGGGCGGTACTGGTGTTTAAAACAGTTGTGTGTGAGCACCTGAGTGTGAATCGTGTGTTGTCTTCTCGAAGGGATTGTGCTTGACTCTGGGGATGGTGTCACCCACAACGTGCCCATATATGAAGGCTACGCTTTGCCGCATGCCATCATGCGTCTGGACCTGGCTGGACGTGATCTGACAGACTACCTCATGAAGATCCTGACAGAACGTGGCTACTCCTTTGTGACCACTGGTAAGGACACACTGCTAGATGAGGAGGGGAGTTGTTTAATATGCAATATTTCTAGTGACCTTAGAAGGAATAGCAGTGGTTCTGTGCTTGTTTTATTAACAAGGAATAATCCAACAGGCAAAAAGTACTTTCTCTGCAGGACTGGCAGAGAGGATCTGTGTAAAAATGGAGAGGATGTTGGAGAATGAAAGTGTGGCTGAGTGCCATTCTAAAAACTGAATCTTCTCAACAGCGGAGCGTGAAATTGTCCGTGACATCAAGGAGAAACTGTGTTATGTGGCCCTGGACTTTGAAAATGAGATGGCCACTGCTGCCTCTTCCTCCTCTCTGGAAAAAAGCTATGAGCTTCCTGATGGCCAGGTCATCACCATTGGAAATGAACGCTTCCGCTGCCCAGAGACTCTCTTCCAGCCATCTTTCATCGGTAGGTTGAATGACTGTTGTGCTTTGGTATGCTGCTCATAAATATCGGGTCTCTATTTTCTTCTGATTGTATCCCACTGCTAGCTCATTTAGACGTATACCCAAGTGTGTCCCAGTGCCCGTTATAAAATAATCTTTCAGAACAGCGCTATTAATACACTAGGAGGAACTTTATGTCAAGCAGTAAAACAAAATGCTTTCCCAAAATAAACCCTGAGTGTTTATTTCTGGCTTTGAGCCCACACCGTTTTGTATATTATGTATTGGTTACTATGAAAATTTTGGCTGCAGAAACTCTTTTCTAAATAGTATGAGGGTTATAGTCTGAATGTGCTTGCAGGGAGGGAGGGGTTAAAAAACAAACAAATGAACAAAAAGCACTACTTTTATTCTACTGAACGACTGCCCCAAAATCTGAATCCAGAGTGCATCACATTTGCAGAACAAATCAATGGTCAGGGAGGCAAGCTTGCAGCAAGGTCACGTAAAAATCTAGTTTAATAGAATATCGGCTCAGAAATAGATTAAGTAGCTGCATACTTAGAGGTAATGGACATATTTTGACTGTTTTGTCTCTGAGCTGGCTCAGTTTAAGAAGGTGAGAAAAAAGAGGGGGGGAAAAAAAAAGTAAGAAAAAGAAAACAAATGATTCCAGGACCATATAAGGAATTCTTAGGACGTATGAGGTTGCCTGCAGAAGCCTACTGGAAACTGTACTACCCCATATCCTTGGAGTTTTTTTTAAATGAGGAGTTGAGTGTATACACAGGGGTGGGGAAGAAGGGCTGTACCTGAAGGAGCTCCTAAGTAAATAATTCAAACATCTGCAGAATGACTTTTCATATTTCTGCAGCCTTGAAGACTGTTGTCTTCCAAAGACAAACTGCAGCTCGCATTGTCTGTTCAGTGTTAACAATTTTAAGTCTCTGGATACTCCATACATGGAGTTGTTTCCTCAGTGTTCTTCTGTCATTTCCATAGGCATGGAATCTGCTGGCATTCATGAAACCACTTACAACAGCATCATGAAGTGCGACATAGACATCAGAAAGGATCTTTATGCCAACAATGTGCTTTCTGGAGGCACTACAATGTACCCAGGCATTGCAGACAGGATGCAAAAGGAAATAACTGCTCTAGCTCCCAGCACTATGAAGATCAAGGTACAGTGCAATTATTTGTAAACTATTTGAGGGGACATGTAAAAAATCCTCAAAAATCTAACAAAAAAATAACAACTCTTTACAAAGGGCTTTGTACATATTTTCAGTCAAGTCTGTATGTTCTACTTAATCATCCCCTGGTAACTGGACAAGTCACCCTGGCTGCTGAAAGAAGAGAGGAGCCTTCTCTCCTCTCACTTCCTTTCTCATGCTGTGTTCTGCAAACTGACTTAGAAGGCCAAAGAAGAATAGCATGGGATCAGCAACACACATTTTTTGTTGAGCTGAAACTTCTTCAGCAATTTTTGGCTAATGGAATGCAGGTGTAGGAAATGCTGCTTCTGTCCTTGGCTTGCAAGTTAAGAAAAAGATTCTAACAAGTTGTTTGTCCTTCTGCTGCTTCAGCTCTCCCCTTCCTTGCTTTGCAAACGTTTTGTCAGCTGTACCAATAGGAACGTTACATTGGTCATTCATTCTTCCAAGACCCCTGGGCTACCATTAGATGTTTGTCTCCTGCCGTGAGGGTGGTTGCCTCCCCTTTTCTTTTTTGTGGTCATGAATGCACACACACACACGTTGCTGTGTTGGGCAGACTGATTTAACCAGAGGAACCGAGGGTATAAGCTCAGGCTCAGGCAAGAACTTTGTAACTTTATGGCTTGCTGCAATGGCTAGCTGCAAGACACTAGTGCTTACGTACAGTGTTTTCACTAATATAAAGTATCACTGCTTTAATATTTTTGTATAACAAATTCATAGCTTAACGTTGTGTTTAATGGTTTTATTTCTTATCAGATCATTGCTCCTCCTGAACGTAAGTACTCCGTCTGGATTGGAGGCTCTATTCTCGCCTCCCTCTCCACCTTCCAGCAGATGTGGATCAGCAAACAGGAATATGATGAAGCTGGACCATCCATTGTTCACCGCAAATGCTTTTAAATCACTTTATCCCTGTATGTCTTTTTAGAATATTACTGTGAATGTATTCAGGAAAATACATTCTTAGAATTTCATTCCATAAATCTTTCATCGTAATGGCTGGTTAATTGGATACGGTGTATTTTTTGGAATAAATTTTAAATATACAAATGAAATTGCTGCTCCTATTTTAGAGATGCAGTTGTGGAGTTGCCATTACAGCTGGTGCGAAGCTCCATCTCGTGGCGTAAATTTGTTACTGAGCTGTAGGCTTAGAAGTGGTACAAGTTGCCCAATGGTATCAACAGCTGAAAACGCTCAGCTCCCAGCTTGCACAGTGCCAGCGTTCAGCCTCGGTATGCATTTCAGTCAGCAAGCAGAACTAGTCACAGTGTTCCCAAAGTTCTGTGTGGCACTAGAGGGGCAGAGCATCTGCTTGATACCAGGAGGAGCACATGCACTCTGCTTTGCAACTGCTCTATTCAGAAATATTATCTGTCCACATCACTTCTCAGTTCACAGCTACCATGCTGGAAAAGGCACTTCTTATACTCTGTGGCCTGGAAGCGTATAATGCTTGCTATGTCTTTTCAATGGTTGTTTTCTTTTGTTTTATTTTTAATAGAAACTAAACCTCTCCTTCTGAGAGCATATCTAAGTTCTGATATTAGCTTGAATAGGTGACTTTGTCCTCAGAATGAGTGTAGCTTATGTTGTGATTTTCAGCAAAGTCTAAAGGGTAATTAAGCTGGCTTAATACAATTGCTCTTCAGAAGTTTGTTTGTTTGTTTTTCTGAAGGGGAGGATGTAATGTAATCAGAGCAGATAAAATGTTTTTAGACAATGTTCTTTTTCTATGCCTTTTCTGATTCCACTTATTGTCTTAAATACATTGAGACTGATTTTAAGAGAAGTATACGCATAAATGTTGAAGCCAATACTGCTGTCTTAGAAGTATATATATATATATATGTTTATGACCAAAGAATTAATTGAGACAGACCTGAAAAAGGTCAGTTCTAAGGACCTTGCTGCAATCCATATTCATTAGAGTTCAGGATGAAGGATGCTATTTATTTTTGTTACTTATTTTCCTGCCTTAAACTCAACTGTTTACTTACCTCACCTACCTGTTACTGCTTACCTTTCAACCTGTAAGCTTTTTGCAGCAGCACCTGTTATTTACCACAGCTGCACAACTGCTGGGTTTCAGATCTTGTCCATCTTCAGACTCAGCGCATATTCCGAACTCTTTTGTACTAACCTTATTATTTAAAGTCTAGGTCATCTAGGTTCTTGGAACAGATACTAAATAAACTCTTGTAAGAGCAAATACCTTTGTATGGTTCTTCCTTCTAACTCTAGATAGATCTTTTTACCTAACTCTAGCCACATCCAGGAAATCACTGTCAGGATCAGAGCTTGATTTCAAATAGGAGTTTCTGCTAGAGAGTTGCTGGAAAAAACACAGTTATCCAAAGGACTCTGATTCTTCTCTACTATTCCAGGATGCAATGAGGGTCAGCACTCAGGTGAAGGACTTAACTATGTCTTCTTTTAATGACTTAGCAGAAACTTGAGCTATATAGGGGCGAAAACAAAATCCCTGAATTGATGCGTTTGCCTCTGCTACATACAACGTAAATTCAGAGAAGCTATGAATAGATCTACATCGCTGGAAGTCATAAAAAGCCAACCACTGTTAAAAATATCTGTAATTCTCAGTTAATAACAACAAATGACAAAAGGAGCATTACTTATTTCAACTCTGTTACTGTTGCTTGAAGTTCATTTTATTGTTGTTTTTAGTGAGATGATACATCTACAGTTTCAGGAGTAATGCCACTGAATTCCATCTTGCCAGGGCAACAAAATAACTCCAAAACAGGCAAAAGCAATAAATACCAAACCATTCAATCTAAAATGTATAAATATAAAAGTTGTTTCTGAAAACATAAGAAAAGCAGGAAGCCATTTTTCTCTTTTGGCCACTTTTATAGCAACACTGTGAGTGTCCATCTGTATCACCTCAGATCCAGCACAACTATCTTTATGTCTTTCCCAACCACATGGGTGCATGGCTGTGGAAGAAAATACATTATTCACAAACTATTTTCAGTAAACTAGTAGCATATTTCAGACTATTTCTTCCTGAGCCTGCTTACTAATTTGCCTATATATCCAGCCTTAACTCTGCCTACCACTGCCCCTGATCACAGACAAACCTTGTCTTCACAGCTGTAGACTGCTGTATAAAGCAAGGGCTGTAATATAGAGAAAGAAACAAATTTCTGTAGAGGATATTGCTTCATGCTTGGTTGTGACACAAAGTGTAGTACAGTGTGATCCTTTACATATCACAGCAGCAGATACCTGAAATGGAGGAGGAAGGAGCTGCATGCTGTGTTCGAACAGGTGCATGGAGGGCAGTGGCAAGGGAATCTTGAACTCTGCTCACTTCCTGCAGAAGCTTCAGATGTGTCTGCCCATACATTTTTTGGGGTGTTTTGTGTTTTTTTAAAGCATTTAGGACTGTGGCTTTTGACACAGCCATGACTAAATAAGAGCATACGTTGGATTTGTGGAGAAGAGGTTTTGTTGTAAATCAGACCAGACAGACTCACATAAGGGTTGCTCCAGTCAGGTTTCAGGAAGCTTCCTGTATTAGCACCCCTGATATTTTTCCTTCAGGAAAAACTGCTGTGCTCCTGTCCTTGTTGGAAGATGAATGTGTTTTTGGAACTGTATTTGACAGGATGTTTCGTATTCAGCATACCAGCAACGTGTCTAATTTTTATGAGCTTGAGTATCCAGTAACTTCATTCACGTACTAGGTCAGTAAAAGACCAGTGAAAAGAGTTTATCTGGAACAAAAGCTTTAGGATTTTGTTTCAGACTTGGGTTACCTTCTCAATCCCCATAGGGTCAGTGATAAAGGAATAAAGTAAAACACAGAATCCAAACTCTCTTACTTTTTGAGTAATACTGATATTCCCAGAGTCCTACAACAAAGAAGTAATGTTTAAAGTCTTTTAGTTATTTACTTCGAGCCAGAGGCATCAACTGTTTTGTATTTAAACTGAGCCTCCTTTAAAAAAAAATCTTAATTATTCAGAGATAAAGACTGGGTTTTTTTTTGTCCAGTTAGCAGTGACGCTTCTGAGAATTCTCAATGACTATGCTGTTGAGCCATACACATAGCATGCTATGCTACTAAAACATCAGAAGATAACAATAGTTACTAAAAAAAGCCTATAAGAAGGTAGAAAAAAATGGAAAATGAACTGTTCAGCACCTGGAATGCTGTGTTGGGATGACACAGTAGGAGAGATGAGCTAATTTTGTTGTTGTTGTTGTTGTTGTTGTTGTTTAAAACTGAAGAGCTCAGGAACAGCTCCTGTTGAAACTGTGGCTTTTATTTCTGAAAGTAAGTGGTGTGTAGGGGAACTTATGCCGTGGCTTGAAGTGATGATTGAGCACCTGGTGAAGGGGTGGAGGTGGCTGACCCAGAGAACACAGGTGTAAGCTATTCACCTGTGCTTCCCTCCTGACTAGAAGGGGTGGGCACTGGGTCCCCCTGGGCTCATTTAAGGTCTAGCCTTAGAAATGAGATCATTTGCTTGATGAAGGCTGTTTCTCTAGAAGGAATGTTTCTCAGTCAGAACTCCTCACTACCTGCTGGGTGAGTCAACCGTTCTTTCCTACATTACGACTATTGGTATTCCTAACAATGTTTTGCCTGGTATTGCAAAGAACTTGTCAGAAGCAGTTCTGCTGCTTCTGTAGGACAAACACGGTGACTGATGGCAGCTGCTTATGATTAGGTGCTATTTGAAGGACAGAGCATAGCAAGTCTTAGGGCTGCTAGTGACTGCTTAAGTAAAGTCCTGATGTCTACCTTAGTTGGTGAAATATGCATAAAGAGTCATTAGGATAGGAGAAATGTATAAAGGAAGTTAAACTGCAGCAGGTGTAATTTCTGCTTGCAGGACTATGTGCAAGAACTCAAATAGTCAAAAACATGTTGGATTATATACTTACATTAAATAACCTAGGGTCCTTTGTATGTGGATGAAATCCCTTCTTTTTACAAGCAGAAACTTCAAGCATGCCAGCATTAGTCAGCCTGAAGATACCAGTACTGGAAAGCAAACATGAAACTACTGTTATGCAATATCTGTGTAATGCAAATACAGAAATTCACACACCAATAATTTAACAGAAGGACAACAGGATGGTACTCAGTCACCTCTGATACCTTGGACTGACATTAAACTATACTTATTTTCACCAAGAAACAGTAATAACTTAATAACTACAAAGTGACACCAGATTAATTAATGTTACAGACAGGAGTAACAGGTTAGAGTTGGTTACAGGGTACCAGCAGAGGCTGTGAAGATTATGAGACTACAGAGATTGGAGAAGGTATGCAGACACTGTTGCATAGTGCTTGTGCACTTACCATTCCAGCTGTATTTACAACTCTGCCATCTGAGTAGCTCATACAAAAAGCTGGCCAATTAGAATGGGATCCATAGAAGTTATCTATGGAGGCAGAAGGCTAGAAAGGCAGTCTCAAGAAATGCACAACCTAAATATCAGAGTTAACCATGGGGCCTTGAAATGTCAAACACAGCAAACAATAACCACAGAGCTTTTGAAATTGAAAGGAACCTCTGAAGATCACCAGGTCTGACCTCCCTGCATGAGCAGAGTTGCATTGAGCAGGCTCTCTGGGACCATATCCACTCAGTTTCTGAGTACAGAGTTTTAACAGTGTCTCTAGACAACTTCTAACAGTATAAACCTTCTCATTTGTTCTTACAGTTTCAATTTTTACTAGGCTCTTCCTGCTTGTATTTTATGAAATAAGAAAATAGAACCTCATTAGGCAAAGAGTGACCTTTAACAACCTATTCCCAAAACTTAGGCTTTCATACCATCCTACAGAAGTATGTCTAACCCTTCCACTTCCTCCATCAGATGGAGTAAAGATAGGTCTGTGGTAGGCCACTGGCAATGAAGTCTACGGAAACAGCTCCTGTCATTAGTACTTGTTTGAGCAGAGTATAAAAATAAATCAAAATTTAAAACCTGGAGCTGGGAAGGGAAGAGGAAAAAGAAGCCAGAAAAAGTACTGTGCTTACAGAGTGACTGGAATGCAAGTCTAAATAGATAAAAGAAAACAAACTCGTGATACACTCATTCCTGTCCTTCATCCCAGCTGACGTGTGCTGTTTGCATTTGATCTCCTTTTAAGATAAGGAGTAGCCAAATATACCACCATATTACTTAGAAAAATCAGAACTCACTCATTATGTTTTGGTGAACAAACAATTGCAATGGCCTCTGGTAACATTAGTTGATAAGAACAATGAGTATGAAGATCAACACTGGATAAGAATGCGGTTTGTGTTGGATGTGTCTACAAAAAGAAGGAAAATTCAATATCGTGAAATATTTCCTGAAAATCAAGGACAATGTGCATTCAAGAAGGAACAATAATTTTTAACAAGTAAAAGCATTGGTACTTCCCCCAGGTTGGCATTTTCTTATTAACACAGATTCTTGGTTGTTAGGGTGGCTTCTCAATATGAAGTTCATGGGACATAATCTCAAGAAGGTGCACAAACCATTTTTCAATTATTGGGGGAAAGAAGATAAGAGGGAAATTATTTTATTGCTCAAAATCTCTAGAGTGAAATCCAAATAATTAATGAATTTAAACAACACAATACCCTCAGATTTTTGAATGGATTTTGAATACAGTGGAAAATAGATGGCACTAGAAAGTAATAACATATCCCCAAAATGAGAGAAACAGAAGTTGCGCTGGCAAAAGCAGGCCGTATAGTGTAAATAGTGTGCCTCAGCTTCACTGATCAAGAGATATTCATTACCTGAGGAGAACAGTAATGCTTATTTTCATCGCTATGATTAGAATTAAGTAAAGAAATTCATTTGAATCTTGCCAGTTATTTCTTTGGTTTGTCATTTCCAGAGTTGGTTAAACATAATATGCAGAACTGATACGGGAAAGCCAGAATCTGTGTCATACGTACATGTATCCAACCCAACGTGAGGAGATCAAACTGATCCTGAATACCAAATAATTCTTCCACGTTCTCCATATCACAGTAGTCTGGTCCTGAAGATTGCTTTGGCACTATTACATGGGTAATAGTAAATTCGTTGTGTGTCTGTAAAACAAACACTGAGGTGGTAACTTAGAGTGGAAGAAGGAGTGTCTTCCTCATACAAATGTGAAAATTAAACTGTACCAGTTTTCCACAGAGGATTCCACATGTCTCTATTCCTCTCAGTGTATTTGCCTCTGCCAGCAGCAGAAATTTGTGACAGAGATCCCTGGGTAAAATTACACCTCTGAGTGCTTCAGCCAATTGAGCTAGCAAACAAATGAGAGAGAGAGATCAAAATGCATATGTAGCCTACGCAGCGACACTCATTATAAGGCAATATCCACAGAGGAAATTATTAAAGATTAAGAAATTAAACTTGCCACATCACAGATCTCTAAAATGAGATTACACCTACACTGCAAGCACATCATGCTGAATTGAGGTCACCAACTCATAAGATATGCTGTAGCCTGCCTCTTGTGGTGACAGGGAGTTGATCTCATTTTTCAGGCCAAGGCTTCTGAAAAAACTCTGACTGAAACCTCTGCAGGTTCTGCTTCTGTTTTCAAGATTCAGACAGAATTTATGCTATAGGAACACTGTGGCTCCATCTCCAGATGCATCTACTGGTGCTCAGATGGAAATTGTAGAACTGTATGACATCTCTCTTAAAATGAGGAAACTGTAGAACTGTTGTGTGTATATCTACCTATTCATGCTTATTCCACCGCAGATGCTCTCAAAGTGTGCAAACCATAGAATCATTAGGTTGGAAAAGACCTCTAAGTCCAACCATCATCACATGCATGTGCAACACATGGTCTGCTAGAAGCAGTAAAGAAGCAGATAAGGAGTACAGAACATGTGCACTTACTCTGAACAGCACTTAAAGCAGCTGCTGGCTTTAGGGCCCGGTTTACTGGAGGTGAATCTCCAGTAGTGACACATGTGCCACTCTTCTCTTTTTTCTCTAGCAGTGTAGTAGGTGAGGAACTGTTCCCAGGTACAGAAATACAGGATAGCATACTTCCATCTATCTGCTCAGACATAACCATGCTCTCTTTAATCTTCTGATCTCGAGCCAGTTCTTGCTTCTTAAGCTGATCCTCAAAGAACTGAAACTGTTCTGATTCAAGCTGCTGTTGTCGCATATGTGCAATTCGTTTTTTCTCTGCCTCTATCAGCTTCTGCTGCTCTAGTTTCTTCAGAGATTCAGTTTTACACTTGTTCTGAAATGTATGCAAAACACATGGTCACTAAAATAAGCTATAAAAAGGAGGGGAAAGAAGCAATCTAATTGTATTAAGGAACATTAAAAGTATATTATATTAAAACTCTCTTCTTAAAAAGCCTTCTGGCAGCTGTTAACTGAAGTGCTGAACACAACCCTATCCCCCAGAGTAGTACGATACAGAATGAAATGCTGTAAGCAAAGAAGTCCTAACACAAACTTTCTAACCTGCATACCTGTGATGGTTTATGTTTTACTTAAGCAGTGAGATTGCTTTCCTCACTAAATCAGGTTACTAAAAAAGGAGTTATCAGAACAGCGGTGGTAAAGAGATGAGACACAAATGTAAGTCCTTATAGTTTTCACTGCAACAAGATATGTTTGCATAGGTTGGTTGGATTTCTCCTTTTTATTTCTTTCCTTAACTTGCTCTGGATTGCTCCCTGTGCTGAGAGGGGCTTAACCCCAATTCTGTGTACATGTCCACCCCAGCCTCAGACATGTTAGGTGTTGTCTCTGCCATCCCTCTGGTCTCAAAGCCAATATGAATTTTCTATAGACTCATGCAAGTGTCTGAACAATATCCTCCCTATAAAACTGAACCTGAGCATACTAAAGACCTGTTCTGAACTTCTTTGACTATTATGCAGCTACCATAGCACACCTATTTTCAATCTCACACTTGCACTGCTTACTTTCAAATGGCCAACTGATCAGATTCTAGGTCACTCTAAGCAGTGGTTAGGTTTGTGCAGAATGGCTATTTTTTTGCTTTACTCTTATGAAGTTATATAGACGCAAGAAATATTCATACAGCAGTGATTTTAGAACCACGTAAAACTTACTTTGTTTTGCATGTATTCTTGATATTCTAAGCTATATTTTTTTAAAAGATCTTTCTTCAGTTCATCTGTCCGTGGAAATGCAACCTCCTTCAGTTTCTTTGGGTGGGGCAGAAAGATAAGCAAGTTAACTTTTCACTTTACGAAAGGCTCACCTGAAAAGCAAACTCATCCGTAATACGCATATCAAAAAATAAAAGAAAATTAAAAGATTCTGCTCTTCTCCCAGGAAAGCAAGGAGAAATTACACAGTGAACAATCAGCTTATTATACTTACATCGTACATTGGTTACATAGCACCTTGATAAGCTATATTAATTTACATCAGTAGAAGCTGTTATAAGACTACGTGTTATCTAATGAAAAGAGTGTTTTTCCAGCAGTCTGTTACCTCTGTTTAACAGGTGTGATGACTAACATCATCTTTTTTTTTTTTTTTTTTTTTTTAAAGTAGACATATTTTATAAATAAAGCCAGGGCCAACTTTCAGTGTTTCACGCAGGATCAACGCATTTTACTCTGGAGCTCCCTGGACAGAAATAAAGCGTAATATGCCCATTTCTAGGTGGAAAAAAGAAAGGCCACAGTTCCCCATGTGGTCCTGTGAAAGCTCTGGCAGATTCTTAACTTAAACAAAACCAGCACTGTCAATGTTTATAGCTGGTGCAGAGGCCACTACAGAATAAGTTAGAGGATGTAAGCAAGGGTGGGGAAGTAACTACATGCAATAGAGGGGAGCATACTTTAGAGCTCTTTCCCCTTTCTTAGCAGGGATGTTATCCTGGATTGTGGATAACAGTTAACATTTGGCATGAAGCATTTTAGCCTTGAATATGACATTATGTAGCTTTAATGGTAGAGAAATCCATGCAAATTCAGCAGCATAAAGCAGAAAAGATGCTTATTTTTATTCTAATGATTCTCAGTGAGTAATTCCAGATGTTTTAAGTTCTTTGTGAGGCTGTATTTGAAATTTGTCTTTTAGAAAAATAAGAGGAACTATGTTGGATAGAAAAAAAACATGATAGAAACTTAATACAAATAAATACATATTTGGTAATAAACAGAAAATACACTTCGATTCTTAAGCTGGTAAGCAAATAATGTGCAGACACCAGTAAGGCCACACATCTCTCTGTCCTTCTGTTTCCAGTGGGGTTTGGATCAGTAGCCATTCGTATAGTTAGGATCAGAATGAAACTGCATGCGGTTAGGTTAGTGTGTTTTTTATCAAGTAAACTTTCCAAAATTGATGTACCTGGGTTTCTACAATCTACTGACTTATTCAGAGGTTGGTCTTATTCACCTTTCGGAATGTGTAGCAATGACCAAGTAGTTAAACTAAAATAAAACACAACTGTCTGGTAGAGAAAAGCTATCAGAACTTCAAAGTTCTGTTGGCTACCTTGGGCTATGTATGCACTGGGGGAAAAGGAATGATACGAAAGAACAGAAATAGGGGAAACATCTCAAACTTCAGGAAACAGTAACCGTACCTTAATAATAACTTGTTTTTCTGGTACTGCACACTGGTGGTAGTCTCGGTGACTGGGCAGCTTCTCCACAAACAAGCTAGAAAATTAAACATGCGTATTTGCCTTGATAGCCAGAGGAATAGCTCTGTTAGCTTTTCTTTGGCAGAAAAATCAGTTTCACATCTTGTAACTGTTAAACACCAAATTCCAGATGATTTGGAGCAGACTTCTACACCATTCATTTGTTTAAACTATTGCTTAAACTCTTGTATGGCTGGGTATGAGACACGTGGGGTAATGACAGGAGGTTATTTTCTACATCTGAATGTATTTTGTTTCTCATTAGCAGTGGGTTGGGTTAAAAAAGGATTAACTAGTACTCAGCACCTGCAAATACCCTCCACACCAGCCAATGTTACTAAATCTTATTTCTGCCATCTTGATCTGTTGCCTCAGCTGAAATGCTGAATCTTAAATAAGACACTATCATTAAAGCAGCTACTTCTACCAGACTAAGCTGTACAGCTAAATGCAGCATTATTAACCCATCTAGACATCTAAATTATGGAAACACTCGGCTGCAGAAAAGTTTGGAATTCACAGCTGCTATCATTTTTCCAGCAATTTATGCTATGTTCACCTCCAGACCTTCTTTCTAGACAGATGCATGCATTTAACATAGTTGAGGAGAGATTTAGTTTAGTTTTGAGAATACTGGGAAAATAAGGCGAGGGAAGAAGGTTTCTTCTGAAAAAAATCTAGAAGGATTTTTTTTTAATACGCATACTTTAGAAGCAGCAAAATAAATTGATCGCTCCTATGGCAAAGAGAGCTACTTAAAACTTACCTGCCACTGAGACAGTTTTCAATGGATTATTTGGAAGTTGTAATGAAATCTGCCCAGATTCTTTTTTTTTTTTTTTTTTTTTTTCCCCCCATACAATGAAGATATATTGTGGATTTTGCATTTACTGCTTTAAGAAGCAAGAAATAATGCTTTATCCTTTTGGGCAAAAAGCTGTTTTTCCTTCTTTTTTTTTTTTTTTTTTTTTTTTCTTTTAAATACTGTGCCATGTTATCGCCTTTAAAATCTGCTGAGGCTCATGGGGCTTAATGATTAGTCTCAGAAATCTTATGCAAACACTGATTGTTAAGGCTTGTTTTACCAACATGCTGATCTATACACAGTAACCTCTGGGGAACGGTGCTCATGGTATAGCCTGGTACTGCAAGCTTCAGCTTCCCTGCATTACATTAATTCACCTTGGCAGTCAGGAGGCAGGTAGGGCTACTCCACTAACAGTAGAGAAGAAATCATAATAAAGACTGAAGTTCTCAAAAGAAGGTAACAATTCTGCAAGAAAACAGTGAGCGTTTTTTCTCCTAAGCTAAAAGGGTGCTCCACGTTCATTGCAAATATATTTTTTTCCCTCCACTTACAACTACAGCTACAGTACTGTAGTTTAGAATTGCAGTTACAATTACTATAACCTGCTTCTTACGTTATGAACTTGTTATAAAAAACAAAAGCGTTCTCCAGATTTCCCTCCTCCATATATATCGATGCCATTCGCTCCATTTCTACTCCAGATCTGAAGTAACGGCGTGGAGTGATGTCCTCATTGATTGCAATATTGCTACCAAGTTTGCTTAAGGCACGCACTCTCTCTTCTGGGGTCACAGAGATGTCCGTGTGGTCAGGAATAGCTATGAGCTTTTTCTGAAAAAGAAAAAAAGCTAGGAGTAGTGAGGAGAGCTAGATACTGCATTTCACTTTCAGTAAATGATCTCATTCAAGAAACTCAAAGGAAATCTTCAAAATAGGTATCAGTTTCTATGCTGCTAGTAGCTGTTAAAGTGTTCTAATGTTTCTCAATTGCATTACAAATAAGAAAGGATCCTTTCCCACTCCCTAATTTTTCAAGCTGTAAGAAAATCTCAGAAAAAAACAAGTAAACCCCAGCAGAAATGATCAAAGGCAACACAAAGCATGTCTTCTTCAGAAATCTTCAAAAATGGAATTAAATAAGGTTCTCCCTTTGGTTATTGACGTACTCTAGTGGAAGGCCTGAAGGTGCGAATCACTGTTATGCAGTTCTGTGATGTACTGTGTATGACTTCCACGTACAGCTCAGCTAACAAAGAGCTGTATGTTTCCCTGAGCAGTCAACAGTTTGTTTTACAGCTTCAGATGAGGCAGTTTGAGTCTAAGGGTCTAGAACTGACTCTGCTAGAGAAGAAACAGAGCTGCTTATTGTAGTAATTACTTTCCTGCTAAGTGGTTAAATAAGTGGCTACTGCAAGTTGTTTCCTCTTATTTTGCTGAGAAGGTTTACCTTTTCTATTTGAAATGTTTGCTTCAACTCTTTAAAACTGACCACTGAAACAAATAAAAGCCCTAAAGGCCATACTTATGGAAACAAAATTCCAGTGAAACCAACAGGAAGAAGAGGTGAGGTGGTGTCAGAATTCAAGAAAATTCCCTTTCAGCTGACATCAGTGCTGCTCTGAAACTGTTGCTTACTTGAAGAGGTGCTAAGCCATCAAAGCATCACTTTGTGATACATACCAAGGAACTAATACTGAATGGTTGTTCCGCGCTGCCCTCTGTTTGCAAACCAAGGAGGTCGCTCTTTTTCTCCAGAGCCTCCATCTGGCTGTGAAGGATGGGCTGCCTCAAGTATTAATCCAGCGCTCAGTATTTGCAGCCAGCTGCCTCAGAGCCCAGGGGAAACTTTCACAGAGATGGGCTGATCGTGGTCGGGTGCTGGATGAAACAGGACAAGTCATTCAGGTTAGAAATGCATTCATTCTGTATCTACTCATTACTTCAGTTTCAAGTGCTTACACGCTTACTGGCAATCTAGAATTTAGCAGGCATCTCGAGTTTGAAGTAGGGAATGCACAGGGTCTCACAGAACATTTATGAACTAGCTGACTCGTTCTAACGTTATCTAAGTGGACTCAAACACAACATAACAAATTATTTTTACAATCTTTACAGCAACTTGGATTTAAAAAAAAAAAAAAAAAAAACAACTGCCAAGCAAATAAACCAGCTTCTAAGCATTAAGTCTTGAAAGTTCAAAGACAAAGCACAGAGTCTGTTTCCTTGTGCATGTGTCATAATAAGCTTATTTTAAACCAGCATGAATCTCCCATATTTTTTCCTGCTAAGCCTATAATTAAAAATAGCATACAAACTCATATCAGCAATAAAGTATCATGTGCTCCAATTGTACAACTTGTTGACTTCAACTCCACTCAAATTACAATGAAATATGACAAGTTGACTGATGGTAATTACTCCTTGAGCAGCTCTGAACAAGTAAAGACAAATATTTAGACATGCTGTGGTCATAAAAAAGAAAATAAATTATCCAAATTATACTGGAAATATGTATGTGAAGCTGCTAATGTGGCCTTTCACTTCTGTGCTCTCAAACCAAACGGACTTGATTCTGAATGTCAAAGATGCTTCATATGTTGCAATACATATATTGCTTTATGTTTTAAGCGTAAACTGTGGGTTCAGCACAGATCTTTTCTCAGCACTTCTCTCTCCAGAAGCCGGAGGGCTCTGGGTTGGAGGGGAACAGCCCTACCGTGTTTTCAGCTGCTGCTGAAGCATCGATTTCTGAATTTGGGTCTTCCTCATTTTTACAGGAACTACCACGACGTGTTAGGTTAGCTTTCAGTTTTAACCATTAGTGCCAATGCTATAATGAAATGTTATAGGAGACATTGAATTCACTTCAGCGATATGCTTTCTTTAAAAATAATTGGAATCATCCTGCTTAATTGCAAAATCCCTTACTCGGCATGCTTACTAAATGAGTCTTACCCTGCTTTTACATGTCATCTCCTAATCTCAAGTAACTTATTCTTGCTTGACTTTACTCTGGTGTTTTCCATTTTCAAGAATTTTGTTTGTGTCATCTGGCATGTCACAGATCCGTGCACTTAAAGACCGCTTTTTCAATTTAAGGCATTCAAAGCCCTTGCAAAATATGTGACAAGCTAATGGATGTTAAAAAAAAAAAACACAAACCAACAATGAAGCTTGGCTTTTACACCCAAGACATCAATACTAGCCGTGGTGGTAGCACCAATGGAAAGTGTTCTCTAAATGATTTAATTTTCTACAAATGGAGCTCTGGTGCAAATGATCATGTTGGCAGGAGAGGCCTATTCATTGTTGATTCACAGGCTGCAGAAAGGCCTCATGGGACTACAGTAATGAAATAGTTTTCCTTTAGCCAAGGCTAAGCTTATAGTTCCCTGTGGCTAGTTCCACCTGAACTTAGCTGGATCATGGCAGCCCTAGTAGGCTGCAAAAGGGGAAGACTATAAGCCTGAATAGTGAGGAATTTACATCAGTCTTCTTTCCCTGCAGCTCTGATGCTCAGCACACGTTACATCTTCAATAAGAGGCTCTGTATTCATACACTCTGTCTGGTTTAGGAACTCTAATAAAAAATCACCTCAGATCTAAAAAGCATGCATTTTAATCACAGAATCATGGAGTCATAGAACATCCTGTGTTGGCAGTCCCACAAGGATCATCAAGTCCAATTCCCTGCTCTACACAAATGCAAACTCTGTGTCTGAGATGAGAGCATTGCCCAGATGTTCCTTAAACTCTGGCACTTGGGGCTGTGCTTTGATGGGAAAACTGCTCCTCAAGCACCATGCCCCTTATGGGCCTTCTCCAAAATCTAGCATGGAAATGGGCACAAGATGGGATATGAATTATGCACTTCTTTCAACTGATACCACAGCTTGAAGGCCTTTCATCCTAGCTGGTCAGCAAATGGGAAAATCTTAAATGCATATATCATCTTTTTTTTTTTTTTAACTTTTTTTTTTTTTTTTTTTTCCCATTTGTTTTTCCTCCATCACTACCAAAAAAGTCTTTGCTAAAGAAGCTTGTGGTATCTCCCAGCCAAAATCTTGTGAACTAGCAAGGGAGCATTATGGAACATCTTGGATGCCTCTAAGAATACTAAGGCTAAAAAGTTATTTGAGCCATTTTTAACCAAAAGAAGCATTATTATTAAGAACAAACACCCGCGTACAACACTGGGTATTTAAAAGAGAAGAAGAAACTCCCACTTCCTTAAATTGTGCCAGTGCTCAGAAAGGATGCAGTGGCTGTGCAGAGAGTGAGGTACTGAGCACAGCCAGGCCTCTGAGTATAGGGGAGCAGGGGGATCACAATGGATGAAAGAGGAAATGGACTTTTCAAACTTAGCTTCAGGGTCTCTGATCAATGGCTCCTTGTCTTGTGGAAACAATCTCATGTTTTACTCTACAAGAGCAAAGAGAAGCACAAGTAACTGAAACAGATTTTATATTCGGGAACACAAAATAGTTATGCAAATATAGGGAACCAATTTGCAGCCCCAAGCATGGAGGATAAATGCCAACAGCAGCTTGGAGCTGTCGTCGTCTATTATAGCATAAAGTGCTCTAAAGTCTAAGAGCAAACATGCAATTTTCTGCTGTACAGTTTCGGGCACTCCAGCTAATTTAGATGGACTTAGGTAATGTCTGATTAAGAAGAAATGTCCGTACAAAGAAAATACTGTTTTAAATGTTATTAAAAATCATTCTTTCAGTTCAGGGTAAAAAGCACAGAATCCAGTGGAAGGCAAATGAAAAACAGAGAGCGACTTTAACTTCGAGCATGCTCAAACATCAAACTACATGAAATATATCAACGTGTTTCAAGAGTATGTGTTTCAAGAGGCTCATGAGACGGAAGTGGTAATGAGAAGATGTGGAGAACACACTCGTGGTTTTCTGAGAGGTAAAACTGCATAATTCATTATAAACTCTCCAGCACTCTCACAGCACACTGCACAGGCTTGTTTCTAGCAAATAGCGTGAGCACAAAAGAGCAAGTTCCTTTGCCTGAGCCTAGCTAAGATGGCAAGCTGCAGAACCATGACCTGTGACAGCGGCAGGCGGTACGCTTGGCTGCACGGCAAGGCTAATTAGCCCTGGTCCAGTACTGAACTAATGAAGTCACACAGTTTGTGTCTGCAATGGCTGTGCACAGCCAGCTTGGTCTGGGCAAAAGGAGCTCACACCACCTATGCCCAGGCCTAGGACACCAACGGCAACACAACCCAACCATGTGAAACCATAACACACCAACAAGGCCAGCCAGGCCACCAGCCATGAGCTCTGCAGAGGGGCAAGTGGCCACACAGCTCTGGGCTTCTGGGTGCAGAGAGGAGCTTGGAGAGCCACTGCCACCTGCAGGGTGCAGAGACATGAGGATGGAATTGCCACTGGTTACTGTCAGCTTGAGGTTGCTCGTCTTTCTTGTGTCTTCAAATGAGATATTTAGATGTTGAATGATCTTTTAGATCTATAAATAATGAACAGCTGAACTTCAGTATATTACTAGTTTAATCACTGGTTTCCACTTTGCCTCCCTGTAACATACTTTCTAGATTTCAAGAGATGTAGTTGCATTACACTGACTTCCCTACCACCAGCAGTGCTTGTCAATAAATAAAGGTTCATTTCAGAGATCACCAGTAAAATTTTACGGAGCATGACTTAATGTGCAAGCCAAACTTCTGCTAAAACTTACAGGAGCCTGGGGCATTAGCAATCATTTACTCTTCTGCATGGTTTTTAACAGTAGATTATTTTAGAAATATTCACCCTTTGTTAGATACTTTGGTAGAACGTAAAGCACAATAATATTGTTTGCTTCAGTTCATTGCAATCAAGGTGTGGAGATATTTGCTAATATAAGGAGCTAAAACGTGGCACGGTTCCCCCTTTCTACAAGATACTCTTAAACATAATGCTCCACATTCAGACCACCATTACAAAAAAGCTTACTTTAATACTACAAAAAGAAACTAAAACTCTGTAAAGCTCTGTTTTACTACTCTACGAAGTGTGATGATCATGGAACTCTAGAATAAAGATGTCTTAAACCACAAGAAGGTTACTTCTCACTAAAATAGTCAAATTAGCAAGTGCAAAAAAACCCTTTTAATTTCCCATGATGGAACTTAATCATCTCAGCAAACATGAAATAGAGAACATCCAGTCATTGCTAGATGAAGGCAAAGGACATTTCATGCCAACAAGTCACCCATGGTGCAAATATTCATACTTCTGCATTTTGAAGTTGATGTTCAGCCGAATTTGGTGGGAAAAAAAAAAAAAAAAAAAATGGCTAGAAATGCAGGCATCTAACTCATTCAAGCTCTGTTTGAAACACCAAGCATATTGGTACAACATATAATCATTTCCACACATGCTTGGGTTTGATACAAAATATGCTAAAAACAGCCTAAACAGCAAATGGCCTTCTGTTGGTTCTCTCCAAAAAGAAACAGCATGTTTATCTGTCAGCATGTTTTCTGAAAGAGCAGTTCCCTATCACAGCAAGTGATTCAGCTGGTAGAGTAAGTAGTCTCTTCTGGAAAAAAAAACACAAAGCACTGGACGTGACAGCAAGATCATTCTCTTGTGCAGAGAAAAAAAGCAACTAACACAAAACAACAGAAGGGCCTTTCAACAAAGAGAAGCACAAGGAACTTCTTGCTGACAGCTCCAGCTTGCTCAGTGGAGAAGCTGTTCTTCATAGTAGGAGCTACGGCTGGGCTCTGTACAAGGTTGTCTCAGTAAATGTTCATAATTTAACACAGCAAAATTTTTATTCATCCACGCATTATGTCCATGGCAAGGAATAAAATCATTCAACACATATCCATGAACAAAGTCTCTTATCTTTACCCACAGGAAATAAAATGCATCAGCTCCCCTTCTGCAGAAAGGCAGCTCACAAAAAAAAGCCTCACCTGCCATCCTGAGCAATAACTCAAAACTGACTGTTTATTCCACCACTTCCAGTTTATCATGATCTTAATTTAGGATGATGTTATTTCAGCTCCTCTCTAACATATGGCACGCAGAACGCTGATGCAGCCCATGGAGGTTAACTGCTAGAGGCTAGCAACTGGATGGGACCATGTGCTGATATATGCTTAAAATTTAGGGTAAGAGTTTATTGCCTAAGAAATTGAATTAATTGCCCTCAGGACAAAAATCATCACTACAGAGAATATGAATGTAGAACCTACAGACACTTCTCATTGCTTCAGAGCACAAAGGACTCTGACCTTCATGTGTTTTCTCCTTCGTTTTTAAGTAGACTTCTGAAGTCAAGATCTGTAGTGCCTGTGTTACAGCAAAAAAACAAACAAACAGAAAAAAAAATCCATGCATTTGAGCCGTCAGTGATGGCTTGCTACCAGATTTATTAATGTGCTCTACCTGCAATGATACTGGCCATTTGTAGAAGAACGTACTGAAAAACAATCTGGAAATTCTGAACACTGAAACCTGCACCTGTGAACTACTGACCAGTGAGCCCACAGCGTTCTTTTCTCCAATAGCTTCTTGTGTTGAAACAAAACTTAATCCCTCCCTCCCTCTTTCCGGCAACACCATTCCGTTACAGCAGAAACCCATTTTTGATGTTACAAAGTATCACCAGAATGCCTTGAATCTGCAGCGCCTTCAGGCTGCTGGCAGCACAGGATCGCAACTCTCTAATGACCTATTACAAGGTTAATTTTGACAAGGCTTGGAGGAACAAAACCCCATCCTTCATCTAGGAAATTCGCGACAGTCCCCCACCAAAGTGAGTGTACCAAGGCATATTAAGCCAGAAGAGGGAAGAAATGAAGGAAATAGCTATTATGATGAGATTTGTTCTTTGATGATTCAGCCGAAATACTGAGAAAAGATACCTGCAATACGCGTCATCTTGGATAAAACTAACCTTCACCAGGAAGGCAAGAAGCTTTGTTGCCAAGGGAAACAAACGAGAGGCTAAGATCAGCACAGAGGTCTGTGACACATCAGAGATTCCCAAGAAGAGCAGGATTACTTTCAAATTCTCAAGATTCACAGCTTTCCTGCCCGCAGCCCTACTTGTCTCAAAGACAAAGCCCCAGGAAGGAGCAAGAGCCCTCCTTCCCATGAGAGGTAATGGTTCTTCTGACAATATCTGCTACTAAATTTTATAACGATTCCTAATTCTGTAACCACTAATAAGGATGCTTTTCAATGGGGTGAGTAACTACGTGCAACAATCCATTTTGGCTTCTACTGGATGACAGATTCCCGTTGTCTTATTTATTACAGCTCATAGTGCACATGACGACAAAAAGGAGAATTAAGTTTATCAGACATTTCTGGCACAAATTCACAGTCCACCTGGAGTCTCTTAAATTATCTGCACAGAGTCGTGCCTGTCTTGTGGCCTCAAATCTAGAAAAACAAAAAAACAAATTTGGAGCATTAGTTCAATGGATTCTGACTATTTTGCACCCTAATGGTTAAGTGAGCAAAATGCAGGTAAAAAACTGATAGTGCCATTACCTACGGAATGGAGTGCAGTCAACTAACACAAATAACCACCAGTTAATCAGGCATAAGCACCATGCTGCAGAAACATATTAAGATAATACTGTAAGTTGATTTCATAATGAAGTCTTTGACCTCCTTCTCTAACCTAGCTGCAGGATCTCTTGTGCTATGAGCAGATGGGAAAAAAACAACAACAACAAAAAAAACCAGAAGTGTTTGCCTTTACAGGAAGGATTCAGCGTGCTTTAGTCTATTTTTTTTTCTTCTTGTTAAAAAATGATACCTAATACCTAATTTCTTGTTTGTAAGTTTCTAAGACTGACAACAATAGGCACACACTTCATAGTAGCAGCACTGAATGTAACTCAGCAGCTGCCCTTAAACCAGCTGGATTACCCAGAGTCTGAAAGCCGAGTGTAGTGCTGTGCAGCTCAGCCAGGGAAGCTATGCACAGACCATCTCTGGACCAAAATAATTTTCCAATTAATTACTTGCCCTTTCAGGATGAATCTGATGATATTTACCCCCTCCCATTCAGGCTTTACTCTTAGTCAGTGGAAAAAGCTGGAGATCACCAGAGGCCTTCTGACAGTGATCTGAAGACGCTGAAAGAGGCAGATACTTTCTCCAATGATTATGCAGAGTCCACTGCCTCCCTAGCTCAGTTCAACACGTTGTGTGCTGAACTGTGAGTCACCTGGAGCTGCCAGTAGGAAGTGATAGGCAAAGGATGTGTCTGAGCGGGTGCCTGACTCACTGCATCACTGAGAGGTATCATCACCCATGTAAGACCTAAAATGCTGGGTTGTTTTGTGTTTTGTTTTATACGAGGGATATCCATGCAGTAACAGTACAAAACCATATGTGGATCAGTCAGGATCTGTACTGTACTGGTAATATCGCTTGCTTCCATGGACAGACACTTCTAGTTGAAACTTTGCTCTGAATATTTTTTGGCATGGCAATCCAAATGTTAGAGATCTATTGAAATGATATAGAAAAAGACTTTCATTACAAGGCAGCAACCTGCTATTCAGAACACAAACTGGAAATGTAACCTTTGATACAGAAATAAAATATCAGGAGGCAGATAAGACCAGGAAAAAGAAAACACCCTACACATACAAGTTGGGCAAACACAGATGAAACGTTAATTTTTATATTGCGTTTCCTTCAGTGTCTTCACACATAAATCACCTTGCCACTCCCTGAGCTGCTGAGGATTTCATGACATCCCTCACCTTGAGCTGTTCTTTCCCTTGGCATGGTGATCAACTTCCAGGAAATACCTTAAGGCCTCACTGTGAATCTATTCAGACACATAAAGAGAACCACAAGAAACACCTTTGTGGTATTCTCATTGATCGAGCCACTGAATCCTATTTTCAAACCTAAAACCATGCAATAAAATTCCTTGCACTTACAGGCTCTTAGAGTACTACTGAAAAAACAAGCGTGCAATTTGTGCCTACAGTGTTGTATTGCATTTGGGAACAACGCTTCCTGTACTTCTCCACGATCTAGGAACCTCTGGATTTGTCAATAGTGGCATTTGGTTTAGTTATTAGTACCCTGAGCACATAGAAATGCAATATATGAGACAAAAAAATGCACTGCCCCAGCAACATCCACCTTCCAGGAGTACTTCATGAGGTTGCGAGTCTGTATACAACTTCCTAGGACCTGCTGCTCTAAGGCAGTTCACCCAACATATGCAAGCTCCAGCTTTGTGCATTCAATCACTTCAGCCTACCACAGGGAAAAACCTGCTCATGTGAAAACAGACCGCTCACCACCAGGTGTGCCGCTTCTACCCACGGCTTCTTGGATCTTCTTGGATACCCATTCCGCACTGCATGCATAGTAAGTAAAAAAAAAAATCCAAAATAAATGGACTTCTCCCAAAGGGACGTTCCTGTCACCCTTCTGAAATGGGAAGGTGCATCCGTGTAACAGAGCCATTAAGTTACACTGCTTGGTGCACTTCTGAGCAATACCCAAGATCCTACAGAGTTCACCAATACGTAGGCACAAAATGAGGTACAGCAGCACCAACACCTCACAAGACAGTTACAGGCGCACAAGTAACACCACTTCTTCCTTTTTTGCGTTCTTTCACCTTCTGATCCGATGACAAGATTTCACGGGTACGTGCCTGGAGACAGGAACGATTTACAAACGGAGTGCGGGCACAAGCTGTGCTTTCCTCCGCAGCCGGGCCAGGCGCCGACGGCCGGCGGCTACCTCCGGATACACGCGGCGGCCCCGGCAGGCTGTCAGTGAGCGCGGCTCCGCCCGGGGCGGTTGTGGCCCGCGGGCTGCCGGCACCTGAGAGCAGGCAGGGCAGGGCAGAAGGCAGGCAGCCGGACTGATGGGGCCGCGCATCCCGGAAGGGCACGGCATGGCCCCGCGCGGCGCGGCGCGGCGCGGCGAAGCGCGGCGCGACCTCTTTCCCCTTAGCAAGCACCGGCGCAAAGCAGCGGGAGGGAGGCAGGGATGGAGGCCGGGGGAGGTGGCGGCTGCTTACCGCCGAACCGGGCCGCTCTCTGCCAGCGGCTGCCGAGTCTCGCACGCGCGTGGCCGACCCCGGCGGGAGACAAAGCGTGGGCGCCCGGCAGCGGAGGCGGCCCGGGCCTCTCCCGCACTCCGCCGGCGCCGCGGAGAGGAGCGCAGCGCAGCGCAGCCCCCCACGCTGCCGCAGCCGGCCCGGGTCACGGCGCGGTGCGGGGCGAAGGGAGGAGCCTGCGCGGCGCCGGGCAGCGCGGCAGGGCCGCTGCCTGCATGCCCAGCGGCCGGGGCGCCGCCGCGCGCTCGTGGCGTCCGTTACAGCCCGGAGGCGAGCGGCGCTGCCGCCCCCAGCGCCGGGCACCTGGAGCCGCATCCCTTCCGAGCTCCTGTCCGTAGGGTAGTGTAGGGCAGAGCAGGCACCTTTTCAGTACGTTCAGATCTGCCCGCATATGGTATCGGGCGCATACGGTTCATCCAAGCGAATCTAAATCTCCTTTAGGTAAGGAGCAACAGCGGTCGCTAACCGTCTGAGGGAAGAGTCTGGATAAGGAGAGAGGTTTCAGTGACGGTGCAGGGCTCAGTATGTGACTTACACCCGAGGAGGTGGATTATTGTTGGACAGGAGAGGCTCTCTCCCCTCAGGGTGGAACAAGGGCTGGGCAGAGATAAATGCAGTGCAGGTGTCCCTTGCTGTCCTGCGTGCCCACCTATGCTCTACACGTGGCATTTGCTGGGATGTAGTTGTTGGTGGAAGGTCTTCAAGGCTGCAGAGCTGAAGCTAGAACCAAGTTAACAATCTAGGAGGACCTGAACAGGCTTGAAGAGTGAGCCCATGGGAACCTAATGAGTTTGAACAAGGCCAAGCACAAGATATTGTACTTTAATCAGGGCAATCCCAGACATTCAGCCTGGGAGAACTCCTTGAGAGCAGCCCTGCAGATGAGGACTTGGAGTCCTGGTGAATGAAAAGCTGGAAGTGAGCCAGCAGTGTGCACTTGCAACCTATAGGCCAACTGTATCCTGAGCTGCATCAACAGAGGGGCCACAGCAAGGAGAGGGAAGTGACTGTCCCCTTATATTCTGCCCATGTGAGGCCCCATCTGGAGTATTGTGTTCAGGCCTGGGGCCCCGAGCAGAAGAAGGATGAGAAGTTGGTGGTGTGGGTCCAGAGGAGCAAGGGCCCCTCACAGCACTGCAGGGATGTAGTCTGGGTAGCTAACAGTCTCCTGACAGGACACATAAGTGGTGAATTCTTTCTTGTGCTGACACAAGCCGTTACAGGATTGTGTTCCCAATGGACTCTAGTATGAAGATAATGATTTTCTGTGGGAAACCTTATCATCAAGTGTCAAGCCTATCTAATTGTTTGGAAGTTGTTTTTGTCTTCTGTAAGAAATTTTGGCAATCCTTTTTTAAACCTTGGTTCAGAGGTGTTAGACTAATTGCTTTCTTTTCTGAGCAGTGTTTCACTGATTCGAATGCTTCCCCATGATCTCTCGCAGAGTGTATCTGTGGCTGCTTCTTCTAGCTGAACAAGGAAAAGCTCTCTGGATAAGCTGATTTCCTTGAGTGCCCCTTGGTATCCACTTCCTGGCTGTGTGTGCTTGATCTTAGCTCTGTATCCACACAACTGGCTTTTGAAGGGCTGCCGTATTCTCCTTCTTTCATCACCCAGGAAGCATGGTCCGCATTGCCTGCCCTTTGTCTTCTTCAGTGGGGCAGAGCCATATGCTCTATCAAAAGAGGATCTGGGCTAGCTCCTCTTCAGCTCTGCTTTTGCATCAGGGAAAATGCACCACTGATGAGGCTGGAATGAGTTTGGTGTTGCAATTTGTTGTTTTCTACCCCACCTAATACGTGTTTTGTGCAGTGTCATGGCATTAAGTTCATAGTGTGCAGCATGTCTGCATTTTGTGTGGTTCCGCAGGAGTGTTAGGGCAGAGGTGAAGGGCTTTGCTGCATTGGAAGAGGCACTCACTTTCTCTTTGCCTAAGCTCGAGTTCTTGGTCTTGTTCCCTGGCCTTCAGACCCGGAGCTTGTGTTTGTACTGGGGGTAGTGCTATGTCTCCTGTGCTCCCCTGAGGAGCAGGAGTAGGTCTGTTCAGAATCCTCTGAGATGGTCAGGCTGCTGGGAGCTGGCAGGTGATGTAGTGTGGGTGAGAGTCCACCCTCATTTGTGGACTATAAACCTCTCCACATGTTGTAAGTTCAGTTCCCAGTGGTAGGTGCTAGACAAGGTGTTCCATCTCCTTTGCATACGTTTTCTCTATTAAGTGAGACAAACACGTTTTGTTTTTATATTGATGACTGTCTCCAGATAATGATCAAATGGATTTCATTTGTCACAACTCTTGCTTGAGGAATCTGGGCTTAACCTCACACCCAGAAACACCCACAGTACCTGAGTTACTCTATCTTGGAGTGTACTGATGAACCCTTGGTGTGATCTTTCACCTTCTGGATTATTTTGTAGATGAATGGCAGAACGTGTGGACATGATGAACTGAGAAGTTAGAAGATTCTGAAACAACTTTAATGACAATGTCAGGAATGTTTCTTGAGGTGAGTGCTCTAGTCCTTGATGTGCAGGCTGCCTCATACAGCTGCATCTCCTCAGTCCCCAGTTGCCAGGTTATAGTTATAGAGATGTTTGTACTCTTTGTACTCAGGGAGTGAAAAAAACAGTTGCTGATATGTGGACATGAATCATAGAATCATAGAATCACTCAGGTTGGAAGGGACCTCAAAGATCATCAAGTCCAACTGCAGCCTAACCATAGTACCCTAACTCTAACAACCCTCTGCTAAATCATATCTCCAAGCACCACATCCAAACGACTCTTAAACACATCCAGGGACGGTGACTCAACCACCTCCCTGGGGAACCTATCCCAATGTTTAACCACCCTTTCTGTAAAGAAGTGTTGCCTAACATCCAACCTAAACCTACCTTGGCGCAACTTGAGGCCATTTCCACTCGTCCTGTCACCTGTCACCAGTGAGAAGAGACCAGCCCCGCTCTCTTTGTACCTTGTTCAGGTACTGGAAGAGAGCAATAAGGTCTCCCCTCAGCCACCTCTTCCCCAGACTAAACAGCCCCAGCTCCCTCAGCCTCTCCTCATAGGACTGATTTTCCAAGCCCTTCACTAGCCTTGTTGCCCTTCTCTGGACCTGCTCCAGTACCTCCACGTCCTTTCTGTACCGAGGTGACCAAAACTGAACACAGTATTCGAGGTGAGGCCTCACCAATGCCTAGTACAGGGGCAGGATGACTTCCCTAGTCCTGCTCACCACACCATTCCTGATACAAGCCAGGATGCCATTGGCCTTCTTGGCTGCCAGGAAACACTGCTGGCTCATATTCAGCCAACTGCTCATCAGTACACCAAGGTCCCTTTCCATCAGGCAGCTTTCCAGCCACACCTCCCCAAGCTTGTAGGGTTGCCTGGGGTTGTTGTGGCCAAAATGCAGGACCCGACACTTGGCCCTATTGAAACTTATGCCATTAATCTTGGCCCATCAATCCAGTCTATCCAGGTCCTACTGCAGTGCCCTGTCCCCTCTGGCAGATCAACACTCCCTGCCAGATTGGTGTCATCTGCGAACTTACTGAGGGTGCACTCAATCTCCTCATCAAGATCATCAATGAAGATGTTAAACAGAAGCGGCCCCAGTACTGAGCCTTGGGGGACACCGCTCAGGACCGGCCGCCAACTGGATTCAACTCCATTGACCACAACTCTTTGGGCCCGGCCATCCAGCCAGTGCTTCACCAGCAGAGCGTACACCCATCCAGACCATGGGCAGCCAGCTTCTTCATGAGAATGTTATGGGGGACAGTGTCAAAGGCCTTACTGAAGTCCAGATAGACCACATCGACAGCCTGACCCTCATCCATCAAGCGGGTCACCTTGTCATAGAATGAAATCAGGTTTGTCAGACAGGATCTACCATTCGTAAACCCATGCTGACTGGGCCTGATCCCCCGGTTGACCTTTAATTAGTCCACGATGGTTCCTGAGATTATACGTTCCATGATCTTCCCAGGCACCGAGGTGAGACTGATAGGTCTGTAGCTACCAGGATCATCTTTCCGGCCCTTTTTGAAGATGGGCGTCACATTTGCCAGTTTCCAATCCTCTGGGACATCCCCTGTTAGCCAGGACTGCCGAAAAATGATGGACAGTGGCTTGGCAACCACATCTGCCAGCTCCCTCAGCACTCTAGGGTGCAATCCATCCAGCCCCATGGACTTGTAAGCATCCAGCTTTCAGAGCAGGTCCAAAACCATCATCTTGTCATGGATCATGAAGGGCTTATTCTGTTCCCCATCCCCATCTACCAGCGCAGGGGGCTGTGTTCCTAGGGAGTAACAAGTCTTACTATTAGAGACTGAGGCAAAGAAGGCATTAAGTACCTCAGCCTTATCCCTATCCTTGGTGACAAGGTTGCCCTCAGCATCCAACAAGGGATGGAGATTCTCCCTAGCCTTCCTTTTGCTATTAATGTGTTTATAAAAGCATTTACTGTTTTCCTTTACTTTAGTGGCCAAGCTCGTTTCCAGCTGCGCTTTGGCTTTTTGAAGGAAGAGAAAGTATCTGCGTCTCTCTAACAAGTGGTTAGTGGCAAATGGTTTCTCTCTGAAGTAGGTTTTGAGAGATTGAATCCCTTGGTATTTGAGCTAAGAAGGCAAACTATAATATGTTCAGATGTTAGGGTAGCCTTATGACAGAAGATCTTGGGGTTCAGACTTGCTGTTCTTGATAATGGGAGAAAATAAAAACAGGCCAAGCACTTTAAGAAGAGGATAGTGATTTAATTTAAGCAAAGATTGGTAATACTTAAACAGAGAAATGACTATATCCAATTTTTATGTTTTCGTATGATAACACCGTTGTCTCAAGTGGAATATATAATGTTAATATACAAGGGAGATAGATAAAAGCTTATTTGTAGCCAAATGAGCCCTGTAACTGTTAAAATATTCCAAAGTAACTCACGCTGCCTTCTAAATTGTGTATTCAGTGGTCATCCTCATGTTTCTTACCTTACCCTACCTACCTACCCACCTTCACCAAAATACCATAAAACCCTGGAATACAACGCAAGAAAGAAACAAACTCCTATACCAATCCCTATACCTGTGTTCTACTGCTAAATAGAAATCTTTGAGGGCTTTGCTGGATGAAGGAACTTCCTGTATGAATCTTTAAGGCTATTTTCTAATTAGTTCAGCAATTTTCAGATACATTTTTTCAGTTGCATCAAGGCCCCAGACAAAATCAAGATGTCCCCAGAAAGGAAAATTCTCATGGTAATAGAGGTTATTAATCCGAGAAAGTAGTTTTGTTGTGTCTTTGGGATCTGCAAATTTGTCTTGTCCACCACTCCAAACGGCAATGGGCGTGCTTATCTTCTCTATCTCGTATGCAGGAGGAGTAGTCTGTAAGAAAGGGAGGGCATCTGAGTGAATGCTGTTACATCAGAAGCTGTGTTTAGAAAAAGGATTCTGTGAAGACTTCTGTTTCTCTTCTGCACTCACTACAGGAAAACAGTAGGGATCAAGTCCACTCTCTTAATGTATGTTTCCCTAGCCCCAATCATATCATGGAAGGGAATGATCCATCTTATTCTTAGACTTTTTCTGCAGTGCATGGCTATGAGCTGTCCCGAACTTTGACACCTGCTTATTCTGATCATAGATATTGATATGGAAATAGCAGTGTTTCTGTTTATCAGGAGAGAACTGCAGAGATGTTTTTCATGTGTCCCATTTTTTTTTCTCTTCATGCTTTTATGTGGCATGGAGAGAAAGAATTTTAGTTGTGTTGTGTCAAACCAAATGCTCTCTCAGTGATAGCTACATCATAGCTACACAGGGAGTAATAGCCAGTGAAGTTACTTGCCTTGCCTGTTATCACAGAGGAAACTGACCAAACACAGAGCAGAGCAGGGATCTTCTGAGCCCTGAACTAAGTAACTTTATGCACTATTAGTCTACAGGCTGATGAGAGACATGCAAAAAATGTTTTGACATTAAGCTCTATTTTCTAAATGTGATTCTATTATTTTTCTCATTTTCTGTCATGTGGTTTATGGTTTTTGGTTGTTTGTTTGTTTTGTTTGTTTTTTACACTTTCCTAAACATATGTTGGGAATAGAACTTCATCTAATTCAGTCTTTGATATCTGAGCATCACAAGTGGATGGAAAGTGTCTGATAAATCTTTGGAATATTTCTCTGCCTGTAAAATAGCATATCACCCTTAAAATAGCCTGCCCTGACATAGAAAATATTGCTAGAAGTCAACAGGTCAGTTTAAAACTCAAAAACTTGTCAGGCAAGTTGTCAGTGTTGCAGGAGTGCAGCATCTCTGAGTAATGAAGTTTTGTCCATCTCCTTTTTCTTATTGTATACATTAGTTTGCCACAGTATTCTCCATGATGCTGTTCTGAAGTCTCCCTCCCTTTTTTGGGGGAGGAGGTGAGAACCTCCCCAAAATCAAGGCAAGGGATGCATTTCCTTTTCTCTCTCCTTTTTATTTGTTTGCTTTTATTGGCCATGCTGCTGCTCTACTTAAAGGTGGGGGTTGGGCACTTCTTGTGAAGAGGTGTTGTACCACATTCATCCAGTCCTAGGACTTGGATGTGGCTCTTGGTCTTTTAGGAATAGCAGATAAACGAGCGTGTCACTGGACAGATCCCTGCATCCCTGCATGTAGGGAAAGAATAGTGAACTTCTATTAGCTGTCTGCAGGGAACTGTCTGTGCCTTTTGCACTTAGCAGTATTAGGTTTAGGTGAAACATTATATCAAATCACTCTCTCCTCTTTTCTGCAGCATATGAAGTCATGCATTCTCAGGTTTTTCAGGACCCAAGGAGATGTTCTCAGGGAAACCGTATTTCCTTACCTGGTTGTATTTCTGCATGTTTACCCTCGAGCCATAGTCAAAAGCTTGGAATCGGTCTGCATGGGATAGCTGTAGATATTGAACAAGGACAGATAAAATGAAAGTGTTAAGAGGGAAAGAAGAGTGCTGCTGGTATTTTCCTCCCTGTGATTGAACACAAGGATCCACACAGCGGATTGTGAGTTCCTCTTGACCCTTCCCCCAGTGGCAGGCTTTCCCAGGTACTGAGGATGGGTCATAGGATCAGTGGCTTTGTCACCTTTGCCCTTGCTAACACTCTGTCCTGTTCCTCAGCTGCCACCATTGGGATGTTTTGTTTTTTTGGCTGCAGTCACTTCAGTTAGTTGTGATGTGGGGCCGTGTTCAGTTTTCACACTGGGAAGAGGACCTGCCTCGAACCTGTCAGGGCTCTTTTTAGTTGTGTAGCATAATATATGATATCTCCTCACATCACACATCACAACAATACATCGTTTGTGTGTCAGTGCTGTCTGATCTGCTCACAGTAGTGGTGACCTTATGGAGCTCCTCCTCAGTTATTCCCACATGGGCTGAGTTGAAGGTTTGAGTAATCAAGGATGCCATAGAAATCTGCTACCTTGCTTTCATTTGCTGAATCTGGGTGCTGATGGTTTGGATGCTGAAGATTCGAACTCTTTATCTAGCGCTGGCAAAACAGTCACAGTGCTGTGCAAGTGCAGTGTTGTACTTCTGATCTGGCACTGTCTTGCCATGTTCTGGTTCAAACTCAGGTCTGAGAGTAGGATGCCAGCTGAGAAGGCTGTTTCTCCACTTTCCCATTGTCCCAGCAGAAGCCTTTGTGTGGGTGACTGGGCTCTGGGAGGTGATCCGGGCTGCAGTTAACCCTCTGGGAGAGAGCTTTAACCTGGATGACATCCATGTTCTGGCTCATCCCCTGGCTGCTCAGGCTTCCACTGTCCTCCTACTGCCTTCCAAGTGCCCAGGCTGTGCTTGAGCACTCTTCTGCAGCTTTCAAGGCAAAAACAAAGCTGAAGGCTGGAAGCCACTCCAGTGCAACTGCAGAGAGGCTCAATGTGCTTTGGGGAAATTTCAGTGCCTGATACCAAAGGGACAATTTGGGTAATGGCATGGGAAGCAGTGCTCCCTTGGTGGCAACTGCTTAGGGCATTATGTGAGAAGATATGGTTGGGAATTTCCCTGAACCACCACCCCTGGACTTCCCCATAGTCTGTCAGTTGCATAAAAAGCTGTAGTAAGTGTCTGTCTGTATTTCAGTAAGCAGTTATACCTGATGCCAATGAATAATATTGTGTACTGATGTTCCAGCTGGGTAATGTCCTACGTATACATCTATTCGACTCTGGAGAAAAAAAACAGAAGTGTTATGAAGGCAAGGATCCAATGCTTTGACAGAATAAAGCTGAGAAAAACCTGAGTAACACAATGCTGCTGTGTTAAGGCCCCTATTAGTATAGAGGATATTTTTAAAATATTATAAACAAAATTGATGGTAAACTTACGGATGATGTGATTGTACAGTAGGAATTAGTACACTGAGTTTTATCCTTATGAAAGAGTCTTTCCTACACTATAGCTTAGTTGCATGGAAAAACTGAATGTAAGGAGTAGATATGGATTTATCTTTTCCCAGTTTTCACAGTTTGCCTGATGGTTATAAAGTAGAGTTCTGCTTAATCATTAGAGGAAGAAGGTTATTAATAGACTACCTATGTGAACATAATGAGATTACACATGGAAGAGCTTTTTATGGGAGGACTTCTTAAATAATGAGTGTGAGAGAGCAAAAGATAATGAGGAGATGCAGAAGGTCTTCCAACAAAACAAAACAAAACAAAAAACTGCTTTCCTTTCTCCCTGGTGTGAGTTGAATACAAGTGGCCAATTTCAGCAGCAGCAGAGGTCCTAGTTGGCATTATTTGAAAAGTGCAACGTATTTCTTTATGTTCCTGGCCACTGTATATAGATACAAGGCAGAAAAATTGCTTTCCTCCAACATTACCTTCTCTCTACTGGCATTAAGCTGCTCTTGGACATGCTTACCGCATTCAGGTTTTGCGCTCTGCCCCCAGCTATGGTGTAGAGGATATTGGCACAAACTTTTTGCAGAGGTGTGCACAGCTGTATTGCAAGCCTTCTCAGCAGTTCGTTTTGGTGAAGAGCTCCTTTGCAACCAAGGACCAACTGAGGGGCAGAAGAGTGGAAAACTTTTTCTTGTTGCAGGAGTATATCATGCAAAAAATTGCCTCTCCCTCTTCTCTAGCACTGTAGCATCTTAACTAAGATAGCTCAAACTGCTTGTCCTTCCATTGTCATTTAAAGTGCATTTTTTTTCTCCAGAATACACCGTGCATTCTTCCTGTCTCTTTGTATGCATGTCCTGGAGGTTGCTATCCATCTGTTTACAGAATGCAGACTTAAGTGGGAAAGGCCTATTTATTTCAGTCATGGCTGTAGAGTATCAGGAGACCCTCTTTGCCCTAATACTTCTTTCAGATGGGTGCACAAAACTGTAATTTGAGTACTGATGCTTAGCGAAGAGGGGGAGTCAAATGAGAGGATGTAGAGCTGGGCACTGTATTTTCACATCATTGGTACAATATGGGCAGAAGGCGCATATACTCTTGCATTTTGACATCCGGGAAATTTCTATCATTCCCAGAATATACTAATAAGTTGGCAAATTATGGTATGAAATAGATGTAACTCCTTAAATTTCCTATACCATGTTCTAGGTAAATATTTCACAAGCATAAATCAACTGCATGTCTAATGAATATGAGTTGTGAAATATTTGTAGTTTTCTACTTGAGCTTAAGGCTTAAGTTAGTAGAGTATGTAGACAACTTTTCATTATGGTGTTTGTGAGTGTCACTCAAAACTATGGGATTTTAACAAACAATGGTGCAATATGCAAGTTTCCCTGAAGAAATTCCAAAAACGTATTGCAGCGAGATTTGTGATTTTGTACTGTGGAAAGTCTGAAGCCTACTAGCTCTATCAACAGCTCAATACCCTAAATTCAATCTTAACTCATCACCTTCTTAAAACTCAGTCTAGACTGAGTGCATCCAGTACAGACAGAGCAGGCATCTAGGTCTTTCAGGAGGAGGAATGGCATACCTTGATCACTGGCTGAGGAAGACGTGCAAATGTTACAAAAGAACTGGTAGCATGTGTGATAGTGAGTACCGGTCCTAAAGCAAAGAACATTTGCACCCTTTGTGCCAACTCTGGATAAGTAGAAAATGTTACAAAGGCTGCAAACGCAAAAGACAGAAATCAGGTTAGTGATGAGATCTTCCACAGACCAAATACATAAAAACATAGATGGCAAACAAGAAATGAGACTACATTAACAGCCTCTTTCCTTATCTAAGGAAAGTATCTGGTTCTTTTTAATTCTGATTGAGATTTTTTTCCTAAGGACCTTCATTAGTGTGTATCTAAAACTGACTTTCTCAGAACTGACAAATTTCTGTTAAGCCAGTTTTTGAGAGACAATGTATCCATCCAATTTTTGGAGTTCAGGTTCCCTTAAAATTCCCCAAACGCTAATAAAATAATGACTTTTTTTCACCCTGCCATCTCTAAAAGACTATGCTTATGATGGCATATCACCATGTGATAAGTATATGAAGGCTGAGACATTAAGAACACAATTTTTGACTTGTAACATGCAAACTCAGGTGAGCGTGAATGCACACACATAATGGAACAGCGTGAAGAAGGAAGAAAGAAGTGGAAAACAAAAAGGGTATGTCCCATCCTGTTTTCTGAACACGTCCAGATTTCTCCACAAGATTTGGTGACAATTTTAGCTGGTTGCCTAAAACAGAGGTACCTATGGACAAGGGCAGAAGTGTCTTGGCCTGAGTGATTTGTGCTGCCCAAAGACACTTAGAATGCTCTTATAGAAAAAATTTAAAAAACAAAGGAAAGTAATATTCTAGTAACGAAGATACGTACAACTTCCCCCAGATATCTCCTCAGTGGTTTAGAAATAGTAGTGTGGTGAATTATAATCATAGATAAACTATACCTTAAATAAAATGTCTCATGTTAAATTATGAGACTTAGTAATACATAAATTCTGCTTTTCTCTGCTTTTCTTCTCAAACTATTTTATGGACCGCTGCTTTTAACATCTACATCCAATCCATGAGGATTGTACACGCACATCCTAAAAGCAGAGGTTAATCAAAGCTTCTTGTTATTGATACATCATGAAAAGTATCCGTTTGCTGGAAGACTCTGGAAAAAGTAATGATGAATAGCTAGAGTGTAATAAGAAAGGACACTTAGCAAACTGTAGTACAATTGTACCTTGTAAATAGTTGCTTTTATGTATCAGTAGTCCTTAGTTACAGAATTTAAAGTGTTTCTGGATCCTGTTTTGCTTGCTTGTATCAGACAGAACAGTTAGCAGGAAAGTTTCCCATATTTTTCAAGTATCAAGTTACACAGTATTGCTACCTTGAGTAACTTTTCTGAGAAAGAAAGATAGTTGACAGCCAGAGGCACATTCCAGTCAGGTAAGGATTTTAACTATTTCATAGCCAGGAAATCCTAACATTACCTGCAGTTGAACCTTCTGAGTGACCAACATAAAATACATTCTTCTGTCCAGTTTTATTCATGATGAAGTACAGCTCAGCTGGAAGATCGTATTTACCTATCTCATCGAAGCTACAGGGGAGTAAAACAAAAGCTGTCAGAGGGTCAGGTTGTTTATCACACAGTGTCAATTGTTGAATGTCAGTTTTCCTTAGGACAGAGCAGGACTCGTTCAAAGATGAGGATGCATACTTAGTTTGCACTCTTTTCTGCGAGGTGGGGAAGAAGACAAAAGGATGCAATTGTACTGACAGGCTGCCTAATGCCTTGCTCTCTCTACTGAGAAGGTACCCATTCTGTCCATTAGCTGAGGCTCTTGTGGAAACATTTAAGTACTTTCATTAGCAGGGGTGACTGCAGTGGAAATGCTGAGTCACAGCTTGAAGCAGTGATTGAACACCTGGTAGGAAGGCAGGGACAACCCAGGGGAGCTCAGGTACATGCAATAATCTTGAGTGACCAGAAGGGGTAGAATCAGGATCCACCCCTTCTCAGACTTTATTTCAGGGTTGGCAGTGGAGGTGAGGTTATCTCATCTGGAGATTTCTGCGTACCTGAGTATCTTACATGCCTTTTGAAGGTAAGCAGCAGTTTTTTTCTCTTATTTCTGCACCTATTGCATCTAAGCAGCTCCTTGCTTACTGTAGCCTAAGGCCTTGCCGCTCTGCCATCTTGTTATGCTTTCCATTGTGTTTCAGTAACAAAATACATTTATCTGTCAGTTAATGTCTACTGCCATGGATCAGATTTCATTGCTTAAATGAGCATTGTTCTCTTCTGTCCCCACTTGGGGTAATGACATCAAGTGGGAGACCTCAAGGTTACAGATGCCTCCTTGTTCTGAAAATGTTTTCCCCAGAGGAACCAACACTACATATGTATAAAAATGGTGGGGTGTCTGTATATTTCTAGCTTTGCTTTTTTTTTTTTTTTTTTTTTTTTTTTTTTTTTTTTTTTTTTTTTCCTGATTCCTGAAAGGCCAGTCCAGGTCACCCAACCATATCATTCCCAGAAGTAATTGAATCCAGAAGGAATTGGTCTGGTGCTCTTGGGTGTTGTTTGTTGCATTTTAAGTCAGATTACTTGAAAGCCACTAGCCTGAAGGGTAAAGATCCTACATCCTGGTATTAGATGCCCAAAGCTGCTAGTCCCCTGAAAGTTGCTTTCTTCAGATAGTCTTTCTCCACAGGGTACCTGAACTGCCAGAACTCTTTCTGGCAGGTTTTAAGAGTCTTGTGTTTTGCAGACCAGGTGTTTCCTCTGCTGTTTCCCAGCCAAACATCGTAGCCAGCATCTGCAAGGATGAAGCCTAGGCTGTTGTTGGGCAGGTTAGCAATCCAGTAAGTACAATCTGCAAAAGTACCATGGTGCAGCAAAACTGCTGGCTTTTGCCCTGAAAAAGAAGAGTGTTTTTATGACATAGCTATAAATAATCAGTACTCAAAACAGAGTACAAAGTATGATTTTACAGGAAGCTTTCAAACTATTCCTTCTTCAATAAATTGATGAATGCTCCCCATGCATTTTGGGGTAAGATGCCTGGAGGACTTGGTTTTGGCCTAATGATTTCATGTCAAGAGTAGTAAATAAAGAATATGTTTAGATGCCCTGTGCACACTTAAATTCCGCTCCCCCTTCCCCCCCCCCCCCCCCCCCCCCCCAAAAAAAAAAAAAATCCACCAACAATCCACAGATCCCTCAATTTCTAGAAGTGAAAGATTAAAGACAAAATAGCATATTGAGACAATAAAGGATGAGCAGGAAACGGAGCAGCACTGTCCAGTATTTGTGGCCTTGAATTTTCATTATAGTTTTTCAGTTTTTCTTAATATTTCTTATCAACCAATGATGTGATTTCTCACCAATGGAATGTTACAGGACATTCACCTTCTTGACAGTAGGTTAACCGTCCTTCATGAGGCAGAGAATCCTTATTTTGATGTCAAAATAGATGGTTGTTGTTTTTTTTTTTTTGTATGTGTGTGGGTTTTTTTTTTTCCCCCAGAACATTTTCCTTAATTATATTAAATGAAACATTCTTTTAAAATCTGAATTGCTTAAGAAGAAATTGGCAAGATTTTTTCCAGACTGCCAACAGTTGTACAAAACACGGAAGTCAAAATATGGGGGGGAAAAGAAGTAACAGAAGCTTGAAACCTAAATACAGATTATGAAGTAGGGCTGTGGCCTGAATTTTGAATTGAACTAGCTACTTCTTCTAAGATGGAAAGGTGTGGAACATATGCAAGCATGACAGATGGGATCTTGGAGTTGGATTACAGACTTTTCTTATGTGCCATGACTGCCGCACCTGTATTTTGCATGTTCCTGCCACTGGGAATTCTGAAAACACCAAGTATGTATCCATCCTCTGTAGTAACTTCATACTCTTCACTGGGGTATCCATGATATCTGATCATTTCAGTCTGTGGGAAGCCAAGGAGACCTTGTTAATTTGCATTTACTCTGTAGAGACGAGTGGAAGCTATCTGAAGTCTACTTCCATTCAGGGACGTGCAGCTAGCAAAGAATGTGCCAAGAAGATTAAGGTCATATTGTGTTGCTGGCTTATTTTCTACTGCTGTATGTTATACCAGTGATAAGGGCCCCTACAGAGACTCCTGCAGGTCAGCACAGCTCTGCCCATATTTCTCTCTTGGGGATGGACAGATACATATGTGCATGTAGCCATGTAGGGGAGACTGAAGGACAGTGAGAGCAAAGGAGGCTTCTTTGGTTGATGTGGTTAGTGCTCTTCAATACTTTATCTTCCAAATTGAAATACCAAGAGCTGTGGTTGCCTGGATGGGAGCACATAATTATGCTTGGAGCATTCCTGACATGCCACACTATTGTTTAGGTTTTGGCTAGCTAGTGATTACTGTGGCAGCGGTGCCTGGGCACTCAAGGTTACAACAATGGTGAGATGATAAACATCACCTGTGCTGCAAATAAGACTGTTCCTGGACTCTAGAGGTTGGCTGAATGTGCTGAATATGCTGTACTGTATTAGGACTGTCCTAGAGTAACTTTTTCTGTCCATCCCAGTGTTTTCCACCCCTTTTCTGAATGCATCTTAGTGCTTTCAGAGCTTAGGAATGATGATGTTAAACAGCTTTGGTGAAGCCAGTTAATCTTGAAGGGCAAACAAGCTGAACAGCATAGATGTGGGGCTGTTCTATAACAGTAGCATAAGGGCCATGGCTACAGGGACTGTGGCCAAAAATTAAATATGACAGGTCTTGTAAAAAGATGCTTCACATGTGCTAAGGGGAGTAGTGGTCTGGTATTTGACCCTGTATGGGGCAAAGAAGAGCTGTACTGGGTGACTAAGCTGCTTGCCTAAGTGGAGTACTGCACTGGGTTAGCCCTTGGATCACACCTGGCTCTGAGCAACAGTGCCAGAATTGTGTTTCAGCAGGACCTTGTCCTTGAGCATGGCTGCATGAAATAGAGATAGAAGAAGACAGGCAGGTAGCACTTGGCTTTGTTCAGCATTTAGATCATTACAAAGCTTGTAAGCTTATACCTCCTTACTAGGCCCACGTGTCTGAAAACGAAAACAGATTTGAGTGTGGTTGCTGGGGAAAGGAACATGAAAAGTCAGATTTCCCTGTGTTCAAGTGCTGTCTCCTGAAGGGAGACTGTCTCAGCTCACACAGCAAGTACAACAGAGATTGTCATGTTGTGCTGATGGTACTTTTCTAGAGCAGCAGTGTTGGTATAAGACTGTGACAAAGTATGAGTTTGGTCCATAATGAGTCCTTTCCTGCTAAAATATGGTTAGGTAAGCCATGTAGGGTGGAGCTCTTATTACAAAGTACCACCTATTTTTACAGTCTTGCCAGTTCTGATGAGTCAGAGCAAGGGGGCTTGAATTACTTAGTGTTGTGAGAATATACATGTTGAAGGAGGAGTTCAGCCTCCCGTGCCACTGTGCTGAGCAAGCAAGTTGTTACAGAAGAGGACTTCTCTTCTTTTGAGACTAGAAACTAGCCTCTGCCTCCACTTCTCTCTAGCAGCTCAGTCTGTTTGGATAGAATGCCAAGTTTGTTTGTTTTTTTTAGGAGGGTACTCCCTACCACCATGCTGGAAGGATCTTTGTCTTGACAGGATCCCACTCTTTCCCTCCTTGTGCTTTAGCTGAAAATATCAAGATGTGTTGAGAGATGTGACTGTGCAAGCAAGAGTCATAGTTATAAGTCATGTGTTTGTCATGTATCTGTTAGGGTTCACCCTAAACGCAGGCAGAGAAAGCCCATTGTTTAGACTGAAAGTGTGCACTATCCACAGTCACAGCTGCTGAGGTTAAAATTCAGTGGCCCGGATCTCCAGTGCTCTCCAGCAGCTTCTGGGGAGTTGCTGGGCCTTTGAGCCAAGAGCAGGAGCCGGCATGTTCTTTTCCAGTGCTGTGTCAGTGTCCTGGTGCAATGCACACAAGTCATATCTGTCCCCACTGTATTCAGAGCTGGCCCTCACTGCAGTTCTGACTCTAATGCAGTAGCTTTGGAAAAGGCAGGTTGGGAAAATGGGCAATAGGAGCGAGCCCTTCTTTAAGCCTCCTCACATGGCCTGTTAGAGATGGTACAGTGGTAGTGGTGTTGTGAAAGACATGTTAAGAAGGTATGCAGAGAGAATGACACAACTTACAACGTTCATGAGGGCTTCAGGGTTGCGTTGCTTCCAATGCAGTCCTTCCTCTGACTTCAGAGCGTGGGGTGATATGAATCCTGCTGAAAAGGCAATGGCCTGGGAGCACAGCAGCATGAGGAGACACCACATCTTGGGGCTGTGTGAAAGAGCAGATGCAGTGTGCTTGCATACTGAGAAGAGAGAGCCGCGGGATTTTGCAGGGAGCCCTGAGTCTGGAGTCTCTTTTAGGTTGCCCCAGGTGTGCTTTCTAAGGGGCTCACAGAAATACATACCTGTGTAAGGTGGGACTGTCTACTGTTAATTCCTTGTAACAGGGTAAGGAATGAGTCAAGGGCTTCAGGAGGATGTGGAACAGGCCTAGTGGAATTTTCTTGCTGAACAACAGTGCCAATTTGTGCCATGAGTTCCTTCCTTTTGTTCACGTATGGCCCTATCTATTGTAAATGTGCATCTTGACCACCTGAAGCTTAAGATTGTGCCTTCTCTTGTTTGTTTGTTTGTTTTTTTCAGGGGTTGATGTGTGGCCGCCTATTTGCTGAATAGAAATTGCAGAGTGGAATCTACCTAATTAGTGCCTTGATGTGTGGAACACAAGCAAAAGTCAGCTGTTACATATTGGTTTTAGCCATAGATGCCTTTGTAATCAGCCTAGAGGAACCAGCATAGAGGTTGTGAAAACAGGCTGTACTAGCTGTCATATGGTGGAGAAGACTTTCAGGATTTGGAGAGTTAGGAAGGAGTAACTAAGAAATTTGTTTTCTCTGAACTTCTTTATGAGGGAGTGAGTTTTCAGTTCTCTTAGGTTTTTTTAATTAAATCTTTCATACCCCTTGAGTCACCAGAACAATTAAAATAAATAGGAAATACCCTCAATTTTAAGATTGCCGTGCAAATTTATTCTAGTGTATTTACTTTGCTATAGCCAAACTAACAATTTTCATCAATCAACATTTTTTTTTTTATTTTTATTTTTTATTTATTTATTTTTTTTGCCATTCTGCAGAGTGACTACTTTACAATGCAAAGTTATTGTCCTTTTCAGGCATACTTCTTCCTGTTGACTGTACTGTCACCTGGCTTAGCTGGTATGTTTTAAGGCACTTAAAGATTAATGCTTTTTAAATTAGATAAAGTGCACCAAATAGTGCATCCCAAGACTTGGGGTTGCCTCATTAATTTCAGAGGTGAAGTCTTGACTGTGTGAGCTTTGAACTACTATCTTTTCTTTCTATGTTATAAGGCAATAGAAAGGGAAACATTTACCTGAGGAAAAAGCAAATTAACAGAAATATTTCATTTAGAAAAATAGAGGAAGAGACCACTTGAAAGACATTAAGAAAGCCATTCAAAACTTCTGAAGGTTTTTGCTATTTAATGAAAGTAAGCTTTAAATTTCTTGAAATTTATCAGCATACTTGAGTCTTCCCCCCCCCATGTATAACAGCAAGTGGGACTACAAGCCACCCAATTAGTTAACATAGCTAGCAGATATACAAATACCCTGGTTAATTTATGAGGAAAAGTGAAATGCAATTGAAATTGTGAAAGCAAATGGTCACTTCATGCATGCTTTTTCAACACTGACATTTTCAGTTGACCGCAGTGACGGTTTTGAGAGAAAGACATTAACAGAACAAAATGAAAATGTCAGTTAACTCCTCTCTTTGCACTAGCTGGACAAAGACTTCTTCCTCTACTCAAGTTTGGCAAATATGCCCTTTGATGAATAGCTTACAGGTCAGAGGATGGCTTACAGATCAGAGGATGCAGAGTGTTTGCTCTTGCAGTTAACTGAACAAAAGATTATACATTTTATGGAGGCAGACAAGAAAGAGACTGCAAACATATAAGTAGAAGCAACTTACCTCTGCTTTGACTGCTTCACTTAAATCTGCTGCTGCAGTTCCTCGTCTGTCTCTGCTAGCAGACTGATTCACTGGTGGAAACCTATGCCAATAAAAGGAAATGAAAATTCATTTAAGAGCAGCAGTAGGGTGTTGTGTATTCCCTGTGTGTATAGGCAAGCATGCTTAAGTGCTGATTTGGCAGTACTTATGATAAACAGCACCTCTGCATGACATTCGGAAAGACCTAATTGCACCATGGACCAGGAGAGGTTAAGAAGAGGCACTTAACCTGTGGTTAGGATGTTTAGCAGGGACCTGGGGGTTCATGTTCCCTGATGCTGTGACAGGCTCTGTACTACTGCCTGTCTTGGGGAGTGTGCATATTATTCTGGAATGAAGATGAATGCAGCTGTTCTCAACTTTCTGCCTAAGAATATAATCTCTGCTACTATGATTTGTGAAGAAGGTGCTATGGTCATTGGTTCCACACCTGTCACTTGCTTTCTGAACTGCCCTTGCAGGTTTCTTGAGGACAGTTGTTTTTTGTTTTGTTAGGTAACCTTAGAATGAAAAGACAGATGATTTAGAATGAGCATATTTAGAACTAAACATATATTCCTTAACCTGTCGATCAGTGAACAGCACAATGCAGAAAGACCAGTTTGCTTGGAAAATGCAAATGAAGTTTGAAAACATCAGTGAACTTCATCACAGACCGGATGATAACAAGATGTCTTGTTTATTCCAAGTCACTTCTATTAATTCTGTGTAAGCTTTCCTACCTGATGAATTAATTGTAGTCAGCCCAGGGGCTTAGTCCTCTCTGAAACTGGCCTCCTGACAATAGCCTGGATAGTTGTGTGTCCTTAAGCAGCTAGAATACAATGTCAAATTCTCCTGCATGAGCACCAGTCCCTTCAGTGAATTAACAGCTAAATATTTTCAGAAGAACTTGTGTTTTGTCATGGTGGGATTTTAGAAGAACACCACGTGAAAGTGATTCTTGCGCAGCAATTTCACTGGAATGCGGATGCTGTTAATGTGCTGTTTCATGTATGAAAATAGAGTGAAGCAAGTCTTTGTTAGTAAGCAACCTAATACCTAATAGTAATCACAGGAATCATTCTGATTTTTAAAGTAGTAAGCAGTCTGTGGAATTGACAGAAAAGTGATTTGTCAATGAAAAACGTCACAGTGTGGCTACTCTGATATCCTTGTGCAGTGTGAGACAGCAGACCTTGTTCTGCTGAAGTCTGAGGTAATGCAATACCATATTTTTAATTCAGTTAATTACAGATAAGGTGTACATTTACATAATTTATGATACTGTTAGTTATTAGGGATCAAGTAAAGAGCAAAAGATAGACAAAGCCAGACATGTCTCTTATCTTTAGCTCACGAAAGAGAGGATGACGTGGAAAAGTGACAATGAAAGTAATGCTTATGAAAAGAGCATAGGAAACACAAAACCTGAGAGATGTACAGTCATTTCCTCAAGGATGTTGTGTTGTGTTCCTTACACAGAGAACGCATACTGATGAGATAGTAAGTATTCGTCCTTGAAAATACTGGAGAAAACCTTGAGGGTCTGACTTACTGCTGGACATAGCATGAAGTACCTAAATAAGTCTTAACACCCAGTGTTTAATTCTGTGCCTCCAAACACATCCCTGGCAGTCTGCAGGCTCGGAGGTGGAGGACAAGGGGAATACACACCTTGCAAAGAACTGCTGGAAACATGAAACCAACAGGACTTTCCTTTTCTGTGGTGTGCCAGCACAATGAGGATCTGCAAAGTGACCAGGAGGCAGTGCCTGAAGGGAGTTCTGGCAGAGGACAGACTGGAGTACTGGGGGACTTGAAGCAGCTGTGGGTTGTAGGGATGATGCTGGATGCTCTTGTGAGGAGCAAGACTGGGCTGCCCTGCCAGTTTTGGAGCAAAAGGTGGATAGCAATCTCTGGTACTGGGACTATGCTGTGTGATGTATAAAAATAGAATTTCAGGATTGATTCTATAGGATGTGAGGTAGGTTTTGGGAGCAGAAGCTTAAACTTTTGATCAAACTGGTAGAAGTTATATATTCCATGTTGATGTTTTTCATGTAAAACTACCAGACTGAAGAAGACATTATGAACTCTGGCAAAAATGTGGTGGCTATAAGGGAGGATTTTGTTTTCCTGGGCATTCATTCTGGGAAAGAGCAAGGAAATGCTTTGAAATAGAAATCCAAGCATTCATATAAGGAGATGGTCCGTGTATATTCTTCCTTCCGACTATGAGCTCTATTCCTCTTCCTGAGTACTTTTGTTGTTCTCGTAAGTTTTCTTCCTACATTTTCCAGATGATTAGCTGTTTGAGCAGGTGTGTATGGGAAAGGAGTTACTTGTTTATCAGATACATGACTTTGATGAGGCGTCGCCCATTCAGTATGCTACTTGACTAATTTAGATTAAGAAATACCCTATAGGACAACACTGATGCTGTAAATGCTTATATATCTACAGGCTTGTGCAAATATAAAGCTCCACTCACATTTTTCAAGAGCTGCTGCTTCAAATTTTGCAATACTGCTAGAGAACTGGTTATAGGGCTAGTAGCTTGGGCAGACCTGAATCAGCTTTTATGGGTGATGAATACTAAGAGCAATTCAAAAGAGAAAGACAGAAATTCAGCAGCCCTGGCTCCTCTACTCTGTCCTTAGGATGCATTATACAGTTTTGTAGTAGTACTTGACAGTGTTGTGGAGATTTTCAAATGGGCAATACTTCAGAATTTCAGGAAATCTTTCAGGTGTCATGAAATTCTTTCAAGAAGGACATAGACTGAATAGCTCCTGGTTTGCCCATGAGATGAATCTTGGTATCTTTTGGAGGAAAATGACTTATTCATCAATTACAAAAAAAAGAAAAAAAAAAAAGAAAAAAAAAAAGTAATAATCAGGATTCAAAGATTCATTTATAAGCATGATAAACCACTAAGGTAATAACTGAAGCACAAGTCAACCTGTGAATACATAAATGCGTGCAAATCTCTTTTGTGCAAATCTCATTTCTCATCTAATTGGGCTGCTTATCACTTTTTCAACTAAAATTCTGATCACAATAGTCACTTTGATTTACAAGTGTATCAGTGCTGGATTAAATGGTAACTCACATGGTCTGGTGAAAGGTGATGCCTGAAGATATCTCTGTGCTCTTTGTAGGATTTTTTCTCTTAAAAAAAGAAAAAAACCCTCCTTTTATTGTGGCTTCACTCTGGTCAACTAATCCCTATGCAGCCACTTGCTCATTCCTCACAGTGGGACTGAGAAGAGAGTCAGAAGGGTAAGAACACAGAAACTCAATCTAAAAACCCCACAAAATGAGTTCCTTCACTGCTTCCCATTGACAGGCAGATGTCTTCCTGGAAATTGTTAAACGGATCTCCATCATTTATGGTTTTATGTGAGAAGATAAAAGCTGTAACTCTGAGTGTCTTGTGCCTTCTGTGCCTACTTCTTTTGTCCAGCTACTGTTGCTGGACATGATGTTATATCACGTGGAAAATCCCTTTGGTCAGCTGGGGGTCATTTGTCTTGACTATATCCTCTCCCAACCTCTTGTGCATTCCTAGACCACTCGCCGGTGGGGCAACATAAGGAAAAAAAGATGTGAAGTTTTATTAGCACTGCCAAGCAAGAGTTAAAGTATTGTGTTGTCAACATTATTTTCTTCACAAGCACAAAACACAGCACCACTAATAAACTGTACCCCAGCCAAAATCCACCTTGCTATTGTGGATTTGTTTAGTGGTGTTAGCAGAGGATTAAGTACCCTATTAAGTTGTTATAGGGAATAGCTAAGTGGTTTGAGGCTTCGTTAAATGAGTTGTAGTTCATAAATTCCAACCATTTAGCCAGTGGATGGCATTTATTTGGGAGAATGCCCATTCCTTAAGGTCTGGACATGATGAAATACTGGCAAGGACCTTTTACTTCTGAGATGTTACATACTCTTTTGTGTCTGTGCACCATGCTGAAAGATAAATATATTGGGATCGTAGTGAGGTTTATCACAGGTAGGTGTAGTATAAGTTTCAGTTACAATCCAACCTAATTTTGTTATGGTAAACAGCCATTGAAAGAGTTAGAACTGGTGCCAGCAGACTAATGCTAGTCAGTGAAGCTATCCTACTTTAGCCAGAGAAGGACTGAGTGTAAGCAGTTCTATGTAGATTGCTCCAAAAGCAATGTCTCTGATTTATTTCCATTTAAACTACAAGAGATACAAAGAGTATAATAACTATCTGATTGAGCAACAAAACATTATTTTTCAACATAATCATCACTATTAACTATGCATTTACTCCAGTAAAGAACAAGAGCCTGCATGCCATGCTCATAAAAAATCTGCACCAGTAGAGGCGTGACCCACTGTTTCACAGCTCCTATAACAACATTGTTGCTAGGAAAATGTAGCTCACGTGGACCATCTTTCATCTGCCTAAAAGGTTATTAGTGGGAAAGAGCCAATCTGGAATACATGGTGGGTGTAGTGTGACAGTTCAGCCAAGATTGGCAGTGAGTTCCACAATCTTCAGACTGGTGTGGGACCTGGTGTTGTTGTGTTGCAAGAAAGGTTGTCTTTTCCTCTGGCCACGCTTGGGAAGTTCAAGCCTTCAGCTTAGTCAGCATTGTAGTGTATCAGTCAGGGTTGATTATTTATCTGGGTTCCAGGAAATCCAGAAGGATTGCCCCTTTCCCATTCCAAAAGACAGCGCATGTCATTTTGCCCACTGAAGGCTGCATCTTGAACTTCTTTCATGGGGAAATTATGTGTTGCTACTCCATGGACTGCTGTTTTGACTCCAGCTCATAGCTGTAACACCGTGTCTTGCCACTGATAATGGTGCAATCAAGGAAACTGCCACCTTCTGCCTTATTGGTACAACAGGTTCTGACAGCCTTGAATATAGAGTTCTTTCTGTTCCTGTGTAAGCATTTCTGGGACATACCTCGAGCAAACACTGTGATATTCCAATGCTGCTGCCATCATTTCCAATGCACTGAAGCTAATACTCAGCTCTTTATGCAGTTCATGGGCTGTAATCCAGGGAAATCAGTGCAGATGAGCTGGTTGAGAAGCTCTTCATTTCATGGTGAGACAGCTCTGCAGGCTGTCTAAAGCATGATTTGTCTTTCCCATCACTGTCACCGCTGATGAAATGCACCACCCACTGCCTTGCTGTGCTCACATCCACATTAATCTCCATAATAATTCAGCAGGTGTTCATGAATGTCAGTGGGTGCCATTTTTTCCATGTGGGGGAATTCAAGGACACACCTTTGCTTCATATGCGCTTTCATGTCAGGAACCATTTTGACGTTCTGTCCTTCTGTTGCCTTCTGTCAAATGGCAACAACATGGAATATTGGTGGGAAGTTTGAGCCTTTACTGCTGCATCACCAATACCTGCCTCTGTTGTGGACCAACAGAATAAAATAGGAGGTGCTACTTTCAAACCAGCCCTTGTATTTGTCTCCCCACCTCAGTGAAGAATAAATATGAAAATTGTGTGATAACAAGTTTTCAAATGTAAGGCAAAGGACTTGAACTCGAAATAAGCAGATACATGCACATGTTTTAAAACTTCTTAAAAAAAAAAAAAAAAAGCTTGGAAGAGAGGAGATGTAATGAGTACAAATTATAAAGAGAAAAGGGAATTTGGAGTGTATATAGACATCTAAAATATACATATCTTCCTCACAAAGGCTGACTGTGTGTACTACAGCAATACTGTCATCATCTTACCCTCAGAACCTTTAAAACCCAAATGTAACGGGGACTTCAGGAATAGGTTTTGGCAATGAGTAGGGAGGGTGCAGGGTAAGGAAAGTGCTTTTGGCTTATCTTAGTTTCTCACTGCTCTGGTCTGTTAGTAATAGGTAATACGTTATATTAATCTCCCTCTGATGAGTTTGTTTTGCCCATGGTGGTAGTTGGTGAGTGGTCTCCCTGCTCTTGTCTCAACCCTTGAGCCTTTTTCCTCCATATTTTCTTCCCCTTTCCTTTGTAGGAGGGAGGCTGAGAGAGCAGTTGTGGTATTTAGCAGTCCATCAGTGTGAAACCACAGAAGGAGGCTACAATGAGTCATGCTCAGTGTTTGGACAAGGCTAGGAAGAGATGAATGAGCAGATGATGAAATGGGCTGGTCTGGTTAATAAGAGACTGAAACTAATTACACCAGGAAATCTCTTTAATAAGGTACGGAATCTTACTCAGCGTACCTCTGAGGTTTCCTTGTAGAGAGTTTGGGATTTATAAATGGAAAGTCGCTTGAGTGGCAAACTGCCTATCATTCTTAAGTTACTTTTTCCCCCTTTTTCCTCCCTTTCTTCACTAGCACATCTTTCTTCCTTCTCTCCTCCCTCCCCTACCCTCCATCCCCTCCCCAGCCTATTTTGCTGCTTTCCTTTTTCGGTAACCAGAGGCTGTTATTGCAAAGATGACAAAGGGAAATGCTTCTCTGTGTTGTAACTTGTTCTGTCAGTCTCCTGTAAGCTGCTGTTCCCACGTTTACCTTGCTGGGTTGGGTTTCTGAAGACAATTGTTTCATACCACCAAGTAGAAAGCACAGAAGGTAAATGTAGCTTAAGAGTGATTCCTGTGTTTTAAGTTAAATGTTAACCAGAATCAAACAAGTTCAAGAGCATTTCAAGCACGGTTAACTTGTTGGGCTGGTGAACAAGAAAGAACTCAAGCAGTGAAGAATAGGCATGGGGATACTTTATTCAGAGGTACGTGGTCATTTTCTGTGCAGTAACTGAAGCTACTGAAGCTGTGGATATATGTTATTTGTTCCCTTCACGTCGTCACGTACGTGGGCTTAAAAATATGGCAGTCCTTTTCCTTTGGAATACTGTGCTTTAGCTATTACAAATTGACAAAAGTGCCGTTTGTAGGAGCAAAATAAGCACAACAACCAGTATAATTATTGTGGCTTTGTAGACAATGCTCGCATTTGCTCAACATTTTTTGTTGTTCTGTATTGAGATCAGAGTGGTTCTGAGCATTGTGCATAGATAACTACAAACTGCAAGTGGACTCCTTAACTTATGCTGAATACAGAAAATAAAGCTGCTGTTTAAGGAAATATTATCTAGGGAAGCTTTGGTTTAGAAATGTGATTTAAAAGAGTTTTTTTTAGCTCTTAGGAGTTTTTCCCCAGACTGTATTTAGGTCAGCACAACCACAGATTTCAGCAATGCTACATAAGCATATTCATTATTTTATAAACTTTCCATTTGCACACTAGGGAACAAATGAAGATTTCAGTTCTTTTTTGATTGTGAATACAATGTGTAGCACTGCTGCTTCTCTTTCTGGAGATAGCATTGCATATCTGTTCCTTTAAAAGGTCACATTTTCATCCTGAAAGACACTCATAATTTTAAAAGGCTATTCAATGAAAGTATCTTCTCTTTCAGTAATATAGGGAGCTTAAATCTGCACATTCACACACTGATGGGCTGAGTAGACTGCATCACATTCTTTATTGTCTCTCTCCAGTTTGGCTACTGAGAGAGAGTATTGTACAAGAAACCAGTCATCTAGTGGAATTAAAATGGCATTTAGGGAATGTTTAAATGCTGTCCATGTTTTCTGTGGTTTCTAGTTAATAATTTCATATGCACTGGTTTCTTGCCTTAAAGTGTTTTTAGTGAGATGTAGTTTTCTTGGTAAGATAGAGTTTATTTACAGCTGATAGAAATCTATAGAAGTGCAAATAAAGTGCAAGATTTATTTGCTGAGAAGTATGGAAGGGGTACTAGTACTGTCCTCAGCAAATATGGTTTACATTTTCCCATTTAGTTTGTAGAAGGCCTTTGTATGTATTTTAGCACACAGGAAAAGGCTGTGAATTGATTCAGAATATCTTTATAACATGAAGTAGTTCCTTTTTGTCTGAACAGCTGCAAATGTCTGATGTAACTTTGGCTGTCCCTTGCAGTTCTCAAAAGAGAAGGCAATTTCCACTTGAAGTTCTTGTCCCAGCGTTACCTTTATTCTCCTCCCTAGTGACTGAATGCTTTGTCCTTCACGTTGTGCCTTGAACCTTTATCGTAGTATCTCAGAAGCATTTGACTTGGAAGAGACCCTTAAAGGCCATTCTGTCCAACTCCCCTACAATGAATAGGGACACCTACAGCTTGTTCAGGTTGCTCAGAGCCCCATCCAGCCTGACTTTGGATGTCTCCAGTGTTGGGACACCCACTGCATCTCTGGGCAGTCTGTTCCAATGCCTCACTACCTTCATTTTAACAGACTTTTATTTCATGTTTGGCAGAAGTTGCTGATCTGCTAGCTGGTGGCTTATTACTACTTCAGCAAATCTAAGCAAGGAACCACTGAAAATATGTAGGAAAATTTAGGTGTGCAATTCATCTGGGTCTGAGTAAACTACCAGGCACTAATTCTAGCCACTTGGCCCGTAACTGATACCAGAAACAGTCAGTTTTGTAGAGGTGTTGTCCTTCTATCTGACAGCTAATATTTCTTACTTTCACCTCATATCTGGTGCTTGCACTGAGTGATTTTAGCCATGAAAGTTCTCGCCTAACCTGTGTCCCTATTAGCACGTAGGTTCATGACGTGCAGCATGTCAGGATGTTGTGTGGGAGGGCATGCAGGAGTGTGAGGGCAGAGGTGAAGGGCTTTGCTGCATTGGAAGAGGCACTCACTTCCTCTTTACCTAAGATCAAGTTCTTGGTCTTGCTCCCCACCCTTCAGACCCATTTTTTTTCAGAGCACATGTTTGTACTGGGGGTAATGCTACATCTCCTGTGCTCTGCTGAGGAGCAGGAGTAGGTCTGTTTAGGGTCCTCTGGGGTGGTCAGGCTGCAGGGAGCTGGCAGGTGATGTGGTGTGGGTGAGAGTCCACTCATCCATTCGCCTCCCACCTCCCTTCAGATACTTATAAATGTTAATCAGGTCCGTCCGTGTGTCGTGTCCCTCCCCCCCCCCCCCCCTCCCCCCCGTCATCTTTTCCCCAGGCTGAACAGACCCAAGTTACTCAGCCTTTCCTCATAAGGGAGATGCTCCAAGTCCTTTATCATCTTTACTGCTCTCCACTGGACAAATTCTAGGAGATCTTGCCTGTTTTGAACTGGCAAGCCCAGAAATGGGCACGGTACTCCAGGTGTGGCCTCATTAGGGCTGAATAGATGTGGGGGAAATCACTTCCTTCACCCTGCTGGCTCTCTTTCTTTTAATACGCCTCAGGATACCATTGGCCTTCTTGACCACGAGGCCATACTGCTGGCTTATGGCCAACATGTTGTCCACCAGAACACCTAGGTCCTTTTCCACAGAGCTCAATACTTAATACTACTGTGATGTTTTGAATACTACTATGATCAAAACAATGTGCTCATGGTTGTTTGGTTTCCGTTGTTAAATATCCTGCTTGTATCTTAGCTCCTCCAGTCCTCAGGTCCTGTTTGTCAATTTTGGATGTATATTGTATGTCAGAGCTATGGCCTTTTCACCTTTAATACATTTTCTTTGATTAAAATAGGCATTTTCTAGAATGCAAACCTGCTGAATAAAAATGGGCCTTAAGAGAAGCCCACAAAACCTGTCTGTTGTGTGTGCCGTGTTTTTTGTTTGTTTTAATGAATGGAATGCAGTAATTTGTGAAAGAGTCAATTCTAAAAAAGACCCCCCCCCACTTCACTGGAAAGGCAATCATTTAAAATGTACTTTAAGTACCTAAATTACCCATATATTAGCTGGTGAGATGGTTGGGAATTTCTTCCTTAAATTGTCTGTGCTTGGGATGTTTTGTTAGAACTGCCAATTTTAGAAGATAAAAGAGTGTGTGTGACTCTTGCATGCCTGTCTCTGTGGATGACCACAGTTCCAAGTAATGTACTCTGTAAGGGTGTAGTAGTTTCTTCATCACTATTCATGGTTCTAGAACTGGATTCAACAGTAGTGTAAGGTTTAGAAAAAGATTCTGTGGGTCAATGAAAATATCAGTCAAAAAATACCTTGAAGTCAGTGGCTGTGAGGCAGTGTGGAAAGAAAAACACTACAGTCTATCATCTGATGACGTTATCAGCTGGCATAGCAAGAATCAGAGTAGAAAAGAGTAAGGTTGTATAGTAAATGGCTGGGATTTGAGCCAGTGCTCAACCAAGCAGCAAATCTCCTGCATCTTTAAATGAACAGAGCTGTATTTAAAAGCAAGAGTGACAGTCTACTGACAGACTGCACTGAAGCTTCTCTTCTGCGAATGTGAAGGTGTAGTTCTAGACAAAGACATGACTGAGAATGAGATTATTAGCCAAACTGATGAATTAAATGGCACAGACATACAAGGTTCTCTTGCCAGTAGGCCATTTAAAAGAGAGATTTCTCCTCTAAATCATTAAAACAAGTTTTGTTTTGTTTTGTTTTTTTCCTCCTGAAAGAATGTGTAGCAAATATCATAGGAATGGATTAAAAGAATACGAAAAGATGACACAAGTTTACGTTGTTGCATGAGTTCTTTGTGAATTCTAGTCTGATATGATGAAAATAAAACAAGAAGTGGCGCAAGGTCTGGCAAGCATGAAAGTATGTTCTCTACACTAGAAAATCATTTATCTTGTGCAGTTGTTCAGAAGACTAAGCAGCAATGATATTGGAGGCAAGCTTGTACTGTGGACAAATGTTTGAAGTGAAAATGTAAGTAAGAGGAATCTTTTTAATGTCAAAAAACGTAACACCAGGAGAGGGTGAGGAGAGGGCTCAGAGTTCAGGGCTAGATCTTGTAGCATGCTTAGGCTGTGATACAGGGAGGATCAGAATGAAAACCTACAGGTACCATTTGAAGAAATAAGCAATATTGGAAAATGGCAAAGAACCTCGATATTGAAGAGGAAATAAGAAAGAAACCTTTCCTCTTTTTGACTAAAGAACTTCAGATGTTACCAGTTAGGCTGTTGTTTTCTGCCTGCTGGTAGTCACCAAAAGTGCATATAGTAGTCCTATTACTCTCTACCTGTGCTTGTTCTGACTTCTTAGCTCTAACAGGGGAAGGAAGGGAAGGAATAGCAGATGTGGTCAGGGGTGCTTGAATATTCTGATTGAAGGTGTGAGCAGCAAGCAGTTTTCAAAAGCCAAGCAGGATCTGAGCTGTGGCCGTGCATGCACGTATACTTTAGGTATGAGGTTTAGCTTGAAGCCCAATAAAAGAAATGTGATGTGTTCTTTTTTCTTTTTTTCTTTTCTTTTTCTTTCTTTTTTTTTTTTTTTTAAGAAAAAACTTCTGGCCCAGCTTCCACCTCCTTTGTGGTTCTGCTCTGTGAATTGATGAGTCAGGAGTGATACCTCTTCTTCAAGCAGCGCTCAAACAAAGGGAAAGCTCGCTGTAAGCTTGGCTAGGTGCGGGCTTGTCCGGGCTTGCTGCTTAGTGCGGTAACCAACTCCTGTGAGACCAGAGGCCATTCTTTAATAGCTCAAAGTGAACCGTATTTGTTTCTTGGACTATAGAAATATCATCCAAAATTAACAGAAAATTCATTCTACTGTATGCGGTCGGTGTCGGACTTCTCAGGCCGAGAGCTGTATGGCAGCTGCTGGTGTATCTCTTACCGCCATCTTCTGGAAGACGCTTGGAATGACAGCCTCAGTAAGGGCAGCCTGGGAGGCTTCTTGGGGTGTGCGCGTAGAAAGTCAGGACGGACGGTACAGAAGTGTTAGTGAATGGTGTGTGCTGACAAACATTCTCTTCTCTCTTCAGCCCATTTGTCAGGCAGCTTATAACAACGATTTCAATGAAGTTCAGCTCCTTTTGGATAAAAGCAGCAACTACCTGAATATCCAGGATAGCTTTGGTGGAGATACCCCCTTAATCTGTGCATGCAAGCAGGGAAACAACAGAATAGCTAGCTATCTGCTTAAAAAGAATGCTGATGTCAACCTCAGAAACAAGGTAAGTGGTCACAGACTCAGCCTTTACACTGACTGTTCTTTTGAGTACATGTTTGTGAATACTGGCAGTACTGCTGAACCTTAGTTTTGTTTGTAGCTCAGGCATGTCTAATTCCAACACTGCAATTCAGTAAACATTTAAGTTTCTATCTATTTCCTTATCTATTTTCCCGACTTGACAGTGCACACAAGATATAATAAGCACTGTTAACCTCAGTTTCTGTCTACGTTTTTTTCCCATTTAGTCAATACTGCATGTCATCCCCAGTGGATACTGCCTGCAGCATTCTGCATTCATCCTGCCCTCCAGCTTATATCTGTTCTTTCTGTAGCCTTTCTTTTCCATCTGTCTTTATCTTCACCCTATAGTTAAAAGGAAGATCTGAAGGACAGACTGTCCTTTCCTCTCATAAGGATCCCTGAGGAAACTGAACCTGAGGGCTGAAGGGAGAAACCTTCTGTCTCTTCTTCCCCTAATCCATATTTTTCTAAAGCGTGCCTCCCTTCTACAACAGCCATGAGTGGTTATTTTCCCCAGGGTGATAAAGAAGTGTATTTATGTAGCAGGTTTCCTATAGATAACAAAGAAAATGAGCATGGAAGATGCATATTCTGGCTTCACTATTAATTTGTTCTTGTGAGAGCTGGAATGATATTAAGGGTGATAAAGTACTAGGAAAAAAATGTCTAACCTTGTCAATTCTGTTGTGTCATCTCCAAGTCAATGTTCAGCAAGTTCCTATGCACACGTGCTATTTTACACCTCTGGTGTCCAGCACGTATTTTTTCACAGCAAATGTGTATGAGGTCAGTGGAATGTTCACTTCTATCTGCTCTATTTGATCCAGAAAACTCTGTCTCGCCTCAAAATCCCTTTGAAATGGTTCAGTACTTTGCAGTAAGATGGTTCTTGTGTTGGCAGCCATTTCTTAGCCTTACCTGGTTTTCTTAGATTATTTTCTGTTTCATCTTCACATATGGAATTAAGTCCTTGGGTGCAGAGCTTGACTGGTGCTCAGAACTGAGAATAGGAAGCAGAGGATTGCACAGAAAGGCTTCTGAGCTTATTTTGGGCCACAACATAACACCATATCCTAATTTGTCAGACTCTAGTTTAATGGGTTGTGGGACACTTCACGTGCACCTTCTTCAACGTCCAAATTAACAGTTCTTTTTCTTTGGTAGATACAGTGTTCAAAGACTGTTAAACTCTTCTCACTGGGAGTCTGCTATGGGTGTTGTTAATTTCCTGTTTCACATAGGTGACATCAGCTCTTCTATGTCTCTGCTTCAGTAACCAAAACCTCTGTAAGTGAGAAGCTGCAGGGATTCTTCCAGCTGATTTAACTTGCTGGGTCAGGGTAGACTTCCACTCTGCCTTCTGTCTCTCAACAGTCAAGTCTGCAGCCATATTCTTGAAATCCTTTGGATCTCCCACCATTTTTGTACATGGAGCCTAGTTTCCATGAATCTGTATGAGTCAAATGTGCATCCACTTGAAGGAAGGAAATTTCACATGCCTGTTTCTGCTTGAAAATCAGAGAACTACTTCTAGTTGATGATCTTAAAAAAAAAAAAAAAAGCATGTTTGTGAAGTACAGAAAGGTTCCAGTATTGTCAATATTATGCAAATATAATCAGAGAAGTGATTTTGATACTAATTAGAGTTATCTTATATTTAGAAAAACCGCACTTGTCTGCATTATGCTGTCAGAAAACGGTTTACCTTCCTTGATTATGTGCTCATCATAATCCTCATGCCGGTTTTGCTTATTGGATATCTTCTCATGGTGAGTCTGGATGAAAGCAAAAAAGCCCCTACATGTCTACTTTTCCCCTTATCACCTTTCTTATGGTGACATTTCAGGCCGTGAAACTACACAGAACATGGGCTGCTCTTTTTGAAGCAAACACTGATAGAGAGCAATAGAAGAAGCAAAGTTTTCACTACAAATGTAGCTGGTGAAGGAGCAGGATTGTGTTACTGCATTAGTCTGGTACTTGCAGAAGCCAGACTCTTCTATTTCTGAGAAAACAATATCTAACCAACATCCACTTAATTTTGTATGCGGGTGAAATTTCTCACTGTGTAACTTCTTCCCTTCTGCCAAGCAGATCTCAAAGATGAAACAGAACGAAAACCTGGTCAAGATGTTGCTTCGAGCTGGAGCTGATGTTAATGCTACAGACTATGTAAGAAGATTTATACAAATGTGGATGTGGCTTGTATGCATGCAGTGTTAGTAAAAGCAGACTTCAGTCTTCTAGCTATATAATATGGATTTCAGAGTAGGATCAGAGACTGAACTGATATAACAGGAAGATTTAGTGTTTGTCCTCAACACTTCAGCAAAATTTTTGTGATGTACTTAGAAATAATTCTCCACCGACAGCTTTGTGTAGTTTTTTGATCAAACTTGTTTTTTCTTAGCTTCAACAGTTGTTCCAAACACAGCATCTAAAACCTAGCATGACATTGTTAGACGTGTGCTTTTATTTTGACCATTGTAAGTGAGTATCAACTTCTTGGCTGCTGTGATGTATACTCCTGGAGGGAGTGTTTCACTGGGTTTGTAACTTTATCAGGACCTTTCCAACCAAAGTCGTTTTAAAAGCAAATCCAGGCCAGCTGGGTTGAAATACTGATGTATTGAATGGTAATCTTATAAATAATCAGGTGATATAAGATTCTGAGTTTATCACAGTTTCTGAGCTCTTAAGCTAAGGTTGACCTCTGGGCAAAGGTCATGCCTTAGCGCTAGACCCTGTGTCTTTTCTTGGTCTTTAGAGTGTACTGATCTGCCACATGTAGTGTTTGTGTTGACTATTTTGCTTGGGTGTGGCAAAGAGCTCCTTTCCTCCAATGTACAAAAGGATAAACTACAATTTTAACAGAAACCAAATTCTAAAATACTTAAGTTTGAGCAAAGAATATCAATTAAGAAATAGTTATTGAGCTAAAGATCATAGAATCCTCTGAAGTAAGTGAAGAACTGTTCGCTTTCTGCTAAAGGTATCAGACTTGTTTTAGCAGCTGCATCCTAGAAGATGTTTTTTTTTCCTGTTGCTATTATAAGAATTTGTTTTACTGTGTTGTGCATTGGAACATGAGACTATATATTTTTTATTCATCCAATTGCTAGGGGGAAAACTATAAGGCATAAGGGGGAATTGCTAGCACTACCTACCTAATTTCTGTTTAAAGAAGGAATAAAGCTAAAATCTATCTGCTACTGTTTTCCCTCAGTCTGGAAGCACAGCGCTTCACTATGCTTGTGAAATGAGAAATCAGGCAGTCATTCCTCTACTGCTTGAGGCTCACGCAGACATTTCTGTAAAGAATCAGGTAAGAAGGTGAAGGTAATAACTGAGTATCCTTATCAGGAGGGTGAATCAATATGTTGTAGGCCTTGGCTGGTGTAGCAGTTTAAAAATTGCTGGTGTGTAGCAATTAAAAAAAAAAAAAACAGAGTGCACATCTTCCTGGTAGCAGACTCGTTTGCTGTGGGGTTTAAAGCAATATTTGCCCCACTACCTTTATCGGCAACAGCAACTTTAAGTCCAGGCACTTCACACTGGATTTTTACCATCAGCAACAGTCTACCCATTCACTGGATTGGCGAATCTGCTTAACTCAGAGCTATGCTACAGTTGTTCCTAAGATGCAGGATGAAGAGAAGTGCTAAGAGCCCTCTAAGGAGCTCTGTGTGGCACCAGGCACCATTCTTCTGAAAAGGGCTAAGTCAAGCTGCTGCTGTCCTTTAAGAATCTTAAATACTGTCACAAGAAATATCCAGGAGCATCTGTATTGTTCAGTTGAGACAAATGAAGTTTTGACTGTGTTGCTCTTGAAGTTAGCTCTTAACTCTGCCATGTCTTTGTCCCCAGGGAATGGTGGATTGGCTGTTGCTACTGGAGCAGAGGCAAGGATGCTACCCTTGACTTCATTAAGAGTTCTGTTAGACCCAGCACATCTCAAAATCTTTTCTTTAGTTCAAGGATGTGACAGTGAAATTTATGCAGAACACCAAGGATGACAAGTTCAGGAAAGCTCTTTGTACTTGACTTATATTTATCACATTCTGATGTGTTTCATCGGTTTCTTTCAGGATGGGGAGACTCCTTTAGACATTGCAAGAAGACTACAGTTCAGCAACATTGAAAGCATGCTAAGGAAAACTTCCTAATGCTTGGTGGGACTTTATCAAGGACTGCTGAAAGTGCAGAAAATCACTCCATCAGGCAATACATCCTACATAGCAGCAAGAGTCCTGCAGAGGGCTGTAGACTGGTAATTGATAGATACTTGGTCCAAATTGATGTAGACTTTCACTATTTTATATGAGACTTGTGAGTGCCCTCAGGACTGTGTGGACGGAAAGTTTATTTGCTTTTACTAAGCTGTGAATGAGTACAATTGCATTCAAAATATTGCTCTTCCCATCCGTTCCTCCAGTTTTACTGCTTGACTTGCACAGATAAGGCTTCTGGAAACCTAAGCACCTCATGTGATGATAAGCAGCCAATGAAGAAATAAAAATATCCTTTAGAGTCTGTGTTATAGCTTCCTTAGGGGATACAACTGAGCACTATACCACAGCAGCTTATACAAGGTCAGTTTTCTGACCTCTTTCTCTTGGTATTTCTTTTCCTACCATGGGAACAACTGCTCAAATAGATTGCTCTACTTAGCACTTCTTCTTCCTTTCCTACAAATTTTGTGCACCTTAATTCTCAAGATGTTGCTACGAGAGAAGGATTATCGTATGTTTTTACATAAAAGAAACATCAAGAAGAGATTGAATTATTGGAGTCCAGAAAAAAAGACGGTTCCTAAGTTGCTTTAATGCATTAACAAATAACAGTGAAAATCTGTTCAAAGCAAGTATTTTGACTACCTTTCCAATATAATAAAAATTACTAACATTAAAAAAATAAAATGGTGAAATGCTGTTGATGGGATCCAGATATATTATTCTCAGGGAACTGGACAGGATAGTATGCTTTTAAGAGTGGTGCATGCAGCAGAGAGTGCACATACAAAAATAATAATACTTAATTCATGAATCTTTTATTGCGTAGGTAAAGGCAGTAGAAAACTAGCAGCGGTAAGCAATTTGTTAGCATGGCCTGCCACTTTGTGGTTTAATAATGCACTTATAAATGGGAGGCTGCTTTCAAACACTGCTGTGTCTTGTTTCTTTGGTCTAATGGATCTTTATCTCTCTTGGCAATTTTGGCCATGTTGTGTAAGCTGTCATAAGTTTGGAAGGTAGGCTCTATGATCAGCATTGCTAATGACTACTAGGCTAGGTGCATGGACAAAGTTAGAGTATATTTCCTGTGCTGTAGCAAAGCTGAAATATTTTTCTGTGTACCTGTCTTATTGGATACTGACTTCTGCTGCAGACAGTCTTGGCTGAGCATATAGGCAAGCTTTAGATTCCACAAAGAATTACTCCAGGAAACAAAGCTAGCCTGTCTGAGCCTGTAGAGATGACCACTTTGTGTGTAACCTGTGGACAGGTACTCTACCAGATCAACATATATGTCAGTAGATGTGAAGTACTTGCATGGATGGCATAGATTGAAGATACTACCTCTTTCAGCTAATGGCTTGGAAGGGAAAATAGTTGACTGCTTTCACATATTTCAGAAATTCCATGAACAAATTGTGGCCAAGACACAAAGTTATGTAAAATTCAAAGCCGATAGCGCACAGTGCTTTCAACGACTTAATTGCATTTGTTAAGATTACCACATGAGGTGACAGCTGTATTGGTTGGAGTGTGGCTTGCTTAATGCATCTGCATCCTCTCATTCCTCATCTACAACCCATGGTCATTGTAGCCGGGGGTTTAGAGTGCATGAACAAACCTTTGGGTGATGTGTGGGCAAGGAGGGCAGAGAATACTTGGATAAGTCCAAAAAACAAGGCTGAGATTTTATTTTATTTTTTTTTAATTGAATTCCTTGGTATTTGGAAATCACTGATTGCCTGCTCCAGCTCTTGTCACTGAAGGTTTCTTGCTCATCGTGGCAACGTTAGTAAATATGAGGAGGGAAAAGAAAAAAAGCCAAGTGCTCTGTCAGGTGGATAAAAGGTTCAGTTTAAACATAGGATAATGGCACTGTGGAGTATGTAAGATATACAAAAGAATATATCATTTAGGTTTAGGAAAATCGGTCTTGTATAAATAAGAGCTGGACAGCTCTTACTTATAAAATTAAGTTATCCTTGAAGAATGTGACCTAATATGTTTGTGTTTTCAGTTTTTATTCCCATACACTGTAGTTTTCTTAGGAAGATACCAATCACAGTAACATCATGGTAAACCTCAAATCATACAGAAAGCAAGAAATAAACAAGTGTAGGTAAACACCTACGCTAGTATTCTTTACTCTTTCTCTGTGTTTATCTTTTCCTCAGGCATCATCCCTATTGCAAAATAAAAGTTTTGGAGATTTTACTGAATGGATCAACACTGCATATGTGGTTTCAAAGGTATTTTATTAGTAGTTCAATGATTTTCATATACATTTTCTCAGCTGCATCAAGGCCCCAAATGAAATCAAGATGTCCCCAGTCAGGAAAATGCTTATGATAACAGAGATTATTAATCCGAGAAAGCAGCTTTGCCATGTCTCTGAAATCTGCAAATTTGTCTTGTCCACCACTCCAAACGGCAATGGGCGTGCTTATCTTCTCTATCTCGTATGCAGGAGGAGTAGTCTGTGAGAAAGGGAGGGCATCTGAGTGAATGCTGTTATATCAGAAGCTATGTTTAGAAAAAGGATTCTGTGAAGACTTCTGTTTCTCTTCTGCACTCACTACAGGAAAACAGTAGGGATCAAGTCCACTCTCTTAATGTATGTTTCCCTAGTCGCAATCCCTACGTATCATGGAAGGGAATGATCAATCCTATTCTTAGACTCTTCTGCAGTGCATGGCTGTGAGCTGTCCTGAACACTGCTACCTGCTCATTCTGATCATAGGTATGGATGTAGAAAGAGCAGTGTCTCCATTTACCACAAAAGGTCTGTGGGGCTTATTCATGTGTATACCTAGCATGGGAACATCTTTAATTTTTGCTGGGGCAAGGATTGCAACTGTTGGTCTTAGTTGTTATATTTAGGACTGAAGTAGAGATAATATACTTTGGCCATTTGAAATTTGATGCATGGACGGAACTGATGTCTTTGCAGCTTTTCAATCTGTAAAAAGCAACGTGTTGTAGTACAGAACAGCAGGCTCCAAGTAAAATGTACTAATTAAAAGTGAAATGATCCTCAACCATATGGAGAGGTCACACATGGAGTCTCTTCCCTAACTCAAAGGAAGGCCTTAAGGATTTTTTGGAGCTTTATACTCATCCAGCCCTAGGACTTGGTCATGGATCTTGGTCTATTGAGAATGGCTGGTAAATCAGCATATCAATGAATACACCCCTGCATCAGTAGGGAAAGAAAAATGAAGTTCTGTTAGCTGTCTGCAAGGAACTGTCTATGCTTTGTCTGTGAATAATAACCTTTTTCCATTTGATAGTAGGTTCAGGTCCAGATGAAACATTATCTCAGAACACTTCAGACATTCTGTAGCAGGTGAGGTCATGTGTGATGAAGTTTTGTGTTCTTAGTTTTGCCTGAACCCAAGAAGTTTTTCTCTGGAAAACCATATTGCCTTACCTGGTTGTATTTCTTCATATTTTCCTTCCAGCCATAGTCATATGCTTGGAATCGGTCTGCATGAAATACCTGTGGATATCGTAACAAGGACAGATAAAATGAAAGTGTTAAGAGGGAAAGCAGAGTGCTGCTGGTATTTTCCTCCCTGTGATTGAACGCAAGGATCCACACAGGGGACTGTGAGTTCCTCTTGACCCTTCCCCCAGTGGCAGGCTTTCCCAGGTACTGAGGATGGGTCATAGGATCAGTGGCTTTGTCACCTTTGCCCTTGCTAACACTCTGTCCTGTTCCTCAGCTGCCACCACTGGGATGTTTTGTCTTTCAAATCTGACTGCAGTCACTTCAGTTAGTTGTGATGTGGGGCTGTGTTCAGTTTTCACATTGGGAAGAGGACCTGCCTCGAACCTGTCAGGGCTCTTTTTAGTTGTGTAGCATAATATATGATATCTCCTCACATCACACATCACAACAATACATCGTTTGTGTGTCAGTGCTGTCTGATCTGCTCACAGTAGTGGTGACCTTTCTAGACACACGGTTATTCTTACAAGAGTTCAGCTACTATGGGTGGATTGTAATTAGTTTGTCACTTAGCAGTAGTCTTCTTGAATCTGTTTTGTTATCAAAAGTAGTTAAATTGAATCTGTCTTACTGGAAAGGTGAGTGCATGTTTAAAATTCGATCCTGATTAATAATTTGATTAGTGAGTGGTTTTAGACAATGAAAGGTGAGAGGCCGTTATGGAGCTCCTCCTCAGTTATTCCCACATGGGCTGAGTTGAAGGTTTGAGTAATCAAGGATGCCATAGAAATCTGCTACCTTGCTTTCATTTGCTGAATCTGGGTGCTGATGGTTTGGATGCTGAAGATTCGAACTCTTTATCTAGCGCTGGCAAAACAGTCACAGTGCTGTGCAAGTGCAGTGTTGTACTTCTGATCTGGCACTGTCTTGCCATGTTCTGGTTCAAACTCAGGTCTGAGAGTAGGATGCCAGCTGAGAAGGCTGTTTCCCCACTTTCCCATTGTCCCAGCAGAAGCCTTTGTGTGGGTGACTGGGCTCTGAGAGGTGATCCGGGCTGCAGTTAACCCTCTGGGAGAGAGCTTTAACCTGGATGACATCCGTGTTCTGGCTCATCCCCTGGCTGCTCAGGCTTCCACTGTCCTCCTACTGCCTTCCAAGTGCCCAGGCTGTGCTTGAGCACTCTTCTGCAGCTTTCAAGGCAAAAACAAAGCTGAAGGCTGGAAGCCACTCCAGTGCAACTGCAGAGAGGCTCAATGTGCTTTGGGGAAATCTCAGTGCCTGATACCAAAGGGCCAATTTGGGTAATGGCGTGGGAAGCAGTGCTCCCTTGGTGGCAGCTGCTTAGGGCATTATGTGAGAAGATATGGTTGGGAATTTCCCCGAACCACCACCCCTGGACTTCCCCATAGTCTGTCAGTTGCATAAAAAGCTGTAGTAAGTGTCTGTCTGTATTTCAGTAAGCAGTTATACCTGATGCCAATGAATAATATTCTGTACTGATGTTCCAGCTGGTGAATGTCCTACGTATACATCTACTCGACTCTGGAGAGAAAGCAAAAACGTTATAAAGGCAAGGATCCAGTGCTGAGCAACACAATGCTCTGTGTTATAATCCCATTTTAATAGGATACTCTTCAAATATCAAACAGAAAACTGGTAGGCAGATATAGGAGTAGCTTGTTAAAAGTATGGATCTGTACACAAAGCTTTCTCCTGAAAGCAACTTACATTGAGGATGTAATACAGTACCACTGTGGAATCCTGTGGTCCTCAACAGCAGAAAAAAACCTTCCTGTCCTTTCAGAGTAGAATCCTTGCTAAACCTCCACACATATGCAAGTCTTTGAAGGCTCACTTTCTCCTTACTTTTCTCCAGGTGCTAAAGAAGCAGTCTTACAAATCACTGGCTGACTTTTCATCTGCTTGTGTTTATTGTTTTCTTAAAGGATGTTCTAATTCCATCCCCTCAGTTTCTTTCTCAGACTTACCTTGCCCTGCAGAGAACATTAGTGACTTAACCTAAGTCAAGTACTTGTCTCTAGGAATCTCATAACGTTGCATTCCTTAGGCACAGGGCAAGAAATTTCTGTAGCTCTCTGTGTTGTGGATTGAACTGTTGGGCCATTTCTGAGAACAGTAAAAATGGGATGTGCTCCTTAGTGTAGTTCTTTGGGACTGAGTTCTGGCTCACGCAGTCTGAAATTTGAAAAGAGAACCAGAACTTTTCCAGTTTTTTTAATTATTGTTCAAAGAACCATAGTGTCTGCATGCTAAGGAAGAACACTGAAGTCCGATTCCATCATCCAGTGGCTCTTTTTAAAGAGCATGTGTTTATGACCAAACTCTGGTCTAGTTGGCTCCCAGAGAGGACATACCTAGAGATGTATGCAATATGGCTGCAGACTGAATTCAGCCTTTTCTTTCTGGGACAGAGTATGTCTGCTTGTTGATCTCATTATCAACTCCAGTCCTAGTCCCCACAATGTCCCATATTCTCTCTGCTGAGAACTATGTTGTCTTTTATGTTCACTAATGTGTATGACAAAAAGTTGAGGATGTAGTGCAAAATATAATTTCCAAGATCACTTTAATTTTACTTTGAATAGGTGTTTTTGCATATGCTTACCGTGTTCAGATTTTGTATGTTTCCCCCAGCTATATAACAGAGCACTTTGCCACAAAATCTATCGCTGTTTGTACAGAGCTGCGTCACAGGTCCTTGCATAAATCCAATCTGGTGCATGGCTCCTTTCCAGCCAAGTGCTAACTGAGGGAAGGGAAAAGTGCAACACTGTTTTTTTCTGTTACAAGAGCATTGTATGCAGGAAACTGTTGGTAATAGCCTAGCCTCTCAACTCTGTATTCAAAGATTTCTGAAACAGTTTGCCCTCCTAGTACCCACTGAAGTGTTCTTTTCCCCATGGTGTACCACAAATCATTCCTGCTCATTGTTTTACTCTCTGCAGTCCTGGAGGAAACCATCCTTCAATTTCTAACGTTGTAGTCTCTGTGCTGACTTATTTCTGAAGTCTGAGATTGTTATGGCTGTTATTGCAGCTCTTTCTTACTTCCTCCTGTACAAGGCCAGCAAAATGCTAGTTAACAGCAACAGTCCTATGATGAGTTTCCTGCTTCACTGGACCTGCTGCAAGCCCCAGCTTTCTCTTCTCCAGTGTTTCTCCCACCCCAGAGTTTCAGAAGTGAATTTTCAGAAGCACACGGTTCATCCCAAGCTCAGTATCAGCATCTTGCCCCTTTTGTTTAGATTGAGCAGACTGGACCCTGAGATGTTAAGCTGGGCCTTGTGCCTTGTGGGGGGAAGAAAAACATACCCTGAGTACTGCTGCAGGAAGTTTTGTTATCTTCATCAAAGGGCCTATAGCATACGTGCAAGTGGTTACTGGGCCAAGAGCAAAGAATACTTTCACCCTTTTAGCCAGCTCAGGGTATGTAGAAAATGCTATGAAGCCTGCAAATAGAAAAGAGCCAACTGAGTTAGTGAAAACATCTTCAACAGGCAAAAATAAACAAGTATGAAGGAGGTGTCAAATGAGAAGTGAGACAAGATTTGTAGCCCGTTGTCTGTGTTTGTCTGTGCTGCATCTACTAGCTAAGGCAAGTGTTAATGCTAAATCCTGAAATGAATTTTATGTGGGAGGCAGAGTTCATCCTGAACTTGACAGGATGCTTGAATACTGCCTTTATCAGAACAGTTTTTACAGATGATGTAGCATAGAGTTACAGGCGACAAGATCAGATTTCCTCTAGAGTTCATTAAATTCTCTATAAAAAAAAAAATGAAAATTTCAGATTATAGGCTTTAAATGACTGTAGGTGTTTATACATCCATGGAGCAGTAGAATAATATGCTGGATACTGGAACTTTGAGCATTTTTAACTGTTTGTTTAAGCCAGAGGCATCTGTATGGTTAGTTAGCTTTGCCTTGAGAATCTTGTAATACTCTTATGAGAGGACAAGAAAGGAAAGGTCTGGACATGTGACGTTATATGATTTTCCCACATTTTCACCTCTCTTTTTTTTTTTTTTTTCCCCACACAGTTTTCTCTAATGAGTTCATTGCTCATTTTCAATCAACATCCATTTATGAACCTTGTACATAAGCTGTAAACATCAGAAACTTCCAGCTGATGCTAAAAAAAAAAAAGAAAAAAAAAAAAAGTTGCACTCCAAAGCCATAAATTTGGTTAATGCTAAAGTCTGGATCTAGGAGAAAATAACTTATTAATGCTTTTTAGTTCCTAATTTTCAGCCTCTGACAATATATCTTTAAATGGAAATGTGGCCAGTGACTATTTAAAGCATAGTTCATGAGTGTTTATAAGATAGGTATTAAGTCACACAACTTAGTAATGTTAAGATTCTTCTTCCTTGTCCTCTATTATTTGAAATTGTGCATCTTATATGCATTTTTTTTTTCTTATTAGTATTTCCTTACAGATCACAAGGAAAATAATTGTATATCTTAATACAAAAGATGAACTTTATTAAAATTCCGGGCGCAAAGAACTTAAGAAAAATGCCCAGTGCCAGTATCTAGAGTACACACTAAGGAATGGCTTTTAAGTCTCTAATTATTTAAAAAGTTGGACTACATTTCTAACTACTGTTAGATTTCTTTGTTTATTAATGGCAACAAAAGCTGTTTTTAGAAAAGTTTCATGTTTTGCACTCTAGTCTCAGAAGGCACTTCTCCACAGACAAGGAAAACAGCAGTCAGTGGGGAGACCCACCTCCTTATCAGCTGGGAACACAAATGATTGTGAACCGTAAGTGTCCTGACCTTACCTGATGCAGTGCCTTCAGAGTGACCAATATAGTATACATCCTTTTGTCCAGTTTTATTCATGATGAAGTACAGCTCTGCTGGAATATCATATTTACCCATTTCATGAAAGCTACAGAGGAGAAACACAGAAAGCTGGCAGGCAGTTGAGCTATCACAATTTGAATTACTGAATGTCAATCTCATTCATTGTATTGAGCAGGATCCACTCAAAGACAAGAAAGGGACAGAAGAATGCATCTGTGCTGACAGGTTGCTTGATGCCTTGGGGTGTCAGCAGAGGAGGTGCAAAACTGTCATTTGTGGCCCTTGGGAAAGTGAATTTAATCAGGGCTTTCTCTAGCAAATATTTCAAAATACATTTCTCTTTCGGTTGACTTCAGCTGTGAGAGATCAGAGATCTCCAGACAAGGCTGCTCAACCTGTTCTAGTTGAGCTTCTTGATCTCCTTTTCTCAGTGCTGTCTCCCTTTTCCTCAGCATCCCCTTTCATTTTCCAGTGCCTGAAATCTCTTCCTCAGCCAGTGCTCCCAACTGTGAGTACTAGTGGTCATCCTTCTTTGTTTGGCTCTTTAATTCTCCTTGGATTGTGTAGACTCTGTTTTCTGATGCTAAGCAAAAACCCCATCAGGATGAAGCTATCTAGTACTCTTGGGACACTCTGTCATGAGTAATTCCCCCTCCACACAGTACCTGAATTGCCAGAACTCTTTCTGGGAGGGTTTAAGGGTCTTGTGTTTTAAAGACCAGGTGTTCCCTCGGCTGTTTCCTAACCAGACGTCATAGCCTGCGTCTGCAAGGAGGAATCCCAGGCTGTTGTTGGGCAGGTTAGAAATCCAGTGGGTGGCATCTCCTAGAAAAGCATGCTGTAGGAAGACTGCAGGCTTTTGTCCTGGAAAAGATTAAAATATTCTTATATTGGAGCAGTAGTTAATGCTGATTTAAGATCTGAGTGCAGAGTTGTGTTTGTGAGAGGTTTTAAGTCTTTCCTTTAAGAAGCTCCCAGAAGATAGATATTGGGAGGAGAAACCTGAAGGGTTTGTACCATGCAAACAATTTAACCATTTCATATCAGGACCGGCAAATAAAAAAAAAAGGAATCAATGAGGTGACCAGTCCCCACCTACTTTTGCACTGGACAGTCAATGTACAAGTTGAAACCATCTATCTACAACTGAAAAATGCTGAAGGCAGCACAGCATGTGGAAGAGAGGATTCCCAGTCTAATTTTGATCAGCCTTATTTTCAGGATGATGAGGCTGGTCCAGATCTCCAAGGAAGGTATCCAAAACAAATTATAGAATAATTTTAAGGAGTAATAAATGAAGTAGCACCTTGAATTTCAAGTTGAATTTTTTAATTCTATTCAGATGAAATGGATTTGCTCTTCCATGATGACCTGATTTCTCATCACCTTTAAGAATTATCTGTCTTTCAGAAAAATGAGAATTTTTACCGATGTGCCTAACCAGTTGTCAAGACTCTGTTTGCTACTTTAAGTCTATATTGCTTAGAATGTTAATGATAAACCTCTCTAAAATCCTATCCTCAGAGCACAAGAGAGAGAGAAAAGCCAGAGTATAATAAAATTGTTGGAAAAATCTGAAATAAGGACAGAGAGATTAAATGTGAGGATTTTGATGGATTCAGCATTTGGACTATATTCCTGGCTAGCTGCTTTTGCTGAGATGGAAAACCATGGAACATGCCATTGCAAGTGCAAGTGTGAAGGATGGGGGTACCCAAGTAGGAGTTGGATCCCAGACTTTCCTTATGTGTTACAGCTGCGTCACACCTGTATTACGTATGTTCCTCCCACTGGGAATTCTGAAAACACCAAGTATGTATCCATCTTTCGTGGTAACTTCATACTCCTCACATGGGTATCCATGATACCTGATCATTTCACTCTGTGGAAAGACAAAGCAGAGCTTATTAACATGTAAACCATTCCATTCTGAAGCAGAGGAAGGCAGGCAGGTAGCACTTGGCTGCGCTTAGTATTCAGTGCATTGCAAATCTCGAAAGCTTTCACCTCCTCACTAGATCCCTGTTTCTGAAAACAAAGGTAACAGATCAATTGCATGCTGTAAAGTGTGGTGACTGGGGAGAGGAGCATGAAAAGTCAGGTTTCGTTGTGTTCAGGTGCTGTCTCCTCAAGGGAGACTGCCTCAGCTCTCACAGCAAGTCTAAGGGAGATAATTTGTCACATTGTGCCAGGCTGACGCAGATGGTACCTTTCTAGAGAGTAAGCGTACCAGTATCGGTATAAGACTATGCCAAAAAATGTTGTCTTTAGTCTATAATGAGTCCTTTCCTGCCAAAGTATGGCTAGGTAAGCCACGTAAACCTATTACGAATTCACAGTACTTGGATTATTTAGTGTTGTAAGAATCTGCTGGTTGAAGGAAGGTTTTTACCTCCCTTGCCACTGTACTGAGCACAGAGTCATAAAATCGTTAAGGTTGATTGGAAAAGACCACTAAGATCATCGAGTCCATCAACTCATTGCCCACTAACCCTGCCACTAACCATGTCTCTCAGTGCCACATCTACACATTTCTCACTAGTCACTTACCTCCAGGACGGAGACTATACCACCTCCCTGGGCAGCTGTTCCAGTGCATCACCACTCTTTCTAAGAACAATTTTTTCCTAATATCCAACCTGAATCTCCTCTGGCACAACTTAAGGCCATTGCCTCCTGTCCTATCACTGTTACTTGGGAGAAGAGGCTGACCCCCCACCTTGCCACAGCCTCCTTTCAGGGAGTTGTAGAGAGAGATAAAGTCTCTCCTGAGCCACCTCTTTTCCAGATGGAACAATCCCAGTTCCCTCAGCTGCTCCCCAAAACATCTATGCTTCACACCTTTCATAATTTTGTTGCCCTTCTCAGGACACAATGGCTTTCATGTAGTGAGAGGCCCCAAATTTAACGTAGTACTTGAGATGTGGCCGCAGCAGTGCCAAGTACAGAGAGGCGATCACCTCCCTGCTTCTTCTGGCTGCACTGTTTCTGATACAAGCCAGGATGCCACTGGCCTTCTCGGCTGTCTGGGCACACTGCTGGCTCATGTTCAGCTGGCTGTCAACCAGCATCTCCAGATCTTTTTCCTGTGTGCAGTTTTAGCTGGAAACATCAAGATGTGTTGGGAGAGGTGACTGTGCAAACAAGTCACAGTTATAAGCCACATGTTCGTCACGTATCTGTTAGGGTTCACCCTAAATGCAGGCAGAGAAATCCTATTGTTCAAGCTGAAATTGTGTACTGTGTGCACTACCCAGCAGTCACGCTGTGGGTATGTCACACACTGGAGTGTGACACACCCCAGTTGCTCTTGAGGTTAAAATTCAGTGGCCTGGATCTCCAGTGCTCTCCAGCAGCTTCTGGGGAGTTGCTGGGCCTTTGAGCCAAGAGCAGGAGCCGGCATGTTCTTTTCCAGTGCTGTGTCAGTGTCCTGGTGCAATGCACACAAGTCATATCTGTCCCCACTGTATTCAGAGCTGGCCCTCACTGCAGTTCTGACTCCAATGCAGTGGCTTCGGAAAAGCCAGGTTGGAAAAACGGGCAATAGGTGTGGGCCCTTCTTTAAGTCTTCTCACATGGCCTGTTAGAGATGGTACAGTGGTAGTGGTGTTGTGAAAGACATGTTAAGAAGGTATGCAGAGAGAATGACACAACTTACAACATTCATGAGGTCTTCAGGGTTGTGTTGCTTCCAATGCAGTCCTTCCTCTGACTTCAGAGCATGGGGTGATATGAATCCTGCTGAAAAGGCAATGGCCTGGGAGCACAGCAGCATGAGGAGATACCACATCTTGGGGCTGTGTGAAAGAGCAGATGCAGTGTGCTTGCTTTAAGAAGGGAGAACTGCGATTTCACAGAAAGCCCTGCATGCGGAGTTGCTTGACTCATCCATTTACCATTGCTGCCACTTCACCCAAGAGCCCTCTCAGCCATCTTGATTTTTTCCCGCATTTTTCCTACTGCTAGTTCTGAACCCAGTGTTTCTGTCAGACCGATGGTTGTTACTACTGAGAAACCATGGAATTATTCATTTTTAGAGCAGTTTACAATGGAAACTGACTGTGTTTTGCAAAGGCCTCCATCCTTTCTCTCTAAGAAGCAGCTGTCATTGAAAATCTTGTCTTAGTTGTGGGGAGTTGACACCTTTCTCTTTGCTGGCTGGACTGCATGGAAGTCTGAACAGGAATTGGAGAGGGCAGTCTGTCTAGAAACAGCTTATGATGATGCATCCTACAGTAGATACACTTCCAGGCTTTAGTCTTTGGTTTCCCAGAACCCAGTTGATGACTATAGAACGCTCCCCTCTGTGAGCCTTCCTGGACCTTTTGTCAGCATGCACATTTTATCTCCAAAGTTCCCTAGAGAAGGGAAGAGCATGCCATGTGTCATAGAAAGCTACCAGTTAGGGGACTGTGAGTTGAATCTGGATAGCAAAAGAAATACTGTTGTGTTCAGTGCTTCTTGCCTGCAAAAGAGCTGCAAATAGGTGGGATAGGAATTTTCTTTCCAATATGAAGAAATTCACAAAAAGGATTCATCCATGTAGCACATGATCGGGCTTACATTTCTGGAAAATCTCCAATATATCTAATTATGATTGCATGCTGTGTCTGCCTGTGTGAGGAGAGAATAAAGGCTGGGAAAAGATAAGTAGCAGCCAGTCTGCAAGTGGGATAACAATCTTAAAGTTCAGGAAGGCTACCTAATGTTCAACAGCAGGACCTATGGGACAAAAGTGATGAGTAATGCAATGTAATGTTTCAGCTCAACAAGGTTTCTTGTAAGACTGACACACCAGTGATGACTGGGGACATTACGGGTCTTGTAGGCTTGGTTTCCTCAGAACAGGGCATGCTTCTGTTACTGTGGGTGTTTATCTTTGTTCACTGTCCTGTCCATCCTGTTATTATCTTTTGATATCATTGATGAACTTCTGCTAAGTTCAACATTGAGATACAAGCCTCTGAAGTAATGGGGCTCCCAGGTGCTCCTGAGGGGAAGGACTATTCAGGGGCTTCATGTCAGTTGTGAAATGTTCTACAATGAGCTGAGCAGTCAGCGCAAGTGACCTAGCCAGCTAACCAGCATTCATACAGCTCCAAGGCAGCCTGGTCATCAGGGTTTGTGAGGGAATTTCATAGGAGACCCATCTGCATTAGGAGGTTAAGCAGGCTTGGGTAACATGTCTTTCTGAAACCATGCATTGCCAGGTACACTGAACACAGAGAATTTTAATGAAGGACAGAGGTTCTTCACATTCTGGAGTCTGCTTCTAGTGTAAGACACCTGCTATAGCAAGACATGCCACTCTTATTTGGGTTTGGAAATTGAGCTATAGATCAAGGGAAAATGAGAGAGTATTCCGTGGCAAGTAATGAGGAAGATGATCAGGATTTATGGGTGTGAAGGAGAGGAACCCAAGAGATACTTGCACTCTGAATCTCCTTATGAAAAAAGTAGTTCTGGCTTTTTCTGATCTTCAATTTTACCTTCAAATTTTACTGAACAAACTTAAAGAAGCCAAACCTCCTGAGTCATCAGACAACTGCAATGAAGCAGAGTTCGGAAACACCCAAAGCTTTAAACTTGGCATCAAAACAAAAACTATTCAGTTCTGTTTGTATATTGAATACTTCTTAATTTTTGTTGTCCAAACAGGAAGCCTCCCAGCTACACACTGAGTCAGCACAATACTCCTTTCTGCTTTCTGTTGTTGAATTCTGTCCCAATGGGAGTAAAATACAGCTCCCTGTCTCTGCACATGGAATCTCATTTGGGAAGAAAACACTTTGCTAATGTCTCAGTATGCTTTCAAATCACTATCAAGTCATTCTGGGGCTAAATCATTCGTCTTATTAGAGCAATTTTTTCTCAAAGCACTATATTATCACATAGCTTAGCTGGCATGCCTCACAGACTTCCAGGTATTCACCTTTTGAATCAGATGCAACAGGCTAAGTAACATCAGTCTTAGCAGGCCAGCGCTCCAGTAAGCTTCAGGAGCAAAGACTTCAAGAGAATTTAAACCATAAGGAAACACCGGACATGGTAAACTGTCAGAAAAGAAACATACTTAGAAGGAAAAAAGTCAGAGAAAGAAATGCCCTTGGAAGCTCTTTTGGGATGTTTAAGGGTTAGTGAAACTAAGCTACTAGATTTAGTAGCTTAGATACTAGATTTAGTAGCTTAGATCTCCTTCAGAGATTTATCCATATACATACAAGAATCTGCTGGTTTACTAACGAAAAGTACATATACATGGAACTTCAAGAACTGAATGTCCAATTTGCATACACTGCTTCAATACTCAGACTTTAATTCCCTTGTTCTTAGACTGAATAAATAAGTAGAGGAAAATGAAATAGTCACTCTTTTTTTTCTGTGCAGGCTGAACTTATTTGTCTTCTAACTTGAGTAAATGTGCTTCCATGCATGGCTATAGGCTTACAGATCAGAGAGGAAATAAGCCATCCATTCTTACAATTAACTGCACAAAACAAAGACTGCATGTCTTTATGGAGATAGGCAACAGAGAAAGAGATCGCGAACACATATGTGCAAGCAACTTACCTCTGCTCTGACTGCCTTACTTGTGTCTTCTGCTGCAGTTCCTCGTTTGTCTCCAGCAGCAGAATGATTCACTGGCAGAAACCTATGCCAATAAAAGGAAGTCCAAACACAATGAGCACTTCAGGATAGTGAGTGTCATGAGTTGGCAGCATGTATTGTAGAGCATGTTTAAGTGCTGATTTGGCAGTGTTTCAGAAGTGAAGAAATCTTCGTGATGCAAAAGATCTTCCAGTTAAATTCACAAAACCACGAATCAGGAGAGGTTAGCAGTTGCTAACATACCAGTGGTTATGATATTCAGCACTGGCCTGGGCATTCCAGTTCCGTGGGGCTGTCGCAGACCTTGACCTGTACTGTTTCCCATCTTGAGGGATGCTTTGAATATAATATTTTAGGACGAAGAGGAAGAAGTGTCTAATTTCACTCAACATACTGTCTCAAGAATATTCTTTTTGCTACTGATCTGCATTTATTTATGTTAACTTTGAATTTATCATTGCACACGCATTCCTAGATGTGTTTTTGAGTGAGGACCACCGCTCTGGATATCCGTATTATTCTCGATTATTCTCTGAGTTGACATGGCTCACATAGAGACACTCTCATGCAAAAGAAGGCTTGAACACTTTGTAAAACCTTTCTCCCAGGGAGAGAATAAACAAGAGTTATTGTTTCTCCCAAGATATTTTCAGAAACTTTGAAAACACGGTATATTTGGGGACCTCTTCCTAACTGCTGAATTAATTGTGGTCAGCTCAGAGGCTCATTCTCACTGAAACTGATGGCTAGAATGACAGCTAGAAAGGCACTTTGTTTTTTTAGGCTGCCACCTAGGCTACAATCAAAGCAGAATCCTCATGCCTGAGTACCAGACCTTCAGCCGATGAACTCATAAACATCTTTGGAAAAACTTGTGTTTTGTCATGGACTGACTGCTGAGTTTTTAGAAGAGCAGCAGATGGAAGATACATGTGCTCAGCTGCTAATACAATGCTGTAGGGTGGCAGAGGAAGGAGAGAAGTGATGTAAGAACAGGATATCAGAGAAGCCACAGTAACAGTTCTACTCTACATACAAAGTAGAGAACTATCATGGTTTTGGCTGTGTGGTGCTGAACTGCCTAATGGGGTTACACCACAACAAGAATATTATGTGGAATGATGGAAAAGATAATTTCTTAGTGAGAAGCACTATAGCTTTGATGTCTCTGCATGATAAACTTCCATCAAAGCATAACTTTCTCAGCCAGAAGGGCTCTGAAATATGATGATACACCTCTCCTCATGTCCTAAGGTGAAATCAACAGTCACCATGATATTTCCAGTACCACTTGTCCAGCCTGTTTTTACTGATTTCCCATGACAAAATTTCAACACCCAGCCTCTTATTTGGTCTCTGAAGTTGCAAGATAGGTGCATAGATGCAGTCTCTTTCCTAAGTGAATTTGAGGGATGCTCTGCTATTGCTCTTGCGTTTCTAAACCTAACTCATAAGCTAGATCTCAAGTTGTCACACATTTCCCTTTACCAGTAGTAAGTCTATTGATGGGCTTACTCTCTGCAGCGCATTTATCCTTTTATTTTGGAATTTACATTGTGTGGAGAGTATGTCTCTTCCTGGAAGGAAGCTGATTTGATTGGTTCAAACTATATTTATGGATGTCAAGGAAGAAAATGGGCTTCTGCAGAGTGCTCAGGAGGCGAAACAGGCCTGCTGGTTGTGTTGGAAGGGAAAGAGACAGAAGTGGCATTGGCCGTGGTTAGTTTGTTTGGTTTATGAACCACTTTATAGTTTTATATAATGTCACCTCTAAACTATCTTAATGAGACAGCTGTACCTGCTGGTTAGCATCCCAGACTTCACCCATCTTGATGCTTGATCCAAATGGAGACTGAGGGTGTCACTGTGAAAAGTGACACCCTAAGTACACTGTATTTCTTTTCCACTAATGACACTTCACTGTGGAGGCACAGAAAGCTATAATACTGTAACCTAATAACCAAGGAGGCTACCCTTTAAGTGAGTGCTTTTATGCAATAACTACATCACTGCAGCGAGGTTTGTAGAGACAGATTTCCCCCGGGAGATGGAATAGGATGTTAATTTCTTCAGCACTGTTTCCAAAGTAACCCTTTCCAGCCTGGGGAAGGGCTTTTTGTCAAATGAAGACAAAACAACATTTTTTTCTTTTTCCAGTACTGAATATTTCATGTGAACTCAGTTTTTACTTTCTCCAGTAAAGCAGAATAAGCTTTAAACATGCATCTGGTGTTTTCTTAGGTCAATGTTCAAAGTAGAGTCACCTAAGACAAAGGGAAGGGAAGTGCCCTTCCTTGCCTTTTCTGTCTATGTTCATAGCGATGATCCAGATGACAATACAGGCAAAGGAAACACACCTCCTGAGCTGACAAATGATTGTAGTTAAATCCTTGCTCTCTCACCTAGGAATTCATAGTGCAGGAGCCCAGAACAAGACAGAGGATGTCTGGATAAACCTGTCTTTGTCCCCATCTGGCATACTCCTTTTGGAGTACTAGTCAGCCCCAGAAGACACATATAGTCTGGTTAGAAAATACAAGGTGTTACAAGCATGAAAAGGAGCATGAGGTGACTTCTGTAGTAGGAGAGAGGGAGTCGCTTAGGATTCCTGAATTTGGAAAATAGGGGCCAGTGCAGGGACAGGAGACAGGCTTAAACAATCATGAATGGTATGAAGAAAGAACACAGGAAGTAATTATCTCATTATTTCTCATAACACAAAACCTAGAAGGCATCCAGTGACTTCCCAGGGGCAAGAAAATTCAAGACAAACTACAGGAACCTACTTTTCATGCAAGCCAACATCAAAGCATGTAACATTAAACTCCTAATGACAGACTGTTGTGGAGACCTAAAGGGTCGGAGGGTCAAGGTTGGGCTCAGAGTCTTGGATGGAGGAGAGGTTGCTCAGGGTGTGTGTAAGGTCAAAGTCTCTGGCATGCAGAATCTAGAGGTAGCTTTTAGACACATTTGGACTCCCCACTTGCCTTCTTCCTAATACTGTTTCCCTTTGGCTACTGTCAGCCATGCTAGTACGCAAAATTTCTCTTTGGTCTGATCCACTAGATGTTCTCTTCTTTTTCAGAATTCATTTTCCACCTCTTCTGCCCTTCTTTCTTATTATTACTATTGACCATTTCATGAAAAAGGTTTGGTCTTCCTATCTCTTTTCCTTTTTTTTTTTTCTTCTTTCTTTTACTTTTTTTTTCTTCTTTTCTTTTTTTTCTTTTTTCTTTACTTTTTTTCCAGTTTTTATTGACATTAATGCTGGCGTTTTTCTCTGTTAATTTCCAAACTGGGAAGTCATAATACAAATGGTGGTGGCTAAATCCTTCTACATAAATTAGTAAATGTGATTCCTAATACATTATTGCTCTTTCTCCCAGTGCTTCTGCATTGTCCAAGGGTGACAATATTGTTTCACTGGAAGGTACCTGTTGGTATTTCTCAATGTTCTTCTTTGAACTGCCCCAGTCATAAGCTTGGAACTTCCCTGAATGGGCTTCCTGATAGGATGAACCAGAGAAGAGTAGTTACAAAGCTGTCATTCAGGAATGTTATGGGATTTTTCCCTACTAAGCCTCTGAAACCAATCCAAAGCCTCAGCTGAAGCTTTTCTCTTTTAAGAGCTATGAAAGAGCCAGCAGTTAGTTAAAAGCCTCAAGCAGAGAAAAGGAGTTGAACATTTTTATCAGCATCAAAAGAATCAGCGCACCTGTAGAAAGACATAGTGATGTTTTCACAGGCAATTTTTTCTAGTTTGTAAACTTGCTATTAGTGACTGCCTCCAGCTAGCCCCCTTCCATGCTGTTGCCATGTCCTCTTCTGACAGTCATGTTGCCATCCCTCAACTCTGGGAGTGGCTCCTTTGTAGGTTTTCTCTTCTCCCTCCTGTTTGAATGCAGAAGTCACCATTTCTAGATTTCCCCTCGTTCTCCTTGGCTTTGCCTACTACATGCATTATTCCACTATAAGAGACACCACCAGTGGGATTTAATACTGAGGTAAGGTGTCTGTTGACTCCTGTAATAGTAATAACAGCAATAACAGCAGTAACAACAACAGCTTAGGAGTATTACTCCTGCATGTCTGTACCTGCTGGTCTATGACTAGATGCTGAATTAAACCTCAGTCTATTTGCAGAGCTCTCTCACCTTAACATTTCTTCCTTACAGGTCTGCAATGGTTATGAAAACAACTTACCATCTAATATCCCATGTGAATTCACAGCCAAAGTGTTGCTTGATTTTGAGTAAATGCCTGTGCAGCTGTAACTCAAACATGTTCTTGTGTTTGCTGTGTTGAAAAGTGCACAAGCTTTTCCTGCAAGCTCACTCTGCTCGCAAGTAACTCCTGCTCTGCTGCAGAGCAGAGCCTGCAGTGCTGCCGTGAAACCTGTCTGCATAAAACAACCCATGTGACAAGCCCAAAGAGAAACAGGCAGCTTCCATCAGCATTGCTGCTGAGGATGAACTGTGACAGAGCACAGTACTTTGTAAATAAATGAACCGTTTATTGTTTATAGTTCTATTCCTGCCCACAAACTGAGAACTTGGAAAATAAGAGATGAAAATACAAGGGTCCTTATTCATCAAATTTGATATTCTACAAAGCAGCTGATGTCTCTGCTCATTTCTTGACCCCACATCAGAGAAATAAATGGTCATTTCTTAAAGCAGGCTCTGCACTGAAGCGCAGACACCATTTGTAAAGGGTACTGAATACACAATAAAAAGAGTGTGATACACATCTGCATATACAACCTCCAGCATGCACAAATTCAGTGTTTTACAGTTAGCTTCGCATGTACCTGTATCACACAGGGTATTTCTGTTCTGCTGGCAAAACAGAGATCAATGGAAGATAATGCGTTAAACTGAGATATTAATTGTGAAGAACAGATTGCACATATTTCCCAGAAGTGGGCAATGTCTTCACATCAAGACGTCAGCTACCCACATTCCATACAGTACAACCAGGGGTTAGAACTTATTTTGTGTGCCAGAAGTTTGATCACTTGTACCTGACTCCAGTGGAATATGTTTTGCACACACGTTCCAGCAGCAGTTTGTGCAATATACTTGTTGACCCGATTCTGAAAGAAAATATTTAGTGAATGTTTTCTTCTTCCCTCTTACTCAGCTGTGCATCAGAAGCAGACACAGCAGTGTCTTGTACCAATAAAACCAAGAGAAAGCAAAGTGGTATGACCAGAGACTCCCGCAGAACTCCAAGTGCATCAGGTTTGGAGCAGCAGAAAAAGAACAGTTGCCAACCAGAACATTTTTCAGGATGATCAAGAACCTGAAAGAATCTAACGGGTGGAGGTCATGTGGAAAGTCAGCAGTCTTGCCCCCAAAGCAAGTGATTTATCTGAGAGTCTGCTGCAAGCTCCATGTGCAGGAGAACCATTGTTGAATGGAAGAGCAAAAGGAACTGCAATAACCTGAGCAATACGTGTGTTGGAAACAAACACACCCTTGTTCTCCAGGGGTTTCTTAAGAAGTTGCTGTATTGTTGTTCCTCAGAGAACGCTCTGAGGCATTTACTGGGAAGTACTGTATCAAAACTTTGAAGTCCAGGTGGTCTGGCCTACAGCTAGACATGGCAGGAAGTGCCAGCACACTGAGGATTTGCAGTGAGGCTAGCAGTTACAGTATGAACCAGAAGGCAGTGCCTGAGGTCTGGCAGAGGATAGACTGGGGGACTTGAAGCAGCTGTGGGTTGTAGGAATGGTGCTGGGTGCTCTTGTGAGGAGCCAGGCTGTGCTGCCCTGCCAGTGCTGGGGCAAACAGAGGAAGGAGATGTCGGGCAGTGGAACTGTTCCCTGCTGTGTTATGCAGAAAAATAGAGTTTTGACTTCATTCTATAGGATGGGAGGTAGGTTTTGGGAGCAGTAGATTAAACAATTGTTCAAACTGGTAAGAACTGTACATATCATGTCAATATTATTCATGTTATGGCACCCTACACTGAAGAAGACATTTCTACAAAGCCTGGCAAAAGCACAGTGGCTGCAGAGAGGGACTATCAGCCTCCTTAAACATTCAGTCTGGGGAAGGAATTCTCTTTTTCCAAGCAAACCCTGTGAGAGAAAGGTAGCATTCACTTCAGAATGTGCATTGTATTATGTTCCTTTAAAACGATGTTTGGACCCTGTTCCTCTCACCCAGTACTTTTGTTGGTTCTCACATTTTCTTCCTTTGTCAGATGATGTTAACACAAACAAAAACGATCCTAGGTGTTCTCCATTGCATCAGCCTCTCAGGCATTGCCCAACTCTTGTTACATCATTTTTAATGAAGGTATGTGGTTAAATGTTAACTCTGGTGTATATTTTAGCTCCAAGCTTGCAAATAATTCCACGCATAAGTAGCTTCGCACATATGATCTGCCACACCGATTTGATGCTGATTTTCAAATCACTGTGAATAAGTGAGTACACTCATTTCTGGTTTTAGTGTTTGCTAGTCCGGATATCAAGAAATTATTTTTTTATTGCTGTAATTAGTGGCTACTGATAGGATTAGTAAGTGGATATTTTGTGGGCAGATCCAAGAGTGTGTAGAAAACCAACCTTGTGCGTGCTATCCTGAAAAATGTCACACACTGTCCTCCTTGGCCTCCTTTTACCTTTAGTCCAGTTTGCCCAAATCTGCAAAGACAAATCAAGAAACATTTTTCTTACCATTCCCAGCACATTATCACGTGGCTGGCATGCCTTTAAAAGATGTTAACAATTACACCTGATGAGAGGTAATGGCTCTTGGGCTCAGAGTAACCTCTATGGACATGAGTTTGGAATTACTGACAATCTACACCTGGTAGGTAGCTTGGCAGCTCCTCAGCCATTCAGCCTGCTCCTCTTATGCCTTTAAAAGCTGAAGTTTAGAGGAAGTTCTGATTTGGTTTGTGGAGCTACCAAAATGTTGCTTGGAAGAACCTTGTGGAAGTTTCATCTGGAGTCCCACTACAAGCAGAAACAGGCCAGGCTAGCTGTGGCTTTTTCTAAAGGGATGCTGGAAGTTTCAGTGGTCTGCATTGCTGTGCTTCTCTGGGTAACTTGTTCCAATATCACCTTACTGCCCTACAGAAAAGCTTTTCCTATTGTCCTGTATGAACTATAATTGTAAGGTGAACCTACCCACTTACAAATGGGTAAACTTTATAAAGTGTAATACCTTCTATATGTTCCCTTTAAGAGCTGTGCAGACAAGTGTAGATAATCCTACATCTGAAGCCAAGATACCACAAACCCAGAACACATTTTCAGGAAGGTAAAGGAGCTTTATTGCTGGGCTTCTGGCATAGTTAATAGCAGTGATAGGTGCCAAAGAAAAAAGAGTTTGATTTTCTGAACTAGTTCTGGCATTGTTGAAAAAGCAATGAAAGCTGAAGAAATAAAAACAAAGTGAAAAGAAAGTAATTTTTATACCTCAGGCTTTTTTCAGTATTTACGTATACTATTCTGCTATCTCAGAACTATGGTCAGCCCTGTTAGTTTTTCAGAGTCTGCAGTTCAGCCTGGTTTGGTATGAAGTACATCTGCTCCTTGCATTATCAGCTTATAGTCTTTCCCACTTCAGAGACATTAATTTATATGTTTTGCATTTGCAATTTTCTCCTGAGTTAATTTAAATGTAAATAAACACCTTGATGTGTGTACATGTGTTTGGTATACTGTTGGGAGTTGCAGATGTTCTCCTTTCTCTCAATCTGTGTTATTTATTTATTTTGGTACCACAAACTAGCCAACTTCTCTTTCTCTTCCATCCTCTTCCTATTCTGTTTGTGGGTTTGTTTTGTTTGGTTTTGTTTTTATTTTTAGGCTAACCAGCTGATGTTGGGCTCATCCTTATATCTTGAAAGGAACAAAAAGGCTCAAAATAATTTTTGGTACAATTCTAAGCTAAATTCAAAGCAGTTTACTGCTGCGGTGCATTACCTTAGGTTTAATCATCTTTACAATAAATTAAACCTGATGCTGAAAATGTCTCATCACATGTTTTTCATTCCAGCAAAGAGCTGATAAAGAGCTCAGGTATATTCAGTGTCTTAAACTGGGCTTTACTCTTATGTTTTCCTGAAGTGTTGGTCTGCTGTGCGTAACTTGTCGGTGGTGGTGCCTTATGAGTAACCAATATAGTATAGCTTTCCCTTTCCAGTCTTCTTCACGATGAAGTTTATTGCTGCTGGAAGATCAAACTTGGCCATCTCATCAAAACTGTGGGCAGGAAATTGAAACAGAGGCATGCATAATTTAAGATATCATTTGAATTTACATTTTTATTACAGACTTGTTGGCAAATGAAGTATTTTGTGAATCCCTTCGGTATTTTAGATCTAGCGTTTAGGGCCACTGGATATGGAAGATACTACTTGAGATTTTCTGTGGTTTTTTTTTTTCCCCTGAAATCAGCAAGAGGATTCTGACTCCAAGGAGCATTGGGCTGAACTGTAAAGGCTTACCTACAACTAACAGGTGGTGATACATTAACAGACATCTTTCTATGGATTCACGCATTTTAAACAATTTGCCAGTAAATGGTGTATTTTTCAATGTTCATTAAAATAGGTAGGAAGAAGCTGTTTTACATTTTTTTCTTCTGTGATTTTTGTGTCATTCTAATATGCAGAGCAGTGTTTCTAAAAATCCTCCAAAATCAGGATAGCTGGGACACGAGCTGTGCAGATCCCTCTGAGCTTCCGTGGTGCTGTGCCTCCATCCTGAACTCTGCTAGCAATAAAGGAGGTGAGTAGTCTCCACCACTGTTAAGTCCATGCAATTGCATAGGGACATCTCAGCATATGTAAATAACGCTTTTAAAAAGTGATATATGTTAATCCCTGATTTACCCAAATAAAATAAACACATTCCTCAATGTTTTGACCTACCTGAAAACCCAGAACTCATCTTGATCAGTGGAATAATTTTGATGTTCTCTGAACCAGCAATTCCCTCTGTTGCTTCCCATCCAAACATCATAGCCAGCATCAGCTAACGTGAAGGCCAAGTTGTTGTTGGGCAGATCTGTGACCCAGTTACTGGCATCTCCCAATAGTCTATGTTGGAGAAATATAGCAGGTTTTGCAACTGGAAACCACATCAGAAACAAACAGCATTTCATAAAATTTCTTGATTTTTCTGGTAGTTAAGGGGTATTGCTGTCCCATATTCAACACTGGGATTTGGCCCTGTACCATCTTAGAGGGAGATAGCTAATCATAAGAACAAAGCATGCCTTTCTGTAAAGAGAGAATGTCTTGTAAAGTTTAGGAACTTAGATCTTCTATGGGAAGATAAGTCCAATTATCAGTGAACGGTGGCTTGGCAGACTCAGGTCACTGTTTGTATATCTTAAGATGCTCAACACTGATAGGAACAAGGAAGATAAGGGATCATTTGCAGATGTTTCCTGTATCCAAAATATGAATCAGACACTGAAGTTAAACAGGTGTAAGCAAAAATAAACTCAGAAGCTGGACCTGCTCTTACAAAATGGGCTGATTGAACAGGTTACACCTTTTTTTGGTGTACATAAACACGTGTATGTATATGTATGTATTAACTTTACTCATCAACACTCATTATGAAGAAATTACTATGCTTAGTTCATATTAGAAGGTTTTTACTATAAGCAGAGGTGCTTGACAAATCCTGTTGACCTTGCAAGCTGTTCAAGGCAGCTAGAATGCTCAAATTTCACTTATGTGCACAAACTCTGGTAGATGTTTTATAACTCTGCAGTATCTCTTTCTAGAATACATACTAACTGGGCTGTGTTTTTTTCCTATTAGCAAACTGTACCTGGATTTCTCTGATTTTGCATACCATAGGGGATTCTGTTAATAGTAATGATATAACCATCTTCAGTCATTACTTTGTACTCCTCACTGGGGTACCCTTTAGACATTATGAGCCCACTCTGCAAGAGAAAGAACAAATGTATTTGTTTGCACAAGTCCTTTTCATATGTTACCTGCCTAAGATATTTGTTACAAAGAAATATCAGGGAGCAACAACAACTGGGGTTTCTTTTCAGGTATTTAAGCATTTGTATGAAACAATATTGTATGGTCAACAAGGAGGTCACTTGTGTTACAAAGCCAAGTTCCTATTCTGTATGTTAATTAGGGATCTTTTCTAAGTAACTTTGGGGAATGCTTGAGTTATTGGGCAACTCATAACTAGATCATGTTAAAGGGAAGTTGTTAGATAGCTAACACAAAGAAAATTGAAAATCAGTTATTTATCATCTAGGCAATGATTAAGTCTCCTAAATAAAGCACTTATTTGTACTTGCCTAATGTAATTTATACAGAACTACTCAATGGTAAAATTTGTCCAATCTGTAAAACAAGGATGAGAAAAAGAAAAGAGATAAAGCTAAATGTAATGATAGGTAAAGACTGAATGTAGTGACATCCAGGCTTGTTTATGAAATTAGAACTGGAAAAAAAAATGGGAGGAAGGTATCTTGTTTGGATGAATATGCAGCAGCTTCACAATCTGTGCTCTCAACTCAAAGATAATGCAGGATGTTTGGATGAGCATTCACCCTGTAATATACAAAACACCTGGAGCCCATGCTGAAACCTCAGTGGTCCCAGTGACACATCCAAGCTGGACTGAATTAGCTGTTACTCTGGGAGAGGTTCAGGTTGAATATTGTGAAAAGTTTCATCTCAAAAGGAACGGTGATGCATTTTCAGAGGCTGCCAAGGGAGGTGGTAGTGGAGTCACTGTCCTTAAAGGAGTTTAAGAAGGGTGGAGAGACATGGCACTGAGGGACATGGTTATTGAGCATGATGGGAATGTGTTGATGATTGGACTTGGTGATCTTAGTGGTCTTTTCCAGCCTTAAAGATTCTATGGTCTTCCCTCTAAGAAGTCTAGGTTAAATAGCAGGCTGAATAGCATAGATAGCAAAAGACTGGATAAAGTAATCACTGAGTTGTATTAGCATTTGTTTGGAGCAAATGTTTGTGTTGAGGAAAGAACGTTATTGAGGTGTGTTCAGATGATTTTCTTGATCACAGACATGCTCCGTTTTGAGTTGACAGGCTTCAAGGGGAGCTGCTCATGATATGAACAGCTGTGGGAGTCAGTGGAAATGCTCAAAGGTTGAAATACTGCTGTCAGAGTTGTGGCTTCACAATTGTGGGCATGCTCAAAAGAACTTTAAACTGGTCATCCCAAGTGTTGTTATATAAATGAGTGCCTCTGTATAAATTCTTGGCTATGTACTCAGTTTATGACGCCTCAACTCCTTTTTGTTCTCTCTTTGGATAAAAAGCAACACACAAGGTGATATAATCCTCAGTGTTTTGATATTTTCTGCAGATTTATTCCTCTTTCTACCCCCTCATGCTTCAGGATTAGACCTGGCTCTTCCTGGAACTGAGGTAAGAATAGAAAACTTTTGCAATATGTTGAACGTAGTTCTTCTTGGATCAAATATGTCCTTTTGGCTTTTTCATTCTGGTAGCATATGTTGTTAACAAGAAAATCTGCCTATTTTGAGTGTGTTATGGAGGGTGTTTAGAGGATGGTATGCTTAACTGAGCAACAGCCGTTTTCTTGTGTGAGCTGCCGGCCAGTCGTCTCCAAGGAGACACAGCAGAAAAACAGAAGCAATCCTCTGTGTACTCTTACGGCCCTAAAAATATTTCATGTCATAGTGGTGTGAGGAGTTGTTTGTCAAGACTGAGCAAAACACAGTAAGAACTAGGAACAAGGGCTACTAGTGCATTCTTCATGCTGTCTGTGGGACAACTGCAGTCTCCAGCAGGGCAAGGCCTGCCCTCAGCCTCCCACCCCTCACCAGTTCCTGGGCTGGGGCACTCTTGGCTCCCAGCACAACCATGTCCTGGTGGTGAGGCAGAGTCTTAAGGGCCCACAGTGGACCCTACACCTCCCAACAGCAAAGGGAGAGTTTCAAGTGGAGTCCACGCACAATGGGACACAAGTGCAAAATGCGATACGCCGTGTTCAACTGGCACTGCCTGAGTGAGGGAGTCTCCTCATCTGTGAGGCCTGCAAGATATTCCTTGTTCTCATTGTCAAGGCAAATAGCATGGGCTTGTCTGGACAAGTTCCAGTGACCAGACGGAGTGACACGGTGTTCTGGAGTGATGACTCTGAATCAGCACTTCCACAGTTATGAATATTTTGTGTAACATAGGTGAAGAGTCAAAGGGCAGAGCTCGGGAGGGATGGAGTGCTGCACACCTGGTGACGCCTCATCTCCCAGTGCCCAGGAAATGCTGCACTACTGCCCACACATCTTACAGCCTCAGCCACCTGGAGAAAGGGCAGAAAGCTCAGTGCTGGCTCCTCTCTTTTTGATGTACATGGAGAAAACACAGCTTTTGATAATAGAAATAGGTTTGACGGTAGTTTTGGCTGATGATGAAGTTTGTGAGACATATGCAAAACAGGGTTTCTTCACCTCTGAATGTGGGTGGATGAAGTCTGTTGCAATTCATATGTTTTGCATAGCTATCCAAATTGTATTACACCAGAATCCATAGATAATTCTTTTCATCCATCTTCTAATTTTATAGTAATACATGCAGCAGTTTCTCCTCACCCTTACTTAATCAACTTCACTTAGTAAGAAAGAAAAAAAAATTGTACACCTGCATGCATGTGTGTAGAAAGTCACATTGATATACAGACTGTTCTCATATGCACTGGAACAGGCTGTCCAGAGATATTCTGGGGTTTCTTTTCCTGGAGTTATTCAATACATGTCTGGATGCTTTCCTGTACAACCTACTGTAGGGAACTTGCCTTGTAAGGGGCTGGACTAGATGATCACCAGAAGCCCCTTCCAACACCTGTGACTCCAATTCTATGACTCTGACTTGTAGCCGAACAGAAGTCATAGGAGCATGAGTTCAAATCCTCTGGCAGAACAATTAGAGCCAGTGGTAGCACCAAGCAGGTGCTGCACTCAGCATGCACCAGGCAGCACTGGTAATGGGCTCTGGTTGCTGCTGGTGATGCATTATCCAATTTGCTCAAGTCAGGTTTGTGTTGGCGTTTACAGGAGCTTTCTAGCTGCTTTTAAGGATCAGAGGGATAGTAGAGAGTGAGTAGTGGTTTTAGAGGTACAATTTAAAGTAAGTGGCTTGCTCTGAGACTGAAAGAGGATGCTGGGAGAGCTGGAAATCATAGAATCATTAAGGTTGAAAAAGACCACTAAGATCATCCAGCCCAACTGCCAACCATCACCACCATACCCACCAACCGTGTCCTTCAGTGCTACACCTACCCTTTTCTTGAATGCCTCCAGGGACAGTGACTCTACCACCTCCCTGGGCAGCCTGTTCCACTGCATCACCACTCTTTCCAAGAAGAAATGTTTCCTAATATCCAACCTGAACCTCCCCTGGCACAACTTGAGGCCATTACCTCTCATTCTATCTGCCAGCTGAGAAAAGAGGCCATCCCCCACCTCTCTACAACCTATTTTCAGAGTGTTGTAGAGAGAGATCAAGTCTCCCCTGAGCCTCCTCTTCTCCTGACTGAACAATCCTGTTTCCCTCAGCTGCTCCCCATAACACTTCTGCTCCAGACCCTTCACAGCTTCATTGCCTTTCCCTGAACACATTCCAGGGACTTACTGTCTATCTTGAAGTAAAAGGCCCTGGACTGAATGTGTTAGTTGAGGGGCAGCCTCAACAGCTCTGATGGCATCACAAATTGTTTGTACTCTGTTGAAACTGATATTTTGGCACACTTGTAACTGGCCCAGGCTGAACTGAGTTGGGTGCAGCCTGGAGTGGGCATCAGCATTAGTTTTCCCACATTAATTAGTCCACCATAAAGGTAATTAAAAATTAGTAACAAAATAAGATGAATACTTTGCACTTAGGGATTTGAATTTTGTTTTGGTCTTTTGCAAGGAAAACAACATGATGGAAGTGTTTAAACCTTATCAATAGAATGTACTTTAAATAGCAAAGCTGCATACCAAATACAGTTTGTGTTTTCAGTACAAGCTTTCCTTATAAAGAAAAAATTTGTCTGCTGAACCCAAGCTGATACTTTTCAAAAACAAATGAAGAGTCTACACAGTATAATTTTCTTGTGTCAACAATATTTCTTTCTCTTGCTACTTGAAGGAAGTGCATTTCTAACGTACCATTGCCACCACAGTTTCACAATGCCACTTAGGAACAGAACAAATAAAATTCAGGACCAATTTCAGGTGCTCCTTCACATGATGGCTGCATTGGAACCTCCTGCACAGGCCATAGTCTGAGCTGGGTTTAATGAGTAGGACACTGAGCTGTTCATCACTGTTGTGCCTAAATCACTCCAGCTTCCAGGGTTTTTGTTTCCTTCCCCTTTTCCAGCTGGCACCTCTGTCTGCAAGGATTTTGTGCACAGGCTGTTCCTAGTACTTGTCTGAACAATGTCTGAGTTGTATTTCAAGTTGCATTCCTGTTAATCTGAGTATTCATTCCAAATGCTGGTAGGTAGCTGATAACTACGTGAAAATCATTGCTAAAATCCTTGCCTAAGGGATATCAGAATTGATTCACATGAACTATAAAGACAGGGATATTCTTATTACAAGGTGTGATGATAGAGACTTAGGAGAATGAACTGCTGGAGACGAAGAAGTCAGTAATGACTTCTGATTGCCTGATCAAGCTGTGCATTCCCCTGTTCATTGCAGGGGAGTTGGACTAGGTGACCTTTAAAGGTCCCTACCGACTTTATGGATTCTATTTTTCTGCAATTCTGTAAGTATTTTCTTCTAAAATAAAGGAATAAATGTCTGAAAAAATAACAATTTAAAAAGTTTTTTTTAACTGACAGGTAGATTCTTGGAGTTAGTAATGCTTTCAAAATTTTCATTTAATCGCATCAGAATTCTTCTGTGTTTGAAAAATTGTTCCTTGAGCACTAGGTATGGCAAATGCTGGTTTCTTACCAGTTTGTACTTTGTGGCTTGTTATCAATTCAACGTTTCCAGTGACTGGGGTATTTCTCTTGCTCTTCTGCTTCTTCTCCTGATCTTTGTACTCAGTGATGCTGGATAAGATATGATTACATACACTTACAGTCCTTCTCTTCTACTTACTTGGTCATTCGTCTTTCTTTCTTTTTTTTTTTTCTTTCCAATGAAACAACTGAAGTCTTAGTCATTTTGGCCAGGAATGTGCTGCTATCAGTGAGAAATGGTCACAGGGTTCGAAATTTGCCACTGAGCATACAGACACACAGAGAGGATAATCCACTGAGCATTGTTTCCTTAGGAAGACAGCTTAACCATTTTCCCTTAGGCTTAAAATAACTGTATGGTTCTGTGCTGTTGCTGGGTTTGTACTGTGTATGGGCAAGTGACTGTACTATTGCAAAGCAAGATGATTTTTTAGAGTTATATTGTTTTCAAAGACATGAATAAATGTAAAGATGTGCAAATGTTTTGCATAAATGAGTTCCTCTGATGTTATGTACTCGCTCTTAGCCTTACAGGAAATGTGCAGTGTAAAACTCGTGTTCATCATCATGGAGGTTTTGTTACACATGCAGAAATGTCCACTGCTGACAGGGATGTGGAGCAGGTCAGCTCTGCCATGGCTTCAGAGATGATTAGTCTGTAATTTTCATTTGGTGCTGCAGAGAATTACACCCTGGAGTTTATTTGTGAGAGAACAAAATCATAGCCAGAGCTACATTATTGCTTATGTCAAACATCTTTCTATGTGTGGTACATCAACTGCTAGTGGGTGAAATCATTAATACAGGGTGTATGTACAATACAGGGTGAGTGCATACAACTTTCTACTCATAATGTTTATTTTCCATGTAAATGACAACTTACACTGGAGGGACCATACTAGAAAATGTCAACCAGTGATCTGCTTCCCATTCTTTTTTCTGTCTTCCAGAATCCCTGGACTCTGCTACCTGTGAGACCTTGGGCAAGATGAGGAGTGTAGCAAGATGAGGAGCTGTGTGAGGCTCCAGTAACCATTGATCCAGCAACAGGAAGTACCAAGCATAGTTTTAAGCACTTAGTTTTACATGTACTTTGGTTTCCTACCTGCCTCTGTCATTACTCCTTGGTTTTGTGTGCATTCAGTTTGTATGAACCATTTTCTTCTTGGATCATGTTTGGAGGCATACATGTTTTATCCTTATCTGCTTAAGGTCATTTTGTTCACAAAAATAGTAGTAAAGAATGAAGACTGGGCTTGCAGGTGTCCTCCCCTTGGTTTAAGCAAAGCAGCAACCAGATTTTCAGGTGGAGAAGCTTTCCGTCTATGATGACTGACGGGCATAAGCTAGTTAAACTTCTGAGCATCTGTTTCTGCAAATTGTTTACTGTTTGTAGCTGAGTATTACAGAAAGCACAAATTAAAAATGGAAGGTGGTTTACAAGGGGAATTCTGAACAGTTTTTCCTTTTCCAGGTGATATAAAATAGCCAGCTCTCAGCATTTGGAGCCATGAGCAAACTCATCTGCCTCATTAGGAGCTCCTCGTTTTCAAGGTTTTCTCTATGACTGCGAGGCCAGCATCCTCATGTGACTGTGAGCACCAATTTTAAGGGAAATACTGACCAACATTTCAATAAAGTCCTAGCAGTGTAATAAGTATATTTATTAATGATTAAGACATTGTAATTTAAATTATAACTTCTCATTGTTACTACAAACATGGCAAGTATAGTTATATAATCATAGAACATCCTGCATTGGAAGAAACGCACAAGGATCATTTAGTCCAACCCCTGGCTCCACACAGGACTGCTTAATTAGACCATATGCCTGAGAGCATTGTCCAAAGGTTTCTTGAGCTCTATCAGGCTTGCTCCTTGACTGCTTCCCTTATGAGTTATAAGCAGATAGGGCCTGATATTCTCCTTAGAATTCAGACTATGTGATAGATAATTTTATCTCTTTGTATCCAGTACTTTCATGTTGCACAGGTTAGATTTCTTTTTAATTTTATTACTGATGTATTTGGTTTTGGAATTACCTCTAGTGCTAAACCTGCTTTATGCCCAGACATTTCTGATCATCCTTACATGCACTACAGGGACAACAGGCCATTGTGCTTTCACCCATCTGTACAATACCTACAGAGTTACTCTGTGTGGGGAAGTGAGGAGCATATGCTGCAGAAGTTAGTACTATTTGTGTTCTAATCCCAGAGTACTTGCTGCCTTTGAAACACCAAATGCACTGTGTTTCAGCTACCATGCAAGTACACATGCATTTCTGCCTTGGAAATCAGTCAGTAGTGTAAGTGCACCTAATCGGAGACAGTCATCCTGATACTTCCCACCAAAGCAATGTGGATTTACTGGAGTAACACAGAGTTAAATAGCAGGCTCTCCTCATTGCATAGCAGGTGCCATGCAATGCACGTTTGTCTTGCTTATTCATAAGAGATAGGGGAGGTCATTTCATGTAAGCCTTGTTTGCCAAATATGATCGTGGCATGATGAGGTGTTGTATCTCCTGAATGTGCAGAGGAAAAGATGATTTGCTGCAACTGTGTTATGAAAATGTACCGTTCCCATACACACCCTGGTGTGCCTTGTCTCTGTGTGCCATTCTGTCACCTACATCTGCAGTGAGGTAGTGCACGTTGTCCCACTGTTCCTCCCATGAAACCACACAGCTATGCTGCAAGAAGCAGAGGAGTTTTGCACAATGTATTTAAACCATCTCAAAATCAAAAAGATGTTGAAGAAAGCTATACAGGTTAATTAATTATCATGTATCGACATGTTTGCTTATGCTTGATGTATGTTTGCTTTTTTCAGTCTGCCTTCTGGCCTTTGAAGAGAAAAGAACCACTCCTAATTTATGCAATGCAATTTGGAGTTTCAAATTCAAACATACATTGCCATACTTCTGCTTTGGATGAATGAAGCAAGTCTTCCTTTACCCTCTCCTTTCTTGTGAGGTGAGGCCAGCTCCTAACCTAGCCTGTCTCCTGTCCTTTGTCTGCTCTTCTGTGCTTCAGTCTTCCTTGGAGTCCTATTGGTGTCCTCTGCTCTCAAAGTTTTCTAGTGTATCCATCAACACTTTGTTTTCTCATCTACCTATCCTTTTTCAGCTCTTCAGTCTTTCATAAGCCCACATTCCTCCTGTTTCTCAGATTTTCTGCTCGCAATTTTCTGCTCTGCCTTCATGATCCTCATACATGTTTTCTTACCTCATCATTGTTTCTCTGCTGTCCACCATAGACTTTTACATCCTATCAGGTGGTCACACATACTAAAGCCCCAGGTGAAATAAGAAGAACATTTCAATGTCATACTAGTGGTTTCATTCTCCAGACCATACAGTATACAGCCTTTTTTTTTTTTTTCCTTTTTTTTTCCTTTCTTTCTTTCTTTCTTTTTCTTTCATTATTTATTTATTTATCTATTGTCATATGGAAGAGACAGGCAGATGTGAGGAAAAAATACATTTGAAAAATTAACAAAGTTTTATAGCAGAATCAATAATTTATCTTTGGACCTCAGGTCTGGTTCAGGCGCAGTCCTCAGTGATTCCACTTCTTCAGTAGTGGATACTTGAAGTGTTGCCTACATTAGAATTATATTTATATTAACTGAAGTTTATTCTATCTTATTCTATTCCAGTTATGGTTCATTTCATCTACTCTGTTTCCTGACCCATGTATCCTCCCGAAAGTCAACATATGTTTTTTTATTGAACAAATGCAACCTGCTGTCTTGGGTCTTTTTTCTGTATTTCAGTCAAGTAATAAATTTTATTTCTGGGCTGTCAATGATAAAATTATTTTCTGACTGCTTTTCATACATGTCTGTTTTAGAGTGACTCATATGAGACAGAATAAATTTACAGACTCTTGAACTTAAAGTTACTTAAAGTTTCTCACCAGTATTTTGAATAAATCAGATTAGAAAAAAAAAAAAAAAAGTAAAAAACAATGTAGAAAACGAAGTCTACTTGGCTTCAGTACAACTTCTTAGGAGCTGTCCTGTGTAGAGATTGAGCAACATAGACATATGCACACCTACTCAGTTTCATAAGAAAATTTCTTAAGGAAGTGTGTTCACAAATTAATAAATTGTTGTTAGTAATTTTCTACTTGAGACTAGCTTTAGCCTGATCTCATTCAACTCATTATTTTCAGCATGCTTGTCTGACATACCATTTTTTAAATCTTTTTAAATCCTAAACTAGTGGTTGGTAACCCTGCCCAAGGTGAGTGGTTGGAACTGGATAATCTTTAAGGTCCTTTCCAACCCAACCTGTTCTATGGTTCTGTGATTCTATCCTTTTTAGGGAGAAAAGAAAGCCACCTGAATGGCCCATTTGAATGTCAGAAACATGGCAATTACTGTCTTATATAAAATGTATAAGGCATTGCCTAAGCTGATTTTTCTTTAAACTTTCAAATTGCTTTCATGCCTTAGATACTTTTGGAGAAATAACTACAATAATTACTTTTGCTAATAATACTGAGTAACAAAAATAAGCTTTGTATGGTAGCTCCACGCAGCCCCAGGTAACTGTATTTTGCAGGTGTCAGCCACGCAGGAGTGGAAACCATGGAAAATGCTGGGATGGCAGCTGGAGCCAAACTTGCAGCAGTTCACTGCTATCACTGACAGCTACAAGCAGGTAACAAAAAGCAGGGCATCTTTTCATGACAGAAACTGCACAGTGGCTGCAATAGCATTTCTCTGGCAGTACAAATTCACGTGGTGTGTTTGCTTTTGCCTTGCTGGATAGTTCTATCACGTGGTCTGTTATGGCACCTTTTTAAAAAGATACATGTTTCCTGCTGCTGGAGTAACTCTTGCATGTGCTGCTGTTTCAGGAAATAGCAATGTTGTAACTTACTGTCTTGAGGCATTATCAACTGTGGCTGCAGGACACAGAACAAAATATGTTTTATCATTTTGTGCCCGTGTTTCCATGGTTGAAAGTGCTGCTTAAGTACTGTTTATGTTATTAAATGTTATTTATAAAGCAAAGGCAGACAGTAATATCAACCTTACGAGTAGTATAAAATTTTTGAGAGTATTGCACAAGGAACTGAAGACATGTGCAGGCAAAACAGCTATGAAGAGATACACAGGCCTGGAACACGGAGGCATTGTCATGCTGCTTTTGGCGCTGAGAGACTACATCTCCAGACTGAATCTGCCAAAGGCCTTAAACATCTCCAAGTTAGCTACAAAAGACCTTCACTTGTGGCCTTGCCTTCTCAGAGGTGTGGCTGCTGTATAGCCTCCTTTCTCTGGGCTATTAGTGTGTAATCCAAAGAGCTAGTTGAGAAATCAGTTTCCTGGCATTTTAAATACAACACCAAAACAGGATTCATTAAAGTCATATATTGAGTGAGTAGCTGCCTAGAATTAGTTTCCTAAAGGTATATTAATCATTCACGAGGCTGTAACCTAAGTGCAGCTATTCTTCCTGCAGTATGCAGGTTGGCGTTTGGCAGCTAGAAGCCAGATTCCTGTCCTTGTCCACCCCACTCCAAGATGATGAGGGAGTTGACAGCTCCGAGGAACACCAGGCAGGTCTGGGACCTGGTTTCTGGTCCTTGTAACTCCCTGAACAGCACAAAGTGCATGAGTCCATCCAAAACAGGACCTGAACTTCTGAACGAGGCATAGAAGAAGCTTGTGAATGTAATGGAATAAGGCATGGGGCTGTGAAGTGGTAATGTTGCAGGTATGTCAGCATGCAGCATTTATTTCCTGATTCACATAAGTGAGTGGAGGCAGGTTCTCTCCTGCATGTGCTTATGACTCAGCCCTGAGTCAGGAGCTGCTCATGCCACTGATGCCAACACCAGGGCTTACTGCTATAGGTGTTGCTGTCAAATAGCATTGTGATGATTTTCTAGTGCACTGATACATGCAAAGCCAGCAACCTTTAACTCATGAAGGAAGGCCTTTGGAGGAAACTTTGGAATTTTTTCTGTCAGGGTTACCTTGTGGAGTTTCACCTTGCACACTTACTACTTTCAGGTGATTCATCTTGTTTCCTTTCAGCACAGGATTCCGTAGGAGTTTATAGGCCAATACAATTAACTCCAACTCAGTGGGCTAATCCCAGTGGATTAGCTGCATCAGGAATTAGCAATAATAAATGCAAAAATGATATACCAGGGTTCATGTGATGCTGTGTGTAGTGACAGTTCAGGCAGCTCAACTTCAGGTATCACTGTACTTCACAGTTGATTGCGTCAAGTTCTTCCTCTTTCTTTTCCTGCAGTCACCCCACCTCTGTGAGTTTTCCATGCTGACACCACACACTCCAACTCTCCACAGCCTCTGGTTCTTTCAGTAGCCCCTGAGGTGCCCCTCATAGCAAAATACAGAAAGAAGGCCCAAAGGAGAAATGAACACTTCAGCAAGCAGTCTCCACAAGGTCATCTGGCACCTCCTGAGGGTGAGCATTCCTTCTACACTGGGATTTTAGGGAACTCCTGAGGCTACATTTCTTTGCACTGCTGAGCTGCTCTACCAGTCTGCTGCCTTTGAAAAGTGTGCTCTTATTCCCCTCACCTTCATTTTGTGGCTGGCCCTTTCTTCCATGGATTTATTTGGCTCGTTACCCCAGAAGACAACCACCTACTTTCTTTTTCCTAATTATTTTTTTTTCTCTGGGCTAATGAGCTCTGTCAGCTGATGGAGCTGGCAAATAGCACTGGGATGGGATGGATGGTAGGGAGCAGAGCTGGGTATGCACAGAGAGGGTAATGTGGAGCAGCAGTTCAGCCTATGTGATGGGAGTGTATCCTTCAGGGCTGTTTGGGCTATAGCTTGGTTGCCTCTGAAGGAGCATCTATTTACAGAATTACTAGTAAGTCAGAGATGGACCTTAACTGAATGAGCGGTTTAACACAGAAGGAGAGATCAGCAAATTTTTTCCAACCTTTGTCTTCTAGGGCAGCTAGCTGTAGGGATGGAGAAAAGTCAGGCCAACACAAGGGAGCAGGCAAGAAAAGCATCTAGGTTGGTGGGATATGGAAGAGCTCTCTGCCCAGGGGAATTCCCAGTAAAGCTGAGCAACCAACTTACTGGCAGCTTCCCCCAGTCCTATTTCCCAATGGAATCCTACAACAGGGCTTTAGAGAGACGTGCCTGAAAACCAAAAGGCCTAATTCTGCAGATGCTAATGATTAAAAACTCCATAAATGCATTTCACAGCACAGTAAAATTTGGGGTGAAATTTGCTTTTCCCTACCCCCAGCACTCTCACTCCTTTGCTATTCCCCTTGTCATCTGCTTCTGCTGTCATACAGGTATAGCATGTGGGACTGTTGTGTAAGGGCAGTTGGGTGACATTTGGCTGCAGGTTGGCTGTGTGCACCCAGACTGTCCTGAGCAAGAGACAGAGGCATAAACATGATCTTTCATCAGCAGATCAGTTGATCTGTGAGGAGCTCTGCCTTTTCGATAACCCTTACCTCTATGTATGTAATTAGTTATTCAACATTCAGAGAACAGCCTGGGATGATGCAGAAAGTTACATGCTAGTAAGAGCGAGTATAATGGGCAGATGTGTGACTGAGTCAAGTAGCCATCTCTGAACACAGACTTTTGGAGAAGTGGACAGAGATGATACCCTGTCAGCATGGCTGGGCTGGAGCCTTTGATAGTGCAAGTATGCTGTTTGACTATCCTCTTTAGAAGAAAATAGCTTCATATTTATTTCTTCATGTGATGAATAAATCAGCTTGTGGGTGGAACTGTGACTTTGTCCAGGGTGTGAGTGGTGTGGTGTTAGTCTGTAAATTGCTTCAATTTTCTGAATACAGTTTTGGAGGTGTAGAAGGAAACTAAATCTCCCCTGAAGTCAGACGTATATGTGACTTCATGAAACATGTATATGTTTCTAGCACGCTACTTTGGAGTGGAGGTTTAATTTGTGCGACTGGAAGGAAGAGGTCTATAATCTCTGCATTGTGTATAGAACAGATTGATAACAGTTATCATTTCAAACAAGTGACAGAACAAGAAGCTTTTTTGTTCATGTCTGTTTGTAGGAACAACTGAGTGCATGAGACCAACCGTAAGCCCCTCCTGAGGACAGTTTCATTAACCATCACAGGCAGTCATACATTGTGAGTCAATATCTTCTGCCTTCTTCCCTATCCATCTCCCATAACAGAAGCAACTTCATCAGAATTTATTAAAAAGATGCACTGAGTTCTTATCACTTGCCTTTTGATTTTTGAACACTTGCACTTCACATTTTCCCACTTCCCTTTAAAATACATCACTTTCCTAAATGGTGATTGTGGTGATTGTAACTCAGAGAGATGAACGTTTAAAATGAAGCAACGTATTACCAAACAAAACAAAACAAAACAAAAAAACCCAACCAAAACTGTCCGTCCCTACTGGCTTCTGTGTTATCATCAGCCTAAGCAGGTCTCAAGGATTTCCTGTCCTTCACCATCCCCCACTCCAGCACTCATGTCCAATGTCCAGTCAAACCCTACTGCCCTACTCCTTCCCACGTGCAGCCATAAGAGTTGCCTGATGCTGATGAGAGCCTTGCAGATGACATCTGCAGGCACAGACTGAGTTGTAGGTCCCTTTGCTAATGGATCCAGGAGCAGAGAAAAGAGTCTTGGGATATGTGCCCTGTACTGCTCTGGGAGAACCCCAGAGAGGTTACAAATTCTGCCTGAGGGGTTGAGCGGGAAAGAAATGCCTTATTATAGGTAAATAGTCCTCAGAGGGCAGAGGATACAGTGGGATTAAGGCATAGGTGAAGAGTTCCAGGATTGGAGGGGACCAGTGAAGCAGCATTGTAACTTTATTATTGCCTTTGCTCTCTGGGGCCCATATTTCACACAGTCTGCTGCGCCAACCAGTGTAGTGCTGAACCTTGGAACCTGAGCTGCTACAGAATCCCAGAGCTTCAGAGGGCTCCCTACGGTCCTCCCCTCTCCTGCAGGGAGGTGATTCCCCTGCTGGGCCCAGAGCATGTCTCAAAGGAGAACATTAGTAAGTGCTAGCTCCAGAAGAGCGCTTGATAACTCCAAGCTCCCATGAGCTCTTCCATGCACAACAAGGACAGTCAGAAGACAATTGTTCCCAGCAGAGGATGCTTGGGGGATGATGGTAGACCTCTTGCTGCCTCATGGGAAGCAAATGCCATGGTTATGATGTTAGGCAGGAGCTGCTGCTGCGGCATGTCATTCTGTAATAGACGATACATGAAGCCGTAGGGAGAGATTCCCCAGGAGTAGAAATCTTACTGTCTTTCCAATAGGCTGGTCAATTCATGGCCTGTCCCCTGGGCATGGTGTTGTAGGGCTACAGACCACCTTGTCACCAGGTACAGGTCTGCTTTGTACAGGCAGCCCCTGCAGAACAGGTGAATCAGCCAGGGTAGGGAGGGCCAAGAGGGCCACCTCTTTACACTGGGGCATGAGTGATGCACACTTCACCCCACATCCTCCGTGCTAGCTGCGGGGTTGGCCTGTGGGATTTCCTGCTGACCTGCCAGGGCTATAGCATGTGCAGAGGAGGCTGTGATTGTCTAGTCATTGTGGCAGTGCTGCCCGTGGCAAGAGGTCCATCAGCTGCCCGAATCTCAGGGAGGAACACTAGTACAAGTGTGCCTGCCATGTCCTTGTTGCTGGTGAGTCCTCAAAACAGTCCTGTAGGACTGAGGGGAGTGAGGATGACAGGGGTATCAGGAGGGGTGAGGATGGGTGCTGTGTCTGATGTGGTTTCTTCAGTCTCACTCTCCACGTCATCCAGGCTTTCGCTGACAGAAGGGATGATTTGCACCACCTTCTCCTGGAAATGCACTTGCTTGCGTGGGGCTTGTGGGACCTCTGGTTGGAGTGTGGCTGCAGGGGTCATACTTCTGTCCTTGCTGCCCTTCAGGATGCTCTTCATGTGGCCCAGCAGTGAGCAGTGCTGTTCCCTCTGGGCCTCGTGGAAGGTGTAGGTCTGCTCTGTGTCACCAGCAACGGTTGGGGCTGCCATGGTGGCTGAAGGGTCCACATATTGGCCTGCCTCAGGATGTGCCTCTTTGCGCCCTGGGGTCTTTCTCCTCTTGCTCAGCAGGAAGTAGGCCAAGGCAGTGAGCACTAGCATGGACCCTGAAGAGAATGATATGTAGGTTGAGGGCTGGCCCAAGGTGAAGTCCTAGCCAATAAGTGTTTGTTTGGTCCAGCTAACTCAGCACTGCACACATCCTCACCATCTGTGGGTCTACCAGTCCACTGTCCCAACAGACCATATTCCTCTTTCATTTACACAATGCACTCCCCACCCCAGCACAGGCTCCTCACCAGGTATGGTGACATGCCAGATGATGACGGGATGCAAGAAGCAAGCCACCGAGAGCAGAGTGTACCCCAGGAATTTCTGGAAGCTCCCTGGGCGTCTGGCTTGCTTCCAGCAGGAATGTGCCAAAGAGTCGGGCTCATATCTGGAGAGAGAAACAGAAGTCCTTGTACACCAAGTGCACAGAGAGGGGATTTGGACCTAACCATGACCTATCTAAAGGTTCAGACTCTCACTCTTGTTTGCCAAGAAAAACTAGTGTTTTGGTCAGGGAAGCTAAATGAAGTCTGAACCCTGAGTGTGGTGGGCAGAGGTCACAAGTCAGCATCATACATGACCTCTTCTTGGTATGCTTATATCTACTAGTTGGATTAAGGTGTTGTCTCCTAGCAATTGGAGATTTTGAGTTTATGCTGAAAGTAAGCAGAAGTAAGGATTTTCTACATTTTAACTCAAACTTCTGCTGGACCCTGTATGACTTCATACTGTGTGCTAAGGAGATGCTGTGGACTAGGGTTTGTCATATTGACGCTCAGCAGATTATGGCACAAGCTTGGGTTAAAACATGTTTTATTGGGTGTGGACATGACCCCTCTCATCTCCCTTCTGCACTACTGCCAGTAGGGGAAGGACCTTTGGTGTGGCAGTTGCAGCCTTGACAGGTCTGATGTTGCCTGTAAGTGACAGGTTGCCCTGGGCAAGTCCCACAAAGGTTGAGAAAGACTGGACAGGATTTACTCACGTGAAGAACATCTCCAGGAACAAACTGAGAAAGAAGAAGCCTTCACAGACAGTAACTGCAACCCCTGAAAAACTGAAAGGTGAAGCTGTCAGGGAGGCAGGGCTGGACTGAAGCATGCTCTGCAGATGGAAGAGGGGGCGTAGAGGGCTGCGATTTACTGACCCGATCACAACAAAGACTATTTGCTAGGGTCTGAACACTCTCTACCTGGCTGGTTTATGGAGGAGAGCCCAAGATGATCTTTCACCCATGGAGGGTTAACTTGCAGCCAGTGTCACTTCTGGCATGCCTGAATCTACATTAGCATGGGGAGAGGGTCATCCTTACTAACAGGATCAACTTACTTTTTGGAAGCCTAATAAGGGAGATCTCAATTCCCCAAAGCCTTTGATACTGTTCCCTGCTGATGTTGCAGGACAGTTTGGTGCAATATATGGTGGAGGAATCAACTGTGCCACCTCTACTAGCTCTGAGTGCAAGGGTAAAAATACTCACAGCAGGTAGAAAGCCAGGCTTTTGAACTGCCCTCGCTGTAGAGTTTCTACACCCACGCCGATCAGCACTAGAAAGGGAAGGCAGCAAAGATGTTGACTGCTGGCTCTGTTTAGAGAGCCAGCAGTCCCTGATGTCCCATTAGCTCCCAGCACCCATGCCCTGGTCTCTGTGGCCGCTGGTGCAGCTGCTTCTGCTCTGCATCTTTGGTGACTCAAGCTGATATAGGAACCCTGGAATCAGAGCTGAGTGCTGGCCTTGATGTACGGCCCAGGAACCAAGTACAGTGATATCCCAACAGTCAGCCTTGCTGCTGCATGGCCTGGGAAGATGTGCTCCGAGAATAACAGCTTTGGACAGAGGTAAGCAGCGGTGTCTGTATCACGTCCTTCCCACCCTCTACTGCTGCGGAGACTTCAGTTCCACTTCCCCATCCTCTCCTGCCCCTTATCCCACACCTCTATGGCCCCTCCTGAGGCCTCTCTGCACTGAACCTCTCCATGCCCACCAGCTCTGCTGCACCCCACACATGGCTGTAGGGCAGAGGCAGGATAGGGAAACTGTGCCAGTTGCATTCAAGTAGGGCTGTATCCATGGCATTAAAATCCTTTGCTAGCCAAACAGAAAAACCTGTAACAGGAACAGGCAGATTAAAAACAAGGAATGAACATGCCCCCCAATGCACCAGCCAGCACAGCACACTGGGGAGTCAGTTTAAGTGGGATTAAGAGTATTAGTAAGGCTAAAGTCCTTCTAGGACTGGTCGCTGGGGGCCAATAGCTTTATGGCATGCAAACTTTCCTTCAGCATCCCTCAAGGGTATTTCCAAAATAGCACAGAAACAAAGTGTCTTGCACCAGCTGCAGAGAGCTGGTTCAGCACTCAGTGCACACTGGCTAAGGCCTGAGGTGCCAGTTGGCTGTGGTTACTCTAACAACACATTGGAGTTAGAAAGTTTTTTTTTTCCAGATTTCAGATGACGTTACCTGAGCTGTGGCTGCACCCCACCCAGAAGTACAGTACTAGGCTCACAAGCAGGGAGGCAAGCTCCAGCCCCTCATACCCATGAAGTGGGCCAGTACTAGGGGTCTGTGCCTGAGCATGCTGTTCTGATCCAGCCAAGCCAAGCTCCACCTGGATGCTGTGGTCTTGTTTGTTCTTACTGTGTCAACTGCAGCTGCTGATCAACTGTGCTGGCCCCTCCTGGTTCCAGGGAAATACATGGGGCCCACATCCTGTCTTTCCAGGCCCAAGTAAAGACAGGGAATACCAGCATCATCAGAGGGCTGTGAAGGGACCAAGCTGTACAGTTCTACATGCAAGGAATAGTCCTTCACTATCCTGTGATAAAGCAACCTTCTTAACATTTTCCATACGAATGCAGTTTTTCCCCACAGACAAATGCAGAATTCAACAGCTCTAGTCTCTGCTTTGCCTGGGGAATTTTCCTGATTTTGCACAGCTTCTGCTTTATCTGCAAATCTGTTTGGGTGAAGTATCTCCAAAAAGTAAAGGGTTGTTTCTGAGGTGTTTGTTTGGGCTTGTTGCTGCCTTGATTTGGATCTTCTCCAAATCATGTGGTTAAAGGCACATGATTAGGAATTAAATGGTTGAAAGCATGAGAATTAAGAAATAAGTAAAGGCTCTCTGGATGCAGAAATCACGAGGCTTAAAATCTCCTATTTACAGAGATACTCCCAACACAGAGGTGATCTGTGGGATGGTTTGATTGCTCCTCACTGACGAGCCAACGGGCAATGGGACTGTCTGATATTTCCCGCACAAGAAGCCCCATTGCACTCCAAGGTCCTGGGGGAAGAAGGGGTTACATTTTGTGGGCAATCTTTTGTGTTTGCAAGCAGCCTATGGACTTGGCCAGACCTTCTCAGGATCAATTAGTGAGGCTGATGTGCTCTCCTCTCCCTTTCATTATTCTCATTCAACCAAAGCCTGTGGGATTCCTTTCTGCGTGGTTTCCATTTCATGTGAAAACCTCATACACCTCATCAGGCACTAAGCGCTGCATCAAGCTGTTTTCTTACCCCGTTGAGACACACAAAAGAATAAATCATGGGCACCTCCCATTCCTTCACTGTCCTTTTGGGAAAACCAATTGATAGTGGGAAGGCATCAGAGCAGAGATATGGAAAAGTACAGAGACTGGCAGTGCAGCTTTCTGTGCTCTGTAGCTGCTCAGCTGAGGGGACTGCACCACTGGTTTCAAGAAAAAAACTACAGGAAGGGGTATGGATTATGCAGAATGTGGAAAATAGCAAACAGTTGAGAGATTACATTCCATTCAGACTCTTCCAAACTGTAAGCTACTTTCAGTTTTACTGTTCTAGCTTTAGTTTTCTCACAGCAACAAGACTGTGTTTTCACCCAGGAAGCTGTGTGAGCTTGGAGCTTTAAGAGTATGATCAGCATGGGCTCATGTGGGCCTGAGGAGGATGGGTACAAACAGATTTGCATTTACTGGTTAAAGCTGTATGCCAGCTCCTGTCTGTTGCAACCTCAATACGATGTGCTGGCAGTTTGTACAAACTCAGTGACTTGAACCTCTGCACTTTATCAGTCTATAAAGTACACCGTGGAGCACAGCCTCCATTGTCCCAGCAGGGCTCTGGGTGTCCTTGGGGACCTGTGTGCTCTCCAGCTGACCTTTGTGCTTGGTCCCTGACTTGAGCAAAGTGTCTGCAGTTGATAAAGGAAATGCCAAGGTGTGTGGGCCTGCAATGACCTACCAAGCGATGTCTGAAATCCAAAATTCCTGGAGTCTGACACAGGCACCTGAGATACCTCTCATCAGGAACCTCTGTTCACACTTCCAGCCATGAGGCAAGCTAAGCCTTTGATCTTTGCTTTGCTAATGGAGAAACTGAGGCAGAATTCTGCCTGCCCTGACCCCTGACAGAGTCAGCAGCAGTACCAGAGTGAGCCCCTGAGCTCACCACCCCTGCCCTAGCTGTGTGTTCCACCCAGAGTCATGCTGTGGGGCAGGGATGTCTGCCACAGCCCAACTCTGAGTGAGTGAGATGTTGCACCACCATGGCAGCCCAACAATTTTGTGCTGTCCTGTGTATTTTGCTTTTCAGTCCCACTCACATTATGCTTGTTCCCCTGCTTTTTTACAAGAAAATAACTTGGCTTTCTTTTCCACCTGCACTTAGTCTTGTCTTCTGCAAACATCCCATGCACCCAGCACTCTCCTTCGATGTGTCTCAAAGCAAAAGGGAGCAAATTCCCTCACCCCCCTTGCAGCACGGGACAGTGGCCACACCTGGCCATAGGCTCAGGAACAGCTCAGGAGCCCCCACGCCTATTCTTTTAGTAGCAAAGAAAGTGAGCTTTCTCCTACCTGCTGCAGTGCTGATGCCCAGCAATCGGCAGGTGTACTCCAAGGCACTCCAAAATGCTTCCTGCCGCATGGTGAAGATTATGGAGGTGATGCCAGCTAAAGAAGAAGCTCCCTCTTCAGACTTCCAGCTGCAGGCTGAGCCTCTTGTGTACGGGTCCTGGTGACCTTCCCAAAGGACTGGCCACCTCCACAGGGGCAGAGCAAGCTGCCACTGCAGGGAACCGGTAAGCACTGCTTCAGGGTTGCAGACACTTGGCCTTTTCCCCCTCACTCGCCAGCCCGGTGATGATTAATGATTGGTAAGGGGGGGTGCGGCTTTGGGAGCATTTGCAACCTTGCAACTGGGGTGCACGCGTGGCTTTCCTGCTCCAAGGCAGCAACTCTGTAAGCCCAAGCTGATTAAATGCATGTGAAGTCATTAGTGCTGCGCAGCTCCCGGCAGGTTAACCATTTGTGAGGAGGGTGATGCTTGCTTTTGGCAAGGGAGCAGCAGGCTCCTGGTAGATGGTGGGGCTCCTGGGCTCCCCAGCCTTTCAGTGGCACCACAGCCATTTGCACTGGGTTCCCACTGGCATATGGAGTGGTGTCAGAGGAGAAGGGCTACATGTATGCACTCTGGCCTCCTTGTATTGGCTTTGGCAGACAGCACCGGGATCCTTGGCCTGCCTCTCTGGGACACAGTGCTTCTGAGGAGTGGCAGCTCTCACCACATTGAAGGCGGAGATGGGGCAGTGTGCACCTACTCGTGACCCCACGTTCCACTGAGCACAGCGCATCTTATGGGGGTCACCGGTCCCCACCTGCTGCCTGGCTGGGCACAGCCTGCGCTCCCACAGCACAACTGTGGAGACCTGTGAGGACATCGGTGTCCATAGGGCTGTGTTTCACATGGCAGTGGGCTTGTCTACTGGGCAAATCACCATGGCCCTGCCGTCACTGTGCCTTCTGCCAGTGCAGGCTGTACATGGGTTCTGCACACAGGCATTTCCCTCTCCACAACTCGCCCCACAGCATGTATTTGGAAGAAATGGGGATTTAGGATCTCCACAGCTGATGGCTCAACAGCGAGCCTCTACTTCTTCCTCAAGAGGGATGGACAAACCAGGACATGCCAGGAGAACAGCTCTGAGGGGAGCAGGCCCCACTGGTGTCCTGTTCCCTGCCCACTGCTGCTGGCATGCTGCAGGAATGGCCTCTGTGCTCCCCTGGCTGATGACTCCAGAAAACACTGCACTGGCTGAAGAACCCTGAGACTGCAAATAGCCTGGGTGCATTTTTCTTTGCTGTCTTTTTATTTATTTATTTATTTATTAACCTCGATGTGTTGAATTACAGGTGTTTCTTTACAAACATAAAAGCTAAAAAATAAGTACATAGACCAAAAGAAAGCAGAGGGAATTTCAGGATTGCTGAGAGCCACTAGCCCAGCCTTGAAGAAGCTGCTGTCCTGGGAGTTTTCTTCAGTGCCTGGCTCTGAAGAATGGGGCCCTGTGAACACCCTCATCCCCTGCCACCCTCACAGCATGGTCGCCTGGCGGAGCACCACTTGATGACCCTGGAGCTCACATCCAACTGCAGTGAGCTCTCAACCAGGAGTTAAATGACTTTGCCTGGGTGCCCTTGACAGCAAGGTTTCCTTTCTTGCCAGCAACAAGACTCAGGGTTTAAAATAAAAGTAAATTTGTGGGTGGGGGTGGTGATGGAAGAACATAGTCTGTCTGGGAAAGGCAACTTAATACGTTAATGATTTGAACCTCCTGTCTCCCTCTCACATTCTCTTAGCCATTTCTCTGTATTAGAGTGGGCTTACACCTTATTTGCTGAGAGCCCTTGTCCCCTGCCTGAGGATTCCCTTGGCCCAGGTGACTTAAGGTCTTCTCCGCCCACTACTCAGAGGTACATTATTGCTTCTTCACTCAGGTACCTGGGAGAAGGTAGAATGTGAGCAGGACAGGCATCCTCAGTGCCAACACTACCAGTTTTTCCTTCCGTTTAGGAGCTTTTTGGTTAGTGCTTCTATGAAGTATCCTCATATAAATGTGACCTTTCTTGGCAGAGGGATCTCTTCTCATTCTACCTCCTTTCAAGTGGGGAGCTGATACCTTCAGTCGAGCTGCGAGCCATTTGTACGTGTTTCTGTGAGGATTTTCGGAGTGAATTTATGCAGTTAAGAAAGAATGAGAACTTATGACCTAAAGGGGTTTAACAGCCTGTAACCAACACTGCAAAACCTATGCGCCAGCACAGCCTGTTCTGGAAGCCTTGATAGCAGTGGTCTCCACTGCACATTAAGCTACTTTCCGCGCATAGAGGCCTGGCATTTGCACCCTGGCTGCCAGCCAGGATTCACATTTACTGGCTGCTTCCAGTGATGTATGGGTTGAGCTGAGAGGATTTTATGCCATGTTAGCGTTTCATAGCAATGCTAGTCCCCACTTTCATCCTTCCCTTCTCACACTTCATTTTAGTCACATTGTAGTAGTATGGCCACCATGGCCACTGCGCTGTGTCTGCACTTAGCAGCGCACATCTCACCCAGTGAAACACCACTGAGTGCTGTATCTTCAAACATTTAGCCCTGGTGGGAATCAGAGAAGGTTTCTGTTTGGTTTCTCTAAGCATTGCCCCCTGCCTGGTGTGGTGAGGTGACCCTCCTACAGTCCGCTAGGGCCCGCTACCACCCAGACAGTGCCACAACCATGTGGGACTGCCGGCAGGGGACAGCAGGACCCCACTGCCAGCCTGGCTGCTCCCTGTAGATTGCAGGCTGCAGCCAGCCCTCTGCAAGGCGATGATGAAAGATGCCATAAAGTTTTACTATCTATCTGAGCAAGAGGAGTGTGATAGACACCACATGGATCCCGTGGAAACTGGGAGGATTGGAAGATCCCAGAGCTGAGGCCAGCACCAGTCCATTACAGTTTATGTGGGGTGGGGGGTGGTGGGGAGGGGGCTGCTAGTCCTGTGACACCTTCGAAGCTCCCCCCAAGACCAGGTTAGCTGCCCTCATCAGAATAAGATATCCCTACGTGTCAGCATGAGCACCCCTTCCCCTGTATAGTTGTCTGTCTGACACATGGCTCTGAGGCTTTCCCAGCAGTGGACTAATGTTGTACCCCTCCTGCAAGCCCCATTGAAAACACATTCCCAGCTCATAAAGTTGCAAAAAAAAAGACTCAAAAACTAGAGATAAGAAAATTCCCCAGTGGAACCATCCCCCCTCTGTTCACTGTTATTAATAGTATTACTTTTAATTGCATGATTTAAACTCATGCTCTTCGATAGGATGACAGCAGAGCTAAAGCAGGAATGCAGCAAGGAGGGAAGACATCAGGAGAGATTGGACTGGGGTCAAGGTGCTGCTAAACCCCAAGGCAACAATTGCCTCTGGTCTCACTGCTTCTCAGCTGCCCATGACATTTATTTGCTGGCAGCAGAGTGAATGGTATGAGGGCTGAAGCAGGAGTGGGACTGAGAGCTGGAAAGCACTGCAGTTCCAATAGAGCCCTGGCAGGGATGTGGTGCTCATGCCACATGGAATGCTCCCTGCAGGCAGGACTCAAGCCTTGGAGTCTAACCTGGGCTCTCAGGCGACAACAGAAAATCTTAGCTTGGTCATGTGAACCATCCACGCAGCCCACACATGCAGGAACCCCCACCATAAAGCAGTGGACTGTAGCAAAAGAAGTCCAGCCCCCACATCACAGGTCAAAAGGAAGTTCAGAGCCCAGGGGATACAACATGTAACTGCACAGGAGTGGTGCAGGAGCAGAAAGACTACCCACGGGGTACTCCAGAGCAGACTCAGCCTGCTGCTGTATAGCAGAAGAAGGGATGAAATCAATCATGTGTATTCTTTCTGGATCAGCAGCTCTGCTGCTCTTGGGACCCCTGAACAAAGACTGGAGCCCCCTCCCCAAACCAGCCAGCTCCTTCCCCACCACTGGGCTTGTCACACCATGTGTGTGGACCACTGGCCAAGCTGCCTCAGGCTGCAGTTCCCATTTTCCAACTTCTCCATCCCCCTGTCTTCCCCTACAAATCATTGCTAAGATGAGCTTTCCCATTGGGATCAATGGCAGCCATGCTATATTGCTTAGGGTGTGCAGGCTGGTTCTCAGTGCTGAGAGCTTATGACACTGCCAATGGGAGCACTGTGTCAATACAAAGGAGAGGCTCCCAGCTTTGCTATTGCACTGATTCATCTCCATTCTGAATGGGGAAACAAGGGTAGGGAGCTTCAATGCAGCCAGCACACAGCAGGTCAGCAAAGCTCAGCCCAGGGTGATACATCCCTCTTGCCTGTCAGAGAGTCTACACATCCCTTGAGAAATCCAATGGAGACTCTCAATCAGGAAAGTTACTCACCTGTGCTGTAACCTGAATCAAAACAAATTGCTCACAGAGTATATGCTACAAGCTGTGCTACGATGGTGCTGAGTGAAACCCACCCCTGCAGAGTGGGTCTATAACAGGACTGGTACCCCCATTTGGCACCACAGAACAGGAATAGTGCTCTGCTTATTCCTGTAAGAGAAGAATTGTCACCATGGGGAAAGTGCAATAGTGGAAAAGACACTTACAAAGAGATCAAATATTCATTTGCAGTCTCTTGGTCTGGAGTGTATTTCATAAGGAGAGATGGAGTATTTTATCAGCTAGCAGGAGGAGGGAGTACTGCTAACTAGCAGTATAAATAAGCTCTGCGCAGGAGGGTCAGCCCACAGACATTTATCCATCCATCAAAACCATTTGACTTTTTGCCCTTTTTTTTCTGGCAAAGGGGACCGGTAACTTCTCCCTGCGTGGGAGCAAACAAGGTGTACGCAGCAGTGATTGATTCACCTGATGTTCAAGACACACATCAAAGAACCTGCTTGCTGTGTTTTGAAGCCTAGTGAACAATTTATAGAGGAGTTTGTGAGGATAAATATTGAGAGATTTATGCGAAGCAACACAAAACACATGTTTTTGGCTGCAGAGATGAAATATTTGAGGACTTGCAAGCTATATAGCTTAGGTTATTTATGAAAGTGTTCCTGTTCACTGGGATTTATTCTGGGTCTTCATTGTACTTGGAGCTGCCTCTGAAAGGCTGCAAAGCAAACAAGCACAGCAGGACCCATCACCTCTGTGTTGTCTCACAGGAGTTTGAGGTTTAAAAGAGGAGGTTTATCACAGCCAGGGCTGGGGACAGGGGGAAGCTGAGAGTGAGAAGGAGCAGCAACAGGCACAGAGATGGAACAGCTGGAGATGGGGCTCTGATGGGGCTGGGTGAGTCCCTGGAGAGACACTGAGCAATAGCTCAGCAAAGAGGGGGCTTCCCCTACAAGCCCGTGACCCCACTGTTTCTTGCTGGTGTGGAGGGAGGGGAGGAGGCTGTTCTGCTTTGAGTGTCCTGCCAGCACTGCTGGCAAATCTCACCCCAGCTGGAGATAGAGATCAGCTGTTCTAAGCCAAATTGTGATTGCTCCTAGGCCTTAGGCTCTTTTTCTCAGCACGGGAGTGCAGAGCTTGGGATTTGCTTAGCAATTGGTTGTCCTATCCACGGGAAAGGCATCTTGCCCTCATGTATGCTTACTATGTAGGCCATTTGATTGATGTAGTTGAGTCTGCGCATTTATATTTAGTAAGAGAGGTCATCACAGATGTAGTAAGCTAAAGAAGAGGCTGGAAGAAGACGTGTGGAGGTTAGGGAGGGGCACATGAGTGAGAACTGAGGAGGCTGGAAGCAACTCTAGGCTGTGTGAATGTGAATGCCAGCAGCAAGAGCCGCTGGCAAAAGGACCAGTAGGTGAGATCACCTGTGGATGTGAACATGGGTCAGATCCAGCTTTTCGATTCAGGTTCTTCTTTAAGCATTCTCACAAGGGGAGACTCATTTAAATATGACTTGGCTGTGCCCTGCCAGCAATTTCAAACACAACTCATTCTCCTCCACCCGACCTCAGTGAAGATGCTTCAGACGTTGTCACTGGGCAGTGACAAGGTTGCATGTGGCCTGGGGGGCACTGGGTCACCCAAACACTCTGCTTGCTGAGAAGCAACACAGGAATGATGCCAGCCTGGCCCTGCCTTGCCCTCCTGTGAGCTGCCTCTGTTCCTAAGCTTGCTGTTGAGAGTGACACTCTGAAGAGCCAAGAATTCTGCATAGATCAGAGGACAAGTGCCTGCCATTACCTTTGGGCTAATAGCAATGCAGTTCATGAGCAATGCACAGCCTCTGTGAGCTCTGAGATGACACAAGCACCTTTACGCCATGTATCCCTGAATCTTCTTTTCAAGCAGACACAGCCTAAGACAAAGTTTATGATTTCTGTCTATTCCATCAGTTTGGGCAGAGCCAGGTGTGAGGTTCCCCGCTGCAGTGCTCTCAACCATGTCCTCCTCCGGTGCAAACCCCTAAGAAGGAGGAGCTGCCTGCAAGAGCAATGTGATGACAGTTGGGAGCAGACTGTGCATTCCTCCTCCTCCCACACCTGGGTGTCTGGCTTGCATTTGTCCTCTTTTGCTTATGAGAAACACTCTGTGAGGCAGCACTTGCTTTCAGCTGGGGATACTTGTTCAAAATTAAACATTAGGTTGCATAGGTTCTCAGTAGCCCATCGTGGGCATGGGGTGGCGGTTGGCTGTCCTTTCACCTCACCAGCAAAGCCCATCAGGTGCGGAAGGTAAAGGCCTGGGCTAACCGTGGACAGCAGGGTGCAGTCTGAGGAAAGGCTTCACATCAGCTGTTCAAGAAGGAGAAACATTCTTAATTTAAAGTAGTAACACACCTTGTGCTACATATGTTTTGACAAACTGCTCCAGTTAAAAAGAAAGGAAAGTTTCAGGCACACTGTTATGCAAACAGACCATGTGCCTGAGCACAACATACTTGTATCTGATCCTTTTGCATTGCTTCAGCTTGTGTATTCACAGCTTGCCACCATGCCCTCCAGGAATGTTCTCAGCATATTACTATTCCAACACTCAAACCTGTGATTTAGGACTACAAACAAAACATCATTGCTCATCTGCTGACTAGCATCTATACGTTTGTTCCTTCCCTAGCCTTTTTCATGCTTTCTAGACTGCACCCAGGGCAGTCGGGTTTGGGGTTTTAGAAGCTCAGATGGGCTGCACCTGGGAAGTGGCCACCTCACAGGTGCAAGGTGGGCTTGGCAGGTTGTGGTGGCCTATGGGAGCACAGCAGGGTACTTAAATATCAGTGGCAAGGGGGTAAATAAGGTTTCCTGGGAGATGTTTGGTATTTGTTCCTGGTGAGCTAAATATAGCCACCCTTTAAGTGAGCTTTGTGATGCACGTTCTCCCCTGCTACTGCCATCTCTTGATGCCTGAGTTTCGAGGTAAGGGTGTATGCTTATAATGGCTGTTTTTTGGTGGTTTTTTTCTCTCGTTTTATTACTGTTTCTGAAGGTGAGTGCCCTATCTAGGGAAGAGTGCTACCCTGAGGGTTGGAACACTTGGCAGAACAGGAGACTGTGCCCAGCTCAGCTAGAAAATAGGTGGTTAGTACTTTAGTAGGCTGTAGTGGGTGAATGCCTCTGGTGGGTCTAGGTCTACTGATGTTCTCCATTGTAGTAAGATCAACCTTGCAGTTACAGCAACTCTGGTTCTGTTTTCCATGTACTAGCAAGGTGCTTTGGATGAGAGACATGCTTAAACATTGCATCTGCTCAGGTTGCCTTGATTGAAAAAAAACAGAGGCTTCAGGTTTATACACTTGAGCTGAGTTGCTGCTTCTTTGTACCTGTGCTACTAAGGGTAAGGTCTGGTGCAAAGACAGCTGATGTCAATCATCTAGGCCATGTAAGATCACATGGTTTGGTGCTGGCACTAGCCTTACATCACAGCTGCTGGTTATCTGAGCAGGCTGTTGATTCTGTTTGGCCACAGTCCAAGGTTTCAAGATTTGGTTCTGTAGCTGAAATGGAGTGGAACTCAGTTCCACTTCTTTGTGTGTATGTGAGGAGGAGTGGATCTGTTCTTGCCAGCATCTCTAGTGGCAGGCAGCTGGCTGCAGCTCCACCACTATTCATCCTGAAGGTCCTGTTGGAGCCTGTTTATGTCCACAAATAGCTTTGGCCCCCACTGGAAATGTTATTTTTTTCCCTGTTATGAACATCTGGTAAGAACACAGTGTTCTGGGCAACTCATTCCTTCCTTTGATAATGACAACAGAGCAAACTAAGCTTTTATGAATTTGATGCAGGTAGCTTTGTGTTTCCCAGGTTGTCCTATGGTAGTGAGGGCTATACTGGTGCAGTGGGTACAGAGCTGTTCTCTCATGCTGTTGTTGCAAGCTGTGCTAGACTCTTGCTCAGCCATCCTATCCCCACCAGACCTTGTGTAGCTGCTGATCTGTGCAGTTTGTGAGCTCAGCTCCCAGAGCAGTAAGGGCAGTGTACTACTTACCTGCTCGGCCTGGGAGTGCTCCCTAAGCAAACAAACAGGGCTCACAGACCACCCATTAGCCAGCAGCCTGTTCCTATTAGCAGAGCACTAGCAACCCCCTGCCTTGAGAAGGCAAACTGTCCCTGTGCCCTCTGAGAAGAGCTTTAATTATGAAGAGGATGAAAATTGCTTCACCCCCATACTTGGCAATGCAGGACTCTTCAGCCTGCTTTGTGCTTTGTTGGCAAACAGGGGATGTGGGTGGGATTTTGAGGTTCAGGCAGCCTTTGCAATGGGCTGCCAAACCTTCACAGTGGACTCTTAGCTTTGAGAGGCTCTGGGGCTTAGGATGCCATTTTGATGTCCTTGAAGGCTTCCTCTCAAGAGTACCTGCGGATACAAACTTTGCTCAATGCCACTGTTTACTTTAACAGTTTCACAGGTTGGTGTCCAGTATTTTCAGTTAGTAGATGATAAATGAGTTGTGGTGGGACTGTAGGTTTGTGAATTCTGTGTTGTCATCCCCATTTGTTTTTAATGCTTGCTTTGAATTGTGTACTGAAGTTAGTCTTTTTCAGGGAGTCAGGTGGAGAAAGAGAGGTCTTGAGGAGAGGTGAAATTCTCTTAAATTCAAGTTCCCAATGCAGTTGCGTTCCACTTTAATTGAATTTGTCCTTACAGTAGCTTCATGTCTGCTGGAAAGATTCTCAGCTTTAGCAAGGTAACACTTTGTGTGAGAACACTGCCACAAAACCACCTATGTTAGCCTCCAGGCTGTGAAGTGAAGAAAGTGAAGACGGTACACTTTTCTTTTTGTTAAGCAATTTAGTCTGTGCTGGTGAGGGTGTTGTAGGGGAGCTAGCTTTCAACTTGGTATGAGGAGAGAGAGATAGAAGTGGAGACAAGATTTGATTTGGTGCTCTGTGACCTTGATAAAAGCAGGCACAGCAAATCATTGCTGGCTTAGAAAATTCACATCCCTAACAGGCAGGAGGAGGTGGAAGTGCTCTATCTTTTGAGAAGAACCGCCTGTTTTTCACTTGCCTGTTAAGTTAGCAGCTCCCAGAATAGCAACCTATAGTAGCTCCATTCATAATTGGAACTCCTACAAGTGTTTGGGCCCTGCTGTCACTTTGACCTTTGTCTCTCCATGAACATCCATTTCAAGGGATGCCTTCCCTGTTCTCAGGGGGGAGCCCTGGGACTCAACCCCATCAAGCTAACAGAAGGTCATGCAATAGTCATAAAAATATTATAGATCCCTCCCACATTCCTCACCCCTGGCAAAACAGTGCAACCGGGAACAATTAGAAGTTTGTAGCAGGGCAACTAATAAATCTGGAAAGGTATTCAGCAGAACTGAAGCTATACAGCTGTTGGGGTGAACAGTGGGTATGCATGGATGGCTGTGAAAAGGAGGGTCTTCCTTTTTTCCCTGTAACTACTTGGAAACAAATCTGTACTTCAAGAGTATCAGTAAGAGTAATAAATGTTTCATTTGATAAAAGGTATTGTGTATTCATTAGCAATTTTGTGGGGTAATCTAAATTCAGTGAAGTTGAAGTAGGTTTGCAGAACTGTGGTTCTAACTCATTCACTTTCTCAAGAGTGGCTTATGAGTTATGGAGCTTATCCTGTATCTGACCCATCCCATAACAATCTCTGCCTTAAAGTTCTGTGCTGTTCCTTGCCAAGGTCTTACTGCTGTCACAGGATAAGTTTTAACTTTGTTGCCTGGATCCCAGGAGCAGTGGATGATTCAGTAACATACATTCTTTCAGTACACAGCCTCTGCAATGTCTCCAGCCTGCTGAATCCTCTCCTACCAAGAACTGTTGTGCTGCCCTCCATGGGGCTTTGGTATAACTTAAATGAACCTGCTTCTGTCAAAATTGATGGCAGTTTCTTGTTGCAGTGGTACTGAAGAGTACAAAATATCCTCAAAATATATTAAACTGCACTGTAAGAAAACCACTGAAAGCTGTCTACTGCTCTATTTATTTGTTTCTTATTGCATGCAAACTCCTTGTTCAAGTAAGTTTAAAAAAAAAAAAGGGAGGAAGTGAAATGAGATGTCTATAAAACCAGAGGTAAGTAGTTTAGGCTCTTCTCCAGCTTGAACTTCCCCTCTATTGTGAACCCTGTGCACAACTGCATTCCCATCTCCTTGCTGTCACATGCCTGCTGCCCTGTGTACTGAAATGGTCAGCAAAACAAACCTCGTGTAGCCCCACTGGTCTACCTAATAGAGCTTTAGCTCTGACTCCTGCCATGATGCTTGTTTTTGGGCTGAGAGTTGACCTTTACAGCCTTGTTTGAAGTGAGTTTCCACTGATAAAAGATGGCCATGGCTGTAGTTCTAAAAAATTTATCTATGGGTATCAAATAACTAGGAGTTAAGGGTATTGGCAATATCTACAGATGGAGTTAACAATTTAAGAACCTGGTGTGTGCTCTTTTCATTGACTCCACTGCAGTGTTCATATGGGCATTCACACAAAGGACCAGGTTGCCAGGCTGTGTGACTGCTGGAGGTCAGAACCTATTAAAACTTTATCTTGAAGTAAATTGTTTTGCTGCTATCACTGCTCAGCCTGAAATTATGTATGTGGAGTGTGTATGTGATGAGAGATGACTCCAGCTTCTTCCCAAAGTGTTTTTTGGCTATGTTTCAGGGGTTAGGGTGAGGGAGAGATGGCCACACTACCTAGGAGGAGGTGAGTCTGACTCTTGCCCCCTGCAAGCTGGTGGGGAGCCCCTAGTGCAGCTCTGAGGCGCAATGCATGAATGAGTCTGAGCATCCCAGTTGGTCTGGGTCCAGGCTGGTACCCAAGAGGGGCCCCTCTAACCCTTGCTCGCCTGAGGGCTGGACATGAAGAGAGGAGACCCTGTGGAAACAGCTTCACTGGAGAGGCTTCTGTGCAGACAGGCTCTGGAAAAGAGCCAGATGTTGCTGAAAGAAACAACTAACTTCCCTTTGTGAAGCCTGTAGTACAGGAAATGTGGCCCTCTGGGACATGTAAATAAAGGCATGTTAACTTAGAGCTGTGCTTGCCTGAGCACTCTCTAGATCTAGGGTCCTTCTATTAAGCAGGCAGTTGGTTGGGAGGTGCCTTGTTGGGGATGGTGTCTGTTCCTATGGCTTCTTCCACATCACCCCATCAGTCTGTTCCCTCTGTGGTAGGTGAAGGACAGTAGCACTGTAAAATGACTGGTATGAATATTCACCCAATTCCTTTAGCTTTCCACATAGCTCTAGCATGCTCAGCATCATCTCCATAGCTATGCTTATGGTACGCTGTACACACAGCACTTAGCAAGGATTTGCTGATGGTAGGAGTCTGTTGGGTGACTGCTGGGCAGAAACTGCCTGAAGAATCCATATTGCTGCTGTTGACTTTATTTGGTTACTGCAAACCTGTGTCTATAAGAAGTGTAGTGCCTGAGATGTGTCAAGGAAGTCTAAGAGTAAATAGCTGTTCATTGGGAAAGAGGAAAAAAAAAAAAAGAGAAGTGGGGTAGAAATCCCAAAGAGCCTGGCTGCAGGGGTAGCACTTAGTGTGCATGAAAGTGCTGTTTTTTACTTCCTAACATGTTTTGTTATTGTGTCAATTGTTTTCTATCTTAGTGTTTTTTCTTGCCATACTTTTGTTTTGCATCATCTGCTTAAGGCACTGTCCTTCTAAAGCCTAGGGTAAGGGGAACCCTGTTAGCTGTTCCTAAGACATTACTGGTGATAAAAGCTAACAGACTGAGCAGGGATGGTTTTAAAGCAGATATCTGTGGGATTGAGTTCTCTTCCCTGTGCAGAGCTCAGCACTTGAGTGCTCACAGCCTCCCTGGGGGCTGCCTCCTGCTCTCTACAAAGCACTGGAGAGGAAGAGTCCTCCCTTCTGGGCAGCCTGAGGCAGGCAGTGGGAGGGAAGGGAGAGGCTGAATGCAGCCAGAGCTGCGTGCATCACTGAGATAGGATCACTGCTTGTAAGATTTGGAAAGTAAGACATGTTTCTTCTGAGGCCTATACTGACTGAACAAGAGCCCATCTCACTTCTGTCCATGACATTGCAGTGCTGTGTCCTGTCTGAGCAGCTAGATGTGAAGAATCAATGAAAACACCAGCAGCTGGTGGCACAAGATGTTAAAGTTCATGGTGCTCAGCTGAAGGCTGTTTTCATTGACATTTTTCCAGCAGACTTCTGGGACCAGTATCCCCTTGGGATCAGTAGTGCCACTTGATGTAGCACAAGTCCCTGCTATTTCACCCCCAGTTATTTGGCTGGGGGAGAGCGAGAGTGGGTGAGGTGACATTCCCAGTCTTCCTGTGTAGGTAATTGCCCAGCAATGCAGGCATTTGGTGCTGAAATGGAGCTCCTGGTAGCAGGCTGATCATATCAAGTGTTTGCTAGCAGCATTTCTAAGAGCCAAACTCAGAGTGAATGATAAAGTGTTTTTCCATTCTCTGGAGAGTACATGCTCCCAAACTGCTTTCCTTGCTGCCCCACTATTCATGGCACGTGGAGGATTTGTTTATGTTAGACTGTGTAAGACATATCTATGAGTTATCTCAGAGCTGGGCTGATTAACCCAGAGGAAGATTTACTTAAGTGTAAATCAAAGGCTTTGTTTTCTTGGATAGTTCTTTAGTGTCTCGAGTTGAAATCCATCATACTACCCCTGCAGCACTCCAGTGTTTTGAGGGAATTTGGAATCTTTGCCATCTACTGCAGTTTGTAAACAGATAGTACTTCCAGTCTGGTTACAGGCTGTAATACATTGTATTTTGTTCTATTCTGCTCTGGTATCTTCTATTCAATTGTTATTCATGATATCTGAGCTTCAAAGCCCTGATGAGAGATGAACAAATAAAAATAGAACCCAAATTCATGACATGAACCCTTGTTGTGTGAACTGGTCCTGTACCAGCCCTAAGCTGAACCTATATGCAGCTGATGTACTGAGGGTTGCATTAAACCAATTTTTCTACCCAGAAGCAGGAAAACCCTGCCATGGGTGTTGTGATTTGCTGATTTACTGAAGCGTTTCACGTGGGAGTTACAATGGATTTATATTGCATAAAATGCATTTGTTCTTTTATATTCCTTGCTGCAGGTGTTAGATCACTCCCTGCATTTTATCACTTACCCATAGTTAGCAGACAGTGTGCTGTGCTGCGGCATCTGCACTAGGAGTATAATGTTGATGAGAGCCACAGAATTCCCATATGTCCAGGAGTTCCATTACCTAAGTGACTAGAACAGTAACAAGTTGCTGCCAGTCCTCCTACCTTGTGAGTACCTCCATGCAGGGAAGGCATTAGGGTAACATTTGCACCACCATCTTCTGATTTTACATATGAATGTAAGGAGAATCTAAGTCTCAGTATATTGACAGCTGGAGGTTGGGAGGTCCAAGAAATGTTGACAGAGCTTTAGAGATTCCCCAGAACAACACTGTGGGTCTGGGTTATTTAGGGAGTTGGGCAGGATCAGTTCTGGGTGTTGACAGATAGTTTATGGTTTGTGTATAGCAGCTTGTCTTCCTGGGCTGATCTCTGCCTCCAGTGTGGTTTGGAGGCATTTCTGAGTCCTGCTCCTCTGCATCCACGGGGTAAGCAGGAGATGCTGTTGCCTGCTTTTTTTCCAGCAGTGGTGAGCACTTCTAAGTTGATCACATGCTGGATCACTGAAGTATAACCAAATGGCTGGCAGTTGCTGATTCAACTCTTTGGTTTGAAAAGTGAAGAGGTCCTGAGCTTGAGCTCCACATCTGGCTGTCTGGGAGGAAGCTGAATGCAAGGGAATGGTCTTGAGGAGAGGGTGTTGAGACTTGGCCAAAATTGCTGGGATCACAGGGATGGATGGAACACCAGGTGCAGGATCGAGAGCGGTGTTTTTGTGGTGTGATTCCAGCAATGGGACAGTGTTTAAGAGATAGATGCAAGGATAATTAGCCAGAGCCCTGGGAGTTGTTTGGTATGCCTTGTGGTGTTAGGAAGCCTCTTCCTTTGGGACTCAAATGCTTGGTTCAAATAGCAGTTGGGACAAGGAAAAGTTTTGTTTGCCATGTCACATCAAACTGGAAATGTCAAGATATCCAAACCAATTAGCTTCTTGTACTGTCGGGTGCAGAAGGTTGAGAATCACCAGCCAACAATTTCCTGAGATGTTCCCTTAATTTCTTCAGGTTGCTAGCATGCAAAGTTGCTGCCTCCATTTGTACTGAGGATCATTTTCTCTTCCTTCTTGCTTGGCGATCACCAGCAACAGATTGTTCCAGCAATCAACACTTGCCTTTGTCTCAAAACATACTGTCAGTGTATTGACTGTGCTTATAAAGGGTATTGCTTGCAGAAGTCAACTCTACAGGAATTCATAAGATGGCCTTTTCTACTATGATGAGATAGTTTATGGATTTAATGTCTTCAACATAATGATGAATCTGCTTCTGCGTTTGTCCCAGTTGTAAATGAGTATATCTGGAGGACTCTGTTTAGTGTGGTCTGTTGTCAGACAACTCTTCTCTCTTTTTCTATAGTGTAAGTTTTTTTTCAGAAGACTACAGCAATTCAGACAACTTCTGTGAGCAAGGAGTTAACTTCTGTTCAGATTAAAATATCATTAGCAAGCTGTTATGGAGGTGCTTTATTCAGAAGTTAATTTTGGACAAGAGGCAGCTTTGAGCTAATCAATTCAATAATTTGTTATTGTTGAACAGAGTGAAAATAGTTCCACTGCTAGAAGAAGCACAGCAATTTTTGTTCAAAAAGAACGGGGGGGGGAATACAATTGTCTGTTGGATCTACCTGAGGCATAGTTAGTTACAGTGGCTGTAGGGTTGTGTTTCTCTGTTATTCTATTTTAGGTAATAACATGCTGGATATTTCATTCTTCAGGCTTCATCCTACTTACACCGTGACTAGGGGTGATAACTTCAGAGTCTTACATTCTGCTTTGATGTCATCCCCCAAATATATTTTATCTCTGTCCCAATCTTCTTGGCACAGTTCTGTGCCTTGTCTCTTTTCATGTGGTCCAAGGTAATGTCTCTTGTGCATATCAGATGAACACAAATTCTTTCAGAAGTCTGCCTACTTGGGAAGGCCCTGCTACTCCAGTCCAATGTAAAAATAATTGCTCAGCCTAGCCTTTTCTTCCACAGCCTGCATCATCTGCTTCTGGATTTAGCTATAAGGAGATGTTGCTCCCCAACTGTATGGCTATAAAGCCTAGAGGAAAAAAAAAAAGCTATTTCCACTTAAAATAATCTGACATGATGTGGTTGGTTGACTTGAGCTATTAAGTGCTTGACCCTTCAGTTGGCCCAGATTTAAAACCAGGTTCCCATTTTGTACCTGCCAAAAACTTAACAGGGTGGATAATATCCCAACTGATGGCAGGCATTTCCAAAGGGGCTGGGGTAGAAAGCTTGCGGCTGTCTCCAGCACTTGGGATTAGTGGTGTTCATGTACAAATCCCTGCAGCCATTTGCAGGCCTTGTATGAGAAGTCAGGCTGAAGATTTCACTAAATCCGTAATCCTTTACTTGCATATCTATGACTGGACGGAAGCAAACCCATGAGATTTGCAGGTATTCTCAGGTCTTGGGAGTATTCACTTCCAATGTAAGATCTAGTTAAAGGAAAAAAAAAATCTTGTCCGGTATTTCTTTGAATTCTGGGAAAGATGTAGTGCTCTGTGAATGCCCTTGTGAAACTCACAATAAGCAATTCCCCTGCCAGGGCTGACCCACAGCTCAAGTCCCAGCCAGTATCTAAATTTACCTGGTCTCCTCTTCTGGCTTTGCAGGTGGTCACCTATTCAGCCTCTTTGTATCCTTGTTGCTTAGGCCCAGCTGCTGACTTTTGATATTAAGCTCTACCCAACACTGAGGAGAAACAAAGTGTATAGAATTTTCTAGAGAATTTTAGGGTTCAAATTATTCTGCCTCAAAATTTTCTTTTAAGTGCTATGTTGTTGTCCTAGTTAAGTGCTCCAAATTCCCTTCCAGATGTTTTCACAAGCTTCTTCCCCTAGGAGGTGCTCTGAGATAATTTCCTGCTGATGATAAAACGGCAAGTCTCTTCTCAGGTTTGTCCATTCAGTCTCTGTTTAAACTAAATCGGGACAGCTTGTTAGCTTTTTGTTGGTTGTGGGTTTTTGTGTGGGTTTTGTTTTGTTTTTTTTTTTTTTTTTTTTGCTATAGTCTAATGCCTGACATCTGAGAGATTCACCATGAATAAAATTGCTTCAGTTTGATTATTTTGTAATCGGAACTTGGGAAAGAGGAAAGAAAACAGCTTTCTGGAAGGAGTGGAAGTTGCAGCCTGAACCTGCTAAAACAAAGAATACTATAATGCATTGTTCAAACTGTAAATCCAGGCAAATATCCTTTTAGAATTTGCTCTGGGATTGATGCTTGGCAGAAAATCATGACCAAGACAAGGATATTTTTGGCCTCAGTTAGGATTTCCCTTCGTTTTGTAGCCAAGTGCAAAACCGCCACCCAGCTGCATTGCTAGTTATAGCACTGACCTTTTTACCTTATTGAACCATAGTTTGACTCTTAATTGAAATTGCTGTATAATTACACCTTATGTCCCACAGGACACTTGTCTGTCTCATAAAACCAACACAGCATGTTGGAACAATCTGTTTGCAAAGTGATATGAACCATGTGGTGAGGAATGGCTGCCTCTCATCCCTGCCGGTGGTGGTTCCTCCCAGGCAGTATGGCCAGAGCCACCATGGAGGAGTGAGATGTGCACTGGGGTGACAAGCCAGAGAGATTTCAAGGGAGGTGGCTCTTCCTTTGAGCTGGCCTTCTAGAACCTTCCCATGAAAGGCAAGCCAAGCCTCAAGTTTTCAGAAAAATTTCTTTGATCTTATGGCAGGAAGATGCATCTGTGGGAACAGTGTGGTTCTTCAGGCTGCTGTTAGGGGTTAGGTGAGCATGTGTGTGTTCAGATACACCCAGACATGGAGCAGCAGGAAATCCTGGCTCTGGCACTGGCATCTTGTTCCTGGCTATGTTTCAAACCTGTGATAGGAAACGTACCCAATTCCCAACAGCCTCACTGCTCTCTCCCTTGCAGAAACTTCCTGAGGGATTGTAAGTGGCTGCTGCATTTTTTTAGCAAGTTCCTGATCTAGGCAATTCAAATATCAGAAGTGTGAGGGCACATATATGCTGATTGTAGTCATTTATTTCCTGTTGTTCTGATGTCATCTTGATTGAAAGAAAATGCAATTTGCACTAAAACACTCCTTGGACTTTGTGCCAACGTATATTCCTGGTATTTCTATGGAGGATTGTTCTCTGTATCTTGCTGCTTTACCTAGGAAAGGGGATGCAGAGCAGTTTTGTAATACTGATGGCTGCAGACCCTGTCAGAAGGGAGTGGAGGGGGCTAGGCTGATCTTCTGATCAGGGGTGACTATCACAGGATCATTAAGGTTGGAAAAGACCACTAAGGTCATCTAGTATAAGCATCTTCCAGACAGAACAATCCCGGTTCCCTCAGCAGCTCCCTCTAAGACCCGTGTTCAGCTTTGCAGCTTTGTTGTCCTTCTCTAGACACACAGTCTGTCTTGCAGTGAGGGGCCTCAAACTGGAGGTAATACTTGAGATACGGCCTCACCAGCTCCCAGTACTGAGGGATGATCACCTCGCTGCTCCTGCTGGCAACACTGTTTCTGACACAAGACTAGTCTAATACTTTCTGCATAAACAAATAAGGATAAGAGGAGTAAAAAAAGAAAAAGCTTCTGTAACTGTAACACTATCTGTGAAACACTGATACAGAGAACTGAAATAGTAGCAAGCCAGTCCTGCAGTGGAGTAGAGTTGAAATAGTAGTTATTTAAGCATAATGCATGCAAAAACTCTGGAGTTATTTCTTCCCAAACTGTCCAAACTATGTTTAGCGGTCTTGAGTGGGAAATCTGTCACTTTCCTAGACTACTCTGTAGCGTAAGAGCTGCTTCTTCCTGTTGGTCTGTGTTCACTTGTGGTCAGACTCATCCAGTTTTATCTACTCTGGGCCTTCTTTCTTTCACGCATTCTGCTTTACACATGCCTGAGAGCTGTACAAGCAGTCTGCACGTCTCTAGGAAAGTTACCTTTCCCAGGAGGCGTTTGCCAGTGCTGAGGATGGGTTATCCATCATGATCAAAATGCCTTATGGAGACAAAGTGTGGAGTCATGGGGACTTGCCTGAAAAGTTGGGTAATTGGTTGCATATGAGGCTGGTTAATCACTGTCAAATTGTGTTGAGTGGAGGAAAGGAGTCCTGGTGGTTTGGATCTGTCTGGAGAGGATGTGCAGCTCTGTACAGCAATTGAAAAAGATGCTTGTTAGAGTTCAGCATGGCTAATGCTGGTTAAATCCTTCAAACACTCTATAAAGCCTGTGAATTTCTGTATCCCAAAACATGCATGTGCTCAAGATGGTGTAGGACTGATCACATGTAGGTGTTTGCTGTTGATATTCATTGGGGGTGGTGTGGAGGAGTTGTGATGACCCTGCTTCAAGTGGGTACCTAAAAGTGTGCAGGAGAACCTGGGCCTTGATTTCTCAAACTGGTTACTTCTTTCCTTTAGCTCTATCTTGCTGTTTTATTTGTAAAATGATGTAATGGTCACAGGAACATGTTAAATTTAGTGCTTGAGGGTCACTGAGTCTGAATGCTGATGAATAGGATGGGTGAAGGAGGTGAAAGTAAGCACTGTGCAGACAGCAAAGCTTAGGAACCCATGCTGAGCAATAGAAGTTGAAAGAGAAGAGTGAGAAACTGTTAAGTGAGTTCTGTCCTTCCTATGTGCTTACAGAGGCTGAGGTCTTGTGGAGCAATTGTCCATGATTTGTATTTTAACACTAGCTACACTGGAAGCATCTCTGCTGCTCAAATAGTTGTTCTGGCTTTTGTTTAATATGGCTTGAGGTGGAATGGATTTAAATGCTCTGTAAGGAAGGATGTGAGGAGGATGCTGGGGATGTGGGAGATGCTGATTATCCTAGGCAGCCTTCTTCGACTGGGCTGCAATAAGTCCAGTTGGGTGGGCACATTGACAGTGTGATCAAGAGTAAACCTAAGAAACGGCAAGCCCAGCATGACAGATGTTACCTTTGCAGAGTTTCTGAAGCCAAATGAAGGCAAAATGTTCTTTTGACTGCTGATAGAAATAATTTCCCTAATAAACTATTTGCAGTAACTTGGTAATCAGCTTCCTCCAGCTCATGTGATGCCATCTGGAAATACCCAGAGCCTGGCTATTAACAACTGGCTTTCAGCTCAGCAGGAAGTCTTTGGGTTCCTCATTTGCTAATCAGAGAAGCAGGCAGCTGCTGCTGTTGGGGCTCACACAGTGTGAGAGCCTTCTTACAGATGAGGGCAGGACTACTCTACGGGGTGTTCCAGCTCCCAGCAGCATCCTATCCATCCTCCTGTACACGACTAGTGGGCTGCGTAACACCCTCCATGTGAAACAAGCAGGTGAGCTGTTCCCCATTTCACTGCTGGGGCCTTTTAGGCCTGGGACTGTCCAAGGGACCTGGGAAATGCAGCAGTTGGCTCCCATGGCGGTTGATACTAAACTCCCCTGCATGAAGTTTGAAAGGTCCATGAAAAGCTTTTGTGCCCGGAGCACTACTATTTTTCTTGTTTCTACAGAGGAGAGAAGGGAGTTCAGAATTTTCAACTGTTAAGAGAAATCTGTAGCAAAATCAGTCTGCCAATCCTATGTGCTGCTTTGCCCAGGAATTCCCTGTGAAGACAAACAAATAATGCACAAACTTTCTAAGCCATTTAGTAGCTGTGAATTCCCAAGGAAAACAAGGATGGCGTTTCTAAACATGCATTATTTGAGTGCCATATCTGATTAGCCAGAAACTTCCACTACAGAAGAATCTGGCAAGAGATCACATAGGATAAGCTTCAGGCAGACATCATCCACTTGGAGGGAAATTTTGGAACAGAGCTTCTGGTGGTGAAAAAGAGTTAAAAGCACAACAGGCAGAATAACTACTGCTCTTCCAGTGTGAGCTCTCCACAGCACTGCTGACAGGGAGGAACGATCCCCACTACAGTGGGTGAGGGTGCTGAAGGCTGGCCAAATGGCATCACTCACCAACTCCATTCCTCCAAGGGTGCTCAGGTAATGATGAAGACCAGAGGAACAGGGAGAGAGCACACTTTAAAGAACTTATGATCACTTTGAGCATGGAGCCAGGCATAATTCCATTTGTCAGAACTGTTGCAGTTTTTCCACTGATGAACTTGAAGAGTTTGGCTCTTCAATGAGAAGAAACTTACTTCTGAGCAAACTTGGTGTGTATTGCAGAGTATAAATTCCTAAAGAAGATGAAGAATAAATCCCACTTGCTCCTGGCAAGTATGTATGTTTTTAAAGGAATGAACATTGCTAATCCTTCATCTTTGCAAATATGAGTTAACCATCTGGAACTTAGTTCTCTCTTCAAATAATTGTTTCAAGTACAAAACCAAAGTCACCTTCCAGGTGCTGCCTTCCTCTTATTTCCCATCTGAATCCTGAACAAATTTGTCTGGGACAAACTCTCCTGCTTCCTGTATTCGCAAAATGGCTGGAAAAACTGAACAAAACCTTTTCCTTAGTAATGTGACCAGATGTTCAATGTCCAGGACCATGTCCACAGCAGGACCACAGTCACAGTTTGCACTGATGCAAACCCATCCTCCCCTTCCAGTGCCCTCTCACTGTTTGGCTGACCCAGTGACTCTGCTTCTAAAAATTTCTTTAATTGGTGAGGCTTAAGTCTAAAATCCAACATTCCCATCTTCTTTCCTGAATGTTTACTCTGGACAAAACATCCTACACAGGAAGAGGTAGGGTAAAAATCACAGCACTTGGAAAAAGCAGTGTAACTTCTTTTAGAATTTGTCTTATACTTCAGATTTTTGAAGAATAGCTTTCATCAGCCTTCCCAAGAGTGCTTCTAAACAAGTTTTCTGCTGATGTTCACAATGAGATTGGGGCAGACAGAAAATCTGAAACTAAAGAAATTGCTCACTGTTTTTGTCAGTGGGGAAGTAGAAGAAAACAAATAGAATCTGTTATGAAAATATTTTCTGGGAGGTGTTGTCCAGGCCCTCAAAGACTATTAGCAGAGTGTTGAGGAGTCCTGTCTTCTCTTTGGTTTATTTTTCAACTTGTCCAAATGCATGTAAGTGTTGAGAAAGAGCCAGTTTCACAAAGCCTTTTACTCATTGCTATATATTCCATATTACAGCTTTCTCTACAGATAATTATTTTGTGCATCTTGATGTTGGTGTTTTTTCTTTGGAGACTGTCATAGTTTGCCAGCAATTTATGTCTTTCTGGGGCCTTGGCTGCAGACTGTAGCTTTCCCTGTAATTACCACTGATTTAGTAAAGCACTTATGTTCTAATTTTGAGCATACAGGACCAGCTGTTGACTTCAAGGGTCAGCTGTTAAGTTTACTGTTAGGTCTGTGTGGTTTACTGGATTGTGGTGTAATCTGGGAGTGATCTCCAACAGAAGTGATACTGAGTAATTAATGTATCATATGGAGGTTAAGAAAAAAATATGTACATAGTGCTATTCTGTCCAGGTAAGTCTCAAGGGTTGCATCTCAGCTACATCAATGCCTGTAGCAGTCTGAGATGAGGTGCTCTGCTCCCCCTGGGATCAGCTCTGATTGTTTGCTGGTCAGTCTGTTGCTGGCATGGATGTGAGAACTGAGACCTGGACCCAGCCCCTGGAACACTCATGGGGACAACAGGAAGGTGTTAATCTGTAAGTAATCAGCCTGATAACAGCAGATAAGGCTCCTGGTCAGCTATTCTGTTCACTGTTCAATCATATGGTGTTTGGTACATGCAACCACAACATATGTTTAAATCCAAAGTGATCACAGTGCTGAAAGGAGATGGTAAATCCTTCAGAGCAGAGGGGAGTTCTGGTTTAAAAGCAATACAGAAAAACTGTCCTATATTACTATGCACTTTATTCTTTACCAGAGTAAATCAGAGAACTGCCCTTCCTCAGTCTGTTTCCATCCCTGCATCAATACATTCCATGATCCTGCATGTGGAAGAGGAAAAGATGGTGAGAAGTGAGAGACTGCTACTATTTTCCCTCTTTTCCAATTGCTTCTTGCAAATACGATGTTGAACCTTGTCAGTGGGGAGGAGGATAATTCTGGGAGTGCAACAACCCATCAGAAAATCTTGCCAGAAGTTTTCTGTCAAAACTTATCCAGTTTCCCCAGGAGCCTGGAGAAGGATCTGGCAGACAGGTAACAAAGATAGTTCCTGGCTGAAATGTTTATAATATGGGCAAATAGGAGTCTTGAAGCTAATCACCAGCATCTTGGTTTACAACCAGACCACGGACTTCAAATGTATGCAAAAATAATAAAAGCCTCCCTTTGCTGGCACTGATTCCTCAACTTATCACCTTGCCTTACATGGTGTGGAAGCAGGAGAGCTGCATCCTCAGGAAAATTATTTTTCTGCCCTTCTGAGGATATGTGAGAAATGTAAGTGCATCATTGTCTTGTGGCTGAATGTTCCACATGGAATTTATTAGTCACTTCATTAGGAACTTAACTTTTGTGACAGATCAATACATGCATGATTTATACTGGCTGGCTTGGTAAAATGGCCTCACCTACTTTATAAACCTGAGCTCCTTGGATGACAGTTGTATGTGCCAGTGTTTCTACATAGAATAGTTTTGAATGAGTTTTATGACTCAGAGGGACAGCCTTTGGTACAGTGAACTTGAGATAGTGGAATTCAGAATCTTACATGAAAGAAACAAGGCAGTAAGTAGGATTACAACTCTGGACTTCAGGAGAGTCCATTTTGACCTCTTCAAGGACCTATTTGAGGGTGTCTGGCCTTGGAAGGTAAGGGGGTGCAAGAGAGTTGACTGACATACAAGCACCACTTCTAAGCTCAAAATTGGAATCCCTAATAGTAAGAAATCAGGCAAAGGTGGAAGGAGATTTGCATGGATGAGCAAGGAGGTCATGGAAAAGTTCAAATGGAAGAAGAAAATTCCATAGAAGGTGTAAAAGGTGTCTGGACATGTGGGAGGAGCGTAGGAACCTTTTTGGGGGCATACAGGGATGCAACAAGGAAAGCTAAGGCCCACCCAGAACTAAATCTGGTGAGGGAGGTCAAAGATCTGGAGCCTTTCCTTTGAGGCCTGGTCAGGCTAGTAAGTTAGGAGAGAAACTTGCTGAGGTTCAACAAGGGCAATTGCAGAGTCCTACACATGAGAAGGAATAACCACATGCATGAGTACAGGCTAGGAGCTGACCTGCTGGAAAGGAGCTCTCCAGAGGAGGATCTGGGTGTCCTGGTGACAGCAGGTTGGCCATGAGGCAACAGTATGCCCTTGTGGTCAAGAAGGCCAATGGTATGTCAGTGCATTAAAAAGTCCATGGTCAGCAGGGCAAGTGAGACAGTTCCTCTCCCTGCTGAGGCCACATCTGGAATTACTGGGTCTAGTTCTGGGCTCCTTGTTTCAAGAAAGGTGGGACTTGCAGAGAGAGTCCATCATAGGGCCACAGGGATTAATTAGGGGCCTGGAGCATCTCCTGTATGAGGAAAGGCTGAGAGACCTGAGACTGTTCAGCCTGCAGAAGAGCTGATTGAGAGGGAATCTTATTGGTGCTTATATCTAATGGTCATCTTGTCCTCTCTGGGTGTATTTTTGAGATCTTTCCTACTGGCCAATGTTTGAATATTATTCTGTAGAGCATAAAGTGGGATACTTAGAGCCTTAACTAGTACAAGTTTATTGGACTAGCCATATAACAATTCTATGAAAACTCCTCTCAACAAGAACTTTTTGTGGTCTAGATTGTACTGCTAATGGAATATGCAGAGGTCCTGGTCAGTTGGGAAATGATTAATTTTTTTTAAAGCTGTTTTTTGTGTTGGTGGTTCTCAAATGAAATACAGATGGAAGACTGCCTGAGCTGTAAATCTGGCCTCAATCATTCCTAACATTTCAACATCATACTGTGCAAAACAGCCTCCACGAGGCCATTTCCAAATGACCGAAGTTCACATTTTTGTACTGTTATTGTCATCAAACTTAGCAGATGTCATAATCAGGGAAGAACCACTAATGAGAAGCTGCTGGTAAATTTGACGTGTCTCTGTCACTTTTATGTGAGTACCTGGAGAACAGACTATGCATCTACAGCTGCCAACATGAATCAAGCACTAAACTAAGAATGAGTGGGGATGTTAGTTGTTCCCTCAAAGTACTCTGTATAATGAAAACAGCTTTGTCAGTAAATAGACAGGAGTCAACCTGACTTGCAACCAAGGTGTATTTTTTTGGATGAGGTAACCTCCAGGATTCTTTTCCATCCTTAACCATTCTAATCTCGTGCTTCCACAATTATACTGCAATTGGAGCTGGAGACAGTCGTCTCTTGCACAGAAGTTATCATACTGAGCTATGTTTATTTTATAATGCAACTTCAGTCTGTTGTTGTATTTGTACAGTTCAGTACACAATTGATTGATATATAGTATGAATGTTGTTGCTCCGCTATATACATCATTCTCTTAAAAATATATCAAGATGACAAGATATTGCTCTGTTGCTATGAATAGTACAGTCACTGGCTGTGCCACCAACTTTGAAACAGGCATTTTCCAGGTATTCACATAAGAAACAAGCATTTGGCTTATGCAGATTTTTCTCACTGATTGAATGAGTACATCAATAAAGACATAGTAAGAAAATGTATACAGCGTTGTATTCATACAACAGCTGTTGTATTTCTGCTGATTCATGTTTTCACCTGAGAACATTTTGGACACATCACTGTTGGTTGAACTGTACTCTTCAGTGGATGATAGCCCATTCCTGATACACAGAGCTGAAATTCTCAGGCTGTCTTCAGCCTCGCTACAATGTGTGAATTCTCTCTATGTGAATCTCTGCAATACAACAAGCCAAGATCCAAGTCTGAATGACCAAATGATACTTTGGACAAAAAAATAACTCCTTGACCCCTTGTGTTGGCCCTTTACAATCGAACAAAGAGGTGGCTGAGAAGCTGAAACCTGTTTGCAAATAGTTTGGGCCAGTGGTTTTCGCCACTTGGTCCTTTAGTTCATCTTTCCCTTTCTTCTGTTCTGCAAGTTCTTGCAAGTGGGAAGATACAGAGTGATTTTTCTTGTTTTGTTTTTCTTGAGCCTGTTACTGGTGCTCATTTGGCCAATGAATAGATTTTTTTTAAATTTTTTTTAAAATTTTTTTTTTTTTTTTTAATTGTAACTCTGAAACAAAGGTGCATTAAAGTCAAGTAAGGTCATGCGGTCAGAAACCATGACATGCTGCAGAAGACCAGGACCAAAGCCTGAGCAGTAAACTACTTAAGCTGGGTACCCAAGTTAAGAGCCATATGAGAATGACCTAATGCTCTGGAACCCTGGGAGAAGTTATGTTAGGCTCTACTAAATCAAAAGAGGGGTAAATCCCCACAATCCGCTCAGTCAATGCTTGTAAACTAGGAAGTGAATAGCCAGCAAAGATGTTGAAAACCTGTTCACCACTTTTAATTATTTAACCAACACTATGGATACTGCAGTAGCAAAGATGATTGGACATGTGCACAGACATGTCTGGATTCAATCCAGACCTCTATGATGATTTTCTGTGGCAGTTTTTGTTTAATTGTAAGAACCACATTAAAAGAAGAAAGCACATAAACATTATCCTGTTCTGTTGTAGTTTTCCCCAATGCATAAGTCCTCCTCTAAATGTTACCTTCTGATCTGTAACACATCCCATGTTGTTTTATTAAGCTATGAGTCTGTAGCAAGTGTTCAAAATTTACAGCTTCAGTTAGTTTAGGTGCTAGAGGTGTTTATTTTTTCTCGGTTCTTCTTGCTATGCGATGAATGTAACTCACTGAGTGCTCTCAGACTCTAACCCTGGACTCTGGCAACCTTATTCTTTCCAAGAAACAGCACATCAGCTACGGCATTCTGGTAATATGAGTTAGGTCTTTCTTCTTATTACAGAATAATAATTTGCAGACTGAGGAGGAGAAGCTAGAACTGAAGTCACACAAGGTCATCTATTATTGCATTGAAAATAGAGCTTAAGTTTTAAAGACAGCTTAAGAAAATTGTAGCCACTTATCTGTATTGATTTACAGAAAGGCTATCTGCCTATTAGTTTGAATGTTGTGGTGGTTGCAAAATAGGAGGCTGTTCCTTCTTTCTTAAGTCATTTGTTCCAGTGAGTTAAAGATCCCTCTTTGGATGAAGGTCTGACTGCTGGCAGTCATTGTGATTGGTGCCATTTTTCAAAGAGCTCAGTGTTTCTTGTAGACACAGTGGGAGCTGCTGGGCGGGAGGGATTCTGGATCCTCAGGAGATTTTTGGAAGCAGTATTTTGCTGTGTGAGGGGGGAAAAAAAAAAAAACAGAATTTGGAAAAAGCCACCATAGATGGAAGATGAATGTTTGGTAAATGGCTAATACAACAATTAACTTCCAATTAAAACTATATTTCTGTTTATCAAGGCTGGCTAGCAAGGCTTTAATGCAAAGTGTTCAATTAACTTAGGGACCATGCAGGTTTCCACAGAGGATAAAGCAAATCTTATCTCCAGGCCCTTCCGTGTGGGAGATGAGTGGGCTGTGAGTGTGGTTGGAGGACACTTGTCCCTGCAAATGCCATGCAGGCTTCATGGCACTTTTGTCCAGACCTGTGCTCTATACAGGCTCCAGGCCTCATCTGCCTTTGTAGTGATATCAGGCAGAAAAAAAATGACTGGGATGTTTTCCCTTCTTTATGTCCATTAGGTTTCATAAAGAAGCTTGAAGATGTCTGCTACTAGTGTAGATGGGGATGTGTGGTGGCCTGACCTGAACACTATGGACTGCACCAGCCTTGGATAATGAAGTTGGCCATGGAATTTATCACTGATTTGATACTTAGGGATTGTTCTCACAGGCCCCATTTGCCTTTCATTGTATGTTACTTGCCTCCAAAAATATACTTTTTGAGGCTTTTCTGGATCAGTAAACATGGTTTTTAGTTGGAGGTTCCTTCAGGTTTGCTATTTGGGGTTAAGATGCAGTTTTGCTATTCCCTCCTCATCAAATAACTTGGCCACCAGCTGGGTGTGCCGCAGAGAGGATGTATGCCCCATGCCCAGGAACTGAATAGGATTTCTTCTCAGTGAAATGGAAAAGAAAAGGAGAATGAGGCACTGGGGAATTGTATACTGTTGTGCAAACAATTGCTTTGCATGAAAGCGAAGCCCAAATACCCCACCAGCTCCAATTCGCAGCTGGGAAAGAAAGCTGGAAGGTCAGGTTCATTACATGGGGGATTCTGCTTTGAGTATCAGCTCCAACCCAGCATGGTAATGTCAAGGAAGAGTGAAGACATCATCAGGTCCAAGTTACAATCCATTAGAGTAGCTCATAACATTCTACAATGAGTGTAGGGAAACTGGAGCTGAAATAAGGAGGAAGTTGGGGGTGGAGGATTTTCTGGCTTTTGAGGTTTTATGAACCTTGCAAACTGCTTTACGGCTTCACATAGCTAGCTGAGTTTGTGAACTGTTTTTCTGTAATTTAAACCCTTTTTCTTTCCAGGGCCATTCGTATTACTAATGAAAATAATGTGAAGAAATTTGTTAAATCTTAAGCTGTCCTGAGTAGAACAGAACAGCCCAACAGACTCTTGAACAGCAGAAAACACATTCATTGCCTTTATTTGCTGGCTGATGTCTTGGCTGCAGTGTCCTGTTGCACACTTACTTTCAGTAGCTTTCATTCTCTTTAATTTTCTTTCCCTTCAACCTTGTTTCTAAGGAGACAAAGGTTATGGAATTATCCACTTGTACCTGCACAGGTTTCTTTTGGTCTGTAGGAAACTTGGTGTCATTAGCCCATGGAGTTATCTGAGCTTCTGCTTTCCTGAACATATCTGTAAAGCAGTATGTAGCCCTGTAACATCAATGAACAAATCAAACTGACATTCCAGGCAGTGGTGAAACTAGATCAGTGTTTGTTATTCCTTGGCTGGTCATAAGAGAAACATGGAGCTTGTTTAGCAAATTGAGACATCCCAAATTATCATCAGGCCTGTGACCGTTTTGGATTCTTGTTTTTTATTGGTAGTTAGTGAAGCCAAACAGGACCAGACTGAATTTGTTAATTCATCTCTGCTTGGTTGGAAGTGCTATTGCTGTCTGATTGTGCTCTTGGAAATATCAGACTTGGCTTTGCCTTGAGGGAGGGTAGCTGAATGCAGGGACCTCGTGTTGTCAGGTGATTCTTCTCGTTGTGGGAAAGCAAGGCAATGCAACTGGCCCAGGGATCTGTGTGTTCTGCAGCATCCTGCTTGCATTAATTCACAGCTGAAGCAGGCATGTGACTCCCAGTTCCTTTCCCTGTCCTGTCTCTCTCAGGTATGAACAGGTTCCCTTGTACATGATGTTTCAAACCATAGCATATTGTGGTCACACAACTTTTGCCTTTGTACAGAGGCTGAAAATCATAGTATGGATGATGCCATGTGTTCTGGTGCGAGCCCACCAGATCCTGGGTAAAGGTCAGTCCCTGTGGCACTTAGTTTCCCGTATGGTTAAGATAAGATAGTAGGTAGGCAGTGTGGCAAACGTTTGTCCTGAAGGGACACTGTTCAGGACAAATCACAAGAAGAGGCTGTCAAAAGAGCAGGATCAGCAAGGGAGGGTTTTGTGGCTTTGCTCAGGCCTTTTATGGGGAGGAAGGTAGGGAGGGGTGAAGAAGCTGGGCTTGATCCATTGCAGACTACCTGCATTCCTCCCCAGGGGCCGGTGCTTCACAACACAATTCCCTTATGCTCTGTTACTGGCAGAGGGAAGGTGTTTTATTACTCGGTTGCTGCTGGCTGCTCACCAAGCACCTCTGAGGCAGGAATCGTCACTCAAGCTAAATTAAAGAGTACTCAAATACATATAGAAGTAGGAAAAACAAAATGTCAGGAACTGAATCCAGAAGTCCTGCTGCTTGGAGCTGCCTGGGTGACATGAGCCTTTTCTGCCACTCCTAACCAAGTGCTACTTCTGCAGATGAAGCCTGGGTTTCCATAGCTGCTAAAATAAATAAGGTACCATTTTTCTTTAGACTGAAATATGTACTATAGAAATTCAGGATTTCTGGGGTTTCCTCTGACTGCATCGCTAATACTTCGTATACTCTTGACTAGGTCAGTTAACTTGCCTACTACAACACATGATTTATGCAGTAATTCCTGCTCACAGCTCAGTGATGCTTCAGACTCTAGAGAAGATATTCTATTCAAACATTCTAGTTTGAAGTTCTTCAAACTTGAATGTAACAAATGGTGGAGGCCAGAGCAGTGGTATTTCTGCGGGCATTAAGCAAGGCTTTGGGAGTCATTCCTCAGAAAGGATATCTCAAGCACTTTTGAAGCAACTCCTCCCCCCTCCAAATATTTTTCTTTTGATAGGAATCTTATTCAATGGCTTCAGGTTTCCTTCAGGATAACAGTTAAGGTGTGAGAAGCCTGAGGCGCTGTAGAGACTCATGCAGCTTGTGTTCTACCTGTTGTAATCACCCCACAGTTCACATTTATCCTTTTGTGGTCAGGGATGCTGACTCAAATTCTCTTGAGCTGTCACTTTGCCTTGTCTCGTTCTGCTTGGTGTGAAGCAGGTACCTGCAGGAAGCAGGTCTGTCTGCATCATGGAAAAAAACTGTAACTTTTATGTGCTTCCCAACAGTTTTAATCTTTCAGACACCTGGGAAAATGTGTATTTGCCAACAGTTGCTAAAGAACAATGTAGCAGAAAAGAGTAGATTTTTGCCAAAAAAAGAGAAGTTTTTCAAGAGCCTTTTATGTCAAAATCAGCAACCTGGAAAATAACTGACTAGGGAGAGGGAGAATGCAGGTAAGGAAAGGATGTGGGGAGTTGTGGATCATCTTTGAGTAGAACTCGTTAACATCCCTGTTGATGTGTGCCCTGCTGCATTCTCTGCCATCACAGAGCCTCAGTGGCAGGCAGAGGAAGCCCATTCTCCACCCAAAATCGTTCTGCCTCCAGGCATTGTCTAACCCCGAGTTTTGGAGACGGTCATTTAAATATTTGTGGCTTTCAAGAACTTGTTCATGATGACCTCCAGTGAACTTCTTCGTTAAACCAGTCCTGATTCTGACCCATGTCCTTGAACCACAAGAAACACCAGCTGCCATCTGTCTGCATCATGGAAGTGCCCTGTAAGTGGAACATCAAGGATGATGTTCACTGAATCTGGCTGCTTTTCCATTCCAGAGGCCCTCCACTGACGCTGGGGGCCCTGAGGCTGAAAAGGCTTTAGGGTGATATTATGCTGGAGAACAGATAGACAATGTTCATAAAATTCCTATCAGGTTTTCAGTGCTTTTGGTGGGCAGCTGAATACTGAGGGATAAATAACCAGGGGCAATATCTATCATCATGACAAAACCTCTCTGAATACCCCAGCCCTGTGTTCTCTGTGAGCAGTGACACATCCCTGCTATTACTCAAGTCCTTGCTCAGCCCCTGATCTGTTTTCAATTTGCCAATAATTGTCATTTATTTTTTGATGTTGATGCAACCGCAAATCAAGCAAGCTCGCTGCAATCGTCTTGCTCCATCTCTTCTGTTGGTGAAACGTTCCTCTGAGCAGCATCTTGATTTCATTGCATACATGCACATGCATGGAAGGAACACTGAGGAATGGCAGGGGTGATTTTTGTCTCTTTTAAGACAGCTTCTCAAATCCTTGCTAATATGATTGATGATGGTGTGTATGATGTAGAAGTCTGGCTTATGCACAGATCACAGGCAGCAAGGACTGAAAGCCCTTTGGTAGGGGGGTATCCTGCACTACATGAATGCATGAGACACAAACATCTAAGAATCCTGTTGCTGAGCTGGGCAGGACAAAAACTGACTGTCACCTGGTATAGAGTAACAAGTCTGAGAACTTTTTCTAATAGCTACATGTGCTGTATATTCTCAATTATGTAACACCTTGTGGCTGCTGCTGCTTCTTCTAAACCTTTGTCAGCATCCCTGCTTTCCAGCTCCTGTTCACCCTGAGTAGATCTTTCAGGTTATTTTCCCCAAATTAATTTGCTTGCTTTTCCTCATCTGACCCTTCTCTTGTTGTAGTATTCTCAAGCTGTTTTAAAAACTGCTTTAAATACACTTGTGTCTTCTGGCTCCTATTGGTAACAACTATCAATTAAGTTTTATCTGTGAATTTATTTGTTATTTGTTTTCCTTCCCCAAAGGATATAGTGTTTTTTATGGTGACAGATTAAATTAATAAAAGCGGATTCTGAGAGCACAATGGAGAGTAATAAACTTCATAGGGTGCTTTGGAATATTGCCATAGTTGAACAAACCTGGATAACCAGAGATGGATAATGGGCCTGAATGTGCTGGGGGCAGGAGTGGTGTTCAAATGTTTGACGGCATTTGAATTCCTTTCAGCTCATCCTTCCAGAACAGGACTGAATCCAAAAGGATAACATTTCCCAGGGAAGAAATTTTAGCAAAGATTCTTACTATTGAACTAAGTAATGGGCTGAAGAATTGTGAATGTGACTCACCATAATGAAGTATTACAAACACTTTTTCATGCTCCATGTGGCATTGGGAGTCTAACAGCTCTGAGAAATTTGGTATTCAGAGCCAAGCTGCAATGAAAACTACAGAAGAAAGCATGTTAGGCATATGTATTCACGGTCATTTACATGTATGTTATGTATTTATCAATTTTTATCTGCAAAGCTTACTCATTCAATTTGTGCCCAGCTACTCCAGGAAGGGGCAGCTGACCAGAGGATGGAATGCTGTTTCCTCATTGAGGTCAGTTTAGCCTCTCTGTGGCTGAAGAAGTCAGGAGTGCTGAGTTTTTCCTGGGGCTAAAGTTGATGTGAAAAATCAGGTTCATTACAATCTTCCAGTGCTGGAATGAGCCTGCAGAGATCTCCTTCATCACTCTACTCCTAGGCAAGCAGCCATACATGTTGACTAGAAATAACTCTTCTGCCAAAGTATTAATAACAAAACCTTCCTTAGGTAACCTGCTGCAATGCTTAACTATACTAATAGTTGGAAAGCTTTCTTAATATCTCTTTTAAATCCACCTTGCCTCAATTAAAACAGGTTGTTTCTTCTCTTGCTCTCAGTAAACATGGACAGCAATCGATCGCCTTCTCCCTGACCTTTTAAATGTACGAAGATTGCTATTACATCTCTCCTTAGTCTTCTCTTTTGTAGACTAAACAAATCTACTTCCTTCATCTACTTTTCCTGGGCCGTATTTTTCTATGCCTTGATCATTCTTATTACCGTCCTTTGGATTTTTTCCAGTTTCCTACATCTCTTTAATTGTGGTGCCCCAAAATGAACACAGTATTCCAGAGGAGTGAAATCATTGCTCTTGTGCTATATACACATGACACGATAATACATCTTAGAGAGCAATTTGTCTTGTTTGCAATAACACCACACCGTTGTCTCATTGAGTTTGACTCGATCATGCTATGCAGTGCCGTTACCTGTTCAGCCAGTGCATAGTTATCAGTCATCTCTTCTGTTTCTGCACTGGATTTCTCCTTGTGATGGTAATACATTGTACTTGAACTTATTACATTTCCTGTTGCTTAGAACCATCTCTCCAGTTATCAAAGCTGTCTTTTTCTGGCGGATCCTTCCTTTGAGGAGTGGCAGACTATCTCAGTTTGTGATCCTTTGCAGAGTTTAAAGCTGAGATCTCTTGGCTGATATTCAGAAAGTCAGGACAGAGCTATTTATTCAGCAGAGAGAGGAAAAATGGTTGAGATTTATAATAGATAAATACATGTGTTTTTTTCTCCATCCACTTACACATAAGCATTTAAACAGCTTCTGTTTGTGGTGTCCTTTCGTTCATGAGTTATTAAAAACATTGGCTCTCTTCCAGCTGTGTGTTGCAGTTGTATGATAGGCATCATGTAAAAAAAAAATAATACAATTATTCACGTCTTATTGTTATTTCCTCAAAGATTTCTCTTTCCTTTTCTAGTCTTAATGGTAGTACAGATGTTTTGTATTTTCAGGCCCAAAGTGAGATCAGTTTTCCACATTATTTCTATTTATGGAAAAGGCTCACTTCTTATTTTATTTTTATTTTTTATTTAAGAAGCAGCTACTACAAAGGAGTGGCCCCAGCCCTGAGAGAAGGGACCTGAGGCTGGTGGTTTGGGAGAAGAAGTCCAAGCAGATCTGCAACTTGTCCTTGTTTCTGTTGTGCACTGGAAGTTCATAGTGATTGCCCTAGGAGAAGCCCAGTTCCCTGAAATTCCCCTTACTCTCTTTTGCTGGATTTCCCTGTGTGCAGCCTCCTAGCATAATTTCCTCTCTTCCTTAATCTCTCTCAGTCTCCTGCTAACAGCCCTCCTTCCTACGCTGTGCATTTATTTAGCAGATTATAATGGAGTTCACAAAATTAGTGGTAAGACACTTAACATTGTCAGGTGGTGGAAAAGGGATTTCCTTCCTCTCATCCTTAGAAATTTCTGTTCCAGAAAGCTCTGTGAGCATCGTGTGAAGCTGAACCCATTCCTACAGGATGTTTCCCTAGTGGTGTGCTAGCTGACATCACTCTGACCAGCAGTTCTAGCAAGGTTCTTGTCTGCCTGGCTGTCTAAGGACCACTTGAGTGTTTTCAGCAAATCAGCTTTAATAGCCTCACCATTTCATTTATGTAAGGCTGTTAGCCCCCAGGTAACTATTGAGACAAACTGCAATCAACTCCTGTCTGCTGAGCCATAAATCCTTATTTGCAGTTTCATGTCTGTACTGGAGTCAGTCTGCAGATCTCCCATGATACGGTCATCAACTGCAGGATCAGATCATGCGGGGAAACCTGTCAGATTTCTAGTACTTCTAAGAGAGGATGGCAGGTTTTCTTCTTCTTTTTCTGAAAACCGTTCCCTCCCACCTAGATTTTATCTGTCTGGACATAAGAGCTCCCAGGGCAAGTCCTCTGTCCAGGGTGTCAGTGAGGTATAAGGAACAGAGTCATCATAGATGATTTTACAAGCTAGGGACTCATTAGTTTTTGACCTGGATTATGAAGCCCAGATGTTTCTCAGCTCTCTGCTACACCATGACCAGGTGAAGGGAACCTGAGGGTGCTAGGGTGGGCAGCTGGGATGATTACCAGGGCAGCACAGAGCCTTTGTGCATCTCCAGCTGCCTGGGATAGAGACAGCTGGATCTGCACAGATACGGAACTGCAGTCTAGTGTGGAGGTGTTGCAGTGATTTATAGTCTTTGGCCTTGAAATTCAACAGTGAAGGGATACCAAAGGTGCTATATTTAATAGGATGGAGGAAGTACTGGTGTATTACAGAGTTTGTCCATTAAGCTTAGGAGAGCTGCATGCCACTGGACGGTCCATGTGTTGCTCTCCTCTCAAATACTTCTATTCCATTTGTTCTGCAGTTGGGGATTTCCAAATGTGCTTTCCAGCTGGATGGACTTGCTTACTGTTCTTCTGTCTCAGAGCACAAGATTTCTTGTCTTGCCTCCTGGGTGCATCAGATTCATGGCTGGCTATTTGATACTCACTTTGGAGGCAGCCATCTCTATATAAAAGGCCTAAGCAATCTCTGGAGCTTTGATGAACCTCTCCTGCCGGTATCCTCATCTACACAGCTTTGGTTTCTTTATTCCAGTTCCATGGACCTCAACTTTTTCCTGCTCTGTGGTAGCCTTGAACTGAAATGACGCAGGGCTTCAACTCATCTCTTTTATGCTTACACACTTGTCAGCTTACAGATCATATGGATCTTTCAAGCGGTTCTGTGTGATGTATTTGGCTTGCTGCCTTGACTAATTTTGCATTCTTAAGTAGTAATGGTACTTGGTCAGCCTCTGGACTTGATTGATGAGTGGAAGAAAGGCAGTCCAGGGTGGTGTGACCTTTGTCACTTTCATATCCAAGGATGTCTTGGCTCACACGTAGCTGAGAAACTTACATTACCCCAGCAACTGAGTTATTCCATCTTGGCTCATCCTCCTCCTTCAGGGGCAGAGCAATGTAGGCAGCTCCCTTTCCCTGCCAGGGAACATCCATCCTGGGATACGTATGTGAGAAGAAATTGTTATCTGCTCTGCCTAATCGCTGCAAGCCACATACGTTTTGGAGACACCGGGGGAGCCTGTTGTACTAGTCAAGATGAATTAGGAGGATGTCACGATGATCTCTCTGCATAATAAGGAGAAAGAGACAGGCTGGGAAACATTGGACAAGTGAAAAAAGAGAGTAATCAAGGAGAAAAACTAGTTTTGGGCAGGGATCCTCAGCTTGGCTGCCTTCCCTGTGGGCTTATTCCATTAACGTTTGGATATTCAGCAAAAGCTGTCTTTGCAAGGGAAAGGAGATAAGCAGAAATGCACTGATGTTTAGTTTAAAAGTAGCAGAGCTCCAGGTTTTGAGTACATTCTGGCTGGCTTCCTCCTCCTCTCTTGATGAAATATTCTGGCTCTGAAGTACCAAAATATGTAAGTGAGCCTGGGACATGCCTGGGTTCCTGGTGTACATGCGGTTCTGCTGCCTTCGTCTGATTTCATCCAGATGTTTTTATTATTTTTATTAATCTTATTATTGAATTATGCTGCTATTAATAGCTTGGAAGTAGGGTTGTTCCTCTGAACAGCAACTGGATGCAAAGCTAGCACTGTCTTTAGTCTCTAGTGCTGGCCTCTTTCTTCACCTATTTACCATTCTGATACTATAAGATTGTTTTCAAAACAAGGATGATATCAACCCTTTCTTTTGAGTTGACTCTGGAAGGCTGTTGCATGATCAGGCAAGTGGAATCAGTGTGTTGATTTGCTGGGTGGAGGTCAGAGTGTTCAACATCTTTCTGAAGTGAACCTTGTCTTCAATTACTCTCCTTGGTTTTCAATATGCTCAGTGGTTTGGCTTCACTCAGTGCACAGAGGTTCACAAGCAAAGGGAATGTGCTAACATGATTCTTTCTGTATTCTGTTTCACTGACTTTTTCAAGTTTTGGGGCATGTCTGGAGGGATGTTGCCTCTTTGAAAATGACTAGCTGCCCCTGGAATTTCTGCTGCAGAAGGAACACTGCAGGATTCATGCCGAAACCCAAGAGTGGCATACTTGTCTTAAGTCACAGGAGAGGCAGGATGCAAATGTCAGTTTAGTTTTGCAGGTGAGACCACTCCATGTCAGATCTGAGATATAACCAGTACTAAACACTGGACCCATTATTACATCTAAATTAGTGTACTGACTCTTCAGTTGTACAGAGCATCTGCAACTCATTTTGAATTAAGGCTGGTACCCTGATGTTTGAGTGCCTATATGACTGCAATTTTCTGCTACCAATCTGTATGGAGAAACCAACCGTGAGCCGAGACTCTAGGGATTGTACTATCTGGTGCTATGAGAATTGGACTTGATGATCCAGCTAGTCCTTTCCAGGCCTGCATTCCTCTGGTTTTGAAGTGGGAAACGTGAAACTGAATGATTCCTGAGCACCATGTTTGTTTTGGCTTTCCGTGGTAGCATGTATCTCCTGAGAACCATTCATGACATGAGAAGTCCTTCTTTTTTCCTTAATGATAAAACTTAAACACTTTGCTCAACAGTGATTTAATGAGCAGAATATTCCCATTGTCAAGGTCTGATGGTAATAATAGACAGATGGCTGGCAGTATGAAAAGCAGTAAATACAGTATTTGCTATATAAATAAAAATAAACATTTTTAGCTTGGAAAAATAGAAGTGCTTGTTCCAGCGTCAGGTTGTAAGCAAACTGGCAGCAAATGAAATCTAGAAATGAGATGTTTTTCTACTGCAGAAGTGCTGAAAATTTAAGGGCAGTGCAGCTCTGGAACAGTTTGCACAGAGAAGTGGTGAATGTCCCATCCCTGGAGACATCCAAGGTCAGGCTGGACAGGGCTCTGAGCAACCTTATTGAGCTCCCTTGCTCATTGCAGGGGATTTGGACTAAATGATCTTTAACAGTTCCAACTCAAATAATTCTATGATTCTGTGAAAACGTGTAGTATAAAATGGTGCATCTACTGTTGATTGGATTATATGCATCGAAAAAAAGGAATTAGAAAGGAGCTTGATGAAGGGCAGGAGCAAAGTAGTGATAGGAAACAGCAGAAACAACAAAAAAGGACTTTATTCTGAGAGAGTTCCCCTAAGCTCAGATTTATGTAGGAGTTATATTTGGTGCTCTCAATTGTTATGAAAAAGTCACTAAGCACTATGTCCCTACAGGTGGTTTGGCAGGCTGGTGAGGCCAGGTGCACATCTGAGTGTTGTTAGATGTCTGCCAGTGTCTCTGCTCTGTTCTTCTGGAGTAACCAACTCAGCCAGGCGGATAACAGGAATGTTTCAGAACCTGGGTGTTGTGGGGTGGCTGGGAAGTGGCATCTTGAGGTATTCTTAATTATACTGGCTACATCTGGGTTTGAGTCATTCATTTTCCAGTCATTCTCAGGGCTAGTTGTCCGTGCCTGAATCATTCCTGGCAATCCTAAATCCCAGATTTGTTTCCATGCTGTTATCTCTATTGCCTCAGGCTCTGAGATGTAAAAGCACAGTCTCCGTGGAGGAGCCCAGTAATTCCAGTGCTTGGGACCTATGCTAGCAAGAATTTCCGACAGAGCAGGAAGTTCCCTGGCCTTTTCTACTGCTACTTTCTGCCTGGAGCAAAGCAAGAAAAACAGAGTGGGTCTGCACTGCTGCTCTTCTTCAGAGGTGTGCCCTGCTGTCTAATAGCCATGATAAAGCAGTCCTATGCGAGGATAGTGTCGTTAAACCATTTTCCAGACGAGCACTGGAGAAAGGCACAACAATTTAAAGTTCTGTTCTGTTCTTGCATGCAGGAAAAGGACAGGAGCTTTTCATGGCCACACAAAGCTCAAAGTGCAAAACACTAGAGCAACTTCAGGACTACTCTTGGGACTAAGAGCTGTTGATTAACTGAGCCCAAATTAAACAGAATTCCCATGATGGGGAAGAGATGGTGGAAAATATTGCATTGGAAAGAGCTGACTGAGGCAGAGAAAGAACCACAACTTCCTATCTGCATTTATTAAAAAAAAAAAAAAGAAAAAGAAAAAAGAGAGAGAGAAACTTCTTGTACAACGGCCCTGCCTTGCTTATAACCATATGAAAGGACAACAGAGCACCAGAGGGAAGATTCAGGGAGGCATGAGGAAAAGGAGCCTGTGAAATATCTGTGTGCAGTCTCTTACAAAGAGAATTTTTGCGGTAAAATATCTTTCAGCACTTGTAAGTGAAAGAATTTCGTTTTGAATATAATAGTAATGATTAATCCTTACAAGGATCATACTTCATGTTTAGCCAGTTTAAAAAAAGAAAAAAAGAAATAATCAGTGATCCTTTACTCTAGAGAAGATGGAAAGACTCCTGAGAACTTATTATCATCAATTAAAATAAGGAACTGCAAAATACTGTCGTTTTATACCTGTTAAATATTCAGTTTGAAAATCGAACTGAACATGATGAAAATGTGAGATCTACTGAGAACTTTCCAGAGGAGTCATTGTATCTAAGCAGCGTAGTCTAGGGGATGATAGGCAACGTATAGCTTGTCAAGGAAAACATTTCATTCTTAGCTTACAGTGAAACCCCCCGTTTAACAAGGGTGCTGTGACTGGCTCTCCAACAAACCAGTAATGCAGAACAATAAGTAAGATAGTTGTGACTTTGTGATGGTAAGTTAGAGTATCTGCAGGGAATTACAAGTTGTCCATTCCAGAGCCATCTGGTAGAGCCTGCACATAGCTGATGGTACTGATCAGAGTGTGTGGATAGAAAAGGAGGAGTTCTGTGAGATATTCTTTGATCCACAGATCAATTTTTGACTTTCATGTTTTTCCTTACAAATATGAGTCATGAAATATTCCAAGTGAACCACAAAAATAGCCCCATCAGCAGAGGCACTGCCGACATGAACATGGGCTGTGCAGTGATGCTGTGCATCTCTAAGGCTTCCTGGTACTTATTCACATCTCTGGAGTGGTAACACTGCACTTGCCATATCTGGGAACTGGATTTTCCTAGCTGCTGCATGCACGCACTTCTAGAATTTAGTTGTACAGTTTGAAAGTGTACATAAATTACAGTGGAGGCAGAGAGCAATTGACAGGTATGGGGAAAAGGGAGAAAGGATCTATTGTGTGAGCAGCAGACAGCTCTGCTGACTTGGAAAATATATTATGCCGTGGAAGTGCAAAGCAGAGGGGCTGTGGAATTTGTTCTCAATTCACCATGAAAAACCCTGGACTGGCGCGACCGTCCATTTGATGCGGGTGGTCCTTAATGTGTGTCATAATTTACACTTAAGGCATATGCAATCCCTTGAAATTCCCTTCTTAGGAGGACCATAAAAACAGTGCTGCATATGGAGCTCACTGGAGGTTTCTGCAAAGCTCCCCCATTGTCAGACATAAACACATCCTATTATTCTAGCTTAGGTCAGAGTTCAATGACTCCCCAAAGCTTAGTTCAGTCCTAAGCTGATCTCGCTACAATCCGGGTGGGCAAAATTGAAGCATTTCCAACACAGCTACTTTACTTTGGCCGTTCTACTTAACAGTCAGGAGCAAACCTGACTCCTCAGTCTGTCGGCTAATGCACAGCTTATCAGTGAAATCAACCTTACTCGTCCTCAGGCTGTTTTCTGAAGGATTTTGCAGGCATCAATGAAGATTCCTGTTTCTGTATGGGAGGTTCCAGGACTATCATTAGCCTCATCTTCAAGAACAGGAATCGGAAGTAAAAAGACTTCATGTGGCGAATCCTTGTTAGCACAAGAAATAGATCACAGATGTGCCTTTGCATGTCTGCTACCAAGGCAGAAACCAGCCCATTGCTGCACCCCACAGAGCACGGCCCCCTGCTTGGACCCAGCTGTCAGCACTGCGCTGCTGCTGCGTTGGGCATGCAGTGCTCCTGGCAGCTGTTCATGGAGGGGTGCATCAGGGAAATTAGTGGGGCTGTCCCCTTTCCCTGCGTTGCAGACCTTAATCCCATCTATGAACAGCAATGCACCTGGTCTGTTCACCATAGTGGCTCTGTAGGGCTGAGCTACTTCTTGCTCCCTGGACAGCAAATGTGCTTTTTATGCCATTTGTTTCTTGCTTGTGAAAATGGGAGAGGAGACACCTGGCTTGGGGAGCTCTCCAAATGGGGTCTTTTCCCACCCCCCCACCCCCCCCCCCCAACTACAGCTCACTGCCCTTGGGTGTTGGTGTACTGTGCAGCTGGTCATGGATGGCCAAGGAGGAAATCCTCTGCTGAAATGAACGATTTGGAGTTGCAGAAGGACCTTAGACTGCAGAGAGGTCTGTGCTATATTAGCTAGGGAGGAGGCCCTGTATCCTGCCACTGGGAAAGGAATGCCAAAGGTTTTACTTTGTGCCTTGGCTCTCCCGGCAGGAGGTAATGCCACCACTTTGTTCTTTGTGATGAGAGCAGTTTCTTTGTAAGAAAAGGTGAGAAACGTTTTGACCATAGCTGCAGTCCAGAAACTCCAGTGCCAAATAAGGCAATAGAGGGAAAAAAAAGTAGAAAAAAATCTGACCGCAGAATGCAAACAGAATAACAACAGTTCTTTTCAGGCACTCAGTGAAAACTGGACCAGGTGGTCCAGTTTCTCTCCAGACTTGGAGAGAAAGCCTAGTTATTTGACCTAAACTTGCAATGCACATCAGCATTAGTTTCTCCTTTTCATTCTCTTTGTCTTCTGTTCCTGCTGAAGAACGATGAAGTGAAGCTAAAAATTAGGTCAATTAGCTCTCCCTGAAAACTTAAATAACAATTTCCATAAAAATTCAAAAAAAAAAAAAAAAAGAACTAGACTTTTCCCTTCTATCTTTAGGTATGACATAAATTTTACTCTTCTGGAAGGTTCTGCTTTAGTTAATTGCAACTATACAGTTAAATAATTTCCACCAGTGAGATATCCTAGATGTTTTGGGCAGAATAAGACACCAGCGTGGGTGAGCCTGCAGCCAGATTCACATGCAGCAGCTCTGCTTTGGGCATGGAGTGCTATCAAGGTATATGAGGCATCTTGCATGCTTAGATCAGCAGAAGATGAGAATAGTGACTAACACTGAGGGTTAAATGGCTGGAGGTGGCCCTCAGTAGCATTTTATTTCTGCCAAGCGTTTGAGAGAAATTAATAGGGGCAATGAATGGACAGAATGTTGTGCTATAGTTACCTCTGATACTGTTAGAGCCAACTTGGCTGCTTGGGGTTTGAGTTATTTTCATGACTCAAGCATCTAAACCATGGTGGCCTGCCACTGTGGGAGTGTCATCCATTACACCACCCTCAGTGAGACTATTGTTATTATCGATGTCTGCTGTTTATTTGTAGTTGAAGGGAGGGGAACGTGTGTCTCCACACTGAGGTGCAACTTGTCTGTGCAGCTCTCCAGCCCCTGCCACATTTCCAGTGCCCTTTCCCTTCCCAGGGACTTGACTAACAGTCTGCTTTACTGTCTCCAGTCTCTGCTTTACTGTCTCACTCCATCCCTCACCCGAAGTTTCCTGTGCTGACTAAAATATTAAGGAGGCCAAACAATATCTGTAGATGTTTGTTTATTTGTAGGGTCATGTATTCATGCCTGGTTTAGGCTCATCCGTCTGAGGAATTTCAACTATTTTCCTGAAAATTGAAGGGACTTTAATAGCCCTGGTGGGAAGGGAAGGCTTGTGGTGGGTAATGGGCTCATCTGGCTTGTGCAGAATGGCCAGGGCTATAAGGGTTACTCTGCAATGACACCTAAATATGTAGTTGGACAAAGTGGGGCACATTGATGGTACGAGTAGAGGCCTGTGGGAGAGAGAAAATGAGTTGAAACTGGAATGTTCCCTTAAGAGCTTACTGCAGAAAGGGGTGGATTTGTCCATGGCCACTGGAGAGGTTAGTAGAGAAGCATGTAGAGCTACTGCTGTGCTCCTTCCTTTACCTGTTCAGACAGCAATGGAGTTCTCTAAAGACATTTATCTTCCCTTTAACTGAAGTTCCTGGCCTCTGCTAGAAGCTGTTTGGTAACCTCCTTGCAATGTGGGGCTGAGTTGGGCTCCCTCTTGCCCACCACAAAGTCGTTCAGCCACAGGCTGTGAGAAGAAAAAGCAAGCGAGCCATTGGCATCATGAGATAATTATTTTTAAGCCCTTTGTGGCAATAATTAATGCTCAGCCTGGGTCTCACTGACAGCTGGGCCTCTCTCAGGAAGCCAGACTAGTCGGTATGGCAGAGGATGCAGGGGGAAAATAGGCTGTCGGGGGTTGGAGCTGTGGGGTACCTCCTGCCAGTGCTTGCCGTTAGGAAGCTTCCATCTAGATCTTGGGAAGCACCTGGGCTTCCTCTAACTGTGAGATTTTGGGGCAGCCAGGTCACGCAATGAGTGTACAATCAGGCTGCAAGCTCACACCCACTGCTGGCCTTTGTAGGAGCAGGGAAGTGGAGATGCTCGACAGTTTCTACCAAAAAAATAATTTCATTTAATAAATCAGAGAATGGTTTAGGTGGGAGGGGACCCCCTAAAGATCATCTAGTTCCAACCCCATGCTGCGGGCAGGGCTGCCAAATACCAGATCAGGCTGCCCAGAATCCCATCCAAACTGGCCCTGAATGCCTCCAGAGTTGAATGCTGTGACCCTTCCCAGATTTCCAGTGTTGGATCACATCTGACTTCAAGTGCTTTGCAATCAAAGCTTTAAAAAGCACAGAAAAAAAAAAAAAAAACCAGAAAACAAAAAACAAAACAAAACACCCCCCCCGCCCCCCTGCAAAAAAAAAAAAAACAACAAAAAACCCACAACACTAATATTTGAGAGAGAGTGGAGTTTTTTTTTTTCAAAAGAAAAATTACCTGTTACTGCTGAAAATTGATTTTCTGGCAAATGGATATAATACAGCCATTTTTCATTAAAAAGTAATCTGCTGACCAGCTGGAGCACGTTCATGTGTGGAGAAGTAGGAGGAGGAGACCTCCATGTGCTGCAGGATGGCTTGGACAGGCAGAAGGTGGGAGGGGAAACAGTAGCCCTGAGGTAGCCCTGAGGTTTTCCCGAGCAGTGGTGCAGGCAGTATGTGCAGCAGTAGGCAGACAGAATACCTGGGTGTCCTGCTGGGCTCTGTGGCTGCATGAGGAGCAGCTGTCTCTGCATCCCCAGTGTAATGCTCTGTGCACCCAGAAAACTGCAAGTCTGTGGAAGTGGTGTCTGCCTGGTCTGAGGGCTGAAGTACAGACGTTTGTCTGTCTAGGGAGTTGGAGGGATAATGTTGAAGAGGTTAAAGAGCATTAAGTTATAGGGAGGGAAAAAAAAACACATACAGCCCCTGAGCCCCCTGTTGACCCTTAGGGAATCACTATGACCATGCACAGATTTGAAATTATGGTACAACCTGTGGGCATACAACAGAAAGTGGTGTAGAAGTGACTTTCAATGCAGATGCAGCATCAAAACATTTGCTGGCTGAAGGTGCAGAGTGCAGTGGCACAGAAATTATAGCTCCTGAGAAGTGAATGATATCCAGGTACTAAAAAGCAGCTGCAATCCCTGCAGCGTGCTGCTGGAGGTAAGCACAGAGATACTGGATCTCGTGAACTGTCCTGGAGGACTGTCAGACGGGCATTACAGCAATGGGACTGGATGAACGGCAGCTTTCAGTTTTGTGTAGTTCTTCTTTTGCATCTTTTCTACTTTTTCCAAAGTGTTGATGGGTGGATGGTTGGACTGGGTGACCCTGTGGCTCTTTTCCGACCTTGGTGATTCTATGATTCTAAGATAATTGCCTGCTCCTTTGAGCTTACCAGAGATAGTGGGTGTTTTGTCCCATTTTCTTACACAGGAATTTTTCTTTTTGCACACAGTGGGGTTTTAGCCTGCCTTTTGTGCAATTCTCAGTAGAGAAAGGCTTGCAGAAGAATAAAAAAGCCCAAACACTGCAGTGTTTCCATCTCGACCTCTATGTGTCCATAAGTTGACCTGTGTTTGCCGAGTGTGTGTAACAATTTCTGCATTAACAGGTAACTGTTGTCACGGAGCCAGTGAGATGCAGCCATTAGAAAGAAAAAAAGTGAAGAGGGCAGCTAGTAAACTCACTCCCTTTTGTTATCCTTTCTCAGAAATCAGAAGGGTATTCATTTGTGTTGCCTTTTTTATGTAAAGCGATGAGCATGGGTAGCCTGTTCTAACTGCACAGGAGGTTGAGCTGGCTCTACTTTGGCACCTGGCTGCTAAATTACAGCAAGCAGCAGGTATGGGAGCTGAGGTTAAGGCAGCTGGGCCCCAGCTTGGAACAAACAGCGTCTGCTGTGAGCTAAGGTTTTAGCCTTATGTTGCAATATTAGTATGCACACAGTTGCAGGGTCTGATAACAGGAGAGCACTGCCTATTGACTGCAGAAGTTACCACATAATGCCAGAATTGCACCTGTGATGGGGTGATACTGTAGTAAAGTACAGGTACCATCACAATACCAAATAGTTGTATTGCTGTTTTGCGTTTTATAAATGGAGAAACATTGCACAACTTCTTTGCGACAACTTTATCAGACTTCTGAATCTACTGAATGGGGGGAAATACTAAAACATGAGTGTGATAAAAGCTGAGAAGCCATATTAATGCTGTTCCCCACACTCAGATGCTCTCCACAAATATTCTTCCAAGTAAAACCCAGGCCACAGGAATGCTTGCAGAAAGCTGAGAGCTTTCTATCAGCACTCCAGGAGTTTGCATGATTGCCAGCTGCCCCCTGTGCTGCTTGCTTCATTGAGGTTGGATAGGTGCAAATATGTGGAGCTGGATCCAGCAATGTAATGGTAAAAATTGGTTTGCTTCCCATATGCCATTATACTCCATCAATCTTCTCAGCGTTGTTGGCTGTGTATGCTGAGTAAATATGTGTCTTCAGGCTGCATGCAGTAGTTGTATGCTGGCGTTAGGCTACCAGCATGAAATCAGGTGTTGACTTGAAGCCCAGCTCCCACCACGGAGGCACTCCGCCAGCCATCCTTTCTGGGTTACATGGAGCATGGGCTTGGTGCCTGAAATTCCCTATGGTGGCTCTAACCATGAAGCTCTGAAGCTGAGAGGTGCTGGCTGTATCCCTGTGGAACAGCCTGGTCATCTGCACTCCCCTGCCCCAGCTGCCCAAGTGCATGATGTGGTTGAGATGGGTAGCACATCTCACAGCCTCAGTTTTCAGACCCAGGCATTTAAGGAGCAGAATGAGTAATGCATGTGGGCGAGCAGCTGGGAGCAGTATCTTCGTTGGCTGCCCTTATCTGAAACATCCATGTTCCACAGTGTTTCATTTACAATGACTTAGATAAAATAATCCTGTAATAAAAGAAAATCAAAGCACATATGGGACAGTAAACTGGCAGAAAGTGAGGTAAGCCTATGGGATTTACTGAACTAGTGGGTATGGTTAGTGAATGGTGAGATCCAGAAGAAAAAAAAAAAAAAGAAAAAAGGAGTGAGATTTCATTTAGAAAGTGAGGGAACGTGCTGGTACAAGAAAGAGGACTCCTGCCTCCTCTGGGGCTCTCACTTGTGCTTGCTGCCATGACCTTGTGAGGCAGTGGCTTTTTCTTCCTGTGTCTGTGCAATGTTGAGCATAGACAGGGTCCTGGTGCAAGGCTGGTGTGCTTATGTGCCATCACAGTAATAGTAAGAGTAGAAAAAAAGCTTGTGATACTTGTCAGGGAAAAAAACAATAATCTGCTCTGATTTTTGGCATTTGGCTATATACATCACTGGAAATTGTGCAAAAACACAGCCAAAGGAGTTGTATAAACTGCCATAAATGTAAACCAGATATTGTCAATTTAGGGCATTTGTAGTGGTGATGTAAACTGAGCCAGAAATGCTGAGCCTTGGGTCCAGGAGACAGCCAAAATGTAGCCAAAAGCTGTTTCCCTGTGCTTAATTTAGTACAGGTGTGACTGGATAGGTACCAAGTCATAGTCCTGGTCACGATCTGTGCAGGGAAAACTTAGAGGAAAGTGACTGGGGACTCTTGATGAAAAGTCACAGAACTTCAGCTGAGCTTTATGATGAGAAAATGAAAATGGGTGAAATGACAGTACCTGGAAAATTGCCCTGTGGGCTTATTTGTTAGGCTTCTCTAAAGGAATGCCTGTGAAATGCTATGTGAGTAGATGCGAGTTCAGCCTACCTGAGTGCCCCAGAAGCCATGTGAGCACAAGTTGGGTGACCTTACACCTGAGCTGAGAAATCTTGCTGTGAGCTTCAGCTTGGTGCCTCTGAGCCCCTGAGGAGTGAAGCTGGTGAGAAGTGCCATGCAAAGCGTCACCCTACCTTCTTTGGGTTTTATATTTTTACTTTAATATTTGTGGCTGGCTGCAGTCAGAAAGCTGGCTGGAGTGGTCTATTGGTCAGACTTATGCATCTGCCTTGATTTCAGGTTGGCTCAGCACTTGTGGTTGGGCAGGGTCACAGCCTCTTTATAATAAGACTTTGCAGATGTGCTTCAACCGAAGCTTGAAAGGTGAGCAGATCCTGGTTTACATGGGCTTCTGAGGGATGTGAGAGTGCTTCTCTTGGAGAGGTTGGAAGCTGCAGCCAGACAAATTCAGTGTGGAAATAAGGAGCAGATTTCTTGACAGTGAAGAGAATTAACTACTTAGATAATTTACTGGAGACTGTGCAGGCTTCCTCATCACAAGCAGTCTTTAAATCAGACCAGGTGGCTCTAAAATGCAGCTTTCCCCAGCATAGGGACCAGCTCACCCCGTTCTCTGGTCCATGCAATGCTAGACCCCAGGCTGTAACAGCTCCTTCTGGACTTGAAAAACTATGGGTCCTGTGGATAGTAAGAACTGTGTAGTCTGTAGAAGAGAAAAGCTCTCACATGCACTAAGCATCTGGCAAAGTCTGGCAGATCTGTGAAGAAAAGGGACTGGAGTTAGCTCTTGGATTTTGTGAGAGAAGAACATCTCCCTGCATGTAAAAGACTAATGCTGGACAGAGGCCAGGTAGGACAGCTGCCTCTCAGGGTCTGACCCTGTTAACAGTCTAAATACTAATGTACCCTGACTGCCTGCTGCTCCAGCACTGGTTGGGGTTGGGAGAGCTGATAGATTTTAAATATGAGCTTCTTTACCGGTGTTTGTGCCAGGAACTTCTTTGGTGCTGGAAGACAGTGGGATGGGGAACATAGCTCCTTCTGGAAAATGCATGCCTGAGAGTATGGTGGGTGAAAGAAAAGAACAGAGCTCAGAGGTTAATTCATGTGAGGACTGAGTTTACATGTAATGTTTTGTTTTCATCAGTGGCATCCAAAACAGCCTGGAAGGCAGACAGTCAGGAAAGTTTCCTCAGGAAAGTGTTTCCTAATTTCCTATAGACTGGAAAGTAGCTTGAATGCTGCAGGAAATTTCTTAAATTCAGACTCATGAAGTGAAGCTATTTTGAAGAAAAAATAAAGGAAAACAGCGAAGAAGTACAAAGAATCCATCCCTGCTAGAAACTGTGGCTTTTTAAGGCAATCTCATGTGAGCTGCAAAATCCATATAGCCAGCAGCCTTTGTTAAAGCTGCCCTGCTGGAGGTGATGCTGTACAAACAGAGCTCCAAGCTAGCTGAGAAGTGCTGGGGCACAACATACCAGCCACTGGCAGACTGCTTGCAGTGTGTACTGTGCAGCTAGCACTGTAGCTATGGCGCTCTTGTTGCGTCTCTGTGAACTGTGTATCTTTCCAAGCTGATTGTTTCTTCCTTGGCTGGCTGAGGATATCCATAAAACCCAGGATAAATCATTCTGATGCAGTGAGCATTCTCTCACCTAGCTACCTCTCCCCATCACAGACTTCACCCTGGTGAGCTGTGCTAACAGATGATGCCATGTTTGGCAGATGGACCCCTGACATTTACAGCCTCTGTCTCTGTTCCACTAGGGACCACGTGCATGGCAACACAACCTGACCCCACCAGGTTCCTGGCCCAACTCACCAATGTTCGCTGTTTTAAAGGCAGCCTCTAAAAATGTCAGTGCTTCCCCTGTCAGCATCTCACAGTATGAGTGATGCACCATGCTTACTGATGGGGAAGACAGCACAACACAGCCTGTTTCTAGGATACTTCTTCACAGCTATTTCTTGTGTTGCATGGTTGTCTCTAAAACAGCAACTGTGTGAGGACGTGTGTCATCCCCATGAATTCCAGTGGGCTGCCCCATGCATGAGGTGCAGCAAGTGCTTTGCCGGTATACTGGACTGGCTTGGGGCCAACAGACAGGGAGCTGCCAGGCATCTGCAAGTGCTGTGCTGGGAGTGTTCTGCTTCCCCTCGCCCCATGAGCAGTGGGTGCATGCTGCTCACAACAACTGGTATGTAATTCCACTTCTGTGCCTACATGGAAAATCCAACTGTAGTTTCTCTCCCAGCACTGTGGGTTCCTCACACCTCCTGCCCAGGGGCCAAGGCTGGCTGAGGTGGCACAAAACCCATTCACCACTGCTGATATCTGCTAAGGGCATGCAGGCCGCCCTGGGGTTTTAGGCAGTAACGTGTGTGTGATATTAGCCCTTGGAGGCAAGATTTCATGTGTGCACTTCATAGCTGCTTGGGCTGGCCTGACTCTTAATGCTTTTGCTCCATTTGCTTGATTGCATTCTCTGGCTGTCAATCGTTCTTCTTCCTTACAGAACAGGACGGATTTCCCAAGATGTTCAGGTGCTTACAGATACAGATGGGGTTCTACTGGGATCTTCAAATGTTACCAAACTGGCACTCAACTATTTACCCTCCGAAGCCTATTCAGCTTTTCTACCTCCCTGAGAACCAGCCAGTCTCGGAGGAACCAGACAATCCAAGATTCCCATGAGCTGATGAGCAGCAGTGAAGAGCTGATCCTCTGTTCCATCCTCTAACTCACCTCTGTACTTTGCACCCAAGGCTATAGCAATGTTAAAAGATGTTCATTCCCAGATGCCTTTGTGCGTCTTTATTGGTCTGACCAATGCCCAGTACTGAAATTGTGAGTGCTAATGAGAATGTCCATCCAAAGAGCATCTTTCAGGAACCCTCAAGTCAATAGGTGCTTCTGAACCCTGAGCCTTCTGCATCAGCAGCCTCCTATATTGTGTCACTTTTCCTTGCCTTCTATTATAATGCTTGCTTTCTTTTTAAAACCAAAATTAAATAAGCAAACCCTCTGCTTTCTGATGCCCATTTTTGAGCTCATTTGAAAAGCACAGATTTTATTCATATGAATTTCCTTGCTTTCTATATTCTCACAAGTTCTCCCCTATGGGGATGGCTGAGTGGAGAAAACTTGTATGTTGTTTGCATTTGCAGAAAGGATACTGGGGCACCCGGAGGCTGAGTTTCTCAGGACCTGAATGGGCCAGTGTCTGAGTTCAGAAAAAAAATTCCGAGGGCACTAGAAGCAGCTTTTTCTCTTTTGCATCATGTTTGATCCTTGGCTGTAGATCAGATGAGAGCTTTCCCTCCTGCTGGACAAGTTATTCCTTCTCTTTTCTCCTTATATGTTTTCTGGCTGAAGCACACCTTAAAAGGCAGCAGGACAGAAGGACTGACTGTGTACAAGTGATGAAGGATGGGAAGCCCCGCATTGCTCTGCTGGCTTTTCTTCTTGTTTTGGTTAGGCCTAGAAATATTGCAACAAAGGAAAATCTCAGAAAAAGTCTAGCAGAGATTCAGGGTCAGCAGCTCAGGGAACCCTGCAGCATGGTGATGAGCAGCACTGCACAGCATTTTCTACTGCATATGGGCCAAAACCAATTGAATTGAGAACAGATTTTTATATGACTTGTCTCAAGAGCAGCATTCATAACATTTTAAAATGACTGATACGTTATAGTGTTTTCATTCTGTTTACATGGCTGAGAAAGTGACCCCTCTTACTTTTCATAGCTGCCATCTGTTGGTCAAATCCATTCCAGTGCAATCAAGTAAGAAGTCTTTTTTTCTGGTGGGTTGTTTTATTTTTTCCATTTGTTTTGTTCTGCTTTTAATTATTATTGTCTCTGGGAATTTAATTCCAGGCTTTCAGATCAGTGAGTAGGATAAGCATTTCTCTCATTCTTACAATGGTTGCTTGAAGTATTCCCTCTTTCTGCTTGCTTGCAAGTTGTTCAAAAAAATAAACCAACCAAAACCGAACCTTTGAACAGGTGAGCACTCAGTCAAAGAGGTGGAATGATTGATTTGAAGCCTTCTCACAATGCTTTGTCCAGGTCAACAGAGGATACTAATTAAAAGATCAGTATCAACGTGGCTCGGGTTTCAGGCCCATTGAGTGCTGAAGCACTCCAAGAGCCTCTTGAAAAAGAGAAAGATCACATATTCCCTAGGATAAAGCTTCTTCCACAAATTCCCCTCCAATAACATCATATCTAGTTCATTCTTATTAAGTAATGATTTGCTCTACTTATTTTTATCAACAATCCCTGCTTCTACATTGTTTGAAGCTGTAAGGAAGCAGAAACAGAGAAGCTTCTGCCCAGGGGGAGGATGTGGGGATGGGCACGATCCCAGCACACAGGTTGTGTGGTTCAGAAAAGTTCGGAAAAGCACTGCTTTTCTGAAGGACTGATGAGTGGTGTCTCCATGTGTGGTGGGAATCCTGGCTCCCAAAACCTTCAGACCTTGCCAGCAGATGACCTGGGACCCCTGCCTTCCTGCAGGTGTCTCAGTGGAGGTGGCACCAAAGAGATTCAAACCTCTGCAGCGACACTGTGGACATCTAGAGAAAGACCCATGGCTGCGTGTAAAGAGCGTTAGCTCTTTTGGTGCTGCTAAAAATCCTGGGATGATTCTAGAACAGTGGGGACTATTCTGATACAGAGAAGAAGCAAATCAAATCCTTTCTTTTTTTTTCAATATGGGCAACAGAAATGCATGTTCTGTCCCCCTGGCATTGAGGAATGTGATGGAGAGAATTGGTCATTGTTTTGAAAGCTTTGGAAATCAGAGACTTTCAAAGCATTTACAGGCAAATGCCTATAATTTAAGAAGATTGTAGGAGAGTTTTAGTTACTGTAACTGTTCAATTACCTATAGAAAATGGAATTTACCAAAAAACTTTGAAGAAGCTAAAAATGGTGCCATTTTGTTGGTTTCAGAGTGATCATATTTTAACCTTCAAGGGGACGTTTTGACTAGCTTTGTATTTTTAAAAAGTCCTTAGGGATCCTCTGCAAATTTATTCTCTTTTTTTTTTTTTTTAACTAGAAACCTATGATATGCTGCTTATTAGTTTTTACCTGCATTTAGATTTCTGTCAAACAAAGTTCTGATAATCACTGCAATAAGGGCTATGTTTGTTTTGCTATATAAATTTTCTTGATATAAAACATCTCACAGGAAAAGCGCCTGTTTTGTAAAAAGCATTTTCTTCCGACAAAAAAAAACCAACAAAACACACCCACATGCACAGTTTGTTTAAAAGTGTTTAACTTATTTCAGAGTAGGTCAGGAAAGAGAGAATGAAATAAAAAAAAGTGGGCAGCTGGGAATAAAGGTAGCAGTCTCTCTGACGGGCTGCATATGTGGGTGGTGGTGACTGTGCTTTTTCTTTCTAAGTACAGATGACTTCTGAAATTTCATCTTGATGATCTTTGTTAAGGTGGACCAACTCTTCAGTGGGAGTCTGCCCAAAATACCCAAGAATTTTTCTTCCACCTTAAAGTAAATGCTTAGAAAAGAAGCTGGATTTTAGACAGTCAGGTAAAGACCAGTGGAGAATCACTGCAGAAACAGAGGTCAGGTTAAACAGCTTCAGCTCACATTTCACCTAGCTCCCTTGCCCATAGCGTGGCAGAGGTGGGCACCAGATGAAAGGTGAGCAGAGGAGTTGGTGAAAGGGGTGATGACAGATTGGTACCACCCCTACATTCCTCCCCAGATGCATTTTCACATCTGTTTGGCATTTCAAGGGTTATTCTCCTATGAGCATCATTCAGAGACATCCAAGCAAGTGAGATCCTGCACTTGAAAGGCCAAAAAGGAAAAGAATTTACCAGGGAGGTATATCTTACACGTGTGATAAAGTGTGGCTGTATAAATTAAAGAGCTGACTGAGCCTCTAAAGAAATATGGACTATCCATTCTCTGTCCTGAAACCATTGGGATCTCTGGGTTTTCCTTTTCCTCTCAACAAGAAGGTATTTTTTCAATAGTCTGAACCCCGGACCAAAACTTTTGCAGATCTGTAAGTGGATGTATTTTGTTATTCCCCAGATGATACTATTTTAATGTCTGGATCATCTACAGAAAACTAGGACTCAGATGCCTGAAACTCTTCCTGGGGGAACAAACCATTCTTTGCCTTCTAAAATTTCCTTTTCAGGCTGTGGGTGTTGCTGAACTGTATCCTCACAAATGAAGCCATAGCCCCATTGATGCTTCTATCGTCTCCTATCTCGCCTGCAATGCAGTATGCCTGGGCATGAAGCCTCTAGCCTGGGAAATGCCAGTGGGCACCAAATGCTACAGAATTCCTCTTCTGCAGTGTGGGAAGAAAAGAACAACTACCCTCTCTCTATATGCTCGTAATGTGGGTGGACAGAGGTGTTCATTCAGAAACTGAGCCTTTCAAGTGCCTTTCAGTATCTTTAACTGAATGTACTCTCTGAGTTACCAGTTCTACTGCAAATGTGAGAAGTGCCAACGATCTTTTTATGAGAGCTTTCTTGTGGCTTTTATGGAGGACTAAATATACACATGCAAAATTCAGTAGAACTCAGCACCGAGACCACTGCTATAACATTGTTACTCTAGTACGGTAACCAAATCAGTGTTATAAGTGAATCTGAGGCAGTGAGCCACTACAAGGCAATAGCGAATTCAGGTAGCAGTTGTCTATTCCAAACCATGGGATTCCCACCCCAGTGAACCTGTGTGCCATTTCTTAGGTTCAGAAAGTACCTTTAAGCTTTGGGATCAATGAGGCTTATTGTTTTTGGAAATGAGCTTATTGTTTTTGGAAATGGATTTGATCTATTCTATTCGCTGTGGGGAGATGAGTGGTCACCATGGAAAGCCCACTCACTCCTGGCAGCTGCCATGGACAATATTCTTTCTGTATGTGAATACTGAATATGGAATGCGGTCCACTGAAAGAAGAAAAAGCCTTCAGTCTGAAACTTCACCTATGATTTTTGACCTATTATTGAATTCTCTGTCATTAGTTCATTAACTCCTGAAAAATGCTGTGTGATGGGAGATTAGGGAAGTAGGAAGTATTAGAATTTTTTCCCATGATATTTGATGTATAGACAAGGCTACCTTTCCATTTTCGTCAGGATGAGAGCCACTCAGGACAAGGACATTCAAGGCTTCTGCACACTAGACACAGGCCATATTTGGGTAACTTTCTTCATGAGAACCAAGTACATGTTTCAGACTAAATCTTCAAGGCACGCTGTGGCAGGGATCCAGCCTATCTAAAAGATTGCCTGTAGCTCTGGAATGAGGACAGTGAATGAAAATCCTTTCCCAAACCACAGGGAGACATTCCCAAATAAAACTCTTCTGTGTAGCAAGGCCTTCTCAGGAATGGATGCTTGTGCTCTCCTCCATGGTGATAGGGAGCCAAACACTGCTGGATGTTGGGTTTTGAGAGGTCACGGTTGAGCGCTGTGATCCCCGTGGTTTTCTTTACATGGGAATATGCCTGTTCTAGGTCCCCCTACCAGGGTGCTGTGTGGACGCACTCATACAGGAACACAACCCTCTAGCCAAAAAGTGAGATCTTTGCATCTTTACTCAGCCAGAAATCTGCTTTCTCCACTCTCTATTAGCCAAGACCTATTAGCCTAAATGAGAGTGATAGGACTAGTGGCTATGCTAGTTGACTACCTCATGGGCCAGCATCACGATTATGGAGAAGTTACAAGTCTGTTTTGAAGAAGGATATTACATGCGGCCTTTTTTTCTTTTACAGTTATTCTTACTAAAGCAGTCTCTGCTAGGTGATAGTAGTGGCCTGAGTGTTCTTCAGGGGAAGAAAGGCAGTGCTCCATGGCAAAGGCAGTAGCTAAAGTGCCCCACTGCTCTGAAGGCTGTGGAACCAGCCTTTTTGATGGGTGAGGTCTAGGGGGATTTTCACCACGAAGACTGAAATTCTCATAAGTGTTTTAGTTCATAGTTGGTTGATGACGAATACAAACTCTGGGCTCAGAAAATAATATATATTAAAGGTGATCAAGGATTTACAGTCTGCATTCCTAAAACTCTAGAGGGCAAGGTATTAGGAAGAGGATAGAACCATTTGTTTTAGTTATATTAAATGGAAACTCTAGACACTGTCTGAGTCTGCCTATTCCTACTGCTAACACCACCTGGCAGAAAGGTTATATCATTACTATCTGCTGTTTACTTTTCTCCTTTTAAAAATCTTTTAGACTAGCAATCAGGAATAGGCACAATGCCATGGGCTCTATAAGACCAGGCTCAAATGAAGAAAAGCATCAGATAGGGAAAGAGGTTGCAAACATTTTTCATCCGGCTATCTGGGCAATCCTTGGAAATGCCAAGGGGATCCAGGTGAAAAAAAAAGCCTATCTGTAAGAAAGGCTGACAAGTAATATTTTTCACAAAGATACAGAGCAGCTGTAGATGTGCATCTGTAGTTCACATAGTGCCATTCCCCACTGTGGCCAGCAACCAACCAGGACCATAGGAAGGACCATGCTTGTGTGTTGGGCACCAGGCATGGAGGGCTCTGCCAGCAGGTCTGCAATCTCCTCCAGAGCACTGCAGGCCCACTGAGCTCTGTACCCCACTTTTCTCCTTTTATACTCCCCTTTGAATCCAGGGGGAGTAAAAGCTTGCTCAAGGATGGTCACTTAGACCCCACGGGACTGTGTAGAAGATAAATGTTTTTTCCAGGCCCTGCTGTTCTGCCTGTGCAAGGTAGATCCAAGCTGCTGACCTCGACCCGCTTGGTAAAGCAGGGAAGCCAAGTCTATTTTTCTCCCTGGTTCCTCCCGTAAGGGTATGACACTCACAACAGCTCTTTTAGCATGGCAACTGCAGTGAACCCACCAGGAAAAATAAATTAATTCTTAAAAATAAACAGCTGGCCATAAGAGAGCCCAGGAAAACCCTGGCCTCTGCTCTTCTGATAGCCTAGGGGTCTCAATGACAAATCACCCTTGCTACCTACCCCAGTGAATATTCCCAGCTTGTCAGCCCAGCTAATTGTTTTGGAGTGGATGTAATACATCTTCTGCCTGGAGAGGTTTGTGAGGCACATGATGCTGCAAACGATTTTCTGTTTATCTAATCTCTTCTCTTGCTGCTATCATTGCACATATATACAAACTCCTTTATAGCTTCCCTCCAGCCACTGCTCTGGTTACAAGCTTAAACAAGTCCTTGCTCATTTTAGAGCTACAGGCTTATTGAAGGAAATGAATGCAGTAGCATAGAAGGAAATGAATACAGTAGTAGGCTGTTTTTGTCCCTCAGCAGGTAAGGTTGTGTGCTGTTCATACTCAGGCTGCTTTCAATAGCAAAATAATGGTCTTTGCAGAAATTTCCTTCCACTTGACAGTTGCTTGGCTGGGACACAGCTCTGCTGCTTTTTGCTCATCTCACATGCTTAGAAATGACCCTAATTCAATCAAAAATATTGAAATAAGCTTAAAAACAGATAAACATACACAAGTCACGGTAAGGAATGAGAAGTACCTCATGAGAAGCTGGATCTGGATTTCTGCTGATATGATGATAATGCAGCTAACTAGAAGAAACATAGAAAAAGCTGAAGAAAGATGGAACCTTAAAACACCATCCTGCGTTCCTAAAGCAAGTGCTTAAGCCACAAGCTGCAATAAAAGTGTGGCTTAGTGTGTAAGCCAGTCCTATAAGTGACCTTTTCTCTATGTTGCCAGAGAGAAATATGAGACCAGAGAAGGTTTTGTGATCGCCTATAATCTTCCTATCACTTCTGCAGTGAATGATTGGGCAGGCAATTAAGTTTTAATTGAAAAATTGGAGGGAATAGGTGAAAAATCAGAAAAAATAAACGCTCAAGTCAGCAAGTCACATTAGTGACAGCAGCTAATGTTTCTAACATGAGCTTTAAATCCTTAGCCTCCCTCCAAAGCAAACATATTATGCATTGTTCATAACTTTCTTAATTGGAAATATTTAGCCCTCCAAATAGAAGTCCATTCATTTATTTGCTCAGGGCCTGGATGAATATTAATAGGTCATCTTAGGAGAGATGTGTTTAGCTGTTGTTTTAGAGATCACCTGCACAAAATATTTGGAGCTTGTAATCTGAACACCTCTGAAAACAAGAAACAGGCTGAAAAGTATTAAGGTTTGTAAAGGTGGGGAAAATCAAGCAGGGCTTTCCTTGTTCAGCACATAGTGTCTGGCCTGGAGCTTCCCAAGACCTGGCCTCAGGTGAGCCTGCACCTGCTGCAGTGATGGATTTACTCCCCCACAGTCTGTAGCCTGTGCTTATCCTTGTGTATTTTAGTTGGAGAGAGGAGGGAAGCAAGTTAATGAGTGCATGCTGAAATATATCCGCTGTCAGTGAGGACATGCTAGAAGAAAATCCAAACACGGGAACCAAGTGGCTCAAGTTTTTTCTTTCTAGGAACCAGCTCCAATGCAGCTCATTGCCAGTGATGATTTGACATCTAAGAGCAGCCTGTGTGAGACCCCAGCTCATGTCTCACCAACAGATATTGCCAGCATGAACTTCCCACCCATGGTCCCTGCACTCCTTCTGGCCCCAAAGAAGTCCATTGTGTGGGAATTTGTTTCTCTTCATGGTTGATGTATGATGAGTGTGGTGGTGCTGGGTGATGAGAAGAGAAAGTATTAAAGTTGTTATAGGCAGTAATCCTCTGACAGTCAATGAATTAAAACATTGTTTAGGGTTTTTGTTTTGGGGGAATTTAACATTATGAAATTACTTAGGAATACAATAAGATGACTGCTTTTACACTGGAAGTATGTATACATGTGAAAACCTTAAGTTTTTGTTTTTAGCTTTACATTTGAAGCTCATTTTTAACTCCAAATTATCTTTTTTCCACACACTCATTCAGGAGACATAGTAATTTTTCCCACCATCCTGGAAAAAGGAACAGGAAAAAATCAGTATTTCTATAATCATAAAGAACAGAATATGACAAATGCATTTTCAAGCCATCTCAATCTTTGCTGTGAATATTTTCCCTCTGTCCCCATGAGTGCCCCAGCTCCAGATGGGGTTTGCACACTACTGCTGGGGCTCCTCATCCTGGGAAATACTATGATAGGACATTACTTGCCATTGCAGCAGTTGTAAGGAGGACAGAGCCTGTCTTGGGCAGAGACTGGCCTGTGATTCTCTGCTGATAAATAAACATCTCTGTTTCCCTTCTGCACTGTGCAACTTGATGGTAAAGAGTTCAAAGTAATGTTGAGCTGACATCAAAAAGCAGACTCTCCTAGGCAAATAAAGGGGGATTTATTTTCTTATTCAGGTTTCTCAAAGGCTCCTTCACTGTGCCCTTTCTATACACAATGGTTTTCACCATTCAGGAATGCTTTCATTTAATGTCTCAAATAGCTTTTTGTGTCTCCTAGTATCTTTCTTTTACCATAAAATAAACATCCTAAACAGGTCTAAAGATGTGTATTTAGGGGCAGCATGACAATCATTGACCCAGAATATAACTTTTTCACTCAATGGACTCTAAGACATTGCTTCTTACTAGGCCAGTCTCTATGACCTGATTTCCCCATAAACGTTTGCTCAGTATAACGCTGTAAGTGTGTTATTTTGTTTTAAGCTGCAGACAGCATAACAGCTTTTATACTGGCACAGCCTATTCCCCTCGCTGCATGGGAGCAGAAGCAGCAGCATGCATTCTTGCACCACGGTGTGACCTGCAGCAGACAGGGCTTTATCCACACTGCTCTGTTGGGATAGTTTTAGGGTAGGGAGGGAGATCCTTATTACTGGGTGAGATCTGTGGAAGGTTTATCTCACAGCTGCTTTGCCAGGCCCAGGCTGCTCGTGGTGCAAGCAGATAGGCAAGATGGGCTATGGGGCATTCCTGGTCTGACTGCAGTTTTACATTCTTCTCTTGAGTCTGAGGAAAAGAACCAGCCCTCTAGTACAAGCCACTGCCACTGGAGTTACTGAACCAGGCTATGCATGTCTCATGGTCCTGATGATTTTTTCATTTTTTTTTCTTTCATCTGGACAAATAAGAGGTATCTACAATGATGATGAGACATCAGTGTATTAAGCAGCAGACACTAGTGGGCAGGGCTGCCTGGCTGGGAGATGAATTCCTGCACAGCGATAGTGGGTTGTGGGGATTTTCTGCGTGGCTGCATGAGTCGGGGCCAACTGTCAGCAGCTTTCTGTGGTGACAGGCCAATGCCGAAAAGAAGGATGGAGGGAATCCAAAGAGAGAGACCTTCCCAGCTGTAGGGGAGGCTGAGTCGTGGACCAAGCTGGACAGATTTACTGTCTGCCTCATTCTTTTTAGGACCGTTTGCTTTTCCATTTTTCTTTTCTTTTTTTTTCCCCTCTGTACATGTGATATTTTGGTATTAGCATGTTCCCCAGGCACTGCATTAGCTGCTGGAGGAAGAGAACTGGAGACTCTCAGCTGAGGGAAACATGGGACATCCTGAGCAGCTGTACCTCAAAGCCTGCCTGGAGGTGGGAGCGTGTTTTACCCCTATCCCAGCTTTCAAAGTCTGAGAAGACAAATCAGGAAGAGGGTGAGGGAGCTCAGCTGTTATCTGTAGCAAGACAGAGCCAAAATAGTTAAAAGTAGCTGCTTTGTGCTCTGACAACAGCTTATCAAAATGTTTATTATATCTTCTTTGACTTAAGGTGCTTTTTGGTAATTGTCTGGGCTACCCTACATAACCAATTCATTATAGTTCAAGCATGCTCTTGTTGGTTTTGAACTCTTTGGATAAATGGTTTTAGTAGTGATTTATGTTTAAGAAATAGGAGCTGCCTGGTACTGGTGAGCTATCCTAGAACAACAAACCAGCCCAGGCAGTGCAGTTGCTGTAATACTGCTGTTTTGTGGCAGCACGGATTAAACGTCCAGCCTGTCTAAGATTTCTGTGCTTTCTTTGTGGTACTGGAATTGCTGAAGCTGAGGTAGTTTAAGGCAACAAGCAAGAAAGGGACACCAGAGAAATGCAGTATCTTTCATGAGGCAAAATCTTGGGTAACTGAAGGATCACCTAGGTTTTTCCAGTTATGTTATTTAGTCTAATAAAAAATACGGCATCCCCTTTCAAACTCTAGTTGTGGGCATTTTAAAATAGACCATACTTCTGAAGAAGGAGAAAAATTAGAGAGGATGCAGTGGAAAGCCACACACACTCCAAAAAATAATCAGAGAATTTATGATTGCTTTGCTTAGCTCATCAAGAAACAAGAAAAACCTTGCTCAGACTGGTAGGTGCCTTGGTGGGAAGAGCTTACCCAGTTGGGAAGGGCTATTTACTCTAGTGGAGTCACAGTGAGAACCACAGCTGTGACTGTGGAGATTAAATTTGAACTATAAATAAGGCATTATCATACTGTTGTGGTAGATTGCCCTCCGTAAGCTTTTCTTTACACTCAATATGACAGTAATGGAATGAAAATAAAGGCTCTGCACTTCACACTGACTGATCCTTTCCACTCTTACAAAGAGTGAGTCTGCAAATGACTTAAAAGAGCATGGGATTATCTCTAAAGAGTCTGAAATCCTGCAGTGTCTCTGAGGCTAAGGACACAGCACATGGGACCCTCGTGTTTGCCATCCTCCTCCAGAGCTAGAGAAACACTGCACAGCCAGACACATGCCATAAATAATGAATGGCAAAAACAGCCAGTTGGAGACCACTAAGCATAGGAAGGATTTAATGGTTAGCCAAGGATTTAAGAGACTTGCTCTGTCTAAGAGAGTTACTGTCTCTTCCCATCCCTCCCATTTGTCTCTGAAGATAATAGTGTGAAGGCTTGCAGGCTGCTCTCCTGCTGTAAACTGAAGGCCATGTACTTAAGAACTAATCAAAAGATGTGATCATATAACGAACAGGTTGGTGGCTGACAGAACAGGCTTTCAAGAGAATCCAAAGCCTTTCTGTTGCAAAAAGCATAGCAAACATTTGTCTGACTATTCAAAATACACTGTCCCAGCCACTCAGGGGCTGCTGTCCTGTCATCTGTCCCCCATTTCCGAGTGCACTCACTGCACGTGGCCTCAGCAGGTTTCTCCTTTATTTGCCTCCTGGTTTCCCTCCTCCACAGTTCTGCTTTGAGAATGAACAAAGTCCTTCAGATGACACATGCCAACAGCCTTGAAGACAGAAAGCAGTTTTCCACCTTTCTGTGCTGAAGCAACCAAATTGTACCAAGACGTCAGTGGTTTGGGCTCACTTAGGGATGTGCTTCCTTCTGGCAGCAAAGTTGAAAAGCTGGTATTATTGAATTATAGAATTGTTCAAGTTGGAAGCCACCCTTAAAGGTCATCTAATCCAATTTGCCTGTGATGAACAGGGACACCTGACAGCTCTACCATATTGCTCAGTGCGCTGTCCAGCCCTACCTTGGATATCTCCAGGGATGGGGAACCCACCACCTTTCTAGGCAATCTGTGCCAGTGACTCACCACTCTTATTGCAGATGTTTCATCCCATGGATCATTTTTGTGGCCCTTCTCTGGATGTGCTCCAACGGATTCACATCTCTCTAGTACTGAGGACTTCACATCTGGACACAGTACTCCAAGTGACATCTTACCAGCACAGAGCAGAGGGGCAGGATCACCTCCCTCACCCTGCTGGCCATGCTTTTGAGTATACAATTGGCTTTCTGCACTGCAAGGGCACTCCTGGTTTGCTGAGGACTAGCAGTGCAATGGATGGTGTCTGACTACAGAGGAGCATTGACTAGCCTTCCTGGCCATGGAGGCATGAGGTACAGTTCCTGCTGCACAAAAATTTCATCTAGGTGAGAGGGCTGGCAAAGGATCTCACCCATGGAAAGACATTTATTTAGATGTTGACTTATACATTTGCAGAGGCAGAAGCAGCAGGCAGGAGGAATGGGATGTTTAATGAAAGCTGGTCTTAGCTCGATGAAAAGCAAGCAGCTCCACCAAAGCAGCTTGTGACAGGCTGTGCCCAGCGCAGGGCTCATCTCTCTGGGGCTGTTATTTTCAGCCTGCAAAGTGAAGGCCTTCAGGACTGCACACCAGGATCCTTCACACAGGTGCTGCTCTGGTGCCCCACCAGAACAGACAGGGGAGCTCGGAGAAACGGGCTCATAAAGAAAGCCACTGGAGCAGGCTTCCCACTGGCTCTCTCCTGCTAGGCAGAGGCCTCTCTGCTGCTGGTCCTTCTGTCAAAGGGTGTCAGGTGCCTGCTAATTACAGCTAATGAGGAACTTAATTACCCTGCAGCACATGGCCGGCTTTTTATACTGCTGTGTCTCCTGGCTCTGTTCTAGCCCACACACGTGGTGGGGAGGGGCAAGAGGCTTCCCTCTGCCCTTAGCATGTGGGGCCCTGTGGGAACAGGTTGCCTCTGTCCCTGAGTAGGTACATCGGCCATTCTGGTCTGCTTGCATTTGGTGGCTCCTGGACATGGTACCCCTTCCTGCTGGGCAGGAAGCTTCCCCATCAAGGTATGCCCTTCTGGAAGGAGCTTTGGGTTTGTGCTGTGTCTATAGGCTGTGCTGGGCTGGCAGGAATCAGCATCTTGGTGTTCTTCAGTGTTGGGGAGCCCCTGCAGACCGCTTGTCTCTCTCCGTGTAGTATGTTCCTGGTTTGTTTTGACCCCAGTGATCCTGCCTTGCCTGAGGGTTGGAGCCAGCTGGAGCATGTACAAGTGAAAGGACATTGGCTTGTATTCTCACAGGCACATGAGCAGTATAACGCTCAGATCCTACCCCCATCTCTTGTATCTGTGTCAAGTATCCAAAGTTGTATAAAAAGACCAGTGTAATGGCAATAATGCATTTGTGCATGTGTACTGTATTGTGTGATTCCAGAATAGCCACTCTGGCAGAGGATCACGGTTGTGTGTTAGAGCTGGGTGTGACTTACCTTCAGCAAAATGAGTGCCTCTGGCAAAATGTCATTGTCTGTTTGATTTCATATTGATTGAATATATTTTTCAGAGACTTGTTGAAAACTGGTGAGGTTTGGATTTGGTTTGACAGGACGCAGCCAAGTGCTTTTTAGCAATTTTAGCAGAATTTTTCTTGACTGCTACAAAATTCCCCATTCCCTGAACCACCTTATCTGACTAGATGACTAGAATTCTCAAGAAAACCCAATGTGAATAGCAAGTAGTAAATGAAAGGAAATGGGATCATTTCAACAGCAGCCAGGTGGTGGGTTACTGGAGACCTGAATGCCTTTGTGTTAGTCTGATGTACAGCAGGCAGCTTGGCTGGTTCTGGGGAGAAAGGCTACAGGCCAAAGTATGATTCTAGTCATGCTTGTGTAAGCCTGAAAGAAACCTTCCAGCCCAGTGACATTTGGAGAAGTGCCTGTGTTTTGAGCAAGTCAAATGCACTGCTTCAAGAGCTCTGTTTTGCCAGCAAGATATTGCAAGTGCCAAAGGATGAAGGCTGCACTGAGCCGTTGGTGTTGCGTTGCCGTGCCTCGTTCTGTCACGTGTTAGGCCTCCTTTCAGCAGCCGGGGCTGCGCTGGGGCCTTGTTGTGGTTCACGTCTGCATGGTGACATGGGCTGACACTGTTGTGACACATGGGCACAGGGGGAGGCATAAGCTTTTATGTGTTCTGAATGCAGGACTCTGGGACAAGTCTCAGCTGAGTGCACCTGCAAAATGCAGGGGCAGCTGAGCACCATGGCACAGAAAAGAAGAGGAAAACGTTCCCTCCACAGAGACACTCCAAGCTGGAGAGCAGGGCTGATGGGGCAGTTTCCTGAACCCTGTAGCCTAGCTGGAGTCAGATCACCTGCTTTAGTCCTTTGTGTTATTCACCACCCTGATAACTTTTTCGATGTTCTGCAGACTGGCCTGGCCCTTCCCACTCTGCACTGTGGTGGGCCCACTTCATTCCTAGCATTTCCACTGCTGCAGGAAGTCTTTTGATTTCTAGCTTTGACATGTGCTGTTGGTGGAGGTAGTGCTGACAGCGGCCAGGATAAGGCAGAACTCTGCAAAGGCAGGCATGTCTCTGTGTTCTGGGGCACCTAAGACAAGTCTCAGAGTTGTTTGGTGCCTCAGATTTCCTATCTGTGAAATAGTTTATCAATTTCTAAGTGAATTTATGTCATAGGTCATGTAATACATGGTTTCTTTTGGGCAACAGGCAGTTGGTGCAACCTGAACTAGTACATAGGCTGGTCTGATTTGTGTAGGGCTAATGTGAGTCCAACTGTAGCTATGGAGCTCCCCACAATACCCCTTTCTCAGGATAAACTCAGCCCATGAGGTAAAGGTAACCCCCCTTGCGTGTTATCATCCTCTCTCAGCAGACGTCTTCCTAAACACTGCAAAATAAGGTGAGAGAAGTGAACCCAGTGAGATCAGTTCAGATGCTGCTGCCAAGGCAGATGGAAAGGATGGAGGGTACCCAGTGTGTGGCAGAAAGGGGAGCACACCGACATCTCTGATGGCCCTTGGATGTGAACTGCTCATGGTAGCAATGGGAGAGGGATCCCACAGAGAGAACCCACCCTTATCTGGAGGATGAGGACCTCATAACCATTTCCTCCTCCCACAAGGAGAAATGCCTTAATACTGTATATCTGCAGGAAATGAGAACGCCCACAGCCTCCCATAGCATCACGATTGGCATAGATGTTGGTGTGTATCCACTCAGTCCTAGTGTCTTGAGCTTTTTAATGGCTGCCATGTCCCAGAGCACCTTCAGGTCTCTGCGCTTCTTGGTATGCCTGCAAGCTCTGAGTGTCAGCATGGCAGTGACAGACACATCTCCTGGAAATGTGCAGCCATCCTGGCCCTCTGGCTGTGGTGTTTATTAATAGATGAATAAACAGTTTAGCTGGTTAAGAACATAACTCTGTTTGGTATCCTGCCTAAACCTGATAGAACATGTTATTTGAGTGTCACCTACTTGACAGGCGCACAGCTGTCTGTGGAGATCTGCTCTGACCAGCATGGGCCTTTCTTTCTCTGCTGCCCTGGGGCTTTGCACCCTGTCATTGATGATTATGTCATGTTACATGTAGATCTGGAAGCTGACCCTATATAACATGATATAAAGCAATACAGGCAATATATTGGGACAACAGGGTGGATCCTAATCAGAAACATATGTGGAATACATTTGTTCTAGTCAAAACTGTCCTGCCTGGAGACTTGCCTGTCAAAGGAGAAGGCAGCTCATTAAACACTGAGGTACTGCTGGGTCAGTGGGTCCTGGAGCCTGAGAAATATAGAATTTGAATTCCCTTGACTTACTGCTGTGTAAAATGGTGCAGAATGAAGAACTAGTACAAGAATAAAGTTGCAGAGAGATGGTGGTGGTGGCAATCAGATGCCAGCTTTGCATGAATGCAAGTTGCTGTTAGTACTCAGCATTGTGCCTGTGGAAGGATATATATATATGTATATAAATATATATATTATATATATTTTTCCCTTTTGCTAGTCGGAGTTGGGTAATAGTGAGGTTAAGAATGTAACCCTGTTACAGACCTCACATTATTTTCAATGGAATTTGCATGCACCCTGACTTGGATTTGAGTATCTTCAGGTCTACCTGCTAGAAGATGCAGCTTTTAGCAGCTAGAGAGGGTGATTATGGCCACAGGGATTCTTTCTGGCTGTGTGTTCCTTTTATTTTTATAATGTAACCCCAGGCTGCTTCTGGGATGAGTAGGAGGTATTGGGCATGTTTCTTTCTTTAAATGACTCCTGGCACAGAGGTTCAGGGGATTTTCAGTCAACACCATTCCACTTAAGAAACAATAATTAGCAGCAAAACTTTACACTGCTGTTCTGTGAAACAGGAGCTTTCTCAGCTGTTTTCACTTTGCCATGACATCTACAACACATACTGTGGAAAGATACTGCTGCAAAAGAGCAGTGCTTACACTTTGCTGTCTCACCAGCCACGATAGCACTTGTGGACAGACCTGCAACCCAGCAGTGCTTTAGGATGAGGATGTCATATCAGCATTGGAAATGGGTATCTCCGGCTGGAAGTGTGCCAGAGCAAAGTGAATGCAGATCTTCATGTTTTGTAAACAATATAGCACGTTTTGGGTTAAGATCATGAAAGTAATTAGTTTCATCCTGGTAGTATTTCTCTTTCAAAGCCCTGTGCTGGAAGCATGGCCTGTTCTCAGTGTTGTTTTAAAAGCCTAAATGTTGATGCTATCTGTCATAAATGATACACTTAGCAGTAGCCGTGGGCTCAGCTCTGCACCTAAACAACTTAGGAAAAGTAGTTCTCTGAGAGGGCAAGCTCTTGCAAAGCCACTCCTGAGCAAAATGCAAAGTTCTTGCCTTTCACCAGGTCCTAAAAACCAACCCATAGAAGCCAGTGTTTTTATCAGCAAGGATGGTAAGGTTGTAGGCCAAATGGCATCATTGCATTAATTCACTTAACATAGTGGTATTTTGTATATTTAAATTTTCTGAGATAAGCAGACAGGGTGTGCAGGGGTGACAACCTTGGATTACATACTGCATGGGGAGGGAAAAACTTTGTTTTGGAAAATATTACATCTGAAAATTGGCTGGTCTATGAAATTGGACTTTAGGATCTGCTTTTGTGGCGGGGTTTTCTTGTTTTTCCTTTTCTTTTCCTCCTGAAGTGTACTGCATGACCATTAAAATATATCTATATAGTGTAGCTGCACTCTATATGTTATGGGTATAAACAAGATTCAAAGATTTACATTCTTCACGTGAGTTAAGGAACTGCAGGCGTGTGCAGCTGTGTTACTAGTAAGTTGGCTCACACTCATGTAGAAGACTCTTAATGGCTGTGCAGGTAGTCCTGTAAGAGTTCCTGCACTTCCATTAAAGCATTTGGCCTACCAGTATATTGGAGGTCTGCACAGCTAAGCCAAGTGTTTGCCCTGATGAAGGTTCTGACTGGAAAAACAGTTTGTTTCCAAGGAAGCTCAGCTGCATGGTAGTACTTTTTCGAAATAAATAGTACAACTTTCATGGAGCTTCAAAGATTTAAATTAGGGTATTATTTTAGAATGATTTCAAAATCAAATCTTTTATAAGGAAGGATATGAAAGCTGCTGTGACTTTGTGTCTGCTTGTATTTACTCAGGAACAAAACCCTTTTCCCTGTCTCCAAGGTGAAAGCACTTTGCAGCTAGTCAGTTTCACTTCTTCAGGCCTGGAAGTGCTTTGCCACTGTTGAGAGTCATTGCTCCATGGTTACCTTGCCTTTTTAAACTCATAAGACTTTCATTCCATTTCTCATGATTTTTATGTTCATGCATTTCCTGACATCATTAATAAAGAAGTGAAAATTTTGAAACATATGTTACTAATGTACTGCTCAATATCAGATAAGGCAAAAATTATTCTGACATTGCTTGTGTCCTTCAAGGATGTGCATGAACCACATGTTAGCCATATGTTTCAGTCATTTCAAAGGTGATTAAAGTAATTGTTAAGGAGTAAACAATGTGATGAAATTAGCTTACAATGTTAGCTCTGAAATGTGTATGCAAGTACGGGTAACATATCTCAGATGATCTTTAGATGGAGCTGAGGATAGATCTCTGTTTTATTTTTAGGATATTGAGTATGATTTTGCTGTTTGAGTAGCATAATGAATACAGCAATTCATCCTTGGTTTTCTATTACTTCACTCTTACAGATAGAAAAAAAGAGTAATCTTAGCTAGTCAAATTAACAGTTTATTTGCATGTACTTGCTTGGAGTTCTACACCTTCCCAAGTGTCTCAGCTGAGCACAAAGCCATACTGCATTGTGTGAGAGGCAGCTGGGCAAGACCGTTCTATAGGAGTTGCAGATGTAAACTGATGCAAAGATGGGGAAAGGACTTCTTCAAGAGTAGAGCTGGGAATCAAGGCTGGTTGTCCTAAATGTTGCGTGCTCAGACTGTAACAGGGTCTCCTGCCCCACATCTTCCGCCTGTTTGTGGCGGGGGCACAGTGTTACCAGCCTGATCTGAACTCAGCTTCTTACTGCCTGGTAGGCGTTTGGCTTTGTGGTGATTCATCCATTTCAGCTGCCTTGAACTGTAGCATATATCTTATTTGCATGCTACTAAGCTTGAGATGAACTTATATTCATGTTGAGCCAAGAGCTTGCAGTGACACATGTGCAGATTAACATTAAACGATAAAGTGCAGAACACCCGTGGGTGTTGACAGCAGAGCAGAGAAAAGACTTTCTTAATTTCTAATTTTATCTGCAGAACTGTTCAAACCAACTCACCTTCCAGTGTGCAGCCTCCCATTTTCACTTCTCAAACAATAAGTGTTATCCTTCATGGAAAAACAGTCCTGTAAGGGATATTTTTATCAAGGGAGGTAAGTCCTGCTACTACATCAGTATTCCAGAGAAGAAAGCAGGGGCATGAAGAGGCTGGATTCCGGGAGGAGAAAAAAAACAAAAACAAACCACTAAAAAACCAACCTGAACTCCTCAGTCCCTCCCTCTGCGAGGTGAACTGCTTTGCCTCACGGAACTCGCATTTTGGTGTGTTTACTTTTCTTTGGGGAAGAACTCTTTTGTTTAAATAACCAGAAGCATAGGAATGTTTTTACAGACAGAAAGGTGTTAGCTCGAGGTTTTGTGTGTCATCTCTTTACACATCTTCTATAGCTGCTCAAATATAGTTGCTTTTTTCCTCATAGATGTTTAATACAGAAAATTAATGAGGAGCTGGCTGTGTAGTGAAACAGTGCGGAAACTGTGGCCAGGCTAAAAGGGAGTTGTCAGCTCCAGACCTTCCCAGTCCAATAGGTAATTGCAGAACTGTGTGAGTGAGATACAAAGGGAGGCTCTGAAAGGTTCAAAGAGATTTATGGAATATTTCAGACCACAAAAACATATAAAACGAAGTCCAAAAGGCTGCAGAAACAGGACAGGAGGGACCTGCTGTCAGAAGCAGCTTGTCATATAGTTATGATTTACTGTCCTCTCTCAAGTGATCTGTACAATCTCTGTCAGCAACATGGCAAGCAAACAGCATCCAGGGGGCTTGAGATGAGTGTTTGGGAGAGAAGGCAGTGGTGACAATGACCACTGCAAGCTTCCAAAGGGAAGTCTTTGCACAGCTCTTTTTGAGCAAAAAGCGCAGAGCCTTCTTTTCACCTCTTTCTTTTCACTATGAAAGGACAAACCTGGGTCAAATAAAGGAAATATTTAAAAATAACAAGAATTTAATTGAGGTTATTCAAAGCCTACTAGGGAATTCAGATGTCCATTGAAATTAATGGAATGGTGCACTAAAATTCCCCACCATAGCACTGAAAATCCCACGCTAACATTTTCAAAAGCATTCCCTTCTTCATCTACAGGTGTCATTTGTTTCTCCTTCTTTCCAATCATAGATGACCTGTTCTCAAACATGACTCGTACATGAAGCCAAAGTCTTGTCTGTTTAGGTTCAGCGTTTTGTGTCTGGCCTAACACTTCCATCTCTGCAGCTTTCTAAACAAGATGGGGAAATAAAACTATTTTTCTTGTGATCTGTGATCTATCTCCTCATACTCCTCAGTCTGCATAGAAGACTTCAGTTAACGCTAAGAGCATGAAGGTTTGCATTGCCTGTATTATCTTCCTGACATAATTTGAAACAAAGAAGTGATACATATAGTTTACTTTAAATTTTTTGGGGGGAGGGAAGGCTATGAACCCAATGTAGTTAAGTAAAGAGACTTTAGTTGATTCCAGGGAGAAGCTTTACTTCTAGAAAAATTCCAGAAGAGACCAAGGCAGACTCGTTGCTAATGTCCTTCCTTTTGTGGTGCCATGCAGCATGCTTCCCTTTTACTACACAAAGCAAGGCTCACCAGCCTGTCAATGCAGAAGGCCTTTGTGGGGGCAAAGTGAGAGTTGCTGATCATTCCTGTAGTTGAAATGCAAATATAAGCAGACAATTACAAGTTCTTTTCATCCTTAGAAGAGAAGTGTAGTATGTACCAGCTTGGTGTTCCAGGTGCCCTAGTTCTCTTCCTCAGCTAGGGGTGAGGGCAGGGACCGAGCAGCCACAGGACCTGTGGCTGTTGATGAGCAGTGCAAAATACCTCTGGCGCAGCAGAGGTTATTGAGAAGCTGGGCTGTGTCCCAAGCTTGCCCCTGGCAGAATTGGCAGATCACTAGCTAGTGTCACTTTCAAGTACTTGGCCGGGCATAGCCCACCCCAGCTCCTTTGTGCTGGCTTTGCAGTGATTTGCTTAGTGAGTTGGCTGCCTCCCCACCCATGTATGTGGTCATGGTGTTTGAGGAAGGATGGAGTGTATTTCTCTACAGTAATCAAATCCTGTTATTTCAAAAATGTGTGACTGGGTATCAGAAGCTGCAGCTTCTTTTAAGTTGGTTTTTGGCTATAGATAGCATGTGAAATATGTATCTCTGATCCAGGAGACTTGCAACAACTTTAAAGTCTGTAAAACATGTTTTGTTTTGATGGTAGGAATTGGAGAGTACAGAGCTGCACTCTTCTAGCTCTAACATGTAGCTTCAGCACAGGGCTGGCATTACCTTGCAAGCCACATTATTGGGAAGAGCAGGTCCTTAGCAGAGCTTTGATCACACCAGTGGTGTTCAGCTGGGGAGCACCGTGAAGGCCCCTAGCCCCAGTTTCTTATTTTTCATTCCACATGCCTATTGCATTTCTCCACAGCTCAGCAATACAGAGCCTCTCTGTGACTGGAGAGGACCTCAGCAGCCACCTGAGGGGTTGACACCAAACAGCTGTCCCGGGCATGGGGTGCATGGGAACAGCCCATCAGGCTGTCTATTTCCTCCCTATGAAATAATACGTGACAGCACTGAGTACCAGACCCTGGCTAGGAGTAGCACAAAGACCTCTGTCAGGGTGGCATTATGCTCTGGCACCTATCATTCTCCCACACCACAGCTATGTGCTGAACATGCAGTCCGACCCATGCTGCACTGCATCCCAACTTGCTTCCTGCCCTTGCAGGCTGCAAGCAGGTGTCTGCCGTGACTGACATGGAGGTGTCACATTGTTAAGTATTAGGGGTGACAGAGGTATTGGACTGGGAACATGCTGTCAGATGAAGTGGAGTTCAAAGTCAAGGCTGAACCTCAGCAGCTGCAGTGCTTGTGAGAGTAGGAGAGAGGACTGGTGTTCAATCAGAGCCTCCCAGAAGGTGGGTGAGGCTCCAGCTCACATTTGTCTCTGTCATGTGGAGAAAGCAGAGAGCCAAAACCAATTGAAAAATTTCCAGTTAGTCAATAACACGTTAGAAAACTTCAGAAGGCTCAGCGTAAGGAGTTTCAGTGGAAGCATACATGATTTGATAAGTGTACCCTGGAGAATGTCACTGGGCATCACTACTGCCAGCAGGTCACTGTGGGCTTAGGGCTGGGGTTTGGGTATGCAGCAGCTCCATGTACTTTTATCTGAACTCTTTGCATGTGTTTGTGTGTGTTTGGTGGCTGTTGTTTTTTCTATTTGTTTCAGGTGATGCTACCATTGCCCTCCTCCTAGATAAGAAAAAAATGCAAGCAGCAGCTTGCTGATGACTAGCAGAGAGAAGCTTAAGAAGTTCTCTTCTAGGGATGAAAAGAGCTTGTAATTGGCTGCTTACATTTGCATTTCAACTACAGAAGTGGAGCAACTCCAGCTCAGCAGTAATTCCTTCCAGCCCTTTGATTCAGGGTCACAGTAGGTATCAGTGGGCTGTTAGGTCTGTCACCAGCCCTTCTAAAGAGCTAGACATACAGCGCTAAAAAGCAAACCACAACCAGAGGATTAAAGCAGCTGGCTGGTGAATTTCTTTAACTTCTCGTTTTCAAACACCTTTTCATTTTCAGAAGAAAACTGTCACTGATTTGGCTCTGTTAGCTTTTGTGGTCATTTGCTTTATGTTTTCCTTTGAAAATGAGAAATCAGCCACACCACTAGGGACTGTAGAATTTTTAAATAAGAAATTGTGTGAGAGTCCTACCTGCACACAACAGGGGGATGAGTGATTGTGGAAGGAGGAGTTTGTTCCCCTGATTCCTTCATGCCGATGTTGTCACCATTATGGGCACCAACATCTTCCCACAAGCTCAGTACTGTCTGCCACTTACAGCTAATGAGGCTGATGAGCATTAAAGTTTTCTCTTTGTAAAATTACCCTCCTCTTCCCCTTGCTCGCAGCCCTGAGCATGGCCTTATTTTGATTGTTGTGCTCCCTTGAGCATCTGGTTCTGGCTCATGACTCAAGGGGCTATTTTTCTGCCGCGTGCTCTTGAATAGAGTTGTTTAGTAAAATTTTAGCCACTTGTGGCTGCAAGCCCAATTGGAAACACGTGTGTTGGTTAAAGGCAGGTGGAGGGATTTCTTTTGTTAATTAGGCTTCAAATTCCATTGTGTTCCCTGTAACCAGTGGCCCAGGCTTGGATTTTGGTAACGCCAGAAAAACCCATTTGATGAGAGAATAACCCTGGATTTGGACTGCTTATAAACCTCAAACTTTTTTTTTTTTTTTTTTTGTAGTGTGTGTAAAAACAGTTGCATATGGTCCTGGTTTTTCTGAAACCAAAAACAAACAACAAAAACCCTAAGGGGGGTAAAGAGATGCTTTCTGGGGCTGATAGGGCTGCACAGCCAAGGCTGAGTTGCTAGGAACAGACAGGAAGAGCAAGGGCTGTTTTCCCACCAGCATGCTGTCCTCCCCTTCCCCCCCCCCCCCCCCCCAAGCAGCCTGTTTTACTTTCTGCTCTACACCCAATTGCTAATTAGGTCTCTGAAGCAAGAGGCTGCCATTTTACACCGAGCTGTGAGCTGCCATTCACTCACTGTGGGGCTCTGCTAGTAGTTAAGAGTAACACCCTGTGTAATGATTTAAGCAACAAATGCCTGCAGCTTTAGCCCACCCCAGGTGCGTCTCAGGTTCATTATCATCTTGGCAGCTCAGTATGAGGGAGGTCAGTTTTGTTGTGAACTAAACTCTTATGCTTATGAAGTATGTGTTGGGAAGATAGAAATCAGAAGTGAAATGGAGAATTTGATGGGCAGCTCAGGGGGACACGAGGAAGGCATAAATGGGCCTAAACCATGCAGCTACCTTAACTATCCTTTTCTCATGGACAGGAGAACTTGGGCTTAACTCCTCAATGGCAAAAAGTCTCTGAGGCACATATGAGTTACATATCTTAAATACATTACCTGTGTGGCCATCACAGACTTGTTGCGCATTAAAATCAGCACATCTGAAGAATGCAAATTCCTCTGAGACTTTGGTGTATCTTTTGGGTTTTAACTATGGCACTGTCTGCCAAAGCTGTTGGTTTTACAGCCAAGCTGCTGCTGCAGCACTGAGCCTTGCTCCATCTCACTACTTTTGTATCATTCTCAGGCTTGATAAGGGTGATCTACATTCTATCATTAGCAAAAATGTGTTGTACCAGAGCCAGAACTGACTCTTGAGTAATCTCTATCAATATATCTTTCTAGGATGAGTCTGAACAATTGATTAATTTCTCATTTTTTTAAAAAAACTCATCTTGGCATTGAGTCTTCAAGTTTCATTTAGCCTTTGTTTCTCTCATTGTTAATGAAAACGTCACATGGGATAGTGTCATAAACCTTACTGAAGTCAGGATATGTTATCTGTTGTTTCTTGCTTCACCTCAAGGCCTGAGGAGAGAAGATCGTGCATCACAGGAGATGTAGCCCAAACTAGGAGTGTGTCCAGGGAACAGTAAGAGCGTAAGGCAGGTGAAATATAGCTCCCAGGAAGTCCTGCAGTGCCTCCATAATAGAGCTGTTACGGTTTCCACCAAATACTTTTCAAGTTTTCAAATGTTACCATTAAACAAAAAAAGTGCATAAGGAAAGATTTCTAAATGTCTGGAATGCACACCTAGGACCTACATATACATGTAACAAGCCCTATTCTAGATGATTGAGAAGTTGATTAGCACTCTCTGATATGTTTGGTCCTTGGTGTCTGGTGAAGTGACAGGTTAGTGGGGGAAAAAAAAACACCCAAAAACCCGATACTGAGAGTTCAGATGCATTGTAACAGAAGTCAATGATAGGGGTGCTTCCAACTTCTTCCACTCTGTGAATTTGCTAATATCAGCTTTGTTTCTGGTGATTTGTCTGTGCCCAGGACACAAAATTCCAAACCCATGGTGGACTGTTATGTTAAAATTTATTCTTAAGTCCTTCATGTCTGCATATCATTAATTCATTTGAGACTCAAAGGCTGTTGTACTATCACTGAAAAAATGAAAGCTATACACTTCTATAGCTGTACTCTACAGGGGGAATGTAGTCAAACAGCACATGCTGCCTGGTGAGAAATTAAATCACTCTTTAGATGCACAGCAAAAGTTCTGGTCATTGTATTTACTTCTCTTAGCCAGTGTCTAAATAGCATAGTGCCTTTAGGATACTGTTAGTTGTTTTGTCCTAATTTTAATTGAGAGGTAGGTGAAACAGACCCTGGAGGGTCCATTTTTCCTCATTCAGGGGAGGGGAAAAGGGCAGGAAATGGTCCTCTTAGCTTGAATGCTGTATTTCTATTTAAAAAAAGAAAAGTGAGTAAGAACAAATGTGGAAGTTTCATATCAGTATTGCAAGGTAATATTATTTCCCATCTTCAGTTGCCTTGCCTTAAACAGGAGTAACACAAATACGGGAAACAGGATTTATATGAGAGGTTTCCTATATTCAGCCAGTACCCTTTCAGGGTAATTTTTTTTCCCCCTAAGTCATGAAAGTGCAGAAGAAACAACTCAAAGGAAGAGCACTTGACTTTTGTCTTTGTTTGGACAGTATGGGGACAAAAGCAGTAGTAGGAAAGGTCTGCTAATATCTGTATCTTTTAAGGACAGGCAACTGCCCACTGCAAACTGAAGCTATCAGTTTCTTATTTTTCAAATAAACCTGCAAGGGAAATGACCTACTCTTGAGAGCACAAGTGGTGGGGGACTCTTCCATATGAGTTTATTTTGCTTAGCGGGTAAGATCAGAAGAGGCCTAAACAAGGCTCTTTATTTTCGGCGACTCTGATCGTCTGTTTTGAAGTGAGATCCAAAGAAAACATACTCCCTCCTTCATCCCAATTAAAAAGCAATAAAGGCTATTTTCATTTTTTAAATATTGAAGGTAGGAGATGTGCCAAGAAATCCTTTGCCTTCATCGAGGGGCAGATGTCAAATATTGTATCCTCATCTGTTGTTATCCAACATCACTCCATTGAAGTCAATCCAAGCAGTTTGGAGTTGTAGTGCTGAAATGCCTGACTCTTCATTTTGCAGTGCCATTCAAAGATACAGCTCCTTAGAGTGCAGTTGATAAGGTCATGCGTAAATATGGTATTTAGAAATAAAAGTCCAAACTCATTCCAGGAGTTTTACCCAACAAGTTAGTTATATGGCCTGCTGCTCTTTGATGATCTCCTTTTTCATCTCGAAGCAGCAAGATACTAGCACTCTGTGCAGAGCAGGAGTCGCTTATGTGACTGGAAGTGGCAGTCATCTCTCAGGCAGGTCACTGACTTTTTCCTGTGCCTGGTACTATTCAGGAAGAAGGAAGATCCTATATGTAGCTAAAATAGAGTGATTTGTAGAGGCAAAAAGTAGTCTTCTGCACTGGTATCTAGTTAAGCAGTTGAAGCTCAAATCCAATTGCAGACAATTCTCAACATAGTTAGTAGTTTGGTTTTAGTTAAAAGCAAGAGACTCAGTTTACTGCTGTGTTGAGGGCAATTGCTTCTTTCTGTCCTGCAGTGTATCTAGTCTTATATCCAAGTTGGTTTTCTTTCCTGTTGTGTGTGTTAGACTCACTGGTGGGGAGTATAAAGGATTTCCTTGAATAAAAGAGTGGAGAAACACAGTGTGCATAAGAGAAGTTGTAAGGGGAAATGAATGATAGGAACAATCTACTCTATTGTCATGAAAGACTACCACTTCTTAGATGTATTTTTTTTTCTCCTAGTTTCTGTGATTTTGTAATTAACCACAGATGGACACATAGCACAGGCTTTGATATAGGATTGGGTCCCACAGTAAGTGAATCACTCTCCCACTGTTTCTTCCTTTGCGTCTCCTCTTCTCTCTGTCTTTCTGGAGGAAGAAAAGAAGAATACAACTGTCCACTATGGGAGATGATAAAGCTCTATTAGCTTAGGGATGTGTCAGTAAGGTGGAGCAGCACAAAGAAGCCACAATAATCTCTGCTGTTCTTACAGGGGTTGGTAAGTGCTCCTCCTGCAGACAGCTTACTTGATCTCATATCACATGTTGAACACAGATGCAGGCATGTACAAAGCTTATAATTTTCTGAAATCCAGCTCAAACTTTATTCTTCCACTTACTCAGAAGCCATGCTAGCAACATACAATGTCACTCAGTAGTTTCAATAGCATTTTGCACTCTGTATTCATACTTCTTGATCCTCTTGACTCAATCATAGAATCTTAGACAAATTTTCTACTAGCAGGTATCTCTGAAGTTCTTCTAGTCTTTTGCTCAAATAAAGCCCAACTTCAGTGTTAGAGAAGGTTGCTCAGGGTCTCATGTGAGGAAGTTCTGAAGAATCTCTAAGAATGGGTACTCTGTCATCTTCTGTGAACTTGTTCCGATGCTGAAGTGTAAAGGATGTTTTTCATCTATCCTTTTGTAATTAGTCTTGTTGCAGCCTGTTTTTGTTGTGTCATGTGAGTTCACTTGAGAAGAAGTTTGGTTTCATCATCGCTACAAGCCCCTTCAAATAGAAGATGCAGTCAATTCCTCCTCTCTTTAGCCTTCTCTTCCCCAGACTAGAAAACCTCAGTTCCTTTAGCCTCTCCCCACACTTTGTGCTATAGGCCCTTTGCTATCTTCGCTGTATTCCCCGGGTCTCTACAGGTTGTCAGCATCTCTCTCATGTAGTGAACTTCATCGTATTTCACATATTGATCTAGGCCAAGTGACATCTAATTTTTTTTATTTTTTTTTTTAAAGTTCACCCATCACTTGCTGCATAGACTGTTGTCTTCTTTGTCTCATTTTACCTTATGTTCTTCCGATAACGTTGAGGAAACCTAAACGAGTGAGATCTATGTGATCTTTAAGCTACCAACAACATTTGAACTGATAGCAACACTACCTTGCATATCTCTATTCAATCTGGATGGAGATGAACCCTGGTGTTGTCCTGAGATAAGCAGGAAGGGTATCAGACCCATAAACTGCATGGGAGACCAGGAAGCTGTTTGGTCCTGGCATTCCTTTCCCCTCTAGGCTACTTCTTTCTGGAGGAAACCATCGATCTCTGGCAGGCAGACACAGTTGGGCATTCAGTCAATCAGTGACAGGCTAACATAAAACAGCCATAAACAGCCTCCAGCAATATTGGGGATGGGTTCCCTGGCTGGAGAAGCACAGATTCAGCATTCATTCAAACTAACCTTTGAGGAATTTTTTTTTTTTTTTTTTATTACAGGAAACAACAATGATAATAATAATCTGGGGAATCTCTGTCAAGAAAGAGCTTTTGGATAAACTCAAACCAAAGACATCCAGGCAGGAAACCCCTCTTGGTATTGTTCATTAAACAAGACCTTACAGGTCTCCAGAAATATCCTTTTTTTTTTTTTTTTTTTTTTTTTTTTTGAGCACAATTTATAGTTGAATAAAGAGTAGTAGACAAATGTTATCAAATTCAACTTTGCATAAATTTGAATGAGCGTTCCCAGAAGATCCTGGATTTCAGAGAAATCTGGAGAGGATAGACAACAAAAGCTTCCTGGGATCTTTCTGAATCCTTTCCTACAAGCTAAGTCCAGTTTGCCTTTTCTCCTGTGTGTATGTATGTATATATATAGTAACTTTTTACCAGTCTAGTTTTATGTGATTGAAGCAGGGATGAGATTGTTCCTTTGAGTAATATCAGTAAATTCTTCCTGATAGCCATGCTGTTTTGTTCATTTCCTTTCTCTATCCCTTCTTATCCATCCTTCTAGCACCTCATTGCATTTTTTTCTGTCCTCTTTAGTGCTCACACCATAGACTTTCAATATCTGTAAATATCTGAAAAAATTCCACACCTTCCCTAGATCACTTTGTCAAGCTAAGCAGCCCCAACCCAGACAAAACACTACTGTACATCAACATTGCAGTGTTTTCTGGCTCTACTATAAGCCAACCACTCTAAAGATTGCAAGATGGATACTTTACTGGTTGATATGTACCATTCCCTCTACTTCTTGATTACTTTTATTGAAGTCCAGGTTTATATTTCCAAAGGCAACGTCGGTTATATGTGCTGTAGTGTATGTAGCCATACATTGTTCTGTGCTCTCACACCTTTGAATGGACTGCATGCGAAGACTTACTGTGCCTTTAGGGACCTGATTCTAGGGGTGGCCTGATAGGGTTAGATTGCCTTCTGCCTCCAGATGGTAAATGACATGACTTCCTTTCTTGGGAAACATTACAGGAGAGTGAATTTAAACCACCTTTGTGCCTTTCCAGTGTTAAACTACTGCAGTAGTTGGAGAGAGCCCTTCTGCAACTATAGCCATAAGGCTACCTCAATGAAGGTGTCTTCTGGACTAACATGAAGCTTCTGAACTCCTCGGTGCTGTAGGCAGAATTTACATACCACGATATACCAAGCATCCCAGATCTGAAACCCTTCACAGCTGATCTTGGGAGGCAGCAGAAGTCTGGGAAATTTTTCCACCACTGGCCCTGTCACACCACTCTGATGTTCAGTAGGATGAAGAAACTGTTGCAGGAAGAAAGAGCCTGCCTAACATTACTCCTGGATCAAGAGTAAGCGGGAAAATATCTGCATGGAATCTACTGTCTTGTAGCCTGTGTGAAACTTAGTATTATTTAACATCATCTTCCCTTTTCCCCAGTACAGGATTTGCTTTATTATTCTACTGAACTCTTCCTAGCTGTGAACATTGTAAAGGGGGTAGTGTTTCAAGAACATCGGAGGAATTGTCAATACACAGCACTTGTTCCTGGCATCACCGGACTTATCTGGGAGGTTTCTGTTGCAGGAGTAAGGCATTAAGTATTTAACCTGGCTGTATAAGTTAGAACACAATAGAGCTGTGTGGCTTGTAGGACTTCCTGGGCTAGAAAGTGACTGTGTTCTTGCAAATAGCTGATATGTCTGTAATGTGGTCCGTATGGTACAGAATGATATAAGATCTAGGAATTTGAGCAAGTTGTAAGGACAAGGTGATGAGCAGGTTGGGAGGCTAAAGGGTCCCAGTGTTCTCTCAGCACACCTCATTTAATTTGTGAGCAAGGTGGAGACATCGCTCAGTGAACTGGTGAGTAGAAGGCATCCCTCTTCACCCTCCACCAAATCAGAGGGCAAGTTATTAATAACTGGCAAAGTCATGCATTCATGCACATTTTCAGCTGGTGATGCCAATAGGTGGTTGTTTCATGCCTTTGCATTTGTTCACCTTTTAACTGATAACAGTTGTACCCTGTGCTCCTGATTACTCTTCCCCATCAGTTCAGAGGCCAGTCAATTGCCTGTGTCTGTGATCTTAGATCAGAAACAAAATAGTATGAAGTTCTCATTGCATATTTGCAAGGGAGAAGCTTGTTACATTACACGAACATATGGGATCAGACTCCTTGGAACATGAGATGTGTGTGGGTGAGCTTGGCCAACAAGGCAGCCAAGAAGACAATTTACTAGCCCACCCTTGAAGAACATGATGGGACTCTAGAGGACAGAAACAGGGGCCCATACGAATACTTAGGGAAGTTAATAACTTTTTTTTTGTATGTCGGTGCTAGAATTTTAAGCCTCATATCAATTATCCTTCAGTAAAGAGTGTTTTACTATGGAAAAACAATTACTTGCATAGTGGGAGCTCACTGAGCACTCCACCAAAGCAGCTAGAGTGCTAAAATTTTAATGAAGACCTTCTTTTCATGTAGGATTTTTCAGATGTTGCTGCTAATAAAAAAAAAACAAACCAAAACAAAAACCTGAACATAAGTCAAATATATATATATATCTATATCAAAACCTATGCTTGTCTTAATTCAACGCAAGTATGAAGGTCGGTGTCTTCTGATACCATAATTCTACCAGTTCTGAAAGATGAGAAAGGGGGAATGTTTTCACAGATAGTAGAACAGGGATCCCTTTTATACAACCAGGCAGGTAACAGTCAAGTTTGTACCCAATCTGATTGTCTTAATCCTTAACCAAATTTTGGCAGGTTGAATCTCAAGCTGAGAGCGGAGTTGGTCTTTCCATTCACCAAGAGCTAACTCGCAGTGGAGCTCTGAATCTATTCAGCTTAATAGGAAAATTTTGCCTTCTTAAATTGCCTCAGGATCTAGTACCATAGAAAAACGTCCACTGGCAAAAATATCTCGAGGCCCTGCGGTGTCTAGTGGAACTTTTCAGAATCTGGACTTGTGGTCTCTACTTGTATGGTCTTCAAACTCTTATTCAGAATTTGTGTTTCTGGAGTATGGTCCTGATTCCCTTGTGGGGATAAGAAGATAATTGTCCCCTTTGGATCTAGCAAGGTGTTTATATTGTTTCTTTTATAGAACCGAAATGGAGAAATATCTTTTTAAGTAAGTAGACAATTCAGATCTACTCTACCCATAGTAAAGAACAACAACAAAATAATATATAACATACAGCATGTGTTTAGATATTTTTCAAGTTATTCCTAATAAGATTTGCTAATGTGTTTTACCTGCTTCAGATAGAAGAATTGGCTTCCAGGATGCTGGAAGCTGAGGAGCTTTTACAATGTTCTCTTGGGTCCCAGATCACTGAAGCCCCAAAGGAAAGAGCAGCTGCTTAAAAAGAGTAATACAGAAATAACTCACTGAAATCAGTGCTGAACTCACACACTTCAGTTGCATTCAGATGGAACTTTTCCCTGTTTCCTCTCTTATCCTAAATGATGATTCATATAAGTTTGCGACTGACAGAAACATTTGTCAAAGAAATCTCTTGCTTTTTTCTAGCCACTGTGCATTTAATATTTTTAGGTTTTGCCATATCCAAAGAATATTGGCCCGTTAAATCTAATTATCCACCTCTGGGAAATAGCCTATACCTTGAGGCTTTTGAGGAAGGGAAAATTCCACAGTTGCACCTGGTCAACTGGTTCCACGTGAAGGAAATGACCCCCTGACCCTGTTAGGTGCTCTGAACATAAAACTTGTTTAACCCTCTCTTACCTACACAGCTATAAACAACATTACTGCTCTCAAATCTCTGCAGCTCATTAAAAAAAGAATACTTGACTGATAAGCAGCAGGGATTCTTCTGCATGGATTGAGGAAGAGCTGCAGAAATTAAAATTGGCCTAAATTTGAAAGTCTTATAGGGTTAGGAGAGATGGATAGTTCTGTGTGTAGGTGTGGACCTCAAGGTTTTCCAGGCCCAATCTGGAAATCTTCAGGCTGGCTGTAATGCAAACTATGCAAAATCAGCAAAAGACATGATGCAGCCATGATAATTGTCATGATGAGAGTGCTGTCTTATTACTTTTTCCTGCATGATAACCATAGAGTGGCTTAGGTTGGAAGGGACCTTAAAGATCATTGAGCTCCAACACCCTGCTGCGAGCAGGGTTGACAGTGATGCCTCATTGTCAGGATAGTTAATTTTTATGTAACTGAAGGAGTAAATATTTCCATTCTGAATAATTTCATCAATACTTTAAGGCAGAAGTAAAAGTACTGCAAATCCTCTGTATGACAAAGTGTTTCCTTGGATTCGTCTGTCAAAAAGCATCACAAAAATGCATTGGTAAAGGAAGGCCAGATCATAGAGACCAAATTTGCATCAGCCATAGAGTCTTCCAGGTCTCTCACGGGATGTAGCATGGGAGGGGGTTGCTATGGACTATTCTACCATTACTCCTTCCATCATCTCTTGTATCTCTCTGAGTTTGTTTTGAATTATTTGTGAAGTTAAGGACATGTCAGAGTGGTGTCCATTCATAGCTTATTGTAATTCTTTCCTGAGTGTCCCAGAGAGGAGAAAAAATGAAGTTGAATATGCAAAAAGATGCCAGTTGGAGACAAGATTTCTAATTGGAATTGTGCTTGTATCTGTTTTAAGTACATAATTTCAGGTTGAATCTTAGGAAAAAACCTCTTCTAAGAAATAGTGATCAGGGAGGTGGTGGAGTCCCTGTCCCTGGGGGTGTTAATGAAGCACGGAGATGTGGTACTGAGGGACATGGTTAGTGAGCATGGTGTGGGTTAGTGGATGGTTGGACACAGTGATATCAGTGGTCTTTTCCAACCTTTGTGGTTCTGTGATTCTATTGTAATTGGAGTGTTTATCGTACCTGCCTTGGGCCATAGATACATGGTAGGAATGTATAAAAAGTCCATCTTACACTATCTCATGTGTAAGTCTTTCAGTTTGGCCTGCAGAAGGAATCAGAGCTCTGGTCACTGGCTAGGAAAAAAAAATATGAAGGAAAAACAGTATTCTCCCACCCAGACAAAACATGTACCTCAGAATAAACATGAATAATGAGGTATGAAAGCACTGCAGTCAGGGGAGAAACTGTAAAGCTGTGTCAAGCAGTCACAACCCATCCATAAGGCCGAGCACTCGCACGTCAGGGTTACAGGTCTGTGGTTTCCCATGAGACACGCCGTGTTCTCATGCTGCAGGGAAGAGCCTGGCAGCCTCGGTCCCGCCTGCTAGACGAAGGCACTGTCAGTGTTTTCATAATTTCTATTTCAGGGCACTCTCTGTCTGCTGAGATGATTTGTCCAGGCACAGGGAATCTTGAACCAAAAGCAAAACTTCCCTTCTGGTAGAATATTTCATAGAATGGATTTTTTTTATTATTTTTTTTTAATAGCAGCATCTATTCCCACTGCGGAGCTTTCCTCATCCAACATATGGTGATGGTGGTTGCTTCATCTGGGAAGAGTTTATTCTGGAATAAAAAAGGAACATTGAAACTGATGGGGATCAAGGTGGCCTCTCTTGAAAACAGTACGGCTTGCCAGGGCAGGTGGCACCAGCTGGGGCCTTGATGCTTTGGGGGATAATTAACAAATCCTTCTGATGCTATCTGTCAGCTGGGTGTGAGCTTGCCAAGTGAATCAGGAAGGGCCATGGTGGCACAGGCACAATGACACCAGCTGCTGCTGAGCACAAGGGGATAGTGACCTGGCTGATCCTGGCCAAGTACAGGCTCTTGAAGGGTGGAAAGAGCACTTTTGATTCAGCAGATGCTTCAGGAAGAACTGAGTAAAAGCTGCCCCCTTGCAAACATGTGGCTTTGAGATGTGCCAGGCAGCGTGAGGAAATATATGGAGAGAGAGATGAATTTGTTAGAAGTAGTTGCAGCTGTCTGCCAGGTGAGAACCAGCACCTTTACACATCCCAAGGCTGAACAATGTCAGATAGTTTTACAAGGTTCTTCTCTGCCTTGACTCACCATTAAACATCATGTAGAAGTCTACAAAGACAACTAGTTGTTAGCCAAGTAAATCAAGAGCTATGCCATGAAGTGCCACTGGTGAAGCTACATCTCGAGTACTGTGTTCAGTTTTGGGTCCCTTGCTACAGGAAAGACGCTGAGGCCCTGGAGTGTGTTCAGAGCAAGGCAGTAAAGCTGTGAAGGATCTGAAGCACATGTCTTATGGGAATTTTTCAGTCTGGAGAAGAGGAGGCTCTGGGGAGACCTTATTGCTCTCCACAATTCCCTGAAAAGAGATTGTAGAGAGGTGGAGGATGGTCTCTTTTCCCAGCTAACAGATAGGATGAGAGGTAACGACATCAAGTTGTACCAAGGGAGATTCATGCTGGATATTAGGAAAAGAAAATTCTCGTAAAAAGTGATAATGCGCTGGTGCAGACTGCCCAGGAGGTGGTGGAGTCACTGTTCCTGGAAGTTTTGAAGAAACATGGAGATGTGGCACTGAGGGACATGGTTAGTGGGGATGGTAGGGGATGAGTTGATGGTTGGACTACATGATCTTAGTAGTCTTTTCCAACCTTAATGATTCTATGATTCTGTAAAGTGAGTACTTTCGCATGATAGTAAGTTCATGGGTACCATCATGGTTCTCCAGTCAGAGCAAGGGTTTCCCTTCATACCGTATGGCTGCTGGGTCTCTGTGCCAGGCCTGCCCCAACTCACGAGTACTGCATTAGGGCACTGGAGAAATGCTGTGGGACTGCAATGTGGCATGGTGTTAATAACACAAATTCTGCACAGCCCTCATCAGATTTCTGAAACCAGTATTGCATGTTTGGACAGTGCTGGAAGATTTGGAAGGCCTTGTGAGGTGCCTCCTCAGAATTAATTCTAAATTTAGTGGGAGTAAAGAAGCCTGAACTCTTATCTCCTGTTTGCTGTTATTGTACATCTCTTCCCTTTGATAGCCAGCTCCAAAGGTGAGGGAATATTTTTCTTAAGCCAAGAAAGATCACAGAGAGAAAAAGAACAACCTGAGGTGGGCATTTTCTTCTTAAATGAGCCTAGAGTGTCTCAGCTCTCTCCCTTAGTGCGAGGAAAAGAAGCAGTAAATTGCTACATCCCTCTAATCTGTACAAGACTTACCTCTCAGAAAAGCAAAACTGAAAAGCAAAAGCTCCTGTTTTCACTAGGAGATACAAGGGAAGTGCAGTCACAGAGAAAGCAGCCATGTTTCTTCACCAGTATCATCATCTTTTGCTGAGAAGGGATCTTTCCAGCCTGTATATCTGATACACACACACCAGCTGGCTGGGCTACCACCGTGAGTAAATACATTTGGAAATGAATGTGCTATTGCAGCGCCTTACAAATACATCAAAGTGTGCTGAAGGCACAGCTGGGGTTTGTCTCCTTGCCTGCTGCCAGGAGCATGTAGAGGTTCCAGCTTCTTCCCCTCTATTTCTTCAACCTTATATTCTTATTCCTTCCTCTAACACTCAAAAACAAGCAAAATGGCACATTATTAATGATCTTTTAGCTTAATAGTCACGCTATTATGGGACGTCTGAAAGGAGATCATTCCACATGACAATAATCCGCACAGCAATTCTTCTTGGTGTTAGATAAGCATGTAAAGCATCTTTATTACTATTTCAGTTAAATTCAGTTCTCAGGAAAATAGGAGGCCCTGACTAGAGCTGGGGGATAGTGCTGGCAAGCAAAATGAGAAAGAACAAGGCATTTCAATCCCAAACTTCATAGTTAGCAAGTGATATCACCTAGGGCTGCTGGCTGTGCTAGGATTGGTCCAGCAGCCAGGCCTAGGGAGGAACAGGATAGCTGAGCATCAGGGGATTCTATTCTGGAGCAGGCATGGAAATTTTCAGCAGTCCTGTAAAAAAAAAAGTGCTAACACTACATTTTAGACAACTTCCTGTAATCTGTGTGACACAGTTTGTGCACCAGGCCCTTGAGAATCTTTGTGTCCAAAAAAGTTCCCTTGGTGGATTTCCAGCGATGCAGCTGGGTGAGAAACTGGGTCCATCTCATTTGTAGCAAGGATTACTGCAGTCTCTGTTAATTCTTCTTTCCTGTGTTAATAGTTTCTTTCCGACAAAGTGCTCAGAGAAGTTTTTCTTACTGCATGAAGTGATACAAACCCACTACCGCTGCCTTAGATCAGCTGCCCATTTTTGCTGAGCCAGAGGGAAGATGGAAACAGAAGGTTTGTGTCATTCCAAATTTCTTGGATGACCTTTCTTGTTTTGTTTTGCTTTCTCCCGTATGGTTTGTGGATACCTTTTACCCATTTGGAACACAGGTTTCCCATGCTGGATAATCCCTCTAGCTCCAGCTAGAATTCTGCATGCAGAATGCTTACAGAATTAAATGTAGTATCAGGAGTCTTTAACTGTCTCCAGAAACATCTTCACCCATTTTGAAGCTTTAGATACCTGAACTACAGGAGCTGGTGTAAACTCTAGGCTCCTCCTAGGTGTCCACACAGAACCCCTGGCATTAATATTTGAATGTTTTCAAACTAATGAAAAATGCTCAGGTTGGAAAAGTTTCCTATCCTATAATCAAGTCCTGGCTTTCAAGCCAGGGCTGCCTTCAGGCCACTGTGAATAGAGATATCAACACTGGACATACTGTAGAAACTTTGTTATGTGTTGCTCAGAAAAGTGGTAAAGTTTGTATTTCACAGTCATTAGTTGCAGCGGTGCCCATCTGTTAAGCGCTGGTAACAATTGAAGTGTTTCATAGCAGATGTTCTTCTCCCTGAACAACTGCCCACACAGGGTTTGCTGATTTCCCATATCACAACTGTTTATCCCAAATAACTCTGCAAGTAATTGCCTAAGGTCAGTTCAGAGTAAATGCCCATCGTCTGAATTTACACTGGTATGAACAGTGCTGTGCTTTAGCCCTGTTCTCAAACACTGGTGCACATCAAGAAGAGAGTCAGTGAAGTGTAAAACAGATGGAAGTGAGATCAAAATAAATCCTTCCACTTTTTCCTTGTAACACTTCAGATCACAGATGGGAAAGCTGGGATGCAGACAGAATATGACAGAAGGTTACTTGAACATCTGGAGTCCAAACAAATGCTTCTTTATGTAAAATAATGTTTAGCAAAGAATGCCTAGGAAATGTGAATATTGGACCCAATCTTGGTCCCATGGAAGTCACTGCCAACACTGTTACTCACGTCAGCAATCTTGCTCTGATGACATTACAAATGTCCTGTCTGAGTTATATCCAATGGTAAATGCAATTTTAAAAGCTTTCTCTGAAACTTTCTGGTAGAACTGACTTTGCCAAGAAAAAACTGCAACGTATTTCAGGCAAGACCCAAATGACCTGAATTTGGATTCTCTCTTCAAAGCCACACATCTCTATGAGGTGTCTCACTCCTCTCAAGAGCCACGAAGGAACAGGCTCTTAGTCCTGCTTTGTGCCTTTCGAAATGACCCTTCTGATTTAGATCTTGATAGAGCTGTTAAAATGGCATGGCAGTTTAAGATAATACAGTTGTCTGACAACTTGTCATTGAACCCCTTCTGCTGAGAAGAGATTATCTCACAGCAATCCAGCTGTGAAACAGATTTAGATGAGCACTCCTTGTGCCTCTCAGTACAAGACCAAACTGCTGCTTGGAGATGGCATATGCTGACCTGAATGGTTTTTCTTTGGAGCTTATGAGGAGTATTCATGTGGGTTGTTGTAGCAGTAGAAAAGTAGGAGACATTACATCTTTTCTGTCTTGGAAAACTAAAACTCAGAATCAAGCTCACTGAACGTGAAGATCTCTGCATGTTACACAGCTGTACTTACCAAAATAGCAATGTCTACATGAAGCCTCAAAAACAACAACTTTGGGAACCTGCTATTTTCATTTCTCAGGGAAAGATGAGAATTGGATGAGAACAGAAGTTACTTTGCATACATTTTCAGGAATACATGTGATAATAAAGGTATTTAGATTGCAGTGGAGGAATCTGGAATTCTTAGTACATGTTTAGAGTAGATGAGCTCTGTGTGTCTGAATGTGTGTTTATGTTTTATATAATGAAAGACAAATAGGCAGCCCAGCCTCTACCCAACTGTAAATCTGCATGTGATTAAGGGAGATGTGTTCCCCTCACTACCATTAAGCAGGGTTCTCTCTTATATCACTGTCATGGACCTGAATCTGATTTAAACCACGTGCTATAGCTGGTAACGTAAGATAAATCAATGCGTTGTGCCTTTCTAAGGTACTGTCTGTCATTATAGGACTTTGAACAAACTGCCTGTGTGGGAATTACTTGTTTAATCTAAAGCAGAAATACAGCCATCCAGGGGTGGGAAAGAAAAAACAAGACCAGCAGGACTCATAACAAGTAAATGGAAAGTGTTAAAGTGACGGAGACCCTCCACTGCAGGTGACATTCTGCATGCAGATGGAGAAGGGAAGTCCTCTGCCCTGTAGGTCCGATATTCATGAGCAGACATACATGGCCACAATGGTGACAGGACTTCCCTAGGCCTACCCCACTATGTGACACCTTGCTGACCCACCTGGAAATGGAAGCTTAATTGGAACTGTCCCAGCTATGACACCAGTTCCAGTAGCTCTTTGGATGCTTGTTACATTTCAGCGAGACTGTGCTGATCTTGTAGACCCCTTAGGCTTGAGTCATTGTTTGATCTTTTGGTGAGGCTGTCTGGGGGTTTATAGACTTAAAATTCTCATTTTGCTACAGACTTTTAATAAGGAAATCAGATGAAAAATGGATTCGCAGGCAGCTCTAGTTGTATTCCCAGCTGGGATGCTCATCCAGCTCCTGAGAAGGGCAGAAGCAGGGAATCAGTACAGAATATCTTTTTTGGTCTGTTGAAACTTCATATGTAAAATCCTGTCTGCTGTCCAGCAGGAGTTGCCATTTTGCATTCAAATACAGCCTAAAGGAGACACATGTTTACACCTCAGGTTATTCCATGATTATTCATCCAGATTCAGATGTAACTACCATTTTATGTTGTATTTCAACTGCTATTTAAAGCAACCAAACTTGAAATACACCAAAGGCAAAGGGGGAGTCACTAGAACAGACGTGTTATGTACAGAGTATGGCTGATGTTAAATGCTGTTAATTGCCTTGGCTGGGCAGCCTGCTGTTCTCTGGTTGCTTTCTGCTGCGATCCCAGCTTTTGTTCCTCTTCTGCAATGGAAACATTTCTCCCTTATTTATTTTTGCGTGAGAAAACATGCTTCCATTTGGAGCCTCTAGATACCACTTGGGTGCCCCCATGACCTCTCCTTGTGGGCCCGGCCCATTGAAATGACCAGACGAAGGAATGTGGATGAAGGAAGTGCCATAAAGCAGAAATATTGCTGGCTCGTAAATTCCCTCCACCACTGAAAGATTTCTAAATAAACAGAGCTACAGTCACATAGGACAGCATAACTGAGAGGGGCAAAATTCATCACTGGCTCTCGTGAAGGAGAGCAGCTTGACATCAAGATAAAACTCCTCCGGGAGTCCTTCTCTGCAGCCTCTCCTGCTCACACACCAGGCTTTCATCACTATTCTGTACAGACTTGACCTGGTTTTGTTTTCCGTGTTGTTCCTATCTTCACAAACCATATTAAGCCCATTCCAAGGTGGGAGGATGAACTTCAGGTCACTGGCATTTAGTGGCCCTCATGTTGTCTGGATGGCTTTTATAAAAATGCCCTGCCTTTGATTCAGCTGTGCTCCCGTTGCCTGTGGGATATACGTGCCTGTGTCTTCAGTATCTGGGATTCTGAACACGAGCACTGCCGGCTGCAGGATATCAGAACTGCTTAGGCAGGTTCAAGTGTCTTCTCAGGGCTGGATCTGCTCAACCACACTCTCGCTTCTGCTCCAGGGACACTTCTGTCTCTGTTCACAGGGGCTCAAAATTTCTTATTTCTGAAATAAGGTTATCCAGATACCAGAGAGCTTCCAGGCACTCAAAGAAGAGGCACGGTCTATGTACAACACTGTATCTCATCTTCATGTTACAATATTTTGCTGTCAGTTGTCCATAAGACGAGGGAAAATTCTCCTTGGATTAGGAGTTTTGGAAGAGAAGGGAGCTTTCTTCTGATATTACACATGCCCACACTTGTAGGGAATAGACAAATGGCCCTCTGACCATTTCCTGAAATCCCATGGGATTTCAAAGAGCATGATGAAATTGGGAATACTTGAAACCAAATTTCCAATCTGGAACACAGCTTCAGACGTGGACATGAGGCCCTGCTCAGAAGCCTGTGCTGTGAATAACAGCAGCAGTCAACAAACTGACCACCAGTTGTTAGTTGTCAACATTACTTGGGATTGACATCAGAGATTTTAAGAAGTTGAAATTAAGGAACATCTGATGATCTACAACTTGTTGGAAAATACTCTGTTTTGACACAAAATATACTGCCTTTCCACTGAGACTCAGTATCCTCCTGCTCTTCTCCCCTGACTCTGCTCTTCTCTAAAAATAATGTGGTTTGTTTACTCAGTGAAAAACTGAGTGTTTCCAGCAATGCTGAGACCCTTTTTTTTTAGTTCATCAAGAGCCCAAATGTCCACTGAAAAAGCTTTGATGGAAAATTTTCAGTCAAACCAGTTAAAAAAGGGAAGAGATGGGGAGGAAAACATGACTTTTTGTTGTTGATGTATGAAGCACACATCAGAGTTCCTTAGCAATGGTTGTGGGAGTGAAGAAGAAAGTGCCTGCCTTTGATCTGAGGGGAATCCTATCATTTTCCTGGGTTCTGCCAGCTGCTCCAATTTTGCACTTCCACTCAGACAAAACCCTACGTTATGATTGAGCCTGAAAGCAACGTAAACATTCCTGTGCCCTTTTAGCCTCGCCATTAGAAGATGGAGTATCAGTGGAGCTGAGAATTTACTGAAGACATCTAAATGAAGTGTGACCTTCCAGAGCTAGATGGCACCAGTCAGATAACCCCATTCATTGGAAATAGATGAAGAAGGACACCGAAGATTACATGACAGGGCTGTAGCTGATGGTCCTTCTTGTGACTTCTGTACTAACTCTACTGGACACAGAATCACCAAAAAGTTTGAGACTGCTAAATCTACAGAAACTCCCCAAAAGACTAACTAAAAGATCTGAGAGAAATGAAGGGCCAAAGAAGTAAAAGGAAAAATAGAAAGAAAGAAAACCACAGAGTATAAATGGGTGAAGCAAGCTAAGGGGTGAGAAGGAAGAAGAAGTTTGCAGATGCTGGACAAAAAGACCAGCTGCTGAGTATGCCCTAAGCATCCTCTGGGTTTGCTGGCAATGAAAATTAAGTAAGCTGCCATGTTTGAGTCAGGTCCCAGCACAGGTTCCAGGTAGATCTTTCTCGCCTCTCTGTGCCCCCTGCAGTCTCCTATCTTACTGCTGTGGGCTGATTCCCCTGTTGAGCATGAACCTCCCACTCTCTCCCAGCCTAACAACCCTGATAGAGTAAATGTTTGGGAAATTCCTGTTCCTCTTGCTCTGTAGCATATGGAGTTAGGGCTGAATAAAGCCCTTCAGGCTGGGAGGTTTTGGAAGGAAGCCCCACACTCACTGGGCCTTTCGCCAGCGAGTTAATCTTCACTGCACTGACCCTTCTAGAGGCAGCAGTCCCAGGCCACCAAGGATCTGATAGCCTTGAACTCTCCATGCCTGGAGCTGTGCTTGCTGCTATTCAGCATAGAGATCTTCCCAGCAGTTTCGTCTGGAGGCCCCAGGTGGCAAAGCAGGGCATCACAGATTAGCCATAATCAATGCTCTGCAATTACCTTTGTGTCAATCAAGGCAGAAGACATTCTGCCATGAGTTTTGGCTGTTTTTGTTTGTGTTGCTGCTGCCTTGCTTATGCACATGCCAGAAACTCTAGGCTTCCCTGTAGACACCTGAGATACTTTCCCATGGCTGCTGGATGGAAGCTGCACAGATCATTGCAATATCCTTTACCCCCTGCACAAAGCATGAAATTAAAATGAAATTGGGCTTAGGCAGAGCTGAAGGTGCACAGAAATAAATGATTCTTGCTGTGCTGCATGCATATATGTATGTACATGGGAGTTCAATGTAGCACAGACCTGTCCAGGGCAAGTTAGTGCACTGTGCAAGAGCATACAATGCAGTGTGTGTTTTTGGGGGCTTGGGGTCGGTTCTATCATTTGTAATAGGTAAAGGGAAGACACAGAGTATTCATTATTTCTGGCAATGTCTGCAAGTCTCCCAACATTCACAAGGAGTCACTGTGGCTAAAGATCACTGCAGCTATAGCAGTAAACTGTACTGCTTGAGAGTGTGGGCTTAGCCTTGTCTTCCATACAGACGTTCTGTATAATCTCAAATTCCATAAATAGCTCTTGGTGCCATAGCACTCCTTCAGCAGCTGTTTGCAAAAAGCCAGAACACTCGGACCAAAAATGAGGTCAGCTGGAACCAGCAGCCTGCAGCATCTTCAGCAGGAAAGGTCTGGGGTCCAGCACTGCTTCCTGCTTCCCACAGGGCAAAACCCCTCACTTAAAGTCTATGCAGTGCTAAGACAACCCCACAGTAAAGTCCACATAAAGGTACATTTTATACAGCCAGCCCATCTGGTTTCTTCTTCATGTGCAGTGTAGACAAGCCCGAAGTGGGTTTGTTCTCACTGGCATTCCTAGAAGGAGTGCTGAGAAGCATCTGCTACCCTTCTCTTTCCCCCCGACAAATAAAAGCTAGGCCCAAGGGTCTTTATGACCTTTAAACAACTCAGTCTTGCTCCTGCATCCCAGCTGCAGGCAGTCCACCTGGTGAGGGTATTTGCTTGGGAGGAAAGACCACCTTCTGCAAAGAGATCTGAGACGCTTTTGTTTCCCCATTGCTACATCAGACAGATCTGCTGTTTGAGAGTGTGTGCAACACCTCCACGAATTGTAAAAGAGAAAACTACAGCCCCTGCAGAATGAGCTATAAATCCAGGGAAAATCTTTGTGTGTCATTTATAAGCCAGCACATCAGATACTGGCCTCTGGTGAAGAATCACTAGGGCCAGATGCATTCCTTCTGCTCCTTTCCCCAGTTACAGGGGACATTTGCTGTGTTGTTCTGGGAAAAGAGGTTGCAAGAAATAGTATTTAAGTCCTTGGATGGTCACACTTCAGAAATTCTGTTTGTTCTTCACAGGAAAAACTGGTTAGCTATGGTCTGTTGGCTGGATGTAGGAAGGAAGTCCATTATAATGTCCTGTGTTTAGTATTCTAGGACCAGACCTAAAGCCTTTCTCTGCTGTGGATTCTCTGGTGCACGCTGTCCTGGAAACTCTTCCGTTTGTCTTTCCCCATTAGATTATTGATGGGTATTTAGCACATGGATACTGCAGCTAGCTTCTGCTAGAAAAGCGGGGTTCCACATTGCTCTTGTCTGCGTGTGTTCCTAAGTTTATCTTCAGGACAGACACTTATTATTTGAACATATTCCTTCTGTACTTTATCAGGTATTGCAGGAGCTGGATAAAGTCCTTAAGTTCAGGTGTGGGAGTGGAGGGATGAAGTTGTGTTTGGTTTGTCAGAGGCGGTGGAGCAAATTCTGTAATAAGTAAGGTCTGCGTCACACAGTTCTTTATTTCCACTGATGTTTCTGATTCCCTGTGGAGATCACATGATGTGACACCTACTTGGAGCTGCCAAAATAGTGGCAAGTTTGGAGCCCCACATCCCTGTTGGAGTGGAGCCCAGACTCCTGGCCATGTGCCAAGCTGGCATGCTGCAGGGATTCAGCTCGGCTGGCCCTCCAGCCCAAGCATCTGCTTCTGACCACTGCTGGGGACAGGCTTCTGGCCTACGTAGTGCTTTGATCTCAAACACTGGAGTCTTTCTACTGCACTTACATGTCCTCTTCTGGGTCCTTTGCCTCCATAACTGTCTTAATGTGTGTTGCTGGTTGTGCTGTCACTGATGTCTGGTATCCAGCCCCTCTCAGGGGTTGGCTGCTGTCCAACCCCTCTTGGAGCTAGAAGCAGTCCTAGCCCAACAGACACTGTCCCATGTGGCGCAGGATGTGAGTTCATGCACCAGGGGACTTGTGCTAGGTTCCTTATCACATGGAGAGCATTTTCTACTATGGGGCTCAAACAGATGCCTTCACCTCTCACCTTCATGTTCTCTCTGAGGAGTCAGAGTAGAGCCAGGGGTTGGGCGCTCAGCTTGGGATATGCCAGCAAAGCTTCATGTACATGCTAAATTAATACGCACCAAGCAAGCCGTAAGTCAACTGTGATACAGCTGCTGGGGAGCTGACTTTGAAAAATTGAAACACCTACCTTCTTCCCTTTCAGGAGTCTGAAGTTTGAGCTTAACTTAATGTATCTGTCATGAAACAAAATAATTCCAACATTTCTCATGAGAGAGAGGGTACAGGGTACACATACATACAAATATTTTCAGCTATGTCTCCTTCCTGAAAACACAAACCATCAGTGTAAATGAGTAGGAATGCAAGACTGAAGTCTTTTCTTCTAAACTGCCTTCTTATTTTAATCTCAGTGTTTTTCACTGAATGAAGAAAGTGTTGAGGAACCAATTCCTGTGCTCATACGATCATGAATGTGCTGATTTTTTTCTGAGGTCAGTGATTTTTTACTATCTACAACTCCTAAAATTACAAACTCTAATCAGTTGTTCATTATTTGCACAACTGTGTTCCAATCTGGTTAATTAAAATCATGGGTGGGCTTCTTGATGTGAAATTCAGACTGGGCAAGGCTCTTTCCTTTATACTCCCTGCTCAGCTGAAAACAGCATACCTGACTGCCTTGGGTGAGCTGACAGAGCCACAGATGCTTACACATATAAAACTATCTGCATGTCAACAAATGTCAGTCTCTGTTTGTGAAGTGATACAGCAAGAACAAAATGTTGGAACTCATGTTATACAAGGAAGTAACGTGAACAGTTATGATTTGGTTGTGTGAGTCAAAGAAGAAATAGAAACTGTGTCTGAAGATGAATATTGTAAAGTAGTAAATGACTATAAGTAGAATTTGTGCACTCTAGTCAGGGGGAGTGAAAAATAGAGACGTTAGGGGAAAAAAAAGATTCTGATGCTGAGGGCTATTAGGCTGCAGAAAGGACTCCCAAGGGAAGAAATAGAAATTGAATCTCTAAAAGCTTTTAAGAATAGATTGAACACAAAGGCAATAAATCTCCAATCAGAATCAAGCCTGCACTGTGAGAAAAGTTGGCTAGATGGCTTTACTGTACTTGTCTTGGTCTTGTAACTGAGTCAACTCTTTGATGTTCTTTGTGGATGGCTGAAGTTTTATAAGCAGCTAGGGATCCATTAGGCTCAAAGATAGAGCAGGAGCACCAACTTGTCCCATTGCCTCTGTGTTCCCATATGTGCAGTGATAATCACCTGGACCTAAATTCTGATGTAGAACTGAGGACAACCTCAAGCCCAGACATACTCAGAAGAAGATAAATGAGTAGCTGATAATTCTGCTAACATACAGGGAGAAGGGCAGCTCACAGGCTTGCACTTCAGGGACTCATTTCTGGTGAGTATTTCCTGTAAATGAAGCAAAGTCTTAGGAGTTGGCTTTGAAAATCTGGTTTATGCAGTTGGCTATTGGTAATAAGGTCTGGTACGACTCTGAGCAGGACACAACTCCAGAGAGTAATCAAACAATGGGATTTGGCACATCACAGCCACACCACAGCTAGGTCTGGTCCTGCAAGGCACATGTCCTTGTTCTGTGAGTGACATGTATGTTAAGTGATGTTAATGGTTGTTTATTGCAAACTAAACATTTTTACCATCTGGCAACTCTAGACGACGAATGTCAGACCAATTCCAGCAAATGAAATGTTTCCATCGCCATAAACAAGCTGTTTGCTGGACCTCACTTCAGTGTGTGAGTAATGCAGCTGCCTGTAGCCCAAAGAACAAATCAGTAAATACAAACTAGATTGAGTTTACATTATCTGCAATAAAATCATTTGCAGTACCAAAAGTGAAATACAAAGAAAGTTGTGAGTCTGTCTCCAAACGCTGCAAGGCTTTGTGTAATTTGCTTTCAGACCAGTACGCGGTCTGCAGTCGCTAGAGGGCACCAAAAGACCCCTAACCCACGGCTGCAGCATCTCGGCCGCAGATCCACGCCGGGCTGGCAGGTGGGTGATGCTCTGGGGTTGCATCCACGTCAGGGCTTTCAATGGGATGAGAAATGTGCTACTGGAGTGGGCTTCTTGAAGCCATATCCCTAATTACTTTGCGTAACAGAAATGTTTCTGTGTACTTTGCTGCAGGATAAATCTAAGTCAGAAAACAAGCTCCAGAAGGGCATGCATGCCAGTGACTAAGAAGGCATTCGGGCTTTAGGACCAGACTACAGCTACGGTGAAGCAAACCCATGTAATGGGCCAGAAACACTCCTTTGCTGTGTAGATCTGTTCTCATTTCATCACGCAAGTTGTTAAAGTAGACAAAACCTTGAGGCCCCTAGACTTTGCCAAGGGAGAAGACAGCTGGAAAGCTTGTGTCAGAGCTGGAAAATCCCCACCGTGTATAGATATTTGGGTTATGTCTTTTTATGCATGCCTATCTTAAATTAAAAACAAGTTTTAAAAGTCCCAGGAGACAGACGACTCATTCAGCTAGTCAAGGGAAAGTCTGGGATAAATGACACGGGTGCCGTAGGACCTCTGGCTGTTCTGACCTGGTGTTTGGGCTGGATGTTTTCCATTCAGACACAAGCTTGTTCTGTTGTGATGCTCTGGTCTTAAGCTCTTATGCTCTGGTACATAAAGGCAGCACCGAGCATGGTCCTAGCCAAGGCTCCCAGATGCCTCTTCTTGCTGGGAACTAGGAGCCTTTATTGCTGAGCTCTATGTTCCTCAAAGTGGCCTGCAAGCTCAATGAACCTGAAAGCTCCAAGCGAAACCCAAGCAAAGCCACACAGCTTTAAGTGCTCTTGGAATAAAATCCCCTCTGTGGCGTCGGGGAGAGGCAGAGCACGCCAAGCTTGGCTCCGCTCTACCCCAAGCTTTCAGGAAACTCCTCGCTGCGAGGCCAAGAATATGATGTTTGTAACAAAACCTAACACCAAGCAAAATGTATCACGTTTTGAGTTTCTTCATGAAAGGTTAGACCATCTTGGGATGTGCTCTGCTGGGATGAGAGGAGGGATGAATTCTGCCCTAAAGGGCCAATTTCACATGCATTGAAATCACATGCAAAGCTCCCAGGGAAGCAAGCTTAAACCTTTAAACTGCTAAAAAAGCAGCTACCACCGTTCTGTCACTCCAGTTAACCATCTATAAACAGTTACTCACTTGACCTCTATTTGATCTCTCCCTCTGCCCTCCAAGGAATCTTTTGGGCCAACACACTTTATGGATATCTCTGCATACACAAAGGTTTGAGACAGTTTTACTCCAATGAGTACAGACTTCTTGCAGTTCTATCTGAAACCTGATTATTCGGGGAGATTTTTTTTTCCTTCTGTTAGGGCAGACAAATCCAATATGTCACTTTTCGTGGTTTATGCTGCTTTGTGGAAAATACTTAATACTAAAAGCTCTGCTCACCACGTTTGTAAAGGAGGTGGTTGGAATCTTGACAGGACAATAAAGAAGGGAAATAATCTTTATTTTAAGCACTTTAAACAGTAATAACAAAGGCAGGAGCCAAGAGTGATCTTCAGTCACTCTTGAGCTGTTGTCTTCTGGCTCTGCGTTGGGTGCTCAGCAGTACTGCGAAGCCTCCAGGCTGTCACTTGCTTATGGGTATAGGCAAAAACATCACACATTGGAGTGTTGCAAGGCTACTTTTAAAACAAAACAAAAAAATCTCCAATTCTTAAGTAAAACAAGAATGACTGTAAGATGGAGATAAATGTAAGGGCATACAGTTGGTAACAGAAGAAAGAAAAGCTTTATACGGATTATTTGTTTTGTTGTGTTGGTTTTGTTCAGTTTCTTTGAAAGCATGATAAAGCAGAGAATTTCAGTGTGAAGTTGCGAAAGAATCAACCTCCAAGCAGCCTGAGATCTGCACCGTAAGATACGCTGCAACAGCGCAACAGTGAAACAATTTTAATGTTAACATTTTAGTTTCATTTCTCCCCCACTGCAGCATCGTGCCACGTGGAAATGGGCAGCTTAAGCATTTGTCTGTTTGTTTGTTTGTTTTTGCAAAATCATGTCTTGAAAAAGAGCTGCACCTATGGATGAGGATAATTGTTATCCAGTTATTATCATGTGAGCTCTCATGTGATGTTACAACAAGGCAGAGATAAGGTCGATTTGGTGTCTTAATTGTGCAGCCCCACAGCCGAATACATATAGATTTCTAAATGCAATTAACCTTAACTTTAGATCACTGAGTTTCCTGGGATTCATGTGCTTGGTTTGCAGTGCGTTTTTACTCTGACGAGAGACGGGCTGTGAATCTTAGCCTCACTTAAACAGAGATTCTGTGTGAACACTGTGGCCATCCAAAAACCGTGGTGCGTTTGGGTACAGAAAATAAGCCCAGGAAGCATTAGGGGAGGTCGCAGTCAGATACTGTTAGTGCAAACAGGATGAAATCAGGGATACTCTTTTCCCAAACTTAGTTTCTTAACACACACACACACACAAAATGTTTCTGAAGAATATTAGTTTGTGCTTTACTGGCCAGAAATGTCTTCCTATAATCTGTGGGGGTTTAAAACAACTTCTGATGGCAGTGATTTCAGTGCTGGGCTATGCCAGTCTAAAATTATAAGCAATAGAAATTGTGCTATCTTCTTGTTTAAGAGGAAATGTAATTTGATTCAAATGCAGCAAAAATTTGGAATTTGGTATTATTAGAAAAGGCTGTCTTAAGCTGTGTTGGAATCCACAGCAGGCTGTTGGTAAGGTTTCTGAATTCATCCTTTCTTTACCAATGTTCAGATAACAGATTGGGTTTAGCAGCCACAGGGAAGCTCTGGAGGCAGTTGGGTGGTGGAGGTTGGGGTTCAGCCCTCCAGGGATGTGCTGGGTCTGCCGGGCACCCAGAAACCCACTGGTTAATTCCGTGGGAGTTAATGTGAATTTACAGCTAGCTTTTTGAGGAATTTAACGCTTGCTAAGCCATCCGACTTTCCTTTCAAAGTATAGAATTTGTTCAGATTTCCCCAAGTTCCTAATTTTAGATTTGGGAGGCAAATGACAAAACCCCCATTGATGTTTTCTTCCCCTCTCTTTGTTTCTTCTTGCATCCTATTTCTTGCTTTGTAGCTATCTAAATCTTAGAACCATTGTACCACAGGTAACACTTTGTTCGTGGTGGAAAACCGCAGTTTGCACGAGTCACATGCTTTTGGATTGAGCTCCGTTATTTTAACATCCCTCAGTCCCCCCCGCCCTCCCTCCCTGCCTCCCAGCAGCGGCAGCACAGCAGCGGAGCGATGGAGGAGCGCTGGGGTGCAGCGCTGGGTGCGGCGGTTCTCCTCTGTACCCCGAGCAGCAGCAGACACATTTGTGGCAGTGTGGCTGTCCCGGTGTGCCAGCCAGAGCAATGGGACCGAGCTGCTCCCTGCACTGTTTGCACTGGGATTAAGCCTCGCTTCTCCCACACCTGCAGAACGTCACAGCTGTCATAGATCTCCTAGCAAGGCTGGGGGCACTGGTTGGGATTATCGGCCCTTTCAGTGCAGCAGGCTCCTGCGCTACTGGGCTGGCTTACCTAAAGCAAGTGAGGGAGTAGGATCAGCCTAAGCAAATTCAGGGCTCCCTGGTAAACAGAAACAAGGAACAAGAAATAAGTTTAGGGGATCTGGGTGTGATAATCCTTTGCCAGCTGTAGGGGTGGGAGCAGGTTCGTGGCCCTGAGCAGTGCATTCCCCTCGGGCAGCTGTTTCCATCCTCTTGAGCTGAGGCTGTGGGGGTTCAAAGTTACCTAGGGTACAGTCTGCCAGCGCTGCTGTCTGGTGGCACTGTGGCCGTGTCCTTCAGACACCTCCAGGCCAGTATTAGCTTTACCCGGCCGTCCCCCCGCTCTTCCCCAGCCCTTCGGAGGGCTCCTGCTTTCTATGCAGCCCAGGGGGTCCCAGTTCAATCAAAGCCTCGATGTTTATTTAAAGTGCTGAATGGCAACAAACAGGGCCCGGTGTGCTGGGGCTGCAGACAGAGGACGAGCTCAGGGCCATTACCCCGACGGTGCTGCGAGGCTGTCAGCCCAAGTGCCAGGGAGCCCGGCAGCGTCTGCACCACAAAGGGGGTGAAATGGGGCAGCAGTGTAGGACTAGGTTCGGCTAATGCGGTGAAAAGATGGTGTTTAGAGCTAAGCACGGAGAAGCAAAACTGAAAGCTTCCTTCTCTTTATCCCCCCTCTCCCCCCCCCCCCCCAAAAAAAAAAAAAAAAAAATTCCCTAGGAAAACTATGAAGATGCTTTGTATGAGGCGCCGGATACAATGTCCAGGGTGCTGGTGTAAGTCTAGATTTGCGCCCACGGGAGTGGAAGGGGATTTTTCTCCTCCCGGTGTGAACGCTGGGACACTGCAGGATGCCCCCGCACCCGTCCCAGGCATGCAACTGCGGTTGAAGCGCAGGGCTCGGACTGCCTCGTGCCAGGCGGGCAGCGCCCGAGGAAGGAGCTCTCCCCTCGCGGTGCTCGCGGTCCCGCCGCTGTGCAGAGCCCCGGGTGGGGGGGCGGGGAGGAACTCTGCCGGGGGGGCACCGTGGGGCTGACGGAGCGCAGAGAGGAGCCCTAGCTCTTTTTGGTCCCTTTCCAAGCATTTTTTGAGCGGAGGAAGGATGTAATAACATGCCACGGGCAATAAATCATAGGTTGGCTACTCCCCCCGCCTCCCCTCCCCCGGCCCCTCTATAGACGGAGGGGAGGAGGGGACTCCGGCAGAGCGCTGCTGCCGCCGGGACGAGCTGAGCCGCTCCGAGCCTGCCCGTCTGTCCCGTCGCCAGCATGGACCTCCGCGCCCTGGCTCTGCTCGCCTTTGCCTTGGCAGTCACCTCCCTATCGGAGGGTAAGTGAGCCGCCTCCCGCCCGAGGTGCTGGGACTGCGCGGGGAGGCCGAGCCCCGGCCCGGAGCTGGGAGCGGGTGCGCCGCTGTCCCAGAGCTGCTCGCTACGGGCTGCTCCGTGCTGCTCTCCCGGACCGCGAGCGGCTGGGGGAGGCTTGCAGCGGTTCTCGGGGCACAGGGAGGTTGTTCTGCTGTTTTTCTTTTTATTTTTTTTTTCCCCCAACATATGCATATTGATTTCTATAAAGGAAAAAAAGTTACAGAAATGAGAAACAGGCTGCTGCTCGCTTTCTCCCCAGTCCCCTTGCGTGGGCTGTATCTTGCCTCGACCGGAGCCAAAGCGGGCCAGGACTCCCAGCTCCGGAGGTTTCGGGCAGGGGCTGCCCTGGCAGGCGGCGATGTCTGTCGTTGGGACAGTGGCATAGGGCTCCCCGTCCCCGCGTGTTGCCCCAACCCGGCCGTGGCAGCTGCTTCCTCGCCCGGCTCCGACAGCCCCTGCCCGGCTGCAAGCTGCCACCTTTTGTCCCCTCATCGAGAGCCGCCGGCTCGGTAACGCCTCTCCCATTCAGGGACCGAAACTTGGGTGTTCCCTTGCCAGGGCAGGGAATGCCGCTTTGTGTAAGGGGAGCGAGTTGATTGCTCCCGATGATCTTAATAACGCGGTGCCGAAGGCGAAGCCCGGCCTCGAGCCGGCACAGCACCGCTGCGGGGCTTTGTGGCCCTACGAGATGAAGACGTGGGGTGGCTGCTGGAGCGGGAAAACGGCTTAAAGCTGCCAGAGAAAAGCTAGGGAAGGGGAGAGACCGCGAACTTGCAGGGTGTTTTTGTATGTCCTGTGGTGCTCTTAGCCCTGCTGCAGAGTTGCAGGGCTGCCTTGTCCTGCAGGGCAGGTGAACTCAGAACTTCTCAGCCACCCTGGTGAAGCCGTTTCTGCCTACCGCAGCCTTACTCCCCAGGGATATGGAGCTGTTCTAGTCTTAAGAAGTTTCCAGTCCGCTCCTGATACCGACAAAAGCAGCCCTGGGTGAGCAGCTATAGGGAAGATCTACAGTGTCTGCGCTATAGGGGAGTTCTGTGAGTGTGTTGGCACTGGGGAAGATTGGTCCACAGAGGTGGCTGTTCAGAGCTAGCAGAACTGTTGGAACACAATCTAGAAATTCTTCTAGTCTAGTCCAAATAGCTGTTTTCTTTGTGTGTAAGGAAATGAGGCTGAAGGGGTAACAGTGAGATGGCTGGATAGGGTCTGGCTCTGCTGTAACTTCTGACTATTTCAACCAGATATGCCAGACAAAGTTCTCAAAAGCTTCCTCCAGGGTCAGTTCCATGCATACTGGTGTCTTCGTGTAACGGTACCATTAACAGGCCATACAGGAAGGCAGCCTAAACTTGTGCTCAGTGTCTGCTATACATAGAAGACCCCCACAGCTTTCATTACTGCGGTGCAATTTCAGAGAAAAAGTAGCTCAATCAGCTCTACTATGTGTGGAACAATTGGATGCAAATTTTGAAAGGTGATAAGTAAGATGTGTATGTCAGCCTAGAGGTAGGAGCCTGGATGCGCTTCCTGCCTCCTGCTTTAGGACAACAGGGTCCCCATGCTGCGGGATGCTGCCTGCACCAGGTGTCTCAGCAGGAGCCTGGCTGGGCTCAGAGCCGGAGCGCTGGGCAGGAGGTGTCAGCTCACTGGGAATGGTGCTGAGAGCAGCCTTGGTGTCTGTGCTGCCGTACCTGTGACTTACTGACCTGTTAGTGAGTTTCTCTCCTTCTGATTTCAGGTGAGTGGGATGGGATTGAAAGTCCCTTTCCGACTCTCGTAGAGGACAGGATTGCATTCTCCATCATAAGTCTGAACAGTTTGTCTCGTGCATGTTGTTTAAGGTGAAACTTATACTAACTTTGTTAGCCTTAGCTTGCAGAGGCATTTCTGCCTCTGTGCTGAGTTACTGTATGGCTGCATTCAGTGTCAGCCTCCCTTTCCTATACAAACATGCTGATATGTTGATATCGGGCACAGATCCTCATGCCTTTCTCCATCGCTGGCACCAGTCAGCACTGCCTGCATTCGGGGGCTCACTCTGCAGCTCTCCTTCCATCTCCATATGGCAGATGGGAACTTCTCCCGTTTGTTAACTCATAAATAATACCATTGTTTGGACTGACTGATAGCCATGAAACTGATGAAAAATGTCCTCCAATTTTATTAACTTCTAGTCTAGACTCAGGAGTGAATCTGTAGGAACTCCACTGATGGAGTTCTTTGTGTTTGTCCTGACCCTGGCTCAGAAAAACAGGCTTTTCCCCTCTGAGGACAGGGCAGTTTCACCATGTTGTCTGTGGTTATGCATGCTAGAGTCAGGCACTGGCAAATGTGCAGTATGTGTGCCCATCAGCTGCACTTAGAAGAGCTGTGTTTTTTCTCATCTTTGGCAGCTTAGGGATTCTCAGTCCTTGCCATTCCTTAGTTTCACTTCTGCCTTTAAGGCAGCAGGGCTCAGATGCTCTGTGTGCTCCATGTGTCTAAACAAACTGGGGGGCAGATTGCCTTGTGGGATCTGAAGCCCTAACAGATGCAGCTCTGACAAACAGCATGAGCCAGAGCTGAAGGCTTATGTCCTCTATGAGTTTGGCTCTTCGCAGAGACTGAAAACTGCCCCAATGGGATATCACTTAGAAGTTTAGGCAGCTCAGACTTGACTTCCAGATAGCGCTGCTGTGCTTGTGTTTTATTGTGCATGGGGCTTTGAAGCTTCCACACTAAGCAAAGACCTTATTTCTATGCACTTGATTGCCAGTAATTAAGTTCTTCCACGGAGAAACCATCTAGTAGGGCTGAATCAGATGCTGTGCAAGAGCCAGGCAGCATTTCTCTATTCTGCCTGCAAATCTATTGCTGACTTCTAACCTAGGGAGTAAACTTAATTCTGTCCTTGTGGTGCTGAGGCACTCACACAGCCTGGTGGTCCCTGATCCCTGTATGGGGTGCACACCGCTGAGGGCTGTCTCCTTGAGCTCCGTTCCTTTGCCACAGGCTGGAGAGGGTCTACGGGACTCCAAATCTCTCCTGCAAACGCAATGCAATCTCGCATTCCCGGTTGCAGCCACATCCGTGTGCGAACACCGTGGCTACGGTGGGGAAAGGTCAGGCGCTGGGCCCTGGGAAAGGCGGAACAACTCGAGGCTTTTCTGCAGTCGCTAAGTCCCCGCTGAAAGCTGCACCTGAGCCCAGCCGGTTTGATCGGAACCCTTTGGAATTCATGGCTTTCTTCTGGCTACCTTCTAATTTGGCCTCGGGTCAGAGTCGTTTGGCAAGAACAACACGGAGGACAAGTGCCCCCTCTTTCGGCCTTTATCTTGTCTAATTACCAGGAGCATCCCCGCACAATGCGGAGCCCCTTATTCTAATCTCTCCTTTTCTTATCTCCATTTTCTCTCCCCCTTCTTTTGTCTTTCCCAAATCCCACGCACCAGGATTAAAGGACCGGGGACTGGGGTGAAAGGATCTCTCTGCGAGCTGTGGGTAAATGCTCTTCCAGAGCCACGGCTTCTCTCTTTGCTTCTATTTTTTTTTCCACCTGCGCGTTTGAAGGGCTTTGCTGCCCTGCTCTGTGCATTCGGGAGCAGAGGGAGTAACGTGTCCTTTCTCTCCGTGTCCCGCAGAGAAGCCCGTCAGCCTGACGTACCGATGCCCCTGTCGATTCTTCGAGAGCAACGTGGCGAGGGCCAACATTAAGCACCTCAAAATCCTCTCCACCCCCAACTGCTCACTTCAGATTGTGTAAGTTTCTTACTCTTTCCAGCTGGGTGTCAAAAGGGAGCCAGTTCCTGCTCTGTGTGCTGGCTAGCATTCTCCATTGCTGCAGTTAGGGCTTTGTCACATGCCCTGATTTCCAGCTCACCTACTCTTCCAGTGTATCAGATATGGCAGGACCATGTTTTACCCTGCGCACGGGAGCCCACATGTTTCCAGTGGTGTTCCACCTCTGATCCCTGTGATCCCACATCCTGCTTCTCCCATTGGTATGTGGGCGGGAACATCAGACAGGCTGTCCATTACCTTCACATCTCAAGATAAAAACCTTACTGAGACCTGACTTTTCCAATAATCTGCATTTCAACAAGCAAAAAGAATTCCTAGATTTTCTGTAACCTTCCCCAGAGGTACAGCCCCTAAACATGTGCTGGCCTGACCTAAGGGCACCCTTACCAGGCAGTGTCTGACTCCACTAAGTTATAGATCACAGCAGGACAGAAATGCTGTGTTGCCAATGGAAAATAACCTCTTAGTCTTTATTGAAAAGGAAATGCCAATTTTCAGGCAGAATGGAATAGTTCTTTTTTTTGGGGGGGGGGGGGGGGGTGGGGAGGGAAGAAGGGGGCAGGGTGAATTTAGGAGGGTCTTTCGGGTTGGCTTTTTCATGGATGACTCCCTCTTCCAGCATGACAAAAATGAGCATTCATCTTAGGACAAGCAGGAATGGTTTTAAACTAAGATGGGAGATTTAGGTTAGATGTTAGGGGGTTTTTCACACAGTGTGGAGATGCACTGGAACAGGTTGCCCTAGGAGGTTGTGGATGCCCCATCCCTGGAGGCATTCAAGGCCAGGCTGGATGCGGCTCTGGGCAGCCTGGTCTGGTGGTTGGCGACCCTGCACATAGCAGGGGTGTTGAAACTGGATGATCTTTATGGTCCTTTTCAACCCGGGCCATTCTATGATTCTATGATCATTTTGTTGTAGAGGAGCCTTACCATCATCAGCTTCTTCTGACCTGTCTGAGAGGGTCTGCATGACTACATGGGCTCCCATTGCAGGTCCTGTGTGAATCCATGTTGAGCTCTTCCAGTTGCAATTTAAATGCTGTAAAAATCCATTCTTTGTCATCCAGAACATTTCTGCATTGAGAAAACTGATGAGGTTTCATGATATTTCTCAGGGGTATACAACTTTTTATTTATAAGATATTTTTACTTTTTTAAACCACTCTGGGTGGATCATCCACATTTTCTTATTGTGTTCCTGCCTTAGGATTTGGTGGAGGACAGTGAGAAAAAATGTAAACCTAATTGAGAAATAATTTTTTTTTCAGAAAAATGGCAAAACCAGCTGTGACTCTGATCTGTACCTATAAACAATTTTGGAGGCAAGCATCCAAAAGGAAAATAGTGTATGGATTTGTGTTCTGGGACTGTCTATGGATGCCATAAGAGTCCTAATGCTGAGGCTTTGTAGAGGATTTCGAATTTCTGAGAGTAGTTTCAAGAAGATGACAGACATTTAAGCTTGGATACAGTGTGTTTTTTTTTTTTTTCTCTTACTTATCACTGGGATCATGGTCATTAGACCTTGTTAAACGTTTGAAATAGAGAACCACTGACAATACGTATTCTTGCCCCATACTTTGTCTGGGTTTGTTTGCAGTGAGATTCAGTGGGACACACAACACGTGGAGCTGTAGGTCACCATCTTTCTTTTATTTAAATAAGTAAGGTACTTAAACCAAAAACTTTCCTCCAAGTGCGCCCAAAAGCTTGAGCTTAGGTCTTCACTAGAAGAGGAGTTGAAGTGGAATCAAAACTGATTTCTCTTATTGCTGGTTGAGATGGTTTCTCATCTCAATTGCACTCTGAACTCAGCGGATCTGCTGTGTAGTGAAGGATGTGAGTGACTTCAAAGCTATTTTCAAGAACAGAGAATGTAACTGAATTCATACAGTTTTAATGAAGGAGCTTGTGGTTTTTTGCTCCAGTACATTTCCCTTTATGTTGAGGGAAACCTGAACAAAAAGCCTAGGAGCTTTGTCTTCAGTTCTACAGGGAGTCAGCTTTCCAAATCCAGAAATGTGCTTCGTGAATGTCTGCTTCTACAAAGCCAATTGTAATTCCCCTGCTTTTCAGCAGAAGGAAATAGGCATGTTTAGCATTGATTTTAGTTAATTGCCTCCTAAGCAGACATCAGAACATCTGCTGGAAGGACATTCACTACAGCCACCTAGGTCTCTGCTGTAACTGTATGAGGGGGGAGGGCTGCCAAGCTCTGAAACAGATGCCTACAAAAACCGAGGTCTTCATCCTTGGTCTTCATCTCTTTCCCTCTGCATGCAGTGGGGGACGGTTACGTGTGCTTTTGGTTCTGTGCTCCGTACAGCCAGCTTAATAGTTCCCAGGCACTGCTAACATCAGCAAATCCATTCGCACTGTAGGTATCACTTCACTGGAAGTTCTCCAGCTTGGCACTGCTTTATGGGAAATATGAATTAGGCCCATTCATCACTTTATTGGCACAGGGCTTACAAGGCTGGATCTTCAATGTGTTTATGTTACAACTGTGTTGTTGCATAACTTCAGACCGAGGAGCCTTTTTGACCTGTTACTTCTTACTCCACATTTTTATATTCCGCAGGCTTCATTTTATGAAGTAGGGAATATTTTGGCTTTCATCCAACAAAAGGCTTAAGCAAGTACTGAACTCACTCCTATGGGCATTTCCCTGGAATTGCTGTTCTTGGCACTCTTACGTGGCAAAGCTGTTTGAGGGGAGGCTTCTGAGCAGTGGGACAGGGATGCTTCGGGAAAACTGAAACACTTTTCTGAGGTGCTGGGGTCACACCTGCAGATAGGGGTGAGGAGCTGTTTGTAGTGCTCATATGCAGGTAACCCAAACCTCTGGCTGCCACAGGGAATTGGCTTCAGACAGGTGTCCAAAATTTGTCTCCTTCTCCACAGCTTCTTAGCAGATTCAAATTAGCTAACAGTGTGGCTTGGAAAGTGCAGCTCAGACATTCATGAGAAACCCCTCAGGAAATTTCTGCTTTTGTTTCTAGTGCTGACTGAATGCACAAAGCAAAATTTGCCTCTGGCACTATGGTACTTCCAATTATCCTCCTGCCTACAACCTGCTGGCTCAGTCTTGAATAAAACACAAAGTGAAGGAGTGATCAGACCTTTTCAGGACATCCTAGAGTTATGGCTTGGTATCTGTTTCCAAAGCATGCAAAAATTCAGTTTTGGGTTGAATCTGAAAGCTGTTCTTAATTAATTTTGTGCAGAAGTGACCTATATTTACCACAGTGTTATTTTTGAATTAAATTTAGCTGTTCCCAGCCCTCAGCTTGTAGCTGTCCAGACAGGAATTAGATTAATATTCTGCATCTCTCCCCCCCAGCATGCATCCCAGCACAGACCACAGGAATCAGCACAGGGGAGGCAAATTGTACCGGTGCTCCAAAGTCAGAGATATTTATGGAGGTGCCTGGAGGATGGCAGGGATATCCCAGCCTCTTCGTGGGGTACCCCAGAGCAGCAGTGATGCCCAAGGACAACAGCTTAACTGTAAAGCAGTTGCAAACCTATGTGTGGAGTAAGGTGAATGGGCATGTGCGGGCAGAGGGGCATCACACATGGGACTCACTCTGACTTCTCTCCTTTGGCAGTGCAAGGCTCAAGAGCAACAGCAAGCAAGTGTGCATTGATCCCAAGCTAAAGTGGATCCAGGAATATCTGGAGAAAGCTTTAAACAAGTAAGGCAAGAGACAAATGGACTTAACATCTAACACATCCTGAGTTATTCAAGGGTAGAACGTTAAGGGCTGGCTTTAACCATTTGGATAAAGTATTTGTGAAATCACATATTGTTTTGAAGATGGGTTTGGAGTTGGCCTAGTCTGTATTAAAACAACAGCTTCTAGCATGTCCTAAATGTTAAACCAAGAATTGTGCCAGGATTTGAGGCAAAATCTGTCCTAAAGTATCTGTGCTGGGTTCCCCAACTCATCCTCTTTTATAAACAGCTGTTCTCCCAAGGAAAAATGCTTCCTTTACGCTCCCTCTTCTCCAAGCAAAAGTACAATTACTTCAGAATCTATATTGTTACAGTTTCTTTGGAGCCCCTTCTCCATGTCACACTGGGGGTCTGCTTGCACAGGTGGACAAGGCTAAGCGTGTCTTGGCAGGAAAAATTGTTTCTCTACTGGCCAGTGCAGAGTGCTAATAATGTCAGCCAAAGCGAGATGCTCTGCCATGAATAAGGCTCTCCCACAAGGCCAGGGGAAAACCAGCCATGCTTGACAAATCCGTACTCTTTTAATTCATTTTTATTCCCCTTGCAAGTGGCTGGTCATGTCTATCCTAAGGAGGACTCAGCCTATCTCAGTCAAATTTTACAGTGAGTAGGAGCAGCACACAACATTTCTGTGCTGAGATGCAGGGATGGACTCCAGCTTTATTGGAGTGAAAGATGAGACAAGCAATGAGGCCTGAGCCCTGAGCTGTGGTTGGTCCTGCAGCAGCATTTTGGCCAGCAAGCCCACCTGTGCACTCAGAGTCCCTCCTACCACTGCCACCACATGGCCGCTCGTCTGTAACCACACCATAACCATACTGAACCTTGTCACCGCTGCCTCTGCAGGTAAAGGCAGGGTTGGAATCAAGTCATTTGCAAAAGCAATGTGTCCTTGGAGAAAGGCAGGGATGGATATGGCCTCAGAGCAGGTTTGAGGCCATACGGGTAACTGAATGCCCTCCGCTGTCTCAAGGAAAAAAAAATGCTTGTTCCGCTGTGGTTTTACAATATGCAGGGGGGAAAGTGGTACCAGAAGCAATGAGATTTTTTCTATCTATCTGGCATTTCTGGGACCATGATAGGGCCAAGAGCTGAGGAGGAGGGGTGAGGAAAGCCAACTAAAACAGACTGTGATTCCAGCCCTGCCAGCTCTCCCCATCTCATCTGACGCTCAGTGCCTTCTTTGCTGCCAGCGTTCTGCCCTCTCATCCTTGGGCAAATTCTCGGCAGAGGTAATCCAGGTTTATGCTGCCAGGATGGCTTTGGATTTAAGCACAGCTGAAGCCAAGAGCAGGATGTGGCCCATGCTGACTATCACAGGGGTTTCAGCTATTCTTTCCAACCTTGGAAAATCCTCAAGCCCTTGCCTAAGTTTCTGTTTGCTGTCAGCCCCAGTGAAGGCCTTTGTGCTGTTTATAAGATTTGAAACTTAGGAGGCAATAAGAAATTCACAGGGTTAGCTAGATGTGATGATAAGCTCACATCTTGCCTGCCTGCCTGCCTGAGGGAAACAATTCAGCTGGAGCACCTTCTGCTCTCATTTCCACTTTTGGAGATTTGGGGCCAGCTCTACTGAAGTCAGTGAGCCTGCACCTGTTCTCCAACCAGATTCTGGATTTCACTTACCTAGCTGTTATCCAGAAGCAACTCTGATAATTTCTGTGGGTTTCATCCTGCTTCACATTGAGTAACAGAAGAGAATTTGGTCCCAGTTCTATTAAATAAGATGACAGAAAGCATACATCTCCATCACCTAATCCTGGTCATCATGGCATTATTTTCATTTTCCAACTATTACTGCTAGCACCGGTGGCATTTTCACGCTCCATAGACAGTCAGGACTCTGTCTATAGTGTTTTCACAAGGCATGTTTTTGATATATTTTAGTGCACAGCTTTGACTTCTTCAATGAAATGTATTTGGAATATATTTATAGCACATCAAGCAATTCATATATTTGAATTGGAGCCATATGAGTGTTGGTAGTTTAAAACACCGATATCCTTCTGAACTACTAACAGCTTGTAAAATAAGTCTATATAGATCTATAAATGTTAATGTAGCTATCAGTTTCAATCAGCCATATATTATATTTTTTCACTTGTACTGAAATTGTATGAAATGTGACATTACCATATATGCACTAGCAATAAAATGGCTAATTGTTTCATGTTATGAAAACCCAATTGTACATGGGAATTTATTTTTCTGGAATAAAATTAATACTTTTTGTAGAAAGGGCTCTTGTAATTGATTAAGTAAAATCCAAACTGTCGAGACATCTTAATCTATACCAGTGTTTCAATACAAGAGTATCTTCTGTGTTATAATCTGCAGCTAAAGGCAAGAACAAGTTCATAGAGCATAGCAGTCTAATTTAGGTCATTGTGAGAGCAGAGATGGTTTTTTTTTTATTAGGGAATTATTTTGCTCATTAATCCTGCTTAGCCTTTGTTATTGCTTTATATTCATCACATCTCCATGTAATATACACACTTGTGAGACATCAGTAAAATGCATTCAAGCTGTCAGGAATCCAAATTCCTTAACTGGCTTTAAAAATCATTGTGCAACTGCTGTGGCCAACATCATTCAACACTCATCCATTTTATAGACATGGAGCAAATCAGTCCTTTCTTGAAATAGCTAACAAATGCTTTATCACTTCTAGACAATCCCAGTCCTCATTTACAGTCACTCCTTGACTGCCTTTCCCTTCTCCCTTTGCAAGGATTTGCAAAATCAGGCCCTTGCAGAGTTAACAGAGCCCAAAATAAAGAAACCAGAGAACAATCCTGGCTCCTACACTGTCACGTTGACATAGTCCCAGCTCAAAACCTCCCCTCAGCCCAAGATATTGGAGTGCATTAAGCTCAGCTGTTACTGCTGGCACAGTTGCTTTCACAGATGAGAGCTGTTGGATCTGGAGAAGATAATGAAATCAAATAGGAAAAGCCTTTCCCCCATCCCTCTGGGAGAAAGGAAATTCCCAAATTCTAGTGACTAGCTGTGATGGGAGCTGAGCCCTGTGGTTGCCTTTCACCAAACCACTTGTAAATCCAGGTGTGGCAGCTCTTCCTAGTTCCTGGCCTCATTTGTAAGTAACAGCAGGAGTATAAAACACTAAACCATCAGCCTGCTGGTGTGCTTGCCCTGCACAGCTGGGACAACGTAGGAAAATATCTTCACAGCCTCACTTTAAGGCGCTGAATGCCCATAAATCCCATAGAAAAAAAGCCACTGTTTAATGTGGATGTCAGTGGGAATGGTGGGTGGGAAGCCAGAAATCCAGCCCCCTCCACTTCCATTCTACCTCAGCAGGTACCATGTGGATGGGGGCAGTGGGCATGTGAGGGGGGATGTTATCTTCATTCGCACCCTGCCAGCAAGATGTGGAGGGGCCGTAGGATAAATGTGAACAAGGCCTTCGTATGTGGATAATTTATGGCAGTCTCTTTGTATTTTTCTTTTAATTTAGACCACGTCATCGCACTCATAAAAAAAAGCAACAGAAGAAACGGGGCCCACTCTGCCCTTCCCGTGCAACACCACTAAAGTCTCCAGGGAGAAAGAATGGTAGGAGGCATTAGTTTCTGAGCTGGGATACCGCAGGTTCAAGTCCCTGCTCTTACACAGACCATCCTGTGTGACACTGGGCAAACATCCTGCCTGGGCCACTTATTTTTCTCCACTGTTTGTTGAAGATAACAACTGTACTCTCCCTACGAAGGGGTATTATGCAGATAAAACGCATAAAGCACTGGAAAAATTTATCCACGACAGAGGTGGGGAGTAAATGGGACAGAGCTTTTGAACCCCAGTGTAAAGCTGTAGTGGCTGTTGGGATGTCAGTTTTGTTACACCATGGGGGAGGTTTGGCAAAGTTATTTCACTCTCACAGTGGCCATGTCTTAATGTCAGTGCATAATTCATTTTAGCTGGTCTGATTCCTCCAATACCAAACTGGCAGAGTTAAGTTATAAGTAGCAGCTGTGAATTTGTCACTGTTGTTTTTCAATGACAAATTCAGCACAAGGCCTGAAAAATTGCATTGGTGATGGGATAAGTCTTCTTCTACGGGAAATTTTAGACAAGCTCCAGAGCTTGGTATTACATATGCCAACCCTCAGGATGTCCTTAGTTCTGGCCCAGCAGAATGGTGTGTCCTGCCTTTCTGCAATAAGCGGTGGTGCTACCGGTGTAAAATACTGGAAAGGATATCTTCAAAGAGGAAAATTTTACTCATGGTTTAGTTACCATTTTTATGCCTGGATGACTTTTCTGAGGCTACCTTCACCGAGAGTAGCCACAGCCATCTCTGGCTGCGGTCACACAGTCTTATTTGCCCATTAGGCATTGGAAAGGCTCTTCGTCCTGAGTCTGCTGGCTAGATGAAACAGGCTGACGCATCAGGGTTTTTGAATTCCCGATGTTTACGCTCAGACATACGTAGCTCAGCCTTAGTGAACACTTCCAGATTGTAAAAGGTTGATCAGTCTGGAGCAGGAATAGGGATCAGATAAAACCTGGAGGCTGGCAGCACTGCCTGGCTCCTTGTTTTGACTGAACCCTGCCCATACCCATGGCACATTTGCACTGTACTGTGGTTCCTAACCCAATGCTCTTCTTGGGTACTATTGGTACCCATGAATCTCGGGTATCACCTAGTTTTGGGTGAGATTCAATTCCTCTGCCTCTTGCCCTATGCTTTCTATCTCTACGTGTACAGCTCACACATCTCCCATGCAGCCTACTGCTGCTCTCCATCTCTGGGACCCCCCTCACTGGCAAGTGGTCACCGTATGGTGTGGCATACTGCCCACCAGCTCACAGCTCTGAGGTCACAGAGCATGGAGGTCATGGAGATGTTTCCGGGGCTGAACAGCACACCTGGGGCCTCTGTGCTCCATCCTCCCCACCATGGGAGCTGAACACCAAAAAGAGCAGAGAGTGGGCTGTCTTCTGTGTCCCTTCCTCCACACAGAGGTCTGGCACTCCTGCAGACCCCTTTGGAGCACAAGGGATGCAGTGCAGGTTCTCAGCAGAGCTGTGGGTTGAGGGAAGGAGAGGAGGCATTTGTAGTGTCACTTGTTCCACTACAGGGGCTGCTCACATACGATTAATCCCTCCTTTCCCTGCTATTTTTTTTTTTGCTGAGTCTCTTTGCTCGCTGATATTTATTTGCTCTGGCTTTCAAGTCCAGAATGAGCTTTCTAGCCAGCCTTCCTCCTGTGTGAGCTCTGAACACTTTACTAACTGTGATGAGCACAACCTGCCCAAAATGATTCCCAGTGCTGGGCTTGTCCTGCCAGCCCGCAGTAGCTCCTTGTGGAGAACTTCCCCCAAACTGTTTGGCACATACTGATTGGAGGGACTGGAAAATAAATGCCTTTGTGTTAATCCAGGTGCTGATTTGCTGTTTGACTAGGCCTAATGTCAAAACTTTTGCAAGTGAATAAACCTTAATAGTGTTTCACTCTGTTCTTCATCAACAGGAGGTTCAAGATGTAAGAGGCAAGCATTGTAAGCCGTCTACAGGATTTCTTACTGTAGGACCCAGAAAGCAGATAACCAGTATTAGGGAAGGAATACATTTCACTGTTATCATACAGCACAAAAGCAACGCTTCATGCATTTCCAAAGGTGTCGTTTTTGTTTGGTTTTTTTTTGTCGTTTTTTTTTTTTTTTTTTGCACAAATTGGCTTGCTTTCACAGTGCTATTTTTATGTAGTAAGATGTATTTGATTTTGAGAAAAATATGTTTTTATACAGGTTGGTTGATTACTTAGCACTGAGGGCAGATATGAATTTAAACTAACCCTATGTTATTATATAATATTTTATTTCCTTTGCTATGTAGAGGTCCTGCTTTATTTAACTTTCTTTTGGTTCATGCAAGTCTCCTGGAGATTTAAACCTAGAAGGACATGAACTGTACAGTGCAATGATGTTATGTAAGTAGAAGAAGAGTTCCTTGCCCCAAAAGTCATTAAGGCCAAGAACATAGGAAGGCTAAAAAGCATCAGACATCAGTGAAAGCAACCAGCATTATCATGGGTAGCAATTATAGGTATTTTGGCTGAGGGATTAAATTCAGGGCTTCAGGGCTAAAGTCGTTCTCTGTAGATCAGAGATCTTGGTGACAGCTGTGAGCTACTGAGACAATGCTCATGTAGTACTGCAAGGTGCCAGTACTTTGTAGAAACCAAGAGCATGTTATTAGCCACTGATGTGATGTCTCTTGGCGTTTCCTCTGTTCCTGTCTCTGATGACAAATTTTAGCACAAAAAGGAATGCATTATTTGTAGATCTAGCAGCATAACCATGTTGCAAATTGCTGGAGAAGTCAGAGGTGCTGCCACGCACCAGGTGTCTGTTCCCACCTATCTGCTGAAGGTGACTTCAGCTCTCCGGACTGGCCTTGTGGTAAAGAAGGTGGAAGAGCATCGGTGTAACCCTTCACCAAGTGCTGTACCCTCTATTACTAAACAGTCACACCTACCCTAGGGCAGCAGCACCTTTGATTGTTCTGGGTAGATCCAAAAGAAGACGTCTGGCCATGTCTTTGGAGAAAACAGATGACTGGGGCAAGAGAGGAAATACTGAGATTTTGCCCAGTTTGTGCGCTTCTTGAGTGTGGAGATGAAGGCCAACACTCACTGTTCACCAGTGGTCACGGTTTGCTGGTGAATGGCACAGCCTCTGGAATTTCCTTTGCAAAGCACACCTGAGGACTTTCTTGCACCAGTTCCTTCTCTCAGCCAGAATCTTCCTTCTCCTGGTTCCTACCTGTGTAAACAAGTATCTTCGCTAAATAGTGTATCAAAAAAAATGCCTAAAATACTATGATAATTATGCTGCACTCGGAGATCCAGGGGGGAAGCACATTAGTGCAGCACAATACTTGTGTTTATATGTATCTGTGTGTCTATTGTAAACAAAAATGTCATAACATTGTATGTTTTTTTGGAGCTGGTTGCTTCAAAAAGAATCTTCTTATCTGCAGCCTGTGTCAGGAACACTGAAAGGGCCATTTTGGTAAGCATGCCTTTCCGTGATGGGGAACTTTAAAGCCAAAAAGGCATTTTGGCTAGCTGGGGCTAACTTATTTCCATGTGGATTCAGGTAAAAATCTTATAAGTCCTTTCCTCTCTGCAAAAAGGTGCTATTACAGAGAGTGCTTCGGCCAGGACTACATCACCTCATTTACTTTGAAGTAGAAACCAACTGCTGTGCCTAAAATGTGTGTGCGTGTAATTTTGACATTCCTTCTATTGATGCCATCACCAAGCTGATGTTTTGAGTACACTTTAACTGTTTTGGAAGGTCTGGTACCATTGTACTTTATGAGAATTGGGCTGTTGATTTCAGTGTGAATGGAATCAGAACCCCTGTTGTCAGGGTAAAGACAGGAAGAACTTACATGAGAAAATGAGTTTTTTGTATCCTCCCTGGACTGTGCTGTATATCCTAGGGTCCACCTCCTGTCCCTGCACAAGCATCTGCAGTAGCAAGTGGTTTTCCAAGAGGCTGACACTTGGGTTGTCAAAGCTAAGAATGATTTTGGGGAAAGTGTGGAAGAATCTTACACAGACATGAAGCTTGGCCTTCTCCCCCATGAACATGCAGTCTTCACATGTGCTTCCCAACTAAGGTCAGCTTAATGCCTGATCTGTTTCCTTTGGAATGAGACCAGAGTTAAATAATCCTCTTTGTTCTGATTCAACAGCATCCCTTGTTATTGAGGATAGGGGCCATGAAGGTTTTGTTTCTAGAAGAAGCATTGGCTTTCCAGTGACTGGATGTGACTGGACGACCTTGGAGCACTCTGCTGCAGTCCTAGTTCACACATCAGAGCCTGGGCAAACAGAGAGCTTGGTACAAACATTGAGATGGGCAGTGCTGGAACACCCTAGCGAAAATGTAGGAAACTGGAGTCACCTGATGACCTTTTCCTGTAGGGGCAAACTTGTGAGGATTGCAGGAGCAGTCTGTGCTACAGAAAAGGTGTTCCTGGGAGAATTATGTGAGTAGGGAGGAAAGGGACTCCCCACAAGGGACTTACATGAGAACCTGATCAAAGCTTTGTCTTGCTTTACTCCTAATGTGAACCTTGAGCGGGAAGCTTTGCTTTTTGCTTGGTGTTATTTGCAAGAGAATCCTTGCATAAGGAAGAGCAGCTCTGCCCTTCACACAAGGGACATCAATTATTGGGCTGCATCAAGCTTCCTTGCTACCCTGTGAGTCATACTCTATTCCACCTGTGCACATTTAGCAGGCCAAGAAGCTGCACTAACAGAAGCCCGCTCAGGGAGAGCACTAGATTTTCCTTTCTGCCTTTAACTGTTGACCAAAGACTGAATCAGGGACCAAACTGGGAGATGGGAGTGATGTAGGGACCACACATGAAAGAAAGGAGGAAAAGGAATAACACTGAACTAGTGCCAAAAAAGCAGCTTCCGTAAGTGTGTAATGGTCATGTCATGTGTGGTATTTTCAAAGTGCAGCTGTCAAATCCTAAGGTGTTTTCTTGTTTTTTTGGGTTTGTTTTTTTTTGATTTTTTTTGAAAGAGAATAGATGGTATTTATTGCTGTGCTATTTTTTATTTATACTAGCTTTACACTTGTGCGTATGAATATCTTATTTGAATTCTGCCTGAGAAAGTATGAAGGATGACTTTTCGATATGTTTTTAATGAAGTGGTGTTTGAGCGAAGGTGACTGTTTGTAGGTCTTTTGCAATGAAGGCTATGTTCCAAATAAAATAGACACGTTTTGTTGAAAATGCAGTTCCTACAGAAGTTTCTGTTGATATTTTCCTTTTGTTAGAATCCAGAGGGTCATCTTTTCCCTGGGAGTTTGTTTTGTTTATGTGATTTATAGTAATCAAGGGTATCTGAGACCTCATTACGTAAAAATCTTATATTTTTATTTGCCATCTTCCCACCAAGATGAATCTTGCCTGCAAACATGAAATTCATAGAATTGTAGGATGGTTTAGGTTGAAAGGAACCTTTAAGATCATCTAGTTTCAACCCCCCTGCTATAGGCAGGGATACCTCCTACTAGACCAGGTTGCTCAAAGCCCCAGAATTCTGGTGGCCACAGAGAAGAAAATGTTTGTGGTGATGAAAGGGCTGCATGAACCTCCCCCCATCTTCCACCCTTTAAGAGATCAGTGTAATCAGAATGTGGTGAATACTGTACTTTATATTTTTATTGAGTAAAAATAAATCCTCCCAAATAATGTGAAAAGAGTTCTGTATTTGCGTTCCTGTAAGGCAGCTTTTATGGAGGAGTTATATTATGCATTTGAAATTACTCCTTTCATAGATTATTTTTAAAATAAACACTTTTATACTGTTGTAATATCTCCAGTAAATGTGTATGCACTTACAATTTTCTTAATAAAAATGCCTATCTGAATGAAACGATTACTGGCTTCCCGTGGTTTGTCCTCAGACATGAGCTGCTGAGCATTTCCCATCAGAAAGCTGTTCAGACCTCAGCTCTTCCACTGCAACAATATGAGTGATTCCCAGCCCCTCATACAGCTCTGTGTGCAGCAAAGGCTGGAGATAATTAAATAGCTCATGACAGCGAAACAGTGCTTGAGCCTTCCTGATCTTCATATTCAGTAAATATTACTTGGCCAAATTGACGCAAGGCAAAAGACATGCAAAAAAAAAAGGAAAAGGGAAGCTCAGATGACTGATGATCCCTTTGCAAATCCAGCAGTGATTTAGTAAGTGGTTGTGAAAAATTGAGCAGGTAATTGTGTGTGCAGATGGTCAGTAAAAAATTCCCAGGCCACTGGAAAATGGATTGCAGTAATTAGCTACAAAACTACACATTAATATTAAAGAAAGGCTGTGTATTCTGTGCAACATTTTGCTGTGTCTTTCATCATTTATTTTTTGCTTGAATGTTCAGGTTGGGCTTTTCACTTCCTTGGCAAAGCATCACGGCAGCGTATCTGTGAACTGCATATTTGAAGAGCTGCCTTGAAATTAGTGATGAACCCACCTTATTAGCACATCTGGATCTCTTCAGAGGCAGCATTCTAGTATTAACAAGCTGAAGGAAATCAGCTGTGTTCATGGCTTCAACCATCTTGATGTGGATTACAAGCAGGATATATTAGGCCCTGGTGTAACACAGGTCAGAAGGCAACATGGGAGATGCTTCTGTTTCTTTTGGGTTAGCAGCTACATGGAGGGCTTCACACAGACTCATCCTTGCAGATCCTGTTCTTGCAGAGCCTGAAGGATAGGACACATGGGGAAGGTGGTTGCAGAATGGGATTTATGGTCATTAGGAAAGTGCGATAAGAGTTTCTGACTCCAAATTTGAAACAAGGAGATTGATTTGAGTAAGAAAACTTGTTACTTGTTTATGTGTCTTTCATGCAATTGCTGCTTTCCTTTTTCACCGGTGCAGTGGAAATGCTAAGTCACAGCTTGAACCAGTGATTGAGAACCTGGCAGGGAGGAAGGACCAACCCAGGGGAGCTCAGGTGCATGCAGTGTATCTGAGTGACAGGAAAACCTGGTGGATCTTGGCTCCACCCCTTCTCAGACCTCATTTAAGGGTTGGCAGTGGAGGCAAGAATTTCTTGTTGGAGATTGCTGCATGCCTGTGGTCTTTAGAAGGTAAGCAGCTTCCTTATTTCTGTGCCTGTAGCTGTTGCATTTGAGCAAATCCTCACTTGTAGCCTGGGACCTTACTGCTCAATTGTCATTGCTGTACTTTCTGTTGTGTTACAACTAGTTCCTCTGTTTTTTAATGCTGTAGGGTTAAAGAGTGACTGTGACAAGAGAGAACAGGTATCCCTTTTTTGATGCTGTGGGTGAAATGGGCAGAGCAAGGAGAAGAGGGTAAGAGCTTTATGATGGATAATGTGAAAAGGAGTGAACTAGAGAAGAGATTTTTGTAAGGCTGAGGATAGGTCTAAAGAAGATGGAGATGGGGTAGATGCACAGGGTGAAATCCTCTGAAACTAGAAAAAAAGAATATAGGAGACTTGAGACATTAGGAACAGAGGAAAGTATTAGACCCCACAGCAGAAAAATGAAGGAAGAAGACGAGGAGTTGTAAGAAGACGAGAACGCTGCAAGAGATGGAGGTGACAGCCATGGGAAGAATTCAAACAGAAGGAGAACAAAAGAGTGAAGAGAGGAGAGCCCGAGGAGAACAGGGAAGCAGCCTGTGGAGGAGGACAAAGGTATCTCTTGTTAGCTGGGGGAGATGCTGGCAGCCTGGTACTCTGGGTTCTTAGCAGGTACCTGGAGAAGGCTGCTGAAAGGATCAGAGCTTTCAAGAGACTCAGAAAGGTGAGAGGAAACAAGTAATAGCTTTGATCCAAAGCTCCCCCATCTACCTACAGAAGAGAAGTACCATTTCTTGCCATGCCTTCCTCTTGTCTCACTCCTACCTTAGCTCAATCAGATGTGTTACATGCTGAGAATCTGTTAGAGGTCCCTGCTCACTTGCCACCTATCATGGGCTTATCTGGCATTGCTGTCACTGGGCACTGAGATTCAAAACTAGGTATGTGGCCAGTGATTGGAGCTTGGCAGAGCCCAGCAAGGCTGGGCTGAAAAGCCCAGCTCTTTCCCCAGGCCTCTGTCCTGCATCAAGGGGTGCCATAAGTGAAGAGTAGAGCAGGAAAACCATTAAAAGAGCAGCAGAACTTCCTCCTGTTGCAATGGCCTGAGTGCTGAGATTGTTACCTAGGAGCTGCTGTGATGCCACATGATGAAGGTCACTCCTAGCTTCTGGTAAACATCTTCCTGTTTTATAAAACTACTTGCTTTCATTTCATCCGGAGTCTCTCAGACAAAACAAATAAGTAGCTTCGAGACTAGCAAAGAAATGAAAGAGAATTTAAAAACAAAAAGCAAGGTCTAGAAGCTGAAGCCAGAGACATTCAAACTGAAAACAGATTTTTAAGTGTGGAACTGATTAGCCTTTGGAACAAGTTCCCCAAGAAAAGGGGAAAGCCCTGACTTTTTTTTTCCCCTTTTTTCCTATGTATTCAGAGCAGTGCTAAACACTGCTCTGGTGTTCACCACATAGAGCTTGATGGGCTCTCAGGGGGTACTGGGTGAAATTCTCTTACCTCTGTTATAGATGGGGTCAGATGAGATGAGCTAATGATCCCTCTGGCCTTAGAAACCCATCTGCAGAAAGCTCTGACTCCAAGGGAGCATTCCTCAGCTTGTCTATGATTAATAACACCAGTACAACAGCCATCCTAGCTCTGCTTGAGTTGAGGCTGAAGATGGCTCCTGCTGTTACACAGGAGACAGCTTTGGGGCAAAATGCCTTTGCTTTTTGTCACAATGGTTACCCTCCAACTGAAGAAGCAGAGGTGTGGCGGAGATAAAGCTGAAGCCCTGGTCCTATCCAACCATCCCTGATCTGGGAGTAAATCCTGCTCACATAGGTTTTCTCTGTCAGGAGTGCTCATGCTGGTGATTTTGTAGCAAATCCTTGCTTCTTCCTTTGTCTCTTATCAGTCCTTCGTTCTGCCCACTCAGTCTTTGAGGACCTCCTCTCACTTCCCAACTCCAGTTGCTGCAGCTCACGTGACAAGTCTTGGTGATTCAAAGTCATCTGCGGCACTCAGCCCACCATCACCACCCTGCTTGTCTTCCTTGTTGGTGCTCTCTGGCTACTGGTCCACTTTCTGCCACAGAGAGGTGGTGGGATATCTCCATTTCTGCCATCTTCCTCCACTGTGTCAGAACAGGATCTGGAGTCCTTTCAGCCTAACGGTTTTACTGCACTGCTCAGCTCATGCTCTTGGGCTTGTTCCACCAGTGAAGTTTGATCTGTCTTTCATTGCCTGCCACAGCACCACCCTTTGGCGCGTTAACATGTCCTGAGTTCACATTCCTTCCATCTTCTCTCTCCAGCCATTCCTTGCAGAAGCTGTCTAGGAAAAGTGGTGATCTCCTATTGCTTCCTTCTTCCTGCCAGTGACTAGACAACATAACCCTGATATGATGGCCTTATGTGGTGGTGCAACCAGGAAGGTGCTTGAGGATTTTGGTAAACTCAGACCACACCGCTTTGGCTCATGTCCAACTTGAACTGAGAGCAGAGTCTATCACAGGCTGTTAAATGATGGAATAACACAGCTTAAGAACAGGGCAGAGGTTTAAAATGCTGCTGTAGCTGACTGAAACCTCAAAAAATTGTGTGATTCTTCCACCAAAAAGATCCACAATCACTTCCAGCTGTCTAATGCGCTTTGTGATTTATTGCAGTGCCTGGAAGAAGATTTTTGGCTGTGGTAAAACGTGTTTGTGCATTCACTGTAAAAAACAGAGGAGCTGAAGAAAGGACTCTCTGAATAATGATTAGAGTGTGCAACAAAACCCAAGCCACCAGATTGCCAAATTCTTTGACACACAGTGCCACAGCTATACATAAAATCAATAGAAGTTTAATATCCAGCACATGCTGTCTGTTTGCCTGTGAGCACCATAGAGGCACATAAAATACTTCAGATTACATGCTACAGTTCCTGTGCAAATGGAAGGCTACTTACATGATCAAATGCCAAGTCCCATTGTATGGCCAGGCCCATGTTTTCCAAATTAGAGTCTTCCCACAGGGCAGAGCATGGGGGAAAAAATAGTTATGTACAAGATATTTGGAAAAGCAAGAGGGAAAGAGGAAATATTTTCTTTAAAAATCTGAATGTTATGAATGCAAACAGGAATCAAATTCTGTATGCTGGAACTGCAGCCACGAAGGCAGCTAGATGGCTACCATTGTGCACAGTGTCCACATCCAGGATTAAGGTCCTCATGTTCCTTTTTAGTCATTTCCTCAGCCCAGCTCTCCTAGAATTTCTCCTGTAAGAAATCTATGCTCAGTCTACACTCTCCTGTTCTTGTATCCCATCTCCTGGTCTGAGTTTGCCTCTGTGATTTTCTTGTAGCTGTGGTAAGGCTCCATCATGCAGGAGTTGTGCAAATGCAGGGTGATAGTATCCCTACCTGATAGGTTTCATGGCTGGAGATTTGCTCTGCTGGGCTCCTGTCAGTTATGCATGTTGCAAGGAGTGGGAGTCTCTATCTCTTTGCTGGGTGTTGGAGAAGCATTACACCGGCCATAGGATGGGATGTCAAGCAAATAAAGAAATACAGATCATCTAATGTCACATTTGCTTCTCACCATCTGTATGGCTTGGGTAACAGGAAGTGTTTCAGCTCAGTGAGGGGGTAGAGTAATGTAAAAAATAGCAGAGAAGTGTCAAGGAGAAGCGAGGTTTCCCAGTCATGCAGTTACCAGAGATAAAGCCTGGGAAGGGATGGCTGCAGGCAGGAGGTGAGCAGCTCAATGTTGTGCAGTTTGCTCCATGTGGTCCGCTCCCATGTGAGCCTCAGCAGAGTTCACCCCAGGTATCACTGCACTGGGCACCAGGCTGTCCTGTCTCCTCCTCTTTTCTTCTTCCCCTCCCTCCTTCCTCACTTTTAATTGCTGTAAGTTTTCTCTTTCCTGCTGCCACACTATTTCTTGCTGACTTTGGACATTCTTTGTTTCTTTTCATTGGGCTTCCCAGTGCTTGCATATGTTGTGTTGGTTTGGCCTTCTCTGCCTTTTGTCTGTGCAAAAACAAAAGTTCTATCTGCTGCCCAGAGACCGTGGTGACTTCAGGGCTTTCCTAGTGCCAGCAGCTAACTGCAAACAGATGGAAGTCCCCAGCAAAACTGTGTCTTAGGTATGAAGGCCTGATTCTGCACGTTGACTTTGATGAAATGCTCTTGGTTTACGGCTGTGTATCTGGGAGTGCCATCTGGCTGGCCATCAGCAATCAAGCTGCCTTGGAAGAGAGGGCAAAAAAGCCACATGATACTTGTGACATGAGTATCTCCAATGTCTGTTTTCCCTCAGCCTCGGTAAATAAAGGGTAGTTGATTGCAGTGAGCAATCTGGACATTCTTCAGGAAGCCTTACAGGACACTGAAGCAAATGGCACAATGCTTCCACTCCATTTCTGTCTCTCTTTAAAATCCACAAAGATGGTTCAGCAGAGCTGCTGAGAACTAGACTTTCAGCCAGGAGAAAGAGGGGAATTCCTAATACTCTAGTTTTTCTTTTTTACTCTGAATTAAGACTGAAGAAGTCTAAGTGTAATGTTTTCTTGTGGAATGGGGAGTTTGGAAAGAATTCTGTCAGTAGATGACAAAATTGTTTTTTCTGTTCAAATTAGCAGATAATTGTGTGCCTGTGTGTCAGAGTGACTTAGAGCCATTGTAGTTCAAGCAATCCACCCCATCCTGGGTTTCTTGTGCTGTGCTGCTGTTGTGGCCCATCTATGGCACCAGAAAATAAAAGCTAAAGATGCTTTATGCCATTTATAGTTTCTTCCTATGGTTGGACTAGATGATCTTTTTGGTCTTTTCCAGCCTTGATTGATTCTATGATTCACAGTGCCTAGTTCATGAGAGCATGAAGAAGGATCTGGGAGCTTGGACAGGCACTGAGCAGGGTCTGTTTCATTTGACATCTTTCATTTATAATTTTCCTTTTGGGGGAAAAAAAGAAATGGTAACAAAATTAACTTTCATTTGAACTTGGAGGCTGCCCAGCACTTGTGTGAAGCGCACTTTTCACATGGAGAAATCAATCCTGGTGTCTGTACTGCCCCTCCACTACTGTCCCATGGCACCTTCATGTACTTATCTATGGATCTGCACAGGCTCATCCCAAATAGCAGTGCTCATCCTGTGAGATGCAGGGTAGCAAAAAGACAAGAGGGAGGACTGTTCTTCTGCTCATTAGCAATCAGACCTGGATGAAATTTTTTTGTAGTCAGACTGGTTTTCTTGGAAACCCAACATTCAGTAGGAACATGGCTGTGCTGGTTAACCTTCAATAGGAAAGTCAAAATGCTCTGAGATGACCTTTTCAGTACCTTTCAACAGTGCTCAGATGTTTCATTCTCTTAACATTGAAACCTGTAGACATAAGGTAAAATGGCTTGTTTTGACTTCTTGGCTTTAAATGTAATGTAATAATATAGCAATACAGCAACATCAAAAGTTGGCATTTCTTTCTTTTTGTAATTGAACATATTCTCAAATGAAATGTATTTTCATAGAAAACATCTTCCTGCAAAACGTTATGATATTCTAACTTCTCCTGGGCCAGTTAATGATGGAATCCAATGGCAAAGCATCAACAGTTCTCAGGAAAAGGAGATTTCTTTTTTTCCCTTCCCAGTGCCCAGTGGTGATGCTTTGGCAATGCCAGTACCTGAAAACTGGAAAGAAGTATGTTCAGCAGTCAACCTGGATGAATCTTTTATGTACATTTCCCTTTAGGGGCTGGTCTGCGATGGATTTGAATTAAGCTAAAGATATGAATCTATAAATGTGGTGTTTTTGGTCACGCTGCCTGTTTTGCATTGAATCTCTGCAGCTTGCTTCTTCTTCTTTTTTTTTTTTTTTTTTTAATTTTAGCAGCTGCATAGGGTGCACAGTACTGCCTCAACATCGTTGGGGAAAAAAAGTTGGTGAGAGCCAGGTGAGTAGAGGAAAGGTGTGATGTGCTCTGATTAGTACAATATCTGGGGTCTCAGCAGTTGCTGAAAAATCCCAGAACCACCTTCTGTGGGGCTCAGAAAGGAGTCTGGTGATGAGAACTGCACTCATCCTTCCTGCATCCAGACCACCAGACAAGAGGGACAACATAGGCATGCTAGTCACTGGCGTGTAGTGTGTGTGCTGGCACAGTATTTCACCAAAACAAGAAGAGAAGCAATAGTTTTAAATGTGATTGTATTTACATTGAGAAAAATCTATTCTTATATCTTATCTGTCTCCTGAATCTGATACATCAGTGAAAGCCACAGTTCCAAAAGCAGTATATCTGTGTAAGAAATAGACCTAATGCTCAATTCCTTTCACAGGGAGAGCTTGTTTCTAGTACAACGACATGCTATCACCTGTGATACACGCCAGGCTCTGCAAAGGAGAACCAGGTCCAAAGGACTGCAAGTCATTTTGTCGATCTAGGAAAAAAGAAAGGCCTAAATAGTTTCAGGTATGTGGATTTAATGACATAGAAGACAAAGTCTGTGGGCTCATTTTGGATTTATGCTGTATAACCAATACCAGAACTTGGCCAAGTATGCTCCCCTTGGACTTTTTAGTTGCTTTGTTTTACTAGTTGCTTAGGACCTGTGGATCTGATGTCTTTAAACATTTGCTTTCAGAGGAATTAAATTAGATTATCTTCGGCTTTCATCCTGCGGTCTCGATTGCTCAGACTTTGGCAAATATCTTCCTACAAAGGATCAGCTCTGGGGACCTGCAGAGCCCCTCACCACCCAGACACAGACACAGGATCAGGACTTTGTCTCAGGACAAGCCCATGCTCTGTGTTTGCTAAAAAGAAAGAAGCAGGGAGGGCTGAGACAAAATCCATGCTGATACCCTGTGAGATTGTCACTGGTAGCAAAACAAGCCGGTAGGGCTGGGAGGCTTGGACTCATAGAATCATAAAGGTTAGCAAAGAGCACTAAGATTGTGTAGTCCAACCATCAACCCATCCCACTCCATGCCCACTAACCATGTCCCTCAGTGCTTCATCTCTGCGTTTCTTGAACACCATCTCCTGGGACAGTGACTCCACCACCTCCCTGGGCAGCCTGTGCCAGTGCACTGCCACTCCTTCTGAGAAGTGGTGTTTCCTAATATCCAACCTGGATATCCTAATATCCATCCAACTTGCAGCTGCTGAAATGCAGCCACAAAAATGAGCAAAATGGCCACCAGATGCTGAATGCCCCTGTGCTGCATTGCCTCTTCTCATTGCCCCTTCTTGCTATGCTCACAAGCGTGTCTAGAGAAGACACAATCTGCTTTTCTAATATATTGCCTGAGCTTGCCTGAGCAATTCACTTGAAATAATTGCTAAAGGAAGTAATTTAGGAAAATTCCTACAGAAATGAAGTGTTGCGTGACCCCTTCAGCCACCAGTGCTCTCAGTTGCGAGGCACCACAAGTCTGTGTTCTCAGAGATGTCTTCTCCTGGAAGCCAGCCCGGAGCAGGGTTGGAGCAGCCAGCGCCTTTTGGCAAGGTTTCTGCTGATCCTTTACAACTCTGCAGAGATAAAGCACCAAACTCTTTGGTAAAATCTAAAACTGCTTACTGCATTGATCCCAATGGTATGTTGTACTAGGGAGTGGATTGTCAGTTCCCCAATGCTGTTGGAGCCTCCTCTCTCTGCTGATTCGCCACACCATTATCAAGCTGTCAAAATCTCCTTTACATACTTCTAGTGGCCTGCATCAGCCAGTTTCTCTTCCACCAGAGAACTACTGAAGTGTTTAGGTATGAAGTGGCTGCTGAATTTGGAAAATCAGGAACTGATACACTCAGCACAACCTGTCAGCCTGGGACTGTTCATTTCCTGTGCACTGAAATCCAGGCAATATTTGCAACTCCATTTATTTATTTATTTATTTTCCCCCCATCCAGCAAGAAAGAACAGCATTATGACTATGTACTTTGTTGTTGTCATTTAACTCCCTGGAAGAAATTTATAGCAAGGTAGGGCTCAGCCTTTTCTTCCAGGTAACAGCTATTAGATGAGAAGTAATGTGCTGAAGTTGTGCCAGGGCAGGTTCAGGTTGGATATTAGGGAAAATTTATTCTCAGAAAGAGTGGTGATGTGCTGGCACTGGCTTCCTGGGGAGGTGGTAGAGTCACTGTCCCTGGAGGTGTTCAAGGAAAGGGTAGGTTTGGCACTGAAGGACATGGTCAGGGGGCATGGTGTAGGGTGGGTTGATGGTCAGGCCAGATAATATTAGTGATATTTTCCAACTTTAATGATTCTGTGATACTATGATTCTGCTGATATTTATTTATAATGTCACTTGTGCACAAGTGCTACCATACCAAAAAGTGCTCAGGTGCAACAGGAATCTCCCTCCAAGCACCTGCCTTGGGATGAAAAGCTGTCACACCCTCCCTTGAGATCTTCCCCTGTGCATGACTGCAACCCATACAGTAGCTCTAGCAAACACAGAGAGGAAGCAGCAACTGACAGGCTCTGCACCCAGTGAGAGCTGATAAGAAAGAGCAAGGGGCAGACAGCACAAGAATTGAACTTATCTTTTCATTTGTCTCTTTGGTTTTCGAGTCAGTCTATAGCTGCTGTTTGGTTTGTTCTTGACTCTGCCAGCTGGCATGCTACGAATGTTAAGAAAGCAAACTGATCAACCCTGATTTCCTTACCATTTACAGAAGCAGGTCTGAGTTTATTGCTCTGAAATTTGCATTTATGTATGTGAATTTAAGCAAGGTCACTGAATGCTTCAACACCTGCTGATCACTAAGTTGTAAAGAAACAGGAAGCCATAAGAGTGCCAAGCATTCTTCCTAAGAAAAATGTGTGCGTTAGAGTCGTATGTCTACGCATACATACATAAATGTGTGAGTACTATATCTTTGTATGTATAGACTGTCATACATGTGATCTGTTCTATATATGTATAAGTGGTGACTGTAAAAGGCAGCCAGCAATCTAACAAGCCAATAAAATCTCACCCCAGGTGCTCCAGCTAGGAAGGAAAGGGAATTTTATTAAATCTGCTATTGAGCTTGGCATGTAAATCAACCCCTACCTAGCACTACCCATAATATTAATTAAGAAATGGCACCATAGAGAAATTTGAGCGCATTCAGTCCTTGGAAGGGACACATGAGATCTATATTAGACTATCCGGTGGGAGCATAGTGAAGAATGTAAACTCCAGGCAGAGCTGTTCTAGGGATCTGCTTTTTCCCTTTGGAAATCGGAGCTGTGTCAAGACTGACGTCTTTTGTGGAAATAGATTGATTTTGGCAGCACCTTCCCTTTGGGGAAAGTGAAGCAAAATGTCTTGTTTGGAATCAGCAGTCGTGTCTGATCTGTGCCAGTCATCCAGTGGCTCACAGAGCATGTTTTCTCTTAGGGCTGTGATGGGGGGGGTGTCACACTGCAGACTGGGAGTGGGTGGCCAGTGGAGACTGAATCCAGTACGAGCAGGGCTGGGGCAGGCTGCAGGACAGGCAGGGAGCATCTTGTCAGCTGACAGCAAATAACTCCCCAGTGCTGAGACCTCTTGTTCTTTGTCATTATTTTTCCTCATGGTTCTGGATGAAACAAAGTAGAAAATATCAGGATTGGGTGAGGGAGATTGCTTTTCTCTAACAGGATGTAGCTGTTAAGGCATCTGAAGAACTGTGTTGTCCATACAAGAATATTTTTTTGGGGAGGTATTCTAGTGTAAAAGTAAATAGGCATTACAGGAGGCCATTGCGTTACAAACCCACGTGTCACTTAATGTGTGGAAGGAGTGAACACCATCTACACCATCTGAGCAGAGAACGATTGAGTTACTGCAGTATTTTGGCTAAGCTGTGTCTAGCTGCTGTTTCTCAGATTAGCTTGATCATCCTGATATAGGTCACACCAGCAGAACCAGAGGTAGGAGCAATTTCACTATGGCCAGGCCCAAGAGATGCTCAGCAGACTATTTTCTACTTCCAATTTGGGTCTATCTCCTGCATGTGCTAAGTAGCATTGATCACTTTCTGTCTTTGCGTTATCCTTTCTCCACTACAGTCTCACTCCAACTGCTCTGATAGCCCTCCTTCTCCCTGATCTTCCCTCCAGTTCCTTTCCTTTCTACGTTTATATGCAATAGTGGAAACAGAAGAACTTGCTGATGCCTTTTCTTTGGCATTTAGACATTGCAAGTCACACATGTCACCACCTTCCCAGAGAGCTGTCCCAGGGGCTATGCGCTCCAGGTGGGAACTGGAACTGAATCGAGTGGAATGGGGCAAGATCTCACCATAGGAATGAAGACATGGATGCCTTAATTCCCAGGGAGGAAAAACTGCTTTTTCTGTCTGACAGTTCTCCATAAATGCAGTTTATTGTGGTCTGGGAGGCTGCCAGAAATAGGGTGGAGTAGTTGGAGGCATCAACTCTTTGCTTCCCCATTCCATGCAGTGTGTTAACACACCCAACACTGAGCAAGCATTTGCTTCCACAGGTGCTTCCTAGCTTGCTCCTTGTCTGAAGCTCTGGGAGCCAAGCTCTGTGCTGCTCTGTCATCCCAGTCACCATCTGTGACCTGTCCTACTCTGAGGGTGACTGTGGGTTGACAACAGCTGCTCCACATCTGTCCCTCAGTGCTGCTGGGTGACAGTTGCCTTTTTTATTAAATAAACACAACCAAAGCTCAAGGGGATAGAAATTTGCCACATGTTTGGCTGATTCCAGTCAACAATTTCAGAAGTAAAAAATGAAGCAAGCTTCAAAAATTCTTTAGCATTTCAGTTTTCCCTTTAATATTAAAATGGTTTAACTTTTCCTTTTAGAGAACCCTTCAGAAAGAGCTCAAACTGTCTTCCTGATATCTGTAAAACAATAGATTCTCTGTTGATCAATCTGTTAAAACATTTTCCTCTTTAATTGTTCCATTAAAGAAATTCAGTTCATTCCAAATCATTTATCTTATTCTGTCCCTTACTTCCTTATTAATCTACCAAAAAATTGGTCTCTCTCCAGCTCCTCTTCACCCATATTCTCCATGAACATTCTCTTCCTGATCTCCTCGCTTATATTAATTGAATCTGAATGACCTGACTCTAATGGAAGCTAAATTGTTCTGAGTATTTCCCATTTTCCCTTTCTTGTCAGCAGGATGTATTTCTCTGTTTCATTCCTCCTTTGAAGCATGTGTCCCTTCTGCACCGTGCTCCTTGGTCTCCTCTGAAGGTTTTTTTTTCTTAGGCTCAGGTCTTTTTAGTGTCTCTTCTCTAATTTGCACATCAAGCATGTGGCTCATGCATTCCAGGACAGAGTATGTCCCCAGGAATGGCCATTCACAGAAGGTCATTTTATTTGTGAGCATGAAAGTGGCCAAGCTGTCAACTGCTGTAAGCTGGCACATCCCCAACACTTCTATGTGGGTCTAAAGTGTTTTACACTCCTCTAAAGAGCTGGTTCGTCAAGAAATATCATGAGATACTTTACAGGAGGAGAGCTAAGGGTCACCTTGCCTGTGGCTGATGTATGGTCAGCTCTAGTCTGTTATGTCTATCATTTTTATTAGACTTGCTTTCCTTACAGGCAACCCCCATACAAGTCTCTTATTGGATAATCTGCTCTTCATCACCCTGTGTGTTTCAATCCACATATTTACACGATCAAAGCTGTATGGGAAGTAAGATCCACATCAATCCACATTTGTACTCCCACTCTGGGAAATATTTCACTGCTGAGCTGTCAGGAATCATTACAAACCCAAGGAGCCAATGCCCTCATACAAATGCCATCAACTTGCCTCCAGGACCAGAGATGATGTATGAGCTGCATTAGGCTCTCTGCTTTCCTTGGTGCTCGGAAATGCTTTTCCTTTCTGGAAAGGAGGATGCTTATTGTAGCAAAAAGCCTACGCACATCTGCACTTAAGGAGCAGAGAGATAAAGCCTTGATCTGTGAGGACTCATCCTCCTTCTGCAGCTGCACACCATGTGCTGAGTTCATTGGGTGTTGTGCAGCAGTGCTGACAAGCATCAAGCACCTTGCTGAGACAGTGATCACATCTCCTGGTACGTTCCAGGGATGCTTCCAGGGCCTTTCTGCCAGCAAGACCCTTGCCTTCTCTTAGCTTCCTGGGTAGAAATAGGATGCCAGTGTATCATCACACCACAAAGAGGCAGTAGGAAGGTAAATGTCTTAATATAAGAATGTTAAAGCCTATGCGAGTATTTCAGTCAGATGGCACTTCTGTAATTCTTCTAAATACAACAACAAAAACTGTGCAAAGGGGAACTGTTAAGTCATGGCCTGAACTGATGATTGAGCACCTGGTGAAGTGGGTGGCTGGCCCAGGAAGCACATGTGCAAGATATTCACCTGTGCTTCTCACATGACCAGAAGAGGTGAACTCTGGGTCCACCCCTCCCTGGGCTCATTTAAGGGCTAGCCTCCAAAGGGGGAATGTCTTAGATGAAGCTTGCTTTCTGAGAAGGAATGTTCTGCAGCTAAAGATGACCATCACCAGTTGGGTGAGTCATTTTTTTTCTTTCTTTTTTTCTTTTTGTACTCTGTGTATGACTGTTGATATTCTTAATGATACTTTGCCTGGTATTGTGAAGAGTTTATCTGAAGTTGTTTTACTGTTTCTAAGGACCACTACAGTGTTTCTATTTTTTTTTTCTCATATTCATTTTGGCAGTTAAAATCTTTCTCTTTCAATAATATTTCTTCTAGTAATCGTGTTAAAAGAAAGGGATGGAAAAGAACAGACAGCAGTGAAAGAGGGAAAGCAGAATATTGTGGAGAAGAAGCTTCAGAGCAAGTAGTATGTTAAATAGAATTTTCTTGCTTTATCACAACAGAAGTGCTAGCTGTGGGACGTCCTCAGGGACCCCTGCTATCTGCAACACAGGAGAGAGGACTCCTCTGAAGAACTTGTTGATCTTGGCAACACCCCAGCGTGCACAGTGGTGGGATGCCCCCTCATCAGTTCCCTCCCTCCAGTTGGATATATGCTCATTGGAAGGGGTTTAAAAACTGGGGGAAGAAAAAAATAGGGGGCTTAGGAGTGACTTGGATGGGGTTCCATGTGTGGTGACACTCAGTTTCCTATCAGTACATGAAATCCAAGCCCTCTTTTCTCACAGTCATTGCCTATTTGAAAGGGTTTCCCTGTTTTATGTCAGCTCACGGATAACACAATGTCACACTCAAAATTAATGAAGGCAATGAGGAAGAGAATGTCATTAGACTAAATGCAAATTCACTGCCCAGAACTGGCCCGGACCTTTGCCCCAAAGCCAAATGAATTCAAGGCTAAATCCTGGATGCAAATAGCCCAGGCCATGACCCATTTCTTATTCAGACTAAATCCAGACCTTGAACTTGAGAAACTGTTAGTTTTTTTGCTTTTAATTTTCATACACTACTTAGTTTCTGTATCTGTCTGTATGACAGATATGAAAGGAGAAATACAGAAATACTGCAAGAGGGATCATCCTTCCGCTCCCACCAGTCAGACCTGAAAGGGAAGTGGGTAGAAAGTCTAGATGTGTTTGAAAGGTTTCCAGGACTCATTTGCAGGCTCATGAAGTCTGGATGGATTCTCAGTGATCACCGAAGCTGCTCGGTCTTCCATGCGTGATGCTCTTAGGGAAGTCTATCCCTCTTTTCTGTTTAAATGGTGTCTTCTGGGTCTGAAAACAAAAGGAATTCAAGTGAAGATTCTCAGGGAAACCCACACGTGTGGTTTCTACCTGATGTATTGCCTCTGAAATGGGCTCAGAATGGCCACTGCTTTGTGCTGGTCCACAACTTCTCTTGTGCTGTAGGTGGAAAGAAGTGAGACTTTGTAGTTTACATGTAATTCATATTTCTTTTTCTCCTTCATTCTGAAATGGATTAAAAGCCAAAATAAAAGGAAGATTGAGGGGGGAAAAATAAAACCTGAATATTATTGAGAAAGACAGAAAGTCCAATGCATTTCTTTTTCTAGATGTGAAAGGTCTTGACTACCCATTTTGGCAAAGGGTTTCACTTCCAAATAGTCAACTTTCAAAAAGAAAAATAATTGTCATGCATCTTCTGAGACTTTTTATTAGCTAACCAAAATCACAAGGGTACGCTTACTTCTCCCTTCTGGTTGCTGATTCCACTCCATATCTTTATTTTCTTCTCAGGCAACTTGAGTGTTTCCCACATTAAAATCACTGTTTTTGCCTTACTAGTATAACTTTTTTCCTTCCTCATGTTGGGATCTCCACTACCAGCTCAGAACTGAGCATATGATCCCACGTTCCTGAAGCATCCGAAATTACCACTGACATCAGCATCTTTACTGAAGCTAAGCTGCAAAGTACAGGATTAAAATGAGGCTCACAATTCAGCTGTGCTGTTTGGAAGCTGGGCTATCTTTTAACTGTATGCAAAACGAAGCATTGGGCACATGGCTCCTGGCTGTTAGGTACCGGGCTGTGCTAGCTATCCTAATACTGCCCTCCATCATGAAACCTTGTGTCCAGGGACCTGTTAGGTGGACTCGCTGCACAAAGAAGCAGGTTCTCTCTCAAAGCTCTATATAAAACTTGCATCTGCACATATCCTTCTTGTTCTCAGGTCAGCTTTTATTCCTGATGGCTGCTTGCCAGGGCAGGGTTTACTAGTGAAACTCACACGGGAGTACTTTCAAGAGACTAAAAATCCATCAGAACTTTAAGACTTCTTTTCCCCCATTTCTGTAGGAATAACACCCCTTCACCACCCTCCCTTCTCCCTTGCTTGTGTTGGTCTGCTAAGTTATTCATCAATAAAAATTTCTCAGCCAACGCGTAATTGGATTTCTATAAAAGCTTTCAAAACTGAGCTTCACCAACCTGTGAGAGGCTGACAACCAACTTGACAGAGGAGTTAGCACTTCCAACTCAGCTGTACTCACTGCCTGCCTCTTTCAGAGCAATTGCTTTTCCATTTTGTTCTGGTTGCAGGAGGAGCAGGTGAAAATTAACCATTTTTTTTTACCAGGCAGCTCAGGTTGTTGGCTGACACTTGGTGTGCTAGCAAATAAATGCTCTGGGAATTGCTACTGGCAGTAGCTTTTGAACTGGTACTGACAGGGAAAGGGCATGGGAGGAAAGATGCATGCAAAAGCTGCAGGCAAATTTCAGGGAGTCTTTATTTGAGGGTGTTATCTGGGCAATCTGATGTTAGAGGTGAGATGGTCCATGGAAGTTGGGAGGTGTGAACAACTGTTCTGCCCCACAAAAAGCAGTAATTGTCAGTGTCACTTGCCATTAGCATCACAGGCAGCAGTATGACTATTTATTAATGTCATCATCCTGTGATGCTCAGCAAAAGACCTGGGTTCTGCTCTGCTACACTGTGCAAGGTGCTTTCAGGCTTGTATTGACAAGAAAGCAGTAGCAAAGCCAGGTGTAATTGTGTGCTGCTGAATAAATCTGTCTCAGAGCACATGATGAGCTCTGCCTCACTTCCCTAGTTCAGGTCTCTTGTGGAACTGGCTTCTTGTCCTGCTGGAGCTAAGATTGGTCTCTTGCAAGAAAATAGAACGAGAGTCTCCTCTTTTTTGTGGCTGAATCTACCAGTTCCCCGCAGTGGCTATCAGCTGCTCCTCTCTCCATTACCTGTTTCAACTGTTTTTCTTTCTCAATTTGGGGCTCCGGGTGGCAGCTCTTCCTGTTGTCAAAGTCCTCCAGAAGTTTGCTCTGCTCTGCCTGTTGGCTTCCATAAACACAAATCCTTCTCCGTTTCACATAACCAGCCCATTAGTTATCCCTGAACCTCTGACAAAGGCTGCGTCTGAGTTTGATTTCCCGGTAGGCACCAGCAAGGAGTGGGCTGCCTTGGGGCTGTAGGGACATGCAAACATTTCTGATGAAGCAGACAGAGGTTACAAATTGGATTTAGATCTAAATCAAACTCCAAACACTTCTGAAATGAAGCTTGAGTCTGAATCTGGACTTGAAGTTCAGCGTGGTTCCTGTTGTGAATAGGAGCCAGAGCTAAGCTAGTACCAGGCTGCCCCGAATTCTCCAAATGAAACACATGGAGCACTTCTGAATCTGATGGAGAAGAGCTGGAGACAGAGCAGGGGAGAGGAGCTTTGCAGCCGAGCTTGAGGCGGAAGCTCTTCCAAGGGCTGCTGTCTTGGCCTGGGCCACCCAGCTTTGTGTCCTTCTGCTGGTGGTGGCTGAGATGGACTGGTTCTGCTGCAAAAGGAGTAATTGCTTTACACTTGGCTTCCTGTTTGAACAAAGCCAGAAGACCAAATTACCAAAGCATTTTGGAGGCAAGGAATTTCAGGAGAATTGAATTAGGAGCATGGAAAGAGTATTTTTGCGGCATTCTCAACAAAGATTAAAAAAACAACAGCAATACTGATGAGAACAGCTTTTTCCATCTTGGATGAATGTTTTGAAACAAAATAGCTTTATTTTGCTCCAAAGCTCAAGTGGAGGCAAGTTTTCTTTTTGCTTCATTTCATCTCCCCTCACTGGAATATTGAAAAACATCTGTCACAATGGCCACATTTCCCTCTGTCTCCTCCTAAATGTATATTGCTTCACTTGAAACCACATTTTCAGATAGGAAAAAATATTCAGGCAAAAAATCACTTTGTGAGAATGGACACCGAGCTGTCTGGGAACAAGCTGTAACTCAACGCAATGTCTCTGTTTATGGAGAACTTCTCCAGGCACTTGGTTCCCCTCTGCACACGGGCTTGTAAATAAAACATCAAGCCTCCTGCCCTTGCAGCCCCAGCAGATGGAAATAATCTGTGCTGGCTGCATATAGTTTTACACCCTGGGGAAATCAAGCAGGTGGTGACACAGTTACCTTTTGCTGGGACTTTAAAGCAGTCCCCTGTGTGCCCGTGGACAGAATTGCATGCCAGAGCTGGATGCAGGTAGCAGAAAGCACTGGTGGACAATACACGTTTTCTGCAAACCCTTCTCTCTTCTGATCCCTTGAGGCTGTCTGTGTGGGGACACTGCACTGCCTGAAAGAAGGCAGCTGCTTGCAGCATCCCCTGCCTTCCCAGGGATTTCACCTTCCAAAGCAGAGGCTGCAGTCAAAGCTGAATTGCAAATTGTGCTTCCAGCCTCTAATGTCAAACTTTCTGCCTGATTTCAGCATGCCATTCCCAGTCTGCAAGTGCTAGTTTCTCTTACTGCGAAATCCTTCTGGGTTTTAAGACTATTCTTTCCTCCTCTGCAATACATTCTACTTATTCCTGTGTGCATAGGAGGTCACCCCAGAAGGCAAAGGTTAGGTCATGTGGTGGTTTGTGGGGGAAACAATGCAGTTCTGGCAGGGTCTGTTCTCCCCATGCCTGGTGAGGTTTAGATGGGGGATAACCAATGCACCATCTGTGCCGGGAGAAGGAGATATGGGATCTGCTCATCTTCTTTGCTGCATGATTAGGAATGATTTCAGAGCTCCCTCATCTCTGACCCTCTGGTTGTGTTTGAAATATTCCATGGGATCTGGAGAGAAAGGACAAGTATGTTTCATAAACATAGCAGGCTTTGTAAAATAACTTCACAGTTTCTTCCTCCTCTTCAGCTTTCCAATGAGTCGTGGGGAGGGAAAGAAAAAAAGAGTGGGCTTTAAAAAACAAACAAACAAACAAAAAAACACCTTTTAAATGAAAAGTTTCAGGTTTTGACTTTCAGTTTTCTCGGAACGAAAATAGGTCAGTAAGACCAAAAAGAAAGGAAAATAGGAGAGGGAGGCTGCAGGGGAGGGGAAAACTCACAATTCATCTTTGTCCAAGCCAAAATCCACTTTAAACTGTGAAAATCATGCAACCAGTCCTCTGCCCATCACTCCCTTTTCAAGCACAGAAACAAGCTAAGCTTTTACTAACCCAGGATCTGTCTGCACACAACTGCATTGTTGTAAGAAAACACATAAGCAGTACAGATCTCAAGTGATTTCCATACATTTTTTTTCCTCCCAGAAATGTGGCTTCTAGCTGCAGCTTTAATTCCAGCAGACAGCTGGGGTTACGCTTTGCATTTATAACATTATCTGTGCCAGGTGTTCTGCTGCATGGGATTTGCTCTCCTATCTCACAGAGATACACCAGTAAAGTTTTAGGTCAGAATGTAAGAACTGCTATCAAGCAGACACAACCAGGGCATCAGGAAGAGAGGGCTGTTTGACATGCAGTGGTGTTAGGATGGAGTATAATCCAGGCGATAGCATCATGCTACTACAAGTGTCAGGGAGCCCTGGTCCCAAAAGGAAGCTCTGAAATCGGTAGTATGATTAGAGGCAGGAAAAGCAATTAGTGACCAGAAAAACATGTTGTGCAAGAAGATACTGCAAAAACTGGGACTTGCTTTGCAGGGGAGATTTAAAAAAAACAAGGGATGTTATGGAAGCAGGCAGAACTAGCAGTGCCATACAGAGACCAGATCACCATAGAGCTTCTGCTGCTTTGTCTCCTGGTGCTTGAATACCCTGGATGTGCAGACAATCCTGAGGCTCAATCATTGCATCTGAGTGTAACTAGGGAAATGGCTTCTCCACTTGTTGCAAATAAATATGAGGCTTTAGATGTTGGGAGATTAGTGAGGCTCATGGTGAAATAGGACGTTCCTCAAAGCTAAGGGGAATATTCACAGCTATATTAATTAAGTTTCAAAAGCAAGAGTTTGGGGAAAGTTATATATTGGCAGACAACTACTAATAAAGAAAATTAGTAAGGCACTTCCCCAGCGGGCAATTTCTCTTTTTCTTTAGCAGCACCTGGTTTTGAATATAGCTGGAGTTGAGATATTGGCCCAGCTGTCTCAGGCAATTTGGCAAGCTGGAGGTTCTTCCCTTCTGAACTTATTCCTATAAGTCAGGGAAGGTTCAAAATGCTCAGTTTTCTGACTTCCCTCCCATGTGTTTTCTCAGCATCCATCACTGTGTTCCTTATTTACACATCTAAGGCTGGTGTTTACACTCCAAGGCTCTCTAACCAGTACTATATGTCTATAAACTGTGAAGTCTGAGTTTGTAGAGCAGTGAAGAATAATTTCATTTGGGTTTTTAATTTTATGCAAGGTTGTATTCCTCTTGTGGCATTTCCAGGCCAATTGGAAACCTCGGGAGGAAGTGGGGACTCTAGAGCTTTGCAGCTTAGTTTTGCTCACTGTAGAAGATGGAATAACTTGGATAAAAGCTGGCTAATCAGCACAGCTCCTCAGTACTTATCTGCCACAAATCCAGACTGCTTACTCCTTACTACTCCCCCTGCACTAGTTTTTGCCAGACATAATCACAAACATTCCTGTTTCCTGATAGCACAGAGAAAAGCAAAGTTGATTCAGAGACATATTAGTGTGTGTAAGAGCACAGGCAGCTGGTGCTTCTGCTTGCACCAGTGTTAGATGGGGGCTCAGCAGAGCCAGCCTGACGTCCAGCCCAAATGTGGCTGGGGAGAGAGGGAGAGGGAAGTGTGGCTTCTGAAGAGCACAGATAGCTGGGGATAATCCCTGCTGTCAGCTCCTGACTTTCATTTCCCAATAGCCCTGTGAGGTGTGTGTATGAGATGGTGACACAAGAGATGAGCAAATGACTTGTAGGAGCTGGACCCTTCTGAATGTATACTGCAGTGCTATGGACTTTGGCAAACTCAGTGAGCTTCTAACCCTAAACTCATCAAATTTGAGGTTCACAGGGAGAATTTTCTTTTTCACAACTGTTTTTATTTGAGGACGAGGAAAGTAGCTTTCATACACTGGCTGTTGCTAAACCTCCCACCTCCAGAGCTGTGCTGGGAGAACAGGGGGTGCTCCAACCTCCTGCCCCCTCATCTCTGTACACACCATCCGCAGAGCCCGACCTCTGTGCATGGACACCGGGGCGTAAATCCTGAGCAGCAGGAGATGAGATTATATTGTCGCATATGCCCATGTCTTGTCTTATATCTGTGTCTGTAGTTCTCTTAGCCTTTTTGAAGATACTTCATTTATTTTCTTGTGTTACCAGTGACATTAATAGCTGAGCAGCAGCTGCTGCCAAAAGAATGATCAGGTTTATAGGCACAGTGAAGAACAGCTTTTTATATTATTTGAGATAAATAAATCTTGGTTCTCCAGGCAGGAGAAATGGTTTGATTCAGGAAGGTAACTCAGCAGAGAAATGCTTTCCCTCCAAAGGGCTCAAGAAATGCTGGTAATAAAGAACGCAATCACCACAGCAGATTTATTTAGCCTCTTTCCCTCCATCACTTGTCATGTACTTCTAAAACTGAGCTGACTCCCAAAGGGACCAATTCACAAGACATTTATGGCAAAAGTTATGTCCAGCCAAACCAGATGGAGAGCAGATAGCACAGTGCACTGCAGGGGAGCAGATGTTTTATAATCATTCCTGCACCGTTCCTGGACACTTGCCAATTGTATTGGGATTACTCGGTCCCCATACACGAGCAGTATGGCTTTGTGCTCTGCAGACGCATGCTAGTCCAGATGCCTGCTTGGGAGACATATCAGGAGTCTCAGCACTGGTATTTTTATGATGCCTTGCTGCTGCACCTCATTTAATTTCTGTGTTGATGGTAAACAAAGGGAGTGAGCATCAGAACTGCAATCACAATTTTCACAGCCATCTCCAGCACCAGTGTGGCTGCTACGGAGCCCGCTCCATCTCAGTGTGAGGCTGTGTGTGACTCCTGGCTGGCTATCAGCCTTCCCCACTTGGAGGACCCATCTGCAGGGGAAGGGGCTGCAGCCTCTCTGCTTTGCTTTGGGGAGGGCACATGGCAGGCCTGGGGACAACTTGCATACAGCAGGTGTGATGGCAAACTCCTTATAGGTTGTGCTCAGCATCCCCAGGGCTCTCTGCAAAGTACAGAGAGAAAAGATCTTGCCAAGTCCTATCTGCTTACAGCTGGAGCTGAAAGGTCCAGGAGTGTGAAGGGAGACCTGAGGTACCTCAGATGGTACAAGAGATTGGATATTAAGAAAAATTTCTCTGAGAGAGTGGATGGGCGCTGGAACAAGCTGTATGGGGAGGTGGTAGAGCCACAGACCCTGTAGGTATTCAAGAAAAGGGCAGGTGTGATACTGAAGGACATGGTTAGTGAGCAATATTGGTAACGTGTACAGTTGAACTAGATGATCTTAGAGGTCTTTTCCAACCATGATATTCTATGATTCTTTTTATATAAATATATAGTTCTCATATATCTCTATTTCTATTCATATTTAGATATCTATACATTCACACAGAATGTGCAGTAAAGATATATAGAATGGACCCCTTAGAGTGTGGCTCAAGCTGTCCTAGAATCAAACCAGGGTGACATTTCCTGATTTAAGGCAGAGCTGCTTTTGTGCAAGAGGCCACATGAGTAGGCAAATAGGATGTTCTTTTATTTTTTTTCCCCCCTGGGAAGATGGGATTTTCTCAGGAGATCCATCTCACATGCTTATGACCTGCTTTTTACTGCATTATGGCTGCTGTGTATTTACATCCCAGTGGCACCTGACAAGGGAATAGGGGGCAAATAGAGGTGATGGAGAGTCCACCAGCCAGCTTGGGAACAGGGATACTGGGCTGCTTGGGAATAGGCAGGAAGGCAAAATCCTAATGCTCAGGAGCCCAGAAGTACGTACAGTACTTATAGTGGAACAAAGGGCTGAGAGCAGCTGGACGTGGTCTGTGCAGTTTCATGCTGGGACTGCATTGGTGTAATAATTTCCATCCCTTAGCTGGGTTCATCTGGGACTTAACTTTCAGCAAGCTGTGATCAACATGTGGTCCCTTCCACTTCCTTGCCGGGAAGGAGAGAGGCTGGCATGCCCCATCCCCTTGGCCAGTCTTTGTCAGGAGCTTTTCTGGGGAGAGAAGGGTGTTCATTTTCTCTCCGAGCCTGGAGGCGCCAGCTGGCAGGGGAAGTGCATGCTGGAGGTAGATGGGGAGTCAGGTCTTGTTACTGCCTCATGTCAGGGCTCTCCTGGTGTTCAGAGGACTCTGGACTGCTCAGCCAAGTGCTGATCATGAGGGTGCGATTTGAAGCAGATTTGTGTGGGTGGGTCTCCTCGGAGAAGAGTGATACTAACCCAAGCACAGAGCCAAATGGCTTTGCTTTCTCAAGGATGACGAGAAGATAAAACAAGTTATGGCTAAAAAATATTTTGCAGCACAAAATCTGGAAGCTGTCATGAGTGTGGAATTGCAATTAAAATTCTGTCCTGCTTGCAGCCTCACCATTACAGGCAGGTCACCAGGATCCTTCTGTTGATGACAGCCAGACCGTATCTTGCTCTTGGTGTGGTGGCTGCAGAAATGTTGTTAAGCAGGAGAATTTCTTTGCAGAGAATAATTTTGTTATTTCAACCTGGAAAATGTTACTCATTTTAAGAGTTAGGTCAATCAGGAGGCACAAACCCTGCCAAGCAATAGATCTGCCTTGAAAAAATCATACCCACATCTGACCTTCCTAGCTTCATCTCTGGGAGATTGTTTCCCAGGGGTAAATAACAGAGGCTTTCATCCTTTGGGCAAGTACAGCCCTAGCATGGTCTTCCTGAAAATTTCAGTTGTCCAGAACCAAGAACATATTCCAGCATCACAGGCAGGGGTTACAGTGCATAGAGCAGAGGACAAGTGCAAAAGCCTCAAAAGTATTGCCTGTGGCTTTAGTTCAGCAAAACACAAAGGCATGTGCTTAGCCTAAAACTGTAATACAAGCAATAGTTACTTGTCTACTTAAAGTTAGGCATGTGGTGAAGTACTTTGCTGGATCAAGGCCAGCAAGTACAGCATGATGCTACCAGATGAGAAATCGGCAGCAGGGACTGAATGTCCACACATGGACTGATGGCATTCTCTGGTTTGCCAGCTGAGCTCCCAGGCTGGAGCTTTGGGCTGGAGGCTGCCACATGCACCCCTATGAGATGCACAGCTGCTGGGCTGGATGATGCATGTGGGTGATGACAGCTGGGTGACATGCACGTCTTGCTGACATGGTGCTCCGCACTGCTGAAGGAGTGCACTGACTGTATCAGAGACTGCTGCCTGAGCTCAATAGGCATAAGCAAGTGGTGTAAACATCAGGGGGAACTTTTTTTTTCCCCACAGTGAAAATGTTTTGTTTTGTTTTTACTACTTTACAATAACAACAAAGATCAGGCAAATGAAAGGCAGTATTTGTTGGTAAGAAAGTGAGATGCATTTTGCCTATTTAAACATATCTGAGATTAGGCAAATGTGCATTCCATTAAGAGATTTTCTTTAAGGAAAATACCTGATGTTAGCCCAGAGAAAGGAGCTGAAGGAAGTAACTGCTAGTGTTACACTGTGCCACCCAGGTATTCTCTGTGACCAAGTGCCAGGAGCTAGCTTTCATTCATTGGAAACTATACACAGTTTGACTGAAGTCTGTGAATGAGGGGATCTGGCTTTTCAGTCCTACAGAAAACGAAGCACAGGACATCAAAAACACTTGTATTCTAAAATGAAACAAACAAAGACGCATTCTAGATTGCTTAAGAAGCACAGGCAGAAAGATTCACATCACTTTGCTTTTGGTTTTTGATGCTTAAAGTTTTTCTATCTGTTTAAAATTAAGGGATTAAAAAAAAAAAAAAGGAAAGTAAAAAATCTTTCCCTGAACTGGTATCATTTAAAAATGATGCTTCCCTGCTTCTGAAATGGAGTTTCTCCTCTAAACAAAATGCTAAAACCAGCTTCTAGATTTTTTTTTTTTTTTCCACAGTGAAGGAAATACCTTTCTTTAGTTAATGATTCTTTCATTAAAGAACATGGAACATGCTCTGAAAGCCTGTTTGATGAAAGATGGGCTTATTTTACAGCATGCTGGAAAGCAGTCAGCTCTGGCAAGGGCGGTGTGAAGGTTTTCGAGGGCTCAGGAATTCACAGCGATTAGGCACTTACGCTAAGATGCTTCCCAAAAGGGATTTGGAGCATGGAGCTCTCAGCTATATTTGGTCATAAATATTACTCAGATTTTAATACCATGTGTGGCAAGCCATCTTAGACTTCAGTGAAACTCAGAAATACTGTCTTGTGGGTCTAAAAGAGATCTTTACTGCCAAATATTACGTCTTAAAAATGTATTTGAGAGTAGCTCTGTCTTGGATTTAGCAGTGTGTATTGGGATGTAGCTTACCCAACAGCATGAAGATGTATTTCATCAGAAGATTTGAGATTGGTTCTTTCTTTCTTGATTGCTTGTGTGCATTTCTTTGGATTGAAAAGTAATATATGAAGCAAAAATGAAAAATTGGGGGAAAAACATTTCAGCTGAATTTGTTTTGATGAATTATACCCCAAAGCAGTCTTGTGTGTGTGTGTGTGTGTGTGTACGTATACACATGGACATATATATTGCTTTCAGATACAAAATGGTCTTTGCTAGGAAATGTTCTGACTTAACCCTGATCTTAGGAAAAGGCTTCTCATCTACAGAGCACCCAGTAATGGAATAATCCTATTAGATGCACTTCAGATACAGGTAACTTCATGAAATGCACTGAGTTATTCTGGGGCAGGACTCCTGTCTCACTGCTTAATTATATTTTCTTTCTCTACAAAAATGCAGCTATCTGAAAGCCTAATGAAATGCTTGCCATGAAGAAGGGGAGCTCACTGGGTGATTAGCAAAGCAAATGATTTGCCTTTGGCACTGGTTAACCTTCAGGGCCAAATGCCACTCTCAAGTACAGCAACAGGAAAATAATGAGAGGCAGTCTGGGTTTACAGAGGCAAAACTTGGTCCTTATCCTTCAGTGGGAAAGTAAATACAATATTGCTGCTTTCCATCCATCATGTCAGGTACTAGATGGCTCGACTAGATTACAGAGGCCACACTAACAGTAATGTGTATAGGGTTGAATTGAGAAATGCTCATTAAAATGGGATTCTTGGAATTTAGCAGGAAAACAAAATATTTCCTCTCCAAACTCATTATACTTACAGAAAAAATGTGGGTGATAAAAATGAGAAAGCTTTAAGGACCCTCCTTTCTGTATTTAGAGTTGAAAGCATTAATACACAGTTGGGTGTCTGATTTTCATGGATTTGTGACAACTTTCGGAGTCTTTTTGGCTTAATTCTGGGAAAGCTTGTAAACCTTTTGAAACTACGCATTTTTATCATCTTCTCCTATAGATTGCATACTGATACCGATCTGTCTGTGTGTCTGTTTGAGCGGCAGGTTATTTTACCAGTCAGACTCTGTCTAAAGGCCGGGACATCTAAAAGGGGGTGCTGGGGATGATGAGTCCATGAAGGATGGTCTGTACCAAACCAGGAACAGAACTGTGTTTCTTTCTTTCTCCTTTCTTTCTGCAATATTAGTCTCAGATTTCTGTGGAAGATCACTGTATGGGAAACTAGCATAGAAACATCCTACTATCAGCACTAGCAAGAAAAAGTTGGCCATCAGCAGAGAGTGGAGAGGAACCAAAAAATGAAGCTTTTCGTCATTGACTTTGAAGATCAGAAGTGACTTTTAGGTCATCTGGGCACCATAACACAGACTCACAGTCTGTGGTGGGCCCTGAAAAACTCACCCTGTTCTTTGAAGTTTTCTGTCAATCTGTGTTTCTTGAATTAGGTTTCCCTTCTGTGTGCTGTTGTTACCCCATGTATCAGGTCTCCCCGTTGTTCCCACATGTTTCCCCTGCCTTCCCTGTTGTCACAGCAGGTGGGTGGAGATTTGTCATCCAGCGTGACTTTCAAATGTATAAAGGGAAGGATTCCAATATTATTAAGCTTTCTCACGTTAAACAGTTAAATTTATTGTTAATATGTTACAGTTTTCTCTTGGACTCACAGTCCTTTTGCGTGTTGTGTTTGAATCCCTTTACTGCCAGTGCAGTAAAACTTTGACTACATCTAAAAGCATTCCTAATAAATAATCTAGATCTTCACTTATTTCCCATTAAAAAGGCCTCTGTTTGTAAAACTCTTTTCTTATTTAATGGATTTTTTTTTTTTTTTTAATTCAGCAGTTCCATCATTTGTAACTAGATCTGGTGCAAAACCTTGTGGAATAAATTTTGATCCCACTGTATAAACTGAGAGTAATTTAAGTGTCATTAGAAAGCCTACTCCAGATTTTCACAAACAGAGCTGTGAGAACGGTCTATTAAAAAAAAAAAAAAAAAGATAGATCTGAAGCTGCAAAATGATGCATCACGTGCACTACGAAGCTGCAAACAGCAAATACAGGTACAGTATATAGGCTGGTTGGGGTTGGAAGGGATGATAAAGACCATCTAGTTCCTTTTAAATTCACATCTTTAAGATTTTCCTTTGCAGTGCAAGGACTATGAAATTCCCCCAGGTTGTGTGTCTTTGCGGGGGGGGGGGCAGGGAGCAGACGGGGAGAGAATAATTACTTGCTGAATTCCGTGTGGAATCATGTGATTCTGGGACATTGGACTCTACATAACTCCATAACTCTACACATGACCCAACTGCAGACTCGGTGACAGACCCTCAGCAGCTGGCCTGATGTGATGGTTTGCCTGAAGCCAGGTGTCCCTGCAGAAGCTGCCAAGCAGCCAGGCAGGCACATGCTGACCTCATCCTTGGGAACCTTGTAGCATCCTTCCCTTTCAGAGCAGGCGACAGGCATACTTTAAATATTGCTGGCTGTGCAGGAGATCTGTGTATTTCTTATTGAAGCATCACACATCTATGTATCTCTTTTCTGCTTACTTCACTGAATAGGAATATTTATGATTCCTTGAGGTTATTGCTGGCTTTCTCTCCTACCATCTATCTATGGGGGGTAAATAAATCCTGAGTTTTGTCCTAAAGGAGAGGCTGTCTGCTCATTATTTTATAGTGAATGCAAATCTTCTTCCTTTTAAAGTCTCTCAACCACATGGTCTCCAGCTTTGGCTAGCTCAGGGTCAAGAGCCCAGTGCACATTTGGCTAATGTGAATCTCTGTGGTTACCCTGTGCAAGCCATTTCCTTAAGCATATTCAACAACAGTGATACTTGTGATGAGTCAGTGATTGCATTAGCAATCAGTGTGTTTTCAAGCTCCTAAGGGGGCTAAAAGGACTCAAAAATAAAAATAAAAATCAGGAGAAAAGCAGATCCAAGTAAGCATCACCTGGACTGTTTTCCTGGCCAGCAAACTCCTGGGTCTGTGCTCTTTCCTTCCATTTGTCTGGACCATGACAGCTTCTAAGACTAATGCTAAGGGCTGAACTGAGATCCCATAGACAGTTGGCTCAAAGGGTGACCATGAATACAGCTACAGGTGTTGGCACAGGGCAGAGCTCCAGCTGCACCTCTGTTACTGCCAGATAACACATACAAGGCTTTCCTGGCAGCTAAGCAGACAACAAATTATATCAGAGAGTAAGATAAACATAACTACTTTTCTGTTTCACAGACAGAACTTTGTGCTGGCACACAGAGGTGGTGGTGAGCAGAAGCCTTTGCCGTAGCCCAGCTGTCTGTAGCGCACACAGCTGTCTGCAGGGAGCACAGCTGTCCACATGGCACACAGCTGTCTCTATGGCATGCAGCTGTCTCCATGGTGTACAGACATCTGCAAGCTGTTCACATGGCACACAGCTCTCTGCATGGCACACGGCCGTCTCAGGGTGCACATATGGGTGGGAATGAACATCTGGCTCAGAGCTGTCTCAGGGTGTGCATCTGTCCACAGCTACAGAATTCCTGCAGCCCCAGTTCCTCCCTAAGCAGATTTGCCTTCACACAGTCTAATGGGACCTATTCAAATTCATGATTTTCCTTAGAAGGGGTTGAAATCCCAGGGATTTGCAGCATCTGAGCCACCAGGGCACAGTTCTTCCAGTCCTTCAGCCAGGTGAAGTGTGGGCAGTGTGTGTGCTGGAGTCCACCAGATGTTGCAGACGGTGTCACATCAGCTGCTGGCTTGCCTGTGGATGCAGATTGCCTAAGCCTTGGTAGAAGCCAGGATTGCCTTTGCATGTCTTTTTGCAGGTCAAAAACTTGGAAGGACAGACCCTGAGAACGGGAATTGGATGTGACAAAGTAATGTGACATATGTCAGCAAGGCTTTAGATAAAGCTGGTCCCGCCCTGAGCAAGAGAAAGGATTAGAGAAAGGAGCTCTCAAAGTCCCTTTCAGCACTGTGAGAAAAAGTGAAATCCTGACAGCAAGTACAGAATGTAACTGCTACACATGGCCATGGACGAGATATTTAATAATACTGAATAATTAATAGTACCACTGCCAGCTGGCTCAGTGGAGATGGGAGAGATGCCAAAGCCATTCCCACCCTACCTGCTCTCCCACCTTCCCTACACGTGTGGCAGAAATACTCAGTGCAGCAGAGGCTGCTTGGCTGTCACGAGTGCAACAGGTTTATGGGGTCTCGTATGAGTTTTCTCAAGACCAAAGCATCCCAGGAGGGATAGTCATCTGGTGAAGAGAGCAGCTGCCTCCTGCGTTCAGGGGAGCAGTAATCCCGTGGCACAGCAGGCTTTCTGCAGCCTTGTTAACTTCAGACCTTTGCTCTCTGCCTAATGGACTGTTCTTTATGGACTGACAGTGGGATTACCTGCTCCATAGGTGGCAGCACCCTCCCAGGTGTGAAGGGACTAAGGTCAGGAAGACTTGGCAGGGCAAGAGGGGATGGGATGCTGGTGGGAATACACCAGACTGCGACAAGGAGAAGGCGCTGTTCTGTAAATGAAAGAGCTGAGTAAACAGACATCCTGCTAGGTCAGGGAAATGTGGCTTATCCAGAATATCCCAGGCTTAGGTTTAATGGTTTTCATCCATTGCCTGCCTCATTTACATATTACAGGAATTGACTCAGATCCAGGTGAAATTCAAAACCGTAGGCTGGTATTATTCCATTCCTCAGGGTTTCCTTGGCAATCACAAGACATTTAATAAAATAGCTAGAAGTGAAATAATCCCATCATAATCCCAGAATAGTCCCAGCAGCTCCATAACATTGGAATGCAGATCCATTCCAGGGGATATTTCCTTTGCAGTAGGTAGGCACTGGTATCTAGCAGGTGGGGGAGAAGTGATGAAAAGGACTTGGCATTTGATGTGAAGGCTTAGAGTTTGCTCAGCTCTGCTGTGGTCAGGCTCATTCTTGATTGAGGACAAGGGGGTGAAAGCAGCCAAGAAAAGAACTGTTTGCCAAAGTGGTGGTTTCCAGCTCTCCTTACAGGTGCTTCAAAGTAATGACCCAGGTCTGTCCTTTCTGTTGCTAGCACAGGATTGGACTGGAAAGTGAGCGCTTGCCTCAGAGAAAGTTGGAGTTTTCCAGTACCACCTCCTGAGTGACTTTCAGCCACTACGTAGAATTGATTATGGGTTAGAGGAGTAAAATGCCCCTCAAAATGGTCAAGTTGACCAAACTCTTCCAGAATGTGTAGCTATACCTGACTTTCTCCCTTGATGATGCTGCTGATGGAGTGCTGAGAGCGCTGAGAGGTGCCTTGTGCTCAGAAGGATCTTTTCGTTCTGTCCCCATCCTGAGCAAATCCACAGCCACCAGGTAAAGCCATCCCACAGTGACCTGTCATCATTTCTGCCAGAGGTTATTACGAGTATTCAGAGCTATGCTGGTACACAAAAACATTAACGAGAGACATCTGAAAACACTGAATCTCTGTCCTATGGGGAATGTGGGTATTTCAGCTGCTTCTTTAATCTTGAGACAAAAGTGAAAGGAAGAAAGGAACTAAGAGGAAGGAAAAGTCACAAGAATTAACATTTTTGTTGGATGGGAAGTCCCCAGAGAGGCAATTTGAAACCTCAAATATGTTAATTTTCTATGGATAAGGAAGTGCTGATGGCTTTGATGTGACAAAGCTTCTAGCAGTTGTAGCATTTAGTCTTTCAAAGGGGTGATGCAAAAATGGTATAGGAGCACAGTAGTGGTGGGATCAAATGACTCCTCCGCTCCACTTTCCTGCTATTCAATTTTCCTTTGGAATACCTGATCTTGAAAACCATTCCTTCTGGTTTGTAGTAAAAATATGTTTGTACACATTAGCTCCTGTACCAGCATTGCTCTTTGACTCTTCCTTGTGAAATTTCTGCCCACCAGCATCCTTTTGGAAGGAATAACCACACTGCCTCTTCACCTCTGGTTTGCCAAGTTACACAGGCCAAGCAAGGTACTTTAGTTCTTCCTCACAGTAAACTCTCCAATTTCCTGAGCATCCTTGTAGCTCTTGTTTGTACTGGATTGTGGATGACCAGATGTGCAGACAAAGTCTCATTAGATCTCCGATTTCTGGAATTGTTATTTCTTACTTCATGTGGAAACACCTCTTCAAATTTGTCTCTCCTCAGAGTTCTGCTTTCCTCTGTCAGTACTGTAGTGGTGACTCAAAGACATCTTGTGTCTGAGAGCTGCAGAGATATGTTGGTTCCCAGCAATGGGCTGTCCAGTCAAGGTGTAATTTCTGAGCCTGACAGTTTTGCCTATAAACCTCTGTGAGACATTTTTGTCCCATTTTCCTTGTTCAAGTCCCTGAGACCATCTTATCCTTCTTGGATGTGTTACAATTACATGAAAACTGGCACTTTCCCATGTATGCATTCGATTAAACCTAAGTTTCATAAGAAGTTTTTAATAGGCTATGCTTCCTGTTGTTTTGTGTATTCAAATTAGTTTTCATAATTATTTACTTCTTTTTTTCTTAGCTAGTTTTTGTCTGCATCCTGCCACTGTTCTGGATTGGCCTTTTGAGGTTGGCAACTGATCTCGGAAAAACTGTGTAAATCTAATGTAATACTACAATAACACAGAATGTGTCTTCAGATTATAATCAGAACAACAGCATTGCTGAAGTGATTCTGGGTTAACTGGGACTGAAGCCTCCCTAGTGATTCCATGGAGATAACTTCTTTGAGCAGAAGAAGCAGGACCTTACTCAAACTGTCAATTGCATTGCATGATAACAACATACATTGAAGGGGATGTTCTTCCTTTGGCTTGAAGCCCATGAGAGGCAGCCAGCCAAGGTATGGTCAGACTGAAGAGTTGGGCTCCCAAATCTGTCCTACTCCCTCTGACCAACTGTGAGCAAACAATCAGATTTCATGAGGTATTTAAAGGACCCTGAGTATTCGGGCCAGGAGCTCAGCTTTTCAGCAGAGCTGGAGAAGTAGACTCTCATCTGATAGGAGCTCTAGGAATGATAGGAGCTCTGACAGGAGCTCTCAGTGGGCACGAAAAGCAGGTGCAGGTTATGGAAAAGGGTGGATAAAAGAGTCGTGCTCTCCTCACCAGGTTCCTACAGGTCCCATGATAGAGAGGAAGTCAAGAGCTATGTTCAGCCCTGAGCTGGATATAGTTGCTTCTAAAAATTCTCACTGTTTGAATACCTCTTTAGGCTCTAAGTGTTTCTGGCACTCTGGTCCCTTTTAATTTAATCAGCATTTGCAACTGTAAAAGAGAAATAATTTCTCTTTTCTGCCAGGATGTTTTCTAGGATTAGCACATTCGTGAGTGCAAAGGGCTGAGATACTGCAACAGCGAAAGTAATAAAGGTCCCTGAGACGTGCATTTCTGTGCAGTCAGAATGGGAGTTTGCCAGCATTGTGGCAGGGCTGATTGTTTGAATTAAGCCTCAACATATTTGCAGGAAGAAAGCTGTAAACAAGGAGTACAAATGTGACCATTGTTATTTGCAAATCAACTTTCAAGACTCTCGCCAGATTGTAAATCTTGACTGCATGTACCTCTGCCATTTCTCAGGTCTGAACCAAAAATATTTACCAAGGAAATAATGTTTGTAGCTATGATCTCAGAGCAGTGCAACTCATTAGCTGGTAATGTGCCTGCAGGCGGTACTGAAGATTCAATCCATCTGGAATTAAATAGAAAGGGATAGCTGGAAGCTGTATTCAATACTGATGGTGGGAAAAACCTTAAAACTCCTCGATTGCTACACATGAAAGCTGTGAGCCATCAATAACGAAAAAAAAAAATATGATGTGCCAGCTATAGTAAAAGTAACAGTAGGGCAATGCTGTTATCTGAGGTCATTCCACCTTAGTCTTGTCAAAAAGGGATAGGGGAAGGGCATGACACAAGCCAGATCTCCAGCCTATCCCTTCCTTGTCAGTAGGACCTAATTGGCATTAAATACTGAATGTGTCTGGCTTTAATATATCTCCTCTGCTCAATTACTTCATCCTCTCAAGTAGTGGAAAGCTGCCCATTTCACATTTATAGAGGATAGCTTACTCTAAAGTGCTTCAGACATCAGAGGCCCAAATGACCTAACTGACATCTTATTAATAAATGCTCAAAATGTTTCTAACTTGTGCCTAGCAGGGGAGACAAAATCATGCAGCATTAGGAGGGAAGGGGCTCTTTTCTGTACAATACCTCCCTTTGAAACAGCTTAGAAGTGTATGCAAACACTGGAAGCCTGTTTCCCCATCCCTGTCAGCAGTGTCATCAGGACGCACGTAAAGTGCAGTAGGGGAAGGAAGGTAAACTTTGTCTACAGCACATCCAACCACTGAGCCCATTTTAGGGCAAGTGTGGAGATGATGCTCCACTGCTCTTTTGCTCTATGGCTTTTCCACTGGCAAGGGAGGGCAGGAAAGGTGACAGAAGCCTTCATGGCCTAGTAGGACATTCTGTTTGAGATAAATGCCAAGCTTGCAGGAAGTTGTATTGAGAAACAGAGGCTAAATATCAACTGCTGACTGCTACCTCCCACTCCGTCTGGGAGTATCTTTATTGCAAAAGGCTGTCTGAGCAGGATGCCTGTCTCCAGTGGGTCCAGTCAGGGTGGGGTGGGACAAGGCTGTCACACTGTGGGGCTGCCAATGTGCCTTGCCAAATTAGTTAATACTAATAAGGAGGGAATAAGGTTTGACCCCATTAGTTGCCAGGTGTTTCTGCTGCTCCTGAAATGGTGGGGCACTGACCTCAGCCAAAAGTCTGCACTCTGCATTAATAAATGAAGCACTTGAGCAGCTCTGACAGATTGATAGGCTTGTAAAAAGCAAGATGGAAAAGAGACCTCAAAGCACCATCTAGTTCAGCGTTTCCCTGGTCTGCTAGCCATCAGGAAACTCTTTGTGAAAGCAATGCAAAAAATCTATTGTAAAACTGTACCCACCCACCCAATACACTCTTATGCATGCCAGAACCCAGGGAATGGGGAAACTGAACATAGCAAACGTGTGCTCTGAGCTTAGCTTCATTTTCAGCCAGTTGCAATTGAAAAACATTGTGGAAATGCTGCACAGGAGGAGCTGCAGGTTCCCCCATTACTTGTGTGACCTTTCATTAAAATATAGATATATTCAGAGGCACTGTAGTCCAGTCTGTGTTTCCCAGAGGGATGAGTTTTAACTACTCGGAGTCTGATCCTAGCACTAGCAGGCATCTGAGTTTTCTGGCTATGTCCCATTTCCCCATTTGGAAGTTTACTCATGTGGGACTAGAGAAACCTGCCCATATATCCAATATGGGAGGGATTCTGCATCTTCCATCTCCAGGACACTCCAGGCTTTTATTAATCCTCTCACTACTGTGATTTTCATTTCATTCTGCTGATTTTTACAGTTAATGGACTTGTGTGGCTGTCATGGCTGTTTCTGTAGTGTTTAAAGGTAGAATATCTATAATACTGTGTAAACAAAGCGGACATCAATATGGAAATCATCTTTTTCTTATGCTGCCTTCTTATTTTCTATAGTTAAATCTGCACATTTTTCAGGTAATGTTATTTCAGTTGTTGGATGTATAGGTGGAGCCCTTAGCTACTTACTGCAATTTTGCATGGTTTTTATCTTGTCCCTCTCAGACACTTTCACCTTTGTTGTTGAGGCTCTAGCAAGTTCATGCTCATTTACCAGACCAACCAATCACTTTGTCCAGTTGTGCATCTGTATCAGTTAAGTCCAGGAACTAGAAGGAAAAGGAAACCAAGAGGGCTGCAGGCAGAAGAGGCAGAGCAAGCTCCATCCTTTTGGATGGATGCAATAATAATACAGGAAAAAAAGACTGTACATTTTTTTTTCTTCCTATTTTTCCTATTTTTCTTTTCTTTCCTGTACTAATCACTAATTTTTGCTTCGCCTTGTTGATTCTTGAAAACTGATTGAATAATCTTACAGAATTCTTGGTTTGATGATTGAGTTCTGGTCCAAAGTATGGTGTGGACAGCAGAGAGTCCCTTTTGTTTAAGGAATTCAAACACGAATATGTCCAGTTCCCTGGAACAATTCTTCACCGAAGATGAAAGAAAATCCAGGCAAAGTAAAATCTTCAGCTGTTAGCCTCATCTCACCTGAAAAGAAATTTCACTCCTGAATTTGCAACAATTTTTAAACGAGATTAGGCAAGGCTTACTTGAATTTAAAAGGGCATGTAAAGCCATATAGTAGCTTTACCTGATAGTATCTGCCATAAGGACAGCGCTATTATTCTGTGCTATTACCCTGTAAAGACCCTTTACAGCCCTCTGATATGCGGAGCCACCAGCCACAGGGTGCCACATGGTGATGACAACCTGGGGGCAAGACCTCCTGTCAGAGTCAGTACATTTCTTGAATGACATTTAAGGTTAATTTAAAAGCGTTGCAGTAGCCTGATTTCAGAATCCTCATTTGAATAGGGAATGTACATGTTCTAATATAATAATACAAGTATTATCAGTCTTCTGGGTTTTCTGAGTCAGCTTTTTAAAATAATAACATATTAAACGGTGCTTTATTTCACTTGATTTTACATTATATAAATATCAATGTATGCATCATAGAGTGTGTCCTGGTGAACAACAGGTTAGCCATGAGCCAGCAGTGTGCCCTCGTGGCCAAAAAGGCCAATGGCATTCGGGGGTGCATTAAAAAGAGCGTGGCCAGCAGGTCGAGGGAGGTGATCCTCCCTCTCTACTCTGCCCTGGTAAGGCCTCATCTGGAGTACTGTGTCCAGTTCTGGGCCCCCCAGTACAAAAAAGACAGGGATCTCTTGGAAAGAGTCCAGCGGAGGGCCACAAAGATGGTGAAGGGCCTGGAGCATCTCCCCTGTGAAGAAAGGCTAAGTGAACTAGGTCTGTTTAGCCTTGAGAAAAGAAGACTGAGAGGGAACCTGATCCAGGTCTATCAATATCTAAGGTGTGGGGGGGCAAAGTGGCGAGGCCAGACTCTTTTCAGCAGTATGCGCAGACAGGACAAGGGCAAACGGCCAGAATCTGGAGTACAGGAAGTTCCACACGAATGTATGAAAGAACTTCTTTACGGTGAGGGTGACGGAGCACTGGAACAGGCTGCCCAGGGGGGTTGTGGAGTCTCCTTCTCTGGAGACATTCAAGACCCGCATGGACGCCTACCTGTGTGACCTGGTGTAGGGAACCTGCTTTGGCAGGGGGGTTGGACTCAATGATCTCTGGAGGTCCCTTCCAACCCCTACGATTCTGTGAATCAGTGATAGAGTGGATAAACTGTGTGTGCACAGTCAGCTGTTAGCTGTCTTTGGAGAGATTTTAGGAGCATGCAGGAACAGTGCCAATGATTCTGAGTTGGGAGTACACACAGCTGGATGAGTGTTAGCACTAATAAACCTCCCAGAACCTCTGCACAGTGCAGTAATGTAGCGATAACCTGTTGGGATGCTGCAAACTGGCTCTGGACCAGAGCTGGTAAGGCTGGTGGGCCTCAGCTGGCCCTATGCAGAGCCACCTGGCAGGCAGAGTACCCTGAATCCCAGAAAAGCTGCAAGCACGCACATGTTGCCCTTCTGCTGTGCAAATATCCAAGCCTCCTTTCTTCTTCAGTAATTCATTCACTCAGCACATTTCCAAGGGAGTGGCAAGGTTGTTTCTAAAACTGCTGGCTGGTAAGACACTCAAAAGGTGGACACTGCAATACAAAACATCACTACTTTGACCTGGATTTGTGCTCTGTCACATTTGGAATGACGGGACAGCAGCATTCCAAGATAAAAGTGTGGCCTGGAGTCAAAGGCAACATTTAGTTTAAGAAACAAATAATTGTGGCAGCCAACCCTATTTATACAGCTCCTTGCATGCTGGGAGGCTTCTCCGGCCCTGGGGTTTCTTGATGTTACTGAGAACCTACTAATGTTTTAACAATCCCTGAAACACGGAAATTTCTAAAGAGGTTTAGAAATTTAGAGATTTCTAAAACTCTCTGCCAGTATTTAGGTTTCCCCATTTATAAACAGTGCTCTATACCATTTCAGTCATTTGGTTAGAGTTCACTCATTCATTTTGGATGTTGGACCTGAGAGAAGGATCTTATATCAGTGCTCAGCACACCCCCCTTGCCTTTCAGCTGGGGTGCAGAAGAAGCCAGCAGTTAGTTATGGGGTTAGTTAAAGAGAGGATTTGAGTGATACAGCAAACAGCACAACTGGAGCTGCCATATCCATTCATCTCACCCCGTAGTTTTGCCCTCACGCCTCGTGCTCCAGTGCCTAAGTTAATTATGACAAATCAGAGTTAATTTGATCCCAGAGACTTTGGAGGATGCATCTTTTTGAGGCTTGGTTGTATTGACATAAGAACATCTCTGAGGCTTCCACCATCTCTCAGACACAAGATAATTTTAGCAGTCCAAAGACATGAAGCACTTCTGGAATTCGGAGCTGCTGGAGACAAGCTATGTAAATCTAATGGAGTTTTAGTATTTCTTTTTAGAAAATTGTTATGTATGCATCAATAACAGCAGTTACTATAAACTGTAACACAACACAGCCTTTTCTGGTCTAAAGATAAGGAAATGCTCCAATTGATCAGAGCTTCCCATCTATTATACACTTCTGTAAGTAAGAAAAGCCATTCCTAAGCTCTGGGACTTCCCACTTTTGTAGGCATCACTTCATTTACAATCCCTTTCAAATCCTGCCTGAGACTGGAGGGGATTTCTGAGCTGGCCATTAAGTTGGAATTGGCGATGTCTTTGTTAGTATTTTAATGCTACATTCTGCTTTGGGACTCTGGATCTGCTATTTCAGGACAAAAGCGATAACAGAAAACAAGGCATTTCTGAGAGGCAATGCAATTTGTATGTGGCATCCTTATGTTACCCTTCTTATGTAGCATGGAGCTCTTTATAGACCCCTCTTTGATCCAAGTTGAACTTTAGCCCTTTGGAGTTCAGAGGTTATGTCAAAAACTTTCTTCCTGGCTTTTAATGTCAGTAAGTGGAGATTTAAGCCCTAATAGTGACAAACTCCCATTGTTTTCTGCACACCAGGATTTAGTTGGGATTAAATTCAAGGAGGTGTAGAGCAGGTCTCTTCATATTGTTGCTGGTAATGGTGTTTCTCCTGGGATCTTTAGGTTTTCAGAAAGAAACTTGGTGCCCAGCCCTACTCTTCATGCATGTCCTGACCACAACTATCTTGGTGGAACAAGTTAAGAGTAATCCCTGCTTGCCCCATCTGCTTCCATTTTTTCTGTGTTGATGTTGGCTGATGGTGTTTAGAGACATGTAACAAACAGTTGGTGCCCGAAGAGCTTCCCGCTCTTTAGTTTCCCCATGGGTAGCTTTACAGGAAGAGAAAGTGCAAACATTTTGCTCACAGTATTATTACCAAATTCAAATTGTAATATCAATCCAAATCCAGATGAGTAAACGATCCATTTCCAGTGAGCCTCAACCTCTAATAAGGAAAAATATCTGAAAATGAAGGCAGATGCTGCCAGAAAGTATTTCTTCCTCTGGAGGGAAGGGAGAGAATGAAAGAGCTCAGCTGTCAGTACAAAATGCTTTGCCTGGAGAGATTTTGGAAAGTTGCCCTAGCTACAGTGTGCAAATCCCTACATATCTCTCATCTGCACTCTGTACTTTTAAGTGCTATTAATGCACGTAATACAATTCAATCTTTTGTAAAAAATCACCATAACCTACTTCAGTCCATCAGCCTGGAAGTGACAGCTTGATCTACCATGAAATGCAGCGAGTGCAGAGCCTTGCACAGTAGGGTCTGCTGTTTGCCTCTGATCTGCTCCTCCATCACTGCCAGCGAGCAGCTCCCACCTGGGCAGCTCCGCACTCTCTTCAAAGGCCGCCGTGAAGGACCTCTGTAGAGAAACTTGAAAGCAAGGCAGCATGCAACGGAAAAGGCCAGGGTCATGGTGGAGCACAAATCACTCCTCAAGAGCAGCCACACAGCGTGCAAGACACTTGGCACTTCCTGGAAGCACTGAGTCACGAGGTTTCCTGCATTAACTAACTGGCTGCTGGATTTCCAGGCAGGCACTGCAGGTCAGCAATGGGATTTTGATGACTGCAGCAGGCAGGGCTGCAGGAGGGCACTTGCGGGGATGTATGAAACTCACATTCAGGCTCACTGGCTACTATAAGGGGGAGTAAGGATCTCATGAATAAGTCATGAGGTGGAAAGGGAAGAATCAACCCGCCATTGCATCCAGATGTGGACCTCTTGGACTATGTTCACAAAAATGATCCAAGGGATAAAACACCTCCTGTGTGAGGACAGGCTGAGAGAGCTGGGGCTGTTCTGCCTGGAGAAGTCTCCAGGGAGACCTGAGAGAAGACTTTTGATATCTAAAGGGGAGCTGTAAGAAGGAAAGGGGCAGGGTCTGCTGTGATAGAACAAAGGAAAGTAATTTGAACTGAAATTCAAACTGAAGGAGTGGAGATTTAGATTGGACATAAGGAAGAAGTTTTTATAGTGAGGGTGGTCAGCACTGGCATAAGCTGTCCATAGAGGTGATGGATGCTTCTTCCCTGGAGACATCCAAAGTCAGGCTGAATGTCACTCCATGCAACATGATCAAGCTGTCGATGTCCCTGTCCATTGCAGGCGAGTTGGACTAGATGAATTTTAAAGGGTCCCTTCCAATTCAAATGATTCTATTATCCTTCCAAGGCAAAGAAGGAAGATCAGTACACAACCTTGGGAAGATGAAGTATTTCAGCACTTGTAGATGCAGAAGCCAGAGCCTGGCTTGGCAATGGGACCGCTGATCTGTCTGTTCACTGCTGTGTCAGTGGGCCCACCGGTGCCTCTGCTGCTTCACACTTTGCTTCCCTCTGAGATTCCAGATAAACATCTCCTCTCCACCCCAGGGAATTCCTGTGCTCATGTCTCTCTGATCACAGTGGCTGCTGTGGGGTTTTGCATTGTGTTGAGGTCTGGTTTAGGATGGATGCACTCTGGGGACTTTTCTGGGACCTTAACTGGCTTAGGAATGTGCTCCAGTGTAGGAGCAGCTGTGTCTTCCTAGAAGTTGGCTCTTTAAAGAAAGGAAATGTTTCCAAATGCTCAATTTGTCTCCAAACTGGGGCAGCCTGTTCTCTGAGGAGAGGAAAGAGTGGAACAGGGAGAGACTGGACCCTTCTCCAGGCAGCCAGGAGCATGGGCATGGGTGCAGGCACACAGCAAGCCAGATTGGATATTAGGAAAAAATTCTTCTCCAAAAGAGTGATAATGCAGTGGTACAGGCTGCCCAGGGAGGCAGTGATGTCACCATCCCTGGAGGTGTTCAAAAAACATGTAGATGTGGCACTGAGGGAAATAGTTAGAGGGCATGGTGTGGATGAGCTCATGATTAGACTAGATGATCTTTTCCAAACTGAATGATTCTATATAATTCTATCAGTCAAGTCCTTGCTGTTCCACATGCGCTGAAGCCTGCCATACTCTGAGGTCTGTATTTGCCATGGGCCCAGTGGGAGAGAAAGGTGCTGTAACGTGGTGTGACTGGAGGAAATCTGGTAAGGGAAGTTGAGAGTATTTGGAGAGTCTGCGTGAAGCATCTGCCTTAGACGATGCTTTCTTTCTTCAGTTTGAAAATAAGGAAAAGAAATATGGCTACAGGTAGAAATAAGTTTGTTTTTTAGCTGAAAATGGCAAAATGTGTTGCTTTTTTTTTTTTTTTTGCTTTTTTTTTTTTAATAACTTTATTTATTTTTGTCTGTATGATGAGGGTAATTTGTCAGAAAAGACAAGAGTCCAAGTGTCTTTGCAGAAGGAGCTATTTGGTACAGGCATTGAATCCATAGAGGTTTGAACTGTGGGGTACCAGCAGATGCAGCAGGGTATGAGCCTTGCTGGTAGTGACAAAGAGCAAGCAGTTCAGCTTCTTTGGTTCTGTTCTCCAAATTACTTCTATCCGAAACCACAGACCATTGCTAACCCATGGCTAGACTACCTCTGGGTTTGGGCAGAAGTTCCTGAACTCGCTATCCTGTTTTGCAGCTTGGCGTTGTGCATTCTTCAATTTCAGGCAACACCAGTGAGTCTGGGAAGAGAACCACTCAGTTTGTCCAGTGTATCAATTTGCTGCTCTGAGTGAAATCACTCAGTAGTGGGAAACATATAAGGAAGGCACATACGGTTTAATGTAGAAAACTCTTAAGACAAGGAGATTACCAGATGTATCTGTATTCAGTCCAGACCTATGAAAGAGCAATTTTCTGAGCTATTGCAATTTTTTTTTTGCATTAATTCACCAAATTTTTCTGTATAAATGGAACATGTGTCTTTCTATTCAATATCATTAATCAAAGCATCACAGATGGTGGTGAAAATCTTTTTCTCTCCACAATCTTACTCTTTTCATCTCTTATTCTTTTCATGCCTGCATCCTCACCATCATCTTTTCCCCTATTAATGCTTTGACCTAGATAGATGCACCCCTCAGAAGTTTCCTGTACTTAAGAGGAGAGTGAGAAGGCTGCAGAACTTCCAGACCTGGCTGGGGGCTCGAGGCAAAAGGCCTCTTTTGTTCCAAACAAAAACTTGGCAGCCACACAAGCACTCCCATGTCAGTGCTCTCTTCTGGTTAGGGCGAGGGTCTCTTACACATTGCTTTGGAGGGAACAGTGGGGAGGCTGCCTGCTGGGTGGACACCAGGTGCACGGTCCTGGACCACCAGCAAGCTCTGAGCTGCAGGTTGGCCCAGAGTCAATCTGTAGGGTTCAGAAAGTGGAGAGAAAGAGATGAGGAGAAAACAAGGCCAGAGGAATCTTCCTATAGCCCTGTAATGTTCTTGCACTGGGGGAGGGGAGATGCTGCAGCATGGCTGGCTACGAGCAGGGCAGCCAGAACACAGGATTTCCAGGTGATCACCTTGTGTTGGGTAGCTTTGGCTCCTTTCCAACAGGAAAGCATTGCCTCATGTCTGCCCAGCTCTGAGTGTGAGTTTGGCAATGAAATCAGGTATGCCTGTTGCTCAGGTAGGTCCTTAGAGTGTCTTTTTACCTGGCTTACAGAACACTCCCCACGAGGCGAGCAGAAAATGTCTATGCACTGTCATCTAGAAGTTCTCAAAAGAAATCCTAGAGCAGGGAGGGTGTCTTTACCAGTGGCACCAGCCCCTGTTGGGATGAGCCATGTCTGCTGCTGGGAGGAATCTGCTGTGTCTGCTGTTGTCACTATCCCTCCACGTCTTGGTGCCCATCAGGTGTGGCCAGCAGGTCCAGGTAACCAGTCTGCCCATGCCATGGCTTTGGGAAGGAGCAGGGATGTGGTAGCACGAGAAGGATCAGTTGTGTGAGTTCAGGACTCAATAGTCAAGGCTTGGTCAGCTTCAAGTTGTCACTGTTTTGGCAGCTGCATGCTGAAGTGTGTCTGAACACCTGTGATCCAGCAAAAAAAAAAAAAAAGAAAAAAAGAAAGAAAATATGAGGTTTTTGGATAGGCTGCTTACTGCAGAGTTGCCTGCTCCCAAGTCTTGTAGCATTGCTTTAAAAAAAAAATAGTAATTGTCAGCTGCCAGAATTAGAGCACCTTTGAGAACAGAAGTTTATATTTCTTAGCTTAGTTTCCAAGGGAAGCTGGGCTTACAGGATCAGCATACCTATCCACCTGTCTTTCAGTTCCTCCCCAGTGACTTGGAACTTATAGCAGACCAGAGAAAAGGGCCGAAGTCTCAAAATTATTAAGATCATAGGAGCCTTGTGACACTGGGCAAGAAAGGTAAACAGTGGACCTTGTTAGAGACCTCCCAAAGGAAAGACGATCAGGACTGAGTTGTCATCACGAAACCTCTCCTGAGGTTGGCAGAGCTGCAGCCCATTTTACTGATGATGAACCATGAGATTAAGTGACCTGCTGCCTCTGCCATGCCCCAGGCTCACATCTGAAGAAATATCAGACACAGTAGCAAAATTGTGTGTGGGAAAATAAGGACAATTGCATTCCCTTAACATGCAAATAAGGCAGCAGAAAAAAAAAAAAGCTAGAAGTAAATAATCTTTTGTGACTTGTAAAAAAAAAAAGAGCTCATTTTTCCTTTGATTCTGCAACATATTGAACAAGGGGAATTTGATCTTAGTTGGGATCCATACACTTAGTATAACCATATTAACAATAAATAAATGCATAGCAAATGATGGTACCTGTTCTCAAGGGGTTGCTATGTTGTTATTTTTGGACTCAGACCATGAATAGCAGTTTAGGAGCACGGTTTTTTCTCTTGCAGCTTTTTTTTCTTTGTTTTAAAGGCACTACGAGATCACCTACAAGTTAGTGAAATTTTATTTGTTTGATATTTCTTTTAATTGAAGAGAGAAAAAGATCGTCTCGTCTGTTTCCTCTCCTCTAATTGAATTTTACTTATGGATCCACTAGATAAAAATTTTGTGAGCTATCTCTTATTTATTTAGTTAAAAGAAAAAGAAACCCAAACACTTTCTTAACAGCTGACTTCAGATCATTTAGGCAGCCCTTTCAGTTATAATAAAATAGCTGTGTTTCTACAAAAAAACATCTTTTATAAAGTGAATAAGAAGCCCATGCATAAAAAGGTTGTCTTTGCATTTCACAGCATGGAAGACGATTGGTTATTTGTATGCAGCATTTATTTCTCTCTGTGTTAGCAGGCTCTCAGGTTTCACAGTTATAAAAAAACATGTTGGGAACTGAGGGACAGAAAGGGATCTATAGATTCCTCTTCTGCACAGCTCAGAAAAGGATGCTCTGTTGTGCATACTTCAGGAGATGCTTCTTGGCCAGAAGGACTTGAGAGCAAGGGAGCAGCACCATCTCCAGCAGGGGCACTCAGCACTTGATAGCTTGCAAAGGGGCATTTAGGAAATCCTAGAAGTATATGAGACCTGGCTTCACACTGAACAACCTGTGCCTGGCTAATTAGTCTCCTTAGGCTTTTTAGATAATGGTGAGAGGATTTTATGGGAACACTTGCTGCAGTGTCCTATGAGGAAGGATCAGTTTAACTGAAAGAATTGGAAGACAGTGGAACGATGGCAGCGAATGAGCATAACTGAACAGTCAGATGTGGGCTCTCCATGACCCTGGAGAGCCAGCGACGTGCCAGTGGTGTGTTAGCCCCTTTCCCTGCTCTTTCCCCTCCCACTGAATACATAGTGTGGTATTTATCAGCTACTAAGGCAAGAGTCAATGAACTAGCCCCAAGAGGTTAATATATCTACAGACTCACTAAAATGCCTAATTACCATGGTAAGGTATGTGAGACTGCTGTAACTCATTCAGTTATACCTCACTTTTCTTATTTCAGGATGAAAATCCCCTCTGTGGGTATGGGTTGTTAATTGTTTGTATTAAGATATGCATCCCGTGGCATCTGGGAGGCTGGGCCCCTCCCAGATAGAAAAACACATTGTCCTCACCCAAATTCTGCCAGCATCACTGGACATGCTAAAGCCTGTCATTGGGGGCTACTTTTTTTAAAGGCCAAGTATCGATTTCCATATGTGTCTTTGAAATGCTAATGGCACTGATTAGCCAGCAAGGAAACACCAGAGTCATAGAATGGTTTAAGTTGAAAGGTACCTTTAAAGGTCATTTACTCCAACTCCTTGGCAATGAACACGGACATCCACAGCTACAACACATGATCATTCAGTTTGGAAAAGACCACTAAGATCATCTAGTCTAACCATGAACTCATCCCCACCATGCCCACTGACCATTTCCCTCAGTGCCACATCTGCAAGTTTCTTGAACATCTGTCTCCAGGGATGGTGATTCCACTGCTTCCCCGGGGAACCTGTTCTAGTGCTTCACTGCCCTTACTGTTTGAATTAAAGTAAGGTCCAATAGTTTCCTTCCCTTCTGATTTGTCTCCATCCTTTTTTTGTTCTGCTTTTACAGTCCAATAAAGACATTTAGTGCTATCCCACCAACCCACTCCCATTTCTTCACTGGGACTCCAGAGCAATGGGAACAGTTTCTGTGGCTCTGGTCCCCATGGTGTGTCCCCTCAAGGCTGGCAGAAGGCAGGTAGGAGCTGGGATGCTGCTGGTGTCCCACTGTCCTGCCCTGCTGCCAGTCATGAGGGGGAAATGGGTTAGCAGGCAGCAGCTGTGCCAGAGCTGTGTTTTGTCTCAGAGTGACTCAAAAAGTCTGCCTCAGCCTCCAATTAAGCATTTTATTGCATTTTTAAAATGTTTTGAAAACTTTTCAAAACAGTTGGGATTATAGGAGGAAAAAAACAATGTAGGAAAAATAAACACTGTTTCAGGCTGCAAAGTGGAAGCGGCTCCTTCCGACTTGTTTGAATTTTTTATTTCCCTGCTTTTAGTTTCTTCTCAGTCTCATTGTCAGAATTAGAGTAAGGTCCAAGAATATCTTCCCTCCCTTCCTAGCCATTTCCATTCTTTTCATTCTGCTTTTACAGACCATTAAAAATATTTAATGCTATCCTATGATGGCTACATCCGCATTGTGCACACTCTCATGCATTTTCTGAGAGCAGGGTTTGCAGTTCACATAGCAGCCTGCTCACCCCATGCCCTGGGCAGCCTGCACAGAGGGGTTATCCTGACACAGAGGACACTAGAGCCACAGTCTGCCCGCAGTGTGGCTGTTTCCAAATTCATGACCCCACATCCAGACGCCAGCTGTGCTTCTGCAGCTGAGATTCCACCAAGCTCCCAGCCCCTAGTTTGGTAACTGCTGCTGCAGTTCATCGAAAGTTTGTCAAAACCCATCCAATTCCACAAACCCCGCAGTTCCAACAAAGCAACATTTTTTTTCTACAGAAACCTGTTCTCTTGGAAATTTCCCAACCCAGTTCTACTGAGAGCCATTATTTCTGAAGTGCTTTTGTAAACATTTATTGCAGGGTTTTTCTCAATGACAATAGCCACAGACTCGGGCTGAGCTTAATTTGGCAATTTGAAAATCTCACTCTTTCTTGTGCTTAGGCCAGTTGGAGGAAGGGAGAAAAACTGTTTCCGTCTTTCAACACCGCCGCTGCGGTTTGGCTGCAGGATGTGCTGCTAAGTGCCTCCTGGAGAGGTCCCTGCCTGACACTGCCAGGCTGCGGCACATAGGGCACTGCTCCTGGATACTGGCAAATATGTTTGTGTAGAGCCAGTCTCTTACCAGCCTTCACTGTAAAGGAAAGTTGAGCAGCATGCTGGGAATTTCAAGGAGATGGGTAGAAACTCAACTTAGGGTGCCTCCATGAGTTTTCTTTGGTCTTTACTATGGAAAAGGCATCTGTCTTCCCTTGTGCCCAGATCCTGTTCCCCACAGATGTGCTCCACGCTGGAATGTGGGTTTTGCTTGTTGCAGTCTTTATGTCCAAACCTCTCCTTCAGGCTCGGATGTTCCATGCTCCTGAGCTTGTCTCAGCATCTAGCACACCTCCGGAGATTGTGCGCCCTTTATACATGATTTCTGCTGGAGATCAGCCCTCACCTGCACATTGCCCATCCGTCTGGCTGCACACTACTGGATTCCACTACTGAGCTCTTCAGGAGCTGTTTCATCCATCCCCTTGGGCTGCAGGAGACTGACCCCTACAAATGAAGGGCTGACAATGCAATTGCTTTCCTCCTCTTCCAGATCTCATTCTGAGCAGACCATTGTGGCAGAAAAAAGAGCATGCAGGATTTTTATAACTTTGCTGCTCTCTAGGAAGAATTGTTTAGTGAGTATAGCACATAACCAAGAGGAAAAGCAGCCAGAAAACTCTCAGAGCCTTTTACAGATGAACTTGTTACGGCTTGTCCTAACACTGCTGCATGGGAGGCAGGGCAGATGGAAAAAGTCTCCTCTCTGCAGGCCCTGTGCAAGCACCGAGTCTGTCACTGATCCATGCTGCTCTGAGCAGTGGCATTGCTTTGCAGTGAGACAAAGGGCTGCACAGCCTCATGCTTAGAGTTTGCTTCAGGCCTCCTTAACAAGCCCAGTTACATTTAGTGTAGACACCCAAGTGAATCTATGAAACACGTTTGTGTGCTTAAGGCAGCAAATGGAGAAAGTAACAATGATTTGCATCAGATGCCTCTAATTTGTCCCTTTTTTCTGTTCCTTGCCGTGTCCATAACAACATTTGAATTACAGCCCAGAACACATCCTCCTCTAAAACTACTTCAGAGGTAGAAGAAACCACACAGAGCAGAACTGCATAACCCTCTTCCCTCCTTAAATCATTTCATATTTCACAGGCCCTACAGAATGCTTTGCAGTTCAGGGAAACAGCCGCTCTGGGACACCACACATCCCATTTTAAATAATAGCCCAACTGTTGCCTGGAGGAATATTAGTAACATTTGCCAATTTCAAAAGGTTTGTAAAAGAATTTCCCATTATAGGATTTCACAAAGCAGCTATTTCTGTATCATTTATGCCTTGTTATGTTTCAACATCTAAGTTTATATATAATTTATAAAATAGGACAACACTTACTCTGGTAGAGGCTTTCCAATTTTCTCTCTAGAAAAGATTTTCAGGCTCCAAGTGAGAATACTGTGGTGTTTCTGGTACCTGCATTTAGACTGAGTTCTTTGGACTTATAAAATTATTAGTGTTCTCCAGAGTACCGTGACATCCTTGTTGTAGTCCTTGCCCTGGGCTGGGCCTTTGCTTGCTCACTGCTTTGCCCTTCCCCTCCCACCCTGTTCCACATGCTTTAGGATCCAGCAACTGTGCCACTGTTGCTCTGCCCCCAGCAGCCTGCTGTACTGCTGGAGCATCATCCTGGTGTTGGGGAGCCCGGACAGACAGAGAGTGAGGTGTAAGGGCCCCAGATGTTTGTGCAGTTGCACAGCTGGATCTGCAGCAGGTATACATCAGGGCTCAGCATGTAGCAGGAGAGGATGTTAAACATCATCCTGGTTCTGGGGAGCCTGGACAGACAGGGCACAAGGTGTAAGGGCCCCAGATGTTTGTGCAGTTGCACAGTTGGAACTGCAGCAGGTGTATACATCAGGGCTCAGCATGTAGCAGGAGAGGATGTTAGACAGTGGGAGAAGTCCAGGTGACAACTCTGATGTCCTCTGCACCTCCCTGCAAAGGCTGCCACAGTGGGTTTTGTTAGAGTCACTAAAGTCAAGCACCTGTGCAAAATATACATTTAATTGCCTGCCCTAGCCTTCTCAGTATGAAGAGGCACTGAAATTCAGGCAGTGGTCTCAACCTGTGCTCTGTTCATTTCCCAGCTGTATAAATGGAGGAGGAGAGGGATGCCTGTTTTCTTCTCTAGAAAAAAAAGTAACCAAAACTTCATTTTTTGGAGTGTGAACTTCTTTGTGTGAAGCTTTCTCCAAGCATGCTCTGACTCTTTTGGGATTCAAGAAACTAGTGTCTGCTTTTACTGTCCTCTTAACTAAGAAGTAAGGGTTTAGTGAACTACACACTGGGATTTCAGGATTCATTGAAAAGTGGAAATCTTGGCACTGAGTAAGTATAAAGCCAAGGACTGAGTCTTCTCTATGGTTCACGCAGCTGCTGAACTGAGAGTGGTGTTCTGGTCTGCAAAACCGGACCTAGACACCTCAGGTTACATTCTGACATCCAAGTGCTGTGTGGCAGCCTGGGGCAGGCTCACTGCATGGGCTCACCATACAGTTCCATGTCACAATGGGGAGGGAAGCATGCTGTGCTGCTGCAGGGAGTGAGGAAAAAAAAAAAAAGCCTTGAAACCTTCATCCTGATTTCTGGAGCTTGGATGAGTGACATGAGAGTTCTGTTTCTGGGCAAAGAGCACAAGAGGTCTAGCACATCCGTTCAGCCTTTACAGGGGACACCATCCTTGTACGATAGCCAGCCAAGTGCAACATGCCTGTGTCTTGACTCTTACAGTTCCCAGCTGTAGCTCAAACCCACCTCCCTGGGGATGTAAACCAAGGCACCAGCCTGACCACGGGAGCTGCTCTGGTACAAGAACACTGTGCTGTTGTCTAGGGCCTGTAAACCTCAGTGGGCACAAAGCCACCGGCAAGGACATGTTAAACCACTTCTCTGAGCTTTGGCAGCACTCATTTGTTGGAGTTGGAGGTCTTCAACTGAACTTGATCTTTCCTGAGTAGAAGGCACCAGTGCTGCATGAATGCTCTGGGGATATTTTAAGCTGTAACCACAAAGTGCAGTACAAGGACCATAGCTGTTTTTGTGTACACCAAACTCAGGGGAATCTTCCACATTTCCCTGAAGTGCCAGGTGTCTGCACCCTGAGTGGGAGCCACAGGAACTGGGAGTGCTATTTCCTGCATGCTGTCATGCTGCAACAGGAACAAGGCACTGTGGTGCACAGCACTATTAGATCCAGCAGTCCTCAAAATGCTGAGAAAAGGGGTGAAGTTGAGCAGGAGAGAGGTGGAGGGGAGGGAGAGGAGTGGCCATCACTGCAAGTGCTTGGAAAGATTACTTCTCAATGAACAAGCACATCACTAAAAACAAATTGAGAATTCAGCAGCAGTCAGCACTAGAGTGAGCTGGGGTGGCAAACAGGATAGGTGACAGCGGGGAGTTCGGTGGGCTGTGGCACTGTGTGCTTTGGCACTGGCACAGCACTTGTATGTGACCATGGCAAAAGCTGTGCCTTGATTCCCTGGGCCATGTGATAGGCAGAGAATAATATTTCCTTATCTCACAGTTCTCTTTTGGTTCTTAACTAATTTATGTCCATAAATCACCGCAAGAGCACATGTAGTAGTATCCATTTACTGTGGAGCTTAAAATGTTAGAATAATTTTTTTCTCTTTGACAAAGCACAGCACAAGGTAAATATTTTTCCAAGTGAGAACCTCAATTAAGTATCGTTTTGAAGAGAAAATAACTGAAACAGACCAATATTGAAAAGGGTGTCAGCTAACCACACACAAGCTTTCCATGTGCAGAGCTGGACCTCCAACTTGTGAACTTAGAGCCCAGAGGCACAATGCATTACTATCACATCTTCCACACGTTACAATAAAATACCAACGACTGTAATCCTAGGGAAGAACTCAAAGACTGCAATAGTCCTAAATGAGAAGGAAGTGGGAAGCAGAGCTCTCAGTGTTTCGGAAATGTTTACTTGACAAATATTTAGCAAGCTTGGAGGTATTTTTGAGAAAAAAAAAAATGGCATGAGTTCATGTTGATGAATGTTTTGCTACTGATTAAATCTGAGCTTGTATAAACTGTGTGGTGACAAAGAAACCTGAGACTGTAATGAGGAAACAGTTGGGTAGGATGTGAGAGATTGAAACCACAGATATTGCCATCCCCAGGAGAAATGTTTTATTCTGAGGACTGGAAATTAGTTTGGGACTATTGGATTCCATTCAAGGAATAAGTCCTATTATGTACAATATCTTCTAATCTTTATCCCAGAAATTGCCTTGAAAAGCCAGATCTTGTATTGCAGTAATTAAAGGAAAACATATGTGAAACAAGATGCCTATTTCTTGTCTGGACTCCCATTAGCCTGTCCACCATAAAAAAACACTGTGGCTCCAATCTGTATAGATCAACATCCCTCCACGCATCCCCAGATGAAGAGTGGCTTTTAGCCTTCTATAGACACAGGACTTCCAAGGCACTCAGTTTTGGTAGTGCAGCCTAGCCTGATCCTTCAGTATTCGTATATTTCTGCAGCTACCCTTCTTTGTGCAGCAGCTACCACCCAAATCAATGTTGAACCACCGTACCTCGCATGATACATTTTTAACATCAAGTTGTTGTGTTTGTTTGTTTGTTTGTTTGTTTGTTTGTTTAACGTGGAGTTAGTACCTTTTTAACATAGAGCCAGAAGTTTTGAAAAGTGTTAACCTAAACATAAGTTCTCTAACTCTCAAGTTGGCCATTAGTAAAGCAACACTGGATATACAATAATTTTGGACATTATGCTACTAATATTATTGATCCACCTGGTCATTCATGACAGCTTAGCTTTGAAAATTTAGGCCAGATTTTATCAGAAAAGAACAAATAACTTGCTGCAATACATCACTGATGTATTTCCAGGGTAAGTGTCTGCCATACCTTGAGTAACTTCCATTTGACATTACTAACATTTTATTGCAACACACTTAAGCCATGCTGTGTATCCCTGCTCAACAGTATTAACACTCAAAGGTCAGGACTGTGTGAAATGGCCTAGATCCCATGAAAATACAAATTGAGTTTGTGGTCAACTGATGTTTGAGTTTCACATAAGTATGGACGTACTTGGCCACTGGAGTTTTTTCAATGTTCCTGGCTGAGGCTTTTCTTGCTGTTCTGCTGGCTGTTGCAAAATTCTGTTCTTTGTAAGAAAAAAGTTAGTTATGTGTCTAGTTTTAGTCTAGTGTCATAGATGTAATAGGTAGGGCTAGGGTGGGTGCTGCAGCCAGTGGGGCTCTGCCAGGGCATGTACCATTGGGCAAAGAGGAGCACCAGGCAGCCTGCCTCCCCTCCACAGGATCACCATGAGGTTTCACTGCACTGACGTTTCATGGTGATCCTTTTGCTGGTGTTAGAAACCCCGTAATGAAAAGAAAGTGATGGTTGGAGCCACTTATAATGGTGCCCCAATATTTTCCTAGTGGGATTTTAAACTGCAGGAAAGGGCTGAATGATCCAAATTAAAACAGAGGCATAGCTGGGAAAGTTATAAGTTCAGTGGGTAGCTTTTTAGACTCAGGTCCTTGCTGCTTATGCTCAGACATCTCTCTTCTCATCATATCTGACATTCTGAGCTTGCAATTGGAGATTATATTATAGGGTGGGAACTGTGCTGTAGTCAGTGCAGAGACACACTACTTTTTCCAAAATGCTGTAAAACCTCCAGTTTGTACAGATAGTCTGGGTAATTGTTATGCCTTATGGAAAGCATGAATATGATCCAAAACTGGTGGGTTTTTTTGGCAAATGTTGGTGATCTATGCACCTAGGTGTGCACTTAACTCCTTCAAATTATGATGTGAAATCAAAATGTTTTGGCTCATATTCCTTCTAGTTCTCTCTAGTTCCTCATTTGGGAAAGATGTAATTCTAAAGTTATTTAGGGTAAAGTCTGAAATTTAAAAATAGACCTGTCTCCAAAAGGGAAGGAGAATTGTTCAGCAGAGCTAGGCTTTCTCTACAAGGCAGGACATTTTCAGGCAGGTGGTGTTAGGAGGAGGGGGTTGGGTGCAGATGCAGAGCTGTGACTACTGACCCTGAATCATCCCAGTCTCTTGCTAAAAGTGATGTATACTTAGTGCTCTCCCACTGCTTTCCTTGGAGCAGTTTGGCCCAGGAGCAAAGCTTTAATTGCTGGCATTTCTAAGCATTCTAAAATCCACCTTATGTTTTAGAAACCTTTTCAGAGAGAAAAAGAAAGGAGTTAAATGGGTTTAACACCTTTAAAACCTTTATAGGAGTAAGGGGATGGACTCAGAGACTGGTAAACATAGCTATGGGATAATGAACTCAGGTCCAGAGCTGTAACTACTGATTTGTCTGATTCATAGGTGTAAACAAAGTATCTTAAAAATAATGTTTAAATGTGATTCTTTTTTTCATTATTATTATTTCATTTTGTGACATTTGAAATGTTCCCTGATCTAAGGCTTCATTTCAGGGCTTTGTTTACTCTCATTTTCAAATACATTTAAATAAAAGCAGAAATAAACTACAGTGATCTTGAAGAAGCAGTAGTCTTGTCTGGAAAATATTAACATGAGACAACTGGAGTCTACCAAAATATTTTCCTTTTCTATTTTTGTTGCTTGACTTTGGCAAATATTTTTATTCTCTGAAGATGACAGTATTGGTGCAGAGTTAACTAAAGAGGAACTAACTTTGCTCACAACAGTTTTGTTAAACCTCCAGTGATGTGGTTAGCACTGCTTCCTGGGGTTACTTGGTGAGGAGATTCCTCCTGCTTCCCTAACCGTCAGAAGCTGATTTTAATGATCAACATTCTCTCATGAATGTGGCTGTGGAAATTGTCCTCAGAGCCGGTAGGGCCCCGGGCAGACCTGGGAATGGAAACTGCGGATAATGTGATTAAAGGTCTTCAGGGACAGGGCAATTTCTCAGAGGAACTGAGGCTTCTTGTTCAGGAAGCATGAATTCTGGCTCAAGTAGACTGCTTCAAAAGCAATAATGCTGGGAAATAAGCTAGAATAGAGCTGCAGGAAAAATCTGATTCCACCAGGTGGAATCCTGGCAGGCCAAGTGACAGTCATCTAATGCGGCTACTTATCTTCATTGAGTTTTCAGGCAAGGCTGAGCATCTTTGCCATTCTTCTGCTCTATGAGTTATCCAGTGAAAGCATCTCAACAGAAAGCCTCCTGCCATCATTGCTTGCACAGCTGGAATATGGCAGAGATTGTAGATTTAGGGTTAGGATGGTAAGAGAACTGTGCTTTGCTCATCTGCTTCCTCAGCTACATGAAGCCAACATTCTCCCTCCTCCCCATTTGTTTCTCACAGCCTTCAACTCTGCTGATTTTGTGAAAAATAGAAAAATGTTGAAGTTTGATCTGAGCTAATGTTTTCCAGCTTTCTGGTCAGGAAAGGTGCTGACCAAATGTGCTTCTTTTGTAGCAGGTGCAAGAGATTCAGCTGGCATGAGCTGTGGAAAACATAGCTATCTAATTATCTGGAGCTGCTGCAAGAAAAAACCCCAAGCCCTGTGCAGCCTAAAACTCTCAGGAGTGATCCAACCTGTGCTGTGTTGCCTGCAGGGTGCTGAGCTTCCCACTCTCCTGCAGGCGATTTTGAGCTCCCGGTACCACCCAAGATGAGGCGTGGAAATGGTGCTGCAGTCCTGAAACCTAAAGCATTCTGCTTGTGCCCCCCTCTATTTAGATAGGAAAGTGGTAAACACTGCAGAGATTAACCTTGTAACCTCAGCTAATTCACATTAAGTGAGTAAAACAGAGCAGAATCTAGAAACAATCATCGTTTGTAGCTTTCTGGGTGTTATAAGCTCATTTCTCTGCAATGCAAACCTCCCTCTCCAATGATTTGTTCAGCTTTAAGTCCCTGAATTCCAACCTTTTATGTTATTACAAGCTTCCCTGTGCTGAGCATGTTTGTACCAGCAGGTGCGCAAACCGGGGGGCGGCATGGCAATGTGTGTTTTATTACTTCCATACAGACCATTTTTTTTCTAGTTCGTAGTAGTTCTGGAGCTATTGCTTGATAAGTGGTTATTAAGGCTACGAGAGGAGAGGTACGTCAGTTCTGAGCCCGTAACTACTATCAAAAATGTTGCTGTGCAAATGGGGTTTGCAGTGTGTGCTGAAGGGGTGGGACTGCAGCTCAGCAAGGCATGTGCCTCTCTCCATCAGCTCCAAGCAGCACCTGCCGTGCTCTCTGTGTTGCTAGCTGCTGCTTTTGGTTATGTGCTACAATTTGTCTCCACCAGGAAATGTGCAAGAATTGATGACCACAGTGAGAAATGTGGAGCCTTTGAGAGGTGGAAATGAAACTCTGGTAGCTTTATGAAAAAAATTACTCGGTCAGGATGCCATTCACCCATGTGTACACAGCCCTGCTCAGAACAATTTCTGGTGTTATTTAAACATTCCAAGAGCAGTGGAAGTCCATTTACAGGAAATCAAATATCAGACAATAGGGACCTACTTCAGCAGGAAAAAGCACAGGCTTTTATTTACAAGGGACTAATTCTTCCAAGGAAGAGAGAGTGCCAGAGGCAGTAACAGGCCCCCTTCTCTTCCCCAGGCTGCTAAAAAGGACAGACATTGCATCCTATCAAAGTGTTTACATATGCCTCCCTGCCCCCACAGCAGCCAAACCTGCTGTTCCACAGAGCCAGAAGTGAGCAATAAATAATACTATTGACTTTCACCTGGTTGCAAACGCTTTCATCTTAGGGGACAGGAAATCTTTTCTGACACACTTCACACCTTGAAAAAATCCCTTTGCATTAGGAAGTGGTAACTGACACGGCCTTCAAGAGAAGTGTTGATGCACAAGGGAGCCCAGACCAGAGACCATTTATTTGCATCCTTGCTGTCAAAGCATGAGACTTAAGGAACAAGTGCCTTTCAAACCCTGCTCAGCCAACCTTTGCTCCTCCTTTCTGGAAAGAGAAGGCTGTGATTCATTCTATGTCTGCTTTTAAGGGGCTGTTGCGGGATTTCAATTTTCATGTCCTTGCAAGCTGTTGAAATTGGGCAATTGTAGCTGATAGACATGCTGACACTCCTGGGGCTTTTGTAGCCTGTCAGTGCTCCTAGCAGGCTGAGACCAGGGTTGTTTTCTGCAGGCACTCATCATCCCCAGCCTTTCCAATAGTGACGTTCCCACACCCACTTGTTCTTCTGAGCTCTCTCCAAGGGCTTTCCTGCCTGTAGGCTTCTGTAGTCTGTGGTCTGTTTATGGCTTTAGCTTTATAGCCAGCCTAATTAGCTACGGTGATAAGGATAATTAGGTAGTTAGGATAATTTGGATAGCACAGTATGAGGCTTTTCAAACCTCTCTTCTGGAGAGCTTTGTCTGCCACAGTGTAGCCAGTTACACTTCTCTAATCTCTTGGAAAACTCTTCTCTGAGCATGATTGATGGGAGAGAGTTAACATCCAAGCCAAAGTATGAACTGAGAATAAGAAACCTGGAAATGGGATCTGTCAGGGCAGGCTTTGGCACTGAGCTCACACCATCACAGCTCTGCACACACGACACGAGAGCTCTCTCTGATCTCATTAGTCACTGTACTAGGACTTGGATCCCTCTCTTTCTAACCTGCTGCCACCTTTTAGTGGAGGCAGTGATGAGCTACTAGAAAAAAAAAGAATAAAAACATGGGGAATTTTCCATCTCTTAAAATTTTCAGATCCAAATTGGATGCTTTCCTGAAACGTATGCTCTAGCCACATACAAGCTATAGAGCAGGAATGACTAGAAACTACAAGGTCTCAAGCCTCTCTCGTCTGAATGCCTGTGAATCAATGAACTTTCTCTTATGACCCCTTTCTTTCATTCCCTTTTCCCTGTACTTCCTAAAAAGCTGTTGTGAGAGTGGCCGTAGTGACAGTGTAAGGTCACAATTGAAAAGAGAGGAACTTCTGTAGAAATGTTTGGAAACATTTCTCTATATCTAGTTCGAGTTGCTGAGCAGCATGTGGGAAGTAAATATCTCAAATAAGAGTTGAAGTATTGTCCAAAGCTCACAGTGGACTGAAGGCAAGATCTACATGGGTATACATGGGGAAATTGAAAAGAACCAAATGTAAGGAATAGACAATAAAAGCTCAGATGAATTTCCTATTTTCATTGGAAGGGAATATTAAGCAACCACAAGAGCCTTGTCTGAGGAGGAAATAGATGTAGGACTTATAAAACGTGGTTCACGCTCATGGGGAAATAAAAGAATGTGAAGGGTGGTGGCTGATGCATTTTCCTAGGAATTAACAGGGTGGATGTATCAGCACAGAGTAGAGCAGCTAGGCTGAGCTCTGTGGTTTGCTGCTCCAGGCTGCCCCCAGGAACTTTCCCTTTGTCACCACGCTGAAAATGTGAAAAAGCTGGCCTGGGAGTGAGGGGGAGGGAAGCAAGCTTCACAACCAGAGCAGCATGTGTGCTCTCAGGGGCGGGGCGCAGGTGAAGATGCAGAGCTCTCCCCTTTTCTGCACTGCAATGTAGAATCCACATCTGGAGACGGGTGTGGGAGGCATCCCAGCTGCAAGGTGAGGTAGGACTGTGCAGCCCCTCAAACATGTCAGCTGGCCAGGGCCCAGCTCTGACTGCTGATCTGCAGAGCAGGAACTGATCTGAAGCTGGAATGCCAGGAAGTCACACGAGTGCCTGCTATTCTGTAGCACTGGGCCTGCCTGGGGGCACAGAGCACAGAGTGCTTTCCTAACAAATTGGTTCACTGAGGTTTTTAACTGGAGACAGGCAAGGATCCAATCTACATAGAGAAAACATGCAAGATTCATGCCAAGTGCAAGCTGAGTTATAAGAACCTAGGGGCTGCAGCTCCTCTAATCTGCTGTGTATTAGACCCCAGAGAGCAGCCCTAGTGTCACGGAAGTCTCTTGACTTCTGCACAAGGACTGGTCTTATCCACGTGTCATTCTTAGAGGGGAGCATGCTGCACTCCCTCTCACTGCTGCAAAGCGGACGGATCCAGGATTTCCTGGTTAGGAAGGGCCAGGTGCTCTTCCAGATGAGCAGAAATCTTGGGGCAAGGCGAAAAGCCAAACCACTTGTGAGCTTCTCCCAGTAGTCTCCTGAGTTCTTTAGACTTCATTCTGTACAAACTGGGGTTGGACTCGATCTCTGGAGGTCCCTTCCACCCCCTACAATTCTGTGATTCTGTGATATGCTGCAATTAACCAGACCGATTGCCTAAACATCTATTAGTTGTTGGAGTGCTTGTGGGCATTCCTAAACAAAAGCCGTGGTCTGCTTCTGAGTCATAGTTCAGTGATTTGCATTGCATTTATCTTCTCAAATGAATGTCTCTGGTCCATTACTTCCATGAAGTCACTCTTGGCTTTGATGTGTTTAGCTGAGTCTTACAACACTCCTCGCTCTTAATCAGCACTGCCTCGAGCTGTCCAGGACCTTTCTGCTGAAGTGATTTTTCCCTCACAAGATGTCATTTTGATTCAATCTTTTTCTTTCAAAATAATCAATAGTGAGGGTGACTTTTATCACCAATATGTCTAACACTTCTTTTTGCACAGAAAGAAAAAAAAAAAAAAAGAATCAATACTCTTCTCTATTTTTGAGCTATTTGCTGACATTCCTTTGTCATTCAATCTTCCAGCTGGCATGTCATACTGCAGATGTGCTGCGGCAGTGAATGTCTGCTGGGATGAAAAAGAGGGATGTGTGCATGGAGATGAAGCAAAGGGGAAAGTGGACAAAAGCACATAGTCTCCTCATCAAGTGAGATAATACATGACATAACAGCATAGGATACGACGGTTATGTTATAATACCTGCAATAGCCCTTGGAAACTGTATTATTTTTATCACGTATTATTATATTTTACTCTTGAACAAATGAGCACAGCTGTTGCTCAGCAATGATTGAAACATCCTGTCTTTTCTGGATTATGTCTTCTACTAGTGTTAGTGTATCTTAGCATTTGGAACAAAAAAGTATTCATGAACTGGATGAGCAGCTATTGTTTAAAATATTTTTAAATGTTTCCCAGTGAAGACCAGAATGGCTGCTTCTCAAGAAATGTTGAAAAAATAATAAAAGTAATATAAGAATAAATACATAGAAGAACGCTTCATTTTTTTCCCGAAAAAGGAATTTTATTTTTCTGAATTCATATCTCACAGAAGAAAACATTCAGAGCTTTTTTTTTTTTTCTGGCACAAAGTGAAAGGAGATTTTAAAATGTTGTGCTGGTGAGAAAAACAATAACCGGACCATCAATAGAAGTACCGTGGAAGTGCAGTACGTTGTTGGCACCTGTTGTCTCATGCTATGTATCCAAGGAAATGTTGCCCCCATCCCCCCAGACTGAAGCAGACCAATGATGTTCGCCTTGCAGCTTTGGTCATCAGCAATACCACCGACTTCTGTTCATCTTTAACCATCTCTTAACTACCGAGAGTTCCTTTCAGAATGTCTGTTATCAATACAATTTCTCTTCTAGTTCCTTCATTATTTTCATTACAATTCTCTAAGCTCTGGGTTTTATGATGTGCTTTTTGAGACAAGTAAGCAGGAATGCACATTAGAACTGGCTGGAAATTTGCAGGGCTTTCAACAGAATGGTGAATATGATTGAAACTGCAACAACTTATGTTGAAAGACACATTCCATTTTTTAATTTAGAACAACTGAAAAAATAATCAATAGAGCTACATTTTATCATTTAACAATGAACTTGTCCAGTTTTATAGGTTCAAAATTATGCTTATTTCAGATAATAAATACATTGTATTAGTGTTTGTGATCAAAATAAAACATTTCCAGATGACCAAAAAATAGTTTTTAGGAACCTAAAGGAAGGTTTTTTGTTGACAATCCTTTCAGGATAAAAGCTGTTCACTAAAACTGTTTACCCGTTTGAGGATGGGAAATATAATCAGTATGAAAAATTGTCATTCTCTCCCACCTGCCCACATTAAGATATCCAGGAAAGAGAGTACCACTGATTATATACTTTGTTGTTTTCTATTCCATTCCACATACAGCTTCATGCATTGTTTGTTTTGATCTCAGATTCATCTTCCTGCTTTTCCAACTATTGTACATAATCATGAAGAATGTGTCAGCTTTGTAAGAAAAAACTGATGAGAATTCCAGCACTCCAAGACAATTACTCTTCTGCTGGAACTTTTGGGGTAGTTTGGCTTTTGGCTGTATGTCTCCCAGTAGGTGGGTCTTGGGGAAGGTCGTCTTTGAGGTGCCACAAAGGTATTTATACTCTGGAGCGAGTCATAAGAGCTTTCCCTTTGCAGGTGTTGAAGACATCTGTGTGGAGTGCTGCTCCCACAGTAACAGGCTGTACCTCCTGTCCCACTATTTGCCAGTGAGGGGCTACATCTCCCAGCCTAAACACATCCTCAAGGGGCTGTGATGCACAAAGACTGAGGTGAGGGTCAGGCTCTTTTCCCAGGTAACCAGTGATAGGAGAAGAGGCAACGACCTTAAGCTGTGACAAGGGAGGGTCAGATTGGGTGTTAAGAAAGATTTTTTCTTAGAAAGAGTGGCAGTGCACTGGTATAGGCTGCCCAGGGAGGTGACGAAGTCACTGTCTCCAGAGGTGTCCAAGAAATGTATAGATATGGCACGAAGTCACATGGTTAGTGGGCATGGTGGGGGTGGGTTGATGGTTGGAATAGATTATCTCAGTGGCCTTTTCCAACCTTAATGACTCTATGATTCTACAACTGCAGCAAAGGTCTCTGAGCGGACTTTAATCTCAGGATGACAGAGTGCAGGTGATGTATCTCCCCAACCCATGAGGACAAATCATTGGCTCAGCTGGAGGAAAGCTGTCGCATCCTGGGGGCTGTGGACACTGCCTGGACTGCAAGCACACCGCTCTTCTAAACCCAGATCAAATGCTGCTTTGCCAGCTTTTGGCTATTTAATTGGCATTTTCCTTTCACATCACAGCCAGACCAGCAAACACCTTGGTGTTGAGACAGCCAACCTTGCAGCAATTAAACACTATTCATTTGTTAGGAAATATTGAGAGATCTTGGTGTGGGAAATATTTCAGACAAAGAAACTAGTGTGTTGGCAGATGCATCATGAGTAACAGGAGGAAATTAAAGACATAAAGTTGTGATGTGCCCAGCATTGATAGCTCCTGCTATTTTTGGAGAACGGTGATTTTGTCCAGAGCACAACAGCATTTGACCCAAATGGGCTACTTTAGGAGGTCAGGCAGCCCTTGCCAAGCTGTTCTGCTTGAGCTGTCAGACCAGCGGGGATCTCCAGGTGTTATTAATGCTGAAAGCTTTTTGCTTGGACTAGCATGGAGAGATAGGGATGTCTCCTGGGAAGTTAAAAGGCTGCTTTACACATAATAAAAGATTATTTAATACCATCCCGTGGAGATTCATCTTGTTTCTAATCTATCAAAACTAATTTGTGCCTCAGGGGCCTTTGGCCCTTTGCCTAAGTTGCCTTGCCCATCTCTCCTATTAAAAAAAAAAAAAAAAAAGGAAAAAAAGGAAAGTTTGGCAGCATCATCATTTCATGAATGAAACAGATTAATGTAAACAATGCTGTAAGTTTAATGGGGTCCATATTTACAAGCATTAGTCCCACTCTGACCCTGTACTCTAGACTCCTGCTGACCTAGGGGTTAGGCTTGTCTGAAGATAACATGAGTTCCTACACCAGTCCCCGGATTTATTCAAGAGCGTGTTGACTTTCGGCCTGTCTGCCTAAAATATACATGGGGAAGGACAGATTGCTTTCTGCACCAAGTGCTGTCTAAAGGAAGTGTCTGCTGAGTTTTTGGTTCTGGGCCAAGTTTCCTGCTGTCTAGCATTAGGGCTTTGGCAAGGCAGTCTGGGCCCTGTCACAAGGAGAATCTATAAAAATGGGTTTTCTTGTCAGCACACATAATTAAGGACAACATTTTAATCAGGCTGCTCCCACTTAATTGCAGTGCTTTGCGTTAGCTACCCTGGACCCGCTGTTTTAAGCAGAACCAGTGCGTTTGTCAGACAGGGTCAGGCTGGGAAGATGAAACCTCATCTGAGATATGGAGAAGTCAATTATTATATAAGGAAGGAATGCGCTCATGTCATGGTTTGTTACAAAATAACCACGGTTAAATGCAGGAGGGATTGATTGCTGTGGTATTGGAAGCAGTCAGCTTTAAACTCTGGTAGCTTGCTGAGGTTTAAGAGACCACATGGAGAGATGAGGCTTTCCGGATCAAATCTTGTGACTGGATGGGCAATTTTGATTGATTGATGGTTTTATTTTTATTTAAATAATAAATAGCAATGAGGAGAACTTGTAGGTTCCTTGCACATGATAAATACCCCTGAAAACTCAGGAGCTGTTTTTATTTAAAAAAATAGACCAAAAGGGAATCAGGAAGACACGAATGGCCGCTTCTGAATCATTTATAGCTTTAAGTGCTCCAAACCTTTTTGTCAAAGGCTTTTTTTTTTTTTTTTTTTTTTTTTCAGTGTGCCTTGGAAGTCAGTATTTTTGGATCCTTTCAGCTGAAGATATAGGAGGGAAGAATATTTTCCAGCATCATGGAGGGCTTAAAACCTGCTTGGTTCATAGCCACAAGAATCCCAAAGAAGCACTTAAACAATTTGGCTCAGGAAAGGAGACAATCATCCCATTGCTAGGCCGTGATAATACCTGCAAGGCCAAGGTTGCCTTCCCTGTTTAAGTGTATTGACCTTTTGCAGTCTATTAACAGCATTTGATGGCTCTTACTTTTGGCTGACAGAGGCAGATGCAGGGAACTGTACCACTCTAAGCTGTGGGGAGGGCATGAACTGTAAGTTTCAGTGAGCACTGTTGGGATGTGCTTGGAGCCACTGTTACATTTCTACCGACTGTATAGCCAATGAATCTGGGTTAGGAACAGCAGCTTTATGTCCTAATGATAAGCAACTAGATTTTCTGCTGTATGAATTAATGGCTGCCCACAAGACTGTATCACACACTCATTATGTCCCATGCAGGCTTTCCAAGCATCAAAAGATTTTCAAAGGCTGGAAAGCTGGTGGGGAAGTGATACTAAGCTGGCTGCATGTTGCCTGGCTTAGCTGATGTTTCTCAGTGTGATTCCAGGCTACAGACCTGTTTCCCCACATTTGTAGGAAGGAAAATCTTTTGAGCCTGCTCAGTAGAGGCAGAGTACATCTGATGTGACGAGACACAATGTGTTTCAGAAATGCACTGCCTCAGGGCTCCTGGTGATCAAATTATTAAAACTGAGGCTTGCCAGTGGTGTTGCTTTCTTGTCAATGATTTTGGCTATAACGCATTAGAAAACTATCTCCAAATTCTTGCCCAACCACACATATTCAGAGGAGATGGATAAATAAACATACTGGCCAGAAACAGGAGACTCTGGAAATCCCCTTTTGGCAACTGCTCCATCTGTGTATAAATGCTGAAAGAGAATAGTGCAAAGGGAATATCACTATTGCCAGCACTGGCCTCCACTGGACACTGTGTACTGGACTGTATCTGTAAACACCATCCTCCCTCCAGCAAGTCCTTGAGAAGACTAGCAAGATTTACATCTAGGCAACAAGGGAAGGATCAGCTGCGGAGATGGTCCCTGTCTCATCCCAGGACAGCTGTCAGGCATTCTGGAAGGTGACCAGTCTCAGAGCCCAAACATTCACAGTCTCAGGCTCTCCTAATCCTTTATAGTGCAAAGCCACCTGGTATGTGCATTACCTTTGCAATGCAACGCAACAAAAACGCTTGCAAGAGCTATCGTGGCGTTTCAGCAGTGAAAACAATTGAGTTACAATTAGGGTTAGCAAGTTTCTTTGCCACTTCAGGTATGCTATTTAAAGGGTCTGACTTGGCTGGAAGTTTTATATCTTGGTGGAAGTGACCTGAAGAAAGCGCAGCTTCATGTCTAAAATCATAGGCACAGAAGTCACAACTACAAGGACATTTGATTACCTGACAGACTGTTACAGATCACTGAACCGTTACCGAGCATTTCTCATTGTATTGGAGTTCTTGGACTCAGCTAATGGTAAGCTCTTCTGAGACCAAACAGGTTGGACTGTGATGAGAGTACAGAAGTGACAAAAGCACACATTTTGATTGTCAGCAAAATGCTTATCTCAACCAGTCACCAGGGCACTGGGATGGGACTCCTCAGGTCTTGGCTTTCTTTTTACCTCCATCATCAATCATCACGTGCTCTGTAACCTTTAGGATGTCACTTACTTATCTATTTCCCAGATTGCCTTGCAGCTTTCCCTTCCCTACAATGGTAAGCTTTTCCAGGCAGAGACCTGGATCTCATTCAGTGCCTTTAGGTGCTACTGAAATACAAAAACACAGCAATCCTGGAGACCCTGTTCTTGTTCTACTTGCAGGCAGTCACACCTCATCAGAGAGGTGTGGATAATGTTCAGATAATGTGACACATCTTACATACTTCCTTTTGAGCAGAGTGTTTAAGATGTCCAGTATGTGTATTTAATACGATGCTAAGACAGTGTTCTCATACTTCGTGGTTCTTAGCAAAGGTGTTTGCACTGACAGACTCAGGAGAAACATTGGGTGCAAATCACAGCAGGCAGGATTGAGAGCTGGGTGCCCACTTTGCCAGCAGGAGGTCACTTCTGCATTTTATAAATCCTGCTTGACTAAGGAAAGTTTGTTTGGGGGTGCCTCCGCTCTAAGCCCTGGAAGTTGCTATCTGTAGATGAAATTGATAAAACCAAAGTGTTCTGGTGAGGGACAGTTGCTCCAGCATATCACCCCTCTATGTGTATCATTTGCATTGTGATAAGATTTACTTTTTGTTAACCAGCAAACTGCAGGCAAAAATTGCTTCCCTGGGGAGAAGCACATAGATGACACCAAGGCATGTTTTGGTTTACATGAAATACAGAATTGACAAGGCACAGGTCTGTCTGCTAATAGTGTACCACCTGGCAATAACAGAAGGCTTAGCCACGTATTATTTGCCTTATGTTGCTGATGGTTCCTGGGAATTACTGTTTTGTTTGATAAAAAAACATGCTATTGAGGCAAAAGGATCCTTTTTTATAACTTGCTTGTCCCAAGAAGGCCTTCATACTTCTGATGAATACTGCAAAATGAGCGCACTGTTGAGTCACATAGAGCTCAGAGAATCAGCATGGGTCAGCATGTTTCACATTGCCATCTAATTCTTCAAGCCAGCAGCTGATTTCTTGGCTCTGAAAAGCTCTAAGGTTATCCAATATGTAACTATCTCTTCAGATTTGTTTTTCTAATGGCAAGTCAAAATATGGTTTCAATTTCATCAGAAAAAGTCCTATTTATACAAGTGTTTGCAGTGGAGCTTTATGGTCTTTTCCCAGTTGGATCTGATCATTACATTGCTTTCTGCTGAAGTTCGTGCCGTTAGTGCTGCAGCCAATGCTGATGGGCAGAGCTCACCTTATGTTCAGCAATCGCTCTTCCTTTTTCTTCATCATTACCACTGAGGGGAATCATTGGGGAAAAGCCAGGAAGACTCCTTAAGGCATGTTTCCAAGTCAGGACCTGGGATGTGGCCAGGTAGCTTTCAGTAACATGACAGAGGAGCCAGTTTCCCACAAACCATTTCAAGAATTCACCCTTCAACTTCACAGTCCAGTTTCATCGTAAATAGTGAGGATCCACGTGCACACACACCCAAACAGAGAACAAAGCAGAAGAACACATGGCAAAGCAATCAAATATAAAATATGGGTAGTTTTGAATTTCATTTTGCTTTGGTGTTTTTGACTATTCCCTTCAGAGAATTCATTTGGTTAAATGCATACAGTTGTGCTAGTGTCATGGCCATACTCAATCCACGATCAACACATTGGTCCGTGCCTCTTCTTTATCTTTTTTTCTCTTTCTTCTATTTTTTCATTTTTTTTCATTTTTTCTTTCATTTTTTCATTTCTTTTTCTTTTTCTTTTTTTTTTTTAGGATTTTTTTTTTCCACTTCTAGTCACGTGGATGGGTTTTTATTTGCCCACCAGCTTATGAAGTAGGAATTTGCATTACAGCTCATCAATTACTCCTGTAACTTCTCCAGACTCCTTTTCAACAATCAAAAACAAATCCAAGAAGTGAAGCGCAGCGACAGGGACACTGAATGTGCAAATGCCATTTTTGCACAGGGACTTGTGAACAAACCAGTAACAGCAGTGTTTTCCTAAATGAGAAAACCTTTCCTTCCACCAAGGCAGTCCCAGCAGCACACCAAGGCATACCAGCAGCACTGCACCAGTACCCAGGTAACTGGCTGTTAAAAGCAAATACTCAGCATCAAGTAAATCGAAGAACATACTCAAGTTGAGATTGACAAATGTCTTATAAGATATGCATTTTGCTAGAAAACAGCTGCCGTAAAATATACCAAAATCCCACTTTGTACCCTAGTTTCAAGTGGTAACTTGCCTGTCTCTCCTCAATGCAATGTCAACACGCAGCCATGGAGCAGAGTGCAAAACTGTTCAGAAATTCAGCAGGTTAGTTCCCTGGCATTCATTCCCGAGGAAAAGACGCTTTAAATTCCATCAGCATCTTGCTCTTGAAAATAGGAACTTCAGCTTCTTAGCTGGCTGATGAAATAGAAACTGCATGTTTTCAAATCACGTTGAAGTGCTCACGATTGCTTTTTATTTTCTGAAAGTTGTAAAGAAATACTCTTGTTGAAAAAAAAATGTTTTCTTTCCCTTTGTTCTCCTGATTTTTCTTCAAAACAGTATAGCTATTGTAAGGAAAATTAGTTAATATAAAAATTTGTACACAGTTTTACTCATCACAAATAAAAATTTTTAAGTGGAAATTGTTTTTCCCAAGTTGTTTTGCTCTGCATCCACAATATGGTGGAAACAGAGGCACTTTGAACACTTGAAAATTTTTATGTTAAAAATCTTCTTTAATATAACATTGTGTTTTGTACCAGTCCCTCAAATGAATTTGAGGAACCAATTCAGTGAATCCATCAAAGATTAATTTAACTTTAATTTAACCGTGACTTAAGCATGACTTTACTCACAAATCCAACCCACTGCTGTGTCTAAATAAACACAAACCTCAGCAGCACAGCTTTGGTATCCGTGCTTCTCTGAGCCATAGCTCTCACTAAAATATATTACTCCCTATATAAACGACAACAGCTAGAATTTTTTAACCTCAGTAAAAATGCAAAAACAAAGCAGAAATCTCTCTTCCAGTCCCTACTCTTGTTAGATTTATGGTCAAAAATACGATGTGTCTCTCAACAGGGGGAGGTCACAGAATGGTCTGAGCTAATATTTGAGCCTGTGAAAAAATGCATTGTTGTTTGGTTAACCAGTGTCACACAATTAGGCAATGCTCAAAAATCAATTAGTCATACACTATAGCCAAAATGGCATGTTTTGCTAACTCTGCTATATTTTATTGCATCTTGAAACCCCAATACTAGTTTTAACCAAGATGTTTCTAAGTCCTATACTACTTTGAAATGATGCTTTCTTTGGGGGGGGGGGGGGGGGTGAGAGGGAAGGCTTTTCCAATCTGGAAATGATAGAGTTCCTAAAACATCCAGAACAGCTTTAGAACAATTACTTTTGTCTGCCCTGGTCTGTTTTTACAAAAGCTTTTAGGTCAGTTTATCTTTCTTTCTTTTCTTCTTTTTTTAATTTAGCTAAGATGCAGCTGTGAAAACTGGATTCTTCTTTTGAACTCCTGTATTTACGTTTGCTTCTGGCAGCCCCAAGGAAATGTGATTGTTTTAAAGCTTGCTGCAGAGTTTAAAAGACCTTAATACAGGGGGCCAAAAGTAACGTTATACAGTTCAATGGATTTAGAGATCCCTACTGCCTATATTTTTGTCTGTGGTGATCAGGTGAAGCCAGGATGTATTTGCAGTATGGGTGTGTTGGTGATTCTACTGATTAAGGCAGCTGATAATAAGATCAGTGAGTGAAAGTATTCTGAGCGAGGTCTGACTTTCTCTGAGGTCCAGGACCTTTTGTGTGTGAATCAGGGCTTCTCAGTGGTCTTTAAAGAGAATGTATCAGGTTTTAGTAGATGATTTATACAATTAATGTGCAATTTAAGATATGTGGGAGGCAAGACTGTTTTGATCGAGATGTGTGAACATTCATGCTGGCCAGTATTAAGGCAAATAAATAAATAAATAAAAGAGTTTCCTGGTGTAAGAAATCCTGATTGCAGAGTTGCAATTGCCACAAGGCACATTGGTCGCACAAGGTATGAAGGTTAGCCATCACCTTCCCTAGGTAAGATGTCACTGGACACGAGCAGAAGACTCTCAAAGCCTGGCTGCCGGGGGTACTGGAGTGCTTTTGTGGTTTGCTGTGCACATGGTGAGTGAAGGTAGACTATTAACTAACCTCAGTTAAAAGTCAAATTTTCAACCCTACTGCAAAAATTTTTAGTCTGCTTGTTAATGCAAATCACTGTCAGTCTATTTAAGTGCTACCACATACCAAAATTAACCAACTTTGTTGACGAACTGAAATGCAGTCAGGTTTCCTTCTAACAAAAAATTAGGCTCAGCTCTTTATATTACACATGTAAGTAGTCCTACTATAATCAGTGGGACTACTCATCTAGCAGGAATGTCCCTTTGATATGCTGTTGGATCAAGATACAAAGTGATGTGTGGCTGGTGATAGGATATGTGTTCTAGCCAACACAGATGGTGTTATGGGCAAAATCTTATTGTATCTGGATCTCAGAAGCTTTGATCCTGCTTCAACTGTAGCAGATAATCAGCACTGTTTGGTTCCATGTGCCCAGGTTCAGGGTCTACTCTGCTTCAAGGCACTGGGAAATGCTGCTGCTGAGTCTACAGCTGCTGCCTGAAGGAAAAGGGCCCCTAGGCTGAATTTTCTAAAGTTTCTGGGCTGGTTATACAAGCAAAGAAAGGTAGAAGTGTTACTGTAGAAAACAGTGTGAAGATCAATGTATTTTCTGTACTGCTCAATTAACTAAATGACTGTCTATCTTGGTCAGCTTTGTCTACTGGTTTGCTTCTAATAGGAAGAAATCACAAGCCAGGCTCTCTTTCATCTTATTGTTTTCCCTTTAACTTGAGTGTACAAAAAAATATCTGATGGCCAGGAAAGACATAAAATCCTATTGTGTTGTATTCAACAGAAAGAGTCTGCTCACTAAAGACTCCAGCTTTTGTGCTCCTAATTGCAAGCTGTCCCAAGAGCAGGAGAATTCATTATGGGTTCTTTCTTAATTTTAGGAGCTAATGAGAAAGTGATTATTAACCATGTTACCAACCAGGGAAAGGTGGTATGGCACATAAATATAACTGTTGATGTAGATCCAGCGAGTACTCCCAATCATTGCATCAGGTAACTTTATTAGCTATGTGAATGAGAAGAGTTACTCTACGTGAAATGTCTGTACAATAGATTTCTTTCTAGTAGGGTTCAAAGTGCTTCTTTCTCTACATTTTGATGTTGGGAGTGTGAAAAGAGCCTGATTGTGTCAGGGTCAAGTTTAAGTCTCCTTAGTACAGTGCCTGGCTCAGTAGACCTGACTGTCACTGAAGAGGAATGTGTGTGGGCTATGGACTGCTTTCATCAGCAATTCTTGCTGATCGCTATGGTGCTTACAGTGGCAGGAGATCATAGCATTGCTTTTGGGGATGTGTCAAGGAGCATTTGGGAGGTAACTGTCCAGAATGTCATGGTCTGATATGTGAAAGGGCAGAGAAGGCAGCTGAGTTACTAACAGCCTCTTTAGTGCAAGGAATAAACAGAATTGTATATGGAAATAGCAATGCAATAGTCTCTGTCTCAGGGAGGGAAGTGTGAAAGGCATCAGACCTCTTCCTCCTACTATGCTGAGCTTTCTGTGCCACTCTAAAAAGAAAAAGGACCACTTGAAAAGGTTAGACAGTGTCGATACACACAGCACAGCTTCGCTGAGTACTTAACTCTGCCTGTGAAGAGAGCTGCGAGCAGCCAGCAGCAGTGAGGAGCACCACAGCCCCTGCCCAGGAAGCAATGTTCTGGCCTGGACAGCCTCCTCAAAACACACAGCTTCTTCATAAATGGTGACTGTGGAGAGGTTATGGGTATCCCAGACCTACTCCAGGGTTGGAGTGACTAAAACTTTGCCTTCTGGGCAGTATGCAAGAGGCCTGTTTGATCTGTTGTTTGTACATTATTTCCACTCATCCCTTTCCAGAGGAACTGCTGTCCTGTTGAAAAGCCCTCCCTCCTGGGATACAGCACAGACCCTTGGTGGGTGTTCCTCTGTGCTCATGTTTCTAGATAGCAAGTTTGGTAAAGAAAAGTGCCTTCCCCATTACTCCTATGTGGTAAACTGGGGGTTTTGACAGCTGCACTGCATGTTTCTGTCATTTGCAGGAACATAGAAGTCTCTATCTTGAACATACCACTTCTCTTTAATAGGTACAGAACAGTCACCTTAAACTAGTCGTGAGCCAGAGCTGGATGCTGGAGGTTTAGATTTGCTCATCTGATGGTGCTTTCGTCTTCAGTTCAGGCATAGCACAGTTTGCCCTGAAGTCAGGATGCCCAAGGAGTATGTGTCCCAGCTCTGGCCAAGCTTTGCTTTCTTCTTCTATGTCAGTGGCTGGGAAATGATCTGTAGGTTTTGGTTTTTTTTTTTCTGAATTGCTCTTGGTTTGTTTTTTTCAGTGCTTCCCTACAGGTTCTTGATATTTGCTCCCCTTCCAGCACTGAAGGATCTCTTGAGTCCTCAACAAGATGTTCAGAGAACACTGTGACATAATGTGTTGCTGATTTCTCCTTGTTTCTCCTAATTTCTTCTTATTTTTCTCATTAGTCTTTAATGTTTTACCCAGCCCTCATCCTCTGTTTGGGGAGGCATTTTCGCCAGCTGATCTGGGACAGAACAGAAAAATTAGACTTTCTTTATATTCTTCCTTAATTTTCAGTTACTTAATTCCCCCTAATGAATCCAAAAAGGGCTTCCTCAGACAGCTCCAAATTATTTCTTTTTCTCCTGCAATGTTTCCCCTTCAGACACCTAGAGATGCTAGTTTTATCATACTGCAGATCATCCTTTTTCTCTTGCATTTTTGTCAAAATGGAACACACAGTTCTTTTGAACACAAACACATGTAAATCAGTCTCTCTAGCTATTTCTTCTTTTTGGTGTGCTTCTCTGAATTCCTTCCAATTTATTCTCACCGCTGTTGCTGAGCTGTCCAGAACTGAATGCAATATTAATATTCTACACACTGTATATAGTGCTTGTCAGGCAAAGATTAGGAGCTTTAAGATGACTGATCATTTAAAACTCCCAGTAACACCAGTGATCATGGAGTCAGTGCCTGTTACTACCCCAAATTTGAAAAATTCCATTCATCTACTTATCAGAGTATCAATTCTTGGTTTTGATGGTTGAATGAAATTTTAGCCTTTCTTATGCTTACTACAGGAAGGGTAAGCCAGTAGACTTTGGCATCCAGCCATAAAGTGTCGTGTATCAAAAAAGCATTATGGTATTCGCAGGCTCCTAATGGAGCTGCCAGCCTAGGTTCAGTGTGAGCATTGCCTGTTCACTGCACTGTAGGGCTCAGCACTTCAGGATGCAGCTGCAACCCAGTGTACTGGTAGAGGAGCAGCTAGATGAATAGACAAGAAAAGCTGATGGGAAAGCTGAGTTTCAATTCCTCTTCCTCTCTGCGACTGGAAGCTATGTCTGCCCTTTACTCCCCAGAAGAGAAATTGGACATTTAATGTAGTCTGTCTGAGGTCAACAGTCATTTTTATGTCTGCATCAAACAGCTTAAGACAAGGCCTTTCTTCTTCCAGGCTTGTGCTCGTGTCTGAGGAGCCACAGTGCTTCAGTCTGCATGTCTTCAGTTTACATTACCTTGAGCATTTTGTAAGGGGTGGTGGGTACAAATAAAAAATACTAACACGAGATGTTAGAACAGATAATCAACAAAACAGTTTTAAAAATATATATACTTTTTCCACTTCTGCAGAGGCTTTAGTGATATAAATCTGTCCTACCCATAGGATTACTCAAATAAAGCTCTTATTCTGTCACATGCTTCCTACAGTTAACCACATATTTTCACTAAGGAGTCAGTATTTTCTAACGTTTATTTGTTCCCTGGTCACTGGTAGAGGTGAACAAGGTTTTCAGCCTTCATTTTGCTTAGGAGTTTCTCCTGCTGTTCTTTCCGCAGATCTAGATTAGGTGCTATCATGCATTCTTAAATAACTGTTGCCATACAGTTTACTGAGCTGGTGAATCCAACTGTAGGATCGGTTACATTGACCCAGTGCTTGGCGTCCCTGTGAAATGTATGGTAAACACCTTCATGGGATAGATGGAGCAGTTTGTGCAGCTGCAAAAGAATAATGATGGATATTTGCACAAACTCACCGCGGAGCCAAAGACTAAAGTGGCAGAAGGCTATAAACTAGAAGTCTAGCTCAAGGGTGTCTGTCTTGAGATTCTGGTGGTGCTGGGAGATGTTTCCTGCAGTAGCAGAACAGGATAGTTCGGAAAAAAGTCCAAAATCAAGCTTCTGTTCTGAAGGAAGTAGTAAGTGATAAAGGGTGAGTTATGAGACTGAAGTTATGGGCTGCTAACAACACTCAAAGGGTTCTAGATTTAGCTTATGGGATTATAATGGGCCAGATATTAATGCCAACATGCTTCCCGAAGAAAATATCTGTTCTGTATGCACTGATGAGGGAGCACCGCAGAACTGCCATGGAAAACCAATGCATATGGAGTGCTTTCCTATAGTTCTCAAAGCTAATGGAAACAGTCCAGTGTTTTAATTGTGAATAATCTATCACCCCTCTCTGAAAGATTGCCTGGCTCTGCTAAGCTTATGAAAAGGAGTAAACCACATGCTCCTAAACTTGCAGCTCTTAATGTGGAGGAAGAAATTCCTAGTTAACCTCTGGTCTGTTTCCAACCATCGTTAATCATAATTCAGTCATTAATTCACCAGTTTAATGCCTTCTTCAGAACATCTAGCAAGTTGATATGAATACTGGAAGGTAACATTGGCTTTGTGCAGCCTGTTGTAGGTTTGTTTGTTTGTTTGTTTTTGAGATGAACAGTGTCACCAGTACATTTCAGATTCACCAGTGGCACAGAGAAAAATTGCTCACAGAACTTCTTCATTACTAAATTTCAAAGGAGATATCAACACTAACTGGACTTTTTCTGCCCAATTCTAGTGCTGTGAGGGCTAAAAAATATTTTCCACAAGGAAATGAATACCCAAAGGAGTACCCAAAGAAAGGTTTGGGGCTTTAGTTTCAACAAAATTCTCCCATGGTTACACCAATGGCAATAATCTATTCTTATGTATGATGCTGGCATTTTTCAGATGATTCAATCTGTAGACTATCTAGACCAGCCAAGAATTTTGGCATTTTCACATAATTTCTGCCAAAATGCTGCTGCTTACTTCCATATGACATTTTTCAGGGAAGACAACATTTAAAAGTGTTGGCCTTTAAGTATAAACTGGGATATTAAAGAGCAATAGTGGCTAGAAAACATATCAACAACAGTGTGAAGAGATCTGCCTTCAGGATATTATTTCTGTACGTAGAACATTAGTGTTCAGAATATTGTGCAATCCATGACTGAGAAACTCTCACCTCACTGGTTAGTTTTTGATGTCTCAATGAGGCATGAAGACAGCAAATCCCTTGGTGGTTACCAGCAGACATTGATTCATTTCATGGGTCTCAAGAGGGCAAAGACCAAGCTTAATAACCTGAGATGTGAACGTTTTGAGAAGTCTAATGTGCAGCTGGGGGTCCTGTTTGAGCTCCTGACGCTTACTCAGCTGAAAGTTGTTCACTTCATGAAAATTTCTAAGGCCAAAAATAACAGAATTCTGTTCCTCTTTGGAAATCCTTACTCCCCACCCCATTCTTTTCCATTCAGGAATTCAAGATGACAAGTCAAGGGCCCTATCTAACCTCTACACTCTCTCTTTTTCCCCTTGATCCTATAGAAGTATGTCAGTGAAGGGGAATCGTCCATGCTGTGTTGAGGTATTTTACTGGGTTTCACTGTAGAAAAGGGTGATGCCATGAACAATGTATCCACATGCCCCACTCCTTGTTTGGCTCCAATTCTGGGCACAGGACAATGGCTCCCTCCTCCCCATTGTCAGTAGTACAAAATTTCTGGGTCACTGAGAATTGTCAATCCGTGACCCCTACACAGAAACTAAGATTAAAGTTTTTATGGTTAAATTTTTTTTTCTTTTTCTTTTTTTTTTTTCCCTCTAAAGAATTGTTGGAGTTAACTGCAAGGTTTTAACAAGAGAAAGCTGGTAGGAGAAACACTGAAAACCAGGGTGTTCAATGGAATATGGGCCTCATGAATCTCAGTTGTAACAGCTATACCTAAGATTGTAAAATGGAATAGAATGTTTTTGTTTTGAAAATCAGAAAATGGTCAGTATTTGATGTCTAAATTTGCTCCTACTCCTCACACCTTTTGTTTTGTTGCTTCAGAATGTATTTATAAACTGGACTGCTTTGCTACAGTGTTGTGGTGCAAGAAGGAATTAGGCAGATGCATAGAAAATGTAAGGAAGCTATAAAAGAGACTAAGATTGCTCTGAACAACAGTGGCATTGGAAAGTGTTTAGGATTATGCCTAGAGTGTTTTAATGAAATTTAGAGGCAGTGGAATGACTGACATTAAAGAAGACAGAAAAATATAATGCCCTTCCCATGGGAAGAAATGTAATTTCAGTGCTAAGGACAAACAAACAGTTGGGACAAGCAGCTGAAATAAAACTTAACTGAGTTTATTTTTCAAAGAAAATCGTGGGTTTAGAAATGTTGAAAAGCTGCCTTCAGTTTTAGGTTTGACCTTGTTCTTGGCATATCGTTTTCCCACAAAAGCCTGTGGTGCCCCATGGCTCAAGGAGACTCGTGGCCGCCCCTTGCCACCCCATGTCCTAGAGAACTATAGGGCCACATGAGCGGCTGCCAGACAGGGTTGCGCAGCACATCGCAGCAATGCTCCCACGGTATATTGCAGGCAACAGCCATCATGTCAACTCATAACAAAATGTTGTGGGCCTTCTGCGCTTTGTTTTGTGTCTTCTGTGGAAAATTCCACTGGAAGTGTTCCATTTTTTATGGAAATGGGTGTTTATAATATTGAAACAGACCCATTTTTGATAAGAGAAAATGTGGGGGTGGAGAGATGCTCTGCTCAAAATATTTCAACTAACTCTACTTAGCAGAAGATTGACTCATCTAACTCAGTCTAAAAACTATGGATTTACTATATTTGTTTTTAAATAGTTTCAGGGACTTAATCCCTCTAATGAATGAGGAATAAAAATGACCTTCCTTTTATTTTTCATCCAAAACTAACAGGCAAACATAACTTTGAAAACTCTGAGTTATACTGCTGGACTGCCTTAATTTTCTTTTTATTACTTTGTTCCAAAACTGTGTGCTGCCAGTTAATTAAATGACTTACACTGGAAGGACTCAGCATAGCATTTTAAATGCTTCAAGGTGATCAAATGTTCCAGGTTGATCCATGTTAATTTTTTCAGTGTGTCTTGCTTTTCTGAAAAATCCACAAATGTTTTGGGTCCAAACAATGTTAACGCAGCTCTAATGATTATAATTTAATACAATTTGTAATGTATTTAAGAAAACAGAGCTTATCAACTTTTATGAGGCTTCAACGTCTCTGGAGCAAAAGACCTTAAGCCACACCTGGAAATGAGTTTCCTAAATCTCTTGGATAACTCATAAAGTCTTACTTTTTTGAGTATATTTCCTGCAAGGCAGGCTGATGGTTATGCATACTGTATTAGAAATGAATGGCTGACCAGAGCAGGCACTCTGGTCTGCAGAAATGGCATATTAACTCTTCCCCAAAGACCCAAATACCAGATCTTCTACTCCTGATCACATCAGGCCACACAGTGCAGGGCTCATTTATCCTGCCTGGTAACTGACTGAGCAAATGATGTGAAATGATCCATCCATGCAGCTCTGACCTCATGGTACTGTGAGGCCCAAAAGGAGATGGAGTTCACTGAGACAACTCTTCCACGTTTATTTCAGATATGGCAGAGTGTAATGTTTTCTGTTTGGGATTTTATTATCTAATCTATTCTTTAGCATACTATGTTAAAAACAAACACTCGTCATCTGTTTCCAGACAGAGAAATAGCCCTAGATTCCCTCCACCTTTGTGCAAAGCATTCCAGTCACAAACAGTGTTTTTTCACTATCCCTGATGTCCTGTTTAGGATGAAGAATGACTCTCTGTTTGGCCTGGATAGGGTTATTTATAAGTGTTTGTAAAATGTCTAGGACGAAGAAGGAAAAGGGGAGCATGGGGGGATACAGCCAAAGGGACTGAAGGTGGGAGAGGACCGCTAGTATTTGTTTGTTTTATTTAAAAAAAATAAATAAATAAATAGAATCCATTCTGGTGCTGTTTTAAAAAAAAAATAAACCCACATATTTTATTGCCTGCACTTGGGCCCACCATGGGCTATTTTGGACAGAGGGCTGCAGTAAAAGGTGAAACTTCTTCCACTGATAACATGCAGGGGTCTCACTGCAGTCCTGGCAGGACAAGGCCTGTGAGGCTTGGCATGGCCCAGATATCCAGGGACAAGAATGTGGCTTTTGTGCTTCATTTGAGTTTCTTTCTGTGAAATCTGTAAAGTATCAGCCAGGTCTAGACAGTTCTGTGCCAGTTGTTGATACTGAGGAGAGCCTGACACCTTTCCCTGCTCGAAGATTTCTTGTAGGGTGTATGGCCGTGTTCTCTTCCCCCAGTCTGCCATAAGGGAGTAGGGTGGCAAAGAGACCAACTGAGCCCTGTGCCAGGGTCAGCCCCAGCCTAGCTGCCTGGCCATGGCTGTAACCCTTCGGCAAGACAGACCAGAGCCAGCCTAAAAGCCTGTATCTTTCTTTGCTCACTGCTACATGATTAACATCCTCCCAGGCAAAATTGTCCACTTGAAACACTTCATCCTCCAAACTTTCTTGGCTTTCCTGCAGAAATGTGCACTTGCTTTTCACTTCAGGATGTGATCTGAAAATAAACACAGCTTCTAGGTCTGCTTAATCAAGAAGTCCACTGCTGTTATTTATTTACACAGTTTTGGGGCCAGACCAATCATGAAACTCCCTGTTGTGTGTGGTTTTAAGGGGCCTTCCAGTCTTTCTGCAACACTTCTGTGTGCTTAGTTCTCTCTGCTTCTTCTGAACTAATGTTTCTTCAGAGACCTCGCTGTCTTCATTTCACTTTCTAGGAAACAGCAGATGTGTTTCTATAAGCTGGATTTTTCCCACTTTGGTACCTTTGTACTCTTCTGTCTCTTTGGGTGGTAGAGAGGAAGAAAGAAGTGGGAGCTGAGGGAGAAGGAAAGGTGAAATCCTGCCTGCTCCAGATATCTTTACCTTTAGATATGCTTTATCTGAGCTCCAGATAAAGCACAACTTCCAGACGTAGAACCAGGAATCATAGGATTGTTAAGGTTGGAAAAGACCTCTACAATCATCAAGTCTAACCATCACTCCTTCCCTCCCTGCCCACTGTAGGGGAACTGTTAGGTCACAGCTTGAACTGGTGATTGAGCAGGTGGTAAGGGATGTGACTGGCCCAGGGAGCACAGACAAATTTTTTGCACCTGTGGTGCCCACCTGACCAGGAGGAGTGGACCCAGTGTGGAACCACTCTGGTCTCATATAAGGGCCAGCTGCAGAAGGGAGAATATCTCTTGGACTTAGGTTGCATGCTGAGAAGGAGTGCTGTGTAGCCAGAGGCCTCCTTCACTGAGTGGGTGAGTACAGCTCTTCTGCACTTTGATCCAGCATATGAAGGAGTATGTTAAGTCTGAGTCATAAATTATAATTGAACTGGTTTTCCAATATGCAGATCCTTTTTGCGATTTCCGTCTAGAAAATTTAGTCTATCTAATGTTCAGTGTCTTTCAAGATATTCTGGCTTCAGTGAGGTTGTAGCTTACAGTCACGCACTCTTGACCTAATCCGGTGTTGCATAGACCCCACTCTAGAGCTGTGTCTGTGCCCCTCAAGCAGAGGCTCAGGCTGTGCCGGGCAGTGCTTTGAGAGACTCAGACATGTCCCATAAAGATACTCAAACATCCAAAGATTCTTTCTAGTTTTCAGCTCATTGACAGGTAGGATATTTTCCCCTTTCTGACAGAGCACAATAACACTTACCTTGTTTCTGTTTAATTTTTTTCTGAGCGCTGATGTCTGATAAACAGGCAAGGAAGGTATTTCTGTTCTAAGCACAGTCCTGCCTACACACTCGCAGTTGTGAAGTCTTGCTGCCCCTGTCTCACTGTTTCCTGGAAGTGTGGAGGGGAGGGCATTTGTTTTTCTATTTCTATTATTCCTTTGCGCAGAAAGTTTATGATCAAAGGTAGCATGTAGATTTTAATGAGGAAAAATACAGCACTAATGTTACTATGGAAAGCTGCAGCACAGATTGAGCTGTACCTGTTATAAGCCTCCTACAGTCTGACCAAGGGCTTCTGGTAGGCTTCCAAGTATTTACATAGGCCAAATGTACTTAATATGAAAGATAACGAACAATGTCAAGAGTTTTGTGCGTGTGGTCTGATTGAGGAACGCTGTTTTCAGAGTTATTTAATTTGCAGAGCGGAAAAACAGATCTTGGGCCAGTGTATTTTATTTTATAATTTACTACTCAGTAAGGAAATAAAATACCTGTGGGGCCCTAATTAGCACGTAGCTGCATCACTTGGAGACTGCAGTATGCAAGCCATGGAAGTAAAATGTTTCCACTTCAGCACTGAGAAGTTCCCATCCAGGAGAAGCACCTGAGCTGTAGCTGCAGCTGGACACCCCTGGGGCTATGCACATCCTTGGTTCTCCTTTATTAAAAATACTCTTTGGAGTATTTTAGTTTGGGCTTGTTGCATCACATACTGAATCAATAAACCTTGCTTGATAAGCAAGCAGATTGGTAAAACTCACATCTTTTTTGGGACTAATCCACTTCCACTGAGTTGCTGCAGCATCATGAATCTGTATAGAACGTGCAACTTCTGTGGTGTGCAAAGGCTGCCTTTAACAAAAAAAAGAGGAAAAACTGGATTGTTCACTCCAGGTTAGTGGTCTTGGCAGATGCTCAAAGGAAGATGGATCATAGGACTGATGAGGAAACTGAGTCTAAGGATGATAACAATTCCTTTGGCTGGAGTAGAAGCACAGGGAATGTCAGACCTGGTTATGCTGCTGGCTGGAAGTGGGTTATCAGCAGCACCAAAAATCAACATTTTGTTTTTGATTCCATGATTCTAAATTACTTTATGGATACTTAATTTCCAAGTTTCCTTTCAGTGGTTTTGTGGTAACACTTCATTATTGCACCATAGCTGCAGTTGTGAACAGCACTGCAGGGACAGGGTGAGAGGGAATAAAAATAAAACTGGGACCAAAGAATTAGGGAGGGAAAAGAAATATTCCTGATGTTCTTGGAGCTCCTGCAGGATTGCAGCATCTCCAGGAGAGCTGGAAGCTCTGTTTACTTTCTATTAGGCCACTCCAGCCATTCCCTTGCCTTGGGTCTGCCACTGACAGCATCAACCAGCAGCACCAATCTATATCTGGCAGGAAGACTAGGTATGGGAATTCAGCATTTGTATGCAAGCAGAGTTGCTGCCAGGGTTAAAGAATGAGGTGTGCTCCTCTTTGAAATGAGGAAAATCAAACAGTTCTAGATGTTCTATATGAGCACTTATAGATGCTCCTACAGGACCTGATGTTGACGTGTTAGCTCATACACCACCCGAGAGTAGGAGTTCATTCAACAGGCGCGCAAAAAATATTTGTACTGTCACAGTAGAGTGGTGTAGCCAGATGTAACACACAGTGAAACTGTTGGGCTACAGTATCCACTGGTGCTCAAAGCTCTGCCTAGCAGGGGCTATAGGGCCATGGGCACTGCTGGCGCCGGGGCTGCAGCCTCAGCAGCGCTACAGGAAAAGTTTGGTACTGCTGAGCATGGAAGAGCAAAGGAGCAGAAAGCGTGAAGTGCCTTGAGCTGGAGCCTGTCCACAGTGTTATGCAGAGTGTTGCTGACCTCGTGGAAGTTGCCATGGTATTTTAATAACTGTGGGTGCTTTAATGGTCCATCTGGAAAATGGCAGCTCTGGTACAGCTAGGTTCATGACACAAGCATCACTGCATCACTGCCTTCAACTTTCTCATGAGGCAGCTTTTTTTTTTTTAATTAGTTATTTTGTGCCCTCTTTTATACTAACATAGTCACACATGTTGGCAGATCTGTCCTTCTGTGTTCCTGGGTTGCGAATTTTCTCTCCCTGGTTGGAAATATTCTTCACTGACAGCATGGGACCAGGATAGGTGTGCTGAAAAGATATGTTCCTCTGCAGGGCACTCCTTTTTTTTTAATCTCTCTTCTTGAACTTATTATCAGACAAATCCTTCTGTCCTTCTCCTTTATCTGTCAGTTGGCTCTTGTGATGCCAGAAGCATAGATTTCAATTCAGCAGGGGTATATGTTCTGTTCAGCTTTCTGTGTACAGTGGCATAGAAGATGACTGCTCATATGGTCTTTGCAATTATGTGTAAGAGGTCTCCAAAAGGTTCTGTCCCGGTGTCCAAAGCCCAGTTGATGCCTTCTGGTCAATGTGGTTTCTCTGATTTATTTCAAAACATTTATTCTTCAGGCTGGTATGGACTGTGCTGGAGAATCCAGTTTCAAAATGCTGCCCTTGCAACTGCTTATATAGTTGTTTTGTAGTCCTTTCCTCTAATTCTTCTTTCCTTTTTTTTTTTATAGGGTCTATCCGGAGACTTGGGAAACAATAAATAAAAATGCTTTTTGAGTTTATCTTAGGAGAATATAGGATGTTGGCTCAAGGAACTTTGTTGATTATCTTGGCTAGCCTTGGACATTTCCTTTGGTGTATCTATAATTGCTTAGAGAAATGTGTTTGTAAGGAGCTGGCTTCTAATACTGTAGATTCAACTACTTGGTTTCAGATACATAGCTGAATTCTGCCCCCTGCTTCACTGGAATTGCCCCAGCATAACAAAAGTGTAATTTGTCCTACAGCTCTCAGGTATTTGATTTCTTCATTATAACTTGCTTACTGCTTTCAGGATATTTGTGTCTTGAATGAAATTTTAAACTTCTAGAAGAGGTAGGTAATAAGAGAGAGAGGGAGAAAGGGGAGCTACACGATATATTTAATAAATATGTGACATAGTTTAAAAATCTGTTGTTTTCTTTCTAGAAATGGGGAAGAAAGCAATGCAGTCATATTCCCTCATTCCCCAGGATATTGGCGTGAATCCTGACGTGGAAAACTGAAATATGTAGGGGATCTAATTAATTAACTTCAAATACCAAATTAACTCATTGTTTCAGTGCATCTCCATTCTAATGTGGATATAGAAAGAACTTGCATTACACTTTGCTCAGATATTTGAGGGCTCTTGCTTAATACTGACAGCTTTCTCTGCATTTTGATATCAGCATACAAAGTGACATCAAAGTCAGTGCCTGGAATTCATTACTGCTACTGCAGATGAAGCCTGCAGGCTGCAACCTTGGCCCTGTTAAGTCACTTGCAGTTTAATCACAGACTTCAGCGGCACCTAGATTTCATTATAATGCTGCTGTTGATCATCTGCTTTAAAAAAATATATATGCACCACATGGGGGGTGGGGGGAGGAGGGGGGTAATATTCTGCATGACCAAAGGTTTCTCCATGCTCTAAGGAGTTTGTGGAGTTGAGCAGAAGGCAGTGTCTTGTCTTCAGCATTGATCCAAAGCCCAGAGCAGGAGGAAAGGAGCAGGTGAGCCTGGTCACATGTAAGAAGGGCAGATGTGGCTGCTGGGAGTTGTCATTATGTATAAACTGTCATTTCCACTCTCCAGACTTCAAAGAGTAGGTCATACCAGTTTGTTGTCTCTCAAATAAAGTTTATCTAAGGATGTTTTTGCAATTTCAGACCCACAGAACTTGCAATGGGATGGGTTTGGATTTCTTTTTTGCTACTTTAAATCCAACATTTCTATAGCCAGCTTCATACTTAAGCTATAGTTCAGATCTTCCAACTCACCCTTCCAAGAGGAGGGACATGATCTAGCCCTAAGAACAGAAAGACAATAAGTGCCATCTATTAACAGGTGAAGCACAGCATAGTCCTATCCAGCCTAGTCACTCACGTCATCTGAACCAGGACTGTCTGCAGAAACCCTGGCTCTGCTTTCCCTGCAGAGTGACTCAGGCCACTTGATGATAAGTGGTTGAAATTGTGGAAAACCTGTATTGTGCAACTAGATTGCACCACATCATCCAGTGAGAAGTCCCTCTGTGGCTACAGACTGGGGAGGAATATCCAACAGCAGGTCAGTCTCTTCTGAGGCTGCTAATGGAGACTTTTCTGTGTTCTGTTTTTTGGATCTAAAGCATTAATATTTGGTGGTAAAACTGGTCAGACCTCCTGGTCCTAGCAGATTTGTTCCACTAAAGATTGATCTGGTTCAGCATCCTGGACCGTCTCACTGACACAGGCAAGGAGGTGGCCTTACTTGAGCAACCCTGAGAAAGCTCAGACACAGGCAAGGCTCAAAATTTTTTACATCAGTGTTGCCACTGAAGGTAGAGCCTAAGGCTTTGTAATCATAGCATCAGGAAGGTAGGTCTTGCGTGCAGCAGATGCAGTTCAGTAAAAATGGTGTGGCTTTGGCAGTCAGTAATTCATAGAATCATAGAATTGTTTGAATTGGAAGGAACCTTTAAAAAGATCATTATTCCCCACTCCCCTGCAATGAATAGGGACACCAATTGAATGATCACATTGCTCAGAGCCCTGTCTGGCCTAATCTTGGCTGTGTCCAGGATCAGGGTACTCACCACCTCTCTGGGCAACCTATGCCAGTGCCTACCACCCTTATTGTAAAACAAAATTTCATCCTTATATCCAGTATAAATCTCTTCTTCCTTAGTTTGAAACCATTTCCCCTTGTCCTATCAGGCAAGTACAGAAACCTCAAGTTGGCTTCCTGTTATACCTAGTTTCATTTGCAGAATAAAATTATCAGGTCATTTTCTTGGGTTTTTTGGGGGGTACAGAGATGATTTTCATGGGGTTTTTGTTGCTACCAGAGAAGTCCAGAAGTGTTCCTCCAGGCTGGTGGGGATGTGCCCAGGGTGTCTTGCATATTGATGCTCTTAAAGATCCATTTAAAATAAGCACTGTGGGCTTGAGTTTCTTCATTTTTCAAGCAACATAAATTGGGAAAGATCCTGTGTAAACCATAGATTGATTCTGAGGAGCAGAGGATTAGGGAGGTCCCTATTTCAATTCCCCTTTCAAATACTGCGTGAGGATTCCAGTGCCATATGGTATAGAGAAGGGACACTTCATTAGGAAGCCCTGTATGTAGTTAATTGCATCCCAGAAATAATACATTCCTTATGTGGAAGACTATGGTCTGATTCACTGTCAAGCGTGTGGAACAGGTTCACCTTGTGAGTCCAGATGAAATAGCTTAATAGGCTGTTACAGACAGACCTGTGAAAGTAGGTGGATTTTTCTGTTCAAGCTGCTGTCGTGTGGAGGGCAATGACTGAGTCCCAGTTGTACTTCTTAAAATGAAGACTATTGCGTAACTCTGAGCCTGAATTTCCTTGCACTGACTGCTTTTGCTCTGCAGTTTCTCCATTTACTTTTCCCGAGCTTTCAAGCAAATCAAATTTTAAAGCTGAACACTGCTGTCAGGTCTCCTGGCTGCTGTTAGGAAGGAGCTGTGTAATTGTCTGCTGAGTGTAAATCAGCATAGTGCTGGGAGGGCAGCCTGATTAGCTAAATCTGAAGTCCATTCATGTTGCCATGTTCTGACCAGCTGTGATCAAGTCTTCCATTTTAAAGCCAACAGCAGAAAATGGTTTCAGAAAGCTACTGGCAGAGTTTAGGGACTCCAGCAAGCCTTCAGATTGAGAGCATAGTTCTGTAAACTTGCTTTGGGAAGCATTTACAGGAACACTTTATTCTAGGTTTTGGAGCAATACAGTGTTCAAACTCATTCATAAACTGTTTCCCAACTTCCATCCCCCCTTATCCCTCAACAATCACTTAAGTCTATATAATTTTTAAGGATGGTTCCATTTTAAAAATAGAACCTAGCATATGAGCAGCTTCCAGCATGTGTCAGGAAGAGATAAGTCACCCAAAGCTATGATGGCCCACTAGGGTGCATTAAGTGGAATCAAGCTCCTGTCTACACAGTCCTTATTAGGATCCTTCTCTCCCTTTCTCTCACTTCCTTTTGGCATTTGCTCTTTAAAGTGAACAGCACCTGAGCTGGTGTCCTGAACCTCACCAGTCTTTGTAGAGTTCAAATTGAGTTCAAATGTTCTAATTAAAATGCGCCCTTCCTCTCTCCATCATTAGGTAGATGCAAACAGACAACTGAAGCTTCCTGATTGGAAAAGATTGGTCAGTGGCCTTATACCCAAGGCATGAAAAATCCCTACTGGGAAACATATCCTTATGCAGACCACTTGACTCAGGGTATCTACTGAGTCAGAGCAGGAGCAGATCTATGAAAACATTAGCTATTCTTGTCTTGATCTTGTGGGAAAGGGTTTTGGCCTCCAAAGTTGGTGTCTGGGTCTCTGATTCCCTGCTCAGATCTGATGCGTGTGTTGTTTGCCTCCAAGCACCTAGGAGGGTAAAAGCACTTTAACTGTCTGTTGCCTTCACTTGGAATGAGATCTATTCCTCCAATTGGAATAGTGCTGGGAACTGAAGGTTAAGAAAAGTAAATAGGAACTTTGTGAACAACTGACTTTTTTCTACAGCTACTATATATTTAAAAAAAAAAAAAAAGGGGGGGGGGGAAGCTTTTATTTTAAGAAATGTTCTGACCCCCAGTCATACTGCACTTTCTCTGCCCAGAATCATTTCATTTTTTACACTGGTATTTCATTTTTTTTAAGAAATAACAGTCTCTGATGTCCCAGGTTTGCTTTAGAATGGGGGATGAAAATCTATGTTCTTCATTTAAAAAAAAAAAAAAAAAAAAAAAAAGCCATATATTTTGAAATCTCCTTGGTGCTTTTTTTTTTTTTTTTTTTTTTTTTTAAAGCCGAAATGCAGTAGTTCTGCTGCCATGGGCAGTGCTTGCCCTGGCATTTTTCAGGAAATTATGGCTGCAGCTGCTTGGATATGAACCTTTGATCCATTTAGAATCCACTTCAGATTCAGTTTGTGCTGTTCCTATTTCCTGATTGCTTCCTTTTTTGTGAGAAACATGAATACAAACCTGGTTGATAGATGGGCAAATTCTAGCCCAAGCTCTTCTCAGACTTTAAGCTACTTAGGGGAGAAAGAGATCTCGTGTCGGTAGGAAGCACAGAGGAGCTGTTTTCCATCAAACTCAAGAGGTGTTTGAATAGCTCTAATCTCAGGCCTGAATTTCCTGTTTGCCCCTTAACCCATGCAATATAATCCCCATCATGGCTAATGTACCAAGGCTGATCAGAGATCACTTAGGCTCCAAGCCTGTACTGCTACAAATTTGTAGGAAGAAACCTATCTTCATCAGCTATGTCTGTAAATGTTTCATTGTCACTTCTACAGAGGGGAAAGAGAAATTAAGCTGAAGACCACCCTCCCTCAAGACATTACTGTATCCTTTGCAGAACCCAATTCATTCTTCCCCAACAACTCTTGTGCTTAGAAATTTTCTTGGCCCTGGCTCCAAGTGCACACCATTTTGGTAGAAGCCAGTCTCTGAAAAGATCTCCCCGCTGCCCCTCAGCTCCCTCTGCCTTTCTCATGCTAATACAAGAATTTCAACAACAACAAAACACCGAATCATCAAATTGTTCTTTTCTTAATGCAAATCATGGCGGATTAGATGTGTTTTCTTCAGGAATAAGGTCTGCCCAAAATCACTGTGGAAGAGCAGTTTCCCATGAAGGCTTCCCTCCCAGACCCTGATGCAGCCCATCGCTAAAGAACTAGACTCATTTGCCTGCGTACACAGCCTGCAAATACTTTTTCCTGCAGTAGTAATGTTGTTGAGGCTGTGATGAAAGGATATAGGCCAGTCAAAGTTTGTAGAGGGAGATAACATCTTTTATTAGAGCAGCTAAAACTGTTGGAAAAAAGCAGACACGCTTTTGGAGGCAATATTATCCTTTATTATCTCGCTGTTCACTGTCCCCTGTGACCCCCTACCATCCTTCTTCTGAAACAATAAATACTTACAAAGTGGAAGGAAACCTGACCCTCTGGGGCAGGTAAGAGACAAAGGCTCGTGTCTGACTCCTGATCCCTGTACCTCTCCCATTTATATTGGTAAGAAATCTCCCAATGCTCAAGGGCATTACATGGCCCCCGACTACCCCTCTGTTCTGTGCCAGAAACAACAACAATGAGCAAACTCACTTGTAGTGGCGTCAGTAATGATCATTTCTGATGAGGGTCCCTTGTCTGGCCTCTTTGTGCCCCTCTGTCAGCACCTCTTGGGTCATTGACAGCCCATTGGCAGCTGGAAATTATAGACTGGTAATGTGTTTAACATATTGTGGAGGGCTGGTAGAGGAGGTATCAGGAAAATCTGGATTATGGTTACTGACACAGTGGAAAAGGTTTGTCTGGGGTCACTGTCCTTTGCCAAAAGGGTGCCCAAGTGATCAGGAAGGCTAATTGTATCCTGGGGTATGTAAGGTATAGCACTACCAGTTGAGTGAGGGAAGGGGTTCTCTTACTCTGTACTGTGTGGCCTCACCTTGAGTACTGAGTGCAGTTTTAGGCACCTCGGTATAAAACTATTAGAGAGCATCCAAAGGAAGATAGTAAAGGGTCTGGAGGACAAGGTGTGTAAGGAGCAACTGGGATCCCTGGGTTTGTTGAACCTAGAGCAGAGGAACTGAGGGGAACCTTCATGGAAGCTGCAGCTCCTCATATGGGGGTGTTGGAGGGGCAGTGCTAAGCTCTGCTCTCTGATGACAGTGACAAGGCCTGAGGGAACGGCATGGAGCTGTGTCAGGAGAGGGTCAGGTGGGGGTTAGGAACAGGTTCTTCACCAGAGGACAGTGGGCATAGACCCAAGTGCTGGAGTTCAAGGGAAGTTCAGACAATGCTATCAGATGCAGTTTGACTTTTGGATAGTCCTGTGTGGAGCCAGGAGTTGGACTCAATAGTCCTTGTGTGTCCCTTCCAAAGGGGGATATTTTGTAATTCTGTGATTCTACAGAAATATTCAAGAGATTAGAGAAACATTTGTCAGAAATGGCTTTACTGATGAATACTTTGCTGTGCTTAGGGATGGGGAGATAGAGTCAAGGTGTTGTCATCTTCCTTTATGGAAAACCAATTTCATTTCAAGGCTGCCTGCTTCCCAGCCACCATTTTTCAAGCTGATCTCAGCTCTGAGGTGGTTTTCTGCTCCCAGCGTGAAGATCAGGGACCTGATCTCAGTGCTTTCTGCAAGCCTGCATGCTTTCTGCCTAGGTGTTCAGTGCAGAAATGAAATACTGGATGAAGAATTATCATGTAACCTAACCAAGTGACTTTGGGGCTTTCTGTGATCCTTGCCAAAGTGAGGCATCTGTTTTGGGGCTATGTAGCCACCAAGCCATCTCCTAGAGGAATAGAGAAGGAGAAGATTGTTTCACTGGCCATGATCCCCTCTCACTCTATGACAGCTTTTCAGCAGTGGGTCCCAGTGCAAGATGTTAACAGAGATAGCAATTGGGGTAGCTGGGATCATAATGTGGGTTTCAGCAACATTTTTCAACACCACCAGAAGAGAATGATAGAGACCAGGCCTGAAAAATTTGGTTAGACTGGAAACAACACCTACAGGGATGGTGCAGCCTGAGGTGACAGCAGGAATGCAAATGATGATGAAAATAAATCCACGAAGATTCTGAGAATGGAGAAGGTACTTATTTCATATTGATAGGGAGTAAGGGGCTGCTGAACCTATTCAGGACAGGGTTTCAGCTGAGTAACCATGTGCCATGTAACTTCAGTGTTATTTCATAGCTCAGTAATAGCTTCCATGCTCTGAGTGTTGCTTGGGACAGAAATGACCACAGAGCTCTGTTGAAATCAAGAAATATTGATCCATTTCATGAGCCAGGGATAGCGGATATACATGCAGACAGGCCACCCAGCTCTTGTTTTTAAACAAAGATAGCCATCATTAGCATTTTTTTCTTCTCTAGAGAGTATTCTGAACTGACTTGAAGCTTTTAGAGGAAGGACTTTTTGGGAAGGAAGTAAAGAATGAGTGACAGTGAGGTTGTGAAAACATGTCAATTTAAACAAATTTGTTTTCAGGTTTTTTTAGCTCTGTTGTTCTGATTCATATCAGCTGTTTGATTATATTACAAACCTAGACTAATTTCATATTAGTGTTTTAAGTCATGTTGGTGTTATTTAAGCTGTATGATGTTTTCCAAAAAAAACCCCAAACAGCTACCTGCCCTCCCTTGGGAAGTTACTGCTACCCTGTGTTCTTTCAGTCAGTGGTTTCAATTCCTTTCAGGTTAACTCAGATGTCCAGCTTTCTAGAGCAATGATTTTCGAATGGCTTGTTTCCCTGCTAGCAGGCACTGCTCAGCTTATAAAACTCAAGTCCTATTTGGTCCTTCACTAATTAAGTCTCATGGTGCATTTCATGAAGGAGATGGGTTTCACCAGGACCTGTCATCCCACAGGTCTCAGGAGGTGCGCAGATGCTGTTTGTAAAAGGCTTTTTCGTAAGAAGCTAATCCACAAGAGAAAAGTAAAATTAAAAAGTAATAATAAAAGAAAAGAGGATAGAATAAAAGGAAACAATTTCCCATCCACTGTGTGAACAAGCTACAAAACTTATTCCCTATAATATTGTTGACAAAAATATAAAAAATAAAAAATAGGCAAGGTCCTAATAGGAATGAAAATCAGTATATACAAGCATATCCACAGTTATAACTGGCAATATTGCTTTAAAGGGTCATTGAAACCTCTGGTTTCAGGGCTTAGAGCAATCTTTAATAAGATGTCTGAGGACATTTTTATTTTATTTATTTTTTTATTTTTTTTACTTTGGAGGGTATCTTTCCTAAAAGCACTGGTGTCTGCTAGCTATTGTCAGAAAAGGAGGAGCCACACTGCATGGGCTTTCTTTTACAGTGCTATATTGTCCTTACTCTGTACTCTCACTCTCTAAATCTGAGCAGGCATTGAAATGTAGTATTTGACATTATTCAGGAAGCAGTGGATAAATCTGTAGATTAAAATATACCCCAAATCACATTGAAAAAGAAGCCAAAAGCTTTTCTTTCAGAGTTGTTACTCTACACTAGATAAATCAAAATCTTCCCATGTATACGTTATTGTAGAGCAGAAGATTCCCTAGGAGTCTCACAGATGGTCTGTATAATTGGGGTACCCAGTGGCTATTTCTCTTTCCTGTATGTGGGCAGAGCAATTGTACAAGGACCAGTTTAAGATTAGGACATGATTGGCTGAAGGATGACTTAATTTTTTTTTGGTCATTCCTCGAACTTCAGAGAACATAAAGGAAACTCTAATTTGTTTCCATACGCATTAACCCATAAAAAATTGTGATCAAAATCACCTGCAGGATGTTCCAGCTTATTCTTCAATCCAATGCTGCATGTTCCTTACCACAGAACTGTTGTGGTGAAGGGCCTTATATTATTTTACATTATCTCTGATGTCATCTGGTTGGCCTAATTGAAGATGACTGGGTCTCTGATCTATTGAGACTACACATCTTTGTCTTCACACCTCTCTTGGCCACAGTAGCTGCTAAAAAGAGCCCAAGGGACAACTGATATTCTTGACTGCCAGCCCAGACATCTCAGCTGGAAGGAAGACAATTTCCCAAGTGATATCCCTTCCCCCATGAAGGCTTTTGGCAGCAGGGTAACTGCCATCTCCAACTACGAACATCTGGCTGTAGGATCAGACAGCAGCAGAGCCTTCTGACCCCTGATCCTGGCTGACCTTTTCCTACCCTTAAGAAGAGGGGGTGCCATTGTGTTCTGAACTACCTAGTGGCCTCTGGATGGTTCCCACGACCATCCTCCCACCTGGTGCTGGCAGCCTCAGGCTGGCAGCCCTGGGTGCAAGGTCAGGGATAAGCAAGGCACGGAGTCGCTCACAAGGCAGCATTCTCTCCAGGGTGCTCCAGGATTCAATCTGTGCATGTGGGCAGGAGCAGTACCCAATAGCCAGTATGCTGCAGCCAGGCAGTCACCACGGCTGACCCTGACAAAGCATTGTCTGCCACCTAACTTTTTAGGGTGGAAAGGTGACATCAGGTGAAACTTTGCTTTTGGTGTTGGTAGTGAAAAGGTAGAACAGTGGTACTGAAGCCGTGGTTCATTCCTGTGTGACCAGGATGTAGGGTTTGCACACCTGTGCTTGCATCCTTGCCATAGAGAAACTGCTGGCTTTTTATCTCCCCCAGAAAAACAAGAAACAATTTCCATTGTCTGTCTCTGCTCTCAGACAAGCTGCATTTAAGAAATTATGTGTCAGCTAAATAAATAAATAAAGTCTGCTCCTAGTCCTAGCCACAGTTTTCTCCAGAGCCCTTCCCATTGTGTGCTCTACACCTCCCCCCCCTCCTCCCTGTGTTAGCTGGAGTCCATCTGCTCCATCCAGCCTGCTGCAGCTCAGGGAATCTCACATCATTCTTGTTTCAGCTAGAGATGTGCCTGAGCTTCAGACTGTTGGATGGAGATGCCTCTGTTTATTTCCCAGTGTGGGAGGAGGGGATGAATCTTCTCAACTTTGCCCCAGTTTCTTAAAAACAAAAGGCTGACGGTGAGAGGTGACTGTGGCTGTGGACCTGGCGATGGCTAGCTTGGCCAGATGCTCCTCACCCTGCTGTGCAGTGCAGGCCTGTTGGGCTCTGTGCCTACTCCCCATGGCAATAGGTCATTGTATGACACCTGGGTAGCTGTGACATCATTCCTGCTATGGTTCCATCACCAAAGGGCAGTCACAATCAAGACAGCTCTCCTCCGTCCCTGCGATGATGGCGTGGGTAGGGCAGCCTCTTTGCTCTCTTTATTGCCAGCACTGCTTAGGGTGTGATGAGACAGACAGGCAGGCAGCCCCCAGGGAAAAGGAAGGTGTGTGACCACAGGACAGGATGGATGGATCACCTGAGTTCGCATCTCAAGGGATGGTGGGCCAAGGGTTCACTGCATTCCCTAGTTGCACTATAGACGGTATACACAGGGCATGGTGCCCCCCCCACTCCCTGGGACTCTGATACAGGGAATCCACCTCTGTGCCTACTTTGGTAGACCCTGCTTGCAGAAAGATATGAAACGGGGGAAGCAATCCAGAGAGTCCGAAGAATGGCTGTGAAGCAGAAGTCTGGGAATCATTATAAGAATGCTCTCAATCTTCCTGGAGCAGCTGAAAGCTTTACTGCCAACAGCGCTTGGCTGCCAGTCTCCCATTGCTGTATAAATGATGGTAACGCTCTTTGCTACTTCTTCTCCACACGTTCTCCTCCTCCCCTGGGGGTAGGCTCTCCTTGGCAGCCACACAGTTCTTGTTATATGTGAGGAGCTGTTGGCAGCAAGAGCTGGGATTGAACAGAGGAAGGCAAGAGGGGTAAGGTCCCTCTGCAAACTAATAACCACCAGCACCCCTGCTGCAGCATTCTGTGCTTCTCCAAGTACCTTTAAAAGGCAGCACTTTCTATTCACAAGCTTTAATTGGGGTGCTGCAGCGTCAGAAGCATTTTGCTTGTAGGAAAGAAGCAATGAGCCTCTTTCCTTGCAGTAGCACTGACCAGAGTCCAGCAACTGAGTCCCCGGCACAAAATAGCCTGGAGGCAGCTGCTCTCTGCTATGGTCCATCATTTGTTCCTGCAGGCAGCACTGTCCTGTAGCCCCCTGGTGGTTACTCAAGGTCTGTCTCAGCTTTGTGGAAATCGTCCGTACTCGTGGGCTTAAATCTACTGCTTTGGTGCCGTTCAGCAGTTACTCAAGAGTTGACAGCAGCAGTTCCAAAGAGCCCTTTCTGCACCGTTACCCTTGACAAATAATAGCAAGAAGTAATCGAACACCCTAGCCTTATGTCTGGCAGATCTAGCCCAGACTGGATGAACCAGGGGTTCACAGACGGCACCTGTGCAGATATTTCCTTTGCTGAGAGAAAATATAGAAGTGTGTGCCCTCACTTGTAGAGGACAGGGAACTATTCTGACCCACTGATGTTCCAAGTTTGCCATATTCTTGGATTAAGAATCCTCATCCTTCTCCAGAAACATTCAGTGCTTACACAGAGGTCTGCTGCGCACATGTGAGAGCTCTAAATTCAGCCCTACTGTATACATGTATCAGCCTCAGAGCTACTGAGCAGAAATCCAGCAGACTCACTGTGCAAATAGCAAGATAACAGTGAGTCAGAATCCAGACAAGACTTGAGATTTCTTCATGAAGAGCCCTATGTCTTGGGGCACCCATGGGACCTTTCTCAGGGATTTTCTTCTATTAGCCACCCAGGCCTGTAAACTGGGCCTCTGACTCCTTGTGGGATGCAGGATTGTTGGATTTCAGTAGACTCTGGCATGAGTAAAAGGCGAGAGATCACTCTTTTGACTTATTCAGAAATGAGAAGCAGGCACAAGCAGACCTGCACAAGCCAAGAAACATTTCTCTGGAAATCTCCCAATTCCTTTCTGGTGGGATTAGTAACAGCACAGAACTGTTTTGAACGCAGATGCCCATGTATGTATTTGGCAATTTTCAAGCGCTGGAAATATGCGGAAAGCTTCACTGACCACAGAGAAAAACAGACTCAATGCAATTACTGCACTTCTTTCAGATCAAAATAGTGTAACACAGCAAAAAGATAAACCCTGTGCCAAAACATCTCTTAAAGAAGCTTTATTACAGCAAAGCCCAGTTCTCAGAGGCCTTTGATGTTCTTTGTATTATCAAGTCATGAATTGACTTACTTAGCCAAAACACATTTGTACTCTAGAACTGCCTTTCTTCTCTTTTGTTGTTTCCTAAATCTCCTTAATAAATGTTCTCGAAGGGCTGTCAGGAAAAGAAGGGAGAAGAAAGCCCAGTGCAGCATTCCAGCACAGCTCCCTCTTCACAAAGGGAGATACTCAGGCTGAAGGTCTGGTTTAAACCAGCTGACCCTGCCAGACTAAGGGCTATTCAGCCAAAGATCTGCCGCACCTCATGCTCCTTTCTCCCCGCCGCTCTGCTCTCCTCCTGCCAAGCCTGTCCTTTAGAAGTACTTGCTAGGTTCTGAGATTAAAAAAAAAAATATATATTTTCTGTTGAAGTCTTGGAAGCATCTCAGTTCTGAAAATCTTAGTGTAGTTCAGCTTGAACTGAGATTGCAGCTAAGGAAGAACCAGTGCTTCTTAGTGGTGGTGATGCTGATTGGAGAATTATTTCTGGGTTTTTCTCATAGACAAAATAAGCAATCAAGAGATATTCCATTGGAAATTTTTCATTCATGAAAACAGGTTGTCTAATTTGGCCCAAAGTCAACTCTCTGCTGATCTGACAAGCTTTGAAGCCCCGCAGGAGCAGCAACCGGAGTGCTTCAGGCTGCTCCTCTCCTGCATAAGCTGTGACACACAGCTGGATATCTCAGATTGAATACGAGCAAAAATTTTTTTCTCAGAAAGTGTGGTGAGGTGTTGGCATAGGCTGTCCAGGGAGATGGTGGAGTCACCACCCACAGAGGTGTTAAATAAAAGGGTAGACGTAGCACTGAGGGACATGGTTAGTGGGTATGGTGGGGGTAGGTTGATGGCTGGACAGCATGATCTTTGTGGTCTTTTTAAACCTTAACATTTCTGTGATTTTATGATTCTACGGGCCACTGTTGTGCATGTGGTGTGGGAGCATGGATCAGCTGCTCCACCTAATCTTTGCTTTTTCCTAGTGTCTTCTCACTGTATTTGAGAAAGCTGAGATCAGCAACAGATCTCATTCACATTTGCCTCCCAAGCAGCCATCCCTTGTATCCAGCTCTCTGAACTTCCATCTGTTTGCTCATTCCCTGTGAAAGTCTGTCCCATACCCTGTTCTCCTCCTCCCCTCTTCCAGCTCCAGTCTGGCCCACACCTCATTATTTTTGGACATAGTAGGTGGGATTTCATCCCGGAGCCGTGCTGAGAGCAACTGGAGAATTCAGTCTGTACAGAAGATATCTCACAAAACCAAGCACTGTGTTAGGAAAGAAGTTGGAAGAGTGAAGGGTCCAAATTGCAGACAAGTCAAAGGAAAGGCCAGTAGATCACATGCCATCACGATGCTACATCCATCATTTTACCTTCTCATGAAAATCCTCAGCTTTGGCTGGAACATGGAGTGGCACAGCACAGCCTAGGAGTGGGAAATAATCTGTTTTTAGATGTCTGTGTTTTCCTATTGTTTGTCAAAACTCATTTCCCCTCTCTGGCTGCCCGGGCCTAAATAAAGCACTCTTAAAAATACAGACAATGCATATTACACATGTTGAAGCTGCATTAGGTCATCCCACGTGGCTGTGCTGCAGAAACAGTGAGGCCATCCATATCCTCGGGGGTCACCTCCAGTCCCTGCTCCTTCTGCTGTAGTGCCTCTCATTTTGCCTGCGGGAATGTGCAGTGCTGCACAGCCATATGGGTGCCAGGGAAAAGCAGATACATACACACAAAGAACAGGAAAGGGGAAAGAAAGACGGGGGAATACATCAGTGGATTGAGCTGCCTGACAACCCTTCTGGGGGTTTTACATCTTTTGTTTCAAGTATGAGCTTTCTTTGAATGACAATATCTAAGCTGGTTAGCTAATATACAGGTGTGAAACTTCAGCAAGAACATATAAGGTATAAAAGACAAGCTGCATCCCCCAGGACTGCAACTAACCGATGCCTTCGCAGGGCTACTTGTGACCTTTTAAGTCATAGGACTTTTCTCCTTAGAAACACTAAAGAAAGCTCTGCTTTGTTGGATGGAGTGCTGGAGGGGAGGCTTTCTCATGTATTGAGCACACTTTCATGCTCTATAATAGTACTCACCGACTCGTTTCTCACAGCATATAAAAAAAATCGACATCAGAAGGGCATCTCTGGGCAATCTGATCTAGTGTTTGGTTTAGTGGTTGGCAATTCTGCCCACAGCAGGGGGTTGGAACTAGACGATCTTTGAGGTTCCTTCTAACCCAAGCCGTACTATGATTCTATTCTTGGCCTGAAAGGTGGCAGCCACCGATACCCAAGAGAAAAAGGGGAGAAATTTTCTCTATGGATACTAGAGTGGTTCCTTGCTCATCTCAGCAGTGCTACCTGTCAGCAGATGTGAATGGAGATGTGGGAGTGTCACGGGATGCTCGGTTTTCATCTGAGGCTTTTGATGTTGGCATGCTGTGTGTTTCCTTGTGGTTGTGAAAAGTCAGGTTTGCTTTGAGCATTCGTGAAATGATGTCAACATTTTTACAAACTGTAAATATATATATATATGTATATATAAACCGGTTTTAAAGCCCACCTTTAGTACTTTTTAGTGAGACTGAGCCTTTCCAAGATGAGAAACTTTCAGATTACTTCTTATCTTGGAAGCAGCAAAAAATACTGGGCTTATTTTGAGTCATTATTCTAGGTGAACATTTCTATGAAGATTCTTTAAAAGTCTTCCAGCGCTGTTCAGACTGTGTTTTGCTTCATGTAGAAACTGACCAAAAACTTTTCCTGTATGGGGTTTGTGTGTGGATTCACGAATTCTTTGCTCACTTGCTGATACCACTGAGGAAGTTGAGCAGCCTCTGCAGAGACTTAACAGTATTTTGCAAAAGAAATACAGCATTTCCAAGCTGACATTTTGCAAGATAGGACAACTGCTTCAGCCCTCCAAGTGCAGCTACTAAAGCACCTCACTCTACAAAAAAAAAAATCAGAAAACGTTTGTGCTCATTGCATACACGTTGCCTGTAGGTTTTGTTTTGTTTTTAAGCTGGAATATAATTTGTCACACTCAAGACATGAGGATTTTGATTTATTGCTTAATATGTGTGTCTCATTCCACCAGTGTGGCTCCCAGGCTCAGGAGCTGAAGTAGATGAACGAGAGAAAAGTCAGTGCCAGAGAGAGCTGTCAACACATCTTGTATTCTCTGTGTCCTCAGTAAGCAGTGTGCTGGCCCCTGCACCTGGCTTTTACAAGTCTCTATCACTACTCCAGCACTCCTATATGATATCCAGATTTGCCTCCACCTCCCACATACCCAACCTCATCACGAAGTTATTACTACAAACCAGCTAATCTGTAAAGCTCCTTCAGAAGTGCTGAGAAACCTTCGCATGTTGCTGGACAGCAAAGCCCTTCCTCCTTTTTCATTGCAGTTACCAACATTCTGCTGTTAACAATTTTAATTTGGGGGGTCTTTTGACCCTCTTTTTTGTTTCGTTTATCCTTACTGCAGTTCTTTGTTTCTGATGAGGTTTTAAACTCTTCTTGGCAATAAAACCCAGAAATATTTCACAGCAACTCGCCCACATGAAAATACTTTTGTGACCCTGATGCTGATTGGATAGATAGTGGCTTTTATTTCCTATTTCAGTGCTCCATTTGTGTAGTGAGGAGAATAGCAATTCTCTCGCCAGTGGAGAATAATCTGAAAAGCATGTTAAGCCTATATAGCCCTAGATGTGCTTTCTTATGCACTGTCTGCCTTAGTTTACATGTGGTCTCATTAACAACTGTTGCTCAAAATAAAGTTGTGTGATAATTTCTAGAGTTGGATCCTGGCTTGACTCAAGCTGAAATCACAGTGCATTAAGGCCAACTCTATTTTATTCTTTCTTCCCTCCTGAGGTCTTGGCAGATCAGGCTTCTATTCAGAAGCATTACTCTACACTGTCCTCATGGCACCGCTCATAAAGAGGCATTAGCACAGAGGGCCCTACTGCTGGGTGACAGGCCAGTGCCACAGTACTTGGCACGATGGGGATTATTTGGGGTTGAGAACATCGTGGTACAACTAGGAAAACCTGTATTTAGTTCCTAGCTAAGCAGTCACAAACTTCCATCTTTTGGCTAAATCACTTCATCTGGTGTGTGCTTCAATTGCCTGTCTGTGCAGGGCAGATAATGTTTCCCCCTACCTTCAAGCCCTGCTGTCATCTAAATCTTTCAAGGTATTTTGATGTCACTAAGATGGGGACAAAGACCGGAGGGACACAGACCAATAGAAACCATAGGATCCTTTAGATCCTGCTACAGAATCTGTGACCTTCTTTCTTATAGCCCCCCCCAATGAAATACCCTTGTGTACCATAGGACACAGTTGGTAAATACCATGGAAGCAAAACACAAATGATAATTAGGTGCATCTGGTCACCGCAGACAAGGATCACATTTCCTAAGATCCAAGCAATAACTAAATATTGCAAAGGGAAGGAAAATCTCCATCTGAGAACAAGGACTTAACCAAATTTCCTCTGTTTGGTTTCCTGGGGAGCCACTGAGATTAAGCAGATATAAAATTCAGTTCTTCCTAGGTCTAGGGGGGCTGTAAAAGCAATTAAAAACCACATAAATACTTAGGACTTAATTTTCACATTAACACCTCCCCCTCTCCCCAAAACACCCACTTTTTCTGGTTTGTTTACGTTGTTAGTACACATCATTAATTACCACATGCTTATGGATTTCTGGTGCTGTGTCAAATGTGGAACTGTACAGTGAGGGGGCCTGATCTAGGTCCCAATGGGACCAGCAGCATCCATGTGTCAGTTTGCACAGGGATTACCACAGGAATGGGCCAATTTGTAGGTGAGAGATGATGATCTGCTCAGTTCACAGGAGGAAAGAATCCCTTTCCTAACCAAACCCACATCCCATCAGGCAATCTCTGAATTATTGTTAGGGATAGTTTTTTGTAACTCCACGTTTATAAATATCTCTCAACTCCAGCCTCTTCTCCATAAAGTATAACAAATGTTTCACAGCGTCAGCCTCTTGGCCATAAAGCATAATCCTTTGCAGTGACCTGTGTTTTCCTTGTAGAGATATTTCTCTTCTTATTGTGCCTGTCACGGCTTTGCCCACACAGGCCATCAATTAACAATGGTGTCTACAAAGAAGGGGTTTTTATACAAGGAGTTAAAACAGCCGTCAAGCATGGGGGTTTTGCTCTCTCTTTGTGTTTCTGTATGAGTAGGATGAGGTGAAAGTGGCAGAAAAAGATGTTCTCATGGGGGTGGGCAGCAGAGATAAAAGCCTTCATTTAACACCATTTGAATGTAAATCCTAGTGAAACGTGTCAGTGACAGAGAGGAGGTTATGACTGATCAGATATGAGTCTTTGAATAGTTTGCCAAACCAAACTCTTTCTAGGTATTTTCTTTCTTGCTTGCTTGCTTTCTTCTCCTCTCACCACTTTTGATCAGTGACATGTGCCATGATGGTTCCTATCCCGGAATCAAAGCACTGAGCTGTCCAGAGCATAAGCAGGAATATGGGATAGGAAGGGAGACATCGGCATATCAAAGATACTCAAGGACAGGGAGAACTTCAAGGGTTTTCCTCCAGAGATAATGACCAGATTAATAAGAAGTGAAACTGAAGGCAAAGAAGGTGAGAAGTGTCTGAGAGTATTTCTGCTAGGGAGGGGAAAGATCTTTGTTGCGTGAAGAAGGAATCAGATAACAAACCTCTTCCACAGCTGAAAGACCAAACGTAAGTGATACTGGAGTTTTGCTTCCATTCACTTCAGATGCAGACCTTGAGCTTGGGGTGGATTTTGAGCTAAATCCTGACAGGAAAATATTTGTGTGGATTTTTGGTGGGGGTGGGGGTGGGGGTGGGTAAAGAAGTCCTATTCCACAGGACAAGCTGATATGTTGATGACAGCATAGAGAGTAAAACCAGCAGATTTGTAATGAAAAACTGAGAAAGTGGTTATAAATGTCAAGTTTTGGACAAAATACAGCTCGTCTGTTCTTTGATGTGTCATTATATATCATATTGGCACTAAAAGAAGAGTTTTGTCATTAATTCCGTCTGGTAAAATCCAGGACAAGACCTTGTTTAAGTTAGATTTTTTAAACGAATACTCAGGACCCAGTCTGTGGAGAATCTGTTTTAAGGATGTCTTAAGGATTCAGGATACAAAAATCCTGAATAGTAAGTATTCACATTCTGTTTTGTTAAACTCAGATATCTCAGTGGCTCTTAAGTCTTTTGTAGGAATTACCATGCATTCTCACATGGCCTTATGTTCATGTGTGCTGCCTGTTCCAAGAAGGCACTATTCTCCATTGGGATGCTGATCTCTGAGCACTGATGTTACGCATAGAATGATTTTTAGGTGTTTGGCTTTTTACACTTCCGGCAAGTAATTACCTCCAGGGACAAAATCGACAAATTATCATACAGGTGTGAGTCAGGAGTCGCTTTAGTAAACTCCATGCAGTTTTTTGTATTTGCATGTGCGTACATTGTGTGATCAGGTCCTGAGTACTCTTGGTTAGGAGGTTACAGTTATTGAGACGTCTATCCACCAGAATATCAATTCAGTGCACAGCTGCCACTCAGTGTCAAGTTCCTAACTCCTACAGTCACTACTTTTCTATTGGCTTGAATTTACAAAGCCACCAAAATCCTGTCCCAGTGTCTGATGCAGTTGTACATCAGACAACAGCACGGCCCACGTGTGGTACTTACACAGGTTAAGCACATATCGATATATTCAGAAGTATTATAATTTATCCACCTTGGATATTCTTCTTGTTGAAGCCATTATTCTCAACCAGAAATTAAGAAATCTATTATGACATTTCTAAATATCCACGTGCACTCATGTCCCCACATGCCTGAAAGACTTACATGAAGTGAAAATCTGATCCTGTAGAAGCCTCCCTGTGCAAGCAATTAGATTTCCTACAGACTTTAAGAGCATCTTTTTTTTTTTTTTTTTTTCCTAAGGAAGCTATATTATTAGCATGACTTCAGATCAAGGCTCTAAAGCATGGTCCCACTTATGCTCGTCCCACAGATGTTTCTGGAATATTTAGTTAAATGGGACTGTCCTGGAGGAAAGCTGTGTGATTCACAATTACTTGTGTTATTTCTGAGTTGGGAGAATTTTCAAATTTCCAGTGAATAGTTGTAATGAAATGCAGTATAAGGTATGTAAGTATTCTGCAGTCAAAACATGAAGGCTGGCACAGAGTAATGTAAACCTTACCTACACCATGCAATAATGCTAAAAACACCTTATCAAATTTTGACCCAGAAATACACATGTAGCAAGATAACAAATAACTTGTTCTTGGAGAAAGCCCCAGCCCTGATTTAAATCTTGCAACCCAAATAAATATAAAAAACCTGCCAGAGCCGACCATGTAAATCTTAACCACCTCATATGGTTTCATTCTATGGAGTGAAAAATATAGGGAAGAAGGTGTTGTTAACACTGTGAATGAGGTATCCAGGAGAAGTGTTATTTATTGAACTCTATGGGAGGGAAGTTAATTTCAGAAGTTATAAACATGATGAATTATAGCTAATATCTTGGAGGAATTAAATGTAATTGAAAGGAAAAAAACTCCCCATTTTCATTTAAATTAAACAATTAAGGTTGAGTGATGCTAAATAAAAGCTTACACCTGCCAGGGGCTGGCAGACTCTCACTGGTTAACTAGAGAGAGCAGCTACTCACAAATCAGTTGCACCAGTGTTTTATGTCTTCAGTCTTCATGGGAATTCTCGGTACTGTGTTAGGTAATAATTTCAGCCTAGAAGCAGTTTGTGGCCTATTTGCTTTCACTGCTGTTGCAACAGCATGGGTTATCACCTAAGAAACCTGACAGTGCCCCTGCTCCAACACCAAGTGCTTTCAAGCAAGAGGCTGAAGGTAGATCAGGGAAGGATAGTCCCACAGTTCAGGCTGTGCAGTTTGGCTTCCTGAATTTGTGAATAAAAGTCCCAGTGTTGCCAAGTCAGGTCAACATTAGCAAATGACCTTCAGTCCCATTTGTGAAGCTTCTCCTTGGCTTGGACACATGGTTTGAGAAGATTTGGGTCTGCTTTTCAAGGACACTGCATGCTTGCAAGTGCCAAAACACACCTTAAGTCTTGTACACTGAGAAGAGTGAATAGAGGGTATCTGGAGATGGATGTAAAGATGTTGCATTAGGAAAAGGGACAAAAAATCCTGACCCTGGGAAACATATCATCACAAGCAGGCATGTAGAGCTACCTGGACACATCCTTTTGTACACACTTACCTTTGAGCACACACACATGCACATCCCTGTCAGGACACCCCACACAGGCACACATACCAAGTTTACACCAGCAGGCACCAGCATGTGCTGGCCTTCAGATTCACAAGTGCACACACAATGTTCACAGCTCTGAAATCTGCAGGTGTTTGTTGTAATTTTGCTGCCCTTGAAAGCAACCTTCCATAACTGCCAGCACACAAAGATGTCTCAGCCTTGTATAACCTCAGTGTCATGAGCCTATGCTAATAAATCTGAATAAGTAAATGACAGGTACAAATCTGGGTAATAGAGTTAAATATCTCTTCTTAAGTCAAATATAAAACAGATGTTTTCCATCTGCCAGCAGGCTTCCACAATTATCCATGCTGCCCATGCTGTCCCCTGGGCTCTCTGCCGAGTGCTTTCTCCTGGGTGATGAATATGATGCATCGTTGTAGTTAGCTCTGGGCTCAGGTTGCATTAATTCAATGGTAATTCTGTGACTTCTATGTTGTCATGTGTCTTTATTCAGCTGCTTGAAAGCACCTCCAATTTTGTTTTGCTTGCTTTACTTTGCTCCCCCAAAACCCACCCTCTGTCTACAGCCACAGCTCTGCTGGGAAATTTGGCCCAGCCACCCGCACTGAGGCTGGAATAATATTTGGCATTTTTTCCCCAGTGCAGTCAGTGATCTTTGCAGGCAGTGAAAGAGCAGTAATTAATACCTGATACACACTGTGAGGGAGAGCATTGCTGGCAGGAGCTGAGACAAGGTGCTGTTATTACACAGCCCTTCAGAGCAGAGATGGGCCTTGTACAAGCAACATCACCGTCGGTGTTCCAATGGCACACCTACCCTCACTTCCATCCAAGCTACCCAGGAGTGCTGCCCAGCAGGTGAAAAGGGACAGGTAGGAAGAGGCCTTCATATATGGCACAGTCAAAGGTCCTTTTTTTTTTCCCACTGTATAACTGTCTTATAATCAAAAGAGAGTCCTTATGAAGCTTTTGTGAGCTATTGTGCCAAAAACCAACCTTGCAAGCATCACCCGGAAAGCTTGGGCAGTCCATGGGACATTCTTACAGGCTGCATGCACTGGAACACATCAGGCCTGCTCATGATTGCAGTCATCTTTACCTGCTGGAGGGGATGGAATCTGCTGATCTGTGTATTTGGGTTCAACGTGATGCAGATGAAAAGACAACACTGAGCTAAACAATAATCTGGCAAGAAGCTCACAAAGTTGGCCTTACTTATTTATTTTTAATTAAAAAAACACTTTTTCTCTCTGTTTATCTGGAACAAATTGAGAGCAGTCCAATCCTATAATTGTATTTCCACAACATTGTGCCAAGGCAATCAGAGTTGTCAGGACCAAGCCATGTTCTTTAAGAGTTAAATTTTATTAGTGAGCTTACTTGCAAGTCAGCTGCATGAACTCCAGTTTATCCCTTGGATCCACACTGCAGAGCCTCAGTGGGAACCTCTTGGTTGCTCCACATACAGAACCCTCCCAGCAGGCTGATTAGAATAGTATGTGCAAAGATAGCACCAAAATTCAATTAAAACTGACGCTTTTTGTTGGAAACAGACTCAGGAGAGCAGCTCACATCTCAAAAGCCAGCTTGCATCACTGGGCCAGAAAGAGCTGTTTTACAGGAAAGGCCTGTTACGAGGACTGCGTGACTTGGACGTTTGACTAGAAGATGTGGAGTCTAAAATCTGGTGTACACAAAACATTTTCTACCAAATTTGTTTTTGGCTTTGAAACACAGTTTTTGTCTCCTTCCCCTTTTTTTTCCCCCTCAAATTCTTTGGAACTTAAGGAATAATCTTAACTGACCTTTAACCACAAAACCTTGGCTGGTGATATAGCCACTGCCTTCAGAAGGTCAAAGTTGGCTGGATGCAAACCAGATCCTAGAGCTCTGACCTTGCTGTACCTAGCAACCTCTAAAGAGAGTCCAAGGAGAAGAGAAGACTGAACATGCTTTTCTCCAAATAGAAATTCCCTTCAGGGCAGGATTTAGGACAGAAAATTTTCCATTGCTGCAGTCTGAATTGGTTGAGTCCAGCAAATATTAAAAACTTCAGTGTGGCTTTCTGACTTAGCTGGACTGAAGTTTCACCAGTGATGCTACCCAGGGAATTTTAGAGATTTCTTTCTTTCCTAGCACCAAGTCCAAAGAAGTGAGTAACATTCACGTTTAAAAAGGAAAAGAAAAAAAAGAAAAGAACGTGAACATCTGGAAGTCAGTCCTTACAAATGGCTGTGCGTAATCAGGATTAAGCCATTACTATGTCTTGCTTCTTAAATGATGGAAAACTGAATTGTTCTGAATTACAGTTCTTTCTGCTAAGAACATGTTACAGGCAGAGAAGAAAGCACTGCTTGAACAGCAGCAAAGAATTTCAGATTTTTAAAACCTCAGGTTTCCCCTGCATAAACCATTTGAACACTGGAATGTAAAGTAGTGATGAAAAATGAAAGCCATGTCAGCCCAGAAAGCGATATATTAAAGCAAAGTGTTTAGAAGTCAAAGGCCCTTAAATAAATCTAAAATACATACTCTATTTTAAGCCTTAAATCTGCTGCTGCTAATCCTCATCCTTAAAACCAGAAACCTATTTTCCCGGAAAGCTAGCTGAAACAGGATGGAATTTGATGTGACTAGCTAAACAGTGAGATATTGATTTTGATATGTGTTGCATCTACCAGTACCAGCATCATATCTCTGACGTATTTCAAAATTACTCTCATTCTTTATGGCATGCCAGTGAGCAGAAAGAACCAACAGCCCAGCTCCCTGTCCCCTGCAGCAGTAAATACAGCAGCTGTAGGTGGTGTCCTAACCTGCACCCATTTCCTTCTCTGACATCAGTCAGCATTCACACCTTGTTTTGTCATCAAACTGTGCACACATTTAGACTTGAGCCAGTCATGGGGCTAGCAGTCCTCTCCATCACCCTTTTACAGTGGATGGAATTGGAAAAGAAAGGCTTAAAGGGCTGCTCAATGGCGTAGGGAGAGCAATGCTACAATGAATGTTGAGAACCAGAAGTGGTGTGGTCTCACTGGTATGACACGCGACAGTGGGAGTCAGGGAAATCTGCAGCAGAGAGGTGATGGGACTTCTTATGATCTTTCCTTCTCTGAATACATTTCCCTTCATGCTGACATCTGCCTCACCCAGGAGCCCTTTCTTTGAATAGAAAATCCTTTTGTTTTAGGTTAAAATCTGGACATTCCCGAGAGATTTAGTTGGAAGGGGTCTAATTAACCAGCGTGGACATAATCTGGTCTACACAAGCAGTGCCTAACTCCTAACACTTTGCTAATGAATAGACCTGACCAATAAATGAAACAAGGCAGAGTTTTTTTCCTGCCAAGTCATACATTTTTCTGCCAAAAAATATGTGAAGGAAAATAATCCAAATAGTTCTGTTGATTCTCAGTCCCAGGTTTTGATTTTCACTTTGTTTTTAAACTTATATTTGGGGGCAGCAGGGGCTGGAGGAAAGGGACAAAAGCTCATATTCCTCTCCTTTTTTCCCACAGGTAAAGGAAATGGAGAGGAGAGAAACAGAAAAAAATTACCAGTATTCAGGCCTCCCTCCGTATCCTTTTAACTGTTTTTTTCTCCTCCTTTTCTGAGCTGGGATTACTGGGATTAGGAGAAAAAAGGGTAGGGAACGTGTGAAACGAGTAAGGAGCAAAGGTTTCCTCCTTTTATCTCCTCATGTTTAGTGTGTCATCCCCCCCCCCCCAAACCCCCCGCCTTTTTTTAAAACAATAATGTGAGATGAAGTAATGCTAAAAATTCACAAATTCAAATACTGAAGTAATGCTAAAAACTCACGAATTCAAATCCTGAAAAACCCAATCCAGCAAAAGAATTGATAGGTAACAGAATTGATAGGAATAAAAATCTTTCTGTGCTGAATCTTTGTTTACTGACCATGTTTACTGGAATGGAACACTTTAAAAAATGCTTCAAAATAAAATGTATACTCTGTTGGTAGGAAAATATAACTGATTAAGGAAGGATACAAGATGAGATAAAATAAGGAAACCTAAAATGCAGAAACAAATCATTTCAAATTCTGATTCTGGAATCTGTAATGTTTCCCATAATAAAATAGGAAAGCTAGAAATATTTCCAGACTAAACTTTATGAGACTGACTATCTCAATACCTTATCATTCCTTCTGGGGCAAAGGATTTCCAGTGCCTTGCAGCATTTCACCCTAACTCACATACATCTGGAGAGAAATTTCCCCACGTTCCTTCCATATGGAACTGTAGTGCTCTGGTCATCAAAAAGCTGCTTCTTGTCTCCAGCCTTGCTGTGTCGCTTACTGTAAACATGTATGACAAGTGAGTGTTATCACTGTATGAGAAATATAACCATCCCCAGTCAAGCTGTGCAAACGACAAACTTTGGAATAAAATAAACCAACATATAGTCCTTGCCACTGTTGATTTTGTTTCAGTCAAGGGAGTCTTCAAAATATGTTTCTAGGTATATGTTTCCTAACACCTCAGCTCCAGAGCTTTGTTATACAAGGCTTGGCAACAAATCACAGCCCACCACCCAAGGATGCTGAAAGTCTATTCTATGTTGAGCCTTCATCACCATCTGAGTCCCTATAGAGTACACTATGCAAGCAATGCTCTCTGTTGTTAGGGGAACTGGAGATATACTTTGACATGACCTTGATACGACTGAAATGATTCTTTCGGTCTTGAACCAGCCATGCTGATATTCTCCATGCTGGGAAGATAAATTTTAATTCTGGATGGTACTTCTGTTTTGAAAATAAACAGGAGGGACTTTAATCTGAAATTATACATCAATTTCACAAAATATGGGGAAAGGAGAAGAAAAGGATGACTTAGAAACTCTTAGCAGGAGCCCATTTCATCATCTACTGTCTCTCTGCTTGGAGGCAAGGTCTTGAAACAGTGCTGCCTGTTTAACTCAGGTAAGTAGCTTCTCTCACTCTCTGGAAGTCTGCCTGTGTTTAGCAAGCCAAGAGTTGCTAAAACACTTTGTTTCCCTTACACCGAGCAGGGATTCTCCCAATGTCACTGTTTTGTCCCAAAGAGTTTGCCTGCACCAAGCACCTGTGGATGCCACCCTGGGTGAGAGGAGGGGAGCCAGACAACATCTGTGATGGCTCCCTGCTCCCCTGCCTTGCTCTGGCTCATGTAGGGACAACCACACAGGCCTTCTGGTCTCTTTCCCAAGGAGTCTCTCTCATGGATTGGACTGACTTCTGGGAGGTCTTCATAATCAATGCCACCAGAGGACTTGAAAAAAAACAGGGAAATTTTGTGGTTTCCCAGTGACCTCTGCATGGTAAAAATGCATGACCTTCCTCATCCTTGCCCTGTGCACACCATTGGAAGCTTTAACGCCAGAGTCTCTGCAGCAGAAATCACGCTTTTGTTGTCTGCTGTTAAGCAGCCTCAGGCACCACAGCAATGTGAGCACTAAGCCAGACTAATACACTTTTCCACCCAGTTGATCTTCCCTAAAATCCTATTTCCAGGAGAAAATGCTGTCTTCTCCACCCAGTTTCCCAGCAGCCCAATTCAGAGACTGAAGTCCTATGCTGGCCTCATATTTGCAAGCTGCCTCCTTCCATCAGAAGCCATGGCCTGAGTGTTATCACAGAGCTGGTCCCACAGCTGGGAACTATGGCAGTGAGGGCTGTAGCTTGGATTATTGTTTTCAGCAGTAGACAGGGAAAATATCTCCTCTTGTAGAATAGGAAAAATGAGCTCAAAACATATCAGTTCACCCCCATTCCTGCTCCCATGCATTCCTGATCTGAGCCAGGGGAGAGACTGCATTAGAATATAAACTAAAGCACTGCGTTATTTCACTGTTGTATTCTTGTAGATATTTTTGGGAGGAGATGTTGCAGGTGGCCTTCTCAAATGTGCTGACTGACTGAAATAGGCAGGGAGATGGAGGAAAAGGCATCATTAGACTTTCAATAAGGAATCAATACTCCTCTGGAGGGCTCATACACCTCAGCTGTAAACATTTCATCCCTCTGATCAAGATGGGAATAGCAACCTGTGACTCAGACACCACCATCCTGAGCAGTCAAGGAGCTTAATGAGTTAGTGTGGTTAACTCGTTCCTCCTGAGGAATAAGTAGTGTGTCAGCAGAATGCTCACAAACAGCAAGCAAAGGAGCAAAGAAGAACATGATGACACCTGTAGCCTCAGACCCTGTGCTGTCACCTGCCTCCTCTCATGCATGGTGGTAATTAACCTGATGCTACCAAAAAGAAGACGTTCTGGCCTATGCTCCCTCTGACCAGCTCGCTACAGCACAGTGCACGTGCTGTTGGCGTGTAACACTCTGCAGAACTGCTGAGTATTGGCAAAGAGAGGGAACATCATGTTTTTTCCAGCTGTAACTCCTGCAAATCCATGGGAAACTTTTCCCCTCAAACATCTCCATTCATCTGCTATACTGTTATTTGCTGGCTGATGTACACTTCCATGTGCAATAGTTCCAATGCTGCTGCTTTAGCTACCTCTCTATTTTGATATCAAGCCACATATTTCCACCCCTGTAATATTTCTAACTAGTATAAACACGGATTGCATATGTATTTATGTACGCTAAACACCAATTTGGTGTTTAGCTACATCCTGGCTCAGCCAAGGCCTACAGACTTCCCTGCAGGCTGGAGGGATTGCTTCCATGTCATACAGCTCCTGGACAGCATCATGGCACCTGCAGTGTGTCAGAAAGGGACCTTGGGATGATGCACCAACACACCAGTGGTGATGGCTTAGCTGGAAGCAAGTGCTGGCTTTCAGCTTACTGCCTCACAGCTGTGTCTGCACTGGCAGGTGGTGTATGCTCATGCCTCACAGGCCCCAGCCCACTTCTGGCCAGCTCCCCAGCCACCATCACATCCCATTTACATCATCAATGTGTGCCCACCACCAAAGCTAGAACAGTCCTGACTGCCCTGGGGTGCCACGCAACACCTCAACAGGTAAGAAGTTAGCCATGTCACAAGCTGTGTCCCTCACCTTTTCTCAGTGCTGCTCTGGCATCCCCTACCAAAGCCAAGCAGCTGTCTGGCAAGATGCTCCCCAGGGCTTCAGGATTTTGCATCTTTTTGGACAGACTTCCTCATCCTGCATTGCCACCCCTTTCCCCCCCCCCCCCCCCCAAATCATCTCAATGATCTGCAACAGACTCTGGACCCAGTACTCACGCAGTAAATGACACAGGAGCTGATTGCAAACAGATCTTTTGAGTATGTGTATATGAAACATACTTACTTTCAAGCCTGCAAATCTTATAAACCATTTTGTTGGTGTGCATTTTTTTTTTTTTCCCCTACTAATTTCATTTTCCTTTTTTAACTGTGCTTGCAACATATTTGGAACTTGCCCTCCCTAGTCACACAGAAGAATTACTGCTTTTCTTTTCCTGAGAAACAAATACTACTGAGTGGTCACTCCAGTGTACGCCACCAGTTTTACTGGCAGGGAATATGTAGGTACTTCAGATTTATGTGGCTCTAACTGAAAGCAAAACTCAGCCATGTTCTGCATGACTAATGAAAAGAGATAGCCACAATTGGCTTTGGTATGAATCTGGCTTCTAGAAGTGATGGCAATAAAAATAGCAATGCTATCATTTGTTAATACTGATTATTTCAAGAGTCAACCACGTAAGCCTATTTGTGAAAGGATGTACTGAATAAAAATACATAAAGAGAAAATAGTATTTCTTTTACCAGAAGAATACAGTCAGTATTGTGTCCTCCAGGAATTTGGATTCTGCTCTTTGGCACGTGTTTTGAATACTACAGGTTCTTCTACGCAGAAATAAATAGTATTTCTCTTCCAGCATCCTTGGAATAAGCATTTTTTTTCTTGCTTGTAGAGTTTCTGAATCTCCTGCTACTCTATCAGTTATACAGAAGGACAAAGAAACATTATGGCAGCTGACCCATGCCTCATCACCTGCACAAAGAACCTCAAAGTTGAGCAACAGATGGCCAGTAGCTCTCAGTCAACAGGAGTCAGAAGCAAGAGAGCAGGTAGTAAGAAGAATTTTTTTCCACACTTCTTTAATTATAGTTCTTCTGTAGGGTTTCAGGACTTCTCTGACAGATTTGATCAGTATCCAAGCCTTATCTGTCTCCTGTTCTTGTTACCTAACAGATGGTAAAAGCACTTATTTGCCCTTTTGCGTCTGCCAATCATCAATTAACAATATTTCAGGCCTAAGTTCTGCCCATAAACAGCTCTGAAAGGGAACAAAGTATTTCATTTACATGTCACATGCAGTGGTTATATCTTGTTAATTTCTTGAATACATATGTTTGCATTCAAGTTAATTTAGGGCTGATGACATGTGTAATACTGACAAGCCAAAAGTTCAGCACAAATACTGTGCATTTATCATGAGGGAACCTGAATGTCTTCCATTTGCCCCTGAATCCAAGAGGGCTCATCTGCCCCATACAGTGTTCCTTCCCTCATATCCTCTTCCTGGGGAAAGTTGTGCACACAAAGCCAATGTGTTCAGGTAGTAGATTCCTGAAGGCATGAGTTTTTGCAGATAGTTTTCGTGCACACTTGTCACATTATATATGCTGTTCTCCCTGCAATTTCTCCCCTACAGTTTCTGGTCACTTCCAGTTACTGGTCACTTCCAGTCACACTTCACAAAATCTGAGAGATAGATACAAAAAATATGGCATCCCTATAAAGCAGTGATAATCAGGGCCTGGCTAGAGGTAGCAGATGCCAGTTATTGTCCTGAGTGAGAGAAGGGCCGCCCAGCAAGAGCAGTAATTATCTGTCCTGTTTGATGGGCCAGCTGGCCAAGCAGCAGGCATCTCCCAGAGAGCAGGTCAGCGTGACATGGCCCAAAATGGACAATGGCACATACTGCTTTTGGCTCCCCAGCAGTCCCTAAACTGCTACAGTAGAGGGGAGTGTCTGAGGCATTTCAGGCAGTGCATGGGAATTGCCAGGTTGCAGCCTGAGCCAGTGGTTGAGCACCAGCTGAGAAGATGTGGCTAACCCAAGGAGTTCCGGTGCAAGCAATGCATTTGAGTAACCAGAAGGTGTGAAGCTTGGGTCCACCCCTCCTCACCCTTATTAAGGGTTGGCAGCCAAGGGAGCAGCATTTCTGCATACAAGTTGTACTGTTCTTGGGTTGTCATTGGTCATCAGAAGGGATGAGTTACTTTTTCTCTTCTTTGTTATGTTCTGTTGCTCTGCAGTGCTTCCATCCTAGTAGAAAGCACTGCCATCACCTTCCCTTGCTCCACAATATGGAAACATGAGCTCATGGGAAACTGTTACAGTGCTTGTCATTACATGGCTGAAATACAGAAATCCAGTAGAATGACAGTCTGCGTCAGTCAGCATGTTCAGGAAATAACTTTTTTACTATGCACCTATTAGTTCACTGCTGAGAAGGTGGGTTGTGCTGAATGGCTGTGCTGCAGGATGTTTTCCTAGGACTGGCAAAGACAGATTTTCTTCTGTACAGATACGCAGTGTCACCATGGGCTTCAAACCCCACAGCAAATACAAGGCAACCGAAATAAGCCTTATCCCAAAGATAGATGACTAAGCTAATTCAAATTACCCTCCATTCAGTGTGGGCAGAGAGCGTGTCCAGAGACTGCTATTACAGCTGAAGTTCTGTCAAACAATGGCCTATTAATTCCTCTAACTTCATTGTAATGTTGGGAAACCGATGAGCTACATTAAGATAGGTGCTTAGTAAAAATAATCACAGTATCTTTACATCTTTACAGTTTTCAATCCTTCTTCTTCTTTTTTTTTTTTTTTGTATGTAGTAATCTAATCACAATATGATGTATTTTTCTTCTTCTAATGTGCTTAGTTTGCTTTTCCTCATACAAACAGAAGCAATTTGAATGAAACAAATGGAGAATCAGAAGAGGAGGATGAGACTGTCAATTTATACTGTAACAGCATTGCTTTCATCAAAGCAAAGAAAATGTTTATCTATAGCAGTTGTGCTAGGTTCAGGAACACAATGCCCCATTGTGGAGTCCTTCTGAATAATTATTACCCAAAATCAGAGCACTTTCCTTCCCCACCCATTTTTCTACCTGGAAAAGACACATCATTAATGGTTGCCTGCTTTGTCTTTTTGTGTGACTTTTCTCTGAAAGTAATTATTTTTCATCAGTTTCACACAAAATCCATCAAAATCCTCCTGTCCTGCTAATTCCTGGGAGGCATCCTTAGGTCTCACAGCTGAATGGCTAAAGTATCAACCTGTTCCTTGACCTTAGCATCTATTTTACTATTAAAACTTCCTGCACACAAGCAAGCAGTTCTTCATATTGCCAAGCCAGGCAGAAAAGTCAGCTTTTAAGGAACTGCATGCTTTGCCACATGTTTTGTTTCCACCAAATATCACCAGGCTTGGCCAGCTGCTGCCTCCTGGATTAATGGCCAGTGCCTCCTCCCCTGAGGTGTTCCTCTTAGATTTTCTCTGGAGAAACAGGGGAGCCATCAGACCTGCTGGGATCTGAATCCCAAACTTCTTTGGACATTGACCTTTCCAACACTCCATGACTTTTATAAAAGAGTTACTGAAAGTTCAACTAAAGATTTATTTATTTTTTAATTAGTTATCCCTTAGGAAGAAAAAGGACAGACTCTGACAGACCCTTGGTCCCAGAGCTGCTTATCAGCATGTCCAGTAAACAGGGAAAATATAAATATTACATTCTCTCTCAAGATAAGGGATTTCAGAATGAAGGATTGCTTCCCAACAGCAAACTTCAGGGCAGTATCATGGAAATGGGTCACAGATTGCTGGAATGCAAAATCCATGTGGGTCTTCCCTGGAGCAGGAGTCTCTCCTGTTCTACACAGCTCTCCTCTGGCTCCCAGGTGGCTCCACTTCAGTGGCTGTGATCAGTGTGGACAGTCAAGGATGCAGCCTGGAGAGTTCTGCATCAGCACCTGCAGCAGTGACTTTTTGGAATGGAGTGGAACTCCATTTTTCTTTTGATTGCAAGAGAAAGTCTTCAAATTCTCTGCTTGTGAGATGAAATTTATTTGGTTGGTTTGTTTGTTTGTTTTCCCCAGCTTTGGGAAGGAGGGTGTCTCGGGCTGAAGAGATCACACTACCCATGGCCAAAAATGGCCTTGGACCCTGCCAAGGTCTCACTCCTGTATTGATCATTTCACAGTGGGAACTCTGAAAGGCTCAGAATGACCCAACTGGACTTGGCCAAGTGGGATGGAGGAGCTGCCAAAGCCCATCCCACCATGGGGCTTCTGGGCAGGGATTCTGCAGCTGTTGGAGGGAGGTGGACAATGGACCACCTCTGGGAGGCACAGTGCTCCTGATCCACCACAGGAAGCTGCTCTGGTTCCTGTCTCTCTTTAGCATTCATAATGATAACTTGGCTTGTTCAAGCTCTCTTCATAAATCCTGATAAACTCCTAACCCCAAAAATATCCTGCCACTAGGGGCTTCCTAATCTAGTTGCCATGTTGTGAGAAAAAGCTCTTCCCCTTATCACCATTACATTTGCAGCTGCTGAGCTTCATCAAATCTCTTCATGCCCTTGTTTTAAAGATGATGTGAATATTAATTCCTCTCTCCTTTATCTATCCCACCCACTCTCTTCATACATTCATTATGTCCTCTCTTATTAATCTCCCCCTGAGGGTAAACTGAGACAGCTTTTTCAACCTCTTATGGAAGTTTTCTTGCCCACATCAGTAATGCAATCAGTTATTGTGTACCTGCCTTGAATAGGGCTCTGCATCTGAAGGAACAAGGTGTCTCCATATCACATCATTCAAAAACTAGAATAAGCACCACTTCATTTAATGTATCTACAGAAACAACTTAAGGGAAAGTTTTACAACATCATCTCCTGTCTTGGTTTGTAGTATAATTTTTCTATCATTATATTCTGTACAGAAGGGCATATATTTTACTAATCATCAAAAACAAATAGCTCTGTTATCTTTTATTTAAAGAGCTCTTAGCACACCATATAAGAGCTAAAGGAAAACATGCTTTTGATTCCTTCCATAAACAAATCAACTGACTTGATGTTTTTTTTTCCCCCTACGTTTACTTTGAAGGCACTAAGAGTTTATGGTTTGCCATATGATGCTCACTACTAATGGTACCCATCACATTTTTGTGGTATCAGAGTTGTCTGTTTTCCATAAATGTGCCATCATAATTCAAAACAGCAGCTTCAAATATGTTTTGCCTTTACCCAGCAGGAGATCACATCACATTGTTTTACACTCTCAGTGGAATTGTGATAACTGAAGTATAATTTGTACGGCCTTTCCAGTCTTTAATGCTTAACCAAAGTACCCTGCCTTTGTTTAAATACCCATTAATTCTGCTAATTTTCAGCTTTACTGTTAAGTAACAGCAGCTGCTTTACGAAGAGACTGTATTTCAACTTGAGGGAGAATGACACATGCCTAGACCACAACTTCAGTTGGCAGAGCCACCTTCCCTGTTCCAATATAACACTTCCCTAACGTTCCCTCTTTCAGAGGGAAAGAGGAATTTGAGGAAATTGTCTTTATGTCACTGTGCTTCTCTCTTAATTATGAAAGTAAATTTTCCCTTCTTCCTCCACCCCTTCCAGCTCCTTCCCAGCATAAAACTCCCCTCCAGTATGTAGATATGGCATAGTATAATACAGAAGAGCCCCAGTTTACTTCTGAGTTTCAATTGCTGAATGATTCAATGTACTTTCATAGTGTAAAGTAGAATGAATTGTTTATAGGTATTTTATGACATACAGTGTTAGCTTCCAATGAGGAAGACCCCTGAATATCTTAGCTCTCCTCTCACAAGTATCCCTCTTTCTTCTAAAAGAAGTTCTGCAGAATTTTTGAATATTTGCGTTCCCAGAAGCTACACCAAGGCTATAGCTAATGATTGCAAAGTTTCTAGGCAAACTCCTCACCTTGAAATGTGTGTTTGTGTCAGTGCTGAGATTAAAATGAGTCCAGTGACCTGATTTTGTTGATCCACATTCTGTGGCCCAAGGGAGATAATTTTTATTGTTTCTTAAAAATAAAAAAAGCACAATTAAAAATAATGAAGTATGAAAACAGAATCAAAGAGGAAATGAATAAGCAGTAAACTCAGAACAATGGGATAGATCACAAATGACATGCTGGGCCAAACAAGTATAGTCCTAACTCCAGCACTTCAGGGGCTTCTGCCTGTGCTTAACTCTATGACCCCTGGATTGATCCCACTCTCTGATTATGTCACTCAGTCCCAAATTTGGTAAGAATGAAACCAAGCCCTAGGAGCATTCGTAGCAAAACCATTTTGCTATAAATGTACCTCTGAAGTCATGCTGAAATCCTGCCCATGGAGAATTCAGTGTCCCTATGAGCTTGGTTATGACCTGGGGGAGGCCTTCCCGAAAGACATAGGGAGGACAGGGAATTGTAGTTTTCCCTGAAATCAAAAAGGACTAATGTCCCAGCAGAGCATTAGGACACAGCATATAATTATGGGTATCTACTCTTCATCATGATGTCTCAGGACATTTTTGTTTAAGGTAGATCTGTTACATGTTGGGATGGGCTGCTCTTTGATTTTGCCAACAGTCATCTCACAACCCGCTCCAAGTGATCGTGTATCTATCTTGTTAGAGTTTCAAGAAGTCATTAAAACAAATTGCAATCAGTAAATTCAGGGCCTCACATTGCTCCAAAATAGCCATACCCAATTATGGAGAAATGCTTGCGAGATTTGGAGTAGAGTTACTCCAAAATATTAAATAATCTGACCTTGATGGATGGTTGGATTGTATGATCTTGTAGGTCTCTTTCAGCCTTGGTGATTTTATGACATCCTAAGTGGACTCAGCAAGATCAGGTTGCAGAAGCCTCCACCTAACTGGAAGATCTGTTGTCCTTAGCTGCATTCTGAGTATCAGAAGCATTTGTTATAGTCAAAAGTGTAAACTCATGAACAACATGCTGATCGCTGCAGATAAACATGGGAAGCCAGAGGAACAAAAAGAACTGGAGATCTTTTTCATATGACATGCGGCAACTGGTCTTGGGGAGGCTCAGGACAGAGATCTGATACTGGCCATCTAATTACTAACAGGAAGAAGAAGCAGCCTTACTTAGTCAAAATAGGGTAGGAAAAACTATGGGAAAGGACATCCTCCAGATATCTCCTGAAGTGTATTGGCTTAACTTTCTTTTGGAAAAGCAGAAGGAGGCGGCAAATGAACTGTTCCTGACTTTGTTTTAAAAAATAAAACAAATCTTTTGTTGAGATGATAACTATGCAGTAATTTGGAGAACAGTGCATAAAAAGCATCAGAGTTTTCAGCTATCTGCTATTCTAGTACAGTAAAAAGCCTACAGATTAGGCTGTTGGGTTCCACATTCTCTTGGACTTGCCGATCAGAATCTCTCAAGTAGATAATCAAGGTTTTCATCAGGAAGAAAGGAGTTAGCAGATCCTAAAACATGGCTATGTTAAATATATGCAAGCAGGCTACCTTTATGCAGAAGGGTATGAGGCACATAGGAATACAGTTACAGCTGGGACATAAATTAGGTGGTTGATGGTATAAATACCTTTAGGCTGGATGTTAGGAAATACTACTTCTCTGAAAGAGTGGTCAGGCAGTGGAATGGGCTGCCCAGGGAGGTGGTGGAGTCACCGACCCTGGAGGTGTTCAAGGAACATTTGAATGTTGTGTAAAGGAACATGGTTTAGTGAGAACTGTTGGTGATGGATGGATGGTTGGACTGGATGATTTTGTAGGTCTTTTCCAGCCTTGGTGATTCTGTGATTCTAAAGATAAGGTAATAAGACAAACAATTGGGGATAGAATCAGAGCTGCAGCAGCACAAAAGGCGTTTCAACTAGGAAAGGACATAAATGGGAACAGGAAAAAGTTCTATAAATACATTTTAATTAGAGGAAGAAAAAGGAAAGTCTTGATCCATTGCTAAACAGGAAAAGAGAGCAAATAACTAATGTAAAATGCCTGGTGTATATCTTGATCCATCCCTCATTATTAAAAAAAAAAGTAAAACAAAACAAAAAAACAGTTTGTGACCAACTAATTACTTGAATTATTTTTAAAACAAGGTAGGACTGTAGGCCAAAACAGGAAAAGACCAAGTTAAAGAATGCTTGGATGAACCAGCTGCATACAAATCAGCAGAGGCTCATAAAGCTCACCTGAACATATTCAAGGAATAAGATGAAGTAATCTGCGAATTGCTAACGATTACTGTAAAGTAGTTATTGTAAAGGAACCACATTAGAACAGGATTAGCCCTGGAGAACAGGGGAAGGGTGAATATAGTACTGATCTTTAAAAAGGAGTAATGAGACCCCAGGAAGCTATAAACCATTCACTCTGATTTCCCAAAAATCTGGAATGAGTTATTAAACAATCAGTTTTTAAATACCTAGAAGATGGTATGGTGATAAAAACCAGTCTACTTGAGTTTGTCAAAAACAAATCATGTCAAACCATCCTAATTTCCCTTTTTAACAGAGTAACTGTCTTAATCAATAAAGAAGAGCAAGTGGATGTGATTTATCCTAGTTCCCTGACATGGTAGCATTAGATGAAACACTGTCACAATAGGACAGGTTTACAACTGGCTGAACTTCACAAACACACTTATCAATTGTTCCTATCAAATAGGAAGTTGTTCAAGAAGAATTCCTCTGGGGTCATTTCTGGGCCTGTTTCCATTCTTTTCACTAATGATGCATATGATGAAATCTGCGGTTACCATTAAATTTGGAGAGGCTACAGGAGAATCGCAGTCAGAGGATCAAAGTGCAGAAATGATCTGGGTAAGTTGGAAAGATGGTCCACAGCCAACCTGTCTGAGTAAGTGCTAGGAGAGCCACTGCTTTTAGTTGGAGGAATCAAATTCCAGCCTCCAAAGATGAAAGAAATGTGTAAGCAGTGGGATGGCAGGAGGTCTGTAGGATGCAGAAAATTATAGGCTGGATTTGAGATTGATGGGCTGGATTTGAGATTGCAGTGCCCTAGAATAACCTAGTGAAGTTCAGCAAAGCCAAGTGCAAGGTCATGGCAACCCCTGTTATCAGTACAAGCCCTGCTGAAAAGGACCTGTGGGAACTGGTAGATGGTAAGTTGGACATGAAACAGCTATGCGTCCGCACAGCCCAGAAAGCCAACCGTATCCTGGGCTGCATCTAAAGAAGTGAGTGTGGTCAGAAGGGCAAGGGAGGTGATCCTGCACCTCCACTCCATTCTGGTGAGATGTCACCTGGAGAACTGTGTCAAGATGTGGAGTCCTCTGTACAGTAGAGATATGGATCTGCTGGAGTGCATCCAGAGGAGGGCCACAAAAATGTTCCAAGGGATGGAATAACTTAATTATAAGGACAGGTGGAAAGAGCTGGGGCTGTTCAGCCTGCAGAAGAGAGGGTTCCAGGGAGACCGGAGAGTGGCCTTTCAATATCTAAGGGGGACCTGAAAGAGGGAAGGGGACAGACTCTTTAGCAGGGCGTGTTGTGATAGGACAAGGGGAAATGGTTTCCAATTAAAAGAAAGGAGATTTAGATTGGATATAAGAAAGAAGTATTTCACACTAAGGGTGATGAGGCACTGGCACAGGTTGCCTAGAGGGGTGGTGGATGCCCCATCCCTGGAGACATACAAGGTCAGGCTGGAAGGGGCTCTGAGAACATGATTGAGCTGTAGGTGTCCCTGATCAGTGGTGGGGAGCTGGAGTACACAGGCTTTAAGGTTCCCTTCCAACTCAAACTATTCTATAATCCTATTAACATTTATTTCCAGCACTTGTCATTCCTAATGTTGTAAGAATGTTCAAAAAAGACCAGATAAATAAAATAAATGAATTGAAACTCTTTCCTCTTTTTTTTTTTTTTTTAAAACAAGTTCCCATGTATCTCTCTAAAATCTATAGCCTAACTTTTTTTTTTTTTCAAATTTCAGAGCCAGAGTTGTGTTGCTAATTAATTTCAGTGCCACCTTCTGTTTTCTTAACTGCTCAGGTTCAGCACATCTGGTGAACAAGCAAAGTTTTGTGGGGGCCCAGCCATTTCCTGCAAGGCTATGATGTGTTTTGTCCTGTCACTGCACTGATCTGCAAGTGACACTGAGTTAAGGTACTCAGACTGTTTTCCTGTCCTGAATGCTGTAAATCAGTGCCAAAAAAATAAGGGCGTCAGGAAACTAACGAACAGGAGAAGTGGCAGCAGTCATCAGAACACATGCAGCCAGGTGATGGCCAAAGATAGTATTAGGGAAATGATGGAAGTCTCTGTAAGGGAATCAAATCAGAGAATATCATCAGTGGATAGTTCAATTTTATAGTTAGATTAAGATTGCTCTAACACAGGCATGAGTTTGGATTTCACAGTTAAATCACAGTTCCGTTTTACACTGAAAACAGGAATTCAGTTTCTTTGTTGCGTTTGAAAAATATGGTCTCCTCCTTAAATTGGCAGCGCTTATCCCTCTGGGTATGAGATGAATGGTCTGGTAATTTGTTAGCTTGTGATTTGCAATTAATTAGAATCTGGGTCCTTTAAGAAATCTGTTCCAGTTGTTGCTTTGCCTGAAACATCTCAGCAATGAAATAATGCAGACCATTAATATGTTCCATGTAATCAAAATACATTGAAAATGTGCACAGACAATAGCTGAACAAATTAGTTTGCAATTAAATATCTGCCTATCTAATTGCAAACAGTGGACACTGTGACATCAAGGAAAGCTCACCCAAACATCGGGTTTCCCCTAGAATGAAGAGGGCTGAACAGATCAAGAAGTCAGCCAGTTCTTTTAACATTTTCTATTTTGATCTGACCCAGTGTATATTTAAGAGGCATTGCTGAAGAACCTGAGGCAGCAGAGCTCTTAGCAGTATTGGAGTGTTGGGGCAGTTTCTTCTTCTTCCCCTTTTTCCTTCCTTGTGCTCCCTCCTGCCGAATACCACCTGCCATTCCTTCATCACTGATGCACTGCACTGAACCACTGGTTTAAATTCAGGACCTAAGAAACTTGAGAAGTAAAATTTCAAAGGGCTGAACAAAAAGTAACTAAGAATTAGCCTTCTGCAGGAGGCTCAAATCTGCTACATGGGAATGTATAGTTCCTTTAGAAATTTTGCAGTGGTCCACAAATTGAAAAACAAAGTGGAAAAAAATAAAACCAAAAACCAGTAGCATGTTTGATTCAGGCTTCAACTGTTTGGTGCAGATCTGGATGTAAAATGCTGGCACAGGGCCAGACAAAAAGGGAGAGGAGTAAAAAATGGAAACATATTAAAAAAAAAAACAGAGATTCAAGAGGCATGACAGGTGCAACAACAATAAAAAAAAGCAGCAGTGAGTTAGCCTGGGAGATCAAATTCAATGAATTCCTTTCCCAAGTGGAGGGCGGCTGGCTGCAGCCTTAGCAGGGGACAGAGGTGTCCCTGGAAGGACCTTTTAGGGGATGTAGATCCTTTGCCCTGGGCCAAGCAAGGGGCAACAAAATGTGTACCAATGTCAGGAAAGCTGCAGTTGCAAAGATCAGGAAGAGCCTTTCACATCACAGTGGTCTTCAAACCTAAGCGCCAAGGGCTTACCTGGGTTCTGGGTGGGAAGTGGAAATAAAAATCACAAAGATTCTAATGAACCAGAAATGGCTGATTTGGGTGCTTTTGTGCCAGCTTTTGAAAAATCTGTGTGAAATTTTGATTTATCAATGAAAACGAAGTTCAGATGCAAAAGAATGTTTCCATTTAGAAAAAAAAAAAAAAGAAAGAAATATTGTTTAACATTTAAACTATTTTTTTCCTTCCAGGAAAAGAGTTTATGTTTATCCCAAATTCATAAATAGCTCTGATTCTTCCTTGTTTGTACAGTGGGATAAGTTCATTTGCCAAAAAAAAAAAAAAATAATAATAATAATAATAAAAAAAATCTTCCTAAATCTTAAAATAACTAACATCCAAAAATATCAGCCCAAACACTGCCCCTCAGAAGTTAACTCAACCAAGGATTTAACAAAGATCTAATACAAGACTGACCTGGTGTTAGCCTGGGAAAGTGCCCCTGAGACACAGAGGATCCCTGTAGATCCCATAAATGAGGCACCCAACAGTAAGTCCCAGTCCGATGAGATTGGGAGAGCAAAGCAACCTGCATAGCATGGGCTCCCTGTTAGGTCTAGCAGCAGGGAAAGGAGGACAGGGACATAAAACACAAGGAAGAAGCAGTTGCACAACTGTGACAGAGAGAGGAATACTAGAGCTGCTCCACTGGCCAGCCAAAGCCTGAGGGGGTTTAAAGTTCATTTCTTTGTATTATCTGTTAGGAAAACACTGCCAGGCGGAAAGGGTGGGAGGAAGCTCCTGCCCCACAGCAGCATGGGCTGATCCATGACATGAGGTTAGCAGCAGGGAGGGGACCCCAGGCCCACAAGACCCAGTGGGATACAACCCTTTAGCACAGCGGGAGGCATGGAGCTGGGAGAGTGAGCGGAAAAGAGAGGCCTGGGAAGTCCCAAATGGCGGAGGTGGTCAGTGTGTTCAAGATGGTCATAAGCAGTTGGGTACAAGGGGAGATCCACTCTGGGAAATGCTACCACAAGCACGGTATCCTGTATGGGGTGCCTGGACACAGACAGGGAATGGGGACCTTGTTTTCTTCTGTTGCTGGAAATGTTTATCCTGGGTACTAAGGCAAAGAGGTTTGTTTTTAATCCGTGCTTCTTTAAGAATTCCTCTGGATTTCCTATCCAAAAATAGCAAGAGGAAAATACATGACTGCTCCTTCTCCTCTGAGGCCAGGCAGGGAGTGAGCTGGCCCAGCAGACACCAAGGTGTGTCCTCCCAGGGCTGCCTTCAGCACCTTCTGGGAAGGAACATGGCTCCTTCCTCTGGCTGGATACATCCCTTCCAACCTTCCTACTCCAGAGGACATGGTGGCCAAGGCAGATGCTCCTCAGGTTGTCCCTTGGGAACACGAAGCTGCAGCTGAGGGCTGGAGGTATGATCTGGGCCAGCAGTTCTTGCACACTGCCAGGTTTCAGCATTCAGACCAAGTGCTGGGATCCCCCCTCAAATGCAGAAGACTCTTTTATATCTCCTGGAACAACAGCAGCTGGGCCAGGTGAGGAATCACCTAGTAGAGTAGGGTGCAATTTTCCAAAAGAAGTCCTGTTTTCCCTTTGATTTTATGAGAAAATGATGATTTATGAATTTCAACTTGCAGCAAAACAGTGTTTCTGATGATAAAACCATGAGAGAGTATGAAGGGCTCTGTCATTAGAGTGATAGGCCCCAGGTAAGTGCTTCATCAGGGAGACTATACATCATCACTGCCCACAGTGTGCTGAAAAGATGAGGCAAGAGGAGAATGAACAGCATCTGCTACAAAAATAAACTACAGCAGAAACTGTGCTCACTGCTTTCATATTACATACCATAAAGTCCTGCAATTTGCAGTTCAGTTAAGCCAAACATTCATTTTTCACCTCTCATCACCCTTGAGTGCTGCCAAAATCAAGAGACTCCGGTACAAACTGGGGAGGCTGCTGGGACCAGGAGCTGTGCCTGCTGCCTGCCGGGCCACACATGCCACTGCCACCCACATGAGGAGAAATTCATGCCTTGCCTAAAGTCCAGAGGTATCCAGGGCTGTAGAAAAGGAGGGGATAGACTCTTCAGCAGGGTCTGTTTTGATAGGACAAGAGGAAATGTTTTCAAACTAAAAGAGGGGTGATTTAGATTGGATATATGGAAGATGTATTTTACTCTAAGGGTGGTAAGGCACTGGCACAGGTTGCCCAGAGAGGTGGTGGATGCTCCATCCCTGTAGACATACAAGGTCAGGATGGACAGAGCTCTGAGCACCTGATGGAACTGTAGGTGTCCCTGTTCACTGCAGGGGAGTTGGACCAGATTAAGGGTCCCTTCTAACTCAAATGATTCTATGATTCTTGGATTCTTTGACAGACATGGCAGGGTTTCATCCCCTTGGGTCGTACGCCACAAACCAGGAGAAGATTCCTATTCCCCTGCTCAGCTTGTCATACAACAGCTTCTGGTTTGTAGCTATTTGAAAGTGCTGGGCCGTTTTGTTGGGTATTTTTTAGCAGTTTCTCATTTTCACTAGCAGAAGTTTCTACCCATAATTTACACAGTGCTTTTACAACTTTCTCCCCAAGTAAAATAAATGTGGCAGCTGGTGAGTCTGTAGCTGGGGAGATCAATAAAAAGAAGAATAAAGTATCTCTGAAATGAAATTTCCTTTCCAGCACATACACTGGGCCCAACATAAAAGACTCAACCGAGAGCTTAATTTAAAACTAATTTATTGGTGAAATGTTATCAGAATACCAATGAAGACAAATAAATCAACATGACACTGGGAAAAAGATCAGCTGGGGAAGACGAAAGCTACCAGCACAGCAACCCGCAAGTGGGGGAAGAGTTACACAAACTGGAGCGCACCAGCAAAGCCGGAGTGAAATGCTCCCTGCGCAATTTTGGATCCTAAAATGAAATTGTTTGAGGTTAAAATGCTGATGGCTGCAAATATTTGCTCCCTTCAAAAAAACCAAACACCAGGTTGTTGCCTGTGAAACCCTGCATTAGCCCCATGCTTCTGTTCCCCCCATTCTGCAAAAGCACCCAGTCACCTGCAAGGAGCAGTGCAGAGTAGTGATACTGTGGTACAGTGACCAACCTTCACTAACACAAGATTTACATGTTTCTCGTAAACAAAGGAGAGGCGAATTGGGGCATATTGCTGATTATTGTTTGCTCTGAATCAGAAGGCTGGGGGGGCTGTTTTTTTTGTTTGTTTGTTTGTTTTCCCTTGATTTATTTATTTATTTATTTTTGAGAGATTCAATTGGGTGAATGAGAAGCAAGAAACAAAAAGGCCATCAGCTAAAATCTCCTTAGCACATCTCAGTGCTGTCTTGAGAAGGATGAGGACCTTGTCAGGGGTTCAGAGGCTGCTCACAGACATTGACTCCTCTCCTGCTGGAGAAGAACCTGTGAAAGCACTGGTGTATCCTTGTGTGGAATCAGGGCTGTGGAAAGATGTCTGCATCCATGGCCAATCTATCTGCTCTCTACTGATAACATCCAGGGGCTCCTACACTTTGGGTGGCCATTTAACATCACACACTTTGTAAGCATTTTGTGGATGCCTCAATGCAGACAAGTCAGAGCGACCAAGAAGATGAGTTACTCAGTATTCCCTTGGTGAGAAGAGACACAAAATGCTGGACTCCTTTGAGGAGACCCTGCTGCCATAAAGTCTCCAGTCTACACTTGAGAGAAGATTTTAATTTTGCAAAAGGCACAACTGGGTTACGAAGCATCCCACAGCCTGCATTTTGAAGGTTGTTCTTTGTTTTAACAATGATGACCACAGAGTTACGAACAATGTAGGCCAATTCTGTTCAGGCATTAACAAACACAATTGTATTTAGTCAATGAATTCACCCCTGTGTGAACCAGGGTTCCAAATTGGCCAGTATTTTCTCTCCTATACTGTAGCAAATTATTCCTATTGACTCAACAGAGTGTACCAGATTTTCTAATAGTCTGATTTATGTGAAATAATTAGCATGGTATTGTCTGGGCTTGAGGTCACTCAGCTCCTTTTGTAGCTTAGCATCCATATTCATTTCCATTCTGTACAAATTAGTACAGAAGAAGCAAGATCCAGATGTCAAGGACTTCTCTTCTGCCTTAAAACATTCACTTCATCCAGACTTCTCTTTCAAAGCTGCTTACTCCTCAAGGAAAAAATAAAATAAAATAAAATAAAATAAAAAAAAAATAAAAATAAAATGATAGCAGCAGAGGATGAGATACAAGTTCATTCTAAAAACATAAAGAACTGATTGTTCCTGATCTTGTAATTGTCAATAGCTGCTCCTTGAGACAACATAAAAGGCTCTTTGCAAGGAAAAATAACAGATACAAAAACTTCTGCTTTCCACCTAGTGAAAGATAAAAAGAGATATAAAGATTCTTGCATAATAGATGACTTCCAATGAAAGCAAAGGACAGATTTGTTCAAAAAATGAACTTCCCAACCCTACTGGGGGAATTAAAAAAAAAAAAAAAGAAAGGAAAGAAGAAAAAAATCTACCCTATGTCTACACCCTGAAATACAGCTTAATCAGTCCCAGGACTGGTTATTCCAAACACCAGCTTTTCACCTGGAGTAAATCAATAGCTCTCCACTACAACACAGCTGAGCTGTCCCAGCTGAATTATTTATGGAGCTAATTGAGCTCACTTGTAGAAGAAAGGAAGTTGCTATGAGTTTTGTGGTAGAAGGGTGAAATGGAGTGACCTAAGTGGTGATTGAAAGCGCCCTGGTGGTAAACCCTGCTTTTCTGATGAAGCACCTCTTCCACAGGTAGACTGCTATTCTTCAATCTGGAAGCTTATTATCTTTTCTTTCAACAGCAAAAAATACCCTAGGCTGAAAAAAAGTTCCTTCTATGGTAGGGAGTCCTCTGTAGGAGCTCTTCGGGCTATAAAGTAGCTCCACCCATTGTAACTGGGCTCTAGCTTGTCAGCAGAAGATGGTGTTTAGCATAGCTCCTCTGCATCCCAAAGAAAGAGAAATCTGCTCTCCAAAGAAATCATGGAAGAGTGCAGTGTCAGTAGTAGTAGAAGTAAGCCTGGGAAAAACTATTTTTTTTCCTTTGGAAGCAGTAAGTCTTAAACCAAAGAGATGTATCTAAATCTGCGGTTGGGGCTTGGTTTCTGTTATTAAATAAACAGCAGCAATCACTTCTCAGTACAGTCTCCAGCATGCCACCCTGCTAGAACAGAAAGTCTGACCAAATAAATATTTTGTTTTCTTCTTTCGTAAACATGAATCTGCACCAAAATGAAAAGAAGAATGTGTGCCAGATAAGTTAATACCATACCATACTGCAAACATTGAGCCTGAGTGATTGCTGAAAGTTGATGTTTGTTGGACCCGCAGAAAAAAAATATTTCATTTTGAAGGTGTTAACTTCAAAACCCCTTTATCTTTTTATCAATGATTTTTTTCAGTAAAATATTTAGTTGTAAAAATGGTGCATGTCTACTCTTGGCTATGAGAAATGGCATAAACTGAGGTAAGGTTCTTCTGATTTGTCTATGCTGGTGTAACTTCATCATCTGGCTGCAGTTCCTTCTTGTGCGAGGGTAGATACGAAGAGGAGCAAGGTCCTGGTTCAGAGTGCCATGGTGTGGATGCATCTTTATTTCAAGCCTGTTCTCATGGCTTCCTTTCAGACCTCTTGGGCTGTCCTTCCATCACTGGCAAGTTTTCCCACATTATCCAAAGGAAAGACTTGGGGTTGATTTTTATGGGGCCATGATAACAAACTTTTGTTTAAAATCGTAGAGACAGACTGAGAAAGAACAGTCCTCATCATTCTACCTACTACAGCAAATGTGTGTATAGCCGATACTTAAATAGGAGGCTGAAATTCTGCTATGCTTTCCAGATTCCTCTTCTGAAAACCAACAAAATATATGCACAGAACCCTGTACCTGAATCTTAGCTGCACTGCACTACTTCCTATCATCTGAAGATTCAAATGGTTTACCATACTTCTTCATGCTCTGCAGAAAGTAGCATGCAGTGCACTGGAATGGCTGTCCTTCCCAGAGGGTGCTTAAAGGAGCAAATAATAATTGATGCTATTGCTCATATAATTTGTGTTGTACGGTAAAAAGAGAAGTCTGCACTCCTTTAAGACATATTTATTCATAGACAGAAGGCAGAAAAAAAGATGCTGTGTTCAGCAGGTCAACCATGGATTGCTTCAGTCCTAAAACATATCTGGCACTGGTGAGCAGTGAAGGAGATCTGTAATTAGATGTCCTGAAGATGTCTTTCTCTGATGGCTCGCTACTGACCCAATGGCCCAGCTGACCCCCACCCAACCAAGACAGTGCGAGTGAGCTTGGTGTAAGGAAATCAGTGACATTGGTTCATGCAGAACAAGCAATGGGAAATTTCCTCAGGTTATATGAAGATCCTAACACTCACTGGTTGATGTCTGCTCAACGTGATCTGTATGAGATATCTGTGCCTCTTTTGCACAGCCAAGAGTTTAAGATGCTCCTGGTGATTTGATGTTCTTGGTTACCAGACATCTCACACCCATACATCTTAAAGGGGCCCACATGTTTGCTGCCTTACAATCGTACCAGCACAAGATGTCTCAAGTCAAGTAAATGCAGAAAGCAATCTCTTTGGAGGAGAGTGGTCAGCCACAGTTTTTGTTGCATCCTTTCAATGAGGATCATCATGCTGCCTTTCTCAAACTACCTGGGGAGGCTGAGAAGATATTCTCCTTTCTCTTGAGTCACAGGTTGACTCGTCCTTCACAGATGTGATGTCCTTAACCATGTCATCTCATTTGTGTGTGCAGCTGGATTCTGTTTTCACCGCCAGCAAACAACTCCAGCAGAACCTGGGGTCCTCCACGGCTCCTGGGAGTAGTTCTGATCCTCTGGGAGCACACAGTGCTGATTTGTCAGTTACACTGACACACCACCACCTACTCCCTTTGGGATGTCTCCATCTGGCCCTGCTGGCTACACAGGAAGGTCTCAGGTGGCTCCAAGCTCCTTCCCCTGAGACTCTCTTAAGGTCATGAGAAGAGGGCATCCAAGGCATTGGGGAGGACTGAGGGATTGCTTTGATTGTGAGACAGGGACAGCAGTGATCTAGCTCATTGATATCTACCAGGAACTAGATTTAGGTCATCCTAGAGGATCCACAGACATGCACCAGCCTACCGGAGTGTTCTCAAAACCTTGCTACTGGCCTGGGGTATTGGGACCCTGTGTTAGGAGAATTGAGTGGGGCCCTTTTCTGCTTGGCAGTAAAATCTATTCTAATTACAGTTCCCTGCACAAGTGCTCTCTGAAGGGCAGGAAAAAGCTGTTGCTGCTTGAGGTCAGGGCTGACAAATGAGCTGGTATGCTCTGAACGGGCAGACTGGAGGAACACCTGCTGTGGGAGGCTGCCGCAGAAGCAGAGATGGCAGGAAAATTGATGATGACCTTGCAGCACAGATTCAGAGGAGGCAGTGAAGGACAATGCTCTGAGTTTGAAGCTGATGGAGCATGTGGCAAATTCAGCACCATGTCTCTGACCAGCATCAGTGGTGCGGAAAGAGACTGCAGTCTTCCAAGGAAGTGGGAGGAAAGGTCTGTGTAGGATGCAGTGCTGTACATGTGCACACCTGGAACTGCTGCAGGGCTCATCCAAACCTTACCCTATGGGCTTTGGGTTCTTCCACCTACTGTTACTTCAAGAGGTACCAAAGGGATAGACGAAGCACTCTCTCATTCTGCACGCTGTGTATGAATTCTTCATGCAGAATTTTGCTTTTAAGATTCCAATGGGAAATCCAGAGGTTAGTGCTTTTCAAATTCAAGTTTTGGTTTAGAACATTTAAAAGGAAACACAATTACGCCTTTTTTGTTTGTTTTTACAACTTTGCCATTTGATATATTCCTGTGTTGAAGCATACAGACTGGATAAAAGGGTGAAAATGAGATTAGAGCTCCTAAATTCATTCTATTACAATTATTGATGAGAAAGGGAAAAAAAAAATCAAAAATATAAAAATGTTTGCCTCTGGAAAAATAGAAATAAATATACATCTATTTTAATATCAAGATATTGCCACGAGATTGAAAAACATATACATATATTTGAGCAATTTGCTCATTGGAAAAGCAAATTATTTTCCAGTTATTATTAGTACTTGGCTATTTATTATCTTGACCATCAAAATTACTCTTCAAGCAATGAAAAGAAGTTTAGTAACTTTCAGAGCAGCCTCAGGTGTTATTTTCAGCCAATGGCCCCAGCAGCTTCTGACAACTTTTCAAGGCTTTCCTACAGAAAATTTGTCTAAGTATTTACTGTCCTAGACCAAAGAAAACAGAAACTCTGTATATGTCAGGAGCACATACGGTAAAAAAAATAGAAACATCTATAGTTTTTCTCCTTACATAATGTATCACTCCCAGACTGGAAGCCAGTCATGCAGTGGTTTCTAGTGGTGAGAGCAGGATATTGGGTTTCAGGACTCTTGGGCTAAATTATCGAATCTGCCATTGATTTGCTGTGTGACCTTGCACAGCTCATTTAAAGGGAAATATGTAACTATTATTTTCAATTGGCCAGACTAACTTGTTGTCTGTGGCTTTCTAGCACTTGCTACCTTTATAAGAAAGGTTGGGAGGAATGTTGTCTCCCTCTTGCAAACATTTTTTTTCATTCTTAAGAATTCATTTTTTTCTATTTTTTTTTCATAAAATACAGAATTCTCAATCCAACAGAGAAAACTAGTTTTTCAGACTCCACCAGTACTTTAACTTGTAATTCAAGATATGTTCATGAGTATGCAATTTAAATAGCATGCCTTTTGTTAGTGAACTACCCAACAGCATATGTATGCAAGTTGCCTCAAAAGTAATGCCTCCTATTTATTTCCATGGAAATTACAACAGATACAAAGAGCACAATAACACTGTTTGATAGAGCACATTCTCAGCTACAAAACACTATTTTTCAACATTGTCACCACCATTAGCCAAATAACATAGACTATAGAATCATAGAATGTGTTGGGTTGGAAGGGATCTTTAAGATCATTTAATTCCAACCCCCTGCTATAGGCAGGGACATGGCAGGGACAACTAGGCCAGGTTGCTCAAATCCTCGTCCTGATCCATCCTGGATCAGGAATAATCTCCATATTTCTGCAAAAATATTAGTTTTTCTTCTTCTTTCCTCCCCCCCCCCCCCCCCCCCCCCAATAAAGGTGCTTTTTGGATAAAGAAAGCACTGCCCACAAGTGGTTTTAGGCTCTGTATTTTATTTAACACACCACTGTTTCAAAAAGAAGAAATTTCCAGTTCTTCTCACCTGGAGTGGATTTGTTGGAAACAACAAAAGAAGGGCTGAGAGACCTTTGTGCATATTTTCCTGCTTTCTGAGATTTTTTTCAAAATATTTCAAGATGGAAATTTTAATGGGGAAAAGCATCAGGGGAATGATGTTTCAATTTTTAACATAGGAATTAGGAGAAAGTTTAAAGTTAAGGTAGTCTGTAAGTTTGGACTTGTTATATTTTTGCCTCAGCCTAATGGGACCATTCAAAATAAAGAATATTACTTATGTGTCCTGCAGGATTATGTATTCTGAAGCTTAACTGTAGTTTATAAAGTGCTTAGAGATCCTCTGTTGAAAATGCAATAACTATGTCGTCATCGTCATCATTGTTATTATTGTGAATATCACTGTAGTTATTCCCTTGGTGAAATAAGAAATCAGACTGTAAAAATTACAGCAGCTGCAGGGAATGTGCCTCGGTAACTTCTCTGCTTTTTGTACTACTGCCAAAAGGAGTTAATAAAGAACTGTATCAGTAACCTCGTTCCTAGCTAATAGCAGGAGTTTTCTTGGACTGTCACATGCTCACTGAACTTCACAAATAAAACTACTGGGCACAGGTTGCACTAGTTTTCATTCAAGGGATGTGTAGAAAGTCTCCATTGAAGTACTCTGGGGTTCACATCTTTATCTTGGACCCAACATGCAGTTTGCAGCAGAATGTGGGGTGCCGGCATTAGGGGTAGCATGGGCTGCCAAGGGTGACATCCACCAGGTGGCCAAGGGAGATGTCCCCTCACCAGGAGGAACTGGCTGCAGGAGCTGCCTTAGTCAATGAGCTATGGCAGCTCTTACAACAGGAACAACAGCTGAGTGGGTGCTTTTGTCTCACCCAGGTATTACTACTCTCTGCTGGAGAAAAGTGGGCTTTGAGAATTCTTGGAGAAATGCTGAGAATTTCTCAGGAATTTTCTCCATAACATCTTTATGGTACGAGTGTCACATCCTAGTCTTCTCACTCAATGTTAGCTGTTTTATTGGAGGGAATTTATTTGGCGAACTAATCAGATTATTCCTATAACAGGACAAAAGAGATGTGCAATGTTATGAAGGAGAACTGGACCAGGAATCTGTGCAGTGATCTGAATCCTGAATGCCAGCCTTGGTCAAGGTCCTTAATATATCAGTGTGCCCTCATGGAGCCAGGAGTTGGACTTGATGATTCTCATGGGTCCCTGCTGAGTTGGGATACTCTATAATCATCTGAGTAGAAACTGGCACTGAAAATCTGCCTGGCTTCCCTGTTGCGTGGACACCATTGCCTTGTGAGGTATTTGAACACGTGCCTTCAACCTGGAGAGAAACTCCCTCCAGGTATGCAAATCAGAGGGTGCTCTTGAAAATGTACCAGTGGGATTTGTCCAGGTGAAGGAATATTGAAATGTCAGCAGATGGAAAATTCTCCTCCTCCTTCTAAATCTGGTGTCACAAACAAGGGGAAAACCAAACCTTCTCCTTAGGATGCAAAGAATGCCTCCTTCCCTGCAAAGGAAGTTTGTTGGAGAGGCGTTTCCTTGATTAGGACTTTCCCTGGGAAGAAACAGTCTGCCTCTTCTAACATGCCCTGAAACATTGCTCCCAGAAACCAGATGTTGTCAAAATTGTGTGAGAACATGAGACATTTTACTATCAAAATATTTTGGCTTTGGAAGCTGGCAGATCTTCCCACCTCACTATGAGAAGCTGCAGGGAGGTAGAGCAACTGCTCCCTGCCTCAGCGTCCCATGGCACAAGATCCCTTTTTTTCCCTTTCTGCAGCCCACCCAAGCCTGGATGTGCTTGTACCTGATATTTTGCTGGCTTTTAAATGGGACTTTTCTTCATTTATTGTTAGAGGGAGACCAGTGATAGAAAAGTTGGTTTTTGTTTCTTTTTTAAATATAGCCAGGTGCTTTCCTCTGAGTCTTGTTACTGACTCTCCCTGTGGCTTAGGGATGCCAAGCCTTGTTCCAGTAAGCACTGGAATCCTGCATGCCTCAAGAAGCTGGGATGTCAGCTCTGTCCTGACAGCCCCCAACTCCACTCTACCCCATTCCTCTCCATTCCCACTGCAGCTACTTCCAGTTCTCGGCCCTGCCTAGTGAAGGGCTGCTCACACCACAGCCAGGCAGGTCAGGCTGCCCGGGGCAGAGTGCATGAGAACTTTCCTCCATCCAGGAATGTGCTTTTAATAGAATAAATGTGGCTTCTTGCAGTGAGTAGCTAAACTATGGCCAAAGGGAGGGGGCAGAGGAAGGGGCTCTCCAGCAGCTGGCAGCCTGCCTTTGCTGCAGCAGCAGCAGTTAACAGTGCTTGTCGATAGGAGCTGAGTGCGCAGTCCAGCAGTGCAGCTGGGAGAAGGCTGCACTAACTGACCAGCAACACAACTCCACTCTAGGAGAGGAAACCTAGGAGGGAAACTGGGGGAATCTTTGCAGAAATCTGGTACTTACCTGCTGCTTGCCAGCAGCGTGGATCCAGGGACTCAGCCTACGTAAGGGGAATGTGTCCTTTGTCATCAACCAGCAGCTCTTAAGTGGCACTTCTCACCCACTGAATGCAAGATGCTGCTTGACACTTGGGCAGCAGGATCTTTCTGACTTTATGCAGGGTGGGAAAGCACTGCAGCTGAAGTCACCTGCAACACATCACGAGCTAGCTCATGGACCATCAGAGAGGCATGCAGATTTTCTAAGGCTGAACCAATTGGTGCAGCATCCAGATCCAATCACACTTTGAGTTTGTTCCTAAACATTCACCCATGGATCATGGGCATTCAACATATTGAGGGCTTTTTCTGGTGGTCTGACCAGACCAGCGCTGCTCAGACAGCTGAGCCACCCCAAGTTACTCCACTGATGTGAAATATGGAATCTAAAACAAAAGGAGGTCAATAGGTATCTCCAGGGTACTTTCTGTCTCGCCCACAGCATGTTGTACTACCTGGATACCAAGATCACCAAGGTGATAAAGACAGGCATTGACATTATGTAGCTGTATATGACCAAGACCTTGCCCACTCAGAAATCATTGCTCTTGTTATTCAAAAAGACATTTTTCATCATCTGAAGCAGAATGATGAAGAACACCCCATCTGCACCAGACTTCACCTGGCCACACTTTTTTATCAAGGTCTGGGATACACAAATATTTTGTGACTTCTTATTCATAGCAGCTGGACACTGTCAGCAGGTCACCACAGCGGGAAGATTAGGACACTCCTTCTCTAGGAACCCAGTAGGAGTTTCACTATCCCAGCTTGCTTGATATGGCTATTAAAAACTCCTCTAAAGTGGTTTTTATCAGCACCTTTCTAGCAGAAATGTGATTCAGTGAGATCTTGTGCTAACAGAGGAAATGGGGCTTTTGTGGCTCTATCACATACTGAAGTATAGACATACAGATTCACCGTGAAAACCACTTTTATTGCCTTTCACATAAATTTGTAAGGTGGGACCTCATAAATTTGCCATCACTTACTCCTGTGCCTACCCTTCTCACACTGCCTTGAGGCATGCAGGCCATCTCCAGCAATGATTTCCAGCAAAGAGGGAATTTTTAGGCCAGCATATTTTAGCAATACTCAGTAATTTAGGTAAAATGTTTCGGGAAGAGGGAAGAAGGAAGAGGGGAGAGGGAAGGAGAGGGAAGGGGAGGGAGGGGAAGGAAAGGGAAGGAAAGGAAAAGAAAATAAAATGAAGAAGTAGAGAGAAAGAGGACTGCAGCCCCAGCTGGCTAAAACCCCATCTGTCTTTTTTGTATTAATGAATAGATAGTCCTGACATATTCATATTCCTCTATAGAATGTGCTGTGGCTTGGAAAAGTTCATCTTGACTGCTGTCTGTCAATACATTTCCTTATTCCATTAATAACAGTTATGAGTATGTTTACACAGCAGCTAACGTTTGCAAAATGCTTTACCCATGAATGCATATCCTAATTACTCATAGAAAATCATAACCTTGCCCAAAATTAGCCCTTCTTGTTTGCCTGACCTGCTTCCAATCAGATTGTGATTACAGCAAAGTTAATGAATGCTTCATACAAGCATGCTTCGTCTGGAGGATGGCTGGTAATTGTGGCATTGCTGTGAATTTCACTGTGCATTCTACATTTGCTTTCCAAAATCAAAGCACTTTTGACTGCACAAATAAATCACTGAGATATCTCTGTTATGACATGTTTTTCCTTTAAAAAAATAATAATAATTTTGAACTGAAAATTGACTCTCCACAACTACTATGCAGTCTTCAAGTGCTATTTGCTCTTTGGTGAGCTTTCCTGACTGTAAAACACTCTTTCTCCCCCAGTTATCCAATGCGTCTGCAGAATCTGTGTGTATTACAGAAGTCATGGCAAGAAAAAAGTGAAACAAAGCTGGTTGCTGGGTAAGGACTATGCTGACATTAGCTCTTTTGCTAGTGCTACAAAGGCACCACTGGAGCACACCATGCTTGACAGCCATGAAAACTTGCTGAGATGCACGGGCAGTTCCTCTGTATACAAATGCTGGATTTCATCCATCTTAGCTTGTGCCCATGTAGGCAGGGAGCAGCCTTTCTTCCTCACAATCCTGTCAAGCAATGGAAAGGGAGAGCAAGTGTGACAGTGTACCTGGTAGAAACCCAAATCTGTCACGTCATAGACCAGAGCTGGGTGGGATGTGTTTTGCTCCATGGAGAGAGCATTTCATGGCAGTGCAGGCAGCTGGGTTAGCCCCATCCAATCCTCTGTCCCCATATCCATGCCAGCCCTGGGACAGCAGAGGGTTGAGGTGGCACCGCACTGTCCCGCGGCACATCTGTGGTCTGGCGGTGTGTGCTGCATGCCCGGCCCTCCGGAAGAGAGGAAACCGGCAGAGACAGGCAGCTGAGGGACAGGCAGGAGACAGGAACAAGGTCAGCACAAATGCAGGAACCCCGGCCTCGAGTGCAAACAAAGGTAACTGAGCAAACGGCGTTCGGCTCCGGTGAGCAGGGTTTGTTGGGAGAGCTCCTGGCGGGAAGTGAGAGAGGCTGCAGGTCTGGCACCGTGAAGGCCATCAAGGCGCAGCATTGTCCAGACTTGCGGAGGGCAATCCCGAGTCCCAGATTTTGGGCAGGGAGCCTGAGTCGGGGCCTTGGGAACTGGAGACACTGACATCGACATGTCTGGTCCTGAGGTCATTTAGATGCTTGTCATGGGTCAAGCAGGCAAAAATAGGCTTTCCATGAACTGGGCAATACACCTCTCTTCTGCATTACCACTGCTAAAAACAAGCCACTTCTGCAGCGGAAAAGCTGACATTTCCAGTAAAGCTGTGTCCTCATGCTCCCCCACAGGCCAGCACTGGGCAGGGATTAACCCCCTTCCTGGCCAGGATGAAGCTCACCACTTCTCATGGTTCATCAGCAGGTTAACAGAGAATTTTGGGCTGCTTGGCCCATAACCACACAGGGCTGCATTTACCTCAGGGCCTCTTTTGCAAAAGGGTGGAAAGTGCAGATAATCACAGAAATCTGTCAGACACTCCATTTACCACAATTTTGACTTATATGGAGAAAGCACCTGCAAGAAAACAGTACAGGCTTTCAAGTCCTCATCCTTTGAAAAGCCCAGAATAAGGCTGGCAGAAAACCACCCATATGAGCATTTTACTGAAAATGATGTTTGCAATTAATGGAAAATCTTAATGAAAACTGTTCACTTTCTGCAGAAAAGTCTGGCTTTTGGTAAAAAGTGAATAACTAGGGTGGAGTGGATAGCCTCTCCTTTCTCTGCCAGCTGAGAAGATCTGCCTGCAGTTGGACTGGAGCTGAGCATCTCTGTGACACTCTGGCAGTGAAGCAGCCATGGGGCAGCATTGGGTGCAGCTCTGGTAGGAGGTCTCAGAGGATAAAGCCACCAGAAGGGTCCCTGGGCCACCAGCATGGCTCTGAGTGACTTCAGGAAAAGGAGCCAGCTTTGGCACAGCATGGTAGCTGTTTCTGACAATTCAAATTGATCTCTGGAGAGGAGGAAAAATTGCCAAAATATCTATGGAAAATCACAATGTATCCCTCTTCCCTCTGTTTTGCTTTGTGGTAGGCCAAACATTTATGTCACTGGAAAATAATTACAGCGAGATCAATGACATGTCCTCTGCCTTGTCCAGAGCATCCACCTAAGGGCCAGAGCCCAGGGAGGACTCCACCACCCAGAAACTCCATCCCCTAAGACTTCTGTCCTTCCTGGCACTTTTAACAGTGATCAACTGATATCCTAATAATAAAACAATATTGGAGCCTGGAAATAGCCATGGTTCAAACACCACAGGAGACCAAGATCTGCACCCTGTCACACAATAAGAGGAGGCTTTGCCCTGATTCTGGCAGTGTTAGCATTCACAATGAGTGCAGCTTCAGCGCACCCCTCCCACAGCATGGGCCAAGTCACGCCAAAGCCCAGCGGATGGCAGCCACCCACCGTCATGTACAGGAGCCACCCTCTGGTCTCCGAGCTGTGGGCGGGGGACAAAGGATGCTGAGGGACCTACAGGGACAAGAGGTGTCCGGATCTCCAAGGGGTCATAGAATCATAGAATCATAGAACCACCAAGGTTGGAAAAGACCTACAAGATCATCCAGTCCAACCATTCACCTATCACCAATAGCTCCCACTAAATCATGTCCCTCAACACAACATCCAATCGTTCCTTGAACACCCCCAGGGTCGGTGACTTCACCACCACCCTGGGCAGTCCATTCCAGTGCCTGACCACCCTTTCTCAGAAGTAATATTTCCTAATGTCAAGCCTGAATCTCCCCTGCTGCAGCTTGAAACCATTCCCTCTAGTCCTATCACTAATGGTCCCTGTAGGTAAAGCCAGCATTCTGTGGAGCAACGCAAAGAGCTGGGTACATGAGGTGATTTTCACTGATCATGCAATCTCTATCAGTCTGGGAGCATTTCAAGGGTAGGCTGTCCTAAGATTCTGGCCACACCTTGTGTGCATGGCAGAGCTCATCTGTGGATTTTCATAAAACTCTTCTTTAGAGAAAAGTGTACGTTTGGAGACCTCAAACTGCTTTGTAAGTTTATGTTAATTCTGTTCATACTGTCTTTTTCAGAGAAGAAAAAGTGCTACAAAAGGCATTTAGAAAAAAAGAAGCACTCCTATTATTTCCTTTCTGAACAAACCATTTTGGATTTTCAGCTCAAAATGACTTTTCATATTTGAAATCCCTGTAGGAATATCATGTCACTGTATTTTTATAATTGAAAAAGTATGATGTGTTGCACAAAGTCCAAGCAGAAATGTTCTGTTTCAGCCTCAAATGTTTTATCGTTTGCTTCTTTATTTTCAGATGTTTCCAAAGAGATCAATCTCTATAGCTCCAAACACAAACTGCACATTTTAAATGCTGAAACTCATCTCTCTCCCTCACTCATCCTGCTCCATCCCCCTTGCAATAGGCTGCTAGCACTGATGCACTGCAAGGTTTATGCAAAGAGAAGGTTCCCTGCAAGTGGCAGGGGGGGTGGTTCTTGATGATCCTTGAGGTCCCTTCCAACCCAAGCCATTCTATGATTCTGTGATCCTGGCAGCATGCTGGCCATATCTGGGCAGCATTGTAGTTTGGGGTAACACACAGCCCAGCACAAAGCAGTATCCGCTAGAAAACAAAATCTACTCATTTCATACAGTTTTGGAAATGCCTCCATTTACCCCAGCTATTCCTTGAAAAAAACAAACAGAAGGGTGGATGTAGAGCTGGTGGCTATGAAGTAAACAGTTTGGAACAGAGCAGGGTTGGCTGGTGAGCACGCTGTGACTCATGAGGGGAAGGCTTTTTTTAATCCCTGGAGCCATGCAGCAAGGACAGCCATGCAGTCATCTTCCTGTGCCAAACAAAGGCGCAGCCCGCGGGTGCAGCCCCAACTCAGGGACAATGGGACACAGGCCGTTGCTCTGGCCCACGGCACCCAATGATCCCACAGCCAGGAGGCTGCTGTAACATTGGGGCTGGGCGAGTCAAGCCCTGTCCCCTCTCAGGGGCTCTGAGAGATGCAGATCTCAGAGCCTATTTGGGGAAAATACCTTATCTGAACCTATTATTGCCTCTGCTTAATATAAACAGTGTTCCACTCTGTGCATTGAAAGTTTTCTTAAACCAAGGAAACCTGAAATAAATACCTCATTGTCTCGGGGATTTTATCACCATGGTATGAAAGAAAACCAGCGTGTGACTGTTTTCCAGCAATAAACTTCTTTCAGTCTCAGGAAGGATAGTTTTGATTTATGAATTTATTGCTCTCACAGTTGGGTCTTCACACTTGACCGAAGGAGCTGATGCTCTGTCAAGAGTCTGGCCTGGCCTGACTGTTTGTTTGACTCTCTGTTTTTTTGACATGAAAAGAGGGGAGTTTTCACCCATTTTTTTAAAAGTTTTTAACTCTAACAGACCCAAGAGTTTTAAATCATTTATTTTAAAAGAAAAAAATAAAGCAAAATAAAAAGAAGATTCAACAACATCAGCAAGTTTCACTAGCTTTATTCCAAATTGCTGCTGGCAAGGGAAATTAAATCTGTTCTTGCTAAAGTCAAACACTGTGTTTTTGAATGACATATGGTTGTTACAAAAAATGTGCTTTGCTTTTTTTTCTTATAAAAGTCTTTCAAATTTGACCGAATCTGAATGGAATGCTTTATTTCATTCAAAACTTTCATCTTTCATTTTTACTGTCTGGCTTGTGCTTTTGGAAGTGATGACACACTCTGGGACCTGCAGCAGTGGAGGAGAGCTGCACTTTCCCCATCCCCATTCCTCTCTTGTGCCTTCCTCATGGTTGAGCTCAGATTTTTAGCACTGGTCACGAGCTTTTGCAGATGTGGGGCTGTGAGCCAGGACCCCAATGTAGAGCAGCAGTCATCTGAGAAATAGCTGGAGGGATTCCTGCCCATCATGCCTGTCTCACAACACTAGGATGCTTGGTAGAGCTAACACATTGCACACATCCCACCCAGCTCCAGCAAGAGCCATACCTCCTGCTCCATGTCCAAGGAACAGTGCAAAAGCCCAAGGTCTCCATCTGGGACAGTAATCCTCAACCACATGGGGAGAGAAGGCCCCATTTTTCAGTGCCCCTAAAATTCCCAGGAGTGCTGGTCCTGCTGGGGCTGGGCAGTGACACAAAACAACAAACAGGGTGTCTGGCCAGTTCCGCACTGCACCCCAGACACATGCGAAGGAAGAGTCACTCTAAACACAGGAATGGGACCAGATGAGCTGATTTCAATGGTTTATTGTAAGAAAGCTCCTTAGATTACGCAGATTAAAATCTTCATGGAAACTCTTCTGGAGCCTGTGTGTTGCTCAGCTTCCTGCACAAGGCAGCACTTCATCTTGACTACGTGGAACAGCAAACACAGAAAAGGGTTTTTATTAGTTTATTATTATTACCAGGCTGCAGAGTTCATGTGTCTCTATATCAGCTTCCTCTTGCATGGGAAGAAAGTTAATCTCCTCAGAGCCACCCACAAGAGAACGGAAAGACATCAGCCCTGGGTGGGCACAATTGCTTGCATCAGCCCAGGGCTCTCAGTCTGGAGAAGGGGAGAAGATGGGCTGCAGGGTTCCTAGCTCCGGGACTCCACAGCTGCACTGAATTACTCAGCTGTCAGCTCAGGGACAGAGCTGAGGCACCCGGTCAGTGCAGACCTCAGGAGATGCAGAACTGGTGCCAAGGCTGTGTGTGATGGGTGAAGCTCCCACCTGTAAAGCACCTGTGAAGTGCTCGAAGATTTTCTGCAACCCCATCAAGAACTTTACTGAGAAGAGAGAGATCTCATGCCCCCAGCCAAGCCCCAATCAGCCTGCTGTGATCTGCTTGGTGAAAAAGATTTAAATTTTTGTTAATATAGTGTGCTCACTTGGACATATCCAGAAAGCTTCCCACTGCAGTCTGGAGAAACATGATGGCCATCAGCTGCTTGCTTTCAGGTAGCTGAATTAGGCACAGAGCATCCAGGCATGCTGCTCATCTCAGCAGCACAACCAAACCGTGGGAGACCGCAGAGAGCTAAGGATGGCTCAGCCACCAGGAAACCATGGACAAGGAAAAAGGGTGGGGTGAGTGGAAGGCTGAGACTGAAACAAATATGAGATAAAAGAGGAGGGGAGGATCATTTTTACTACAGTCAGAATTCAAAGTTCCCTTCTGTTTTCATGTTCCTTAATTCTTTAATTCATTAATTCTTGTAAATATGTATTTTTATCATGCCTATTTCTAAATGGAAACATTCTTTGAAAATGAAAAGACCAGTTCTGTGGATGCCCAGAAGGAAGATTTGTCTTTGAAAGGCAGCCTGCAGATGCACGTGCCCTGCCAGCTCTGCTCAGTGAGGTGCAAAAGGGGAGCACTGCTTTGGGAAGGACTAGAAGGGCGTGTGCATCTGCAAGTTGACATTCATGAGAGGATACACATACCTCTGTGCCATACCTGCCCTGATGCTGCTGGAGTGGTCAGCCCAGCCTGGTGGAAATGGTTGCTCCTCTTGGCAAGCTCACAGATCCCTTCCTATGTCTTCATACACCTCGTTTGTTTGCTGCCAAAACCACTGAAACCTCCTCTCTGCCTGAGAGGACAGAAGGCAGCTTGAGAAGTCACCTGGTGTCCCTGTCCCAGGGAGAGCCCTGAAACATGAGGGCGATTTTTGCCATCAAGCAGCCTTCAAATTTCTTCCTTCTCCACTCCCTTAAAAGAACAGAAGCCAACAAGGACTGGGACGTACAAGTTGATATTTCATGCTTCTATCAACAGCTTAAAAGCCTTTCCTTTACTGCAAATATCAGTCTATGAACATTACCTGCCAGGAAACCAAAATGCCAGTTAGATATAACATTTCAAAAAATCAAAAATTACATTACTCTTTGCCAGAAAGACAACCCCTTCTTGAGTGTTTCCAAGAGCTCTATGACTTACACAGACGATAGAAGCAGGCAGAAAATGATAACATAATTACACCTATTGATTTAAGTTGCAAGAACGGTGAGCAATTAAATTTTTTATGTTTATCAATATCTTTGGTCACAATGCTATGTAGAAAATGTTTGCTTTGTGACCCAGGAAATTGAAAATCCATTCGTGGTAGCATATTTGAATGACATAAATAAGTATATACTTGTACATGTTTTATGTTGCCACATAATTGTTATTTCCTAGCATGTGGCTTATGCATTCATGTAATTGTCTTATTAGGCCATTTTGAGTTTCGAATAGCACCTATATTGCAGTGTTTAAGATGTTTGCTTTGGAAGGAATTATGGGACACAAAAACATACGGATCGCTTTACCATTTATAGAAAGCATACGGTAAAAAGCTGGCTTTCATTACTTAGTTAGCATGGATCTAGATATGCACTCAGTGTTGAGACTTGGTTATCCATATATTTATATTTAGGGCTGCTTTCTGTTATTGTGGACGTACATTCACTCTGCTGGAAATGCAACACATCTCCACTGAATGTTCCTTCTTGTAAATACAGTGAGATCCAGGATAACTGGAATCAGGGCTGGTTCCTGGTGAACCAGATGTGCTTCCACCTTCCCTCATCTCTCTTTTCCACAGTTGTCCCCCATCCTGCTCTGTGCTGTAGCAGAGTCTGACATCTTGGCTGGGCACTGACACTTTCCTAGAGAGAGTGAGAAATGCAGCCAGGCAGCGCAGGCCAGGACAGGAAATCTCCTTGGAAGACTGCTGGCCTTCACTAATGAAAAGGCGCTGGCACTGTGGGTGGGATTTTATGTGCTAGCATCTTCTCACGCACAAAAGAAATGTGATAATGTGGGCCCATGGGGAAGAGCTGGTGCTCCAGTGAGCTCTGAGGGCCTGGTGCATTCAGCCTTTTGTAGGCTCCCATGCCAAGGGCACCCAGCAGCAGAACAGGTCTTGTAGTGTGGAGCTGTGTCCAGTACAGGAGCAGCCTGATGCTGGGCTGAACGCAGACACTTTGCCATCATTCCCTCTAGTGGCTAAATCCAGAAGGAGCTGAGAATGTTTCTAGGCATAAAACTTAATCTCACCTCCCAGATGAGGCAGTCATGCCTTCAGCACTGTAGATAGTGGTCCTAATCCCAGTGATGGTTCAACACAGCAGTGTTGTGCTCCTGGGATGGATGGCCATCTTTGTGACACCAGTACTGCGTGAGAAGATGGAGAGAAAGCTTTGCACACTATGCTGCTGTCACAGTTCCTCTTCCACGGTTTCCTCACAGCATCACAGGAGAGTGACAGTGGCACATAGTTACTTGCAGTGAGAGCCCTCAGCCCCACTGGTGGCTCGACCAGAAGAATGGCACCAAGACTCAGTGAAAGCAAGCAGCCAAGAAAGCTGAGCTTCAGCTTTCTTCCTAGAGGCATGAAACCATGTTCACCTGAGCAACTCACATTACCCTTCCCAAAGCTATTTCATGCTCAGCAAACAGATATAGTTGCTGCTGAGTGTAATTAAAGGTGGATGTTTCCAACTACAGCTTGGGAACAAGTTTCTATGACTGAATTCTATGATGAGTTTCCCAAGTCAAGCATCTTTCCACTATGAGTAGCGTTTGGTAAAAACAAATTTTGATGTAGGTACTGCATGGTCAATGGGCTCAGATTTTAATTACTTCCATTTTATGAACTATTCAGCAGGCATACTTATAAATTTTGAGAAAGATTATCCTTTTCCTGTGGGAATAACTGAATTTGCAGAGGACATGCTGTAATTCTCATATTTCTCTTAGAGACTTAAGTCATCATTTCTGGTGCAAAGTAAATATCTGTCCCCATGTGAAGCCCCAGCCAAGCTTTCCGTAACTAATGGTATCAATGGAGCACAGTGATGGTAAAAGTCTTTGTCCTCATAGGGGAACTGTTATGTCACAGCCTGAACTGATGATTGAGCACCTTGTGAAGGAGGTAGCTGGCCCAGGAAGCACAGGTGCAAGCAAATCATCTGTGCTTCCCACATGACCAGAAGCTCATTTAAGCTGGGCTCATTTAAGGCCTAATCTTCAAAGGAGAACATCTTCTGGATGAAGTGTGCTTCCTGAGGGTTGCTCTATAGATGGGTAGTCTATCATCAGTTGGGTGAGTCTATTTTTTCCTACATGTGATTATTGATCATCCATATGATGCTTCACCTGGTATCACAAAGGGCTTATTAGAAGCTGTTTTGTCTCTTCCAAGGACTAGCAGTCATCCTTACAGTGTGGGCTTCCAGCAGCATCTATAAATCATAGGCTGTTATTCTTGATCCTGGCAGAAAGTGCATAATAACAAACCACAACTAGGGACAGCAACCAAGTGAAGCCTGTGGAATACCCAGATGAAGAATATGAACCTGGGCACCTCACCAGCAAAGACCTACACTCCCTGGTGAGGTCTGTTCCTTTATTTTGCCATTTGTCATTTCAAGCAAGAGCATATCTCCTCAGATAACTTTACAACTTAGCTCTGCTTCCTCTGCTGCTTCCAAGCGTAAATATGTTTTCTGAGAGTTTTAGGAAGTGGAATTAAGTGAGCTGTCCTTCAGTGCCCCTCTACAGCTCTGGGGAACTGCGTGGGACCACTTCTCCTGCATGTTCTTTCACAACTGTAGAGGTTGTGACCTCAGAAGAGTGGTCTTTCCTTACTTCTCTTGCCTTTATGGAAACAAACCAAAAATCTCTTAGTCCCCTGGGAATTCAGTGATTTCACGCACTTTGCCCCAACCTGATTTATACCTTTGTTAATGTAGTAAGCATTTTCCTGCTGTCTGACTCTGGCCTGATTTTTTTTTTTTCAGCTCCCACTTAGTGATTCCAGTGTAACAATCAATGATAAATGTTTTGAAAACTGGTCCCAAATTCCCCTCTGCCTGCTGCCTCAAGGGCAGGCTTGCTCTGTAAATAAGAAAACCACACTGAACAATTGGACTTGCACTTCTCTTGTGTCATCTGAATGAGTTTCATGATGGCTTCTTGCACAAATCCAGTGAATAACAGATTTTTAGTTTACTTCCAGTTCCAGCAGATAATTAAGAACTTTTAAACGTGATGTGAATTCACCTTGTAAGAAATAATTTAATTTCTTTTTTTGATGAGATTAAAAAGAGAGGGGGGGAAAGAAAAAAAGGAAAAGAAAACATGCTGGGATTGACCACAACCAACCTTCTGTTTCAATCTTGATAGTTTTTTTTTTTTTTTAAAGGTATTCATTTTAAACCATAGTAAATTAAGCATTTACACAGAACAGTTATGATGAAGGAACTAAAATATTTTCCTCAGAAAATGCTAGAGGGGATGTTTTCATTTTTTCGTGAGGGGAGGGTTTTGTGCAAAGCAGTCCTTGTAAACCTGACACCAATTTATGTGTTTCAGCCTATGGTTGCCAGTAGAAAAAAAAACCAACTGGTTGAGAAGTTCACATGACTATTTACAGATCCATCCTGGTGGCAATTCAACCACTAGTCCTCATTTTGAGATTCTATTATTCAAAAGATCTTGGCCGTGACAGGAGATAATGGCCCCAAGGTTCACCACAAAGACCCGCGGTCTTTGCTGGTCTGAAATCTCCCCTTATTCATAATTTATCTTACCCTCAAGCCCACTAATTTGTAAACTGCAAAAACAAAGCCAGTGCCCAAGGACTGTGCAAGAGATTCCAGCTCACAGAGTGTGCAGGAGTTCACAGATTCCCCGGAGACAGCCCATGAACTCAGCAGCACAAGTTTAACATTGCCCAATAGCTTTTACAACTTACTTTCATGATCTTTTTTTTTCAATGGCAATATAATAAATAATGTCAGTTTGGGATTTTTTCCCTGCCTTTTTTTTCATTGCAACAGACATACAGAAAATCCATGATAAGCGTCTGTTCTGGAGAGCAAGTACATACAGTATGTATGTACAGGACACATGTTAGTTTCTCAAATTTTTTTAATGATTGGCTATAAATATTTTCTTGGCCTGCCTGCAGGTATAAAACTTTCAGCTGTGATCATGTCAGATTCCATCAACAGAGATGGATCTGTATTTTTAATGGATAAGTAAAGTAAATGTAGCTACAAAATGGAAGGGTTTTTTGTTTTTTTTTTTGTTGTTGTTGTTTGTTTTGTTTTTTTCCCTTAGTGCTGATCGTAAGCTCCAGCAGGTTTTGTAAGGGTGCTGTGTTACTGAAGAATCACCTGTCTGACTCAAGGACAAAGCAGCTGCTTTGTTCATGCTGAGATCTCATGGTGTTGTAAAGTGCTGCAGGAATGCAACTTTCTACCCAATCTGTAACACCCAAGAAGCAAAATACTTGTATGCTGTCTCCCTGAAGTCTCTGTTATGGTTTGTTTAGATCCACATCTTTTATTTCCTAGGACAAATAAATTCACGTGGCCATTGCATTCCTTACCAGGAGTGGCTGCATTCTTTCACCAGAGCAAATACCCTCTCACTCATCTCAGAGGGCTGCTGTGAGGATCGTGTGGGTAAAACCTATCTGATAAAATTGGACAGTAGGTATTATCTGCAATCATCAGAGTTAATTAACTATTACTTATTAAGCCACAGCTGGGAATGAGTAGTTGGACAAACTCTAGACAAGGGGAAACTCCAAGGAAGTATTGTAAATATTTTGTTCTGAAACCAGCAATTCATCAAAACTGCCAGCTCTCAAGCAAGTCTTAGATGACTGCATTCATCAGAAAGCCCGTATGTCATTAATTCCTGAACTAATGATGTAGTACAGGGAGGAGCATAGGCATTACAGAGGGAGATGGTGAGGAAGTGCACTGGGGAGAAGAGGGGTGAAGTCCATCCAGCAAGGCAGCACTGGCAGTGAATAGATACTGTGCAGAAAGAGCAAGAATAAATTTTAGAAAGTGAGTTCTCTGAAGGAACAAAAGACACAGAAACAAGAGACAAGCTAAACCTGTAAAATGAATGAGTTAATCATTTGGCAGGACTGGTTCTGGATTCCATTTCATCATGGAGCATGTAGGTTTGCCCGAAGTATAGAGCACACGCTTTTAGGTCCCACAGGCATTCAGCCACACTTTGTTATACTTAAATGCAGGCACCCCATGAAGCATACTGATAAGACAAACGTACAGTGCTCAAACCTTCCTAACTGGAATTTCTTGCTATCTGTCATGATTCTGCTATCAGGCGAATAACCCCAGTTAAAGTAAAATTCAATATTAGACCAGGGATTCACTTCTACTTTACAGCAAGTTCTGATGAGAAGATGCTGTGTTCATAGATTATTAGTTCACACTTATAACTTTCAAAGATTTAATTAGCTGTTATTTTTGTAAAACTCCTGGAATGCCACCATGGCATAAGAAATTATGTGATGGTCTGGGGAAGGGAGACAAATAAGAAAGTTTGGGTTAACCAGTTCCACAAATGACCTCAGCTGGAGGTACCTTCCCTGCCTCCAGGGCCTGGATTAAGTTGACTTGAGCAAGGCCCAAGCTGCCTTTTCCCACGCTGAAGGGGAATCTGAAATATGTCAACAATATCTGAGGAAATCAGGGAGAGAGAAATGAGAATACTCGATGACCTGGAGTGGTTGCCTGTAGGAGAAAAGCAGAAGCTTTGGCTGTGCCATCTCTTCTCTGGTACTTCTCTGTGCTTGAAGACACCCAGTGATGACATCAAGGTCAAATGGGTGCCCAAATCCCAAACCCTCTTCAGGTCACTGTGGTGGTATCAGCAAGAAAGTACTTGTAAGACTGAGCTAAGTCACTAGGAACAGCATCGTGGACAAAAACTGGCTTTGTATAATCATGAACTATCTGGGAGAAAGTTGCGGTTTTCAATAACTGTAATAACAAATTGCCCACCAGAAGCAGGACGTGCCGACGGTTGGCAAGGGCTGCATCATTTATACTTCTGTACTATACTCAGAGTTCCCACAAGTGTTGCTCTTGCTGTCAGTGGCGTGTGAAGCCAAAACAGCCCAGTTCTGAAGTGCCAGCCTGCACTGCCAGGGCGGGAGAGCAGCATTTGTAGACTTAAAGTCTGTCTCTACTCTTTGGTGACAAATTCAAAGAAAAGGCTGTGTTTGCATGGGTGTGAGACAGAGGAGGAATATGTGTTTCATGCATTAGAGAGCAAGGCTTTTAATGCGGAGATTCAGGCATGAGATCTATTGGTGACCCTCAAAGGGCATTCAACCATAAGGAGAGGGGAAAGTCAGCAAGGAAATTCCTAATGTATGAACATAGAGCAGTGTTTTGACTGGGAGTAAACCGTTTAGCCAGGACGGGAGGTCACTGCTTTCATGCAAGTTTTCTTTTGCAAAGTAAAGCACAGCACAGAATGTGTTCTGCTCCCTCTTCCACAGTCTAAAGGGTTTCAGCCTGTATGGGAACTCTTGACCTGGGTTTAAATTTTCTGCCTTGGTTTCCCTGCATCCAAGCTCCTGTAAACCAAGCAGCCTCTGATCTAAGGTGCCAGTTCAAACAGCTGCTCTAGGCATACCCAGTGAGCTCCCAGCCCCTTGGCTCCTTCTCCCCACAGACCTACAGCAGGCTCCTGGATCCTGGACCCCCTGCCTGCAGCACCCATGTTCCAGCCAGCTCCTGGCTGTGTAGCATGCAACCCCATGCAGAGGTGTGAATGCTGGAGCCAGCCCTGTCCCCAGGGCTTTGGCTGGCATGAAGACAAGCATATGGGCCCCTTCACACCCTCGCATATCTGAATGGATTGGAAGACGGCCGGAAATCCTGCCCATTTCCTGTGCTGGCAAGCCACTGTGGAGGGAGAAGGGATGGGGAAGGCAATGGCTGCACAGTAAGCAGAGGAAGACTGAGGGCAGTCCCACAGAAAAATGCTGGCTGACATTTGGAAGTGATGCAGTGGAATGTGTTTGTAGTATCCATGGGACCTCAGCAATGGGGACCTGCTGCTAAGGTGACTGTGAGCCAAGGGTACTGTGATTAAGGTACAGGAACCTAGCAGGGATGTCAGGGCCAGTGTTCTGGCTTTGGTGGCAAATGCCAGTTGTCTTTGCCAAAGTGTAAATGTCAAATGTTTGGTCTTAGCTGGAACACTGGCTCAAGGAAAATCTGGGCTCCAAGTTAGTCTGGTGCAGATAAATTTTATTATTATTACTGACAGTGGACCTGAAGTGACTGTCAAGAGATTTCTTGCTTTCCCCTCAAAAACAGGACAGCACTCACACTAAGCTGAGTGACAGGAGGGGAAATCCACTCCTGAAAGATTCTACCCTATTTGGGTGCACAGAGTACTTACTTGTTTCCTTTACCTCTGCAGTTACTTTCCCACTTAAGGTGGATGTGTAAATTCACCCCTCTTGTCTCTGGTCGGACAAGCTCCAGATTGGTCCTGGAACCTCCAGCCCTGGAGAACTTCAGAACTCACCAGGCCTGGGCCCTGAGCACCCTGATCTGACTTTGGAGCTACTCCTGCTTCAAAGGCTGGGCTAATGGTCTCCAGGAGTCCCTTCCAGCCTAAATTTATGACTCTAGTAATTCCTATTTCGGCAAATAAGCCTTCCTACCTAAGCCATGACCAGAGCCAGTGCTCTGTCTGGAGCACCAAGGTTCTTTGATCTCAGATTCTTGAGAAAAAGGCCTTGAGCTCCAGGAAGGGTAGAGGAGCCTGGCTAGGAGCAATGGCATTCTGCTGCTCTGCCCTCTCTTCTCTCCTGGACAGCTGCTAATGACTCACCTCAGAAATGCTGCCAAGAACCACAGGAACTGTGGAGAATTCCTCTCTCTTCTGCATCCAATAACATTTATTGAGTGACAGTGCTACCACCTCTGAATCACTGCTCCTGTCAGCAGTGTGGTGGTGTGTGAACATGCTCCTCCACTGCTCCACACTGATTTCCTTGGCATGAGTCTGGTATTAAAGGGTTCAAGGATTGAACCCTGTTTGTCAAAAATGCATCCAAAAATTAAATCTAGAGATGAGTGATAGTTTCATTTCAGACTCAAGTCTTGGCTAGATGGAGGTCTGAACAGAAGCAAAGCTGTCTGAACTGCGGAAAGAGGCCATTTGTCAGAAAGCATTCTGCTTGGCCCTTCAGCAGAAAAAATGCATGTGTGATGACTTTTATGGTAGACCCACACTATCAGCATAGAAAAACAATCATCTGTTTTTTTAAAGGTTCTGAGATAAATCACAAGTAGTGTACTACTATTGATTTATTTGTATCTCAATGGAATATTGGAGCTATAAATTATGGTTGAATAAACACATACCGTGCAGAATTTGCATTGTTTGAACTTGTCAATGGTAGGTCTTTCTCATGTTTTCACTTTAAGGTAAATCAAACTGTGAAATGTATGGATGCATTTCAAGTTATCTGAATGACTTATTAACTGGGGGCTTTACTCAAATTCTCATTTGATTTCCATGGATTTGACTGCCCAGCCTCTGTGGAGCTCTCATGGCTTGAGCACTGCAGACTTTGAATGTTATATAAGAGAAAACAGTGGTTTTTTCAGTGTCCTTGTGGAGTCCTGGAGTGAGACTCTAATGGAAAGAGTACATCCCACAGAGCAGAGCGCTGAGAAGAAAGGGCTGGTGTTTGGGTGAAATCCCTGCTTGGCTGATGAGTTTTCCCCTCATTGCAGAAGGGCCAGGAGTTCATTTTCTATGTGTAATTTAACTTCATGGGGAGATGTGCCCTCTGCAATACACTGTAGATCCCCCTGGTGTCAAGGGGAAGACTGCAAGGAGTCAAGAAAGGATAGTCTTTATGTAATTTTGAAATAAGGGAAACAAATGCTAACCTAATAATGCTAACCAAATCCAGAGTAGTGAGGACAAAAAAGGTCAGTACCAGGATTTGATAGCCTGTAAAGGCATTGGAGATGTTTACAGCCAAGGTATTCCATGATGTCTTTGATGCCAAGGCCTGTGAGAACTGCTTTCTGAAATGGAACAGACACAGCTCAGAGATATAAAGGCAAGCATATTCTTTTTTTTATTATTATTTATTGGTTTTAGTCCTTGAATAAATTCAACTGACAAAAAACTTTGACATTATATCTTGAACATAGCTGCCCTGATAACTCTTCTCCAGTTTAATACCACACTGAGTCCCCTACGGGCCTTGGGGAAGTCCAAGTGGAATCCTGGCCATGATGAAGTCACCCTGCAACAGGCTTCCCCTTCTGACCTAGAGGAAGTGTCTCACTACTGTGTACCTCAGTTTCCCCAAAGAACACAATGCTTTCCTATTTGAAAGAGGTGTCATGAGAACAAATTCCTGGTGCCTGGGGACGGCTAGTTGTGACACTGATAACAGACAGGAAAGACGGTGTGGGTCATTGGACACATTCCATTCTTATGACACTTGAATCCAAAAGAGCACTTAAATCAAAACATCGCTGGTTAAACTCAATCCTTAGTGAATGGCAGCCTGTAAATTTCTTAGCCTAAATTATTAAGAGAACATTGCATACTTTATAACTGTGTGTTTGAATATACTCATGAGGCCAGGCTCTCCTTCTAGCCCCAACAACATAAAGTTGGAGTCATTGCTGACTCCGAGGCCGTTACTCCAGATTTATTTCAGAGTAACTTTGAGCAGGATCCTGGTTTTTGTTTATGACTTCTCATTTGTATTTTGTGAAAACTTAATAAAAATCTTTTAAAACTGAAAAACATAGTTCCATAAACCCCACATATGGGATCTTTAAATTCGACCATCTTATGAACTTAAACCTGTCTTGTCTTCGTCTTCTTGGCCTTTTTAGCAGCTAGCATTTTTCAGCCACGTCTTTATTTACAGAGGGCTGAAAACCCTTAGATAGTCAACGCTTTCCTTCGCCTATAACAATACTAGGAATATGCGACAAAACAAAGCCACTATCTAATGAAATGGAAAAGACAGAAAATGGGTCTGGACAGTTACAGTTAAGAGAACCCAACTTAATGCCTGCAAAGTGGACAGCCTTGGTTGGGATATGGCATTAGGTAGCACTGGAAGCTACTTAGAGGTGCTAGCATACAACTAGCACTCCCCCTCCCCCCCTGAATTTCTGTTAATGTAGTGGAAAAATTGTATTTTCTGTCCTAGATGTCTTTCATACCAAATTCTACTTGTGAATGGTTCTACCTGTGCTAGCAACAGTTATCTAGAGACTTTAGGGCCAAGCGGGATTTTATAATAGTCTACTGTGAACTTCTCAAAGCAGATTGTGGCTTTTCCCCCACGGATTTCCAGATTAAACCCACAAAAAAATAGCTGATACAGACCATATCTAATGTAAGGTATCTGATTTTGAGTCTAATGCTCCAAAGGACAGAGTTCACAAGCTACTGCACTGCTTAGCAACCTCTTCCAAGAGTTGACAAACCAATCTTTTAAAAATCCACTCTGTTTTAAATATCCCAGTACAATGCTCATTGGTTTCAGTAAAATTCCTCCTGGATAAAAGGATAAGAAAGGAGAAAAACAGGCCAACAGGATATTTTGAAAAATGGGAGAGTAGAAAGATTGCTTTAGTTTTGTACCTGAGTTAAGACCCTCTTTTTTGAACTTATCTGTGCTGCCTCCTATCTCCTGAGGGTTTACTTTCTTGATGCACTCTTGAGCAAAAATAAAAGGGGTTACAGGATGAAATTTTAAATTTGACTAAGAAAAATTAGTTAAGAAATGAGAAAAGAGATCTCTCTAGAGTCTTGGAAACCTTCAGGTTTTTTGGGAGTTTCAGAAGAGTGAAGAATGAAAGTAGTGATTAAGGTCCTGATCTACATCCCTGAAAGCCCAGTGGCATCAGATTTGGAAATGGAGAAAAATAAAACCACAAGGGAAAGGTTAACTAAAGATACTAGCTCAATGCACAGTTCAGTACACTAGTTAAATTGTATGTATTGAGGTATTCCTCAGCAGAAATCTATGGAAAATCACTGAACTACCCCACAAAACAACCAGCCCCAGAGGCACAGGAGAGCATCTTTTTGCCTAAGTGCCTGAGTGCCATGCTGGTGGCTTCCAGGATGCTGCCCCCCATGTAATTGTGATCCACACCTGTGTCTGGCAGCATTTGTTCGAGCTGCTCTGCATAATGAGACCATGGGTCAGGGCTATTGGGCTGGATGTTAGTAAGCACTTCCCTTAATGATCTGGAAATAGAGATTACAAGCTGGATCAGTTGTTAAAGTGGAGAAACTTAAAACAGAATTGACTAGAGATATATTTTAAAAAAAAAAAAAAGCTTCAAGAAAATCTAATTATTTGAGAAATGAGTGCCACATATTTTCTTAGACTGGAAACTTTAGGCTTTTTCTGTGGACAGAAAGGAAGGAAGCAGGGTGATGGAAAGTTAATAGGAAAACAGAGACTTTACTGGAGGATCCTACAGACTGGGCAGAAAAGCCTAGCCCGAGCTCCAAGGATACTACTCTAGCATAGAAAACGACAACTAGAAAATGGCATGGCACAATGTACAACTTGAAGAGATATGAAGGAGAAATAGTCTTCCCCACGTCTGAAATAACAGCAATCATATCACTGCTATGAGTTTAGGTGCTTTTCAGAAAATGATGCTGGATGTTTGCGAAGGAAACATGAAGAAACCACTGAAATGTTGTAAGGTTTGGAGGAAATATTGTCCAGCACAGGTCTCAAGAGACATCATCAGAATGCTGCTCCCACCATTGCAATAGCAAATCTTCCAGAGCAAGGGATCTAAAGAGTTGCACCGACTTAGTTTTGCAAAAAAACAAAAGAGCGTTTAGCAGTGATTTGATTTCAGTGTCTATGTATCCTCACATGTAGGATGTATCAGTCACTAACAAATTGTTTTAATCTAGAATGGAAAAAAAAGTAATATGAAGTGTTACTGGCAAACTGAAGCCATAAAAATTCCATTTAGAAATGTAGGCATATTTGTTGTTTTTTTTTGTTTTGTTTTGTTTTGTTTTGTTTTGTTTTGAGTTATGTCTGTCATTAGATATTGAAGCAAATGACTTAAGAAACTGGAGCGTGTCTCCATCTCTTGAAGTACTCAGATCACAGCTGAAGCCCACCCTGGAAGAGACACTTTTTGCTAACACACGTTACTGAACTCTATCCAGAAGTAATTTTACAAAATGAAGTGGCCTGTGATGCACAAGAAATCAGATTCAGTGACTCCCTTGTAGGTTCAACAGTGTTGCAGTAATACCAGTGAGCTCAAAGGAAACTGCTTTTATCAGTGCTTGACATGTAAGGGTGGGCAGCTGGGCACCATCGTGCTGCCCAGCAGTTAAGGTCAGGATTGCCCCAGGATAACTACCCCAAAATAATCATAGTATCCCTCTCCTAATCTTTCTGCTATAGTAAATTGACTTTGAGGAACAAATAATTGCTTCTCTAGTCTACAGTCAGTGGTCTGGTTTTGAATCAATCAGTGTAGCACACAGGTGGTGGAGGGAAGCATTCTAGCCCACGGCAGGAGGACAGCAAGCACAGCCAAAATAAGCTTTTATGTCCCAGCTGACATCTGTGGGAATTGACAGGTCTTGCACTGTGTGGAACACACACGATTTATACGAAAGGATCTCTAAGTGTGTTCGCATTCATTATTTTACAAAGAAGCTGGATTTTTTATGGGGGAGGGAATGTGTTTGTATGCCATCCAAACATTACTCCTTTGCTTGACACCAGTGCCTTAACAATTCACTGACTCATAGGTATTTTCTCTTGTCTAGTGTAACAGGACAAATAACTTGAAAAAGAATCATTTATTTACCTCAAAATTCTTATTACTTTCCTAGAGAATCTGAGAAATACAAGGCTTATTCATGTGGATTTTGTAAGATCCTCAGTGAATGCTGTTTTTTGAGGAAATATATACGTATATTTCTAAACAATGGTTCATGGACAACTAATCCTCAGCTGAATATATAATGGTCTTACAGAATTGCTGGCTGACATGGTCCAGACCTGAAGCCTCACATGACTCGGGCTGCATTGCTTCTTGAATATACAGAATTGCAATTTATTTTGTACATGCAAATTAGAGATATAATGAAAACATTCCCAATTACAAGGCTGGAAGGCCATTATTACAGATGGCTTTTTCTGCCAACGGGCAATTTGTTCTCCTCATATAAACATTAAGAGAGTTTAAGCATCTGTTCCTAATTAGATCCCTTGCACAAGTTACTGATGCACAAAACTTGCACTTCCCCATGCTCATTGCTGAGATGTCAGATGATTAGTTTGTTTGCACACCGTTTCTTGGAATTAGGAATAGCTAAAAATCTGGAAGTGCAGCTGTTCACTGCACCAGAACTCAAACCCAATTTTATTGGAATGATTAATATTGCCAAGATTTGATGACCCTGGGAAGCTAACACAAGTTAATTGGGCCCCAGCTGACCCCCACATAACCACATGAATTTTGGAGAAATCTGGCCAGCATTTGATTAGTTTGTTTATAGAACGCTGTTAGATAACTTTTTTTTTTTTTTTTTGTACAAAAGTAGGGTGTCCTATCCAGGAAACCATTTGTGAAATTTACCTCCCAGCCCTCTTGGCTTCCTCTGCAGAGCCGGAACAAACTCTTGGTATATCTGACAGATTGCATTCAGCCCTAAGCCTTCTCTACCTTCTAACACTTGTGCTTAAGGTTCAGTACAGATTAGGTTTGGGTTCTGGCTGTGGTATAAAACCCTACCACCACACTCAAGTGACATGCAGAATCAACAGATCCATCTATCAACTCTTTCTCTGTTGCTGGTTGGAGCACTGATTTAAGACTTTCCAGAAACCCTCACTGAAACCCATCTTTAATGTCTTCAGTGACATCATCAGAGCTTTACACAGTTCCTAAAAGCTTCCAGAAATGTTAGTTCTGGAAAGAATTTTCCTCAAATGTTTTATTCAAACAAAAGAATAAAAATATTAGACTGATTGGAGAGACATAAAACAGAGTCCCAAGCCTCTCAATTTTTTATTTTATTTTATTTTTTTATGTCTGACAGAAATATCTTGTGCCTCACACCAATGTGGATCCAGTTAACAGAAGTGTAGTGATGCTCAAAAAACTGCTGTCTTCAAGGCAATAAAGCCACGTTCATCTACAGTACATGATCATATTTATCATTAATGTATTCAAACTTCACTTGCATAAGAGCTAAACCAAAATATTTTCTCCTGCCTTGTGTGGTATCCTTGACTTTATTGCTTATAAAGTAGCATGAAGAAGAGCATTAACAGAAGCCCATTCTCTTTGTGACTGTCTGTGTTTTGGTATCAACTGAAGTGGAAACTTATGTACACATTTTGAAAAAGAAAAAGCCTTCGAGTCTAATGTTTCAGCAGAAAGAAACAGTTTTAATTACCCATCTCAGAAACCATTTCTTTGCTGAAGTCAAAACACTTTCCAAAACAGTTAAGATGCATTCAGCCCACTTTTGAAACAGTTAATGGACCTGAAAAATTGAAGATATGTAGCCAATAATCACCCAGCATAACTAGTTATTGAATCTGCTTCAGCTCTGTCTCAGAGAATACTGCTCTCATTCCAAAAATGCATAATCACCCATATGCTTAAGGTTTTTTTTCCAGAGAAGGATGTTTGCTTAATCTTACCCAAACACTTGAATGCAGATAAAACTAGGTATGCTGTGAGAACAAGGGCACCCACATGCATGAAACCAGTTTCCTTCAGATTTGTGTCTCATGAACGAATGACTTTGATATCTGAAATTTTATTGCAATTGAGACATCTGTAAGGATTTTTCCCCCATATGGATTTTCTCATCTCTACAATGTGCACTCATGTTCTGCTCGTTTCCTCGCTGTCAGGTACTCCCAGTGTGGTTTTCTTCCACCTGGCCATCTGCTTTTAGGAGCTTATCTTAGACATCTTGACTCTTCTGACAAATCAATTGGAAGCCTGCCAATGAATTCAAAAGGTGTCAGGAACACACACACAGACATGCATACGTACACACATACAATCTTCTTTTCTGTAAGAAATCAGGGCTCATTTCCCTACACTCAGCTGAAAAAAAAATTTAAAAATTATACATAAATAAACTCACCTTCTACAGTTATTAACTCATAGCAATAATTAATTGTGAATTAGACTGCCTGGTATATAAATTTGAAAGATTCCATGAATGTATTAACGTCTAGATTTGGGTCATTAACATGCTTCTTTAACTCTGACATGAGCTTCATTGATACCATGGCAATTACATATGGTAAGTTAAAATGAAGTTTGCCCTATTTGTTTTAATTAATATAGACAGTAGGACAGTGACTGCAGTGTGTAGACATCACCTAAATATTTGGAATAGGAAGGAAAATGTAGTATTATTCCTACTCTATAGACCAGGGCAAAGACCACCAAGTTTGTTTTTCAAGGATCTAAATAGTATTGTGCTATTTATTTTCTCAGCAGTGAGTTTCCTCCTTAGTGTGCAGTCAAGTCTGCCTGGTATGGAGTTATGAAAAGGAGAAGGAGTTCTGTCAGAAACATGGTTCAGTATCAACTCTTGAAACTTAAAGTTCTCAGAAGTGTTCTTTGTGAAAATCAATAGTCCATTCTACAAACACTCTCACAAAGGGCCAGAATTTCAATGTTCATATTCATCTTTGCACTATGTGGCAAAATGTTGGGATTTGATTTAGATCTTATCTATTACAGATAAGTGGAAGTTTCTGTTACAAGAGTTTAATTTAATAAAACTAATTTAATGTGCACAAAACACTTAGTCTGAAATACTTGGAGTTTAAAGACTTTTTCGCAACCTTGACTCATCTGAAGCCAGACTTTTCTACAATTGCTCAGTGAAATTGATGCTCTTACCAGCTCCACAGCTAGGTTGTCAGCAAAAATGACAGAAGCTGTTAATTTTGGTGAGTATTAGCAATTCTCCTGAATTTATGTTTTGTTTTGAATCAGGCTGAAATCAACTTAATCATACAAACACTTCTGCAAACTGGAAATGGCCAATCCATGTCTTAAAAGCATCTCATTAAAGGAAATGTCAGTGTACCTGTTTACTTCCTTCAGAGAAAATAAAACATTTGCTACTGAAAGCTTCTATTCTGCAGCCAAAAGTACCTCTCCTCTTACTAGATTTTCACTCATTGCTTACTCAGGCAAAGGTCCCACTGACTTTGGTGGGTGACTGGTAAGCAAGTAGGAGCTTCAGGATTTGGCCAACATATGTTTTGTAAGTAAACACCAAGGGAAAAGCAATCTGATCACATTTCAAAGCCTGGCAGAACACAATATAGCATAATCACTAAAAAATCTAAGAGAATTTCATCAAGCAAAAACAAACACTGTTCAGAAACTCAGCAGGAGACAGCCAGTCCTGAGCCTACAGTAATTGCAATGTTGAGAATAGGAGAAAATTCCCTGAAGATGCTCCATACAGTAGCAAACCATCTGTTCAAACACTGACAGAGAAGGTTCATGTTTGAAAACCCTGGATCTTGCCAAGGCCTTTGCCATCGGCTTTGGAAGTGCAATGACATGGGATATTCACAGATGTTCTTTCTGAATGTCTCCCACTCCCTGTAAGCATATGGATATTGGAGACTGCAAAATGAACTACCAGAAAAGACAACAAAACCTTTTTCCACCCCCTGTTGCCTTTCTCTACAGTAGGCACCAAGGCTTCAAAAATCAATCAGCATTTTTTTTGCTGGTGGGCAACTGTAAGGAAAAGATTTTCTTCAAAGATTGAGCGTCATTGAAACTGACCTCCATGTGGAATTTCATTAAGGCATCCCTACATATGGCCCTGGACCACCAATCCTACCCGTCAGAACAAACATCTGTGATTCACAGCAACTCCAGAGAACATTTTCCAGTGTATCTTGGGAAAACAATGACAGCTGTTGAGACCTAGACATCACTGAGCACTGAATCTTTGCAGCGAAAGTACAGTTCATCACTAATATATTTGAAAACTCTAGTCCACAGCAGGGTCTTTAGTGAATGACACAAGTTTGTAAAGCAGAAAATAATTCACATTATGGCATAAAAGCAATGACATTTGAAGTTAAGGGTCAGCTGCCAATTCTCTTATGAGCTCTATTTTTCAGGGATTTAGAACTTGAATAACTACATAAAACATCAAGTTGACAGACTCAATGATTTTTCAAACACCAGATTAACTTTCTGAAGCTGATTTCAACACCTAGAGTAAGGTTTAATGGGAATTTTAGCAGTTGTGAAAAGAAAGCCTACTGAGAGGGATACAAACTGGAATCTGCTTGTCACTGCACTCAGCAAAGAGTGGCTTCCTCTGCTGCTGCACCACTGGGCTTGGCCCCAGCACAGAAAAAGCAAAGGGCAGGTTCATCCCTACAGTGTCCCACAAGTGGTCTTCACAAGCAGAGACTGATAGCAGTGGAAATTCATGCTGTGGAAAATGATAACAAAATATAACTTCAAGTCAGTTTTCTTCTCAGCATTTGGCTGAACTCCTCTGACTGGAGGTTTCAAGACCCTTGGACCTGCACCCCCAGCACGGTTCTTCCCTGGTGGCTGGAGCCCACTGCCTTTGCTGAGCAGTGCTCTCTCCCTGTACTTCTGCTGCCTTGGGATGGTAATGCTCAAGCTGCTCCACTCATTGACAGAACAAAGCTGATGACAAACGTGGAGACCTTAACTCAGGAAGAAATTCCAGACGTTTGCACTTCATCCTAGGCACACAAGGAAGGAGGGGCTTTGCTGCAGGGCTACCTCCTGTTGTCATCTTGCTACTGTCTAGCTAAGCCTGTTCCAAAAGCCTCACCTCATCTTCCACTTGCTACAATGTAGTCATTCAGTTTAGGGCTAGGCATATGGCGCCTATATAATAGTAACCAGCAGAGACAGATGTTCTAAGTATCAGCATCTGTGTTTCATAAAGGAACATGAGGATCTGATGGAGGCAGCCTGCACGACCTCCTGGAGAACTGACACGAACTGTCTCAGCCCCCTGTGGGCTTCTAGGTAATGGCAGTACGGTATTTTCCCCCTGACAACAGGAAGCAGTCATAGCTGCTTTATGGCCCTTTTCAATGCAGTATCTCACTGCCTCCAGATATGTATTGATTTTTTCTTCAGGAATACTGTCTTAAGGCTAGGAAGTCCTGTTACCACTTACAGAATGAAAAAGTAATGCCCAGCTTTGATGCAGAACAAGCTGGGAGCTCCAGAGGAGGTGCATCCACACCTGTCATGTGTCCGCCTGACTGAGCACCACACTCAGACTTTCTAGGAAGGAGCACTATCATATCAGTGCATCTGCCATACTGAGTCCATCGGAAAGGTAAGGTACATGTAAGGTACATGATAAATAGCAGGAACCTTGTCCAGGACACCATGGCCTCCTCTAAAGACTGAGCTGGAGCTTCTTCCCAGCTTTACTCAGGAATTCTCCTAAACCAAGCAAGTTTGGATTCAAATGTATACACAAACTCGTGTGTAAAATCTAAGCTGTAGAATCATTTGATCCTGCTTTCTTGGAAGGTATGTAACAGAGCATGGATCTGGACCCAGGCATCTCTGTTTCTCTGCGGTCTTTATTTTCTCTTATTTTGCTTTTCTCTTTCTTAGAATCATTTTTTCCCCACTATCTACTTCTAAAAGGAAAACAAAAACAAAAACAAAAACAAGAAAAACCAGGAGAAGGTGGGAAAAAAAATGAGAAAAACCATACCCAGCCCACACCAAGAGCCTTTAAATATTTCCTATGACAAGGAGTACTGCACGTTTATGAGGTGGCCAATCCACACACAATCAAGCCAACTGGCTCTTTGTGTTCCTTGTAATAAAAAAGAGGTGTTGCTGTACTAGTGTAATATTCCTGATGAGACTGCTGAGATAAGTTTCCTCTCAGTCTGGTCCTTCTCAAATAAATTTTATGAGCTATGCCTACCCCTTTTGCACCAAACTGCACGATCTGCTTTACATTTGCTATGGAAAACATGATTATTAAGTCTTCTTTAGCCATGTTTCTATGTAACAGTATCAGAATCAGTAGCATGGAAAATAAGGACCCAGGTTACATGCCAGGAGTCTTGGAACATAAAACCTTGCTGTGGGCTGATATTATCTCAATGATTCTTACCAGTCTCCAAGACTCTGTCCACGGCCCTTCTGCAAAACAAACTTCATGAAATCAAAACTCACACCCTTCTCAGAAGTCCAGTCCCTTCCTGTGGCGAACACTGCTCTTGCGATAACCAAAGGAATTCTATATTTAGGGACAGCACTTGTTCTTGACCTTCAGAAGATTGTTTCCACTGACACATGCTGAAATGAAAAGGGATAAAAATCCCCCATGGGATTTCAGTGTAGATCCTACAGTTCTAATATGAAATTTAAACTGCCCAAGGCTGCAAGTGTTATAATACCGCCTGCTAAGAATAAAGCAGAAAGGGAAAAGTCCTGAAGACAATACTTCATTACATGGAAATTCCTTGAATCCCAAAGCCATATGGGATGTTAAAAGCTTTCTCCAAATCCCTCTCAAATCAATGGAATTCAGTTGTTGTGCAAAATTGATATTTGGAAGAAGAGAATCTTGATTTTTTGCATTTCTAGGAGTTGGGAGCTGACCAAGATCCATCTGTAAATGGCAAAACAGCATTTATTTTAGAGAAAGTATAAGAACCAGGAGACAAAATCTCTTTTAATCATTTAATCAGCAGCTTTCTCGGTGGATTAGGCTATGTGCTCTCTTCCAGTTCAGCAAGATCAATGTTTCCCAATCATTAAAGGTCTAAGATGTTGTGCAAATCCTGCTTTTTATGAGTAGAGTTTCACAAACATCTATAGCTTGTGAACTTTCCTACAACAGCATATTATGGACAGCCCTGCCCACAGTCGTCTTGAAAGTCTCATATCTTCTCTCTGAAGACATGTAGCTGCAATAACCCCACCAAAAAGCCCACAATTTACCCAGCCCATCAGATGTGAGACAGAAATTCCTTCAGAGACATACACAGGAGGCATTTCATATGTAATTGGATTTGAATAAATTGTTAGTCAATCCTTTATGAGAAATTAACAAATCTAGTAATATGAGGGCCTGGTCCTGGAAAATTCAGGAACAGATTTGAAAAATCTTGATTTTGGCCCATATCATCCTCAAAGGCTGGTGTTTCCTTTACATTATGAAAACTTTCCACAGGACACACAAACTGTTTTCTATTCAGGTAGAAGAAGCTAGGATATGCTAAAAAAATCCCACAGTAACATACCATGGTATTGTGACTGACCTATGCCTCACTGCAAAAGGCATTAAAATGGCACAGTATTTTAATGAAAATTTCAACTTTAATGAAACTCCACTGTAGTTCAGGATGAAGAGGGAGCTGCAATTTTTGTTACTGTTTAGCTGGAACTGCTCACTCCAAGGAATAGCATGCTTTGCTTGTTGGCCTCCTTCCATACAAGACTGTGAATCAGAGCTGCATTAACCAACTCAGAGAAGCCTCCATGCTGAGCACAGCAGAAGACCAACCATCACCGAATTCACTTTGCTATGACACTCTTTGCTAGGCCCAGGACACTTGGATATTCCCATGACACGTTCCCCATTGCACAGAGTCTGTGTCCACCATGAAGGCAGAATGGAGCATGACCAATGAACGGGAAGCAAGGCCTCTGCTTGCCACCACCTTGACTTTTCAATGTGCCGCGGAGATGTCATTCATCCATTCTATTGCACCCTGTGGGTTTGCATGCGCCTACCTTCATTGTACCATCTGGCAATGATTTTCTGTAAACAGAAACATTGTATGTTCTTGCAGGGAGTTTGTATGAGCTATGTGGCTCTTGTTGCTCCCCATGCAGGAAATACCTTCTCTTTCATAAGATCAGTAGGCCAAGCCTTGTTGTAGATTCAAAGCTCTCTCTAGCCGTGGTAAGCATTTTCCTCAGCCAAAGATGAACAAAATATGAACACCAGACCATCAAGTTTCATCAAAAAAAAAGGGTCTTATCTTATGTCAAGCTTCTTTCTAGTAGCTTTTCTTCAACTATGAATGGATGATGGGCAAATATTTAAACTGAGCTTTTCGGGAGGTGGCATAACCCTGCTCCAGATTTTGTGATATTTTTCCAGGTGAGGAGGTATTGGTCTCATTTTCCCTCACCTCAGACTGGGCACTGAGTTGGCTGGAAGTACCATGGCTATCCATAGCTTTCATTCTGCTCTGATCAACTGATACAAAAGCATCATTCACACTGCAGTAGTACAGCTGGCAATACAGCAAGTGGGGCTGAAGAGAGACAGACAAAATCCAATTGCATACCACAAGGGCAGAAGGCAATCCAGAGGAGCAGTGAGCAATGAGCAAGGTACATTCAGGCAATAAGAGATTATTAACACTTGCCAAGTCTAACCAAAGGACTTTGGTGGGTCTTTTGTCTTCTGAAGACTTTAAATCAGCATAGAATAACTCTCTTTTTTAAAAAATACACTTTGACTCTGCCACAGCTTTGAACTCATAGATGAATCTTGGGGTACCCCAGATGTATGCTATACAGACAGTCCACCCAGGCAAACATAAAAATCCTTGTGGGATTAAAGACAATGAATCAAGCTTTGTTTAACCTACACCTGCATTATTTCTACGGCCAAAGCCAAACCCCTTACACAACTCCAACACATTTGAAACGAGTCGTGCCTGCTAACATCATCGGCTTGCATCCCATCTTCATAGAATGAATATCTGCTGGTTTGCTTTAAAGTTGTTTTAATCTTTTCCCAAACTTCAAAAAAACTTCAGGTAACATGAAGCTTGGCTTTGCCAACTGAATCAGTGACTAATGAATCCTGGCCAGAGGCTCTTCATTAAACACCTTTTTGTGCTGACCCATTTACACCCAAGAGTTTATTTTAACACTGGTCTTTTTTCTTCCTTCTCCTTATTCAGAATTAAAAAAAAAAAAAAGAAAGAAAGAAAGTCTTTGCTGAGATTTGGTTACTCACCACATGCTGAGTTGAGTTTCCTGTTTAAAAAAGAGGAAGACTGTGTGTGTGTGTGTGCATTTGTAAGTGTGTGCTGGGGCCTTTTTTTGGGGTATCCTGGCCTGATAAACCCTTAGAAGAGCAAATATTCAAGCATAAGTTTTCTGAGCTATCTTGACCCAACTAGAAGCAAACGCAGCCTGTGCACTGCATGAAGAGCCTGGTTGATATCCAAACAAATGAGAAATAGTATTTTTAATTTATTTGGGGGTTTTCCTGAAGCAAACTTTGGCATGGAAAGAGCAAGCTGCAGAACAGCAAGAATGGCAATGTTTATCTTTGAGGAGGATTTAAGCTGTGATAGATGGCTGTATTAGAGTTCAGGTTGCTCCCAAAGTCTGTCTCTGAATCAGGGTGCACAGTGTTGCAACAAGAGAGCTAGCAAGCATGACAGAGAGGCAACTGATAGCAGAAAGGGGGACTAAAGAACTGCTTTTTTCAGGCTTCTGAAACTGTATGGAAAGAGGTGGGAGGGTAGGACTGCAGAGAAATGTCAGAAAACATTCTGCCTCTTGTAAGAGCTGCAGAGAAAAAGAGCAGAGGAGAAGGGTGTTCTCTGAAGAGCAGATTTCTTGATGTACAGTATTTACAGGTTAAAAAAGAGGAGCAAATGTGGAAGAAGAGGCAATATCAGAAATAAGAGTTGGTGGAGATGATACTGGAAAACATCCTTTTGGATCCCAGGAGTCACAAGCCAGCACAATCAGAATGTGGGCATTGTGAAATCAAGTGTTTTTGTTTAGAAAAAAAAAAAAAAAGTCCAGCTTGTGAAATCCTGGAATTTGTGTATGAACATCATCCGGCATTCTTTCTCCTCTTCATAGAGGATTTTAGCTTAGAAATGTAACTTAAGGGTATTTCATTGCTCAGAAATCAGCTGATACAATCATTTTTCTACTCTTGTACAGCCCATTTTAAGCCAAGCTCAAGACTTTGCAAGGCTCCTTGTTTAGCCGTAGTGGAAAATGGAAAGCTGAACTTTGTTCCCCATTTGTCAATTAGGGACATGCATATCACTCTGGCACAACAAAACAAACCTGAGAACAATACAACTAGGTAAAGCTTTTTCTATTAATGTCTTAGCAAGAAATCCTCTATGGCATAAACAATGTAGTAATCTCTGATCTGCCTCTAACTCTATAATATCACTGCAGGCACTATATTAAGCCTTATTGTTCCTTCAATAAAAGGCAGTTCTGAGAGTGTCTTTCTGGGAGCAGGCTCACATAAACAGAGTCTAAATGTCCATAAGCATGAGTCCTACAAATGGAGAGGAATAAGGATTTAGTCTGGCTCCTCTTAAAAGACAGGCGATACAAGAATAAAGATCAAGTAATTGAGCTGAGAAAGAAAAACAGCTTCTCATGCTGTAGGCAGTGATACCATTAGGTCTATTTGTAGGTCTGCTGAGCTCTCTTGTGAATGAATGCAGGGTGCATGTGATAACTTGCATGTGTTTTCTTACGCAGTTTCAGTTTGTTTCATTTCTGTTATACCTGTGACTGTTATCATAGCCCAGATAAAGGGTTAAAGAAAAACAAAGATCCTACAGAATCCTTCCATAGTTTCAAATATGCAGTTGTTATAAAGAGCAGAAGGTGCAAAATGAATACAAAGAGAGGGACTAGCACCCTTATTTCCAGAGCATTGCTCTGATTTTCACAGCTGCCTTACAATCAGGCATACCACTCCCTTGGTGCCTTAGTTCCCCTGAGATAACTGTACCTCCACAGAGAGGTGAGCATTGAATCTGGCTGCTGCTTTTAACCAGCCATGTGTTTCTGAGTGATTGTACAGTAAATGATATTACTGCTCATAGGAATAGCTGTATTTAAAAATACAAACTAATCTTTGCATACATACAGGACTACTGACATTTGTTTCAGACCACTCTGAAGTCACCAAATACATTTCCTGTTTCCTCTGACAGAACTATAAGCAGAATTTGGTTAAACACCCTTCTTCTCAATACATCAGTGCCTTCTGGCTGCTGACTACCAATCTGGTCTTGACTCTGGGAATGCTATTCTGCAGGCTGCTCTAATCACAGCACCACTGGATTTCTCCTAGTTTCACGTGTTTTGAAAGGAGAAAGGAATATGTTCCCTCCACTTTTTCAAAGAGCTCATCCTTGCTTTGGAAGGAGTACACTTGTATGTAGAAAAAGGCTGACAAGTTAAAGGATTATCCTAATGTTTTCCTAGTAACTCATCCTGGTTGCCTCTTTGCCAAAGCACAGGTTTGAGGTATCGTTTGGATTCACTAAACTCTGGATAAAGAGTTTGGACGCTTAACATGAAGTTTCATGCACCTCTGTGGATAACAGGACGTAGCTCAGGTTTCTTCCATGGGAGTGACTTTGAATGTCACTGAGGCAAAGAGCCTCAAAACTTAGTGTAACTCGGTGGAATCAGTGATCATTGCAAAAGACCCAACACAAATTGATCCAGTGCTGTCCCTTCAGATAAAGGGAGCTCCCATTTCTAATAAAAAGGCAAAATTCAGAACCAGACAAGAGCAAAAAGTCTCAGCCAATCTCATATCTTCCTTTTTCCTGTAGGTTCATCCAAATCTCCCACAGAGTAATTGAAATGTCACCATATAATGAAGCTTATAAAATTTTAATATAGGATTTATACTTTTTCATGTCTATTATTTCCAAAGCTTGCCTCCAAACCTTGTGAATAGGCTTCCTCAAGGGTATGGGTAAGGACCTCAGCTGCATCTGATTTCACAGCACCCCAATGAAATGGTGAGTCGATCAGTATCGGGTATATCTGAGCATTCTCCCAGAATTACTTTTGACGTTTACAAGGAAATAATACTCTTAAGTCAGCCTTAGGATCTAGTAGTTGCTTGTAAAGCAAGAATTGGCACTGGCAGGCTCATGTTGATCTAGAAATTTCAAGGAATACAAGAATTCCATCAGCAGAAAAGAAATCCGTGTCTACACTGGCTGTAAATTTTAAGCATCCAATGTCAATCAGAAATGAAATGTGATGTATGTAATTCAATCCTGCCTTTTGAGATCTGGCCAAAAAAGAAAGTTTTCGTAAGTTGAACAGTAGATACTAACCCGTCCTCCCTTATTGCATAATGCAACCAAGCTCACATATGGTTCTGCTCAGTGTTTATCAGACAACACAAAACCCTTTCACGAGTGGGGCAGAAAGGTCATGGGGACAAACAGAGATCCATGACAAGCTGCATTGCCTCAAGGTGAACACGAGGAAGTAGAGGGCTGAACACCATTCTGCTCCTGAAACAGCTGTTGGCAGAGAAAATGCTTCTTTCAGAGTTTCATAATGCAAAGTCATTTCATTAAAACTGTTTTTCTCCTTAGGAAGGAGTTTGTTCTCGTAAAGTTTCCAGCTTGAAATGTCTTCCTCCCCCAAATTGCTCAAACTTCTACTTTTCAAAGTAGCATTTAGTTTCCAAATTCAAGCTAATTGTAGTGGCTAGAAACCCTTTTAAAATATCCTGAACTATAACAAAACATTTGAAAAGTATCTAAACAAAATGCTGCACTTGACCCCAGCCATACTGCTCTCTTCCAGACTTTCAGCTCACCAATATGTTTCACATTTTGACTTTCCCAGACTCTGACAAGATAAGGTTTTCCCAATTCCTTGTAAATCCTCACAAATTAAGAAAACCATTTCCAGCCCAGGTCTGCCAGTCCATTGCCCCCTGTAGTTCTCAGTTTGCTGTATTGTCAAAGATGCTACAAAAGAATAATTTTGGCATTCAAGAAAGTGCAGAGACTGCAGCTGTGTTGGGAACAGAGAAGAGGAACCAAGAAGGGAGACGGTTTCTGACAGATTGCATCCTCCCATGAACATCAGTTCTGCCTGTTTCAGTTTTCTCTCTGCCCTCTGTAAGTCCTTACTGGAGCCAATATGAATAGTCTCCCTAGGGCACCCCTGCTTCCCTCCAAGCCAAGTCCTGGTGCCAGTTCCCACGTGTCTTCCACAAGTGTCTTTCACACTAGTTATGAAGTTCAGACCTCACTTAGAGTCAGACTTACCCAGACTTCTCTCATGCTCTGGGTCAGATCCATTAGTTCAGTGCCAATTCATGGATTTTGGCTTCACTCAGCCAGAACTGCCAACTTGCTCCCAGAAGACCTGACTGCAAAATATGTCTCTGGCAACACTCAGAGCTCTTGCAAAACATCCATGACTTTAGGAAAGAATACTGGATGCTCTTTTGGATTCAGAAGAATCCTTCTTCAAATGAAAAATTTCATTCACATCACCCTTGCCTCTGGTGTCCAGTCTCTTCAGCTGTCACAGGCCCAAGCAGGAGCAGAAGGGTGACACGGTCACAAAAAATTGAATCTTCTCAGGTTGGATTACTGCTGTCTGCTCCTCCCTCCTTTTACTGCACTGGCCAGTATAGCAGGCTGCGGAGCAGTCTTCTACACAGAGACATGAAAAGCATGGAAGTCATGTGGAGACTGTTCTGAACAGAGAGTACACTTGCACACACATGCATATACACCCCTCAGCTTAGGAGCTACTGTCCTTGAAGTCAGCCATGCACCAAGCTGGCAGAGGTGGGGATTCATCTGGTTTGACTGCAGCCGTTTAGAATAAAAGCAGACAACATGCACTTTGACTTCTCCCTCAACAGCCAAAAGAGAGGAACCTCAGAAGAGCAGATTTCATCTCTGTGTCCCCACCTGGTGGTGTCTAGGAGACCAGCAGGTACAGGGCTTTAAGCAACGCTCTGACACCATGGTATAGCACAGATGAAGGGGAGAGAGGTGATGCTGGAAGTGCCTGAGGTTCACGGGGCCAGGCCCCCTTAGTTTTCTACTTCATTCCCTTAGGCACACCAAGAGAAACCAGCGCAGGAGGGGAAGCCCAGGACTGAACCACGGGCACCACTTGGCCCTGTCCCCTGAGGGCACACAGAGCATATCTGTACAGTGTGAGCTGCACAGACCAGTGCAGAACAGGCCCACAGAATGGGCAAGCCACCACATCTCCACGCTAAGCATGACTTTTGCTTACAAGCCCAGAGCTGAACATCCTACTTGCCAGAGGGCAGGCACATTGCTGTCAGTGGGAACACTGGGAATCATCTCGTGTGAACAGATCTTTCAAGGCAGGACACGCAGTCTCTCAGTTGAGTGTGAAGGGGAACAGGCTATTTGTTCTGGCATCTCATGCACCTCATTAAGCCAAAGCAGCAGCAGACACTGGAAGTGTCCTTTGCAGCTCCCTGGTGCCTTCACTTCTCACCCTTATACTGGAGCTGCCTTAGATAGGCTGAATCTAAAAGGACTGATTTTTCGCCCCAGACACTCACTGCTATAGCAGATGTCAGGACAGTGGGTGACTGTGAGTGCTGTGAGGGCCAGTGTGAGGTTCAAAAGGAAAAAGAGTGGTTTGAGACCTGGGTATGTGGATGTATGCATTCCTCACAAGTGTGGCCAACGCTGCAGTTCCAAAACCAGATGTTAGATCCCCTGATGAAGATGGCTTAAAAATCACAGGGTTTATCAACCATAGCAGTAATGTTTCTGGGATTATTTTTATTTGTCTTTTGGTTTGAGGGCTTTTTATATCATATTTTGTGTTATTTTTTTTTTTCTGTAACCATAAAATCTAAGAAACATGTTGAGAAATTTATTGTTCCCGTGGATACAGAAGCTGGAGATTTGCAGAATGTTCACAGGACTTACGGTACAACTCATGGGCTAAGAACTCATAGGTTTGCATGAGATAAGTGGTTGTGTTGCACTAAGCATATTTACTCTGTATAACAATTTGCAAAGGGAAGCATATGAAGAGGATGTCGTAAGTTTGTATGATGTATCTGTGAGGGAGAAGATGAGCACAGGGGGGATTGTTGTATTTTAGCACCACAACATCTCTGTTAAGCATGTTTTCTGAAGTGTGCCTAGTCTCTTTTTTTTTTGTGGAGTGCAGAAGTGTGTGAACAGCTTGCTAGCCATTTGCTGGCTGCATATGGGAGTGTGAGGAAGCTCAGAAACACAGACAGGTCTTTGAGGGTTACATGGAGAAAGCTGTGAGGAAGAATATACATGAGTGGTGTTGGTCCTTGGGTTGACATACATAGAGCAGACTTCCCACACAGCACATAAGACTGCATAGGATCTCTGAATCCTTATCATGAGGAGTGTTCAGGCTAGCTGAATCACACTGTGCTGGCTGGTGGTGAACGGACTCTGAAGCTGGAAGGTGAAATACCAGAACCAGTTGTTTTTCAGGTTCCTCTATCAGGACCATGTGCTAATAGTTTTGCTGCCTAGCTTCCACAGCAAATATGGGCTCTTCCCTGCAATGCAAATTCAAGGCTCCCTTACTCTTCCACTGGTGGCTCAGAGCTGCCTGCACACAAGCTGTCCCCATGCCACTTGTCCCCACACCCTGCTGGTTTCAGGAACTCACATGTGCTATGTCCCACACATGTGTGCCTCTCACAATAGCCTGGTGCTTATCTACAGGGGCAAACCCTGCCACATCCCCACTGAGCTCCCAGAGTTGCTGCACTCAGCATTGTGCTGCTACACAAGGCAGGGGCAGGCAGCCAAGATGGCCATGCCAGGCCTTCCTCCTGACCACTCAGGGACACGACACTACTGAGGCTGTGCACTGCTCCACATCACTGCATGGCCTTTGCGCTTCCATCTGCAAGGTGATCCCTGCAGGGATCCAGAGCTGCCAAATGCTTGGCAATCCACTCCTCTGGGAGAAAAGGCCGCAACAGAGCCAGGAGTAAAGTCCCAATTCAAGATTTTTGCCAACCACTGGTCCATGTCACCTCTCTGTTTGAAGAATGGCAACACACAAGAGGGGATCCACATGTCTCCTGCCCAGCCCTCAGCCTTTGGAGTATCGCAGCTGGAAGGACTCGGCATTCAGGATTTACTGTAATCCTTTAAAGACTATTCAATCTTTCAAGTAAGACTGCCTGTTCAGGCCTTGGAGCCATGTATCTGGTTACCCTTATCTCAGTGGCAAGACTACCATGCTATTATCAGCCATTAAATCTTCTGATCATTTTTAATACACCGACAACACAATTAACCTGATGACCCCTTTTCTGCAGCAAATACTACAGGATGAGACCTCCAGGAGACCCATTACTCCAGCACTCAGTAATGGGTCCCATTCTGTGGGCCAGCCCAGAAAACAAAACTGCTGAGCTGTGTCAGCGTCTAGCTTTTTGGAAGACCTGTTCTCACAGATGCCTGGCTCATCTTCCTACTGAGATTCAGCACTTGGTTATTCATCATTTGTCTTCTCACAGCTTTCCACCTGAGGGGCAGCATCTCACTTGGAAGTTAAGTCCTTAATGCCTTTCAATGCCTATTACTTTGTTTTGTGAACAGAGTAACACTCAGGTTTTCCCAATTAGTCATCCTGGGGATTTTCACTGGGAACACATAGAAGCGACCACCAGGAACATAAAATACTGCATACTTTCACATTACCCACCCAAGATTTAGTACTCTTTTAGGCACATAGTAAAAAGAACTCTGTTGCTAATTAATCATCTGATTAAAGGTTATGGGCTTCCAGATCTCATTTTTCTACTGAACCATGCTTTCTTTCACTGCCTGTCAACATAGCTGTACTTGAACCCTTGCCCAATGTAAGCAATTTTCTTCACAGGCACTGCTTAAGCAGCAGTGAAACAGTGGCTTCAGATCCTACTGACCTAGAGAACTACATGGAGATGCTTCCTGTAGGCAATAACTTAGAAATGTTGTAACAATATGATAAAGATTAGAAAAAAATAAGATTTTTCATATCCACAGCACATCCGGAGACTTCGCTAAAGCCTCATATGGAGCTTTCAGAGATGGAGCTTTTCAGAGATCATGAAAAAATTACTTCTTTCAACCTAATGTCCACTTCTGATCTTGAGTTGGGAACCAAAGCAGAAATGTCAAAAGGAGCAGAAAATTCTGCTGCAGAGGTGGGCATCACGGTGATGCAGGCAGAGGTGAGGCAGTTTAGCCCAGTTTAGTTCATTCCATCAGGTTCAGAGATGAATTTGCTCTGTTCAAGATTACAAGAGTGGCCCACGCCAAACATCAGATGGAAAAGCTAAACAAAGAAGTATGAAGTTGTTGTTCCAAAAGTAATGCCTTCTATTTATGTCCATGGAAATGACAACAGATACAACGTGGAAAATAACACTATTTGATAGAGCACATTCTCAGGTACAAAACACTACTTTTCAACATGGCTATCACCATTAACTACGCATTTTCCCCAGCAATGAACAGGAACCTGCATGCTGCTGAAATGTACCATTCAACATTCACTGTGTTCACATCCACGGTTTGGTCTCAAGAAATATTCAGCAAGCATTAATGAATGCCAGTGGGTGCCATTTTTTTCTGCATGGAAGAAATCAATTGTAAATCTTTGCTTCATACACACCCCTATGTCAGACACCATTGTGACAGGCTGCCCTTCTGCCGCCATCTGTCACAGGGCAACAACATGGAACAGAATATGGGTGGGAAGGTTCAACCTCTACTGCCATCCCACTGACATCCGCTTTTGACGTTGTGGCCCAACAGAATAAAATAGGAGGCATTAATTTTGGAGCAGCCTTTGTGATTCAGTCACGTTACTGATGAGAGTGGAGTGGCTCTCAAGCGATTCTCTTAAACTGATGGGCAGCTGTTTTTCAGCATTAAAAAGTTTCAATTGCAGCAAAATTCCAGGGCTGACCCTTTCCACATGTATTTTAGCTTCTATATAAATCCTTTTGGCAGCATCACAAGGGAGAGAAAGGCTCCATGGTCAAACAGTTTAAAACTTATTGTTTTTTCAAGTAAATACTTGATAACGTCTATTTAGCACAAGCTCAATGTGAATATGTGTGCAAGGAAAAAAAAATCTGTGAGGGAGATATAAAACTAAACAATGCTGCTTTGAAAATTTCCGACTAAATAAAGTTTCATCAGTAAACACTGTTTCCTCAATTGTTTCATCTGAAACACCTCACATCTGATTAAATTTTGCTGGAGTCAAAACAAAGCTCAGTTTTAAGAAATGGACGCTGCAGTTGCTGTGTACTGCTAGGCCGCTGCCAGTGATTTCCATTTCCCTAAAGATCTGATTTCTGAGTTGTCAGTTCATGACATTAAAGAATAAATTTGATACTGAAAGAAATTAAGCCCCCAAAAAAACTTTCCCAAGAGCTACAAGTGCTGATTTTTGGCCACTTACAATGACCACATCTTCAACTGTAATTTGTCAATTTCCCATCCTTGTTCATAATTCCTTAGAATGGTAAAATCTGATATTGCTAAACAGAAATCAATTGCAATAAAAGGATGGTGATTTCTTCCAGAAAAGTAGAAATAGCAACCCTGTGGGTGATAAAGATTTCCTGTCTATTTTCTAATTCTCACCTCTTCAGCATCACTGTGCAGAACAAAGACTCTGATGTGTTAAACGGAAATAGGTACAGGGTTGTTCTTTATTTACATTTACTGTTTTTCACCTCTGACAAAGCTGTCAGTGATTCCAAAGACAGCAAAGAAGTTGCTACAGCCACGTTAAAACCGATCAAACAAAAAGAGCAAAAAAACCAACAACTAGTGACTGGCAACTTAGAAGAGTACACAACTGAGAGCATACCCTACCTGCCACCATTCACCAAGTGCTGAGAAGTCATGCCCTGGAAACTCAAACAACAAGGCATTTGAAATCACCACCATATGAGCTCTTTAGAGTCCTGAAAGGTCAGTCGCTAATTAGGATGATGGATAAAAACATGGTCAATTTTGCTATTTTTAGAAACTGCTTTCTGAATACTTAGTTCATCTCCTACCCAGAGACTGGGAAACTCCTTCCCTCTTCATAAATCATCTAAAATGCTGATTAAAAAAAATAATAATAGTTTAAAAAATAATTAAAAAAAAAAAACACTTCAAGAATGTTCATTGATCACTCCAGGAACTTTCAGTGCCATTTTATGCAAATCAGCCTTCACTGTCACCACTGCAGCATCTCTGTGATTGTGCACACACTTACATGTGGTGTGTGAAAGGGACAAAATACTCCAAAAGGCTGTTCTGACCTTCCAGAAAGTCTTACAGGCATATGCAGTTGTTTTTTTTTTCCCCTATCTCAGTCTAACTGCATCTGTCTGCACTTCTTAAATACTACTTCGAGTCCTGGCCATGCCTGTTTGTGTGTGTGTGTATATGTATGTATGCTTTGTTTTCTTTTCTATCTGGGTCATTAACTGGAGTAACTCAGCTCATGTGCAACACATCTGGTTTTCGGTAAAGTCCTGCTTTTTCTCGGCTTAACAGCTGCATTGATTGAGGCATGAAGCTGTGGCTGAGTTGTTCCCCACCACTGTGACACAGGCCTAACAGCCACCTAGGCTCCCTTCTGACCTTGCTTGCTTTCCTTCTGGTGCCAACTCAGAAAAATTTACATCTTGAATGATTGATAGCATGCAATCAGCTGCTGCCAGGACTATTACCATCTTGTTTATACTACTGAAATCTGGCTGGAGGGCTTTGGCTGAGCTGCAAAGTCTCACTTCACTCCATTTGGGTATTTCTGTCAACATTTCACACATTCTGGGAACCTTCATTCACCTGGTAGACACCACCTCTAGCACTAAAATTTAACCTGGGTTGTAGAGCCTCCAGTGACAACCACAGCTTATCCATGGTAGTTTCCGTCTCAGATCTAGCTCACAGGCAGTATTTGTTATTTCTAGGGCACTGTATGTGTCATAGCTTGCTTTACGGCCAAGGACAATGTGAAATCCAGGGCTTGAATCCTTCATGTGCTGATATGAACTCCTGTGATCTTTTTTTGTCTTGTAGGGCTCTGCTGGATCATCAGCATTTGGGTCTCTGCATCCTGAGGCAGGATCAGGCAGAGCACGAGGCTGTACGCTAACTGACATGGGTATGGGTTGAGACAGGATGAGATGTGAAATCCTGAGAAGTGCTTCAATATCACATGGCTGCAGCTGTTACCAAAGTGGGAGTGGTGATATGGTCACTGTTAAAAGAAAATTTCTCTTAATTCTTTTCCAGTTACACTAATGCAATCCAGCCCAACTAACTTCTGGCCTCATCCTACTTATGCCTGTCTATTACTGTGGATAAAAAAGAAGATGGAGACAACAAACATCCCAATTTTGGTAACTCAGTTAGCTGTCGATACTGAGCTGAATGGGTGTGGGATGTGGTACTGAGGAGCCTACAGAAATACAGGATTCCTTTGAGAAAAAATCAGTACAACTGCAGATGATCCTCATGATGATCAGATAGGAGGCACTGATAGCACATTTCTAGGAAATGTGAAATGACAGGCAGGGATCTCAGCTACCAACAGGCTGATAAATGAGGTATGGTAAGTTTTTTCAGGGCAGAAATGGGCTTTTCTCTGGAGGCTCATGGGAAGCTCCTTCTGAGACTGCAGGCAGCACAGATGAAGGCACAAGTGGCCCATCTGACAGACAGCTTGACAAGGAGGCTGGTATCAGGGGCAGCTCAGAGGCAGGAATTTCCTGATGAGAAGAGGTTCACGGGAAAAAAGGCCCATCCAGATCCTGAGGGAGACAGAAAGCAGTACAGATGTGGTAATGGTGGGGCTAGAGAGAAGTTCCAGAAGTGGCTGACTTCAGCTTTATAGCACTATAGCACAGTGAACAGAAATATTTTGAGCTGGTCAACCCACACCAACAAAGCCAGGCTGCTACAGTCAAGGCTTTCTTGATACAAAGACATTATGATGTAGTTTTTGGCTCAGATAAACCAGACTAACCATCAGCCCACTTTTAGTGGAATTTAATCTATGCCATTTCTTCCCAGTATAAACATGAGCTGCTGTCCTCTGCATCCACTGATGCTATAAGTGTCTTTATCTCTCAGAAAATAGGAGGCAACTGGTCATCTCTTCTGTAAGGGAACTGTTAGATCACAGCTTGAACTGGTGATTGAGCACTTGGTGAAGGAATGTGGCTAGTCGAGGGAGCACAGGCAACCTGGCCAGAAGGAGTGGACCCAGGGTGGAACTACTCTGGGCTCATGTAAGGGCCAGCCACTGATAGAAAGGCTTCTTTTGGACCTAGGCTGCTTGTTGAGAAGGAGTGCTTCAGAGCCAGAAAACTTCTTCACCGGGGGGGTGAGTACAGCTTTTGTTTTTGTAGAGTATTTGTCTGCCTGTGAATACTTTGGCTGGTATCACCAAGAACATGTCAGAAGCGTTTTGCATCTATGTGAGTAGAACATCTTCCAAAATGCATGTGTATAGGAGAGAGACTAGTGTATGATAATATTAAAGCCCTAAAGTACTGGTAACCTTTAGTGTTTTCAGCTCTGTTTTTGCGCCTTCTTTCACTCTCCCTGGTTGCAAGTTAGCAACATGTGCACAGGTATCGTTGTTTTGTAGTCATCCCTCTCTGATATTTAGAGGACAGTAAGTAGTTATGGCTGTACTATTGACTCTTGCTGCCCTGCTTTGGTAATATCTGCAAAGCTGTTACCTTGCTGGCTTCCTAGCTTAGTGCCGATTATAGAAAAAGCCTATGAGGTTGCATTTGCTATTTCACCTCCTTGGGTGACATTATGTCTGGTGGCTGGAAGCTGGGTATTAGGGAAGGCAGAACCAATCAGCCAAGCCCTTCCACATCTTGCACGCAAGAACCTACATGCAACCATAATGAAATAGCATTTGACCCAGAGCTTAATCTTCCATAGACAGCAACTTTATTAAGAACGGCTGAAGAAAATCCCCCCTGAAGCTGTGATGTGCTGGACTTCCCTCTGCTCAGCCATTCCTTACAACTACTGGATTGCTGACTGGGCCTTGGGGCATACCTACACAGTCACTGCAATGGGTTTTACAGCATATCCAGCCCTCTCAGCTGTTGTTTACCACCATCTTTCAGCATGGTGCCATGGGATGTTTGTGTAAAAGTCTCAAATACTCATTTCCCTGGAGGTTCATTTGCACTGTGGTATCTCAGACTTGGAGCCTACCTTTTTAAATATATTCTGTGGGATTTGCAGTGTGTAAACCAACACACAGTGGTTTATGAGAAGTTTCCTCTGGCAGCATGTGCAGCCAAAGCTTCTTGAAGCAGGGGAGTTTGCGTGGGGGGGGGGGGGGGAGGGGGGGGGGAGAGTTATGCTTTTTGAAGCTTTTTTTTTTTTTTTTAAATTTCTGTGTTCACTGCCTGCTTAACCTAGATTCACATGATGTTTTAAGTCTGAGTGAAATAAAATGCCTACAATACAAGAAGACAGTCTTGAGTAGTTAAGGAGGACAACAAAAAAAAAAAGTGCAGTTTTGCTGTGATGACATTAGCAAAGGGCCCATGAGTTGCACATCAGCAGTTGTGATAAAGTGTCCAAATATGCATTACTCTGTGTACTAACTGCAGCCTTCTTCTTAACCAATACATCTCTCTGGATTACTTGACTGTACATGGCACATTAAAAATAGTCTATCAATAGATGACCTTGTTCTAATGGCTTATGTGACCCTGCTGTTGGAGAATATGGAAGCCTATAACATTACTGTTTTTTACCTATCCTGCCAAGATGACAACTGTAGATTAGTACACAGAAAAAGATTGCACAGTCCAATTCTACAGTCTGCTGGGGAAGAATGGTTTTAAACTGAGACAGGAAGGTTAGGTTAGATATTAGGAGGAAGTTTTTCACTCAGAGAGGTTACTCACTGGAACAGGTTGCCCAAGGATGTTGTGGATGCCCCATCCCTGGAGGCATTCAACGCCAAGCTGGATGGGCTCTGGGTGGGGACCCTGCCCAATGGCAAGGGGCTTGAACTTAGATGATCGTTATGGTCCTTTTCAACTCAGGCTGTTCTCAGTGCGGAAAACCCATCTTGGAGCAGAGGTCTAGCATTCTTTGCACTAGGCCGGCTGTTGTCTCAAGAAGCTTCATTTACAAGTGAAAAGGGCTGAATGGGTGTGGAATGTGGTACTGAGGAGACTGTCTCTTTGCGTGTACAGCAGCAGATCCTTTCACTATACTGCTATGGAGTATGGAACAGGCTCTGTTAGAAGGCACCCAAGTCTGAATCCTAGAAGGTTTGTAACTCTTTGCTACAAAGCTTGAAGGAATGTTGAATTTGGATCACTACCCGTTGTCTTTTGGATGTTGGTTTTCTGCTAGGCTGTTCCAATCCAAAAAGTTACTACTACAAAGCCATCTTTGTCTGTAGGTTCCTATCAAGTTTTTTAAAAGTGAATTTATATTCTGGAAAGGGAGAAAAGTGTAACACTGTTGCAGTATTGTTTCTTGCTCTGAGTAGGCTAACTTAGATATGTAACAGTAGATAAGTACTCATTGTCAGGTGTCATTGCAGCTGTATTATAGATACAAAGTTTGATACAAGTTCCTGAAAGCTAATCGGCACTTTCAAGTAACACCCTCCACAATTTTCTCAAGTAGAGCTGAGCAAAACTGCATCAGCTTAGAGCTCCAGGTCATAGCTGTAAGAGATTCTCATCTGACCTCCAAACAGTTGATTTTGAGCATGCTTAACCCTTAGACCTTGGATATGTGGATCAAAACCAAAGAAAGCATTTACAACAGAAGTCCATTCACTATGAATCTACATATTTTTCCTTGGGAACTGAAGGAAAGAAAGCTGATTTTTCTCAGTCTACTTTGAATTAAGTGCACAAACTCTTTAGGATCAACAGTGTTAGAGGTGGGGAAATTTAACAGCAGTTTATTAATCAGTCTGGCACACAAGGCATGCACCCTTATTTCCTATTTGTGAAACTGCTTAATGTGATATCTTGATTAGTTCTTCAGATGCTAAAAAGATGACAAGTGTGTTGTATTCCGAATATAAAACCTGGTGCTGGTGGAGAAGGATTTCAATTGAGATTAAAATCAGTAGGTGCCACAAGAGTAGAAAGAGTAACAGTTGAAAAGAGGAAGTGAATGCTAGATGAAAATGCCAGAGCCTGTTTATTCATTCATTTAAAGTTCTCAGCTTGCATTTCTGAAAAGAAAGTGTGCAGAGGCAACAGTACTAATAAAAAGACTAGCTGGACATGCTATACCTGGTACTTAGAACAAAACAGAATCACTGAGTTTTCTCACCCATTTGGATGAATGTTTGATTTTGCCGTTTACTCTTTCTGTTATTAACTGATTACAACACTTTCATCTGCAAAAAGAATTCAAATATTAGGTACTGAGATCACATTTCAGTCAGCCATAAAAATAACAAAACCAGACTGGCACAAAAGTGATAGTGTTCAGGAGCAACTACTCTGAAAGCACTCAAGATGTCCACTACTCTCCTTACCCCTGGTTCAGAACAAAGCAAATTCATGGCTCACATGTCTGTTTGAAGTTCTTGGTACATCTAAGCTCTAATGTGTAAGGCAGTGTGAGTCCCATCCCAGTCACTACAGAAAACCATGTTAGCAGTAATTCTTGCTTTAGACCCAAAAGCTGTTTCCACAAACTCTGCTGCCTCCTTGTCCCATCAAGTCTCCAGCAGCTTATTGGAAGTCCATGAACAGGCAGAAGATATCTCTAGCCACCAACCCAGAAAGATCTTCCTCTTCCAAGACTACAGTTTTCATGTGAGAGAAAAAGTCACCAGTTGGATCTACATCACCACAGGAAACCCCAGCTTTAAAGAGTTCTCTCAGATCAATAGCGATATGAATGCAGGCAGTGGGAACCTGACCCTGAGTCAAAGAAACATCCTGTTATCTCCAGCAACTTGAATAGAGAAAGCAGGCTGCCCTGGGTATCCAACAGCCCACAGAGTCCACTTTCTTGGCAGGCTGCCTTTTTAACTGGCTGTATCCCCAGCAAGTTCCCTTCAGTTCTGAGAATCAACCTCCTGTTCAATTTCTGCCTTGTAGAAGAAAGTAGAGGTCACCTCCCAAACTCAAACCTCCAACAGACAAAGCAAAGGAGCTGGCAGACTCAGTACGTTTGAGTTAAAGCTAAACCTAAACAAGTAAACAGAGAAACTTAAATGTTGAGTGTGGAAAGTGACCAAATCTTTGTTGCCCAAGCCGAAATGCCGTGAAACTTCTGGCAACTTTTTCCAGGGGAGAATGATCATAAGTTGGTATCTCCCGCAGACTGCACACGTTTTATGGGAAGAAAGAATCAGTGGGCTTCCCTGGTTATCCAGGTCCCTACTGAAACAATGTAAGGTGTCTTTAAGTACATTCAAGAACATTTTTCCTCCTACCAGTAGCATGTTCCCCACTTCCCTGTTCTTCTAAATAACATAAAGCACCAGACCCACTCTTCAAATAACCAAACTCTCTTTTTTCCTTCCTGCAAATCATGCATATCCTGGTGCTTTATTACTGAGGCTGACCTAATTATTGAGAATGATGAAATAATTGATTGAACTCAAAACTCATTCCCTAGCTTGATTTAATGGGAATTATTTTATATATGTTAAGTTTAACAACTGAAAAGGAACAGCCTGGTTTGACTGGCTGTGACAGGGAGAGAAGTTACCTCAATTATTTGCAGCCCTCCACTGGTGGGTACAAATTCTATATGCCAATTATACAGTGAGAGCAATGTACTCAATTGCAGGCGGTGTGCGCAAGCTTATGCCAATGAAAATTGTAGTATTAAAAGCTCATTGAAAGCTGAGAGAACCCAGCTGCTCTCACATCATCAAGCAGTATTTTGCAAAACAAAACCCCTGTGAAGCTGTTGACATAACCAGCATCCCCATCCTCTCAACTGCCTAGCATCATCCAGCTCGGGGAGAGCACGCTCATGCTAAGCATGCTCAATGCGACACAAAATCCTGGCTTCTGACTCACTCAGAAAGTTTTAGTGGTTCCCAGTCCTCCTGCTGTTGTGCTGCAGCTCTCAAATTGCCTTGATCAAAGGAGCTGGCTGTATTCTGTTTCTCAATGAAAGATATGTGGTGCTGGATGGAAATTTGACAGACTGGTCCTTCTCTTGCTTTCTATTTAAGAGGATACCATTCAAGATCACAGTGCTGAGATGTAAAAGCTGAAACATCCAAACCCAGTGTGGTTTGCGTGGGAACACTGTAAAATTTGCATGGAACATCCCATAAAAGATTGCTTTAAAGTGTCATGCCAAAAGCTGAGTTAAAAATCAGGCAAGTTGTCTGGTGATGATGGCAATGAAATCTTACTCTGAGCCATTCTGTTCAGCCGCCCTAACCCAGTACTAATTGCTACACAGCTTTATGAACTACTCTCCATTTCACACCTGCATAGTACATGATACTGGAGAAAGCAGCTCAGTGTCCATTGGAGCCGTCAGGGCCCTTGACAGCCCTCTGTGAACACCATGTGCCCATCTCATGCCTCTCACTTCTCCACTGCATACACTGCAGTGAGCCTCTTGAAGAACTGCCAAACTAAGGTCTGCAGGTTCAAGCCCTGCATACTATAAATAATTAGCCTTAAAAATACCCAACAATGCAGTTTGCTGCCCGAGGACTTGTAAATGTGGATGGTAAAAATAATTCTCTTGCTGCTTGTAAAATGTGTTTCTTATTAGAGGTCTCTCCTGACCCCAAGAGTGCCCACACTGTATTTCTCTCTGCCTCTCACATTCACGCATGCGCTCATATGTACGCATGCTTTGTTCATTTCCAAACCTGGCAGCTGTAGCAGCAACAGCAGTTGTGGACATTTTGAGTATTTATTCATCCCCCGCATGTTGGGAAAGTCTTTCTTTGGGGCTTCAAAATAAGATCCTTTGCCCTCATAGAAAGAAGAATAAATATATAAAAAAAGAATGCTACAAATTTGGCAAAGATCACATTGCAACATCAATCCAGACCCTCATCAGAGGAAAGCAAATAACAATGTGCAGATTTTATTAAAAGTACAAGAATGAAAATGCTGTTTCCCACAACTGAGGAACTTAAAGCCAAAAATAAGCAATCCTGAACTCCAGCTTTGCCTATGGTAATGAGCTGTTCATCCCCAAGAGGACCACGGAGGACTGTTTGCTTTGCCTTGCATTGCACTTCTTCTAAGGGCTGCCAGTTTAAAAATAATAGATCGTTCTGACTAAAAAATATATTTTTTTTTCAGTAGTCAATGAATCCTGATCCCCTCTTTGCCCTAGATTTACACATTCCCTAAAGAAAAACAACAATTTTTATGGATGCATGCTCATCTGTGCGAGGTGCCTTCTGTTTGGTTTTTCACTACGCTTCATCATTGCTGTTCAATTTCCACAAAGATGCAACATCACTTGATCTCAACTTTAACATTGCCTGGTCAGAACTAAAGGCAGTTTATTGGTAAAACAGAGTACAGAAGGGAGCATGTGTTGTGGTGGGTGCAGAGAGGACTGCAGCTATCAGAACCACAGCTCAAAGACTTTTTAAGAAGAAAAATTCTTTTTTATAGTTGTTGGGATTGTAATCACTGAGATTGGGCATAAGAGGGAGATGTGGTCACGTAACAGGGCAATTCGGTGTTTAATCCCATTCTTTTTACTCTTAACTGAGGATAGCATGAGATCAGATTTTCCCCAAATGAAAACATGGAATAACTATTGATTCCACTGAGGCTGCTCTGATTTATGTTGATGGAAACAAAATATTGCCTGGCTGTAGGGGCTTTAGCTTTTAAAAAGAACTTAATAGAAGAGTGAAATACAGCCACAGGAGATAAAAAAAATAATAGAGTCAAGTTCCCTGCCCTGGGTAGATTCAACCCAAACAAGAATTCCTGGACTTGATGCTGAACTCAGAGTAAGCCATCAGACCCTTATTCTGCAAGATGTTCTGTTAGGTGATCACAGCGATTGCTTCTGGCCTTAAAACCTCAAAGCTATGGAATGATGCTATATAAACCAAGGTAAACATTTCCTGGAAAAATCTTGGCCTAGTTCTGTTTTCTTTCTACTTGTTTGTTCCCTTTGTCACTGCCGTATTTTGTCTCTGAATGAAATGTTCTTCAACTCATGAAAGAAATACCTCTACTGCAAGACCGGCTACTAATTCCTAGCAGAACTCCTTGGTGGATAATGATTATTAATCAAATTTGACATTGATTTTCAGTTTTGATACTTGTAGCAACCTGATCTCAGCAGAAACTGGCACCTCTACTTTGCCTTCTGATCTGGAGTGTGGTTACAATCATTCTTAAGGCACTGTAAACCAAGATCCTTATCCCACAAGAGGGGCTTACAGAGAGCTTTGACTGCAAGTTTGAATTAGTTATATTAAACGTGAACATTTTTCAAGCAGTCAGACAACTTTAAATTCCACTGGAGCCAAAACATTTTCTGCTATATAACAAAGAGCTTTTAGCACTAATAAATGTCATTTTCCTCCTGTCTACAATATGTCACTAGATTCCCCCAGTCTGAAATGAAACTGTTCCTAAAGAATGCTAACAGAGTCCAACAATGCATTTTACCTCCTTGGACTTCTAAAGATCTTTAGCGAGGGTAATTCAGGAGTACATTCCAATCTTTAGTGCTTATAGGGTCATTTTTCTTTGTCCTCAAGACCACATTTGCCTCCTTAATGAGGTGAAAGAGATGGTTGAGGTGGAGGGGATCTTGAGCATATATCTCATTTCTATCACAGATGAGGCTGGTAATTTAGGCAGCTCACCAGGCTCCAGAGGGCCAAAATCAAGGAGGGAAGCTACAATGTGGTAGCATCTTTTTTTCAGTGGCTCCTTTCAGCTCCTGTCATTCCAAACACAGTTCCTCTACCTTTGTCTTGATGCTACCATGTAAACGTGCAACTCACCTTTACAGAACCAACCCAGGGTGTGGTTAAACCAGGAAGGCACAGATTCAGCTGCCTTGAGCTGTCTGTTTGTAAACCTTCCTCTACAGATGCGTAGTGTCACCCATGTTGATAACCTTCACCAATCACTGTGCTGAAGTGGCAAGACAATATGGAAAGCTGGTAAATCACAACAGCATTGGCTTGGGATACACACATCCAAGAGAAAATGAACTTAATGGAGTCTAAATCAGAAAGTTGTAGCACCTGTCTTAATGTAGTCAAAATATAGTTTCCAACCTACCATCTGTAGCTTGAACTACTAAGAGCATATTATCTCACAGAGAATTAATTAACTTGGCTGAGTTTAAACCTATGCCTCACAGAACATTTTGGTGAGCTGTCAGGAGCATTGCCCCAGGCATATTATTCAATGTAACCCTGTTAGTGGAGAGTAAACGATAACATACCAGAATGCAGCTCTAAATGAAGATGAAAAATCTGCTTGTATCTACTAAATGCATGCAAGTGAATTCTTGTGATAAGACTGTATAAGCATCCTGGTGTAAATATCCAGTATGAAGATATTACTGGTTCTGAAACATTCATTTTAATGATTGAAATCTTCCAGGCTCAGCCACTTTCCCAAAATTGCTTGAAAGTTTCACCAAAATTTTCAGCAGCTTCCAGAGAGCAGGATAAATTAAAGCCTTCTCCAAACTTAATTTAATAATAAAAATCTCCTTCCTCTTTTATTATTTAATGCAAATATGGTACAAGCTTGCACCAAAGTAATAAAACAACAACAACAAAAAAGATTTAAAACTATTTTTCTCTTCTGCTGAAATTGGGTTGTAGACGGGTTGTAAGATGTTCTCTTCTACACCAGGAAAACCAGCAAGAGCAAGTTCAAGGGATACAACTTAAGGAAAAGTAATGCCTTCCTGGAAATATGAATTACAGATTCTGTGCTCCTTATCCTCTTCTCCAGCCACAGCCATGAGAAAAAAAAAAACAAACCCAAAGCGGTCAAATTAAAAAAGTCACAAAGAATTATTATTTATGGGCCAGCATCCACCTGCCATCTACTGGAACTGCACAGTGCTCCCAGATAGGAACCTGAACTGTGATCAGACAGAGGCCGCAGGCAACTTTGGAATAAAAGAAATCCAGCATTTTTGCTTCTGTTTATAACTTCAAGTAAAAGAGGATAGCTCAAAGTTAGGGTGGTGGCTCTTTTAGCTGGTGGCTTAAGGGTTGGCCAAGGTCACTATGGAATTCAAGACCATCTGGAGGTAATATGCAGCATGAATTATGCTGGGACTCTGGCTGGACCCAAATACTGACTCATCTTTTGGCACTGGTTGTCCACAGAGCCTACAAGCAGCAGGGAAACAGAGGAAGAAATACATGGAGAATTATGAAGCGCTCAAATACTTCACAGAGCTATCTAGAGGATATGAGTTATATTGATCCTGCCTTATTATGTTCTGATTGGACATTTCACGTATCACAGGGAGAACAGTGAATTCAGGAAGACACATACAGCAATATTTTACACTTTTTGTGTAACACATTACACATTTTATGATTTTACCCTGAGGGGGAAGAGGACTTCAGTTCAATTTCAGAACCATGCTATACACATGAAAGATACGAGGTTGCCTTTGTGTCATCTCCTGATACAGCTGTATCACCTTTTTACTGAGAGGGGAAAGCTCCTTTGGGGAGCCACAGCAATCACACAAAGACAGAACTGAGAGTTGAAATGACTAGGAGCTGGGGCCAATTGCACAGTGCATCCAAGAATAGTTCTTGGAAGTAGTTAATGGACAGTTTTAGCCACGATGAAGTACTTCTTTGTATAAGGAAATCCCAGACCCACAATTTTCTACTGAATTTATCCATGAGATTCTTCCAAGTGCTTTAATCATCCTGTTCCTGGTGGGACTGAAGAAGACAGAAGCTAAAATTCCAATCTAGATTTATGATATGCCAAGTGTGACTTTTGCAACATTGGATGTAGAAAGATCTTTAGATCAAGAGTTCTGTGTTCCAGTCCAATGAACCAGTCTCACTTTCCTTCTAACATTTCTTGCAGAAACAATCTGTAAATGAGTACATCAGGACAGCTGCTTCTGTGGCAAATGCCTCATCTTTTACTACTTACTCTTCAAAAGCTTGCAATTTAACAAATTCAAAATGTTCAACAGTATTTATTGCATGGAGAGGCTGGTAGAGGCAGATGTGAATAAGGCAGGTAGTAATTGGTAGTATCTGGTGATGGGAAGCAATTTTCTGCTAAAAAAAAAAAAATCACCTTTCTGGAAAATAATAATAATAATGTTTTCAGAATTCGAAGCATATTCCCAAAAAGAAATTTAATGTTTTCATGGTGGGAAAAAGATTTTTTTTAATAGTTCTACATGATTCATCAGGAATTGTTTGACCAAAATGCCCACTAATCACTGCTAAGTCAACTGCATATGAGGATTAACATGAGAAAACAAATTGCACTTGGGTCTGTAGCAGAACTTGAACTGAGTAAGAGAGGTTAGGATTTGAACCTGAACTTGATTCTCTAAGATCCTATGAGCAAAATTCTGTTTGCTAAGAAAGAAAGAATTTCTAAGCAAACTCTATTTCAGTTTTTCTCCATCTAGAAATAATTGCTTTCCTGCAGGAAAATTAGAAAATTGGGCAGGGGGAAGGTAGAGAAAACAAAGCCTTACTTTGTTCCCCATCCTTTAACTGTCTTTCTGCCTTTGTCAGTCAAAAAGCATTAGTTGGTTTTTGTTTTTTTTTTCTTTTTTAATATTCTAACCTTTGCCAGCTGGAACAGAGCAGTGGAACTATGTAGGTGCATTACTTTCTGAGTAGAAATAACACTTCCACATGGAAATAAAATGATTTCAAAAGAAGCTGTTCAAGAGAAACAAAACCTGTGGTTGCACGCTATTTCATTTTGGTGAAAATTTTCACTTTTCACAAAAAGCTTTTCCTTTTCTCTAGAAGGTATATAACCAGCTGTACCTATAGGAGATGTGTTAAAATCCTATTTCACAAGTCAGCACTGGTCTTTGTAGGGCCCATCAGTGCAGCAAGCATTACTTTTTCCAAAGCTGTTACACTAACCAAAGCTTTCTGCTTCAGATCTCCAGCTGATCAACTTGTAGCTGCCTTGTTTCATACTTGACTGCCTCATTTACACCACTGAAAACATCTGAGAGCCATTTGTGTTGGCTCAGATCATACACCACTCAGCACAAAAGAACTGAGGGCAATTGCGTTATAGGCAGAGCATGTTAACAGTGCAGCAGTGGCCGTTGTGACTGCTAAACCTATTGCAGTTCCAGTGTCAGCCCCACACGCTGCCAGCAGTGGCTCTGGCTGGAAAGCTCAGGCTTCCTGTGGGCTTCTTTTCTCACTGTGTTTGGTCATTCCAGCAGGAGACCAGATACAGATCAAACACACAAGACCCTCCCGCTGAACAGAGAAAGGGCCGGGAATCACCAGCAAGTCACTCTTCTGTTATGATTTGGGTGGGAAACAGACTTTGGGTACTTTCTCTGCAGTTATAAAAAGTTGGAGGCACAAAATGTAAAGATATAAATGGAGCTGTTCATGTGACAGCTCTCGAAGTTGGGGTTAAGTGCCAAATTCTTAACCCAGAAAAATGCCACTTTATGAGGAATATCTGCCCAAACCTAGGAGCAGATGTTACCCAGTGCAATCCATGGCAGTGCTCCAGCAACATAACACTGCGTCTGAACATGAAGAGAGAGGCCTTCATGGAACAGGCTGCCCAAGGATGTGGTGGAGTTTCTCTCTGGAGATATTCAAGACCCATCCTGGATGCCTACCTGTGTAATATGCTGTAGGGAATCTGCTTTAGCAGGGGGGTTGGGCTCCATGATCTTCAGATCATCTTCACTTCCAAGCCCTGCAATTCTGTGAGTCCTTCTGAGGAGTCACATCAGGGCTTGGAGGTTCTGCCTTGGAACCCTGAATTGATACAGATGTACCTACAGGCTTAGCTTTAAAGAGTCAATTTCCATCTGTGTAGGAGACCAGGCTCAAAGCAGAGGTTAAGAATCTCAAATTAAGTAAATTCCTTTTAGAAGATCTGCTCTCTGTGCTTCTGGTTGGATGGACAGAGCAGATAGGTTTTTTCAGCGGTGAAAACTGTCATTCCTCAACCAAGACAGGGATTGTAAACTGCTTAATTTGTCTCCTCTGTAAGGTTGTGCTATCATTCATTACATTCCTCCCCTCTTTACTCTTATTTTTGTAAGCCCTCAAGCCTTCCTGTACGACAGGACTGGAGAGGGAGACATTGTACTGCAGCAGGGTACAGATTCACACATCAGCCTTTGTCCTGCTTGGGCTGCCCTTTGGCACAAGGAGCCACACTACAATCACCTTCCAGCTGGGAGAAATCTGCAGGAAACACCTAAGACAAAATATCTTGTTCTATTTTTTTTTCTTCTTCTTCTTTCCCACCCACCCTGAGCAGTGCATGAAAGAAGAAGGCTGCTAAATTGCCCAATAGCAGAGAATATTTTCTAAAATATCCAATTTAAAATCCACCTCCTTTCATGGTTGGCATGCCAGGTAACTCTCTCAGGAACATAAATTCCTGTACTCCAGAATCTGCCACACCAGTCTATGCTTGTTGCCTATGCTAAGACTTATTAATGAAGGAAGTCAGGAGGTAGAAAGGTCTTGGATGAATGTGCCAGTGATCTGCTTTCATTTCTTCATTGTGGACTAATTCTCATTACCAAACACATTATCATCCTCTGAAATTCATTTCCACAGGATCCCTGAGAGCAAGAGTCAGAAGCTAACTACAAATGCACACAAAAAATGGGGACGACCACAGTCAGACTAGCTGGAAATCACTATAAAAAGCAGAAGAGTTATAGGCCCATTTCTACTTTGGGACATTAGGAAAGGACCATCTAACGGAAGATTAATATTTCCAGCTTACCCCTGATAATGTTCTTCCACTATTCACCAATAATTTTCTATGATTTCTTAATACTTTTTTAAAAGCGTTTCATACTGACCACTAGTGAAAAGAGGAGACGGGACAAACCATTTGACAGAACCTATGGACAATTAACATTTTTTATCTGTTTGAATAAAAGCCAGCAGCCCCTAAAAAAATATGTGAGCACCTAGATGATGTTAGTGGGAATTCAGTTCTGCATGTGACCAAAGAATCAGAGTTTAAATGGCTTTAGCCTTGATTCAAGCAAAAGAAAGATCTCCACATCTCTGTTTCCCAATTTAACAACAATTGTAGACTTACCCCTTTGCAGAAACAAGAAGAAATATATTAGCTCCCGTAGGGTGAGAAAGATCTCTCCACATGCATCTTTACACCCTTACAAGGAAGAACATTCATCCCACTACATCCCAGTATAAATTTTGGAGAGCACATGCCCCAATATCCATGCATTGTGACGACCCATTAGAAAGAAAATGACCTGAAACTTGTGCCTGAGTTTCCCATGTTATGGGGTGGCCTGAGAGAAATACCAGACTAATTCTGAGCTTGATCCTCTTTCGTAGATTAGATCCCTCAGGGAAAACCAGGGGTTCAGCCTAGCTGTTTATCCCAACATCTGTACTTTGCACAGTGGACCTGAAACCACAGCAAGCCTGCCTCCCGCCTGGCACTGCAAGATTACTGCTACGGTTAACATTGGAAAGCAACCAGAAGTGGCCACAAATCAAAACCACAAAGGGCCTGCTGCAAGTCTCACAAACCTTGGTTTTATACCAAGCTAGTAGTAGCAACATCACCAGAGCTATGCATGATTTGTAGTCTGAAAGTGAGAACAGAAGCTGGCTGTCTGTGTAGAGAAGTTAAATCCCTCTAATTATTAAAACATATCCTATTGCTGTTGAAAATCCCATTGCCATCGGAAAAAAAATATACTTGTAATAAATGTGTGCTATACATCAAAGACCTCTTTTGTAAATAAAGCATTCCTTTTTTTCATTTTTAATAGAAAAAAAATGGCCCAGGGACTAAATTAATATTTTATCTGTTATCTTTGTAACATTTTAGAGTGGCAGATTTATCTGCTGTTTATATTTTCCCTCCCAATACAGCGATTAATTATTTTTGTTGATGAGGGGAATATAAATGGTTGGAGGGTCCTCTTCTGCAGCCAGTGGGAGATTTGGCTGGGCAGAAAAGGCAGCACTGGTGAGGGGGTGGCAAAACTCAGGGAAGCATTCCAGCAATCCTGGAGGCATTTCACAGAGCGTGCAGACCTGCTCCTGGCCCCCTAGAACTGAGCAAGCCTGGAGAACCATTTCCAACATACACCATGTTTTGATTGTGAAATGGAAACTCTGCAGTTACTTCTTACTATTTATGTGCTACCAAATCCTGTCTTGTTTCCAGAGGAGGCAATATCACATACTAGCATTAATACCAGAGCTGAGAATTCACTCTTACTATGATAAAAACTTGCCCTATCTTTGAAGTGTAGCAGAAGCAGACTAAGCCCAAGGAGCTGGATGCCCTGGGGCCCTCCTAGTAGGTGATGTAGCATTCCTGACATGCAGATCACCATTAGCTGCTAGCCCTGGAGTCAAGCCTGGCCTCAGGAACAAGCTACCGAGTGCTCAGCCTGCCAAAGTCAGGATGAAAACCAAAGTCTTTGCCATCCAAACTGCACTGATGATCTAGAATTCACAGAGAAATCCAGTGTGAAAAGTGCCACTCGTACTAGCTTCATTTTGTCTTACTGTGCCCTTACCTCCTCTGTCCCCATGACCCACTGTAGTTCACGCATTCCCTGCCATCGCTTCACTGAATCAAGCTAATGCTTTCCATCCTGCAGCACACCACAGAGACCAGGACAGCACTGCATTTATGAAATGCTTCATGAGCACAGCTATCTAAACAAGCACTGCAAGAGCAACATCTGTTACCCAGCCCTACCCACTGTTTTTATGGTGAGCTTCAATCAGCAGTCCGCCACCTAAAGTCAGATTAAGGATGTTGACTGCACATTCCTGCTTGGGCTATGTTTTACACTGCAGCGCTTCAAAGTTGAAATCACAGACCCTCAGAGTGCTAGGAGAAATGTGTTCCTTGAGGTCCTGTGGGCCATAAGCTCAGGGTCTCTTTGTCCATCCAGCTCCTCTGACCGTGGAGGAAAGAGCCTGCCATGGTCCTGTTCCCTGTCTAAGGGGCAGGAACTTGCCCCATCCCTCTCCTCCCCAGTGATGAATTCTGCAGGGCACTGTCAACTACCTGTGTACCGTGGTCTGAACTTTAACCAGATACATGCTGCTCCCTCTATAGTCCCAGTACAAGTTCAACATGCCCTTTCAGCAAGGGCTGCTGGGGTGATCTCTACCCATTATAAAATGCTTTGTTCTGTCCTCATAGTCTGCTCCATCCCTTTGTAGTTCTGGACTGGTACAAAGGGAGCAGATCCAAGCTGAGTGCTTACCTCCCTGTGCTACCTAACCACCCTACCTGAGCTGGAGGAACTTAAAAGGTATAGGCTATTAATCACAAGGGGAAGTTGATAAATTAGCTATCCAAGCAGTGATTCTCCCATCTCATTATACCAGCCACTGCTGGGACTTTAAGCCATGTAGGATAGAAATTCTGCTGAAGTAGGCTGCTTAGAAGCAAAGTCCTATCTGAATCAAGTATCAAGGGTCTTCAGTCAGTCAGAGGAGGATTCAGCTATCTCCAGAATATATTCAGATTACTGATTGCTGGGCAGCTCCAACAGGAACTTTCTAGAGATGCTGGTCTCCCACTTGACTTATGCCTCAAAGACTGTACTAGACTTGATGCTATTTTATAGGGCTGAAGTTGGCAAAAATAAAAATTAAAAAAAAAAATCAAAAAACATTACAATGTGAAACCGGCAAGATAAAGAGCCCAGCTCTGGACAAGGGAAGCCTGGAAAGAAACCCTATACCAAGCACCATGAATACATCCCCTCAAACCAACCCCAGACAGAAAATTTCCCCATGTAGGCCTTCCCACTCCACACTAATTCTTACAATTTTTATTTATAAATTCTGTCACTCACTGCCTGATCTTACGGGAAGACGAGGAGACCCTCCTGTGAGCTTTGCCAAGTGTTCATAAAGTTCCTGTCCTTGAAGTTTCAAGTCATTCGAACAATTCTTAATTTGATCTATAATAAATCCGGTTTTGGTTGGCAGGGCACAGCAAGTATTCCCTGAGCTTTCCTGTTACCCATGGGGCTGAATTGAAAGAAAACCCACCATCTGAGGAGTAGAAAAAATACAAAACTTTTTTTTGGGGGCAGTTGAGAGAGCAAGATCTATTCTGGGAGTAACTCAATGTGAAATTTGTTTACAGGACTCAGGGGAGAAACAAAAGTTGTATGCTATAAACCAAAATAGGTCCTTTGCCCTCTTCCTAAGTAGTAAGTACTTGAAGGCTCCCTTAGTGTGGAAACACATACTTGGAGACAAACCTTGAAGATAAACCATAGGAATGAGGATAAAAAGAAAAATAACAGCTCTGCCCACCCACTCCCTTAGTTGTCTCCATCTATGAGAATCCCCGGTGCCCCAGGGCAATGGACCAGAAGGATCTTAGTCAAGGGAAGAACCTGAGCAGTTTAAACCCTGCTGTGGGTTGAAATTCAGACCTACAGGGTTGAGTTTGATCAAGGGGCTGATGGTGCCTTGTGATGCTGGTTTCCATGCTTACCAGGATGGCAAGGACCACCTCCCATCCTACCGAAGTTTGCATCATTCTCTCTTCTGGCTACCAGCTATTTTGACAAGCAGACTGTGCTATGACATACGTTGTCAAATAATGACTACAGAGAATACAGTGAGATCTTCCTGAGGGAACCAGTGGCTGAAAGTTTCATGGAGGTTTTTATAAAGACTGGGCTTTTAGCTTCCTTATTGCATTTGTATCTCCCTGAAACCTCATAAAGTAAAAAGCTGGCAAGTATACATTCACAGCAAGTCTATACACAATAACATATCCTTCTCTATATAACTTAGGATACAGAGGCCCCAGTGCTAAGCTATATATACCATGTCCTTCTTATACTGTAGACTGGATCATATCCTCAAAGGAACTCACCACTACTGGCAAGATCAGGCCAAAACCCTACTCCCTGCCTACCCAATCAGTAAGGAAATAAATAAATATATAAATAGCTTCTAATGACTTCATTTTTTTTAAAGGAAGGATCTCATTCTGACAACACCGAAATATTTCATGTTGACTCTTTAAAAATTATATTTAGATAAGAGTTTGTTTTCAAAATGGAATTCTACATTTAAAATAATCTAGACTTTAAAAAAAAAAAAAAAAAGTGAAAAAGTTTTAGCATGAGCAAACTAATTCAAGAATGGCTTTGTCACAGTTAGACCTGAAGACTAAATGAAATTAGGTTTCCTATATATTTCCCACTCTGTTTATGACGCTCACAATGGCTTATTTCAGTCCCTGCATCAAACCCAGCTGCTGCTCCAGCCCTAAGTGATGTTCATCTTCCAACTATCATGAGATTGGTTCTGTAATGAGACCACAGACATTTCAGGGAGTAAGGTCACAGTTACCCACCTGAAGACTCAAGGATGTCATAGCTCAGTGCTCTCGTGATATGCCATACTCAATCCTCTTTCACCATAGTGTGCTATGGGTGGGAAATGTTAGAAAGATCTTGATGAATTTCATTTTTCATTGGGTGGCCTCTGATAAAGGTCAATTTCAGAGCCACTGCTGGCTCCTTTTTCTGACTCTTGAATGGTTGCAAGAGGAGCCATCTCAATTGCTTCCTGCCCAAATTACATTCAAGAGCCCATAGAAAAACAACACTTTAGCAGGAAGTTGAACAGCATTATCATAAAAAATCCTGTGTTGGCTTTTATATACTCCTTATCCAGTACAATCCAGAGAGCCTGCACACACAGCTTTAAATAAAAGTTCCCTTCCATTGCTCTAGTTATAGCCTGTCATTGGCAATGGCTCAGGAAAAGCAGGAGCTGGACACTCTCCAACTCTGCTCAACAGAGCACCAAGACATTGATTATAAGAGAGATGACTCCTCACAGCCTCTCCTGTGGAAGGACAGAGGAATCTGTGTGAAGGATCGCACAGAAGGGTCTTAGAGTCCCCAAACTGGAAGAGTTTGCACTCTGAGGTCCCTTTTCCACCCCATCAATTACCCTTCATTACAGGGGTGATGATTCCCTGCAAAATCTGATCTGCCTCTTGTGAAACCAGAGCTGTAGCAGTTCAGTCCAGAAAAAATTTCCACTTTATGAAGTTTCACTTAGCCCTGCGGAACAAAACACATACCAGCAATCGTGCTGGTGTGTGAGCTAGCCTCAGAGCTTATGCACCGGCATAAGAACATGTACATTACGTTTCAGTCAGGAAGAATGAGGAACACCTACCTCAGGAAACTGGCACAAGGGAGTATAACTTGTCTGCACTCCTTTTTGAACTTTGTGCAAGACACCAACCAGCCTGACATTCAGAGTCCCACTGGATGTGCAGGGAGGTGGCTGGAGAGGACTGTATCTAATCCTGGTAGAGGGTACACAGGTGATTTGGGCTTTCTGTGCTACAGTATCCAGGGCACTGCTGGGACTTTTGTAGGCAGAAGCTCATTCAACCAGCAGATACACCAGCTAAGGACCAGGAAACTGGAAGCAGCCTTGATATCCTAGCCTCTCCCAGATGGAAAAGCCATAGAAGGCCCTGCAGGAAAAGCAGCCGCCCCACACAGAGGGAGCTCATCATTAAGGGCTAGCAAGCCCCAGGACCTGCCATTCCTGCTGTCACTCCCTGGCTGTATTAAAGCAGGCAGTGTCTGTCTGCTCCTCCGCATGCACTCATTGCTTGGCTGCTGGCAAGTTACCAGTTGAAGCTGTGGTGGGAAAGCCTGAAATTCTTCCTTTCCATCTCCATTTCCCCTTCAGTTTCTCATGCTCTCCAGACAGTCACTCCTACAGCTTTCCTTCCCTTTTGCCCCGACCCGCTCAGCACCCCGCGAGGTGGTGACGGCACTCGGCCAGACGCACCCAACCTGGGAGCTCCCCCCTCCTACCCGGCAATCACACAGGGAGGGAAGCTGTATTTATCACCGTTCCATCGGCCTCTGCCAGACACTCTTGCCATTAAGATGTCAAAACAGGTTTCTCTCTGGAAAACCAACAGCCCTGCAGACTTACCCTTGCAGGCAGCAGCCCCAGTTGGACATCTGTTCCCTTTCAACCTCACACGTGCACTTAAAATGCTGGTACTGTCCACTTCTTCGGGGCTTAGGCTCCTATTAAGGCTGCCTTCAGCATGATTCATTGTTATCTCCTGGTGTTGATCTGATTTATGGATTGGTCTGTGTTAATTAAGGTCATAAAATTGGGAGCAGGAAAAGGCTTCCAGCACTGTGATGTTGTTTAACATTAGGTTATTTTCCAGCCCCTGTGTTATTTTGTTGGGGATGGGGTGATTGGTGGTCAGCAATGAGACTTCACTGCAATAAGCTGTCCTGCCATTTCAACATATATCTATCTACCTTCACACTTAACTTCTGGGTTTGGTTTTGGGATTGGGTTTGGCGGTTTAGAGATTTTTTGGCAAAAATCTTCGAAGTCCAGAGACTGTTCGTTGTCAAGATAAAAATCACCAATGGGACTCATCTCTGACACAGACCTGGCTAATTCATATTTGGCCTTCCTCTACCTATAATAATATAGTGCAACATATTTCTCTCATTTTCCCCAATTTGTTACAACTTGTACTTATTATACTTTCATGAAAGTTGCTTAAATTTTTTTAAGCGCACTTACTTCAGTCCTTGATAGGACTGAAGGTTTATTCTCAGCATGTGAGCCTGACTTGCCCAGAAAGGGTGACGTCTCCATTTTACCTTCATCTTCCAGCCAATTTCATCATAGGATTCCCATGAACTGGCTCAGAAATTGGTATTGTGGCTGTATTACCCAATACAGACTTCCCAAACGTATTTTTCATACAATCCCACTTTGAGATCAAACTTTGAGACTGCTGTATATCTGCTATAATTCCAGTGCCAGCTACAGCAGAAATGTTTTTTTGATGCAAGGATGATACAGTCATATATATTTCTAGCACTAGAAGCAAATATTTCGTGTCCCAAAACATCACTAAATATTTCTACTTGTAGTTTGTGAAATTTATTTTGTTTTTTTTAGATCAAGAGTAGCTTATAAATAAAGTTAATTCTGTTAAGAGTTCCCTGACTTCCTCAGAGGGATAACCAAGCAGGAAAGCTAAATATGATAAATTCTTCATCACATGAAGTCTTTATTTAAAGAGTGCATATCTTAAAAAAAAAACAAAACCAATTTATAGATTAGTTGAAGGAATTTCTGGTTGAGTTTCTGTGACCTTTGTTATGCATGAGGTCAGATTGATTATCATAATGGTCCCTTCTGGCCATGAGCTGTGAATCTGTTAATTTTAGCTCAATGTCCTCTTTCTCTGAGGGCGAATCTGGCTGAAATGATATCACATTTTCCACTTTAGCAATAAAGGCACAGACATAGTCACTATCATTGAACTGGTGTGCAGTGCTGTATTATCACACACTCACTGCTGTGTATATCTGAAAATTTACTCTATCAGTTGGTAAGTCACAGTTTCCCATAGGATCATGAATTATTATTGATATCCTGGATGATCCCAGCCTTGAAAAACTGTGACATTTAAAAACAACTAGAAATGCACCTTCTTTCTGACACAAATGTTTAAGTGCCTGTTCTGGAGTTCCCTTTGCATTCTACTCTTGCTTATTTTTATATTTTAGGAGGACTTGAAATACTCTTAGTCATCCCATTCCCATTGGTGGAGCTTTAAAGAAGAGTAAGCAGATACCCTGACACTTAGCAGTGCTGCAAAATGCATTACAATTGTAGATTATCAAAAAAACAGACAGAACTGTTTTGCAATTAAGCACAGCAATGCATTTCATGGCAGCAAAGCCTCTCTGTGGTCAAGTAAAAGCCACAGATTTCATTTCCAGATCCAGCTGTTCATATGATACAATGCTAAAGAAAGTTCCTTTTTCAACACAGATAATCCACCAGCAGTTAGCTGAGAGCCGACTATTCCATTTCAGGCTTGTTCAGCTGACATCAAAACATTTTACCTTGGCCAGCTGAACAGAAGCATTCTGCAACAAGTCAGCTTAATATTCCTTTCCTTTTGCCCCCAGTGTTTTCCCAGTTGGTTTCCTGGTCGTCCCAGTTGCACAAAGATGGGTGCAGCAAACTCCAGTGCTTTGCAGACTGTGCCCCTCATCCAATTGGAGTTTCTTGACTCCATGTTTTCCCTAACAGTACTTTCTGTGGGAAACAAGTTAACTTTGTGGTCTCTTTCTCCCAACTGGAATGAAAACTAATATTGATATATAAGGATTTCCCTTAAGAGAAAACATCCAATTTTTGCACAGCAAACCTGGATAGGAATAAGCTTTGGTGAAAGCAGAGAGGAGGTTTTTAACTCATGAAAGAATTACCTAATGTTTAATCCCGATCAGTTCCCCAGTTTAGTTCTCTGCTGGGACATCTGAAGAGCTGTGCTGGTACAGGGGAAGGAAGAAGGAGGGTATGTAGGGGGCACAAAAGAGTGGCTGGATGACAGGGCGATTTAATCAGCACTCATGATACTACAGCAGCAGAGGGGGGAGGTCAAAATGGGGTTTACCGCAGAAATGCAGACACAACATGATGACGGGGAGACAATCTGTTCTCCATAATATTCCTATTATCCTAAGCAAACAGAGAACAAGAATGAAATGTACCACGGAGCTGTTCTGTTGTGTTTGTGTAAGTATGCCATTTAATTCACTTTCACTAGTTACTTTAAGTCAATACTTTTTTTATAGATATATTCTCATGTGAAATCTATATCCTGGTAATTTGAATCAAGATTGCCCCAGGTCAGACACCTGTAAAGCTGAACTGCAACAGAAAAGAATGGCACTTTTGTATAAACAGGCAAGAGATAATTCAAAGTCTTCGTTTTTCCTGTTGCACCTTTAGAAGGCGCAAAGAAGTACTTGTCATATGTCCATGTCATGCAGTTTCTCATGGAATATCCCTCTTTGCTCATGTCTATTGCCACTCGCAGAGAAACATCTCAAACAGACATTCTAGGGCAATTGGGCATAAAACAGACTCATGCTAAATCTGTCTACAAACAAACACTTCTGAAGATTTAATCAGTTTTTAAAGACTTAGGCTCCAGGTTCTTTGCCTTTCCCAGACTTTGGTCTAGTGAGATTCCTGTGGCTTAGTCACAGAAAGCTACAATCAGGCAGGGGTTTGAGGGAGGGAAGGGTCTGGTCATCTGAAGTTTATGCCAACATAAAACTATTGTGGATGTCCACAACCCTTAGCAAAAATCTGTCTTTATCTTCAAAAATCCCTGTGCTTTGACCTAATGGTCCACAATGTAAAACATGTGCTGTGGGTTCCTAACCATCTTCACCCCAAACAGTGAAAGCTGGGAGACCTCCTCCTGAGCATCAGCAGAAGCAGATGGGTTTGCTGTTGGTTACCCTTTCCCACCTTCCCAGCCCCTTGATATTTCAGAGCTTGCTTTTGGTGATGCAGGAGTGGCTTAATGGCTCATGACATTCTTCCTGAACCACTATAGTTGTTTGTCAGGTGGCTTAGTGAGGTGCCAGGGACACCCTCCTGCATCTCCCAGCAAACAGCTAGTGCTAGCACTCTGCAGGAGGCAGCTCCAGGGGAGAGAGATGTTGTTGTATGTCTCTGCTGCAGCTGTGAGGATGCCTTCCCTTGCAACAAGCTGCTAGGATTCCCTGAGCAATTCCACTATTTGCAGTAGAGCTACCAATTGTCTGGAAACACTAAAGAATTATAGATCCTAGGGCATAAAATATCTATCAACCTTAAATCAAATAAAATTGCTGTATATTATTACGTAAGCTGAAGCTCTATTATTTTCCCCATGTTAATTGGCTCTTAATTGAAATCCCTGATTGTTTTTTCCAGGCTCCTCTCCAGCTCACCACCCAAAGATTAGCTATGCATGTAGTTACTGTTGTTACACACAGCAGTGTGAGGCAGGGATTGCCCGTGATTATTTCACCAATCCCCTCTGTGGTTGGGTCTTCTTATTGAGGCAAGGGATCTTGCCAGAAGTAATTAAAATTAAATGAGAAGAAATTTTTCCAGGGGCCTCCTTCCACAAATTGAAAATCTTATATACAGCACTCCATTTTGCAGCCCATAATCACATTAGTAATGCCACTGAAGTGAACAGATCTCTTTGGGTGAGTAGGAGTTACTTGCACAAAAAAGTATTTCAGATTTGGTTACAGCCTAGGTTGGACAGAGTCCAAACTGAACATTTCATACACCCTAGTCCTATTCATAATTTTGGGCAAAGTTCAAAAGGCAAAGTTCATCCTTTTAAGAAGCGATGCCAACTGCATATCTGATGAGCAATGCTTTCTGTTTAAAGATGCATGGAGTGTTTCTAGCAACTTAATTCCACTAATGCCTTATGATTACAGTCTTAAAATGAGCACTGTTTTTGCAGCTGACTGGTTAGAAATGAAATAAAGCCAAAGTATCTCTGTAAGGATGAGCCTTTCAAGTTGCACTGGTTGGTATGCATGCACATCCCTACAAGAAACGGAGTCATATCTGCTGAACAGAACAGGATAGAGTCAGTTCCGGCACCAAATCCTATAAAGCGTAGTTCATGTCCATGGAAAAGATTGATTTGGGATGTTCAAGATGAAAGCAGAACTGAGCACCTTGTTTCCAGTGCAACTTTCAGACAGCAGTGTCCTAGGACTATGCGTACAATGTTTGAAGCAAAAGCTGTATCATCTGTAGGTAGTATGCTTGTGATGTGTTTGGAGCTCACACAGAGAGTTCTTTCATACCACCAGAAGACATTCCACAGAATTTCAGATGAAAATGGGGTTCTTATCTGGAATTTGATGACCCACTGAGCTCCTTTCTTGGGCTCTGGCACGTATCCCAGTAGTTCCATGTCATGCACTTCATACAGAGATGCATAAAAAATGCAGATAAGGTAGACTGGGATACTGTGGTATAAGTACAAACCCCCGAGAGAAACTTTCTTCCTCCTGAAGACCTCAATTCCCATCCCAGTTATCTGTCCCAGTAACCCTCTGGCAGGACTAACCGGCAGGCGCAATTGTCAGAAGCTGATGGAACAGGTCAGAAAGAGCAGTTGACTATGTTTTAAGGCATTTTGCAGGGAGGTACTGCAGTCATACAAGATAATTCAAAGTGGTATTAAAAGCTGAAGGTAGTACAAAATTCTACAATAAACCCTCTAAAGTGAGATTTTCAAGACAGCATAAAGAAGCTAAGTACCAAAGTCACAAGTGGGTCTTGTGGAGCTAGTATCCAGTTCCCTTGGGGTCCTTTTGTTCACAGACTATGCTGAAATAACTGCAGCCATGGTGGCCAAAACGGAGACTGTATAGCTCTCCAGAAAGAAAACCACAAGGTTTCAAACCAACTTGAGCCACAGAGTTAGTCTGTACCATGAATGTATCTGCCTATATCAGCGTATAGATTCAGGTCACAGCCTGAATCAGTGATTGAGCACCTGGTGAAAGGGCATGGCCAGCCCTGGAAGCACAGGTGTGAGCAATTCACCTGTGTGACTAGGAGGGGTGGACCTAGAGTCCTTCCTAACCTCATTTCAGGGCTGGCAACCAAAGGGAGCAGATCTCTTCTTGGAGACTGCCTTCTTTTGGAGTTTCTAGTAAGCCTTGATCCTCAGAAAGGATAAGCCTTTCCTTCTTTATTATCAGATTGTGACAGCTATCTTTCTTGGGTGATCTGAAACTGGTTGAAGGTAATTGTATCAACTGTTTCCTGTCCTTAAAACCACACACATCTACAAAGGTTTGGAGCTGAAGGGCCCAAGAGGGTCATGACATAATCTTCTGCTTAAATGGACATTTGACTTTTGGTCTTAACTTCTTCTCTTGGGTAAGAAACCCATCCCTGTCTTGTTCTGAAGGGAATGAGGTCTCCAAAGCATGCTCTTCCTTTCAGAATGAATTACACCTAATCCTACAGTTCTGGCTTTTTTTTAGTGGTTCATCATACTGACATCTTATGAGTGATGTCCAAGGTTTCATGAGAGAAGGGCTTTCCCCTGTCAAAAAGACAGCTGGAGTGGCCAGGCAGAGCTTCTAAGAAGTCTACTAGAAGTGTCCTTCCCACACCCCAAAAATTCTCTGTGATCTTGCTACAATCAGCAGATCAAATTGATCAGAAAACTATAAGTAAAAGTTTACTTCCTATGAAGTCCTTTGAGACTACAGTACAGATCAGGACAACATAAGTTCTTAGGACTGCAAGTGCAGAAAACAATGGAACTAAGTTCAATTTTTATTATTTTTTATTACAATGAATTCCCTATTGTATTGCAATATTTCCATGAGACTGCTCTTCAGCCACTCAGCCCTCAGCACACCCTATTCACCTTCCCTTGGGGCACCTGACATTTTTAACATCAGCAAATTTGAACGTGATTTATTCAGTTTCTTAAATATAGCACTTACCTAGTTATAAAATACTGCCCCAATTCTTTTATATACAATAACCATTGTGCTTACGATGACTTAAGCCATGCATATTATTTTTTAAAAGAATTATATTTACATGGAATGTTTAAGAAAAGAATTTCTCAGATTCCGGAAGTAGACCTTCCTTTAGAACAGGAAGGAAATCGTTAATTTTTTACCTTAAAACCCAACAGGCGTAATGGCTTATTACCCACTGGGAAAGCAGTGAAAGAGTTTGTTTTGAACTTGATGAGGTAGGTGTTTATATTAAGAGATTGTTCTGAAACTCTGTATCTCCAGAAAGTAGCAACACTCAGATCTTACCTCAAGCCCAAAGCGTTTTAGTGATGAAGTCAGTAGTATCTAGGGTAGGAGGAACACCTGAGGCACAATGGGAGACAGCAATTTACTCAAGTTCACCTCAGAAGGCAGCAGCAATGCTGAGCATTGAAGTCAAGGCTCCAGACCCTCCTACTGGTCTAGCCATTCCTTCCTCACTTTTAAAGCATTAGGCACGAAGTCTTTTCCTGTGATGATTAACCTTTCCTTAATGAACTGGGCTGTAGGGGTTTGCTCCCATGTATTGTGAGGTTCTAGTATACATTGTCACTGGACTTTGAACTCAATACAAGGAGATTTGAGAAGATTACCCGTATCACAAAACTTGATCACATTTTGGAAAGTCTATCTAGAAGTTAAGAAAAGATAATTAAAAACATTTATGGCATTGCTGCCACAAGAGCACTGTGTGTTTGCATCTATTCGTGTCTCTCAAATGACTCTATTTCTAGAAATGCCAACAAGGATGTGCAGGGATCTGAGAAGGGTGCTATAACAGGGAGTGTGTTTTCCAAAATCATTTCTGGATTAGTTACTGAAAAGGTGAACCAACCAAACTACAATACAAATGGCAGAGAAAAGCTATTCCTCTTCAGCCCTAAAGGATCCAGCCCACCATCAGGAGACATGTGCCACTGCAAATGCTTATTTTGGCCAATGAAGTCTTAAGTACTCATGTTATCAGTGATTTTTTGACTCATGTGACTGGTATGACAACTACACTGATATCCTGGCCATATAATGATTAGGGAAGTGCTGTCTAGCCCTTTTCACATTCCTGCTGGTGATTCAGTTCCCTTCATGCCCTCCTTTGCTGTGCAACCTTGCTGATAAATAGGCAGCCCTGCTGTGTCCCAGAGGTGGGGCTGTATTTCTACCATGGCAAAAGTAACTTTTGAACATAATTGGGTTCTTTCATATCCAAGTTTCAAAGCAATTTGAGATCCCTCAGAAGCTGGGGAGATATTACTCCTGTAAAATATTGCCTCTGCTGCAGACGTGCATCTATCTCTAGGGCCCAAAGGCAAACACAAGAGGAACGTCAGTCCTAGAGCTGAACTCCAGTTGTGTTCATCACCTCATCTGTCATTTGATGGACTCTTGCCAATGGGCATTGACAACACACACACACACACACACACACACACAAAAAAAAAAAAAAGGAAGACAAAAGAAAGCAAACAACTTTCCAGCTAATATTTTAAGGCTGTGAATAACATGCTATTTCCAAGAAAGGACAAGTATAGGAATTCTGAGCATGTGTTTTGTCTCTAGATGGACATGGGGAAGGTGTGCCATTGTATGACTGGTCTGCCAGTATGAACGTTGCATTCCTCAGTCAGGAGGGTGGAAGAGAGGGAGCCACAGCCTGTGAATCACATCCTCTCTGAGTAAATCTGGCCCCTTTGAGAGAATGCAGCAAAATGATAAGCAGTGGGGAAGAAAATTTGATGCTAGGGTCTCCTCCATGTCCAGATATCACAATGACTTTAAAAGATCTCTGGCTGATATATACCAGTAAAAACAAGCTCCATGCTGGCAGCGATGACCCTGTGTAAGTTTTTGTATACCTCCACGAAGACCCACTGGGTAGGAAAATGGGCTGCAAACCCCTGATCTCTACGCTTAGCTTCTCACTTTTAGAGAAGTCTCCATCTATCTTAAGGACAAAACTGGACTAAAAGGCCAAATGGTAACCAGGAAGCTCATGTTCACTAAAAGCAGCACCTTCACAGAGCTCTTCATCGTGAACATCTCTCACAGCTTGCCACTTCAGAGCAGAAAGTGAGCTGTCTTGAATCTGGTACTGGACATGTGTGTATACAGTAACAGACAAGTGCCTGCACCCTGAACTAGATGCATTCAGAACTGCAGGACTACTGCATGTCCTAGTTCTTCTGTCTTGCAAAGGACAAACAATTTGCCTAGCATGTGTGACTCTCAGACCTGAGCTTCTGGAGCAACGGATTTTGTTTTCCTGATTTCTCTGAGATAAAATGTAGCTACTGCTACATCTTATGCTGCTGCCCAAAGGTTGTGGATGCCCCATCCCAAAAGGCATTCAAGGCCAGGCTGGATGTGGCTCTGGGCATCCTGGTCTAGTGGTTGGTGACTCTGCCTATGGCAGGGGGGTTGAAACTAGATGATCTTTGAGGTCCTCTTCAACCCAGGCCATTCTATGATTCTATGATACTAGTTGTATAGCCTCATCAGATCTTGGTAGACACGCACTTGTTACAATCTCCTCTCTGGGATTTGCAGTTCTGAGAGCTGGATAACATATCACAGGTCAGTATCTTGGAGGGGTCAGCACATCTGCACCCTTTGTATTTTTAACATCTGTGATTCAGCACTTGTGACATTCATGTTCCATAAGAAACAGACAAAAAACACAAATTTCCTGCTGCTTGGTGTTGAACTTCAAGAGGCAGAGCACCTCTGGCATCTGCTCCACTAGGGGTCAGGGCTGCAGATCCTCTTAAGTGACTCATCGCAATCTCAGCAGTATCAGGCTAAAGTTCTGCAGAACATTAGAGTTGGACATACCAGTGTATGACTGGACACTGATTCAGAGTTTGTGTCTGACCTCTTTTGTCGGGACTTGGAAAGCAGGAGGTTTAGGGAAAAGGGAGAACTGGATTGAAGTCAAAGTCATTAATATCCTTCTACTTGAAGAATGAGTCCGGAGAGCAGGGAGGTAAGTTCAAGCATACATTAATGTAGTGAGATACAATAGCCACCAGGCAGAGCTGGAGTCACAAAGCAATATCTGCCTTCTTTTTTCCCCAGTCCCAACTGAGGAATTCTCATCTAAGCAGAACTCTGTTTCTGGGCAAAGACTAATCCATATTTATGACCCTCTGGGCTGAGGCAGAGTGAAGCAAGCTGCCAGATGCTGGGTAGAGACAGCTGAAAATGAACTGCTCTGGGCCTCAGGGGTATCAGGTATCCCTACCATTGTGCCACAGAAGTGTGTGCTACACCAGAGCTATGCAAGGGGTGGTTGTGAGCATGGGTACTGCTGGGCTCCCGGGGGTTCACAGAGATGGTGGAGCACCTTCCTCTGAGCATTGCAGGCTTTTGGGGCTCTGAACTTCTCTGATGTACTTTTTCCCTATGTGGGAGTGGGGGCACTTAGTAAATGGAGAGGGTTTCAAGGGGACAGTCTTTTTAAATGTTACTCCTATGCTCTGTTATCAAGCCAAGAAACCTCTTTTCTAACCACTGTTTAGCACTAACTAACTTCTTTTGAAACAATCTGTGAGAATATCAGTGCTTTCCCTGGCAGATCCTTGAGAAACCACAGGGAAATGTATTTTCTTAAATACACAAATTTTTCACAAATCTGATAGGAACGTCTCCATCTAGTGGCCTGGCCAGGGCAGTCAGTCTTCACACTCCAGCTTGCCGTTCTACCCAGCGTGAGTCCATTCTGTCTCATGTGCTTTGCCTTCTCCAGCTGTATGTCGATATCACAACATTTCCCAAACTTCCAGGGGGGTCCTGTTAATGTCAGAGAAAGGCCTGGAGATTCTTGGCTGGACACTCAGCCATGAGCTGCAGCCTGGATTCCACCCACTTGTCTTAGCCAGAGCAGAAGGGGATCATATTGTCATCTCAACATCTGGTTTGAATCCACCAAGAAGGACGCTGTAGTGTCACATACATACACAAACACAGACATTGTGCTTAAAACATTGGGCTGTGGCTTCAAAAGGTGGGGGTGTGATTGAGGGGAAAATCTGGCTGTCCATGCATTTCTAACTACCTACTTGGCACCCCAGATAGCCCAGCAGAAGGGAGGCAGAATGAAGAGGTGAATGCAGGTCCTCCATGCCCCAGCCCAGCCTGCTCACTGAATTCACGTTTACTGACTCTCCCTGGAGCCTGGCAATGGGTCCGGAGCAAAGCTGCAGCTCGCTATAAACAGAATAATGTAGCTTAATTTCCCAGGCTTTGTGTGAAGTAGTATCTCAGCCAGAGGACACAATCAGATACCTCAACAGTTGTCACCAAGTGCAATGATGAATTGCCTGCTAGAAGGTAGATTTCATCCCATGTGGCAGATGGGGGACAAGCCATAAAGATAGCTCACAGGAGCGCAGAGGGGAGAGAGACCAGGTCCTCTTATTAACCAGGCAAAGTGCATCTCCTGCCACAACATCTTGGCCACAAATGGAGCGTTTTGAGGGGCAGCCAAAAGGGTAGAGTGGAAATGGACAGGAATGTACAGAAAATGTCAGGGGCTTCACACAATGTAAGCAGAGACCTTAAAGACGGAAAAAGCTCCAGTCAAACAGAGCTCTGAATTTCCCTCTAGACGCAGGGTATTAAAAATAATCCCAGTTGAACTTTGCCCACCTCTCTCACAGCATCTCCTAACAGCTACAAAAATAAACGGCTCTGTCTGGGTGGGGCTGTAGCCACACACAATTGGGAGTGCTGAGCTAACCCAACTGAGTGCAGACATAGTGAGCAGTGCTCCCTCAAACCAGCTGGCTGGACTCTGCCACGTGCAGCTTGCGGCTACAGAGTCAGCTGTCCCAAGGACAAGACACAGTGAAATGTAGCATGAGGAAAGGGCTACGAGGCTTGCTGCTTCTTGCAGGCTGCAGCCTCGGCTCACTCCTGCCCCAGTGCAGCACACAGCCACAGTCATTCCCCTCTCCCTGCAGTCTCCACCTCATTATGCCACTTTGCTCTGAAGTCACAGACAGGCCCTCAGTGCTTACTTGCACACAGTTTTTCTGTAGATATAGAATCATTAAGATTGGAAAAGACCACTAAGACCATCTAGTCCAACCATCAACTCATCCCCACCATGCTCACTTACCAAGTCACTCAGTGCCACATCTATACATTTCTTGAACATCTCCAGGGGCAGTGACTCCATAACCTCCCTGGGCAATCTATTTCAGTGCATTACTACTTCTTCTGAGAAGATATTATTCCTGATATCCAACCTGAACCTTCCCTAATCTCTCCTCTCCCCAGATGTGGGCATCTTGTGAGGACAGTCTTGAAGGTAATCCTGTATTCTTCCAACAGTTGTACTCCCCCTCATCTCACCTAGAACCCTCATGGAGCAGCACCTTGCCAAGTACCCCAGGAAGAAATGGCTTTAAACCTTATCCACAGTGCCCCATGATACAACCTCCACACCACAAGCTGCCAGGAAGTAGAGACACACAATCATATAATTGTTGGAGTTGGAAGAGATCTCTAAATGCCATCTAGTCCAACTCCCCTCCAATGAACAAGGACACCTAGAGCTAGATGAGGTTACTCAGGACCTCATTCAATCTGACCTTGAATGTCTTCAGGGATGAGACATCCACTGCATCTCTGGATATCACATTTCAAGAGGTTTTGGCAGAAGTTTGCTAAATTCTGGTGGCCCCAGGACTTCTTTACCCATAGGCTTGCCAAGCCTGGGATGAACATCTCACCAGGAGGGCTGTGGTGCAGTGACATTAGGAGGGCAAGGGTGCCTGTTGCAGTCAGGACCAGGATGGGGTGCAGGCTCACTGGAAGACCCAGGATGGGTCACATTTAACCACATACAGTTGTCACAGGCTTTGCATCTCTCCTCTGGAGTTGGGCCAGTGGCATGTCCAGGTTGCCTGTCTGGGTGGGAGATGGAGGCTGTATCAGTGCCAGGGAAAAGAATATAATTTTCGTTATGAAACAGTTTGTGCCTGGCTCTTGAGTGCTTAGTGTTTCATGCAGTGGTTCAGATACTCTTCAAGTTATCTGAGGATATTCAGGTATACACTATTTCCTGCATCAGGCTCCACTGATCTTCACACACCTGAAAGGTTTTCACTTCTGAACAAATTCTCTCCCAGGGACTGCAAGATCTAACAGTACCTGGCAGATGACAAATTAGCCCATTCCAGGCCAGCGTGCTGCTCTCCGTCAGCTGTTTTTCTGTTCCCCTCACTGCCTAAAGACTAGCATCCCTGACACCCTCAAGCCCTGCCAACTCCTAACATTGTACAGAGAAAGGCCGGGGGAGGTGGGAAGTGCTGTCTCCAGCAGACTCCCAGTCTCTAGCAAGTTCCGAATTTTTTAAGGTGTTAACCGTTTTTGAAAAGGGAAGCAAATAACAGGGCTAGGCCACAGCAGAAAGAATCAGACTGGGTGGGAATTGCAACTCCTTTTGGCTGGGCCACACAATCCACTCAGCAACAAAACCTTTGTTAATCTCATGTATTTCCTGCAGTAACATTAATTGTTGGGTATTATCCAGATGGAGGCAGCAGACATTTGTTAGGAGTTCTATTCTGATCAAGCCATGGCCAGCACTTACTCATTGTGCACAAACAATGCCTTTTTGGAAAGCTCCTTTCAAAGGGATGTGGCCAAAGGATTGTTCTCTGAACTGCCCTCTAGGCCAATTTTGACCGCTCTAATTCAGGCAAAACTGGGACACTCACGCACTCAACAAGATTTCATGTTATACTTCTCTCAGATTCTGTTTAGGAGTCACCATCCCTGGAGGCGTTCAAGAGAAGAGTAGATGTGGTACTAAGGGACATGGTTAGTGGGCATGGTGATGCTGGGCTGATGACTGGACCAGAGATCTTAGTGGCCTTTTTCAACCTCGGTGATTCTATGATTCTGTTCTCTCTTACATCCTTGTCCCTTCTCAAAGAGTAAATCAAAGCTTGCTGATGCCCTCAGCTGTGCCAGCCTAAGCCCTGCTTGAACACAAGCTGCCCAGCAGCAATCTCCAAGGAAGCATCGGGCAAACATGAGGCAATATGCTCCCACTCTGCTCTGCCCTGGCTTTGCAGAGGGAGGTTCTTTGCAGGAGAATCCCCCCTATGAAGCTGCAGCCGCTACTCCTTCCATGGTACCCAAGTGCTGGAGGAAAGGAACAAGGCCAGGCATCTTTCCGCTCCCAGACAGGTTTCTCCAGCTGAGCATGGTGAGAACTAGACGGAGCTGGCATAACTGACCCAGCATGAGCACACATGGGTATGCCAGAACTGGCAGTGTTTTCCCTTGGTATTTTTAGAAATGTCTTTCTATGAGTGAGGAGCTTTTGGATGGAGGGAGGGGGGCGAAGGGGGAGTGCGTGGGAAAAACAGGGTAGTACCTAAGAGACCCTTCTAGCAGAATCTGGCATGCGGATGGAGAATGTGACAGAGAATGGAAATCTAACACTGGCAAGTTCAAGAAGCAACAGAACCACCACTCACTAATGATCCGTTTCTTCAAGTCCGAGGCCTTGCAGATGTTCCTAAGCCTGTCAGTCCTGCCAGCTGTATTCTGTGTGACAAATCCAAATTTTTAACATACCAGTGTGCTTTCCCCACCTTTCCTATATGGATTGCTCATTGTTCTCTCATTCCTTGTGGCAGGCAATTGCTCCTTGCCAGGCGGTGTTGGCCACATGTTAAAGAGTCACAGGTTTCCTGAAACTGTAGCACAGACCATGAAGCTAAACAACACGTGCTGGACAATAAGTCATAAAGCATGTGTGAAAAATAGTTGACACAGAAGCTGTCACAGAAACCAGTGCTACCAGGGAACACATGGTCACAGAGCTCCCATTAAAGGCTGTAGTACTGAACTCAGACTCCAACACTAAGGCAGAATATATTAAATTTACCCTCATGCCCCATTCAGTCTTCCCAGCAGGTTAGCTGCAAAGTGCAACAGTTTCGGCTAGCAGCACTGGATGCTAGTTTGCAGTGATTAACTTAACAGAAATCTTCCCATAGAGAAGTTCTTTTCATTTTGTGTACCCTGGAAACCGCTTTTTACTGAGTAGGCTACAGCTCTTCTCCCAGAAATAAGTCTGCTTAATGCAGACTACATGCAGTTCCCTGGTTTGGGTCATATTCTACTTGGTTGACTCCCAGCTGCTCCCTGCAACAATACCCTGTAAGTGAGAAAGCACACGGTGGAATAAGAAACACGGTGAAACAAGGTTAGGCTTGTCAGGCACATATGCTGCTGCAAGTGTTACGGGCATATCTCATGCCATGATCAAAACTGTATGTGGTCAGTAGATATCAGTAGAAGGAAGCAGATGACCTAAAAATGTTTGCATATATTCATAACCCTTAACATCCAGCAGGCAGAGAAGAGTATGGGAAGCCTTTGGCTAACAGTCCTCTGTAGTGGAGAAATAGCCCTATAGACTTTCCTCATTCCTGAGCCTGGAAGATTTCTCATCTGGCCCCACTGGCTGGGCTTTGGATGTGGCTGTTGCATATTCTGAAGTGCTGGGGATACACCAGAATTTATCACCTAAGGCAGCAATTACAGATGAAAACAATGTTGAGCTATTTGGTGTGGTCTGGATCTAGACATGGGATTCTATTTATTCCCTCTGCCATTTGCTTCAAAAGATTTTGATGTATCCAAGGGCCAGGGCTGTACATTTAGTGTGTTTTCGTGCGCTCTCTCAGGGCCTGGTCTTTATCTCAGTGACTTCAGAAAGCTCCAGGGCTGCACTGGTTCAGCCTATGAGGAAAGCCAGCTATTTTTGCTGACTCTACAAACATATAGGAAGGCTTTTACTGACCCATAAAGGAAGCATCTAGGCTGGAGTTGTCAAAAATAGGGCACCAGCAAACTTATTTCACTTTATTTTTAATCCACCTTAATACCATAGGTTGGAAAGTTCATCTTTACTCAGATGTTTATAGGGATCTTATTTTGCTCAGGAGGTTATAGAAATTGTGGAGGAGAAAATAAAATCCCTATGAACAAAAGTTAGGACTGAGTAAAAACCCCTGATGAAGAAAAATGAAGGCTGGATGAAGAATTCATCAGAATTATTTTTCTGGATGGAAGTCAGATCCTTAACTAAGTGAAATTTTCTGAGTATGTGAAAAATCTGTGCTTTCTGTAGAAAACAGTGTTTGTCATAACCTTTTGACTGAGAAGAAAGTTGGTCTGCCAGATGATTCTGGCTAGCTCTGGCTTATAGGTGAAAAGCACATTTGTTCCAGAGGGAGAAGCAAGAGAAAGAGGATCAGATGGAGAGGAGCTCTATTACAGCTCTACAAGAAAAGATTTTAGAATAGCCTAGAGAACGCCCCATTATGTACGAGAAAAGATGAAGGATCCTGAAAAGGGGGTGAAACAAGAAAATACAAAATTAAAGCAAAGGTTCAGATTTAATGAGGGTCTTAAGAATGACAAGGTCAGTGCTCTTTTAAGGTAGGAGTCAGAACAAGGAGAATGGTCAAGGCTAAGGCCTTTTCAGCACACTCATATTACAATCTGTTTTTCCTACAGTGCTGTTTGTGGTACATACCTTGTTATAATGCTTCAGCATATCAAGCTATAATATGTACAGTTTGTAATGGCATGTAAAAGGTGAAAGCCTAGCCAACACTGACAGTTGCATGACAGTTGCAATGGGAAAAGAACAATATTACCCATTAAATGAATAAACCTTCATACATAAATACTGAAGCGTGATATGACTGCACCTCATCTGTCAGGGTGGAAATATTCATGCAGCTTTCTCTTAGAACCTGAAACCCAAATTACTGCTGTTGACTCCATGTCAGACTAATTTGCTTCTTCAAATGAGAAGAATGAGAAGATGAGGAAGTGGTTCTGTTTCTGACACCTTTCATTTAATGTTAAAATGAGAGAACCTGAATAGAGTGAATTATACCAGGTCTACTGATGTTAATGCAGCAGAGTAACTTTATTCATACGGAACTTGTGACCAGAGCTGACTCAGACTTCGGCATTTTTCCCTAAAAGATGAACCTCAGAAATGCTAGTTTTATCTCCCAAGCTTGACAAAAGCAGCTTAAAGGCTTTCCCATTATGCTCAAAGTGAGAGCTGATAAGGTTCAAAATCCAGAAATTGCTTACTTTACAACTCTAAGTCCCTTTCAAGCTGACCTTCTGCCCTGAAAGCCTAAAACCCCTCACCAACCACTATATTCAGGCAACTAAGGAATTGGAACATCTGGTAATAATAACAGCAGTCTCACTTGAAAATGACATTTATATACTGTTGTCTAGGAAGCGTCACCATGCTACAAAAACTTTGAAAAATCCACTTTGTAGGTTTTCAGACTGGAAAATTACCTGCTAGACAAACTTGTGAGTCACCAGAGCTGCAGAGTGACAATTACATGCAGGAATAATCCAGATATTAAATATGTATTATATATGTAAGGCTCAGCAATGTGATGCGGTAAAAAATAAAATAAAGTAAAATAAAAATATCTTAAAAAAAAAAAAAAGCATTTTGAAAAAAGCATCCAAAACTTCTTTCAACAACAATGTATTTCATGGTCTTATGAAGCTGTATTTCAACATCACTGAAAATACAAAGCCATCAACAACCAATGCCTCAGAAAGAGAAAATAAAACTAATGGGTATTTTCACTTCCCAAGCTGAGCAGCATGTGAAAAAACAAACAAACAGCCTTTAGGAACTTATGGTACTTTCTTCTGATTGCTTCCTATTAAAGGGGTAGCAAAGCTAAAATGTAACTCTGGGTCAATATTAGCAGCATTTGTTGTTTGTCTTGCCTGCTCTTCACCACAGTTTGCCCAGGGCTATGCATGGTCAGTACAAAGTAAGCAAAATAACTAGTCACAGTTAAAAGTTCAGTGTAGATATCCAGAATTCTGTTGGTCTGTGTTTTTCTTTTCTTTGAGAATCCTCACGATGTTTTGGTAATGTTGAAAAATAATAATTAAAAAGTCTACTTTGTACATCCATGAGAGCAGAAGTAAAGGTAAGATCTAGCTTAATCTAAAACCAGATGCTCAAGTGTATAGTTGTGCCAGGCAACAACATTAGCTGTTGGACTCTAGACATCCTTGGTAAAGACATTTTTGCTAGGCTGTCCTGTATCAGCAGTAGGTGATGATTTGCTGCTGCTCTATAGAGGACATCATATCAGTTGGTAATGACATCCTTCTTCAGGAGTAAGATAATGGCTCTATTTGAGGTATTCAGCTTTACATCTCTGGCTCAGCTTGCTTGCAGTCATAGTAACCCCATTTGGTAATTAAATGCCTCTTACACTAGCGCACTAGTACTTGTGTAGTGGAAATGATAAATCACAGCTTGAAGCAGTGATTGAGCACCTTGTAGGAAGGCAAGGCCAACCCAGGGGAGCTCAAGTGCAAGCAATGCACATGAGTGACCAGAAGAGGTGAAGCCAGGATCCACCCCTTCCCAGTCTGCATTTAAGGGTTGGCTGTGGGGGTTCCTGACTACTTGAGGACTTTGTGGGCCTTCTGAAGGTATGTAGTTTCTTTTTCTTATATCTAAGCAGATCCTCTGTTGCTGTAGCCTGAGACCTTTCTGTACTGCCATCTTGTTATAGTTTCTGTTGTGTTACAACTCCAACTATGTTAGTAGAAGCATCCTAACTATAGCAGCATAGATAGCAAAGAGAGTGGGACTGTAGGGCTACCTAATTTTTGCAAAAGTCAGTACAAAGGCACTTTAACTCACCAGTCCCTATTGTATCTGGAAGTAAAAGCTGGGCTCTCTGGTGCTACAGCATATCAATAATAATAATTGGAATCAACCACAGAGTTGCTACTAAGCTGTGATCCAGTGACCGGCTGAGTTAGCAGCCACTATCCTTATCATTTGTCACTGTCCTCCAATGCAGTCATGGGAAATCTGCTGAACTCCAACGTGTGAAGTCAGTACCATCCCCAATCTTGGTCCTCTTTACTGCATGTTTAGAACCTACCAAGAATTGTTAGTCATCAGCCTGAGAAGATTCCCTGCAACTCCACTGTTCCTGGTTCTTATTCCAATTCCCCCTGTACCCTTTGTTCAACTCCCCACAAGTAGCAGCAATTCTGGGGTAGTGGGGGGGGAGAAGGGGGTAAGTAAAAAAATATGCATAATCCTTTCCTAAAGGAAACTCTGAAAGGAATCAGAAACATATTTTTTTCATGGAGCTTGGAAAAACTAGGAAAAAGCAGCAATGTACAGACAGCCCTGGTATGCTCTGCAGGGCACAGAGCCTGCAGGGGAACAGCAGCTCACACACTGTGTCACTGCTGAATTCTGATCCATTTAGCAACCCTTGCTCTAGCTCCTGTGTCACGCTTCCTCTTCTGCTCACCTTGGTAACTCCGCAGTGTCTATGTGCTTGTTACGTGCCTGGCAAGGGCTGAGATCACACTCAGCTCCAGCTGCCTCTCTGATTTCAGCTCCGTTAAAACCCCAAAGCTGTATCATGTAGCATGTGTTCTTTAATTTGAAAATTAACTTCTGGGGGACAAAAGGTGAAATAAAGTAGGGAAGTAGGACAGGGAAAGGCAAAGGAAATTGCTTTACTTGACCACATTTTATTAATTTTGGTACTGTCTCTCTTTTGGCTGGCCAAATAATTGTCAAGGCTGTTTCAAATCCTGCAGAGGGGCTTGGGGAGACTGGAATGATATGCACTTGCCACAACTCAACCAGTCATCTCAAGGTTCCCAAGCACTGGACCCTGAGCCAGCAGGCGCTTCATGACTCCACTAACAAAACCCATAATTAGAATTACAGAGAGTGACAGCTATGAAAAAATAAACAGCAACAAAGATTAAAGACTCCAAAGCTGCCCAACCAATGGGAGCTGAAGTTTATGTACTCAGACTTCTTAGAGCTCCCCTGTGGTCTTTTGGCAATTTGATTTAATTCGGTCTGTCCCTCCAACAAATAATTTTTAAATTAGAGGAAAAAAACAACCTGTTGAAACAACCCAAACACTGCACTGCATTTGTCTAGTATTCAGGTTTAGTTCGTTACAACTCTCCAGCTTCCAGGAAATCTTGGGAAGCTTTAAAAGCCAAGGAACTGTTACAGGATCCACACATTCGTCTCTTTTGCGGGAGCTTTTCCCTTCATTTATAACACAACAGGGCTCACTTCTTCCAGCTAGAAAGGTAGGAGTCCTCTTTCCCTTAGGAAACGAATGTAACCATACACACTACCAATGTATATACCTAACAGGGCTCCACACATATAAGGGAGGACAGTATTCCTGGTCCTTACTCTAGTACTACTGAAGTAGCCAGAGGAGGATGTAAACACACAGTTTCATCCCAAACAGAGGAGAAATTACTGTTTTTATTAACTGCTATGCACAGGACAGCTGACAGCACTGTTCTGCTCTGGCACTCTTTTTTAGGCACTAGTGCTCACTGTTCTTTTTCTATACACTCTCTGATTAGACAAATCATCTGGCCATTCAATGGATTCCTCTTTTTCCATTTCTTGTAGCCTGTCTTTTGTCCCATTTGTCACCTCACCCCTCTGCAGACATGTCCCCCCCCAAGTGGGGACTTAGTCTATCTGTCTTGATCGTACCACTGAGAATTCCAGAATCATAGAATCATAGAACCACCAAGGTTGGAAAAGACCTACAAGATCATCCAGTCCAACCGTTCACCTATCACCAATAGCTACCACTAAACCATGTCCCTCAACACAACATCCAATCGTTCCTTGAACATCCCCAGGGTCAGTGACTCCACCACCTCCCTGGGCAGGCCATTCCAGTGCCTGACCACCCTTTCTGAGAAGTAATATTTCCTAATGTTCAGCCTGAATCTCTCCTGCCGCAGCTTGAAACCATTGCCTCTAGTTCTATCACTAATGACACGAGAGAAGAGGCCGACCCCCAGCTCACCACAACCTCCCTTCATGTAGTTATAGAGAGCAATAAGGTCTCCCCTGAGCCTCCTCTTCTCCAGGCTGAACATTCCCAGCTCCTTCGGCCTCTCCTCATATGGCCTGTGCTCCAGACCCCTCACCAGCTTTGTTGCCCTTCTTTGAACACGTTCCAGGGCCTCGATGTCTTTCTTGCAGTGAGGGGCCCAAAACTGGACACAGTACTCCAGGTGCGGCCTCACCAGTGCTGAGTACAGGGGGACAATCACCTCTCTGCTCCTTCTGGTAACACTGTTTCTGACGCAAGCCAGGATGCCGTTGGCCTTCTTGGCCACCTGGGCACACTGTCGGCTCATGTTCAGCTGAGCATCAATCAATACCCCCAGGTCCATCTCCTCTACACAGTCTTCCAGCCACTTCATCCCCAGCCTGTAGCGCTGCCTGGGGTAGCAGAAGCTATACATGGAAGCCCCAGCTTCCCTCTGCTGCCCTTCAGGGTTAGAGCCCTAACTCACCTTTCTCCATGCCAAGTCTGTACCACTTCTAGCATGGAGATAGGCACTGTGTGTAAGTGCTCCATGCCTGCTGGAGCACTGACCTCCACAGCACCACCAGCACTGGAACACTACTACTCACAGGTAAGATCCATCAGCTGAAGGGCATCTTTTAATCAGTTCTACATAACGCTTTTGAATTACCAAATTTCCTTTTCAGTCATGTTCTTCCACACTCTCTGAAGCTGCAGGAAGATTAGCAGGTGCCGGTCTAGACACCAGCACTGCAGCGCTTGCTTTACGTTTTCCTGGAGCAAAGCACACACTGACTTTTACCTTCCCAGATGTGTTTTGCAGAAAAACACCAGTCATTCAAATTTGGACTGAGAAGTTTCTTCTACCTGCACTCCCCCAGATCCTTCTCTAGATTTTGGAACATCTATCAGTGTGCCATTCTCCATTTATATAAAAAATTTCTGGCCTATTTTGAGAACAATGTCAAAGGTTACTTGTTTTTTGTACTAATATTATGAGAGAAGGGACTTCCCATGCAATGAATGTGAAGAAGGAAATATAAGAAATGAAAAGCCTGAATAATTTATTTCCTGAACCAGAATACATGTTAGACTTTCTAGCAAAATGGTAGCATTGAAATGTTTGTTAATTTTATGCCAGAAATTGCATTGACTTGGTTTGATGATATACCAAAAGAATCCCAGTCTCCTGAATCATGGAACTTCTGCTGCCTACAAAGGGCAGAAATTAAGAAAAGAACTTCTGAGAAAAATTACAAAATCTTGCTTTGTGATGGCATCCAAGCAAACAAGGCTATGCTTTAAAACTTGTGGTTTTCTTTTGCCAGAAAAATAGGAGTTAGGTGTTTATAGATCTACCAAAGCAACTTCAGTAGCACAGCAACTGTAGTGGTTTGCTGGGACATAGATTTAATGTATAAAGTAACTCAATAAACCAACACCATTTCCTGAAACACCTGCTATAGGCTGCTTCCCATCCAAGTTTTGGCAGGATTAACTCTTGTCTAGAATTGAGTTCTAGTGAGATAATAACCCAAAGCAGCATGCTGAGAATTAAAGGGAAATATCAACCAACATCATATCGAAAGCCCCCATTTTTCATTCCAGTCAACACTGGTGGGCTACATGCTCTTTGGAAGTAATTACTGTATAGTTATTGGCAAGGCACTAAAGAAAACACCTTATGTCCTTCAATTCATTTTTATCAGGAAAACGACCAGAAGAGGAATGAGTTTCAGTTGTTCCAAGTCAAGTCTCCTCTTTTAGATTAAAATGCAATAAAAAGTGAGACAAGTCATTTTTTTTCAGCTCTTTGAAGGCTGCTCTATGCAGCAGGAAACAATGCCAAAGTTTTGAGGCACCATTACAACCATCAAGTTCCTCACTATCGTAACAAATTTCATGCAAGTATCATTTTACATTCCCCTTTATATATTATCTCCCTAACACCTAATCAATTCCATTGTCATCTTAATGTAATTTGTAGGATCTCCTACTACTTATTGGTGGGTGGGAAGGGCCATAATCTTTGGGATTGCCTTCATAGGCCATTAGAGCATACATCAACTGGTAGCATTTAGAGACTATTGCAATCATTCTTTATAAATTCCACACTAATTGCTGGGCTGCCATAGACCATGCTACATGCCAACAGTTCCCTGTAATAGGCTTCTTCACATGAGGAGTGAAAGAGATCTGGCAGTAAGTGGTAGTAGTGTCAGTGGCTTTCCTGAGTAATTTCCTGAGTTCCTACAGAAAATGAACCTGTAAGATGGCTACTTTAAAGTTCAAGAGAAGTAATCAGGCACAGATGTGAAACAAGGGCAGCTCTTTGTGCTCAGTGAAATGAATACATCATTTTGAGGACACTCCTCCATTGACAGCTAATTAGTTCCAATAAAGTGGGAAATCGGATGCGTGCTGTTTGTCAGGGCTCTGAAAAGTCATTAATTCCCTAGAACACAGATAAGAAAGCCCTCTGCTTGACCCACCTGCGCTGTTATGGAGGTAAAACTGCACAATTTGGAGTTATTATTTTAAAGGTGTTCTATCAAAAACATTTATTTAATTACAAGCTTTATAAGGAGTGGCTGAAGGAGCAAGGATTGTTTCCTCTGGGGAGGAGGATGCTCGGGGTAACCTTATCACTCTCTACAACTACCTGGAGGGAGGTTGTGGTTGGCCTCCTCTCCCACTTAACTATCAATAGAACTAGAGGGCATGGTCTTGAAGCTGTGCCAGGGAAGATTCAGGCTGGATGTTAGGAAATATTTCTTAGAGTGGTCAAGCATTGGAATGGGCTGCCCAGGGAGGTGGTGAAGTCACCATCCCTGGAGGTGTTCAAGAAGTGTTTAGATGTTGTACTGAGAAATACAGTTTAATGGGAAATACTGGTGATAGGTGGACAATTGGACTGGATGACCTTAGAGGTCTTTTCCGACCTTGGTGGTTCTATGAATGTTTGCTGGAACTATTTCCACCACCCTTTTCTGGCCACTAGATACAGCCCAGTCCTGCTGATGCTTCCTGTATGGATTTTCTAAGGCCAACATTGCACTGAACTTTCTAATCTCAGTTAAGTTTTCTGAAAAGCCACCTCCATCTCTCACAGAGTAAAAAGAAAAATAATAATCCTCCAATGACTGAGTGTCAGGTTCAGCAACAGCACTCTAACAAGATCAAACAGGCTGCTGCAAGGTCTTCCACAAGGGTCAGCTGAGAACTGCTGATTGCCTTAAGAAAATCTTCTATCTATCTAGAATTTAATTCAGAAAATCATGGGTTTGGAGGAGAAAAAAAGAAAGGAAAGGACAAGTTCGGACTCTTTGGTGTTTTATAGTGGAACTACTCTGTTAAGAGGACCAGCAACATTCTCTCTCCAGTTACCTATGTAGAGTTTCTATTCATCTTTTCAACCAACCTAACAATGACATTGTAAAGCATATAGAGAGCTAGGAGACACAAGACAGGGAGTTGAGCTACTATGAAAAGACTTCCACATCACACATTTGAACATGCATTTCAACCCATTCCATGAGCATGCACCAATAAAGGCCAGGAATTAATAATCTTCATTCTAGCTGGCTGTTCTCCAATGAAAGCCACCTGGAAGAGTAGTAATGGAGCAACCCAGACAGAATATGCAGCATCATACTTGAACGAATCCTGCTGTCACAAAATTCTGCTTATGGCCTCAGAGTATCTGCAAGCAATTCAAGAGTTGACCACAAACAGAATTTGATTTCTGATTCACTATACGTGGTTTTCCAGACTGAGTGGTAATGTGTTGGAATGGGCTACCCATGGCTAGTGGAGTCACAGTCCCTGGAGGTGTTTAAGAAAAGGACGCATTGAGGGGCATGGTTTAGAGCTGTCCCACACATGGGTTGATGGTTGGACAGCATTATCTTAGTGGTCTTTCTAACCCTAATGTTCTATGATTCTGTAGCAATAAGACTCATGAGGGTTGCAGCTTTGAGCTCCTCTATCTGGGGACTTGAGAAAAGGTTGGATAGTAACAGAGATACAGAGCATCCTTCTGCATCCAAGTAACAACAGTTAAAGGTAATAAGATTTGATAAAAGATTGTTATAAAAAAAGACTACTGCTTGTTCTGCATAATCACCATGTATAGAACAGAAAAAAATAAAAAAACTGCAACAGAAAGATTTTGAGGAAATGCCTGGGAAAAGCACATAGGAATATGTGTATTTTTAAAAAATAATGATTTTGTGTTTGGAGAATGGACTGAGCTTACATGTTTTGCTCTTGTTCAGCAAGTGTATTTTTCTGCAGCTTTCCCTCCCCTCCTCTTCACAAGGAAGCCTGTAAGTGTGGGGGTTTTATTACTGGGTTTTCTATTCACCAAGGCTAGATACTGTTCAAGCACAGCACCCTGGCAGACATTTCATTTCACTTCAGAGATGAGTAAGAACAGAAGCTGCTGGCCTTCCTTTTACTCAGTGCTGCACCTTCTGGGGAGGCTAGAAACAAGCCAGGATCAGAAGAGAGGAGGTGCGGTCATTGCAGGTCATGGGTGTGCTCGGTTTCTGGCTTTCTCCCAAAATAATACCTTTTCTTGGACGAGAGTTTATTTTGCATTCTGAAAATATCCTCAACAACACCATTTCCTTTTTAGAGTTATTTTTTGCACAGCCCTTTGGGAAACACTGTAGCATGCTGGCCAGCATGTGTGCGTGAGCGCGTGCATGGCTGGGTCTCACTCCACTGCCAGGACAGCCTCAGAGCTTTCCCAACAGCTTCTGATCTCTGCAATCACTATTAAGTCTTGAGCGGTTGCCCAGTGCCTAGGCAGCTGCAGGCATTACAAATGGTAATAGAGATAACTCCTGGTTTAGCAAACCTAGGCCTAAACTCTCTTTCCCTCTCACTCAAAACCATGTTTTTTGTTTTTCAAACATTGCATGCAGCTCGTGACCCTGTAAATTTTAGTCAAGCAGGGTATCTGTTCTAGCAACGGAAAGAAAAGCAGTGCCCTGCTGAAGGCTTGCCTTGCTTCTCTGCTTTGCTGTGTGATCATGGAGACTGCGTACACAAAGAGAAACAGCCCTATTGCAGAGGTCAAACCACAGATATTGTGCAGGGAGGTGCAGAGTTTTGTTCCCATCTGACATCTTTGATATAGAAGCTGCAGCTCTAATGTCATAACTCCACTAGTGCTCAAGTAGATCCAGTTTGTGCCAGGTGTGATAACTGGATCCAATTGCTTTTCATTCCAGTTCAGACACTAGACTTAGTAAATAGTTTCAAATCTTCCAGATGACAATAATGTTGGGTCACAGATGAACGCTCCTCCAATTTAGGAAACAGTAGATTGGGTAAGTGAAGTAGGAAAAACATAATTTCAGAAAACGATTCTTCAAGGACCACTGCAGAATCTGTAGTCCACTGAGCTATTTGAACTGTAACCATTCCACGTTATGCATGTTTTGGAGGAAATTTCCTCCCAAGCAGATTGTAAATGCTGTAATTCATTCAGTTCCCATCTGCACTATCTGCATCCACACTGCTGCACAGAGAGCCAGGGAATGGCCATTACATGAAAGTAAGGGTCATGCTTCTACTCATGGACCCTCCTAAAATGGCTGGCATTTCTAAATATCTGAGGAAGAGTGAATTCCTCCTTTTTGATATTCCTTTAGCAATTGCTCTACTCATATGTCCAAGTGTACAGTAGAAGGTGGCTTCAATTTAACACTTTCTCACAGCACTCTCAAAGCTTTTCTGTCCAGATTTATGTTCCTTCTGTTAAATAAGTGCAACCCACACCTCCATCATTGCTTTGTGTTTCAGTAAAGGTTTAGTTCTCCACAGAGATGGTCAGACTATTATGTATCTGGTATGATCTGGAGAGTAATGCAATGCTAAATGGCTTAATGATCTGGAAGAAAGCAAGCTTTGCTTAACCATTGTTTTTGCAGGTCTGCTAAAAGCTGTAATTCACACAAATAACTGACAGATAAAGTATAGCAGCCAAGTAATTCTGCCCATTCCCACCTGAGTAGTAAAAAAAAAAAATAAGCCAAAAATCTGTATGAATATGTAGGTAGCAATAAATTCATCATGTATGTTGATACAGGATCTGAGCTAGGAAAGCCCATGGAGACCAGGGACACTCTACACTGGGTAGAACTCACCAGGACAATCTGTGGTTGGGCTTGCAGGTCAAGTAGCTACAACCCTACCCTCAGGAAAGAGCAGGTGGCAGAAAGTAAAACACCAGCCTTAAAGAGGTGATCTCACACCCTTGCTTTTACACAGCTGCCATCAAGGTAGAGTTGTGTAGCTTCCTCAACCTGACAATGTACGTTATCATGTGAAGTCCTGTCAAAACTGAGCTTTATGGAAAGAAGCACATACCCTTGTGCCCTGCAGCCAGCTTCCAGTGATAGAAGCTTTTAGACTCTTTTGAATAATGCATGAGAAAGAAATAGGCCAGAGAAAAATAAAACTGCCCTCATTTTAGTAAAGTTTCTTTCTTATGACTACCACCCACTCAGCTTCGAAGAAATAAACATTGCAAAGTGGACACACAGCCTCTAGTGCCCAGACACTGATGGGGTGTTCTGGGATACATAAAACTTCTTGACAAAGAACAGCAGCACCAGCAAACGTTCAAGGTAACAGCAAAAATACACAGAGCTAAGCACTTGTTGTATGCTCTGCTCAGACAACCAGGGCTGGGGTTCCCTTGCTGGCTCTGATCCAATACTTAGAAAAATGCTGTTGTTAGATGCAACCCCCAGACAGCTGTTAACACCATCTAGCTTCTGGACTTACACGCTGTTGCTAACATCTGCCTCTGAACAGATGACTCTGGTGAATCTACAAACTGACCAACTTTCTGTCTCAAGACCAATCTGCAGTTACAGTTAACAGAAGCACTAACGTGTCTGCTGTGCTAAGAGCAAAGTTTGCCATAATCAAGGCTCCACACTTCAGATTCTTTCAGGACAGATGATTGCTGTTTCCTACCAAGGAAATAGCAGCAGGAACAAGGCATAACACTGAAGAGAATTTCCTCTTTTCTCCTCAATTATCTTGTATTCTTGATCTCTGAATAATTCCAGTTACCTCTAGGATATCACTAGGGAGTTGGGAGTAAGTGAACCTTTTGGGCAGGTAACCAGGTAAACCAACATCCTGAAGAAAACAAGCAAGTGAATCAATTTGATTTCAGCGTGATCTATTACATCTACAAGAAAACGGAAACTAGATTACTCATCTGTGTTCTTTTTCTGAGCTTTTCAGCTGATATAGACTATAAGAACAAGAAACAAAATCTTGTAAAGCCCAAGATAGCCTTGATAAGCACTTTTCTTATTGGTCATTGAGCTAAAAAAAAACCACACAATAATAATAAAAATGGCAATCTCAGAACATTCTCTAAAGAAGCCCATTCCAGAGGAAAAAAATGGTACAATCCAGCCATCTTTATTTGCTCCCACACTTGTTGATCAAAGCAATGCTTCTCCCTGCTCTCAGAAAGACAAAGCATTATGGATTTGATGCACACTCTCAACATGTTATTACTTGTTTTGAAGAAAAATCTCCACATGAAACTTCAGACACTTCCTAAATAAATTGCAATTCTTTTCTCTCCGCATCTGGTTTACACTTGCTTTCATTCCAGTAGATTTCAGGCTAAGCCTCCTGGTTATTAACTGGAACAAATTGCTCTCAGTTCAGTAATCAGAGGAAGATTTCATACTCATAAAAATGCATTAGATTGTTGCGATAATACTTTGGGGGGAAGGGAAGTTGACAAGAAACTCCTGCTAGCTTTAACATGGACACTTTCTCTTGAGCTAATGTGGAAGGATGTGCTCCTCACCTCCATTAGCGTGACTCAAGCCAGCACAGTCCACGTAAACCACTGAGGCAGCACAAGAAAACTTCCTGTCATACTTCCAATCTTTGCATTAAACAGATCCTTCTGACAAGGAAAAGTAAAGGAAGGAAGTTGCAGCTCACATACCCTTGATCATAAGTAAATCAAGAGGCAGCTGGGAAGTTATTCTCAGCTGAAGCATTTGCGGAGCATTGTCTTTGATACGGCACATCCCTCTCTGTGATATACTGCCTTCCTGTAAGCAGCTGTGAGTCCTTTAAAGTACTGTCTTCCTAAGGGTGATGTACACAGAAAACAGGTAGCTATTTGAAGCACATATTGCTATGTTTAACTCTGAGGAGGCAACAAAACTTGTGCCTGTGTTGTATTACATAGCCACATGTACAAGTGGAGATCAGAGATTGCTCCTGTGGCACTCAGACAGGTGGAATTTTGCTGTCAAACTCAGGATGAGCACAACAAGGTTTCTGGAGGCTTCAGCTGCAGTTCCCTAAGCAGCTGAACTGAGCTCCAGGCTCACTGTTGCTAAAGGACTTAAATTGTCTTGCCAGCCCTCTCTCAGATAACTTTCACATAGTCTGGTGAACTGAATGTTGTTGGTGGTGGACCCAGCAAACAGCTGAGTTGGTAGTACAGAGAGAATGGGATGACACAACTGGGCACAAGAACAGGAGACGCACAATACCTCTCAGCAAAAAGATGTTAACCAAAAATAATTTTGGTGAGTACTTCATAAAACCTGTAAAAGTGAGGAGCAGTTGCATAGCAGCCAGTGTAATCTCAGACTGCTCAATCAAAAAAAAAAAAAAAAAAAAAAAAAAAAAAAAAAGCACATAATGTAGCAAAGTACTCCCTGTATTCATCATTAGGCCGGACAGCTGGGTGGCTATGGGACAGACCAGATCAGCTTGCTGATCTAGCAAGTCTGCACCTAGCTGACCCGCCTCAGCCATGTCTCCCATAAGCAGGGGGAACCTCTACTTCAAATACAAGGTCCAAAGTGCAAGGAAGGGACTATTTCTGTTTTGATTTACCTACCACCTGCTGTGTGAGTTAGTCACAATCTGATAATCTAAAGCCTTCAGTAAGCTTAAGAGCATGCTTTGTTCTTATTTGGCACTATATTTAAGAATGTGCTTTGTTCCTGTTTGGTAGCGTAATGCCACTGAGTTATCACTTAAGCATTACATGTTGTCAGGCTGCCAGCAGCACACTGTACGTGGGGGATGGTGTTTTCTGTTTAACCACCATTTAAATAAAGTCTTAATTGCAAATGGAAAAAGATCTGCCTAATTAATCAGGCCAGGTCTGCCCTGAATAGCTTCTGAGGCCTGTTTGGATTTCTGTAATTGGGTAGTTCAACCCAGTTCAGAAACAAAATTACCACAGTGAACTACATCAAAGCATTTATTTCAAACTGTTCCCGAACTTCCAATTCAAGCCAGAAAATCAGGTGGAGAGCACCATCTATTGGCCTGAAAAGTTGCTGTAATGCCATTTCCCTTCGCATAACTCAGGTCCAAAGGTACCTCCACCACCTGAAGCCGTGGTCTCCCTCAGGCAGTTCCCCAGTACTGCACTGCCATGTGATGCAGCCCTGCAGGCAGCAAGCAGGCAGAGAGACCACCACAGCTATAGGCTTGTGCAGAGTAGCGCATTTATACTCAGGGAAGAGATTTTTGCTTGCACATATTTGACCCTAAGGGCCCGAAAGGACAACAGTTCAGGTAGTGTGGTCCTAGTGGTTCATTTCTATGTTACTTTTAGTTTCTGCTGATGATATAAGGTTTTTTGACTTCATGGCACAACCAAGCTGCTGATGCTTTCTGGCATTAGACGCATGCAGAGCACTCATCCAAGGGCCTTTCACAGCAAGAATCCCAGACCAGTATAGCAATGTCAAACTGCCACCTGGACACCGTTTCTGTATGGCACTGAGCCAGTTCATCAGCCCTCTGTGTCCTTCTCCACATGACCACAATAGCATTTTCCTACATGTCTCAATACAGAACAGGAAAGTTCAAGCTGTTACATATCAGCACCTGTATTTTTGCGACACTCTATGAAATCTCCATAGGATGGATGGCTTTTCCAGAAGGTTTGTTTTTGATCCTAGAATTCTATTTCTAAGGATTCCTACTCCAAACTGGTCTTGTCTTTAGACTACCTCTATTTAGATGCCTAACTTTAGATTTCGAGCATTGGCCTATAAATTCTACTTTTAACTGTGAAACACAATACCCTTCAGAACACTTTTATTAGAGCAGGTTAACACTTTTAGCCATGAAAGCAGGAAATAAATACAAAATAGAGTTTCGCTACATTTTGCCTAATTGCAAATTGAGTTTATTAGATGTGCCATGAAGGCACTAAAAGGAAATTAATACTGTCTTGCACCCAGGGAGGCAGTCCCAGGCAAGTTGGTGCCATATTCAGCAGCACCGGCACTTTCCCTGCAATAGCTCTGAAGAAGTCAAATGGGACAAAAGGACTCCTTCAGCCTCCAGTTTCAACAAGATTAGAAGGACCTGGCTGTGGTACAAATACAACAGGGGAGCAGAGCCCTGCAGCAAAGGCACCGCAGGCAGCTTGAGTTCAGTGTCCAATGTGACAGCCTGGGTTCAGATGCCGAATACCTCCAGCAGGGCTCGTAACTCCCCAGGCAGTGAGTCAGAGGGATGCTCCATACTACATGCTTGTCTCTTTGGAGCACTTCCAGCTCCAGTAGTTTTCCAGAGACTTTTTGCAGAAGTTGTACAGAATAAAGTAGGATAAATAAAACATGAGTGATTTTAAAAGCCGATCCATGCTTTCTTTCGGTCAAAACTGAATGTTTCATACATATCTTTTAGAGAAAGAAAACCTATTAGGGCTTTCACTTTTTTCATAGTTGTTTTTTTTTTTTTTTTTTTTGATGGAGGGATGATTCATGTCTAAATTCTGAGTGGATACAAGCATTTAACTTCAGAGCAACAAAAATCTGGATCTGAAGGAAAACATTTCAGCTCAAACCACACACCAGCTGAGAAAGTCAACTGAACAGTGCTAATGGCAACAGCTACAGCTATAGCCTCATCTCAGGAAAGGGCTGCCCAGCAAATTTCTTGGTCTAAAAATGCAGAGTAGGACAATACAAAACTAACTGGATTCCAGGAGTGGGCTCCTCTTTTCTCACATCTCATCTTCATAGTCAAAGAGCATATAATAAGAGATGAGGCAGTGCAGATGTGGAAAGAAGGTTGGCAGTAAACTGAAACAATTGCTTAAATAAGTTCTGGCTTATAAGCTCAACTCTACTACATATTTCTGTAGAGGAGACAAATCAGAAACAAAATTTATGGCTGACAAATAGCTTGATCCAATTAAAGGAAACATAAATCAACCTGTCCATTGATCCCAAAGAGGCAGGTGAGGGGATCTCAGTCAGAAAGCACCCTGTTTGAGCTGCTTAAGTAGAGTTCTCCTGGGAGAAGGCAGGCAGATCTGAGGTCTTAGAGTCCAGTGCAGAGATTGGAAAATAATGAAGTTGGACCACTGCGATTGCTCGGGAGGTGACAGCACTGAAAAACAAAGAGATCTTGGAGCCTGAATTAGGGCAGTGGGAAAGATCAGCTTGCACATACGGCAAGGGGTTGGGTTACATGTAATTGCTCCTGTGAAGAGTGGGTGGTTTGCAAGTGTTATGACAGCTGCAGAGCAGAGGATGTCTCTGATATGAGACAACACAAAGCTGGACCAGAAAGCAGGGAGGCACAAGTCACTGAACTTGCTAATGCAGGGCAAGTACTTGGTCCCAAGGCATTTGCACTGTGCTGGGACTCCAGAAGCAGTTACTTTTATCATCATTTTTGTTCATCCATTTTTTCCCTCCTCACAGGGAGGGAATAGCTACATTCATTGCTCTGATCTGTGCGTTAGCCATATGAGTGGGATATTCTCACAACTTGCAGCTCCAGGCTGGAGGATGGTGGTTTCTGAATTTCTGTATTTATTGTCTTAACAGTTTTCATCCTCATCACCTGAAGGCAGAAAATCTTTGATTTCATGTTCTTAACATGACAGGTTGTCTTGCCAATATAATCAGTGTTCAGAGTTTCCTGCAAGTGCACAGTTCATTACAATATGATTTTAACCTTTAAGTGACTGATACACAACCTCACCTTTAACTCCATCTTTACATTGTTTATCCAGCAATGTATTTAGCAACCAGTTCTCTCCTTAACTTGTCTGTATTTTGCAACCCCGCTCAGCTTAGTTCAGGCTGGACAGACATAAATGCGTTCAGTAAAGAAGGCTTCTTGTTTTAGTCCTGGGGAAACCTGCTTCTTGACAGGTGTATGGTAACTGTTGAGTCACAGCCTGAAACACTGATTGAGCACCTGGGGAAAGGACCCAGTCAGCCCTGGGAGCACAGGTGAAGGCAATTCAGCTGTGTGACTGGAAGGGGTCCGCCTCTCTTAGACCCCATTTAAGGGCTGACTACCTAGTGGAGATTCCCTTATGAGCCTAGATCTTCAGAGACAGGTGGGTGGTCATTTTTTCCTTTCCTTTGTAATATCTCTACTGTCCTTTTGTCATTATGTTTCTTGTATTACTATTCCATCACATTGATCTTTCTGATTGTTACAACAGGAATTTTAGAACCATTACCATAAAATGAGAAGAGCTAGATTGTGTCTTTAAGATTTGAAACCATCTGGAGTAACACTGAGCTACCTGTCCTGAGCAGAAGCTCAAAATGTGGTTCTCCAAGAGAAGATGCTGCCCTTCCATCAACTAACAGGTAAAGAGGCTGTGTATTTGTCCCCTCCAACACTCGCATTCCTTTACAAAAACAAGACCAGCAATCTCTGCCCCCACATCTTGAAAAAACAGCTTCTTGTTCTGCTGATGTTCCTTCTGGACTCTGCAGAGAACCATCTTTAATGCAGAGCTGTGCCCAATGCATCACAAACTTCTAACTATATCACGAGAGCTAGAACCGATCCTACAAGAAACTTGACACCTTTCTCTCCATGCCTCTCTGCCCCTGTAGAAAGGGCAAGCAGCTGGCACAGTGGCCTTCTGAAAGGGGAGGCAAAGCACTGTACATGAAGCCATCACTACTCACTGTGTAATTTGATTTGGCAGTTCTAGCAATTTTAGCATAGACATTCAGTCTGTTTGTGCACTTTACCTTTCCATTTAGTTCTTTGCAAGTTTACCTGACTAGAGACTGAGAAATTAAGCCCTTGCACTGTAACTCCATGTGTACAAACCTGGTCCCATTAAGAGCCGTGGGAGCGCTGTTACTGATTTTGCTCAGGCCATCATTCCACACTTTTCTACTGGCAGTAAAAAAGCCCTCCACTTTGTACACTGCCCCTGTTCTTACTAGTGCTCACATCTTCTCCAAATCTACAGCACAATTTGCATGGGAAAATTTTTGTTTTTTCTCCTTTCCCGTAGTAGCACAAATTTGACATGTGACAACCTTGGTGTTTTTGATGTCAGATATGACTCATGAGACAGACAATGGTTTTACTGATTAATCTTACTTATGCACATGTCTTATTTCTCCCTTATGACCTGCCAAGAGCATTTATTTCTGCTGCACTAGGAACAAAATCTCATCTATGTCCCTGGAGCATTACATATTGCAGACTCTGTCTCTCTGGCCCTCTGCATTAATTTTCTTCAAATGACACCAAGGGGCCAATACGTTAAGATTGCACTATTGGTCTGACAAAATTTTGGCTTCTATTTATAATCATTTGTGTAACATGCATCAGTTTGGGTTAGCTTAGACCTATTGTGGAGGGAATTGCTCTAGCACAGATCATTCCGAAACTGCTTTCATTTTCTGTACTTGCTGAGGTTTGTGTTTTTGATAGAGTGTAAATTGTATCAGGGATACTGACAACTCTTTGATGTAAAATTGGAGGTGGGTGCACACTGGAAGGCTGTATTAATACAAACTTCAGTCTCTTGTCCCTCCTAAGAGGATTTTTTTGTAGAATTAGGTATTGATCCTGCCCTATTTATTGGACTTCATTCACAACTGCATGACTCCATGGCCTACTGGCATAAACAGTCTTAAATAATATGAATATTATGAGCAACAGTATAAAAGATGCAACAAGGGCAATTCCAATTACATAGCATGAGAAAAAAACACATTTAGTAGAGTCAAACACTGTGGCAGGGCTCTAGGAGAGATTCAGGAATTTCTGTCCCTGGGGATATTCAAGGTTTGACTGGACACAGCCCTGTTATAATAATCTGCTTTGACTGCAGATGACTTTCAGAAGTCCCTTCCAGCCTCAGCTATATTCTATATTATGAGAAGGGTCCCTTAGTTGGATATGGACTGGAGCGTGTTAGGTGCTGTGTAACATCTGTTCTCAAGCACGCTCACTCTCGGTTATCTCTCAGGAAGGCCCATCAGATTTCCAATCTTTATAAACATGTCCTGTAATACACAACACTGAAGATCCAGCTTTCTACATCTGCAAGTTGCATGCCAATATATACAGCAATTCCCATTCCTAAGAGCCACAGGGTATGTGCTACACAAAGGTGAGAGAAGAGCTCAGTTCTTCTGTAGGGAAAGACAACATCCCATCAAGTACACTTCAGCGTCAGTGCTAGATAGCTGAGTGACCAATGAATACAAGAGCACCCTCTGCATACGAGTCCCTGCTGATTCCCTTCCATCAGCAGACAAAGTCTTTAGGTACCAGCACAGCCCTGCAGCCAGTCACCCAACGCTAACCCCAGCACGGGAGCCAGGCTTGAACCACTGGTACACTGCACAGGGCCTGCATTCCCCACCGCCTGAGTGCAATTGTTCTGGAATAAAAAAGTACCAGGCTTTATTCAAATTGGACAAAATATGGGATAAAAAAAACAGATTTGGCAAATGTATTGGATTAAAAGATAATATTTGTTCTTTTTTGCTTTATCATTTTGATGCAAAATCTAACATTACTCCTTATGCAGTATTCTCCAGGGTTTAGGAATATTATAGTTGTATGTGACCCATGCTACAGGGCTTCTGATGTTTCTTTAGGCTGACTAAACTCTAATAAATTTAGCTGTCATAAAGTTCTTTGATATTTAGTCTAAAATTTGATGGGTTTTGTTTAATTTTGTCATAACACTTCTGGTTATAAATGAATGCTGTTCCCAGATACGCTACAGGGAATCAGACTGTAAAGCAATGCATCTTTACTCAAAGTATTTGGACAACACCAAGCTTCCCTAACAGAGAGCCAAGGTGGGTCTTATTCTGTGTAAGAAATAATTCCTTTCTCCCTACATGGCTGATTTTTGATCTGCTGAAATAACTCTTGCAAGCTGCTGTAAGAAGTACAATCAGATAGATCTGGCTGCTCATTTTGAGCATTCTTCCAGGAGAATTAACTCTGAACGTTCCTGGGAGCAACTTGGAAGTATGCCAGAAGTGGCTGAAGGCGTGCTGGTGCCACCAGCATATCTCTGGACACGTTCTCTGTAGCTCTTCCTTAGAGGACATACCTAGTGCTAGCATCTGCTGTAATCCAGCAGTTCTGAGAGCGAGCACTGTGTTTCCTATTCCCTTACACAGAAAGGATGCAAATAATCCATCGGACAAAAATACTGGGCTCTGTGAACCAATCCCAGCTCTACTTTTACTTTTGCAACAAGATGCAGGAATGGGAAAGAGCTGTGTCCAAGTCCTGAATGGACTGAATAAAGACTTATATTTTATTACAAGGCTTAATAGGTCAGTTCAGTATGCCCAGAAGGAACGTTTTTGTATATACCTAATCAAAGGTGTTGCTCTGCTTTGCTATAGCTAAGCAAATGTCAAAATACAAATCAGAGTTCTTACCTCCTAGAAGTAAAATATTGTATCAGGAATTGAAGTACATCTAAGCTGAAAACATGGGACTCTTCAGTAAGGAACCTAGATCTACAGTTCTGGGAGCTGATTACAAGCAACCAAGAAAATAAACTCAAGAGAGAACGGGTTAATCCATGCTTGGAAAAGCCCAATAAATTTTTGCAATCTTAAATGCCATAATGAAAAACTCCTCAGCAGAGGCTCTATAGAACCTGGATCTGCTCCAGTGAAGTCTATGGAAGGTTGCTTATGGATTTTAAATACCCAGGATCAAATCTAAAAAGATTCATTCACACGAAGCACCTCAGTGAAACCAAATAACTAGGCTTTATCTAGGCTGCCCAGAGATATTTCATTACAGATGTAACTGATGCTCTTTGAAGATAAGGGGATACTTTACTTGTTGGCCTCTTTTTTGCTTTTGGCTATATCTGCGTAAATCTGGAGCAACGACATTGACTTCAGAACAATCTCAACCCAGGTTTACAGTGATGTCAGCGGGAGCAGCACACGAGCTCTGGTTGATTGCAAATGAGTACTGAACCCTTTTATTGAAATGGAATCATAAAATAAAGGAAGATATTTTCTCAGTTGCGCTTGAGATTATTTTTAATTTGTAGTTAATTATTAATGTAGCCACTACAGTCTAGGAATTCACATAAATCAGCATAACTTATGTGAGGAACTGACCATGCCTAATTAAATCCAATTGTTGCTTTGTTGGTTATTTTTTTTTTCTTTCTGGGAAATCAAGGCCTCCAGTGCTATGGGGTGAGCCAGAAAGTCCAATCTGCTTTGAGGATGTATAGATACTCAGGATTTATAGCGCACTGAAAGGCACACATTATCTTCATCGTAAATCCTTCCAACTCAAACACAAACAAAAAATGAGGTGTAAGGAAAGTTATCATTTTTCTTAGGTAGATTCTTGGTGTTTTATTTCAAAAATATTAGAGTTTATGAACAAAAACAACAAAAGCCAAAATATATATGGAAAGAGAAAATCACAGACTCACAGAATCATAGGGGTTGGAAGGAACCTCCAGAGATCATCAAGTCCAACCCCAATGTTAGGCATAAAAACTCCATGCACCTGAAAAGTCTTTTCTTCTGAGGGAAAACTGCTTTTGAGATACCTTTCTCCATCAGATTCATAATGCCAAGTCATTAAGCTAACAGCAAACATGTTAGGGTTATGCCATACTTCTAAAAGTTCTTTAATGTAACGTTAAGAAATCACTTGAGTTCCTGGCAAACTTTACTCATTTCTTTATAAATGTTTAAGGCCCAGAGTGACCATTATCATAATCTAGTCTGATCTTTCACCAAGCAGCCAGCCAAGAATTTGCTATCACTAGTAGTGAAGATTTGTATACCCTGGCTGGACGCTGAAGACTGCATGGTGCCATTTGGGGGTTGTGCTGTTCTTCTATTCTTAACATACCAAACTGAATTGGTGGAAATTCTTAAATTTATTAGCTCGGTCATCTTAGGGAATTACATGAGATAGAACTAGGATTATACAACAAAATAGCCACTTACTTCATAGATGATCTTCATCTTTTTAACCCCACTCCAACTTGCATCTAATACAGTCTATCATTATATCACTTCCTTCAGAGGGATTTGATGGAGGTATGGCACCTTTTAAACCTCCCAGCACATGCAGTTAAACCTCTAGACTAAGATCCCTTACTGAAGTTCACCTTGGGTCACTATGTCACAGAAGGCAGAATGCAGAAGCATTATTTCATCAGTGATGTCAGTAGCAAGGACACTTAGCCGGATCCTATTTCATCCTCCAGCAGACTCTTTGCCTCAGATGTCATGGTGTTAGGAGATCCAGGGAAAAATCCAGAGCTAAGGAGAATGACAGCCTTAGATCAGATCACATAGGGGTAGTATCAAACGTGTTCATCACAAACAACAACATTAACAAGCCATTGTAATGCAGCAAGATGGAAAATGCTTCCCTGTTCTTCCTACAACTGATATTCTGGGCCTAAACTGTAGTCTTGAGCTTTACAATAGTTTGATGAGCCTTTTGGCCCCAAGTTTCTAATCCCAACTTCAGGACCTTGGATCAATTTAAAACAGTCCAGCTGAAATTATTTTCTTGGCCTGTTATTTGACCATGTCACATACATTAAACCTGAGCCAAAGGCAGATCAAGTTCAGGCTGTGGTTCAGGTTTGGTTTTACGTCCAAAGGATGCCTGTGCTTTGATTAGATAGAACATTAACAAGTAATAACAATGTAATAATTTGTAATAACTTTGCAAAAATACAGTCACAGATGAGTCAAAAGAAGAAACTAATCCTCTTGCTGATATTGGCTTAGAATAAAAATAGTATGAAAACTGTTGGATCTTCAGAGACATGGAAACTGATCCAAAACGCAGCAGGATTTGTTTGGCATCAAGCTTCCAACTTTGACTTCTTCCTAATGAAAATCAGCATTGTATATATTTCAGCATCTTTCCCTAAGATACATAAACTGATTTCAACCAATTTGAAAAACAAAACCCTCCCAAACTACCAATGTTGAGGCGCCTCTGTTTTTGCAGTTCCAACATTTTTATTAAGACATCTACTTTGTGACATTTTAATTATTCACAGCACCAGTGCTTTGCAAGTGGAACATGCAGTGTATTCTCCATTCACTCATTCATTAGTTTTAATTAAACCCTTTAATTTTATTTATGCTGTCATGGACTGATTAACAATTTGCAGCACAAACCAGGAAGTCTTAAATAGCACCTTGAGAAATCTTCCTTGCTCTAAACAGAGATCTACTATAATAAATACAGATCTGCAGGATTATGTTCTGCAAGTCAAAAGGAAATACATCAGCACCTTTCCCAATGTAATTTTCTTGTAGCTGTCTAACAAAATGTATCTCAAGGCCTTAGGTGAGAATCACAAATGATGAGGTGTCCAAGGGGTGCAGCAGAATGAAACTGCAGACAGACACTGCGCAAGTTCCTTTGTTAGAAGCAGCACATGGCTGAGCTGGTGCAACATGATGCACTAGGAACAGTGAGTAAAGTCTCACTTCAGCAGAGACTCAGGACATTTTAAGTGTTGCAAAAAGGACAAAAAGCACTGCCTGGAACTTGTTAAAGGATAAATTCAAATAACAGCACAAGTGACTCTAAATAGGGCCATGATAGCTGTAACTTACACATTTTATTATTCTTTTAAATGCCTGCCATCCATTTGAAGTGTCTGTAACTTGCACCTTCTGACAACAGACCTCCTGTCTCTTAAAACCTTCATCATACTGATCTGAGAGCACCTGGGGCCATCAGCCTATATGTTATAACTCACTAAAATTTGAAGAATTGAATCCAATGAAAAGAGCCACCTCTGCACCGCCCTGCTCAGCAAAAAAATTCTGCTCCCCAGATCTTGCAACAGCCCTTCTCCCAGTCTTCTATTCTGTTCTTTCCTCTCTGCCTCCTGTCCCCATTTTCCTTCATACATCTGCTTCTGTTCTCAACTGCACACCCCATCTCTGCCTCTCTTGATTCCTCAGCAGTGTTTCACCTCTGCTACTTGCATGAAAAAGATAACTTCAGGGCACTTCTTTCCTCCTTTCTCTGCAAGGTGTAGCAGAGTTCTCCAGCTGAGGCAAAGGGCACGAGTGCAGGAAAAGTAAGCATCATCTCCACTGAAGAGCATATTATGGGAAGATTAGCTCCTGGGATCTTTCTATGACTATGCTTCCCTTCTCCATGAGGCACCTTTACTCCTGAGAATAAGAAGCAGGGACAAGAATACATGATCACAACCATAATCCCTCTCCACTTCAGTGCAATTAACTTGCAGGATTCTTAGCTAGCTTGTCTCTTACTTAACAAATGTATCTTTCAACGCTCAGAAAAATATATGCATTATACCCACCTAGGTTAAATTCCATTGCTATGGAGTTCTCAGAAAAGTATTCAAGTTTTTGCAGTTCTCTCATGGAACTTGCAAAATGCAGTTTGCAGATATAGAAACAGTCCCACTGTGAGTGAGGGAGCTGTGTATTAACTACCCTTTGTACAGTACAGGACCAGTGCTGTAACTGGTGAAGGTAAAGTGAGGAAGGTTAGAAGGAAACCCCTTGAGGGACCACGAGCTTTCCCACCTATCCACCTGCATTAAGTCAGTCACTGTTATTTTGCTTATAGGCTTGCAATTATGCAGAAGTAAATACTGAGTGAGGCAGTGACATTTCATCCTTATGGTCTCTGCTTTGAGCGCAAACCAAAGCCAGACAGGGAAACCTGTGTGAGTGTGTCAGTGTCAAGTGAGCTGAAACAACACAACCCTCTATCCTTTGGCACAGCCTTAAAAATGTGCTCACACAGGAATTCAGCAAGGAGCTATTTATAGAGGCCCAGCTACCTCCAGGCCCTCTTCATGCAGCCCTCCCAGGAGAGCCCTGCTAAGACAAAGCAGAGCAGTGCGAGCCGAATCTGCCCGCCTCATCATGAAGGTTGAATTTCACTCCAGCCAAGAGCATTCTGGGCAACAAATGAGGCCTCCCATAATGTATTCCAATAAAAACAGAGGCTTTAAAAAGAAATCAGTGTTTTGTTCCCTTCCAAGACACATAAATCGTTGTAAATTGTGCTATTTCAGGAGTCTTGATGATTTCTTTTAGGCGATGACTCCCTCTAGTGTCAAAGCAGGCAGGACCTCTTTTGGGTCTGTTATTTCAAGAGGTGAAGGACTTCAGAGCAGTTAACATCTACACGTTTCTCTTCCTGGCACCATCTGACAGCTTGAACACGGACTCAGCACGTACTTAAAACTAATATATATGGGTTTGCTTTTTAAGCAGAACCTCAAAAAGTGCTGAGAGCTATGAAAGATTGATAGTGAAGATAAAATGTGAACCAGTGATCCAGCCGCAAGCTCAGGAACATTCCTCTACCAGCTGGTTTGCCTAGGATGTCACTTGTCATCTTCCTTTGGACAAACATGCAGCCCAGATAAGAAAAAACATGGAGTGTTCCTAAAAATTGAGTATTCTTAAGGACTTTCATTATATGTGAGTCTTAGACCAATGATGTCTGCTGGTAACATACACAGGAAGAAATATATATAGAAGATGAGCAAATCTACCTTAAAGTAGTGGGAGAAACCTTGACTTTTGGAATTTGATCCCATTTGACTTTTCCAACCTAATAATCCACTAGGAGTAGATTTCTGCATTTAATTTCTTAAATGTACCATATCAGGGAGAGCAGGGAGAAGAAAAATATTTTATTTCTTTGCAATATAAGGAGTACTGCTGCTTGCCAACTACACAATTATTTTCAAAGGGCTTAAGTTGATATATTGACTTTAATACACTGGCATGGCTCTGAGAGAGATACTTGCCACTCAACTTGCTGGTACAAAGACATACAGATGCTTTATTACTGAGGATGGAATTCCCATTTCTGCCAATGCTGCCAGCAATTCTGTGCCCTCCTGAGAAGTAATGCAGCCCTTAAATCACTTATTATCTATTTTCACCACAACTCTACAGTGTTAGCATTCTGTTTTAAAAGCGTGCTTGTGCCTCTGTATAGCACTTTCACCACAAGTACAGAAACCTCCTAGGACATTGACTCAGACCCACGGCTGATAGTTCATCAAGAAAGGAAATAAAACTGCAGAAGATAAACCCATATACACTAAAATATGCTACTGCCATATGTTTGTTCTCTTTTTGAGAACAGTGCTGCCTTTTGGCAGTAGGATATTCTATACCTGCCTAACCAATCCCTCTAGCATTGTGTTGGAGTTTTTATCTTCTAAAAGTAGCCTTGGGCAGGATGAGCATACCCAGCCAAACAGCTCAATCACAGTGGCAGCACTTCTAGGAACACCCACAGCACAACTAACTGCTCAGGGAAGTTTCAGCTGGAACATACAGATGTCCAAGGAGGTATGGAAAAATTCGTTCCCCTGAAATTCAGAGTCAAGATTTTACAAATATGCATTTTAGGCTTCTTTTAAAATCCCACTGGAGTTTTTCCTTCCACTGTTTTTAAAAGGCCAGGCCCTTATTTAAGTACATGTGGGTGTTTGGTATTTTTTTAAGCGAGTATGTTTCAGGCTACTTGAAATGTGTTTTTCATTGCAAAGGGAATTACCCTTTAGAACACCTTACCAAGTCATATGGTGGATTTTCTATTTTTCATTGTGTTTAAATCAAAATGTGATGTCTTGCTAAGCCATCTGTGCTACCTCCTCTCCAAGACACAGGCTTCATGTAGGAATTACTGAGTGAGAATGTTCGCTGTGTGTCACACAAGAGGTCAGAAAAAGTGATCTAATGGTCCCATCTGGCCTTAAGCTCTATGAATCTATGAATAAATGAAAATATTAGGTCTAAGCACTTTGTGACAAGGGATGTCTTTAAATATTTAGCAAAGCTCTGTGTCCATTGGGATTGTTCCGTAAATAAGAGTAGCAGTTGCATGCCTGAGGCTCAGACATCTCAGATCACCCTAATGCATGTACACACTTGTGTGATGACAGCTCAAAGATGTTCAAATGCAAGGGTCACATAATTCTGAATATGTAGTGGTTCAAACTACCCTTTTCTTGGCTGGTCAGTCAGGCCTTTCTGTGTGATAGCTCCTTTGTAATCAGTTGTACTCCATGTACAGGATTTCCTGAGAACAAAATCCATAAATGTGTCCTGCCACTAAGTTCTTCTTTTATCTTCAGTTTGGCAAAATACATACTGAAATCTGCAAAGGAAAGGCTTAATTAAAAAATCAAGAATGATGATTTGGCCAAATGTCAGCAGGTCACACCCTTAACAGCACAACCAGGTCACTAAGGGGCCTGAAAGAATCATCTCATGCTAAGAACCAAGGGCTTACATGTGGCATGTTATTACTAGGTACGTTGGGTACATTGCTGGGACATGTACACAGGCTATGTGATGAGGGGATGGAGAGCAGCCCTGTGGAGAAGGACTTGGGTTACTGGTGGATGGAAAACTCAACATGAGCTGGCAACGTGCACTTGCAGCCCAGAAAGCCAACAGTATCCTGGACTACAACAAAAGAAGCAGAACAAGAAGGTCAAGAAAGGTGATTCCCCTCTTCCACTCCACTCTCATGAGACCCCACCTGCAGTATCATGTTCAATTCTGTGGTCCCCAGCACAGGAATAACATGGGGATGTTGGAGTGGATCCAAAAGAGGCCATAGGCTGATCAGAGGGTTGGAGTACCTCTCCTGTGATGAGAGGCTGAGGGGGTAGGGGTTGTTCAGCCTGGCTCCAAGGAGATCTTATAGCAGCCTTACAGTACTGAAAGGGAAAAGCTCAGGAGAGATTCTTTCAGAACATGTAGAAATAGGACAAGGGGTAATGGTTTAAAAATAAAAAAGGTTAGGTTTAAGTTAGATAAAAGGAAGAAACTCTTCACAGTGAGGGTGGTGAGACCCTAGCACAGGCTGCCACAGGAGCTGTGGATGTGCTATTCCTGGTGTTCAGGCTGGGCTGGTTGGGGACCTGGGCAGCCTGATCTATGGGGAGGTGTTCTTGCCCATGGCAGAGGGGTTGGAACTGGATGGTCCTTAAGATTCTCTCCAACCAAAATTGCTCTTTCATTCTGTGATTCTATGTTTCACATGGAATTCCTATGCCATGACTCTCAGGGTAAGATTTTATAGGAAAATGAAAAAAAAATAAAAAAATGACAATAAGAATGAAACCACTGCCCCTTTCCATCTCATCACTGACAGTATATTATGGATCCTGTTTTTTCATTACTCGGTTCAGAATCATATAAACAAATTGCTTCCTTTCCAAGTTGTTATTCTACTTAAGCTTCCTTGGAAGCCTAGTTGCATTTCCTCACAGACCACCAGAACAGAGAGCTGAGCTCTGAGCTATTACTTTACACACTTGGCCAGGATCCTTTCCAGCATTCCTCCAAGGCTGACAGAAAGGGAAGCATGTCCACCCAGTTTTAATCTGCCAGCCTCGCTAATTCATGTAAAAGAGCATCATTTATGTGTATCAAAAGCTGCCAGAACCAGCTCCAGCAAGGATTAAGTGTCATCATTAATGCACGCACGCTAGAGAGGGGAAGGTTAGGACTACATTAACATTTTTTTAAAAACTAACCAAAAGAGCAGAACATGTCCTGACCAGAAAACCAAACCCTACTGACAGTGATTTGGCAGAGTAGCTGCCCTGAAGCGAGCAGTCATCTACATGCTGGGGGGAAAAAAAAAAAAAAAAAGGATAAATTAATTGGAATACTTGAATATAATACTGAGAAACATGGATGCATGAGACTCTATTAGTGACTGTGTAAAAGGATCAGAAGTCATACATATATGTATCAGAGAGGATACTTCTGATTCATCAGGGGCTAATTTTCTATGTGAAAAAATGACTACATAGGAAATATCATTTCAAAGACATGCTGTTTTATAATATGGATTTTGTATTTTTACAGACATTTTAGTGAACAGTTCCAGAAAACAGCTCAGGTTGAAAAGAGATTAAAGCCATAGATCTCACCCGTTTAGGCAGAACTATGTGTTAAGGTAAAAGAGAAAAAGAAAGGCATAGTGTTGTAAGTGCACCAAGGATGGACCACCACAGAATAGTTTTAACGGCCAATGGAATCTATCCCCATTATGATTTTTGTGAAGCCACGTTGATTTTCAGCTGCTGGAAGATTTGGTTCCATCATTCTTCAATCAAATAGCCTACATCCACACCACCTGGGAGATTAACAGTTCGCAACAGATTTGTTGCCCAACATACTTAGTATTTAAATGTCACTCCCAGTGTACATGGCATTTCACAGATATATGACATTGATAAGTCTCTGCCTGAAAAACCTGCCACATTTTTAAGTTATGGTTTCAGAGCACTGTCACAAAGACCGTCTTCAGTACCATACATCCCCTCACACACAGAGAATAAAGGGAACCTTTATGAGCAAACTCTACCAGGGATGTTTGGAGACAGTCAGGACACCAGCAGAAATGTTTTGTTCTGCAAGTACCTGCCTCAAAACAATAGTGTTGTGTGTTTGATTATAGCCTCTCACTTCTGGACCTAGTATGACCACATTAGAAATCTGTAAATACATAACAAAATCTTCACTCATTTTACTCTCAAGCTTGGCGAAGAAGCTTTTCATTTGAAAACTCCTCTCCTGGCAAATAATACAAAGCACTTTTTTTTTCTTCTTGCAGGACAACTTATTTTTCCTCCTCATTAATCAGTTTCTGGAAAACTGAGCCTACCCCTCCATATAGCAGTTTACTTTTGACAACAGTTTGATGTTGCTCTGTCCTTAAATGTCCCCTAGTTGCTGCTTATCTCATTCTGCTGGAAGACTTCACGCTCCACATATTCAATCATTTCAGCAATTACAAAGCATCATTCTTTGCATTTAGAGCATAGCAACAAAGGTTAAAAACAAACCTCCCCATTCTAGTCTTTAAATAGGAAATGAAGGATATTTGCAGGCAGTAGTAGTATAGGAGCTAAGGAAACAAACAGGAGCAAATCAACTGACCAGTTTGTTGCTGTTGACCTTTCAGATCTTGACATTACAGAACATAGATGACCAGTTCTGTGCTTCCTTGAGACTTCCAGAGATTGGGAACGGGAAAGAATAAGGCATGGAAAGATGGGGAAAGAATATCTTCAGTCAATGGCTTGTAATATTTGTTACGAACAAAGCCAGGCCACCAGCAATTTTGAGTTATTCATTCAAGTTTGGCACCAGTGGGTATTAAAGGAAATGGCTGAATTTCTCATAGAGCTTGCACATGGAGCACTCAGTAGGATATAATATTTTATGCAGCTGTCAGTGCTAGTGATCTACAGAAAAAAGAAACAGAACTCCTACTCTTGGATCAAGTGGATAGGGACCGTGTAGGTGTGTTAAATATGTCACAAATTTGTCAAAAATGTTTGTTATGTTTGAAATGCTTGAATCACTGAGTACTTGATTTATCAACAGTGTTTTACCACAGCAACCCGGGTTCCATCAGTGCACTGCAAAAACATGGGTTGGGAAAATGTCAGACAACCACTGTCTAGAGGGGCTAGGACTTTCTCAGTACCAGACACTCAATGGAGCCACCAGATTGCATCCAGTGAAGTGCGATGAAGATGGCCACAGGGCTGGAGCATCTGTCCTATGAGGAAAAGCTGAGAGCTGGGACTGTCCAGCCTAGAGAAGAAAAGGTTTCATGGGTGATATTATCCATGCATACAAAAGCTAAAGGAAGTGCATAAAAGGTATAAAGAAGACAAAGTCCAAAATCTAATAAATGGTATCTTCACTCTCTGTACATCCTAATCTACATCCTTGCACTTTCATGACTGGAACAACATTATGTCTTCATGCACAAATACGAACTTTGCTACTCCTCTACTGAACAACTGTGACATTTCCGCATTGTTACAATCCCAACCTTCGCATGCTTCCATATGCAAGGTGACTAGGATAAGTGCTAATGGCCTTATGTTGGTTCTGGTTGGATATTAGGAAAAAATTATTCTCAGGAGTGGTCAGGCATTGGCACAGGCTGTACAGGGAGGTGGTGGAATCACTGCCCCTGGAGGTGTTTAAGAAATGTCAAGACGTGGCACTGATGGACATGGTTAGTGGACACGGTGGGGATGGGTTGATGGCTGGACATGATGATCTTAGAGGTCTTTTCAAACCTTAGCGATTCTATTATTCTAACCTGTAAGAATAAGGATTCCTTTGGATCCAGCTGTAAATGTATCATCATCACTGGACAAGCTCTCTTTCTCCCTTTGGTCTGTAGCAGTTTATTCAAGTTAGGTGTGGGAAGAATATGTCATCATGACTCTGTCACTTTCACACACTCACCCCGTCCCTCAAAAATCCACAAAACAAAACAAAAAAAAATGTTATATAGAAATATATATATATATAGTGTTGTTGTTTTTGTTGTTTTTAATCTGCATTGTTTCAAGACAGTCACTCAAGAAAAGATGACAACAAGAATATGTACAGGGGCAACTAAAAGGCAGCTGAAGAAAGCAGTTTTGTGGTTTAAATGAATCACAAATCGCCCCCTGGAGCCACAAGTTCAAATCTAGCTGCTCAGAACTCATTCAGCACAGAAATTCTATAAGTACTGCATGCTCGTCCTATCATAGTTAGCCAAAGGCTGTCAGTAACAACAGCCTCCAGGCAGTTCTACAGCTCAAAGAGAAGCAGGATCCAGAACCCTCATGGGGAGAGAGAAGGAAGAGGGAAAAAGGGACAGAAAGCCTTAACGAGTTCTGGAGAAAGTTTAATTTTGCTTTTGCCACCAGCAAGCAATCACGGACAGACGCGGAGATTCACCGTACAACACACGCAGACGCCCACCGCAATACAGCGCCGCGCATGCGTTGTCACGGCAGTGCCGGAGGCGGAAGTGACGCCACAAAGCAGCGGCGGATGTGATGGCGGCGGTTGAGGTGCGTGTTGTGGGCTGCAGTGTTAGCGGGATTCTGCGGTCAGGGGCTGTGGGGACTGGAGCACTCGGAGCTCCTCGCGTTCCCATTTCGTCAAGGGCTCGTCCCCAGCCTTGAGGGACGGCCGTCTGCCGCGGTCCTGTCGCAGCCACACTGGCCTGGGCCTGTTTGCGGGGAGGTGGTGAAGTCATACAGCTGGAAGTCAGGGCGGGCTGTGCGTGCCGAGGGAGCGCGGATTGGTAACGGTGTGTGGTGTTTGTGCGCAGGGCCTGGCCTGCTGTGTGCTTCGGGGCTGATGGAAGAAGAGGGTGAGCGGGAACCCAGCCCCGCGGGCTGCCGTGCTGAGAGGGGATGCTGAGCCCTCCTACCCCGTCAACGTCTTCATTCACAAAGCTTGTGTCTCCCTGAAGTTAAACAAAGCCGCGTGCTTCCCAGAGATACTTATTCTAAAGGCTCTGAACAATACCAGCACCGAGCTTGCCACTTGCTGTGGTAAGTCGTTCCAGTGTTAAAGCCTATTAGTTCCTAGGGAACTGTGTCCTGCTTCAAAGCTGAACTGTCAAACTGAAGCCTACAGTGATTCACAGGAGTGCTTTTGCTGGTGACTTTCCTTGTCTGATTCTGAAACGCCTGATCTGCTTTTTCTTGGCTGGTGAGAAGCCTTGTATTGTGATTTTTCTCCAGTAGCTGTCCTTTGACTTCTCTGTCATATTTTCTTATCTTATGAAAAGGTAAAAGGTTGTATGACAAGTGGGCGTGCTTTTCTAGCTGTACGCTTACCAACAACAAATACGGAAACAAAACCAATTTCCTAGTTAGGTTGACATATCTTTTTGTCTGCATTCAGTTTGGCTGTTTTTTCCATACTGTTCCACAGAAAACTTATGTTAGGCTGTGTAAATACTAATGTTTTGCTTTTTATGCTTGATTCTTATTCTGTTTTGAATGCTTGTACTTTTGGTTCAGGATATTTTATGTCACGGATGATTTTGTTATTTTGTCCTCTGGAGCATGGCCATTCATGCAAGGCTCAGTTCGCTCTGGTGAGGAGAGTAGTAGTTACAGACTGTTTTGTTTTTTTTTTCTTGATACCTGCTTTTTCTAGGAGTGTATCAGACGGTAGATGTTAAGATGGTTTTGCCACTTCCTTTTGATTGTAGAAATTAGTGTGGAAAGAGAAGCCTTTGGGTGGAAGATGGCACACAGGAGGGTAAACTACCAGGTGTTCTGAAATAACAGTTTCTCATGAAGATACATGCTTGTTTTACTTCTGTTTGGGCGCCTTCTAAATGAGGAACTTTGTCTGTGAATATTGTTATGGTGATGTGATTCTTACCGTTCTTTATTGCTTTTGAACAGAGGATGCCAACAGAAAATAAACACCTACCAGACAGTATTCAAGAACAAGACCCCATTACTACTGTAAGCAATATTTGCCCCCATGAGGCTGAAGAATCAGGAACTGAACAGAAAAATGGCATTTGTAACAGTGACCTGGGTAATAGTTTTGGAGTTCACGACTATGACAGCAAGCCATCCACTTCTGTGGCAGTTCCTGTGGAAGTGCCGAGAAGAGGACAACCCCTTTTGCATATCAACAGGCAGCAGATTCAGACCGTTTTGTATAGTGCACAGGCTGCTGAGCTCAAAGGTTTAGGAGTTGATGTGTATGACCAGGATGTATTGGAGCAAGGAGTTCTCCAGCAAGTAGACAATGCAATTAATGAAGCTAACAAAGCAACAAAAATAGCTGATGCTGAAAAAGAATATCAGTCAGTGTTGGATGACTTAAGGTAAGTTTTTTGTCCTTGATGTTGTTTTCTGTTACTGGCAATCAAGTTATGCTCAATGTCTCGTTTTTAAAAGCTGAAAGATTAAAGCATTTCACTGTCAGCCTGAAGCTTTACTCTTATTTGGCCAGTTCTGTCACGCATCAAGGCAGTAGAAACAAGATATCGAGTGCATCTCCTTTTTCTACTTTGTTGCCCACCTTACTGCAATGCTTGTGTGTTTCCTGGGCCGTGGACAAATGCGTTATACTTTGTTATTCAAAGTTACTACAAAAGTATCACTTCTTCAATCCTCCATTCTTCATGTGGTTACCTACTTCTAGCTTGTTTTGATAGCTTGTTACAATTATTTTCTGTAACTTGCGTGACTCCATATTGTCAGGGTGCTACAACCCGAACGACCTTTGTTCTGTTTTGTATAAAGTCCTCGAGAATACTTTTGAATAATCAAATGCTTAATGTGATATATTGATAGTAGAAGACCCTGAGGGATAGGGGCCACATGTCATTGAGTTTTGATCTTAGAAATTCCTGTTTCTAATCTCATTCTAGAATTGCTGTGTGTTATTGTAGAATTATTGTGTGATAAAACTATTTACCTGTGCATCTCTTTTACTGAGCTGCAATAATGTTGTCTTCTAGTGTTCGAGAATGCTGTATACCTCCATTGTCTGTGTGAACTCTTATGGAGTGCATAGAGCTAAGCATATGCATTAATTTTCCAGTTTGGGTGTGGAGATGTAAAACTAAGTATGTGTGTAAAACTGGAGCTTAATTTTAGATGTTATGTAGCAGAAGGAAGTAATGATTAGATGGTCATTGAGAAGATGAGCATAGCCACTGCAATTAGATTTCTCCAGATATTGAAAGAGTGAGGCACAGACTTATCAGTTGGTTCATATTTTCTGTAAAAAGTATCCCAATGTTTTTTCTTACCCCTGTATTTTCACTTCCTGCTTACAGTTTTAAAATTAGATTTACGTGAAAGGATGCAAACAGTTTGTGTAGGTCTGCAGAAACTTACCTGTATAAGAGGGTCTAAGTCTTAAAGTTGACTCTGAGAAAATAAGCAGAGATACAGGTGACTTGTTGAATGGAGGGACCGGCAAAAGTGAAAATGTGGGTAGAGTGTGATAGTTGGTTGGTTCTGTGACACTGGCTGCATAATTGGAGGTAAGCGTAGGTGAGAAATGTGTTTGAGAAGTTTGTATGGAGTTCATAGCAGAAGCTGCATGATGGGATAACATCTGCACAAGTTTAAGTAGGAAAAGTAGAAGAAAAAATGATTTAAGTTAATTTTTTCAGTCCTGTTAAATAAAGCATTGTGGAAGAAGACAGTAGCAGCATGTAGGAGACCCCAGGGCCAAGGAAGCAAGGACCAATAGATCAGAGACCTGCAAGAGGATGCTGTAGTTTAAAGCAAGAAAAAAGACTAAGAAAGGGGTTGGGATGGTTCAGAAAGGTTAAAGGGGATTGAATGTGTGAAAGTAGTATTGGTAGCTGGCAGATCACATCAGGGGGAACAGTAGTAGAGTCTAAACCAGAGCTGAGGATTTCTAAGTGAGCCAACAATTTCGCCCCTGAGAATTAAATAAACAACGTAGTGCCCTTCTTTGTATAAATGGGGCATAATAGTAGCTTTGTAGGCAAGAAGAGTTTTCTGGGATGTTCTCGTAAAGCTTTGAGATGCTAATTTGTGTATCCTTATGAAATGTTCTGCTATTTAAATCAGGAAACAGATAAATTGCTTTTGACAGTGGGGCAGTGCCTCCTTCTTGCAAACAAATGGAATAGCAAAACCAAATGATATCAGGTTATAGCATGTTGTCCAACATGAATTTGCTATTTTATGTAGAAATGAGGAAAATGGTAGTACATAAGTAAGGAAATTTTAATGTACATATGCTGTTAATTCTTTCAGATAGTTTGATTTCCTGAAACTATACTTATATCTTGTAATCTAAATAGGCATCCTTATATAATGACATCAAACAGTGAACAGTTTTACAAAACGAAAGCAAAGAGTTTTTCATTTAGATTATTGTATGGTATCATAGAATCGTGTAGATTGGAAGATACCTGCAAGATCATCAAGTTCAGCCATCAACTTGACCTATAAAGACCCATCACAAAACTGTCGCTCAGTGCCATGTTCACAATGTCAGAACAGTGCACAGAGTGAAAAAAGTGAGCTCCAGATCCAACTCGTGAGCCCCAAAATCTGTTTAATAGAAAGTCTTCGCACTGAAGACATATCAGATATTGAACTGATAAGAACTGTTACCTGATGGTTGACCTTAGCTGGTTCTGTGCTGCTTCCATCCCTGGCACTTGTCACTGTAGTCTGTTTTGTTTTTTTTTAAATTGTATTCTGTTAATCTTTAATAGCAGAATCGGCCACTTCATTCCATTATTGTGATCATCAGACTTGTGGCTTCTGAGTACTAAATAACAGTGGAAGTTTAGTGTCATTTCCTCCGAAGTTTTATTATTAGTAGAACTTTGTTTACAAATATTTATTAATGTTTACATTTTTAAAGTCTTTAATGTTTCTAATGATGTTTAGCCATAAAGTGCTTATTTAACTGTAGTCCTTTTTAAATCTTACATTAAACATTCTGGAATTTCTAAATTGTCTGAATTGAGAATGTTCTAATTTTCTTTACTGGAACTGAATAGTGCATTGCCATCTTCTTGTTTTTCAGATCATGTACAACATCTCTGAAACAAATAGATAAAATTATTGAGCAACTTTCACCTCAGGCTGCCAACAACAAAGATATAAACAGAAAACTAGATTCTGTAAAACGGCAAAAATACAACAAGGTGATTAGATTGCTTTAATTTCCTGCTGTCAGTACTTAGCTTGTGCTTTGGCTTAAGGTCTGGATTATGCGATATAATTCTTGCTTAATTGTATAGATCAGAGTCAGTCTAAAATTGCTGTTCTTTCACTTTTAAAATGGTTAAATTTTCTACCAAAAAAGAAAAAGTAAATAACTAAAGACGTGAAGTGGGGGAGCTGATGTTGGCTTTCTGTTTGCATATTTATTTGAGGGTGGAGGGTGTTGACTCTTAAATTTCAGACAGAGCTGTAAAACTTGCTTGGAAGACTGATTTGCATGAAGTTAACTAAATCTTTCCTGGTAGTATTTCACGAAATAGCAAAGCATTGTTAGAGCATGATTTGAGAGTTGGGCCAAATCTCAGTTCTCGTGGCCTTCATTTCCCATTTTCCTTTTCCTGATCCTCTTTCACTGCATCTTTCTTACAGTAAAGCGTATCTTCGCCTTTTGTGAGCTGTTGTAACTTGCTGATATGGCAGAAGCTGCTCCAGCTTTTTCCTGCTGTAATAGTTAGTTGAAGGAACTGTAGAGCAATCTAGCAGGCATCTGATTAATGCAAGCAATAGACCTGTACATCTGTGAATGGGAAGGAGGAGGGAGAAAAGCAAAACTTCTGGTTAGGAAGGTAGTTATTCTCACTGTCTTATGGAAACACACCTAATAGTTTTTCTAATGATTGCCCAACACAAAAACTTCCTGTCCACACTTCCTTCCAGTCTTGGGCTTTTTGCCACTGACCCCGTTCATTGGTTTCTTTTTAGTTATTCTTTTGATCATGTGAGCAACTGGGATAATGTTATATTCACAATTTGGCCAACTGAGAGGGAGTGGGAGCAAGCAGTACTGAATAGTGGCGCTGGTCTAGTAACTTACTATTAGGAATAAGTAGCTGGAAGTAGTGGGAAGATAAATGATTACTGTACTTACCTCTAAAGCGTCATCAAGGAATTGTATGCTATGTTTTCCTGATATCACATTACTTGAAATCATGCAAGTTACTAGCGGATGAAGTTCATAACTCATTAGAAATCTGTTGTTAGCCATCTCTAATGGCCTTTGAAGGATAAAAATCAATCTCTGTGTGAAAACTATAATCTGTAAAAGTGATCTCAGTAGGCTCAAGATTCTGGTTAAGTCACAGTGTATTTGGAGGCAGGTGCTCTATTTGAAGCTCATTTTGAACTACGTATGGAGAATTGCCTTTTAGTATTTTTTTGTCATATTTAAAAAGAAAAGGTGAAAAAGTCTGAATTGCTCCATTGTTCAGGTAAATGGGAAATTAATAACTGTTAGAGCTATTTCCTTAGAGCTCTCACACAGGGATTGTTTTGTAATATAAATTCTTCAATAGCATGGATGATCGTTGGGTACAAAGGTGGTAATATATTGTAATGTACACGAATACATTACGTTTTGTGATGTGAAAGGTGCTACATAAGGACTTGGGCAGGCAAGAGCACCTTCCTTCACACACAAGAAAAAGAAAAGCTGATTACATCATAAACTTCATTTTTATTTTTTACTAAATTATGTGCCTCTGTAGGTGGGGAGATACTTTGAAAAAGTAAAGTTATGCATGAGGAAAGTTGCATTGCCTGTGTGTTAGTTGTACTGTTTGGAATTTCTTGTTTTGTAAATGAATATAGCAACACCAAGGGAATTGCAACATTGCTGGTAAACACACAGTTGAGGACATTACAGTCAGACAAAAGGGGTAGCAGAAGAGATGGTTGCAGTAATGAACTACACTTGTTATAATGTCTGTAGTGTTGAATTTTTTCACTTATTTTTCGAAAGCATTTTACTTTGTAGTTTTTGCTGTTAAAGTAACTGCAACCATTCCTGAATTAGTTGTGTACAAACATATATTAAGATGTCTGACTGATTTGTGGGTTTTTTTGTTCCTTTCTAAGCAAATATTTTAAAACTTCTGGGTGATAAATAAATCCTAATGAGTATTATAATTCGTTTTAATAGATTATTTGCCAGTAATTCAGTCTTGCAAATCATGGACATTTTTTTTTATATTCTTCACATATCTCACTAGTCCAGGGGCTGCTTTTGCTTGTATCAGCATAGTTATAAAATGACCTTGAAAGATGGACATGAAAATGCCTAATGAGCGCATGAAATGTGTGTATAAATAGTAATGTCTTACTGTGTATTTTAAGATTATTGTACACATAAAATTATGCATATTCTGTGAGTTTTTAAGCTACAGACACTTTGTGACACTTTTTTGTGCTTTTTTTTTATTAAATGGGATACTTTGAACATTTGAGTATGACTTTCTGGTAGAAAATACTGCAAGTATTATAGCTTAAGTGTTGTTTAAAAGGATAGCAGGGTTCTGAATCAGCTTAGAGTTTTAATGGTGTACCTAATTGTCATTCAAGGAGCAACAGCTAAAGAAGATCAAAGCGAAACAGAAACGTCTCCAAGCAGTTCTTGGTGGAACCGAGATTCTTGATAAAGTAAATGAAATTGAATTTGAGGATGATGAAGGTATGTATGGGAGAAGGCTGAAACTTCTGCTCTACCTTGACTTAATGCCTTTTGTTGTTTGGAGGTAATTTGCAAGATCTTTGCCAATAAGGAAATACATTTCAGTGGTTTGTTTTCAAAGAGGGTGTTAAGAACGTTTATTTTCTGCACCTGCAGAATTGCAAGTCTTGGCATATTCATGTGGGAAGTTTTAAGAAATGGATGTTAATCCTTGTTCAGCTCAGTAGGGATGACTGATGCACATTAGAGTATTGGGCTTAATAAATTGGAAATCTTAACATTTGTTCATAGCTAATTTGATAATGATGACTAACATTGTGATTGAATTACATTTTATATGCTGGATGCTATCAATCAACATTAACAAAATTGTTTTTTTCTTATTGTTGAGAATTATAGTTAGAAATGTAAGAGGGGAGTACTTTTTCTCTATCAGGCTGTACTACATTAAAAAAAAAAAAGAATAGAAAAAAAGAACAGCTTCCAGAGCAGTATGTTTGTCCTCTGTGTTCCTTATGCAAATGTTTCACTGTTTTCTTTCTCACTGCCCTCTACAAACTGAGATTAGATTTTGTAACTCCAGCTTAACTGTATTTCACTCGCCATCACAATCTGTGGTATCCAGAAGGGCAGGGTTGGACCCATACAATGTTGTCCTGTGCACTGATTCCTCCTCCCCTCCCCCTCATTTTTCTATATCCTTATGCCTTGTGTTCATTGCAGATGTGAATTCTGAATCTCACAAGGCTCGTGTTCCTCTCCTGGGTCGAGAAACTTGGCTGAGAGTGAAAACTTCAGTGAACTTTTCTTAGCAGGAAATCATCTTAAGCCTTTTTTCTTCTAATGAGTTCATGCAGGAAAACTTGGGCACCTAGTGTGATGAAATGTGGCTAGAAAGTGTATGGAGCCCAAAACAGAAGAAATGAAATTGAACAGTTCCTATGGTTTGAGAAACTGATGGGCTGAAAAGGGAGGAGTTTGAAGCTGGATGCATCATCTTTACTTATTAAACATACTTCAGTAATAAATGCGACGCTTGAAATAGAATATATAGTAGCATACCATGCTGGCAATACTGTTGTAGCTACAATGAAATTTTGGACCTTAGTAATAGATTCTGGGTCGGCATTTCCCTTCAGCTTCTTGAATTCAAGAAATTTCCCCTCTCTTTGCTTTCAGATGACAATTAACGCAGTTAACATAAATATAAGAAGTATAGTAACTGTGTATGCAGTTTAACTGTAGTGCTTAGCAATGGCAATATGCTGGTCAATCTGACTTTTAAAATCATAATCCTAACAGTATTGTAGTATTGGAAGGGGTTTTTTGTTTGTTTGTTTGTTTTGGTGGGGTTTTTTTTAGCTTATGGGAAGACAGTCTTTTGTCTCTGTCCTGGTATGCTTAATGGAAACTTCAGATTTCAAGCTTATAAGAAAATCTGAACAGTCAGTTATGGAAGTTCAAGTGGACATTGTTACTGCTCCTGGGAATTCTGTATTTTGTTGTAGTGAATATGATGACATGTTGAACTGAAAGTACAGGGAGCACATGAGAGTTCATGTGGCATTAAGGGTTATTCTTTTATAATAGTTCTTGCTGCTACCATGTGTTATTCCAGAAATATTAGCATTCTGAGAGCATGCATCATGTTTCCTACATGGAATTTTAGAAGTAATTTGAATTTTAAAAAAGACAAGTCTGTTTTGACATTTTTTGTTGGTTTCTGCTTATTTTGACCTTTTCATATTGTGTGATGTTAGTTTGGAGTCATATTTAAGCTTTAAATCCATTGGGTTTTTATACACACAATCTTGTTATTGTGTCAGAGTTATTCCAAAAGCATGGAAGGCATTGTGGTTATTCTGTTTTTTTTGTTACAGAACCTGGTCCATCATCTCTTGGCAGTATGCTTATGCCCGTTCAGGAAACAGAGTGGGAAGAGCTTATTCGTACAGGCCAGATGACCCCATTTGGAACTAAAATACCTCAGAAGCCAGAGAGGAAGACACGGCGACTAATGCTAAATGAAGCATCTGATTTTGAGAAGTATTTAGCAGACCAAGCTAAGCTGTCATCTGAGAGAAAGAAGTTAGCCCTTCACAGAGGAGCGAGGAAGAAAGCACAAGCCAAAAATGTTCAGTGCGTAGCTCCCACGTCTGCTACAAAGGAAAAAGGAGGTAAAGCTCTGTCAAAAACAGATAAGCGTTTAAAAAAACACTTGAAGAAACTTCAGAAACATGCCCTTCAGGTTCATTCAAAAGCAGGTATTCCAAAAGAAAAAAAAAGCCTTGAGACTACGAAGCTGAAGCCTGGACAGGAAGATGATAGTGGAGAATCTGAGTACGTACCTGATGAGGAACACCTTGATCCAGAAGCAGTCGAAGAGGAGGAACAGGCATCTTCACATGCTGAAAATGATTCTGATTATGATCTCAGGAGTTTGTCAGGAAAGGGAAAATACTTGGTGAAGCAGGGTCTTAAAGATGCTGGAAACGATGTTGATTACTTTCCAAGCTCTGAGGAGGAAGAACATACAGTAGGGAAGCGCAAAGTAAAGAGATGGAGAGATGATGGAGATGAAGACTATTATAAACAGAGACTAAGGTTAGTCCCAGACATTTTAGTAGCAACGTTACCAAAAGATATTGCACTTGTAAAAGACAAAGTCTGTAATACACAACTAGGAATTGGAGTAAGGGGAAGCACACGGTCAGAGTGATCATAGCCTTCCTAAAGGAATCATGTCTACCTCTTAATTATTAGGACTTTGCTATTTAATTTTTCTGATTGTTTCAAGATCATTCAAAAGTAAGTTATTTCAGTTCTGGATTTGTTTGTTATTTGCAGTACTGTGAATGTGCCAACAATAGAGTATATATAAAAATGTATTATGTATTACTTGGCAGCATTACTGTTTACTTAAGCAGTACTTTTGTCTGCAGATCCTCATACCTACCTTTCAAATATATACGACACCTTCTGTTTGATAGGCAGAATTACAGTACGGGGTCCCTCTTCAGAGGGAAGGCACTTCCTCACTGAGGGATATCTTTGGTTTGGCTTGAGATGAGATGTTTGGTTTTTGGCTTTAGTTAATGGCTAGTTACGAAGAAATTCCTTGAACAAATGTTCTGTTTTTGTATAATCCATTAGTTCGTTGAAATCTCAGGCAAATATATTAATTTGAACATCAATATAAAGTGGATTCTGAATTTCTACTTTTAAAATTCATCTTGGAAAGGAATCATCTGTTCTTTTTTATTATTGAGTAATACTTCTTGCATAACTTAGATAAGTAATAAAGACTGGACATCATGTTACTGTTAGTTAAAAAAGAGCTGCCCTGTTTGACAGTGGTTTTCCTTTCTTTCTGTTCTTATTGATGGCAATGTCTTTATCTAACAAAGATGTGGCAATGGTAGTAGTTTCCTCCAGCTGTGATGACCTAAGGTTGTAAACTGTGTAAGATCTATAAAGAGAATCAGCATCTTCTATTAAATAAGCTAGTATAATTAGGTAGAGCAATACAGCTGAGATGTCAAGAACACAAGTTACTTCTGAACATGGCACTTGAAACACCTAGTGCTAATCTGTAGTATATGAAATCTGTATAGCCTGGGTGTTAATGATTTCTCTGTAGCTACAGTGTGCTGTCGAGGTGTTTTTTTTCCTACTGGTCCCATTGCTGTTGAGCTCCTAACAACAAGACTGTGTAATGTTTCCATTGTTGTAGCTGCTTGGAAAACACTTTTAAGGACCAGTGAAGTAACATGTAATTTGTTAGGTCCTTCAAGTGGTTTATAGCCCTTAGAAAAGCACGGATTCCATCTTGAAAACAACTGTCCTAGAGTGAAAGGAGAAATGACTATTAAAACTATAGAGAAGAGTGAATGATGTAGGCAAAGGTCCTAGCATAATGGCTGGTTAATAGTTGGGAGATTTAAATTTTGTGTTTTACAGAAATGTAACATTTTACAAAGTTGAGTTATGCTGTATCAAAGAAAGGGGTCAAGATGTAGAGGTATGAATACCCGTCTTTTCCTGTGATAAGAGCTGCTGTGGAAGAAGAGGTATCTTCTGATAGAGGTGCTTGTGTTCCAGTTGCAGCAGCATCATTACAGGTAACAAAATGTTAAGTAGGATGAGGTCAACTTGCCATTTACATTGCACATTGCTAAGGCAGATCAGGAGCTGGCATGAGGCATTAGGCTTGGAATCCCAGGATGCTGCTTTGCAAGGTTGAAGAGTAGTTTATTGCTTCTTGAATAGAAGATTTCAATGAGAGGCTAATCAGAACAATGTCTATAGGGTCAAAAAAGTGTGTTTTTTATTGGGTACATTAACAAAAAAAATATTGTATTTAACCACTCAAATATTTACTGTTTTATTGAATAAAATTGTACTCTTCCCATGTAAATTAGACCAATATTAAATCATTTTTAATTCAGTGTTTTCATCAAGAGTAATTTATTTTGATTGAAAGTTTTAATATGACTCTCAGTTTAAATTCATTCAAACACGTTTTTTAATAACGTTAAGATTGTGACAATTTATCCTTAGCAAAGTCATATCATAGACTACATTTCTTTTGGTTACTAAAGTTACAATAAAAGCCTAAATGAATTTTAGAAATATCAATAACTGTAATTGCCACCAAAACACTACATCTCTTAAAAATTTCATAGCTACAGTTATTATGGCTGTTAAGCTGCAGCTGTCCACATTGACGTTTTTATGCTGACACCCCCAGGTAATCTTCATTATGGGAAGTGCCATGAGAAAATAAAGTGTAGTGAATTAAGAAACATATTAAGAATGCTATAGAAATGCTGTCATTTGCTTACATTTATGTCTTGTTTCACATCAGTTATACTTTTGAATGCAAATAAATGAGTGAGATTATGGTATATTTTACCCCTGAGATAGGCAAGGGAAAGTCCTTTAGGATTACTTTAGTATTCTGAACATGTAGTCTTGTGCTTGGTGCTGTATAAAGTCCTACACTCTTGAAGGCTGAAAATGAGTTTTTTAACATTAAAACTTTTCGGGGATGGGACTTGAAGAGATTGGTCTGTGTCAAGGGGAAAATACAATGATGATGTTAAAGCATGATAATTAGCTAATTATGGGGCTGCTAGAGGAACTGACTGTTTCCAAAGAAGAGTTGGTGCATCTGTAGTAAACAGGGCATGCAGGAAAGCAGCTGCTTTGCTTTTCTTCTAATGGCAACTTGTGTCAGTCGGCCTGGTCACTCACAGCCAGACGTGGTCAGCAGAAAGTGGAAAGGCCAGAATTCAGCACACACTCTTAGTAATATCTCTTCTCTTTCATGGCTCTTGCCTTTCTCTTGTTACCGTTACTGGAGCAGTGTTGCTGTGCAGACGTGCAGGGAAAAAATCTTTTGGCTAATGTAACAAGGAACACCAGGGTTGTGGGGAGGTAAAGTTAATCAGTGACAGACTGTCAGGCGCTAAGTGCTAAGTTGAGGATTCAGTGCAAGGTAGTGTTATCATCATCTCCAACTGCCCTTCATAGTGACTATTCCCAGCTGAACCCAGAGGCCTGGATTAGATCATCAGTCTCTGGGGTAGTGCTGAAGGTCTCAGAGACTTGATCCCCCACAACAGCTGTGGTTTCAGTGTATTTTTTGTCATACTCAGCAGTAACTGCCCTAGTCGAGAGCTGTTGCACACCAGCACTGGCAGGAGTCTGGAGCAGTCACCCACCTGGTGGAGCAGCCAGGTCACGGCAGAGCCGCTTTCTTTGAAGGCTGTTCAGTGAAACTGCACCTATTTTTAGCTTTTCATACCTAGAATCAGAAAATAGAAGTAAGCTTCTCTTAAAGGCAGAGGAAATAAGCCTTTTCTGACTTCTCAGCAAGAAAGTAACTGCGTGATTTTCTTGTTTTAGTCTGTCAAGGTTTTGGAGCTGCGGAAGCTGCAGTCCATCCAATCCTTTTGCATGCTTAAAGAAATTCTCCTTTCCGTGTATTAAAATAGGAAGTGTAAATATAATCAAATAATTTTTTCTCATTATCTGTAGTTAATGTGTTACACTTTTGACATCACTAATACAATATCTGTACAAAGTAATAGTTAGGAAACAAAAAGTCTTAATATTTATTTTGGGGTCGCTGTTCCCATAGCAGCTGCTAGTATGTGTATGCCTGCTGCTTCAGGGAAAGAATTAAATCTCAGGTTGTGGGAGATAAATGCCGTATCTGCATTTTCTTGGCTTTTTTTGTATAGTTTGTGGAGTATTGTTTTTTGAGTAGCACTTCCTTCAATTGCTGTGAAGGGCTGAGAGGCAAGGCTAGAAAAGCTGCTGCTTGCCATGTCTCTCAAGCATCAGCCAAGCAGCTGAGTTGCTGGATGTTGTGGCTGTCAGTGCACAAAACAGTTGATAAAAAGAGTCAAACCAAAAATAAAGTTAACTAAAAAATAAGGGGTGTTTTTCTCAAGTTGGATCAGTTTTCATACACGAACTGTCTTTGAAGCATCTGAGTCAGTCAATCTCTCATTGTTTCAGAGTTATAAATTTAAAAAGGATTAAATATTACCTTTCCTGGAAGACGTTTTCTTAGAGCATCCTAACTGCTCTTTAAAATGACAAATCTGAGACACAAATGAAGATATATTTTGGCTCACTCACTGAGTACACCTTTCATTCTAAGCTCAAGTGTGTAATCATCTACATCAGTCTTAATTTACTTGCAGAGACTTGTGGTACTAACTGCATTTATTTCATCTGTTAGGATGTGCCAATTAAATCCACGCATACAGACCATAAAAAGTTAGATCAAAAAAGTGTTGCTGAATGCTTCAGTTTAACAAATTAGAATAATCTGTAAGGGATTCTTAGCTGTCTAAAACAGAAAACATATTGTGCTTCAAAAAGGCAAACTATATTAAACGCTCAGCTTGGTTCCTGACTGTATTTTAAAAACAAAAAGAAATTGTGCTCATTACTGTTTTGGATGCAGAATTTCTTTCTTGGGTATTGCAGTAAGTGGGAAATGGGCTCAGTATCTGAATACAATCTTATATTAAGAAAGATTTAATTGTATGATATATGGCTTTCATTCTGCACTTGCAGGATAAAATTGTACTTGCATTAGTGACCATGGACAGAAGAAAAGCAGATTTCTTAAAGGTCATGCTTCTGTTTTCAAGAGACTTTGGTGATACAATAAAGCGTGTGCTTGCCAATTGTTTAGGCACAGTAATGAGATTTAACTCAGACTTGGATGGATTTTTTTTTCTTTGTTCAATGTAGTACCCTGTAATTAAGTCAAATTATGAGTTAGTGCTGTTTCTCTCTTCAAAGTTTGACTTAGAGAGAAGGGGTTGACTGACCGACCACCTGGCCAGTCTGGTCTAGCAGTGTTTGACTTCCCTTTGCTTCAGCTATTGGGAATGTTTTCCACTATTTTATCAAAAATAATGAAGTTTTAATAGAATGTCTTGCATCAAGTTCATAGCTTTTCAGAAACTGGTTGACTTTTTCAAGCTCTGTGTGTTCTTACAGTCATAACGACAAATTACTGCATTTTCTTTCAGCTGAGTGGGGAAAATCAAAGACCAAAAAGCCTGCAGACCTTGGCTAGTTACAATAGCAGAGCTTCAATTCTACAGTTGGTGTAATTATATTTATCAATAGAATAATAAATACAAAGTATATCAGAATTTTTCTTTATGATAACTGGGTTCTGGATATGTTAGTTCAAATTCTAGACATATTGATTTTCTTGGAATCTCATGATTTCAAGGGAGATCTAACATTGGTCAAACTAATTGCAGAAACTGTTGGTTAAATTCCTTAAGAGCTATGAGCCTTTGTTAATCTGTGGGAAGTTTTCCTCTTGGTTGTTTCTGGATCGCTTTTTCCGACGTACACTAGAGGGCAATCTGCTTCTTCCCAGGGGAGGCTGAAGCTCCAGTGCTGGCTGCCGGACATTCATATTGGGAAACTGGATAAGGGACTCTTGTACAAAATACTGCCTTGCTTGTCAATTGTGTTTGATTTGAATTTTATTTCTAAAGTGATCTACCTGTCACTTCAGAAGTTTTTTAAGTTGAAATTGTTTTGATTTTAATATGATAAGTATGTGTTTTCTATTGGTGTTTTCTTTCATGTTTCAAGTCTTAACTTGGTCAGATAACAAAACCGAGTTCTGATGTGTGCTATTTCCAGTAGTGACACAGTCTGACTCAGCAACTGTCAGCATTTGTCAGTTTGAATTGTTTGTCTTTCCCTGGAACTCAGAACAATAACTGACAATTCATGTCTGATAGCACAACATTGTGGTACTGAACAAAAATAAATGCATTTTTATGCTGTGCCTCCAGTATCATCTGCCTTTTTGGGTCCGTTAGTCTGAGAGCATTATTGTTATTTTCCTAATTCAACCATTTAGAAGATTGCTATTCTAAGGTAGAGATTTTCTTACCTGTGTTGGGTTATGTAAAAGTATCTGTGGGGATTATTTTTGTATGCACTTCTTGTATTGTTTTGTTTGGTTGAGTGTTCTTGCCACTTAACAGGGTATGTGATTTCATGTAATGAAATAAGAACAATCTGAGAGATAACAAACAAATTGTAGCAACTCATTTGTTTTTAATCAGAAATCTGAAGACTGGCCCTCTTTTTTTTTTTTTTTTCCTATGCATATGCTGCTTTTCCCATTATGTTTTTTGCTTCTGAAGACATAAGAACTTGAGGTCAAAATACATCGGTGTGAAGCTGTCTCTATGATCCCGTCTGGTATTATGCTTTCTTCTTAGTTTTTCAGTGCTTTTTTTTGGTTTTGCAGTTATTGTAACTCGCATGCCTTTGGAAATGATGGCCTTTATTTACACTTAATAAAATAATACCACAGTTCCATGTTTGTGACTGTTTCCATAAAGGCAAGCTGTAAGTATTTTTTCACTATACTGGTAAAAAAAAAGCTGATCTAGAAAGCTACTGTAGCTAGCTTTGTTGCACAAGAAATAGTGTATGATTGTTTGTGTATGGAGTGTTGAGTTCCTTTCCCATTCTCTTATTTTTGTTCCAAGTTTTTCAAACACATTTAACAGAGGCATAGAAGCTGTTAAATGAAGTACCTGCAAATATCAGGCTGGAGGGTGTCATTGTGCCTGCAGTGTCTGCTGTTGACATCTTGGCTCATTGTTGAGTCAAGTCTTAAAGACATAAAGCGATATGTGGGATGTTCTGTAGTGCCTTCTGGATTATTTTGCCAGGTTTGAAGATCAATATATTGTGAGACAGCACCAGTTTTGTGAGCAGTTGTTTGAGAAATTTTAACATTGACTTCTGTCTCCGTTCTTTTGCCTAGTTAGGTCAGGATATAAACCAAGGTCATGAAAAGATTTAAGTTTTGTTTCTACATCTAATGATATCTGTCATTTTTGGAACAACTTTGTTTCTTTTTCCTGACACGGATAAAATTAGACCAATGGCTTTGAAAACACTCACTTATCCCATAAGCTTAAAGCACATTGTGTTTAGAAGACAGGATGTAAAATGCATTTTGCCTGTCAGCTTCTCAGTGCAGTTTGTCTTCTTTCAAGTATTCAAATGTGAAAATTATATACATCTTTTTTCTCCCTGAATGTGTTTTTTCTTCGTACATATATTTTACAGAAGAATTGAGTTAAATAATTTTTAAAAGAGTGAATTAATTACATTTTTTTTAAAATAGATCATAAATCCATTTTCCCAGAAGATGGATTTTTCTTTTAGTTCATTTACCCTGCTATATTTCTGCTGTTACAGCTATCCAGCCAACTGTAAGAGCCCAAGCCATCAGGAAGCTGTTTGTGTAATGGGTGAATGGTAGAGGTAAACTGTTACCAGGATGGAAGGACAACTGTTCACTCAGCTGTAATGTTTGTTCAGAAACTGGAAGTGTACTGGAAAACTGGTGTATCTCATTAAACCTCCTTCGTCTAGTTACTGCAGAACTTCTGGAGTATGTTCTCTCAGTAATGCAAATACTGAATAGATAGATGAGTTTTACAGCGTCTCATTTAGGAGGCTTCTTGTAGCTTAGTACTGTAGATTTCAGTGCTGGGAGGCTTGTATTAGGTTTTTAGCCTCAGTCTTCGACTTGCTTCTTTTCATACTATCACTGCTATTTATAGTTCTTTGGAACCTGAACAATTTCAATTTCTATGTTTTATGTTTCAGATGCTTTTAGACTGCCAGGGTTCTTTCTTCAGCCTCATTCAGGCCAGCACCTTTAATTATGAGTATGGAAAAAGTATTCAAATAATGATGTCTACAATGTCTCAAATTGCAGTACATGCTTCATTTGGAAGTGTTTTGTCTGGCTTGGAGAGGACAGGACTGTTCACTGGGGAGAAAAGAGGGTTTTGGTGGGAAGAAACTTCACTGATAGATATATCTAAGGTATCTGCAAGGAGGCATGCAGTCGTTTCATCCTTACAGATGCAGCAATCCTCTTATTAGATGAAATATGTCTGCTTTTGTGCTGCGTGAAGAGCAATATCATGAGGGTGTTCTTAATCTGTTCTGCAGCTTACCACTTTCTGTAGGGATTTTATCAGGCTGTACACTGTGTTTGGTGTGGCTGCAATGAATGCAGTTTCAGCAGTGAATAACAGCAAAACCCAAGTTGTCTCTAAAGTGCTTTTGGTAGTTCAATACTTATTTGTTCAGGTTCTGCAGTTGTTTCCTTCCAGGCAGGATGCTTTGCTGTTACAACTAAATGGTTTTGTTTGGGTCACTAAAGCAAACACAAGTCCATAATTGTTTTGGATGTTGAAGATCCTTTGGTGCCCTTTCTAAGAGGAGACGTAGGACAAGAACAGAATTCTGGATGTAGTCTGTGCGGAGTCCAAATACAGCACTTGGGCTGCATGCCACGAGTCACCATAATTTCAAAATGTCCAATGTTAACTCTCCTAACGATGACTGCTCAGCATCTTTAGATCACATCAGCTCCAAGACAGTGATGTTTCCATCTGAGTCTTCTGTAATGTTTGTATGCTACTGAACATTTCTTTAGGTGAAAGACATTTTAGATATTTGTTTAAATTAAGAAAAAATATCGTTGTAGTACTTGATCTTTAGTTCTTTGTTGTTTTATTTTTGTTTTGTCCTTTTTAAATGGATGTTTGGGAACTTAACATTGCCAGTCTTTTAATAGTGTTAACTTTTAATTACATTGCATTAGCATTGCTGTCTATAGATAATTGTAATTAGCTGTATAATTACAAAAGCTTATCATTGTTCAGAAGTGCCTGCACGTTATGTCAAATATTTTGAGCATTTAGATGCATAATTTTCTCCTCCAGTGGATTACTACCTAAATTCATCACACCTGAAAAAAAAAATTATCTATTCTTTACTTCTTGATGAATAATTCAATGTAGTATTCATGTAGTATCTTTTCTATGCAATAATTGAATGTTGACTCTTTGTGTCACTTATAGGAAGTGGCAAAGAGAACGTTTGAAGGACAAAGAACATCCTGTGGCTGAGGAACTTTCTGATGAAAGCGACACTGAATTTGAAGAGGGTTTCAGAGTTCCAGGATTTCTCTTCAAAAAGCTTTTTAAGTATGTACTGCATGCTTTATTTTAACATTAGGCTGCTGTGTGCTGTTAATAACAATGTTAATAGTAACAGTGGTGGTCATTTCTAGATGTCTTGTCCTACAAATTTGTGCTCAGTTATTTCTGTTAAAAAAAAAAAAACAAAAAACCTTTAAAAGTCCACATCAACCAAACCTCAAACTAATTTGGCTATTGTAAGCACAAAATGCTGTTTTATGAGAATATAATTTATTATTATTAATGCATATTAGCTAAAGCAAGGGCTGAGAAGCTCTCTTTGTCTCCTTTTGTAAATGTTTTCTTTCATTTAGTTCAGGTGCAGAGTGATATAAAAATGACTTGACTTTACTATGAAGATATGGTGTTGGCAATTGGTAATAAATGAAAACAAGGAATCTTAGTGTTTCTGTGACTGGGTTGAGAGTGACTGAAGTTTTCTTCCAGCAAAAAATACAGCCAACTTTTTCTTTGAGTAGGTTTCTCAAGTCATATTATAAGATCTTCAAAATGTTACTGGTAAAAACATTCAGATATGGAGAGTGAATTCTTAATTCCTTTAGTATTTAATGATAGATTGCAGATTTGGACAAGACTGCTTTCCGTTCCACTTTTTTGAGAGTTTTGAGTTCTGTCGTGTCCAGTCACACTTTCAAGTAACTCATCTTAATCTCAAAAAGCTGTTTATAAAAGGCAATCTAAACAAGTTAGCTTCTGACAAGTTTATTTCATCCGTAAGTTTTCTCTAACTTCTGTGCATCATTGGCTTGAATTCATTTTCGTTGGCAACATTTCGCTCAAGGAAAACCATCTCCTCTTTCAAAAGCTAACTCTAAAATCTTATAATTAACCTAGCAGAAAGCTATGGTTTCTTACAGGCTTACATAGTAACCCTTCCAACAGGGCCACTTAGTCTTAACCTCAAAGAAATTATTGTTGTTGTCCTGCAATTCTTCAGAAGGAAAGCACTAGCTCTGAAATGGAAATGAATTAATGACTTGGTTGCCAGGACCAATATGTGGTCTCCGGTTGTTTATGCAAGGGTACTGCAGGAGTAATCATCCTGAGAACGGATGTGTGGTCTGAGCAACCCAAAGGGAATCGAAATAAGGCAGACAACTAGAAATTAATCTTAGAGATATCAGCCTCGCTAATGAAGGGTATCCCTGCAAGCATGAGTCAGTTGGCAAGACTTCTTAAGTGGTTAGAAAGATCAATTGAGTTGAATGATTTGTCTGACTTGTAACTTAAATGCTGAAACCTCCAGTGTAGGAAGGCCCATAGTCAATAGTCATTAAACTTTGAGTTCTGAACAAGTTCAGTAGAAAACATGGAAGTACATTGATCCAAGGCGGAGGTGTATCACACTATTTTGTAAGTGATCTTTCTGCATATGTGAATTGAATTCTAAAGAGAAGTTAGTTCACAGTAGAAACACTGGACCCTTAAGCTGGTTGTCCATTTTTTTGTTTGATTGGCATTTTTGTTTTGGTTGTGAGGTTTTTTTGTGGGTTTTTTTTTTGGTTGGTTGCTTTTCATTTTTTATTTCTTTAGTTTTGTTTTATTTCTTGTAAATCTGTACAAGTAGAAAATCTTGTTTCTTCCCTCCTGTATACTTCTGTCTGCTTTGAGGAACACTCAGCAACATTTACTTAGCTAGTACCACTGGTGCTGCCCTGGACTAAAACTGTGGTAAGCAAGACTGACTTAAAAGCATCTGCACTTAACCAGAGAAAATTCTGTGTGAGGAGGAAACCAGGTTCTTCTTTACATACTTTGAGTGCATGGTTTCCTAACAACTGCAGTGCTATTGCATCTCAGTAACATAGCAGCTATACTCTGCTAGCTGCAGTTATGAATTTGTAAGGAATGCATTGCAGTGTATTTACTTAATGTGAATTTCAGTGTGTATGTAACTATTTCAAAGACTGGGCAACATTTTTGTTTTACTTATACAGTATTTTTAAGTTAAAAACAGAACACAGAAATCAGCTCATTGAAAGTGTAAGAGTGAAGAGAATTGATTATCTCCCCATGTAACCACAAAGAAATTATTTGGGAGAAACTTGTAAAAATTTTGTAGGCTTTACAATAGTTGCAATTGCAGTATTGTAAGTTTGGATGTTTCTACAAAGTGTTGCTGTAACAAAGCACCTTAACTTTCCACATGAACTAATGTTAATGCTTTTCCATATGTACTTTCAAAGTCATTTAAAATAATGTGCTGTCCATGAAAATATGTATTTTGGGAACTGCTTGTAGCAGAAATAAGTTGCAAGTATGCTCTGTGTGCAATCATTTCCATTCTTCTTTTGTGTAGTGTGAGTCATGTGGACCTTTAAAAAGGCTAAGAAGTACACTTCTGTAAGATCATATTTAGCTGTAGAAGTATGTGTGAAGTGGTGAAGTGAGTTGAAATGCTGTTAAACTTCACCTTTTCTAAAGACTGACAATATAAAATTTTAGAGCCGTATAGATGGACCCTGTCTACACAGGGCTTTAGAAACAAATTTAGAGGTCATTACTTAAAAACATGTTCCTGATTTTGTTTGACACATTCTGTGCAGTTAAAGTTCCATTTTTAAACAGACACTTGAAATCTTGTGTAGAACATCTTTCCTGCATGGGGAATAGAAAAACACCAAAGATGAACAGTACTATATTTCCTTAATAGTGAGTAATATTCAGAACTTTGAAGTATGAAAGGTTTATTTAAAAAAAAAAAAAAAAATTATTGTTCAGTTAGAGTTTGGAAATCTCTGAAAGTTTACCTTAGTGCTCCAGATTAACTTAAGAAGGGAGTAGCACTCTGTGATCCAGAATTACTGGGAATTTCGTTTCACTACAGAAAGATGTGTGATTATTGCTACTCTCTTTCCATTATTTGAGGGGAAAAAAAATATTTTTGGTTTTTTTTTTTCTCGTAGCTCAAAAGTTTTCCTCATTTACGAGGAATCTACTGATGTGCCTACTTATACCTGTTACAATCAGTAATTACTATTAATACATTATATTTTGTTTACCTGAACGTGTTTGATGAAAGCACCCGCATCTTCTCCATTTTTATATATCCATGGAGCGGGATTTCTCTGAAACTTTGTTTACTGAATGCATTCTTGTTATTTTTAAGAAGATAGAGGGAGAGGCAGAAAGATGCTTATAAATGCAGCTAGATTTTTAGCACTGTCTGTAATCCAAAGAAATGTCACAAAAAATAGTACCACGGAATTGTCTTCTAAAGATACATATTGGAAATTAGTCTGAAGTAGCTTCTGACTTAGGTTTTTCTCCAATTCTTCAATATTTCCTTAAGAAGATATTCTGATCTTCATAAAATATTGTATTAATGTCTTCATCTGCTTAGAGCTACTCCTGGAAACTATTTTGTACTTGTTTAATTTAGATTCCCTTGTTTTTACAGTCAATTCATTGCTAATATAAGGATTTTTTACAGACTTCTTGGTATAATGCTTTTGAGATACCAATAGGACGTAGCAGACACAAGTGTCGTTAGTTGTCAGTAGTCCTAAACATTCTTCTCTGAAAGAGAGAAACACAGTCTTGAAATGTGCATTTGAGAATACCCCAGAATGAGCAATCCCTATTTAAAAAAAAAAAAACTGTTTCGTTCTTTGCTGTGCTTGGCATGCCAGCGATGTGTGTCACCAAGAGACAGTACCAATAGCCTTGATCTTGTATGTTACGAGACACAGAAGTGCAGAAACATGTATTTTTTTCAAAAATTATTGGAATATGCTATTGTCTCACTTTTTTTCTTGTTTTCAGTTTAAACTCCCTTTTCCAAAATGTTTTATTCCTGGTGCTGTTGTTATTTCATATCATTGTAAAAAAAAAAGATGTTTTAAAATGATTCTTAGTCCAGCACCCCATACCCACCTTTTTTAGCTTGCTGTTGTAGATGTTGTTTTCTAATCGACTTCTTTTAATTGGGATATATTTTAAATTGTTGCTTATGCAATTTCCAGTGAGTGACTGGGAATAGAAGCTATCCTGACGTTCTCACATAACAACGCTCTGCTGCATCTCATTCACTGGAATCATTTCTATTGTTTTGCCTTCCAAAGCAGTTTCCCTTGTTGTCTTTTTTCTTCATTGAAAGAGATTAAATTTTACTAAATGAATTTATGTGAAAAGAAAGCATATTGTGACAGATGTGATCAGTTTTCAGAGTGGAATGTAAAGTCTGCACCACTTACAAGTCGAACTTTTCCTTTCGGCATAAGGTGTATGTTGCAATAATGTAACTGATTAGACCCCTGCATGTCTTTTGACAATATATGGCTTTGTTAGAGTAGCTTTCCAAGTTATTTTTAACACTTAAAATATACATGAAATAAAATACCCTCTAATTACCATGACTATCAGTTTAATTAGAAATGTTTTAGTATTGCATAAAAAATGAAAGTCGCATGTAATGTTTGAGTGTATCAAAAATGTATGACCTAGTAAATAGAGCACTCATGTAAAACACACATCCAGCATGTTACTGTAACTGGTGTAAGAACCCCTGCCAAATGATTAATTCATGAGTACTTTCTGTTACGATCTTTATTATCAAACATTTGCCATCTTCTTTTTCCTTGTTTTTAGGTACCAGCAGACAGGTGTTAGGTGGCTCTGGGAATTGCACTGCCAGCAGGCAGGAGGAATTCTGGGAGATGAGATGGGATTGGGCAAGACCATCCAGATAATTGCCTTCTTGGCAGGTCTGAGCTACAGCAAGATCAGGACTCGTGGTTCAAATTACAGGCAAGTGCTCCTCTGCAGACTGTCAGTCTGTGGAGCTCAATTAATATTTCATCAGATGTATTGCTGGTGGAGGAGGTTCCTGTGAATTATTAATGACATTTCAATTACAATATTCCTTTAATTCTTTTAGTGGGGGACATCAAAGGAAAAATTTTACGAGACAATGGAGCTGTAGGGCAGGAAAAATTAAACATGTAACACTTTTAATGAATTCCAGGCATTGATGCTTCATTTTGCAGATGAGCCACACTAGATATTTTGGGTCAATACAGTGTCTAAGGTTAGCTTCCACAAATGGATTGTTTACAAACTCAATTACATTAATATCAATAGTTTACACAATATGGAATTTTAAATTAGATGTAATACCTTTAGTTCCATTTATTAAATTTTACATTAAAATATTTGTTCTGGCAAGACACCAGGTGAATGCTTTACAGGAAGTCACAAGCTGATTTGTGATGGAAGTTAAAGTTCCTGATCTGCAGGGAATTACCTATGCCAAAAAAGTAGTAGTACTAATAAAAACTGTAACTTACACAGAGGAATTTCCATCTTTGTTAGTGTTTAAAACCGTGTTAGAGTAACTGGCTGTTCTTACAAGAGCTGTCATGCCCTTTCTTTATTACTGAACAATACTTTGAAATTCTGTCTTTATAGGTGAAATTACCGGAAAAGGTACTTGTTGGTGTTCTTGGATTTACAGATGCATGCATGAATGATGCTTGAGTTTTCTAGTTCTGGTGGCCTATTTATCTGATCTAAATTATGATATGCAATTAAGCAAATATTGCAGCAGTATACTGAACAACAACAACAAAAAAAAAAGTAACTTTATAGTGAGCCATTTAAATAACGTATAGCATGTACATGACTTGTAAAATAATACATTAAAAGGAAAACATGGAAGAGTTATATTCTTCAGTTGATTCCTGATGTAGCCTTCATATAAAGAACTGCTGTGCTGTACTCCGTCATTCAAGCCAGTTGATTTACTTGGGTGTCACTGCCTCTTCTAAGGTTGCTTCTCTACCGATTACTTTGTGTTGGTATATTTATTAACTGCCCTTGTTGGAGGACCTCTGAGTTCATAGAAACATTTCAGGAACATCTCTTGACATTGCTATACAGTTTCAGCTTAAGATCTGAGATGCTTCGGTGAGACTACAGTGAAACTTTGAAGATGCTAAAATATAAACACTGAAGTTGCAACATTCTTTCTGTATGTAAGATCATGTATTCTGGTTTTTGGTTCTGGTTTGAGGTTTTTTGTTCGTTTGGTTTGGTTTCTGGTGCATGTAATTGACAAATCCTCCACAATAGTAACTCTGTGGGGAAAAAAATAGGCTTTATTTGTTTTGGTGGAACTTCTTACTTGTCTGCGTGTTGCAAGGCAGAGCATCAGAACATCTTGATCTGTGCACGGTTAAGAATTTTCTGCGGCACTACTCGGGATGAGGAATGCACTAATAATGGCTGGCTATCTCCTCCTTGAAAGCCATGTTGTAGTAAGCAGAAGACCTCATGGTCAGTCTGCTTGAGAGGCAGGCGCAGTTGTGTTGTCAACCTGTCTGAATGACTTCCAGCTCACCTCTTATCTCATTGCCTTGATGTACAGAGGGAGCTTGTGTACTGCTGTATGAATCTGGCATTGCAGCCTTTCCCATAGTGTTTATCAGCCTCAGCTCTCATTCTATAAAATGGAGATAACTGTATGTGCCTTACTGTGCAGAAGTGTGAAGGTTGTTGTGTTTGGAAGCACTTGAGAATTAAAAACAGTAGGGCTATTCTTGAACATTCAAAATATGCAGCTTTATTTTTTGTGACATTTTCTGAAGAAATGTTCTTCAAAATAAGTTAGTAGAAATTTCATTCTGTAAACTGATCTGAGATTTATAGAAGGGAAAGGTCTTTTGTTATATAAGTTGAGGTAAAAGAAGCAAATGAGCTTTCACACCAACGGTCTGTTCACAAATACCTGTCTGCTTTGAGAAACCCATCTCTAGCCTGTATTTGGATTGAAGTCTGTTGTTGAAACTTGATCAAGAACTTGTGGGCCCATGAGTTTGTTGCCTTTTTCCAAGTACATTGTTTTTGTAATTTTTCAGTGTGCCAGGTTGTTTTAATAAGACGCATAATATAGAGTACTTCATGTTAAAGGTTTTGGTTTGGTTTTGTTTCTTGGTTAGGTACCAGGGATTGGGTCCAACAGTGATTGTTTGTCCAGCTACTGTGATGCATCAGTGGGTAAAAGAATTCCACACATGGTGGCCTCCATTTAGGGTCGCCATTCTCCATGAAACTGGTTCTTACACCAACAAAAAGGTAATAATTGATAATCATTTTGTAATTCCAGAAACTTGTCTGTTTTCTGCACTAGCAAAAAAAAAAAAAAAAAAGTGTCCTGTGTCCCTGAATGTTTCTGTGCAAGCTTGTACTCTTTAATTCTTTTTAAAGGTTACTAAGTTCACTGTCTTGTATAGATTTGTTAGGTAACTGGACAAAAAGATAACTGGGAGTACATTTATATTATAATATGGCATAGAACTGCCTAAACAAACTAAACATTATAACAGGCTTCTCCTTCAGAATGCTTTGCTTGTACTGAAGTCAATACTGCCCTGGCTAAACTGCTTTCAAACTAGACTACATGTACTTCGGGCTTGCTATGGAGCCCCTGCAGTGTTAGACATGACTCGGCTTATGATGCGCTTTGATTCCATAATGGTTTTAATGTTAACGTGCACTTTTTCTTTAAGTAGTCAACATAGTGTGATATCTAACCTACTTTTACAACAGTGCTCATGTGATTGTAACTAACTTATGTGATTCAGTCTGAGAAGATTTGAAGCCTTTCTGTTGAAGGTGGGCATATCTGAGGTTTAATCACTGGGAGTGCTTCTCTGTAAGAGTGGAAAAGACGTGTTAATTTCTCTTAATTTGGCCAATATGTCAGTTCGTATCACCTGGTTTCTTTTAATGATGATGGTACTTTATTGGTTTTCTTCAAGCAGTGTCTTTTTTGTCTTTTAATTTTATTGGCCAGTGTCTTAATATATAGGTTCTTATTCCGTTTCTTCAGATGAAATCTCAGACAAACCAGACTTCTCAATCCCTGATACCTTGCTTGAACAAAAAAGGGGAAGGTTTAATTTTTGTTTTCTCCTGACTGGTTTCAGGTACTAAAAGGATCTGCAGGATTCAGCAAAGCATTTTTAAATTTCTCTTTAAATATTTATTGAATTTTTTGTAATAATATTAAAATGATATGGTGCTTAATTGCACTTGATTAAACGTATTGTGAGGTAATCGATGCCATTTTACAGTACGTGGCAAAAAAAGAAATAATACACTCTAATGTGCTAATAGCTTCCTGTTGTTCAATTAACTTGGTATGTCTTCAATCCCTAAAAATCTGTTGCTCTCAGTAACATTTTTGCGTGTCTTCCTAAATTAAATTGCATGTGATTATTTTGTTGTATTTGTTAATTAATGAACTTGACAAACTGGATCTAATTTTTTTTCCATCTGCAAGCATAGTCAGGTTTTCAGAATTGTTCTTCCCCTTGTTGTCTCACAAATGCTTTGTTGAGAACTTAAAGAATACACTATGATCACTTTAGATAGGTTCAGTGCTCTAATTCTGTCTTTCATCTTTTTATAACTGCAACAGAATGCCTTACACAAGTGTCACTGCTAATGTCATCATCGTCTTGTGCATTTATTCTTTGTTACTTCCTTAAAAAGACCAAGCTTCTGACTCAAGTAAATTTTAAAAAATAGAATCATAGAATCATTTAAGTTGGAAAAGACCATCAGGATCTTCAAGTCCAACCATCACCCTGACCTACTGAGTCCCATCACTAAATCATTTCCTTAGTACCACATCTCTTCAATACTTCTGAGAATGGGGATTCCACCACTTCCCTAGGCAGCCTGTCCCAGTGCTTAACTACACTCTGCATGACGAAGTTCTTCCTAATATTCAATCTAAACCTCTCCTGATGCAACTTGGGACTTATTCCTGTCACCTGTGTCCTTAGAGAAGAGATTGGCACCCTCTTCGTACTGTCAAAACTTTCCCAACCTAATTGTCTTTATGCCTGGAAGAAAAGAGTTTACTACTACTTTATTGTCACAAATCTCACTTTAACGCTGAAAGTTAGATCACATACAGTACAGGTCAGGTGATTTACTACCACCTGTAATTTCTTTTCAGTGTGCACTCTTTCCATGATTATGTTGGTACTGATGTAGTCTTGTGATAATTCTGTCTTCTGATTACCTGTGGCTTTACAGGAGACTGCTTTGCATACATCAACTTTTTAGTGCTCAGAGACCATTCAGCCGTTATGCTCTTGCTAACAAATGAAAATTGTGATTAGACTGTGTAAGATCACAAATGTATTAATATTAATTTTATGTGGCCACATGCCAAGGCAGTGTGCATGTGTGGTTTCAATATTGCACAGACATGCTTGGAGTTAGATTGACAGTTCCAGAATTGGCCTATTGTTCTGATGGTGAACTGTGGTTTATTACCAAGTGTATGAAATCTGTGCTGGACAGTTGGCTAACAGTCAGCTTGCAAACAGACAGGATTATGGCACTGAACATTGCTCTTTATTTTTGGACTAAGAAAGGTTACTACAGCCTCTGGGCTGACAGAAGGACTGGTGGAAGAAGGCTGATGTCCCCTGAGTTAACTGGACATCAGACAATGAATATATTCATGGATTTTGAGAAGTGCTTTAGCTTGTAGTAATTGGGCTTTGGGTTGTTCATGATTAAGTACAGTATTGCAACTTATTCTGTGCAGGCCTGTGGAAGAGGAACAAATTATTTCAAAAAAATGAAGATATATTTATCTTAAAGTTAACAAATGAGAATTACGGAGGAAAAGAGTTTAGTAATGACAGGTGTACCATACGGCAAAGCAGTATTTTGTGGCTGAAGGAACTAACAGCTGTCATCGGCCTTCAGCTATCCTCAAGGGGAAGCAGACTGTTAACTAGTGCTTCAGATGATGGAAGGTAGACGCAACAAGAAGTTGGATAGGTTTCCAAGACTTCAGATTTAGTCTGAGGCCATCAGGACGAAATGTAACACTTGATTTTATTCCCCCTCCATTTGTGATAACAGAAGATCGTTTGGTTATTCTGTGATGATTAATGTGAGTAAATTGGACGTCATGGGAAGAATCAGATTGAAATAGTAGTCCTCCTCCATAAAGTCAGCTTTCAGTTTGAGTGTGGTACAGCAGTTGTGGCTGTGTCCTTTGGTGCTATTTTATGCTATTAACCTCCTACCAGTAGTTTGCATTCAAACCCGGTGTAGCATAAAGTGACTTGAAAATACCAAGAGCTCTGACACCCCTAATAACAAGAGAAAATAAAATAGTATATCCAGTGTCGCATGTCAAAAATATTTATTTATAGTTTAGAACAGGGGACATGGGGAAGAAAGCCTTCTGTACAGAGAGCTTGTCCTTTTTTTTTTTTTTTTTTTTTTTTTTTTTCCAAAACCTGATAATACATGAGCATTTGTATAATATACAATCTGAGAGGGATCGTACTTCAGTTATCTTGATTTAACATCTCAAATGTGAGAGGAGGCTGCATTCTTGAGATCAAGGCTGAATTTTTGATTTCTCAATCTTTAGCACAAATATCACTGATGTTATTTCTTCTTTCAGTTGGTAATCTGATCCAGACTGTAAATCCTTACCTCCATATTCATTTATTCTAATCGAACATTGGACAAAATATAGCCCTCAAAAGCAGTCATCCCTTCATGATGCTTGCACCTGTGGAACCACCTACTTGAAGATGACTTTGCACACTGTAGATTTTAAGTCTTCTACCCTCACAGTAGATTACAAAGATTAAAGTTCTTGGCATGACTGATTGTAGAGCCTTTATTTTAGCTGAAGACTCTGTTTCTGTGCTAGGGATTAAACTCAGATAAACTTTGTATCATGCCACAACAAATAACATTCCTCTTAAATATGTAGTAAGTGCTCTAGCTCATTTTAATTGCAACATTTACATTATTAAACATTGTAATGTGTTCTTTTGAAGCCTCTTCATGGTGCCATTTAAATTGTTTTGTTGGGGGTAGGGAAATATTAGAGGATTTATAGGCTGAATTTATGGATCTCTGGGCTTAATGGTTGGTTATGAGATAGTGAAAAGTCTGCTGAACAGTGCACTTTTGATTGATAAGTGATATAGTTGTGCAAGTGACTAGGTATTATCTTGGTGAGTTCACGTGTGCCTTAAACGTATGTGGAAGTTTAGAGAATTTCATATCTATCACTAGTCCAATTCTTTGAGTCTGGTGTTACATGCATATTTAAAAATATTTACATTGTAATACATAATATTATGGAAGAGTTCATGTTCTCTGAAGTATTTTTTAAAAAGACTACTTTAACAGCTGAAAAGATAAATCTGATTTCTGTAGCTGCACCGTTCGAAACAGTTGTGGTTTAGTAGCTTCAGAAACCAACTCGTAGCTACTGCAAGGTCATCAGAAGGATGAAAAAGCTTTCTTCATGGTTTGTCCATGGAATACATCCCTGAAACTTTTTAGCCTTGAGCAATGGTATTTGCTGAGAATCTTCTAGTCTTCGTATGGTACGTGCATCCCAGAGAAGACAAGTCAATAATCAACACAATCAATGGCATCACCATCTTAGGTGGAAATACTGTCCTTGAATTTTAAAAGCCTGAAATACTGTGCTGAACAAAACTATAATATCAGCCTTATTCCATCTATTTGAATGTTCTTGTATTCATTAGCGTCTTTTTAAGTACCGGACTGCAGAATTTCAAAACTAGACAACAACTGTCTGATCTTTTGGCATTAGTAGGATTTGTTTCTGAGCTGAACTTATTCTTGTATTATTTTTTTTCAGTTTAACAGTGTGTGACCTGAAACATTTCAATGAAATGCATTCCCAAGAAAATAAATATAAGAATAATAGAAACATGTCTGAATCTAACCGAACAGGAACTGTGAATTAAAGAGTACATGATAAAATAGCATAAATTCTGAAGTGCCACAGCTTCAAAACAGCACGTCCAACATTAAATCCATTATCATGTTTTAAAAGGTTCTAAATTATTCCAAGAGCTTCAAATTACTGATAAGGCAACCTCCAAGAAAGTCCCCAATACAGTAAAACAACAGTTAATAGGTGTTGTAGTATGAGCTGTTAAAATTGTGGTGTTGTATTTCTTCATTGTCAGCAGAAATCCTTGTTTATTAAAAATTTAGCTTGAAGGAAACTTTAATTAATTACAGGTTCAGTAAATCCTGACTAGGATTCTGCTGTGGTGTGTTTACAGTCAATGGCCTTCATGTGCCTGTGTTTCACTTCTGTTCTCCGTGCTACCTGACAGCGTGATTTATGACTGTTGCTTTCTGCTAGTCCACTGCTTGCCCTCTAGGAGGGATTGGTCTCTTGAGCCTCCATAATAACAGCAGCACTTTCACAAAACATCTTTTAATGACAACAGCGTAGCATTCTGTAAGTCAGGCTAATTGCAGGCATACCCTATTAATTGCAAAAACTAGGAAAGGTTACATATTTTACAAGCTTTTAATTTGAAATCGCCCGAGATGATTTGTCTTAAGTGTTTGTGTAGAGATGTGTGCAATATTCTATGATAGGCCATTTCTGAGGCTGGTAGGACACCGCTGCAGACTGTTGGGCAGTGCACCAGGTAGAATTTAGCTTTGGATGTTCCCACCTGCCAAGATTTCCTACTATATCTGTAATATGTGCTGTAATAAAGATTGCATATTTTCTTAACAGTCGTGATGTCAACATTATTTAATGCCGCAAGTTGTTTCAGGAGGTGATGATCAGAAAGGAGAAATTCTTGAACAGTATATTGCAGAAGAGTTTTCTTAATCTTGAATTATATCTTTGAGCAAGAAGTTATTGTAAGAAATTTTACAAGAAGAGATCATGGACACACCAGAGTCCATAAAGACTTTTTCCTGATTAAGACACTTCAGAAAGTGTTCTTAATGTTTTAGAATGTGTAGATATTTTAGGAATCTTATTATTTTCCTCTTTGGACTTCCCTTTAACAAATTCTGTGGTAGTTCTACTTTAAACATATATATTACATTCATTGTTTAATACGGAATTCCCTGTATGAACTTCAGTTTATCATATTCTGAACTTTAGTTCATCATGTTCTGTTTTTACCCATCTGTTAATATGGCATACATTAAATCAATGGTGAAATTCCTTTCATTTTCCCACTGTAGGCTCAGGTCCTATGTCAGGGAGGAATATGTGCAGCTCTTGGAAAACTACAGAGTAGCTAGTTAGTGTGCCCTAACGCTGAATTCCTATGTAAAAAGGCATGAAGGCCACGAAGCTCTTAATACAGGATGTGCTTCAGTTTCCTCAGAATTTGGGGGTAACTTGGACATCCTCTGCCTGAAGGCAGGGATTACTTCTGCAAGCAACTTGACTATCGAGAGTGATTTAAAACAAAAGCTTAGACTTGATAGTTACCAGTGCATTTGTCTTTCACATGGGCTAACTTAATGGTTTTTTCAGCATTTGTGGCAGCAGCTGAAGAACTAGTCCTATTTTCCTACTTGCTGTATAAACACCATATAGTAGAGAAAAGATAATAGTGAGATACTCCTCTGGGAAGAAGAAAAACAAAAAAAAAAGAAAGAAAATTCGTTTTGTTTTCCCTTTCCTTTGTGAGCTTCAACAAACTCATTTATGACCTGATATGCGAAGATATTTAAGCACCTAACTCCAGTTGGTTTCTGGAGCAGCTGAACACATTGATGGATTTACCTAAATCCATGCAAGTAAATAGATAACATTCTGTGTTCTTTTCCTTCCCGTATAGTGAAATCACTCTTCTACTAGATTTATACATGAGGGATAAATGCAGGAAGAATTAGATTCTTGAATACTGTGGTTGCTGTGAAAGTACTCAGTGAAGATGATAAAGACAGGTCCTGCCCCTAGATAATTTACAGATAAAAAGGCTCGTAAAAAACAGGGGAAAGAATATAGCTTACTAGAGAAGCATACAATTTGGTGGCAAATTAAAAATAAAAAAAAAAAAATAATCTAAAAATCCTATTAATGAAAAGTTAGACAGAATTTAGGATTTAACAAATATTTTGTTTTAGTTTTTCACTTGTTTATTTTCATAAGTTCTGTTATATCTTGGCTACAGTACACAAAGGTAGTTTTGTAAAATGCATATAGGAGGATTTGAAGAATCTAATTACTTGGATGAAATTTCATGTTTGAGTTACAGGTATTGCCTTAGGGAAAAAAAACAAACTGGTTCCTTCTCATGAGGCTTCAGGTCTGGTTCTGTTCTATCAGAATTCTCAAGTGCTTCATCTCTTGTAGATGAGTCGTGTTGTCAAACACTTTTCTACGCTGATTTTCTTTGAGAAGCAGATTTTCTTCTCTGTCAGAACTTTTTGTGTGTACCGCTTGTATGTACTTCATCAAGTCTGAATTTTCAGTCTCATTGTATTACTGACGCCTTCCCCTTTTTGTTTTTAGGTGAAACTAATCCGAGAAATCGCTTCATGCCATGGAATCTTAATTACGTCTTATTCATACGTTCGACTGATGCAAGATAACATCCACAGCTATGACTGGCATTATGTGATCTTAGATGAGGGTCACAAAATCCGAAATCCAAATGCTGCAGTCACACTTGCGTGCAAGCAGGTACTTTATCAAAAAGAAATGGAAGATGATTTTTTTGAGGGGTGAGAGTTGCCTTCCAAAATCTTATAGCCTGCATTATGCCAACGACCCTTACTAAGAAGTAAAAGCATAAACAGCTACAGTATGCATTTGACTATTTAATTTAGTTAATATTTTATATGAGTTTACATCAGTATTTATGGTGGTAAGACAAAGAAAAACATCAGATGTCGAATTGTGGAGGAATTTGCCATGAGGAACACCTGTCAGATGTTGGTGTTTATTTTCTGCTAACAGTTCACAGATGATATCTCATAGAAGGTTGGTTCTTTCAGGAGTGTGAGGCCATGTATTATTTTAAAATGAGAATTCATCAGTAGTGAAATTGAAAATCCACTGAGGCAGGGAATCATGTTACACTGTGAGCAATGACAATGGCTTAGTTTTGTTTCTGTTTTTATTAATTAATAGTTCCGCACACCCCATCGCATCATCTTGTCTGGTTCCCCTATGCAAAATAACTTGAAGGAGCTCTGGTCCCTCTTTGACTTTGTATTCCCAGGGAAACTGGGAACACTACCTGTGTTCATGGAGCAATTTTCTGTTCCAATAACCATGGGAGGATACTCCAATGCCTCTCCTGTGCAGGTAAATGCATTGAAAATTTCACTAGAAACTGTTGTATTGTTTTGAAACTGGTTTTTTAAGTGTACTTCTTGCTGTGTATTCTAGGCACAAATGATAGAGTCATGCATCTGTGTTACACTTCTGTGTATGTGGAAAAAAATGGTTCAACAAAATGAGACCATTTCTTCTATATAGGGATACAAAATAAACACAAATGTTTCTTGTCAAGGAAGTTGGAATAGTTATAAGCATTGTCTGAAATGGAGTAAAGATGTGCAAGTGTGGGGAAAAGACTAATCTCAGATTTTAGTGTATAGGTACTCTTATTAATATTTGTAGTCGTGGTTCTCTTAAGCACATTTCAAATTAGGTAATAGTTAAACTGGTAATCTGTAGACTAGAAGTTTCATAGAAACACTTAAAAATTTGCTCTTAAATATTATTCAAAATATTTTGCACGTATACGTTTCTAAAGTTTTATTTTCTTTTGGAGCTTAAGTGCTTCCCTTGTCCAAAGCTTAGTCATTTACTTAATTGGGCAGCTAATTTGTTTCTTTACATATCAATAATTTATTGTATTCTTTGTTTTGCTTTAAGAAAAATGAAGGTATTTTTAGCCATTATGTACAGTTAATACCCATCTCACACATCCATTACCCATTATAGAACCATATGTTCCATTTGAGGACAGAGTGACCTTTAGTTTCTGTGATCATGGGGATTTTCTTCTACCGATTTTTTTTTTTTTTTAATAGTCTCAAGTGGACACTAATCTTCACTTCTTGTCTAGTAACCACCATTGCTTCAGGCCTCTTTTTTTTTTCCCTTGATCTTCAGTATGTGTGTTAGCGGTTATTTATGCAGATTTTGGTTCTATGCAAGTTTAAACACAAATTGTTTTTTTGTTTTGTTTTTTTGTTTTTTTTAAGAAATCTCATTTCTGGTCACTGAAATTCCACTGAATTAGTCAAGATAAATCAGTTGTATATAAGGAAAAGTTATTTATGCAGTATTTATTGCAGCTAATGTGTATTTTATTGCAGTTCATGTTGTGTTAAGTAGGTAACTGTAGGACCACATCAATCATAAGCCATCTCATAAATGTGGACTTCCCAGTTACTGGCGATTTCATTTTGTGTGTTGCTAGAATATCAAGAACCAAAATACAATTTTTGACTTTTCTTCCTTTTTTAGGTAAAAACTGCATACAAATGTGCATGTGTGCTGCGGGATGCCATAAACCCTTACCTGCTGCGAAGAATGAAGGCTGATGTTAAAATGAGCCTTTCACTTCCCGATAAAAATGAACAGGTTTGATTGTTGTTACTGTTGGATCTGTGCCCTCTTCCTCCCCAAAGTTCAGACTTTCTGTGCTGATAGCAGTTGAAATACTATTTTAACTATGGATGAGACGGAGAGCTTTTAAGTTGCTTATTCTTTTCCTCTGTTTTCTGAGCATTAAATGGTCTTAGTCTTACAGATTCTAAACACGTATACTCTTATGTAAGAAACAAAGGCTCTTTGAAGTGTGATCAGGCTTGTTTACTATAGTCCTCATAGGTCACAGGTGCACCACAAGTGTTTTAGAATGGTGCATCTCTTGGATGCTTCAGCATTGTTTCCTGCTGTAAAAGGGTTAACTTGCGCTGCAAGCATTAGAGAAATATACAACCACAGTTCTTCATGTTGCAAGTTAGCTGGACCTGTAAATTGTAGTAGGTTTTCAAAACTCTAGCCTTTTGCTCTAGAACTTAGTATTTACACTACAAAGAGGACGGATGTCTTTTCGGAAATGTTTTGACTCAAAGCTGAGGAAGTTGTAAGGGTTATTTAAATAAATGAAATTCCTACAAATACTTGTTACAATTAGACTCTTCTGCTCTCAGGCTTCAGAGCATTGGGCTTTCTTGTCTTTTCCTAACTCTTTTCCTTTCTGTCTCTTCCCTCTAAAAGAGAAGCAGTCATGCCGGTAATTCTTTGTAAGACATAAGAAATTAATAGAGCAGACTCAGTTTCTGCTGTGCAGTCCGATGGCCTTTTTTAATCAAATTTTGAATTTCTATTTACTTAAGAACCTGGACTACTTACTCTAAATAATGTAGTCGTAAGTAGATTAAACAAATTTTATTTTTATTATTGTCAATCAGGGGCACTATGTAAGTTTGGCTTGCATCATAATGTTGAGAGCCTTTCAGGTTGTGAGGAAGTGATTTTATTCCATTTTAGCTTATGAGACCATCTGAAGAATCATTAAACCTTAGAGCGTTAGCATATAATGACAGTACAAGTTGTGTGTTCTAACATGTCGTTTTCCCATGAGGTACTGACGATTTACAAGTTGTAAGGAACATAACAAACACATGGTGGAAAGTGTTTCTTATAAAAGAGCTTTTGAGAAATGCTAATGCTGCGTGGTTAGCTCAGTAAAGCTGGAAAATGGCAGCATTTCCAACACTAAAGCAATATGAGAGGGAAAGGTAAAAACTGTGTAAGGGCACAGAAAAATGCTAAAACTCATCTCAACGTTTATGTTCATTCTCTAAAAATCCTCACAAAGTTTATTTTATAACAATCTCTGTATAGTGTCTTTTAATTCAGTATGTCAGACACGTCTGTGAAGTTTCATTGTAGTGAATTCCATATTGGAAAACTTTAAAACTTGCAAAGTCTGGTGTTTACAAGTTGAGCTGTTGCCTTGTTTTGCTTTTTAGGTCCTTTTTTGTCGTTTGACAGATGAGCAGCGTCGAGTCTATCAAAATTTCATCGACTCTAAAGAGGTCTACCAGATTCTCAATGGAGACATGCAGGTTGGCATTAATTAAGGTTGATGATAGGTAGAGTTTGATGGGCAAAGTCACAGATTGATGTTCACTTTCTTCTCACTGGGTTCTAAGCAAAAAGGGAAGCATTCAGTCTCAGTTCTGCTTTTGTGGATGTCTACTTTTTTCCTTCGTAACTATTCTGTGCAGTATGTAGAATTCAGGGTCCCTATGTGATGGCAGACCAGATAAGAAAAACTAGACCACAAATAGTGTGTTGGCTCATCCAATTTTTAGTTATGGAAGATGGAGGGATTACCTTCTTTCAAACCATTTTTTTTGAGCGCTTGTTATATCAGATGAATTAATGTTGGTTGTATTAAATGAATAACTGAACTCTTCTAGCTTAATATCAAGAGTGGTCACTTTCAGCATTTTGTGTTTATTTAAGTATCTTGACTCAGCTGTTCTTTGTTGCCATGTATTCCAAAAGGTTTACCTGCTATCCTCAAGGTCTGCTTGAAACTACTTGCTAACACAGGGAGACAGAGGGGAGATAGGATGGACACAATAATTTAATTGAAAGAACTTGATGGATTATTTTATTTTCTTTTGAATCAGAAAAGCTTGACCATGAGCAACAGCTAGGGGCTGCTTCTGCTAATGTGGAAATTTTTGCAGAATTCACTTAACCTTGTCATCAGAATAGACTCACAGTAATGTATTTTCATTGACCTTTTCTTATACTGATTTTTCTCAAAATGTTACATGAAACAAAAGTATTGGCATCCACTGGTTCTTCTGATGAGCAAACCTCTATTGAAAACACTCATCTTGTTTACAATTAGATTAATCCATTGTGATTTCTCATCCACAACACACGCAGATGTAAGTATTTGTCAAGAAATAAAAAAGATATTTTCTCCTGTATTGTTTAGGTTTTCTCAGGACTTGTAGCTTTGAGGAAGATTTGCAACCACCCTGACCTCTTCTCTGGTGGTCCTAAGATTTTGAAGTGTGTACCAGATGCTGACTTGGAGGAAGCGGATCAGTTTGGTTATTGGAAACGTTCTGGAAAAATGATAGTGGTAGAGTCCTTGCTGAAAATATGGCACAAGCAAGGTCACAGAGTGTTGTTTTTCACTCAGTCAAGACAGGTAAGATGAGTTCATTGCTTTTTGTCTTTTCTTAATAAAACTAAAAAGTGTGTTTGTCCTGACAAGACTTGTAATTTAAAACAGTTATTTTTGGTGACCTTCTTATAAAATTAACATGTTATTGGGGAAAAAAAAAAAAAAAAAAAGTCTAATGTTATGGGAATAATTGAAGACCAGTTTCATAGCTCACAAGCTTTATTGGAAGGACAGTTTTGTGGAAACTGTTGCCCAAGTTGAATATACTGAGTCAAAGCTTGTGTTAGTTGTAACCATACAGTACTAGGCTGAAGTAGTGGCAATGTATCTGTTGCCCCTTCTGCATAATTTCAGGATCAAACTGGTAGTCAGTTAACATTTAATCCTGAGAATTGTGTGCATTGGGCCAGAAGTACAGCCAGTGACCTTCATTCATTTTTTCTATGTTTTCCTTACTTTGTCTTCTGTGGATTCCCTGGAATGCTGAACCACTTACCTGGTTAAATTGGCTTGAGATCACAGGTCATATTTTCCCACGCCTAGCAAAAACATTCCAGTCTTGCATTCAGCAATGAAATAACTACTCTTTAGTTTACTCCAGTTATAATAAGTTGATGAATTTTCTACTAACTTAAGATTCACAAATCGTTGGTTTTCTTTTTTGTTTGTTTGGCTGGCATTGCATTTAGTACCAGAAATTCTCACAACTCAATCAGATGCTTGTTTAGCCTTCACATCTGGATTTCATTGTTTTTTTCTATCACAACAGATGCTGCAGATCCTTGAAGTCTTCGTGAGAGACAGAAACTATTCCTACCTCAGGATGGATGGTACTACAACGATAGCATCCAGACAACCCCTTATAACAAGATACAATGAGGTGAGATGTTTGATCCCATACACTGATGCCTATTGTTGAGTATGGTGCCTGAGCTTAGCTTGAATTACTGGTATTCATTTTTGATCTGTTTTTAAATACTTTGCATTTGGGAAGTTCAAATGAAACCAATTTCATAGTATGAGGGGGGAAATGTCATCATTGTTTTAATGTAAATTTTCTGCTAAGAAAAAGAAAAAAAAACATTGAAAAGGAAAAGTAAGTTTATTGGGCAACAATAAAGGGAATTTAGATCAAACTACTTGTGTTTGTCAAAAGCGGTATTAGGTAAACGAGGAAATTTGGCTCTCTTTGGATCTTTGCAACAGTAATAATAGAAGAATGCAGGACATAGCAAAAATGATCTTGTACTTGGGTAAGTCTTCTTTTTGTAAGTTCTATTCTGTGTTACAGGACAAATCCATATTTATTTTTCTTCTGACAACTCGTGTTGGTGGTATTGGAGTTAACTTGACTGGTGCTGACCGGGTTATTATTTATGATCCTGACTGGAATCCCAGTACGGACACGCAGGTGAGTTTGTTCATTGCATTCTATTCAGCAGCTACATTAAAATAAAGCTGAAGATAGAATGAGATCTGTCTCCTCAAACAGTGTTAAAGCACTATGTTGCTCTTCCCTGAGTTGTTGTTGCCAGCAGTGGTCAATTAGGGGACAGTTCCATATTATGATTGCTCTTTTGGAAAGCTATTATCAGTGGTTCCCACCACATCCTTTTTATATTGTTACATGTTACCACTCTTCAATATTGCGGACTCATATAATCAGTGTAGCAAAACAAACAGTTGAAATGGCTTGTTTGGTTTTTTTTTTCCCTAATAAATAAACATACTAGATGTTTTGCAAGGAAGAATGCGGCTGTTCAGCCATTGAACAGACATGACTGAAAAGGAGAAAAATTTTGCTTAAGTTGATTTTATCGCTAGTTGTATGTAGCTATGTCTTTAGGAGAAGCTGCTTTTAATGATGAGACTCTGGGTTAACAGATCCCTTAATGTTGTTTGGGGCTTACATGTTTAAGAGGAATAAATTGTTTCTGATGGAAAGAAATCCTGAATAGCTCTGAGATCTGCAAGTATTCAGATCTAGAGAGGTCTGTTTTAGTGCTTGTTTTGAGAGTTTTTTATGAAAGTTTTCAGTTTAGAAAAAGGAGAAAATTTTAAAGGAAAATTTTATATTGAAGATGACTTCTGAAATAACTGTTTCAGAACAAGTCTATTTAAAGTATTTATCCTAGGTATGAGTTCTGATTTTAAGATACTAATTTATTCTTTGAGATTTTGCATAGGTTTCTTGTTACAATTGGATTCTTGTCTTTCTATGTACATATACTTTTTAAATTGTTTTCCTCTCCTTCTCAGTTAGTTGTCCTAATGCTGTAGAAATACTACAATACAGCTACTTGAACTGTTTGTTAAATGCCCCCCAAACTAGGTTTGATAGGCTGGTATTGATAGCTCCCTGTCAAACACATCTAGAAGGCTAATGTCTGGTAACCAAACCTTTTGTGTTCCAGGCTCGTGAGCGTGCTTGGAGAATAGGTCAAAAGAAACAAGTGACTGTGTACAGACTTCTCACTGCAGGTACTATTGAAGAGAAGATATACCACAGGTCAGTCAAAATGATTCCTTGGATGTAGTCCAATCCTCAAGAAAATGTTTGCAGCAAATCTGAGACTGTGTAACAATAACACACCTGAGTGTGTGCTCACGTGGAACGCAACCCCCAGCCTTCACCATGACAGGCATGTGTAGCTCTAGCTCTAAAATCCACATGCTAAACATACTTCACTTTGCTTTAGCAGCTGTGTCCAGTATACAAAGAACTCACTGTAAGGGAGAATATAAGCCTTAGCACAGAAAATGGGCTGCTTATTCAGAAGATGAAACTTGACAAGTCTGAGGTGCAATTTGAAATCAACAAGCTTTTTTATCCTCAGAGTATGTGAAGATAAATGCTATATGAACATACATTTTCTGTGCTTCAAGCCTGATTTTATTTTATTCCCAAATCGTTCCAAAATTCAAGAATTAAATCCCAAGAACTGCCAGTCATATTCATGCTATTTATTCCAAAATGTAGCTGGAGTCTTAAAGTGCTTGCATTTCTGAATAATGAAATTTTTTGTTTGCTTTCCCATTCAGCTTTCTCAGTAGTTAACTTCACTCACATGAATTCCAAGTGAACAACATGCGTGGGAATCCTCATGCTAGGTATTGCTATTTAGAACAGGAATATCCTCTTTGAAAATGCAGATGAATGAATGGAAAGCTCTAAGTAATGAAATACCAGCACTTACTGCGTGCATTTTTTTTCTCTGCTTTACCACACTGATGCAAAGCATCCGCTGTTGGTTGGCTTGCGTCCCTCTGGCATGTATGTGTTTGAACAACAGTGACCACATCAAGGAAGTGGGCTCTAAGGGTCAGGACAGCCATCAGAAATCTATTTTATTTCCAGAACAGTGCAATAGACTTCATGCTTTAGGCATGTTGTCTTTTCTCCTTGCCTTACGTTTTCCTCTCTGCAAGTAAATGGTCATCTCATGCAGAAAGCTTTGAAGCTGCTAATTCCTTAAAACTCCAGAAGTCTTCTGATGGGTACACTGCAGTATCTGATGCTGATGCTTGAGTATAGTTTTGACATTTACATATTTTAAAAATACTGTCCTTGTTTAATGCCAGCAGAGCTAGAATGATGATGGTAATACTTCTTTCGAACTGATTCCCATTTCTATTTGGGATGTATTTTTAATAACACATTTAATATTTAATAATAATGCTTATGACAATCAAAAAATTATGTTGTATAAATGTGGCATAAAAGTAGATCTACAAATACTAGCAGACTTTCTTCCTCTGAAACCCAATTCTGTTTTCTTTTTGCTGATTGCCATTCAGTCCTCACCATTAGGCTATGAGCTACCCTGCTGCCTTTGATTCCTTCAACTATTAAAAATGGCATTTTAACATGATCATGTTTTTCATTTCAGCAGCTTTCTGATTGCTGTATATGTGAGCTTTTCAATTTTAATGGACAATATATATATATATCCTAGCTGTGAAGTTATTTATTGCTTAGTTAACGGATGCCTCGCAGGACATTTCAGGATGGTGGTTACCTGTTGTGTTATGGGATTGTTGCTAAACAGTAAATCCCCATGTTTCACAATTTAGCTGGTTGTTTGAAAGTTACCAACTCAAGATCGTCTTTTGGAAACTAACATCATCTTCCCACTGTTTAATCATTCTGCAGGGTAACATTTGTGCTCATACAGTTTTCCATTTAAGTATTGTAGTCAGTACTTAAACATAACTAGACGTCGTTTCCTGCATAAATTACTTTTGGTTTGTTTGTTTGGTTTTAGACAAATCTTCAAGCAGTTTTTAACAAACAGAGTGCTGAAAGACCCTAAGCAAAGGCGCTTTTTCAAATCCAATGATCTTTATGAGCTATTTACTCTGAGCAGCCCAGACGTGTCTCAAGGGACAGAAACAAGTGCAATTTTTGCAGGTACGCTTTTTTTCCTAATATTTTTAATAGAAAAAAAAAAATGTTTGAAGTGTTTAATAAATTGATGCTAAGTTTATTCATCCCTCAGGTACTGGTTCAGATGTTCAAGTCCCCAAACATCAATTGAAACGGAAACTTGACAGGCCAGCTGATGGTGACACTTTGAAAGGTGGTCTCCATCTGAAAAAAAGCAGTTCACCAAAGTACAGCAAGTCATCTAGTTCCCACTTAACCAGCCAAGTGGTAAATTCTTCTAAAGTAACAGAGACCAGTGAGGAAGCTGAAGGAAATTTGGAAACTTTTGACCAAAAGAGCTGGGCAAAAGATAATGCAGAAACTGCTACTAATATGAATTCAGTTAATAAAAGCAAGCAAGAAAGCTTGGAAAGAGCTGACATATCTCTGTCCCAACCATTGCCTGGCGATGCAGAGTCTTCAGAGAACACCACGGTGACTGAGGAAGAAGTGGCTAATGAAAATGTTGAGGGAGATTTTAGCCTTCTGTGTGGTACAGCTGGCTCTCAGGAAAAGCAGGTTGATAAAACAGAAGATGCGCAATTGGATAGTAATCATTATAAATGTACCTCAAAAACAAAGCACAGAGTGGATATGCTATCACGTGACAGCCATAAAGAGAAGTCTAAGAAGAAGCATCACAAAGATGCCAAGTTTGAAGGGGAGCGTATTCCTCACCTGGTGAAACAAAAGCGCTACAGGAAAGACGACAGTGAAGAGAAGGAGTTAGACCCAAAGAAAAATGATGATTATGTCTTGGAGAAGCTCTTCAAGAAAACAGGTAATTTTTGTTATTGGATTTGTGCAGCAGTGGCAGGCTATTTAAATAGATGTGTGCAAAGCTTATGCAAATGAGAAAGAGCAGTTTATCTAGTCTGGTGCTGTCATGACATGTTAAAATGTTCATTATTGAAATTGCTCAGGTAGGAGTGTGCTGGTTGCCTTCCAGAAACTCCTTTGGATATGGAAGTAGTACAGTGTTCATTTTGGAAACAAAGATGTAACCAACCTTCATTTAGGCAAGAGTTCCTCTTCTGTTTGTCCTGTCTGTAACAATAGAAATGATCAATTTAACCGCATAATTGCTAAGTCTTTTGTAAATAATGACCTCATCTGCACATCAGCTGTGGTTTACTGTCAAATTGATTGCTCGACTGATAGAAGGGGAATCTCTTACTAGAAATGACTGTGCTGAAGTGCTGAATGTAATCGATCTGAAAATGAGAGGGAAAAAAAAAAAAAACAAGATTGTGGCATTCTCTTAAGATTACCATTTCAATTAACAGGTATCCTCCTTCAACTTTTCTTGTGTGCTCTGTTTGCTAGGGGTACACAGTGTAATGAAGCACGATGCCATTATGGAAGCTTCCAGTGCAGATTATGTGCTGGTAGAAGCAGAAGCAAACAGAGTGGCCCAGGATGCACTAAGAGCCCTAAAAGTCTCTAGACAGCGATGCTTAGGAGCTGCTTCTGGTGTGCCAACATGGACAGGCGTGAGTGGTCTTTCAGGTGCCCCATCAGGAGTAAAGTAAGTTCATTTCTCACACTGTTTATCCAAAAATAGAAGAGTTCCTTGGAATGGTGTGGATTATTTCTTTTTGCACCCAGTGTTTGTCGTAACATGTATCATTTTTCATTTACTTCAATGTTTCTTTTTTTAAAAAAGTATTTAATAAGACAAAATGACATATTTTGAGGCTAGAAAGTAGTCCATTCTGAAGTATAAAAGAACATTACTGTTCCACAGTACAGGAGAGGGAGGTTGGTAGGGCACTCTTGAGAATTCTAGAATGCAAACCCAGTCACTGGCTTTGGCAAAAGTGTCCTAATTTTGAGAGAGATTTCTCATGGAATTAATTCTTTTGCATGTTTAGGAGTCGGTTTGGTCAAAAAAGAAACCCTATGCTGCTTTCTTCACATTCCACTTGTGCATCACCTTTGAAAAAGTGCAAGGTAAGAAAGACAGGCTAGTATTTATCTTTTAGTAGCTTATATGTATGTGTGTGTGTATGTATATATACATACATATAGTGAAATGTTCTGACTTATGCAACAAACCCGACTTATACTGATTTATACTCTCATACCTATTCTTCATATGATTTTGTAAACTTCTAAAATTTTCTGTCACCCAATAATTTTTCATTTTTTGATGCAGCATCTTGTCTAATCAGGTACATCAAACTGCAACGTGCACCTCTTGTCTGTCTCAAGATCAGCAATGCTTTTCTTTAACTTCCTAAGTTCTAAAGTATATATTCAAATCAAGACTAAAGCATGCTGCCTCTTAATTGTATATTATAAATGTGCTCACATATGTTGTTTAAATCTAAAGGGCAAGCAGATTTTGTTAAAGATTCTGTGGATCTCAAACTACACGGTCTATATGTTTATTTGTAGGATGCAGATACAACGAAGAAAGAAAATGCAAAGAGGAATAGTTCCAATGGGCACTTTGATGGAAAATCGGAAACTGGAGAATCATCATCTAGTGTATTAGATTCTTCATCTTTATTAGCTAAGATGAGGGCGAGAAACCACCTTATTTTACCACAAAGGACAGGGAATGAGGGAAATGAGAATCTTCACCAAGCACCAGCTCCAGCCCCAGGTTCAACAGAATATGATGAATTGCTGGTGGATGTGCGGAACTTCATTGCATTCCAGGCCCGTGTGGACGGTGAGGCTAGTACTCAGGAAATACTGCAGGAGTTTGAGTCCAAACTGCCTGCAGCACAGTCTTGCGTCTTTAGAGAACTCCTCCGCAATCTCTGCAGCTTTCATAGGAACCCAAATGGTGAAGGTGTCTGGAGGCTGAAGCCAGAATTCCGCTGACCTCTGTCACAAGAAGGCACCAGTTTGCACTCGGCCAACATTCTGCTGTCAAAGACTTACTATTTATCTTTTGACACGAGGAATTTGTGTTTGTGATTTAATAAATGACTTGAGCAGTGATGCAGCGCTCATTGCAGACTTAGTGCTGGCTTCATTTCCTATTTAAGCTATTTGTATGGAAGTGCTACCTACCTCATAGGTGAAGCAATACAAAATATCACCTTTTCTTTAAAAGAAATGACGGGATGAAGAATATGTGTTGACTTTTTACTGCAGTAAGAGCCATGGGTGTTGCCGTGGGTGTTTATTTGATTTCTGTGAAATTCCAAGAATTTTTCTGTTTTCTGTATGTTACTTAAGTGGTCACTGGGCACACAGTGTAACATAAAAGAAAAGATTGTGATCAGCATGAGAGATTTACTTGTACTGACAAGAGTATTGAAATCATTAAGAAGCTTTCATTAGTAGTGAGAATTTGCTTTTAATGTTTCTGCTTTCATTGTTGCTAGCATCTAACAAATGCAGTATGATTTACATTACTGCTTAACTTGGAAAATGACCTATTTCCACAGAGGTTTAATCACAAAAATGAAAAGCCCGACAGTTGATATTCATGGAAAACTGGTTGGATTATGGAAAACTAATTTACCCTAATAATCACTGATTCAATCATAGTCCACGGTCAGTCCCACCGTGGGCAGTTGCTCAGTGTGGTACTTCTTACCAGTGAGATAACAGTAACTTTTGTGTTGGTCACAGGCTGTGGACTGATAATTCAGATCCCATTACATATTTGTAAGTCTCACTCTTACTGATTGCTGTATAGAAAATTTTCCAGTTCCCTGTTAGCACATAGTCTTTTACAAGGATCAAGATTGTCAGAGGAGGAATGATTTTACTGTATTTTGATGGATACAGTCATGTGTTCACACAGTCACAATATGACCTATAACTTCTGTATATGCTCCTGCCTATTCCATAGATAGGTAGATGGAGAAAATCTTAGTCTTCCTGGCAGTCAGATAAATTCTAATACCTGTTTTCTTCCAGGAAGGGAGAATCTGATTATTTGTAGCAAACCCAAGTGCTGTGTTAGAGCTTTGGTGTACTAAACAAAGAAATTTTGGGGGGAACAATGGATGGGTTGTGAGAGAAAAGTGACAGTCTTGCACATCTTCACAGCAAGGTTAAGTTACTCTTAAAGTAGGAACAGTTAGATGTGCCTAATATCCTCACTGTCTCTAAGCTATTGAGAAAAGGGAAATCTGAGTTGCTTCTGGTTTTGTTTTTTTTTTATTTTGGGTACAAACACTAGAAGGTGAATGGTGAAGCAAGAATACAGGCTGGGTTACTTTATGCTAAAGAAAAGTAGTCTTTAAGGTACTTTCTGTGGCTTTTCCTTCTATTCTTACTCTGTATTAAAGGATCTGCGGATATTTGCAAAAAGTGGTGCTTCACTGTTTCAGAAATTAGCTTTTCACAGACTGGCATTGGAGAGGACAGACTGTCGAAGAACCTGCTTTTCTTCCTCATGATATTTGAAGGTGGGCCTGATGCACCTTTTCATGACACCTTTTTCTGATACCATTATGTTTATTTGTACACTCTCTGGAGAAACACGAAACCAAGAATCCAGATTGCAATTGCAGAAATGCATCGAAAATTGTAGATCCGTTGATATGACTTAAAATGGATCATTAAAAGAGTTAAAACAATACAATCTTACTGTTTTCTCCAAACCTATAGAGCATTTCAATTAGGTTTTGGTGTCGTCCACAACATGCATCCCTATCTGTGCCCCAGGAGCAATCCAGGAATTCATCTGTCAGCAAAGCTGCTGTTGTCACCTTAGCTATCAGTTCTGGTATCCTGTTTTATGCACTACTTTCAGTCTTAAAGACATTTTTCCCGTACCAAGGAATGTTTAGAGCTTCTTACTGATGATCTGTTGATGTAAATGGACCTGCATGTGCTTTTATAAATCCTTGGCTTTTACAGACTTATTAAAAAAGTAGAAACAAAAATCTGTTCTAGAAGTCTTCCTGAGCTGGGGGGAGGGGGAGGATGCAGTGGGAAAGCCATCTTTTCCTGTGTAGTGTAGCTCTGTGACTAAATGATTCTAATGATCTTTAAGTACAAGTCTGTTTTTCATACAGTTTCAAATTATGTGCCCTAGCAGCTAGGTTTTTCCATTACCAGTGGATGTTTGAAAGGCTGAATGAATATTAGTATAATACTTAATACAAGTATATTTTAAAGTATTCCATCTCAAAAAAAATCTGTGAGATTAAAAGTCTACGGACTGACTTACAGGTGAAAGTTCTTCTGGAATGGCTGAGACATTTGACAGTGAGAGAGTTATTTAAGAGTAATCCTATTCTTATTCCACAGTAGATACTGTATCTGACTTTGTTTCCTTAGCTGTGTAAAATCAATTCACTTCATATCTTTAAAGAAGATATGAAGCAGTTCCTGACTAATGATTATGCAGTCAGATGCATTTACCTTCAGATAGTTTATAGGCATGTAATATTTTCAAAAGCTTTTATTGTACCCTTTCCATTTCCCCAGCATCCACTGCTGCAGTGAGCGGTTGTTAACTTTGTGTATGATTACAAAATTCACTGCATGTGGAATGCTTCTATCTTACGGTTCTTCTTACCTCATTGGGAAGGAGAGAAGGAAAGATCAAAATACAGATGTTAATACTGTAAGCAAGTTAAATCTTATTAAAGAGAGCCATTTCAGCATGAAATCATGTAGTCCTTAAATAGAAGGAAAAAAAATTGTTTTTCTTGTTTCACACTGTAAATATTTGGGAGGCAGCTCTAGCATTGGTTATTAAGGTGCTTTACACCCCTTTCCCATCCTTTTCTTGCTTTATATTCTTCCAGGTATTTATTCTCCTTTGTTCATCCTTTTGTTGAACACTTGAGTATGTTGATGGTACAAAACTTCTCTAGTGTGAGAACTAAATTCAGACCTAAATATCTGAATTCTGATCTAGAGGCTCTGCTGTAGGTGATGGGTGGTTGATCCATAATGCCCTGCCACAAAAGAAATGTTAGCAAGACATTGAACGGATAGATAGGTGGGATAGAAACAGTGATTTACAATAATGGAGAGTATTTTTAAATCCATAAATGAGCGCTCTGGCTCAGCCTCTCCTCAGTGGGGTGTGCTGGGAGAACTGAGTCTACTACAGCTAATAAATGTTATCCTGGTAAGTAAAGTGGTACAGAGTTGGGCTGTTATATTGGAAAGTCTTGAATTCAGATGATATTCACCTATACCCATGCCCATTTGTACACAAGTGACATGGTCTGCTTTTGATTGCTGCTTTTGATTCCAAAATTGCTTAAACTTGACAGATGTTGACTGTCTTGCTAGTAGTGCAATCTCTGCCTCTCAAGAAGCTACAACAGGAGGGCCACGTTTTTCCAAAGGGCTTCACAGAATTTTTGTTGTTCATAAAACCCTTCGGTACTTCCTTTCTCTAAGCCACTCGGTCTTTAGGCCTGAATTTTCCAGCTCTGCTGACACTGATGTGCTGATTGCCATTCCTCAAGGACCTCACCTTCTGACATGGGCCTTCATCAGAGCTGAAATGCATGTCATCTGGAATCCTGTGTGTGTGTGTGATTGAAACAGTCACTGAATGTTAATCTTTCTCCAATTTCTGTGTGCTTGTTGATTTTGCTGTGCGGAAAGGACAAATACAGGTGAGTTGTGTTCCTGAAAAGAGCCTATTACACTTTTGTTGTTGTTGTTGTTTCTAGTTTTGGGGAAGATTCATCTCGTGGTCTCCATTTTTGGCCTGAACTCCAAATGCAGTTTGGAGTTTTTCAAAAACCATGGAGACAGTTGAAGGCAATGATTTTAGTAGTCATTAAAAGGTAAGTTAGTTATACTTCATCAGTGAAAGAGATGTCCAGGAAGGCATCACCTAAGTAGAAAAAGCAGTGTGATAGTTATTGTTACAGGATGTGTCCTTTAGGGAAAGCTGTCACAAGGAAGCAGCGTTTAAGTAACTCATTTGAAATTCACTTGACAAACCAGTCTTAAAGAAAACAGCAACTCAACTAATGGTTTTTTTCAAAATGGTAACAGTTTGCTCCAGCATCAAGTATTGCTGTTCTTAAGATAAGGAACTGGGTAGATGAATAATAAAATTGGCGGACTAATACTCTGCTTGAATCTCTTTTGCATGCTGCTGTGATTCTAATGCCAAATATTAACAATACCAGTCTAAGCAGTTTTCTCTCCTGGATAGAAAAGGTGTTGAGGAACAGATATACAAAGGCTGCTCTGGAATTAATGCCTCCTATTCCATTATGTTGGCCCCCTATGTCAGAGACAGACGTTGATGTATGACAGTGGAGGTTGAACCTTCCCACAAATATTCCCTTACAGTTTGTTGCTGTGTGACAGATGGTGGCAGAGGGGCATTCTGACACAGTGGCATCTGACATGGAGGTGTGTATGAAGCAAAGATGTCACCGAGTTCCTCCATGCAGAAAAAAATTGTACCCACCGACACTCGCTGATATTTGCGGAATGTTTATGGAGCCCAAACAGTGGATGAGACCACAATAAGGCAGGATAAGGTGGGTGGGACGTTTCAGCAGTGGTGACCCCGATGTGAAAGACAAATTGTGTTCCAGGCAGCCGTGCACAGCTGTCACACTGTGAAATGAAGAGTGTGTTGATCAGCTCATCTGTGCAAATCAGAGGTTTACAACCAGGGAATTGTGTATGGAGCTGAATATCAGCTTCAGTATGTTAGAAATGATGGTGGCAACACTGGAATATTGCAAAGTTTGCTCCAGATGTGTCCCACAGATGCTCATACAGGGATAGAAAGAACAGCATATGCAAGTTTTTCAGAATCTATTGAGCAGTGTGTGAATTCCTCATCTAGGAAAATGTTCAAGACAAAGCCCTGAAAACGTAAAGTGATGTGCACTGTCTTGGGATAGGAAAGGAGTGATTCTTCTGGATTTCCTGGGGCCTGAACAACCAACTCTGACCACTACATTGCGATGCTGACAGCTAAAGGCTCAAACTTCCTGAGTCTAGCTAGAGAAGAAGATGGCCTTTCTCTTGCAACACAATAACACCAGGTTCCCACACCAGTTGGGAGTCCATGGAACACATTGCCCATCTTGTCTAGATTGTCCCACCACACCAACTGTATAGTACAGATTTGACCCCTTCTTACTTCCGTCTGTTCAGGCCAATGAAAGATGGATTACATAGGCTAAATTTTCCTAGAAACAATGTTGTCATAGCAGCTGCCCAACAGGGGTTCACCTCCCCTGGTGCAGATTTTTATGAGCATGGCATGCAAGCTTTTGTTCAGCACTGGTGAAAATGCATAGTTAATGGTGGTGACTATTTTGAAGAACAGTGTTTTGTAGCTGAGAATCACTATCAAATAGTGGTATTGTGCTCGTTGTAGTTGGCACTGTTGTAGTTTCCATGGAAATAAATAGCAGACATTACTTTTGGAGTGACCTATGCATAAGCGGTTCAATAAGAAGAATGATCTAGCATGATGCAGTTCCTCTTGTGCTGGTTGTGGCTGTGCTTTCTTAGATGATACATTAAGTTCATGAAAAGATGAGATGTTAAGAGACCCTGCAGAAACTTTATCAGTACTCGGCCAATCCATTAATTAAACCATCAGGAAAAATTAGGAAGGAATAAAGTTAGGCAGTGTAGTCACTGAGACAATTTTAAAACGTGATATGATCTGTTTGTTTGGTTTTGTAGGAGCATGGAGATCTGAATTCTGCTATAAACTGTTCAGAGACTTTGGATGAGGTATTTTATTGCATTCTTTTTCGCCATCTGAGTGGTTCAGTCTTTAGGGGGAAAAGGCAAGAAATCTTTCACATTTTTGGAAATGCTTCAGGAAATGATTGCAGGGTACAAAGAATCCTGGTTGGAAAAACAAGGGTAATATGGCATCTTCTTGTCTAGATCATGAATTCAGTAACTGTAGTTTGCGCAAAACTATCATACAAAGAGCTGACAGCCCAGTTTTTGAAGGGCTTGAGTAGGGCACATGCCTTGGAGTCAGGATGTGCTGGCAAGTCTGCACTTGGGAGTTCTCCCTCCCTTGGGAGAGATATTTATATATTAGATAAATGGTAAAACCTCTCTGCTACTTAAGGCCATTTATAATTTCCCTGTTCCAACATTCAAGCTAAATGCTGAATGTACGCTTACTAACTCAGTGGCTCTCTCCATCTACCCACTCCTCATGGGATTGCTATTCTAGGCTCTGGGGTGATGTCAACATTCCTACTTCACGTGGTGTTGCTGATGTAGTACAGTCCTGTTCCTTTAGCTAAGATTGAGAAGATAAAGTTTTCCTTAGTAATTCTTAGCTTTCATTGGTGACTTCTTTTTGCTGCCTCTAACGTTAGAAGCAGAAAGAAATCAGACCCGTATCGTGCAAGAGTTGTTCCTCTTTTCTTTATAAAATGGCTCTAAGGCAGTTGCTATGAAGTAAGTGAAACACTTTTGGGTTGTTATTTTTTTTTTGCTCCCTGCCAGCAAAAGCCACCATGAAGACTGCAATGCATCACAGTGTGCTCAGGAAACCAAAAACAACTGCTTTATCCAGAAAGAAGAAATTACTGTGAGTCATCAAGCTAGAAAATATGGAACCTGGACAGGTAGTGCACAGAGAAGAGCTAGGCCACTCCTCTGAGAAAGAAGCAACTTCCAGCCTGCTCTGCTCACAAGTTTCAAGGGGTTTATGCTAAAATGAAATAAATACTGACAAATTAAAGGAAAGGGGAGGTATAATCAGAGCTGAGCTCTTCGTTTCTGAACAGCCGGGCTGACTATGCATTTAAGACCAAATTTTTTAGGGCTCTAAAATATGCAACAAAGGCTCACAAGTAGACTTTGTTCTGCCAACTAATGATACAATGAGATAACCATGCTGTTTCAGTGTTGCTGTCCCATACTAATTGCCATGTGATCAAAGATGGGGTGGTGATGGGCCACAAAATAAATCCCACTGTTCTTACCCATAAGCTATTCCTGAAAGCCTGGCAGTTTTGAACTATGCAGACCCTCCAAGCTGTTTATCCACCCATTTGAGAGAGGGAGAAGGAAAAGCAATGCCAATGCTGAATTCTTTGGAGAATCCACCTATAATTTTATGTTGTTAGCTGTGTATCATAGTTCCCCATAGATTCCCTGCTTTTCCTAAGCTCCCAAAGCCACACTGCTAGTAACATGAAAGTGGAGGGAACACACTATTTTTATGGTACAGAACAGGGATGTTGAAGCCTTGCACTAATTGCGAACTAGAATGTAGTATCATCAGTGGAGCTATGACCAACTCCTGTATAAGGCTTACATAAGTGGTGAGTCATACATTCTTACAAAAGAATAAGGAGCAAGGCTTTCATTATGTTGTTTGCCTAATCAGAAATATGAAAATAAAAGAACACAGCACTCAGTGGGTTATGTTTGGCTAACGGTAGGCTAGAATTTCTGCAGTTGCACTACTGTGATTGAGGCATTTCATTGTTTGTGGTCCCAGCTTATATTAAACAGAGAGGATTTTTTCATAAATCTTTGCCTCTAGGGCAGAGTTAAGGTTGTTTGGGAACCCTAGCTATGCATTTCCAGGCATTAATGTCTGGAAGCAGCACCAGGGGAGCAGAAATGGAGGTATACGCCTAGGGAGGATACTAGGAGTAAATGAAGAGGCCCAAGGGCAGGGTAGGGTTTGTAAGGATGAGCATGTACAGAAGCGGTAGAGTGGAAGCTGAGCTTTTAGGATGACTGAAAAACAGTCCTGTGATGATTTCTCATATCTCACTAGTCCTTTTCCATGCTCTCGGGCAGGTAGTTGCAATGAGTATTGCTTCAACCACCAACCACTGCTGTTAGCCGTGAGCCGAGATACCTACAGCTTTTTGGAGACAACTACAGAATTTTGAGGATTGAAGTTGGCTGCAGCTTTATGTGCACCAATGTGCAACTCTTTAAACTGGTTTCATTAACCCATCACCGCTTCTCCTTTTCTTACACCAGTTCCCTGCACCTCCTGTGGTGGGCTGGATCAGCAAAATAGCAATAACAACTGTTTCTTTTTTTTTTTTTCCCTCCAAACATTTGGCTACAGCAATAGCTGAAGGCTGGAAGGAGTGATAGTAGGAGGGAGTCCGAAACTGAAGAGCAACACTTCTAAGAGCCTTAGGAACTCGAGGCCCTGGAATGTGTCCAGAGAAGGGCAACCAAGCTGTGAAGGATCTGGAGCACAGGTCTCACAGGGTGTGGCTAAAGGAACTGGGATTCTTCAGTTCAAAGAAGAGGAGGTTCAGGGGAGACCCCTTATTTCTCCCCACAACTGCCTGAAAAGAGGTTGTAGTGAGGTGGAAGTCAGCCTCTTCTCCCAGGTAGCAGCAATAGGATGAGAAGTACTGGTCTCAAGATGTGCTGGGGAGGCTCAGGTTGGATACTGGGGAAAACTGATCTTGGAAGAAGAGTGGTTGGGCACTGGAATGTGCTGCCCAGGGAGGTGGTGAAGTGACCATGCCTGGAGGAGTTCAAGAAACATGTAGATGTACTGAGGGGCACGGTTTAATTGGGAATATTGGTGGTAGGTGAACAGTTGGAGCAGATGATCTTAGAGGTCCTTTCCAGCCTTAATGATTCTATGATTCTACATTTCAGCTGAGAGCAGCAAAAGGTGAGTGTAGCAGAGCTGCTTGAATGATCCCGGTTCTATTTTTTAACTTTAAAAGGCTAATTTAGGAGTGGATGAAGAGCACAATTAACACAGCTACAGCCTCTGTCACCACCTCTTTCTCCTACAGCCCATCTGCAAGTACTCTTGTCCTAGGTAGTGTGTCTAAGCAGATGGGACGTGTCTACCTACCCCATAACCCGCTTTCCTTCTCTGCCTGGAGAGGCAGTGGCCCATGTGTCACAAGCGGAACAGGCATAAACCCTTGGCAATATAAAATTGCTCCTGTTAAGTCGACAGACTGCCTTGAAAAGGACTAGTGGGCACGATGCCTCAAGATTTCATGGTTGGCTGGTTTATGTGTTGGGGGGTGGAGAGAAAATTATTGAAACCTGAGTTTAGTTTGGGTATTATTATGCATGTAACCTTCCATGCCTAATTGCGCTGAAGCTTGGCTGCTTTGAGAATCACAGAGTAGCCCGAGTTGGAAGGGACCCATAAGGATCATTGAGTGCAACTCCTTTTGCTGCACTGCGAGAGCAGAAGCCACGTCCCCAACCAGCGTAGTGAACGGGCCAGCACACTCGTTGCTGCAGCTCTGCTGAGCCCTTCGTCGCAGAGAGGGCTGTGGGTGGAGAGCTGCAAGTTACAGAGGCTCACCCTCATTTTTAAGTGCGGGTGACAGCCCGGCCCGAGCTGGGAGGGGGAGAAGCCGCTTTCCCCGCGAAGCGCTCAGATGTTCGCGAGCCCCATTGAGTCTTGATGGGGCTTTAATGACCCGGGTAAGGCGCGGCGACGCGGCCCCGGGGCACAGCGGCCGTCGGAGCCGAGAGCCGCGCAGAGCCGCGAGGCCTGGCTCTCCGGCCATGGCGGGCGGGTGGCTGTGGCTGTGGATGGGGCTGGCCTGGCTGCTGGGGCTGGCGCAGCTCGGAGCCTTGCCCCTGACCGCCGGGCCGCGGGACGAGGTGCAGGCGGCGGCGCTGCAGAGGCTGCGGGAGGTGTTCGACATCGAGGAGCTGCCCCCCGACGTGCTGCCTCGCAAAAAGCCGCCACAGTTCATGGTGGATCTCTTCAACAAGGTGGCCGACGCCAATGGCATCACCCGCGCGCCCGGGCTGCTGGAAGGAGACGTGGTGCGCAGCTTCGAGGACCGAGGTGAGCCGGGGGCGGCGGGGGGCAGCGCTGCGGTGGGGCGGCGTGGGCAGCGGCTGCTAAAGGCCGCTCTCCCGCAGCTCCCGTGGAGCAGGACCGCTTCTTCTTTGACGTCAGTGCCATGGAGAGGGGCGAGCAGGTGCTGAAGGCCGAGCTGAGGGTGTTCAAGCTGAGGAGGCGGCGCGTGGCCAGGAGAGCCGATCCGCAGCACTTCTGCAAAGTAAGTGGGAAATGAACCGTCAGTACCGTGCTTCCTTGTTGTGTTGCTAATAATCCGGAAGGGAAACGAGAGAGGAACGGAGAGTGCAACCACTTAGCACGTAAACCTGCTTCACTTTTATTTGATTATCGTCCTCGGTGCAGAGTGGCACTTTGCCTCCAGCTTGCAGGGCTCTGGCTGGCGGGGTACTATCCCTGGAGGTACCCTTCCCGTCAAGCCCACACCGGACTTGTCTGCTTTTTGAGATGCTTTGAAATTCAGATGCAAATTTGACTGTTTGATTTGCTCTTAAAATAATGATGGTAGTATGGGAATCGTTCCCTGGCACTGACTGTATCCTGTAGCAAAGGCAGGGTCGGACGTTTTGCAGACTTGAGGGCAAAGATACAGTGAACTGGAGGACTCTGACAGTGTCAAAGGTTTGAAAGAGATGCACAGGATAATAGCATAGTTCTGCCTCTGAACTGACAGAATCACAGGATCATTTGAGTTAAAGATCTTACAGACCTTGAAGGTCATCTAATCCAGCTCCCTTGCAATGAACTTCTCAAACACATCTGCCGATACTCATTTTGCTGTTGAACTACTATAAACAGCTTTTTGCATCAGTTGGAGACGTTTTCCATTTAAGATGTGGAAAAAGTACTTATAATCTTGATCCTCCCCATTTTACTGGAAGAACGATGGCTGTCATTTCTCACTGTTCTGTTGTGTTGCTGTCCTCAAGGTGGAAGTGTATGAGCTACTGGAGGGTGGAAGTAATCCACAAAAAAAAAATCTCATAGCATCAAGACTGTTGTCTCTGTACTCGGAAGGCTGGGAAGTATTCAACGTCACACAGACGGTAAGCAGAGAACTCTTGGCTTACATTTTTAGATCTAAAATTTCTGTTATGGCAGTGCTCAGCTGATAACTTGCTCTTATTGCTGGATTCCGTGGTCAATTCAAACTGAAGGACAGAGCAGGGGGAGAACCCTACTCCATTACACTCAAAAGTACATGTTCTTAGTTCTCTGATGAGAACTAAGTAACCCAAACCTAGACAGCAGGAGGGATGTCAGGCCAAATATGGCAGTGTGATTAAAGCACGCTCCTCCTTAGGCTGTCAAAAAGTAAATCATTGATTATGGGGTGTGAGTAGGTCTTAATTTCTCTTTAATGTTACTCTAGTCGGTTGTTGGTTTTTTTTTAGATGAGATGTGCAGTGTACTTCAATGTTGTGTTTCTGGAATCTAATGGTTAGACTGTTTTTCATCTTAACTTTGTATGTAGAATTCTCTATTTGCTCGTTGGAAGATTTGTTCTGTAGATATCCTTAAATTATATCTGTATCAGAATGCCTTTCCTTAGCAAAAATACAAATGAGGTTTCAAATACTTTCTGAGGCTTAAATCTGTTCCTGCAGTGTTTTTAGTTGCCTGAGCTTTATGATCAGACGGAACAGTATGCTCGAATGATTGCTTGAGTTGCATCATGTGCCATAATAGCCTTCCGTGAGAATGGCCTGACCTTATTTAGTAGACTGTAATGAGAACAATTAGAGAAAGTAAATTTGCCTGATTTCTTCAGATAAGATAATTTCTTCAAATGCCACGTTTGTGTTAGATTCAAACGAGCTTTAATGGTATGGAAAGTCTGGAGAGTTTTTACTATTCTGTTATTAGGATTACTAGGAAAAATAAGGCTCTGTCTAAAGTCAGGGATTATTTATTTTATTGCTAATGTTAACTCTCAGGCTCATCTATTCACTAGTAAATTCTCCAAAAATTAATTATCTTTGTGTAAATGTAACTTTGGGAAACATATATGGTATTTTTAAATGTTGAATTATCGGTTTAAATATTTAACTCAATTCAGTCTTTATGGTTACCTCACTTCTGTGATTGTGTATGTATTTATAGTCCTATATTGGTTGCCTGTTCCATTTTCCTAATGTAAATTACTCTTAATCACAATGCAATGCAAAGATTATTGAAACAATATTTTCTTGTTTCATTTTCATTACCAGGTTTCCAAGTGGGTCGGAAGCAGTAACTCCAACCATGGCTTTTTGATAACTGCAACACACTTACTCAGCAATAGGATTGAACACAACCTGGTTGCATTTGCAAAGGGACAGGGCAATTTGCAGGAGAGCAGAAATGCTCTCCTTGTCCTCTTCACCAACAGTAATAAACGGAGGTCTTCCAGCTTTGTACCCTCTTCTACAAGTAAGTTCACACAACAGTAACTATTTTAGAATATGAAAAATTCTGTTCCCTTCTGCTGCCTTGCTTATGCCTTATCCCAGTATTTGTGTTCAGTGTTGAGCCTGGTGCGGTCCTGCTTTGTCATTGACCAGAGTTTGCTTGATAGCTCTTGGTTGTAGCTCACCCAGCATCTGCAGCCACCTCTGTTCAAGGGAGTTGTGTTTGCAGAAAATATTCATGAAGCCTAAGGGAAGCTTCGTTTATTTTCATTGTACAGAGAGATGGCAGTTTTCTTTCTTTTTTAAAATTATCATTATTTACTTCATCTTTGTGGTGATGTTTGCATGGAAATTATAATTTTCACCTTAGGCTGAAAAAATTCAGTGACCTGGAAAACTGTGAAAATGCTGGTAAAGCAAATGGAAGTAGTTATGAAGTGCAATTTTCAAGAGTGGAAGTTGTTAGATAAGCAGTTTTAACTTTTCTGTCCTTTGCTTGTTTTTTAAACGCCTATTTAACTTCGGTGATTAATTAACATTGTTACTAATGGCTTTTTTTTTCATCAAAGACAACGCCTTTATCCCTTAAATTACAAAACAATAGTGCCTTACCTCTCCCACTGGTCCTCCAGTAAAGTCAGCTAAGGCTGGATTTTAGAGCCTGAGATAAAGGCAAAGAGCAAAAGCTGGAAGGAGGAGGAGAGGTAATGGTTCGGGCTTGGAGGGTCTTTTTGGTAAATCATTGTGTTTGTACCTTAGAAAGGAATAATTAAGAACCGGGTGATAAAAACGATACAAATCAAAAACAAACAACGGTTTAAAGAAACTACCAGAAGCTGGCTGTTTTTTTTGTTTGTTTGTTTGTTTGTTTTTTGTTGTTATAAACAGAAAATTACTGTAGTGAAATCCTACATCTCAGTATAATCAGTATCAAACTTTATATGTGGTACTATGCCAGAATTGAGGAACTGATTCCTATTTCCACGATCTACCTGTTGTTTGTGGGCAGAAGAACAATCTGCAGAATTTTTTCTTCTAGCAGCCTGCATACCAGAGGCTTTCAGTTTGTGTTCATGGATCTCCAGGTCATCAATAATATTTATCTTGAATTCTTAGAATATACATTGAGAAAGTAAAGGGATTTTCAGAGAGCTTCATTCTCTAGCAGATTTCCTTAAACCTGATTGTAATATTTTCATATTCAAAACTTATTATTATCTTTTTTTTTTTCAAAACGACTACTTTTCTGGAAAGCGCTCTATTTTCAAGCGTATGGGTAGAGTTGCTCTGAGGAGAATACTGGAGAGAAGAAAAGGCTGTGGTCTCCACCCTTTGTTAGCACTTCACAGCAGGTCTGATGTAGGAGTAGCCATACAAAGGTCATTGAAACCATTCTGACCATAGTTATCCCTGAAAAGGGCCCCTGGAGTTTGCAGAATGTAAAGCTTTTATGTTTCTGCTAAACTGGGGCCTTTTAGTCCACATAGGGAAACACAGACCTGGCAGATTTTGAAAAGTAGCTGAAATGGCTATTGGGTACACACCTCTCCCAGTTCTTTCATAGTCCTGTCATTTTAAGATGTTCTTTGAAGTCTTCCATGTACATTTTCAAAACAGATTTTCTTGCAGATTATTGTACTTAAAGAAAAATGACTTTGAGAAAGATTAACACACAGCTTCCTTTCTTGAACCAGAGCTGAACCCTGCCAAAAATGATGCTTTGTTACATGCGCCTCGTGAAACTCTGATAATCAAAAACAGCAGTGAAAGCAAGAGCAGGAGACCTCGAGCTGCTGCAGTACCTTCTTCCAAAAGCCAGGTAACAGCGTGTCATCGAAGAGAACTCTATGTTGACTTCCATGCTATTGGCTGGTCAGGATGGATTATTTACCCAAGTGGATACAATGCATTTTACTGCAGAGGCTCCTGTCTTTTCCCCTTGGGGGAAAGTCAAAATGCAACAAACCATGCCACGGTTCAGTCCATAGTCCATACACTTAAACTGTCTCATGATGTCAGCACACCCTGCTGTGTTCCAGATGAACTGAAGTCCCTCAATCTCCTCTACTTTGATGACAAAGAGAATGTGGTTCTTAAAAATTACAAAGACATGGTGGCAACAAGGTGTGGTTGTCATTAACAGGACTTTTTGTTGTACACATTTGGCATACACTTGGATTCAGTTTCCTATTTGCCACTGAAAATACCAAAGGTAGATGGTATTTCAGGTTATGGGTCGGGTGAACCAGAAGCTCACCTGTGTTTGAAATCCTCTCACCATGGGTGTGTGGAAAGGAGTTTAAGGCAGGTGTTCAAAGAGACATGGGTCTGTTATGGCTCTGCTTACCTCTACGGAAAGCTCTGTGCCAGTAAACCAGAGGAAACCATTAAGAACAGGAATTTTGTTATGTAAAAGATCCTGAACACATTAAATGAGCACTCAAACAAAGGTCCTGTTTCATATGTGAAAGCTCTGAATATCCCAAGGATTAACAGTCACGCTATCCCATAGGATATGGAAGGGACCCATTATGAACATCGAATCCACCCTGTGGCTCCACACAAGACCACCCAAAAATCAGACTTTGTCTGAGAGCATTGACTGGACATTTCCTGAACCCCAGTAGCTCAGTGCCATGACCACTTTCCTGAGGAGCTTGTTCCAGTGCCCGACCACCCTCTTGGTAAAGAACCTTTTCTTGATATCCAGCCTGACCATCACCTGTCACAACTTTATGCCATTCCATCGGGTCCTGTCACTGAGAGGGGAGCTCAACACTGCCCCTCAGCACACCCTCATGAGGAAGCCGTAGGCCACAATAAGGTCTCCTCTCATTATTCTCTTCTCTTGGCTGAACAAACAGAGGAATTTAATCTGTCTTTCTCTCTAGACCCTTAATCATCTTTTTAGTCCTCCTGTGGACGCTCTTCAGTAGTTCTGTGGCCTTTTTCTACTGTGGTCAAAACTGCACACAGTACTCAAGGTGAAGCCACATCAGTGCAGTGTAGAGCAGGGCAATCACTCCTCTCAACCAGCTAGAAACGCTGTGCTTGTACCCTAGGATCCTGCCTCAATCCAGCATGGGAGTGCTGGTCTCAGTAATACTACTACCTCATTCAGCTTTGAATGCACATGATTCAATGGGGATATAAATTCCTAAGGTAGGATAAGTGTTTGCCCAGAGCTGACCTCGGAGATCTGTTCTGAGTAATACATAAACTGCAGATGGTAATGCACTTCTTTCCCTGTTCTGTCTGCAGTTTTACTGAATACAGAGACCACCTCAGAAGTCCCTCTGGGACTTACTAGGCAACCTGATGGAAACAGGACAAAATATATCTGGGTATCAGCAAACTTGTCTTCTGGCTCAGTGCTTGCACCTCTGTGATGAAGAGTCAGCCTCTGTGATGAATTGCCCTTTGTAAAACCATTTTCTTCTACCATGGCCTGCTGTAGCTTTTAGGCTATGTGGCAGCAGAGAGTGCTCTTGAGTATTTGTTGTACAGTGACTGTACAATAAGCTTGGGTTGCAGCTCCCATAATTTAGGCAGAAAGGAAATAAAAAGTCCAAACTTTGGAGGTCTGTTAGAACATTCTGGGTGCTGTGCAGGTCCTGTAGCTAAGGCTGGTTTGATGGAAAGTACTCGATGGTTCCCTTTCATTCTTCCTTGATCCATTGGATACAGACTTGGAGGGGGACCCCTGAGGTCTTTGAGTTGTGCTACAACTTAATGTGGGCAGCCATCCCATTGCAGTTCCTTGATCAACTCGTTGAGTTGTAACTTCAGCCTATTTAGGTTTCTTGTCTCCATTAATCCTTGAAGGAGGCTGACGCATCACAGAACTTGACATCTCCCATCAGTAGAAACTTCATGAAGAATTTTTACTCCAATTAAATATGTTAAAAATACATATATATATATTTATGTAAATATTTTTTTTCTGTAAATACCAATGTCTGTAATTAAGAAATGTATTTTATTTAAAACTCAAACACTTCAAGTATATTAACTTAATCTGTAATACAAAACATGACTTTTGAAATAAATACATGTAATGTAACATAATTGTTTTTTTCTGTGCTGTATTTGAGCTATCTTCCCAAAGTCATGAATCAAATACTTTGCCAAAAGAGGGGACATTCACAGCGTCTTCAATGGACAATGAATCAAGGCATCTGGCTCCATGACTGAGTATAACAGACAAGCAGAATAGATGCTGAGGCTCTATTCCTCCAAGTTGGGGGAAGCAGGTTGTGATGAGGTTCCTGTATTTCCATCCAGCAGACCACAGGGCAAACTGCGTATGTGTGAGCTATTCAGTACAGGTACAGGCACTCCAGCACATCTTGACAAGTTTCAGAACTACAGTACGTGCCCAGTGTGACAGAACAAATGTGTTTATCCTTTCTACAGAACAACCCCTGAGTGCTATGCATACCTCCATGTGTTCAGAATTCCTATACAAATGTCCCAAATCTTTCTAGGTAAGATTTCTGTGTAGGGTGAAGAAAATAAATAAATAAATAAAAAGGAAGTTTATACTGGTAAGATGGTCCATGGTAAGATGGAGTGAAAGTATGGTGGCAGGCTGGTGCTGACTGCTGCATTAGCCACTCACAGCCATTGGATTCAGAGCTGCTGGCAAAGGGACCTTGGAAGAAGAAAAGGGTCATAATATCACTTTACTGGTTTACTGCCTGGTTTGCTGTTTTGCATTATTTCCTTTTCACCACACAAATATTCATGGCATTTTAAGTCCATAGGAAATGCATCTTGGTTAGCGAGAGTCCAGAGAGGTGACTTCAGCTGGTGTTATCTATGCTTGTTTTAGTAGAGATGCTAAGAACCGAAGCCAGCAGTTTTTACTGCCGACTAACACTGGGAGGGCTGCCATTGGAACAGACTGGTGGAGGCAGCTTATGCATGCAACACACTCCAGTCATTTGTCCATAACATGACAAATGGTTCTAGAACCATCAGCTGTGTATCAGCTGCATCTTTCACTGTGCAATTCAGAGAATTATCCTTTAATTTACCTTTTTTAGCTATCCTATTGTTTTAGATGCCAAGAAAAATATTTTTTTTTCTTTGAAAACCAGGTAAAGTTTAGTATGTAATACTGAATATTAGTAAACACAGTGCTGCACCACAATTGGTGAAATATGCACAGTCAAGCTAGGAGCACGCAGTAGTTTTGCACACATTAAATTATTATTTTTTTCTGCACCACTCAACATAGTCTCATTATGCCCCATTAAACCCTGATAATTAAAACAAAATATATTGGAATTGTTTATCCTGGACTTTGTAAGGAAATGAGGTTCATAATAATGCCAAGGGAAAAAATTTACATTGCACCAGAACTTGTAATTAGAATAACAATTAAGTATAAGTATGCTCCTGTTTTATTTATATATATATGTATGTACTTAATAAAGGTGCATTTTCTTGCTATTAGTTAATTGAAATAATTAAGAATTCCAGAATAAGGAATGCTAAAATTTGGAACTTTGGTTTTAGCTGAACATGGCACTTTTAGGTGGGATGCCAAAAAACAACAGCTGTGATTTTGAAGGGAATATAGACTGTCTTCTTATTGCATAGTCTAGAAAGGAACTGGTGGCACAAGATCAAGTTGTTATTTTATGTTACATTGCAACAATGCTAAGGAATGGTAGCAAAACACCCTGTGATAAACACTGAGGATTCCACAGAGGATGATCTGGATTTGGAACTAATGCAGCTCAGGTAAGTGAGGTGTATGCAGTCACATCGTGTTGGTTATTGTGTGGTGGGAGAGCACCAAGCCTGGCCCAGTTACTTCTGCAGCAGAATGTTAGTGGTCTCTGGGTATGCTGTAGGGAGAACACAGACCCATAAGGGATCTGGTTCTGTGGTGTCCCATTTGTAGAACCATTTGTCTTATAAGGGGTTACTGAGGTGCTTCTGTCATGGCACGTAGAGGAAGCTGCTTCTTGACACTGAAACATGGAAAGTGTGCTAGGGATGTTTGGTGATTCGTGAGGCAGAAGGGATTGACCTGGGCGGACAGGTTAGAGATGATTCCTTTTGAGGGAGAAGATGTTGTACTAAGGTGGAGATCAGATAGAATGAGAGGTAACGGCCTTAAGTTACACCAAGGGCAGTTTGGGTTGGATATTAGGAAAAATTTCTTCTCAGAAAGACTTTTAATGCACTGGCACAGACTGCCCAGGGAGGTGGGGGTGGTGGAGCCACTATCTCTGGAGCTGTTCAAGAACTATGTAGATGTGGCACTGAAGTGCATGGTTAGTGGGCATGGTGGGATGTGTTGATGATTGGACTATGTGATCTTAGTGGTCTTTTCCAATGTAATGATCCTATAATTCTATTATAAAGAAGCTGAAGCACAGTAGTGCTATAAGCAGTTGGAAGGCCTCTGCTCTGCACCCTGTTAGGAATGCTCTGATTTGTCTCTACTTCGCCTGGGGTGTGCACTATGGAGCCATTCTCCTTGTAGGAAGAGTGGCATTTATGTGCTTCACTGAAAAGATCTGCAGAAGATAGCATTTGGTTCATAGCCCTGGAGCTTTCCTCCTGTAAGGAGAGAAGATAAGTTCCTGGGCTTTGACCTTCGAGATCGCATCCCATCCTCTAAGACTGCATCTACTTCCATTTGTAAAGATACACGAGTGTTTTACGTGTGGACTCCCACACACAACCACGGGCATATGCATCCTTGTTTGCCTCCCTTCTGCTTCATCTCAAACTGCTTCCCAACGGATGGTGTTACTTATCTATAACTGAGGTGAGTGCTCCAGGCTAAACTGTGAACATTGCCACATCCAGGGGATGCATTTCAATGGCCTCATACGCAAATATGTCACACCTAGACCACTTTTTCCCTTCTGGCGCTCAGTATAGCTCGCCTTCAAGGAGAGCAGTTAGTAGGTGTGAACTGACCTGTGGTGAATGAGACAATTGTGCCTTACAGCAGCTAATTGTATGTTTTCTTTCTTCCTACTGGGTTCATTGCTAGAAGCCATTCAGAGAATAAGGGAGACTGCTAACTTCTTTGTTGTTGTGTGGATATGCGCAGTTATAGATTCATGCAGATACTAACTGCCCTAATTCAGAGCTAGATTACAGCCTGTTTTCGTTCTGGTAAACAAAAACTGTGAATTTTGCCTGTAAGTGGGAAAATGACCTGTTTCTGAGAAACAGTTGTCCTTTAACTGAAACTGTGATTTGGTGATGCTGTAAATCCGGACGGCATGACAAGAAGCAGTGCTGTGGCATGAGTCCCAAGTATACTGGTTAAGATCTGCTCTCAAAAATCTTTCTTAGTTAACTTTGAACTATCAGGTTAGACAGAATTATCAGGCAGCATAAAGCCAGTATCAGTGGTTGCAGGTCAGCGTAGGTTCTGTTTTGCATCATCCAACTGGCTTGAGAGGAATCAGCTGTTGTCTCCCAAGACAAAGACTTTGCATTTGAACTCCACCTGATACTTGTATTTTACCATCCCGAATAACTTTACGTTTCCAAAATGTGATATTTAGTATTAGCACTGGGTTTTGACAGAGCTTTTCTGTTTGTTTGTTTGTTTGTTTGTTTGTTTGTTTTAATGTTATCTTGTTTAAACAAACAAACAAACAACAAAAAAATACCAACAACAAAACTTCACGTTTATTTTAAGGCTGTGGCAATGCAGAATCTTTCCTAAAATCTCTAGACTCTCCAGAAACCCACTGTTCCTGAGTGAACCTATTTACATTTACATATTACAATGAGAGTTTCACACAGGTTGACTTGATAATTGCCTGGATCATGAAATCAAAGTGGTTTTTTTATTTTCATGCAGTACTATTCAATTGTGCAACATATTGCTTTCTAGTTTTCTGATGGAAAATAGGTCAGCAAATAACTAACACATACATATCGTTTCTGAGATGTCTTGAAGACTGCTAGGGTCCTTTCACTCAGAAAACAATAATCTCTTGTCTCCAAATATCATTTAACAGTTATTATTGCAGTAAGTCTTTCTAAATCACAGGGGTACATTTTGAGAGGTGCTGCATTTTCAGCCCTAATTTTGCAGTCTGATAGTCTTAGAGTCGAACCATAAGTCTAACTCCTAGCTAATACCACACTTGCAGTCACCAAGTGACGTTTCCAATCTGTTCGGAGAGCCTTGGGATCCCCACACTGATGCTTGGATGGGAGTCATATGCTGCGCGCAGTTGCCATTTTCAGTTGCCCACCAGCTCCCTCCCCTGGAGAATGCGGCAGCTGCTGATTCTTTGCACATGGTCCGCACCTGCTGAAATTCCCCTCTGGTTCTCCTTAAGGGATATTTTCAGAAGTTTTATTATTTTTTGTACAAAATGTCCAAAGGGTGTGGTTTTCTTCCCTTCTTCCTTTCCCTGAGAACAGCTTCATTGTTCACAGCTCAACGTTTAATCTTTATATATAGAAAGAAGTAAAATGTTCTGACCAAGGTTCTTCTTGATCTGGTTTGCAAGAAATTTGCATTCTGGGGTTTGAAACTGAAACTGAAATGCAATGTAAAAGTGAAGTTTGAAAACGCAAATATTTGTGCAAGGGCAGGCTGAGAAAACAAACCTAATTTAAAATAATAAATAAATAAGCAATGTCTTTGGACACTGCAAACCCCAAATAAATTCTAGAGGATGCCAGCAGGTTCTCTGCTCTTACCCAACCAGGCAGTGTAAGCAAACTAATTAACAGCATATTTGGGCATAATGATGCCCATTCCATTTCTCCTACTGTTTCTCAGATGACAGATCATGCTATTATCTCTTGTTTCTTGAGCAAGACCAAATTCAGTTCAAGAAGTCCATCAGTGTTTCAGTGCTCCATGCTCCTCAAGGCTATCCAGCCGTTCCATCTTCACCACACAGTGCAGTGAGATCAGCGTGTTTTGGTAACTTCTCTCTGCTATCTTGCCATAAGTAATCCTCAAAATTAGTTTATGCATCTTTCATTGTTAAGTAAGTGACCTTGCAAGTACCAAAACCTGTGATAACATGTTCCTGTTCAAAGCCCTGTCTGAAGCCTTTCCGACTTACTTCTTATGAAGACCAAATGTTACAAAGTGCCTGAATCAGTCATAGGACCTGAATTTTAAGGTAAGAAATTGGAACAGAAAACACAGGAAGTTGAGGAGAGAGAATTTGGTGGTCGTGGTTTAAGAGAAAGATAAGATTAATAAAACTAGAGTTGAAAGGTGGCATGGATGGTTTTTCGAGTTGAATTTCTTTTAAAAAGCTCTGCAAATCTGGCTTCTAAATTTTGCATGGCCCTGCATTGCCTTATTCTTTAGCTCAAAGAATGAATTATTATTTCCTCCTTTCCTTCATTCATGTAATATTCAGCTTGTTTAAATGGTTCTATCTCATTCTCTAAATCAACAAATCTCTGAACATCAGTGAACACCATTATCAGTGTTGTTTCAGCAATGCCTTTCACTAGAAATACGCTAGTGCAGAGCATCCAGATCTTGGAAATATCTCCAGAGGGATTTGAATAGAGAAAAGCATAGTCCCAGTTCCCCATCACATCAAATACTAAAAGATAGAGCAGGAATTGAATTGGCTTGAACTTAAGAATGGTTAGAAGTATAGGCAGAAACACTGAGGGGGTGCTACACAAACTGTTGCACATCACAAGAACAAGAAAAAGGGAGGGAAAGGAAATTTAGTCCTGTCTTTGTGCTGTTTCTGAATAAGCAAAAGGATTTATCTCGATGGCAATGAGAAGAAGTTTTGGCTTTATCCCGTCTGATGAAGAGCAAGTCCATGATAGCATCAAAATACCTATCTAAGCACCATTAACATAGTGTTGGACCATCTCCATACTCAAGCGGAGATCTAAGGCCAGGTTATTCTACCATAAATCAAGTTACCGTGCCTTGTTCACACAAGACGTGATGGAGAAGTAGAGACCCCACATTTCTGGAAACAGTGAGCTATTTTCAGGTTTTCTGAAGTTACTTTTAATTTCTTGGTAATAGTAAGCATCTTTGAAAATCGTGTCATTCCTTTACAGGCTCTGTGTGGATAAAGAGCCTAAACTTAGACAGATGTACCTGAGAACGTTATATTCTTGTTCCTAAATATGCTCCTTTAAAACAAAGCAGGTTAAACAATTGTACTAGTGACGTGTATTTCAAGGGCCAGTTCCTCCCAAGCTTTGGGAAAACTCCAAATAAACTGTCAAGTCTACGGTAAAATAAGGGCCACACAAAGAGAATGAAAACCTAAATCTGAGTTATAACGTCTTTTAGTTTTTAACTTCAACATCTACAGCTTTCACAGTTTTCTATCTTCTATTTATTCTGTGTGCTTTATGGGCAATAAAATCATTTTTCCACCTTTGACCAAGGTATGTAGTATCAACAATTGTGTCACCCATATTTACGTAAAATCTGTTATATTTTCAAAATATGTTAGATTCTGGCAAACTAGAGAAGCAGCTTCTAGGATATATATACGAAGGCAAACCAAATGATTAAGATAATGACTTATCTACTCTAAGTCCACTGCTCTCTTGTGCTGTAGTTATTCATTATAGACAGCTTGAGGAAATTTTCAGCTTTTCTATGCCTAATTTTCCTACCTCCAAGTAACACTACTAATTTTTCTCACTCTCATAGCTACTCCCTTGGAAGTGTCTTCTCACAAATCCTGCTTAGAAGACTCATTTTAGTGGGAAAGAGCATTGACATCTTCACTTAAAAAATAATAATAAAACCAACAAAACCCAAAATGCAACATGCAGTCCCCCTGAAAACAAGTGTTGTTTTGCATCAGCAAATCCTGGAATAGTTCTGGCCTGAACTGAGCCATTTCAAATGGTAACAAGTGCAGGCACCAAGCACAGGTTCAGTGAAAGTGCAGCCCCATGTAGAGAAATGTTGCCCGTGGAGTAGCCTCCTGGCAGACAACTGTCCTGTACTTCTAGGGGTGCCATAGGGTATCTTCTTGTTCTCCATGGAATGGGAAGGCAAAGTATGTGGTTTATGGGCTGCCGTCTGCATGCTTATACAGTGCTGGCTATGGGTTACAGTTCTGTGCATCTTTGAGAGGCAGTACAAAGTTCTCTCAGACATGGTCACAGTATGGAAGAGGCAGAATTGAGAGAAGGTGTGTTTAGGTTGTTGTGATCTGTGTTCACTGAGTGTGGTACATGTGGAGAACAAGGATGCTGTGGTATCTGCACCGGCACACTTGAATAACTTCTCAGTGGTAAGGAATTTTAGCCAATACCCTTCTCCTCCCATCCACTTCTGCTACATCCTGAAATTTCTGTCCAAGTCCACCTACTGCTTAGCCACTGCACAGGCTTTGATTAGAGTATCTCCTCTTCTATATTGCATGTTCTCATATATAAGGATCATGTAATTTCAGTGCAGACATCAGCTTCCGAATAAGAAAAAAATAAATACATCATATACATTTCTCATTAGAGAAAAAATGAAGAAGAAGAAAAGCTTACTTTTGTTGTAAGTGGAACCAGGAACATAGAAGTTGAATTACAAAAATTCATTTGCTTTTTGTTTTAAACCTGCTGTAGCTAACAGAGCCAGCACACGCAGTTTGGTGTAATTGTTGCTTTCCAGTTTGGCCTAATTGATACTCTGATTTGCAGTCACCTATCTCTGTGATCCCACGTTTCATTACATTTTACCCTTGCTCCTGAAATCCTAAAATCCCCATGGGGAGAAATAGATTACAGCAATGCAGAGCTTTTGTCTGTGAGCTGACAATTCTTTCTCCCCTATACTTTTCTTCATCCACATAGGAACAGTGAAAACACAGTAGGTTGATGAAGGGAAGTATTTGTTATATACAAACGCTCCTTATTTAGGCAAACATAACTCCTTTTGAACTCAGTAGGAGTTTAAGTAAAACTCTGAATTAAAACTGCAGTGGTATAAAATCAACTCAGAGATATTTTAATAACCTAATTGGGATGTTTATACTGCAAAATTGTGTTACTCGGTCTGTAGTCATAATTAGAAAGAAAAAGTTATTTGCTGAAGAATATGTCAGTATTTTCCATGGAAAATGATTTAAATAAAACCATTTGAAACATGGAAATCTCATGGGTTTAACTTTAAACAGGCATTCCAGTCATAATTTTTTTTAAAAAATAACACACACACGCACACACAAAATCTCTAATGTCTCTTGCAGCTTTGATTTCAAACACGTCACATTCTTCATTAAAGCAATCATTGTTAAAACAGAGGGACATAAAGCAACATAGGATTTATTCCTTCATTAAACTGATGATCCGTATATGAAGCCAATTAACATTATGAGTCTGGTGAACATCAAGTGTAAAGAGGTTACAGAAAATTAAAAGCAGTCACCTTGGTCTTTAGATAAAGAAAGAACACTTTTACATTATAAATTATAAGAGTGTCCAAGCGGGACAAATCGGCAAATTTGGTTAATTGGAAAATACATTTTACTGCACATGAATTAGGGTAAAATAACCTTTTAGCTGCTAGTCTTTTTTTGTGGTCAGGTATTGAGAATCATGGGAAAGGAGGCGTTTGGACATGAAAAGACAAGAGAGCCACTTCATCAAACCTGAGCCAGTCAGACTTTCTTGAGTTTTGCAAATGATCCCCTCAAAGCTGAGGGCTCTCAAGGTAGATGTCAATTCAGTTACTTTGCTTGTCAGTTTAGTCCCGAGTTTCACTGTCACAGTAGAAAAATTAGAAGGGATGTGTTTGTGCGGCATGGGAACAGTCTTGCTTTAAGACAGACGGAATCAGCAAAATGTCTGTTCTGAATTGTATTGTATTTTTTTTAATATTACTTGGACTTTTATTTGCAGGCTTGTTAACTAATACTGTCCATAAGGATGATGATGATGATAGTAAGTGCGAATGTGTGTGATGGACTTTAACGACTTCACACAGAAAGGTGTTTGTTTGTTTGTTTGCTTGTTTGTTTGCTTTTGCTGAAATAGCTCAACTCTGTATGTTATTTCATGCTTCAGATTGTTTTTAATGCTGGTCTTTGGTGCATAGACGAGAGGAGGTACAGGAGAAATACCATCCCATGACCCGCCGCAATTTCTTCATCATTTTCCGGGATTGCCAACTTCGCAGGCAAGCGTCCATAAAAGGAGGGCACGGGGAGACTTAGAAACAGCGTTGACAACAGCCTTGCTTACGGTGAAAGGAGTGACCCCGCGCTTCTCCCGGCAGGACGCGCCGGACAGCGCCTTGCCGGGCAACGCAGGGAGGGGTGCGGAGCTCTCCGTGGTGCTGAAACGCGCTCCTGGGCTCGGTCCGCCGGAGGACGGCACCCGTGACTCCCAAGCTCTAACTTTTAATTATGTCAACCCCACGTCTCGCGCATTAAAATTAAACAGGCACCAAACTGGTGAGGGGTGGGGTATTATATATTGCTTAGTTATCTTCTTGTTTTGCAGCTGCTACTCCTTGGGAGAAAGTTGAGCCAGCCAGCTCGGGGTCGTCCGGCTTCTATTCAAAAAGCAGCGACTTGGAGCACTTCCCCGTGCTCCATTTCACCCTCTGTGCCTCTCGCAATACGCTGAACTTGCAGGCTTCAAACTGCTGGAGAAAGCGAGTCTTGGAACCAAAAGAGCGATGCAGACCCCTGACTAGAGTGAGGCCTTAGAGTGCCATAATGAAGTTATTATTATTTTATTAAGGGTTCTTAAGATAAAACACTCACTTTCACTCTCTCTCCAGCGTCAGAGAGAAGAAAGGATAAGGCACATCTGTCTCCATGCAAAGGGATCCCACGGTACTTGCCCTGTGTGGATTTTAAAATTCAGGATGCAGAGGCTGGCAGGGAAGATACAGGCAGTACCTCTGGGTTATGTTTTTCTTTTTAAGGTTAATTGACCTAAAGTGTGTGTGGCTATTTTAAGGAGTGCACTCGGATTCAGAACATTGTTCTTGCATGGTGCTGTAAAAGCCAGCTCGATTCATGGTATACGTTGCTGTTCGGAGACTTGCCTGGATGGTAAGTCAATAATGTTTGCTGTCAAATGGCAATTTCCTTAAAAGCCTTTATGTATGTATATACATATAAACATATTTATATATAACCATGCATGTCTGTGGCTTTCTAAATCTTTCACCAGTATGCTAAAATTCTAGGTGAATGAATGAGATAAGGTTTGTTTGGATCTCTGATTTTACCTTGCTTTGCTAAAATAATACAATTCAGAAACATCATTCCAGCTTAAATATACATTAGGGGAATTTCTGCAGCTACGCCTAGTGTGAAAGGCAGATAGAGAAGGTGATATTTCTAAGGCTTATTAGTATTTATTTAATGAGATCACATATGCAGAATAACTTTCCAAAGACATTGTCTCTTGAAAATCTTCCTATTTCTGCACCTGTATCAGCTGTATCTTCTTTGCTCTGGTATGAACGTGCTACATCTTTAAACTCCCATCAGATCTAAGAGAGCCTGTGTAGATTTGCTCGCCCTTCCTGTACAGAACATTACAATGTTTATGAAATATTAAATTTGTGTAGTCTGCCGGAGAAGCAATTGTTCCAAAATAAAATCAGCAGTCTAGACGAAACATAGACACCAGAACTTATCAACAGTTGTCTGACTTACATCTTCTGATGCATCTTGAGTGGGTCATAATACCAACTTTATTTTCAGTGGTGCATAAATTAATTACACGCATTTAATAACCAAAATATCATTATATTCCCCCTTTAATATCATAAAGGCTTTACGCCAGGGAAGCACTTAATGTGCAGGGGGCCATAACAGGCTATTATCCTTGTGTAATGCTATTACAGAACCAATTATGTGCCATTATACTTGCTTTTTTTGCAGTTTATGTGATTTGATCCAATCCCGCGTCCCTGACTTGAAAATTTCATCTGGGTACTTTAAAGTCTAATTTTCACCCGGGCTGAGGCAAGGGCCATCTCTCTCCGCTGAGCCTATGTCTCGGATGCATTTTAAAAGTAATTGCAAAGGGTCCCGCCGCATATCATTTGCAGACGGGAAGCGAGCATAAATCCAGAGACCCCTCGCTGTGAACAAAATCAAACTTTGCTGCGGTACGATCGCTTGGAAAGGCGAGGCGTGTGCAGAGCGGCCCCCCAAAACCCAGCCGGCGGCAATTAGCAGCCGCTTTGTCAGCGCCGGGTTCGGGCGGCGAGAACGGCTCGGCTCGGCTAGGCTCGGCTCGGCACGGTTCGTCACGGATCGGCACAGCACGGCTCGGAGGGCCCCCCGGCCCCGCAGCCCGGAGCACCCCAAGGTTCGCGGGCCGCCGCCGGGGGCCGCCGGGCCCCGGAGCTCGAAGGCTCGGAAAAATAATGGGATTTTGTTGTTGCCGCTCACATTCCTGATGTTTGCTGAGAAATGATGGGTTTTGTTCTTTTCATCTTTTTTTTTTTTTTTCTTTTTCTTTTTCCCTCCTCTACACACCACGTGGGCCATTTGTAGGGCCCAATAGACCTATCCAAGTTACTCACTGTAGACAGCGCTGGAAATAATCAGATTAAGGCCAATTATGCGTGAGATTATAAAGGCAAGTGCTGAGAGGCAGAGCATGCTGTAGACAGATATAAAGACATCTGGCCACTTCCAGAACTCCACAGAGCCCTTCTGTCTCTGCAGCCAACAACTCACAGCGCCTTATTCCAGTGCAAAATACCCCAAACCTTACTGGTGATTTTTACTTCAGTTCGGTTTAGGTATGGATTACTATTTTTATTTGTCTTCTGGATTTTTTTATATGACTGCATGTAAATTTGAACTTTTTTTTTTCTTGCTGAGGACATTGGTTTCCAACCTGATCACAGCTCCCAGTGTGTATTTGGATGCTTTAGAAAGAAGACAGCCTTTAGGTTTTCTTGCTGTTTCTTTTAGGTAAAAGAGTTCTGTTTGATTTGTCGGTTAAACAGCTCGTTCTTAGCTCTAAGTAAGTGTTTTTCTTTATATTATTATTTACTCCTGAGGGAAATCTTTGAAATAATTAGATGTACTGAAATAAAGATGGATAAATAGGTGGATAGACAGATGCATAGATGGATGGATGGATAGACAGACGGAAGAGATAATCAGATGGATTGATGGATGCATGGATAGGTGCATAGATGGCAGAATGAAAGGTAGATAGTCAGCTATTTGAAGAGAAAAAGGAAGCAAAGAAAAGGAAAAGAAGAGAAAAAAAGAAGCAACAAACTTTTGCTGGTTCTGATTACTGTACACCTACCATGGAGTGTTCTGCCTTTGGCTTTTCAGCTCACTGCACGCAGCTTTTAGATAGGACTTTCTCTGCCTCCTCTGGGCTGGCTCTGGGCTCACCAGGGAGTTTCTGGGTGTTTCCTTCTGGCTGTTCACCTGCTCTGCTCTTTCCCTCTCTGTCCCCAGGTCGGCAGCTGAGCCCTCGGCGGTGCCCGGCGGGGGACGCGGTGCCGACGCGGGGGTCAGCGGGCGGCGGCCCGGCAGCGGGGCCATGTTCTACTTCCACTGCCCCCCGCAGCTAGAGGGTGAGTGGGGCCGTGCGGGGCCGGGGCTGAGGGTTCGTGTGTGCTAGGGTGGAGGGGGTGCTGCGCTCTGGCAGTCCTCGCACAGGGAGCGCGCCGATATGAGATGCGGATCTACAGAAACAGCCCCATCTGAAAGCCCCCCGTCTTTTTCCAAGAGCAAATACAACCCTTTGCCCCCCTCCCTCTTGTCACAAGACGGAAAGAAAGATGGCATGGGTTTGGGTTTTTTTAATTTGATTCCTGTTGGAAAGGCCTTGTTTTTACAATCCAGCACCCCCCTCCCCCCCCTCCCCCCCGCTCTCGTTTTGCCACCTGCCTCCCCTCCGCGGATAGCGATCCCGCAGTTGAGCCTCAGGCTACGAACGAGATGCTTTTCTCCCCTCCCAGCACAGATGTTGGTGTCATGGCTGTAATCGGGACACTTTCAGGACGTGGTCACGCCTCCTCCCTCCAGCCAAAGGGACCGCATAAATCTTTCATGTTATTTTACAAACATTCTGCGGGAGGATGGGGAAACACGGGGCACGGCTGGAAAAAAAAAATCAAACAGACACACACACAGAAAAAAAAAAAAAAAAAAAAAAAAAGGAGAGAGAGAAAAAAAAAAGAAACATTTGAGAGGGTTCTCTTTTTGAGTGCTTCATTTGTGAGGATGTTTTTGATCAGGTGGGTCGTTCAATTTTTCATTTGTTTCTTTAAAAGAAAGAAAAGAAAAGAAAAAGGGGTCTCCTCGTGTCGTCCCCGCATATACCTTCAGCTCGGGGTGGGCTCCCACTCCCTGCCTCGGCCCCTGCTCCCAGCGCTCCCTGCCTCTCTTCTTGTCCCAGTGCAGCGCTGCAGGAGCCGGTCTGGCTCTGTCACCCAGCACCGGGCGGGGCCCCCCCGGGTATGCACGGAGGGCGGCTGAAAAAGTGCGCTCCGCGAAGTTGTCTCGAGCCGTGCCGAGCGTCACCGAGCGCCTGGGCGGCTTTGTTCGTTAGTTTTTGGCAGAGAGCTTTGGAAACGTGCTTCTGTCTGTTTGGTGGGGGATGAGGGGGTTGTTGTTTTTTTATAACCGGTGCGTGCTTATGGCGGCCGAGGTGGGGAACGGCCCCCTAGGGCCGAGGGCGGCAGAAGGAGAGCTGGGTGGCCCGGCTGCCCCGTGCGGGGTGACAGAGCCCGGCATGGGGCATCCCAAATGACAATAGCAACACCACTTCCTTACACCCCCAAAAACAAACCCAAGAAGCAGCAACAGAAAAGCCCTTTCTGGGGCTGCCTTTTCAAACGCCCGGAGGGAAGCGACCAGGCTCAGCGGTCACCGGGACGGCGTTTGTTTCTGCGAGGAACACGGCCAAGGGCTGCAGAGAGGAGGGGAAGAGGGCCGTTCTCCTGCGGTACCAAGTGGTGCCCGAGTGGGAGAAGGGCCGTAGGACACGGGTGGGGCACTCTGCCAGGAGGGGTCGTGGAGAAACCTCAGTGGTGTTGTTGTGGGCCCGGGGACCTGGGGCTTGAGGACTTGTCGGGGTTTGCTTGTTCGTTTGGTTCTGTTTTACTCTGCCTAGTCTGGGAAGGGAAGGGGAGCGATGTTTAAGCGGCACTCCAACGGGCTGCCTGCCCACTCCCGGCCTTCCCCCAGGAACAAACTCGTGCTCCGTCAACCCCTCGGGCCCCTTGAAGCCCCCTGCCGGGAGGGTTCACCCCTCCTCACACACACCTTCTGCTGTTTAGAAACCCAAGTAACCCGAAATCTAGCCTTTTCGTGAGGCAGGCTGCCCCTCACCCCTGGGGAAGGTGTGCTGGTGCCGGCAGGATGGGATCGCCCCCCCCCGTCAGCCCCGTGACCCCACCGCGGCTCTCTGCCCGCAGGCGCTGCCCCGTTCGGAGCACACTCCGCCGGCGACTTCGACGACGGGTTCCTGCGCAGGAAGCAGCGTCGCAACCGCACCACCTTCACCCTGCAGCAGGTAGGAGAGCGATCCCCTGCCCTCCCCAGCCTCGCTTTTCCCTCCGCCCCGACGGGCAGGAGATCCCCTCGCCTCCAGCGCTGCCCCTGACACCTCCACTCTCCTCCAGCTCGAAGCACTGGAAGCGGTTTTTGCTCAAACCCACTACCCCGACGTGTTCACTCGGGAAGAACTGGCAATGAAAATCAACCTGACAGAGGCCCGAGTGCAGGTAAACATCCTGGGGATGATTGAACTCTCGGGGATTCAAACCAGCAAACTTTTTTTTTTTTTTTTTTTGACATCATGACTGCAGAGTGCACATTTGGCCAAAGAACGCAAATGAAGACGATCTGTCATTTTCATGATGCACTTTAATAACATCAACATAATGTGGAATATTAGATTAGGTTGATTAATCGGTCATTCATAATTAACTAGTGATAATGTTCTACACTAATTTGTCCGCGTCTCCAAGGTACTAAATTACATCCATGCACATCCATTTCCTTGCTTTTGGAGGGGGTGTGCATGGAGAAAAGAGCTGAGATGCGGTTCTGGCGGCCACTTGGACCACCGGCTGACCATGGGCCAGGGAAGCCGGGGGAGCCCCGAGGCCAGAAGGAGCCTTCCCACCTCCTCAACTTTTCTCCCTTTCCTCTACTTTTGCAACACTTAATTCTGATGACCAAGAAGCCTGTAGAGCAATTCCCATGCCTTTCATAAGATTTAATGAATGCCATTGGCCATGATCAATCTTTTTCCTCCTCTCTCTTTTCCACACTTTTCCTTTTTTCCTTCCTTCCTTTATTTCTGCCCCCCTTCTTTTCCCCTTCCCCCCCCCTTTTCTTTTCCTTTTTTCCCCCTTTTTTTGGCCCATGTTTGTTTTTTTCTCCCGTACTCAGAGATTGACTTTGTCTAAGTGTCTACAAGCTCTACTAAGAGCAGCACTCATGCAGTTGTAAGAGAACAACTCTGCAGGCATCCACACTGACTTGCAAGTCATTTTTTGAACCCGATTATGTATTCATTTTATTTAATGGAGCTTTTCTGCTTGCTGTTTCTGTTTTTTTTTTCTTCTTTATTTTTTTTCTTTTTTTCTTTTTTCCTTTCTTTTCTATTTTTTTTCCTCTTTTTCTTTTTCTTTTTTTTTTTTTTTTGTTTAGGTGCTTGGGGTTAAGACTATGCAAAGATCTAATTGTAGGAAATATAATAGCTTGCCTTTTGTTCCCTAGGGTCATGTTAGTGTCTCTTAAAACCCAATGGCTGAAGAGAGATAATGGAATTCACCGCAGTAAATTGGGGATTGTAAACAAATTATTTCTCCTATAATCAGATTATGCGATCCTGATTATTAAATCTGAACATGAATCATTGGTCATATGCGGGCAAATTAAACTGATTATTATTTGGAAATGAAAATCTCCTTTTGCCAGTGCATTGTAGGTACTGGCTTAAAAAAAAATAATAAAAAATGCCATTTTGGCTATTGGTGTCTAAAGACTGAACTGCAAATTGAGATAAATGGGACAATTATTGAGCATTCAGAAGTGGAAGATCATAACTTCTTCCTGAAAGGTGCAAGGGTGAGATAGGGGTGGTGACAATTGGATTGCTGAGGACGGGTGTTTAGCCTTGTTGTTGGCTATTATGCAAACAGACAATAGATGCAAGCATTTGTTTAGCCTGCTTTCATGCAGGGACATGGGGAAACACAGAGGATGGGAGATATGTTTACATTTATACCCCTTGCTCATTCAAATATGATTAATGTGCTATAAAGCAGAGTCTTAATCGAAGATGATGTTGTCAAACAATAACTAAATAGGGAAATAAACGACTTCATCATGCTCTTTCCTCAGAAGCAGGCAAACTGTCAGTGCAAAGTCATTAAAATATGATAATGAAAAATAGCTCAATTAAATGTTGTTATAGCTGTGACCTTCATTCAATTAAGACGCAAGGAAGTGTCTGCATTTTGCTTTGCATTTAACTGCTCTAAATTTAGAATATAGATAAAATCATTATTCAACGTTTGCTGATATATGCAATTAAAAGGCAGCTAACTAAAATGGAGTTGGAGGAGGAGAATAATAACAATCTTGCCTATACTTGAAGTCATGTATTAAAATGTGGATTCCTTGACCTCGAGGGAGGTTTGGCATTTTCCACCTCAAACATGGTGCTTTCAGAGCATCTGCTCCAAGGGAACTAAAAAAACCCTCAAAACTTCAGGACCTGTTTTTGGCTTGTTTTCCATACGGATAAATATTCAAGACAGAAATGTAATATTAAGACTCATCTAGAATAGCAACATGGACACAAATAAAGGGAAATTTTATCCAAAATCCAATCTCATCAGAGTAAAAATTCATCAAATTTTGACTTGCTTTACTTTTGGCTAAACATGGCATTCAGCCTGGCTTGATCTCCTGCCCCAGGTGTGGTTCCAGAATCGAAGAGCTAAATGGAGGAAAACAGAGAGGGGGGCTTCTGACCAAGAGGGCTCTAAGGAAGCAATGGCAGAGGTGGCACCTCCTGTCAGGAACTTAAATTCCCCTTCTCCAGCTGATCAAACCAGGAATAAAAAAGAGAGTCTGGAGATCCAGCAGAGGTAAGAACAATCAGCTGCTGCTCTTTGGGACAGGCATGCACTGTGTTTATGTACATACATGCAATGCTAGATGCAAAGCCTGCTCCTGGATAGTATCAATTAAAAGTTCAACCTAAACCATTGGAAGATGAACCACCATCAACTCCCTTATGCCCATGTGGGTGTGAGGAACTGGTGACTGTGGGAGGCTGATGTTACCCAGACTTAGTCCCCTCCAGTTGGCTCTCAAGACAGCATTACAGAATCATAGAACCACAAAATATCCTGAACTGGAAGGGATCCATAAGGATCAATGAGTCCAATTCCTGGCTCCACACCAGGCCCCCCAAAAATCAGACCATATGTCTGAGAGTGTTGTCCGGACACTTCTCAAACTCCATCAAGCTCAGTGCTGTGACCACTGCGCTGGGGAGAATGTTGGTGTGCATGAACATACACTGTTTTTGGAGTCACCTGTTCTAGTTCTGAAAGCTGCTTTCTCCTCTCCCTCAGCCTGAGTCGAGCAGTCGGTCCCACAGGACCCTTCTTTCCCTCCTGCCTGCCTGGGACTCTTCTCAACACGGCCACCTATGCACAAGCTTTATCCCACGTTGCCTCTCTAAAAGGTAAGTGACTTTAACTTTGGATAGCAGCTTAAAGAGCAGCTCCATCACATTTGGTGGATGTTCCCACCTTTGCCAGTGAAAAGCCGTTGGGATGTGGTGGATCCTTTCTGTTGCAATTGGTGGTAGTTGCATTGACTGATGCTGTGGGTGCAGGAATGGATCTCTTCTAGTAGTGTGGTTTGTGGATAAGGTCATTTTGCTCAGTTATCTTTAGCAAGGTCAGGGTTTGCCACCGGGTATGGTTTGGTCCTTTAAAGTTTTCTTTGCATATGTTTGGTTTTTTTAAGAGTCAAATTTATGCTAATAAATTAATTATACACATCCTTTTGCATTATACATTGCCTGGCACTGTTACTGATACCTCATCTGCTCTTCACATGCAGTTTCCTATGCAATATTTCTCTGCAACTGTTAGCCCTTTCTTCTCTTGACCAGTGCATTTTCCCGAGAACTTGAACACTGCAAGTGGATGGGGATGGAGAACTATTCAAAGTAATTCCACTTTACATGGGACCCAGGCATCGGGATGCTTACATCCAGTATCCATATCCCTTCGGGCTGCAAAAAGCATCAGTATGCATCTTTTAAAAATAAATCGCCAGCTGATCCATTAGCTGTTCCTAGTCTAGTAATTTCTAAGACTAAGGGTGTAAGCAGGATGAATTCAATTTATAGATTTATAGGATGTACAGTCTCATAGCACTGCCAAGCACAAAGCAGCACGTAGCTTTGCTTTGTGCTCAGTGTGGTGCAATATTTTGTGAGGAAAATTTCCCCATTGAGGACCTTCTGCTCTGAAAACTGAAGTCCTCTACAGCCTCCTACTATGCTCCATGACATACCTCATTCTCCTCATGAGTATTTCCGCTTGAATCAGTGCAAAGTGTATTCCTGAAGAAAAGATTTGAATTGCTGAGTTTCGCATTAAGTATAATGTCCTGTCCTCTCTTCCTTCTTTTCCCACATCTTTCCAAAAAAAGCAGAAGGCACAGCAAGTGCCATTTTGGTAGGTGATTTTGATTCGAGAAAGGCCGCTAGAGCTCAAAGAATGGCAGTCAACCCAAACCCTGTGGCAGACAGTGGCTGTTGGACTGTGCAGTCCCTTCCACTGCTGCTCCATGACCATGAGCTTCTCCACTGGGCAGGAACAGCCTTTCTGGAGTAGATACAAGCAATGTTAGGGGGGCAAAAAATTATTTGCTTACAAATGCCATCCTGGTTGTGAAAGTAGGACTGATTGTGTTCAGTAAATAATTTCAGGTGGAAGTGGCTCCTTTTTTTCCTTAAAATTTACAGGGTTTTTTGTTTGTTTGTTTGTTTGTTTGATTGATTGATTGATTGAAATTAAATGTATCAATACCTCCTCACGTTTCATGCTCAAATGTAGCTAAATTTTAGGCAAAATAATAGCAATAAATTGCAGCTCAGGAAAATGAAATAAAAAGAGACAAATGAAATACATGTCATGAGGGTTTTTAAAGTTTTATTTATTTGGGAGACTTATGGATCTTCTTCTCTGTGATTTTACAAACCAGTCACTAAATTGAAAAACTAATAATCTGCTCCTTTTTGCTTGATAGCAGTTTAGGGGGCAGGAAAAATCCTATCCCCGAATCTCAGGCAGATATAGTCATTAGGCAGTCAGTTGTCCAGGCTAACAGACAGTGTCCCTGAAACACAGTTCCCAGATGGAAATACAGATGTTTTGGCTAGAGATGGGCAGCTATCTGGTGCACGTATGATGAATTTCTCAGCTACACCTTCAGTTCCTTGCTAAGACGCTTTGGTTTACATTTCCTGTGTGACTCTAGAAGCCTCTAGATATGTGCAAGGAGATGGATATATTGTAGGGTATTGTGATTTTAAGAAATCCAGCTGCAGATCCTACCGTGAGCTCTGTGTATGCCTGTTGGCATGTTGTCGTGCTTGCTAGGTTGAGCTGCTCCTGTCTTTTGCAGCTAGGTCTCAGAAACGTCAAATGTTGACTTTGGTGTTAAGAGGGAAGGATTTCACTGTAAGGTGGCAAGTTTGATTTATACAAGCAGAGAATAAGTGTAGCATCTTTCTTGTAGTATTTACATGTGAGATTATGTCTTCTCTTTCCTTGTCTCACATCTGTAAATTTCCTTTCCCTGTTTCTCAAGAGCAATTAACCTGTACTGGAATTGGTCTGTTCACAGCAGAACTGTGCTTCCCTCTGGTTAACTGGCAGTCAGAAGCGGGACTATCTCTAGAGGTCCAGTGCAGACCAAAAGGATCTTAGGCATGATTCGTGTTCTGTTTTACTCTGGTACAGAATACACAAGTGAATGACTGTCCTTCTAAACTAATGTGATCGGGAGCACAACCGAGCTCTCACGCAAGTCTGGGAGAAGAGAGCGTAGCTGTGAGAAGGAAGGAAAGAACAGAGAGAGACTCAACATTCACAGAGCCTTTACATGGCCTTCTTTGTCTTGCTCAATTCAGAGAGTTTCACTCTCCTTCTCACTTCCCTCTCTGAGGTAGGAGCTGGTTTGTACAACTTCATGTCTCTCAAGGGAGAGCTGACCCTACATTTAGGTAGAAATTACTCAGTGTTCTTCTGTACCTTAATGAAGTCTCCTAAGCATCTCCCTTGAGAATCTAGTCTCATTTTGGAACAGAAATACTGACTGAGCTCTACCATGATGATTCTGAGAGCAGAGAACTTTGAGCAATGCAAAATCCCATCAAATGGAACACAGGGCATAAAATTCCAACATTTTGCATTTTTTTCCACAAGATTTTGCACATTTTATTGAAAAGTCATGTGGCTAAGAGCTCTTCCTGGCACCTCTCTTCATGCTGACCACAATTTGAAACTACCAGGAATTCTTTGTGCTTTTGAAAGCAAAATAATTCCTCCAGAGACAAAGCCATTTCACCGGCAGTGGATGCATAGCCTGGCTTTCTTCTATGCAAATTTCAAAGGAAATACTGATAAAGAGGTCCTCTATGTGAATCCTGTAAATAGATATGTATTCCCTTAACTGGGAAAACAATTCTGGCATTCTCCAGTAAGACTGTATAGACAATCTGCAGACAAAAGTGCACTCTGAGCACTTCAGACACCACTGGGAAGTTTAGGCTGTTTTCTTTTGAGGAGGCAAGATGTGCTTTGTTGGGCTTGTGAGCCAACACTTTGTTGGTGTCAGTGAGTAATATTTGACTGATGCTTTAGAAGGAGACAATTAAAATCAATATAGTGAATAACAAGTGATGATGGCGATGTAACTAATTAACAATTATTTTATCTCTCAGGGACCGTTTTCATTCTGCCACCTGAGAATTCACTGTCTTTTATAAAGAAACTAATACCTCTCTTTCTCTTTCTCTGACTTTGATGGTTTGGCTCCAGCCCCAGATTTCCAAGGCTGCATAAAGTACCTAGGGTACATGCTATCTGGATATAATTCATAATGTAAGGATATAACAAGCAGAGTTTCCCAGATGAAGTTGGTCTAGCAAAGGCAAGAAATCTCAGGATAGCCTAGCACAGGGCAGCAGCTTTGCTTTTGGACAGGTTGCACAGTGCTTTGTAGGTTTTCTTTACACTGTGTGGTTCTGCAGCCCTTCAACGAGCAGCACTCCTGAGTCCCACACATGCTGCTTCTGGGTAGCTGGTGAATATGTCTGGAACATGAGACTGGGTCTGCACTGGAAACAGAGCAGAAAACTGTTCTCCCCATGCAATTTTCCATTTGAATAATTAGCATAATGTCATAATGTTGGTGGGTTACCATGCTTCCTACTTCAGGGTTTTAGTTCTTCACTGCTGCCCATAGTCTGGAAGGAGCGTAGCTCACACAGATGAAATTTTGGCTGTTTGTTACTTTCTGAAATTGTCTTAGTTTGACAACTATGCTACTTCATTGTGGTGACTTTGACATTTCCATGGTCTTCCAAGATGAATCACTTACGGTAAACTATGCATCTGCAGTCCATTTAGTAGATTTAATTGCAGACCTCAAATATGAAGGTAAAATACTTGTTTTATTTATGGGCTGTATAACAGTAGAGTCATCAGGAGAAGCTAGCGTTCTTTGCACAGAGAGACCTCAAAGTACCTTCTTAATGGATGACAGCATGAATGCAATTCATTAATGCAGAAGATGTTATTAATGGGTGTAAACAAGAATCTCCGGTTTTTAGCGGAAGTGTTCTACCATTTCTGGTGGCTAAGGCCAAAAGTGTATCTGTTACCTTCCGCTGAAATTTCCCCAGACCCTGTGATTCAAAGTGCAGTGTATGAGGAGAGAAATAATTACACTTGTCAGGGAATTACTTTCATAATTCACTCCTGGCTCTGCTCTGTGCAAGTTATAGCTCAGTTGGTTTTTATGGCACCTCCACACCACTCGCTGATAGAAAAGCAAGACTGCATTATGCCCACCAAAGTGGATATTCCAGGGCACCATTGATTACGCTCCTTTATGGTTTGTTGCTGCCGTGGTTGCCATTGTTCCTATTAGGGGAGGCTTAATTGCAGTATCCAGGGAAAAAAAAAACATACCAACAAAGAAACCCCAGCTAGAGCTGTTCATCTACTACATTTTGATTTCTATTATGAAAAGATGAAGAGGATTTTCCCAACATCATTATGCTATGTAGGCTGAGAAAAAAAGTGTTCAAGGACCTGACTTACCCCTCAACTGGTGCTTACTGAATTGAAGTGCTTCCATTTACCTTGAGATTGGGGAACTGGAATCAGAACTCAGGAGTTCCTCTGTTTTCTCTGTCATTAATTTGTACTCAGTTACAGATGTACTGACCTTTCTCAGCATGTGACCATGGCAGATCACATAAAATAGCAAATTAGCAAGTCAGTTCTGTTTGACAAATGCATTTTCTGCAACTGCACAACTACTCTAAATGACTCTGGAAGTATCTGTGTCTCCCCATTTCAGCATTTAGGTCCATACCTCTCATATTCTTCTGAATCTTTTGTTTCACAGTTCTAAAAGGTTTGGATAAAACCACCTATGTTTTACCCACTTGTTTCTCAGGCTTTAATAGACACAGTGTTGGCAGCATATATGAAGAGCAAGAGGGAGCTTCCATTGGAATCAGCTTTCACTGGTAAATGACACTATGAACTCAAGGTTGTTGTTGACCTTCCAACCTTCGTGGAAGTGATTTCAGAAGTTTTGGGGACTTAGAAATCAAGCAAACCAATGTGACTATAAAAAAAGTATATTTAATATGAACGTAATATTTTCATTGCAAAGTAAACAGAATGCATTGGCTGGTGAGAATTTAAGAGTGAATTTTTCCTCACTTCCCCCCGCATTTAGCTTGCTCTTCAGCTGTTCACATTAAATGCTGACATGCTCAAATACTGCAAGAGGCAGTGAACTGAGTTTCTGCATTTTGGAAGGACTGCCTGTTAAATCCTTTAAACTGTTAGGCTGAAATAGAAAGCATGTATTTTAAATACTCATGTATCAATATGAACCCCACTCTCATCTCACTCTAAGCTGAAACTGAACCTGGGAACTGCGTGGAAAGGTCCACAACCAAAATTGTAGATCAAATATCATTACAATTGAAATGTAATGTTGGCAGAGACAAGACAGAACTAATTTAATTTTTCCTGTCAGTCTCTGTAGTAGATCAATTAAACTGCCAAGTGGATCAAATATTTCAGACTGTATTTATGACATTAAGTATTTATGTTCAGGCTGAGCATTTAAAGTATGATCTCATATTGGAATACGTGGAGGTTCAGATCAATTCAGCAGAATCTGCTCTAAGTTAATGGAAATCTAATTGTGCATTTTAATTTTGTGTACAAGAAGCAGTAAGTTCCTGAAGGAAAGAAAACAGTTCTCCGTCTGTATTGTAAACCTGCTCCAAATCCTATTAAAGTGATATCAGACTGCAAGAGATGTTAGCAAAAGCTGGATTGGGTTCTAAGGCTAAAAGTCTAACCCTCACTGATTTTGATGGGAGTTCGTTAGGTGCCTAAAATTCTCTGAAGATGTTAAGTAGGAACAATTCCTCCCCCACTGTAAGCTCAGGTCTACTCCAATAAGATGTAAGAAAATACCTATGTCTGCTATATGTGGATACATCTTTCTTGGGTCACATCCCCATCCATCATAGGCTGACTGAATGGGCAGCTGATTCACATACTGTTTGTCCTGGCCTTTATGCCAGAGAAGTCCAATGGATTTCATTGGATTTGCTGCCTGCAGACACAGGCAATTGCAAGGTAGATTCAATCTTCCTTTTACATTAAACAGAAATAGGGCTAAGTCCTATTCTCTTATTCTCTAGCAAGATCATGGAGCAAATGACACTAGCTGCTCTGTATTTTTTTTCAGGTGGGAGGTGTTGTTGACGAGTGTTTTAACCTGGAAGATTTAAGTGAAAATGAAAGGAGTGATTTATGGGTGAATTATTGCTAGATATCCTAGTTCACACAACAGGTAACTCTGCACCCTCAGGTTGCAGAGCCATGGGTAATATCAGCTCTAATTATTAAGCAAAGAGCTTAGGTTGGTACTGAAGCCTGTTAAATATTTTATCCCTCTCTAACGATGGAATGAAAATTATTCTTAGGAGCTGGAACTGGTTTATGTTCTTTTGAAATGGACTCTTATCCACTTCTCCCCTCCTCCTGCTTGGCAGTGTGTTCATTTCCAGTGGAACATCTTAGTGTGTGAGAGAGCAGCCGTGCAAAGACAGCTGGTGCACAGGGAGACATTTGCGTGCTCCATTTTGGAAACCAACCTTAAGTTAGTGGGACTTACTAGCTGTGAAAAAGAAGACTTTCCACAGCTGAAAGACCTGCACACTGCAGGGACTCTAAGTCACCAGTCCCCCTCTCCTCCCTCTTGTGAAAGCAGTGGCCATTCAGAACCCCTGAACTGGCTGCATTTTGGCAGGGCAAAACATGACTTTATGAGCACAGTCAGTGGTGGCAAAAAATGTGTTATTGAGCGGATTTTGCTATAAACTTTTGTTGTGATCAAAACAACCACAAAATTAAACATTGACTTTCCTAGTGCAAAAAGCATAAATGGAGGATATATGTCAAGTAGTAATATACACTGGTGTAATTCATCAGAATGTCTAAACTCATGGAAATATTGTTCTGCTGATCAGATGTTCTATCAGGGAGTATTATGGGAGTAAAAGGGATTACACTAAAAGGGATTGTATTAATAGTTTGTCCCTTGTAGAAACTTTCTTACTTCTTTTCTCCAGAACATTACCTGCAAGCTGCTAATTTCTAACAATTGTTGTGGAGAAGTCTTGCCAAAATCCTAAAAACAAACAACTGTCTGCCTTCATCCCTCACAAATGGGTGCTGACCCTTGGCTAGCAAGAGCAGCAGTGGAAGAGAAAAACTACCTGCTCCCTGCAGATTATTAGTTCCATCGGTTAGTCATGAGCCATTTAACTCAAATATTAACTGCAGAAATTAAAGCAAGTCCTTGGCCTGGAAAGATCAGAGGAAGACACTGTTGTGTCAGGTTGTGTGCAGCCCAGCTGTTGCCTGCTTTGTGTATCAGCTGAGGATGTGCTTCTGCCAGGGACTGAAGAGGACACAGAGTTTGTGTGGCCACTGAGAACCCTGGGGAGAATGGTGTCCCACAGTGTCTCTCACCAGAGAGCAAATCAAAGTGGCAGCTTAGCCTTTTCACTCCTTCTCTGGTACTATATTTCCTGCTTGACACAGCCTGTGTTTCTCAGACTGTCAGAGTGGAGATAGCCTGGCCCACCCCTCCTGATGGGACTCTAAGGCATCTCAACAGCAGCAGCTTTAGGAGGGTTTGGTTCATTTCTGGAGACCCTTCTTTCTGAGTCATCACACCTAAGTAACACAGAATTTGTCTCTTGAAAGTAGAACAGACTCTTGCAAGAGGACTTGATGCTGGTAGTTGAGGTGTGGCCAAGAAAAATCCTTTCTCATCTTATGGTACTATAGGAGAAGGTCATTAGTACCTGCATAACTGCTAAGATATTTTCAGATTTTATCTCTGCAGTAATCTTCTAGATGCAAGGGTGTGAGCCTCACACTCACCCAGCAAATGCTGCTGCCCTGACTGATCAGACTTCATTGTGTGGGCGGAGGGCAAGGGACACCTCCAGCATGGGACTGAGGGTAGGCACAGAGCAGTAACTTGGGATAGGAGCTGGAGACAAGTTCCACCTTGGCTGTGGGGAAATCTGCATGATCTAAACTTTGCTGCTCACTTCTTACTCTGCTTGCGCTCACTTGCTCCATCTGTCACCTGGTTGTCTTGCAATATATGAACTCTCTATAGCTACCTGAAAGGATATTGTAGTAAGTGGGGATTTGGCCTCTTTTCCCAGGTAACTAGTGACAGGACAAGAGTCAGTGGTCTTAAGTCACACCAGGGGAGTTCAGGTTGGATAGTAGGATTAATTCCTTCTCAGAAAGAGTGGTGATACACTGGAATGGGTTGTCCAGGGAAGTGGTGGTATCACTGTCCCTGGAGGTGTTCAAGAAAAGGGCAGATGTTGCACTGAGTGATATAGTCTAGAGTCGTCACAGACATGGGCTGATGGCTGGACTGGATGATACTATTGGTCTTTCCAACCTTAACAATTCTATGATTCCATGGTTCTGTCTTTCTCTGTGGGCCTCAGCAGAGCAGGATCTAGCTTTTCTAGGAATAATCTACATCCTGAAAGTATCTACATACCTATTAAATGTCAGCTGAAGAGGGGACTTATGCCACCTGAGATTCCAACCCCATCCCTGCCTTCTCCAGTTTGGCTGTTGACGGAAAGATACTGTGCATGGTGTGGCACTTGCAGGTGTGGGTCACTCTGACCAGGTCAGAGGACCATCCCCACAAGGATGCCCTGCTGTTGGGAGCAACCCTTTCCCAGCAGTGATGCTGTCTTGTCTTCTTCCTTCTCAGGGAGTCCACTGTGCTCATGCTGCGTTCCAGACCCCATGGGCCTCTCCTTCCTGCCCACCTATGGCTGCCAAAGCAACCGCACCGCCAGTGTGGCTGCACTGCGCATGAAGGCCAGGGAGCACTCGGAGGCCGTGCTGCAGTCTGCCAACCTCCTGCCCACCGCTGGCAGCCCCACTCCTCCTGCCAAACCCAGCCCAGAGAGCAGCCAGGACAAGCAGCCCTCTCCAGCCAAGGAGCACATGGAAGGGGAGAAGAGCGTATGAGGCCAGATTGTTGCTGGTCCCACAGCCTTGGAGCCAAGACCAGACACCAGGGCTTTGCCATCAATGGAACTGCAGAGTGGCCGTGCCCCAGTAGCACATCACAGGGCCACCAGGGACCCGGCAAGTCTGAGTGGCCACTCTGGCTGCCTTTCACACACCTTTGCTTCTTTTGCACCACTGTAGGTTCATTCTCCTGATTTATTGGCACTATCTGTGTTTGGAAACATTTGTGAAACTGTTTTTAGCTCTTCTTCCACATCCCAGAGATGCCAAAATGCCCAGGACACCCCCTTGCTCCTGCACAAGACAGCCATGCTTCCCAAGGCTGCATTTCTCAGCAGCAGCAGGGCCAACCCCAGCTGTCTCTGGGACTTCAAGCACCTCCACCTGGTTCTGACCTTCCCAAGAATAAGAGTCACCATGCGGGGAGCAGGGCTGCTCTCTGGAGATCACAACCACCAATAGTCCTTCATTCTACATGGCTGCCAGATATAGGGTCTGGAGCAGGAGAGGCCTCCAGGCATCATTTACCCCCATTGTGCACAGGCACATGAAAGTGCATATTTACACCAGCCTGGCCCAACGTTTTCTGATGGTATTTGACTTCTTAACAAAATCTACCCCAGGCAGGCCAGTTGTAAGAGAAGCAAAAAAATAGAACAAAAGTCTTTGTAATTTTTCCTTCTTCCTTCCTTTCCCCTAAAGCCAAACCTTCAGCGGAGCAGATTACTGGGGAATTGTTGAGATCAGCTTATCTGTAAATAAAATCCTTGCACAGGCTTCTATGTGAACATAAGTCTTGCCATTCCCAAGGTTTGACATAAAAGACACAGAACTCCAGAGCAGCGTTCTTGGGTTCAAATGGTAATGCTGGTATTTTAATGGAGAGTGCAGTTATGCCTATATGCAGAAAGCTGGAGGGATTTTAGCATCATTCTTTTGGAAAGAAAGACTGGAAAACAAAATCATCCTGCATAGCAACACTGCAAATATGTCCTTGCACGATGAGTTTTTAATAAATAGGAAATAAAACTTGGAAGGATATTCCTTTATGCCATCCAAAATCAGACTCGTCTGTTCACTGAAGGCTGATTGGAATGATTCTGGACATGAAAATGTCTGAATTATTACACAGTGGGCACAGTGCAGAGAAGATATTGATGCCTCAGGAAATATGCTCTTATTCCTGACCCATAACACTGCAGAGCAAAGCAGAATAAGACCAGATGCTCTAGTGTATCTCTTTCATGGGCCATGTAGAAGCATGTTCAAGCTTAATGATACAGACTTTCTTTTCTCAGTTGCCTTTTGCAGATTCCTTAGAATTGTCCACAGATGCCCCCATTGAATAGGATGAAAACAGTACTCCAAGACTGCATCAAGTAATGTGGAAGCCAGTGAAAAATTCCTATTGGCTCCAAAGGTCTTCTGAGCAGGTCCTTTGTGAGAATGGTGCTCTGGTCTGTCCTGTTGCTAAGAGGAGTCCATTGCAACCCTTGGAGTGGTGGTGTTTATCATAAGGGCTGATTTTGGCACAGAACCTCAGCTATCAGAGCCTTCAGGTTCTCATTTAGAAGTCCAGTTTTTTCTGCCACATTCATTGCTGACCCTGTGGCTTGAGGATGTGTTTGGAAAGGCAGCCCCAAGTAAGGTTGGCAGCAAAATTTTCTGTTCCCTACCCCAGTGGTCTCAGCCCACAAATGTCACAGTACCTGGGATTTCTCTGGGTCTCACAGGAGCCTCCTGTGATGCTTTCTCCAAGGCAGGGTGTGGTGTCAGGACCCACAGATAGGGTGGAAGCCCTGCTGTTCAAGGGATGGATTGACAGCGCCAAGTACCTTCTTTGTGCTGGGAGTGAAGGGTGCTGGCAATATCTCTAGGGTGGGATCCATTTCCTCTGTTGATGAGCCATCAGGGAGGGAGATGGTAGCTCTGACCTTGGGCTTAAGTACAAAGAAAAGCCTGACAAGGTCCACATCCCTCTACTGGAGTCATTTTGCTTTACATTTGCAGCACTGTTTTTGATTTTTTTTCAGGCAGTCCTGAACTGTCCTAATTGTGGAAGTAAACATGCAGCAATCTGTGCTCCTTCAATGTGCTCCAACTTCAGGAGCTGCTCTGCTGAGCTGTAGAAGGAGGGCATTTCCCTGACTGCAAATTATGGCTTTGTTTGAATGACAGCAACAATCATCTTCTTCCACCAAAATAAAGGAGATCGCGATGTGCTTTGTTGCAGGGGGCATTTGGAGAAGAAAGAATCACTGGTTTCTTAGTGATCTTCCCAATCATAATTTGTTTTTGAGATTTCCACGGCCTCAAAGAAAAAGATTAAAAAAAAAAATTATTTCCACTCCGAAGAGGCAGGCCCAACTTCATTTCAACATAATTACCTTGCATTCAGTTGAACTTCAGCCCTTCTGTACACTAACTCTTCAATCTAATTGTTTGATTAAACTCGTATTTCCTCCAGAAAGGTACATAAATAAGTGAATTGTTGAGCAAATTAAGAATACTTAACAGTATTGCATCTGAAAAGTAGTTATGCTGATTAAATTTTCTGTCCTTGAGGATTTTCAGGAAATTACTTTTGATCGTCAATAACACAATTAAGTAAACTACACGCACATTAGCATGAATAATTGATAAGAAATTATGTATTACCACGAAGCACTGATTTAATAATTCATGATGCGACACTCTAGTGACTGTGCAAAACTGGATAACATCGACAAGTCTGCCTGATGTTGCTGGAAATGCTGCAATTACAAACGAGTCCATAGTTTTGTTGTACAATAAAGAAAAGTATCCGATGCATGCTGTAGTTTCTGTTTGTTTAATACATGAATAAATTTAGAAAGAACACCCTGAAAAGTTCCTGTCCTGTTTTCATTCAGTTCTGTTCCTCTATCCTATCTTCGTAGTGATGGGTTTCCTGTTCTGCTTAGACCATAGTGATGTTGCAGAGTGGGGAAGCTCTCAGCATTGCAGCTGGATCCTGGGAATTTCACAACCCGCAAAATTTGAGGGTTCAGCGTTTTGCAGAGCCTCCTGGTAGGAGCAAAGCTGCTTTAGCCACCCCAAAAGCCTGAGCTCAAAGTCTTTTGGATTCCACGTGGGCTGATTTTGCTATTATTATTATTGTCATTGTTCAGCAGGATTTTGTGTGTGGTTGCTTTGTCAGCTTTAAATGAAACACTTGGATCGTGTATGTTTTGAACCTGCACAATGCCATGTTAAACTCTCAGCTCATTCACCTGCTGGTCTTGCAGCCTGCCTAGCAGAGGCAGATATACATATGCATCCTTGTTAGCAAAACCAGGGGATGCTAAACCACATTTCCCTCCCGAGTTTTGGTCTGAGACAGGGCAGTGCAGCCCATGGGAACTTGCTGGAGGTTGCAGGGCAGTAGCACTAGGGCAAGAGAAAACTCCAGGGATGTGTCCCTGTCATGTCCTCATTCAGCCACCAGACCCTGCTCCTTTTCAGACACACTGTGAAAGAGCCACCTGCCCTCCTCCTGTGCTGTCGTATATCAGGGCTATCTCTCTTAAACCACTTCTGAAATGGCCATCTCGGTAGCTTTGATTAAGCCTGGCATTTAAAAGTTTATAACTCAGCTATAAAAAGCCACTCAGGCTGAACCCCAGTGTGCAAGGCTCCAGCCCAGGGGGATGATTAACATGCAGCCTGTTCTAACATCAGCCTTTTTTTCAGTTCTGTGATAGAAAATGAAAGCCCAAGGTTTGAGGGACAGACAGAAGACTAAGATTTTTTTTGCTTGATGATCACTGCATTTATCACTAGATCCCATGCAGTTATTCTCTGTGTATTTCCACACTATCATGAGCCAGGCATACTGTGAATGGCCTCTACGCAAATATCACTTGCATGATTTTGGTGAAACATCTCCAGATCTGGGCTCTTTCTTCATGTGGTCACAGACATCTGCAATGCCCAGGCAACCTCTGTGTGGGCTGTTTCTGCTGCCTCTGCCTGCGCTGTCCCCACTCTGCAGTCCCCCTCTGCCCCATACACAGCTCGCGGCTTGCTGCCAGGTCCTTGCAGCATGTTGTTCTGGGTTTGTTAATGGGCTCAGTGCAACACACCATGGGACCTTCACTGTAAGTCTGCGTGGCATCCTCTCAGCCCTCTGTGTATTTTCTGTCTTGCAGATCTGTTTAGGTCTCCTCCTGCCTATCTACAGTATAGCAGGAAATGAGGAGCAGAGAATGCACCTTCACTCTGTTATGCCGTTGGCTAGTGCTTCCCTCTCTGCATGCTGGATAGTAATGAGATTGTTAGGCTAATTGGCTCTTTATTAAGAGTATTATTTACAATGATGCTGCAGGCCATGTGCATGCAGAAAAGCACAATCAAACTCTTCCTTCTTGTCATTGTGAGGGCCAGGGATGGCCTCCTCCCAGCTCCTGGGTCTCCCCCACCCACTTATCCAAGAAGTCTGTACTTGCTTATTAAGGGTAGCATTCATCAGGGCCGTGTGTGTAACTCCTCTCCCTGAGGAGTCTGAAAGGGAGACTTCATACAGCTCTAAAACCCCAAGATGTTTCTTCAATGGAGCACTCGTGGATCTGAAGGCAGGAGAGCCGTTGCTGAATGCTGTCAAGCCCTCACATGTAGGCAGGGCAACTGCTCTCCCAAACTTCAGAGAGAAAATCAAAGCCTCAGACCATGCTTCTCCAGCACCACTCCCGCCTCCCTGCAGCAGAACCAGGCAGGGCTGTGTGGGAGGAAGTCATTTGCTGTTGGGTGGACCACGAGGGAGCAGAGGATGGAGATGAAAAGCTTGCGGTGCACTTCTGTGGCACGCTCTGCCTCTCAAGGAGCTGCTACTCGATAAAGATCCTGTTGTGTTGGTTGTCTGTGTGGTGGAACCAGTGGGTGAACAGAGGGAAGTGAGAAGCCCTGAATGCATACCCGAGCTCTCAGCACATAATTCAGCCCTCTGCACTGAAGGAGTCTGACACCCCTGCCATAATTAAAAGGGCAGCCTCCTCTGCGTTGTGGAGTAAATAATGCTTTACTCTTTCCAGTTAAAAACTTCCTTTTCACTGCAGTGAAATATTGACTTGGTGACCATATTACTGCAATAAATAAATAAATTAAAAAAAATCTTTCCTGATACCCACTTATGAAGTTTTTACATAGATCTGGCCTGTGAGAATGAGAATTTCTTTGGCATATAGCACATCCAGCCTTACTGAGGGTGATGCATCAACAATATTTTAATGACCCAAACACAATGCCCTTGTTGCAGCCTTGAGCTCTCTGCCATGAGACAAGCAGGTGCTGCTCTGTTTCCTCGGTTGTCTGGGCACCATTTTTTGGTGCCGTGGTAGGTCTCCTCTGGTAAACAAGAAGCAGCTACAACTCACCAGAATTTAATATATTGTTCTGCATAGTTTTTTCAGTATTTAACCCTGATGGTTTCTTATGTAGTCAGTGATTTTGCAGTATTGGTGCAACAGCTGAAACAGAGAGGGAATGAGATGTCATTCAGAGAGACTTGGCCAGGCTGGAGCAGTGGGCACAGGACATCATGAGGTTCAACAAATCCAATCACAAGGTCTTGCACCTGGACTTGGCCAAATACAGCTCATTAGCTGCCAAATTCTATTCAGTTACATTAGTTCCTGCACGCCCTGGGCTGTGCCCTTTGGCCCAGGCTGGGACCATGGTGTGGTCACCAGGTATGTCTCGTGAGCAGCCTTAAACAGGGCCATCAGAAGGCAGCCTCAACACAGCCAGACTGAGATGCTAATCCTGGGGACTGGTACTGGTCAAGGCCAGGAGAATCATTCAATTTCTAATTACATTGCTTTTGCTTTGTCAGCTGAACTGGTTTACCTTTTAGTTCAGAATTTTTGTTTATTAAACTCCGGCATTCAGTATTGGCCCTAGAGACTAACACTTGCTGTAGTGGCAAATTTATTAGGCCTCCCTTAGCTATTGAATAGGCTGAGGTTTTTTATTATACACACACAGCTTCTTTACACCCGCACAGTACATGAGCCGATGTGTTAAATAAGATCCAAGGCCCATTAAATGAAGAAGCCCATCTCTGCAGAGAAGACTCCCCAGGAACCAGAGCTCTGCCCGTTATATCACAGCTGGCTCACCCCTGCTCCGCCGTGCTGGCTGAAGCCATTGGGTTTTGGCAGATGCCTGAGAACCAAGATGTTGATGTGATCACCAGTCCTTGGCAGAGTGAGGCACAGGAGCATCCCTGGGAGTTGTTTGTTTTTATTAGAAATTTTTCCTGTAGCAGCGTGCAAGAAATTGGCAGAGAAGGAAGATCTACATGAGGATGAAGTTGACCCTATCACTCCTCTGAGACGTTACTCCAGATCAGAGCATGATCTACTTGGATCTGAGACGGGGATTCTCCAGGGAGGATTTCACAGTCACCGTTCATTGGGGGGTCAGAAAAGAAAGCTTAAAAATATCACTCAGGAACCCAAATACCTGAGGCCTTCCGCAGGGCTGAACCCAGGAGTTATCCGGATTTGTGTTTCAGTCTGTTCGGACAAATGCCAGTGAGAACAAGCAGCCAGTCATTCCTTGGTGTGTATGCACACGAGTGGGGGTGTTAGCAAACCCAGCTTCATCCTTTTTGATGGGCTATTTGTGAGCGGTGTTACGAACCCAGCTTCATCCTTTTTGATGGGCTTTCCCTCCAAAGGCCTCAGGACCTGCACTTGAGGGAGCCACCTCCATGCCAGCTCCATGCAACCTGAGCAGCCCAGGACTGCACACAGTGTTTATTCCCACTCTGCTCTGTGTGTCAGAGTTCGTGGCCTGTGTCCTGGGGTCTACTTTAATAACTGTCCCAGACTCCACTGTGTGTGACACCCCCTCAGTGAGGGCTCAAAAGCCAATTGCTGCTCCACGCCATACTGCCCTGGCTGCATTCCATTGTCACTAGGAGAGAGGAGAAGCACATCTGAAGATATAGGAGACATTGTTTGCCCTACAGAAATGAGAGAGATCAGTGTGGAATTTATTTATTTGTTTGTTTATTTATTTATTTATTTCAGATAATGGTGGTCAGATTCATTACATTTTGTTAAAATGACTCAGGTCTGCTGCTCTGCTCAAATGTTGAGTGTCTAGAGAGCTGCCGAGGCTGGGAAGCCTCTTGTTTATGGGAAACTCTGGAAAACTTCCAATTTCTATTCAGCTCAGATCAAATCAAGCTTTCTGAAAAAATAATCCAGTGAGTTAAGAGCCATGCTTTTGTACTAGCTCTATGAATCAGAGCTTCATATTAAAATACCCTTGGTGACACCAGTTCTTTTCTGTTCTGCAGTGTGTCATTTGCTAGTGCAGCAGAAATGCTGAGTCACAGCTTGAAGTGATGACTGAGCACCTGGTAGGAAGGCAGGGCCAACCCAGGGGAGCTCAGGTACATGCAATGCACCTGAGTGACCAGGTGGGGTGGAGTCAAGATTGACCCCCTTCTCAGACCTCATTGAAGGGCTGGCAGCGGAAGCAAAGGGGTCTTGTTAGAGATCCCTGCATACTTGAGACCTTCTAGAGGTAAGCAGTTTCTTTCCCCCCATCATTTTTGCATCCATAGCTGTTGCTTTTGGGCTTGTCCTCATTTGCTGTAGCTAAAGACTTTGCTACCCTGCTATTCTTACTGTGCTTTCCATCACATTGTAGCGTTACAGCCAGAAACTTTGAAAGCCGGAAAGGAACAAGCAAGCAGGAGTCATCATTATTAATTAGATTTTAGAATCTCATTAATGAGCCAGGAGAGAGGAACCAAGGTCCTAGAGATGCCTTACTCCTATTTCCCCCTACACAGGCATGTGACTTGGCCTTTGTTTCACAGTCTGTTTCTCGAACTTGTCAGACTCAGCCAAAATAGGTTTTGCACATCAGGGTGGGTACATCTGGGCCGTGGTTTAACAAAGCTCATGAGAAACCTGCTGCAGAGGAGAGTTGCATCTGTCAGATGTTTGGATATTTTTTTTTAATGAAGACATCTGTTAACTACTCTGCTCTTCTGTGTCTCCTTCCTCCTTCCATTCTGTCTGTGACCACCTCTTCCCCAGCTCAGCTCCTTGAATCCCCATTGATGGGGGAGTGAGAGGGGAATTAAAAGTGAGTGAGGGTTTACTTTGATTTGGGCTGGATTTAGGATTAGCTGGAAAGAAAACAAAAAAACACCAATATTCAGATAGCTCTGCCTATGGCCTCTGAACATCATAGGCTTCCTCCTTCCTCATCAGGGTTACTTGGCCCTGCCCTATGTAGTCCAGCAGTACCCACAGTACGGATGCAGGCACACATACAAAGCCTTTGTTTTACTACTTGGGTGAGATTTATTAAGAGGTTGGGCTTGCTGCCATGGCACAAAGCTGAGTTTTGCTGACAAAGCCCTGCTGCCTGAAGATGTGCTGTAAGCACAGTGTGAATACACCTTATAACAGTGCTACTCTTACAGTGTGGATGTGGCCAGAAGCTTTTCAAAGACCGGGCCGTTGTTTGGGCTTTTCAGATGAAGCTTAAAAATCGACAAGTCTAAACCACATGATTAGTGTCCTGCTGAGTATGATCAGATAACCTCACTTACTATCCTCCAGGGATACAGATATTGCACACCATTAAGCATGTCGTGGAGGCCCAGAAGGATATAAAACCACAACCGGGTTCCTCTACCATTTGAAAATGCATTTGGTTAGCAGCAGGAGCAGCCCCCAGCGCTGATAACAAGACCTCCCGCACAGAGCTTGTCTCATAGCAGCTGTACACAGAGATGTGGGCAGCCCAGCACCAGAGGGAGCTCCGCAGCGGCTCAGCGGTGGCAGCTGTATGTAAGCATACCAGCATCATCAAGTGAGAGCTACTCAAAATTTTTTTCAGGAAATGTCTCAGCTCACAAGAAGGCAGCTTGAAAAACCCAAACGTGAGCAGAAGGCCGAGGTTCGCTGCCTGCAGGGAGGATACCGAGGTAACTGCAGTTAAGCAGGGTGGTATGTGGCTCTTAGGAAACTGCTGGAGCCAGTGCATGCCGGTAGGTCTTGGCACCAGTGCTCCAGCTGGTATTTGACCTTGCTTGGTGTATGTGAAGGCTCAGCTGGTTGCTAAAGGGAGAAGTTTACTGCTGGTTGGAGCAGTGCTATGGCTGACCTCCTTGCCAGCAGAAGTGTATATTGTCTCAGGCTGACAGTGAAGGGATTTCATGAACGGAAAGTGCAGCTGCTCACTCCTGGCTGGACAGAACGAGGAATGGGGGCATCCAGGTACACCTCTCCCTCCTGGATGAGAATACGGAAGGAGGCAAATATCTTCCTTGAGTACAAGAATATACCTGAAACACATAGGAAGCCCAGGGGAAAGTAGAGCTCCTATGGGACAGACACTGCAAGAAATAGGACATGCAGACCAACAGGTGGGAGAAGCAACGGGAGCTTCAGGGGCACTGTTTAGGTCATGTCCAGACATTTCCTTATAACATAAAGTACTATAACTAATTCTACAGATACGTAGACATACCCAGATACGCTGGTATACAGCCCTACATCCATGTATTGATGTACTATAAAAAATAAAGTTCTTATATTGCATTTTCTTTCTGACTTTTCTCTTTGGAAAAAAAAAAAGAAAAAAAAAAGAAAAAACCACAGCCAATGTTGTCAACTAATAATTCTGAAATATTTCCATCCCTTTCCTTGGGAAGGGATGCAGTCCCAGGAGACGTGATGCAGGCAGCAGTCACCAGCAGAAACTGATTATGCCAATGGGCTTTCTCAGCATGGTCAAAGAAATCTCAGCATGACCAAAGAAAGAGTTTCTCTTGGGCCAGATCTGTCTTGCATCTTCTGCAGCTTTCAGCATACCTGGAATAGAAGGATGGATCCCTGTTTGTCTCAGTCCATCTTTGACATCTGTGGCCTGTCAATGTAAAGAAAATTCTGGTTAAGGTCACCTGAGCTTACCTGAAATACTCAACATTGTTGGTGACTAAGGGCTGTTTCTGCTATAGTGGAAAAAGTATGGTGCCCTTTTTTGTTTTGTTTTGTTTTGAGTACTGCCACTCCCTGTGTCAGATTTAAGAAACTGAAGAGGCAGCTGAAACAAGATGGGGGTCTGACACTAAAAGGGTGGGAGCAGGCATGCACTAAAAACTCCAGAAAAAGGTTGGCTGAGTAAGCATAAAGGAGAGTTAGGGCTGTGTAGGGGAAGGGTGACTTTGACAAGTCCTGGATTTTTAAAAGCATTCTCTTGGTTTAAACATGTATGACTTGCTGGGGTTCGACTTCCTTCCATTGCCAGAAAAATTTCAAAGACCATCCCTGCTTCTCACAGCATCTTACCTACTGCCTTCCAAAGTATCTCAGAAGTTGATTTATTCATCTTTGCTACTGGACTTTGACACTGGAAGGTGTTGAATTTTTAGCATGGAAAGCTGTTTCCCCAAAGTCCTGAGTTAAATCTGCTTTAATAAAAACACAGAGCTTTAAGCAATTGGGACATAAATGATTTCTCTTCTGCACTATTGAAATGCTGCTTTGTAAGTATGTTTAGTAACATATTAGAAACAAGTCTCTAATTGCTCATAGAGTACCGAAGACCTGACTACCTAATGTAAAAAATCAACATCATGAAAATTTTGAGAATATTGCAAAGTAGAAAGGGAAGACCACAGGTCATTTTCAGCTGTTCCCTTTCTACTTCAACCCCATAATTACATTATTATCTTTAATATCAGGGGACAGTGGTAAATCTAAGATCATCATAAGACTGAAATAATGATCCTAAAGAAGAAGTAAATTAATTATTGACCTCTACTTTTATAATGGGCCTTCACACACACAGAAATCACATTAATATTCAATTTACTCAAGTGTTCCATGTTCTCTGTATCTTGTATAAGGCTCTGACGCAGAGTTCCCTTAATAAAAATGACCAATGTAAATGAGTTGCTCTGAATTACACGCTTAAGTGTATTCATTAGAGCCCACGTAACCTATCACATACAATATCACCAGCTCCTGATGCTGTTTTTGAGTGAGACAGAGGATCAAACATAGAGGTCTTAATTTTTATAGGAAGAAAGCAGAGTATATCCCCCGTATACAGAGATGCAAATCTATTGGAAGTGTTTCTGGTAAATCACACCTAATACATTTTTCTGCTTGTGCTCCATCCTAACCAAAGCACAGTAATGTTTTCACGGTCGACAAGGACTGCTTGGCTAGTTTCAAGGGTTCAGAGCAGTAAGAATCTGAATGAAATTGCCAGTCGGTACAAAAAGAGAAACCTCTGAGAAGAGTTTTAGCAGTATTCCATAATGTAACAGACAAGGGGAGAAACTGAGAAGAAACTGCTGGAGCCTTACCTGCAGGGCCTCAAATTAGAACACAGCCCTCATGGCGGGGTGGAGGGAAGGATGGCTGTGGTGCTGGCTTGGGGTGCACCTGCCTGGCCTGCCCTCCCCTCTGTAGGAGAGGTAGAAAGCAAGAGGAAGTCCTGCACAAGGCAGCTCCCAGACCTATGGTTGTGTACTCCACACATTCTTCGCTGGCGTCAACAGTTTTGTGGGCATAACTGGAGATAAAGCTACAGTGAGATGTAATTGTAATGAAAAAGCTCGTTAGAAGTCAAGTCATCCCAGTATTGCAAAACAAATCCCCCTTTTTTTTTTTTTTTGTTAATTAATTATTACTTATTTGCAAATACGGAGTGTGCTGATGACATCTGTGTTCCTGGAGAGATGGTTACAAAGGCCCTGAACACCCGGGGAGGGGATGTTCCAATTCAGCTGCACTCTCTGAAACAAATGCAGCATTTTGCATGAGGAAAGACAAGTTTCTGGAACTGAATCATGGCAGTGGATTGGCAGACCCCATCTGTTGTGTGATAATGAGAAAGAAAGGCATTGGGGCTGCCCTCGAAGGAGAAAGGCTTAAAGTGAGGAGGCTCTGGTGACAAAGTTTTGCTGAGGGACACCTATGCTTCTTTCTGGGCCTGTGTTTGTCCCTGTCACACTTAGCAAGGAAGATCCATCACTGCAACCAAGCCTGGGAGCACTGAGAAATGCAACATGGGGAAACAGAAACTGCAAGAGAAGGGAGCAGTGGAAGCAATGGCCCCAGCCCCTCTCAGCCTGCTGTGCTTCTCTGCATACAGAGTCATAAGCTGCCGCAAGGCCGAATTCAGCTCTGTTTGCCTACACATCTCTTCACTCTAATTTAACGTCATGGTCATTGGCATCACAAAACAGTGCTTTTTTAATAAACGTTTTAGTGATTATTGCACATTTCCCATAGCTTCCTCTCCAGAAGAGGTCAATTATCAGCTGTTATCTTGTCCAGTAGACCTAGATTTTCCACTACAGCAATGGAAAAAGAAACCAAACAAAACAGAAGTGCGCAAAAGGAGGAAAATATTTGTTATTTGAAAAGTTGTTGTTTTGCTACCTTTTAGCACGCAACCATTTTGTGTTCACCATTATAGACTTTACTGCTGTCTTCTTACACTGACATGCAAACAGTAGTTCTATAGGTGCATAAAATACACTTTAAAAAATGTAGATTTTTTTTTCTATATACATATATAGAAATAATCTGTCTGGGACCTGAAGCAACACTTGTATAACAGCATTCACTCCATGCAGTGATGCACTCTGGGGACAGGCCTGAATACATGATAAGAATCATTTTCAGACGTATTTTCAAAGACCTCCAGCTCTGGTTTTGTTTCATTTAGCTACCCATTCTCTTGGCCAAAATTCTCTCTGTGACACATTGTAGAGGAAATGCTACGTCACTGCCTGAAAGAGTGATTGAGCACCCGGTGGGAAGTCAGGGCCAACCCAGGGGACCAGAAGGAGTGGAGCCAGGATCCACCCCTTCCCAGACCTCACTTAAGGGTTGGCAGTAGAGGTGAGGTTATCTTGCTGGAGATTCCTGTCTACCTTGAGGCCTTCCAAAGGTAACCAGTTTTTCTTCCTTTGTTTCTGTGTCCATGGCTGCTGCATTTGGGCTTGTCTTCATTTGCTGAAGCCTAACACTGTGCCACACTGCTATTATTGCTGTGCTTTCCATGGCATTATAGCATTACAGCATTACACACATCCACGTTTAGAGATTCAGTTTGCTGTGAGTGTGGATCCCCTTAGCTAACAGAAAGGACTGGCTAAAGGTGTTTGGTATTCAAGTTAGTACTGGCTTTGCTTTGCTGTCACAGGAATTGAAAAATTCACCCTGCTGTGCTCACGTACCTAGCAGTTGTACACTGGAGGATACGATTCTCCATAGTGATAGAAGAATCTGAAAAAAAAAAAAAAGGAGTGCAGAAGGAAAAAATGTGCACATCTACAAAACAAACAAAAGTTAATCAAGCTAAAGGCTTCTTTGTTTGTTTTAATGCAGTTCTACATTTTGCTAATCAAATTACCTTTTTTTTTTTTTTTTTTTTTTTTTTTTAAATGTGTACAGATACATCATATGCACAGTCTCCCCTTGGAAAACGTGCTGTTACTCTGTTTTCTGAGAGCCTGCACACCTCTTGACTTCTGGCTCTTAAGGGTATTTAATTTTTGAGATCAAGCAACAAAAAAATGGCTTGTACATTCTTGTAGGCTTTCAGATGACATAGGTTCCTTGGAAAACTTTAATAAATGTATTTATTGATACTTCGATATGTAGATGACATCCTGCCCTATGCTGCATTATGTTGTATACAATGAAAGCAGACACCAGAGAAGTACAATGTAAATGGCACCGTGTCAGTCTGGTGAGATATTTGTGACCAAAATAAAGGGAAGATATTCATAATAGGAGACATTTATCTTAATTAAACAACTTGGTAGGTGATTCTTGCTCTTGAAACACTCCTGATTTTCAAATTACTTTTTTATTTCTTCCAAGATGAGCTCTGTTCTAGGGGAGAACACATTTTCTGAGTTCCAAGTCAAAGTTCATGGAAAAATTTTAATGTCTGAAGACACCGAAATACTCCCGTACTTCAATTTTGATAAAGAACTATGAATTGAGACAGGAAAACAAAAGGAAACCATTACTCCAAATATATATATTTATAAGCAGACACATTACATTCAGTTTTTTTCCATCTTTTCACCGAGGTTCTCTTATTATCTGTGATGATAAAAAATGTCTTAAGCAAGGATAAGTTATAGTTTGATACACAGTGATAATCCCAAAAAGCACATTTTCAGAAATTAATACTTTGGATGTTGTATCTCTCTCTCTCTCTCTTTTTTTTTTTTTAAATCACAGAATGCTTGAAAACAAAATTAAGAACACCATTTTTCAGATTTTAGAAGTTAGCATTGTATTTCAGTGGGAGCCTAACACCAAACCAAAACGAAAAGCATTTCAATTATATCAAGCAGAGATCTTTTCATCCTAACAAAAAGTTAAATACTGTTATGGGACTTTATTCAACCTTGCTCCTTACCAAAATATTTTGGGCCAAATATCGAGATAAGTAGAAGTTTAAAGTTCCATTATAAATAACCCCTGATGCTAGAGGAGCGTATTTGGAAATTATCAACAAATATAAAGAATTCAGCAGCATGTTAGTGGACACTGCAAAAGTATATAAGAAGTCAAGAGCAGCTGCAACTGTATTCTGGTTGTTTAAATGTTTCTTTGGTATGGCTGTTGTATTGTGCATCCAGTATACAATCTTCTTGTCAATAACATCTAGTTAATCAATGTGCGCAAAAAATGAATCTCAGGTTTGTGGCATGTTTGTAGCTTTCTACCTGCTGATACAGTTCAAAGGCACTGAGTGAGGAAAGTTCAAGAGATGCAGCATCTCTCTTAGTTCTCAGGATGGACAGGATGGTCTCATAGGCTTTACTTTCTGTCATGTATCACGCAACACATCTGGGCAAAAGAACACTTGCTTTGGCAATCCCAGCCACCCTAATGGCAAAGCAGCAGTAGCAACAAGCAGTGGCTTCATGCTGTTGTATTTATTTGTTTAGCTGACATTGCCCCTTTATCTCACTAATGATTTGGGGCTCACTCAATTTTACACTTCTTCAGAGTGACCATCTCTTCTTATCTTTCAACATTGTCATCCTTCATTTTCCTTCCCTTTTCCTTCCCACCCAAACCATAATGAGATTCAGACATAGTGTTGTACAAACATCAAATCTGTGTGTGCTCGTGTGTGCATGTGACTGTCCAAATGGATCTTAAAAACACCAGCTGGCATGTTTTGTTACTTCATTTTTCAAGATACTCCTTCAGCAGAAAAATTATCTAAATCAGTGAGCGACACTAGGGCTGTATTTGGGGTTGGGCTCGTGTCCTTTCCTAAGCGAATGTGAGTTTCTTCAGTATCTTGGCTCCAGGATTGAGAGGCTGGTTCAATACAGGGCTGGGTATCCACAGCTCCAGAGTATCTGTAGTCCTGTTGGTCATCTTTTGGTAGTTCTTCCAGTTCCCCTTGTATGGCTGGCATTAACCAGGTAGATTCAGAGAGCTGAGAAGGTGACCTCAGCACTGCCACAGATGAAGCTGGTAAAGGCAGTGCTCTAGGGTAGGAGGCATAAGGAGAATTCCTAATTTCTGAAGATGAGGGCTGGTATACATTTCCTTCTGAGGAAGGGACTGAGACTTGAACATACTTGCCAGTTTCTGGATCATAAAATGTCTTTAAATTAACTTCAGCTGGTAAATCAACTACATAGTATTGGCCAGAATCAGGGTCTTGGAGAAGTTTACGCTGGGTCAAAGAAGGTGAAGGGCTTACTGCAGATGCACCACTAAGTCTTCTTATACTGGTTTCTGGAGGAGTAAAAGTTGAGTGAGGAGCAGGATGGAGAGAATACCCCAGTGGTGAAGGAGATGCTAGTTTGTGTCCAGACCGGGAAACTTTTCTCCCTACAGCATCTGTATGCTCTGTCTGATGCTTTTTCTGCTGCTCTTCTATTTTCTTTCTTCTGCTTGCCAGCTTTTTGGCCCGTCGCAGAGCTTTTTCTGTTTTTGGTGGCACAGCAGGAGGCTTGCCCACTCCTCTCTCCCCAAGTCCCCGTCTCTCAGCTTCCCCTGCAGGATCAAGTAGAAGATGCCTCTGTGTTGAATTGAGTATTTCTTCTGCAGACGTATCAGCTTGACTCTTCAATGCCATGTTCAGTAAGGCAGGGTTTATAGCACCCTCTGTCTCTCCAAGGCTAGAAATTGTTGGTTTCTCTGATGGTAAACTGACAAGAGAGTGCATTGTGCTTCCTGATCTGGGGCTTGTAACAGCAGAGCATTCAAGACTGTCTAACAAAACTTGTGTATCTTCCATGTCTAGCATGTCCTCTAAAGCTTCGTGGGATACAGAAAGACATGCGTGGTCCTCTGGTATGGATTCAGTCACAGGGGAAATCGTGTCTGTAGTTATTATTTTTTTTGCACAAGAACCACCTCTGCGATTAAATAAATGATGGTTCTTAAAGTAATTTACCTTTCTTTCTGTTGGATAGCTGGGGCTGTTTTTTGCTTGGTCATTTTCTAGACCTAAATTTGGCTGTGTGAAGCTGTGTCTTGCCTTCCTAATCTGGGGCTTCTCTTTATCTCTGCAGATACTTTCCTCATTCATTTTCCCAACTTCGTTTAACAAAGCACAAGTCTCTTCATCTTCTTCCATCAGCTTCCCTAACAAAAAGCTCTCTGTATCTTCCATAAGATTGGGGTCCAGTGTTGCTGAAGTATATCCAGACTCACTGGCATCTCTCCCTCTGCTGGTTGTTCCTTCCCTCACATCCTGCTGCCCTCTGCACATTGATGCCGACCAGCCTTGCTCTGGGGCATGCAGCACATCCTGGGGTTGCTTGCTGAGTGCAGCTGGGGGTGCAAATCTACCTTCCATTTCCTTATAACTGCTGCTCACTGTATCATCTAGGGAAAAGGATCTAAACAGAGGCATCTTGACAGTTCTTATTACCTGAGGTGACCTGAATGTGTTATCTTTGATCATAAACAGACAGGGTTTGGCTGAACTTGAAGATGGTCGAGTATGTGGCTCCTCAGACCTTGGAGTGGATGCGTCTTTTATGCTGTCAGAAGCAGAATCCATGCCAGAGGCCTCTTCCTTTTTCTCTTGCCTTAGATTTTCTTTCATCACGCTCCTTTGTTCATTCTCAGTAACTGCACCCTCCTTCCTCTCTGCTGCACCAGTACCAGAGCTGACACAAGCATAATACTGCAGTTTGTCTTCCCCAACTGCATTCCGTCTCTCCTCGTGGCTTTTCTTACTTTCTGCACTCATTTCAGCCTTAGTCCTCTGGCTTTCTTGATGGCTTTCCTTCTGCATCAGGGGCTCTGGTGAAAGTGGCTCCTCATGAAATGGCTGCTCTACTGTGGAGACGAAAGACTGCTCAGAAGAACTAGGGCTTCTTTTGCCTTGTGCTTCATTGCCAGTGACTACCACATTGGTTTGGATGTCACTGTAAGGTACATCCTCTGCTGGTGAGAGTTGGCTTGGGAGTGTTTTGAAAGCAACATTTTCATTCAGTTTACCAGCCTGTCTCTCCTTTTCCTCATCTCGGAAACTGGAATTTTGCAAGGGCTGCCCAGGTGTTGTATCTGTATCGTCTCTACTGTATAGTTTCATTGCAGGATAAGGCAAACTTTTTCTTAAATTGGGCTCTTCACACTGATGCCCTAACAAGGGGTGGTCCTCATTACCCCTTGTATTTTTAATCAGATCTTCATGTGTTGAATGATCTTGCTGCAAATTGTCTCCAGTCTGGTAAAATAAAAAGTCTGCTGTTGTCTGGGGTGAACTCAAAGTCAGGTAATTGTCTGTGAAGTGTCCAGCTAAATCAGTTTTATTGTCCTTTTCACGAACACTCTCAGACAACGCCGAAGTTATATCACTCAATTCATCTTTCTCTGCCATCTTCACGTTCTTTTTTTCTTGCAGATTCTCCTGTATACTTTCCCTAGCCTTATTTCTATTTTCCAAGACTCTTAATAGAGGAGAAGGAGTATAAATGGTTTTAACACGTTTACGCACATCCTTCAAATTGAACAACAGACTTGATGCTTTTGATTTGTAACTGTCCCGAGACCTGTAATCACTAAACACACTCCCTTCATCGTCTCTCTCTGACACGTTCTCAGTGGGAGGAGGTGTGAGTGGGATCATCTCACTTTCTGTGGGGTCCATCTCCTGTTTTGGTGGTATAATAGGTGTTAAGAGTTTAGTGATGTTAAAAATGGGACTGACTGATCCAGGGGAGTTTGCCTGTTTAATCAGAGGAGTCACATCCTGATCAGGTTTGGCTCCAGATGCTTTTTCAGACAACAAACATGTTTCATTGCTGGCTGGGAACTCCTCTGAAGGCTGTCTCCTCTCTGATGCCCCTTTTGTAGTCCTCAGTCTCCTCCAGGGTGGACTGATGGCTTCCTCTTTGGTTAAGGTGGCTGGGAGCCCTCGTGGAGGTGGGACAGGTGCCTGGGATGAAGATGAGGGGGAAACCATCCTGTGGGACATGGAATGGGGTGAGATGGAGGTCTGGGACATGGCAGGAGGGGAAGGTTGAGCTGGAAGCGGCAGGGGTGGTACAGGAGGGGCTTCACGGATGGGTGGTGTTGGGGGATGGGGGGGAGCTGGGAGAGGAAGTGACTGATGGACTGGAGGTGGCTGAGGAGGATCCTTGTGCACTTGGATCCTAGGTGGGGGTACAGGAGGAAGAGCAGCAGGAAAATCAGTTCCTGAAGGGAGGGGACCCTGAGGTACAAATACAGCTGGGAGGGGGATGCTGAAAGCAGTTTCTGGTGGAGTTGGCTCCATCTGAAAATCTTTCTTCTGCTTCTTAGTAACAGTGGCCTTGACAGGTGGCAATTTAAGTTCACTTGCATGAGACCCTTCAATAAATGGTGCTTCTTCAAGGTATGTAAGACTTTCCTTTTTTGTTATTGGATCAACAAATTCCTCTTTTTCAGACAATTTTCTATGATGGACATTCCATGATTCAAAAGCACTATTCTCACTGTGAAGAAAATTGCCTTTTTTTGCTGGTTCATTAACTTTCAAATTTTTGTTTTTGAAAGCGTTTTTAGATGAACGGGAAAAATTTGACTTGGCTACTTTTGACATCTCAATCAGCACAGGATAACAGCCATCAGAACCACAATAACTCAGATCTACTTTATTAGGTCTTTTCTGTGGCTCGTGTTTGCCACTGACATGATGGCTACCTTGACTATCCTCAGAAAATCCAGACAGTTCCTTGCGGATGTTTAAAATGGCTGTGTTATCCCAACATGCCATATCATTTCCATGATTTAATTTACATCTTTGAAAGCTATTTTTAATGGGCTGCTTACTGGTTATCAGGGTATCTCCTGACCCTTGATTTGCAGTCTTATCAAATGTTTTAATCAGTGAAGACACTTTTGAAACATGTTTATTGTTCCTTGGACCAGGGACTGGCAAATTCAGCTTTTTCCTTTCTGTACCAAGGGTGTTATTCTTGGCACTCTTTTTCTCTTCTGGAGCACACTTTGGTAACTGCTGGAATGTTGAAGCCCATATTGCATGTTCATTGTTTCTTGCTGCTAACTTGTTACAGCTTGCTGTTAACTTGATGGCATGGTTTAATGCCCCTGGATGAAATTTAGCAGAGAACTGGCGAGTGAAGTCAGGTGAAATGGCAAGATCTGGTTCATTGTAGGAGTCTTCAAGTTCTGCCACACATAGACTTTTGAAAGCCCGGTCTGTGAGGCTGCTCACCTCTCGGTCTGTGTCATCCAGGAGACTCCCAATACTTGAGGAGTCGCTCTGTCCTTCTGTGTGTTTCTTATTTCCCTGCATTGTTCATGGGAGTCATGAATGAACTATCCAAAGGATTAACACCAGGTGTCAAACAGGCAGATGACTGTGTTGCAGAGTTCCAGTCGTTTGCAATTTATAAACATAAAGCAATTCCTCCAGTCAGTGCTGCAGCATATTGATTTATCTTATGGAACAGGTGAAGGAATCTTTCTCCTCTGCAAAGACAGATTATGATAATGATTATTATTTTTATGTAGTGATATTATTAGAAAAAGAGCATTTTCTAGATAGATCAGTCACTGACTAATTTGCTGCTGTGTATTTTTTTTTTTAAAAGGCTAGGAACATGTTAAACAGCATGAAAATAATTATTATTTCAGTCAATTTGGGTAGTTTGCAGTAGATAGGTATTAGTTATGGGAAAAGGCCATTAAAAGTGATTTCATATCAGATTCCTTACTTGAGTTCTTACAGACTTAAGACCCAAATTTCAAGTACTTTCCTTTGCTCACTTCTAACACTTCCAAGTGCTGCGGAGGTTGGCCTTTTTATGGCCAGGAAGAATTAGCAAAATCAAAAAAGAATGTCAATGTACATCAGTGTACACTATGTCTACAGAGGTGAGCTTCTCTGTACCAGTCAAGTTTTGCTTTCATAATTACCTGCCCGAGCATGAGAAAAAAAAATGGCACTGTAAGTAAAGCATTAAACAGTAATAAAAAAAGAGTTTGCTGTGCATTACATGTTCCAAGAAAATATTGCTGAAGGAATATGCTTTAGCCACCCACATTCAGATATGGTTGGATTCAGATATGGATATATTGAAACTGAAGAGGCTGCTAATATCAGTTTAGCCAGCAGAAGGCAGGAGTGCCTAGGGGACTCTCTGAGTCCCAGTCAAGGAGCGCAGGGAACATTTGGTTTCACTTCCAGAACTGACGGCAGTGAATGGTAACCCATTCAACACAATTACAAAATAGCAGTCCTCCTTTGATCTCTGATTGCAATGTGAGGGCAGGGCCCGCATCAAGGTCTACCTTGACATCAGTCTGGAGACAGAATGGGGGAATCTTTGGGTGGAATGAATATAAGCAGTAGGCCCTTCAGCTACACTTGAAGTGTATACTCTAAAACCCTTCATAGTTTACTTTCTAAACAATTTAAATAAGTATTCTCACTCTCAAGGGCTCGAGTAGGCTATTGGCTAACTACAGTGACACTAAGTTTAGAAGCATATTCAAGAGACAGATAGATAAAACCCACTCCCTAAAGAAAGTCTGATCGGCATTTCCATATCCTAGTGGAATTTCATCATTAACTTGTAATGAGCTGAAACATCAAAGTTCCCATCCAAAGTAGCATCTATCTATCCATTCTATACAGGCGGAGGCCATCCCCACCTAGAGCTTGGAATCACTGTAGAACTGAGCAATGAAATATAGAACTCAGCCCCTCCAACTGTCTAGATCCACAATTCCACTTTGGCTCAGATCTGTAAGACTCTTGGAAAGGGCACATCTTTCCCCATGATGACTCAGTGCTAGCAAGTGTGAAAAGCCAGAGGAACTGGGGTTTCTCAGCTGAATTACTCAGACACACTTCTTCAAATGAAAACACTCCTTACCTTCCTTTTCTATTTAAAAAATTCAGTCAACCTACTTATAAAGTGAAATTATCACAGTGAATCTTGATTTCTGTCTTCCCAGTCATAAAATCCCAATGACTTAGGTAGAACTACAATAGATTAACACCAGAAATAAAATGAGCTTTTTCCTTTTACATTGTACAAAGATTTTCAAAACTGAATTTTGCTTCCATCACCCCACATAATTTTTGTGTACAATACAGCAAGAAAAAGAGATTAGAAAGGCTAGCCTGATCTTTGTTGAAATGATCAACTGTTATATGAGAGGGAAATACAGGTGCATACCTGCCAATTTTTCTTCTCATCTCTAGAACTTCCTCTCATGCTTGTATTTGGCTTCATCTCCGAGCATCTTTAATGAGGAGGTAAAAATAATCCAATGATGTAGCTTCGACAGAAGTAGTTTACTGGGATGTTTCCAACCTCCAGCATTTTTGATCTTAAGTGAATTCTGTAATTTGAAAACATTGAAGACATTTGTTTGCAAGGGATGAAGATATTCTCACATGTTATACTCATTCATTCATTTGTTCATTCACATTTTACAACCATTTCGGGAGTGCTTTAGAGGATTTCAGGAGTGATTTAGAGGATTTCTTACAAAAGAGACACAGTGACAATAACCTGATAACTTGAGGGTTTGGTAGCTTGTGGAGTGCAGTCAGGCTCCTAGCAAATAACTGGCACAACCTCCAACACTCTGGTAGCCCCAGCAGAGACCAAGAGGAGTTGTGCCAGATGGCTTCTTCCTTGCTGCTTTCTGCCTCCCAGCTGTGCCACCCTTCCAGAGGGGCTGCAGAGGAAAATGTGTATTATTTCCACTCCAGATGCATCTGACTTTCTGCTGCCAACGGGGATAGACAGATGCCCATCTGCTGGACTCGGAAGTAAAGATGCTGAGACCTGAAAGCCCATCCTTTTTTTCTGCCTCTGTTGTAAAGGAGAGCAAACATGGACAGATAGGATAGTGAGGGGCAGTAAACAAGGAATCTTTGTGCTTCCACACACAAGCCAAAGGACACTAAAGGAAAGCTCAGTTATGGTGGACACACACGGCTGCTTCCCTTAGCTGTGCAGAGCCCCACGGCTAGTTTGTTTAACTCTTGGAAGACAATATTTATTTCCCACAGGGAGAACTGCCTGGCACTAAGGTCAGGTAAATAGGACACAGGAGTAGGTACAGTAGATTTTCCTGAAATAAGAGCTCCCTCTGAAGAAACTTCTGTGTAAACCTGCAGTAGTAAAAAAAACACAAAACAAAACAAAAAAAAACACCAACCAAAAACACAACAAAACTGGAGAAAGGAGCAAGAGCTTGCTCACTGGGATGGTCACCTACACCTTATCTGAGGAATGACTGTTGTTACTGTTACCTTAAGGACAAGCCTGTACCCAACAGAACTTTTCATGGTATTTTTAAACATTTCTGGCTAGAAAATATATATGTAAAAGCAAAGAAACAGAAAAATGCCACATTTAGTTGCAGCCAGATGTAGAACAACATCCTCACCACAGAGATATGTGATGAGTTATCTCTTCGCTCTGAGGTTAAATTATGATTTTACGGCTTCTATGGTACTCTTAACTGTGCAAAGCCAACATAGCCGTGGGAGCATATTATTACGTTCTGGCTCACTCATCAACAGAGCTGTTGACTAAATTCCAGTGGCACAATGCTTATCACTATTTATTGGTGGTGATGTCTGAACTAGGAAGGAGCTTGGCTTTCAGATTTCATGGGCAGAGGTCTGAAGAGACTTCTTGCCCCTTGTAAACTGAGAACATTTGCTGAAAAGTGAGTAGGGTAACAATAAACACAGGGATCATGAAGCAATCCCAGCAATTATTTTCCTAGATGGAGTCACTGTTATAAAAACAACTCAGTGCTGCTGATTAAAGTAGAATAGTGACTGTCCCTGTCCCTGAAACCTTTGTGAAAATCCTTGTCTTGGCAGGCTATAGTATTAGTACTTGGGCAGTGTAGTGTTCAAAGTGGGAAATGTATCCACATCAAGCGTTCAAGATACAGGTCACTACAAGGACTGGATTGAACTGACAGCACTGTACTGGTCTGGCTATCATTTACATAAGTATGATGGCAGCTTCTGAACTGCTGAGGAAATAAGCTATTCACAGTCTGTTTGGTAATCTGATAAAATCATATTTCTCTACTTTTTTGGACAAACAGCAGTCTGCATGCAAGATGCAGTGTTTGTGCTTAGTTCAGTATTTACTCAGTTCTAAAATTTCAGATATGTGAATTTAGTCTACTTATTTTCCATACAGTGAAAAGCAAAACTTAATATATGAAACTGCTTGGGAAATGCTGAGGAATATGTCAGGTACCAGGCACTGGGTACCATCCAACGTGAGCTACTGAAAAACCTTGCACAGATGTACAGATTTCAAGGAGCTTAATTAGAAGTTAACCTCCCTTCCCTCTTAAAAAGGAAGCTTTTTCAGTGGCTCTTTTAAGTGTCTAGCAAGTTGTGATGAGGAGGTTAAGTTACAGGGACTATTCCTGGCCTGGCAGAGACTGAATGTCAACTGTTTTCACTAAGCAGGAGCTGGGTGAACCAGCAAACTTGGCTGTAGAGTGTGACATCACTGCTGCTGCAATACATGAAGGCATGGTTTGTTCCTCCACACCCCCATGGGCTGCTATTTGGCTGAAATGTTTTGCCATCTCAGTGGCATTTTGGCAGCACCCTTGCAAGTTACATAGCAGCCTGAAGTCAGATGCCCTGCATCCCCCTGAGCATAGGAAGGGAAGGTTTATTACTTTTCTCAATCTTTGTGAGCTGTTTTCTTTATGTGGTGCTCTTCGTATGGCATCCATCCACAAGGAAGCCCCAAACCCAGAGATCAATGACTACTGGATACTTGAGCTGCCAAGAGTGCATGTGTTGTTGGTCATCCCGGGCTGCATCACAGCTAAGTGCTCCCTCTGAACTGTCCTGCTGCCTGAGCATCTCCATGAGCACTGCTTCTTCTGGGCATTACTCATGGCATAAGCTCTGCGGGAAGGACCACAGCACCCTCAACAAGGACAGGAGCTCCTTGCCAATAGAGACAGTGTCACTCCAGTCACATTTCCCCAGTTGATCAGGAAAGGCAATTTCTGGATTAAGATGGTTAAAAGGTGAAAGTTCTTAGCACAAGTCTCTCATCCAGCAAGATCACTTTCATTTATGCTTTGTGGTCATAATGGACAGACAAAATGAATTCACCTTCTTGGTAGAAGAGATACTATATTGCTGAAGTACCTGCACCAACTGAAAGAAGATGGAGAACTGGGTCTGTGCAGTTTACAGTGAAGATCTCGAACACTGACAGGAAGCAAGAGCATAGAACAAGGTGACTTCAGCTATTCCAGCATCTGATCACTGAAAAGATCAATCAGTCTAGACTGGGGTCCATTCCCCTTGAGTATTTGGCCCAGCAATTGTGTCTCAAAAAGCTTGTCCTGGGCCAGAGAAGAGGAGACACTGTTCTTGACTTTGGGCCAACTTCTGTTCTCAGTTACGCTCATATAAATCTAGAGTCATGTTACTGACGTCAGTAGAATAACTGAGAACAGAACTGGTGACTCAAAATACATCTACTTCCTAAGCTGACACTGGTGCATTATCCAGAAGGCTACCTGAACTGTAGCCATAGTAAAGAGAAATCCAACATCTCTCCAGAGCCAAACCTCATCCCCATGTGGCACTCAGACCAACACGTGAAGGAATAGGATTTGGAACTTATAATGAATTGCTAAGCTACCAAACTGTCTCCTCTAGAAATTCTGGCTATTGCCAGAATGTATTTGTGGTAATTTTGATATTTTCGGCAATTATAACCAGAGTATCTAGATCTGAGAGCAGTGTGGTCGACATGGTGCAATCCCAGAATGGATTAGCAGAGTTGGTTGGCAACCTGAATTGCCACCCTGCGACATTACAGGCCACGAGAAATAGCTCATAACATATATCTGAGTAGTTAAAATTGTCTATTATTACTGTCCTTAACTGAGAGAGGGCAGTTTTGCATGAATTAAAAATGCTCATTTTATTTCCTGCATCAAACAATACTCTGATGGTGCTGTAATAGGGAATGCGATCTTGTTTTGGAGTTTCCTAAGTAAATATTCCAAATGATCATAAAAATCTACTCCAACTATTTTTCTAGAGGAAATACTGTTAAAATAAATATGACCATTATTTTCTTTGCTTAATCGATTTTTTTTTTTTTTTTTCTGAAGAAAAACATCTGAAGCCTTTTTCTCTCTGTGAGTTCTACTGAAGCTGTTGTTTCTGCTGTCTGGAACTGGGGGCTCATCAGACCTGCAGCTCAAAGAAGATTGCTGCAACCTGGTAGAAGCATGAATGTAAAGAAGGTATATACATAGCTGATGACCACAAGTTACGTATCCTGCTCTGTGTTCTGCCTCCAGAGAGAACCTCTTCCAGGCCTCAGCTGGAACGCTTATCTCTTCTGTTCAGAATGCAAATCATCAAGCACTGAGACATGAAGAAAAATGGGAGGAATAGAGACTCCTTGCAATACTTATGGAGAATCATGGCAAATCTCTCTACCTTTCTCCTTCTGGTTCAACGGCAAAGACCCAGTGGTTATTTCCAGCTGCTGTCTAGGCTGCCAGTGTCCTCTAAATGCCCCATCCTGTCAACAGGCCCGTCAAGGCTGGAAGAAAGAGATGTCTCTCAGACAGGGTTGCACTTGAACTGAGGCTTTCTTGCAACCCCTGCTCACATCTTCCACTACCTAAGCCCTGTCCCTTGCCTTTGTAGAGTCACTAACACACAGAAAGGATGGAGGAAGGCAAAGACGCAAGGCACATAACTGACATAGGTAAACGGCAGGTGTTGCACTTGACAAACAGTACAACTCTATAAGAATCACAAGGCAAAAGCATGATCCTTCTTCCATTACTTCCTGTGCTTGCAAGCAAGTGACATTTAAGCAACTGAACCCAAACAATAAATTTCTTAGTATTAAATGTCTGACTGGATAAGGCCACTGTCTGCAACTACATCAGTAATTATACTCTGAGATATTCATACAGCTCCCCGGTAATATGGTATGTGTACACATTGTGGTTATCCATAGAAACACTCATTCTACATGAAGGACTTCTATCTCGTTTACACTTCAGTAGCAAACACTCAACTTCAATTGATTAATTTGCTCAAGATCAATCAAAACATCTGTGTCAGGGCAAGGAACCTAACCTTTATTTTCTGAATCCTACAGGAGGAGCCTAACCTTTGGCTGTTAAGGCAAAAACAGTGTCTCTCCACTTCCCTTCCTAGAGCATGGTAGTTTATCACAAGCTGCTGCAAGAGCAAGGAAGAAGCTTTATGGTGTAAAACCCTTCAACTCAGTATGGTGATGTAGTTCAGCATTACATTACATAGTGAAAATCAGGCAGATATGCAGGTGACTGTTTTACTGCAAAGCCCCCATCTCCTCCTCAGGTTCCTGACACCTGTATCTCTTTTTGAGATTGTGAAAACTTCAGCCCTCCTCATCAGTTCAAAGTGATGACTGACACTGTATTGGTACAGCCCTTTCACAGAGCACTGTCAGGACTTTGGCTAATTAGACAGTTATTCAGCTCCTTTCATTTAGACTCAAGCAAGTCTTAGAGGACAAAAGTTGAGTTGTTACTTTCTGAGTCTAGGAAAGGAGATTTTCCCAGAGCAAAGCTGTAGAGTACTACAGTGTTGCAATAGCTAGAGATGAGGGAAGAGGAAAAACATGCATGAGATAGATAACCTGGCTACCCTGTAAAGGAGTGTGCTGACAGTCACATCTTTAGTCAGGGGAAAATTGTAATTCACTTTCATGCATTATTATACCATCTGCACCTTCAAGTTTATGCTTAGACCACTGAAGCCTCTAGGCAAGGAGGGTCTGACCCACACCCACTCATGGCATACAGCCTCAGGAAATAACAGCCTTGCAGAATACAAGTATTGCTCTTTTACAGACAATCGCACCTGCTCCTTTCCTTTATATCTTCTGGATATTTCCAAGGTTTGGACAGGGATTCACATAATCTATTTATTTTCTATTAAATAAATAAATAAATAAATTAAGCCATATGCAGGTGCTAGGGTTCACGTTCTAAGTAGTTTTCTGACCCAGTGAATTCCACAGGACAAGTAACATCATGAAATATCTGTCCTATGTTACTAAAGAAACCTTCCAGATACATCAGTCTTGACTTTGCAAACACGCAGAACTTCCCAAAGGCCTTGTGAGACACAGATTTTCACAGACTGTGTTTCAAGAGTTAACCCAAAACAATATGCAATACACTGTCCCCAGAGTCCAGCGCAATTAGTAGTATCCCTGAGAAACACATATTATGGAGGACACACACAAACAGCAGCGAACACACAACACTGAATTGAGATGAATATCAGCATGTGGCAACCTGTGACAGGCACAATGCTTGCCAATTGTACTCTGAGCCTTGCTATCCATGGACAGTCTCCCTTGACTAGCAGCTTAGGCAGTCCCTCTGAATGCCAGTGTGCAATCAGTGGGGAAACCGTCCATAACTGGATGACAAGAATTCATATACCCAGTTTTTGTTCATTTTCACACACCTGAGCAACAAATGATGATTTTCATACCATGTAAACTGTCTAAACACACTAAAATCAAGCCCCAGTTTAATTTTCTTCACTGAAGATTTGCAGCAGAATGAATTCATCAGCTCTAGTCAACCTCCGTTTTTTTCTTTACAGAAAATTAAGGCAGGGCCAAGGCTCATTAGTATGATCTGTTAACAGTATCCAGCATGATGCAGAACCAATCTAGAGAAAGAGAGCTCTGCCCTAGTAACATCCCTGCAGTCAGAATCAGACCCCAAGAGCTCAGATGGTGAACAGTTCAGACCAGGGGATAGGGACATCATACACCTGAGCAGGGAAGAAAAGGCGAAGGCCTTGGTTTTCAAGGTTTTCTGGCTCAGGCTGCAGAAGTAGAGAGATTTCCTACTTATGCCTTGCTACGGCACTCAAGTGCAGTCAAGGGAGCTCAATTCTTGAGCAAGTGATGTGGCAGGCAGGAAAACAACACTTTGGTACATGCTATAGCATATGACTCGAGCACAGAGCCATCCATTTGCTTAACATCTTTCCTGCAATGACAAACTGCACCTCAACCATTTGCAATGATAGCAGAGCCATTCTGAAGGACAAAATACAAACTCATGCCTGCTACCTGGAAGTCAGTCTGACAGCTACCCACCCACTGAGGGACTCTGAGAGGGCTGGGAAAGCCCACCCACCTGTGCTCCCAGTTGGTAACTCTGAAGGCTGCACTATTTTCTTCCTTTTGAGGAGAAAAAGCCAGCTAGTGGGCTCCTCCTGAACAAGATGAAAGCCCCTTCCAATTCCCTCTTCAATGTGAAATGTGTTCTTTCCCTGGGATGTGGAGATTCCTTTTTCTTATTCAAGCACTGATTCATTGCCATGATTTAACGGTGAGTCCCTAAGGCCCTTCTTCATTCTTTTACAGTTAATGCATATGCTAAGGCATTTCTTGAGATTATCCTGTAATGGTTATATAAAGAAAAAAGAGAGAAAGAACAAGAAGATGAAGTTTTAAGCAGAATCCATCCTTGTTCCCTAAGAGAGGCCCTTGACTGGCTTGATAGAGGATAGCCTATGGTAGTCGCCTCAGTATCATCACTCAGCAACTTCAGGAATGCTGTGACCACACCTGAAATACACCTCAACAGAGAAGTCATCAGAAGAAGTATGCAGAATTGTACAATAGTTGGCAGTGAAGCTGACAGACAAGCCAAGCTGACATGAAGGTGCGACAGCTTATGCCTGATCCAGCTGTAGGCTGGCAGAGGCATACCTGAGACTGAGTTTCTGCAGTGGCTGTAAACTGCCAGGTGCTGCTGTTTGCTGACTGTGTGTAAAGGTGTATCCAAATGTTAACCACATGTATCCCTTTTAGAGATTTTCCTCAGAATGTCACAGATTTTCATCTATCTCTTATAAGTGGAAGATATGAGTTGGGTGGCCTTCAGGTATCTGGCTCTGTCACCAAAACAACTTCAGACATATCTTCTAAGCAACAAGGAAAACAACCCTGAAGCTATTGCAGTGCAGCTAGGTGAGAGACTGAAAAAAAAGATGCATCAATGTTTGACCTGCTTAGCTCACAGGAAGGTTGGTCTGACTGTTACTGGATGATTTAGATTAATCATTACTAGCTAATGCCTTCATGTATATCATTATTTGCAAGCACGGGAGATGAATAATAAAGAAACCCAGGACTGTAATTAAATACCTGCTTTCTATCCCTGCCTAAAGAGGATCATTTGGCCAGGAAGAGGGAGATTAGGGAAGGGCTGTACTCTGATGGCTTCAGTACTGCCTCAGTTTCCCTGGGAGCTGCCTGAAAATAGGGTCTCTGTGGCAGTCTCTCTGACCACATACACGCCCTGGCTGCACACAAGCCAGAACAGCTAAGCCTACAGCTAACAATCACTTGCAGAATTCCCCTCTGCCAGCAGCTTTCTGTGTGAGTAATCCCAGCTCCAGTAGAGAAATTAAAGACTGATGAAGTGGTATTTTCTCCCAATCTGGGCCATAGGTTTAGCTGGCTTTTTACTGGTCTTAGAGAGATTTACATTGTATTTTGCACAGCTCAAGTAATGCAAGCACAGACAAGACAAGAATTTCCGAGAAGCAGAAAGGAGTAAGAGGCTGCAGAGTGAAATCTTTGTATGCAGACTTGTGCTGCAGGGATGCAGTTACACCAGCACACCCTCACTTGGCTTGGCCCTTCTAGTCCATAGGTGAGCACTTGTTAATAATGTTTTGCTAAGTAAGCCGTAAAAAAATTCACGTGATTTGAATATTGTTCTAGCATGGAAGGTCGGAGAAATTTAAGTGTATGGAGCTCCTGTATGCTGAGAATCTCTAGTTTGTTAGCATTTTTCACAAGTCTTATCCTCCAAGCAATTAACTGAGGGTCTTTGCTGTTTACGCGGGCAGTTCGCTGAAGAACTGAAGGGAAAGAGCTTTGAGTCGGTCCAGAAAAGGAACTCCTTATTTCTTCTCACTTCTCCTTCCTTCCCACCCCCCCACCAGCAATGGCAAGACACCAGCAAGGGATCTCTAACTGAGAGCTGACAAAGTCAGCCTCAGTCGGCCACTGTCGGCCTGGTGTGAGGATTCTTTTCCCTATTCAGAACTAACCGGATTGCCTATTTACAGGACATATAAAAAAGCACAAGTGATTTGGGTTCCCAAGCTTCATTTCAGCTGTTCCCATTCTTGCTTTGCTCCAAGTTCTGTGCTAGGCTAACAGTGTGTCATTCCTTCGGATGGCAGATGAAGAAGTTCTGCAACAACTGGACGCAGAAAAGCCGATGCCATTTAAGAAATTTTCCAGTGATTAAAAGTGGATACAAGTCCTATGCACAGTCATTTATAGTGGCCTCTTAGTACTGCTGAGGTATTCAAAGTATTTTACATTTCAGGCTCTATATTGCACTAATTGTTGCCTATGAAATATTTAAACTGTTCTCTTCCTATTTGTTAAAAAAAACCCTACCACCACAACAACAAACAACCCTACACAAATCACTGAAGTTCTTAGGAGTATTTTATCTCTAGACAGTAATCATCTGGAAAATAAAATCAATGTGTATTTGCTTAAAGTTGCTTACAGCACAATGTGCAGGACAATTAAATGGAGCTTCATAGCAATTTAGCAGTCTTTTTAAAAAAAAAAAAAATCATCCCCCTTTACCAAATAGTTCTAAGTGTCATAAATAGTAATCACTGCATACAGATCTGTATGTATGCCTTTTTCCATACACAGACTCTCAGAGGCAATCCAGCATTTTTAAGAGCAGAAAAAAAGCTGGACAAAATGAAACGACTTTCCACCTCTCATCGCTGAAAAAAAAAATATAAAAATGCTGTTTGATTTCTCTCATCTGATCAATTACACATTCACACGCTCAGACACCACCACTCTTCGTCATTTCCAGCTTTTAAAAATGCCCATATGCTTCCCCCTTACCTTCAATGCTCCAGCTTCCTGATCAGGGACAGTACAGTGCTGTGCTTTCTTCCCTTAAGTCAAAGCCCCAGCACATTTTACAGCAGTCTGCTTACTATTAGCACTTCCCATTACTTATGTGTTTCAGACTCTCCTTCTGAACATGGTTATCTTAACAGAAACAGACACTGAAAAATAAACAATCAAAAAAGAAAAGTGGAGGAGCTAACCCTTGAGCCCTCACAGACCTGCCAGGCCAGGTGAAGTGAAGCGAGCAAGGAATCCAAAGTTAGTAAAATGTATTTAAATAGTTATCAGGCAAGGGGAAGCCAAACGGAGATCATGGTGGGGAAGAGGCAAACATACGTATTGGAATAACCATGCGGTGTCAAGTAACAGACAGATGAAACAAACAGTCATCAGCTATTTTTACATTCAGATTTGCCCGTGGTAATGCTTGAGAGATAACTAATATGGAAAGTAATGGTGTACGATTGGCTTGCTACAGCCAGTGATTCAAACCTGAAAGCACTGCATTTTTGTACCTACAGGTGGGAGTCCAAGTGTTTATTAAGGTGACCATGAAACATACTGTGTAAGAAACATGGGCATGAGTAACGCATTACTGTCCTACCAATGCCTTTTCATAAATAGCTCATTTCATCATCAGAGCTGGACAAATGTATCCAGAGTAAGGACCCCATTCCACCCTCCTTCCAAAGCAAACAACACCAGCAGCCCTCCTGGAGGCACATGCCAGCATTGGGTTTCATCTGGCGAACTGCAATAGGATATTAAATAATAGGGGAAATATGCCACAAAGTCAGCAAGCTAAGTTTTTGTACCGCAGATATAAACAATGGATTGCCCTGCTTAAGGTGCAGAGCTTCTTGCTGGAGTTATGGGTTTCTCTTGCGGCTCAGCATTGTTCAAGACTTGAGCCTCAGCCCACAGCTAACAAAGAATCTCCTGTGATTATGGCCCAACTTCTGTTTCTGTGCTAGAGCAGGGCTCTACATGAGCCCAGTGTTCACCTGCATTTAAAAAAGAGCTGCTAATTACATTGCTACAGCATGAGTAAGGCAGCAACCATGCCATCTCCACCGCTTGAGATTCTCCAAGCTCTGGGAGGCTTGGGATAAAAAACAACTCTCTGCAACCCAGGAGCAGCCTGAACTCACCTGTCCTTGGAGGGACAATGATCTGCCTTCCCCAAAGCAGCCTTCAGCCTTGATTTTCCCACCTGGGAGAGGTGTACTGCTCCCCACATATCCCAGAAGGAAGATGTTGCCAAGGCCACTCTCCTAGACTCCTGGTCTGTGCTTTTGGCGCTCAGCTGTTTCTGCTAATTCATCCCACACCAAATGCTGCTCTTGCCAAACATCAGGGCACTTCTGTCAAGTTCTGGTCCCAAACTGTACACTCCAACAGCTACTCATGCCCATAACCCATGACAGCACCTGTGTTAAGATCCAGTGCATGCACAAGCCATGGCCCCTATGAGCTCAGCCATCCAAGAGAACTGCTGCACGCTGCAAAAATGGGTTGGGATGAAAACAAGCAGTGAAAAAGCAGTTTTCAGGCACCCACTGACACTACTGGAGGTGAAACTGTCTGTATACGTATCCCTATCACTCCCACACATTTCTGAAGAAGGTTGGAATGTATTTCTGGAATACTTGTGCTAAAAATAAATCCATCCCTGCTATCTATGAAGAGAGGCAGGTACAGCCTGGGTTTTTGTGAGCTCATGAACTGGTGAACTGCTTAGAGGCTTAATCACAACTAAAAAGACCCCTATGGAACTGACTGATGCCCCAACAGAGGCCTCTCACAGGAAAGCAGCTGGGGTCAGTGCTGCACATGATGAATGTGCTGTGCAGGCTCCAGCTTTGAACGGGCTCACATCTTAGGATAGGCATTAGATTTGTTCAAATATGACGATAATAAATACAAATATTTGCAAATTCAGTGCTCAGATGAGACTCTGGGATCAGATGGCCTGCCGTTAAAATAAAACCACTTCTGGGGAAAATTACCGAACAGCACATAGCAAACACAACCCAGAGGCACACAGATGTTGTTACCCTACTCCCAGGAAAGTTAGAAAGCAAAAATTCCTGATGCTTCCTTTCAGTGAGTGTGGAGCAATAACAGATCACATCAAACTTTTGTAGACAGCTATTTGGACTGAAATTCTAAATTTATGTGAAATGAGAATGCAATTAACACAAATATGTCAATAGCAAATGAATGTATGTAGCTTAATGAACTCCATTTTTCATACACACTTTCTCACACATACAAATTTGAAACTCAGTATGCTTGGCAAGGCTGAGAGCACCCACATGAAAGCCTTATGCAAAAGCAGTATTTTTTCCAAGATCTTCAGGGTTGTATCCCACCTCTTAACACTTTCTTCAGGGAAATAAACAGAATTCTGCCCTACTAAGGGAGCCAGGGTTTTTCTTCATTACCTTAGCTGCAAGTCCCACAGAAGCAGTATTATGCAGACCTCAATGGGATAATGGACCAATTATATCCAAAGGGTCCCCGGTACATGGAAACCAAAAAGTGGAACTGAGAATAAGCAGAAATGAAAGTGTGCCACTCTAGACTAGGAAAATGCAAGCACCAAACTACTTTGACTGTAGAAAGTAAATGGTTTATAATTCTCCTGGCATGGACAAGCAAGGGGCCTACTTAATAACCCGGAAGAGTATTAGGATTACATAGGGTTTTCAGAGCAATAGAGGTTCACCCCTCACATGACAGGCACAGACTGAATGATCCTGCTGACTGATACTACAGTCAGTGCAATAATGCTGCCTGTTAACACCTTCACCTGCTCCACATGTACACCACCTGAAGTTGTGCCAAGCCTGTTTTTCTGAGGATGTTTCTAGCACCTGCATGCCTGTTCCTGGATGTGCCCAGAGGTGCAGCAGCGTTGTAGGGCTGAACAAGGAGTCATGGTGCAAACCAGGCTCTGTTCCATTTAGCCCTGTGCAACAGCCCAAGTGCCCAGCGTTGTTTGCCAGCAAGAGGGCTCCACTACCATAGGACCTGTCTGGATGGGGAGGTGGCTGCCAACTTCTGTCCCATTCCTGCAGCATGTCAGCAGACCCAAATTCTTTCCAGGCTCAAGCTGATCTGAATGCACACCTCCTCTGATAATAGAAATACAGTTTCTGGGGAGGAGGTGCTCAATTAATCCCTCCTCTTGCAGTCTCTGCATTTCACACCTTGCTGGATCAGAGAGAAAGCCTGAAAGTGAGTTGAAGTCTCCAGTTTTGCAGTCTCCTTTAGGAAGCACTGAGCTTGTCTGAGCATGTGCACATTTTCTCTCAAGTAGGAAAGCATCACTGCTTCCTCAAGCAGGTGGATTTTCTGCAAAACCTCTGCTCAGACCAAGCCCCAGCCTCCCCTAACTGCAGGAGGCTGCAAAGGGCTAAGGGTTCTGACAGAAATCTCCTTGTTATTGCTATTGCTATAGGTGTTTTCCCACCCATACTGAAACTAAAGCCGCATCTTCTGTTCAGCAACTCTTGTTAGCTAACACAGGCTACGCTGCACCTGGCAGCACAGGAAATGACAAACAGATCTGTGTCATGTTGCTTTTCACCTGTATCCTCTTCTGCATTCAGCCTCAACCCATATCCAGGTTTCAAACAAACTTCTGTCCAGACGAACTCAGCAGAGCAGACACAAGACACAGCAGAGCAGTCCTGCAGCCTGCTCCCTTGCAGCCATTTCTCCAACCTGCTGGAAGGGCTGTTTACGCTCACACCCCCACAGCCACCATCCAAGGCTACTTCTCAAGGTGCGAACCTTGCCAGAGACTCCTAGAGCTCTGACAAGGAGAGAAATTCTGATTTATTAGGTCCTTGGATCTTTCTCCATTTGCCCTTCTTGCAGCTTGGAAGGAAGCCTAGAAAAATAAAAATTTGCTGTAAAAGGAAACCCTGAAAGAAATTTCAGCATGGGTCAAACCAAAAGAAACATTTCCTTGACTTCACAATTCAGAATTTTACAATACAGTATTTAATATAATATAAAATCCAAATTGTTTTTGCTGTGCCCTCTGAGAGCATTCGGAGAGGTTTTCTTCCTGCTAACAGACAGTTATAATTCTTCCCTGAAATCACATTTCTCCTGAAACCAACAATCGTTGCTACATCTCAGCTTTGAATGTGTTTGTGACCTCTGGCAGATGTTGGCTGTGCTATCTTTTGGGCTCTACCTTAAATTCAATTTAATAACAAATCTTTCCAGTCTGGTCTGCTCTCTCCGCTGCTGCCCAGTCAGTATCACCCAGTCTCAGCTGACTCAGAGATGGCTCCTCTGGATTCCAGCCCTGAGCACCTGGGAGGTGCCTGCCTGCAATGGCAGGCCTGGGCTCAGCAACCCTGTGATGGCTCCCGGGGACAGAAGTTGCCCTTGAAGGACTCCAAAGACCAGAAGCTTTTGTGACAAATGTTGGCAAGGATGTCAGTCATGACCACATCCTATCTATTTCCCCCAAATTATACTGCAGTCAGGAGCCAAGTCTTGCTTTTCACAGTAAGACAGCAGCATCACATACCTTGATCATATCTGCACAACCCCAAAAAGATGCTTTTTGCACAGCAATTTCATGTTGAACACTCTGCTGAGAGCAAAAGACAGATATGACTTAAAAGAAACCTACTACAGGAAATGCTAAAGAGAAGAAGATGGTTAAATTACTCTGCAAAAAAGGGTTCAATCATGGAAAGCATTGTAGTACATAAGCCACTAACCCCCCCAAAACCTGCCAGGTACCTATGTGCGTCTGGGCACCAATTTACCTTGGGAATAATTTCTTCTTTTTTACTTTGGCCTTTCTGAGCCATCAGGAATTGTCAGTGCAATAAGCAAGAACCGAGAGAGTGTCAGCCTGCCCCAGGATGAGTACCAAAGTAGACTTCCAACTGAAGGTTAGGAAATGAGCAGGCTTGTGACAGATAAAATGAAGGAAAACTACCTGTGAATAGCCACAATGACCTAAAAACCAGTCCTCCATAAAGAAAACAACACCAAAACCATTACAGAAAAGCTGGTGACATTTAGAGATGCTAAGACACATGCATTAGGAATTTTATAAACATAGCTCTAATCCATCTGAGTTAAGAAAAGAGGTGGGAGGAATGTGGATTTACTGGACTAGCATAAATATTTCCTATTTACACATCACAAAGCAAAAACCAGAGACCACAGGCTAATTAAAATAGCTGGACGGCAATGATGGGAAACATAAGCTGCTATTTTTAGGGAGTCATATGAGCACCCAACCAGCTACAAGTCTGGTCAATGTGGAGGTGTCACATGGCTGCCCTGAGCACTGTACCTCACCACCACAGATTGGGGACCAGCCACAGGGATTGTTTCCATTCCCTCTCCACATCTCATCCAGATTTTGCGCAGTTCTTTGCATTTCACACAACAGCTTGGAAGATTTTCCATGACATTTTTCTTAGGGCCATTGACTGTCTTGTTCCAGGTTCTTCTCCAGCTGAGAGATGGGCTTTACGTAGCGTTTGCAGGGGTGACCCCCTGCAGATTTTGGGGATTGGTGGTGTTTAATGGAAGGGAGCTGTGTCACACTGCAGTGCAGATGGTACTGCAGAAGTAGCTGCTGTTCAACTATGGGATCACTGCTGGGTGAGGAGGAGTCAAGAGGCAAAAGATAAAACAGAACGACTTGTTATATGGTTGTGGATTTGCCCTGCTCACAGTGGTTTCCATTTTGTGGTTTGCAGAATATACTTTCTGGGGGCCCAAAAGAGGAAACAGCAAAAGAAAACATGAGAATTTAGTTCCCCACCAGGAACAAAGCACACTTATGTTGTCTCCTAAACTCAGAGCACTGCACAGTGTGCTCAGAAAATATGAGAGTGCAAATATGTGTCTGTGTCGTTCCATGCTTGAGCACTGGTGGGCAGGGATGGACAGACCAGCCTGGCTCAGGAGAGAGACTCCTTTCCAGGCGTGAATCAGACAGGGAAGGAAGGCATTTAGATTTGCACTCCCAAACCTACACTCTTCTGAGCTCAAAGCCTTCCTCACAAACAAAGTGCTGGAAACCACAAAAAAAAAAAAAAAAAAAAAAAAAAAAAGCTTCAGTTTTGCATACCCTGGTAACATTCCATCGCATGAGAAATGCTCTCTGCCTGAGTAAAGGCACTTTGCCTTCCCCACAGCCCTTCCCCCCAAGTTGCTGCCCACCCAGCATCATGGGCACCACTAGCATGTGAGCCGCAGTAGACACCACGACACCACTGCACAACCTGTTTCCAGCCCATTAGCAGATCAGAGCGCACCAACTAACCGGGAAAAGCAGCCTTTTGCTTCTTCCCATTCCAATAATCTGAGGAATTAGACTATTGTACTTCTAAAATGGTACGACTTTAAGTTATGCTAAAGGAGAGCGGATAATCTAAAATTGGCTCTCAGTAAGACAGGAAACATGCGAGAGGGAACTAGAACTTGATGGCCGGCCTTTCAGAAAAAGCCAATGTGTAATTGTTCAGGGTTTCGCTGAATGTCCTGAATGGAAGATTAACAAGCTAACAGATGGTGATGATGAGATTATCAGGGTTAGCAGGAGGAATCCAGGCAAACACAGAACTGCCAAGAACAGCAAAAACCTGCTCTGAAAGATAGCAAATGTTTTCTGTGCAGAGTGCGCTGTATAGAACTGGGAAGAAAGAAGTCAAATGAATAGAAAGCAACTGCTGCAGAAAAGCAAAACAGCAGTGCAGCCATCAAAATTAGAGCGTGGTCTTACAGATTCAGTGCAGGCATCAGCTCTTCACCAGGCACTCATCAGGGTCGTCCACCATAGCCCAGGGCCTGGCTGTCACATCCTTGGCTCCATCTGCTGCGGAGTTTGGGTGGGCTGGGAAACTGGGGATGGGTCCTCAGCCTGGAGTTAAGCCTGGGCAGCATCAGAGAGCCTGACTGTTGCTCCTAAATATTTTGTCACAAACCCTTACAGAGGATTACCCAGATGGATCCCTGGTAATCAGAGACTGCTCTTAGCAGTAAAGTGATTCCTGGGACTGAAACTCACTGTACCAATGTACAAGGATTGCTCTATTTTATTCCGTTGGCCTACAAAGTCAGAGGTGATGGCGGTGGTATAGCAGTAGAGGCTGAACCTTCCCACCAATATTCCATTACATTCTGCTGCTGTGTGACAGATGGCAGCAGACGGGGAGCCTGACAAAATGATGTCAGACATGGAAGTGCATATAAAGCAAAGGTGCATGACTGAATTCCTTCAGGCAGAAAAAATGGTACCCACTGATATTCATCGATGCTTGCAGAATGTTTACAGAGACCAAACAGTGAATGTGAGCAAAGTGAGGCAGTGAGTGGTATGTTTCTGCAGTGGTGACAGAGGCTGTGAGGTACCTTCGCTGGTGCAGTTTGATGAGCGTGGCATGCAGATGCCTGTTCATCTCTGGTGAAAATGTATAGCAGTGATGGTGACTATACTGAAAAATAGTGCTTTATAGCTGAGAATTTGCTCTATCGAATAGTGTTATTGTGCTTTTTGTATCCATTGCACTTTCCAGGGAAATAAATAGGAGGCATTACTTTTGGAGCAATCTACACATTAAAATGGCAGAACATATGGTTTGAATTATGATTACAAAAATCACTGACTTCAGACACTTTTTAAAGGGTCATAGTCTGCAAAACTCTTTAGAAAATGTACATTATCAAATATTTCAATAAAAATGTAGTGAGAATAAAAAGACAAATACTGTACTTTTTCAAAGTCACAACTGGTTTTCTTTAAATTTTACAAAGATATTTTGGACAAAAAGATAAATAATAAAATGACTACAGATAAAAGTTTGAATCTTGTAAAATATATGTGATTGATTACTTTCCTGCAGAGACCAGGGGCCCTTTCCTTAGGAGCAAAACTAAACATGTTTGCAGGATCAAGGCTGTAAGCAAGTCCATAACTTCACTCATGCAGATGTTCTCACTGATTTCAGCAGAAGTGTTTACACACAAAGTAGAGCACAGACTGAAGCATTTAAGCATGGTAACCTCAAAGTGCATTTTTATTGCAAGAAAGTATTGCTTTTTCAAAATACAGCAATACTACTCAAAGCCAGGGTATATCTGCAATCCATTAACAGACTGACTGCGTATGCAGACAGACCAAAATGAAGAGGCAAAGTCTGATGTCTCCACTGATGACATTTTCAACAGTGTCCATGTCACTCGGGATCGCAAATGCATTGATTTCAGTATTCCAGCCCTGCTGAAGGACAGCAGTTCTCCAGACATTTCAAATGATTTGATGTTCTGAACCTGAATTTTGAACATTGATACTGACTGCAGGAGCAGCCTGGCAGATGTGGCTGAGGCAGCTCCAATCAAGAGAAATCCTCCTAGAGACATGAGTGGGAGCTGGAACACACTGTTTCCCTACTGCTTTAAAGATGGAGCTTGCGCTGTTCTCACAGAAGAGATGCTAATGATACCTTGGGATACTCTTTTTCCAGCCTAGCTGAGCATGACAAGCATGAAACATCTCTGTAGAAAAAAATGCCACCACAAGTTTTGAGAGCGTGCAGACTCTCACGAAAACAAGTACTGAAGTTCCATGACAGTAATTTAAATGCAGAAAACAGGAAGAAAGCAAGAAAATGGTAGTGTAAACAGAACTGAGTAGGAATTAAATGTTATTTAAACAGCAATATTTTTACATTCTTTGACTTTGGATACTCCTGTTAATTCCAGTGTCAGGATCCGCATTTGCCTTTGCACCTTTCATGACTCTACCATTTATATTGCCTATAAAAAACCCACCTGCAGATTCACACAGTCCTTCTGTTCACTCATGATATGAGTCACATTATTTTGTAAAGTCTCTTATCCATTCATGAGATTTTAACAGTAGTCACCAGTTATCTTACAAGTTTCCATTGTGGCCAGTACCAGAGTAAGCAAGCACTTAAATTTGCACTCAGTGGGGATGATCTTTAGAACCACACCCCAGGTACACCCAGTCCTGTACCTTAAGACAAAAACAAACCAAAACCAAACATACAAAACAAACAAAACCCCAAACCAAACAAAAACCACAACCAGAGAAACCAACAGCTGTCCATTTAAATTAAACCATTCTGCAAAACACATAACGGATTTATATCAAACAGTTGCATCAGATGATTTTCTTTGGTGAATGTCTGCAACATGCCTGTGTAGATGTGATTTAGATTCAAAGCAACTAAACTATATAGTAAAGCTTACAATAAGAACCAATAGAAAAGCCAGGAAGAGAGTCTAGATTCCAGCATTACGGACAATTCATCAGATTAAGCTGAGTCCTAGATGGGAAAATCTCTAGGGGAGGATTTTTATTAGCACATTCTGCCTTCTGCAAATTACTTTGATATGATCATAATGCCTTTGTGCTTTTGTCTACCTATTGGTAGTGTTTAGAAAGTGCCTATTGCTCTCGAGTCTGGAGCTACATAAACAACAACAATAATAATTAATAACTTTTGCAATTAAATTTTGCCAAATGAAATCTCATATTCAGCTTCAAGTGGATGCACTCATCTGTCTTAAGTTGTTGTCTAGGGTTGCTGTGCACTATCTAACTGTTGGTATGTTCTATCCCAAAGGTGGATGGGAAGCTTTGAAGCTCTATAAATAGAATATATTATTATTATTAATACTGGGAGATGACAGGACTGCAGCAGTTCAGCCTCAGGGGACAGAGACACTCAAGAACACTTTCAGAGTTTGAATGCACGGATGGTTCACAATCAGTGATAAGAGGGAGAGAAAAGCTCTAGTACAAAACATCCCATAAGAGCATGAAGATGAGATTCAGTGGATGGAATTAATCACACTCATCCCTGGACTTTTACACATTTAAGCTGGCTGCTTAGGCTGTCTTTTTCATCAACTGAGGGCTCTAGGAGGTCTGAAATGCCTTTCTACCCACAGGAAAAATCACAGCCTCAAGGGGCCAGCTCCTCCAGAAACCTCCTGAAACAGCCGAAGAAGGGTGGCAGGGCCATGGCCCCAGTGAAGGACCAAGTCCCAGTGCTCCCACAGCCAGGAAATACAAAGGAAAGGTGTATAAGAGGAGAAGGGATATAAAGGGTGTGGGGGAACTGGGAAAGTCTTATAAAAACCAGGAAAGGGAAGATGAAACAGCAACAGTCACTGGTTTTCTGGCGTCGAAACTCTGTGGGTGGGTCTGATCCTATTTCTCTTGGCTACCAGCAAATTCTCTCTGGGAGGAAATACGAACAGAATAAGATTGCACAGGATCAGAAAAAGGATGCTAAACAAGTGAATTAGGCACTTGCCTGTACATTCTCTCACTTTGACTTCCTCAGCACGGCAAGGAAGATGTGGGCCTGCCTAGTGCCCTGAAAACTCTATGAACACAGTCAGGCACAGTACTGCTGGCTGGCTTTGCTGAGAGCTTTTGCATTCAAGCCTGAATGAGTGTTTTTCCTGATCATTGCAGTGCAGTGAGGGTGGACACAGAAACTGTTAGCAAATCTGAGCAAGATGGAGCATCACAACAAGGTCACATAAGTAAAGGGTGCTGTATCTCACTTCAAAGTCAAGCAGGAAACAGCATTTTACCCAGAGAGATGAACAGAAGAGATATATACATACCCTTGTATGGGAACCCTGCCAGAGCAGACAGCCTCCTTCCCTGCCGGCTATGCTGCTGTGTCACAGTATGACAGCGTGACCACCCTCCCCCCCCCCAGCCCAGATGTAATCAGGTGCCTGCCGGGCCTTCCAGCAGAGCCCGTCGCTGACAAGAATGACAGCAAACCCTGCTTTCACCTAAAAAGACAATTGGCTTTAGGTCTGCTTCCTTTCACTGTTTGACAGCCTTAGAGAGCACACGTCCTTGGCTCTCGGTTTGCTGAGCTAGGGCAAAGGAGTGGGTAGCCATAGCCAGGCTTCACTTCACCAGCTGTCTGCCTGGATACCATGAGGGGCTGAGCGGTTAGGGCTTAGCCCTTCATTCATCCTAACGAGGAGCTGGCCTTAACTGCACCTCATTTTTCTCCAGAAGAAATCCAACAAAGGGCCAGAACCGTACAGCCTGCCCCTGCCCAGTCCCAGACAACACCAGCTGATCTCACTCCTGTGTGTGCCAAGTGCCAGAGAGCTTGGGGGTAAAGTAACGTTCACACAACAGCCTGGAGCCAGCAGTCTGACCAGCAAGACCTAGACAGAGGGTGTAAAATCAACAGCCATGAGATGTGGCCATTGGCAGTTTGGCATTTGAGAAACACTCTCCACGCAAACCTATTATGTAGCGCCTCTCAAGAACAACAGAAAAAATAACTTGCCTGTGACTCTGGCCAGAATTATCTTTTCACTGGTATTCACTTTGTGGTTTGTAGATCCTAGACTGTGAGAAATGGTAACAACTCACCCCATCAGTAATCTTTCTTCTAAGCTGAAGAGTTGTACTTTTTAATCAGTATTCATGGGGGGGGGTGGGGGGGGGGGGGGGGAAGTGCACTTCTCAACTTCTGCTCTCTCTTTCTTGTCTAATCTATTCTTGCATTCTTCTTGAGGTGACAGAAATTACCACAGTCAGTATTCAGAATGGTTTTATGTGGCAACACAGTATGATTCTTGATTGCTTTCCCAGTCTTCTGTTTGTCTTTCTGACTGCTGAGCACAAAACAGACATTTCAGAGTCATGAGTCTATCCTACCAGCATGGAGAGACAGACATCAAAGCTAACAAAGCAATGCACTTCAGCAAAGTGTCTTTGAAACCTTTGTTCCTTTTAGTTCTGTTCCAAGAAGTTCCACCCCAAGAGCGTGTACTGCATCCACCACAAAGTTGAAGCCTCAGCAACTCCTGAGACCATTTTGTGGAGTTTACCACCTACTTTAGCTTGTCCATGATCTCCTTAAATACACATTCCTAGTGCATGATATTAATTGCTACTCAGGGATTAGTGGTCAATGGCTCAGTGAAGATCAGTGATGAGTGGTGGCTCTGTACTGGGATTGATGCTCTTTAACAACTCCGTCAACGACATCAACAGTGAGATTGTGTGCATCCTCAGCAAGTTTGAGGATGACACCAAAATGTGTGGTGGTGTTGACAGGCCCGAGGGACAGGATGCTATCCAGAGAGACCTAGATAGGCTGAGCAGTGGGCCCAGGTGAACCTCATTAGGTTCAATAAATCCAAGTGCAAAGTCCTGCACCTGAGTTGTGGCAACCTCCACTATCAGTACAAGCTGGGGGATGTAAGGATAGACCATAGTCCTGCTGAAAAGGATGGTATACTGGTGGATGGCAGTCTTGGACATGAGCCAGAAATGTGCCCTTGCAGCACAGAAAGCCAACTGTATCCTGGGCTACATCTAAAGAATGGTGGCCAGCAGGGTGAGGTAAGTGATCCCGCCCCTCTGCTCTGCGTTGGTGAGGCCTCACCTGGAGTATTGAATCCAGATGTGGAGTCCTCAGTACAGGAGAGACATGGACCTGTTGGAGTGTGTCCAGAGGAGGGCTACAAAAATGATACAAGGAATGGAACACCTCTCCTATGAGGACTGGCTGAGAGAGCTGGGGCTGTTCTGCCTGGAGAAGAGAAGGCTCTGGGGAGACCTGAGGGTGGCCCTTCAGTATCTAGAGGGCTGGAAGAAAGAAGGGGATGGAATCTTTAGCAGGGTCTGCTGTGATAGGACAAGGCTAAATGGTTTCAGACTAAAAGAGAGATTTAGATTGGATATAAGGAAGAAGTTTTTTCCTCTAGGGTACTGAAGCACTGGAACAGGTTGCCCAGTGATGTGGTTGATGACCTGTCCCTTGAGACATCCAAGGTCAGGCTGGATGGGACTCTGAGCAATGTGATTGAGCTGTAGGTGGCTCTGTTCACTGCATGGGAGTTGGACTGGATGGCCTTTAACAGTCCCTTCTAACTCAAACAATAATATAAATTTACAAGTCTATGACAACCCTGACATAAAAACTCTTTGTTTCTCTTTCCAATGAATTAGTCATTCACTGCCAATGCACACAAATAGAAAAGAATGAAATTATGCCAGCTAACTTGCATTCAGTGGAAGCTGTACCATAGGTGCAGGAGTTGTCCTACAAATTCTTATGCACAGATTAGGAAAGTTATTTGCAGGTACCTGCAACTTAGGCTACTACAGGTGACTTCAGATCTTGATGCTACAAACACTTTAGGTGCTGATGCTTCCCTAGAAGAATCTGTCACGTTGCCAATGATTTTATCCAAAGCGTGATCTATTTGCCTTGAATTCAGAAATGCCTTCCATTTGTGGAGCTAATTCACAGTCTTAACAACACCACAAGGCAGGTTTTTGTGGTCAAATATATTGCCACATTAATAACTTCAGAATATTACACAAAGCACAAAAAAATGAAAATAAAAGAATAAATTAACAGAAGAAACCTTCATGGCACACTAGAGAATTAAAGTGCCATTTTATTACACACACCTTAGAGTTAAAGTTTTAATTTTCTTTTAAAAGACAGCAATATATCATTTTCATCCTCCATGTTTGAAAAAAAAAAAAAAAAAGAAATACTTAGGTTGATTTGTTCTTTGTTGTATCTGCAGGACAAACAAAATTGCAGTCAAGTGACAATGACCAAATCCCTACAGTTTCTCAGAGACAACTGAATTGGTGCTATAATTCTTATTCATTATTGCTCTCATAGGAAACTTTCCTCGAAGGATCCTGATGTAGTATGTAGTTCATTTTTATAAAGGACTTGTAAGTGTGGACAGTGAGACAGAGAGGGGCTAACTGGAATCGTTTTCAAAGCTACTGGCTTTGAAACAGTTCCTGGCTAGCAGTTTGACTCAGGTCAAAGCTCTAACCCTCAGTCAGAGGCAGTACCAGGAAAAATTCCCAGCCCCCTGCTCAGGGCATGCCTCCCTGTCCAGATGTATGGCCACATACATTGATACAGTATGAGTACAGTAAGCACTGCCATGACTTTCACTTGCTCTGCTGAGCCGGCACTGGGGAGCCTTTAAAAGTGGAAAGGCATTCAGAGGCATCTTTTTCTTTTACAAGCTGCAGACATTTGCCTCTTAGCAAAGAAGGTCACCAACCAGGCACAGGGATCTTGGTGGATATCACAGAAGTGCAGTTTCCAAATGGCTACTCAATCCCGCAGCTCTCCCCACTGCCTTATATTGCAGCCCAGCAGAGTTATATTTGGAGATAGATACAGGGGTTATGCTCCCAAGAGCCTCTCATGCAGTAAGTTCAGAGTGTGTTGCCATGATGGACGTGCACACATGTGCCCTAGCAGAGTAGAGGTCAGCCATCATTCATGAATGTGTGGAGACCACTTACAGTCCAGTTACACCATATGCTAGTAACACACATTCCCTACCCACCCTGCTTTCCCCCCAGTAAGCTGCTACATTTTTAATGCCTCCATTAGCTCTCAGAAAAATTGACAGCTCCCAGCCTTCCCCTGCAATGAGCTTCAGTGTGGAAACACCACGTCACCCAGCTTTCAATCATAGGCCAAACAGCTAAAGGTTTTAAGACAAGATTTCTATACCTGAAGAAATAAAAAAATCTACCTTCTCAACCCTACAGACTTAATATGTGTTATTCATAAAAAGCAATAAATGTACCTAGCACCCGCAGCATCATTCAGCGTTGGAAACTGCACAGGCTGAAATCACAGGTAAATGTTTGGGTAGTTTGTTTGAATAGTGCTTTCACATCTAAGGCAAGGTTGCTGGTCCTAATGCTTCCATTGAGAGTCATAAGATTCAATGTTTAATGCAGACACATTAGCTAATCCCCACAATGCACCAATTTTTACATTTCTTTTAGCACAAGAAATGATTCTTTCATTAAATGAGAGGACAGTAAGGCTGAATGGTTTCTACACAAGGCAGTCAGACCTCACTCCCCCCAAAAAATGCTCAAGCTGTTGACATTCACAGCTGCAGAAGGAAAGCCTGAAAGTAGCTGTGTTACAAAGGTTCAAAGTGCCAAGCAAATAGAAATAAAATGAAGTATCTGCTTCTCCTAAAATGTTGAGTTTTAAGGAGACACTGCCAGGACCAAACATCTTGAACCAGCAAAGGAAAATGCACTCTGTTGTGGATAAAATGATGCTTCTCTAAGTACCATATGATTTAGTCTGGGAGCAGAAAGTCACCCAAGGCTCTTAATTGAAACATCACTGACAATTATGTTATGAAAAGTTGGCTCAGTTTTAGTCTAAGTGCCCAGCTATGGAGAGGCACGCGCCTGTTTCCTCTCAGGTGGTTCAGCACTGCACAGCTAGAATAGGAAGAGGTAAAATCATACTTCTGTCACTGAAGGAAGCCATGCACACAGTTTGAACACCAATTTAAATCAATTTAGAAAACAATTTTGTTAAATCAGATCCATCCCTTGGTATAGTTTCTTTGATTTTAGCTTGAGAGTGCAATTTTGGCTAAGGGACTGAGTGAAGCAAGAACAAAGCAGGTCACTCTGAAGCTGCAATTATACATGCTGTGCTGATTGCTGCCAAGCCAGTCAGGAGGCTAGTGCCCAGCAGTTTTCTGGCTTAATCTTACTGCCCCGTCTTCTCACTCTGGATCTTACTGGCCCCTTTGGATTTCCTAGCCTGACTCTGTAGAAACAGAACAGAGTGAAAGTCATCTTAGTAAGTGCTTAAACTAACCTGCATCTTTCTGATGGAACTGGGTTAGGAAGAAACCACAAATAATTCATGTTGGCAGACCCATGAGGACAGTATAAGCCCCTTAATAAATAAGTAGTTATATGCGCTAACCCATATGCGAACTCAGTCTAAGCCTTAAGTTATGCTGCCTAAATCTTTGCATAGAACAGGCTGAGAGCTCGGGCTGTTTAGCCTGGAGAAAAGGCGGCTCCGGGAGACCTGAGAGCAGTTTTTCAGTATCTAAAGGGGGTTGTATGAAGGAAGAGGACAGACTCTTTAGAAGGTACTGTGGTTATAAGGGGACAAGGGGAAATGGTTTCAAACTGAAATGGGAGATTTAGATTGGGCATAAGGAAGAAGTTTATTACAGCGAGGGTGGCGAGGCACAGGAACAGATTACCCAGAGAGTTGGTGGATGCCCCATCCATGGAGACATTCAGGGTCAGGCTGGACAGGGCTCTAAATAACCTGATCAAGCTGTAGGCGTCCCCATTTATTGCAGGGGAGTTGGACCAGGTGTTCTTTAATGGTCCTTTTCAACTCAAACAATTCTATGATTCTAAGATCTGACTTGGTTCAGTTGTCCACCACAAAGCTTTGAATACCACACTGACCCTGCAGTCAGATGTTCTCCTCTGAAAGACCAGGTTACAGGTTCATCAACACGACCACACATCAGCTGAACAATGCTGACCAGTCAAGGGCTGCCTGATTGCTGTAGCTTTTAGCAAATCTGGTGTAAAATGTGTTAGCCTAAATTCCAGTGTGTGTTTAGGTTACTTCTGGCAGGATGGCAACATGAAGAAAAGTGCTTTGTGAGGACGTGTCTCTTGAGATGAGTTAGGGATGATGAATGAGAAAAGGCTGCCTATGTCAGGCTCCCAGTGCACGGGTCCAGTAAGGCACTTCCCACTCCCACTGCCTGGGCTATGGGGTTGTTACTCTGCCATCAAGTCACTCATTGCTCTCTTGAACTTAGACCTTGTCTAAGTGTCAAAGCATGCAATCAGACCTCACCCTTTAATCTTAATGCTCTCACTCCAAAGCCCCAGTTTCAAAAACTATGTGAGTGCATAAGAGAGTAAGTAAGTCTCAACGAAAATTAATCTGAAAGCAGCACTAAATCTCTCTGGCACTTTCAGAGATGTATCTTGACTTCTGCTTGTACAGTATAGCCAAGAAAACCCTTTTATGCAGTAGTTGACAGTCTATCTGCAAAACACAGCTCTTTAAGCTCCTAGAAAACCTTAAGTTCTGAACAAGACGATGCCAAAACAGAACAGATCTCATGTTAGCAATAGACCAGCTCTGAGCAGGAGACTAAAGAGATTCCTTGCAACCTATGTTCCCCCAGTTTCTACAGCGCAGGAAGAAGGCACTGGCAATGAATGATTACACATCCATCCTTCAGTACAGGAGAGCCAACTCCTCTCTCGCATCTGTCAGCATGACAATCTTTAAATTATGTACATTTAATTCTCCATCCTGCTGAGTCCAGGAGCAGAAACACATCAGAAGATGACAAAAAGACTTTTTTTCTGTCAGAGATTTCAGAGGGAAATGTGAGATGCATCTATTCTGTTGTGCCTTTAGCTCTACACTGAGAAGTGTATTCCCTTTTCCTGGGGGGAAAAATAGAAAGACGGTATTGTTGTTGGGGACTTACAGATTAAACATTTCTGCTGCAATATGATACCATGGAGTTCAAGAGAGATTGTATGTGTGCTCAGAGGAATGAGCGAATCTTTGTAAGTGCTGATACACTGTAAATAAATAAATGAAGTATTAATCATCACTGCCATCAAACTCTGGGAGAAATCTATCTTTGTATTATTTGGATGAGACTTTGTAATTAGTTCAATCCTGCCATTTTTAGAAATTATTAGTCTTTTATAGCAGGTCTGAAACTCTATGCCAACGAGATTGTGATTTCAATGCATATTAATGGGACAAATGGGGGAGGGGAGAGGAAGTTGATACGATTCCCTTATAGAGCAGAATACTAAATAAGAAGGTTCCAGCTGTGCAACAGGAAAGTTAAAATGGTTTGTTTGGATCATTAATATTGCAATGAAAACTAATTAAACCTAGAGCTACAAGGAGGAGCTCATCAGAGATTTGAATAGAGCCAGCTCTCAGCATCCTCTTGTTTTAGCAGTTTCTTTTATCACACCAAGTGGGATAGCAAGAGCTCACGGAACAGACAGGGGATAGTCTGAAGAGCTGAGGGGTATGGATGCCCAGTCCAGGAGCTGCAAATGTTAACAGGTATCTGACTGCTGCAGGCCTTCTTTGGAAAATCCTGTGTAAGTTTTGGAGCTCTGCAGGATGTGACAAGCCCTTCTGCTGCCCCTCTGTTCAATCTGTCCCCACACAAAATGCTGCTCTCAGCTCCATGAAGAAGCCCAGTGACATGGGCTTATAAGAAATTCTTCCTTAGACATTTGTCTCAGGAATGAATACTGCTCAGGTTGGCCCTCCCTAAATCTGCCTTACTGCCTCAAGTAACCACATCGGCCCCAACTAAGCTACTGCTTATCCATCAGAAGCACTGGAAACAGTGGCTATGTTTCATGTCAGTAAAGGCTGCAAGAAGGAAAGGATGACCTCTTAACATCACTCATAAGGGACTTTGGATGGGAAGGTTCTTACAGCAGAAAGACACCTTACAATTTTAGTAACATTGCCTAAATGTTGCAATGATTTGGGGAGTTTTACTATACTTAAGTCACGTAGAAAACTAAATAAGATACCAAACTGTACATACGTAACTCAGATTAGAATTTTACTTGGTAGGTTGGATAACCAAATGCCAAAAAAAAAAAAAAAATTGGAAATGAACTCTTGCCTCCCTTAATGTCACTGTTAGATCATTTGAACATAGGAAAATCATGAAGTTTTCAACGATCCAAATGATAACCTTCCCACGCACTGAGGTGCTGACTCAGGGATTTACTAATTTCCTTCATGTTTGAGCATCGGGAAAATAAACTCTGAATCCTCTACTCAGAACTTCTAGGAGACAGTACAACCAAAGGGGTTGGTAGGAAAAACAAAACAGAATAAAAAACACCATCACCAACAGGAACATTAACAACAAATGCTCAGAAAACATAACATGGATAATTTATATCAAAGAGTAGAAGAGATGAAAATGGACCCAAGCAAGCGCACAAGAGACTGGCTCCTGCCCAACCTGCATTTTCAGGCAGGAGTTAGCAAGGCACGGACTTGCCTAACTAGCCAAGGAGCAGGAAAAAGAGCCCAAATGAGGCAAGAATGTTCTTCTGATTGCCCTTGAACACTGAATTGCCCATGATCTGAATTCAGATGCATGGATGTACAGTGAACCAGATTTATATTAAAAAAATCAGAGTTAGAGATCTAAGGAAATGTTATATGTATTGTTTCCACTGCTCTGGGTAAGTAATAGGGGAGTTTGTGATGATGGAACTGTTGTCTTGTAGCACTGTGAAGCTAATTCCACTTTCTATTTTCCCCTCTCTGATGCTGTCCCTCAACCAAAGTCCTCAACAGCATAGTTTCAGAATGACTAATACCCAAGCTTGAGTGACTGCAGTAACCTCACATTCCCTTTTCTGGTGCAGCTTGCATAGTACAAATTCACATACTTCAAACTCAGCCTCAAATTCTTCACATAGTGGTTCTGCTCCTTCCACCCCAGACATCAGCACCTCAGAATGACCTCATGTTACCTCCAAACTGTTGCATCTGATGTACTCCTGAATGAAAAGGATGGTGACAAATAAGGAGGAGGGAAAACAGGAAAACCCGTCATGGCTATAGGTTTGATTTCCACAGAGCAAACACAACCAGAGAACACACTGCTTCACGGAAGCTGTGACCAAAGGTCACCTTGTATTTTTGTACATCACGTAAGGGCTTTTAAGGACTTCTTCAAATAAATCTATGTAACAGAATGCTAAATTTTAAGTGGAAGAGGGGCGGTGGCTGACTCCATATAGGCTATCTACAGATGGACAACACAGAAGAATGGTATCTACCCAAATCCGGTAGGATTTGGTGGGAAAGGCTGCCTTGTTCAGATCCCTCCCGTAAGATTAATTTGTGCTGTGATGCAGGAAGAAACTGGTAATGTAGTCAAAGTTGAATGCTTTGGCTGTCATTTGATCGTGCATAGTGATGATTTTACTAGCAAAGTGACTATGCACTGAGATGCTGTTTCTGCTTATTGCTCATCATTAACACTGTCTCCATGGGAAAGATCTCAGGCCTCATCTGTCAGATAGACAACACTGGTTAGATTCTCTAACCCCACTTAAGCATTTAAATCGTAATGTAGGTGCATAGATTCCCATGGAAGGAGCTAAAACAGATCATCACTTACCTAACTATACATAAATGCCCAAAGAAAACAGGGAGGTAACTAGGAACAAACATATGTTTCATTTCAGGCATTCAGATTAGGTGCCTTCTTCCTTGTTTGTTCATTAACACCTTTCCATTCAGTCTGCTCGGTGCACCAGAACAAGGCAGACACCACAGATTTTTGGGAAGTTTCTGCCAGGGTGTGAAAGCTTTCAGCTTTCCACAGCACTATGTAGAGGAGCAAAATGACTGTCTTCACAGACAATATATTTGAAGGGAATCTGCACAGAAATGAATGATGAATAGTTGTTTTATTTTAACTTGGTGTTTATGAAGATTGCCTAATGACTTGTAATGCTTTTCAACATTTGAAAAAGGAGAAAAATCACATAGTTCCAATCCCAAAGAAAGGCAATTGGCTTGTTTATGCCTATTATATTCCATTAAAGAGGCAATATCTGCTTTGTCTCAAGAGAAGCCCCAGCTTATTAATGCCTAGTGTTAGGGCAAATATTAGTTAGCACCAAAATGGGACGCAGTTAAGTGTAACGCCATGTCACCAGTATTGGTCAAATTATAAGCAAAATAAGTGGCAATTACTTTGAGGCAGAACTGGGTTGTTTGTTTAAGTAGCTCTACTGTATGTCCATTCACATTTTGTATCCAGCAATGGGATTTCAAGTGTAAAATGCAATGTTTGTACATTTGAGGTACAATCTAAGCATGCTTGTTAGTTTATAAGAGCCAGCTTGCTATCCACTGGTCATCGCTGCCCTTTATTAGTGGTGTGATATCACACCTTTCCCTTATCACCTGGTACATAGCTAAAGATAGTCAGGATATTTAAAGTCTTCTTATCGTTAAAAAAAGACCCAAGCTAAACTTTGCTACTGAGAAACTTACTGTGCTTTCTTACTGACGTTCACTATGACACGTTTTGTGCATCCTTTTTTTTTGATAGCTGAATTCACTAGCCAAAAAAAAACATCCCAGGATGCATGAAATTTTTTGCTGTGTCAATGCAATGCATCATTCTGTCCTCTGGTTACAGCACATCATGAGAATGCAACTCAGTTGGTGAACCAGCCAAGAGGGGATAACAGGGACATGAAGTACCTGAATCACAGCTTGGATTGGGCACATCATCTACATTCTCATACAAAGGGGAACAACGGGTGTTTTTCAGGGGTTCGTTTCTGATAGAAGCTCAACTTTTCCATGTTTTATTGAAATATTTCTTCTATAGGTAACCCTATTTGACACCCAGGAACAAAAAAATGTTTCATTCAGAGCAACACTACATTCTTTAGCTGGTCATTTGGAAGAATCAAATTGCAGTCATTTGGCCATAAAAAAATCTGACTTCTGCCCAGGCTAAAAGCAGCAATGGATTCTCAGACTTCATCTGTTGCCTAGCCACTAAGGTTGCAAAGCTACTCTGAGAGCTTCTTGTATTTATGTTGTTATGTACCTATAGAAGGAGGTAGTAGCTATAAGCAGTTTGTTATGATAACCTTATTATTTCCTTAAAATGTACATCACTGAATGAATTTGTCACTTTCATATTTAAATACACCACTAAATTTCCTAGATCACTCATTTTAGCTTGCCAAGTGGCCATGTCAGCCATGACCACTTAAATATGTTCTCACCTTAATGAAGTTCCGGTTTCAGAAGAAGTAGGCAAACGACAGATAATTTTTTTCCTACTATATTTGAGATATGTAAGGACAGCTTTCCTTTTTAGAGGTACCTGTGTACTAGGAGGGATGGCAGTCAGCACAATTTTTATAAGAAATCAATTATATCTCACTGAAAGACATACTTGCTCCACAAAGACTCTGCCTTCAGAACCAGATGCCGTGCCATTGACACTATTACTCTCGAAATACTGAGAAACTACTTTGTCAGCACACAGCAAAATGTTGTATACCCCATTCACCAGTCAGCACAGCAAGTGACCTTTTTGCTACCCACAGAGGCCAGCAAATGCAGATTCTTTCAGATCAGTGTGGGGAGAAGCCCGGGAGGATATCCTCATTCCCTGCCCTTCCTCAGCAAAACAATGAGCCTCTTCATACGCATGCTTTCCTGGATGACAGCTGTTGCAGGGAAAGAAATAGTCTCTGTAGCCACATTAGCAAAAATGCTTAAATTAAGGTTGGGTTTATCTCAACTAAGCCTACATTTGCATTTTGTCCTGATTTTAAAATATTGCAACTAAAGGCAAGTTTCTGTCATTACAGTTACAAGATTCACTGTGAAAACAGTTCAATCAGCATAAAAGCACTTGAGTTCCATAAAATATCTCTCTTTTGCTTCAGAGGTGTAAGCTACATGTTAATAAACACAGACATACTGTAACAAATGGAGATTTTTCCAGGGCTAAAGGGAGCTCTGAGGGCCATAGTAAACCTTCCTCCATTTCTCTCTCACTCCCCTGCAGCGTCAATGACAATTCTCATGTGCCCATCTTTTCCTTGGTTCCTTGATCTGCTGTTCATCAGCACAGCAGGGCCTGCTGCATGACCTAACACAGCTCTCACTGCATTTGAAGAGACTGTGACCATCAGCTGCACAAATCCTGTCCTGCTTCTCAGCTGCCCCATCTCCTCCAACACTGCATCCCGTCCTGGGCCAGATTCAAAGAAACTATTTTCCCTCCCAGACACCATCATCACTAAAACAAAAAAAACACACTTATGAAGACCGGAGCAAAGTACCAAATCACCTCCACTACAGCTACTGAAATCAAGAGCAAAGCTGTTACCTCTGACACCTTCTGATCCCATCTACCTCATTTGATTCTCCCCTTCAAAGCCTGATTCATTAAAAATGTTACTACATAGTTTTATTAGGTCATCCTCTGATAGTACATTCTAAAGAACAAGGATGACCAGTAACTTTAAAACTATTGTTATCCAAAAAATCTTAAGAACCTGTACAATTAGAAGTCAAATGCGTAAAGAGAAGGTACAGTTCTAAAAACCAGGAACTCTGACTACATGTGGTTCTCATGTGGCTCATTTCACATCTTATTTTAGATAAGTATAGATATTTGTAAACATAGGTGTTTTAGAAAAAAAGGCAACAGTAGAAGTACTCAGTTTTGGCTGTGGTATCATTATTTTAATATTATCTGACTTCCTAATTTCTTTTCTGAGCACCCTTATGTTTACCATCAACAGAGCTATTTACTTTTATCTTCTGGCTAAAGGTGGTGCACTACTTTCCAAGTTAGCAGTAAAATGACAGGCCAACAGGCTGATTTTCAGAAGTACAGAGCACCTCTTGGAGAGCAGAAGGAGCTGCTCCCTGTACCTGGATGGCAGCAGCAGTTTAGGATTAGCAGGACACAGGTGAACATGGCTAGTAGCTGGCTCACAGTCCTGCACTTCTGAAAAGTGTGGAACTCTAAAGACAATATGCAAAAAAACCCCACACAAAACCAAGATTTCCTCTGCATTAGAACCACATACTGCTTGAACTGGGCTAAGCTAAATCTTTTGCCTTGATAGTTTATTCCAAATCTATGATGGTTTAGTTTCCTATAAAGTATAACTTCAGCACTTCAGAGCCTCTACCGTTTGGCATTTTTTTTCAGTGACTGCAATGCTATTGCAAGTATTTATCCCATTTTACTCTCAGTGTTTCATTTCATTTCAACAAAATGTTTCATTTCAACAAAGTCTAACGCGCCTGTCCTTCTCTACTGATAAAGAGTTGAGGTAGAGAGGACATGCAGAAATACTGGATGAGAACTGGGCATGTTTTACCCTTTCTCTAGAGATGAATTTTCCCAGACAGTGCACTTTGCACTTGTGTCACCTGCAAAGAGCAAACACAGACATTTCCAGAGGCAGCTTAGAAGCTTTCCAAGTTATCATCATTCACTTCAAAGGTATTTTAGTATTTTAAGACACAGATGGGTGTATCAGAATGTGCAACAACGACAAAGCTGGGCTGCCTGGGATGCTTTGTTTGTGTCGTATGAAAACCTACACAGGAAAAATTCCAGCAATGCTTTATCAACACAGAGCCTTCCAGCAACTGAGACACACTTGATAACCATAGGAGCAGACAATATCAGCCAGCGAGTGCTGGGGCCTTCATTTAAGGTCACCCAAGCAGAAGCTCACTGCTAGTGAGCCAAGCTCACCCCCAAAGACCCACAAAGAACAGCTTACTACAAATGCAACATAGAGAAGCTTTCCAATATGATGCCAAGTGTATGGAAATCCACGTGGACTAAGAAGAGGAACCATTTTCTCCCTGAGCAGATTCAATTCCAGTCTGGAACTGACCTTTACAGAGGAGATGCTAGCTGAAGACAGTGGTGGAAAAAAAAAAAAAAGCAGACACCTCCCTTCCCAAACCACCATATCTCTCTGATGGAGTTGGATCAAGTGGTGAAGGACATTTGCCTGTGATGAGGCTCTGTGGTGCAGAAGGGCCTCACAATGCTGTTCTGTTACGTGCTCAGCCACAGGAGCTGTCTCAGTTGCCAAAGTGCCTGCTTATATTATACAAGTTTGTTTTGTGTTTTGCACAAAAATTGGACAATAAAAAAGGCCTGTCACTCCTACAGCATGATGGGAAGAAAGAGATATGCTGAACAACTGTCTTGTTCACTCTGCCTTACTCACCAGCTGTTTCAAATGAGGACAGGATTGTTCTTGAAGTCATGTGGGAGCAGGAGAGGGAAAAGGGGACAGGAAGGACTGTACTACTAAAGACAGTTATGGAAATGTGTAGTGCATTGAGTTAACATTTCTTATTCCAGATGTTTCCCATAGTACCATTTCCAAAAAGTTTGTCTTAGGGCAATAAAGTTCTCCTAATGCAATTTTTCATGCTGCATTTTTGTTTGTTTGTTGTTGTTTTTAATAAAGAGAAAAAAATACAAATTACAGTTTCTGGCTTTGTAACACTGTCTGTTCAAGCATCATCAGGGTTAGACTGCTGAATTTTCCATAGTGCAATATCTTCTACTCAATACAAGAAATCCACCTAAAAATAAAGGACATACAGGCAAGAAAGCAATATGCTATCCATGCGGACACATTCTTTAGACAACCAAGACCAAAGTACTGCAGCAGATCTCCAAGAGATTGGTGAGAGCCAGGATCCATAGGACCTGTATGGATCAGCAACAGGACTGGTATGATTACAGTATTGCCTATGTGTGCACATCAGACCTCCCAAAGGTATCTGAACTCACTGAACTACTTTAACCAAATTTGAGAGTTAAAAGTATCTTATAATTGGTGAAGTTTCTGTAGATGTAAAAGAAACTTCCCACCTGCTGGCTCTCTGAAAGATAGGAAAAATAAACTCTTTCATGAGAAAAAGCAAATCAGATCAGGCAGTCTTAAGTTGCTACTAAAACGTTAGTTGCTTCTATTAAAAATAAAACAAGCTCAAGCTACAAAAACAAGCAGAGCCAGTCTCCATTAATTATTGTTTGCAATCCTGCTTTTGGAGAAACACAGGCTAATTCTCAGTCTTCTCAATTCCTTTTATTTTAATTTTAACTTGCAAAACTTTTGCCCCGTATGTTCCCACACATCCCTCCCAGTGACTCACGGACTGCTATGTCTAAGACAGGATCCTGATCTCTTTCCTACTTCCTCTTTCCTTACCCCTGTCATTTCAAGCATCCTCCTGCTTGCAGACTCTCACAACTAACTGACAGGCCAACTGGTGACATGAATAGCCTGAAAGACTGTTTTATAGTAATCTTTTAACCTAAACAAACTACTTCATACTAGACTATTTGTCTCCAACTTTCATAAACATGCTATGCAACAAGCTCCAGATTGGAATAGGGTTGTCTAAAGACAAACTGGGATACGAGTTTCTGTAAAATCTTTCCTCTCTGATGTGGGATACAAATACATGAGGCTGTGCACTATGTTTAAGGGTCACCAAAGGTCATCCTAAGAACAGATCTGCAAGATTAAATGTACTACCTGGAGATTGATACCTCCCCTAGCACTTTTTTTTTTTTTTTTTTAATTGATCAAAATGAGGAAGGAGTTGAAATCCTTTGGTCTAAAGCATCATTCTGGAAAAAGTATCACCTGGTCCCTCAGGATCCAAAACCCTGCTTTTGGCAGTAGTAAGAGTCTAAAACTCAGTCTAGAACGAATTTGACTGTTTTAATGCACCAGATAGGCACCTTCCAAGCAGAAAGATTAGCACATAGTTTCCTATGTTGATCACAGAATTGCAGAATGGCCCAGGTTGGAAGGGACCTCAAGGATCATGAATCTCCAACCCCCCACCACATGCAGGGCCACCAACCACCACATTTAATAAGACCAGGCTGCCCAGAGCCCCATCCAACCTGGCCTTGAATACCTCCATGGACAGGGCATCCACAGCCTCTCTGGGCAGCTGTTCCAGCACCTCACCACTCTCATAGTAAAGAGCTTCCCCCTGATATCCATCCTAAATCTTCCCTCCTTTAACTTAAAAACATTTCCCCTTGTCCTGCTGTTATCCACCCTTTCAAAGAGTTGACCCCCCTCCTGTTTATAGGCTCCCTTAAGGTACTGAAAGGCTGCAATGAGGTCACCCCGCAGCCTTCTTTTCTCCAGGCTGAACAAGCCCAGCTCCCTCAGCCTGTCATGTCATTGATAAAGCTTTGGATTTTGTACTTGCCAATCCAAATTTGTGTGTCTGCCCACCTGCACTTTATTCCATCTCCTAATGCACTGATCGATAGGTGCTAACCCAAAAGATAAACAACTTCCTAAAGCGATGCACCAGTACCTTCCTTCACCACAGAAAAACAAATTGCCATCTGCTGCACCCTTCTTCCCTGCTGCAGCATAATACAGACCAGTTTGGTTTACAAACACAAAAAATTCTCTCCACTGAGATAATGACACACAGATGCAGACCAATTGATTAATTAATTCAAATCCACTTGTTATAGAAGAAAAAGTTAGGAAATTCTATACACACAATTTTATAAACCTTGTGAGAATAGAGCAAGATCTGGGGCAGGACATCTGCAAATCGAAGACTGCAAAGATGAGCTGTGAACTGCTTTGATATTTTCTTTCATGGTGCTGCATGAAAGAGTCCTGAGTACATCTGTCCCAAAGCTTTTTTCTTCATCTCCTTACACCTCTTTGTGTCGGTAATAGCACTAAAGTACAGCATCTCTCAAGAAAAATAAAGAAAAAGATATTTTTAAACATAGAAGCATGCTCTGTCATATTGAAGAGTAAACAGAGACTGAGGAGAACAACAGGAGTAAGACTGAAATGTTGAATGGTTTCCTGTAGTATTCCTTAATGTCAAGGCACTAAATGATTGGTGCAGGTGTTTCCCTTTGTTAACACACCCAACATCTGTGATTCTGCTACTTGCTGAGATGCGGAATCCCTCCCAGTTGTCCCAGCATCTCAGAGTCCTGACAGAGGAGGAGATGGAGAAAATAGAAGAGGAAGAGCAGCTGTGAGTTTTCAAGCATGGTTTCAATTTGTTCTGGATGCCCATAGCAAAAGACCTTCAACTTTTTAGCAGTAACCAGCCTGAACATGCTTTCCTTGATTTTTTCCATGATGTCAAATAGCACATTAATGACAGCATGCCCACATACACCAGATAACCCTGAGATTGCCTAAGATCCATTGATACCCATCAAGCCAAGCACACCAAACTTTGTCTTTTTCGTCCTAAAATGACCCAAAGACTTAAGTGGACACACTGAAAACAGATTTTGAGCCTGAAGACTGGATGCATGCAGTGATGCACACTCGCTCTAAGAACTGCTAAGGGGACAAAAGAATCAGACCAGTGAGTCATCTCACCCTATGTCTGCCTGCAGAGGCCAATACAGAGGATGTTATAAATGGTGACAGACCAGCTCATGACTGAACATGCTGGTTAGCCCCTAAGTTTATTTTTGACTGCTTACTTTGGGATTGATACACACCCCACTGCATTGGAGTTCCTTATTTATCTTCAAAAGGTTGGACTGGCATTACTTAAAGAGCATTATTTCTGTTTAATTTGTTTTGCTGGAATTCTTCATTTCACATTTGCTGTCTCTCCTGCCTTGCTCAGTTCTGTCAGTTTCTTCCATTAGTGCTGTCTGCAGCAGTTACAGTTCTTGATATTGTTGCCATGCTGAAAGTAACCTGAATTTCCTTCTCTTCCCAATGCTTTGCCCCGTAAGGACTTAATATCCCCAAATCAAGCAGATAGTCCTATCTCAAACAACCAACAACAGTGAGAAAACTGTTCCTGCCATGGGAGTTTGGGCTTTGCAGAAAGTGATCCTGAACATTCAACTCCTTTTTTCAGTTCAGCATCTTCACAGACACAAACAATGCCATACCAGTTAGAACAAAAAGGGAGCAATGTACACCTAGGTTCTAGGAGTTTTTTAAGAAGGTTAATTTCTGAACCCACTGCAGCTGCCCTGGGACCTCCCTCCATCACCAGCTCCTGCACTGACCTTACCGTTCCCTGTTTGTGCCCTGTTTTGTTTCTGGTTCTCACACATCAGGACAAATTCAGTAGAGAATCAAAGTCTGCCAGAAGGACAGAGATTTCTTTTGAACCTCAGATGGAAGAGAAGGAACAGCACTTCAGCGTGCCTCTAATTACAGCCACCATGACAGTTCATATGTGTAGCAATAAAAATAACCATAAACCTACCTAATCATTAAAATAAAGTAAACAGCTCCTCTCTGTATCATCATACACAGGTACTGGAGTTGCTAATAAACCAGGAAGAGCACTGAGGCACTGGAGGTGCATCTTCCCTATCTCCACAGTTTCTTAAACAACTTTAGAGGCACATTTTTATTAAGTATATGCAAGGCAGATGATCTTAAACCTCAAAAAGAGTCTGTATAATAATTGTGTGCTCTTCTAATGCTCTCCAAAGGCCTATTCAGAGTCCATTCTGAAAGAGAATAATATATCAAGAACTTCTGCAAACTTCCTTCTAATGAACACATGCCAATTTGAGACCAAGAATTCTGGCCTCAGAGGACAAAATAACCACTGCTCTTAGTCTCTGGGTGTTTTGCTACTTTATTTCAGAGTGATTCAAAATCTAATTAAATTTCTAAACTCTAATGAAATTACAGAAGAAAAATCATTTAGGATTATATTATATACAATTACTCACAGCTGAAAATTACAGTTAGCCTCTTTCACCAGGATAGGGCCTCCTGAGAAATCCTTGTTACTCATAGAACATATAAATCTGACACTACTCCCACTATTTACAGGTCAAAGGTAAAAGCAGAATTAATTAAACATATATATCCTGCCCAGTGGCCAAGTGGTGGAGATGGGTAACAGAGGGTTGGTAATGACGATTGTGCTTGAAACTACATTTCCCAGTTTGGTCAAGAATTGGAATAAACCTACTCCAAAGTAGATTATTAAGTCTGGCTTATTCTGATCAGTGCCCTTCCTCACCAGAGGTATGCTCCGAACAGGAATAGTGAAGCATACATGCTCAGCAGTGTGCAGCCAGCCAACCAAGCTATCTGAAACAACTGGCAACAAGATAAACCAAGCAGCTTTAGAGAGTTCAGCCAAACAACTTATGTTTAAATGCTTAGTTTATTCTCTGAATTAAGAGAGCAATGAGCTAGGCCAGCAGAAAAAAAGAAAGCAAGCAAGAAAGAGGGTCAATGTTCATGTTATTTATTCCTTCCAAAATAGGTTCTCAGGATCTTAAGAGCATGGGATCATCTGCCGATGACGTACAAAAACACTGAGAGTTTTTAACTAGGATCCTGATATCCTTTACCTTCACCTGGTGCAGAGAATTTTGTTTGGTTTTGGAGTTTCCAACTGCTATCCCAGATAAAACCATGAACAATAAGAGAACAGCAATCAATTACATGTGTGCATATCTACACACAAACCATTAACAAATACTGTGGTTATGGGTACCACATTCAATCAGTTCTACTTATGCCTCACAAAGGAAAATGAGCCATAAATTACTGCCACCTTAGAGAGTTCATAGGTCATCTTTACTTGTAGTATTAGGCAATAGATATTGGCTCTGAATAATAGGCTCTGAAGGCACTAAAAATACATTTTCCTTACTCTTTCACAAACACCTGAAAGCTATAAATGCGATTCTTCACCCACATCTTGCCAGATCAACTAAACACTGCCCCGTCTGCAGTCATTTTTCTGCCAAGGTGACCATACATATGCAGTCACTAGCATTCCTTATGGCCTACAATGGCCCCATTAAAAAAAAAAAAAGACTTCTGGAAGGAGGGCTTTACAGCTGTGATTTTCTCAGCAAAAGATAGCTCACCCAGCCTGTAGATACAAGAATCTGCTGAGAAACTACCTCACAAGGAGGAGGAAAAAGAAATATCCAAGAGGTTTTCCTCTTAAAAATTTGCACTCAAGTTGTGTTCCTGGTTATTTTTATTTCATTATACAAGCAGCTATATGAGATGAGGGTACTAGACAGCAAAAGATTAACCTAAAGCAGAAAAGCACATCAAGAATCAAAAGGTAAAAACAACGTGGAGACCTTCTAGAGACTGCTGGGTGAGGTGGGGAGTGGGCAACGTTTTGTGTCTTCAGTCCCTAAGGAACAGACCTGAAGTGACTTTGGAAGTATTAGTTCATTTAACAGAATGCGTTAATATTTAGCTACATGTTTTTACCGTCACTCGATTTTGCAACAGGTTAATGTGCTTGAAAATTTGAATTTTCATGAAAAAAAAAAGTTTTGTTTTGTTTTGTTTTTTTACCCCACCATGGTCCGACAAATAAACTAGATAATCTCTAGAGGTCCCTTCTAGCCCCTACAATTCTGCAATCAGCCAGTAAGTTGGTGTTTTTCAGTTTTTACCATGTCTGGACATTTTTCTAGGGTAGGAGTGGCATTGATGGCTTTCTTGTCCCAGGACTCACTCGTAATGTATTTGCAGCTGTGGTGAGTTTTTTCCACTCTCTGTTCAGCCAAGTACTCTTCTCAAAATACTATAACAGCATAAATGTTGACCTAAAATACAGAAAAATAAATAGGCTGGCAACAGATGGTTGTCCTTCTAAGGCAGAAAAGCCACTTGCACCACTCTAGACTTAGAAGATTCCATCTGAGACCAATCCACTCTGGTTGGACCTTTTCAATGTTGTAAAAAATAAATGTTAGCATTTAAGACTCTCTTAGAAACCAAACAGCTGAATGTAGCTCTGTTCATCTTCCCCAGAGTATATTTATGATTATTGTTTATATACTGAACTTAAGCCCAAAAAGAGAACTTGTTTGCATGCTTAACTATGCAGGATGTGACTGTTACTTCCCTATATGCCACGTGACCTGTGTTTTTTGTCTCTCTCTCCACTTCAGAAGAACTAAATTCAGAAAACCTGGGTGAAATTACTCTGCTGTCAAAACTTCATAATGACCTCACTAACAAGCTGGATACCAGTCCTAATGACATTTCTTCTTCTCTTACGTAAGTGATCTATTATATTTCTTTTTCATCCTTTTAGAAAGGTGCTTTTTTCCCCGACTTTGGTGGGGTTATTTATTTCCCAGTCAGACTGCATGTATGGTGTTTAAGAATTTATTTAGAACTCTGATCCTCAAGAAAGGAACTTATGTTGGAAACAGCGTAAAATTTTGCTTTCTAGCAAATTTTGGTTTTCTAGCCAAGATTTCCTAGCTTGAGTGCTAAGGTATCATCCAGAAGACATCCTGAAGTTAAATGCATGCATCTTTGCAGATGAGACAGCAAAGCTGCTGAGCATCCTGTTTGGCACAATGCAGGAAAGTAGTTCGGTGGAGCAAAGAAAGAAATTGATCAACACACGCTACCTGCAAACCACTTTTGGTCTCTGTCTCTCTCACCAGATGTTGAAGCTCCTGACTCAGGATGATCCTTCTATAGCTTTCAAGCCAAAACAGGGCTTTGTCATCGTCATAAACTGCCTCTTGCTTCATGGTTTCTCAGCTCTATTTTTTGTAGGGAAGAAGTGGGTCACACAGATAGGAAGTATCAGCACAACTCATGTTAACACTGGGGCTGAGGTGTACTACCAGAGAGAAGGAGCTGGCAGCAACTCCATAACAGAACCTTACATGGGTTACTGTGACCTCCAAGACATTAGGTAAGAGGGCAGGCACCCTCTGGTGGCAAAAACCTCATTGTCACCAAACAGACACCTCATGCCACCCTACTTGGAGCAGAAATTCACAGAAAACCACCTGTCCTTGGGGAATCCCACAGGTAGTTTTCCCCACTTGAAGCAAGCAGAAAAGCCATTCCCCCTAGCATTCACTGGACCCCTGCTCCTGCTTCTGCAAGCAATCCTATCCATAGATCTAGAACAGTGCTCTGTCCTCATACCATCTTTCTCGGTATACACAGAAATTTGTCACTCTCACTACCATTTTGTTAGCTTTTGAAGTTCTCTGCATCTTCCTATGGATGCTCCCAAGAGCCCAGAGGAATGAGGCTGTTTGCCACAAAGGACATGGGTAACCAGCTGTGCTTACAGATGCGAAGAGAATGCCAGCAGCAATTGCTCCCTATTACTGACTAGCTATTGTTTAGCAAACAAATGATGCAAGTCCCATTAATATGGCAGCATTTCTCTGGAGCAAGGAGATGTAGACCCAAGAGCAGCAAGACATGCAAAAGCCACTTTGCAGTAGATAAAGGGGAAAATGCATTGACATGCCTCCAAGCGTTACACAGAAAGGTACAGGCAATGCCATACCTGTGGGCCTCGGATAGAGGGGAGCCTGGCAAGGACTAGAGGAGTTCCTGCCTTCTTGTAGGAGGGACTCTTGTCCTCATCTATTTCTGTGGAAAAGGACAGAGGAAGGAAACCATTTACACAGATGCAAACAGAGCCCACCTTACAAAATTTAGATGCAGCGTAGAATTTTGCTGCACCAAACACCAGCCAATTTATCTTTTTTTTTTTTTTTTTTAATAATGCTGTAACATGATGGAAAGTGCAGCAATGACAGCAGAGTAGCAAAGTCCTAGGCTGCAGCAAGAGAGGATTCTCTCAGATGTAGTAGTCATTAGCACAGAAATAAAGGGAAAAAAAGCCAACTGCTTACCTTCAGAAGGCCTCAGGTATTCAGGAATCTCCAAAGAGATTCCCTTGCCTCCAGTGCCAACCCTTAAATGAGATCTGGGAAGGGGTGGATCCTGGCTTTACCCCTTCTGGTCAATCAGGAGCATTGCCTGCACCTGAGCTCCCCTAGGCTGGCCCTGCCTTCCCACCTCAATCATTTCTTCAGGCTGTGACTCAGCATTTCCACTAGAAATGGTTTTCAGGAATTGTTTTCAGTGGAGTCATTGCCAGTAACACCTTCTTTGTTGAAGTCATTCCCTATTTGACCCTGGAGTTGTTCACATACACACTGTGAGGCCTTTTATTCCACCTCACCTCTGAGCTTCCCAGGTATTTCCTTCCTTCCCCGTTTACTGCTCCAAAGGTGGCAGATGCTGAACCCTTGGCTACTTCAACACCAGAAGACCAACCACTACCTGCTGCAATGAGAAGGAGAAATCTGAGAGGGTGGAGGAAGAAAGTCACATGGAAACAGGAGGCAATAGAAGGGAGTGAGGAAATAGCTGTGCAACATGGGAGACAAGGTGCATGTTTTTATTATGGCGGGTTAGAGGAGATGTCTCCAACCAACCACACAGAGTTTTTGTTTATTATCAGAGGACTTCCACTGTCGTCTTGACAAGAATCAATTCCTCATTCTAAATATCCAGCACAGATCGTTGTAGACAAGATCATGCCATTGCAGCTATTGATAGAATTACACGTAGAACATTCTATTAAGGGTTACCATCACATAATTCAAGTCACTTGCTGTTTTACCTCTTTGGCATTCTGCTCCCCACCCAGATATTCAGTACTGCAGATTAAGCTGGATTTAGGCAGGCAAACTGGCCATACAGTATCAGTAAAACTCAGTGGTGTTTCTAACACAAAGTCATCTACCTGCATTATGGTGCAAATTTCATGTTATGTACAAGTCAGGCACATTTGAGGGGCGAGAAAGCTCCATGAGCTACCTCAAGATCCTTTGAGGATGATCCAGAAGTCACTCCAATAGAGATATCAAACTCACCTTCAAGGTTCTATGACCCAGAAGCAAATCTTGTCCAAGCTCAGAGGGTCTATTCAAAGGATGGGAGATAGTCTGAACTCAGAGATGAGAGCCAGTCAGAAAGCTAAAACTGGGCCTGGAGTGCCGCAAAGCATTGGGAATCACCGCTATCGCCCTTGAGGGCTCCATCCATCCCCAAGAGATCAGAGCTGAAGGTGGGACTTAGATCAATCAGTAACATGCATATATATGGGTTGACTGCTATACTAGATGATCTCAGTGGTCTTTCCAGTCTCAATGATTCTATGATCACATCAATCCATTTCTTCCACCTAAGAAAAAACCAAAGCAAACAGAAGACAGCCATCTAACACTCACTTCTCAAAAGCAAAAGGTTTTCAAGGAGCATCCAGTAAATGATATTAAATATTAATTAAAATCACACTGGAAGTATGAATTGAAAACATTCTCTTTAGTCCTGTGTGTTTTCAGAGATTTCCCTCCCTCCTTTTTTTAAAAGGAAACTAATAATTAAATCTCAATATATTAAACTGACCTACATAAAATATTCCATGTAAAATATTATTTCTGCCATAAAACACATAATCTGTCACTGGTTTAATTCCATTAGAAAGCATACATTAAGGTCTATGTATTATGACCATTAGGATAATAAAAGTAATACAATATAACTTTTATTATGTTTGAATTTGAAACATTCTTCATATGAGCACAAAGAATAATTAGGGAGGTAGAAAGGTGGCTTTTTTAAAGTTATTTTTAATTCATAATAAATTAAATTCACAGGCAAGAGCAAAGAGACTAAAAGTGACTGACTTTGAAGCTGGAAACCCAGGAGTTTTGCTTTTTACAAGTGCAATGTAGTCTTAATTTTATTTATTTAAATTTCCTTTTCTTTATAACTTTTATTTTGGTCACATTAAACAAACATCTTGTGGTTGTATCCAGAAACAAATTCCTCACCCCTCCCAACTCCCATCTCAAAGCATCATGGGATTTTTGAAGAGAAAAATGTTCTGTTTCTGTCTGTGTAAAATAAATTTCCAGATATTTTGATTATGAAAAACAGTTTGGAGAAGGGGAAAAAAAAAAAAAAAGACTTTCAGCTGAGAATTACAGCTCCCAAAATACATTCAGTTTAAAATGCAAGAGTTTTTTTTTTAAGCTTCTCTCCATAGCTTTGAAGCTTGGTTCATTATTTATGAAAATTTGGGATTAGAAATGTGACTAAGACCAGTAAATAAAAACAAATCTGTTCAGAGCCACCCAATAGATCAGATTTTTCTGACATCATAGCAGAATTCCCAGAGCCCACACTTAGCTTAAGAGAGGTTTTCAGCCATCTGAAAAGCAGATGGAAGGTGGAATCTCTAAAGGGACCAAAATGATCAGTTGTGTGGCTTTAGGGAGGAGAGGATTATACTTCAAGTTTAAAAGCAATCCTATTTCTAGCATTCATTTTACTGGAGAAGAAATGAAAGCACAGCCACAAAACAAAGAAAGCAGAATGATACACCATTCACAGTTTTATCCAGGTAGATACAGAACATTTTTTCTTGATGTCCTAACAGGCTAAAATATTTGTGTTTCAGATTTTTGGAGTGCAAAGGTCTATGCTTCTGAAAACTCAGAGGAAATAGGTGAGTTCATGGAGAGATTTTCACTTCCAGACAGGAAAGAAAAAAACAACAAAACTATATTCCTTTTTGTATTATATACATAGAAGAATTCACCTACTTTTTATGTATAGGAAATCATACTCTACTTATGTGCTTGTACTTTTCCTAGCACAGGAAAATCTTGCCATGAGACTATGGCCTTAAAAATTGTTTATGTAAATATAGCAATCATATGGAGGCCAGAGCCAGGAGCAGCACAGATCCTACACACAGGCAACCCCTCAGCCTGATAGATGAAGGTGGACCCCTATGGTACACACAGTATTGCATGAATCATGATATGCTTTGCAGTTTACACTTAAAAATCTTCTTCCTAGCAAGGACTGCAGAGCAGTAAGGAGGCAGGAATATGAGTCTGGAGATACAGAACGAAGGGTCGTGGGGGTTGTGGAATCCACTTTGAGGGAAAAGTCAGAGTTGTAGCTATAAAACTCAGCTGAGACCCAGACACACCAAATGCTAAACCATAAAACTGCACTGAGCCCATTAGCCAACAGGTTTGCACAGCTTCATGCTGTGCAGGGGCAGTCTGGTATGTTAGTATTCTCAGCTAACCAGTCTTGCTCAGCTCTGTCAGCCCCTTCTCAAGAAGAGAAGAACAATAAAAATCAACAAACAAAAAATTAACTTTGCAACTTTGTGTTACCATACACATTTATTAATTATTGGTGCGTGTTCACAGGTTTGTTTTCAATTTTTGCAGATTTCACGTATCTTATTATAGGAGTTACTCTGGGAGCCTTTCTAGCAATTGGTTTTATAGCAGTAATAATTTGCATGATCAAAAAACAAATGCTTGACCATGTCTTCAGAGGTAAGAGAAATTACTCTTGATTTCTTATTCAGAGTTCTAGATTTCCTTGTGCTCTGGTACAGCAGATCTGAGCTTTGCTGTTAGGAATTGCGTATGTGTTGCAACTCCAGTTTTCGTCTGAAGAACTATTCTGAAGTGCTAGGGATCCCAGAAGTATGGATTCACTTTTCAGTGTAACTAACTCAGCTATTCCACTTAACTAGAGAAATAGGATTCACTACAGCTTACTGCCCAGGTATCTTTTAAGTAATGAATTTCTAAAACAAACTTCTACCTATTCAACAGAGGTCTATTGGATTTGCAGGGTGGACAGGAGTGGATTTCAAAAAGCAACTTCGCAGCTCAAGTTGCATGCAAAGCACCAGCTGTGTGTAGTCCATTTTTCAAAATGAAGGAAATCCCCTAAACTTAGCAAATTTCCACTGCATTAAAAAAATTAAATAAAAGAAGTTATTAATGATGTCAATTAGAGAAATGCAGTGAGAGAACTCAGTGCAGCCAGGCTGCTACAGCCCAGGATTGGGAACCACCCATCCATCCACCATATCCAGAAGAACTTGCTTCTGTGACTATATCTTCACACTAGCCTTCATGTGACAAACAAGAAGTGATGTCCCAGCATCCCAAACTGTATAACTCTACTAATTCAGCAGTTTGCCATGACCCAGCACTTCAACAGCAGACAGAGCCTCTTGCTTAGTGAAAAGAAGAGCAGAGCTGTCTTAACTCTCAAGCACAAAGTGAGTAGACTGAGTCCCCCAAGCCCAGCCTACTGGTCTTCATCACAGCATAGATTCAATACCATTTTCAGTAAATGCTGATCTCTTAAAGGGTATTTTCGCAAACAGACTCCCCAGGTACCCCATGAGGACACAAATGATAACGTAATGCCACTTCGTGAAAGAAAAATGTCTGGTATTTTCTTTACAGGCAGTACACAGTGGTCCTAAGGAGAAACTACTTCCTCCTAATTCTCATCAAGCATCTGTCTTTGAAATTGTTCCTCATTACACTCTGAGGATGTACTAGAAACTCAAAATAGCTAAAATTAAAAAAAAAAAAAAAATTGAGAAAAATTGTCATAAGAGATTCCAGCTGGAAGAACTGAAAATGGCTTTAGGAATGTTACGTAACACTACTCGTATCAAAGAGCTTTGCCTCAGACAGGATAGCTTTGCCTACTTCACCACCTGTTCTGGTTGCTCCCTCACTACTTCTGAACAGGCCTACCACCACTCTGTTCCTTGTTTTTTAACTAACCCTATTTTCCTGTTCTCTCTTTAGAGTCAGAGGGCAAAACGGATAGAAGGTAAGAGTCATTGCTCCCAGGGTTTTCTGAGGTGCAGCGTGATATGCCAACTGTAGTAACTAACTCTTCTCTCTTTATGCATGATGCTTCCCCACAGCTGTAATTTGAAAGATAACACAACATACATGCAGGTCTCTAGAGGACCATGCTACCCAGTCATAACAATCAGAAAGATCAATGCTGTGGAATTGCAATACAGAAGGTATAATGACAAAGGGACTAACACAATAGAAAGGTGTTACAAAGAAAAAATAAAAGAGCTCACCAGTCTTTAAGCTTACAGAGAAAACTCCACAAAGGAGGGATCTTCAACAAGAGAACTTTCCCCGGTGGCAGTCAGCCCTTAAATGAAGTCTAAGGGAGGTGCAGCCAGGCTCCACCTGTTCCAGTCGTACAGCTGAATTGCTTTCACCTGAGCTCCCAGGGCTGACCAGGTCCTTTCCCCAGGTGATCAATCAGTGGTTCAGGCCATGACTCAGCAATTACCATACACCAGTACATCTAGAGGAGCAGCATGGAAAAGAGAAATCCCATTCAACAGGGGTTTGTTATGTAAGAACTAGGGGGGAAAAAAAAAAAAAAACAACCCCTCAGCAGGACGAGATTCCTTTTAAAAAGAAAATCCTTCAAAATGCTTTTGATTCTGCCTATTTGTTTTGTACTACATATTATAATTGCAAGTTTCAATCACCAACCCTCCAAAACAACAACATTAAAAAACAAACAAAAATCCCAAACCAAATCCATTAAATGAATTACTAGATGAAGGCTAAAGGCCTTGTTTCAAGGGTTCTCTTTCACACTGTTAGAATTTTTCTGTTTTTACTATACTGATATTTTCACAAGTGCTTTAGATTAAATATATACAAACCAGAGCAAATGGCTTTGTCCAAAGCTTCCCAGTCACTATGACTGGACCAGTTCTGAGATCTCCCTTTACCCCAGGTTCTTACAGATCAAGTCATGCAGTGATCATTCTGGAAGGGACGCATTTTTACCCTTTACCTTCTTTCCCCCTACCCAGAACCAGCAAGTCCCCTGTACATTTTAAGCACCTAGTGGGCTCATGGATACGAGAGGCAATGCCAGATTGCTGGGGAGATGGCTGCTCCTCATCTGAGGTCGTTCAGTAGGGCGGAGATGTACAGAGTGGGAAATGTAGCCTGCAAGTTTTCTGTTGGATCACAGCAATCTGCAGGAGTAGATGATGTTTTGTGTTTCTCCAAGACATTTTGTAAGTAAGTAGAAAAGAGATTACAGATATTAATCAGCATTCTCATAAAGCGAAGGCAACAGCTGTTCTCAGTGACCTAAGAAAAGCCTTTTAGCTTCTCTCAGAGAGGTGGATAGGAGTGCTAACAGGCATGTCCCCATCACAGCCATTCCTCACAGAGGCCATACAACATATGCAGACACTCAGTTGAAGATCAAGGCAAGGACATTCCTTGAGAAAAGTACTTCAGTGTTTTGCTTAACAGAGAAAGGCCCCAGCCTGGAGCATGCGATGTTTTCCCAGGGAAAAGCTTTCACAACCTAACCCAGCTAACTGTCACAAAACCCATCTCCTTTCACATAACAGAGCATTCAATCTATTGTCTTGCAAGGCACTCAATTTCTGTCTATCAACCTAAAACAAATTAGGACTATCGTACAGTCAGAAGACTGAACATCGAGCACGTAGTAAGCTGTTTCTGGTGTGCTAAGGACAGTATGGACAGCTGTGAATGGGGAGGAGCAGGCGAGGGAGAAAACTAAAGCAAAACTGAAACCACAGACACCAGAGTCAAGAGAAGGAAGAGAATAGACAAGGAGAGATGTATCTCAATGAGATACAGATGGCATGATCTATTAACTGTTCTACATTGGATTTTGTTTAACTACCACATGGCTGTCTATTTTGTATGATATTTCCTTCAGAGACAGTATGAGCATCCATGATACCTTCCCTCTAATCTTTCTAGGGGAAGCAACTGATTTTGTCGTGGCAGCAAAATTTAGCAGCCTTAATGATGATCTTACACTGACTTCTCAGATGATTCCTCGTCCCAGTCTACAAGCAGTTGCTAAAAGGTAGAAGTTTCCAGTTGCATGTTAAAATCCTGGTCATCAGGCCAGAAACAGGTTGCAATACATATAAGTTTTCTGTATTTGAGCCACTGACAAAGACCTGTGAGAGAAGCTCTAATTCCACAATATTTGGGGGCAAAACTATGTATGCTAAAGATGATGTTTTTCTGTTAAGTGGAAAACAACTACAAATCCACCATCTCGTTTTAGTTGTACTTTTTAATTCTATTGTAGCACTAATTTACAAACTCCTTTGTTCTTGTTCACTTCAAGACACCTATATACTACCCCTTAGTGGATTTTAAAGGGGTTCTATAAAATAGATGCTAACCTGGGGAAATGATATTGACTTTTACTTGAGGAAACCATTGTTTTGTAGTGTAAAAGAGTAAGTACATAATGCCAGCCTCTGTAACTAACAAATATGTAATTTGTTCTTGTTTACCTACTATAGTGATGGAGTAGCACAACTGATAAAACAATGTTGCAGACAATGGAAGCATGTACATTAGGCTGTAAGGAGCTTATGAGGAGGATGTGAGTGAGAAAACCAATAACAGTATTATCGGTGAAATGCAGCTATTCTTGAGATAGCACCACTTTTTAGAAAGGAAGATATATTGTAGTTTGGTTTATAAACAAATCTATACTATTCCATGAACTAACTTGCTTTTGCACCATCATTTTTCAATATAAACTATCTAGTCACAGAAAAATCGCAGGGAAATACAGCATACAAAATCCAATGTCCTATTTCATCTTTTCTCCTACCCTTTGGAGGAGGACCTTTCCACAGTACTCTTATCCGCATTGTCATCACTTATTTGTAGGACTTAACAAATGGTGGTATATGTTTTAGATTTTAACATTCTTCATTTAAGTGGTTGAGGACATTTTTATATCTCTAAAAACAAGATGTACAGGAGGGAGCTGTTCCTAACAGCTTGAAAATGGAAGGAAAAAAAAAAAAAAGCAAACAAAAAACCTCACAACACATGAACACTGCAACCCTCGGGACACTGGACCAGAAACCATCACTTTCCTGAAAACCACATTTAAATATCATAGAATCACCAAAGTTGGAAAAGACCTCCAAGATCATATAGTCAACAGTTCACAACTATTATTTACATTGAATACTTACATTGTAAATGCTAGAGTATTACAAGTACTGTGAATTTCCACAAGAGTAACCAAGCTATATGCTCATTTTATTAGATTCATTTTTTCCTATAGTCAAAAGGATAACTTCCAATTTACTCAGGTCAATGGAGACACGATAATCATATCTAACCTAGTTTTCACTACTTGCTTCAATACTCTGAGGACTCTAATTCATGGCATTTTTAGGCCAGTGGCTCATTCTGGAAAACCCTTTTGACAAAGCAAACTCCTCTACCACAAATTACTTACTTACCTAGGTTTATTCCAATCAATCATACAGCTATTCTGAGTGATAATCAGTGTATCACCCCTTTAGGACAGGAGAGGAGAATTGGTATCTCATCTGCAGGCAGCCTTCTATTTTATCACTGATGATTGCTCAGGGAAAAGTAAAACAAAAAAACACTACCTTATTCCAACTGACACCACACTTGCTGAATTCATGTTCAACAAAATTTTGTTTCAAATTTCACACTATTGTACCCACAAGGGCCTCAAGCCATCCCAATGACTGTCATATACTTAAGTGGGTGTCATCCAGAGCAGTGCCATCATGGTCATCAAACTTACACCAGTCAAAGGAATGCAGAGAATCCCCTTTCATTCTAGAGCCCTGGAACTGAACTGAAGAGAAAACATTACAAGGTCATGTTTTCACCAAAGTCAGAGAGCATTCCCACGTGTCACTTTTGCTGCTTTTCCAAACCATTAAAACAAAGTATTTCTACCTCCAGATGATACCAGAAGTTCACTGTGAAATAACTGTTTACCACTTTATTAAGTCAGGCATATAACACTGTGACTGAAACAATCGATCCATAGTGGGATGCCCTTAAACACAATGGAATATTTACTAACACCTGAGAAGAGAAAGAGCCCTGAGGCAAGCTGCTGTCAACTAACAAAACAGTAATTTAGATGTCAACTGACAATTATTTAATGTCCTTTTTTAAATTAATAGCTCATGTCAGTTTCAAATACCATCTTGGTGTAAGCTTAGTAAATTATAATGCCTAAAATTTCATGCAAGTTTAATGTATTAATAAAAATGTCTGGGCACATTTAATGCTAGCAATATTTTGAGTTAACTACAGTGTATGGCAGCCAGATTTATTCTGACAGGAGACAAAGAAAGAGGCATACAGAGACAAGGAGAAGGATGGAGAGACAGAGGACATGTAGTAAAAAGGAACAGGCACACATTTGAGCCTGCTGAAATGGCTAAAATAATCTGTTGCCTCAACACATTCTTGGCAGCAATGTATATCAAAACTCATCATGCAGCTCTCTGGGTTCTACAGGCTCCTACGTAAATCACTCAGCATAAGATCGGGTTTTAAATGCAATGCACAAGTCATTCCGATACATGAAGGAGGAGCTTCAGAACTGCACACACAAAGTGCCAAGCAGATTGGTGATTTTCTTTTGCTACCTAAAGTAGCATATGGATGTTCTCGAGTTTTACCCTTGGCTGACTTTTCTTTCCATTGCTGGACTTTTCTTGTGAAATGCATGGTATGCATGTTAGAGGATTCTATAGACAAAGTACAGAGGGCTTGGAACAAAACTAAGTATACTTTTAATATCTCTTTTTTGAATGGAAAAACAACTCAGCTAAATGCTATAATCATTGCTTTATTCTCAGCTGGTGGAGCTCTCCCAGTGGGTTGTAGCAGACCATGCCTGTTGACAGGAAAAACCCTCTTCTTTCCTCATTCTGACTACACAATATCTGTGCACTCCAAGCATGAGCAATGCATCTTCCTGGTCATGACAGATTTTCATAAATAATAGTAATGTCTATAAACAATTCCTAGGCAGTAAGATACTTAAAGACTATAATTAGAAGCAGCTCCATGAAAAACAGTTCTCCTTTCTTCCTACACCCTCATGAAACAGGCATAAGATGTCCTTTACCAGCAACAAATCACACAGAGTAGCACACGATGACACTGTGTATTCTCCACACGCATGAAGGCTCACTACAGCTCAGAAATGCAGGACACAGTTGCATCTCCAGCTCAAAGGTGTTCCTCTAGGAGGCAAGGTTTAATTTTAGCCACATTTAGTTTCAGCCAACCCAGTTTCACTGTGTAAAGGGAGCCCGCAGGGATGGGCCTGTTATCCTCTTGCACTGAACATCCCCATTTAACAGAGGAAAACTGCAATTGCATAGTGCAAGGAGTGTTTTGTTCAAATAGCGTGTTACTGTCCAGGCTGCCAGCAATCTGTGAAGGGCCTGCAGCTGAGCAAGCTCTTGAAGCCCTCATGAAATGATAAGCTTTGAGGCTGAGACAGAGTTTGAAGTCATGGCTCGTTGCTTCCATCTAACCTCCCTCTCTAAAACCAAGGAGAAACAATCATTGCATCTTGAAAGCCTCCGTTCTCTATGTTGTTCAACTCTAAAAATATTGCTATGGATTAAACAGGAGGGGAAATCATCCGCTTGGAAAATATAAACATCAGAGATGGATGGCACTGTAAAGACCACTTTTGGAAAATGAAGCACAAGTTTGAATGTCAAGCTGCAGTTTCTTCCAGAAAGAGTAGAGGTTGTAGAACTGTCTCAGCCTATACATTCGTGTTAAGAACCTTTTTCCCATTCTATCACTTTTGGGCTTATGTTCAGCTGCCACAGACAGGCAGAAATAATGAACATTAACAAGACCTGCTCTAAGTTTCAAAGCTTCCCATCAGGTTTAGAGTCTCCTATTTTCAAACGGAGAACAGTCCTTAGTTTTCTTTCAATCTAAGTAGTCCAGACTGGTCTATAATACCACGTCTGCAGAATGCATCATTTACCTGGATTACTGGAAGACTGATGCTATAAGCTGAAGTCTGAGCTCAAAAACTTAACTGGTGACTTTGTTTTAATGCTAGGGTACTTGAGAAAGTCTCAAGGAGGAGCCCTTTGGAAAATAGGGCCAAAATTCACAAATGAAAATCTTTAAATAAAAATGCATTTAAAAGAATATATAAATATTCTTTTTATTTTTTTTATTTTTTTAATTTTTTAATTTATAAAAATAAAAATGCATTGGCAAAGAAGAGGCCTTGCCCTTATCTAAATGTGTCATGGGGAGTGATGGCACAGGGAAAAAGAATTAAGATCTAGAACGCAGGCTGTGCAGGACACTGGGCACTGAAATGCTTTGCAGTGGCTCAGCCCCCTGGATCAGTTATCCACGTGTAACATTATATGTATAGCCATCAGCCAGGGAGAAATACTGTCTCAGTCACTCTACTATCCATTGAAACTATATCTGCTTAAGATGCAAACACATACTGCTGCTCTACTATAGGCAAGTTCACAGGAAAAAGTTCTTGAAATAGCAAGATGCCAAAAATACATCTGCAAAGGAATTCTATTTTATAGTTACTAATCAGAGTAACTAAACTGTCTTCTCCACAGAAAATTTTTAAATGAAGATGGGAGGAAACAGGCACTGCTATTGGTTATTTTAAGCCACAACAGAGCAATTTTTGTGAATTTTAATTACTTTTCAGTGCACCAATTTCCTCCTGTGGAAATGTTTCAGCTTTGGAGGTGGATGTTTTCTTTGAAATAATCTGATGTTAATACTGGGAAATATGTTCTCTTAAGGTTTTTCACTTTTCAGCCTGGAGTTACATGGCATAAGGCTAGTCCATTCTCAGTGTTTCATTCAAGCTATGGTCTTGTTCAGGATTTGTTCAGACATCTGTGTGGATGCTGTCATTCAGTGCTATAGTTCCTCTGTACAGGAGCTATCACCACTTCAAAGAAGCTTTCTCATGCACATTCGTGAAGCATCTAGTAACAGAAGTGAGGCATCAAGGGGAAAAGTATTAGCTGTACCTTGCTTCTCTGTTCTCTTTAAATTCCCAGTCATCCAGGCAAGCCCAGCTTCCCTAGTTTCACAGGGCGCCTGCATCTGTCCTTGCTTTCCTAAAACAAGCCTCTCTTTTCCTCTCTGAGGAATATTAAACTACGATGGTCAATGCCTTTTCTTGGGTCTGAAGAAAGTCAACCATTTGATAGAATCTCTGACACCTCTAGGGTTAAAGACAAAGCTTTCTCTTAGCGTTCCTCAGTTATATATATACCTTGAGCTATTCTTTCATCACCCAAACTTTCCCCAGAATACTTTCTCAAATCCTCCCAACTAATGCATTCACCAAACAGCACAGTCATCGAGTCAGTGGGGTTTTCATAAATCATTATAGGTTTACAAATAAGGGAAAACAAACTTGGCAAAGACATAGCCTCCATAACCTAAATGAGACTCATAAAGAAGGCATCTACTTTACCAAATCAGTAAAAAAACTATTCTTCGTGGTCTGCTTAGATGGCAGTTTCCCTTTGCATTGTTACCATGACAAAATATCAGCAGTGAACAACTACTGGGGGAACACGAGTGGAAGACAACTTGGAGAGTTACTGTCCACTCAGTCAGGAGTACTTTGACACTTTTCTAAGGACCAATGCAAACCTGCACAAGATGAGCCCAGCCCAGCTGGAGCAGGTCTGATTCTTTGTTCAGTGTTAAGGATTGGTGAGTGACTGATAGACTGAAGGCTGCATTCATTGCAGCAATTCTTTGGAAAAAAAAAAAAAAAAAAAAAAAAAAAAAAACAACCAAAAACTGAACAGGTGTTCTCAGTGTGCACTCTGGCTACTGAGGTTAATGAAAAATGTTTAAAAGTTACCCAAAACTATAATCATGCATGCTATTCCCAGTAAATATATATAGAAACAGGCAAAGATGGTCTAAACAAATCCATGTGTATTTGTGTAACTATATTTAAAAAAGGAAGGGCAAGTAATCCTTGTAAAAATGGCTGTCTCAACTTCTTGCAAATATATACTTGCAGAAGCAAATTTTAAATACCCATTCTCTGTTAAGGCAATGGTGGTCACCAACAAATAGAGCAATAAACTGGCTTTTCTACCTGGTTCTGTAACTATCCTGCCTAGCAGAAGGCTGCTCTTCTGAACAACCTTGGCAAGTTACTTTTGCTCAGGCTACCCTTTAAATAAAATGAAATCAATCTTTATAATTACATACTTCAAAACCAAGGACACTGAGCTTTGCACTGTGCTGGGAACACCAGGCTTTAAAAAGCAGAGCTAAGACAATTGGTAGGCACTTTCAGGCCCTCAATACTTTCAGCACTATTCATGAAACCAGGGAATACTTCATATACAGACGCATACACACAGAAGCAGTATTATGTACACACAGCTCAGACTGTTAGGGTTCATTAAATCCCATTCCAGGATACTTCACTGATGCCAGCTATTAGCCTGATGGGCAGAGCCACACTTCTGGCTATTTTTTCCTCCTTCCTGGCCACTTTCCACATTCTCTAGAAGAGCATCTGCCCCAAGATGCCTGTGCTCTCATCAGATCTGGGGGCTGCATTTGCAGTTGACCTTTCTACAGCTGCCAAACAGGCAGGAATCCTTATTCCTTCCTCCTCCTCTGCACAACTGTTTGAGGCTAGTCCTGAATAGCTCTAAATCATTTGATTGTAAGAGCTGGTCCTGCTGAGTCAGGAGAATGCTTTCCTGGTAATATTCAGACACCTGTCAGAGGCAATTCCTTCCACAGCCATCGTGGTCTTTGCTGGCAAACCTGCTGGTGCCCTGACTCCAGCACTAAAGAATTCTGCTTTCCCCTGGAGCTGATGCAAACCTGGATAAAAGTTCACAAGTGGAAGACCACCCTCTGGGCTGCTGCCAACACCCACCTGGGGTAACTTCTGCCCTGACTGCTGCAGGGCAGAGGGCTGCTCCTAGAGAGCACTTACCCAGCACCCAGGCTAAGTCTGTCTTTCTTCTAATCATTGCATGCATTCACCTCTGTACTTCATGTGCATTTTGTATGGGGCCTCACTGTGTACCACAGCTTTGCAGCCTGTTGTCTGAGAGCTGGAAGAAAAGAGCAAGCGTAACAAAATGTAACTCTGACTTCTGCCTTGCAGACTGCAAGTGCCTGGGAGGTCTGTAAGCTATTTCTGAGACGTTTACAGGGCCTAAAGGCTTTTCACACGTATTTAAATTGGGCTTAAATACCATTCACGGATGCCTACACTTCAATAGAAAGCGTGTATGGACTTGTAAAGAGAAAGAGACAGAAAACCGCTAGCTGAAAAGTAACTAGAGTATTTTCAGTGCATTAAATCACAACACCTGACCCACTCCCTAGTTTGATTTAATGGTACAGAAGAGGTGGTGGAGCCAGGACCTACCCTTTAGTTAGCAGGGCTGCCTTTCAAGTCCTTGTGATCTGATTCATGGGAGTGAGCTTCCACTGCTCCCTGGAGGAGAGCACGGCACCAATGTGAGTTGTTCCCAAAGGATGGTCCCATCTCAGAGAAGTCCTGCCTTGCTCCCCACTCCCTCCCAAAACAGCTGTATGCTCTGCCCAGGGAATCAGACCTGCTGCAAATCTGCATGGCATAGCAACAACTACTTTCAGCGAGATCTGGCTGCTCAAGGATGGCCAGCACAAAGGAAGCAATGGAATTCTAAAGCCAGAGTGCTTGGGAAGGCTGGACCACCTTTTTGTGCACCAGCTGGCACTGCCAATTGTGGGAAAGAAGCCTGAGAGCATCAGCAAGAAAGCCATTCTCTGTAAGCAACTTACCGAGTACATGGGGCAGCTCAAAGAGCATCAGCCTCCTGAGCAGTCTTCTCTGCTCCTCCCGAATGCAGAGAATTCAAGTTATTTAGGACTGGGCTGCCAATCTCTTCAGAACAGTACTGGAAGACAGTGCCTGTTCCAGCAGCTCCCTGCTACCTTCCCCCAAACACAGGCAGTGAATGGGATCAGGTGAGCATCCCTAAACCTAACCCACTGCCGATTCACACCAGTTAGCTCGGATCACTTTGCACTGGCCTCATTCTGCGTTAATCAGCTGCCGTGGCCAGAATAAAAGGGGAATTACTATTTTAATGACTACAGTTGCAGACAGGCAGAAAATTGTGTGACTTAGTTTACATGCTTAATTTTGTGTCTTTTTATGTGTGTGTGGAGAAATTTTGACAAGTTCATAAGCACTGCAGACATCAGGTCCCCTGATGGTGTTCTCAAGTGTCCCCCCTCTCTGGAAAGAGTTGGTGTTTAATTGTAATACCCCAGACCACAGCAGAGCAGTGTCACTACTTGGAATTACTTTGTCTGCAGAGTAGCCTGGTGAAGGCAAAAGAGACAAGCTCCAGGAACCTGCGGGCTCCATACGCTCTCCTGTGGACTTTACGCCCAGTTCAAGCTAGAAGGTTGTAGATCAGCTCCTAGCTGTTTCTTACTGACACAAATAGTTGGCACAGCAGATTTCACATTAACAGATAATTTCGGCACAAATTTCAAAAAGAACAACGTGATAAAATTTTTCTCAGAGGAGGAGAAAGTTTGAGGTGTGTTACAAGAAGCCTATCCCTGGCTGCCTGATGTCCTGTGAGGTATTTCTTTAGCAAAATCATCAGAAAATGCTTAAATAGTATTGAAGGAGGGGGACTGAATGCCACTCCCCACCGAGTCACAAGATCTAAGCACATAAACAGCTGAGGGCTGCAAGGCTTGATGAGATCTTATTTCCAAGCACTGACACTAGATGGAGTAAAGCTGAATAAAACATTAAGAGCAATGAAAGAAAAAAAGGAGGAAAAGTTCCTGCATTTCACGAGCTGCAGACATGTTGATGTTTTGCATATTTATTTTGAGGAATGCACTGGAAGTTGCTATTAACATTTCACTTGCTGTTCTTTGCAGGTCAAACATGGGATCAAGCCAGAACAGGTGTGTTTCTGCGTGCACATGGGACTGGGGACCATCTCCCTGGTTCCTACTGACACCCAGAGTGTCCAGGTCTACCCTGTGTGGGCTACAACAAGCCATACAACTGTCTCATCCTCCTACATCCCAGCTGCACACCTGGGATTCCCCAACATAAGTCATCCTGCAGGCCGTTTACATTATGGCTCAACTATGCTGCAGTGCAGCTGCTCCACACGAGCAGCCACTGGAGCAGTGAGCTCTTGGTGCTGCATGTGGGGTACATGAGCTGTTCCCCACTGATGATGATGAGAAGGGGTCCTTAGAAGCAGCCGTAAGGGCAATGATGCAGAACGATTCTCTCAGCAGGATGCTGCCCTAAGTGCGTTGCATGCCCCTACCTAACATCAGAGGGGGCATCTAGGAGTCACATCACAGCCAGGATCCCTCAATCATTCTGTTAGCTCGCTGAAAGAAAACAGGTACCTCCAAAGAGACAAACATATCTAGAAAAGAAAAGAACAAGTGGGAAGGACTTCATGAATGCAATTACAACCCCAGTAATAATAATTGTGTGGAAATCCTGTAATTTTTCTCTGTATAGCACCCACTCTGTTTTTATAATGATGCTATGGATCATTTTTAGATAAACCAACAACAGAAAGTTATCATTAACCTGTAATGTCTTTTCTGTTTTCAGAGATGACACCAACACGCCAGAACAGCAAAGTACAAATAAGCAATAATCCTTTTGCCATTGACAGTTACCTGGTCTAAGAATCAATGGATGTCTCTTGCATGCAAACAGGAATCTCACTAGCAGTAATTCCTTTCTTTGTTCTTTAATTGAAAGACTAATTGATTGATTGATTACAGGAAGAGCTTACAGTGCATGCAGACTTCCATCACCTGCACCACAAAGCCTGCAATCCCCAACAGCATGCACAAGAAGGAAATGCATGAGGAAAATAAACAAGATGAGCTCTGCTCATTAACAGATCCTGTTTGGTCTGTGACAAGTGTATGATTGATTTCTAAAATCAATTAAATACAGGGTAAACAAAAAGCTAGCAATACATTTCAGCTGCAGAATTCATAGTTGTGCTCATATTTCAAATGAGGTTGAATTAACTTAAAACTCATTCATTTGAGGTTGAAGTAAGATGGGAAAAATGATTTGTGTTAATTTGAAAACATTTCATTCACATCAAAGTTATATTTTTTAACTTTAGGATCAATATCTTTTTTTTTTTTTAACTTTGGATGGTAATGTTAATTACAGCTATTTTAAATGAATTGTGGTCAATTACAAACGTTCTTCATATTTTGCTTTTAGAAAATTGAAATTAAATATTGTTGTATACCCAAAATGCAAACTTTCTGGACATCTGAAATGAAGCGTTCCATTTCAACTTTCTACAAACAAGCCAATCTACCACTTCCAAAATCCAACCATCTTCATTTTTTTCTGTATTAAAAAAAATGCACTAAATGCAATCTGAATTCATGAATCGTTTCAATCTCCCATCTTCTTCATTCTTGTTCTAGCCTTGTGTATTCTGTTCAATTTGTATCCATCAGCTCTGCATTACTTGGTTCTAATTACAGCCTTCTTACAAATGACAAAAAGAAAGAAGGGCAACTGTTAGACTCAACTCCAGCTTGGAAAACCTGTATCTTATTAAAAAGTGTGACTTGAAAAACTCATGGATGCCAGGTGCCCCCACCCAGTAAATAACTTCCAGACTCTGAACAGTCACAATCAGCCCCGCGTGTTGTAGGCAGAGCTGATGCCCTGAGTCAGGGCTTAGAGTCAAAACTGTCAGAGCAGAAATATCAAAGTTATGTTTCTGTGAGGAAGATATTGTACTAAATACTAATGGAAACTGAAATGATTTGGATGTATTTTTGTTCTGACCATAGCAAGTCAGGTAATTTTTCCAAATGTACAAAGGAAACCCTATTACTTGGATTCTAATTTTTTTTTTTTTTTTGCATGTTTTGAACAAGAAAATGTAAGTTTCATTTCAGAGAAAAGTGATATATTGGAATAATTTCCCTGGATTCCCTAGGTGTCTGTTACCCACTTCAGTACCAGTGCAGTTCATTAGTAGCATTTGCTAATGGATAAACTAAAGCAGTAATGTGATGCTTGCAAGTAATTGTGTGCGTGTACATGTGTAAGTGAATAAACCATCTTGTAAGGTATCCGTTAATTGATTTGCTTCCTTTAGTACCATTTTAATTAAGACTTGGAAAAGAAGAGAGCATGTGGTCAGGGAGAAAAGCTATTACCTTCCCTTATTTGTGTGAACAAACGTTTCTTTTGCATCATTTCAGTATTTGACAGGAAATAACAATGAAAATAAACAAAAAAGGATAAGTTACAAGCAGTAGGGGAGAAAGGCCTGGAGAATTACAGTTAATAATCTTGATCAGTCAAAGGTACTGGACTGGAAAATACATAAATCTGCTCCATGTGATGTAAGAGAAGAGCCAGATTCAACTCCCAAACAGAAAGGACGGCGAATTTCCTAACAATGAAAAGAGTTGAAACCTGAAGCTTCCTTGGTCTCTCACTCTCATGGCTATGAGTGAAGAATCAGAACATTTTAGTCAAGTATTTTGTTGTTGTTGTTTCTTACAACCACACTTAAATACAAAAGAAGATTATTACAAACAATTTCACTAGCTATTCCCAAATGGGAAAACACAAACAAAGGAAACCTACCAAACCTGCTTAATAAAAAGATGTTTATACTCACCTACAAAGAGAAATATAAATGGAATGTGAATTAAAGAAAGGGCAAGGAAGTGTAGCACCGTATGATGACATAGACCAGGTCTGGAATATCAGATGCCTGCTAATGCAGAATCACAAAATCATTAAGATTGGAAAGGACCTCTAAGATCATCTAGTCCATCTATTGACACATCCCCACCATGCCCACTATCCATGTGCCTCAGTGCCACATCTCCACATTTCCTGAACACCTCCAGGGATGGTGATTCCTCGACCTCCCTGGGCAGCCTGTGCCAATGCATCACCACTCCTTCTGAGAAGCATTTTTTTCCTAATATTCAACCTGAACTTCCCCTGCTACAACTTAAGGCCATTACCTCTCATCCTAAGAAGAAACAAATAATTCCGGTGGAAGCTCCAAACTTATGAATATCACAATCAATCAACACTCAAGGAGTATTAGAATAGCCATCCTTGGTCAGAATAAAAGTTCACCTTCTCCAACAGCCTCTTTGCCACAATGGCTAGTAACAAACGCTTGCACAAAGTCTAAGCCCTGCCTAGGAAAACACATGTCTCTGCTTTCCTAGAAGATGGTACTGGCCTCCAGCATGCTTCTGCTTAGCTTCACTAAGCCAGAAGAGATGTTGTTGAGTTTGATATCTTCAGATGTACTTTCTTCCCATAGTCAGAAGTGGTAGATTCCATAGAAAATACATATATTAAAAAAATAGAGGCCTTTACCCTCACTGTCACTACATCAGTGAATTTGCATGGTCCCTACTCCCACAGTGTGAAAGCAATTCCCATACTCCTAAGAAGGCATGTTCACAATTTATAGAGAGGGGAAATGAGACATGGAGGTGCCAAAGTGCTATGCCAAAGGCCAATGCAGCCTCAGCAGAGCAGAGAATACAGACATTTTCCAAGTCCAACGTGGGAGACCTAATTATTATTATGAGACCATCATTCTTCTTTACTGCTGCCTCCAAGAAAAATACTGCTTTTGGAATAGTTAGGTGTTAAGTATTTCACCTTATTGAATATTATTGGTCTTGATTCTCATATTTCAGGCTTTAAGCCCTCAAATATCCCTCCGCTTTCATTCACAGCTGTATCGAGCACTAAAAGCAAAGTCAGTGGTATTGCTCTGGGGTAGAATGCTGTGCGTAACAAAAACAAGCCCAAATGCTTCACAGGCAAACTGGCACAGTGTGCAGGTCTTGTCTTCTGCATTTAGTTATAAAAATATCTTCCCTCCTACAAGTCATGCAGTGCCTGCAGGAGGCCAGTGATGTTTCATCTGCATTCCTTACACTGCTCCTGGCAGCAATCTATCCACGTGCAGGAAATCCATAAAGCCTTTCACTTTACAGATCAGATTCCACTTATTGCTATCAGAAATCTTTCTAAGTCAATGAGCAATTAAAATAATTACCTTTAATCATATTCTTCAATTACTCCACAGCACCAAGGGAAGACTCACAGGACTGGGACCAGATGCAAAGATACTCTGCTGTGATTAAAACTAGCTGAGTTGTTCCAATGACGATAAAATATTGACAATTCACCCCCTCTGGGAGCAACCCCTGTACATTTTAAGCAGTCTCATATTTAAAGTCATTAGAGTGGCTCAAAGGAATGAATGGATACCCTTGGGGACCCCTTCAAAAGAGGTTCCACCTTGAAAGGAATATAAAGCAGAAAACAGCTTCTAAGAAGAAATGGCTGCTGCATACTCATAGGATGAGCAAAGCAGTTGTCAATGCTGGGCAGGCTGGTTGGTGAATCTATCCTCATCCTCCAGGTATCTCCAGCAGCTCTCTGCCTCTGGGGGCCTGCTGTCTCTACTCAGGCCTCTATACGGGACAGTACTGGGGGGTTTTTGTCCTAGGGGTAGTGGCAGGTTGGAAGAACAGTCAAGGGACTTGGCCTGGGAATGCCAGGGGAAGTGCTTTTGATAAGCAAACTGATGACAGAAAGGAGAACTAAATATAAAAGAGACCTGACTGGTGCTGGGAAGGTACAGAAAGTGATTGCAGAGGAACAGACATACTACATGAACAAGCAATCACCTCAAGGCAGTGTTGTAAGCAATTCAGAACCAACAGAGAAAGCAGATTGCTGCCAATAGACATTATTTGTTTTGAAGTTTTATACTAGCTGATACTTTACTTGGAACATCAGGTCTTCAAAGTGTGTGGTTGCGGCAAATTCCCCTCTAAGTTAAAATACATTGTGCTCTTGGGCTTGTAGAGTCTAGCTGGAAGCTCTGATCTCTGTTATAACATAAAGTTTCAGAAACCAGGAAATCAATAGTAATATTAGTAATTAATAGTAGTAATAATAATAAAAAACAACCAAATGCAGAACTTCTAAATTGTCAGGGCTATTTTGTGCCTGCTTGCAAAGATTTGAATTTTCAGTTACAAACACAGGCTCAGTAAATGGCAGGCTCACACCAGCTTGCTACTGGAGAGGCAGTCACTTCCCAGTGACACACACCAAGCCCAAGAAGTTTCTGTCATAGAAAGGGCAGAAGCCCTTTTGGATTTAGTGTCCAAAATGTCTGTGCCTGGACAGACCAGCCCACGCCGGGCTGAGAAGCTGCAACTTGTTGCACAGTGAGCGTCTCACCTTGGCTCGTCTCTGCTCAGTGCTGGAGCTTGAGCCACAGAAGCATCCTAGCAACATCCACTAAAACTGGGCAGTCCCAGAGCAGATGCCGAAGCCTTCTCTTCCAGGAGAATGCATGTGGTGTAGCCACCAGCAGTCCCTAAGGTACATTTTGCTGAAGGGTTTAGATGCGTATCACATTCAGAGCTTGTCGTGGCTACAACTGGTTTTAATTGTTCTGTTGAGTTTAGCGGGAGCAAGATGAAGATATGACTGCACCATCTGTGTAAGCTATAGATGTCTTCCACTATGACTAAGGAAAAATAAAAACCTCAGTTATTCATGAAGAACCAGTCATTGGCCTAGTGGCATGTGGTTTTTCAGGCACCTTCCTTGGGGGATGCCATTGATCTGAAATGGGAAGGAGCTAAGGGAGACTTGTCCTCAGCAGGACCAAAGAGCGAATCCACAGCTCAGGGTGAATCCAGAAGCAGAAAACCAGGCTCAGACCAAATAACAGCTGCTAGTTCCCCGCTCCCAAGCCTTCCTACTGACTTATTTATTATCTCCTCCTGCGTAATTTGTCATAATCTCTGACTCGTCAGGCCAATTAATCATGCTTCAGAAAAAAATGAGATTTCTCACAAGGAGATTATCTGTCTCTGACAAACAAGGGATAATTCAATTAGTTTCCTTTTCTAAACATTTATTAACTGGTTTTGGTAAATTAGTCCTTTTTGTAATTTAGCTATAATTTAGGAAGATTTAATATGTCATTAGGCACACCAAATTCTGTGTTAATATAACATTATGGCTGAGATTTTAATTGCCCCAGAGTCAGGAACTGTATACATAAATGGCCTGATTCCCACATGGAAGCAGCTGATAGGAGGTGCACATTGCTCTACAGAAATTCTCCTTAAAATCTCTTTTTCCATGAGTTAAGCACATGCTAAAGAACTCTGGAGAATAGGATGCTTTCTCTGACTTGGGTAAGAACTGCCAGAGAGAGAAATATTTGTGTATTTGTTTGCAGATCTTCTATACTACAGAGTTTCATAGTATACATGGACTTAACTCCCCTAACAGTTCTCAAAATGCTATTTCCCTAGGAAAATCCTAGTATCTAACCAGCAGCTGCCGGTGGCCTGCCAGCTGAGAATGTCTTCTGTTTCACTCTGGAGGAGAATGTCAAAAGGAGTTATGTTTTTCAGGCATTTTGGACACTTCCAATTGATACAATGTCGTGGCATTGAAGAACTCAACGTCACTTCATACTGAGGGTAAAAATCAGTCTCTTGCATGCTGGGGGATATCAAGAGCAAATCAAATCACCTGAGTCATGCGGAAATTATAAAGCATATAAGGAGAAGCAGATCCAGTGTTAAAGCAACATTGATGACTTTTTCACAGCAGGGTCACACTGACTTTCTCCAAACTGAAAGTGTGGAGTCGGCTGAGGTAGATTCATCCCTGCAACTTGTAGGCTGCAGCCTGGCTGTGGCGTGGGTGCAGAGCTTCACACCTGGTCGCTGGAGCTGCTGAACTCAGGGCACACCCACTGGGAATGTACCCTCAGCACATCCTTACAGACATCACATTCAAAAGCAGGAACCCGCTATGAAGTGATGGGATTTCTGGAATCTTCCCTTTCAGAGAATTTTGGAGCTCCGTTCAAAGCAGCCTCCTCCCACCAACTTCTGACTAGGTCGGCCCATGTCAGATTGTGACAAAAGGGCAGAGGCCATCAAGACAGCTCCATTCCAGTCACTTTCATGAAGTCAGGAAGCTGGAAAATGCTCATTCTTCTCTACAGAGTGGATCCTGGTGCCTAAGAAGACACAAAACCCTGTCTGAAGATTTTTCCAAGGCTGGGGTGTTCTCTAGATCTCTCTTCATAGATTACCTGGCACCTAACTATAGCCACAGCCTTATTTAGCAAAAAAGCCATGTAAGCACACAACACAAATCTGTTCAGAACTGGACTTCAGTAGTTCTGCTACACCCAAGACAGATCTGCTTACACTTGAAGCACACAGAACACACAGTAGGAAAACGGCCAGTTTAAGTTCAGCCTACCAGGCTGCCATAGCCAATGCATGCCAATTCCGTGGTAAGCCACATTTAAGAAAACAGAGATTTTACTGCAGGCAGCTGCCCTTCTGACTCCCCATTTGGAACAACTGGTACTCATTTGCAGCTGAGGCGACCACGAGAAGCCCCAAAGCAGCATGATCTGATTCTCTACCTGCTTTGAAAACACTCACTGCTAGCACAACAGGGGAACATAAACCCCCGGCAAAAAGCCAGACATTGTAACCACTCTGCCATCACGCCCTCGTTTAGGGAAAATAGAAACTTTCCTTAATTTTGTTTTATGGTTAACATACTCCAGGAGTCATTGGGTGGCATGCTGTGCACTAGTTTGAAGCCATAAATTCGTATTTGAAATAAACTGTATAAATCTGAGGCTTTTTTCATGTGTTGTTTCAAGTGGTAATAGAAGATACGATTCTCAGGTGGTGATAGGGGGCCCTCAGCTACACCAACAAAGACTGGGAGACTTGACAGAATTACTTGCAGGAAAGAGTATCGCAGACAGAAGGAGATCAGAGCTCGTGTATTTTTTAATTTAAAATATTCCAATATTTAACTACATCCCCAAACTCAATAATTATTACCGCTAAGGGATCTATTAGGCAAGAACTGCTCTGGAGAAAGCGCAGCTGACCTCACTGGGAATTGTGCCTGAGTAAACTTCCCATTGGAGCATGCAATACTCCTCATATACTCACACTCACAAGCATTAGCAGAACTCTGTATCCGAAAACTGTTTCATTAACTCTCAAAGGAGTCATTAGCAGCAGGGGCAAAGCTTTAAAAACTGTCAGGACAGATTCTCTCTGTCCCTTTTTGGCCTGAGTAGTGTCCATTAACACTCCACAAGCAGCTGGATGAATGCACAGCCCTGGCCTGCAGGGTGCATTAAGCTCTCTTAACTTTTCTCCTCATCAATGCCACTTCAGGGCACAGAGAAGATAGGTGGAAAGGTAAATGCTCTGGGGAAAAAGGAATGTTCACAGCACATGTGGGGCTGTGATGGTAGGAGATGTGCAGGAGGTGTTCAACTTGACAAAGGTTTGTGCAGAGTAATGCCGACAAGTTTGGACATCACATTTACAGTCTGTCAGTCTGCCAGGCTTGGCATTATCTCAGGACAACATCCAGTGCTGGGGGAGAACTGAACCAGAAAACTATTCTGCACGAATGCAGAAAAGCATGAGTAAACTCTCTTCCAGTGAAAACAAAACCTTGGAGAAGTCCTGCACAGTCTCCACAGCTACAAACAATTTTTGCTCTCAGAAGGATACTGGGCAGAAAGTCAATTTATTCCTGATAAAAGTTGGATACAAAATCAAGGTTTTTAATAGCCTTCAATTAAGATAGCCAAGACTCTCACAATGGAAATGGATTGCAGAAACTCACAGAGTACTGCAGAATATACGGGCAAGATGTTTTTAAGGCAAGAGAACAAAATGGATAAAAGACAAACGTGTTTGCAACTGCTCTAAGACTTGACAGTTGGATTCTTTGTCTGAAGAAGGGAGGAAGGGAGTTGGCTAACCAGGTCCCTGATAAGAGAACATTTCTTCATCAGCATATAAGACACGCATACACACATAGTCAGAGGCAGACTAAGAAAAGACCCAGATATGGAATCTGGCAAAACATCTGGAATCTGCCAAGCAGAGGAAGTCACACAGACTTGACTAAAGCTTAAAGAGTGCAGACTGCTCTGATACAGCAGCCATGAGCATATATAAAAAACACTCTTAAGAAATCAAGACAGCTTACACATGGATCTGCAAGTCCAAAACATCAGTACGTGACAGCACACGAGCCACAACCATGCCCAGAGCACAAAACAATGTGAGAGTCACAGTTCCCAATGAGCTTTCAAGCAAGGCCCAGGAAGTTCAACGATGACAACACCAACACTGCAACTCCTGCAGAAGTATGGGCAGCATGGCTACAGACTGCGACTTGGCTGCCAACTGCAGGATGCTTACTAATTTGGTCATGATGCGCAAATCAGTGAATGCCAGGAGTGTTGTTTGCACTACAATGGTAACAAAATAAATCAAAGGCAAGGCAACGATAAGATAAGAGCAACGATATGAAATTGATGTATGGAAGTTTAGCTGGAAGCAAGGTGATTTTTGAAGTCTGGGTGAAGAAGGAAAATCTTACTGAAGACCTTAACATGGCAAGTCTGAACATGACAGTACATTCACTGGACAAGGAGTGATTGAAACAGCTAGAGAAGATTTAAGGGCACCTTTCAGGAAATTAGGAAGCTCCCAGAAAGTGCTTAACAGAGCAGAAGGGACACAGTTGCCTCAAGGCAGGCCTCCAGGAAAGCTTCTTTGCAAACGGGGAAGAAGAACCAACCCTGCTGTTGAACATCTGTCTGGTTGCTGCAGTGAGAAAACACACAGAACTCCTGGAAAGACAGAAATTCCCTGAGCACATGCTGATATAACAGAAATCATAGTATGGCTCAGGGAATGATCATTTTTAAATTTAAATTTTAAATGTGCTTTTGCACATTTTATTAATCCATAGAACGTGCAGCATTTAAAAAAGGAAATATCCTAGCTAGAAAGAACTACAGATGTAAGTAATTAGTGGCACATTGCTCACATTTCATCGTAAAACAGATGTGTATATTATTTTAATTACAATGACTAATACAACATATGCCTTTTATATATAATGTTTTCTGTGAGTCAGTGCTTTAAGTATGTTTTAATTTTATTTACTTTCCTAAGTTCAGTGTTGGAGAAGGAAAGTATAGTTGCTACATGTTAACTGTTCAAAAAAAAACAAACAGAAGAAGTCTCTGTGCATTATTGGAAACCTGTGTTTTGGTGGTACGCATTTGCAACTGGTAAGAGGAACGTTATGATCTCCAGCTTCACTCAAATTACTTCTTCTTAATGATAATATTTCTTTGTCCTGGGGATAGGCCACCAACAATTATGGAGCCCACATTTTGTGCTGTGACTTTTATCACATTTCCCTTTTTCCCCTACAGTCTCTTTCTTTAGAGTGATGTTCAAACATATTCCTTTTTGAAAACTACTTGTGTATGCCATGGCCCATGTTACGGTTATTTGTATTGGTCATTTTATACCACAGCTAACTTTTCAGCTAAATTGTTAACTGCTTTTGCACCAACAGTCAGAGGGAAGTCTCTTCCAAGTATGAATAAATCAGACCATAGAATCTGCCCCTCTCCGGTTGTGTCTGCGTGGCCATGCAGACACACACGCACTTTTGAAATGTAATCCCACAAACTCATAGAATGCCACAGAGAGGTATTGGCTATATTTACCAAGAAATCCTTATCCTAACCAAGGGATTATTAATTTGGAAATCCTGAATTATTTTAAGCAAAAAAAAATGATGCATTTCCAGGCAATAATCTAGAGTTCAGAAGTGTCTTAACCAAGTAGTAGAGAATCATTCATACAGGTTTTCCATCATTTAGAGTGTGCAGAGGAAAACCCCCTTTTGTACTTGCACAGAGGAATTTTGCAGATGCTTGCTTGTGATGCTGCCCACGTCCCTGCTGCCCTGCACAAACATTGTTCCACGTAGCCATGGAGCCAGCATACCAGGCAGGACACAGCCAAAAGGGAGCTGGCTGTTGCTTCACCACATCACAATGACTGTGTTGGCTCAGTCAGGATCTCCCCTCTTACCCCAGGCAGTGCCATTAGTTGGGTACCTTTCTACAGCCCAGTTTGGAGGCAGTTCTACTCTCCATGCTGCAGGAGGTACACAAGGACCTTTCGCCTATTGCTCTGTCATATGAGAAGAAAGCAAGAAAAAAGGATCAGGTTCTTTTTTATTTTTAATATGTGGTCCAAATTTGAAAGTTTATGCAAGATTACTTTTGAGACAGAAGAAATGCAAGCTAGTTTTGTCACGTGGCAACCCTATATCTTAGCCAAGTGGCCACAACACTGCTAAGAAAAATATGTTTGGTTAAGGGATTTATCCAAGCATACGGTATGTTCAGTATGCAAAATGTGGCTTCTCTCATGTTCTCTGCAAAGAATCATTTAACAAATAGCACCTACACTTCTGTACTTTGAAAAAGGACAGATAATGAAATTCTTTTCCTGCTTACTTTTACCTTTAAAGGAAAGATGGTGAAGAACACATGATATTCAGCAACTAATAGCTATGTGAAGGAGATGCCTTTAACTTACTGCAGCATCATTTTATTTTTATCTTAAAGGCAGATACTATACATCCCTATCTACAGCAAGCAAAAGACTATACCTTAAAGCATTCAGTATTTGAAGGGCATAAAAGTCAATTATTTTGTTTATTCAAAGCTGTGCCAAAAATTCTTCAGAGTGATCACTGTAGAAACACAAGCAAGGTAATTTTTTCAGCAGTTCATGGGCCTGCTGGATATTTGGATGGGATTCCTTCAGTATTTCAGTGCTCAATGGAAAACATAACCACGTGCCTCATCTGTAAATCCTCCTGAAGCTCAGAAGCCCAAATTTGGCCACTACTCAACCGCAGATAGCATGGAAAATTTGTATGGAGCTTATGGCTTGAACTATCCCTGGTAAAGATCTGTACTAAGAGATTTCTTTAAGAGACAGTATGGTTTTACTTCTGATTTAAAGTGTAGAGAATTTGTTTTGAAGTTAGCAGCTGCCAAAGTGTAGCAACACCATTCCTGTTGAGAGAGCAAAAGGCAAGCACATCTTCCAGGGACATTCCTGAGGTTAGGGAAGGATTCCCTGCTTTTCTGACAACAAGCCGTGATGTGGGTATTAGCGTGGGCACTTTGCTTCCAGGCTGGAATGTTTTATAAAATGCAAAACAGAAATGCATGATTTATTATCCAAATCTACTAAGAGCAGAAACACAGGAGAGTCTAGGAGGAGATGATAGAAAATGAAGATAAGAGAGGAAGGTGCTATCTATTTCTGAATGGGGCAAGGTAGGTCAGAGCTGAAATGTTATTCCTTCAGATGTGAAGAGCTGAAGTGCCTTTTCTATTGCACGTTCAAGGATAGTATTTCTGCTAAGGGACAAAACACAGAGAGAACATAATATGGTATCAAAAAAGAAGCTAGTAATGCTCTCTGAATCTCATTTAGTTCAATATCCTTCTGAAAAGCTGCTTGACTACTCTTAAACTATTTCTGACAGATGTTTGTGTAATGTACATCTAAATTCTCCCATAAGGAGGGCCCCTAAGCTCTCTATTCCAGCCCTTAAGTAACCTTGTGGTTAGAAAACATTTTCTGCTATCTGATCGTCCTTCCTGAAATTTAGATCCATATTTTCTCATTCTACTGTCAGTGGACATGGAGGGCTGTTTACTCCCTCTTTTTGCAGGAGCCCCAAAATACCCAAAGATTTATTATACCTCCCAGTCTCCACTGAGAAATCCAACTTTGCAGCATTTCCTCACAGGCCATATTCTCTAGAGCTGTGACTTTCCTTGAATAATGCATATGTTTTTTCCTAGCTCTGAGCTTCAGGTCTTTCTAAAGGTGAGATAGCAGTTTCTAAAGTCCCAGTAGTAGTTTGGTTCCATTTGTTAGAGTATGAGCTTCACAGCCAATTTTCCAGACTTCTTGGAAGAGGCAGATTCTCAATGCATCCTAGCTGTTTAGGTAGGAAGAATAATAATTAAAACATAGGAAAGAAATGTAGTATCAGTTAGAAGCAATACTTGAGCAGTTTTGGTTCATCTACCTCTTCACCATTATTCACGTTATGCAAAACCAGCATTCCATAATCATTCATTTTCCTTCTGGATGCCAACTGCAAGGTACAGCCAGATCAGAAATGCCAGGAGCAGGCAAAGGGAGCACTTATTGTGGTACTTCTGGCCTGAGCAGCAGCTGTCAGGCTACAGAACTGATGTGGAGACCTTTATTCTTAAGATTTATCCAGGCTAAATTTAGTAATATGGGAAATTTGTTGCAGAGGACGTTGAATGTTTAAGATAATAAATTGAGATATAACCAGACAAATGCTAGACATGTACACTGTACGTTCTGATATGAGTTCAATGCTTTTGTTGGTGTGACTTGCCATACAAGCTGTGTAAGCACCAGTTGAGAGTAGTGGCTGTTTGAGAGTCTCCATGTGGGCTCAGTGCCTCTTCTAAGATCCATTTAACCTCAGAAAGCTTTCCCTCCACCAGAATTGTGCTTTACTGCTTCCAAGACCACATCCAGCATCACTTTGAGCCGCCCTGGTCAGGGAGGAGGAGTACACTGGCAAACCACGTCTTGCTTGATGTTGACACAACACCTTGCCAAGAAAGTAAGTGCCGCAAATCATTTGAAGCTGGAAAAGTCCCCTGGGAACACAGTACTGTGCGTCTGCCCTGTCCATACCACTCTTCTCCAAGCATTTGCTGACAGCCAGAGTCAGAAAGACAGCACTGAGCTGGGTGGGTCACTGCTCTGTCCCAGGAGAGCCATTCTTACCCCCTTCTATGTGATAAAGAAGTCACAAGACATCTCCTAGAGTGAAGATCCAATGTTACTAGCACAAGGTGTGCAGAAGGCACAGAGCAAATCCCACGAGGCAGCAGATATCACTGACAAGCTATGCCACACTCCACCAGACTCAGTCACATCGCTTACTAGGGAGGAAGATGAGCCAAAGCAGGAGCCACCACAGTGCAGTAGGAGGGCAGCACTCTCACCATGCAGCTTTGAGGTCTACACCTTTTGAAGGCAGGCAGACTGGGATGAGCAGGCTCCTAGTGGGCAGCTCAGAGGAAAGCAGGAGGAATGTTTTAGCTGGGACACGTGCCCAATGAGAGTGCGTAGCCAAAACCTATTAATGCACTGAAAAGGCTCTGAAATCTATCTTAGTATGACATGTGCTCACCTACTTCCAGAAGTGAGGACATCTAAAAGATACATTTTCATATATTTAGAGAACATAGATGGAACTCCAATAGATTTTTTTAATGAGCCTTAATGATACTGCTATCTACTGCTACATGAAGCTGAGACTATGCCTCTGTACATGATGATGCATAGTAAGACACAAGACTTAATCACATTTCAACAACTTGTTCCCCTCTAAAGAAGCAGAAAATACAGAGGTTGTCTCATATGATGGAAGCTCTTAACACTTGTGAAACATTCACAAACCTCATTTTTGCAGGTTTAGCAGTGCCCTCCAAATTGGAATGACCAAACTTAAAACAAAACCTGAAAAACCCATAATAAATATCCTCTCTTCTTATGCAAACCCAAATGCAAACAATCATGGTTTGGGTTGGAAGGGACCTTTAAGATCATCTAGTTCCAACCCCCCTGCTATAGGCAGGGATATCTCCCTCTAGACCAGGTTGATCAAAGCCCCATTCAGCCTGGCCTTGAATGCTTGGCTAGATGGGGCTTTGAGTAAATTGTTGCAGCATCAATTCTCAGAATAGGATTTCATTTAACCAGGAAACATCCCACAGAAAAAATTAGATCCTACCCAGGTACATCAGCAGCATTCATAAATCCAAAAGAAAAGGGGAAAGTTAAAAGTTACAGTGCCTTTATGCAGTGTCTGTATTGTTCATGCAGATCCAGAGCTACAAAACTGTATTTCCCAAACACCAGCCTAAAACGTAGGCAGGGAAAAGTACCAGGGTAGAATTTTTAATCCCAGACCAAGTTATTCAGCAGCTCTGGACTGTTAAAATCTAAAGCTAATTTTGCCCATTAAAGGGATGGGAAAATCTGGATACAGATCCAAGTTCCCTCCATACTTGGCAACACTGAACAGTTGGATTTTCTTGGATTTTCTCCATCTCTAATCACTGAACATTCATTTATAATTAAGATTCCCTGGGCCATGGAGTTACCTGCTGCTGGATTCTTAAGACCTGGCTGTAACTGCCTTCGCTGGAAGGTTTGGGCAGGCAGGGAGCATCATGCCTGAGGTGTGGGAGGCAAAGAATGGGCATGTTTGCAAAACCTGTGGGACAGCAGAAGCCAGGAGGCTGTGGCTACCTCCCCTGACTGTGGATGTGCATGGAGGTAGGGCAACTTGCCCAGCAGGCCTCACCTTAAGCATGAGCCCCCACCAACTCTGCTCCATGGGCACACAGCTACAGGCTCCATGGGAAGAAGAGCCCTCACCTGCATCAGCCGCTTCAGAGCGCTGAGCAGGCACTTTCTTCCTCCCAGCAGGCCTGTTCTGACAGGAAACTGGGCTGCATTGCTGCTGCCAGAGCTGAGGAAGCAGTATCCTGTGGGGCAGAGGCCCAGCTTGCCTGTGTCAGCACGTGTCACGCTGAGCTGGGGAGGTGCATGGGCTGACACAGCACAGCAGGAATTGCACTGCACGCTCCTGAGGCCCCTGAGATCTCTGGTGCACAGACTGTAACCCTATCAGGTCAGCAGCATGGACAATCTCGAGAAAAAAATTTACAAAAGTGGAAGAATAAGTTTTATAATGCAGCAGAATGGGTTGAAGGGGTGAAAGACTTTAACACTGAAATAATGCAAACCATACAGTTTCAACTCTTCATCCAAGTTGCCGAAGTATTTACAGTCCCATCACAGCCTCTTCCAACCCAGTCAGAAGGAATTTACAGATCACCCAGCTGCAGCCCAGAGTTGGGGCCAACTTGAGTCAAAGCATCCCAGAAGTCAGCAGCAAATCCGAGAAGGTGGTGGGGGCAATGGTGGCCTGTGTTTCCCCTCTATTTGCCAGCCTGACTAGTGCTGTCTTGCCCAGGAGTACATCCCAAAACAATGGCAATAGGCTTATTTAGGTATGTTAAGTGCTACGTTGCCCAACAAATGCATCCGAAATGCAGATCAGTGGCAACAGAGAAGCTCACAGGTCCTGTTTTCAGCTGAGCAAAGCTCACCGTTGGTAAAAGACATACAAGGTCAGCATCACCTGTGTTTGTTTATGTCATGACAAGTACAAAAGAATTTCAACTTGAACCACTTCTAAAAGTGCTTTCAGAAATTTAAAAGAAACACCACTATAAGAATAAGGAGCACTTCTCATGCTGTTATATTAACAAAAGCATTTCAGTGGGGAAGAAACCAACTAAATGTTCTTCTTAATACAGATAAACCAGAACACACATCCAGAGATTGCAAACTGCAAAACAGAATACATTTCTGTGAGCTCACATGCACATAATGCTGGATAAGCCTAGGAGGGTCTCTGACTTCTGCCTATGTTGAACCACAGGCAAACACATCACAGTAAGCCTTCTCACTCACTGATTGATCCAGCTCATCCCACGGCTCATTAGGGTTCTTGATGCAATTATAAGAATTTAGCTCCACTCATAATGGATGGTTGCAAAGAGACAGATATTGATTGAGGCTGATTCTCACACTGCACCTTTAGGCTGTCTATGCTCAGGTACCCATATGAGAGCTTAGGTATACCTTGTTGGTATCTTTACATCAGTATTTTGTATACATCCTTAAAAGATTTGTAGACTGAAGAAATTTATGATGTGGGGTGAGGCACAACAAGCAGAACAATATAAGAAGTGCTATAAAGCCCATCCAAGACAATATCTTTCCTGCAACAAGGGCATGCAGCAAATGGTTTGGTAAAGAGTATGGAAAAATCAGTCATCCCTAGTTCTCCTTTCAGTCGGCATTCCAGGGATGGCCTCAGCTAGATTCTCCATTAGGACCATCAAGGTAAGTAACTGCTGATGCAGCTTTTTGTGAATCTGCCTGCTTCTTTTGAATTAGTTTCTCTCTTTGATAGGATTTTCCTTTGCTGAGTTAAAGGAGTAGATTTGAACCTACAGATCTCTTGCTTCCTTCCACGTGTATTAAAGACAATGTTCAGCCTCATAAGGATCGGATGAAGCACATGTTGATTTCTCTGTGATGCATAAAAGCTATGATTAAATTATTCTGCCTCAGGGATTCACAGGAGAGGGGTGGAGCAACTAAACTCTTACTAACTGCCCTATCCATGCAAGTAGGAATGCCAATGTGTTTGTATCATCCACAATTCACATAAGATGAATACTAAAACCAGAAACAATCCATCATAGCTGTTGATAGAAGGATTAAGTCCCTGTCTCTGGAGATTTGTGGGCTTTCAAATGATAATAATCAAAAGAGAAAAAGAGGAACAGCAGGGGGAGGCTGCCAGGTAACAGCTTCCCCAACAGAATTGCACACCTTCTGCCATGCAGAAGCCATCACAGGATGAAAGTGCTGGATTAGGATAATTAAGGAAGTGATAATCATGCTCCATCTTCAGCCACAGCACAGTGATTTAGCAGTTCAGCTATCCTTCTGCCCACCAGTGCCTTTCTAGTCTCCCCATTAAGAGACCCAGAACTCTTCAGTTTACAGCCCCATAGCTCAACTCAAGCCTTCCTCACACATATGAGAAAGCAGCTGGAAAACAGCGTCAAAAGTACCAAAACAGCTGCTCCAAGCAAGGCAGCACTGCAGCCCTCACCTTCTGCCTTCTTAGGGCCAGATTCTGGACAGACCTTCCCTGCAAAAAAAGTTCAGTTAACTTCTGCCCTCTGATACCAGTTGTATGGGAAACTGTTAATCACAGCCTGAACCTCTGATCAACCATCTGAGGCAAGTGATGGGTCAGCTGCAGGAGCACAGGTGAAGGTAATTCAGCTGTGCTCCTGGAAGGGGTGGAGCTTGACTCCACCTCTCCTAGATCCCATTTAAGGACTGACCACCACTAAGGCAGCATCTCTTTTTGGAGATTACTCCTGTGTGGAGTTCCTTATTGTGAGCATCTATCTTAACTGTGAGTCTCAGCATTGGTGAGTTATTCCTATATAACCCCTGGCTATCCATCTATTATGCCTTGTATGATTACAACTATACACCAGTCAAGGTGGTGACCAACAACCTTTAGCAAACACTTTTCATGCTGTTTTCAGGTCTTTGCAAGACTATGGTATCACCAAAGCCTCATTCACTGTGAATGCTATCCTCACTGAGGTTCAGGATGGATGATTAAACTGCACACAGGCTGAGGCAAGGACACATGCCTTTCCACAAGAGTTATTGCTATATGGCTTGGCACAGAGCTACCAAACAGGTATAGGTGGTGATGGCATATAGGAACCCAGAAATGCATTTGGTCAGTGCCTTTGGAGTATCTTCACAAAGAAGTTAGGTTGAATGGTTCTTTATTGTCTAGAACACTGTATCATTTGGCAAAATAAGCATGGTACTCTTGGAGTAACGTACCTTAAGCTGCTCCATCACCAGAGCACCAGTTATGACATCCCAGCTCAGGTGAGCAAACAGCCTCTAGCGTCCATCCCCACCCATACGTATTGAAGGCTCATCCCCAGGCTGCCATCAGCAGGGCCCCTGAAAAGGGGACTGGCTGTTAACTGGAATCTCCTGGAACCAACAGTCCTGCTCCAGCAGATCAGTGGGCATGGGGAATGGGCATCAGAGCCTGCAAAATTTCAGACACCTCCAGGAAAGTGGAGGATGCTGTCCCTGTCCCACGACCAGTTCTTTCACTTGTTCACAAAAAGGCTTTCTGTGCATGGAGAGGAGAGCATCCTACTTGCTGTCTGCATAGATCTGTGTCCTTTGGGTAGGTTGTGTGTGCTCGGACGGATTGCCAAGCCTGAAGACAGAGCAGCCCCCAGGCGCAACCCCCCCCCCCCCCCCCCCCCCAGTGCTATGCCATCCCAGCGGGCTCGGAATGTAGGAAGGAAAAGGGAAGAAGAAGAGGAAGAGAGGAGGGGAGTTCCGGAGTGGGCAGGACGGTGGGAAGAGCAAACAAGTAGGCAGGGTAGGGAGAAAGCGGAAAAAAAAGGAGGAGAAAGGGGAGGAGATGAAAGACTAGGGGAGAAGAGAGGATCGGCTGGGGAGGAGGCGAGAGGCCGGGGAGGAGAGGAGGGAGCCAGCGCGGAGGAGAGGGAAGGGACGGGACCCGGCGCCCCGCGGGCCATGCGTCTCCTGGCCACGGCGCTGGCCGCCTTGCTGGCCTCGGCTCCGGCCCCAGGTAAGCGGCAGCGCCAGCAGCCCCTCCCTCCGGCCGCTGCGGGACCCCGGCTCGGACCGCAGCCCGTCGCCTCGCCGCGGGGTCCGGGAAGGGTCTGGGCAGCGCCGGGCTGGGGGAGAAGGCAGGAACCCGGCACGGCACGGCGGCCGGCTCGGCGCAGAGGGTGAAGGACGGGACCCGTCGCCCCCGTCCGCTGCTCCCTCATCGTCGCTGCAGCAGCGCTCGCAGCCGTGGGTTCAGAGCGAAAGCCCCCGCCTGTACAGCAGCTGCTGGAAACGCTTTCTCCCCCGCCTCCTTTGTCAGGCGGGACGGCGTTCGTACAACTGCAAACAAAGTTGAGGCAAAAGGGAATAGAACCCGCAGATCTCTTGTTATTAAAAACAACCCTCAAGCCTTATGCTTCCAAAATCTAATGAGTATTGTTGAGGTTGTGTTCTAAAGCTGTAAAAATGGACAAGATTATGGATCAGAACTTCAGGGCACAGTGGGGATGAGGAGGGTGAGGAAGTCTCACTCATTCAATAGTGATAAGGTTTGAATTTAGGATTTCTGCCTCGGACAGGAGATGACAGAGGCAAAAGTTCAGTCACTGCAGAAGCACTGTCAGAGAAGGAGTCTCTCACTTGAGAAACTTGCAAACGCAGCCATTCAACTGAAAACAGCTGGTTGCTTTTGGTGATCTTCCTAGCCAGCTCCTAATTATTTTCATTTAAACAAACAGCTTTGCTTCTTCCTGGCTCATCTGCTCTTCTTACTGTTTAGTAGAAATCAAAATAAAGCAAGCATTGACAGTAATATCACTTCACAGAACAAACGATAGGGCAAATAGAAGCCACCCCACCTGCCTCTGGTCACGCAAATCCAAGATGAGAAAACAGCTACCCTGACGGCAAGCCTCTGTAGTCCCCTACATATCAGCACGGGCTGAGGAAAAAGCCCTCCTAGCCCTGAAGGTTGGGCTGTAGATTCTGCCTGTCAGTGTCCATGGAAAAAGGAGGAGGAGGAGGGACCTATATAACGCTAATAATGCTAAATCCAGGTTGGGTGCAGTAGTATCCAGGAACAGCCCCACTCATGTGAGCATCTCTAATGAAAGAGAAGGGGTTTTCCAGCAAGCATGCAAGCCACTGTGACTGTTGGTCTGCTGCTGTTCCAACACAGACAGTGGGGACAGCCCTGGCGTGGACAGGTTTCTAGGTGCTAAACCCACTCCTCACTCCTGACAGTGCCGTGAATGTATTTTCTAAGAAGTATGGCAGATAACAAAGTCCAAACCTAGCTAATACTTTCAGAATAGGGTTTTTCAAAATGGGATTTAAGTTATAGTGCTGAACTTCTGTGACTGCAGTGAGACATGCAGGTGGAAGATACCAAAGAAACAGCTAAAATATTGGGATGGGGGCAACTGAGTTGGTTGCTGATAGGAGAAAGATATGCAAAGGAATCCTCAAGGTTTGACCCACTCTCCTTCCTTTTTCTATAAATAGTTTCCCTTCTCAAGTAGAAGTAGGACTAAACTCTTGTGGTGAACTCCACCGGAGTGGCACCATGCTATATTGGGAAGGCAGGAAAAGAAAGACAGTGATTCCTCGCTCAAAGCAGGAATCTTTAAGTCTAGGAAGTCAGTGCTGCGTTGGCACATAAGCCTACTTTCAAGTGGTGGAGGAGTCTCCTGTCTTGGCATAGAACCCACTACTGGGACAAACCCCATGTTGGGGCTGATCCAGCAGCAGTAAAGACAGAATAAACTTCCACAAGTGCGTGGGAGCCCTGAACGAGGCTTTTCCTTTCCACGAGAGGTAAATGACCTCTTTCCTCCAACCATCCACCACTATTCCACCTCCAATGGGGGAGGGTAGAGCCCAATGGATTGTTTTCCTGTATTATATAATGCATCACCTGACCCTGCTCAGTGTAAAATGAGAAGAGGTCACAGGGAAAGCATCAGAAATTTTGAAAGCTCTTCTCTCTGCTGCACCAATAGCTGTGGAGGAGAGAGAGAAGAATATATGTTTCCACTGATCACACAAGCCTTCAAGCAGCTGGCCTTTGCAGCCGATGAGCTTTGCTATATTTTGTATCTTTCAGATGCAAAATTTGATACTTCCTCACAAAAGGGCACATCTCCTGAGAAAACGTAGAAGCCCTATATATAAAACACCAATGTTTGTGTGAGTGCAAACAGCTAGAAAGCGATCAGAGATGCCACATACAATACTTTTTTATCTTCTCACAGAGGCTTCCATCATCACTATATCTGAATTCCTCCGTATTTTCTCTGGAGTACTTTTTGGCAGTGTGTTCTGCCTAGTTTCGAATGAAGCAATGATTCTTTTGCTTTTTATTTAGGGATAGTATTCTACAATTAATCCTAGCCAGCTTTTTCAAACAAGAAGTTCACATATCAGGAAAGTGACATAATTGTTTTCCTTTACAGTTTTTCATGACGTGTTCATAATTTCAGTAGAAAAATCTTGTGTTTTGCATTTACCCAAACCATATTTTTATAATTGATTTCTTAAACTTTTGTAGCACAATTATAAGCAACATCAAAAAATTCTATATTTCTGAACTTGTTTTTTGTTTCCTGAGCAGCACAATCTTCAAAAATGGAATGTCATTTTGATGGCAGAGGCAGTCACCTTATCTTCACTTCTGCCTGCAAAGCACCAAGGTCCTGTAACTCCAGCATGCAATAAATGAAGGCTTATGCCTGGAAATCTTTGGTGGTATTCAGACTTCATTTTAAATTTCAACATCCTGTTCTTCCTTTGTGCTTTGTATAAATTATCACTTGATTTGGAGCTCAGATTAATTGCACACACACTTCATGCACAGATAGTTATAACAGTAATTTAAACCGTGCTTAGCTTTCTTCTTCTCAAAGAAGTTTAAAAAATAACATACGACTTTCATCATACAACTTTTTTTCCTTCACAAAGAGTCTACATGGCTAAGATGCCTACTCTACACCATCTGTCTTAAAAAATACACCAATCAGTAATGCTTTCTATTAAAACAAACAACCCCAAAGGATAATACTGTGAACTTTCAGAGGGTTCTTCTCCCAAACAGTTGCGGCATAACTTTTTTAATTCAAAGTATTTAGGTAAATCGATACATTTAATCACTCTATCTCACAGCTTCTCTGGGGCCATAAAGTCTCTGCCTCCAACGCTCTTTCAGAAGTAGATGGAAATACTTTACTTGCTTATTTTGAAGATAAATACATGTTTGTGTTTCAGGAGCTGATGTCAACCAGGAGTCTGCCAAAATGCTCATCCCCTTTCTTAAAATGTTCCTAGCTGACATGCTTGCAGTGTCCAGAAATGAAAAAAATCCATCTCCCAGAGTTGCAATTCTCATTAGCATTTCAGTACATAACTGGAAGCTTAATATTCATATTTTAGAAGACGTTTCATGCTTCTCAAAGTGTACTGCATGGAGTGCTTGCTCCCTGTTAAAATATGTTTTTTCTCTCTAGTGGATGCCATCAGAAAAATAATTTAGAGAACACAGTGCCACAATATACCACTGGTCAAAAATGGATCAGTCTGTGATATGACTAATAGACATTCTTAACATACATTGAGAAGGAAATAGAATGAGTGCTTAATCCCACTCCTCAGAAAAGAGGTTTAGCCCTTTTAACCCTTGCCAATGTTGACTATTGGTAGAAAGAAAGCAGAGAGACAACTGTTATGAGCTAGGCTCATGATGGCAAACAGAAAAGCATGAGTCAGAAATGAATGGGAAAATGGAACAACAGTCTGTCTCAATATAACCACGCATCACATTTTGTCATGCAAGTAATGTCATTAAATCAAATTTGCAGTCAGAAGGAGATCTGACAAATTTAACCCAGATGGTCATTAGGTTATGACAAGAATAGTATTACTTAAAACAGAGGACATAAGGAACTGTAAAGAGAGTTACTTGTATATGAGGACTTAAGTACATATAGTGAGGTTACTAGTTTTTCAGTGACCCATCTAGGGAACAGTATCGTGTAAGGTTTGCATGAGTAATGTCCAAAAGAAAGAAACAGGTACACATTGCTTGTGACTTTATTAAGTCACTGTATGATCGGAGTAGCATGTAGGAAAAACTGAGGAACAAGAAACAAAAGTGGAGCAGAACTTAGTAAGTCATGCACTTAGGGAATTTCTTGGATTAACTAGGAACTGATCCACAAATGACAGAGGAGGAAAAACATTCTATTGCACCTAAATATAAACTGCCAAATAATCTCAAAATATCATGAAAAAGGTCAGTTTTGTTCTGGGATACACATGCAAGGTATTTCTAATCACCTGGGGTGTACACTGACTATTTCACAGGGCATTAGAGAGCAACAACAGCACCAAGAACATCACAATAAAACCAAAATTGAAACTGGAACCAGTGCACAGGAAGGTTACTAACTGAATAGGGAAGTGGAACATTTCTTTATAAGAATAGACTAACAGAACCCGGCTTCTTTAGTCCAACAGAGTGAAGGCTGAGAGACCAGATATTTGGAGTCAGGAAGTAAATGGCATTTAAACTTCAAAGACAAAGTTGGCACAGGAGCATGAACTGGCTATTAAAACAAATTAGCGTGGAAATTCTCAGAAGGATGCATGTTGCCAGAAGATCTGGTCATGGAACAGTTTGCCAAAAGATATCCTGGGCTCTTGCTCCAAACTAGCTTCAGACAGGGTTTGTCTAAAGCCTTGGGTGACGGGGAGCCTGTAAAAGCACCAAAGTGTCCACCTCAGTCCTGTCTTATTAGAGAACATGAGAATATTCGAGCAGACTCACTGAAGGAGGTCCTCGTGCCACTCAGAATCCGTCAGGTTCTAGAAGCTCACTGAGTTGCTGCACACTGAACTGATGATGCTGTCTGTTTACCTGCTGCGGACTTGTGAGCTGAGAGAGATTATGGTACTGCTCTGCCTCCATGGGATTCTTACTGTCTCTTTTTCCTTTGCAGATGTTTGTGAGGCTTTAAATGTGACAGTCTCTCCAGGACCAACAGTGCGGTACTTCGAGGGAGATAATGCTACCCTTTACTGCCACATTTCTCAAAAGAGAAAGACGGACAATTTGCTGGCTGTGCGGTGGGTCTTTGCTGTCTCACCCACCCAGGAGTATCTGATGATCAAGATGACCAAATTTGGGTCTGTCCAGTATTATGGGAATTATAGTAATCATTTCCACAAGCAAAGACTTCGTCTTCTTAAAGAAAAACATGGAACTATGTACAAATTTCTTATTCTAAGCCTCCAGCAAACAGATCAAGGACATTATATATGTAAAGTTCAGGAAATTGGAAAACACAGGAATAAGTGGACAGCCTGGTCAAATGGTACAGCAGCTACTGAAATAAGAGGTGAGAAATCATCTACTACATTTCTACAGTTTTCCTTGTCCCATGATCCCTTCTTTCCTCTCTGTCAAGTTCATCCATAAGACATTTGAAGTGAAGTTATTTTTTAGTATCATCTGTGAATATGAGAAGAAAAATCAAATACTCTGCTTCTTAACTTACACATAATAATTTAAACATTATTCAGCCTATAGTAGACTGTAAAGATGTGAGATTAGTAGATTTGTTGAAAACAGTTTATTTCCTTTGCCTTTTGCCAGAATAGCAGCAACTCAAACGCTTTTACACTCATCTACAGGTCTCTATAACTTTACAAGTGGAAATGAAGAACTGTCATATTATTTAAATACAAAATAGAGAGAAATTAACTTATTTTCAAATGAATATACAGGAAGTCAGTCAAAGATAGAAGCTGTGTACTTTAGGTCTATGTTTTGGCCCTCTTGGCATGTTCAATGTGTTTTAATTCTAGTCTAGAAGCAGTTTTCAAGTAGCATTTCTAGCATCGTTCCTGCACTTTTGTTTATACCATTTGTACAGACAGAAAACAGAGCTACAAAAGCAGTAACCAGCCTGTTTGTATTGAACCTCAGATAAAGGTATGACCAGCAACAAGCAAGGATTTTGAACTATATATCTCAACTTGAAAACAGCCTTCTCTTTGGGGTGGGTGATCTCAAACCTAACACCACCAGATCTGAGATTTCAGAGTGGACTGAAACTGGATATTGAAGAACAGACTCCTTTGAAGAGGTAGCCAAGCTCAGCAGTTATGCTGTTAGGGCTAGCTGGCAAACTGCCCTCTCTTGTGATTTTACAGACAGAAAAGCTGATTTCACACAGAGCCAGCTCTGAAGATAACACCAAAAATCAAGTGGGAGTGCTTGGTCCGTGGGTCTGGATATTCAAGAGGTTAATTGAGCAGTCAGAGAAAAACTTGTAGGAAAAAATAGCACTTCATGAAGTTTATGCCACTAATGCTGATGCTAAATTTACAGTTGTGTTTAGACCACAAATGTTATTCCTGTAACTGAGAAAACCCAACCCCATTTATCTAACTAATGTTTTGGAGAAAATGGCCCTAACTTTCCTCTGGAAACAATTTTCCTTTGAGAGAACCCCACCGAGGACAGGCTTTTCAAGACAGATTTAAGCACATTTATATAGAGTCTACACTGGTAGACTAAATGCAAAGCATGTTCCCTCAGTACCAACTTCACTGGTATCATTCATGTTTCTCTGTACCTCTTTGGATTATACACACAGCAGGGGGACAAATGAAACAGTAAAAAAACATCTTTGTGAGTGTGTGATTTGTGGATAGTGCTCAGGTATCATAGGATTTAACTATAATCTGTGAGAAGGACAAGAACAACAGTGTGAAAAACAAGAGGTAAACAATGTCTTCACTTTGACCAGCAATGTTTAAATCTGCCTTAAGGAATCATGGCATTAACATAATGTAATTAGTTGACTTTTAGTAGCAATGATGAAAGACACTAACAATCTGATGCTGAAGATCTGTTTGTTTTAGTAGCAAAGACTGGATCAGTTTTAAACAGTCACAAGAAAACATAAACTATGTGGGTTACTGGGTGTGCAGAACTTTTCCTTCACTGAAGGAAAGTTCCAAGTGCAAAACAAGTAACTTGTTCTTGATTTGCCAGGTGCCCAAGGACCTTCTGTGTCCCAGTCAGTGACTTGGGCTCCTGGACATACCACAGGAGAAGGCGCCCAGTACAGAGATTAAAGTGGAGAGAGGAGTCATTAGGAGAGAGGACAAAGGATTCATTAACTTCACGGAGGATTCATTAACTTCACAGTTCAAAGAATGAACAGTTTCATGTTTGATTTTTGCTGTTGCCTTCACACTTTTGTTTTTAAGTGGAGAGAAGTGAAAATGCTGGAGCCCAACATCTCCCGAGCTCAGCCATATTGCATCTCTGGAGATCATTAAATTTCACAAGCACTGACCCCATGTTGGGTGGCTGGAGCCAAGGCACAGTTGCTAGTCTCACAACTACATGGGGATATGAAATTAAACTTTATTGTATGTGTGATTTAGCTCTACAGACTTCAGGCATTAACTTGCTTCTCGCTCAGCAGTTATTCTTCCCTGCTGCTCTTGCCTAGGAACTGGCACTCCTCCTTATCCTTCTCTCCCTCTCTCTTCCTCCTTTACCCCTCCATATTTGGCTAAAATGAGAGATTCAACCACTGTCATGAAGGAATGGGTAGGAAGGGGGACCTTTGGGTCGTAATATTCAGATAACACACTGATTGTACAGGATTTGCTACGCACAGGAGGGAAGGCAACACTTTTCAGAGTGGTGATAAAATCTCCAGTTTTCCCAGTGGTAACACTTGAGGTTTTCAAGGAATTTTTTTTCTTCCAAACACATTTGATATTTTATATTATAATCAGTTACACTTTTTATTGCAAAGGGATTTGGTGATATTACAGCTAGACCCAAGATAGAGCAAAAGGAGCAATACAAATTGCCTAAAGCTCTTGGATAGTTAAATTGTACTGCTTGTGCTGTATCAACTAAGGTAACAGTGTTCACAGACATTACAGTTGCTGTCTTTTCTACCATTTTGTTCCATTTAATGTGTCTGCAATTATGCACTAATTCAATACAACATCTTTTTGCTAAAGCACCTGATAAATTTCATACAAGGCTGCACATCAAGTGGATGCACAAATAGCATTTATATTGCCCGCTTGATTCACACAGGAAGAAGAGGTCACTGCATAAGAGAAAATTGCAGGGGGAACACAGAAGGAAGAGTCTTTCTGCATCTTCAAAAGCAGAAGAATCCCAGGGCAGTTGAGCACATAGCCCTTATCAGTCACAAAGCATAGGACCATCCCAAGTAAAATAACTTGACGGATTAAGCCTGGGACTGTAGTATCTAATGCTGTTAATTCATATGCAGATTTTGTTATTTGCTAGTAAGTTTGCTTCTGTGAATTTGTACATTTCTTACATAAAGAAGCTGCAAATATATTTTCTTGCAACACAGTTCTTTGCGGACAACCACATTGGAGTTGTGAAGAAAAAAGTTGAGTTACAGGCTACATAGTTCCTTATTGTTTAGTGGTAGCAGTTAAAAGATAGGTTACATATCTGCCTTCTTCTTCAGGACCTGAATACATTTTTCTGAAAAGAAGCCTCATTTGAGTTTTCCCCTTTAGGTGTATTGACAATAAGATAGCAAACATTTTACATAAAGAAACTACTAAACCCTGGTAGTAAACCCCACAGAAATCCACATCCTCAAGTTACCAAGTGTCTCCTACTCCAGCCATGCAACATATTAAATCTAAACTATGGTGGACCTTTTTCCCTTTGGCCATCTTCTCATTAGGGTCATCTGTTCTTTTCCTGGTCTTGTCTGGTCAGTATTAGCCTAAAAACAAGTCAGTAATCTTCATTATAGATCAGAAAACACACACACACACACAGAAGAGTTTATTTGAGGAAAAAAATGCCATTGAAAATGTGGTGCTCCTACTACCTTCCTATGAGAAATCTCAGAACAGTGAGTAGCCTGCAGAACAATATGCAGCACCTCTGTCATTTACAGTTGGGTAATCCCTCAAGTACATTGTACCAAGTGCTGCACATGGCTTTGGAAGAGCAGTATGTATTCCAAGTGGTTTATGATCCAAGAGATGAGATTGTAGGAGGACAAGTAGAAAATTAGACAGTCCAACTAAAATCCTGCTGGCATGTTCAACACAAACAAGAAGAGTTGATCACAACAACTTTTTTGTTGCCTTGTTGGAAAGTTTGTGTGTGAGTTTCCTATGGGACAGATCCTGAATTCTTTTGAATATTAGTAGCTTGCGATGCTTTCTGGAAGTAAAAATGTTGCAAAAAAAAAAGAATGCAAGACTTCCCCCCCCCCCCCCCCAAAATGAACAAAAGTCCTTTTTCCAGTGAATGTATTCTAAAATGATTGCCAAAAATCTACGGATGTGATGCTGAGTAGACATGTAAAATAAATATTCCAGATGAGCTTCCCATCATAACTAAACAGTAGGTTTCATCAGACCTGAAAGTAGTTCCATATTCACTGAGCTGGCCCCGCGCATCACAACCCTACAGGACACACCTTAATTAACTTCCCTTCCAGTAGGATACTTTTCTGTAGTGATTTGCCCTGCAAACTGCTTTTGGATGCAACCTGAAGGACATCACCATACTCTATTGTATTAGAATGATGGTTAGCAGAAGAATTCGTGGATTAACATGAATGAGATCATCTAATCTGATGTCATAAAAAAGTCAGCATGCATAAACAGTCAGGCTGAAGAGAGCAGAGAGGGGTTTGGACAGTGATCCAGCAGTCAGAGCATTTGGATTCTAGAACTGGGTTGTACAGTTGCTATAACACTGTCATTCATCTGTTTGTCTAGAGCTCTGCTCAGAGTGGGCAAGTCTGTGCAGAACCTGCTGCCATTTTCCCCGTTACCTGTATTAGACCATAGTCATTTCAGTCAGCCTTTTCTCTAGGCTATAAAAGTGAGTTAGCATGACTTGCATGCATGCAAACTTCCTTCTCACGTGTCAGGAAAACCCCACAAAATAGGCACAGCAATTTCTACAGATAAGAACATAAGCTATTTTGCTCTCGACAGGCAATGTCTTTGATACGGCAGTGACAGGGCAGTTTATATAGTTACAATCTTTGACACAGTCTGTTTCTGCTGCTAAGCCAAGAACACTGAGTGTAAGATGTGTTCTACTTCCTAGCTCAGATACACAAGTGTCCTATCTGTGTATCTCTAAAAGGTGTAACACAGAAGCCAACTTTTGAGGGAAACAGGAAAAAAAAAGAACTCACGAACATCACTTTCACTTTGATGGATTATTTGGGCGCTGTTGTTGGAATTGCAGGGAAGAGACAACCTGTCAAAGGACATCCACAAGAGCTGTAGAAATAAGGCAAGCTGGGCAAAATCAAGGGCCTGGAAAGTTATTCCTGAGGCTGGAGAATCACTGCTGTGTTTGCAGAGATCACTTCAGTGCCAATCATTGTCAGAGTGACTTCCCTGTTTTTTAAAAAACCTGTGCCTAACGTGTCTGGCTAAAAGTCAATACTCAGGAAATATTCAGAGCTGTGTCCTTCAGTAAAGCTGTCACTTCCAGTTGTTTGTTTTTGTTTTTCCTTTTAGAAATGGACTACAGCATTAGGAAGCTTTCATAAATAAAATAAATTCCTACTCTTTTAAGCAAAAATTGTTCAACTCCTTTCTGAGAAGTAGCTGGTTTTGGGATGGATACACAAATTATAGCCCTAGAGGTAGTAGTTCTGGGTAACTGAGAACAGAGGGTGGGAATAAAAATAGCCACATACGATTTTAACAGCACCTTCTTCCCTGGCATACTCAGACCATCCTCACAAAGCCATTACAGATTTCACAAGCCTGTGGCCACAACTGTTCTAAAATCTAGGCTCTTTAAAAGCGTGCTTCTCTCCCCTTTACTGCATTTAACTTCTGATTGAAGAGCCACATGCTGCATCTTTGCAGCATAAGATGACAGAAGGAATCTCATCTCACAAGCCATATAGCCCTCATTGGGGCTACCAAACCAGATGAGATTTGATAGAAGACATTTCAATAATGCTATTTTATAAGTGAAGTGTTTCATTGAAAGTTAATCATCCTGTGAGTTAAATTACTATCTATCTTGGTGCACTGACATGTAAACCAGAACAACCTTTACTCCAAGCAATCCCAACACTTTACACTCTGTATTTTTAGGTCTTATTATGTCCTCTTTGTGTTTTTTTTTTCAGTTATTTCATCAAAAGCTTCTGATGATCCCACTTACAAGAAAAAACATGAAGCTTGGAAGTTTTTTGAAGGTAAAGACACATCTCACTGCTGCTGGTTGCATACAAGATGTTAGCTTGGCCAAACACTGCAGTACAGCTGAAGTGCCCGCATCAAGCCTGTTTTTGCACACTGTACAAACTCAGACTGTGCCTCAGAAGGCATCCCAGAGAGTACCAGCTGCTGGCAAAATGAGAATGGAAGGCACCAGTTCCTTATATGTTTATTACAGTCAACGGTGGAATACTCTGTGCCTGGCTGATTGTGAAATACAAATGCAGACCCATACTCAAAGGGGTGCTGGGCGTGTCTGAAGAGGTACTCAGCACTGTGTGTTCCCACTGGCTGTAGAAATGCTTTTCTGCATTGTGAGAGCAGCGTAAAGCTCCCTGGAGTTTCAAGGAAAGCAGTATTTTCTCTGTAGATTAGGGAACATCTGCTCCAAGAGACTTGGAAATCCAGAACGTGCACTCAGCTGGGATTCCCTCCTTCTTCTCCTCCTCCTCCTCCTCCTCCCCCTCCCAGCACAGAACACCAGTGAAGCAGCAGCCTGGTGTTTGCAGCCATACTGCTCTGCCGCCTGCCAGTCTCTGCTCACACCATTCTGTGGGGAGCCTTGCTGTTTAATCCACAACTTACAGACTCTATTGTTCTGTGTATGGGGGGATAGGCTGAAAACGAAGCACAGAGCTGTAGGTCAGGGGTCTAGTTCCAGCAGTGCTATTTTCTGCAAGAACACTTGACCTCTGAGGCTTGGTTTCCTCTCTGTAAAGCAGGACAGAAGCCAATATACTTCCCTAAGGGCATTTCAAGACATTAATGGGTAGAGCATCCTTGAAGTGCACTATTTAGAATTCGAGTAAAAGCAAAATAAGTCATCAAAGCCTTCTGCTGGTAGAACTCCTGGCCCCTCAGGTGAGAATGTGCTATGGAAAATGGCTGAAAGCCATAAAGGGAGTCTGATGCTGTAGATTGCAAAATAAAGAAAATATATAGATAACAATTTCAAGCCAGTGCTGCAACCGAATAAACAGTTGCAGACTTCCTTCCTTCCTTCTTCCTCAGTCACTCAGCACTCCCACATCTCTCCCTAGTGCCACTTTTAAACAGTATTTTTTTTTTTTTTTAAATCAGTACAGCTGTTTAAACTGGGAAATAATCCAGCTGAAGTTGTTCTGTTTTTTGTTAGCCCCACCAAAACCAAAACAAAACCAAACCACCACCAAATACAAGAAGAAAATTAAACAAAGAAACCAAACCGGCTCTCTCCTTCCCAAAAGCAAGCCCTCATTTATACAGCTCTTACTGCTTATGGAGACCTCATCCAAATGGATACTGTATGAAAATTTCAGGAGAGTTCGTTATTTCTGAACAGTTACCCTAATTCTTTCAGGCCATGCACTGTTTCAGCCTTGTTGAGATAACATTTTTTGTCTTCTAAGCATGAAACATACAGCTGCAGCACTGAGCCTCCCCTGTGCTTGCCTTTCAGATCTGTACGTGTATGCAGTGTTTGTGTGCTCAATAGGAATCATCAGTGTCCTCCTTTTTACACTCGTCATTCTCTGTCAGTCACTTCTGAACAAGAGGAGATGCGCAGGTGAGTGAAATGTCCTTCCTTGCTGGCTGCAAAACCCATACCAAAGAGGGAGAGGGGAGAAGGAGAGTGGAAAAGAATGCTGGAAAGGAAAGGCAGGAAGGAAAGACCACTTTACTACTGTAGAAAAAAATAGGATTCCTCCACAGGTTAATTAGAACAAAGGCATTTTGATCCCTTTGAATAGCTATTTCACTTTAAATTTGAATTTGACTTTACAAAACCTTTCCACTTTTCATAAACATGAACTGGAGGTTGTTATGACTTCTTTCAAAGGAGACTAAGTGCTGCACCATTAAATTGCATTTTGACAAGATCTAGCTAAAATTGTGCAGGAATGGAATTTCTGCAGACATGTTTAGAGGTTTTCTTGTGTTCCATTTCCTTATCCCTACCTGTCTGGCTGTCAACACGCTTGGGAAAATGAGGGCTGTTATTAGCACTCATTTGTAGTGTGCTTTAAACCTAAAGTATCATTGTTATTCAGATGTGTATTTTTTACTATAGCCTTTCAAGATGAAGGACTACTATTTCATTCTTTTCCTCAGAGAGGGTTTTTTAAAGAGGATAAGCCTGCCTGAATGCAGCCCTGTTAGGATCAGAATTGCTACTTCAGATCTGCAGAGTAACCAGTGGCGGCTCTGCTTTCATTTCTGTTTAAGAAAGGTATGTTTCGGAGACCTCACACTGAGAGAATTGAAATGCCAGCATGCTTAGCAACCACCATGTTAGAGGAGAGTGCAAAGGGCCATTTCCAAACAGAAGATTCAAAAAAAAGAGTTTGGTTAGTGATTCGTCCTGTTAATGACAGGAGAGAATCATGACTGTTGCTTCTTCAGCACTTCACACGTACCACAGAGGAATGTGTGACTCAGACACATGAGGGAGAAGACACGTAAGCCAGAACATTGATTTCTACAGAAGCCCTTGCCTGACCACAGCTGTATTTCAGGCTGCAGCTTCATTTTCCCAGTAGTGCACTCAGTAGTGTAACTCAAGTTCTGTTTGAACCCAGCCATAGTGCTTGCCAAAGAGGAAGAAATAAGATCAATGTTATTCTTCCTATCCTGTTAAATGATGACAAAGGTTTTGTGCCAAGGGAGTACCCACAGTTAAGTGTGTTGGTCATGGTGAGTCACCTTGCAGCCACAAGCACTGATTTATCCTTTTTTTTTCCTCCAGCCAACACTGGGCTAGATTTTGTTTCTGCTTACGTTTATTCATTCTGGCATAAGTGAATGAGCAGCATGGAGAGTATCTCTCTTCACAATGAGCCAACAGAAGCTAAATATAAAAGTAATACAGAGTACAAAACATATATGCAAGACAGAAAAAGTAATTTCTTCTGAGCTGCTAAATTCTTTCTTTACTACCCTAATGTCTGAATAATTGCGCACTTAACCAAAATTTATTTAGATTTTGAGCACTATCCAGTAAACACTGGCAGCATTAAACACGGTTTGAATGGAAATGTAACAGAATAAAATTTAGCAGATAAGAGCTCAGTATTCAACACATATATATAGCAAATATGTATGTATACACTCAGTATTCAACATATATACACATATATGTATGTAGCCTTTCGCCCAGGGCCACCTGATCAGAAATTTTCCAGAGCCACATTAATTGGCTCAGCATCCCATTAAGCAGTAGGGAATTAAAACAGCAGTGCTCTCTCATTCAGACGGTTAGAATAAGGCATATCTCTTCAAGAAGTGTTATCTCACCTTTTTTCCCCCTTGTCACTCTGTACCTCCATCTTCCTCCACCACTGGTGAAGTGATGGCTTCCATCACCTTCCTCCCCTTTCAAGAGAAGCCCAGCTCTGTCGTTCTCCTCAAAACTATGTCAGAGGCCTGGGACAACCAAAACTACCTCCTTGCCTCACCTGCTGGGTATATTTCCATTAGAACTTTATTAGAACTTCTCTCTGACTATCTCTAGTCACTCTGTCAGGGGAACACACCTGAAACAAAACATGAACACACCTACAGCTCCTTCCACTCTCCCCCCACTTTCTCTCCAAGTTCCTCCCAGTTTCTCAGCCCTAACACCACAAAAAGGATCACCTGCCCCAACCCCACCTTGGGCAGACAGACCTTGGGCTTTGGAATAAGTCTGCTCTTCACAGTCCTTGGGTCAAAAGATGTGAGCTCTAGGGCAGAATAAAGCCATGCATACCTAGCAATGGTCAAATACATTCCAACAATGTGCGTGGAATCTCTTGATGGATCAGACCTACTGTCCCAACTGTACACCTGGAGAAGATAACAGAAATAGATGGAAGCCCTGCCTTAGCTAGTCTAGACACAGAGACCTGGCTCTGTTGTGTTAAGCCCTCTTTCCTAGTGCTCTCAGCTCCCCTTTCCTTTAGGTCTGAAATACAGCCCAGAAGGGGCTACGCAGCTTCCTTAGGATAGGACAATTGAGGTAAGAAAATGTGAAAAATTTCCGGCAAAGAACATAATTCTGTAAGAACTGACAAAATTGAGAGACTGCGTGTGTGTGCATCTATGCTGCATTACACAGGGTGCACCTTTTTTTTTTTTTTTTTTTTTTTTTTTTTCCTGAGAAATAAGTTGGCCCAAGTTAACCAGCAGAACCAGAGGCTCTCCTCCTGCCTGCCTTTCTCTGTGCTTAGCACATGGCCCAGCTTGGGCAGAGCACAGAAACCACAAAGCCACAGAAGAGCATCTCAATAACCCTGGCTCCTGAAAGGCTGCAGGAGGGAGGCTGCCCTTGCTCAGGGCTACTGATTCAAAGCAGTATGAAGCAGAGGGATTTAGGCAGTTCACACACGTGCTGTCAGAGGCAGCTCTGGCTGGTCCAGATCTCCCATCTGATCCCAGGAGGCAACCCCTCTATGCCTGAGGCTGCAGCTCAGCCTGCATTAGGAACGGCAGTGGCTCCTGTGGCTGAATGGTTTATTTTGGGCTTCTGGAAATAAATAGAGGCACCATAAGGGAAATAAAAGTCTTCAAAGTAAAATTACTGGCCTGCTGTTCTTTTCCTTAGTAAGCCGTCTCTTGGCTGGGCTGACCACTGGAATGTGAGCTGCCCAGTACTTCCACAGCAGATTGTTCTTGTTATTTGATACATTTACCTCTCCCAAGTGTAGCTTTGTGACAGACTGCACTTCAATCCGTACATACCATGCTGATTGGCAGCTGTCCCAGTGTGACCACTTGGCACCTCTGCAGTCCCAGGAGCACTGATCTACCTGCAGCATCCATTTGTAACCTACAAACTCCGTTGGTGGGAAGCCACATTTTCTTTCTTTCTTTTCTTTAACAGTGAAGCATTACCTGGTGAAATGTCCCCAGAACAGGTAAGACATTACAGTTCTTTTTACAATAACCCAAGGCATCAGTTCTTTTTTGGTTTTGCTATGTGTCCACCGTGCCCATGGCAGGTGATTGGAGCTCAATGATCGTTAAGGCATCTTCCGACCAAAGGCATTCTATGATTCTGTTCTTCCGTGTATGCTGGAGAAGATGAGTAAAGCTTTCCAAAGTGCCTGCTTTAGTGGCAAGCCTTTCCTTCCCAGTCTGAATTGCCTTTTGCAGAAGCTTGCTTTGATCCTGTATAGCCTTCCAGGGTTTCACCAGATGTCAATGGCCTAAGCTGTCCTCCTACACAAAGCATACCACAATGAGACCCAATAAATCCTGCATACGTAACCTGGTCAGGGGGTCAAATCAGATTTTCTAGGCCCACACTCTGTTCCCAGCTGAAGACTCCAAGGGATGGGAAAAACTCTATTTCTGTTGCAGTCATTAATCACTTTAAATAGTACTGACTGCCGGGTTTTTGATTGCACGGTGCTATAAAACTGATTTCCAATGTATGAGCTTCTTAAGATATAACTGTGCTGGACCAGCAGTAAAAGAAAGATGACAAACATATTTTACAAACAAAAAAGATTAAAGACTGATACGTCATAATAACATGAAAGAACAGCTGTTTCCCAGTTTTCAGTGACAAAAAACATATGTTTCTAGCATGGTATTTTAAATCCAGTATCACTTGGTATTACAGACACTATTTCTCATAGTAACTTTTTAGCAAACTGATTCTGTGCCAAGTATAGCATGTCCTAGATGCTCAACTAGTGTAATTTTTAGTGCTCTCTCATGGAATAATGTCTTTATTCAATCTAACCAACACTCAGATGTAAGCAAAGTCAAAAAAAGGCAACAGAGAGTTCAGGAGAGGTCAGTACAAACTGAAGCTTTCATGTTATTCATTGAAGATCTTTGTTCTGTGACCCTAACCAGCCATTGCACCACACCAAAAATGTACAGACAGCTCAGCAGTTTTCATTTCCCTCTGAAAGTGCACTGACTTCAGGGCTTTGAAATTGTCTATAAATGTGTTATCAGTATCATGATTTTTGTTCTGTTTCACTCTTATTACCTATTATTTTCTACTCTCTACTCCAAACATGAACCATCAGTTTCTTTAAACATATTAGGACTGTTCTCATACCTAAATTTGTAACTGATATTAAGACACATTATGATCCATATCTAATGCAAAACATTTGTTTCCATTCATTCCTAGCCAAGGGTGCACTTCAAGGCATCACAAAACCTGAATTCCAAGTAGATCTTGTATTATGGCTCATCCAGTTGTGTAACTGCTGTAGGTAAAGCAACTGAAAGGAAAGAGATGCGGTTGTGTATGCTGGCATTGGGCACTGCTCACTTCTAGCTAGGTGTCAGCAGTGCACCTGCAGTGCTATAGTCAGGCAGTGACAGGGTTTAGAAGTTCAGAGACAATTTGAAGTGATAGAGGATAGAAGAGGTGTAACAGAGTCTCATCTACCCGCACTGCAGGTAGATCTTCACATGCTATTCCTCTAGAAGCTAGCATGTCTTAGAACTTAATTCCAAACATTTGAATTCTTAATTCAAAACATTCAGACTTGGAACCCAGGTCAATCTGATGAACATATTTGCATGGGATTCCTGCCAGTCAAAAGGGCTCAGCCTAGACTTGAGAGGCTCAGCTCCAACTCCCCTAGTTATATTTCAAGCTCAGTTAGAATCCAGTTTCAAAATTACATGACTAGTCTGGTGTCTAAGAACTGTCAGCACTCCCACTGCAGTAATACCTAAGCAACTTAAAATATTTCATGTTTTGACATCATAATGATAGCTTCACTTAATTGGAAACTGAAGCTAAGTGATTTGCCCCAGGTCTCACAAAATACCCTCAGCAGAAAAGAAAATTAAAACCAGATTTCCTGAGTGGAACAAAGCAAATGTTTTGGCTTTGGTTTATTATTTTACCAATAACAAATTAAGGGGGGGGAAAAAATGAGTTAACCCAAACCCATTTCTTTCCCACATTTTAAAAATAAATAACTAAATAAAAAGTATGGCTATTCTGGGTTTTCCAAACCACTTAATTCTATTTTCTGAGATTTTTTAAAAATATCCTCCTTCTTTAAATATCCTCCTTCTTATTATCTGCCTTGTTATTGGATCATTTTGCCAGTGTTCAGATAAAGAAACCTTCAAGAGGTATAACTTTGAAAATGGGATTTTTTTTCCTGCCCTTTATTTATTTGTTTTGGCCTGAGCTCTCCTCCAGTACTGCCACTGCTCTTCCAGAGACAAATAATTTGAGGTGCAAAAAGCATTCACCTCACCAAGCCATTCATTCCAATGCCTTGGTCCCATGCCACTGGTCTAACAGGGTAGGAGCAAGTTTTCCACACTGAACCAGATCCAAGCAAGCAGTCCCCCCAGCACCCTCCCACACAGCCATCTGTGTGAATCCGCCTGTGCTGCACAGGGAGATGGTGGAGTCACCGTCCCTGGAGGTGCTCAAGAGGCACTGCAAGACATGGTTAGTGGGCATAGAGGTGATGGGTTGATCGTTGGATGAGATGGCCTTAGCGGTCCTTTCCAACCTCTATGATAACCCTTGTCAGACAATTGACAGGAGGGAATAGCTGACCATGACAACCAGAGGAATAGTCCCACATCTTAAGGGTAGCAGTGCACCAAGTAGGAGCAGTTTGCCAGCTCTTGGGATAGCATGCTCCAGAATTACCAGCCACAACCTCCAAGGAAACCGCAGTCTTGGTGATACGACTCTCAGCAACCTCCCACAGGCTTTCTTCTCCCCAAACTCCTGTCTCTTTCTCACTTTAAAAGCTCATTAGATTCTTCAAGAAATGCACAACGTGACACTATTGAAAAAGAAGCCGGGAGGCCACAGGAGGAGCTGAAGATAAAAAATAACTTTCTTCCTTAACACAGAACAAGACCAGCTCACAAAGGCACAGTGTTTCAGAGCCAAGGACTCCTTTCTGAGTCTCCTTGTTTGGTTTGAGGAGCTCAGCTGGGAGACAGCAAGCACAGTTATTGTATCTCCCAGAATCAGTTAACCCTGTACAGCCCTGGCACTTAAAAAAAAATGTAAGCCACAAATACATTATTCTGTAGCTTTGCATTTTCAGCAGCCAAACAGGAATAACGAATGCAATGAAGTGACACTGAGCCTTTTCATATATCGTGCTAAAAGCAGCAATATTACAACAGTAGTATCTTTAAGCTATATGTCTGCCTTAGTGACCAGTAACACAAAACAAAAAATCATTTCCCTCCCCATTTTTATGCTCTCTGTCCTTTCAAGTTTGCTGTGTTTGAGTAATGGAACGAGGCAGGACAGCTTCATTTCCTGCTGGTTTAAAACAATTTAACATCTTGATTTTAATAGAGAAACAAATGGTTGTTGTGGGATAGGTTCACAGTTAGGCAGACGGACTTTAAAATTACTTTAATGCAACCCTCAGTTTACATAATTGATATGATTTGTTTATAAATTATGAAAATATTTTACCTCTTACATACTTTTAAAGAAATTTGGCAGAAAATGTATGCTTTGGGCTGAATACAAGGAACAAAATTCAGCAAAATCAGCAAACCATGGGCTTTTTTTAACTGACACAAGTATAAATCCAGAGTGATTTCACCAATGATAGTGATATTCATTTGGATTTACAGCTGTGTAAAATTGTAATGCCTGTTATTTTGTTATTCTTGTGTGGGCAATAGCTGAGACATCTCAACTTTCATTAAGACTTCGGCCCAGTTTGAATATTTAATTCTATTAATAAAAAGAGAATGTTTCATTATGCAAAAGAACCTGGAGAGGAACAGCATCTTGGGACAAATGACTTAAAATTCAGAGAATTCAGTGCTGTCAGTATTATTGCTGTGGAGAACCTGGCAGGGTCCCACTGCATGGTGTAATGCACCAGCACAGGCCAGGACCATCCCCACAGCCATCCTACATCACTACCTTTCTTGTAAAGAACTTCTTGGATATAAAGAAGAAAGCTTTTACAGTAACAGTGGTGAGGCATTAGAAAAGGTTGCCCAGAGAGATGGTAGACCAAGCCCCATCCCTGGAGACATCCAAGGTCAGGCTGGATGGGACTCTGAACACCTGATCTCACTGTAGGTGTCTCTGTTCATTGCACAGGAGTTGGACCAGATGGCCTTTAGGGGTCCTTTCCAACTCTAATAGTTCTATGATTCTGTTTCACATTAGTTGCAAGCTAGCATGTGGTGACAGAATCAAATCATTGCAACCTGACTGCATATGCAAGCCCCTCAATATTCAAAGCAGGTTCTATTGTCTCAGACTTTGGGACATACATTTGATGGTTGGACTAGATGATCTTAGTGGCCTTTTCCAACTTCATGGCTGAAGAAATGCAAGAAATTGCAACGCGCTCTCAGAGGCTTTTCAGTACATCCCCAGGTCAGAATCCAAGTTGTTGGGTTGGGAATTGCACAATTGGAAGGCAGTATGTCTGCTTGCGTGAATTCACTGGCACTATTTGTCCCTGCACTGCCTTCACTTGTCCTTCTGTATTGCAGCTCAGGGGAGACCGTGACCAGTGTGACAAGCATGTCCCCTCTGCAGCCCAAGAAGGTGAAGAAAAGGAAAGACAAAGCAGAGCTGCCACCAGCCATCCCAGAAAAAGGTATAAGAAAAGAGATGCAGAGAGAGTTCAAAGCTGGGCACACTGAGGAGGGAGAGTTGTGTGTTTGGTGACAGGGCACTGCCAGCAGTGGGGAGGAAAAGGAGCTGCAAGATTTCTGTGTATTGTATCACAAGCGACCAGCTCTCAAGAGCTGTGTTGACCCTGGCTTCTGCATACAAACAGTATCTTTTGCATATCAGATCCTTGAATCTCACATTTTTTTTCCCAATTCATAAGCCCTATGCTTCATTGTAAAATAAGTTATCTGAAATATAGCTAAGATCTTATACAAGTGTAACTACAGCTATTTATCTACTCCCAATCCACTACACATCTGTGATTTATAAATTATTAATGCATATGCTAAAAACTGACAGTGAATTACAGTAATATGAAATGATCCCTTAATATTTATTTTCACAGCTCCAATAGCCAATATTCCTAAGCCCAAGCTCTTGAAACCTCAAAGAAAATTGATCCTGGTAAGTAATTTTCTATGACATTTTCTCCATATTCTTCTCTCTCAGTGTAATTGCTGTAATGTTGCCAGGTTCAGAAAAACCAAGTTGGTTTAAAAATCATGAAAGTGGTTTTTTTATACAGTAATGCTCACTGGCACTGCTGCCTGGAGAGCTGTGGGTACCTCGTCCCTGGAGGCATTCAAAGCTGGGCTGGATGGGGTCCCTGGGCCCTGACCTGGTGGGTGGCACTCAGCCCATGACCAGGGGTGGAACTGGATGATCTTTAAGATCCCTTCCAACCCAACCACTCTGTAATTCTATGACTTCGTAAAGTGATGAATTATCTTGGCCCTTTTCATTTTGAGCCCTAGGTTACGCTGGATTATATTTTTCCACTTTCTTGCAGTTGTTGTGCCTGCAGATTTAGCTTGTTCTTAAAAGAAACTCACTATTGATTCTCACATGCTGCTAGGAGCTGGTGCTCTGGAGAACACATCTGTCCCCAGCAGATCATAGCTGTGCTGTCATGCTGCCTTTGTGACTTTTCAAGTCAGAAAGAGGGGGGCTGGATTCTGCCCCATAGTGGTGTAAGTCAGCAATAGCTGAAGCTGAGGGGATGAAATGTATGTTTGCAGCTCTTAATAAGGTAAAAGAAATCTTAGATCTGATTTCTGTTGGGCGTGAGTTTCTGTTAGTAAACACCTGTGGATATTTGCCAGACAAGTCAGCTAGATGAGCAGATGTAACATAGCAGCACCTGGCCAAGACATCTGGTGTAGCAGAGACAGCGTTATAGCAGTTATTTCAGCTGCATCCATGGCCAAGCCCCTGCAGGGCTCCCTTTGGAGTCAATAGGCTGAGGTGAGTTGAAGCAGGAGCCCAGCCAGGTGCTCTACATTTTTAGGGATACTTTCTCCCTTTGCTGGCAATGGAGAGAGTGACTAACTCCCTGACTTCAGCACCTGGGTGGACATGGGTGCCTAAAGTCATGCTGTGTGAGTAACCCAAATGCCTCTGCAATGGGCTCACTTTCATTTGAGGACTGGGATTGGGAACCTTCCCACCAATTGTCACGGAATATTCCCTGCCCTTTTACACATGGTCAGGACACAGCCTGGCTACCTGGGCACAAGGTTGTTTTTTTTTTAATCCTCAAAAATCTCTCAGATTTTAAACTTTCAGTCCCCTTTGGGGTGAAAAAACATTACTGCCATCCTGCCAAATGTCTGCAGGATAAGAGATATTGCTTTCCTTCCAGCTGTAATGATTGCACAGCTGGTGTCAGTACTGGGCCTTTTTTCACAGATGGCACAGAGTTGGAATGAGAGACTCAGACTGTTGAGTTTCAGGGCTTCTTCTGCAGCTTCCCTGTGCAGCCCAAGGAAGTACCACACCAGGAGAATATTCCAGAAGACCTAAGCAAACAAGCTTGAGTATAAGGAAACATTACAAAATAATTCCAGTGTTTTGGGAAAATTTTTGTAATAACCTAAATACCGGCAGAATTATTTCCAGAGGACATGTGCTTCTGGTTTCTTGAAAGATGTTTATAATAAACCAGCGAATTTCTTTTGTTGTTAACATGCTAGAGTGGATTGCAGTGTAATTTTACAAGAATACAATAACCTGGATAAAATATGGACATAATCTCAATGAAAATTAAAAACAAAAAGAGAAAACCTAATATCATGTTCAATTGCACAGCTTTGAGTAAAGCCTTTTAAAAACTCTGCTTATGTCATATTGCTTTTGCTTTAGCCAGAACAACAATTCTATGCTCCCCTTGTTGCAAAAATATTCCCCATCAGTGTCATTCTCTATTAACATCAGTGAGAAATGTGTACAGATCAGAGGAAATAGAGATGATGAACTGCAAAAAGGGATGGGTTTTATAGCATGCAAGAAGCACAGAGAGTCATTAGGAAGAAGAAAATTCTAGAGGCCCACAAATTCTTCTCTCTAAGGAACATTCAGCTACAGCCTTAAGTATATAGCCCTTTGAGTTGGTAGATAGAAGTCTTGTACTTCTTCAACCATATTTTCTGGTAAACCTTTCATTGCCTCCTAGAGGTTAGTTGTCATAGTCCGAGTTTCAGGCGCTGAACATCGAAATGGAAAGGTTTTGACAAATGTTTGCACCACCAGACATAGGAGTTCTTGTGACATTCACTGGAGCTAATGGAAAGAACTTGATTTCAAGTTATACCAAGTACTGCAAACTTGAGTAAAATTTTTGTTGACTTCATCACCTTTACATTAAATTATAAGGAAATGAAAGCCTGCGCAGGTAAGGCAGAATCCAGGGAATATTCGTGATTCTGCCACTGACAAGTCAGACAGTCATCCCACCTTGAAAACAAATGAATTTATTCCATGTTACAAATGATCCCCCTGGGCCTAGTTCCTTTGATACGGCTGTAAATGTAAAGCACATGGTCCACAGAAGTTGGCTTCTATTGCTCCTGCACTGACTAAGTTGTTACTGGAGGGCATCTGAGTTCTGTTAATCACAGAACACATATTGGTCCTGTTTGTCTTCTAAAGCAGAGGGCTTCCAGTGACCGTATTTGAGCTAACTGTAAGAAGCATCTCTCTACCTACAGCCCACGCAGTGCAGACAGCATTGTTTATCCCGGCAGAGGCCAGATCTCAGGTGGCTCAGTGCCACATGATTGCTGCGACTTTTGATGATGATGATGTAAGTGCTTCTTGAAGAAACAGGAAAGGTTATCTGTGACTGAGGGAAATTTCTGGGAGTTATTTTGGTGACATCTCAGAGATCCACATTTCCAGTTTTTATAGTTGTGTCAAATAGGAAGCTCGGAGTTTTTTTTTTTTCCAGCTTTGAAAAATCCCATCCTTATTTACCATTGCAGGCTAAGTGCTGACAGTGTGCTGCATGCCAGGCAGTACATGTCAGTCCCTGCATAGAAAGTGCTGACTCCGCAGTGAGCAGTGTGTCTGAAGGCCTGCTGTTTGCAAGCAACTCATCCAAAGCACAGCTGTCCTGATTCTGCTGTGTCTACAAGGCAGAAGGGGGATGTTTTGAACAGGAACTTCACATGTGTTTGACACCTGTGGAACTGAGAAGGCCACAGTTCGCTCTCATCATCTGCATGTATTCATCCAAATTAAGCTTATTTCACATTTAGCTCAGTGTCCTATATAAGCGTACAATCCTAAATCAAGCAATGAAGAAAGGCGCTCCTAGAACTGCCCAGAAGCTGAATGTTCCTTCACCTGAAAAATCACATTGACTCTTAGGTTTCAGGAGTATATTTTCCATTGTACAGTTAACCAGCCAGACCTACTGCACATCTGAAGCGGTGACTTTGGAGTCTTTCTGGGAAAGGGTCTAGGTGTGCAACTGAATGATCTGCAGTCTCAGAATTGCTTCAGGGAACCCTGAAACATACATAGAGAAGCTCCATTTGGTTTTTTCTTGCAGGAGAATTTGTGCATTCTAAATGATGCTCCAGGCTGTTATCCTACAACTTCAGCCTCATAGGAATACAGGAGCAAATTTTCCCATTGCAAGATTATTATGCATGATTAACAGATTCTTTTCCTCTTTGTCATCTTACAATTAGTCAGTACATTATTCAAAACCAGTCATGCCATATTCAGCATGCTGCTAGGAAAAGTGGGCTCATCATTTTTTGTGCAACAAGTAGAACTCCTGATAAGCCTCAACATGATCTTTTGTTTACAAAAGAAAAGGAAAATGAAATACTGTTCAGTAACCTCTAGGACTCTGGATCAGAGAACTATCAGGTCTCCCTTCCTCCTGCATGATTTTAAATTAAAAGCCACTCTCTGCAAGAGGTTGTTTCCTCCACAACATGCAACAGTCTATGATTTAAGATCCCAGTTTCTCAAAGTATTATTGATCTCCACAGACTTTAAGTAATGTTGTACATGTGATATATGAAGAAAAATTGAACTTTTTTTTTCCCCTCAGCTCCCTATGATCCTTGAATATTTCCATCCAGTCCACATAATTTATTTCTCTGCCAGATCAACAGTCCCTCTTCAGCAGTTTCTCATTAAGGTGCAAGAAATCCATTTCTTCATGAACATCATTTATATTGTCAGGTTGAAACTCAGAACAAGTCATATTCAAAACTGTTGAGCTATGTCTGCTTTCACATCCAGGTCCCACCTACCTTTACCCCCAAGAAAGAACAGGTTATATAAATACAGAAAAGCTCTTGCTAGATTTGTATATTTACAAAATCCCACAGCAGATGATTTTTATGTGATAACACCTTTGGAGCACTAATCATGTCTCACCAGAAAAGTAAAGTCCTTGAGCCTTTTTGAAGGACAAGGAGAAATCAGCCTGATTTCTAGCAGTGTTGGCTTGGTTCAGAATCAAGAAATAACTGCCACCTTTTACAGTGGCGTAACACATTAGCAAAGGGAAAGACTCTTCTGCAAAAGCTGTTAAAGCAGTCAGGACAAACTTCTGCCAGGTACATTAACTCTGTTAATGAAGAAAGATGAACTATCTCCATGTAGATACCACCAGCCCTATGTTTATGGGATTCTTTCTTTAAAATAAATATTTCAGTGGGACTTAGTGAATCATCTTTGTTTCTGACTTTGTTATCATAACTTCTGTGGGATTCAGAAGTAAAATTTAGATGTGGTGCTGTAAGGGCCAAATTGTTGTGGATGTTGTTTCCAGTGGTGAAGCCACTTCTAGGGATTAAAAACCAGGCATCTTAGTGGAAAGAAGCCATCATTTTTTTAATTTGATAGTGCCACTAAAAGACATGCTTCCTACTCCAGGATTTTCCAGTGTCATATTTCTCAGCCTTGGCACAAAGAACACGATGGCTCTCTTGACACTGCAGAGCTCCTACTGGCCAGCAGTTGCATTTCTGAGGGATAATTCATCTCGCAGATCTAGCTTCAGCTCCTCAAAAGGTTTGCAGAAGTCATTTTTGAAGTTCCTTTCTGTTAGGCAATAATTCAGTTTGGTCTATAAGCAAAATCTCCTTAATCTCATCCCTTGTTAAAGTCATTCTGCATCACATTCCAAACAGCTCCATCACATGCGATCACGTGGAGTCCGAATTCTAAGGCAAATGTCTGAAGCAGTAGTCAATGATGTACTTAAGGCTGTAGTGAATTGGGAAGTGAGCCCTTGCCTGCTTACTTTTGATGGTAAACTAGAATTGCTAGGGTATCCATATCATTATTATTATTTTTAATTAGAAACTTATATTTGTCTTGCCATTTTCACAATAACTGGTAAGGTGGTAAAACAGTGAGGCTATAGAAATCTGTAAGTGAAAGCTGGCAGAAGTTGTTTTTCATAGACTCAAACAATAGCTTAGGTCAGAAGGGACCTCAGTTATCACCTAATTCCAACCCAACAGACTTGTATTGCAAGCAAGTTAAAATTATGAGGTTAATATTTGCTTGCTTTCTCTATCCCTATTTCTAAATGTGGATAGAAGTAGTCTAAGTTAAAACGTAAAAAATTCAGTCTGACATTGCTCACAGTAAACATCCTTGGTGCTGCCAAAAAACAACGCAGCTAAGCTTAAGAAGAACAAAATTGACCCATCTGGTCATAATCAGGACATAATCAGAGCAATTTCCATTAAAATCTCAACTCAAAAAGGTCTTTTCTATGCACTTTTGTGCTGGACAAACTCAATAAACAAAACTGTGTATACACATGCTATAGCTTTCTTTAACTAGCTACGTGGCAGACTTCACAGATTGTCTTTTGAGAAAATGTTCCTATAACTGAACTTTTTCAAATAGTTGCCCAAGGAAAGAGCTGTGACTGGAATAAATAAGAATTAAACTGGAAGCAATTTTGTATTTGCTAGAAGATACAGTGGAAAATGATGACTCTCTTCCTAACATGTGTTTCTGCAAAGGGGACTATCCCAAGACAACAACAAAACAGATGAACAAGATAAAGGCTGCATCTAGAAATGTCACTTTGGAACAGAACTCTATTTCAAGAAATAATTTCAATATCATTTTAGAACAATAATGTAATTTTTCAGAAAAAGACCATTGTAGCCAGAGAAATCTCAATGACTTCCTGGGTGGAGGGCCAGGATGGAAAGGCAGAAATGGTCAGTCATTCCCTGCTTCTCACTCTTCTGTCCAAGTGTCAGTCCCACCTCAAACAACAGTTATTGAAAGTCACATTGTTGTTCCAAAAAGGACGTAGTGGCAGGATTCCAGGCTTACATTGCCAAACTGCTGACCAATCCAAATGAGAGATGAAATCACAGAATTAGTTTTCTTTCTCTGCCTGCTCAAAAAAAAAAAAAAAAAAAAAATTGTTTTTGGACAAACAAACCACCAAAATTAAATTAAATATGTGGTTGATAAATGAAGTATGGAAGAATGCATGGAAAAACAACCCTGGCTACCACAGGTACTCCAAAGTAGCGTTGGCTTCCATGTGCTGTTATTACACGTCCTTTGCTGAAAACTGTATACACTTCACAATTTTGAACCTCCTGTGTGTTTCCTCATATTTTCAATCAAATTATTACATACTAGAAATATGCATAAGGGAAATTATTCTACACATTTTATGGTGTGCTGTTCCTTGTAGCAGTAATTGAAGTACCTTTTCCACTTATGAAAGTACTAATTTTATTTGGTTTTATTGCTTTTCTAGATGTAATTATTTATTTAGTGTGTTTTGGCTTTATTAAATTATGTTTACTATAGGAACATCATAAAAATGTATGAAAACAACACATCAGCCACTACTGCCCAATGACCTGTTTTGGGGAATCTAGTGTTATTTTTCATATCCAAACATAATAGAATAAAGTAAGAATAAAGAGATAATCTACACTGGAAAACAATGCAATTTTGAGATAATACAATAAAACACCTGGACAATATGATTTCATAAATCTTAGTTCTGAAATTTACATGAGTTGGGTGTTGACGTGGCTATTTTAGGACATGATGCATTTTCTAAATGGAAACATAACGTGAAATGCAATTAAACAATGAAGGGGAAAGGCATATACAGATTTTGTATGCCCTCAGCAACTGATTTCTACAGAACAATGAAAACATTTCCACTTCAGAAATGTACTGGATTGGTTGTAGGAAAAGTGGAGTTTTAATCTAGAAGTGAACAACAGCTTGTTTTTGTAACGTTTTATCAGATTCTTTTTTAGGAACTTTTGTGTTTGCCACACATCATTCTATTCAGGGTCTGAGGTGACTCCCACTAAAGCCAATAGCAAAACTCCCAATAAGTTCAAACGGAGGCTAGATCTACTAAGCTACACCAAGAATAAAATCTCCAGCGTTTGCAAGTGTTACTGTGATGTCCACCATCAACTTGGCTCACTTTCAACTTAAAAGACAGGCGGGTATAGTTTTGAGGTCTGAAAAAGAATACTAAATGTATCAAAAAAGGCAAAAACAATTGCCTGTCTAACCCTGAGGTTAGATACTTTCATGCCCGAAGAAGGAGACATGTAATTAATCACAGCAGATGACTGAGAGCTTTTTTAACTCTTTAACCCATTGCCAGAGCAGCACGGATACCCTTTCCGACCCTTTAGGTCACTCCCAATATGTGATCAAAAATACTTTCTTTCTGTGTTATTTATGAGATCCAGTTGCAGTTCGTAGAATGTCATTTTATATCATAGCACCAGAAAAATCCACAAAAGCAGGAAATTTTGTGAAGTTGACAGTGAAGCACTCAGTAGTGAATGAGAAACAGAAGTTGAGATGAAGTAGGGCTACCCATGCAAGGTAGGGGAAGACCATAGGAAGAACCAAATGCAAAGGTTAGAATCCTCCAGATGGCCTTTACTCACACGTACAGATCAGCTGAGTGCAGCAATACCACTTGCAGTAGCAGCTGCACAGAGTATTTCAGCATCAGATCTACAGAGGAGAATTAAGATTAAATTCACACTGGAAAAGCGTAAGCTGATCCACCCAGAGGGAAACAATCTGAAACAAAGAGTGTGAGCAACTGTCAGGGCACAATTAAAGGATTCCAGGAGAGCACAAAAGACAGGAAGCGAGGGAGCACGGGGACTGGCTTCAGAGAATACTCAATATTATCTTCTGACTAAGAAGATAATATTAGTCAGAAGATAATATATTAAGTATTCAAACACCTCTAAAGGAAACAGAACAGGAATCATTTGCATTAAATCAGAAGGGACAAGGTAGCAGTAACTGAAATGTAAAGGAATCTTGGTGTTGGGAAAACGGGTTTTTTTGTGTGTGTTTTTTTGGAAGCCCCAATTATAATGCTTAAAGTAAGGTTTCCATACGGTATTTATGAACTTTGAGTCAGTTTGCAGCTGGAAAGCCTTTCCTGGTCTCAGAGATGCTTTCCTATGAGGTATAGTTTTTTATAGTGACTGTAGTTTAGACTGTAGGTTTTTTTTATAGTGACTGTAACAAACTGCATGACTGCTTTTATCAATTGTCCTTCTTAGTCTTCAATGTGAGAACACCAGAGTCTTTGCACTTTACCCTTTTCTGAGGAACACAGTCTAACTTTCTATGGACAAACTGGAGCCCAGTTGAAATCCAAGGCTCAGATACAATCTGAAAGCAACTCCTTGGTCTGTAGCTACAACTTGTGCGGCACAAAAGTTATTTTGATTTTCTCTGTTAACTACATTTAGTGCAGAGTAAATTTGTTGGCAGCAGAGTAGAACTAGCATGTTTGAGAGAAGAAATACACCCTGTTTTATACGATATTTAAACTGACTTTTACATTCAGCGATAATGGCATTATAACTGTAATTTGTTGTTTGTTTTCTAGCCAAAAATTGCAGAGGAAAATTTAACATACGCTGAACTTGAACTTATGAAGCCGATTCAGGAAGCCAAAGGCATTCCCAGTACAACAGTCTATGCACAGATACTCTTTGAGGAGAACAAGCTGTAACAGTTCATGCCTGTATAACTGTCCTTTGTGTTCTATTTAATTCTTGCTGTGCTGTTTATTTATAAAGATCGTACAAATGTCCGTATTTTTTTAATTGACATTCACGTGCTTTTGTATTTCTGTGTGACTTATAAACAAAACATAGTTGAATGTAATCACAGAATAAGCAGCTGGTCGACAAGTGACAGCCCAGAGACACCCTTGCAGTGTTCGCCTCCTCCATTTTAAAGAGGATGAAGCTCCCACTTTGGGCATTTTCAGTACTAATCTTTATTCCCTTTTTGACACTAATGTCACAAGTCCAGCTGCAAACATGGACATCTGAGCCACCTCAGAAATACTGGTGACAGGGTCAGCGCACATTGGCCTCCTCCACCACAGAAAGACCACTGACCAGAAGTTCATCAAATATCTGCTGTTCATCCCATCAGAAAAAAAATATTAATTCAGTATAACTGAGACTTTTTTCCACAGCAAATGGAAAGCTAGAATTGCTTTTTCTGCCTTCCTCCTGGCTCATCACAGTTATCAGAAAGTTTGGTTTCTATATTTCCAACTTCCCTTTCTATGCACCCTTCTTATGTGCTTCAATTCAAACACTTCAAAATAATCCAAAGGAAACATTCCTAGTTAAACCACACCAGTCTGAGGAAAAGTATTTATAGCCTGGGAACATTTACCAGGATTTGATGTTTTTATAGTTCTGGTTGAGAATAGGAAAAAGCTGACAGTGAGTATGAAACTACCAGAGAACCAGGACACTGGTTTTGGCCTTGCTGTAGGCTGGTGCTCCTAAACCTGCAAAAGTTTCCTCCCATGGCCTATTAGCAAGCTGCTGATGTGGAAGGAAAATCACAGATCTTCTCCTTTAGCACAGAGCAGACTCTGTAATGTCCGAGTTATATCTACGGAAAGGCCATGGCTTGAGAGGTGGGAAACTGGGCTGCAAAAATGCTCTTCTTCCTTCCCCCCTTGCTAGCTGAGAAGGGATTCTTCCTTTTCCTATGATATCCATTAATGAAAATTGGTTATTCCCTGGGATGTCAAACTCCTGAATTTGCAATGCTCTGTTTCCACTCATGGTCAAGACCCTGCCCCTTTCTACTGTTGAAAGCTTTAGCTCTTGAGTAACTGCAGAGTTAACAGAGACATAAAAGCATGGGTTCTTTAGACCACTCTCAGGCCTGGATGTCTGATGTTCAGCACATACCAGGTGCTCTCCAGGCGTACATAAGGCAGAGGCAGCCCCTTCATGGGCCATTCATTCAGCAGCATAAGTGTGGGTTTTTGAGTAGCACTGGTGGGCCATGTGCTTTGAAACCCTTAATCAAGTTGATCCAGGTACCTTCTTCCTTCACAGGTCAGGCCTTTTTAGTGACACAGCAAGTTCACGGCAGGGCTCAGAGCACAGATGGGAACCCTCCCAGGAACCCTCATGCTACTGCTTCCATTTGCACTTCGGAGCAGAGGGCAGTAGCAGCACTGCAGGGAGGGACATGCGACAGAATAGCAGTCTTTGGATGGCAAGTCCATAAAAACTGCTTTTAAACTTTTCTTGAATGGGGATAAAGATTACATGTCATATATAAAGTGTTACCTTGCAAACAGGGTGAGTAAATGTAAAATGCAGCCACCTATTTCCATGCTACTTGAAAACCGCTTTTATAAGAGAATTCAAGATTTGTCAGGCTGGCCTTTGTGTACAGTACTAACTCCACTCCTACCTCCTCACTGAAGTGGTTCTTTCCAAACTAAAGCCAGCTTTTATTAAGAAGATTGTTGCTAGTAATTATTTGCATTTGTTATATTTGGGATCATGAGCTGTCAAGGATGTTTGTTTTACCTTCTCATTTCCGCAGGAATTTAATCACCCACCAAAACGGCATGGCATCATTCCTTATTCTCTCATGAGCTTTCAATTCACTGACCAAAAAAAAAGTGCTTAAAGAATCGTCAAGCATTCAGGGATACATTCTGTAACATTCAGAGTCTGAATATTCAGAGAGGAGAGCTCTAAGGAAACCATTAGAAAGTTACAGGACTTGCTAGTAATCTTTTTGGAATTAAAAATACAACCCTAACACATTACTAATTTGGTCACTTAACTGCAAAAACTTCACAAGATTGGTATATAAACATTGCTTTTAAATTCAGCTGGCCATTATGTCCATTTTTCAGACAAGTCCTCTACTATATGCTTATGCCCAGTATTTTAATACCATTCTTTGTGTATTAATATTCTATATATTCTTGTTTATGTTTTATATCTAATTCCCCAAAGTAATAGTTAATTGAGCTAAATAAATTACCTTTTTTGTCGAGATAATTTCTCCCATTCTGTGTAGGATTTATTGCTTTTAGAGAATGATATGAATATAAGTATTTGTCTAAATGCAAGGCACAAGATGATCTCAGTAGGTGAGAACCGAGTTTTTCATTCTGCAGAAAATTCCATGATTTTTAAATGTTTTCCATTTGTGACTGATTGAGATCACAGCAGAATCCTGACAGCTGAGTGAGAAGAGGCTGGAAACACTATTTAGGATAACACCTGTCTTCATGAGCAGATATCTCCTAAGCTGCTTCTTACAGTATCCATCCAGATTTACTAGTATTGGATCATTTTATTGGAGAAAGTAAAACATCGTCCTTCCTCTTGCAAGTAACTGCATATTTAAGTTTTAAAGCAATTCAATTCAAAGACTACAAGAGAAGAAAATTTCATCAAGTATAACCTGGGAGAAATACCGAATAAACTGGATTTAGTTCCTTCCAACAGGAAATGCAAAGTATGCACTCTGGCCCCTAACTCCATCATGTTTAAGCAGAATAGCAGCAGAGCTGAGTGTGGTCCACTGTTCTTTTACGACAGGAGCTCCCATGAAGACTCTTAATACCTTATTAAACAGCGCTTGAAATCTGCTGAGTCACACAATTTTGGTTACTCCTTCTGCTGTCATTGGTAAAACACAGCCCAGTGCTGAAATTTTAACAAATACAGCTCTATTAGCTTCACACCAATTTAGTGTCGGATTGTTAAATGTTAATGTACTGCACCCTATAGCTGTAAACAGAATTAGAGATGTTTACAGCTTTGGTTAAATGCTCCTTGTTCCCCCACATTAAATTTTATTACCAGAATCCTCCACCAGCAAATAGGAGTAAATCATATTAGTGTCGCAGGCTGTGTGGGGGTTGATTTTGCAGCCCAAGGAAGGGGAGTTTTTATCACTCTTTATTACAACTTTCTAATTGGTAGGTGTGGTTGGAATGTCATTATCTCTGTAATTACAAGCAAATTATTTGTTTTAGAATAACAGTAACACAATAGTAGGTTTCTCTTCTTTAAGAAATTTAATCAACTTATATCCTTAGCCAGGGTTTGGCCAAGTTCTGCTAGCATAGCTGGACTCAGATCAGATGAAATTTTATTTGACCTTTGATATGTAGGTCACAATCTGTTGAGGCTATTTATTTATTTATGTGAGGACTTTTCCAAAGCAAAACTGGTAAGCAACATCACAGTGCAAAGATCATTTTGGCTTTCACAGTCTAAGATGCCAGGGTGAAACAAATAATCCACAAATTCTACTAGTTAATGGTTGTTCTTTTGAGTTTCCTACACTAATCTGAAATATACTCATTTGGTTTGCCCTGTTCCACATTTAGTATGTCTCAATTTTATTACCGTAGTTGGGAGGTAGAGTAGATGGAAAAACTGAATGTAAGTTGAAGACTCCAACTTTGAATTATTCCTCTCAGAAAGGAGAAAATAAAGTGATTGTGAGATGCCAGCTAGTCCATCATTTGATCAACTCAGCCTGACTTAACCTGACTCAGTGTGGTGTATCAGGTTCGTCTCACCTGTTCTCAAAAACTCAAAGCAATAGGGTTCCGTACTCTCCTCTATTCTCACAGCCCTAATCACTCTGTGCCATTGCTCCAACTTGTGAATCTCAAACATTCCCTCTCAGAGCTGCCTCAGGTCTTTCAGCAAATTGGCAGCTGTTGCGTATTGCAGCATTCTGCTCAGAGGCTAAATGAAGAAACATGCTCTACTGGCTGCACAATAGGTAGGGCAAGAACCCTACCTCTCCTGCCACCATATTATGTTAACTTTCTGCTCCTCATCAGCATTGCTGCTTTCTTTGCTCAACCCTCAGAGGCTTTTCGGTCGCCTTTGTTATGCCTCCAGCTGAGAGCTGCACAGGTTCTTTATTTCAGTAAAGAACACAAGTCGGTGCAGTCACACTTCTCCCTGCTGTGCAGAACCTGGGACTCTCCTACATAAAACACCAGGGGATCATAGAATTGTAGAGTATCCTGAGTTGGAAGGGGCCCACAAAGATCATACACTCCAACTCCTGGCTCCACAAAGGACCACCCATAATTCAAACCATATTTCTGAGAGTGTTGTCCAAATGCTTCTTGAACTCTGGTTAAAATCCAGCAGCAATATTTCACAATAAGAAAGTGAATGAGAACACAATAGTGCATTATGGCTCTGTACACAGAGAACCAGAGAACCTCATGAGATGAGACCTTCTTTGGGGTATTTTTAAACTTCCTCTTCTGTGCTGGCCCTGGACATATTTGACAGCAGATACAGTACACAGCTAATTACAGCTCCACGTCTCTGAGAAATTAAACACAGATCCGTTTGGATTATCCTCAGGAAAAATGAGGCCTCATTTCACTGCATTCATCCCAAGGCTGAGAGGTAAGTGAAGAATCCTGGCCTAATTACTCAGATCAGAGAGGATCAACAAGGTTGCCAGCCAGCTGATATTATTCTATATTGTATCTCTCTCTATGCCTGAAATGGTCTGCCTTGCAAAGTCACTTTGCTCTCACTGAAATTTGTGCCCTTCAAATCCCCCAAGCAAAGATAACTGCACTCACTTCTACCCCTACTTCTTCCTAGCTTACTCTCAAAGATCAGTCAGAGAATAGAAGAGCTCTGTCCTGCCAGGGAACCAACTCAAAAGCCGAAATGAGTAAATCATTGTGCACATGATGACAGCAAATGGCAAAGGCCACTTCTATGTATCACTATAAAAAATAACATTAATTGGAATGCTTTGCAATTTCCTGTACAACCCATAATTAGGTTAGATAAGAAACTAGCAGTGTCTAAGTGCTATAAATGTCTAAATTAAGTTATTTTGAAAGTACCCAGCACTTTGACATTTGAGAGTTCAGAGTAATTGGAGTATTGAAATAAAATTGCTTCTGTTATTTAAAAGGTCATTATCTTCTTCGGGTAGATATATGAGGACTATTTTCCACTCTACTGAGCCATTCTATTTGGTACAATTAGACCTGCTTGAGTAGATTTCTAGTGGGCCTCCTCCCACTTATCACAGACCTAGCATTGCACAGGGAAGGGCCTGTAAATATACAGCCCAAATATGGAGTATATATTCAGTTCATAATAGGGTTCTGAAGAGTCAAAAGCAGCCAAGAGCTTCACACCCACCAGGAACACCACGTGATGCTACACTCTAAGACAGCAACTGAGTCCTTGCACAATCAAAGTCAACAAAAATCAGGTTACAGGCAGAGGACAGCCTGTTAGACAGGCAAAAGCTATGGAGGAAATGAGCATTTCACCCTCCCAATCAAGCTAACTCCTACGTTGGCAGCAACCCCAGTTATTTCAATAAAACTACTGGAATCCCTTGGTCTCACTGTCATAAGTGCCTTTCGCTTGTTCACCAACTGCAACATTCAAAGGCAGCAGCTTATATTACTACACTTTACATCATATTTTGATTACTGCAGTAGTGTCAATAAAATAAGAAGGCAAGGGGGTATAAACGCAGACACTGGCAGGAGATGTAATGTTACCATCTCACCACTGGAGACTGCTGCAAGTAGAAGACCATGGAAAATGGTCTGAACTCACATGGGGCTAAAAGAGCACTCTCACTGCTCATTCCAGTGGTTTAATTCCTGTGCTACCTCCCATGGGAGCTAAGCAAAACTGGAGGGGGTGTGGAAGCATGACTCCTCCATATCCCTCCTGACTAAGGAGTGGATGTATAAGGAAGAAATTAAGTTCATAAAGCCCTCTGCCCAAATTGAAAAAGGAGACAATTTCTGACCTCAAACAGGGTTAGGTTCCCAAATCGCTGCTGCATTCACCCACAAACTTTTTGCAGGGCTCACAATGTTCTTTCCAATTGAGAGACTAATTCAGCATCTTCAGCTGCAGCCTATCATCCAGCATGCTCACCCTTGGTCTCTACATGCACATAGCCAGCAAGACCCTTGTATATGAAACCCAGGCTCAGCTGTTCCCATTGCAAGGCCTACCTTTTTTCAGTATTCACTGCAGCAAATGTACTGCTGGTTGCCAAGATCCTGATGCACTTCCTGAAACTCACCTGGTTCTGGATTCCAGACTCCCATAAGACATTAGCATATTGCTGCTAATGGTTTTAGCTCATATGGTTCTCAAATACTACCCTTGTGACAGGGATATGAGACCTCAAGTAAGATAATATGCTTACCAATTCCTCCTTGCAACGAGTTTTGAGATCCACGGACAAAAAGAACTTGGAAGCACTAGCACACAGTGACAATCACATGAAACTTCCCTGTGGGAATTACAGATAGGTTTGCATGGATTTTCCAAAAAAATATTTGAGCAAATACTTTTTTTTTTTTCCATGACAGTACAAAGGATCTGCAGTACACAGGCAGCCCTGCATATGCTGTTTCACTAGCATTTACTAGCCAATAAAAAACAACAGAAATCAGACAGCATTCAATGCTCACACCTATTCCAGAACAAGGAGGCAGCATGGTCTGCGCAATAACCAAATAAGTGCAACTGAGGCATTTTAGGTTTCATGGTCCCCAATTAGATTAAGCTGGTTTTTAAAGTCACGTAAATGTTGTGCTGTTCCATATTTCACTTCTTGGTTTACCTAAAGGGCAGAGTTAAGACTGTACCTTTATTTTGCATTTTGTATCCTAATAGAATTGGATTTCTTTTAAAGGTAATTCTCACCCCAAGCTACTTACCCCTTACAAAAGTTGCTTCTGAGATAATTACAATGCTTTAGTAATGCCTGCATCATGCCACTTAACAGTAGCAATGAAGTTATGCTGAAAGCGTTTGCTGTGGAATTGCTCTACCTGCTTATTTTTAAAAACATATTCTAGACCTTCCAACCCCTACATCCCATTAGCTATTAGAGAAGCTATCATATTCTCCCAGATTAAATATCCTTGAGTATTAGAACAGGTTTGGCTCACGAAGACTTTTGTTCTTAACTGATGACTCCCATTCACTGACACACACACAGGATTTGTTCTGTGATCCAAAACAACCGTTGAGGCAACCTGATGTCTCATTGAAGATGTAAGAAAAACAAGGTAAGGTGCAAGAAGATTAGCCAGCCAAATCCATGCACAGTTAATCTGCACCTTCAAGTGGCCTCTTCTTATGCCTGACAAAGCCAGGTTGCTATCTGGAGGACATGTACCATTAGTGCTGCTGTGTGGGCAGCAAAGTAGTTTCTGGAGCCAGCTCTAAGAAAGGGAATGTCCGCTGTGGGCAAAGAAAGGCTAGATGAAAACACAAAGGGAGTAGATAATTAGGAAGCTATCAAAATGTCTGATAGGTAAATGAAAGCATGGGTAGCAAGCTTCTTCCATGGCTCTTCATTACCTTTACGATGTTTCAGCAAAGCTATATTCACAACTGAAAGGAGTCCAAATCCTGCTGTATAGCCAAATCACAGCTTACTTATTAATTAATGCAAGGAGAGAGAGAAAACTAAAAAAGGAGAGTACCTAATTGTTGAATTCTCTGGCAACTGATCCTTCTCCGGTCCTCAGGAAAGCTGGGCATGACAAGAGGGTTATTTGAAATAACGGTGGTGAATTTTTGCCTACTTCCAAGTGTACATTTTCACCAAACACAGAAAGGTTGGTATTGGAGTCATCTAGTCATGCACTTGGAGGTTAGGAAAGTTAACCAGGGAGGTCATCTGTATAGACATAATGCAGCCTTCCCTGTATGCCTGCATCATGAGCTGATCACTAATTACTATAGGCAATTACCTCACTCATGATGGAGGTTAGGCAGAAGATGAGAAAGGGGGTCTGTCTCAGCACTCTGGAAGCTAGGAAGCTGTTTGCCATAGGAAATCTTGCTCATTCAACAATATAGTTCCAAAGACAAGCTGTGAAGAAGGCACTGCCCTACAGGAAGACAAAAGATGGTGTATAAGCAAGATCAGTAAAATCTACTCCAGATTCCTCCCAGTGATGCTTGCAAGTTTCTAAGCACCAAGATTTTGATATACAGCAGTTCTGCATGTTCCTTGGTCTCCGGCTGTTCAGCACAGCACAGCACACACATGGCTTCTCTCCTGCAGCACTAAGCAGTCAGTGCAGTGGAAATCATGGAACTCCCGTGGCTCTGTCTGTCCAAGGGTATGTATGGTGATAGGAACACATGGATCTTCACGGACACAATGTCCTTTGTATTCATCCAGGCTCCACTCTGATCCAGTCTGTGATGTTCAGGAAGCCACTCTGCCTAACTGGTTTCTCACGCCTTCCCTTAATAAGCTAAGACATACAACTTCTTTACCAAAGCAAGACAGGAGAAATGATGGGAAAGGGGCAATTATCACTAATATAGCTCCCTCAAATTTGTTAATAAAATGTTAAGGAGCTTGCTTTGTCACACTTCCTCCATTTCAACGAGGAACATAAATCACAGCTTTCTTACAATACAAAAATCCACTTCTACCACACAGAACGATTATGAAGGCAAATCCTGATACTGATAGTCAAGATAGCATCACAACACGTCCAAGAAAGGAGGCAGGAGGGGAAAATAAAGAAATGTTTATCAGCTGTGTCAGATCACTGTGAAAATAAAAAAGTCAGTAATTTCAAAATAAAGACTGCTCTACAACATTTACAGCTGTGTTGAATGAAGGCACCACAGTCTAGGATCTAGGAGTTCTTACCTTCATTTTGCAAACAAAGTATCCTTCCTGAAGGCACACATTCATTTTCTTCATGCAGATTCAAGAAGGAGAAATGGCAGGAAGAGATATTAACATACTTGTATGTCAATAAGAACAAAGATTCTGCTACAAATTCAGCTAACATCAGTTTGAAGATTCAGTAGTCTTTTTTTTTTTTTATCTCATTATAGTAAAATTAGAATTGGTTCATTTTACTAAGCAACATTGCTCTTCAGCACAAATCAATAATACTTTATTTGCAAGCCGTTATTTGTGAACAACAAAGTATTATGCCAAATTCAGTATTTAAAATAACATTTAAAATACAGAAGCTTTCCAAGGACAAATACCATGAATTCTTATTGTCTGTGTGTATGTCTGTCAGTGTCTTTTCCACAGCTTTGGAGTCCATTATTTGATTTGAATGAGAGCTGACTGCACTCTCAGTCCAACAATTCCTTTGAGCTCAGTCCCCAGCCATATGCTTCTGATGTCTCTGACTCATGCCCTGAATGGCACTTTTCTCTCCATTCAAAGGGATGAAAACATAAGTTCCTGACTAGTTCTTCCTACCCATCCACAGACCAGCAGCAGATTCTTCCCCATTCATCACCAGCTAGAAGTTTGGAGGAATTTCTTGAAAAAGAGAGAGAAAAAAAGTGTTTAAGAAGCAAATACAGTAAGGCTTTCTCCTCTCTGTGCAGCAATTAGGAGAATGCAACAGGCAGGACAGCAAGTAATCTCTCATGTTAACGATGATCTAGACTAGACAAAAGACTGAACTTAGAAATAGATCCACATTTTCCTGAACGTCAGAGGGTTCTCTGTAATGATCAATCCAGATCAGGCGCTTTTAACCTCCTCTGGTCCAAAGAATCTTTAATTGTTAACTACATCACCCGGGCAGCTTCAGAATTCAGACTTGTCAGCATATTGAAATCTTTGCCGTATGCAGAGTCAGCAACACCTTCCCACTTTCTATGCATATAAGTATCACATGAAGAGCCCTAGCTCTCAGTATGGAGAATATAGGCATCATTTTAGCAACCATCAAAATGCCAGCACTTCTGGAGATGTTTTACAGAACATTACAACATCACGGGGTAGAAGAGAGCAACAAATATTACAACCAGATGACACTGCAGAAGGGGGGCTGAGTAAAATAAAATACTGCTGGCTGTGCAAGCTGAGTTTAACTGCAAAGTTTAGCCAAAAACTTCCAGATTACATTTCTTTTACGGAAATGGCATCTCCAGCAATTCCTCAGACAGTGTTTTTTCTGTGGTGCGGAGACAGCATAGCATCCACTAATCTCTCCAACTATTCTACTCAAAAACTGCTGCTTCTGAGCTGTCTCCTCTCTGACCTCTGCTGGTCCTAACACCCTTCACGTAATGCTGCTAGCCAGGCCAACTCCTAGAATGACTGAATTTGGCAAAGAGCAATTCAAACGAAATCTAAAAAGCAAACCCCAAACCAAAACTCAGAAACGAAACAAAAACAAAACACAAACTTCAGAATGAAATAACCTGAGAATTTAGGACAGAGGCTGACGTGTTGCCCTCTGCCAGGCACATGCTACGATGCAAAGGACAGAACCATACCTGGATACAGCAACTGCTGTCACTGCTGGGTTGTTCTTACTTGGCTTTCCAGTCAAGGCAAGGCTGGGACTCAGTTCCCGAAAGAGAACAAGATGTTTTCCACACTTGTTACCTGTTGTTTGGTTTAAAAAATAAATATTTAGAAATTGTCTGGGGGGCAGCGTGGAAGGGATTGTTATTATTTACAGTCAGCAAGTTGTTGAGAACAAATATATTCAATTCCAGCCTGTGCTGTTGCAAAATAGGCCCATCCCAATTTAATTTGTGGCTATGATAGTTACATGTGCTGACGTGTGGCTGTATCAATTGTGTGCTAAATTGGATTTGTGTATTATTGCTTTCTAAATTGCATGCCTAGTTCAGCAAAATTGTTCATCAGTTTTCACTGGCTCTATGCTTAATAAGATGCCCCACAATACCTTGCTGCCAGGATATAATACAGCTCATAATTGCCTAGTAAAAAGAAATTACATAAAGCCCTGTTATTATCAACTTATCTAAATCTGCTCATAACAGAACCAATAATTAAATGCTGAGAACATTTCACATACACACACATACATACACAGACCTAACAACATAATTCAATCCTAGTTACTTTAGTCTTCTTAATGACTTGTGTTTTGTATTAATTTTATTTTCTTTAATGCACAGAATGAGATGTGGGAATACTCGGCCATTTAAAATAATTCAGAAATCATCTGGATACTTTAACAGAGAATGTCACAGCACTGAACACACTTCAGCTCTTCAATAAGGAATGCTGTTGCTGCATGCATCTGAGAACATGCTTCCTTACACTTGTGTGAGAACAGGTGTGTATGTACAGATGCCTGGTTAATGCATGTCTTCCTTTATGATCCTCCATTACAAAGGCACAAACAGAAGTATCTTGCCGTGCTCCCATGGGCAGCTTTTAAGTCCTAGCTTAGAAAATTGGTTAAGAAGATTACTTTTCTAATTTTATTTTTTTAATAGCAAAAATCACAGTTTGCTGACAGACAAAAACGATGCGATTATATCTGAGTAAAACTAACATGGAAGTATCTACCACAGGGAGTGAAGGACAAGAGTCTAGAAAATTCTTAAAATTAATTAGATGCTCCTACGTGGAAAAAGAATCTGCAAAGTGACTGCTGAATGCTACCAGGATTCCAAAAAGAGTTCAAACCTGTGTTTTGACTTGCAGCAATCTCTGATTACAGACTGCAATGAAACCAAACCAGCCCAGCTACTGCAGGCAGACTGCCTCACATCTGGCATCTCTGGTGTTCTTGCTCCTTCCCTAGAAGCATCTGGCCCTACCTACTCTCAGGGATGAGACAAAAGGCAGGATGGGCATCTGGTCTGGCACTTTCAATATGCCTCTGTACCTATAAATATTTCTGCATCTCAGTCTAACTACTTCAGATGCCAAGTTCCACAAACAGCACTTCTGAAGATCTCCGTGGTAATGCCCAATTACTGCATAATATCTTTTTATGCAGATGTTAAAACTACCTTTATGTAAACTGTACGCCTAAAACTGAAGCAATAGAGAATGTCTAATGAAGTTCAGAGCAAATAAGTGGCGTAAATTATACATGTTAACAACACAACTTCTTTTTTTTTTTTCTTTAAATGTATTGTGAACAGAAGCATGCTGTGCTATTAGGACATGCCTTTAAAGCTCCCTGGCAGGCTTCAGCTCCTGCAGTTAGAAAAGAGAAGTGAGCCTGAGTTGTTTTTAATACCAGTCAGTGCTGTATAGCACTAGCGCCTTGTTCATCTTGGCTCTGCATGAACTCCAGGGCATCAGCTTCAGCTTGCTTTCAATATACAGCACCATGCTGCTGGAATCCCACTGGCTTGGAGGAACTCTGACCTCATTCAAGTCAGCAAAGACAACAACCTGCCCGCTGTGACATCTCAGTGCACGTTAGTACAGGCTATCAGCAGAACTGCTAAGGAAACAGGATTTATGGAGCCAGGATAGTTCATTTGCTTCATAGGTTTATGCAGAAAGGTGGTCCGTCAAGCTTAACAGAACCTATGAAGAACCTCTCAGCTTCATCCACTTTAGATTTGTCCGTGAGACTAAGTGGCTCAGGTCTGTTCTGTCTAAGGCAGGGCAGTGGCCACCCACTACTGCTGCTGGTTACAGTCACACTGTATGAGCCTCTGAACCCTCCCAGTCACACCATTGTGCTCTCACACCCTCTTCTTTCTCACAACAGAACAAGGCCCTTCAGTTCACAGCCCACACTATGGTCATACCTAGGCTGCTTGCCTCTCCCACAGCTCCTCCCTGTGAGCTCAGGCCAGCAGCTTCGCCTTGTCTAGTGGTGTATTCAGTCTTCCACAGCTGTGCCAGCCAAGAGGGTAAAAGGAAAAAACAAACAAACAAACAAACAAAAAAAACAAAAAAAAACCAAACAGATTATAACAGCGCAATCACATGAGAGACAGGGCTGATTTCTTCCTAGTAAGGAGAGAAAATTGGACTTCTATGGTCTGAGCAGGACTTGGCAAGGTTCTCTCTCCCCTACCACTATGTTACAGTGTGTCACACTGGAGAAAGGTATGCAGGGAGATGGCAGGGCTTCCCAGCAGGTCGGTAGCCAGGACCCCAGTCGCTCAGGAACCTCTCCCACCAGACTGGAGGCAGAGCCAGCAGAGAACTCCTGCTCCTGAGAACATGATGTAATAAACTAAGCTGTGAACCAGCTCTCAGAAACTATGGATCCCAGAGGGTTCTGCAGTACTGATTTATGCAAAAGTGAACCTCAGTACTTTTCTCACCATCACCACCTCAATGTCTCCATTTATGAAACAAAGCTAATGCATACCGATTTTTTTTAGGCAACGCGCTGCCACTCACTAGTAAGTGCTACAGAAGTGCCAGGCACTACTTTTTCCCTGCAAGGAACTGCTTCTTGTAAAAACACAAACGTATTTCTGATGGGCAATAACATTTCTACTTTCAAAAACACACCAGGTTGAAAAGTGTATTCTCAAAACTCTTCCCAAATGACAGACACACCTCACTGAGGAGGACAAAAGCTGATAAGAAGGAATTCTTTTACTCCAGTTTTCAGTTTTATTCCTTGCTCTGCCCTGTTGAGAAAGTGGCACGAGCTTTTAGTAGCTCTGTCCCTCCATTCAGGTTTACACTGCATTAGGATTCCCCCTTTTCTCACCCCTGGCTACCTACCCTGACCACTCCATCTGTGCTTCCTGTGATGACGATGCTGCGTGTATCCCAGTCCATCACTTCAGCAAAGCAGCAGCAAGCAATGGAGCTTTTGGGGTTGCAGGTGGTGTTAACGCTCACAAGAGGCTGGCCATTGACTGTCCACAGGTGGAGATAGGATCCAGCACAGGAGGCAATATCACCCTGTAACAAAACAAATGGCAATGCTTTCAAGATCCCACACTCATCCTTCTCACAGGAGGGCAGAGGTAATGGATTTAGGATGCAAATCAGCAGTAAACTTTTGGTTCAAAATGGGGAGGCCTTCACATATTCAACAGAAAGCATTTCGTAACTTGGACTAGAATAGCAATGCCCATTCATAAAATAAAAGAAGCTGGATAACGTTTTGAATGACACTTCCTTTTGCAAAATACTTGGAGGCTATAAAATACCCACAGAACGTTATGCCTTCCAGTCTACTTCCACTCTCCTGTAGTCCTGCTGGTTCTAAAGCATTTAATTACTCAGCACTTCGTATTCAGACTGTCCCAGCACCTCTTTCCTTCACATCCTCATAAATAGACAAGCCTCAACACTTGTTTTTCCACTTTTGTGCTTGCCAAACTCCTTCCACTCTTGACTTGCCAAAACAATCTTAGCTTCAAATGTTGATAAAAATGCACAGATGTGACAGATACAGATCACCTGAAGCTGTGTCCAAAAAAAGAAAAAAAAAAAAAAAAAGGAAAAAAAAAAACAATGCCTTGTTTCATGCCAACTACAAATACAACCTTGAGATTCATTTCCTATAACTGGGCAGGGGAGGACTAAAGGAGGTTCTCAATACCATTCTGGGCACACATTACCGCCAGGCACAGACTGAAAGATAATGGTCTGTTACCTCTATGTCAGGCAATCAAAAGAATCCTCTCCTTGCCTATCAAGAAAGACAGTTTTTGAGCATGATGAAAGATTCAAAGAACCATAGAAAAAGAGGTAAACAAGGAGTATGGAAAGCTAACTGCTACGCTCTGCCCTTACCTTTTAGTCAGTGCATAGTCCAGGAAAGCATCAGCTGATCCCCAGCTACTGCTAGGGACAGCAACTGCACACAGTCAGCACCTAGTGCAGGTTCTGGGCCAGAAGTAGAGCTTTTAAATCTTACTGATACACAAGTAAACGTTCTCTTAAATAAGGACATAGCGTTTACCTCAGCTGTGAAGCCTTTGGTGATTTCACAATCTTCCTCTGCCCCTCACAGGGAGCTTAATGTCATCGCATTTTTATGCTGCTTTGCATTCTAGCAAAGACCAGCTCAGCATTCAGTGAGCTGTACATTCCATGCAAAAAACGTCTTTGTGACCGAATTTCTCCTTTTCTATCAGTGAAGGTTCACGGTCTTACCAGTGACTGTACGTAAGAAGTGGATACACACGTAATCCCTTGGAGCAAGTAACTTAGGAAAGCAAAAGCCAATGCTGTAGCTTTAAGTAACCTTATTAAAAGTGCCCTTTGATCAAGACACTAACTGAAATTATACCCAAACTTTTCACCCTCAGTGCATGCTAAGAACCAGTTAAATAGAATAGCATCAGCAAAATCCCTGATTCTGGGAATGACTGGTGTGCCCTTAAAGCTAACAATGCACATCTGGTTTAAATCAACTACAATCACAGAATCCTTAGAGTTGGAAGGGACCTTTAAAGGTCATCTTGTCCAGTTCCCCTGCAATGAACAGAAATGTCCACAACTAGATTAGGTTTCCCGGTTTACTAATGTTGTACTTCATCTCTGTCTGATTTGAGCATACAGCTTTTCACACTGGAGGGCAGAATTCTGAAGATAAAACAAAGGTAGTATATTTGACACAGAATTATCAGTAATTAAATAGATTAAATTTCAGCTAACTTACCAGCATGAGAGTATATGATATCTATGCACTTGGTAATGATCCACAGTGCTTTCCAAATGCAGACAAGGGATTTAAAGCTTATTGGAATAGTTATAAGCTTTCACAGTCCCACTGAAGTTAAAACTTTTTGAGACAGTTTTTGTTTGCACCAAATGATACAAATGTTACGAGGTAAATGGAGCTTCCAGATGTTAAAGCAAATAGAACACCCAAAAAATTATACCACAAAGAGTGTACAGAATTCTTATTTCGCAGACGATTATATGATTCTGAAATTTGTTTCCTACAAATCTTTGTTTCAAAACGTTTTGAATTTTCCCGGAAAAAAAAACCTCATTACCAAAATCATCATTCTGTGTCAACTGAAATATTTAACACAATGTAAGCATTGTTTCTATCTTCATGTTATACTACATAAATACATAATTCCTAGAGCATAGGAAGTTCTGCACGAATGTGCGCAAGAACTTCTTTACGGTGAGGGTGACGGAGCACTGGAACAGGCTGCCCAGGGGGGTTGTGGAGTCTCCTTCTCTGGAGATATTCAAGACCCGCCTGGACGCCTACCTGTGCGACCTGCTGTAGGGAACCTGCTTTGGCAGGGGGGTTGGACTCGATGATCTCTGGAGGTCCCTTCCAACCCCTACGATTCTGTGATTCTGTGATAACTTAAACAAAAGTTTCAAAATGAAACATCCCGCTTTGCTAGGATGAAAAGACTCTTCATTCCTAACATATGATTCCCTTCAACTATTTCTCCTTGAAGTTTCAAACATGATTTCTCAAGGTTTCTCTCTTTTAAATGAACCTTTCTGCACGCTACTGTCCAATCAGTTTAACCATTTACAGTCCAACAAGCTGGAGAACTTCTTTTGGCTCAGTCACCACAATGTTCCCAGCATAGACCATCCTATTTTTGGATAGCTCAGAAAAAGAGCCACCAGCCGGAACAGCTACTGTTAACAGTAAGTTGATGTGTAAGATGAAGGGGACTCCATTATCTTGAGGTCTGAAGCCCATGTTGTTTTTTTTTGCCAGCCCACCCAATTGTTTCTGAATGCTTGGCACAATTTTAGCTACCGTCTCCCGGGATCACCAGGTATTGTGAGTTGGCTGGCCAAAGCCAACGGCCATGTAATACTAACCAAGACCTCTGGCACTGAGTGCTAAGCTGACACTAAACAGACTAATTAAATCCCATCCTCAATCATTAGCCATCAGACTGCATGGTTAGTAGAGCTCTAATACAGCGCAGGTTAAGTAGAGAATGTCTACTTAGTCTTATTGCTAGATGCAAGCTCAAATTGTCCAAGCAGCTGGAACCCTGTTCTAGTATACTAAAAGAGATATAAAAGACAAATGTAGAAGCAACATTCTTGGGAGGTAGAAGGTTGGGGAAAAAAAAAATAATCACACCAAGAGCGTTTACAGTTCAAATCCAACAAAGAATATTTTCCTATCAGCGTACACGCAGTTGCAGCCAGGCCCAGACCATAACAGGATTTTTTCCGCTGCTGATAAATGCAAATCCAACCACTGCTATCAGCAGCATGCTTCTCAGCTAATGGTAGGAAAGCACAAAAAAAAATCTAGCACTGTCACTGCAAGGGTGTAAGAAAGCTGTCAGCTGAGGTGGCAGACTGAGGTCCAACAGGTATTAGCTGAACCTGGTCTGCTGCCTGAACGTCAGGAGAAATTAATGGAATAATGGAAGCAACAAGGCTATGGGTGAGCCAGATCCAATACTTCACGCTCTGCAAACTAAAAGATTTTTAATCCTGCTGCCTACCTATCCAAAGATGCTTCTGCATAGCTACTCAGTCTAAGATGTTGCTTTTAGTGCTCCCCTCTCATCATTAAGAACACTATTAGCAATCTCAACAGAAAGAAAAAAAAAAATCAATGTATCAGACTCAGGATGTTTTTCTGTTGGGAAGAGTACCCATTAAGTTATCATAAAATGTTCATGGATGCATCAGAAAAAAAGATGATAAATGAAGATCTTACTGTTGAATTGTTGATGGCAACAGAAGAGAGACTCGCCCCGTGGGCAGGAAGCTGGGTTATGTCCGTCAAATGGTTCAGGTCCCAAATGATGCAGGTTCTGTCATCAGATCCACTCACAATGATGCTGTAGGTCACAGATGCAGCAAGGCAGGTCACTGCCTGAGAGTGCCCATACAAAGCCTAGTGGGGGAAAAATAACCAACAAATCAGAGGGTGGCTGAATTATTAGGGAACCACAGTCCTACTGCCATTTACTTATCAAGAACAAGCAACCCAGCCACTTTTCGGAGAACTGAAAATGGTATGAAGTGAAAATCGCAAAGTATCTTACAGAATTATTCTTGTCTACAACTTGTAGTTTAGGAAAGTTGAGCCTCCAGAGAAACTAAATGACTTGTTCTAAGTTGCCCAGTGACTCAGGAGGAACTGCTGAACCCTGGCTTACATTTCTGAGTCTACCACAGTGGTTTGTGTGCAGGAACGAATCGTCACCTTTTATTTCAGTCAAGACTGTCTTAAGCAAGTCAAATTTGGACTTGAGAATTAACACTTTTCAGAATTTAGAAATCATTTTAAAATAAAACTTGTCAAATGTCAGTGACCTTCCCATCCTTTCTTTCTCTTTTTCTGAACAAGCAGTAACGTTTTTCCAATATTAGTTCAGAACAAAAATAGCATTTGTAGGAGACTTTTTGCTTTAAAAACCACACACTAATTCCTCTCACATCAATCATTAATCCAGCACATTTTTTCTGTTTTCCAGGTTTCAGAGTCATACAGAACACCTAGTTTAACTGGAAACAATTTTATAATAAATACAAAAGTAAATTACAATTTAGGCAATTTAATGTAACAGAAGTCATAGACAGAAATATACTAACGACAATTGTGTAATGCAGCATTCCCAAGTGACAACAGGATTTCTGCTGCATAATCACCAATGGCATTAAATTCTGTAGGGCAGAGAAAGACTTTCTCAACTTCCCTAAAAAGCCTTTCAGGGTTCAATGATTAACTGCCTTACTGTGAAAAATCAGAGCCACCAGTTTTACTGCTGGTTTTAACAGTAACTGCATACTTCTCTACATGACACAATTACCAGATCTTCAGGGTCTGTGTCAGAGAGCCACATATCTCAAATGATTTTTGCAAACACATCTCATACTCTTACAGCCTATGACTGTCAGACTGAACTCTTGCTGGCTAGCATGTACTACCAGTTGATAAGGTTATTAGGACAACAATATTCAAACACAACACACGGGTACAGTTAGCTGCAGCAGCCTATGATGTACAGAAGCTGTCTTGTAGTTGCAAGGGACGAATTTCAATTTGCAATGTATTCCACTGAAGAGTACTACCAATTTAAAATACTGACAAAAATGGGGCCTTCTCTCCAACAGTCGTCCTCAGATGTCCTCTGCAGTAACTTTGGCTGTAGAACAGCCTGTTTACAAAGGGCCAGGCATAATCTCATGCCTGTGCTCAAGATCTAAACAGGACCCCTGCAGAAAGGGCTGGGATAGGGCAAGATTAGGGGCTCCAAATTTCCCCTCCCTTCCTCAGAAGGATGAAAGGAAGCATACCTACTGTGACAGCATCCATACTGCCAGACAAGCTATGCTTCTATGCAAATTTTAATCAAGATTTTTTCCATTTTTAACTCAGGAAGACCTCCTGCTTGGTGATGAAGTGCTTTAAATGCAAGCTAAGTGTGGAAAAGAAATATAGATTTCAGCTCAGCTAAAAATCTCAGCTTCAATCCACCAGTGTTTCAGTATGCATTAATGCAAAAAACAGACAAGTGCTGTACTCTCTAATATCTCATTATTCCTCTGTTAAGAATCTGGGGAAAAACTGAGAGGCCTGTGTCCACAGTAAACCCAGTAATATAAAAAAGCAAAAAAGAGGATCAGCTTCACTGCAGGAATGCTCAGTCCATGAACATTAAACTGGGTTCTGGCCACCCAGCTTAACTGGCTGACATGGGCACAGCCACTCCACAGCTATGCTCAGCACCTCCCTGGCAGGTCCGCACAGCAGACATGGCACAGCTTGCCCAGTGGCTTCTCCAACCTGGTGGTTCATTTGGCCCAGACATTCTGGGGGTTGGATTGCATGGGTTGCTATGCTCATGAACACTGAGGGAACCAGTAAATTGCATGGATCAATACTGAGGCTATTATGCTCAATCTTTAGCATTCCACAAAACTGTGGAAGCAGCCCCTGCTTGAGAGGAAAAAGTGACTTTTTATGGTGAAATATAGTTTCTGCACTTTACTACATTCCAAACCAGAATGTGTCAGTCCCATGAGACAACTGATAAGTGAATAGCATCCACTATACAACACATCAGCTTTACTCAAGCAAAGCTCACTCTCAGGAAAAATGATACCATTTTTTTTTGTTCAGCAAAAAAAAGAACAAGAACAAAAAAAAACCAGCCCCCACAAAACACTGAATGACATGAAAGCAGCACGTAATTCTCTGGAAATGATTTAGAGCCATAGTACAAATTTACATCTATGCCAGTCATCAAAAACAAAAATCCCTGCTAGTAAAGAAAAGGAAAAAAAATAGGTACAACATTTGTCACTGTATGACCTCATGCCTTTTGATGGACTAATGGGTAATATCAGATTATCGCAGCGAAACACATCAGCAAAGCCGATTCTGCATTTTCTTTCACAAAAGAGAAAGGCACTGTACTGAAGATAAAATAGAGCCTCTTCAATGATTTGCACGAAACTCAAGCAGATCCTCAGATTGGTATCATCTTGATGGTCGTGAAGATTACTGCTTACATTTTCTCTACTGCTATTTCTCCCATTTCTGTGTCCATCTCCTGTCTTAGAACACTAAGCAGGGTGATTAAAAGGTCATCACTGAAGAGCTTGTCTCCTAGTTTTGGTTTCTTCTAAGAGGGAAACATAAAACTCAGGGGAAAAAAAAAAAAAAGACTATTCTAAACTCTTTCCCTTCTAATTTCAACATCCCAATACTTCAGATAAATAAAGGTCTTGAAACTTCTCTGAGCTCCTAATTCGCATTGATGTTTTCATGTTGTTTAATGACAAATAAAATGTTTTTGGCACAAATAAAAATCACCAAAATATCTCCTGAATATCCCTCCAAAGCATTTGAACAGAAGTGCCCAACACCCGGAGTCCTACTTGCTCAATGCCCTGTTTGTTAATTCAGTTGAGAGTGGCAGAGAGGTTTCTGCCTCTTGAATGCTTAGGGAGAAGAGATCATAGGCTCCCTTTTGGATATGAGAGTACTCCATATTTTCTTGTAAAGTTGAGAACTCACCATAGCTAAATTGCACAAATCTTGCATAAGAATTCACTTTTGAAATAAAATTGCATTTATATGGCCACTGGGTGATCAGAGACAAGCTCCAAATCAACAAACATCAAATGACTGTGGACAGCGAGGTCACAAATTGTATACTTGTAGGGATCCATCTCTACCTCATGGAGTAATTTCTGAATTCAGATTGAGAGAGAAGTATCGAGGTTTTTGTCTAGGCAAGTGTTCATCTCCATCAGCTACGTTCAGAGGGTGTCTTGGGGATCCACACTGCTCTAGCAGTACAAGTGAAGACAGGAGATGCTTTATTATCACAGTTTCTCTCTGTATCATCATAAGCTTTGGAAATGCTGTCAAAGCAAACAAAAAAAACCAACCAAACAAAGACAAAACAAAACAAAACCAACAAGCAAGCAAGCATAATATGTAACTATCAGGTATAGGTATAAAGCATATGATCAGCTCCTGACCTGACTGCAGGTTTTCACATTATACTGGTGACAATCACCTTTTTCTGCCCTTCTGTTTCACTGTAGCATGTTTTCTCTTCCAGTCATCAGACAGAAACTTATATTTTGTTTTTTATTAAATTTCTTTAACAAAAGTCTCTCACCTGTCTCAAGCTTAGACATTTCACTTTGTCCTTGACCAAAGAAAGTTCCCAGACGCACACAACTGAGCTTGTTCCAGATGTGATTAGAGTAGCTGCTGAAGGACACACAGCACAGAGGCACTTTCCCCAGTCTGCCATGCACTCAAATGTAGTCATGTTCTGTATGAGAAAGCAACTGTCAGACAAATACTCATCTGGTGATACTATGCATTTATTAAATGCAGATTTCATTTTCGGAACTCAACCTCCTTGTCTTCAAGCCCAGGAAAGAAGAGCTCATCTTATCCCACATTTGAGTTGACAATACAACTGCAAATTATGTACAAGGGCTCCTCCAAAAGTAACACCTCCTGTTTTATTCTGCTGGCCCACAATGTCAGATGTGGATGTTGATGCTGTAACAGTAGATGAACCCTCCTACCAATATTTCATTACATTTTGATGCCATGTGACAGATGGCAGCAGAGAGGCAGTCTGACAGAACAGCATCTGACACAGAAGTGTGTATGAAGCAAAAGTTTAGAAATGAATTCTTCCATTCAGAAAAAAAAATGTACTCATTTACAGTCATAATGCTTGCTGAATGTTTATGGAAACCAAACAGTGGATGTCAGCAGGGTCAGGCAGTGGGAGGTGTGTTTCAACAGTGGTGAAAGTGACAGTGGGCAACCTCTGCTGGTACAGATTTTGAGTGCAACATGCAGATTCTTGTTTTCATCACCAGCTAATTGTGGTGATCATGTTGAAAAATAGTGTTTCGTAGAGAGAAGTTGCTTTATCTATTAACTCAGTGTCTTAGGACACCAGAGTTCCAACCGCTCATGTTATGGGCTTCCTACATGGCCTCAAGCAAGTTCATTCTGCTACCATATAGTGACAACACGCAAGCATACAACATCAATTAAGAACAAAGCTCAGGTTTTATGGCCACCACTAATACTGGAATTTACGGAAAAATCTTTGTGATTTTATAGGGCACGGAACGCAAAATAAATCTCTTTTTTGTTTTTTCATGTCCAGTGACTGTGAATATGTCTGTAAAAACAATCACGTGGCATACAGTGATACCCACACTGAACAACATACTCTGCTGTTTTGAGCTAACATGTGTGTCTTAGCACATCGTAATGTTGTCCCAAACACACACCAAATCAGTGAGTCTGTAGCAGAGAAAAAGCTGAATCTGCCCAGTGCCCCAGCCAGAAGTGTGGTGACAGACACTTGATTTTCAACAAAAGAAGCAAGAGTATTAACTTCCCAGAATAGAAGACATTACATTGAATGAATGCACTGGACTAAGCTTGCAAGCCAGAGGGGAATTGACAGATGGTCCTATCTATATTCCAGCAGAAAGTTCTGCACAATGGAATTTCTAATCAGAGGCCAGGAGACCTTGTTTTCTCCTTACAATCTATGAAATGAGGTTTCTCCATTGTGATAGACAGCACAATCACTTGAAGGAAAGCTTGAGATCATTTAGAGGGGAAATGCCAATTTTTTCAGCAGTGGAATGATTTTGTACTCCACTGGAATACCCAATTTGATTTTTCTCAAAAAGCCTGACTGCAAAAGAAGGATTGCACAGCACCCTCCAGAATCAGCTCCTCAATCGCCTCTGAAAACGGTCCCCAAACAAGCAGAAGGCCACAACATAACATCAATTTCTGAAACACTTAGATTTTTTCTTAATTTACCTTTTCAGACCCATAGTTGCCAAAGCAGCAGGTGAAGTCATCAAATCCCCAGCAGAATGTTTTGTTCCAAAGAGGAGGAATCAAAACTTTATTTTTTTCAACAGCCAGAATGCCTTTCTCAGTATGAACAATGTGTCCAATAGCTCCCTTTGGATATTCTGACAAGACAGAGAATGTATTTCATTCTATTGTTTTTAGAACACTGAGGTTAGCTTATTGCCTTACACGGCTTTGTGGTGAGCCGGCAAGCCCTACAGCTGGGCTCAGTGAGTAGTGGCCAGGTCCATGGAGAAACCCACTCTGCCACTGCAATTCCAGGCAAGAGCGGAAACTCCCTATTTGAATAAATCCATGCAGAGATGGAGACTGTCTCCAAAGGAGGGAATTTAACAGCACTGCCATTAAGCTTCTTTTCACTAGCAAAATGCCTTATGCCATGAACTAGGGGATGTCACCAACAGCCTCTGAATTACAGCTGCAGGAGCCCACTAGCACCACAAGGCTGTGTGATGCAAACACCATTGCTGTGGGATTCAAAAGTACATACACTGAAATTTTCCAGGATTCTACATCTTAAGAATAACAGACTAAGAAGAAGATGAAGACCAAGATAAAGAGGCAGGGAAAGAACGTATTTACTTTGCTGATGAATATAAAAAGAGAGAAAGAGAAGGGAAAACAGTGAGTATTAAATATTGAGTACTGAGTTTTGATATATTCAGAATGCTGAAGATAAAGAAGATTTAGATATCATAAAAAAATCTGCTCTGAACTCTGTTCTTAAAAATTCAGAATAACCCCATTTAAGAATTCAGAGCTTATTAGCTCAGAAAATGGAGCACAGCCCCTGCTGTACCTTTTACTGTAACTGGTGAGAGCTTCAGGTTTTGCAGGCTGCTGATAAATGGAGGAAGAGTTCCACTTGATTGAAAGGACAGTATTGCTTCTCTTCCAGATGAACTTTTACTCTGAACATTCCTGGGTGGATGTGGCTTAGTGAAGAGCTAGAACAAAAGAATTAAATTAAAAAATGCATCTCCATCGGCCAGGTTGCAAAGGAAACATCTATTTAAATCATTAATCATAGACTCTAGAACTGTAACACACAAACCTCTTCATTAAATTCAGATCATTTTCTCCCTATCATCCCATTTTCATCAGGCTACACCCCTTACATAGGTAGGAAGCTAGTCCCAGTAATTTGGGAGAAGAGAGAAGACTGTAGGCGAGAATTTCAGCTGCCTTTATTTGACTGTACTCAGCCCCAGATTAGTGATTACTCATGTGACTGTACAGAAGAAGAACCCAGATTTGACATCACAGGGGTATAGTATACGACAAGAACAGTGTATTTATAGAGTGGAGAAACACAATCTGGAGAACTCTACAGACCATACTTCAGCAGATTCAAGATCAAAATAGATTGTGCTCTCTGCCTTTCCTTCTACTCTCATGACAAAGTGATACCTGCTTTGGTATCTGTCCAAAGTTGCTGATAAAACCCAGGATGGTGCTCTTAATCAGAGGATCTTTGACGTTGTTGAGATCCATCTTGTCTCCATAGAAGTAAGGATGGTAGGTGTTAACTGCTTCCACAGCAGCTGAGCCCTGTTGTTTATGGCCAAAAATCAGGTCTATCCAGCGATGGAGGTGTGCACTGACATAGTCACTTTCCAGGGCCTGAAACAGAAGAAAATGAATTAATTCAGTAGAGCACATTCATTGCAGATACATTATCATTCCCTGTTCCCTGTTAGAGACAAATTCTCTGCAGCACTCACTGCTGACAGAAGCTTCATTACTGCCTGGGTTTCATCAATACACACATTCTATAATCCTTACAAGGTTTAAGCAGAAAATGTTGCAGAAACCAGATTCCCTCATGTTGGAAAACGTCAGGTCTGTTTTTTTATACCAATATAAGAAAAGTCTATTTTTGCCTGGCCAGACCTGCAAATCAAGTCACAGGCATGCGAATTAACACAACCAAAAGAAATAATTACTACCAGAGAATACCGTAAGAGACACTACAAGGCAGCACATACCCAACCCAACGTGGGCTCCATAGAAAATATGAGTGATCATATATGAAATTTGTGCTTGCAAGACCCAGACAAGTTTACAGGCAACAGTCACAAGTTCCAGTCCAATCCTTGCCCATCTCCAGATTAGTGAGCCTTACCTACGAAGTTTCACTAAACACTATTGCCCCTGCTATCACCTGCAATCACCAAATATTTGTACATTCCCCAGTGGCCTTGCCCAATGATTCAAGCACCAGTGTTAAGCATGATTAAAACTACTTTCCTGACTCCAAATCGTTTGACTGTATAATACTCCCTGATGCTCAGTTAAAGGTCTCCCAAACAGGCCATCCTACCCAAAGCACAGCAGAATTAAACACACTAATGGGATCCAGAACAATGGCTCATTTCACAGAGCAGACAGTGAGCCCAGTGCAGCTGGTTTAAATGACCATGCCCACAGCTAAACAGCTCACAGGGCAGCTCAGAGAACAAGTACAGCGTGCGATTTGTCCCCTGCAAATAACATGAAAACACTTACAAACCAGCTCAGAATTCATTCTTATTAATAAAAGCAGATAGTGCATGAATTACAAACTATAAGTTTTGCCTGGCTTCACTACCAGAGCAAAACAAAGCAACCAACAGAGCTGCAACCATGCAGTCACTCACTTTCACTGAGCACTGTGATTGCCCAACAAAGGAGAGAGAACCGTAGTCTAAAAAGAGAGTAAAAAATCACTTTATGTAGACCTAACCTGTAGATTCCCAACTTAATACACATGAAACAGGGAGCTACTCATAGACTTATCTCCAGATCAATCTTTGCCCTCGTGTTCCTTAAAGGAATGACCAGGTTTCACAACAGCATTTACCTGGACCTTTTTAGTTCTTCAAACTCTGTGAAGCCTCCTGAAAAGGACAACACCAGTAACAAGTACATCTAGTATTGCAAGTGATTTCAGAGGAGAGAGAGGCTTCGGCATTACAGAGTTCAAGACTTCTAACTCTTCACTTCAGGATTAGACAAAGCTTTCCCAGGCAGCCTAATCACAACTAAACTTCCATGACAAGACTTCTTGCACCCTCCTGTGCAACATCTGGTGCTAGCTATGGTTGGAGGAGAAAATACTGGACTGACTGTACTTGAGGTCTGATCAGGCCTGGCAAATCATTAAGAATATGAATCTATAAGCATGATTTTCACTTGCTAAACTGCTCCTCTTTGAGATTTCAATTAATTTGTACAAGTCATGTGGCTTAATCATCTGTGCCAATGTTATCAAACAGTGCAGCTCGGTGGAAGCAGGTCTGCAGAACACAACAGCTGGTAGAGAGGACCCAGTACCCACATTACATGCACTGTGGGGGCTTTACTTCAAATTAGATCTAGTCTGCTCCCTCCGGCTGAATGCCACCAGTGGCAATTGTATACCTTAGGTGCACAACTGGAGCACAGCTTTTGGTTTTATTTCATCCAAAACTAATCTAGTTAACAATCAGAGATCTCTTTACAATGAGAACAGAAGCATGCTATGCAGGGATGACTGACAGATCATTTCAAAACTGCACCCTTGCTCCAAAGTACAAGGCTAAAGCAGATGGTCCCATTGTATCTAAATGCCTTGACAGTGGCCAGCATTACACAAGAAATAAGGAGCAAAGCTCAGTATTTTACATCCAAACAAGCCAGAATGTAGGCCAGAATGCCTCCCTATGCTTTTCTTTAAAAAAATAACAGTAAAAATTGCAGCAGCTTTCAGGCATCTATAGATTTCTGTTTTCAGTATTTCTGTTAGGAAACAACAGTGTCATTCCCATGTTTAGCTAACTGTAGGACAGAGATTAAGCACCTTGTAGGGTTACACAGTGAGCATAAGACAGAGCAGAGGAAGAAACCAGAGCCTCCAAACCTACACACCTTCTTTGGAGTCTGCACACCTTCTTTAGAGTCACTGGGGAACACCAAGAGTTATGTACTTGATGGCAATGGCCAAAGCCTGCATGCATGCACTGAGCTGCTTCACTGCAAGTGATGGAACTGGGCACTCCTTAGGCTCAATTCTTCATTTTGGAAATGACAGTACTTGAACCAAGCACGCTCACCGTGCCCAGAACACTTACAACAAGAATCTCCATCCTTATCGTAGATGAATTGTCATGTGGTGATGAGCACTGACCAGAACTGACCATCTTTCTGCGTCTACAGCTCTGAGCCTTTAGTTCACTCTCTAGGCAATTTCTGTGACACCTAACTCAGTAATACCCATTACTGTGTATGTACAGGAGCCTGAACAGCTGAAGATGGAATGCTGAAATGATTTATTGAGACATGTCCTTATTGCTGACATACTCTCATTTCATCAGACATATCTACTCATTGTGTACTTGTGAGCCCAGTAACACTGAGTTATACATTTAACAGCTACAGAAAAACAAGGTAAATCAATAAAGATAAACATAGATTCTGTGAAGTTACTTGTAAGTTACTGAATGCAAGCTCAACATACTGGTTTAAGTTACATAGCAACACACCACAGCACCTAGCTACTAAGCATGGGGACACCGGAGACTTGCTAATAATAATAAGCAGCTATTCACCCCACTGTGTGACTTGCAATATCACTAATTCACCAGCTAATATGCAAACACTGCATGTTACCAGGAGCCTGTTTTCTTAAAAGTGGTTTCGTAGAAGAAAACGTTTCTCCAGGATGGATTTACAACCTGTAAACCAGCTTATAAAGGATATATATACTAAAAACAAAACCAACCATGGATAAAAAAGGCTTTGCCAAACATGGAACTAGAGCAAACTACTGACAGCACCCAGGTGGCTGCAAGGACAAGAAATTGTGAGAAGAGATGAGAACAAATGAATCAAGCAGATACAAAGGGAAAGGAGAGAAATCTTAGGTATCAGGAGTGGAGCCAGAGAAATCCCAAATATAAAGGCATGGCGAAGGAGGTTTGTACATAACACCAGGCACATGAAGATAGTCACCTTCCAGTTCTCCGACGTGAAATAAGGTATTTGTAGAAAGGAATGAAATGAGGATTCAAGAGAATACCCAAGAAAAACTGGGAAATAATTTAGTAGTATGGATAGTGACAGAAAACATGAGCCCTAAATGCAGTGCAGAAGTGCAAAGCAGGGGATATAGAAGTAATGGTAAGTTAATGGAAGAACAGAAGTCGCTGTCAATTGTGAAGTAAAAAGAGAGAAAAGAATATTTAGAAGAGAAGAATTAGTCTGATTTTTGTTCAAAACGGGAATAAAGTTGATACAGTCATTAAGAATGTCAGAGACAGGAAACCAGCATATGGGGAAATGAAGTAAAAATAGGCTTATTTGAAGATACCAAAATAGAGGTGATCACATTTACTTTTGTGGGATACAGTCATGTAACGAAGAGATAATAAATAATGGGCTACTTGCTTTGTCACATCAATTCTAACACACAATTGCCACACACCTTGTACAAGGCAGCAACCCTTCATGCACTCACAAATGCACCTTGCTTTTTTCCCCAGAAGAAATCCAATTAAATAAGGTAGATACATCCAGAAGGGGCAGGTAGTACAGCCCATTCCATTATTAGCTCTAACAAAGACCTACACCACAGCACTCAGCTGCAAATTCTGTGTTCAATGACAAATCTTCATACAGAATTGCCTTTGCACTCATGACTACATAGAAATTCCTGCACCTGTCCTGCTAACTACGGACACACCGACTGCAGTAAGTTTCAGGGCCTTACATCTATTAGCATTCAGATCGTCAAGACTGACATTAATAAAGGCAGAAACATTAGGTTTTACTCCTATTAAAACACCAAATCAACCCTTAAATATTGGATTTTACTCCCTCCCACTACCTGCCCCCAAAAAAGTAATTGCAGTGCCGGCATGACTCAGATGGAGGAAGGTATTTTGAATACACACGTAGCTGGTTAGCAACAACATGGAACTGCATGCGTGTGAATGTCTCGTGCATGCATTAAGTTATGTTCACATGCTCTTACTCAGGTCTGTGGCTTGGATCTAATTTCATCCAGTCTGCAAAGCTGGTCTTGAGCGAACTGTCAGGCAGACAAGCAAAGTCCAAAACACAACGTGAACTCCACAAAAGCAGGATTTATTTGGGTGTTAACCTTTGCTTGTGACTCTGGCCTTTAGGATTTCATTTTCAATGGGAATCAGTTCAGCACTATGCCCCAAAACACTGTATTCACTAACCTGTCTGTGCAGGAGAATGAATTTATGGGGATCTCCATCTGCCCAAGGAGGAAGCTGCACATCTCCCAGCACTGTTCCATCCTGCATGCAGCCTGCAGGAATTAAAGGAAGAATTAAAACCAAGAATCACACACTTTGCAAATAGTAACAGCTTTTCCAAAACAGTGAAGTCAAGGGGAATTTAGGTGACTCTCATACAAGCAATTTCAGACTCTATGCTACAGTGTCACAGAACACTGAAGAATTTTTTTTCTCCTTGGGTGCCTGATCAAGTAATAAAGCACTGAGCAGATGTAATTAATACAGTACAGATATCCATGTCCTCAGCACAAACCATTATAGCCCTGAATGCAAACTCAGACAAGACAGACCTGTTGACACAACTTTTTTCTTATAGATAATCCCACTGAAGTAATTGCCAACTATTCCTGCTAAAGCAGCCTCTAGGAAGGATTTTGTTCTCCAGTCCTTTGCAGTCTGATTCCTTTCAGAAGATAATCATAAGTTCTCAAGTCAAGACAAGAGTTGCATAACTCAATGATCTCAGTTAAGGCTTAGGTCTGAGACTACAAGTTTTCTAACAGGGTAGTAGTGAACAGATTTGGGTTATTGGATCGAACTACTGCAAAATCTTTCTATTTATTTGCTATCAGTGAGATTCTGGTTCCCTTTTTAGGTCCTTCTGTTTAATACATTCAGGTCAATTTCTGGATCTTGTTATCAGCCAGGCTCTGCTCCTTGGTCTCCTCAGTCTCCTCTCAAAGATGAAAATGCCCAAATTCTTGACCATATTTTAACAGCCTTCTAACATCCATTCCCTACTCTGCCTTTTTTATTGCATATTTCACCCCACTGAACTCTTAAGTACAATTTATAACTACATCTCAACATCAACCTACGGGTCTAGAGACAGTGTCCACTCATTCAGAAGGGACTGTGATACTGCTTGATGCCAGGGATGACGTATCTGGTTCATAAGACTTGTACTGGATCTTTCTAAGTGATACTCAGGTCACACGCGGCAGTGTTAAGCACCACAGACAGCAGATTTAAAGACCTTTCATCATTACCATTTAGCAACCAATAATCAAATTAATATATATTTCATTGCCATAGAAGTGAGGTCCCTCCTAGCACTTACCAAATTCAAAGTGATTGGCATTGGTGAGGAACTCTGGCAAGTAAAAGAATTCAGGGATGAGCTCCCTGACATCACTCATATTGTCCCTTGATGCTGATTCCCATGTGCTCTTGACACTATGAAACATCCTGTCTGCAACATCAAAGCTCCCACCCTGTAAAATGGAGACAGACAAATAAAACTGCATTGTGAATATACTGTTAAACAAGAAGGAGATACAGAATCTCAGCTAATTCTGCAATAATCATCACATTTGATTAGGTGGTATCTCAAGATCTGTCCCAGGTCTGTTTACTACCTCAGTCTCAATTTGCAGATAGATAGATTAAGAATACCATACAGCTTGGAGTCTGTGTAGCTTGTAATAACCAGGAAGCAAGCAGAAACAATCAAGGTCTGCTTGAAAATATCAGTGTAACCAATATTAATGCTTCTCAATGTAACTCCTCTCATCACAAAGTGATTTCTAAGCAGTGAACCACAGCTTAGGTGTTTTCATCTGTGACTCAAAGAGTTGTGCGAAATCTTAAGTTCAGTCTTCTTGAGAAGATCCAGACAAGCAGAAAAGACCCAGTGGGCAGGGGACAGCAGGAAAGGAAACACAGCACAGACAGGAGAAAAGGGGAAGAATGTCTGAGCACAAGGCTTGAATTGCTGCATGCAGAAGGAGAAACAAACTACCTCAAGTCCTAAGAGCTTTTGAATATTTTTACTATAGCAGCAGTCAAGCACTAGATAGCAGCACCCTTCTTAGCCTTAACCACCATTATGAACCAAGACCTTTAAATAAAAATAAATCACCCACTGAGTGAAAGGTGTATGCTTTATGTTGGAACCGTATTTCCTACAGGATCTTCTAATGGGATTTCAGATACACCATGAATTGGTGAAAATCCCAGGTGCACATCTATGCAGAGATCCTCACACTAAACAAAGGATTTATTTAACAAAGTTTTACAGTAACAGAAATAACTCAATAGACAATCAGTTTCTGGAGGTCATCTCACTGAGCTTTTTAGAATGAGCAAGTTGATTCGGATTATCAACAAAAACAAACATATATTCCAGATGTAAAGACCCTGTTGCCGTTTCCCCTGGGGTGAATTCTGAAAGGACGTTGGTCCAACCTCAGCTCTAAATGATAACATAGTTCTGCTTCACCTCCTTGTATTTCAAGTCCTTCATCCTCACCCCACCAGCAACTGTGAAGTTTTCCCACACCCACTGAAGGGACTGGGCAAGAAAGTGGCTGAAATCACATGAGTAAGCCTAGCTGGAGTTAATCTGATACACAAGGTCATCTTGCTCTTGATCATTATTAGAGAGGGACCCTCGGAGTCAAATTCAAATTGAAATTAAAACAGAGTAGAAGAAGCACTATAAATAAATCAACAGCTAACAAGTATCTCATTGAAGCATATTAAAGGGCTTTGTATATTTAATCTACACACAGTGTGCTGTGTCTGGTGGTGATTGATGCTTTTTCATCTTTTTTTACAGCTTTTATGAGAGCTGATAGTAATCTCCTGAGAAACAATATGATTTGTAATAAAAAGATTACCTGTATTAAATAAAAATAATATATACATAGGAAATGCTGTTAGCGCAACAAATCTGGTTAAAGATATTACCACCACGAAAAAATGTGATTTTTTCCCTGGCTGTCTAATTCATTTTAGGGAAAAGTAATATCTTTAAAAGTTAAGCCTGTATTATTTATAAAGGAAGCAATAACTGATTTTCCCATTTCCTATATTAATAAATTTATTTGCATATATTTATATCAGAATTAATGAGTTTTCTCTCTCTATGAATGCAAAAAGTGCACTGAAAGGAAAAAAAAGAATCAAGAATTACTTTATGCCTTTAGATTGCAAGTCAATGTAAACTCTTACAGCTTTTCTATAGCTAGATACACTAAGTCTGTTTTCTTTCCTGTTAGTAGGGGCCTTAAACTGTGAATAAAGAATACTGGTGAAAACATGCTTTTCAAAACTATAGCATGGTATATAAAAGGCAACTGGTCAAAGTGATCTCTAGAGTGAAGTTAGAACTCCACACGTTCATAAAACTAAGCACCACTGAGTCTTTATATATATATATAAAAATACACACACATATATATGTATATATATATATATATATACACGTGCAAAGACATCCAAGTATTTCTAAGAAATGCTCATATAGGTGCAAAGATTTACCACACCCTCCAAGATGCAATTACCTGCAGACAGTACTTAAATGACTGCTCAACAACACAATGAAGAACAAGAAACCTGTTCTCTGTTAAGTACCTCAGAGGGGCAAACACCAGAAGGAGGATCAGCCTGCTAGCTGAAATGCAGCAGTGGGATAAGAACAAAAGGGAATAAGAAACATTCGGATGTTTTATTACGGGACATGGTTTAGTAGGGGAATAGGATGGTTGGACTGGATGATCTTGGAGGTCTTTTCCAACCTTGGTGATTCTATGATTCTAAAATACAAGGTGAATCACAAGCATCACTAATTACTGAGCCCATGAAGCCCCAGAATACCCTTCCAACAGAAACACTAATCACAGAAACCTTTACTCTGTGACATGAGACCAGTTCCCGAAAGGAGTTTTATGAGGCACCTCAAAAGGTAACTGCAGGAATCAGTGGAAGAAGTTGTACCAGTCAAAGCTTATGTGATGGGACAATATTTCATCCATGCTAGCATAACATGCAAAGTACATACATACTTTCCTTCAGTTAAATTTCAATACACTTAAATTGTGAAATATAAGGTTTTGTAAACTCTTGTACACTGACTTCTTCTGTGGCTAGGTGCAAACCACATATCTGATGTGACAAACAGGATGTTTTGCAACATCAATTTTCCACAAGGAGTACACCCAAGTACCTGCCTTTCCTGTCACATGCATTCAAAAAGGCACTTTGGGGTTATAAGTATAGCTTTTCTGATTTTTAGGATGCAGAGAAGCTTTCCCAGCTCCTGACTCAGCATCTTTCCAAGGCCTTAACTTTGGGAGTACTCTTCCAATATGCTCCTTAGTAAGTATAAAAGGTTTCAGTTTCACTGTTTGCCTGACTGCATCTCACACTTAATAATTCCTATGCCACAGTAGGACTGATCGTCTACAGGAAACAAGCTCAGCTTAACATGTAGCAACAAAAGAGCAAAGGAATGAGAATGGGAGTTCAGCGGTTTTAGTGAATCCATACCCAGACAACACTTTAAATGCTTTAGATCTCAGCAGTCTTTGAATATTACCATCCACACAGAAATGCCAGCTACCTGCTAATTACAAAAGCACAACCACAAAGCAGGCTTGGAATTTGTTCTGCATAAAAATTGTGCCAGTGAGACATAACAACCTTTATCATTTACAAGAAATAGCTACTCCACAGTAATACATGACTGCAGCTAACATATGGCTCACAGAGCATGATGGTAACCATTGCCTCAGGTGGTTCGCTAACTCATCATCTACTGCTGGTAACAGCTGATATCATAGGGCTCATTATTTAATTAGCATACTGCTTTATTTGTATTAGCTCATTCTGAAAAATTAGAGAACAGCTCAACAGCAAAGCTTTTGGAGAGCTGCAGGAGATATCGCCAGCCCTTGCTATATGAGCAGAATGTAGAAAATTCTGGCCCAGATGCCTCTCTCACACTGCCCCATAAACGGAGGCAAACTTCAACAAAAGATCTCTTAAATTACATGTTTGACAATGTGTCCTCCTGGTAGACCCTGCTATAACAAAACATATTACAAAAATGAGGGCAACAACTGTCTGCTGCAGCCTAAGTTGCCCTGCTTGCGCATCACCTACAGCATGAGGAGAGCAGTCAGGAAATCTGGTGCCCCTGTATGCTGGCTGGGAAAGGCAAATGCACGGCTCAGTTTCCATTAAATTTAATTCCATGGGAAGGCTTTAAGCACTAAAAAAAAAATGGTGCCAGGTTCAGAACAAGTAAAATCAAAATATTCCTTCTGAGGCACTAGAACTATCTCAGTCTACTTCTACTTCAGATACACCATTCCCATGGCTCCTGTCATAACCCAGACAACCTTCATTCTGCCAGCTCCAAGTGCTTGCCAATAGCCATGTTATTGTATGAGCGCTTGAGACTTTGATAACAGGTATTCTAAACGCATCTGCCCCAAAGTCAGAAGGCAATGTTCAGACCGATAGTAAAACATGGACTTGGTGGGTAAATGTCTTCACAATCGTAAAATACAACACAGAACCAAAACAAAATAACCCTTCTGCATCATTCTACTCCATTAAAATGTTTCCATTGAATTTAGCAGACACAACACATAGCCTTTGGTTAACCCAGAGTCCACACAGAATACACTAGAGATGCCAAAAGAATGAATCTCTCTTCATTACATGGTCATCATAGTGTGCTCCATGACAACAGAATGGTTTGGCTTGGAAGGGACCTTAAAAACCACCAAATTCCCCCTGATGTGAGCAGGGTTGCCAGTCTCTAAATCGGGCACTAGATCGGGTTGCCCAGGGCTCCATCCAACTTGGCCTCGAACACCTCCAGGGATGGGGCATCCACAACTTCTCTGGGCAACCTGTTCCAGCACCTAAGGAGGCGTAAGATGGAAGCTATCTTCCCCTTACCTGCAGAGAACAGAAGGTCTGTGTAAATGGCTCCAATCGGACCAGGTAAGATGCCACTATAATTGCTGAGGAATAGTGAGTACAGTAATGGCACTGGGCTGACAAGTCTCCTGGAAATTCGACACAAAATCAGATTTCAATAGAAAATTTCACCATTTCAAGTCCATAATGCTAATTTATTATGGTACAATTCAGTAATTCTTTAAAGTAGACGTGTTTAGAAATGTGCAAAAAGCACACCTTGCCTGTCTGTATTGAACATGCAGTCACAACCATCTGTGTGCTCTTTTGCTTTACCTCCTACCTTTCATTTTCTGATGAATAAGGTCTTTATCCTGTTATATCACCATCTTAGTAATGAAAAATGGTCTTAATCTCCAGAGGTCAATACTTCCAATGCTCAGTTTCCTCCTCATAGTGTAGCTGCCATTAGCCATATTGCATGTAGCGGTCTTCTACATGCAGTTTAGCTATCAGAGAAGACTGATGCATGCAACTTAACTAACAAAGCAATCTTTTCTCACACACTGCCTTCTGCTGTTGTGTATCTTTCTGCCCAAGGGAAGAGGACAGAATGCAGCAGCGTAAGGCACATACGAAGGAAATGTTTGCAAGAGAGTAATTTCTCTTTCAATCCTCAAGCACCCTGTACGCAGAAGCATGTGGACCTCCTTGGTATAATGCTTCCCATGACTACAGTTCCAGAAAGACCAAGGGATTCACAAGCATGCCTTAAAGCCTCTGCTGCCTGTTAGCCTTCTAAAACACTCACCTTCACTCTTCTCCACTTCCTTGTAGCGCTGGATGAACTTTTGTTTCCTTTCCATAGTTTGTGCTCCCATTGGCTTTGACAGGTCCCGAAACGTGCAAGGATTACTAAGGTTTAGAGTCTGAAGCACAAAAATAACAAACATGGGATTTTTTAGAACATAGACTAAGGCATCGTGACCATCTCAGTGACACTGGATGATGGCAAAGCTGGTTAGAAGTTCCACCTGTACAAGGCTGCCACAGATTCAGTACTGAAATAATCATCTCCAGAACTGGGAAGGGACTTGGAAACAGAATGGCAGCATATGCCACTGAAAAGACAGCATGTACAAGATGCTTCACAAATAAAGGACCTATCAGGTACCAAATAAAAGTCTTGGCATGTTTCAAATTGTTTTCAAAGGCTCTTCCGCCTAGATCTCCTTAGCAGGTGACAGGAGTCTGCCCCTGACTACTTGCAGAGCCAGCATAGCCTTCCCTTAAGTAAGTATGCATGGAACAGATACTTGTCCACCTTACTGAGGCAGAACACATCCCTTAGCAAGCTGACCTGAAGACAAGGCTAATCTAGAAATATTCAGTACAGTTTGACTTCACTACATCAAGCTTTGAATCTTTGGTCTAGGCCTTTCTACTGCAGTAGCATCATGCAACAAATCACAGAAAGTACTGAGTCCCACTAAGGAGCACGCACTGACCTGGGAGTGATAGTCAGCAAGGACCCATGGAAACACAGGATACTGCATGTAATCATTGTAGCTACGGCCAGCCAGTGTGTTCAGGTACATGAGGTAATCAAAGTTGCTGATCTCCCTCTTCTGTCGAGGAGAAGAAGCAGACATTAAAATCTCCTAACTCTGCCCCTGAAAACCATGCCTCAAAGGCAACCTCAGAGCTCCACAGATCCCCTGTCCAACAGGGTAAACATTAAACATAGTGGAATCAATCCCCCATTGACATTCAGATCAGCACAACAGCTCTTACGCCACAGTCCATTCAACAGAATCTAAGTCTTCCTTCTGGCTCTTCTTCAGACAGGCCATTTGCATTTGCCTACGATCACCCCACACTTTTATGTGGTATTTGAGTAACAGAGCACTTCTTTTGGATTTTATAAGAGCCAAATGCAAACAATCTATGTATTCGCAAATCCTGGACAACTGCCTGTATGGAAAGGATTCACAAAGTGCTGCATATAATCTAAAGGATATAGATTTCTTCAGTGTGTATTGAACCACCAAGATCAGGAGTACAAGAAAGTGAGTGCAGTTCTCAGCTTAGTATAAAGTCAGCGAAGACAAAAGATGTACACTGATTTAGACGATCTGCCATTCAACTAGGTGGCTTTTTTTGAGCTCCATTTTAAAACACGCGTAAGATCACACAATCTGTCACAGTTGGCCATATGTTTCACAGTGGGAAGAGCAAAACCTCTGCAATAACCAGCTGTAAATACTCTGCTCATCTTGCCAATAACCTCACCTCCAGCTGTGAGAGAATAGCTTAGGCCTTGAAGCACATACACACACAACACATAACTATGAGTGGACACATGGGTAATGAAAATCTAAGGTTAATCACGTGCAGCCGAGATTTAGTTTACCTGCCACTTCTGGAGCATTGTTTTTTCTCCTCCTGAGTGTTTCCTGTATAGAACAGATAGTTGATTGAAACAATTGCTTCAAAACCATAAGAGAAAATCAATACATTAATGCCTGTGCTCCCTGAATCCCTGTTCTCATCCTATGACAACACTAAAAGAATACTGAGATTTCAACAGTGACCAAATCATTTCAAAATCAGAGTACAGATGCTTAGGTCAGCGTTGCAGGATCCCAGTTTCATTACTGCTTTCAGTAGGAGGCAAGGTTCTGCCTGATGAACAGGGATGGCCAGCTTCAGACAACAGATGAGATTACCACTGCCAGCCACTCTCCCTAACTGCACGGAGCACTAAGCTACATGGCAGATTGCTTCGGAATGAAATATCACCTCAAGTACTATAACTCTGAAACAGTTCAGAAACTGCCAAACAGGCAGAGAAGATACCCTGCAGCAGGAATGGAAGGACAGCTGAAAACAAGAGTCTCTCATTCTCCACATCAAAGATCATTTTTGCATAAAGAACCTTGAAACCAATGTAGTTTTGAAAAAGCAGTTTGTTGAGTTGTTGCTTTTTTGTTTGTTTTCCTTACAATTTAGAATTTTTTTTTTTTTTTTTTTTTTACTTTCTTTGTTCTCAAAATTCAGAGTAACTTCTACCGAAGCTTTAAATCAAAACAAACCAGCCGTAGGCAGATTCTAAACAGGGAAATGTATTTGAGAAGGTGGAAGGGTCAAAGGATAGGAGGAGGCAAAAGTAACACTCCAGCTCAGCTGAACCAGGTGTGTTAGGATCAGAAGGGCATGGATTTGTTCTTGCTAGCTGCAGGCAATCAAACTGAGACAAGTGATGGCTTCTCGATTAAAGAGACTTTATCTGTCAAAATAAAGAGGTTAGTGACATGATATGACATAACTGGAGCTAGAAGATGCTTTTCCTTTTCAGTACATTGCTCTACACCAAAGCTAAGATGCCAGTTCAGAGACAAAGTTACTAACTTCATGAAGTATGATTGAATCAGTTCAATCACAGAATACAAAACTGCTACAGGAACAATTCTGCACTCCTGTGCTCTGTACTGGATCACACTAGCAGTCCACAAAGCTAATCTCAAAGACCTAAATAAAATACTAGAATGGTCTACGATCATTACAGTTTTACTGAATTTGTGGTAGTAAATTCTTGTAAACGACATCTCATGATTATGAATCATTCTTTTACTGCCTATTCAGTCTCAGATCAGCTAATAGTATACATTAAGGATAAACTGTACTGTTTACTCAACAAAGTATTTTATTCCTTGCTTAGGAATTCTTGCCTGAGATAGGTTGGTAGGTAGCTGAGGCAAGGATTTTGCACAGACTGAATAACCTATTTCATGAACAAATGTGCAACCCTGAACCAATTTTGGCTCATGGTCTACAACTCTTAAGCTTTGACTAGTTTTCCTGCTAAGCATACGAAACCTAACAATTATAGGTTATATTTATAACAAGCAGGAAACACAAAAAGGTATTATTCATCATATCTGAAATAGGAAGATGGGACCTTGACTCATTGTCCAAAAGGAAAAAAAAAAGGAAAAAAAAAAGGAATTAGTACATAAAGGGAGCTTATAAACAGGAAGGAGACTGACTTTTTACTGGGGCAGATGGGGAATGGTTTTAAAATAGAAAAGGAGAGATTTAGATTAGATATTTGAAGAAAATCCATCACTCAGAGGGAAGGAGAAGCACTGACCCAGGCTGCCCAGAGAGCTGTGGGTGCCCCATCCCTGGACATGTTCAAAGCCAGACTGGATGGGGCTCTGAGCATCCCGCTCTGCTGCATGACAAACTTGCCCACAGCAGGGGGTTGGAACTGGATGATCTTCAAGGTCTCTTTCAAGCTAAGACATTCTGTGATTCTACAGTAATCAAAAAAACAAGAGATTAAACGATGTTCTTATTTACACAGTGTTAAATGGAAGAAAGTCTACTGACTGGAGTAGAGTTATGCTGGTTTTGCACCCCACTTTCTGAGCTGTAAGCAGCTCAAGAATGTAGGAATTCTCAACTGGAAAACACATCTGTGGGCCTTTACAATACAGAACTACCATACTACAGTTTCACTGAGTTTTGCTCCACTGGCCTTTGTCTCTCAGAGTATCTCAAATGGAAAGTACAGGATCAGGAATCCAGACACAGTATGTTGCCGGATTAGAGTATTTGTCCGGTAAGGATCAGGTTAGGGTCTTCCCTTCCCACAGGGGCAGACACACTCACTAAAACTGTCCAGCTTTATTTTGGATTTATGGTTGAATTAAAAGTCAGGGAGTTATTTCATGTAGCAACCTGCTCAGTTTATCAGTCCTCCAGCATTTTAAAGTGAGAGTATTCTAAAAGGAGGAAACTAAAATATTACAGACAGGGCTAAACTGGCCTAGTCTGTGTGCATGGTATACAAATACACATAATACATGTTAATTTGTGTGTGCCATTATCCTCTATTGGAAACCTTGCTCTGTCACAAGCCTGAGCCCAATAAGAACTCTTAAAGAGACAAAGCAATCTCCTCTAGGTAGAAACTACCATATGACACAAAGCTCAACTCCTTATGAGAACACTCAAGGTTCAGAGCAGTCATTACCTGAAAGAGCCACACTTCTGTGCCTTGGTGGTCCAAACGGGATGCTCTCTCTAAGCACTGAGATCTCCCTTGTCAACTCAGAGGGGCTCTGTGTACTGACTGCGTTAGGTGTATCTCTTCAGAAGTTCTTTTTTTTTTTTTTCAGATACTACTCTGAAATAATTGCAACCAGTTACTAAAATAATGAGCTGTAGCTATACAAAAAAAAAAAAAAATTCCAGGAAATTCACACCATACAAGAGGAAACTGTTGTAACTGCACTTTTGAAGGGTCACAGATAAAATGAATGCAAGCTGCAGCTCAGGGCTGAACAAACTTTCCCTCCTAGTCTGTATCTACTTGGTCAGACATATGCTATGGATGGTAACACAAATGTTGGGAGTTCTAACATATACATACAGGCATTTCACACTGAGTTACAGCTAAGTAGAATGAAATAGCCAAATGACTAAAACGGACAGCTAAGGCAGCAAGCTGACAAATAGCTTCTAACCAGGTCCAGATGCTTTTTCTTTCTGCATAATTTGAAATCTAACACTTCCAGACACAACATGGAGTTCAGCTCTTTTCCCTCCAGCCTGAACTTGCATGCTGGAACCACACATTATGCTAATGATCTCCAAGGACCCAGCACTGCTGTTGCTTAGGAACTAAAGTTTTACAGGCTGCAGACAGAGAACTGAACAGAGGCACTGTAGCCAGGGAAGTCCTTTTCAGCTCGTCTTCCCCTCAGTAAGCTCATACACACAATAGTTTCTTGAAGGCCTGCCATTTTCCTTCAAGGAAGTCCAATTCCAAATTTACAGGCCTCTGAAAAGGAAATTATCCTGTGCTTCTCTGCTTTGCCAACTGAAAGACAAATTCATTTCTCAGAGAAGAGCAGACCACAGGAAGACTGCATGGTAACATACCATGAAGGCTCATCTCACGCTGCTGAAAGAAAGAAGCAGCTTGTGACATCGGTACCACGGCTTTTAAGACTTCCTACCTGCTAGCCGGTAAGATCTTAAGCAAGAGGGCAGCAGAAATGCTGATATGAGGCAGTACTTTTGTATATCCTTGGTGGGGTGGGTATTGTTTTTATAAGTGACTTTGCACATGCTGATAGCACAGAAACAATCTAGAAAAGTAGGAAAATTAAAGAAAGAAAATACTCAGTATCTATTAACTCCTGGTAGGATTTAGTTTCGAACAGCCTGTTAGCAAGAGACTGCATCTAAAATAGTCAGGGAATTAATCTCTCTTCCACAATAGGTCGTATCCAACAACAAAGAAACAGTAACAGGCTTGTAAGCAGGGAAATAAAATGGTCCCCTCGTTGGAGCTGCTTGGCTTTGTGCAACTTCATTTGCTGTATGAATGCTGTTTTTAAGCAGTATGTGAAATGGTTTCTTTTGAGCCAGAACATGTTGCCTCACTGTCCTGGCCCCAGAGAGGCTCTGCTGGACTGGGCAGGCCAGCTGCTCTGCAACATACAAATTTCCAGGAGAGGGACAGAACAAACTTTTCCACAGGCAAGTTCAAGATGGAATTGAGATGGCTCTGTATGGCTTTGGGTACAGTGAAGTAGGAAGCAGCAACCCATTGGAGGAAAAGAACAAGGAGACTCCTAGAGGAGATCCTGAAACACCCAAGACAGTGTGGGCAGAAAGCCCATCTCTTCCTGCCAGCTCTATGTTGAGGAAGGAAAAAGAAATGGTGAGGAATAAGAGACTGCACCAGGGTCCAAATCTGTATTCTTCTAGCACCGAATCTGCTTCCTAGGACAGGCCTGAATTACAATAGGCCGTGGCAGGGCCCTGTGCAAGTAAGGAGTAATCTGCAAGCCTTCCTTGGCTCACAGCCCTAGTCTTCATGGTCTAGTCTTCAGTCAACAAAAAATGCAGCTCCTCGTCCAGGGGCAGAGGCCTCCCAGCAGCTCAGAGTGTGAAGGGTTAAAGTCAAATGCCAGTGATGTTGCTATTTGGCACCATTCTTTCTTAGGCAGTGGGGTACACATGTACATCTTTCTCTGCTACCACCAGAGATGCACTGTGAGCAGGAGATCGAATGAGCATAATTAATATTTACAGCAAGGAGGGCTCCTGTGATCCTGAATTTTTAATATCAGTGGCTACAGAACTGGATCCATCTTACACAGAGCTGAAAAAAATGAGACACAGCTAAGTAAGCTCCATCATCTCCAGCTATAGCCCTGCAGAACATGGATAATTAGTTTATGAGCATGCAGAGACAAGAGAGCTATTCATGCTCTGCAAGCTGGTGTTGCAGTGGTGCTTCAGAACCCTAATGCTGATCTCCGTCTCTGTGACAGTGATTTTAAAACCCAAATCCCACTTTTAACCCAAAACAAACAGCCCCCTCAGAAGTAAGAGCACACCTCCTGGGCACATTCACCTGATCACTGCATATTAGGTAGGATCCAAGGTACGATTTTAAAAAATCCAACTAAAAGTGACCTGACCCAGGTGGTTAAATCACTTTGAAATCTGACCATTATCCAGTGCCTCATACTAAGTGATCTGTCTTCAGAAAATTACTAACCTGTTTGGACTTGTAAAACTCTGAAAGACCTAGGCTTATTTAATTCTTTTTTAACAAGTCCACAAGGGTCATTGGTAGAGAAGTACCCAAAAGATTAAACTATGCTGTTATTCCTGACCAGCCTTCCTCCAGCACTCAGCTGTCCACACCAGGCTCCCTCTAGTGTTCCCAGGTGCACACAGCACAGAGTAATAGCACCGGGAACCAGCATTAATAGAACAAAAGATCGTGTTATTCTTCTTTTGTTATTTTTATTTTAAGAAAACTATTTGGGATGAAAGCAGAGCTACCTTCTCTCCATTGATTGCTCCCCCCTGCTGAGCAACCCCTCCCCCCTCCCACACTCCCTCAGGATTTTCACTGAAGATTTTCAGGAAAAAAACCACAAGGAACTGAGCACAATGATTTTCTTTTGAGAGTTTTAAAGATGTCTTAAAATGTATTTTAAAAGATTATCATTTTGAATTTAGAAAACAAATATTTTTCCTTGAGGCCAATTCAATTTCTATCAAAGGTGTATTTAGTTGAAAATGAAAAAAAACTTCACTGATTAAAACTGCATGTTTTCATCAACTTGTCCAACATCAACAAGAAGTTCAAGCAAAAAGAGAAAAGTCAGACCCCAAAGTCACCAAGTTCACATCAGTTTCAAGAAGCACAAAATCTCTCTCCAGCCTGCCCAAGCCTAACGCAGTTGTCCTGCAGATCTTTTTCTATCAACTCCTTTAAAATGAGAATTGCAATTTAAAAAAAAAAAAAAAAAAAAAAAGTTTTTGTTCCTGCAAAATCCTGGGCAAATTATTTAAGCTAACATTTATAAAGTGCTTAATTTTCCACAGTAATTTCTTGTTTCCTTCAGTTTCCAGTCTATACTATGAAAGCAATAGCACTGGTAATGCTCCTGGAGCAGTAACTTTAAATATAGAAAAGGGTAAGAGGCCTTCGGATACAATGTTAATATATCCCTGTTAATCACTGGTGAGAGACAGAATCTTGTAGGTTTTAACCTTTTAAATGATTTTTTTTAAATATCAGAAAGATTCAATTTTGGAACATACCCTCAGAGCAAGACTGACCCCATGGCACTGCTCCCTCGAGCGGCTGCCTCATTATGGAGCTCCTGGGAAGGCAGAGATCATTTTGCTTTTTCATCGTTTTTGGCTATGGCATGTATTTGAAAGGAGCTGAAATGCCTTCATTGTAGCCTGAGCTACCCCTTCATGTATTTGCACATGATTAATGAGTAGCCAAAGAGCCTAAAGGGTTTGTAATGAAGCCTTTTTAATAGGGAAATGTACTGTAGACAAATCCATATTTTGTCACAATCAGTCATCCATCAAAGCTGTGATTTGCCTCTTCACAACTAAATGCCAGAGCACCCAGACTATCCCATGGTTACTCAGCTCAACACATGCTCCTCTCAGCATGAGTCATTCATTTCTAGGGGGCCCTTTATCACTAGCTGTGACTATTATTTGTATTTAATGATGTTCAGTTATATAGACAGGTCACCAACCCTGAGACTACAATGGACTACTACTCACACAGGTCCCCATTCACAGCACATAGTATGTATTCAGTATCAGTGCTGACAAGTCTGACTGGAACACTTACATGCATTATTTGAGGACAACGCACCTTCACCATGGCAGTTCATCTACCCTACATGTGTGGAACAACAAAGTAGAAGTATCTATAGTCTGTGCTTAAGAGCACAGAGAGACACTGAGATCTAGCTTAGCCTATCAGTAAGCAGCACTGACACAGCCTCTGTTCAGTCTGCCCTGCTAAAAATATGTGAACTGCAACCAGTTCTGGCAAATCTGCGAGCCAACTGGGTCTCTCAAATCCCACTTAAAGAAAAACTCTTGATCATTTGCTTTAAACATTCAGTTTTTCTTTCAGGAGTGTCCAGAGCTGAAAGTCTCAGGTCCATTCAACAGGATACTTAACCAACCTATCCTCCGATGCCAGGCCTGTAAAAAAGGTTACCTTTTTGTCTGCTAGAATACATACAGTGATGCTTTCTTTTAGCGCTGTCCTCAAGGACTGCATTGAGACCCATAATATATTTCACCTGAGTCCTTATACAGCAAATGGATAACGTATTTCATTCAGTTTCATTACATGCTGGGCTCAAACCAGTATCCAGGGATGAAAGACAGCAAATTCCTCCCACTTGTAATACTTTTAATTTCATCCTGTAATACTTATATTGCTTTACAGAACAATGCAAGTGTCATGGTGCAATAAAATTATATTTTTAATAATTAGAATTTCACCTACTCAAAATGCTTTCAGGAAAACCTTTCAAAGTTGCAGCCCTAGGGTTGAAAAGTCTGTCATGCGCTTAAAAAAGAAAAAAAAAAAAACTTCTGAAGAGTCCTACAGTCATGTGTTAATTTATGACTAAGACATTATTTTGTTTCTAATTAGGAATTAACAGTCACCGCTTTCAAAGTCTGAGACTCCCCGCTTCTTCCAGAGTCAGGTGCGTTTGTCTCTCTCTGAGGAAAGATGGCCAAGGGAAAAGGAAAAGGTCCTAAAGGAAAAAAAATTACCTTGAAAACAGCAAAAAATTCCATCAGGATCTCTTTTGATGGAGGTCGCCGTCTTGACTTAAGTAAGATGGGTATCACTACCTTTCCCAAGTGCATTCTAAAACTGGCTGATGTGGATGAGCTTGATTTGAGCAGAAACATGCTAAAAAAGATTCCAAACAGCATTGAGAAGTTCCAGAAACTGCGCTGGCTGGACCTGCACAGCAATCAACTCGAAGAGTTGCCCAAGACAGTAGGTACACTTCAGAATCTTTTCTACCTGAATATATGTAACAACAAGCTGACCACCAAAAATTTGCCAGAGGAGTTGAATCTTCTCAAGAACCTGCGTATTCTCAATCTTGGCTTGAACTGTCTTGACAGTATCCCCCCCACACTTGGGGCCCTGAAGGAACTTAAGGAGTTAGGTCTCTTTGACAACTTCTTGACCACCATCCCAAACAGTGTGAAAAGGCTCCCCAAGCTCCAGAAACTGAATGCAGAAAGAAACCCTTTCCCTGAGTCAAAAAAAGAAGAGCACGTTGACCCCATCAAGCGCGTAGAATCACTTTACTTAGTTCAAGAGAAAGACCTGTGCTCTTCCTGCCTGAAGACCTGTCAGGGAGAAAAGGACAAACTAAACGAGTTCAAGAACACAGTGCCCTGCCCCTCCAAGAAGCTCAGTTTCCCTTTACTCCTTACACCCGACTCCACTGCAATGGATAACCAGGAACAATGGAGATTAAAAGATGAACATCTCTGAAATCTACAAATGTGCTCCATGGGCCATGTCCGATGAAAATCAGCTCAAGCTCATTAAAAAGGTATCCACCTGCCTTTTTCTGCAGTTCTCTTCATTTAAAGATATCCAGTTTTAGAAGCAGATTTAAGGTGGTATCTAAAACCAAATCCAAAACAAGTAAAACAAATGTACATTTAGGAAAGACTAGTTTCTAGCATCTGAGCCTGTTCCTACAACATGTTTTTTTGTTGTTTTTTTGTTTGTTTTGTTAAGAATCCTGTGTCCTTGTCACATGTCCATTGAAGCAATCTTCACAAAAATAGTTATTTCTAATGACTGTCTCAAACCACTTGCCCCCCAAACATTAGTCTTGTTAATTTTCACTGTGTGAGGCACAGTCATCCACAGTCTCAGTGAATACAGTATAAAGGTGGAGAAATGAGCAGATTATAAAAGTAGTTGAGCATGGCACAAGAAGAGGTGCTGGCTGTGGCCTCACTAACATATGGTGACAGCACAGATTTAACTATATTTAAATGAAGAATGAAGTGCCATGGGTGAAGCATTCGGTGGTCCAGAAATATCCAATTATCAATTTTTAAATGGCTAGAGTAGCAACTAGGAGTCAGAACCCTTACATATTATACCTATGGACTAGATGGAAAAATTTGGTATCAGGTTTCCAAGAAACACCACTACTTGAACATCATATGCTATACCAAACTAATCCTTTCTTCTTTCCATGTTTCAGCTCTGCCATTATTAATAGCATGTCCGGGCAAAGACCTTAGTCTGGTCTGCCTCCCTGTCTCATGTAGGGCAAGAAGAGCAGGAATGCTATGGAGTGAATTAGCTGCTCCACACAGAACACATCCATCACCATAGAGTTAACCATCCCTTCTGGCTCAGATTATGCTTTAGTCAGAGCTGTCTGCACACTGCACTGATGCTTCTTGCAAGCAGATGGCTAGTACTCAAGGTGAAAGTGTTCACTTCGAAGACAGCTAACGACCTGCAACAGGTGGAGTAAAAACAAACAAAAAAAAAAAAGAGGAGCACAGATCACACAAACAAGGTACTACAACTCCACAGATCTCAACAATATTCTGCCTTCAGGCAGTCATTCCAGAATACACTAGTCAGGCACTTAGGGTTGTATTCCACACACACCCAATCTGAAAAGAGCTGCAGCTGTACTAGTAACTCAAGGCCTGCACTGAACATGGTCTCATTCAACTGACACTGGAAAGAAAGCTTTCTGTTCCTGCAGTGTTTAATCTGATGGACAACAAATTGGAATCTCCACTGCGCAGTTACTGTAGTGTTCCAAAATGTCCACGCACACATCTGTCTACTATAAACATGCAATAGAGAACCCATTATGTAGAAATACTACGGATTAGCTCTATAACCTCACCCTCACAGACTGTCTCTATTCCACACCAACCATCCATGTGGAGTTTATCAATAAAGTCATATCAAGGAGGTAATAATTATTAATCAACTACGCACAGTCTGTTACTTAGCACATTCCTCATGCCTTCAAATCATGGATGCTGTACACCAGAACACTTCAGAGTTCTGGAGACACAACTCAATCTTTAAAATAGAGGGCACAAACAGCAAAGTTTCCAGTTTCTGTTTTTGTTTGTTTTTAAGGTACAACTTATTCACATATTTGCTCTTATTTTCTACCGTTATCCAGTGTTCCCCATTTTTACCTTATGTTCAGGGACTCCTCTGTTACCCCCTTCGACTTCAACGCAGGTTGGAAAAAGCAAAATCTACAGATATAAAGATAACAAAACTATCTTTTAAATGGTTATTTGTAAACAGGATGTATATAATTTCATATCTGTATATGATCTATTAAATAATGCCAAATCTTAACTGCAACTTTTCTCATGAAGGATCATGGAATCATAGAATGGTTTGGGTTGGAAGGGACCTTAAGATCATCTAGTTCCAAACCCCTGCTGTAGGCAGGGACATCTTCCACAAAACCAACTTGGAGGTGTCCCTGCCTATAGCAATGGAATGTCCCAGCCTTTCACCAACCCAGAATAAAGTTGCAAGACAACATAGCAAAAACATACATTTAATATTAAGGAAGTGTCCGTGGGCTGGATAAAAACAGTTGCTTTCCTAAATAGGGCTTTAATTTGATATATAAGGTTATAACTTATGATCAGGTGGCTTAAGATGGTACTAATTAAACCCTGAGGAAAAGAATCCTTTCTGACATTTACCAGCCTGTTGGCAAAAGTGGCAGAAAGGAATACCAACTCACGTATCAGCCTCCCCTCTTTACCTTGAGAAGGTGTTGGGTCTTTTGTTTTTGTTGGTTTTTTTTTAATGTCAGACACACTAAACCCATAGGCTTGGTAACCTGCAGCTGAATGGCAAGACAGGCAGTTGAAGATTAATGTAGTGTCTTGAACTGTCTCAGCAAGATGACTCCAACAGATGCATTTCAAAGCTAAGAGACAGCTAAGATAAGGACTAAAAGCAACCATCTCTGGGGCAGAATCTCGTAATTTTAAGAAGTCACACTATGCATCGAGTTTAGAAAGGAAAAGTGGATAAATTCACATTAGCTTTTTAAAGAATGCTCCATTAGAGTGCTCAGATTTCAGGAGCAGAAGTATGTTAGGGAGAGGAAGCAGCACAGATACAATTGCATTTCTCTGGGATGCAAGGATATATAGCACAACATGTCATCGGGTGCTAGAGGAGTGTTACAGATGCATTAGCTCCCTTGATAAATCAATGACTACATAATACTCCAAAGAATTTACAAGTCAGCAAATGGAAAATTTCATAGCTTTCTTTACGTGCAAGTCATTAAAGACTAAAATGCTGTAATCTAAGAAAGAGACAGCACAAAGACATCTGAAGCCAAGATAAAAACAGATCATTCACATGGTATTATGAAGTTATTACCTCTTAAATATCTTTTTTCGGTCACAGTCATGGAAGACAAGAAATCTGGAGTAACCATTTTTGAAGAATATTTCTAAGGCGATCTCCTAGAAAGGTAAATCATTTACAGGTTGAAGCAGTGTAGAGCTAACATCAGTGCTGTGAAGAGCCTACTGTGGTCTGTCAAGTTCTTCAAGGCTTTAAAAACAAAGGCCATGATTTAGTAGCAAGTGTGAAAAAGCATAGCAAAATAGGCCTAGTGTTCCCAATTCCTCCAACTACAGGAATGGTTCTACTGGGTTGACTAGGATTATGAATGCTTCTGTGAAGCAGAAACGAAGTCCAGATACTGGTCCCACCACCCAACATCTTCTGCAACCTCTGAAGCATTTTTATCTTGCAATCTTTGTGTAATTAGCGTGACACAAATAATATTAACTTCTAAACAGGTAACAAAGATAACAATATGAAGGGGGGGGGGAAGCCTAAGTAAAAGTTTCTTCCAAACAGAAACCGGGCAGCTTTCTAAATGAGTAGTAACGAACAATTTTGGACTAGAAGTGGAAGAGGAAGGGGAGTTTATGATGTTTCTCACTTAAGCTTTAAATAAGAAAAGTTGACATCTTCAGCCTTTTTCCACAATATTCCCACACAGGCTACATTGGTCATTTGCATACACTCCTGTAATTTACCCAGTGATCAGTCCCTTCTCCGCCCTCCCCAAAGTCAGCCAAGTAAAACTACAAATCGTGCATCGTGTCTGGGAAGCCAGACATGAGGTTCAGTCCAAAGATGGCAGGTGTTATACAAATCTAAGAAAAATAACAGAATGACAACAGCCCGTACATGATTCACAGAAAAGTATAAAGCAGAAAGTTTATATGAAAGCAGCTATGACAAGAAACAGCTTGAAGCATTTGATCTGAAGTGCAGCTTCACATTTTCACCCAAGGTCCAATCAATGACTACTTTCACTTGCCTCCATTTTTCATTTTGGGTAACATAAAACACTTCCATTTCTCATGTTCAAAAAAAAGAAATCGAAACATACAATGCATGTGAAGAAATTCTACTGGAAACTTTGATGTTCACAAAATGGAGGAAGAGGTGACCATTCTGTTGCTTTGATTGCTCATCAGTGATGTAAGAAAATGTGCTTCATACAGTTACTCAACAAGACTTAACATTTCTGTACATGTTTGGAGAGTGACCTAGTCACTGAAATACCCCATGCCCTATATATCCTGAAGTAGGTTTCACCTACTGAAACTATCCATTTCGCATACATCATGGAATATGAACTGAATATTACTGAAAATTAGACACCCACTGGGAACTTCGGTTAAAACAAAGTTGACTTGAAAGCTTCTTTTCAAAACCACTGGGATGGACTGTAAAGAATACTGTCGGCCTAACAACTAATCGGCCAATCACTCCACTGAGGGGTGTTTTTTTGCTCAGAGAAACTCAATAGTCTAAGTGAAAATTATGCAAGAAGTTTTCAGGCACATAATACTACTGCTGCAGCAGCTTGCACTCAAACTACTGGGCATGTTAGTTCCTACCTGCAGAAGAAAGCGCATTAGATGGATCTCTTTTATATCATGATATGAGTAACGGGAACACCTCTGATCTCCCACAACATGATCTTTATGACATAAGTTGAAAATGAATGGATCACTGATGCTGGAAAAGGAAAAACAAAAATAAAAACAAATGAATTTTAAACAAAAGAGACCTGGAAAACCTTCATGAACACGATAAGTCCTGTTTATAAGACATATGGAGTACAGACAAATTGAAAACAAGGCCAAGCAACAATGGCAATTTTTTTATTTTTTTTTAACTAGCTCTCAAAGTAATAATAAAAATAATTCAAAACCTGAAAAAAGCATTCGATTTTTTTAAATTTCATTTTATTTTTATTTATTTATTTTAAACCCAAATGCCTGTGGAGGCTGAAGGTAGATTTGGAGTGATGATTTTAGGGTATGAAAGTACATAGACAGTAGTGTTTTCCATCTGCTGAAGTCTGAGCAGCAGCAAGGGAAGAAATTGGGTGGGAGAGTCTGAAAGCCTGGGTCAAAGGCAAGCCTCACGTGGACATGCTGCTGTTATTAACAGATATTAACTGGAACTAATAATTAAGCTATGAAGTCATTATTGCTATAGGTGCATGCATGCACTTCAATTGATATCCACCATCTAACCCACAGCAAGCCCCTTAGAAAAGGGACTCAAGTTTTTAATCAGACTCTGTCCAATCAATCTGGAAGTCATTTGATCAGATTGACTGGTATCGGATTTAGTAAGAATCAGATGCAGAGCAGACTTTCAGGGAATAAAAACACTGAGTTGCTCACTGTCCCACTGGGCCTTGCACATGAACACACAGTATGAGCAAAGAGCTAAGTCTAACAGACTCATTTTCAATATTGATCAGTATCAATAAATCATGAGTCAAAGATGATAGCAGCGTGCCAAATATTAATTACGATTCTCTCTGTCTTGGAGAAACAAACAGAAACTTATGAGATAATGAAGTAAAAGACTCTTGTAATGACTGTTCCGTATGAATAAAAGATGGGAGCCAGCCAGAAAGGAACATTAACAGCACTTGAAAAGAATGAAAGGACAGAGACACGTGTTAGACTGCTCACCATCTCCATCTGTTGGAATTAGGAGTCCCTAAAGCATCTCCAAGCACCTACAGTGAATTAGGTTAAACAATTCCACAAACATGGAAAGGATGGCAGACTTCTTGCTGGTCTAATTTCATCTTGAAATCCCCCAAAGTCTACGCGACATCGAGGGCTGAATGAGCTAATATTGAAGTTAATCAAGCAGATCTCTGGGAGGAAAGAATGACTCACCTGGACAAGCAGTGCTGCGTACAGCAGACCTCTTCCAGAGGTGACAATACAAAGCATTCGCAGATGTAGAAGTGCTCTCTGCCAAAGAGCAGCACTCCTTCCAGAGCAGCATGTCCCTGCACAACTGCCACAGAGCACTTGAATGAGACCTGTTACGGAAGTAAACATAATCAAGTCAAGGGTGGGTTACACAAGCAGGAGGGACAGCAGGAGCAAGACTTGATGCAGAAGGACATATATTTGCACAAAAACAGCCGTCATCTTGATTTCCAAGCCTATAGGGGTGCAGTCATAAAATCACCAAAAAATTAAGAGTGTATGCCTTTTTGGAACAAGAAGTGGGAAAGTCTGATGTCCTTTCCACCCAATAAAACTGCTCCTTTCTCATCTATCTGGGAAAATATCACTATTGAACATAAGGGTCTTGCAAATGTCGCAGAAGACTTGATTGCAAAACTTTGTCACAGCAATAGTGACATTACAAGGGCATGGGGTTGAAGCAGTGAGGAAAGAAGTAGCTGACATAAAAACAGTGGCATATAACAAATATCTGTAAAGAATACAGCAAAAAGGGAAATACTTTTGAAAGTAAAAACTACACTTATTAAAAAAATAATAACAAAACCCCACAAGCAGATTCCAGGAAGCAATGAGTAAGGAAAGGATCTAATACTCTTGGTATTTATCCCTCCATGGTCAGACAAATCAGCACAGAATAGACATCTAAGTAACACAAAACTCCCTCTACTGTTACTTTCCTTTCCTATATTATAAAATATGCCAGTCAAAATACACAAGACTATGATTCCACCTGCCATAAAATAAAGATTGATTTTAACATTCTGGAATGGCTAAAATAGCTCCCTTGCCCTCCTCTGCCTCCTAAGATTCACTATCCTTTTCTTCTTCCAGTGCAAAAAAAAAAAAAAAAAAAAAAGGCCCTTAAAATGGAGGAATTTTTAACCCACAATTAAGACATGTTGGGAATTTCCACACAGAATAGCTTTGCAGTTTATTTTAGTTCATTGAAAGATTTCTTGGGAACGGATCAGTTTTGATTTAAAAAAAAAAAAAAAAAAAAGTTTTCCTAAGGAGCAATTCTTAAGGCTGAGAGATGGTGCAGAAAAAGAAACCCTAAAACAATAAAGAGATCAAAAGAATCTCTAATGATTTGGAAAACTGGTCTGCAGGAAACTTAAGTAGAAGTTTTGACTTTAAATCAAGCAGTGTTTCAGTGCAAAGAATTTTCCCAGCATTTAGAAGCAAGATGCTTCTTGTTTTTATGTGTGTGTGTGTTATTTCACTCTTAAAGACTCTCATCCCCAAAAAGAAGATATTTTCTCCACAAAAATGACGCTTATTAGCTCAATATGACGCTTTCACTCCTAAATAATGCAGTTTATCCCCAAAACTGATGCATTACCTCTATGAAACTTAATCAGAATAGGAGTCCAGCATTATTTCCTGCAGATACAAAAATGGACATGGACAAAGAGCATCGGTTCTAGTAAATCATGTGATTTCAAATCACTATGATGAAGGTACATAGAATAAGTATGGTTTTCTAGAGCCTGTGTGTTTCTGCTTAGCTTTCTGCCTTTGTTACCTCACTTTATTTCTGGATGCAAACCTACAGCCTTCCTTGTCTCCATTCCCAACTGCACACAGGGTTACTCAGGTCTGCTGAAAGAGACCTGCACTACTATATAACCTTCCAGTCTTGGATGTTAGCATAAGCTGATGAAATTATCAAGTTCTCTGCTTTGAAATTCAGTACAGAGTGAAAACTGTATGAAATGGAAAGATACAGGAATTCAATTTTGGTAATCCATAAATAATTCAAATAAAATTTTGATTCTACATTTAAAAAAAAAATAATGAAAAGCAGTTCTTTTCAGCAACTAAATGGAGGAGTTTCATTTTAGAAAATCATTTCTGTATGAATAGAAGATTGGTTTCATTCTGGAGAAAAGAACGAACTCTAAACGATTTTTACAAACAATTTTTGATAAAAACCTCTTCTCTCCCTTCCTCTTCACTCCAGTTATTTTTAGGAGGAACCTAGCATTTCAGCCACCTCTTCCGCAGATCCCACAGGAACGCCTCTCTTCTGGCAATATGCCACCACAGAACTCTGAACTGCAGTGCCCACATGTGCACATGCCGTTGCATGGTTAGAGGCATGTATGCTTGCACTGAGAGTGCTGGGGTATTCTACTCACATTAGTGAACCACATGGCTTCCTGAAGTCATTATATAGCAGAAAGATTGCTTCTTCCCAAATGGAAGGTAACTGAATAATGAAACATCAGGCAGTTGCATAAAATAGCTAAATGGACACAAAATTGAAATCCAGGCTTCTAAGAAATCTGCCTCAGCAAAACCAGCACTCTGTTCCATGTGAAAGAGCCGTCTGACCTCTTTAACTCTGCTTTATTTTGTTCTGTTGCATACACAGCTATTATGGGGTTCTGGGCAGGCAGCAGAAGAAATGGACAAGTCAAGTAGATAAAGGAGATTCTCAAGTAGAACTAGGCATGAAATTGTAGGTAAAGGGGAACAGGTAGCAAGAAAAATGCATACCAAGAAGGGAGCAGGAAGGTGGTGAGAAAAACAGTAAAGAAAAACAAAGACAAGTATGACTTACATCTCTGATCTTCTTAATGTTGAAAAGCAAAGAGCCAACAGGAATACGGTCTGGAGTAACTCTAACCACAAATATGGAATTGAAGAGCATGTAGGGTAAAGCTCGGGAAGCAGTAGGGTCAGTCCCAAAATTGTACAGCTTGATATAGGACTAGCACAACAAGGAAGCTAAATGCACCAGTGTGAATGCACCTCTCCTATTTATGTCTTATGCTAATATGAATACCGCATGCTGAGTTCAGCCATACAGTCACAGTAATCAGATAAAAGATTTCAGTGAAAGCCCTTTGACTGTATGCATGGTATGAAATACACGCTGGTCAGAACAGTGCAGGAGGAAAGCTGCTGCTAAGAACAGCAGAGATGAAGCAAGAAAAAAGGCAAGCAGGGGAGACCAGAGCCATGAGATAGGTTGAAAACCCTAGAAGAATTGCAGCTGATCACCTAGATCGTTTGCAGCAGCCAACAAGAGTCAAACTACATACAATTCCTGGAGCTTTATTGTGGATCAAGATTGCACAGTGTGCAATGAGGAAGGTCCGCAGGTGAGCCTGAGAAAGCACTTCCAAAAAAGTATTTCTACAAAACCATTCTCAGAGCTCTACAAAAAACACTGCCCAAATGAGGAATTCAGACTAGAAGTGACAGATTGTGGGCATGTTTGGGAAGTACAGATTGTGGCAGGGACCTGCACACAATTACTAACATGGTCTGGCACAAATAACTGCTTCAGTATTAGGGCAGGACTAGGGCACATTAACAGTTCTTGAAGAGGAGAGCGCATGTACCTCTCCTTCTCAGTGCAGTCTGCATTCTGTACTGTCAAGCCACTGGTGCCAAATCCATTTCTTCATTTCATGTTAACACCTCCAGTGGAATTAAATACATTTGCACTGTTAGAAATAGTAGAGACCTTGGGTTGAGTCAGTTCCCCTCATTTGGAGAACAGGGCCTGTTTTTATTTTGGTTGAGTACAACCCTGATAAAGAGGTGTACTACAGAACCCCCACCAGGACAGACTTGTACCTACAAGCCTTGTATCAAAACAGCAGGCAGCTTGAAATTACCACAGATTAAATAAAAACTTTACTGTTCTGTCAAAACAGAATAGAATCCAGTTCATCAGCTACTAGAATCATTAATCAATGACGCAAAACTGACATAAAATAATTGAATAATTACCTTCTAAGGTATCGCCTAAAGCTCTGCGTCTCTTGATTGCTCTATTCGTTCATATGTACAAAGGAATTAAAGCTAAAGGCTTTTTTTTTGAGGGGGGCTAAGGGAAGGGGGGGGTGGGCTCCCCCTTTTTCCTGTTTTTCAGAAGAGCTGTTTATAAGTGCATCCAGTTGCAGCTGAACAAACAGCAATAAAACCACACCTGTTCTATAGTGGAAATCTGACTCCCGAAAAGGAATTACATGCCTGAAGATGCAATCAGTCTTTAAAGGGCGGACAAAAACACAAGGAAGTTAGGCATCTATTCCTACAGAACCTAGTAGTGTTAGCATTGCCCTTCCAGGGAAAAAAAAAACAGAGAAAGGAAATTTAAGTCACAGTACCCTATCAAATGAACATGTTTACCCATGTCACAGGGATTCTGGAGCTCAGCATTTTTACAGCATATGGACAAAAGAATGGATACCCTGAGTCAGTTCAGAGATCCATCTAAACAACTGCCCTGAGTATTAGTAACAGAAGCCTATGGATAGACTATAAGAAACATGGTAGATATCAAAGATTTCTTCCACTTCATATATCTTCTCAGCAATCAGTAGCTTAGTGACATCCTGAAGCTCCTTCGTCTCTTTAATGCCACATCTTGTATTCCTCTATAAATGCAGCCATTTCTAATCACTTGCTTGGAGATGAAAACTGTATGTATATACTATTTCTGTCTGCTCTGTTGTGTATTAGGGCACATCAGCTACAACAGATCTGTCAGTAAAGTCAGATCAATGTTATTTAGAAGCACAGAGTTTAAAATGACTAGAAATACATGAAACAGAATACGTTGCTTTCACAACTTTTACTAGGTAAACAGAGGCATGCTTTCATGGTGACAGCCATATACGTCCAGCTCTCAACACCCCTCACAAGATCTTTCCTGCAATGTTTGTTAGTTTGCTTGTTGTTGAAGACTCATCTTACTTTGCAACAGACACATGCAGCTCATTAATCACAGCTTAAGAATACATGACAGGTTGTTTCATTCTCCTCAGCAGCTCAGTGACCAAAGGAAACTGAATCTGCTTGTCTTTCGTGGTAGGGGTTCCAGGCTCAAGTCTGATCATATCTCAACTGTTACAAACACTGGCTCAAATTCCTTCTACTTGGAACTGAATTAAACTATTCTAAATACCAGAAAGATAGTAACAAGCCTCGTGGTGCCCACTTTGCTTCAGAAGACCCACAACACAACACTTTTGCAGGTAGCTTCTATCCACCCTCTTCTCCTTCCCAACATCTGTTGGAGCAAAAACCCTGTGCACAGGAGGTGTTTCTTAAGCGTGCACTTATCAGCTTTTTAACAATTTCCTAAATGCTGCAGGAAAAGAATACTGGGTATTTAGGAGGAAGGAGATGGAAGAAGAAGGTTCATGCCTTGCATGGCCATGGGCACTGCGGCTGCTCTTTGTCCTTGCTTTCTGTGCTGAATGCTGCCATCTGTCCCGGCCCATCGCCAGCATGAGAAGTTGGCATCCCTTAGCTGATGACAGCATCTGGAAGCCAGCACTAATAGGATTGTGCTCATACCTCTTGCACACTCAGACGTCTCTGTCTCGCTCCAGGCTCCTCTCAAACAGAAAATGCTGCCAAAAACTAATATGAGTCCTTTAATTTTCCCTCATGCCAGTTCAGTTGGGTTCATGCCCTTCCTCATGACTCCCAGGAATAAATACAGCAAAGCTTGTCCACACCACACCCTGCTCCATCACTCTACAGAAAGTGACTGTGTTAAGGGATGGGCTGTGCTAACTGGACAGGGCAGTCAAAGACATGGAGTTTGTTAGGAGCTCTGCAGAGATCCCAGGAGAAGCTGTAGGCTTACAACTGAAAGACATTTTTCAAAGCAAACAAAAAAGTTGGGAAGCACATATGAAAGGAGGTGGGAGGTATTCAAAGAGTACAAAGCACCACGGTGAAGCAGTACATTCAGGAAAGCAGAGAACTGGCTGAAGATGCTCTGTTTGGTTTTTTGGGTTGGTTGTTTTTTTTGTTTTTTTTGACACAGTACAAATCAGACACTGTCCTTTGCACCTGGTAGCACACCTGTTGGCTGAGCTGGGGTAAGGCTGCAGGAAGGCACTCCCAGCAGCCACTCAACTGCAGCAGAACCCTAGAACAGGCAAGTCAGAGGAATAACCATCTGAACATGTCCTTCTTCAGGCAGTCCTATCTGAACATAGGAAAAGTTTCACACCAGAAACACTTACGAATATTCAGCACTAATTTCAGCAGCAAGGCAGCCATTAGAGCTTCTGCACATGCACCAGGGAAGAAAGAAAAAAGGCTGAGGCACAGAAAAGGGGAATGACTTATTCCAGTCCCCTGGCTTCCCACTCTCCTGCTTGGATCTCAAGAGGCAGTCCCTGTTCATACTGCACATTAGCACTGCAGAGTTCTTTCAAACTAACAAAGCATCTTCGAACTGCAATGAACTGTAACAGTGCTCCCACAAAAACAAACTGCCTCGGTGTCCTACCTAGCTGTGAAGTTATTGCGATGCTCCTAAGATCACTGGCTTCACTATGTGGATGCACACTTCTGTCTGCCCCAGATGCTGAACCTTACAGCTGCTCACTCCTTCAGCTGAACCTGTTCTTTAATAAGCTCCTTTCTTGCAGCCATGGATTTCATCCCCTCTTTAACTGATTTATACTAGTCATTTCTATTATTGTCCTTGGCATCTTCTGTGCTCTCCCCAACCCCTCCTTTAAGGAAAGGCATTGTGCCCAGATTTCTGCTAGGTCATGACCTCTTGTTAACTTCAGATTCATTATTCCAACCGCTCGGATTTCTTAGTCTCCAATGACTTGCTGGCAAACAGAGCTTTATCTTTCTCAAAAAAAAAAAAAAAAAAAAAAAAAAGTCAGAGTTTCTACACCAAAATCATTTCCCAAGCCTTTCATACTTTCTTCATCTATTACATGCTAACTGCACATTAACAACCTGGCAGGATTGCTTCAGGCTTGTGAAGATCAGGGAGGCAATCTAGCAGCTGGGGACTCAGGTTGCAGATACAGGAATCCAGTCTCCCTGTCTCTGCTGATAGACCAGGGTTATTTATAAAGGACTGGACCTGCTTTTTGGTAGGCAAACTGATGGTGAAAACAGGTTCCTATCTGCATTTCTCTCAAACAACTCCACAGCATCATGTTATCACCCACATCACCTCTTACACTATGCCCATGACATACATATACAGTCTCTGCGTACTAAAGATACATGCAAAACAATTTTCACCTGTATACACACACTGCTATGGTACAGTTCTCCTAAGCCCACCAAGAGGTGTCCTTTGGCCTAGCTTTCACAAGTGGTCACCGCTGAGGCTATTTGTAAGGAAGGAGGTGAAGCATCAAAATATCTCAGCACCCTGCCTGCCACTCTCCTTTTATCTGCTGACAGCTGCCCTGAACCTCCATTCTCTGGGCCTAGACTGAGGGAGGGGTAAATTACAGACACGTACAAGTCTTCTTACCAGCCGCTTGTTTCTTTCTGTAGCACCAAAGAGCCAATCACAATGGCACTCTGCCATCTCTAGTTTCACCAGCACCGCACATATGGTTTTTGGCTTTTGGATCTGGCACTAACAGATCACTGAAAGGTGATAGGCTCTTGGGGAAACTGGTGCAGAGTATGTAAAGAGACAGGAAAAGAACTTCACATAGCATCACAACTGGAAATTCTAGTGATAAGTTAATACTGTGAAAAGAAAATGCCTAGAGGCTGGGTTCTCATTAACTGTAGAACACTGAAAGGGCAACAGTGTGTGTTACAAGGTCACTGGATGGAACAGGCAAAATTTACAGTCAATACAACTAAAACTACTTTCAAGGTATGGATTTATATACACGTACCTTCAATCCTATGTATTGGCAGAGCAGAAGGGAGTCTAAATCACAGTGCTTGACTTTGAAACCTGGGAAGTGTGTTCCTCTATGGTTACTTTAATGCTTTTTTTTTTTTTTTAAGGCAAGAAAAAGGACCTGTCTAAAGGCTGAACTTCACATTGATTTAGTGCTGTTCAAACATGATATAAGGGAGCAGTTACAATCCATTTGTTTAAACAAGTGACTAGTTGATATTAGCATAACATCCCACCTGCACCTATATGCTCCTGACTTGCTGATAAACTCTGAACCAACAATATCAACAGCAATGGATCTGCTGATTTTTGCAAAAAGCCACCTCATATCTGAATATGTACAGTTGTCTGTTTAACGGCAATACAAAAAAAACAACAAACATCACTGCACTACAATATAAAACGATGACCAATATCCAGACTAGAGCTATCCCTGTGCTGCAGAAATTAATCTAGCAGCTTCCAAGGCATCACAATGTGCACTCTGTGCAGTGCAGTAGGTAAGATGGCTCCAGTTGCCTGGTTAAAGTGCAAACAGCTCACGAGGCAGCCATTTACAAGGCAGGACTGCAGTGCACTAAGTGAGCGCAGGACAGTTAATGTCACCCCCCACTGCTTTTTTTAATACTTCTGTCAGCTCAGCAACACAGTGACTGCTGCTGGAAAAAACATGCCTAGCGTTTCTGACAGCTTCCTGTGGAGTTACACGGAGAAGAGACAGACAGCCTAAAGGCGCAAAATGAGATCAGCACACGGAAAACATGCTTCACATTTTCATGCCTGTCTCCTTCTGTTGGGGAGAGGTACGTGGGGGCAGGGAAGAGGGGCAGGAGAATGAATTATGTTGTGTAGATAGACAGTGTACCAACAGATCTAATAACATAAGGAAGGCATCACACTGGAGAGCACCAATATGACCCCTGGCAGAATGCCAAAAAAAAAAATTCAGCTATGATATTGAGACAAAAATAAAAATAACTATTTCTATATCTAGGTGCAAGCGTCACAAAGCACTGCAACAGCTGAGTCTAAGTGATTGAGTCTAACCCCCAGCTCCCACTGTGGGATGCCACGTCCTGAGCCAACTTTCCTCTGGAAGTAAGAGGTACGCTGTAGAAGATGAGAGAATGAGGTCAGCTCTGCTCTTCATGACAAAATTCCTCACAATTATGGGGAAAACAGCTTTGTGCAGTGTATTTCCAACATAAGGATTTGGCTCAAAGACACCATTGTGGGGACTATGCCAAAAGTGGAGGGTGGGTTGCCAGGTCTCTATGGCTTCAGGGGGTAGAATCTGTCCAGTAGTCAGGGGAAGGTATAGAAAAAGGTGTGTGAAGGGACAAAGAAAACATTTACTAGTATTCAGCAGAAAGTGATTCTAAAACATCACTGAACTAGCATCTATACAAAACTGACATATCTTTCCAGAGATGATAAATTGGATCCAGACACTGCTCTAGGCTTGAGTAAAGGTAGGGACAGAAATCACAGGTTTGCAGTTTACCACATCTCAGGCAAATGCAGACAGTATTTACTCCTAGGTACCAGAATACCTTTGTCACATGCCTGAAATCTTTGCTTACTTCACAGAATTAGTGTTAAAAGCTCTTCAAGAATAGGTCTATATAGGAGTTTTGTACAGTGGCTGGGAAATTGCGAGTGCTCTAAATTGACATATACTGATGTTTACTCTAGTGTAGACTGAATTAACCTGAACAAAAACTGAAAGGAACAGGTAGGCTTTCACATCCAATTCACCCTCTGTAATGCCAACTCAGAGAAAATTTTTTAGCTCATCTTTACTACCTTTTCATTCTCTGCAAACTCCTGCAGTATAATTTGTCTCTCCACACACAGTTCCAAGAAGTCTTCTGAATGGAAACTTTCATGTAGAGCAGGGAAGAATGTAAGCTGGTTGCAGTCCAATCCTTTCTCATCCCTCTCCTCCTCTGCTCCATTTAACATCAGCTCTCCTATATCAGTAAGAAAGAGATTGCAGTTTTAGTGGCAGCCGGATGACAGCAAAAGCATTGGCAATTTAGACATTTGCCCAATCTGTTCTACCTTGGGAAACTGCAGTATTTATCTGCCAAAAGAAAACAAAAACAGTCAAGAAGTATGTGACTGCTAAGTGTGATACATATTTCAATTGAAACCAGGTCTGCACTCATCACGATTCAGAGGAAATCCCTGTAAGTACTGAATATTCAAACATTATTCAACAATAAGAAGATTCAACCATAACAAGATTCGAAAATTATACAATACCCCCTGTACTCAACAGTATATACAAGAAGCTTGACTTGGAGCAGCCATAGTGATGGCTGAAATCCACAGCCTTAATACTGAGCTGACATTTCTGAACTCAGGGTTCTTTCTCTGTTTCCCCCACCTCTGAAAAATTATCAACTTCTGTACCGTATTTCACAAGTCTGTTCTTTTTTTATTATTTTAATGTCTCAAGTAACAGAAAGCCTGGCCTGGAAAAATGAAATACGTTGGCAACCATCATATTTTGAAAAATCTGGTTCCATTTTGAACACTGAAAAACAATTTTAAAAGCTAATTTTTTTTGGCAATATCTCCATCTTTCTTCCACATCTTTGGAAAGTCACTTTTCCTTTACCACTTCCCTAAGCCATTTATCACCTGGTTTTAAAGACTATTTTAGAAGTAGAACTGAAGTATCTACAAAATCAGAGGAAAGGCTACACAGTTTTCCTCCTGAGGTTAGGCCATTGGGAACTTTTCAGATGCGCAGGAAAGCAAAAAAAGTCATCATTTCTATTAAGCATTTTTGCTTTCAGACCTTTCTGGTGGCAATGTAATAAAGAAATGGAATGTTTATACACCGCCAATAAAAACTGTACCAGTGCTTTGCTTTTTAGGCCAGAATACTATTTTTCCCAAGACTAAATTCTAACTCGGAGCTCCACCCTCTGTCTCCAGCTCTCTTTGCGTCTACCCACTACCCCAATGTAATTTAGCCCTAAATAGTTACCTGAATCCACTTCAGCAGTAGGGGTTGTTACACTTCTGTTTGCTAGGAGAACCTGCAAAGAGACTAGATGTGATGACACTGGAATATGCTGTTAGGTAAACATAACTCAAAAGCTTGCTGCAGAGCAAAACGCAGATTTAGAACCGTGTTGCAAATAAGTGCCTTGGGAATTCAAATAAAGGCATTTTAAAGAACCTGAAGGAAGAATTAGATGTAAGAATAAATGTCAACAATTAAGGAAAAGTCTGCTGCCCTTTGAAAAGTGACCCTCCACAAGGCCTTTTATAGGATAAAATGATGCAGTCCAGTCTGCAGAAGTCTGACAGAAAAAGAACTTTGCATAAAAGCTGAAAATGCCTTGAAGATGGAATCTTGGCATTTAAATTGCTTCATCTTCTGACTGATAGAATTTAGCACTTAGACACTATGGAGACAAACAGTACTAAATGCTTAGTTCAAACCATTCTTTCTTTTTTTTTTTTTTCCTTTTTCTTTTTATTCATCCACTAATTTTAGCAGCCCTAGTATGCATAAGACTCTGCTGGATACATTCCAAAACACTGTATCTTTGGGATACTGCAGCAAAAAAAATATCCTGGGTTATACTCTCACTTATCTGGAGATATTTCACATCAGAAAAGATAGAAAATCATTCTGTGGCTGCTAATTACACTGCAGTTGTTGTTACTGTCTCCTGAAAAAAGACCAGCTCATTGGATTCCATATGCATGGCAGAGCAAGTTGGTAAATCAGCTGATGAGAATCAGAGGAAAGAGGGGAATATAAATTCACCAGCAACTGCTACAGAATTTGTGCACTTCCTGTAAAAGCTTTTTACCTCACTCTTCATTCGCATCATCGTTGCTCGGTTGCTTGCCTGCTGCATCCTTCTCCTCATTCGTGAAGGCCCTTCATAACAATCAAGAATCCATCGTGGCTCTAATGACCGTGAGGCAACTCCCCATGGGCCCCGTCTGAGGAAGAGCTGCTCCTCAAGTATCATCCAGCCCTTAGCTGCTTTGCTGTAACCACACTGCAGCATCTGTAGGACAGAACCACCGTGTCATTGCTGTGTGCTTGCTTCCTCCCATTCAGTGACAGCACCACCCCAGACTCAGAGGGACCAATCTGCTGAATGGGATCACTGTAGACTGCTGCAGACCCAGCAAATTCAGGACCAACTTCTCACTGAAAAAATACTGTAAGAAATGCTACTAGTCCAATACAGCGACAAATACAAGAATGTAGCAAACTCCAGTTTCATTAAGAATAGCTGTTTCCATCAGATTGCCAGCTCAAAAGCACCGAGCCAGGAGAGCAGCATCGCAGGACTTATTCACTTGTTTTTTCTTTTCTGGCCAATGTTCATGTCCAACAGCAATAACTATGCTCAGTGAAAGCGAAGTCTGAAAGTCTCAGAAGTATACTGTACTCCCACTAAGCCTGGCATAAATCTAAATACGTATTGCTGGGGAGAAGGTGAAGAAGAACATGAAAAACATTGCTATGTATACCTGTACGTGATTCCTGTACAAAGAGGCATACACCTCCTGTCCAGTTCTTCGGTACCGTTCCATACAGGACACAAATCCCTAGGAAAAAAACATCAGAACACGTTATGCCGATATGAGGTGCTAAAGGTAAACTGCGAGAGGCAGAAGCAGGCATTACTTGCTACATCTTTCACACGAATAATTAGGGACTATGGCCTGTGTTTATGAGCTTGACAGCTCTCCAGACAGTATAGAGATGAAGCAAATATCTGAGAGCAAGCTGCACACTTACTCCAGGGAGGTGAACACATCCATGATTTTAACAAGGGTCATTAGTGGAATTATTCAAGAAGGAGAATTAAAATGTTAAACGAAATGGTAAGGTTTCTTCTTTTGGATCTGAAATAGTACTGCAAATAGTATAAAAGACAATTATCTGTTGTTGAGATTCCAAGTGAGGTAAGGATCCAAGATTTCTAACTATATGCCTTGCTCCTTGCTGTATAAGCAGAAAGTGCAGTTTTCCAAACCGGAAACCAACTGTTCCTAAAAATATTTTTGATATTTAGGAGCCTGAGTCCACTTTGGCAACAAGTGATTTTCACTATAAATACACTACTTACTGGGAATGTGATGCAGAGATCTCTGAGCTAGCTCTACAACTGGAAGATTGTAGAACTGTGCCAGTGTAAAAAGACACCCCCAGTAACTGCCTGCTTCACTACACAGCCCTGAACTCCATCACCACCAAGGTACTTCTGGAAACACACGTCCAAAAGCAGTCTGACAGAATTTCCTGGCCACCTTCCTTTCCAGAATACACTAGACTCACAGAATAGTGAAGGTACATCAGCGCTCACGCATTTCATTTGTTATTTTATTTGAAAGAACTTCTCAAGCTAAAGGTCTCTGTTCAAGCACAAGACTGATGCACTGCTGTCAGGAGATTATGATCTGCACTCTGAACTTTGCAAATAGATTGTTACATGGCTTTCTGCAAGATACACAATTGCTTTAAGTCTCTACCTCTCCAGTCACATAACAGAGAATGTAATACTAAATACTAAACTCACAGAAGCATACAGGTTAAGTGGTCCACTGTGGTGGAATTATTAAACACAGGGAACAGGGACGTGAAGTGAGTTTGATTATCTTCATATCTATTCCACCAAAACCTACATCTTTATAAATGTTGGATCACAAGATCCAGCGCTCGCAGCAGAGACCTACATAGAACACAAACCAGAGAATTTCAAACTGTACTTCCTATCTATTTCTCCCTTCTGGAATGATCAGTAGAAAAATTAAACTTAATGGAATACATCATAGCCAAACTAGTATCAATATAGTAGCAAAAGAGAACCTAAGGTATTTAGTGTCATACTAATTCATCAAATTCCTATTTTAAGCTTCACTCAAAGACAATCTTCCAAGCTTTGAAAATGCCAGGCTGGTCCTTCTCTTTCTCCTTGCAACCAAGGAAATACTAGGTCCCAAGGACTTGAAACAAGAACATTTGTTGTCATGATATCTGTTGCCTGATCAAAGACACACAGCACACTGAAAATCTGTATATACAGTTGAAGCACCAAGCCACTGCTGAGTAAGCTGCTGGCTTGTTCCACCTTATCTCATGAAGGCCACTGAAGAAACAGCTCAGGGTTTGGCTTTAATAGACTCTCCTGCATTCATGGGACTGCTCTCTGGAGTTGTAGAAGACTGTTCTATGCTAACAAAGATTGTTGCTCCATCCATCTCTCTCCTTGTTCAGCATCTTGCCCTGTGACTGCCAGCAAGAAGGTGCTGGGATGAGTTCAGCACCTCATTGTTCTTAAGTTTAAAAAACAAACAAACAAACAAACAAACAAAACCACCCACCACCCTCCTGTTTGACAGCATATTCCATAGAAAAATATTCTACCCTATTACAACTACAGGCTGCCATGTCTGACACAACCTCTTCAGAGATTGTATAGGATAGGTTAGAGAGCCTCAAGTACCATGCAAAAGCTTTCATGCCCACCAGATGGGTTTCTAACAAAGGCAGAAGATTCAGATTACTGCGAGTCACAGCCCACGTCTAAACTGGCTGTGGAAATTCCATATCCTTACTACCTAAAGCCATGGATCAGATGGGTAACTTTTAAACGCATGGACTCTGTGCCATGCTGGCAGTGATTCCTCACAGCAAACTGTCTGACTGCTGCTTGCATTGTGCTATAATTAAGTTAACACACAAGGTCTATGTGGTGTGCCGATTACTGCTGGCTGCCAGCCAGGTCCGTACCCCTGCCGCGAAGTCACATTTATTGGTGTTTCCCTGCAGGAAGCTCCTGTTTTACACTGATGAAAGTCATTACATTTTTGTTTGTTTAAAGCATCATTAAACCTGTAATCACAGTTGCGGCCTCACAAAAGTATTCCATAATTCATATAAAACTCCCATAAAGGCTGACCTAGTAAGCAACAGCATCTCTGTGCTGTTGGGCCAGGCTCAGTGCAAGAGGAGAGCAGAGACCCCAGTTTTTTGTGGACATAGGGTAAAAGCCATTCAGAGTAGATGAGCAATTCCTCCCTGCATTAGCAGCCATTTCAGATACCCACAGGCTATTCAAGCAGAGCTGGAGCCCTACTGGCAGCTGTTTCAAAGTTGCACATAGCTTGTATTTCAGTCATGGTCATCGATCAGACCCCCGAGGTCAAAGCCCATGCTCCAAAGACTCTCACCGACTTTGCTGCCCCAGCCCCCAGTCTTTGGAACACATGTAGGGTTCTGAGAAGGAAAAACTTCTTGTCAGGTGAGGCCAGCAGGAAAGACTAACCACTCTGGCTTCCAAATGAGCAATAACTAGTCATCTTCAACCAGATGAACATGCCCCCAGTGATCACCCTTCCAAGAAAACCATCTGGTTATAAAAATGAATGGTTAACAAAATTGGAGATCACTGTTACTGGGAAAAGAAAAAAAAACAACTTTAAAATATATCCAATAAACAGAGCATATAGATGAGGCTATCATTCACTCAGTGTTTGCTCAAAACAATCAGAATATATAGCAATGATTGATGAGTGACTATTTGCCATAGCCTCCGAATGAATAAGCAGGTTCCATTACAAAGACAACTGAAATTCACATGCTATAGGTGGTTATCCTTTAAAATGGCAACTCTACATAGCAGATTTAATGAGACAGTGCCACAGTTTAGTATTTATTTTGAACAAAAAGGAAGGTACTGGCTTTGATAAATGTTAGTACTGTGTGACATAATAAGGTTTGTTTCATATATAAAAGCATATCTGAAGGAGAAAAACATGACCAGTATGCAAAGAAAGATCAGACCAAAAGGCCATACTGATCCATGCTTGCTTAAAAGTCTTAGGGTGGTATCATGCTTTAAGTCTTCCTTATAGCAACTCCTCTACTTTGCAGTGCTAGGCACTTGCATTGAAGTGCAATCAGGTCATCTTGCTGCCTCACATTTTACAGACAATACTTACAGCTTGAAAAGATGATGGAATATACAAACTCTCTCTCTCAAAAAACAAACAAACAAAAAAAAAAAAAAAAAAAACCAAACCAACAACACAAGAGCAACAAAACAGGCAACAACAACAACAAAACACAACACAACCACCAACAAATGAACAACCAGAAGTCAAAGCCATTTTTTCTCCTCTTGTGGCATGGAGACATCATGCAAATAAAAACAAAAATGATTAGCATTGAGGAACAGTAGAACCAAAAGGGAGAAAAATGCTGGAGCAGAAAAAATTACCATCCTAAAAATACCCACTGAGTGGATTTTCTGTCATTTCTTTCAACAAAAACAGCTGAAGGACATCTTGCAATAAGAAATGGTTGAGAAAAAACCCACAAAAATGATTGAGGTGTGACTTCCAAATTAACAGTTCTTTACTGAGCTTTGGAATGCTTTATGTCTGTACTTTCTTTTATTATTTTCATATGCATACTGCGTACATTATTAGTATGTGTGTGTATATATATGTATGTATCACTTAACACTGCTGCAGTCCATCAATATTCAGGCTTTCCTTAATAAACTCACAAAGCATGATACAGATTCCACATAAGCCGCAATTCATTCTTAAATATATTACATCATTGGAGCTCCATGCTTTGAGGTTTACTTTTGTGAATTACAGGCTCTGTGCTTCATCACATTTCTTTTACGTATGACTTTTCTGTTACTAAAGTAAGGCATAGATGTCACTGTAAATCCGAGCATTAAGATATAAATATAGTATGTAATAAATGCTTGGACACCTTAGATGTGACAGTTAAGCATGCTTAAAACCTCTATGGGCAGTGACTGCCAAAGCCAGTATACAGAAAACAAGCATCATTAGAAAGACAAAAAACACATGAAATTAATGCAAGTTTTATATTTCAACCTTTCATCCCATCTTGAATCAAACAGTGAAATGCATTTTTAATGACACAGAACTCAAAGAAATGTGATTTTATAAAGTTCAGTTTTACTTCAGTCATCATCTAAAGCCAATAATTGTTTCAACAGAAAATTCCTGAAATGCTATTACATTTAATAGCTACAGTGCTAGACTGGCAACAACAATTCAGTTTTAAAGCTAAACTCTTCCAAAATACAAATGCTATCTTGTAGTATTCACTTCATTTCTCATATTCACCCTTTTTCTACTAATCTAAGCAGAACTTCTTCCCCCTTCCCAAAAATATGCAACTAAATCTGAATACTTCTGGACTTTTCCTGCTAGATCATGGAAAATAGATCAGACTCAGAAGCAGAGGATTCCAGTTAGCATCCAGAGCATTACAGAGAAGCATCCAATGTCACAGTGAATTACTAACGCTGGCTGAAGTCTGTAGTTCACTGGCACTGTGATATTCAGCTACAGAAGACAAAGGGGCTTTCCAATGAAAGCCAAGTCAACCACTGCTTCTACGTCTAACATGGTGAATCAGAGGCCAGATATCCCAAGCAAACAAGCCACCCATCCTGTGACTCAACTACTTCTCAAGTAACAGACCATGCACTGGGAAGTGAGTAGGTTTACTACTTAATAGGAGAAATCGTTTCCTTAGACATCAGGTATCAAACATTATACTAAGGCAAATAATGTTTTTCTCAGCAGATCAGAGAGTAGTTTGTCCTAGTCCTTGGCACATACTCTCCACACTGAAGACTGTTTGCACTCTTTTGAATCACAAAATTGTTATTGCCATGTGGATTTTATTGTTACTTTGCCAAAATTCATTTAGCTTTTCAACAGACTGTAGTTCCAGCAGTTAAGTGTGGCATGTGAGCTTCGTGCCTCAACCCACTAGGAGGCTAATGCACACTGCCAACTGCTCCTAAGGATCATGGATGGATTCCTGGCATCGCCAGTTGGTTGGGGAATAGCAAACTTAATGAGAAAAACCTCTGTATTTCAGTGCACCATAAACATACCCACACACAGGAATGATGAGTTTCAAGAGCATAAACCCAAAATACAGGGTACACGTGATGAGATTTCTACACTTTTTACACTGATTATCAGCTACACTTTGGCAGCACAGAAACCACCCTACTTCTATAGCAACTGTGTGTATTATACGTACATAATACGTACATAAGCATGCACACACATCCCTCTTCAACGGCCGATACTACTGAAGATATGAATTCCTGTCAGAACAGTTAAAAGTTACTTCCTAATACCAAAAAGCACAATGTAAGGCAAGGCCTGTTCTTTAGTCCTGACTCTGAGAATGGCTTCCGTGACTTTGGGATAATTCACTCAACCTCTTGAGCACAGTTTCCCTCCTGTTACAGAAGAGGTAGTGAGCACTGAAAGGTGAGACTTCAGTGATACTGTGACACTAGTAAAGGCTTAGAGCACAGGGTCCAGAACACAAAGAAACCTCTTTCTCCTGGCTTCCAAAATTATCAGTTTTATAAAATGGCACACATTTAAAGGTGATACTATAATTCTGTAGCATTTTAGTGTCTGTAGAACAGTCCTATATTCCACATGATACACTGCAACAGAAAGTGTGAATGGAGCACAGACAAGTGCAGCAAAGCTTTAAGTTGGCTAACAAGAGTGAGAAGAACATGGAATGATGGCACAGGCAGGAAAACTATGCCCTCATTCAGGAGAAATGTTCAGGCCCATCCTGCAGAGATTTCTAGGACCTCTGCTGATTTCATGTTCTTTAAATGCATGTTCCACCACCCAGTTATACACTCAGCTCTTTTCAAACCCTGCTCTCTGACAGAAATTTAGTATTCTCACTACCTGAACTCCTATGTGTACTTTATACCTGCTCCCTGCATATAAACCTCCTAACTTGTGGAAGAGTAAAGTTGGTCATAATTCTTCTCCTTTTAAAGATTTTCAATAAAAAAACAGCATGATTTAGAAATCCCTGTGCAAAGCAGTTTAAATCAAATAATTCTCCTGAAATTAATATGCAGTGTTGCATCAAAATTCCTGAAGAAAATGGACATCTCTGAACCAAGAAATGTGGAAAATGGTTTTTCTTCTCATATATTCTGCAGAGAAAAAAAAATAATTGTTTCAATGCATAGCATCTGTTTCTAAGGCTTCTCTGTACCAAAAGAAAACTTTTTTCATCTGCATTCATACCATTCAATTCAATTGGCACAATCTCTGTTACATGAAAAATAGAACTCTGCATCCAGCAGCTCTTGAAAGATGAGATTTCAATGCTACCAGCTTTAAGCACTAAACTCCTTGGGCTGGAATTCCATATCCAAGCTTAAACTTGAACCAGACGTGCTTGAAAGGAAAAAAAGAAATCAAAATAGAAAAGAAGATGAACAAAAAAATAAAAACCAAACAATTTTTTTCACATAATGTGTAATTAAATTAAGGGACTTGGGAATTCACTGTCATAGGACAACAGTGTAAAAAACACTGAAAAATTACCTTGGAAGAGCTGCCAATAAGAAATTTTGGAAGGGTAATGGATCTTTTTTTTACAGGTTTTAGATGAACTGTAACTGTTATAAATCAAGAAAGGAAAAATGTTCCTAGGATAGATTCCCTACTCTGCATTGCACTGTGACACACCACCTCCTGTAGCAATTGCTGTTGGCTTTTTAGGGGGAAGAACTGTGGGGGAGAAAGCCTAATGATCTGTACTCTCCATTATACTGTCTTTGTATTCTAATTCCTCTATTAAATAGTGGAAATTAATTCCAAATATTCCAGAAGTTTCTATGACTTGTATTATATAAAATTATCTAGCCCTGTATTTTTTGTTTTCATTAAGCTGTTCTCCAACCTGCTGACCTCTTGGGCTATTTCTTTATGATCTTCAAAGTATCTGAAACTGATAAATGAACAGTACATCAGATAACTGCTTAAGAGGACACAGAAAATTCTTTGTTCAAAGTTAAAGAAACTTTTCCAGCTTGCTGCAGCATACTGTAATTTAGCTTTGAGCCAGTTATTAAACAAGACAATAATATTATAATGGAAATTGTTTAATATACATCATTAATAGCAAAGTGCCTGCTTTCACTGAACTAAAAATGTGTGCTATGAGCAGTTTTGAAATGAATATTTGATTCCAATCTTCCCTTGTGCATTTAATGACATGCTAATTTACATTTTAATTACTTCCTAAGAAATCAAAGCATTTGTTGACAGTAGAACATAATGTCAACTTCACAGTGCACTGTTGGTAGATGGTTAATGAACTTAATTAGATAATTAGTGATGTTAATTATCCTTCTATTATGAAGACAAAAATGTTACACAAGTAATGCACTTTTCTAAGAAATACCATTATGTTTGTGTGTTTTAACTCTGTTAGCTTGAAAAGCTGGGAGGAGACCAACTGAGTGACTGAAAAGAAAAATATTTGTTTAAATAATAATTGTGATTATGTTTCAGAAAGTTTTTAAACTTTTATTTCACCTACCATGAACTGTTAAGCATGTCCCTCCCTGTATCCCATACGCAACACATACATGAGTAAGTTCATTTTGTCCAAACCCTCTCTGCTCTTCACTACCCCTACTACAGTCACTTATTGAAGGAGGCTGTAACAATACAAGAAAGAAGCAGCTAGTGTTTGAAGGTGCTGACCCACTACAAGAAGCTGAACAAAATGCCCAGCTTTACATTTTGGGTGATCGTGGCCAAGTCTCTAAGTTCACATCCACCACACTGAGATAACATTTCTCACAGATATCAAAAAAGTCACTTGCAGCATGTTGAGTTAATACTTTATGTGCTGGGGCCAAGTATTCTCTGCCCCAGCAAGAGTCTGGAGATGCGCATCAGCCTTCCAGTTCAACATTAAACACTTCTGCTTGAGAAGTTTTAAATGAAACTACCCTCTGAAATACAGATATCTGCACACAAACGCATGACCCAACAGTTTGTGAATTATCTAAGAATTTTAGTTTCAAGCAGGTAATTTCTCCACATTCCTTTGCACCTAATGCAAAAATCAGTATATATATACAGCAGCCAAAACTGGGAAGCAAAATTTACAGCCAGTAGAGAATGAAGGCCTCATGCTCTTTTTTGATTGACTCATGCTGGGGGAGAATCCCAGGTAGGACTAATTCTGTAAGTGTGATGTAGCTGTGATTTGTTCCAGATAAGTCAGTCTTGACACTGCACAAAACAAATTAAAAGCCTCCTGTACAGTTTGTAAGTGCTAAAAAAGCACCTGACTTTGTCTAGTGGTTCGTTCTAAATCCATAGCAAATGTTATTACTGTTTCATGTTCTTTAATCTGACTCTTTAATGAATGCAAGTAACAATCCACTTTTTAACCCCTCTCTACTGTGCAAAGCTTTCAAATTTTGACTGGCTTCCTACACCATCCTCAAATTCACTAAGATTTTTGTCACTTAGGAACAACAGTGCTTAGCTCTCAGTAAATATATTCCATCTAGAGCACTGTGTCCAGTTGGAGGCTCCCCAGTAGAAGAAACAGATGGAGATGCAGGATAGAGTCCTGCAAAGGATCACTAACATGAGCAAGGATTTGAGCGTCTCTTATATCATAGAATCATAGAATTGCTCAGGTTGGAAAAGACCTTCAAGATCACCGAGTCCAACCACAACCCAACCGTACTACCCTAACTGACAATGAGAAAATATTGGGAGAGCTGAGACTATGTTGTCTAGAAAAAAGAAGGTTCAAGGGGTTCTCAATGTGTATAAAATGTCTGACAGTGCATTTGCGCATCTGAAGGCTAGGCTGCAAATAAAAAAGCAGTCTGTCCAGTGTCACCCAGTCACAAGACAACAGGCAATGGGCACAAACAGAAATGGATGTGTCATCTGAACATCAGGAAACACTTTCTTACTGTGAATGTGACTGAGCACTGAGGTTGCCCAGAAAGCTTGTGAAATGTAAGTCCTTGGAGACACTCAGAAACCACTTGGACATGGTCCTAGGCAATCTGCTCTAGGTGACACTGTTTGATCAGCAGATTTGAACACGATGACCTCCAAGAATACCTTCCAACTTCAGCCTTTATATGATCATCATCTTTTTCCTTCAACACATGCGTTTAAAGTAAGAGGCCATTATATAACACCAAATCAAGTTCCAAGTGGCATTCTTTACACATTTTCCATTACAGACATTTTGACACTATCAATAAGAGACTATTTTCATCTACCAATCCCTAGTTGTAACCTACAGTCATTTCTATACTGGTACAGCAGCGTAGAGACACTATTCAAGTCCAAAAAACTTCATCCAGAATACAACTAAATTAAATCTGCAGAAGCTTATAAATTGCATTTCATGAGAATCTCATTTACTTTAAATGTAACTTGCACTCCTGGCTTACTTTGTTACAGAGAAACCCATCTTTTATTTTTCTTATGAAGGAAAAGGACTATGGAAAAGCATATTTTCTTCCCCTTAAATTTTTATCTCCGCAAAGTGTCGCAATCTTTTTCAAATATTGGCTGGAGGGAGAAGTAGGGAGATGGAAAATGGAGAACAATATCTGGAACTGTAGCTTTGCATCTCAATGAGAGGAACAATTTATCAGAGCTACGGAGCTGTCAGTCCTTGACATGATAAGGAATAACATCAAATGAGTAATGTTTCCTTCAGACCCAGCTCCTTTAATTACAAGCCGCTTCCTTGCAGAAGAGAGACAGAAGATGCAGAAACACCAATTTCATGCACTTGTGCCTGAATAATGTCTCCATGCTGCCTTTTCCAGATGGCAACCTTTTCACTGGAGGAACTAATGATGTGGGCATATTTAGGGAAAAACCAATAACGGAGTCTTTAACCTTCAACAGCAGAAAGCATGTTGTACAAAATGTTCCTTGGGATACATTTACAAATATCAATTACATTGCTCACTGAGGTGTAATCAGCTGTAATAATCAAAATTAATTTTAAAAAATAATTAAACAGACCCCAGGGCAAATAGTCGATGCTCTTGCAGTATGACATCACAGTCTACATATGTACCTGGGAAGTACTTGCTCACTCTAAGCAGCAGCATGATTTTAAGGAATGAGAAGGATGCTGTGGCATACTGAAAAAGACTGCTGCTCAGCAAGGCACTATCATCAGGCATATTACTTGGGTATCACAGCCTCTCATCAACACACCTGGAAATGAAGCAGTGATCACTGGGGATAAAGCTTCAGCCTGCTGCAACTTGAGCCAGCGGATTCAAACACCCTTAGCTGGTGCTGTAGCAGACAGTCTCTTCAACAGGAGAAGAAAAGACCTTCATACGTGCTGCACTGCATCAAGATAAGAATGCCAAATTCTAAGGTGACCCACTGAAACAGCTCTGAATAGTCTGTCAATACAGTACTTCCCTACCATACTCTAGCCCCAGCGCATGCAACTAACTGGTATTCTAGTCAAGCACCTAGCAAAACACAGAAATGTCCCTCTCTCCATGTGTAAAGGAAAAGCTTACAGATGGAAAAGCAAGTCCAACTGCATCGCTTCTACTAAGGAACATCAAAGAACATATATGTTGGCAACAGGAATGATGCATACACTCCAGACCCACCTTTGCTTTGCATAAGCTCTCCTTATCTCTTGACACAAAACCAAAATTTGGACCTTTAATCTTCAACATGAGGTAAGAAAGGAGAGAGCAGTGCTATAGTACTACCTGATGCTTTTTCCAATTCAGTGTCTTAAAGACAAGGTTTACATAGTAGTCAAAAGGAGCATCATTAGTACGTTATATGCTAAGGCTGCCCAACTAAGTTCTTTAGATCAACGACCATATTCATGGCCATGGCTTGATGCTACTATAGCATTACAAATAATATAGCCCTGGCTACTATAACTTCTTAGAAATCACACTTAGTAAAACATACATTCTTACAGTACTTCATTTTCCAGCTAGCAGTGTGGGATTCACCAAGACTCAGAGAGCTACGAATGTCATAAAAAAAAGACTACAGCAAATAAATGAAGTGAAAATGCGCCTACAGGTAGACGCCACCAATTCTATCATTAGAGTTACAGCCTAGAAACACAAATACCAGATTTATTCCACTCAGATAAGTGGGGCAAACCTTTCTGGATTAACCATTCTCACACTTCACTCCCCTCGTCAAGAAAATCAATACTGCCAACATAAGTAGTTCATGAAGGGAGATCTCAGTGACTCCCAGTCTTTAATTTATTACCTAGACATTCAATTTTCTACTCTTCCCACCAGAAAAATACATTACTCCTTTACACTTTTTTGTCTTGCTTTTTAAACTTGATTATTTAGAACGTTCATAAAGTTTCTGAACCTCAGAGTTAGTTGGATTTAGAATTATAGATACTATTACGCTTCAGTTACTTAAAAGCACTACAGAACTAACAGATAACATTGACAAGCAGGATTTAAGTCACTAAATATGAGGTACATGAAGGAATATGAAAAGCATATGGATGACCAGACACACTATTAACAAATCCAGTCGGTAGCATTATAGGCACAACTTCTGAGCTTCGTTTTCTACAGACATGAATTTCTAAATACTGGACATGTATGCAGTTTTTCCAGCAGAAACAGCTACACATGCACATAAAACGACAACATTTCTAGGAAAAATCATGTTTTCTCACCCCATGTGAGCTACATAATCATTCCATATATGGACAGATGATCTTTTGGTCTAAAGCCATTTCACAGCATGTCAGTGTTGCTCTTTATAAATAAACTTTTAAAATAAACTCTTAAAATAAACTTTAGATGACTAATTAGGGTCATGTAGGTACCTCTGCCCAGTCCCCATGAGTGCTCCCAACACTACTGCAAAAACACCTGGATTGCCCTGACTTCCAGCATTGCTTACTGAGTTAAGCTCTACATCTTCTCCCACCTCACTCACTGAAAGGAAAAAACAAAGTAAAGCTTTCTGGCCACTGCTATCCAGGAGGTCAGAAAAAATTATTCAGAATTGTCTTTTTCTAGTCTTGAAGACTAGGAAGGTAACCTTAATAGCAATGGGTGTCTAATTTCCAAAGGAACATTTCAACCGACATACCCTGAAGCCTTCCAAATCCATACAAATTCTCCAGAACCATGCCAGAGGAAGAGCAGAGACAGAAAAGACAAAAAGCAGATGTTACCTCAGATTTGCATGTCATTTCCTTCGTATTTCGGCTAGGCATCAATCTCATAGCTGAAGAGAGGCTTTCACTCCAGGAATTATGCTTGCTTTGAGACAGGCCTAGTACTGATTTGTTCTGGAGAACTCTCTTTTCAGATGCTGTGAGCCAGAAAAGAAAAGAAAAAAGATCCCGAAGTTGAGCTTTTGGGAAGGTCACGTATAATGTACCCAATCTGACACTAGAGAAAACTTTTTACTTACAAGAAGATTAAAAACCTGTATTTAAAAGTCTTACTGAGGTTTGCCATAGACAATTGTCATTGGAATGACCTTCTTCACCCAAATAATACCCCCGTTAAACTGTTAAATTAAATGGGATACAATTGTCAAAAGAACATCTTTCTTGCAGTACAACACCAGCCATACAACCTCACCAGATGATTACAGAAGGGCTGAGGACAACACAGAAAACAGTCACAGTAGTCAATAACTGAAAATGAGATGAGTACAGCCGAGGAATCGGCAGCTTTACATTATGTGCTGTATTCACTGCAGTACCTTTGCTTACTAAAATGAGTGTTATGTAAGAAAAGTAGAGACCTAGGAAATTTTGCCAAGCCTTTATCATCATTTCTTCCCATAAAGGAGTGATCTCAGTTATCTTCATGTCCCTTTCTCTGTCGCTTCCTTTTACAGAGAGATCCATGTTGTAAATGTCCTCCAGAGCCTGCCGCCTCTGTGAGATGAGCTGCTTCCAGATGATTTCTATTGCTCTCAGAATCTCCTGATGAACTAAGACAACAACATGAATGAAGAATCAATTTATCAGTAGCATGTCAAGCAACAGATAAAGTAAAAGCATCTAATTTGGAAAAACACTGCTGGAGTCTATAAAGTCGTTCATTCTGCTCACTGCCTCCACACATTTGAAGCCAAACTATTCAGTCTAATACACAAAAACACATTTCAGCTGCCTGAGTGAAATGAGTAGGAGCTACAAATGATTCTTTCTGGCTCCTCTCTCGGAAAACATCTCATCAGAAGTTTGATGATCTTATTACGTGGAGTTCTAAAGCACCTAAATGTGATTCCTCAAATGTCAGAGACGGTGGGAGGAAACAATCCAAACATGCCAAGTCATGAAACAATCTGATATAGCAGCAGGAGCTGTGCAAGGAAGTGCTGAGCTGTTTTGCTGTCTTTCCTTGCAAACCAGACCAATTTGGAGTATCCCTCTGCAGTAAGGTTCAACTGACAGCCTCCCCAGTGAATTGTGTTCATATATTTTCACTTTTTTCTCTTAAGAACCACATGCTTTCTCCTATGTATAACAGATAATCTATATGCATCCTGAAAAAAAAATCAGAACTATAAATAACAAGTAGCAGTGCACTGATGGTAGTAACGGTCTGATGAAGAGATTGCTAAACATATCTATTATTCCCAAGGACACGGAATATGAATTTGGAATAAAAATATATTGCATAAACAAACCTTTTCCACTATGTGATTTGCAGCTCCTATAAACTCTACAGAGAGAATTTAGCAGCATTTGCACAAGCTGTATGGATAGCTGTCTAGGCCAGGCAATTTCCTACTCTGTAAACTGAAGTCAATGTATACAATGAATTACCGTCATCTGGAGTAGGCAGGCTGCCCTTCTCCTCTTCACTGGGTGCAAGGAAAATTTGGTGATATGAAGCCAGTTTTGGTTTTGCATCCACCCCAAAACCTTCTGGATAGCTATGGCAAAAGAAAAGAAGGGCATGTGAGGAAAGGAGATGTAGAACAAACCAAGAACAGTGAAAAAAGCTAGAGATATTTCCACTCATCCTCTCCTATCTGATTCATGTAGCAGGTCAATATTCCCAGGCTCAATGGCTTACAACACCAATCAGATGACACTGCAGAATTTACAGGAAATGAAAACTAAGTGACAGCCAGTCTGGCTTTAAAAGTTATGGAGCACTCATGAAGATCCTATGGATCATTATGTTCTACATGTCTTATCCCCGCAATCCCTGATGTAGTTGTAACTACCATTTACCTCAATTAGCCAAAGCACAGGACTGTTCTGAGGCAGCTGATCTGCGTACTTACTCATTCGGTTTGCAAAAGCATTCAGCACATCAAAGCTACATACTCTAGCAGCACGTTATTAGTATCAGTCAGATATTATTCCAGTTAAGAATATTATGGCCACAAAGAATTATAGTTGTTAGGATGTGGAGCGTCAGAGAATTTCAGTAGGTAAAGAACACCAGGAGTTTCAGCTAAGCAGTAATACTCGAAGTAAATGCAACAAAGTTCGTAAAGCCAGCAGACAACTTGTACATAGATCCAGAAATGCTATCAGTAGCTGGAGAATAAAAGATCACAACCCTTCTTAAAAACCATGTAAGCAAAATGGACCATCACAAAATATAAAACAGTCTACGAAGAGACCACAAATGGTCAGGAAGCTCATGAACTGAGAAGACTAGAGATTGAAAGAATCAAGTAGGAAAGCATCACCTAGCATTTGCCCTGTTCTCATTCTCCTCTAAGGGCGAGAATTAGACAACGTAGGAGGCCAGGGCCACCTAGATCTTTGTTCTGACCCACTAAAGGCTCTTGTAACATACTATATTATTTCAACTGTAAGCAAGCACCACTGCAAGATGTCCCCTTCTGTACCCACTGCTATACATGATTGCACAGAGTTAAGTAGACATACTGAGACAGACATCTGTACCTGCCAGAATTCAGTTGGCAAAGACAATGCATTAGGCAGATAATGAAATTATTACTTGAGTTGTAAGTCGCAAAAATAATGTCCCACTGCTCCTGTAGAACACTGAGAGTGTTCAGGACATTAAACTGTTCTGGAAGTGACTGTTGTGGTCTGGACAGGCAGTAGAGGATGGCTTTGTTTAAACAGCTGTACATGGCACTGAGGAAAACATCCTTTTGAGAAACAGGGGCTTCTAAGACCTGTGGAAAAAAAAAAAAAAAAGAAGTGTATTTGGCTTGTTCAAAGAATTTTCATCACCAAGGATTCATTCCTCTCACTTCTTTTAGTTGTTGTAAAGTTATTTCAGGAATGTTCCCCCAGATTACCTGTTAGGTACAAACTCACTCTTCCTGTAGTGCAGTGGAAGTCTCTTGAATTGTGGAACAGTAATTTTTTCTCATTCAGTAACACACACAGGCAACAGACAGTGACACAGGGAGAAGAGCTAATAGTCTAGTTCTGGTTGTCAATTATAGCCACAATGAGCTCACTCAAGAAAACAGGAATAATAACAATAAGCAGACCACAGCCAACTTCTTGAGAATTGTGCTATCACCAACACAGTGTGAAACAGAAAATGTTGACATTGGTTTGAAAAAGTCTTACATGTGACTCACCCTTGTAATCTGCTTGGCAATGAAGAGCAGGATTTGCTTGGTGTCCGCAGCAAACATTTTGCTGTTCATCTTCTCAATCAGCTTCTGAGCAAAATAAGTAACATTCATCATGTATACAGATGCAGTTGATTCTGAAGAGCTATGAAGATCGCTATTCCCTGGAGAGGATACAGGAGAGTTGATTATCCCAAAATATGCCGAGATTAAAATACATGGTGTGAGATCTGAGACTATCGGAGCTGAATCTTAACAGATTGATGTCAATGACTCAGAGGTGGGGCATGTCTAAGAAAACTATGTATAGCAGAAACATGTTAATTAGACTGGGAGGGACTGCTCCATCCAATGGACAGAATCAATCCCACTAAAATGCTGTCATGAAGGACTGGTCCCACCAATGACTCAGCAAGTAGAGCACTTAGAGCAACAACTAAGTTAACCAGGGTTGTTTCCAGAAGCACTCAAGGAATTCCCTAGGTTTATTTCTTATAAAGTACTCCATTCTAATGTTCAGAATCTGTTCTCAAAGTAATTGAGAAACACAATAAAAATACAGTAATTTATGCAATCTGGTCTGTGGCAGGATTAAATACACAGACCAGATTGTTGAACTGAGTCTTACATATTGTTTCCAAGCCTGCCTAATAGTTACAGCTAAATAACAAATGACAGCTAACTAATGATCTGCATCTCACTACTCACCTCTTGGTCTTGTTTTCCCTTCGCCTTGGCTGATAACATGGATGACATCCATAGCAGAAAGCAAGACTTTTGTCTGAAAATGTCTCTTCTGCTCACTGGTGGCATCCTCTGGAGAAGCCTGTATAGTCACCATGTACACATTACTACAGCAGAAAAACACCCAGAAAATCAGACTCTGAAATTCATTTTCAGCTTTAATTCAAAGGCCTTTGATTTCACTAGATCTTTAGTAGTTTGTTAAAAGCTTTGCTCACAGCAATGAGAAGAAGTCCCAAGTGAAGGAGCATAACCTGAGATAGCTTAGATTGACAAACATCTCCCTTAACCCCCTAGGCACTGCTTTAGAAAGGTAAGGAGAAAAACAACACAAAAAGAACAGTAACTATTTCACTTCTGTGCTTTAATCCTTAGTGAGGGCACATGAAAAGCTGATGCAAGGTGACAAGTTATCGTCGTCATCACATTCACAGAGAACACAGAGAACTGGCATCCAAAGACAAAATAGTAGCTCCCATAGAAAGCCTGTCAAAAGTACATGCCTGAACAGTTAACAGACAACAAATGTAACAGCAGACCTGCATACCCTAGCTGGGAGAAAATAAATATCTTACATAGGTCTACACTTTTAACAGAGAGCCAACACAATGCACGTCTGCATACTGAGCACAAGCAAAGTTTTGCACGGGTGTAGAATGGAGGCTCACAGGTGGCTCCCAAGAAATCTTGTCCTCAGTGAATCTGGACTACTGACAATTTGCTGATTGAATCTTTCCAGTGCTCTGAGCAGCTGGAATTCATAACCAAGGTTCAATTTTTACAGATTTTATTTATCTGTTTTAAGAGGGAGGAAAGACAGTTGATTTGGTTATTAGGGCACTGAAAAGAAATTAGTGTCTGAAAAAAAAAAAAACAGTATACAGGAATGCTTCATGTAAAATCTTTCGTTCTCAGAACTCAAGGGGTAGTTCTAATGATACGCAGGCATTACTAAGGAAAACAGAAAATTTCCATGCCTTACTTTAATGTTAGGTTTTTCCTGAAAAATGCATTTGCTGTTGTCTAGAGGTAGCATTCTCTTAGTTCACATGAATGCAGAGTAGGTAGAAGTCTCTTCCTTGCAGATAAGGTTGGAATTCCAGTAAGTATGTTGTCCCAATCTGCCAGGAAGTTATGCATGCTAAGAGTTGTGATCCAGCCTCATCCTGGGCTGCTGACATTGCTCACTGAACACACCTCTTCATCACTCTTAGCCCTTCACTAGGCCACTAGCATGTTAACTGCCTCCTGTCCATCCACCCCTAGTGCAAAGCAGAGCAGCAAAGCCTGAGGACTACAAAAGAAACCTCAAGAAGCAGCTCAAGTGGATGTCCTTGTTTGTTTGCTGGGGTGTTGAGAAGACTGTCCATCAGGAGGATGTGCAAGAAATCCCACACTTGTTTCTTAGCAGGATGTGTCAGGAGTGGGAGAGAAGAAGAATCAGTGCAGCCTTTCCCTTCAGCAATTGCTGGACCATCAGGGGTCAAAAGACCTTCAGAACCTCCCTGTAGACACAGATGAACAAGAAAAGGATTTTAATTTATAATCTGCTTTGAAGCTTATTTTTCATATCAACACATTTCTGAAGGGTTTGTGCTGCCTCACATTCACATACCTTGGGTGGTCCAGAATGGAAGGCAACCATAGCTAAAGTTTTCAAGAAGTCAGGACAGTGCCACACTGGGTCCTGAGTATAACTACGATAGATCAAGCACAGAAATTGTATAACATTCCCTGGATAGACAATCTCCCAGGAGGCTTCTGCACCTGCAATGGGCTGAATACAAACATGCATCTGGTCAAGGCAGCATTCCACGCTTAGATAAAACTTATCTTTGCTCCTTTACAGGTATTCAAACACACCATCACCACAGGGAAGCCAGAAAAGGCACAGATACTTAACTCCCAGCTTGCAGACTGAAGATTTAACTGATCAGAAAGGTTATGTATCTTGATCATGAAGAATGAGCAAAAAGGGTGATGCTGTGGGTAAAACCCTAATCCCTGTGCTCGGAATTCTTAAACATGAGCCTACGACATCATCAAATGTACATGCTAACATTTTGAAGTCCATGCTCACAGTTAGGCTCAGTACTGCCATGTACCTCTAACACATAATTCATTATGTCATTCACATTACATTTTCTTTGCCACAAAAGTCTTACCTTGTCCACAATGACTCTAACCATTTCTAGCAGTAAAGCAGCTGCCTCTGCACACAACCCATTTTTGAGGACATTCTCTGTAACATGCTGCTGCAAGATCCACTGCAACATAGAGTCAAGATCTCCCTACATCAGGAAGAGATATATTTTAAGAAGGAACTGGATTTATGACACGTCAAGAACAACGCCTGCTCTAAGAAAAAAAACACAAAAAAAACATCAGTTCACATCTTCACATCTAACACTAATGTACTGTCCCCTTCTGAAAGATGTCTTTGGCATTATCTGTGGGGTGGAAAGCCTTACGCCTTCTCAGGACACCAGGAGAAAGTACCCAAATTCACTAATTCTGAGATTTTAATGAGTTCTGGCAACATAATTCATGTTAGTTTTCCCATCTGTTCTTGCCTTCTAATGTGAATTAATTAAAAGGTATTAAAAGATTTGAAGAAATTTGCTCAGAACACATTTCCTTACATCAAACTTACTTCGTTCTTAAAGCATGGATGATTGATTTTAACTATCACAAAAACTAAGTATGTCAGGATTTACATCAATTTTACCACACAGAAGGCCATAGAATGTCAAAGTAGTAAAATTACAGCAGCTTCATGCTTGTCCACTGCTTTCTTACCTTGGCTGCTTCAGGTGGCTCACTGTATGGAGTTGCCAGTAAGAGCCCTGCCACCAGCAAATAGATCTCAGGGATGTGGACATGATCAGTCAGACATTTTTGCAATACAGAAAACCCAAAAATCAAGATGGAGCCACTGTCAGGTACCGGAGGATGAGTTTTTAAATTATCTTTAAAGGAAAAGGAAAACATTCTGAGGAAGTGTCTACAAATGAATGCCATTCTGGAAATAAACCATCTTCATCCTCCTTTGTCTGTGCCCCAGGACACTTAGACCTCTGCTAGATTCCAACATTAAAAGTTCACGAAACTACTTCAGACTAACAGGTAACAATTTTTTCCCGTTGCCAGTTTTGTTACAGGAGACTGTCCCTGAATTCTTCCTCTTTTCTCTTGCCTAACCACAGATCTATTGCCCAGCTGGGAAGAAGCTGATAAAAACTACTTAGAAAAAAGCAAGCTGAAAAAAACTTAAAGAGAAGGGTTCAGCACACAAGCCGACATCTGAATTCCTCCCACAGGCTTGATTTTAAGCAAGGAAAAAGTCACATCTGCAACTCTCATCAGAAAAGCCAACAGCTTCAGTGCAACCAAGCAGCAGTGCTTTCCACCTTTCCTTTCACCACCACAGAAGAGCCGAGGTACTAGGATAAGCCCTCCCTGAGAAGTTATACCAGTTCTTCGTCTAGCCAGATTAGTGGGAATTCTGCCACTGAGTTTGATCAAGGGATTGTTTCAGGAGCATTAAAAATGAACACATACATACCCATTAGGATACTCAATCCAGCAGTGCTGTTTTCCAGCCAGCGCCCAGCCACAATCCCTTCCTTGAACTTGTTCAGCAGCAAACGATTGTGTAGGAAGTACAGAAGTAGCTTGATTCCTAGCACAACTGTGCTAGAGTGCAGGTAGCTCTGCGTGAACAGCAGAAACCAGTCTGGCCCTAAAGCCAAAAAAGCCTCCTCTTGTGCCCTGGAATAAACAGAGAAATGTAAGTACATGGAAAGATACAGTAAATAAAAATTTCCTCACTTTTAAAATCACCTCTAAGTAATTTAGGCACCCAAGTTTCTCAAGAAAATTTCTGATTAAAGTTTTGCCACAGCACAGACTTAGGAAGATTTAAAGACATTTGCAGTTCAAGCCACTTCATTCTTGCTAAATTCAACATCTTTTTCCAAAAAGCTTATTAGCATGCTGCTCCCTTTGAGAATGCACATTGATAACAAATACAAACTACATCACCAACTAGGTCTTTCAACCTGGGAAGTTCAGAATTCCAGTTTAAATTTTGAAGTCCAATGTGAGTTAACAAATGGAAATGCACAGTTTCAGCATCCAGCAATGCGAACTCCTCCTTTTACTTAAGGTACAACTATAACTGCATATTTACAACTGTGATACAGGGACTTAAGTAATTCCACATTAGATTTTCACAGACAGCTGAGATTTTTCCAACTCTTGCAATGAAGAAACAGCAAACTCCACATTCCTTCGAGATATTTTTCAGAAAACTTGAAACTTTTTTTTAATGGAGATCAGTGTCAATCCCAGATAAATCACTGCCAAAACAATTCTGAATCCACTCTGATCTTACCATTTTGCTGACACACAAATAGCATCATTGGGCTTTGTTATGATCAAACACCAAGAAAGATCAAGTCTAGAGGAGTCACTCTTACCTCCCAAATTCTTCCTACTTACTCAGAGGACAGATGAATTTTGGCTGAGCAAATTACATCTAACAGCATCTTCAGTAACTGATTTCGAAGCCAGATTGTCTTTCCAGATGTTTGGCTTAAGGCTACAAATATCAGAAAGTATTAAGAGTAATGAAGAAACAAAACACATGTTCCACTGCTTTGACGAACAACCTTGTTTGCATTAGATTATCCCAACAGAAGTACTTCTAACAGTTCTTACAAAGTAAAAAGATGCCAGCATCAGATTTTACACAAGAATTTCTACAAAAATTAGAAATGACTTCTGCTTACATTATAAAATTTCTGTCTTTACAGCTTGTTAAAACTCATCTGAACTACGTGTTGAATAATAATCCATAGGAAGCAATCTCAAGTTAACTGGAGAGGAAAATGTAAACAGGAAGTGACATGCATTTCCTAGCTGTGATGTCTATAGGTACAAACTACAGTTATCAGTGTCTGCTTAATACATTGCTTAGAGGTACAATAACCTATATAGTCTAAACTGAGAGATCACAGGCAAGGAGAGTCAGTTGTTTGGAAGCCCCTCCACACATAGGAGACTTAAATGAATGGATATACTTAGTAGGTGCAGAGCTCGGTATAATTATCTGCTATTAGCGTAGAAAATCGTTCATAGAAAATCCAGGATGTCAAATGAAATTTCATTCCATCCAATATGTTGGAAGCAATTTCAATTTAACTAGCCTTCATTTCATATCTGTGAAATCCAACATTATGTGTATGGTCTGGACAAAGCAGTTAAAATACTGGTGGCTTAGCAGAGAGAAACATCCTGCTAGAGACCAGGCCTTCGTGGATAAATATTGTGACTACCACTCCATTATTCTTCACATTGGGACTTCATAACAATGCGACTCTTCCCCACAGTTTTATGTCACATGAGTGTAGCCTGTCCCTTAGTCGTCTGAGCTGTGTCTCTTCCTGCCACTGGTGGCAGCAGCAATATGTTAGTTACATTTAGAGTCCATCATGCTGTAGGGAAGAGGGGATGCGGTCAGCCATCTATGAGAACATAAGCACCAAAGGCAATTCCTCACCTTCACTGGGCATCTCAGCTGTACTGTCCAGGCAAAGCTGATTTTCATCCACAGAAGAGGGTTTCAAAGTGTAAACAAGGAACAAACCAATCCTTCCAGAGAACGAAGGAAGCAGTTTTGGTCAGCAGAATAAAAAACATTCTTCTAATTACTTTGAGATAACATACATGTTCATTGTTAATGAACATTAGGGTGTTAATGATGACTGCTAGAAATTCTAATAGCTTCAGAAACAAGTTTGAAATAGGAAGATAAAAATTAATAACCTAGGAAGTAAACAAAAAAGGTACTTATCTAATATAAATAATGCCTATTCTACTGTGCAAGTGTTTTTATCTCCTAATTTTAAAGGTCTTTTACTCTAAGGATGGCAATACTGGGTTAAGCACTCTGTTTACATAAAACTGGAGACAGACTCTGATCTTGGGACATTTGGACATCACTGTCATTAGCATTTGCCTTCCAACAGTACAGTAGAAAGCAGAGAAACCTCAGCAGCTACTCAGGGAGGAAAACTGGCAATTTCTTTTCATCAGTAGTTTGCCTTAATGCATTATCTGATTATACAGATAGATGTGACATACACATTTTGTGCAGGTGCATAACCTCCTGCCCATGATAAAGGTGTTCCTTAAGGGATAGAATATCATTTATTCTGCAGGGATGGTCCAACAGATTGTGTAAAATACAGGAGCAGTATAAATCTCAGCACCTTTCAGTGCTGTAGAGAGCCTGCTATAGTCTGTTCTCAGGCAGGTTAAAAGATGGTGACTATTTTCATCCACTTAGTCCACATTAATGGGCCTGACAACCAAATTACCATGGAATAACCATTTATAAGATTTTAAAAGAAAGTTTTATGCTCGCTCCTTAGCATAAGACATATGTGATGTAATAAATCCATTATTTATACCTCTGTGAAAAAAAACAGAAAACAGGGCAACTCATTCAGCCTAAGGGAGGAACATACAAACGGACAATTTCACCAAAAAAAGGAGGGCTAGCAGTAAGTTCATGTTAGCTTACTCCACAGTAATGACTTGAATACCTTTCAATGGAGCTAATAACTGACTGCAGAGACCACAGATTTCACCAACTGTCTCCACAATTCGCTTGGTCAAAGACAAAGCTTTAAAACAGCAGTTCTCTGTGCAGTGCATTTGCTTTGTATTAAGCCGGAATATAAATAGGACCACTATTTGCATTCTGTGTAAAGCAAACAAGTACTGAAACACTCCACTTCATGAAATCCTGACTATCGCATGTTTAGCTGACAGAAATTCAAAACCAAATACTACAGTTACTGGGATACAAGACAAGCCAATGTGATTAAGCTCATAGACAAGCAGGGCCATGTTCCAGTACTAAAGGGGTTGCGATACTTCAGGAGTGGGCTTTAGTGAGACCAAATATTACGTACAGACTCTGCGCAGTCCCAGCCATATCAGCGGGACTATTTGTGTCATCACTGTAAGGACCATAACCCAGCCTGTGAGTTACATATATGTATGCTTAAGTAACACTGTTTTGAAGGCATAAGAGTCATTAATCAGTGGGAACCTGTGAGTTGCCAGAGATTTGGGGCTCCTACCAAACATGAGGTTAGAGAAGTTCTGTCAGATTTCTCTCCAACACAGGCAGGAGAATAGCTCATCTGCAAGCTGAGAAAAAGCAACAGACTTGAATGTTACCTGAGAACATCCTTTGTGTTAAAGTATCCTTGCAACACGTGAGATAGGATAGTGCAGATCACAGTGATCCTGGAGTTACTGATTTCAGGATCACTGAAGAGGAAAATGAGCTTGGGTACCATTTGCACCCGGTGGGCAACTTCAGCATTCTGACATCCATCTCTGCATAAAAGCACAGGGACTATTAAAAGCTTTTACTGGAAAGAACAAAATTTGCTGGGTTTCAGCTAAAGGGATTCTCAGGTTGCATTGATATTTTGCACCTTTGGCTTCTGATGCTGCCTTGGCAACCAATCAAACATTGTCAGACAAATTGAATATGTGTCAACAGTGGAGATCTAAAGACTTCTTTGTGTGTTTTCCACCTTTTGCATTTGCCCTCTCCCCAGGAACCTGCTGCATTTCAGTGAGTTCAAAGAAAACAGTATCGACTTTCCAAGCAGTGAGTTGGTGGAAATAAATGCTGTTCTTGTAAAACGCGGCAAGGGACATCAAATAGTTCTGCAGAGAGCTTTCAGATGCCAAAATGAAGGAACCTAGAGTCCTGCTCTATTCAGCCCCTCTGCATTGCTACATCTCTTCAGATACATTTAACTCTAGTGAACTGGTTAAGAAAGTATACTATTAAAAAAAAAAAAAAAATCTTCCTAGTTGCATTCTGGCTTAAAACACACTCCCCACCCCCCCCCCCTTCTTTCTTTAATAGATTCCACACTCCTTCTAAGATTCAGATGCCTCTCCCTATATTTTAACTTTCATTGTGCACTCGTAGTTCCATATAAACCAAGGTCATCAAAGAACTTCTCCTAGTCTGGTCTCACTGTCATATGCCTGATCAAATCACCAACTCCACACCTGAAGTTTCAGATCAGTACAGATGCATCATTCACTCCAAGAATCCAATCATTCCAACTAGGATATGGCCCTCCACATCAATCTCTCAGTCTCAGCCATGTGCTTCTGATTTAGATACTAGTTGTGTACCTGGAGCACTGCAAGATCTCCACAAGATGTGCGAAAAGAGTAAGGTCAAGATTTTCTGGTGCTTTCATCCAAAGCTGAAAGATAAAGGAAAGCAGAAATTTCACTACTGTGATGGACTGACAGTACAGTAAGCTGTGGCAGAGGAAGATTAATAAGTGGTTCAGAGAGAATAACCTCAAACTGCTAGTCTCTGAATAACAACGTGTGGAATTCTTTATTATCATGCATGTGTACAAAGATTAAACAGTAAATAAAAGTACAAATAATATTCTCAGCATTGTATGAATGGTTTCTGTAGTTTGGGAAGGAGGAACACAACAGAGTAACAGGTATATTTTTGGTGGCAAAGAAAGAAGTGAAATGGAAAGGATGCCTAAAAAGTATATCCAGTTGCAGGGAATGATTTACTTATAGGAGGAGCAGGAAAATCACAGCACTCTTCTGTGGAATAAAGAGCTAAAACCAAGCCATATCTGGAAATAAAAAGAAGCCATCAAATACCACAAATGAAGGGATATTTTATTTCTGACACAATAACTTCCAGCCATGTTGTGATACAGATATTGCTTGGAGAAGGAAACCAGGAAGGTAGAGAGGGGCAGTGTCTGATATCCCTGCAGGGACAGAAGGTGCTATGAGCAAACTGAACTTTATATGATAAAGGCATCTTTATTAATGCCAATCTCACAGTTTTACCTCAAAGTTGCAGAGAATATACTGGAAAGCATTATAATTCTTGATGACTGAAGACCCAAAACCAAGTTCAGCCGTGCCCACTAGAGAGAACATTAATTGTAAAATCCTGTTGTTTAACAGCTGTGTTTTCCTCTTTAATAGGTATGTCAGCAGCTGGAAAAAAAAAAACAAAAACAAAAACAAAGTCAAGTATTTGCTGAACACACAATTGTAACACTGTTTTTAAATCCGAGTCAAATACACCATTTACCTGGCTGCGGCAGTCATACAACATGCAGCATGCATGTATCCTGCATAAGCATCATGAAGAAAGTAAATACCTGAGTTTAGACAAACTCGTGTGGTAAGTGAAAAGTTAAATTTTTGAAGGTGTTTGATAATTGTGCCATTGAGCAAGCACACAATATATACCATACTACGTTGAAATAATTTATAAAGAGCAACATCCAAGTTGTAAATAGCCATTTACAACAAGTCATTTCAAATAACCACAGTAGGTTTTCTACTCTGTTCTTTAAGTTGCTTGCAAAGTGTGCTAGTTAAAAAATTATACTAACCTCTTCAAATGGGGGGCATTTTTGTGAAACATTTCTAGTGCTTCAACTGAAACAATTTCTAACTATTCAAACAATTCCTGGTATAGTGAGAAAAATGTTCAGTAAATCACTACAGTTTAAATAAGTTGGGACAAACAGACTTCCTTTTCAATATATATCACAACACATGCTTATCAGTCACCTACTTAAAATTAAAAAAAAAAAAAAGGTTCTGACATCTAAAGAGCAAAATCATTCCATTGCAACATAAGAATACTATTTAGCACAGAGTAGAAAGGAACAGCTTGTGCACAATCTACCATTTATCTACAAGAAAGTATTGAGCAAGTAGTACCTAAGTATGATAAATACATTCATCGGAATGAGGATCAATTCATGAAAAATTGACAAGCTGGGAACATGGAAACTTCAATCATTCATGAAGCCCTAATGTTAACAGTGTTTTTGCTTGAAACCATCTCTGCATAATATGAGTCTGCTTAGCCTACAAAGCATCAATAAAAGATACTGAGCTGAAACTCCACACTTCAGTCTTAAAACACCCAATATTATATACACAGTGCTCTAAACTTGCCCGTTCTCTCATAGCTCTGAAACAACCAAACTCTCAAGTCTGAATGGCTTTCAGGTTTGAAAGATCAATTTACAACACTTACATTCAAAATGCAGACAACACTTATTTCTCTCAGCACAATTCCTCATACATTGTAAAGACTGAGGCATAGGAACTCCCTGTCAGCCCTATGCTATGCAGTCTGTGAAAATTAATCTGAGGCTGGATGAACCACAGGCAAAAAGCAGATCTGTTAGAGAACAGGTCTTTGTGGGAAGGGTGAAACATGTTGTTAAAAGGTGGATAACTCTCAAATCTGCCTCACTGACTTTACCAACTATATACAACATTCTTAACATGAGGAGCATGACACCTTCCATTATTAGACAGTGTCTGACCAAGATGCATCTGTTCTCACCTGCACCAGTAGATATAATGTTATAGAAGTTCCCAGAAATCATAATCCCAGAAAGCATGGAATTCAGAAGAGAACTGTAAGCACAGGATTTCCATATTCCCCACTACAAGATCCCAGAACTACACAGTTCCGATCACTAGGGCTGATAGCCAGTATATTCATTGCCATTGACAATTTTTAGAATCAGGCCTCCTAAAGAAAAGATGATATCCAGAAGGAACAAAAGAGCACCCACCTGGTATCCACCAAAGTGTCTCATCAATTTTTCACTCATTGGGCTACTGTTCAGGATGGAGTTGAGGACTTTGACAGCTGCATACATGGTGTGGTCATCAGAGGCCATAGCAATGAGACCCAGGAGAATGGAAGGACCTCCAATGAAGTTCAGGCTAGTAGCTGCTGGAGAAGACTTGAATACTCTCACCCCTAGGAAATCATAGTGTTACTCTGTCAGGAAGTCATACAGACTGTATCTATTATCAGACAGTGATAGGTCCATCTCATAAAAACAAACAAAATCACACAACACAAAACTCAGAAGCATTAAAGCATTGTGCATTTACCATATTGGCCCACAGCAACAGATCCAATAGTCCGCAAGGAACCTGAGAGGTGTCCAGCAATATTCTTGGCCAAGAATATTGGAGTTGAACTGTCCCGAGAATTAATCCCAATCTGAAACAAATAAGAGACATCCAAGATAAAACAGTGGAGTTACTGGGAGAGAAAAAGCAACAAGAAAAGGATCTAATATTTCAGAGTTTTTACTTACAGAATACAAAAACGTGCTCTGTATATATAAACTCATTAGGACAAACATCCACCCACTGAAAACACTGCACAACTTTATCTCTTTGACATGTCAAGTAGGCTTGGCACTGTCAAGAATGCAGTAATAGTGCATGAAAAATCACTGAGTAAATGAATTATCCTTAGACCTTTTCTGTTGCTATTTCAAGAAAGTCTTTCAGTATTGTGTTCACACTGTTCCATCTATTTATCTCTATAGATAAAAACTAAAGCAATTAATAGTCTAGTAAAGGAATGGGTAAAGAAATTGAAATGAATCACTGAAGGTATGGAATGAAGAAAAGTCACAAATGTTGCTCAGGGTAAACCAAACAGAAATGAGAAAATGTGTGAAAGAAAGGAGGAATAAAGAGAACAAGACCTCTTTAGCAACCAGCCGCCCATCCACTTCATTGTAGGAGCTCTTTATATCCTGAATCGTACTGAAAGATGAGCACACAGCATTGATTCCAAAAGAAATCTTCTCTTCCACCACCAGCTGTGCAGGATTCTGCTCACTGTACTGGTTCTCACCTAAAATGAGAGACTGTGAGCTTATGAAAGAATTTTTCAACTTCAGAAAGATAGAAGAGAGGAAGTTGAAAAATAATTGGAGAAAGACAAAGTTCAGACAGGAATTTAATTTTGACTTAACTACAATTAGAAAAATCCCTGAATCTTCAACGCAGTGCAGGGCAGCTTGCCAGCACAAGCACCAGAAGATAAGCTTAGCTTGTCTCCTCTTGTTTCTTCTTTGTGTATATGCTACATCCTATCCCAGATCCCATGAAGATCAGAAGTCCAGAATAAAACTTTCTGTCCATTCAGTATCAACAGTCAAGACAGAAGACACTGCAGATACATTCCACATTACTGTGGGCTTTCTCAGATGTACCAGATGCAGGGATTCATGTGACAGAAAGGACAAGGGCAAAAGTTCAGACCTTCCAACTTATGACATATAGGAAGCTACCAAAACGTACCAAATTCAGAAGTTTAGCAACTGCATGAAATTACATGCTTTTTTTTAAAGGAGTTTTTATTCCCACTTGCACTTGGAAAAGTAACATGTAATCTTTTTAAAAAAATATTTTATTCGACCATTACATAAAGTGGAAAAACAGTTGACCTATGAAGCTGTTTAGTAATGCTCAAGACAGCCCTTAAAGGGACACAGAATTATAGCACAGTATTTGGGACTTTTGTGGTGAAACTTAAAGTCAAAGTTCCTATTTGAAAAGTTTCTCTGGATATTTTAATGGAATAGGGAGCTGTGAGATACTTCCCAAAGGGGGGCAGAGAGAAGGATCATTTCACAATGATCTGATTATGTCATGATTTTCCTGCACAAGGACATTGCTGGAGTCAAATGTCTACATTACATGTTTAGTTCTGAAGTCATCTGGGAAGACCAGCACGCAAAGGAGAACAAGCACCACAGACTTGAAGACTCAGTACATTAAAAAAAAAAAAAAAAAAAAATCCAGCTGACTCCTATCAGTATTATTTTTTATTTTAGGGATGTATTTTTCATCTAATTTATTTTTCAACCTCACACCTCCTCCTGTATCCTGACTTTGAGACTTTTTTTCCCCCTATACAGACATCATTCTGAAGGAAGACTTTCTGCCAGTCTTTTCACTCTGTTTTAGGCTAGCACATCATTAGGTGAGGTTATTCTGCTCTTTCCTTACAGGAGATGACCATCCTACTTCACTCCTAGTTTCTAGTACAGAGAGGAATGCATTATTTGTTGAACAAATATTAATCAATAACTGAAATGTTTTATCTGCTTGTTTAATAATTGAAGCTAATAATATGCTTTAGTTAAAAAGCCTCTTCATTAAATGGAATGTAACTTATTCCCCTACCCCTCCTCTCTACCCTGCTTTGCAGATGTTTGCAATGACAGATGTTTCTTTCACTGCCATATTTTTCTGTAGTACCATAAATGCAGAACACTTCTGTTACAAAGCTCCATCCTTAACATTTGTCCAACAGAAACTGCAATCTTGCATCTGAAGGAAATGTTATCCCTCTTTAAAAAAAAAATCACGGTAAAATTCCTTCTTGATTCTTCCTCCTCCCTTTTTTTTCTTCCTGTTTTTGCAGTATGTTAACAGATCCTTGTTGCATCTTACTACAATTTTGTACAACGCCCATCAACGTGGAATTCCAGGCTTTTACAGAGAGCTTTATGCACAGCTATAATTCTAATGGCAGTTTGTAAAAAATAAAAATAACTCTGCCCTGAAAAACAAATAGTGTCAGAGAAGAAATATCACATACCTTGAAGCTGTACTGCCTGGAAATTGCTACAATACTGTGGACCAAGCTTATTAATCACCTTCATGGTTTCCACAGAAATGGCTTCTTCAAACAAGTATGTGGGGCCAAGGCGCCAAATCAAGGAGGACTTCTGTTTCCAAACTCGAGGAGTAGCTATATAACCATAGACATCAATAAAAGAAGATGGATCCATGGAAATACAACTACCTGGTAACGTCTGGAAATACCGCATCTGCAATGGAGGAAGAATTCACTGAGGGGACTCAGCACACTCAAGAGTCCCTTGAGGTCCTGGTCTTGTTCCAAAAAAGGTACAGCCTGCCTCCTCTTTCCTCAGTGAAGCCTCACAACTGTCTAGGATGATTATCATCAACTACTGCTTACAATTTCGGCTTTCATAAGTAACACTAACATAAGCATTACGAGAAGTTCAAAGCTATTTGTTCGTTTAGGGAACACAGTCACAATCATTTCAAGAGCTGGCAAACAAAATCTGGTTGTTTTCTGTTTTTAACTTCATAAGTCAGACTGATTTTCAACACAGGAAGCCAAATTGTGCGTTGTATTAGCCACTCACGGAGCAAACAGTTTTTGAAGAGCATAAAGTGCCAAAGTGCATTAGTTAGCGTCAGTGAAAGCTAAGCAGCCTAGGAGATCAGACCAGTTATTTTTGGTAACAAAATAAAGGTCCAGCTACATCAACTGAGACAATTCTAGAAAGAATTAGCTAGAATGTTTTTTGTACTGTAGAGTACTTCAGTGCTTCGCTCAGCCTCCAACAACCTGCTGTTAGGAAGGTCTGCTAGAACTGACCAGTCTCTCACAGCTGAGATACATAGCACAGTGCTGGTCAGTAACAAGAGGCAGGACTTGGTGCTTAAATGAATGACAATTAGTTCTGGTACAACATTGTCCCCCTCTCTCCCCCTGCCACTCTCTGCCTCCACAACCCAAAAGCAGTTTTTGATGTTGTTAACAACTGTTGTACAACTATGGTTTATAACACAATCTTTTTTTCACTGTAAGTCAAGAAGGTTTGCATCATGTCAGAGACCCCAGCATAGGGACCATCTTTTATTTACTAAATGCTTGTTTTATTTATTATGAGCTGTTTCACCACATGTTAAACATATTTGCTGTGAATTCTTTAATCAATTGCAATGCTGAGGCCTAGTTTTATTGATGACTTTCAGTCTCATTTGAAGGAAGGCAAATTAAATTAAATTTTCATTCTTGAAATGGATATAGGCCCCAAAAGACATTTAGAAGACAGATCATTTTTCTCAAGTATGTGAAAGAGAATGTTTGGAATTAAGCAGGTTGCTTTTACAAAGGAAGTAGAAAGCACACAAGTGAGCTCTGCATATATTAAGACTGATTTGAAGCATGGGAACTGATTGGAAAAGACCAAGGTTGCAAGTTCCAATTAATAAAAGGAATCAAAAAACTCACAAACCAAATAACACCACACCAGTTAGAGCTGCAACAGAAATAGGCTGCATTTTCAACACTCATGCATTCAATATCTATAAATCAAATCACAGTAATTACGTGAGATTAACTTCAAAGCAGCATGATGATGACAGAAACTAAGGGCTCTTCTCATTAGTCCTGTAGACTACTTTCTTGTGATATCTCACACAAACTAAGAACTCTTTAATTCACCATTTTTCTATGTACGTGAAAACCCCTATGCAGAAGACAGACTGCAAGGAAGGTACATCTGCTTTTCATGAACATAACACCCAGGGTTACCTGCAAACCAGGTAAACCTGACTCTTGAGTATGACAACTCAATATTGCCAACTTATCGGCTTACTAGGGGAAGGGGAAACAAGGAAAAAAAAAACCACAATAACCTAGTTCAAACCATCATTGTAAGCTGCTAAAGTTCTGAACAGCAGCACAGGTATTTCCTACTTTATATGGATTTCTCTTTCTATTCAAGTACAGTGCAAATACATAAATCTTACATAAAGAAATATGGATGCACTGAGAAGACATGCTATGTGCAAAATAATACAAAAATGAAATGCTACGAAGGGCAAATGCTAAGCTGTAAGGCACAAGTTCTGTGCAGTTCTCACCTTTGCAGAGCCAAGCATCTGACCATTTATAAATGCTGACACAATGCAGTTCTTCTTTGCTTCCTTAGCAACTGTCACTGTGAGATGATGCCACTGGCCAGTGACCAGCAGCTTGCCACAGCCAAATTGGACTTGCTCTGGAAATGGGGAGATATTTTGGACCTCTCCCTCAGGTTCCATGATATCTAACAACAAAAACAGTGGACAGTCAATAGAAAGTCTCTCATCTCCCCCTGCCTCGGGAACACAAAAATCAAATGTGACAGAAATAAGAAGTCTGTAAATATAGAATGAGCTGATGCTATTCCATTGAATGTCTATAAAATTTACCCTAAAGGGACCTGAAACTCACACAACTTCCAAGACTCCTCCAGGAGTCTAAGGAATGCTGTAAAGCTAGAGAGAACTAGGACAAATTCAAAATATTAGCTGAAATGAGAACCCCTTAGGCTACTCAATGAGTTAGCTGACAGAAAGAAATTCCTAGCACATTCAATAGATAAAACTCTGTAAATTAAATTGTAGCTTTTATGAAAAGAGGCAAGCTGGGATTTTTAACTTCATCTACAGTTCCCACCTACTATTCCCATTCAATTTCCATCCTTCTCTGGAAAGTTCAATCAAATCCACATTTGAAGCACCTGCTGTATTCAATGAGGACAAAGGGACAAATGCTAACAAGGAAAGATGATAAATAGACTGGCATGATAGCAAACATGCAAAGTGAGGAAAGAAAATAAGCTGTTTGATTAGGAAGCTAGACTGCTCCAAAACTCCTCAGTCCTACTCCCCAAACCTGTTAGCTGCCACACTAGAACAGTCAGGAACCAGCTGGTTCCTCACATCCAATCCCCACAGCTTTGCACAGTAACATAGCTCACATTCCAAGTTTCCCTGGAGTATCCATTAGTTTTATCACTTATTGCAGGCCACGAGATAATTTTCAATGCTTAACGCAAACTTAAATATGGTCAAGAACAACATGCTGCAAGGAGAAAACTGAAGAGAAAAAGTGTCATTCACACACCACAGAACAACACTGCAGCTTGACTGAGAAAAGCCTCACCAAGTGGTTGGAATTCTACTTCTTCTGTGGAAATGACCAAGGAACAGTCCTGAGGGGAGAAGCTTACTGAAAAGCAAACGAATTCTTGCTCTGTTCTTGACATGTGCCTCACAACAGTGAGGAAACGGAGTGGGTGACTGTTGTGCACCACACCAAATTTGCTAACCAGAAACCAACAGGAGAGAGTCAGACCACTTGAGGGAGGGAACATTCTGCTGCCTGTAGATAGGAAACAAAAGGTAGTTAAGGAAGGTGGTTTCTCTCCACACAGACGCTAGCTGACTTTCTGCTGTTTTATTTGTAGCACAACATTAGAATTTGAGATTTCATTTCCCATCCGTTTTACTAGATTTTACTGCCTGTCCTCAATATCAGAGACTGCATACGCAAATGCACGTGCGTGTATAACTGAACTAAAACTTATTGCTGAGAAATCATTACTAGATCCGTATGTCACAGGCTTCATCATCTGGGTAGCACCGAGCCATAAACAACTTTAAACAAACTCCATAATACTCAGGAAGCAAAAGGTACAGCATGAATAACCATTTCCCAATAAACAGAATAGAGGATCTTCACGTATAGGAGAATCTCACTGAACATTAACTGACAATTTCTATTCCCTCCCTGGAAGACAACTTTAAAATCTGGTATTTCTTACTTGATTACTTAGTAGTTACATTTAAATTTACACTGCTGAAGATCATATCAGCATGTAACACTGCCAAGCTGCATGCAGTGTATAATTTTTGACAGCTGAGTTCTACAGATCAGAGCTGTACTGGGACGCATACGGAAGTGTATTAAAGCACACAATTTATTTGCTACTATTTCTTACAAAAATGGCATGCCTTTAATGCACCAGAAAAATCAGTGTTTTCAAAAATCTGTAGGTGAAGTAGAAAGTACTTACCCATGCCAATTCCACCTGAGATAGATTGCTCTGCACTTGGGCCCAATACAGTGGCTAAAGTAGGGAGGTATAAGCACCTACAAAAGCAAGCAAATACTCATCAGAGAAATGGAAAGTCATCCCTAAAGGGCATCAGTGTTTTAATGCTGCAGAGTCAAGGTAGCAAGGCAGAGTCCATGCTGTCAGCAGTAAGTTGACATACTTTCTCTAGGCCAAATACGCTGGCAACTTTGCTGCAAGGAAGGCAGCTAAAGGGCATAAAGGAATAACTAAGACGAGAGATCTGACTAGCAGCATCCAGAATAAGGTCTTGGGAAGAGTGCAAAGCAGCTAAGGAGGAGAACAACAACAGCAATACCCATATCCTTCCATGGACATGTCGAATTCCACAAAAGATGGAGCCAAAGCAGTGCTGTGGAGCTGTAAGTTTCGTGGTGATGTCATGGAGATGAGACTCATTGCAGTCTGGAGTGCCAATGCAGATCCCTTTGACACCCAAGGTGAGTTGCTGAGAGGCACAGCTGTCTGAAGAGCAGTTTTACTGTCTGCTGCCACCTCCTCTACAGATACAAGATCAACAAAGTGCGAAGTCAGACCAATAACTGCAATGCTTTTCCCTTATTCAGTTCAGCAACGCTAAGATCTAGCACTACATGAGGCATTAGCTTGTTAAGTAAAACAGCCTCAGCAGTCTGCAGAAATTCTCAGCAGCAGACAAAAGTATAGCACTGAAGGAATCTCAAAATGGCAGGTTGGCAGGATAGATGAGTTTACAGAAGTGACAGACAGTCAAGGTTTCTCTCCATGTCTTCAGGCAGCTCTAAACTCCATTTCCACTACAAGGTTCCCAAGGTTTTTGGTTCCATTTTTCCTCACACATTGAAAAGTCATTAGCACCGTAACAAATGTTTACAATCCAGATGTGAGAGAAGATCAAAAAAATGACTGCAAATAATTTAAGTCTCAAATCTGCAACACGCTATATTAGGTATCTTAAGCATGAGAAGTGCAAAACACTACCACAGTAGCTTTTCACATGAAAAACATAATAGAATAGTTAAAGGACTGGGATAGCAAACAGACTATGTGAGCAGGCAGACTGCTAATATATCCTAGCAATTACAAAAAGCAGTTCTTATTCACATGTTTAACCGTTTCCAACTGTGACTAGCTTGGGACAGCTCATTCCAATAGCAATTTTCTGTCATTATACAGACATCTATAATCCAGCTACAGTATCAGTAATAGGCTGCTCATTGAGTGCTTACCTTCATGCAAACCTGCTTTAGATGAACCACTCTCCTGACATGAAAGGACCTCGGTACTCTTTGCATTGGGCCGGGAAGGTACTGACAAAGAACCTCCCAAACAAAGAAACTGTCTAAAAAACAATACAAAAAAAAAAAAAAAAGTAATCAATACAAAATTTGGGGGTAATAGCAACCACACAATTAAAACTCAAGCCGAGGGAGAACAATTTTCTGATTGGAAACACAATTTTAAAGATATCTCAAATAAAACAGAAGGAATGCTTTCCATTGTATCATCACAAGTACGTTTGGGCTTATACTTTCCATTTCAAAGTTTTCCTATTGGAAAAAATGCAATTTCTTTTAGCAGTGCTTTTTTATTACTACTAATTCCTAATTTCCCTCCCCTCCCCTCCCCCCCCCCCAAAAAAAAAAAACCTATCAATTTTTACAAAAATGAACTTCAGTTCCATTTTTTATTCAGACAAATGCACTACACACTTCCACTCCAATCTCTACCAGGTATTTCATGCCAAGCCTCTGTGAAAATTCAAGGAAAAAGCACATCCTCAACATAGAAACAAAGCTTCACTTTTTATTTCTGCATTTGTCATTAACATCAACCTGAACCAAGTGAATCACTTCAACTCTTGAGGAAATAGCTTCTTCATATCAGCGCAGAATAATCCCAAATAATTCTAGTTGTTTTACAATTACTTAGTTATCACTCATGAATGGCTTTACAATCCTTGCAGAGATGACGCATGAGACCGAAGACTTATACCAGCTTCAGTAATTCATTTAACCATATATCCCATCTTGCTGAATCAAAGCGTAATATGGAGTTTCCAACTACCACAGACTTTACAAAAATATGCATCACTACAGCAAATTCATTCAATTAAAAATAATGTGATACCTTAACACATCTGGCTCAATAGACTGTGAGGCAAGCTTCTCAAAAACTCTTGTGAGGGGCAGATGCAGTGGGTGGCTCCCATTGCGGAAGGCATCCTGGCAGGAAGTTATGATAGTGCTCAGCAAGCCAGATCCACACATCACCTGGCGGCTCTTCTCTGACTTCACCAGGGACTGAATATGATCGGCCACAGCACGCTGGATTTCCTGAGAAATCTGGAAGACAGACCTGAGGTCAGTGACCAGGAACTAAAACTGTACGTGACAAGTGAGCTTGGTTTTGCAATTTGAGTCTCTGAGCATAGAAATCTGGCCCTTCAAAAGAACCCTTAAAGCCAGAGTCCCACGTGCAACTATATGGCTGTTCTATAAAACCGTGCGCCTGAGCAGTCTGGATATATCCACATCTGAGTAACTGCTCAGCTATCTGCAGTTAAGCTTTCCTGCCACACCACTGTAGTAGCAAAAGGATGACAGCAATCACCTCTCATGCAAAAGAGGGGAAACACCTAGGGCAGGTTATTAGACATAAGTTCTGATCGTGTTCTGAAAGAACTGTTGCTTAAACAAAACAGAATATAGCAAAGCCCTTAAACACTTACTGATTTTACTTAACTGATGTTTTACTTCTTCACTGCTTCTTAATGGCCTTAAAGAAGCATGTGAATTCTCATTAATTATCTATAGAACAATTTGCTTCCACTTAAGAATGAAGTTTAACCTGTTGACCCAACTAGATTTCTCTCAAAAGTAACTGCGCACTATATTTAAACAAATCTTTTCATTGTTCATCATCCTCAAGAACTCTTCGGCTTTCTGATACACTCTTCTAGGAAAGATACATAAGCGTTAAAAAACAAAGAAGAAGAATGGTGGTGGCAGGCACAGAGATAATGACATTTGGGTTTGATTTATACAACTCAAATGAAAAGAAACTTCACTGGATTTTGAACAAACTAGTTTAAGCGTAAAGTGTGATCCAGCTCTTTTGTATACAGGCCCGATCTGGAGAGCTAAAAACAAGAACTGGACAGATAAAAAGTATACAGGAAAGTTCTTTTTAAGAGTATCCAGCAACCAAAAACCTTAGCCTTAATTGCAACACTTAGACAATAAGACTTGTACTTGCATTTTCATAATTACAATTGATTTTTATACCTGAGATTTTTTCAGAAAAATCTTTTCTTCTATCTCACAACATTCATTCCTAGGGAAACAAGTTCTGGCGTGCTTCCAAGTAAATACAGAAATCTCCCATCAGAACAGCCTTACATCATTGTTCTTCAAAAGAGAGGAACTTATTCCTATGGTATCAAAATATCACAATCTTTTTGGAACATTTCATTGTTATTTCACACCACTTTTCCACTGGATGAAGGAAAGCATCTGGGTACATAAAGCCAGGAGAGCACAAATAAAGTAAGGTACAGGTCTTGGCTAAGTGAAAATACTGGTTTACTACAAAATAAATCCAATAAAACCGTAACGACATAGAAAAATATTGAACATTTTCATCAGCTTAGCAGCTTTGTCAATACTGGCATTGCCTTGTTTTGAATAAAATGTACTATTTTCAAGGATGCTAGTTCCAGTAAAATGAGATTTTAGTCGAAATATTAATGATGGACAGAAAATAAGGCTGTCTGTTTCTATACACACAAATTGATTTTCCTAACAAGTATTACCTGCACCATGAATCAAGATATTGAAGGTGCAATTAGAATGCAGTCGGGCTCACAGCTCCACTTCAGATTAGAGTTAAAAGGTCAAAATGTCAACTAGCAATTTGCCCAGATTGTTTAAGTAGCTCCCAGATTCCTGCTCCTAAGAACCTATACTTTCAAAATTTGGTATTTGATTTTAAATCACTGTTACTCCATTTCATAATGACTATGTGATGTGGAAAATGATTAAGAACTTTGAACCTTCAGTGATGAGGATTAATTTCATAAGGATTTTCAATTTTCCTATGTTTAAGAATGATATTTTAATAATTGAGTGTGCAATTGGAAAAAGAAAATACTTTTCAATCTCAGAGCACATCTCACTTGAAAAGCTATCGGCCCTTCGCAGAAAATTATAATTAATTTTCTAACATAGATTGCCTGGAAATTACCTGGCAAAGAAATCAAGGAGACAAAAGTAATGTTTTCAAAAACTCAGGGTTTTATACCATGCTTTCAAAAGAAAAAGTGAACACCCATGAGTTTAAAAACCACTGACTGTAGTTTGGTTCTACTTCCGAAATATCAGTTGTGCATTTTACTCTTTAAAACACATATTATGAAAAAAAAAACCAAAAACCACTCAAAAATTAGCCATAGCTGAAATCCCCGATGCACAATTCCCAGCTGCAAGCATTCTATTACAAAAATTTGTTGATTATTCTCAATCACTGGTCTTAACGAAGTTTACTTTGCTAACCGTCTGGATAACTTAGCTTTACAAACTTACAGTATAACTGGTGCTCACATGCTCCTCACAAATAAACAGGAAAAAGAAGCACTATGAACTACATACTACTGCATACATGAAACGACTACTACTTTTCCAGCAGGTTGGATCTAACTAGGTCCATCTTAACTGTACCACATAAATTCTGTGTCATGATTTCATCTGCCGTCTTGGTAGAACTCATAGGAGAAGCCAAAGAGCTTTCCTTCTTTGAATACCAGGTCTGCTACTACCTTCCAAAAATATACATATACACTACCAGTTTTTGACCATTTGAAGTTGCCAACAAAACCTTTTTGTAATATTAGGAATTCCTTTGTTAATTCTGGTACTTAGTTTTTGAAGCATGCAATAATGCCGTGGTTAGGCAGTGAATAAGCAACACAATAAGGAAACAATCTTCTATGTGATCAAACTACACGCAGTTCAATGGGAACTGGTATATAAGTCCCATGCAAGGATAAGACCAATAGCCTATGAACAACATCTACCAACTCAAATACTGCCTCCTGGGAGTTTAAAAGCTCCCGAGCAAGGTTTCATATCCATATGACATTTAAATGACTTTATCGTATCTAGAAATTGCAGCAAGATCTGTTCTTGACTTCTAATTTTTTTTCAGACAGTCAGAAGAAATGGTTGATCTGCAACACAGTCTGTTTTACTTTCAGTTATTTCTTCTATGCCAACACACTCAATGTTGCTTTAGCCCATTACTGCTTGGGTCTGACAAAGGTCACCCATCAGGAGCAACTTTGGCAGGAAACGGATATTATTTCTGAGGGTCAGAATCAAAGCATGTTACTTTTATTGAGTTCCATTAACATTTCTCTAAAAGCAGGGCTTTCTCATTGAAATTCTGCTGAAAGCAAAAGATTTACACTTGACCTGGCCCTATTCTGATTATTTTTCAGGGTGACTCCTTAAAAGATCTATCATAGCACTAAAAACAAGCTGTACGACATGAGTTACACTCTCTGTTCTTCACCACTGCTCCTTAAAAATACATGCTATTTAACTCAGCATTAAACTCAGTGCAAGAAGCCTCCACAGATTTTTTAAAAGAAAATCTTCATTAAGAAAGCTCTATCCACAAAGAAATTACTTAATCTCTCCTAACTATCAAGCCAAAAGAAAAAAAGAAATAGCACCATGTTTGTTACAGAGGAAAACCCAAGGGAAAATCCTTCAGTTACTGCCCAGCAGCTCTTCCTTCACTAAGTCACTTAGTTCCACTTGTTGCATCAGATCTTGCCTGACTTGCATTTTCCCAGAAGGACTTCATTTCACAAGTGTTCACGCAGTGGCATACATTAAAAGTAAGGGTATTTAAGTTTAGCATTTTGTGTCACTGCCTGGTAGCATCATCCAGTTGTCCAAACAGCAAGACGCAAGGTTCCATTCATTCACTCAGCATCTTTAAACAGAATTAGTCACCAAAAAATACGGGTAAAACTTCCTGCATCCTTTTTTCTGGTACATTTGACAAACAAAATTTCAAGACGTGTTAAATTCTACTGAGTCTACTGAGCATAACAGTAATCCCATTCCACCTGAGGCAATTCTATTCACAACAGCAATATTGAATAAGCACTATTAGTAAGAATTTCTTAGTAGCTAAGAAAAAAAGAAGAAGAAATGAAGGAAAAATGAACATATTTAAATACAAGATTGAAATTGCTTGAATTTGTGCTCTAGTCTTTCATATTTTTAAGAACACTGCCATCTACTGAGGGTCTCACAAGCTCTCACAGCTTAACAACAGAGCCAACTCTGATTCACATCCTTAATAGCACTCTCTCATCCAATTAACCATCCTACTTGTTTTACAGGAATTAATTATTGTAATTATCAAAATTTCAAAGCTGATGCCTTGGTTCTGTTACAGATGTGCCAGCAGTTAGTTGCAATCACACATTGCATAGCTCTGGATGAACAATCTGGTTTTATTTCAGTCTCTGTGTATACGTTACCTATTCAAATATTTAAGGTAAAACAGAAGAATGTAATGTAGGCAAGTTACTTGTTCCGATTTCCTGTGCGTATTGGGAGGCCTGACAAAGCAAAGGGGAGTCTAAGTTATGCTCTAAGTTTATGGACTGATAGATCAAAAGGGTCAGATTGTTCTGGCTGATGGATATACCAGCAACATTTCAACAGTTGTCAGTGGGCTAGTTCAGTTCATTCTTTGCTACAATTCATCTGATTTTATAAAGGATATCAAAGCCCAGCCTACTCAGGATTGCAAACAAAAGCTACATAGGCAAGACACAAAGGCACGGCTAAAATTGTTGATTGTTTTGAAAGAAATTTTGGCTACTGTGTTGCAGATAGGAAATGTAGTACACAAAAGATATGGTAACGTCCCCGGGATTAAAAGGAATATTAATGATGAGGATATTTAATAATTAATATTGCTTGCATTGCTGGTGTACTCGCATATTAAAGAGACGTAGCCAATGCAGTTTGTGCTTATGAGTTTGTGGCATCTCAGGGTCAGGCAGTTTTAGCTGCAACCATAAGAGATGAGCGTGCTTTTTACTAAGGTCCTCCAGAATCCATTCATCTCCACACAAAATGTTATGCTTGCACGTGGCCTCAGCACACTTTCTCAAAATGAAAAGAAAGGTGGAAGGTGCAGAATGAGAGCACTTGAAATAGAGACAAGGATGGCTATCTGTATTTAAGCAGATTCTGTACCTGGGTGCATAGAATATGTATAGTGCACCTACAAGTGTCTGTGTTCTTTTATCACTGTGAGGAACCACGATGCAGTTCCTGGTCACAGACACGCCATTAAGTGAGGGCAGTGGCAGAAGTGTTCACGCATGCAATTTAGGCAATTAAACTGAGCTTTTAATATTTAATTAATTCTAATTTATTTGAAAGGAACAACAGTAATTTTTGTCAGTTAGTGGCCAGCTCAACCAACCAACCACTATGCTTATTTTGTAATGGCACTTACAAGCCAGAGACATACTATTTAAAACAGCTTCATCATTATATTAGAAACGAAATTAAAAGTAACATTCACCCGCCCCATTCCCATCTCTCTACTTTAATACAGAAATGAAGAGGTTATTCTTATTTCCTTCATTTTTTCACACTCATACCTTGAGAAAATAAATGTCCTCACTTCAGAAAGCAGAAAGTGGAACTATTCTCTCCCCACCTCATTCCTTGGGTATGACTCCACATTCTATAGTGAAAATGGAACACACCTTACACCTGCCTTTGCAGTATCCTGGAATCCAGACCAACACGCTGCATCAGATAGGTGTATGAGTGCTTAGTCAAATGAATATCCATGAATTTTGAATTGATCTGGTCTAACACCGTGGAATTTTGTGCTGCCATGGCCAGAACTCCACAGCAAATTCTACTCTTTACTAACGTGGAAATATTAATTAAATCTCAAAAACGAAGCTAGAGAAGAGTAGCAGACAACCTGTATGGCTTGTACTTACCTGAGAGTGTCCCTCTTTGTACAACTTGGGCAGCAGCCTCACCATAACACAGACAGCACCTGGATTTACAATGACACAGTCCCTCAATTCCCACCTGCATGAGAAAACATATAAGACTTAACATTACCATTAACAGCAGCAAAGAGGGTTTGTACAATGTTCCAGCAGAGTACAACATTAAAACTGCCTGGCAGTAACAAGGCTCATGCTCAGCATTCTTAGCAGTAACTACTCTGGGCACCACAGGTTCAGCAGGATCAAAGAATTATTTCTGGGTGCACCTCTAAACTGGAGTTGTAATGCACTTTGCCAGAAACACATGCCCCAAACAGATTTTGAGAGGAAAGACAACACCTAACAGATAAAAATAGGCAGAAAAAAAAATGCGTCACAATGTGCTTTATGGGCAGTACAAAGAGTTTAAGTAAAAGAGCAGGCATTAAAATTTTGGACAAGAGACATAACAGAGGAGAAAACGTCATTATTAACACCTGTTATTCTAAATGTCTCAGAACAGCAAGTACCGTGTAACACTGCCACACAGTGACAAATAACTCCTACTGCAGCCTCAAGAAACTACTTCAAAAGCAGTAGCTCATTTGCTGCATTTTCTGCCCCCTTTAGCAAATTCATTTTCAGTTTAAGCCTGCTGTAATCAAACTGACCTCCTAAAGCCTGCAACTTATCCATCTCTAACACAAAAATAAATTGCCAGGCAGAGTGTACAGTTCTAACAAACAACAACTTTTCTAAAGTCTTGATCATTGAAGAAATACGGTTACCTCAGATTCCCATCATCCCTTTAAAATATGAATTTTATTCCTGATACGCCATGTAGCAAATGTAAAACATGACCTACCAAATCATAAACATCAGAAGACAAGACAGTAAGATCATCCTTTGAAAAATAAATAAAGTCATCAAATAGTTAAGTCTTTATCGTGGTTTTGTTACTTTCGAACATTGCCCGGTAGGCTTAGTACTATTTTGGGCTTTTGAACACAGAACAAATGAGGAAAATCCAGAGCTGGACCAGTACCAAACTCATCCCATCAGCACCCACTCCCTCAAGAATGTCAGATCAATGTATCATGTAAGTCTCATCTCCATCCTTCTCTGTGGTATTCTGAGATGCCTTCATTTGCTGGCTTGTGTCAGTAGAAAAGCCACCTCCATGTACCAACTCCTCGCTCCTACAAATATCCCAGCCTCACAGTTATCCAATCAGCCTAGTGACCCAACCAACTATTCCCTTTACCCCATCACTACTGCTGCATGGATCCCAAATACACTCTGTGCTAGCCATTACTTAAAAGTCAGACAAGATGGCCTGGGGACAAAATGAAAAGATACAAAGGATCTAAAGAGCCATTAGCATAGTTAATCCAACCAACAGCAGTTGCAGCAACCATTCTGCTGGGGTGGGCATGAGAAGCAATTTCCCTCCGAAAGTATGGTCAGCCTTACTAACATAGCTTGCAGCAAGCAGTCTCAAATCACCATGATGAAAAGGAAAAACAGAAGATGGTTCAAACGTTAACACAAGAGCAGGAACACAGAGGGCCATTTTTCAGATGGGAATGAAAGAGTGAATTCCCATTACCCAGCAGCTTGTTGCATCATTGACCACAGAATAGTGTAAGGGATTATGAATATTATCCAGTAGAAATGCCAGTTTTCCCGTGTCTGAGTCACAGGCTCCTAGAACTACCACATCACATCCTTATCCCCCTCTTCAGGGCATGTTAAATCCATGTCACGGTACAGGGCATCGCAGGCCACTACTGACTGCACTCAAGTTCCTCCTTTCAATTTGCATAGCTCCCTGCTGAAGGTTTCAGGAGGAAGTGAGTGTGGAGTACAGCTAGGAGGAAGCTGCTTTAGGGGAACTACAGGCTTGAAGGAGCTCTGAGAATGTGATTTCCTAGTTTTATTTTAAAAAGAAATACTACTGGAGAAGTATACATGCTGTACGTCATGAAAATTGACAGTTTGACAGAATACATTTGTCCGTGTTTGTAGATAGTGATGAGCGAGGGATAGTTTAAAACAAAGGCTGAAGGAATTGTCCATTACAAACACTGAACTTAACTTTTTTTTTTTAACTGGAGTTCCAATCAGAAACAGTTTTGAGAAAAGGACTGCAGACACAGAAAGGGGCTTAAGATATCAAAAAAATTACGGAACATAAATAATTCAGAAATGATTCATAGCTGAAAGTTACACTGATTTCTGGTATAGCCTTTCCTTATTGCCGTTCTCCATTATATCAGGAATGCTCATGACCATTTCTTTTTCGTTCTTATCTGTGCTGTACAAGTAGATGAATCAGCACATGCACACAGGGACACAAACCTGGCCACACATGAATAGGGGAGCATTTAAAACAATTTAAAAGCTTCTGTTTTTATCAGATGACTGGAAGCATCTTTCCATATCATTAAAAAAGCCAAAATCAATTGGGGAACGTTCAAACAGAGATTAAATGCTAGCTTCAAGTCTCAACAAGCCTTTTTTCTCAGAATCCAATCCTGCTCACACACTGCATATGACAGAACCTTCAGCACTAACTGCATAACTCTCAGTCTTTTGTATCCCACTTCTCCACTAAACATTAATGCTTACCATTATTTAACCTTTCAAAAAGATATGATTTCTGATGTCCTGGGATTTGGAACTATATGACTAAATTGTTTGTTACAGGGAAATTTTGCCACACCTTGCCCTTCAACTACCATATAAAATGCAGATACTAGTCTTACTATATTGCCTGTAGTAAATCAGAACTTACTTCTCTTCAGAGTTTCCCCATAAGCTATAAGCAGAGGCACATAATTCACTGACTGGTCTTTTGGAAAAAACAGGATGTTCCTCTTGAGCTTGAGGTCCTTCCTGATAATCTCTTGATGCCTCAACCATCTCTGACTTTATTTCTTTGAAGTAATCCTCCAGATGGAGGGTTCCTTTGACCATACGATCAAGAAAACTCAGAACCCATATGCAGTTCTTCAGCCATGCTGGGAAAGGTTCTGAAGAACAGAAAGCTGCATCCAAGAATTCTGCAAATGTCCTTGTCTTCTCAAGGCTCAGGGGGATGTGCCATTCTCTTTGTGTAGAGAAGCAGCCAAGTGACCCAAGATCCTCCGCCATCTTTTCAAAGAGGCCATTCCTCTGAAAGAAGTTGCTGTTTACAGGGTCCAAGTGCAGAGCTGCTGTTATCCCCTGAAGCGTATGGAAAACAAGCTCCAATACACAGTTCTGTCCAACTGCTGCCCACAGCCCACATGGAGGATCCTGCAAGGCACCTTCCATGTCTGAGAGAAGAGACAGGAGTCCATTGAATCCACTGCAGGTTCTGAAAGCTGAATGACTTTTGGGACTGTTCAGTATTCTTAAGAGTGACTATAAACATTGGGAAAAAAGGAAACAAAAGAACAACTTAAAATAAAGGGCAAATACGTAGAATATTTTTAAAAGACAAGCTTTTTTGTGAAATTCTTTCAATGAAACTTCACTATCAACAACAAAATCGTTGGTTAAAGCAAGGTCACCACTATGTAGCCTTTCTCCTTTTACCTTTCCCCATATACCTATAAAGTCAAGTATCCAAGATCAGAACACATTCTCAAGAGAAAACCCACATAATGGACCTGTGAGGTAGGAAACAGTGCTCACAGGAATAAAGCAAAGAAATCAAAGTTTGTGCGTTGTATATCCTAGCTAATTTGGCTGGAGGTATTGTTTCAGACCTTTGCTTAATCTCTGACCAATCCTTTCAAACTCTCACCAGAAATCTTGAGATTGAAAAAAAGAAACTGGAAGAAAAAAAGGCCCTGAAGACAGATCCAAAGACAACTAAGTCCACAGGTTTTCTATTTTCACACAGCTTAAGTCAGGTTGTAAATTAATGTTCACTTGACAATATTACACAAGTATGAAAACCAATGTATTCCACTGGTAAATTTTGGATGCCACAGGTTTGCCATTGGAAAACAAGTCTTGTAAAGTCATTAAGAGCTAAAGTAGTGGAAGTAAAGTCAGTGGAAAAAAACCACAACAGGTTGTTGGAAAACAGTCTACAGTAATTTAATGTAATCTATCCCAGGTTTTTTGGATGTTCCACTATTTGTTTTGCAAAGACGATGCCCTTTTCAGGCACCAGAGATGTTCCAAATGGCAGGCTGCATCTTTTCACATAGGATGAGATCATTTTAAATATAAAGTTTTCCTACAGATATCCAATGAAAGAGATTCATTTCACAACCTGATGAAGAGGAACAGTTCTAACAAACGTATGTCTCCATAACAGGATCTATGAATGTGAAAAAAGGTTTCTAGAACTAGAGGGGGAAGGAAAACACCATTACTGCCATTCAATTTTGTATGATAATGTATCAAACCAGGCAGAGAATTCTGAACAGCGAGAAAATTTAATAACTCAGAGTTGAAGTTATCAGGATGGCTTTAACACATTTCAGAGAAGGTCAACAGTAACCACATTTCCTCCAGCTCTAACTCAGTTAGAATTTAATCGCCTATGAGTTAGTATTCCTCTGTCTTGAACCTATAAAACTGATGTCTGCTGGAAACCCCCTAACTCAGTTAACGTTAACAGAATTTATTTCACATTCCATTATTTGTTATTCCTCATAATTGTCTACGTACCACACTGGAATACGGCACTCCTAATTACATTTGGGCTCAGGCTTTAACAGCTAAATATATATTAGCAAATCAATCTGAATTTGTGTATAATGCAATCACAGTCCCAATAGATGCAGATAATAAATTCATTTGCTTACATTATGTTTTAATACAGTTATCATTTGTCAGAATTAGACACTGAAGCTGCATTTATTTTCATATTAGTTTGGACACTGTACTGAACTTCTGCATAAATATTGTTTACTGTTTTATATCAAAGCTATAAAAACAAAGATGCAACAAAGTTTAGAGTAACATGGTATTTTTTTTTAATCACAAAAGCTGCTCTACTGCGCTGAAAGGTGAATTCCATTCACACTTAATAAAGAAGGTAAACACTGATTTAGTTTCATGCTAACACACCACTGCTTTCCAGTTTGCTGTCCAAGAACTAAACCAAATTTAAGCATGTCGATTCTTTCCTCTTCTTCAGTTGCTAATGGAATCAAAGACTATACACACAATAGAGGCCACAAATAGTTCTAATTTCACCCTCCAAACATTCTCTTCTCCACCAACTTACCTCTGTTTTTTTCCCTGAACTGGTGTACCCAAGAGATTACCAAAATCAGGACAGCAAAGCTACAACCTTGGAAATGTATGAGAATCAAGCTGTTAACCTCATGCCTGCCTACCCTATCCTCCCCATCTTATTCTTCTACCTTCTCTCACATCCTCTCCCCACATCTCCATTTCATTCACATTAAATTGTCCTTTCTTTGTCACATTACATAGTTGCACCTACAACTGAGCCCTAGCACTTGCCACCTGTTTCTGTGCCCTGCTTTACTAAGTAAGTCTTCAAAATACTTCAGTCTGATACTGAAAGTGCTGACCATACACACACACCCTGATAAAAAACAGAAGAAAAGACCTAGCAGAATCAAAAACTAGTTCATAGCTTTTTCCTCTTGTGCTCTTACCGTCTTGGAAAAACACAGCACTAGAGATGAGATTAAAAGCAATTTACCACAAGCCAAGCAGTTTCCAAGAAAACAACAAGCAACTTGGAACCCATGTGAATTACCTTCAGCAGATCTAGTTTCAGATGTAGTTCCCCTTGAGTAGAAGAACAGAGAGCTCCAATAACAATGCTCATATATTCCTCATAGTTGATGACTGATAGCTGCTCCAAGATGCTGAGAGTAGCACCCCTGTAACACTCATCATCCAAAAATATCTTGATATATGGCACCATTCCATAGTCCTTTAAAACAACTGGGGACAAGTAAGGTATCATTTGTTACTTAAACTATCCTTTACTTATAGTTCTCAAAAGCATATTTTCAGTGTATGGTGCCACATTTCTACAAATACAGACGAGAGTCAAGAAAGAAGAATTAAACTGAAGGACACAAACTGAAGAGCAGAACAATCAGGAATAAAATGGCAGGATGATGGTCTCTAATAATTAGAAATAGTACTTTCCCAAAACAACAATGCATGAAATGATGCCTAATTAGTTTTCAGATTAAACATTCCTCCACTTTATGAAGGAGACCTGTTTGTAAGAATACACTCACACCATTCAAGTTGAATGTACTGAGTGGATTCCAGTATTCAGAAGATCCTTTTCACCCCTGTCTTACTCTGTTCCATTAGACTCCCCACACAACCTTTCCCAACTGTGCTAATACTGTATTGTATCTAAAGGGAAACAAAAAAAATGAAGGGAACAGACTCTTTAGCAGGGTCTGTCATGACAGGACAAGGGGAAATGGTTTCTGACTAAAAGAGGGGAGATTTAGAGCAACATCTCTCACTGAAGCACAAAAGCCAGAAAGTTTGTTCGTGCTTCTTAAGAGGCATCATGACCGCTTATCATAAAGTATCACAAACTTAATGCAGTCGTATCATTTCTTACCAGTGTTTCTCACACATCCCACAGTAAGGGCAGCCACCATCTTCAGCATTACAGCATTTAAATCCTTATCAGTGCCTTCTTCCAGACCAGGCAGAGAGGTTCCAGCTATCAGTGCATTGTTAACAACAAAAATTATACAAGATATAGTTAGCTGTAGCTAGAGTATCATAAGCAAAAAAAAAAAACAACAAACCAATCCTCCAGCAAATTCTAGCTCTATCTTAAATATTACTTACAGGCTACTTGAACTCAAAGGCAAGCAACAAAACACAGACATGGCAGTGTGCAATGATCAGGATGTAATCTGAGATTGGGAAACACAGGTCTGACTCTATGCTTTGCATCGCATATCTCTTTATATATATAACTCTTATATCTTATATCTAATATCTTATAGATATATATATCTATAACTCTTCTGTAGTTATGCAAGCATAACTACAGAAAATACTAGTAATAGCTGTGTTTTTACTTCCCATTTATAAAGCTGACGTGGTTGCCTTTTTGGTGATACCTAGCAGGTACACACATGAACAAAAGAATGTTGTGGCTTCTGAGCTGTAAATTGGTAAAATATTGTAGCAACAGGGAGTACTTAAGTACATAAACTAAAAGTGGAAAACAAGAACTCCATGTTCATGCATGTTCAAAGGCAAACACTTCCAGGATCAGACAGCGTAAGTTATTGTTAGATCTAAAGATCTTGAAGTTTGCAGATTAAATTTCTGGAAACCAAGAGAGGGAAGCAGTGACCTCTTCATACTGCGTTCTCATCTGCCCCTCTTTATTCGTGTATACAGTGTCATAAATTACCTAACTATTCAGTCACTCATTCTGTACAATTTACATCCCCAAGCAATCTAAGGCAGTAAAATATATCAACTGCTAAATTCAAGATAAATACCACAGTTCTTGGCAACTTATCTTGACGTTCCTTATTTAAGAACAATCAAAATATTAGTTCTCTGATATCAAGAATGCAAATCTGTTTCCTTGCAGTTAATGGAACCCATACTAGAACTTCTGTTGCAATTCATACTCAATTTATTGCTTAAAATAAATGCATAAAAATAATTCAATTTTGCTTGCTACATTAGAAATTAAATCTACTACTTTTGGTTTCTTTTTAATTACATAACAATCATACTAAAATTTAAATGAATTTCCCAATTCATACATCACAAAATTTTTTCATGCTTTATATAAATTAGCAGTTAAAAAAAACGTTTCAGGTATGTGAGTGCATACAATAAATCAGCTATACTCAACAGTTATCACACCTGGACTATTACCTTCCTGTCAGATAACCATATAAGAGATAACTATAGCAGATGACAATGGGGAGCAGTAATTGTGATTAATATACGGCCAAAATCGAAGAAGCCACCTTCCATAACAGCCCTCCCAATTAAGTGTTGTTTTCAGGGGAACTAAGTACTGTGCAAAACTTTCTATGCTAGCAAGTTGTCATCTCAGAGAACTCCAAGTCAAGATCAGTTATAGAAGAGTGGGACGAATGGTAATCCCTCCAGAGTAATTTATTGTACACAGGTAAAGAACAGTGCATGAACTCCTTAGAACAGCACACAGAATGATACACAGTTAAGATTTCAGAGGGCACCTTAGTAGGGCTTAGCATGACAGAAACATCCCAAATTTAAACTTGGGCCAGTTGGCTTCCAGACAAATCTAGCTACTCGGTATACAAAATGTATAAATTCACTGCAGAAAGATGCATTCATTCCTATTGGTATGCCTGCCTCCACAGCCACCGTGAATGAGTTAAGTCATACCTGACTTCCTTAGGATTTTGGCTTGCTTCCTTAAAAGTGCCAGCAGTAGGCCTAATAGCCCAGAGTCCCGGAATATGTCACTGAAGAGCAGATCCTTCTTGGTAATGCTGAGAAGGCACCGGAGAGCTGTCAAAGTGCAGAAAGGCACTACATTTTCCTTTATCAAACACTGAACCTTCTTCAGAATTTCATGGGGGATGTAGCACAGGTCTAAAACAATTGACTCTACCAGTCTGAAGAACTGGACCTGGACTGGATGTGGTTTGAAATGGATTATGTCAATAAACTGGTTGATAGGTTGAAGTGTCCATTCCAGAAGAAAGAAGTTCACAGTGTCCCAGGCCCATATGGTACCAATTGCTCCTAAGACTGTTCCACACAGGTGCTGATCATTACTTTTCTGAAAAATGGACTGCAAGACCTGAAAAGCCTGGAGGTTTTTGACTGTCATTCCTGCAAGACAAACAGGTGAGACAGCCTTTTTTTGTGTGTGTTCTGTTTTTAAACATTAGTGCTTAATCACATTCAAGACCAGAAACAAGATTCAAAGACACACATCCTCAACCCAAACCCAGACTTTACAGCTGACAATCAGTTCATTTTGGCATAGGTAACATTCAGGCGCTTCTGTAACATTAAGCACATAGATCAGTGGATGTTACCTCATACTCCTTCTTCCATTTAAAGACATACAACAAAGTTTCATTTTACAACCCACCAACATTGCAACATGTATATACTGTACCAGAAGACCGTGTCCATTCATAATCAAACTGAGGTAACTGCGGATGTATAATATTGCCCGAAACTTTCAGTTCAGTTTTCCCACAGGTTGTAAGGCAAGTCAGCATGTCCAGAATCTCATTCAGATAGGGATCTCCTTCATTTTGCTGCAACCCCTCACACCTGGCAACAAAAGTTGGGACAGTCATATGTTCTTGCCTTAGCAATACAGACTTTTTTGGATAAATCACAAGGCACTGAACATACAGGAGATACCCATTTTTCCCTCCTCATTTATTTTGTCATCTTTTTGCTTTGTTTAGCCATCCTAGAAACAGTAATTTCACACCTTGGTGGAACATTCTGAATCAGAACAAAACTTAAAAAATGAAAAAGGAAAATGGAAAAGTGCCAGTGTAACAGTCCTCTGAAGATAGACTCATTTCTAAAGTGCATCATCCCTATTTCAGTGTACTTTTTAAAAAAAGGTAATTCTCACCAAACTAATGCCTACTTTGGTGAGTAAAAAATACAATTTTTATGAGAAATCAAAAGTTACAACAGACACTTCACATGGCCTTTTCACAATCCAAGTCATGGTTACATTTAAAAAGTAAAGGCAGACACATGGTTGGCAAGGGGAGGAATCTCCTGTGATAACTAGTAGAAAGAGCTCACTCTTTAGGAAGAGAAAAACATTGTATTGCTTGAGCTTTGTGAATCAAATATAAAACACAGCATGTCTCTCCTCTAAGTAGTGAAATAGTCTGAGCTGTGATTCCAGATGTGCTATAGCTTAAACTGAGGAGAATACCTGTCAAAATTCTGATACAACTGTTTTTCATGTCATCCTACTCAGTACTGTATAGAGGGAGGATAATTCTCAAAGAAAGCTGCAGCATCTGGCAGAGCAATACACACTGGAAGTTAGGAAAAATCTCTCAGAAGAAAATAATATTTCAAGCCAGGTAAGAAAAAATATTGGCAAAGGAAAAAAAACAACTAGTGTCCACTTTCAGTGGGGAAGTATGTGATCATCAGGATTCTCTTCATTGAAAAAGAAATTTTAAGCATCAGACAAGAAGAAACGTGGCACAGCTCAGGAAAAGAGACATGAAATTGCACTTGAGCATCTGTATACTCTTTCCATCTTTCCAGCCTACATCAGACAAAAAGAGACTTATAGACCTTACTGACAAACATCAGATGCCTTGTCTTATATCATTAGAGCTTCATCAGAAATACCCATCTCTCAGCACAACCTATTTATAAGGGAAAGCTAGACAATCCATGGTAAATAAACACTATGATAAAAAGAAAACTTGATCCAATTGTTATATATATTTTTATATATACTATATATATTTTATCACCCTGCAAAAAAATCAGAAATAATACCTTTAGACTTCTTTGGATTCATTATCCAAACCACCTATCTCTAGATCCAACTTAGAAAATACCTCCTTTGTATGACATACTAGTCAGGGACCTAAGTTACTTTGAGCGAGAAGTAGTACAAGAACAGGCAAAGTCAGAATGAAAACAACAATCAATGGGAACAAAGATCTGGAAGTGCTCTTCTCATTAGTAATAAACAAGATCAATGCTGCTAAGTGTTTCTGGGGAACTGGCATAACATACTACTTTGACATAGCAAATTCAGAACTTGATTAGTCAATGCAAATAACAACAAGAGTAAAAGCTTCTACTTTGTACTACTGATGAGGAGAAGCAGCAGTGGGAATTTGTTCCAGTTCAAATTCATATCACAGTTCTGAAGAATGAAGCTATTTCAGATATAAATTTGGGTGGATTTTTATTTTCTGCACAGCAAAAATCTGCTTTCTTTCCCTAGCTGATTGTATTCCTGAATTAAGAGTCCACCCTAACTGAAACAAGTGTCCTAGATCTTTCCTAATTGATGAAGAACTTTTGCCATGTGTTCAGTAAGTCCCTACCTGACTTATGGACTAACTGCTCCTCTTGAAACCGTAACAAAAATTAACCGTATCAGAAATTATAAACTGCCTTCCCTCCTAAAATAGCAATGAAAAATCCAACATCAGAGCCTTTGTTACTGGTTTTGCAACCACACAGAATTATACGTGTAACTTAACATACACAGACCACCATGCATTCTGAAAATGAAGTACTACCACCTCCTAGAAACCCACAAAACAACTCTATACTTACCTTAGTAAAACTTTTAGCAGGAGTTGGTAGCCATCATTACTTTCAAACTCTGTTAATAAAGCTGATGATACAGGATAGGAGTCTTTCACAAAGCACAAGACAATACTAACAGCTTCGCACACATCACAAGCAGGTAGCGTATCAGCCAGTTTAAAGAGATTCTGAACAGCTATTTTAATACAGTCCACAGCTGTGGGGCAGAAAAAACAGCTATTTAAGAACTGATAGTCAAATAAGTCCAAAGTTACTGATAAAAATGGAACAACAAACAAGTTTGTAAAGTCTTCCCAATAAAATAGAAGACACTTAGCTCTTTTCAAAAAGAAAAAGCAGAACATTAAGCTTACCTCCAGCCTAAATGTGGAACATGTCTGTTTTTAATCACGCATACGTTTCTTTGCTTAACCCAGAGAAGCTCACTCTGAAGAACATAAACACTTAGCCCACCCACCCAAATTCACATTCTGTGAATTCAGCTGCCTCAGTAGAAGATAAGTGGGAAGCAGACATATTTGTCATGTACTAAGTCAGTCACATCCTGTGCAGAATTCACAGATGAATTGTCTGCTTAATGAGGCATATGAATTGAGGCATATGCATTTTGCTCTGAGCAACAAAGACTAGTCTTTCTTGTCTAATCTGATGGACAGCCATTCCAGGATAGCTTCCAAATTACTAAGCCATTCAGTACTTAAAACTATTATTCCTCGATCTCTTGATTCAGAATGTTGACAAGCCTCATACACTGAGTCACATTACTTACAAATAAATACAAACCATAATACATCTTATGCTAGCCCATATTAGTGAAATGGACCCTTGCCAGAAGTTTTCTTTTTGTGTACATAGGAAAAATCCTCAGTTTCCAGATGTTTGTAGGCACTAAACAATGTTCTCACCCAGAAAATCAAGAGCCTGTGCTTTGCAGTTGACTGAGTACCAGATTATGTAGAAACAAAAATCTATCCTGGAGATTAGTTTCTTGAGAATTCATTCTCAGGGAAACCCACAAGGAAAGGAGAAGCCAAATTATGAAACCACACCTTGTAAGTACAGGATGCTGTTTTTGGTCTGAGCCTTTGAAATTGTTCGCAGCACACGGCCTGTGGGTACTTTCCATGGATGGCTACACTGGTCCCAGAGGGAAGCGGCTGCTATAATTAATGACTGAAGCTTATCAGCTGCCAGAAGTTCTTCTACACCTTGTTCCTCTCTGTACATGTTAAGCATTATCTGGAAAGAAAAAACATCTGGAATAAACACCTTTATAAATGCTTGAGAAATAAAGGCCATCAGTAGCCTACAGTCATACACAAGCACTGAAAAACAAAACAGCACAAAATTCTGGGACATGTCACGCATAGCTTACAAGGAGACCACAGCATCATAGTATCGAAGCCCTCCCAAGCATCTAAACACGGGTACTTTGAAATGAGAACTGAGTACTGTGAACCAGGTCTAACTGAGAAACAAAAAACTAAACCATTGGTTGCTCCATCCATCAGTAGTTTTGGAGAAGTTAAGCAGGGGGTGAATGGGGAAATTATAAATTAAAAAACAGAACACCGCAGTTCTTACACAGGTACCAGAAGATACAGTGACAACTTCTAGTAGGATATTCTGGAGTTTTTCCCAGTTTTTATTACTTTTTTTTATTAAACAAGAGATTATTGCATGATCTCAGATTATTTAATAATTTTCCGTCCTAACTTATTCCCTTCTTTGGTCATCTGAATTACCACCAGCTCCAATCCCAAGCCTGGGTGAATATATGAGTACTCATGGGAAGTAGTTCCCAGAGGGGTATCTCACCTCAACAAGCATCTCCTGAGTTTCATCTTCATTTGTCTCTCCATCACTGTTTTTTTTCAGAGGAAAAGTAAAGAAAAGGTACAGGCACTGCAATAGAGCAGCTGGAAGTCCCGATCCAATGATGTTCCACATTGTTCTCTAAGTAAAGAAAATAAAAGTCAGCCCCTCCTGAAGCCAGTTGTGCTTTCCTCATTTCTGCACACGAAGAGTATCCGTGAAAGCTTAATCAGCCACTTGAGAATTTTATTCTTAAGGGTGATCATTGCAATCATACCACAGCTCTACAAACTTGCGTAGGAGAAGAAAACACAATGACCCTGCATTGCCATAGCTGTTCCTAAGACTTTCCTCCCCAACTGAATTACAGCTTTGACAAACACCATACTCTGCATAAGGAGATCTGCAGTTGATAAAGCATGCAACCTGCAAACTAACAGCTAAAAAAGTACAATCAGGGACAGGGCCTCCTTTATCATTAGTTCAAAGGAGATACCCTGTAGCTATAGAAGCCTAGAAGGACAGCAGTATGAATTCTCCATTCCATCCTGGACTCAGCGTAGAGGCAATTTAGTTATAGTTCCTTTATTTTTGTAACTTACCGAATAACTGTACAAACAGTTCTTATTATCCCTTTTATAAATGTAAGACACTGTTTCTCTGCAGTATTTCCCAGCACTTAGTTTCTTTCTATTTCCACTAATGACTCTGCACAACTTAGAGAAGCAGCATCCCAGGGTGCCTATTTGGCATGCAATAATCAAAATAAAAATCAGCAGCAAACTAAAGAAAAGAGTGGTATGTTTTGTGATATGAACTTGTGATATGAAGTTTTGTGAGAGTCTGTACTACAAAAAATAGCAACATTTTATATCTGAAAAGCACAAATCTCATTAGAAACTTCACACTGTGTCTAACTATAGAGCTCCTTTTTTGACACAGACTAGGCCTACTAGAATCATGTGAATAAGGAGAAACTGCACAGCTGAATACCAGGGGCAAATGTACCCCTAACATCCTACTACCAGGCTGTAGTGCTGATAGCAGTCTGCATTGAGAGCAGCTGTACAGACTCTGACACACTCTGAAGTGCTTGAAAATGACAATCCAACCACTGTGTCATCAGACAAACAGATCCTTACCAGTTATCTGCCTGCTACATAAGTTGGAGCAAAAGAAAAGGATCAGAGGAACAATAGAAAAAACAGATGCCTTTCTTGTTTTGCTCATCAGACATCTGAAAGCACAGAGCACTTACTTCCTTCTTTTAGAAAAGCCTGAACTATAAACCATGTCACATGTTCTCTGACTGTGTACCTGAGGCATGCTGATGCAAAAAGCTTTAGGAACAACACAAACATTATAAGATCTATATGTTTCACTGCAGGGGCAGCTACCCAACCTCTCAGAATAAATAAAAGAAAGAAAAAAAAACCAAACCAAAATAACCCCCTGTAGTTATTTCTCTTACCAAGTCAGCCCGTGAGAGCAGATACAGTGATTTCAGGAGCAAATGGCCATCTTCTACTTCCCCTTTCTTTTGTAGCAAATGCTCCAAAGCCAGCCGAGCTTCCTCTGTTAGTACAAAAACATTGAACTTTAATTCCTTAATGAAAGGTGAAAATATTGCACTGATCTTTTCTTAACAGATCTGACAAATTTTATAAAATTATATTAGCAAGAGTCTAATGAGGTGAATGAAAATACACTGAAGTGTTTTGATCCAACATCAGGCTCAGGCCAGTTATGTAAAGTGCTTTTCACAAACCGATGAGCTTCACTGGGAATACCATCTCAGTTGATGAAGTTTGACAGCTGGCTGGTGCAAAGAGTGCACAACAGTCACAAGGAAAGCCATGTAGGGCTAGCAGTATTTTTTCCATTAAAGAAAGCTCTTTGGAATACTAAGGGCAGCCTACTCTTTCACTACACAGCAAGTTACAAAATAAGCATGGCATACAAAAGCCAGATCTTCAGTTCAGTCATACAAAACCAATGCTAGCTGACACCTACTAGAAGATCTGGCTTCCTACACCTATCATTTTCTATACAATTTTTTGTTTTCTCTTTACTAAGTGTACCATGCAGCACAGAAGACAGGCAGATGACAGCAAACTCCCAGTGAACGTTCTACAGGATCATTACCTGCAGATTTGCCATTGAGGGTCCTCTTAATCTCCTTCGTCAGAAGCTTGGAAACCTCACTGGCTAGCAGCTGAACGTTGGGGAATACAATTACTCCAGCAGACTGTTCCCAGGCCTGAAATCCAAGTTTGAAAAACAGTTAAAATGTTTCTGATAGAGCATGTCTTTGATGGATTGCAAAGTACCAATAAATACACATAAAATTGACATTCCCCCCATAAATTTCCAGTGTTGTTTGTCAAATGCTTCCGAATGGACTGGTAGAAGAACTAACACTATAAATACAGCAGTCTACCTGGAACTAATGTTTGAATCATGTAATGCATCTGCCAGACTGTATTTACTTTATTTTCCTCAATGGATACACTCATAACTGTGTACATGTCTGTCATAGCCCTGTGCCAGTAATTATTTGTATCAAAAAGCATGCTAGTGCTTTTCCAAGTTATTTGTTCTTCCTTGTTCTGCTGAGGGCAGACTGGGGAGAAGCTGTTTCATTCCTACACAAAGCAAACTGTAAGAAGAGAACAACTAAGTCAATAAGGCAAGCACTTTCATTTCACTTCATTAGAGTTTCATCTAATTGTCTTCTCTGAAAGTGCCTCTTTTTGGGAGGCTACATGAGAGTGAAATGTAGCTGCATGGCATCCCTAGTAATTCATTTTAAACAAGCCAAGAACATTATTCAATCAAAGGTTCACAACAATGCTCCTTACAGATCAGACCACTAGCATTTCGATTTAATTCTATGGGTGATCATCCTGTGAGTCAGACACTAATCCCTAAAATATGGTCTCCTCTAAAAACGTATTAGTCTTGGAACATATAAAGATCTGTATCTGGAAGAAAATCAACCCAACTCTGTTCCAGAATGTCTGCCTCCAGAAGAAAATCAAGTAATGTGATGTCAACCTAATCTGTTCTCTCTTCCTCTTAAGACTGGCTGTTTTGTAGATGTTTAAGATTCTGCCACAAGCTCCTTGTCTGCTCTTACCATCTGTCCTTCCTACTCACAGACTGGGGGAACAGGCAGCAAAGTACAAATTCCCAACTGTTTTACAGAGCATTGCGTTAGAACTGCCTATGCTGAACAACAAACTGTTTCAGTGTTAAGGAGGATGACATTTCCCTCTGAAGTTTGAGCAGAGCTTAATGGAGAAATGCTAAGTTGAAAGCCATCCACGTAAGAACATTCTAATGCTTTCTGAGGCACCAAGAGGGAAGATGCAAAGGTCACATTAAAATGCCTCCCAGCCTATTCCTAGACAGCTGACATTTTTCTCTTTTCCTTCTTCTTGAAGGAGTGCTGGTGGCTAATGAGCCTCCAATATCTCAGTTGGCTCCTGGTTAGCGCCCTCTCTCTACATCCAGTAAAATCCAAACCTCTCAGACAATGATGCATTACCACCTGTATGCTTCAACAAAGAAAGGACAGACGAAAATCCTTAAAGGAGAACGAGGAGTAGTTAGCATAACTACGAGCATAACTAAGAGCTTTATAACACATACAGCTTGAACAAAGACATGCTTCCCAGGCCAAAGCAGGGACTCAGCACAAAGCAGAAAGCTCTTGCAAATAGGGAGTAAAGGTCAAAAGGGAAAGGACATGATGAAGCATACATCTGGTCCTAAATGCCTACAAAGCATCTCAAAGCTCTTCTAATAAATTTGAGAAAAGGAAAGGTGAAAAATCCCTCTCTTAGAACACAAAAGAAAAGTGTTAAGCTAACAAGAAATGTTCATTTTGAATGATTTTGTAAACATAATATCCTTTGGAAATTTAAAATAATTACTGTGCTTCAGCAAATTTGTAAATTCCTACAACTTGCAATACACTGCTTAGGAAAGGGGGAGTGGGCAGTTTGGAGAGACTATATTATACAAGAAAGCTATCTTAATTGAGATCAATTTATATCTTGAAAGCATTAAGGATGTATGCTTCCCGCACAGCTTCAAGAGAAGGAAGGAAAGGAACTCTGAAAACAGCCCTAGGAAAAACAGAATAACTACATTCTGATCCAAATGAAAAAGTTGCACCTCATTGTCTCAGAGAAATAACAGTGCAATCTGCAGTAAGCTATTTAAAAAGTAGATCCATGAAATAAAACAGGGTCTCACTACAGAAAACTGTAATATTATCAGTCCTGACTCTATTCTGAAGAGCACTATTTGAAGACTGAGAGGAGAACATTGACCCATTTCAGGGCCATAATTCCGGGAGCTCAAAAAGCTGCAGTGAACTCACAAGTGAGCCAAGTCTGTCCATGCACTTATAGTGTCATATGCAGGGAGAGAGAGACTGAGATTCATTTTCAGAGGCAGGAGAGCACACACACACACACACACACACACACACACACACAGACAGTTCTACTGTCCAGATACAGCTCTTGGTTCAGGAGGGACACAATTCTATGCAAACAAATTCAGAAGATGAAGTTGTGAAAAGTGGAAGTTTTACTCGTTATACAAAACACATGTAGAACAATTCAGATTAAATGAGAAGGCCGCTTCTGAGACTCCAGGCAATGTACTCCCTGCCTCTTCAGACCCTTCAATTCCGCTTGTCTGCATTGCCCTGAATCCTGGCGAGCTTGCATTCAAATGTACAAGTCTTCACAGTAGCCCTTGCCAGATACTACCAGCAACTCATTTGATTGCATCACACTGATACTAAAGAGTAACCTTATTCAGTGCTATTAACTGACCTCAGTACCTATAGCATTTTCAAAGCCCTACACTGCACCAAGGTTTACAAACTTCACAGGTTCATTCTTCAAACAGCTGAGTGAAATACTCTTCACTATCTGGAAGTTATTTCTTCTTTGCCACAATGGACAGCAAAGATTTCATAGGACTGAGCACAGTGATTTCCTTGCACACACATTTCAATACATTCTTTGTAGTAGCATCACTTTTTGTCCCACAGTGCTCTCACATCTACAGTTACCAAGTCTAACAACATTTTTTCCTCATTTGCTCATTACTTTTTGGAAATCTAGCTCAGATACACAGGGAATGGACGGGTCTGAGTTTGTTCACCTAAGAACACTGAAAACACATGAGTACAGACATATAAAATATGCCACCATTAAAATACAGTTTCATGAAAAACAAGCTTTTGTTTTCTTTCTGAAAGAAAGGTTTATACAATGAGAGAGTGCAAGATCTCAGAAACACCTATCCTTCTATATTACATGGCCACAATACATTTAAGTTTAGGCCACGTTTTCTGCCTCTCTCTCTCCACTGTCCTGCCACTGTACAGCTCACTCAGGCAGCTCGCAACATTTTTCACACACTAACAAAATCAACCAATGAGGCTCCCATTCTTTAAAGGGTTCTTCTAGATTCACCTTTCAACATCACCACATTAGAAATGGTTGGCTGATGAGAGATCTAAGGAACATGGCAGAGTAGCTCATTAACTGAAGCTTTCTACTTAAAAGCTCTTTTCTCACCCACAGTACAACCTTCCACTTTTCATGCCGCAGTTTCCCTATCTGTAACAACACTTCTCTCAAGCACTACAATTAGACATCACAGTGCTGCCCCGTTAACCCCAAAATCCTGCCTCCCACACTGCACCCCTTCACTTCCCCTAGATAGCTGCATTCCACAGTCACATTTTTGCCAGACTGAAACTATGCCCAGCCTCTAGGACGTAAGAGAATAGTGGAGGCATACATGAGGTAACCACTTCACAGGGTACTCACCTGCAAAGCCGCCTCTACCATCAGCATATTCCAGCAAGTTAGCCATTCACATAAACAAAGACATGCTCCACTGTACTCTTTTTTCATGCTAATATAACAGGTTAGTTAGATGAGAGGTGAACAAGACATTGTATCCTCAGGCTCTCAATGAAATAAAAGAGCCCACCTCCTAGCCAGAGATCATATGCTAATATACTCTGTTGGCAGTTAAGGTGACCACAAAATACACAGAAGCAGAATCTCAGTGTACATACTTGGCATCTGCATCAAAGGCAATTAGGAGAACAAACCTTTAAGAAGAGTGGAAGAAAGTCCAGCAGCCTTCTCTGTTGTTCCTCTGGGATGAGAAATGGAGCCACCTGCTCATATTCTACAAATTGTCTGCCTAGAGTCTCCCAGTGGAGAGTATGACTCTGGGACAGTTTGTCCTTTCTGTGTGCAGGCTGTTCAGGCACTTCTGATTTACTGACATCATCAGGCCTTTGCTCTTGCTGTCCTGCTTCGCAAGGTGAATCCTCGAGCTGCCGCATGAGCTCAGCTGCTTTGTCCATGCTGAAATCAGAAATGAAGTTAAAGATACTGTATTTACAGTTTACATCATCCCATATTATCCCACTCTCTTGAAAAACTAGACTGTAATAATCATAGTGGTTGGAGTTCATATGTTCATATGGAGTTCATATGGAAATGCTTGCAGCCGCTGATTCTCTTTTACTTTTAACAGCTAAGCACCCTGCTCCTGGACAACAGCATTATCACCTTGCAATTTTATGAATGAGCTATCTCCCAAGAGACATGGATGTTTTTTTCCTACACAGTTCATATGGGCTTCAGCAGGACAAACTGATAAACCAGGTAGGAAATCTGGATTCTAGATCCAACTTTGATACTGAGTCAGTCTTCTTCAATTGCCTCAATTGTAAAAGAAAAATTTTAACTATTACCATAATCAGATCTACAACAGAATAGCACAAAAGATCCTGGTTATAAATTTCATTAAGTATGAACGGTAATCACTGTGCACTACACTGTCTGCAGCAAGCCGACAGTCCCACGAGAGACCTAAATTTGGATGCAGATACTGATCCTTCACACTACAGGGGATGGTAACTCTACTGTGGCCGATACTCAATCCTTCACTAGGAGATGGAGGGCTATGAGATTTTCATCACTCTTCAACACTGTCAGTCTGGAACTTCCTACCTCAGCAACAGTTTGTGTTTCACTGCTGTTGTTTTCCTTAATTATCTGTGTTAGAACAACACATCACACTTTTTCTATTCACAGGGCTGACTGTGAAGAGTAAACAGGAAGACACTGTTCCTCATGACTGCGTGGGAGAAACATTTGTCATATGTTATACTTCATCCTGGTACAGGATTTCAGCCCGCTTGAGTCATCACGGTGCTGTACCATGTTCTGAAAATGCCTGGGTACTGCTCTACAGAGTCAATGAGAGCATAGCTCAGAGACAGTTTTTCCAAGGAGGCTGCAATCACATCCCAAGTTGCACCGTCCTCCTACCTACTGGAAATATCTTGCCTTGGAAACTACCCTGCTAAGCTTAAATCAATGCTAAGTAAAAAGTAACCCAACTCCTATTACCTAGATTCACCTTGTTCCTTCACAGAGGCAGTCATTTTACATATGATGAATTCAGGATAGAGAGGTGAAATGCAGTGCTTCTGGCTACATCACAAGGCCAGCACCTGAGCAATCAATGGCACTACGTGAACATAGCCAAAATTATTTACCAATTTCTTCCTCTTTCTATTCACAGTTTACTTTGCAAGCCTTTCCTCCTGGTTGCACAGCTAAGAAAAGAAATCACTGTCACCCCTCTGCTCCCTGTGAGGAGATGTAGGCCAGAGAGGAACCCTCAGAGGGTCTCTGGGCTGAACAAACCTACGGAGTCAACAGTTCCATCCAATTTAGTATTATCAACAAAATGACATAGCACACATTTGAGATCTGCATCCAGATTGTTTATCAAAACATTGAAGAGAATTGGCCCTAAAATGGACCCCTGGCAACCACATAAGATACTAACACACTGAAATCTTTAATCTCAAGAAGTACATGAAAGCAAAACGGCAATTACAATTTACCTCCTTATTTACTCCAACAGTTGAGACTACAATAGACACACAAAATTAGATGTCAGACACCTAAATACTATGTCTGTTCTCTCCACTTGCATCTTCTGTTTTATATATTTTTAATCCTAACAGCTCTTCCTTGGATCTACAGATTAATTTGGGCTTTTATGTCCTTCACATTTTCTGTTGCTCATGGAGGATAACTAATCTCCTGGAGCAGTCACCATATCACAGAGTCTAGGAATCAAGCATCCTTGAAGGGCAAATTAGATATTTTGAAAAGGTCTAATCTGTTGACTTTCTACTACATCCTAACATTTGTCCCAATCCTCGTTTTAAATTAAGGGCTCCTTTCAGTTTTGGTGAGTTATAACTATTAAAATTACAGAAAAAATGAGTCTGAATATTAATAATTTTAAAAAGACATGAAAGCGAAAATATACAGAAGAAACTTAATGCTATTGTTCAGAAAGTGGTATCAGGTAACAGAGAGGAAGTGGAACTCATTCCTGTGTTTTTCTTTATTTTCTAAAAGAAGCTTGTGTGAAACCACACTGCAGTCTGGCTTTGTCTTTTCAGACTGGTAACATAAATGGGAATAAGGGCTTCACCAAAGCTGGCAAAAGACAAGCGATGTTGATACTAATGACTGAACAAGCACTACTGGTTTTTTAAAATACATATTTTTAAATTAAAAATTATATTTACCTGATATTTTGACTCCACCAGCGATTTATGGGATGATCTCATAATGCTACGAAAAAACCCTAATCTGCACCATAATCAAGAGCTTTTCTTAAACATTTAAAATCATTTGTTATCAGAGAAGGGTCTTACAGCAAGATGGTTGACCAAGATACAATAATGCCTGATACGAAATTTCAGAGTGTCTGCAAAAAAGATTAAAAAAGGAAATTTAAAAACTAGGACTGGTGACTGTTAGAATCACACAGCTCACAGAACCCTAAAAATCCACTGAGCAATGCCTCTTTACCCCTTTCCTCTTCTGGGCAGCCAAGATAGCTTGCTAGTTCAACAGTCATGCTAGTCAATTTTCTGAAATACTAAAAATAGGGATTCCCCTACCTCCCCCCAAAAAAGCTGTCCGATGGTGTAATATCTAAGTTGTGGGAAATATTTCATTTCCTTTACAAACTGGTTTATCCCACAAATTCCCTCTTTGTAACTCATAACATTATGTCCTTACAGGTACCTCAGAACAAGCACTGTGCCAGACTATCTACTATTTTACTTCTGCACCTCCCAATCACGCTTGTTCCTTCTACTGAGCTTGCACTGTCCTGTATTTACACCTTTCAGTCCTATGTCTAGTGATCATACTTGACATATTATTTCATGAGACAAAACTAAAAGGCACACCAACAAGATTTATACCTTGATGTCATCACACTATTTACCTTCTCCCTTACGAGGACTGCAAAGATCTCTAAGATGCAAGACTCAGTTTCCTATGCATCATTTCCAGATTCTTTTAACTGCAGATTATTTGAGGAAAGGATTTGCTCTTTATAACTTTTGGCACAGCACTTCATATAACAGAGGCCTAAACTGGTTGATGATTTGAACCAAGCACCAACAAAATGCAAAAAACAAGGAAGTTTTAAAACACCTGTCAGCTTTGCTAAGGTTGAACACTGTTCAAAGAACAAGTTGCACTTCAGTAAGAAACAGTGCGCACTTTTTCAGCAGTAAATATAACTTCAGCTTGTTTCAAGAAAGTGCAACTCTATTACTGCCAAAGGAGTCCCCTTAATTTACACTAGAATATAATTTGTCCAAGCCTATCGGCATCTTTAAATATATTCAAGTTGGACAAGCTTCTAAAGTACAACCTCTCAAAATCATTTCAGTCTCAAACACTTAAGAGCATTTATCTTTTAAGAGCATCTCCATGGGATTCAAAAACACATAAAAGTGTCTTAAGCTGTCTCACATTCATTCACTCTTCATTTTTTTCCCCCATTTTAAAAACTCGTGTCTAGATATCTATGTGGAAACAGTTTCCTCTCTGACTTGTATATGCCCCTGATGAAGCCAAGAGGGAAGCAGCTCAGGTATCAGTAATATCTGCTTTTGAGGTGTTGTCCTCCCCACAACACAAGGGTAAAGAGAGTAATTCTAGTTAGTCACAGGCAGAATAGTTGTACAAACTCAAAGGAACTAGACAAGGGCAATTGCTTATATCTCAAAACAGTAGCTCATTATAAGGACCAAATCTAATGAGCTTCCACCATCAGCAGCAACAGAAATACTCTGTTAACATTCCTAGAATAAAGAATACAAGCAAACAGCTCTGCTTTTTCTTTCAACTTCTACTGCTTTTGCTGTTAGAAAATGATTCTACAAAAATAAACCAGTTGCAAATCATGCTGCAGATCCTTTCAACAGTTAAATCTGTCCCTTTTGCTTTCACAGAAAATTGCATGACATACCTGGGCTCCTAGATCCAGCAGCTCCTCTAACAGTCAAGAAGGTCATCCAGATAAATACAGCTTTATTGCTTCTGTCCAATTAGGCACCTTGGTGCATGCAGCAGCTCTCACTCTGTTCTTTGAACTTTCCACTGTGAATCACTTGATGAGCTGCTGCACTTATTTCCTGAGGAAAGCAGAAGTGAAGAAGAACAAATGAACCACATGCTCAGGACCTACCAAGCTCCCAAAACAACTTAATTCAGCTGAAATAAAAACCTATCAGGCATTGCATCCCTCTGCCTAGACTGGGAGTAACCAGGAATTTTTCCTGAAAACAATATTCACGAAGAAAAGTGTGTGATGAGTGTTACTTTTGTTTTTGAAGTGAAGGTTCACCAAACTACTACAGGAACACAGAACCACAAAACTCACACTCTGTACAACTTCTGCACAAAGCACAGTCCTTCCTCAAATGCAGTACTCCTAAAATAAATATATTTGCAAGCTGAGTTGAATAATCAAGTCTATGACCTCTACTGAAGTAGTCACAGCATCTATTCAGATTAAAAGGCAAATAAGCACTGTAAACTCCACTGGCAATATGAGGAAGTTCTGATTAGCCACGAGGTAATAAAGGCTACTTCTCAGTAGTCTGTTTGCTTTTTTAAAATTATTATTATTCATGACATATCTGAAAGACTTTGTAATTTGTTTTTAAGAGGAGGTGATGTTAAAGCAGTTTTATAGAGGAAATTGAGATATCTTCTGAAACTGCTTATGCTAGAGAATTTTACAATTACTTTGAGAATTAGTGGGACTGTGGCACTGCATTGACTAAAACCTTGGCAGATTTTCCTCTAGGTAGTTAAATCCATCAGCTTTCTGTTAATATTTCCTTCACTCAAATGCTTGAAAAAGAATTCAGGAAGAAAAATTGCTTTCTCTTCCAGCTTAAACTCACAGCAATACTCTGACTGGAAACATCTAATGTTTCCAAAGGTAGAAGTAGCAAGGCCTGAAGGGATTGATTTCACTGTCAGAAGTGATTAGGTCATGAAAATAATAGGAAAATGCCTGTACAACACAGGGCCCTCTCTCAATGCAGTGATGTTTCTCGCGTATAACAATCCTAGTAGATTGTTCTCATCCCTTACTGTAGAAATTTTTCAACAATAGAGGCAGCAGCAAAATCACAGCTCTAGTTCATACAGATTATAACAGAATTTAAGCAGCTCTTTCACACTGTGTAAACAAATAAAACTCTCAAGAGTTGGAAGAAAATACTCTGCTCCAGTATGTACAGACAGTAGTGTTACATTGATCAGGATTTGGAAAGAGCTGGGGCTGTTCACCCTGCAGAAGGCTCTGGGAAGACCTGAGAGCAGCCTTTCAGTTTTTAAAGGGGGCTTTAAGAAAGAAGGGCACAGACTAAGCAGAGTCTGCTATGATAGAAGAAGGGGAAAGGTTTCAGACTAAAAGGGACATTTCAATTGAACGTAAGGGAAAAAGGTTTCTACAAAAAGGGTGGTGAGGCACTGGCACAGGTTGCCCAGAGAGGTGGTAGATGCCCTGTCTCTGGAGACATCCAGTGTCAGGCTGGACAGGGCTCCAGCAACCTGATTAAGCTGTGCATGTCCCTGTTCACCACAGGGGAGTTGGACTAGATGACCTTTAAGGGTCCCCTTCCAACTGAAAGGATTCTATGATTAGCTAAACTAATTATATCTGCATGCTTTTTTCAAGCAAATACAAGGTCACACTCTGAGCCAGCTACACAGAGGGGTAGTAGCTCCAGTTAACATGACAACGGCCACTCTGGTGAGCTCAGCTGAGAGCCACATCCACAGGCCTCCAGGCAGCTTGGAGCACACGCAGAGCATGCACCCACAGAGCCTTCTGAAGGTTGTGCCAATATGGCCCCTGCTTTCCTGCTTTAGGCTCTTCTTCCATTAGCCAATACTTTCCTAGTTGCAATCTAAGCCAAAACCAGCGGCAAAATGAGTGACAGAAGCACAAAGATACTAAGGAGAATTTTAACATCATTCCAGAGAGAATACCATTGTTTTCCCTTTCCCAGCTCATAAGCAAGCCTAACCATTACAACCAGTGATCCATTTCCCCCTTTGTCAGTTTAAAATCACACGACTTGCAGCAGCTCCTCCAGTGCTATTTGATCAGAGGGCATTATTTTCCAAGAGCCTCCTCCTACCTTGCATTGCACCCTCCCTAGACGCTGTCTGGATACAGACAGCTGCAACGTCATTAGCAGATCTTTAACCCGTGCAGCAGAGGAAGCATCATTTCTCGTTTTCACTCTGCACTAACTGGTAATGGGGCTGAAAGTCCAGAGTTTCAACACACCCTCTCACTCAATCTCTGCTTCAGTGGAGCAGAACAGCTGTACCCAAATCATCTGCAGAAAAAATAACACAAAAGGTAAAAGCAAGCTAATGGCTAATGCAGTAAGAGGCGGTGCCACAACTCCCCGCATCAGTTTAAGCTATTTACATTAATAACCTAGGCACCCACAAAAACTGAGAGGAACAATCCTTACTTTCTTAGACCTTACCCACACCAAGTCTCACAGAAAAAAAGGCACATCTACACACATGCATTGGTATCTGTGTGCACGGAAGATAATGCAAGGTACTCCCCTCCTCTTGTTAAGATTTCAAAAAGCCCACTAAGAACCTCCTAGACTCAGGAGCTAGCTCTAGCAAGACTGGTTGTAAACAGCCCTCTGATAAGAGCAGCACGTCAGGGAGATCCTGCATGGTTCAGTGAGGATGAGACGCACCTGATGTTGACACCAGTGCCTTTTAGTCCTCAAAAACTGCTGGAACAGAGTGGCTTAGCCTGAACATCCAACTACAAGACAAATACAAGGACTGAAATAAGTAATCTTAAGATTCAGCCTCTCTAATCCTTGAAGGCCACACATTCAGTGAGGGCATAATAGTCACTATTGCACTGAATGCAACACAACTGTCAGTCTGAACAGGCAGGACAAAGTACACTACAACCAATTAAGCCCTGTTGCCATTTCCACCACTTCTAGTTTCTCAGAGCAGGGCTGACACTGTCCATTCAATCTGATCCAGAAATAGTACACTTCAGAAAATGTATAGGTACAGGGGTACTCCTTTTCAAGAAGCTGTGCACATCCCATCAAGTACTGACAGGAAAGTAAGCTAGATACACCTCCCCACACAGAGATAATTACAGGCACCCAAGCTTGTGTAATCCAGAATGGCCCCACAAGACCAAATTCACTCTGAAGGTTTCCTAAGGCTATTCAAAATGACCAAAAGCAGGTATTTCAGCTACAGATAAGGTTAGCTATATTAAAACAGATGACAAGAAATAAAAAAAAGGAAGTTCTCCTCTAGCTGTCATCCAGGTACAGGTAGCTCCTTCCTGTAATACATGAGGCAGCCTCAGGCAACGATCCATAGATAGCCTGTCTCACACCACCAAATAACATCCCTGTCTAGTTAAACTTCACTGCTCCAACCTCTACACACAAGAGGAAATACTGCTTCATGCCTGTGCAGCACTGAGAGTGCCCACTGCAGTGCATCTTAGCAGGAAGCACGGGTGGCATCTTGAGGCTGAAGGTCAGTGACTGCAGGTGTCTCCTGAAATGCAGTTTGTGCATTTTGGCTCCATTAGATTCACCAAACAGCCTGAATGGTTACACCAAGAACAAATGTCTTCTGAGATCTTCTGTGGAGTGGAAACTGTAGAGGCTGACAGTTCAACTCAAATGGGATGGAAGCCTACTGTAAAACCCTTAATTCAACCCTGCCCCCCCCCCCCCCCCCCCCCACCAATTCAAGTTTCTCTCCTTGCAGGCATAGCAAATAACGTTCAACTCAAGCTGCTGAGACAATACATTTCCTGCTTTGCTGCACAGGCCAGGCAGCAGGGGCCCTGACAGCATGGCCTCCACTAAGGTGGGAGTAAATCCAACAGCCTTCTTCTTAGAAGTCAGACTAGAGCACTGTTTTTCAAATTTCAAACTCTATTCTTTTGTTTCTGTGCATAAAAATTATTCCAGATAGTAAAACCAAAATTATTCCAGATAGTAAAACAATACCAGCTTTTAAAAACCCAAGAAAACAGCCACGTGTAAAAATTAAGTTGTAAGAAAAGTCAAAACATTCTTGTTTGAATACTGTCAAACCAAACATTCTGATCAAATGAACAGATTTATTTCTTTATTTTCCCAGAAGAATAACATTATCAAATCTTAAAGTTCAGCTGGGAAGTTGCTATTTTCACTACATGCCACCAACTGGCCAGAACTATGTTGTGCAAGAAAATGTTGAAAGCAGCTTGATTAAACACATGATCTCCACACTGGAAGGCACATTAGTCTAATTAAGACTGAAGAAGCTGAAAGACTAATGCAACATACAATGGCGTGCCATTTTCCCCCCTCCTCTACCACAGATTAACTTTCTACTAGATGGCGCAGAGGAATTAATTTTTTTCAGGATTATGAATATTCAAATTAAAGGATCATGCTGCAGAAATCATGCAGCAAACCACTTATGAAATAGGAAGTTGGACTTGACCACTCATTGGAAAGCAACACTCTCAGACAGACAAAAGCACAAGATGTAATTATCTAAACATGCATTGTTCATGAGCTGTTTCCAGAGAAGGTTTACTCCTCTCACGCTGGAGAATCAGCACCAAAGCCTCTTAAGAACACCGCTTTCTTTAAGTCTCTTTAAATTTTTCTTTAAATCTAACCTACTTCCTTTTTAACACCCCCATTTGCTCTCCGCACAGCCTGCACAGCCTACAGCAGCCCTTCTTGTCAGAAGAAATAGGGAGCCTGAAGGTCAGGCTAAGCCAATCAAACAAAATCCTTACTTGAGAGTAGGCATTTTCCACCTCTGATGTGTCCCCTGCTTGCAACATTTTTTTTTCCCCCCCTTTTGTAGCTCCCAATTCTATCTATAAACTACTGCACCTGACCTTCTTCTCCTGCAAGCTGTACTCCCAGAGGGATTCTGCATCCAGAAGGGCTGCTTTCCCACAGTGGTAACTACTCAGGTACCTTCAAATAGCTAATGAGCGTGCTTAACGAGCTGTCAGACCCTATTCATGGATAAGCCTGGCTTTTCTACAGATATTCTTCTAGCTCTTTGAAGTAGACTCGTGTATCTTCTCCACTTTTTACTTCCTTACTTACAAAGGTAATACCACAATTACACTTGGTTGCTAGCTTTTGCTGTCCTACGTACTTCAGAGCAGAAGCAGAGGGAACAAACTGACATGAGCATAAGGTTTGCTACCTGATACACTCCCGTTTAAAAACCATCTTTGAAGCTATGTAGCATTTTGGGAAACGTGTTTTAATCTTTTCCTAAGGAAGAACTGCTTTTAGGGTGTTCCGGTGGTTGTTCTGGGCTAGTATGTAAGAGGGGAAAAAATAAATCAAAGCTCTGCTTAATTTATAGCCAGATTCTACATTAGTGGTTTCTTTTCTACAGATAATCTATAATGGTACAGAAAATTGCTGCTTCTGCTACTCAGCAACAGAGCTAATGTTAGAGCTGGAGTGAAAAGCCTAGTGCTATACACGCTGAAATATTCTGTTAAAAAAAAGTAAAGTCAAACAAACAAACTAGTCATTAGTTGTACGATCTTTTTTTAAATCTGTGTGTATTCAGCAGAACCTGAAAGCACAGCTCACAATTAGTAGGAGACTGCTGCCACGTGGAGCAGAGGAGGAACTGGTAAAAGAGGTTACCTTACATGGAGGTTCACCACAAGAAGGAAGCACAACAGGTTCCTCAGCAGCTATTTGTCAGATAGGAATCCCTTTTGCTGTACTACCTACCTTTCCAGGATAGAGAGCAGTAGTTCAGAGCCAACAGCCCAGCAAATTCCTTCTGGAAGGCTGTGAATGATGCCAGTCCAGACAATGGGTCTCTGGGGCTGTCTCTGCTTGGAAGAATTGCCTCTCTATGTAAATGTAAATGGCGGGACTCACATGGAGGTCTGAGAAGCCTTACTCAGTAATAAGAGTTGTTATGCTGCACAAAAAGAGACGGCAGCCTCGAGGAGAAACTGAACAATTGTTTTGTAGCTCAGTGCATCTGTCATTCATTATACAACGTGTAGAGAGAGGTAACAGTTGTCTGTTACTTGAAGAAAGCACAACGTCCTAAGGTCTGCCTTGTGAAAGTGGGGCATAAACATGCATTCAGAATATAATCCTGCAAGGTTTGTCTCTTCTTCATGTAAAATATGCACCAACAAAACTAGTCCCAGAATCTGCCTTCAGAGAACTGACAGAGTTACCAGCATCAGCGTAACAAAACCTGGCCAAAGTCAGTCCCATTACTCGTGTCTTAGTCTGCACAAAACCCAAACGCAGGTGCACGATTAAGTATCATCCTGGCTACGACAAGATGTAGTGATATTTTTTTCTGTTTCAGTTCTTATCCTTTATCATTTCCATTAAACCTTTTTTCTTAATTGTTACTCAGATAAGAAAAGAATAAAGATGAACAATTCAAACAGCCTGCCTTTCACCCATACAGACATTCCCGCTAGAGGTTCAGAGCGCCTCCTTTGCCACGCAGCTATTTCGTTCACGCAGACTGTAAATATGAAACGATACCTCACTGCCTTTTAGCTCCCAACCCATCTCCAGCCGTTACCCAGTTGGTGGGTCTCACAGGTAGCATCCGCAGCCTTCATTCTGAGAATCAGCGCTGGCACCTTCCCCTTCGAGCGTCACCAGGTGGCAGTACAGCAGAAGGGCTTTCAAGGTCTGCAGTTGCAAAACAGCTATCCTCGCAGCTTCCGTTGCTTTTCCTCAGTCTTTAAATAACGAGATAGGAGAATACATTATCGCACAAAATATAACAGTTTTATTTCCTGAATTTACTTTCGGAAATTTGAGCATTTATAGGATTATACATTCATATTCCTGCCAGCCTTTGGAACGGACAGGTTTCAGTTGGGCACCCACTTGGATCACAGTGGTTTGTTTTGACCTTCCCATTCTAGGGGCACAGAAGCTGTCAGCATGCAGCACAGCAAGTAAAAGATTGTGAGTAAAGAATGGAGCTTGGTGCAGAAGCTAATTACTTGTACACTCGATCAGCTTTGACAAATAGTTTCAGGGGGGAAAAAAAAATCAGGGGCATTTAAAAGAAAGGTGGCTCTTCCTTCCTTCCCCTCCCCCCCCCCCCCCCCCCAATACTTCTGAAAAAATCCAGCAATATTGTTTAGAAAAGGCATTTTGCATTTAAGCATTGAACAAAAAGCTAAGTAAGGCTAAATAAACCATCATATAAAACAGAATATCCCGTGACAAACATCATTTGGAGCATGTTAAAACCAGGACTGTGTTTTTGGAGGGTTGTTGTTCTCAAAAAAAAAAAAAAAAATCCTGTTCACACAACTGCAACGAGCAATTCAGACTTGATCCTGTAAATCCAGCAGTACCAATTTCAGTGTACATCATTTCTTTACAAGCTGTAAGTTCCCCGCAGTAACGCAAGCTTAGGAACCATCTCCCTGAACATTCAGGACCATGCTTCTTTGTGCTATGATATTCACAATTTTCAAGTGTGTTATTTCTCTGCAGACTCGTTACACTGCAACCGTTTGAGTGTATAAACACAAACAACCCACACAAGAGATTGTATTTGAGAAGAGATTCATATAAATACACAGCTAGGCAGGTCTAACAGGTCTGCTGCACATGCTGATATTGGGGAAGGAAAAGGAAAGTTGTGTCATCTTCCAGGAAAGAGTAATCCTTGGAAAAGAGATGTTGATTACCAAAATTGGAGCACTTTTATTAGAACTATATCTGCTCTAAACTGAATGCTGATTGTATAAGAACGTTATCCCTGAATGATAACCTGCCCAGATAAACTGAGACTGTTCTTAAAAAAAAAAACAACAAAAAAACAAACACTTTTCACATTTTCCAATTAAATTTTGACCCAAAAGTATTTACAGGGAGAAATTTTCAGGTGACATTTGTGCTTAGTAAGGAGGAGTACTTGTTTTAAACCCATTGTGTAGTACATTTTTCTTCTATGCATCTTGAAAAAAAATTACAGTCTGAGCAGTTGGTATTCCAATCTCCAATTTGCAGGCTGGAAAACAGAGACATTTAAAACTGAAGTGGCGTGCCCAGGGCCACACTGCCAAGCAGTGAGAGAGCCAAGGATATTACTTGAGCCCCCAAGATCCAAGTCCAGAAGTCATTAAAAATTACAGTTTTAATTTATTTTCTTCACCTCTGCTTAAGATGATTTGAAATAGAAAAAAAGTATCAGTGCGAAAACAACATAACTTCTGAAATTTTTTATCTCACTTCATTTTTCACCTAGCCTCCAGTTTTTCCCCTAGTTTCATTTTGAATCAGATCTGCCTAAGTGACTATATTTTTGCCTGAGACAGCAGGAAGAGACATGTTCCCAAGGATGCCAATCTCAGTCCCTAGTGTCTAAAATATGCATGCAGTGCTCTTTGGCTCCTTCTGCTAAAAGAAAGGGAAAACAATCCGTTCTGCAGCGATAGCATTAAAGTATTAAATAATGCATTTCTCTATCTCCTCTCTGAATGGAGGACCTCATTTCTTCTAGGCCCAGAGATAGGAAAAGTGATTGCCTAAGTTATTGCTTTTTAACGCAGCTGATTCAGGAGGTCCTGCAGTTCCTAACTAAAGAGTACATTTCAGTCAATGCTCTCAAAGGGGCAGGAAAGGTCTGGAATTTTAGAGGAACTGATTAGAAAGTTAAAAAAAAAACAACACAGTAATCTTGCCAGGTTTTCACATCCCACCTGCTCCAGTAACATCAAAGCAATTTAGTCAAATTTGGTTGGAATATCTGAGAGCAGATTGATGTCAAGATACAACTGGATGCATAGCTGTGTAGACAATATGATTAGAATCGAGAGACTCAGGGTAGGCAGTAGATCTAGCCCAGTTTTAAACACGTCTGTCTTTCACTATGAAGTTTGAGACATTGTGCTTTGCTCACAGAATACAAAAATTCAAACAGTACATTGTATTCCACTAATTTCTGACCAAGCAGGTCAGATAAGCATGTATTTTGATGCAGGGCACGTGAACAGACTATTATGATTTCAGTTACACTAATCCCATATTTCATGCTAGGCAATTAATTTCCTGATTACAATGCAGAGAAACACTTCGGTTCAGGGAAATTCAGAATTCTTTTCATAGAGATTTTCAAGAAAGTAATAATATATTTGAAAGAAGCAATGACAAGGAGAAGACCCTCATCTGCTATTTTCCCTGTTTTGATAGGTTTTACTGCAGTAGCAGGTCTATTAGATCAAGGGCATCAGAAAAGCGAGGGTTGAAAAGAAATGTACCGTTTTGTTAGAGCAACAGATAAAGCAACTAAAAGCAGGTTTTCAGACAGACACACAAAAATTGCGGATAGAAGGTTGCTCTGGAGGTCACTTAGGCCAGTCTTCTGTTTTGAACATGTCTACCATAAAAACTAGATACTTGCTTCCTGGATATCTGTCCCTGCACTGCCCCACAGTCTGGTGAAAAAGTTGTCTACAGACTCCAGCCCAAGTTTTTAAGCCAAAACTTGCAGGAATCATTTTTTGTTTTAAGCTCTACTCCCAAAGAAGTTTTTGATACATGACGTTTGAAACTATCCTTTAACCAGCTGATTGTGGGCTGCTACCAGATCCTTCAGAACAGATACAAAAGGAAATAAGAACTGTGAACTTGGTTCTTCTCATACTTCATAATGTACAGAGAAGGCCAGAGCCTTGGATTTGAGAGATTTACTGTTTTAAAGAGTTTTTACATTGACAATCTAAGCCTTGCTTGTTTCCAGTGTAAGAAGGTATATTGCAAAAAGTTGGAAATCTTTCTTCAGATCATTCAGAGTTGTCTAGGTGTTCTTTTGTCACCTTTTCAATTGCATAATGATTTGTTGGAAATGCGAAATCTCTGTTAAAGATATTACTTTTCAGTAGTATAGTGGACATCTTCAATATGGTCAGATACCATGATGTTTATAGTAAGATAAAAAATGGCACATTAGTATCTTTGATATTTGTCAGCAATAAACAAAAAACAAACAAGAAAATACTAAGTTAGGTCTTCTTTATCTGCTATGAAGAATATTACGTGACTCTCTAAAAGACTTTGCAGGTCAAAATACCTAATCTTCCTACTCAAGGGATGCACTTTTAAATGAAGTCAAATGGCTTTCAGGTAGTTGCTACAGTAGTAGAAATCTTGCAGGCATATAGGCTCCTTTTATGTGTGTTCATCACTACAGAGGAGTGAAAAATGAAAGCCATCTTCAGCTGTCTGCATTATGTCTGCTTAGTAAGCTTCTTGCCCCATTGAAGTCTTTGACAGTTGTATTATAGCCTTCCCTCTGATTGTAGCTACTCTCTAGAGAAGCACTCTTACTGCCTAAAATGGAAGATGAATGTTCCTGACCTATTTGAGGAATATGACTAGACAGAAAGCATCAGACTGTAAAAGATTGATAAAGATACCCAGAAATTGCCTAGTTTTATTGTGCAAAACATTCAAAGTTTAATCTTGTTTATATCATCTCCACTTTATCCCTCATTACTAAATATGATTCCATGAGGTCATAGTTCTGCCCTCTCTTGATCTAGAATTGTTTAGCATACTTACTGCCTCCTCAGAAGCATGATCTCCAGGAAGCCCAAGGTATCGTTATACTTATGTATTCTCTTAATTTTAATTCAAATGTAAAAGAATTGCTCCATTGATCTCTTGGCTATACATAATCCCTGAACTTGCGTTTTTCCTAAGTTAATAATTTTTACCCCAGAAATACCTTTGAGTTTCCAGCTGTTTCCAGAGTAGATTGGGAGCATCTACACAGCAGTAATCTGATAATGCATAATGGAGAAAACCATGTACAAAAGGGCATGTCTAAAAGAGAATAAGAATTTTCTTCATGGTCAAAGTATTTGTTACTGTCTCCTAAGACCTCCAATAAGAGCTCTGATCATGAACAACTAAAAGAGCAGTAAAACAAGATGGAAAGTGCAACATCCCAGCAGGGTCCCAGGCCACAGTGAGTGAGGATCCACTCACACATGACAGCAGTAGGCACAAAAATCAGATAAAGAAACTGCTTGTCTTTGGAAGGCTTGTAAGCTCCTCAGATAGGCAGGAATCTCCAGGTAAGATACACTTGCTTCCACCATAAGTGAGATCTGGAAAGGGGTGGATCCTGGCTCCACTCCTTCTGGTCACTCAGATATGTTACTTGCACCTGCGCTCCCCTGGGTTAGCCCTGCCTTCCTACCAGATGCTCAATCACTGGTTCAAGCCATGACTCAGCAATTCCACTACAACCAGTGATTATTTTCACCTGGATGAACAAATGGAAGCATCTTCAAAAGGTTTTGAACTGGTGATTAATTAGCCTGGAAGCAAGGGTCATAATAATCAAACTGAAATCCCTTCTAGTTATTAGATGTTTGAAATTAAATCTATTCACAACCTACTATTCAGTAAGAGATTTTCTCCAGATCCTATATATATAGTTATTCTGGCTTGCCTTGTAAAGACAGTGCAACAGCAGTTATTGATTTGAAAATGCACACCATGGTCTTTCTTACTCTTTGGACCCTTTTCCATAAACTCAATTTTATACAGTAAGAGATTCTAACCAAAAAAAGTTGCAATCTAAACAAACTGGATCTGTATTTCGATGTTGCCAAAGTCCAGGATGATTAGATCTTGGGCTTTGATCCAGACCCATCTTCCTGATGAGTAAGAAGAATATATCAATCAGCTAGTTACAACAAGTCCTTGGCCTGCGTATGGTAGCAGAAGATGAGGAGGTGGAAAGAAGGATATGCCTTGTAGTAATTGGTGGGTGACAACATGCTGTGCATGCAGCCTGGGGAAATAGAGATCCATTCAATTCCCCCACACAGATTCAACAACTTCACTGGCCCACACACTCTTCCATCCCAAAAACCCAACATGTTTCATAGCCTCCAGCCATCAGCCTTGGCGCCAGCAGATGAATCATTTCTTCTATGAGTGTCCCCACTGCAATAACTTATTACCTTCCTCTGCATTTAGATAGTACTTGCCAATCCCAAGTTTCAAAATACTGCATAGACGTGGCTAGGGCCAGGGGCTCAATGTCTTGTGTGTGACCACAGAAGATAAGTCAGCATTGTCAGCATTACAGTTGGAGACCTTTCCCCTATACTTCACTCAAGTCTCCTAACCTTTAGGCAAAATTAACTGCCTTTGTTATGTGTTAAGCAATCACTGGTAAATACCTGTGACATACAGAAAACTTTTTCTGCATTCCAAGCAGGTGACAGATAATTAACAAACATATGTATTTTTAGTTTCAATTTAGAAGTAGATAACAGTTTTTCTCTGGTCTTCAGTCAGCTGATTCTTCTTTCCTCTCCCTCTAGGTGGTTATTGCTTTGTGACACAGACATTCTAGATTTGGACCAGTATAAAAACATAACCTTAAGAACAGTAGTTTCCAGCAACAGTTTAACAACTTTAACATCGTTATCTCAAGTCATGAGGAAAACTCTCTTACCTAGTTCATCCAACCATTGAAGTCTTATTACCAGCAATCCTACAGCTTCCCTAATCTTTTTAAGAGGTACAGTAAACTAGTTCCTCTTTAGCTTAGCTGGAGAAGAAGAAAAGATGGGCAAGAACCAGCAACAGTCCTCTTGTTCTCCAAGGGAGAAAAAGGAAAAACAAAGCAGCATAGGGTCACCATTGGGCAGGATCTAGCCTCCAACACTACTTGAAATGAGTAGGTAAGATCTTCCAATGATAGATTCAAATTAGAGCTCAGATCATTAAACAAGTTCACGCTAATAAGACATAACTAAAAATAGACTAGAAAAGCCACCCACATGTAAATCATGATCAGGCTGTGTTTAAGATTACTAAAATCAAATGCTATCTAAAAATTACTAGAAAGACACATAACCAAACTGGCAAACTAGACCAAAGATTACAGTTAAGGCTTCAATAGCTCAACAAAACTAAACTACAGATCAGTACTCCTACAACCTAGTCAAGGCACAAAATTTCAACCCTGAGCTTAAATAGAGCTCCTGGGTCTATGGGGTGGAGGCCACAGGTGAGACTGGTCAAAGCCACGAAGGCTATTAATGCACTTTGGGACCCTATAACTGCAAGATGAACCTGCTCTGTATTCTTCAGGTTACAATTATCATAAATCACAAGTATTTGAAATTGTTAACACCTTTACTGCTCGGAAAAAAAAAAAAAAATTGGAATCAGAAAACCTGAAATAGAGATGCTGTATGGTAACTGCTAGGTCACGGCCTAAACCACTGATTGAGCACCTGGGGAAAGGACCCGGTCAGCCCTGGGAGCACAGGTGAAGGCAATTCAGCTGTGTGACTGGAAGGGTTGGAGCCTGACTGCACCTCTCTTAGACCTCATTTAAGGGCTGACCACCACTAGGGAAGGGTGTCTGGGTGGAGATCCCTCATTTACAGAGTTTTATTTGTGAGCTTAGGTTTTGTTTTTTTTTTCTTTGTAATGCCTTCCTATTGTACTAGTTATTTTGTTATTGTATCTCCTGTAACACTATTCTATTGCATTGGTCTTTCTGATTGTTACAGGTGCTAAGCTGCATTGCCTATTAGTTAACTTTTTTCTCTGTTACATCATCTTTTAAACAGTGTTTTTTTTGTTGTTGTTGTTGTTTTTGTACAAGAAGCTGTATATGTGTTTGTACAGGTGTGCGTGGAAGGAGCATTTGGCAGTGGTGTGGGAAAGACATAAGTGGAGAGGTGACCTGGGTTATAGATGTGCCAATATGTGGAGTGGGCAGCACATCCCTAAATCTACTCTGAGAGCAGGGTGCTGTAGGATGTGTTTCTAGGGTTATGGTATAGCTTAGGGGCAAACAACCCAAGAGATTAAATATGGGATGTGACTCTGAAGTGCACAGGGAAACTAAGATGTGTAAGTCATTGAGATTTGTTGCTCTAGCTATCTTATTCAGTGTAAGTTCAGTATGTAGACTTCAATAGCTAAATATTCCTGTAGGCTTTGATTTTTTTTATTTTTTTTTTTTATTGATGCTTGTTGGGTTACCCTTTTGTTGGACTTGTTCTTAGTGTTTCTTTCAGGAAATATTTCTGTGGATTGTTGAGTACAGCACTGCAGTTATCAACAGAATTGCTTGCTAGAGGTGATTGGGTTTTTCTCTCCTAGTTAACAATTTGTAATAACTTTTGTTTTCCCTGACAGTTTACTTGCCCTAAATAGTACAGCTGGTAGAGTAAAATGTGAATTTCATGTATAATCTCAGGGAAGTATTGATTTTTTTTTTTCAACTTTTTAAAAACTGATGGGAATATGCTTGTTTTGAAAACAAGAAGCACTGATAACGTTTATGTCAAAGTAAAACATTTCAAGTAGGAGCAAATAGAATGCTTCTGTTCATGGTTATTATATGGTTATTACTTTGTTCTCATTTCATAACCAAAAAAGTTCTCAAAGCTAGTATTTAGGATTGAACTTGGCAGTTATTTGTTCGAGGTTTTTTAATTTAAGCCATGAACGTGATGGTCAGTTATTCTTACATGTGTCTGTATGTGTATATATATATAGTGTTCTTCCCCAGAGAGGAAATCAAACTGCTGTGGTCAGTGACTTAGCTGGGTGAAGTATTACAAGTTTCTCACATGGTTAGAAGATCAACTACCCTTATTTATTGCGTGTGGTACTGTACATGCTTTTGGCTTCCTGATCAAGCTGCAAAATGATGCATCTAATCAGGCAAGGAAAACTAATAAAAATGGAGGAAGAAAGAAATCTGCTGAATGGTGGGGAAGAATGACTTTTCCTCTAGGAGCTGAGGTTGGATAGGGAGCCAGAAGTGTAACTTTCCTCAGCTCATGCTCTTGCTGTTTATCCTAACTGTGTCAGGACACTTACTTGGCATGTTACCTATGAGATCACTACTGTACTCCTCTTCACCATGCTGAAGCCCAGTTAATAGAGATTATTAATGTAAAGGTAAATTTAGGAGCATGTGTATCATAAACAAAGACACTTGTTCATATTCTAATTCAGCAGTGTGTAAATCTGAGATAACAATTATGAGCTCAACAAATTTAGTCTTTTCTAAACATTTGATACAAGCAGGGAAGGGTTTAAAGCATCTCAGCTACTGCTGCAGCCTGCAAACTGGGAAGTACAGTCTCTATAGATGGCTAGAGAACCTCTTTCACTATTAGAGATATAATATGGCCAGTATTCAGGGTCCAAGATGTGATGAATTTTCTTTGCAAAAAAAAAAAAAAGTTCAGATGCTTTTTGTCAATGCAACTCAGCAATGCAAACCTGTGGGGTATGCACTTTGTCAGGGAGATATTTACCCACTTTTCTACATTGCAGGAAGGCATACTACATAAGAGAGAGGGATTGTCAGGAAGTGGTTATATTATAAGCAGCCCAAGGGCAGGATGTGTCAATTATTCAGTTGACTTCAATTATCATTCAGCTACCAGTTTATAGCTCATGTGTACTAATTAACAGTAACTATTTAGTCAACTGTCTTTTCTGCATTCTGAACTGCAAACTTTGCCTCCTACCTTAGCAAGGGATACGAAAACTGATGAAGGATCAGCAGATGGAATTATGTCTTTGCCTTGTATCCATCTCAACAATGCAGGGAAGAGCATTTTTCTTCCCTGCAGTAACTGTCGTTTCTCTCAGCTCCCTGGCTCTCGACAGAATCCCTACCCAGTAGTGCTACAGCCCTTGTGTCCTCCCTGCATGCCGTGCTCAGCAGGCAGCTCTCAGAGGCAACCCAGCACGCATCTACCCTGTAGGCCAGCACACTTTGTATTTCTTCTAAGGCACTACCTTATCAGATGCGCAAGCTCCTCGGCGTGTGCTTTGTGCCCTTATTTCCCCTGACTCGGGGTGGGAGACTTTCAGCTCCCGATGCTCGTCGAATCGAAGTGTCTGTTGAGCGCGACAGGAGGAAGATGCAGAGGGGAGATGCAGGATCGACGTTGCTCCCTGAAAGAGGCATATTAATAACACCGATGCACGGCCAATTAGCAGGAGGAGCCAGGTCCAGCCCTCGTGTCTGCGCTAGTGATTTATCGGCAGTAATTACCGAGGCACTTAATGCTTAGTTTGGATGGGAATTAATTCGAGGCCAGATAAATAATGCATTACGGTTTATTTAGCCCCACGTGAAGCGTCGCCCCCGAGGCAGAGCTGGAAGCGGAGCGGCGGAGGGCGGCGGGCGATGCGCGGGGCGGCGGCCGGGCGGGAGCATGCTGAGCCCCAGGATCCGGCAGGCCAGGAGAGGTGAGTCCGTCCGGCGGGGGGGGGAGAGGGGGAAACGCTTCCCAGGCGCCCCGTTGGTCAAGATGAGGGCTGGGAGAAATAAAGGGTAAGAGGGAGGGGACCTGTCCGCAGGAGTCCTATGCGATGTAAGGGCAGCACAGCAGGGATAATTCAGAAATTGAATTCTGTCCTGGGACTTGATGGAGTCTTCGCACCCCCGTGGTTGTTGGTGATATTGTGTTCCTAACGTTGAAATTCTTGATAGAGGTTGGAGACGGGTGTGACAAGTTTACCTGCGGCATGTTGGAGAAGCAGTTTGTTCAATTCCTACAGGGCGGGAAGCAGAAGGTGGGGAAAGTAGCTCAGTGTGAGCTGTGGGCAAAAACAAAGGAAGGAAGAAAAACCTGCTCTGGGTTTGCTGCAGCTGCTTAAAGCAGTTATTCAGACCTGTGAGCTGTAATGCGTGGTTTTTGTAAGGTGACCAGGTAGAGTTTGGCATGGCTGGTGCCTCTATGCTGGCTCTCCTGGAGGAGATGCTGTGGCTGGGGGGGGGGGGGGGGGGTACTGTGTGATCTCCTGCTGCAGCACCGGCTCCTTGCTTGACCTGGCATTTGTTGAATATCATTGCTGTTCACAGCCTAATGGCAGTCTCAGGAGGATATCTACCTGCCCATCAGAAACCGAACCAGATTAATGTCATTTCAGAGCTAAAGCAGATACACTCATACTTACAGAATGTAAGGATTTGGTTTTTCTTCAGCCATGCCAGTGTAATAAAATAGGAAAGTCCTGCTGGTTCCAACTGCTGTGATTCTGAGACAGATTCTTTGCGCAGAATATCACATCAGATCGTATGTATATAAAAGTGATGTTTCACTCTGAACAGTCCTTAATTACCAACAGCCAATTATATAGCAGGATCTTAGATGGCTTTCTGCCATCTGGATTGTATGTGTACAATCTCACCCACAATAAATTCATTTGAACTTCTATTTAAGCTGCATGATTTTGTGAAAGTTCAGCAGGTCTTTTGTAGGTGCTGCCTCTTTGCCATTCCCCTTCTAAGGAGTGGCTCATCTTCCAGTCTTCAATATATTCATTATCTATCCATCATCCCTGTGTTATTAATGCTCTAGTGAGGCTAATTGCAACTTATGAGACTAAAATGGTACAGGAACTCTGGCAGGACAGAGTACACAAACTTTCACAACTATATGCTGTGCTTTCACATTATTTAATTAATCAAGAAGAGAATATATTATATATATATTGAAGTCTATGTATGTGGCAGGTATCCTAGATTGCTGTGGGTTACTCATGCTCAGGGGACAAACTGTAGTGTGCCTTTGTGATTCAATTTCAACTTATAGCAGAATATGTTTGGTTTATTAATTATGCAGTGGTGAGCTTATTTCTAAATGTATTTACAACTCACAAGAAGAGTTGGTTTTTTTGGAACTTAAGGAATTTTTCTACTTTTACAATGCCTTGGCAAAGCATTGGCAACCTCTTTCAAAGGTTACCAAGCAGGGCCTAATCCTGCAAGTTTTTTCCTTAGCCCTTATTCACAGGAGCTGTAAATAAGGAGTGAAGATGCTGAATTCCTCTTGGAGGTAAGTGTTCCATCTTGCAAGACAGATGTGAATATAAAATGGTAGTAAATGCTCCCTGCACTCTTTTTGTTATATTTGTTAACAAATATTCAGGTGACAAAGGGTGAGCAAATGAAGTGCTGAAGGGGGCTGTGAGCATCTTTTACTGGCAGCAAGTATCAACAAGGTCTGGTGATCTGTAAGATGCTGCTTGAGCTTTGCTTACTTCATAGTAGAGGCAAGCTGTTAGCTCTGCCAATGAGGACATAGTTGTGTAAGGGAGGCAGTGTGATTTCTGTAGGCAGACAGAATAAAGAGAAGGGATGCTCGGATACAAATTCTGGGTTCACTTGGGTGTGATGAGAGTCAGGAATGAAACTGAACCTAGAGATGTATTTAGTGTAATTTTATTGTGCTTGAATTACTAAAGCAACCATGTCTGCATTTGCTTCAGGTTCCCTGTGTCTGTGAGAGAAGGTCCTGGGTTTAATGACATTAAGTCTTTTCAGGGTGTTGAGTCTGGACTTTAGCCTGACATCTGGGGTGTAGCTCTTAATATCTGCGAAAGGCATGGTGGTGAACAAAGATAATTTGCTTTCCTAGAGGTAACTATCAGTATAATGTGGAGCTTGCTATCAGCATCTCTAACTCAGACACGCATTCAAGAGGTACAGTATGTTTTTATAAGGCCTAGAAAGGTGTAAAATCTCACAGACTGAAAATTTTAATGTACCTAAATGAGCCTTCTGCAAAAGCATTCATCCTGGTTAGAATGAATGGCATTTTCATTATTTTTTCATTTCCAGTGGTTTATGTACGGCAGTTGATGGAGTCCAAGATTGTGAAAGAAGTGACTGCAATGGAAAACAATCTCCTATTTTCACATTCTTTCTTGTCACTTACCATGATGCTCCACAGAAATGCTGTCTTCCAGAGGCAAGAGAACTTTAAGTGTGGAGAGCATGGAAAGCAGAAAGCGGTTTTCAGACTCCTTCAGTCTCAAGGAATGCTTTTTTTATTTCTCCTTATGATTTGAAAAAATGAAGCAAAGCATTTGCTCCTTGGCTTGGAAGTTCTTAAATAGGCTATACCTTACAGCTGCATTTAAATGGACAAAGAAATGGAAGCCAGACTGACTACAAGCTTGTGTGTTTGTTCTTCCATGAGTGTTGTGATGGGACTGCCTTCCATAGCAAGAGGGTTACCTGCTGACATGATAGGTTCCTTGCATTATTCCTGTTTTCAGCACAGGCTGTCACAGTTGTGTAGGCACAAAGAGTAAACCTCTTCTCACTGGGACTTTGTACTAGTGGGTGTCTGACATTATGGAATTGTCTACACATCTCTGATCTATTATCTCTGTTTGGCTGCACATTCCTGCATCTGTTAAGACTAGAAAAGATGATGGGAAACATTTTGGCTAGCTAGCCTGCTGCAGGCACCCTTTTTTTTTTTTTTCTTCAGGTATTCTCCAACATTCCTGTAGTAGGACTGCATTATTCCTCTCATTCTTTTTTCCTTCTCTCAAACTCATCATAATTCAATTTTAATGAAAAGTGACTTTAGCATACTTAAAACATTTATAATAGACGTGCATAGTAATCAGGAGGAACTTTAGAGGGTAAAGTATTATCGTACCCCTTTGGGAGTGTGGACATGTACAAAGTAAGCTTCATGTGCCTGCAGTGAGGACAGGTAGCTTTTAATGTTCAGTGGTTTTGCAATGGTGTCATATTTTTAATGGAAGTGCTGTGTCTTTGACTACAGGAGCATGAATAATTCTATACTTTAACTGCTTTCTTATGGCAGTATGGATACATGATTGTATGATTTGTCTGTCAATTTCCATCCTAATAATTTTGGAGCTGGTTGGCTGAATCGAGACGGATTTGAAAGCAGAAAGGTGTTTCAAAATGTATTTGACTCTGATAATCTATTTTGTCAGTCCATTACTTAAGTGGCCAGAACTTCATAGCTATATCTTAAAACTTCACAATTCATAATGGATTTACCTTTGCACATGATGCATTTCATAGTTAATATTTACACTCTGAAATAAAGGAAGTCAAAACAGAACTAGGGCTTGTTTCAAGTTTCTCAAAGTTTAGTGTACTGTGGAAAAAGTATGGAATAATCCTTTAATCCTTTCTTCTTATTCAGCAGCTTTTTACTGTATATTTTCTGTCATTGAAGCAGATCTAATGCCATAAAAACTCACCAGCTAAGGAAGGCTTAGATGTCTGAATGCAAACTTGCAGCCTTAGTTCTTGGCTTGGAGGGCATCAGGTTAATAGAATTAACATACTGGTATAAAATTGGGTTTGCCTGCAGGAACTTTTTCTGTACCAGAAACTTGGAGTGATTGGGGTCATACCTTTAGAAATTTCCTGTCTAAAGGAAATTAAATTATTAATCGCTTCTTCAAGGCTGTTGTAGTCACAGCAGAAGGCTTTCAGAAGTTCTAATCTAGCATTTTGCCAGGCCTAGGAATAAATTTTGATGATCTTTAACACTTACGGAGGAATGAAAAGGGCATTTCTAGATGACTGAAAGTAACTTCTGTCTCTGTCAGAAGATGCTGCTTAGTCAAAATTATACTTAGCCTGGCCAGTTAGTAGTCCTTCAGTGTCACTGACATGCTTCACGTTGCAGGGGTTAGACTTCATCTAACTATCAACAATATACTCCCAGTAGCAGGCACAGATAGCAGGACAGTCTGTACGATGAACAAAGATGAGGTAAAGCCCAACAAGGGAACAAAAAGTGTTTAAAGGAGATTTCAACAAAAAAGGAGAAAAAGAAAAAGCTTGAAACTCAATTTATGAACTAAAAGATATGGCAGAGAGAAAAGGAACAGTGAAGTAAATATATTTCATAAGGTCCCAGAAGCAGCTGAACAGTCTCAAGTACACTCTGGATTCTCTGTTTGCTGAGGCATCAACCCTCCAGCTTCTATCTTTCCTCTGAGTTCTCCACAAAGAGGAGGCAATCCTGCTACCCTATGCACAACAGTTAGTGTTATATTTCTATTTTCTTCTGGTGTACAGGCAGAATTGGTGGCATCTAGCCCCTTGTCTCCTGCTATGTTGGTGATTTCTCTGAACAGGTGCCGGCACCATAATGCTGAGCAAGCCCTAGGCCTCAGGGACTACCAGGTGCAGGCTCTTCAGGCTGTACACTCTTCAAAATCATGCTGTGTGAAGAGCTCTTGTTTCCCTGACCAGAGAAAGGTAGAAAAGGAGAACTGCTGCTCTTGTAATCCCCTTCACCAAACCACAGCTTTGCAGCTGCAGCCTCTCAGCTTTGCAAAGAGAAGCTCAGAGTCCTCCACAGCCCCACTCAGCAGCTCTGCTTTGAGTAGCTGATGTTGCATACAGCTATCCCAAAGTGTGTGGGTGGCCAGTGCCTTGGTACCTCCAGCTTACCAAGCAAATGATAACACCCAGCCTTGTACTCCTGCAACTAAATTAAACAGCCTGGGAGCTGTGAACTCTTACAAACTCTTGCCTTAGCTTCTGAGATCCCACCAACACAGGTGAGAGCACACCTCCCTGCCAGGGAGCAATCACTGTGATTAGCTGCAGCTGGCAGGGGAGAGTCTCCATTAGAGGAGCTCAGCTGCAAGGAGGTGGCCTGCTGCAGCCCTTCCTTAAAAGAGCAATCTTTTGGGACAGGAGAGGTAGTTTCAGGAGCTGTACTCCAGAGAGGTAGGTGGGTGAAGTTCTGAGAAATGGGGTTTTGTTCATGGTCCACAGTTTGGAAACTTTCACAGGAAGGACTGTGAGGTGTTGTGGGGGTTGGTCATGCTTATGATGTGGATCTGGGCTTTTTTCTTTGTTTCTGAGAAATGTGAGGTGATGTTTCTGAGTTGAGCTTAAAATACTGGGATGTGCAGGGGATGCTAATGGGTGTATCGGTTGGAGCCTGGTGTGCTGCTTAGCAACAGTTTATGGACACTGCAAGGGCAGAGGGAAGGATTAGGCCCAAGCTAGAGGGTAAAGCTTGGGTTGGATAACTTAGGAGGGCTGTCTCTGCTGTGTCTATATCTGGTTCAGTGGCTATATGCATGTACAAATTTGTGGCTTAATTCCAGAGGGATATTTAGCTACCTGCTACTACTCAATGGAGTGTTTTGTTAAGAAGGACTCAGGCTGTTCAAAGGAGTAATCTCTGTATTGAGGTGCCCACCTCTTTCCATATGGGGCTCACAGTATGATCTGAAGTGCTTGCCTCTGGCAAGTGCAGCTTTCTGTCCTGGCCTGAAGGCTCAAGCAGGAGACCATTCTTCTCAGGAAAGACCTTGAAATTCTTCAGGCTTATTAGGCACAGGTGGTCTGAATTTGAAATAATGAACCATGGCCTTGCCTTGTAAAGAAAGGGGTGAGGCTCAAAGGATGGCTGGACTGCTGGGGGTAGACAACGTGGGAAGGAAATTAAATATTTAAGACTGAAAAACGCATATTTTAAACTAGTTGTAAAACATCTGTTGGGTGAGTGCAGCATGGTAAAGAGCACACTGGAAGCATTACAAAAGCTAGCACCTCTCTGCTGAGAGGGCTGTCACCTGCTACTTCCAGTGCTTATATAAATGTGTTTCTTTTTCATTGCAAGGCCTGTATTCATGGTAACTAAAAAGCAAGCACAGCAGTACAAACAATACTTGCTTTCTTCAGTTTTATGTGTTATAGCAATGGCAGTTTTCGGCAATGATGTAGGCCCTCCCACACCATGGTGGTGGGGAAACCCCTTGACAAGGCTACGGTAAGAACCATCTGGCAAGCAGAAAGAGGAAAGAATCCTTGCCTGGGCCTGCGTGTGTTCAATTTAAAACTAATGTGGAGGAGGGAGACTGATGCGAGGAGTCTTTCTAATGCGTGTTCCTTCCACTGGGCTTCTCTGTGTGTCCCTCGTGGCCAAAAGAGTAAATATCTCTTAATGAAGAGCTAAAGAGAGGAGGTGTGAGGTATTCTTTGGAGGTGAAAAGAAGATCCTCAAAGTGTCTTTTCTCTTAGTGCACGTGATTAAAGTTATTTGTGCTTCAGTAGGATAGTTGTCTTTTTTGAATTTATGTTGAAGTTCATAAAAACAAAAAACCCACAAATCTATGTTGTATAGGTTAAATGTCAGGGAAGCTTCATACAGTAGTACTAAGGTGAGCTGATGATGCTACAAAGGATAAGATGGGATCTATCATGATTTCTTTGGGAGAACTGTAGGTAAGGGATTTCATATTTGAATGCGTACACTTTGTGGACCTCTGGTTTAGTAGGAACTATCCTTACCTTAATAACTAGTGATATCTTGTTACAGTCACAGCTAAATAATTTAAGTGAGGTACATAAGCCCAGAGTGTGAGGTGTAGGAGTAAGAATTCCCAGATTTCTAGTTTTGTCCCCCAAATCAGTAAACTTGTCATTAAGTCAAGTCACTGAGTAACCTGTTGCATAGAGAGGAAAATAGGCACTGTTTGTGCATTGGAAACAGATGCAATGAATGTTGAAACAGGCACACTGCACTGCTGGTATAATTCCCTAAGAACTGTGTAGGAATTAATACCTACTTGATGTTGGGGTAAGACAAATGAGGAATATAAAATAATGGAGGTTGAAGAGTAATTGTCTTCGGGCTGCACATGCATAGGTTGCTCTGAAAGTAGTGCCTACTGTTTATCTTCACGGGAACTAAAATAGATACAGAGAGCACAGTAACTTTCCTTATTTCACATGCGCTTGCATGTCAGACGCCATTTTCTCAGTCTGCCCCTCTGCTGCCATCTATTATGCAGTGACAAAATGGTATGGAGGCATCATTTTTGGAGCAGCCTTTGTAGAGTATATAATATACTTAATAAATTTTGTTACTTATGTGTGTTTTTTAATGTTTTATTAAAACAGTTAAAAAAAAAAGTAATGAAAAAGTAAAACTAGTGAGGTTTGACCTTCTTTTTGTGAAACTGATGCATCAGTCTGGTTTGATCAAAATAGTTGCAATTTATAGTGAGTTCTCAAGGTGCTCATCAGGAATTTTTTTTAAATGAAATTCTGCTTCTCCTGTGCTTCATCCTTGACAGTGGTTGTTCACAAATGTGTGTACTGCCAAAAGCAGTGACATGAATAAGGTGTTACTGTAAAGTGAGGGGTATCTTTCTTTTATAGAAGTCTATTAAAAGAGACGTGATCAGATTTTTGAGTTGAGTGTCTGATTGCAACTCTGTATGCTTTGAAAAATGTGTTGAATGAAAATGGAGTTGCAAATATAAAGAAAAAATTGATAATTTTTTGGCAGTCTTGAAATATTCTCAAATCCTTTTTCAAAACAGAAAGCACAGCTGCATTTTTTTTTTTTTTGCCAGTCACAGGACTGTGTTTAGCCAGTGTATCAAAATGCTTAAAGTTATTTACCATATTTCAAGTTAGCCCTGCAGTGTGACCTCCCCATGCCCTAGTTTCAGCCTGGGTATGGTTAATAGTGCACTGATGTTCAGTTAGTGCTGGGTAGCCACTGCCATGATGGTGTGGGGTAGGGAGGAGGCTGCAGTGTGAGCTATACAAGGTTGTGAGTTGGACGTCTACTTTCACTCATTGTAGAGAGGACACAATTTATTTATACAGTCTTTTCTGATCACAGAATCAGAATAGCCTGGACTGGAAAGGACCTTGAAGATCATCTAGTTTCAGCCCCTGTGCTGTGGGCACAGTTGCCAGTTGCTAGACCAGGCTGGCCAGAGCCACATCTAGCTTTGCCTTGAATGCCTTCAGGGATGGCACATCCACCTCTGACTGATTTGTTTCCCTAAAATTGTAGGGAGAGAAAAATCTGAGATCACTTTCTGGCATTCCAGACAGTAACTTTTCTTATAGAAAGATCTGAGCTCGTTGGTGAAGTGTAGGAACATAAGGCTGGGCGGGTCAGAAGGAAATAGGAATGTGGGTGTAGGAAGAAGGGAGTAAAACTTCACTCTTGTGGAAACAGTGAGGTGTAGCTCAGCGTGTTTGCCCAAGGAACTACAGAGCTTTGCCAGCAGTGGGATGCAAGTTTAACAGTGCTTGTCAGGTAGGCAGTTCTAGCTAAGCAGATGGAGATTATGGATGGCTTTCAAGAGATGCTTCCAAAGTTCCCTGTGAGCAGAGAGCTTGTGCTTGACGTTGCTATAGACTTCTAGTGCCCTTTAGCAAGAGGGACATGATTTAAAGTGACTCAGCAAATGGATCTAATTTAAGTGCTCTCTTGTCCTCTGAACAGTCCAGTGGTTCCATTGGGAATTATCGCAGTGTGGTGCAGATCTGAACATTAAAACAGACTTTTGCTGGGAACAGATTTCTGTACTTAGGCTGCCTATCAGTGGTCTTTAACTTATCCTTGCAATAACAAAGGACACAGCAGGTTGAATTTGGGGCTCTGATGTACCGATTGCAGGGTTTAATTATGATTAGTAAGAAGAAGATGTAAAAAAATATCCTAGGCTTCTCTTTTTTTCAGAAGAAAAAGGTAAGAAATGAAGTCATTGAATTTCTTTTGATAATGAAGCTAACCTGGTCCTACTATCTGTTGAGGTACGTTGACATCTGTAATGAACTAGCCAGTCTCTTTCAGTACGTAAGAAAGTGTGTGTTATGTGAGTGACTAGTGTTCGTTTAATGGCAGGAGCTTGTGGCTCTGTAACCTTGCCTGAAAAGCACAAAGTATTGCTCCTTGTGTTTTTTGTGCATCTTCATTGGCTTGACCAAGGCTATGTTAAATGTCTTACAATGCAGAACTACTTCATCCTCTGATTTCTGGGAGACAAAGGATGCTGGTGTTAATTAAGAAAAATTTGGGAGAGTGAAAGGCAAATTCTAATGGTTGTACTGTTTTTTGTGCATTCTTTTACAGAGTGTATACTGCTGCACAATCAGTAGCAGAGTAACAGACATTAAAAGCAAAGCCTAACCAATATACTCCCAATATTATATCATCTGTTGAGGGCTAAAGGGGCAGCAGTTAGTGTGCTAAGTGGATTATGTTTTTCTTGCTTGTACTAACGGTCCTCTCTTTACTAGGGCTTAACTTACATGCCCTATGTGCATTCTGTGCATTCTTATTTGCTATTTACAGATGTAGCTGTGCTGCTACTCCATGTACACTGAGAGCAGTAATAAATGGGTGCAACATCTAGGACTTAGGGACTTATCATTGAAGAGTTAGCTTATAGTAACAGTTGCGGTTACCGAAAGCATCTACTGTCTGTTTTGTGGAGTGTATGCCTCTGTCCTCAGTCTCAACTGCTGGGTCAATAGGGAGATTTATGGGTTGTCTTCATAGGGTTGTCTACATAAGTAACTATTTTGGATTAATGATGTGCTTTGGAAACAGATCTCAACTTGCAAGGGGGTGAAATATCACAGTCATTTTGAATGCTATGCAAAAGACTAATTCCTTCATGCAACTACCATTAAGCTAGTGTGTGTCTTGCCTTCTTGGATTCTGATAGTGTTCTGTAAATCAGTAATATATGTGGAAACTGGGAATATGGGAATGTGTTTGACAAAGGAAATCCTGAATTTTTATTGGAGATACATGCATCAGATCTGGGCTAGCTCTGACTCTGAAGAAGCTATAGGCAAATTTAAATGAGCGTTGCTCTGTTTGAGCTAGTACACCCCGGAAGAAGCATTCATGGCCTTGCAGTTCTGCAGTTTTCAGTACCTGGTGATGCTATATACGCAGCAGTGTTGTGTGGGTGTTCTAACCTGAGCTAGTGGGAAATCTTGCCTCCGGTTCTGCCAGGCTGCGCACCTTTAAAATATGCTGGTATGTAGAATTTATACAGCCTGATTCTTCATAACTCTTGGCATGTATGCAGTTCCCTTCTCTTTCCCCGTTATCAGAGAAGAACCTGGACTATTTTACAATAAAGAAACTCGCTGTTTTCTTACTGCTAGTGTAACTTAAGGAACCGAGCGTGTGCTATGAAATATTCTACACTGCATTTGTGGAAGTAGGATTTCTGAGCTTTTTTTATTTTATCTGAAGTTTTCAGTTGTGCCAGCTATGTCTGGGAGATGCTGCAGTCCCAGGTGGATGTAATGCGGTTCTTAATTCTTCCAGCACAAGGATGCTGGCATATGCACAGTCTTCAGGCTCTGTTTTATTCTGGCTGAATTCTGAGCCCTCGTGGTTGGGTCTTCTCACCAGACTCTGACTGCAGCCTTTCTGTTGTGCAGCTGGCATTCCTGGGCAGGGTTTATTTTATTCAGGGAATATGCAGGCTGTAGTTTGAGTCCATCTTTCTTGGAGTTCTTTTTGGTGATGTGAGATTGTTTTAGGCTTCACAACAAGTTGAGGGAAGGTGGTATAACATACCAGATTGTCTTGGCCTTGATTGTATCCTGTTATTAGGGTAGTATGTCTGAATGTAATATATGTCCTCCAGGTCACAAAATGTGGACAAATGCTTGGCTATGTAGCAACCTGATTGTTCTGTACAGATTGTGCCTCTATTTGGCTTCAGGGAACAAAAAGTCATTGCCAGTTTATTTAAACTGATATCCTTCTAGTTGCCTAGGTATCTTATCACTGATCACTTCAAGCATTCTGCCTTTAATTTCTTTGTTGTATTTCAAGATGATAAATTCTCAAATTGTTGTGGAAGTGTCTTGGATTCATTTGTGCTGACTGGCTGTGGTATCTTAGCAATCAAATGCAAATGTAGATGTGTGCTAGAGACAGAAAACAAATATGAAGGAAATATTTTTTCCCAACTTCCTTGGAAGGAAATGCAATATCTCATGGTGCTAGTGCACCCTTTTTATTCAAACAGTATATTAAAGAACAGACAATATTGACTACAGTAGGAGATCTTTTTCTTTTATGACTAATATTTTAAATAAAGACTGTGTCAGAAATAATGTGGTGTCACTATGTCATTAGGATGAAAGAGCACTAGAGCGAATTCTGTGCTGGGGGGCAGGTGGTCAATCAAGACTGATTATAATGGCTCTACTGATTTACTCTAACTGCCTATGAAACTTCAAAGAACCAGAGCTTTAATTGGTATTGAACTGCATTGATTTGATTGATTTTGATGTTCCTGATTAAGTAGGTTCTTATTTACTATTTAGATCTGTAATAGGTATTCAGAGCTCTGAGCAGGGAAAGGGGAGAAGAAGAGATTATTGAATGCTTTTAGATGAGAGCTGAGAAAATGGGGATGATATGGACTGTAGAATGAACTGTAGTAGAGAAAGTTATCTCTGGTTATATGCATATTTAGGGTAGACAGTCAAGGTCATGAGAAAACGTTAATGTGCATATTGCTGGGAGGCAGGTCTGAATTGCAGAGGAACTCTTGTTGAAGTCTATGGTGCTCTGTTAATGAGAAGAGGCAGACAAAGAGTAGTCTTAAGTAGCTCCAAATTGGGATGGGAGTAAGGATGCCTGTTTCCATAAGGAACAGCATCTTGTCTCTGACTTGGTCAGTCCACTCCTTGGGATAATCCGTGAATTTACTTCTAAAGGTAAGACATTCAAGTGTAGGATTTTGGATGTGGAGTTTATTTGGTGTATCCCAAGTGTTGACACAGCTGATGTTTGTTATGTGACTGTCTCTGCTCATAGTCCCTCCTCCCCTTTCATCTAGATATGAAAGCTTCCATATGTCAGCGTTGCTTCCAGTTGTGCAAGTATTTTTGTGGTCTGCAGTTCTGATTCTTGCTATTTAGTGATGTCATTCCAAAAAGATGCTTGGCTCACTGTTGGCAGGTACCAGCTGTGGAATAATGAAGACATGGGTATACATCGTCTGCTGTAACCTTGGTATGTGGTAACTGTTTGTTTCCCTGCGTCTGAGTGGGTATGTCCTGCAGTTGGCATTTCAGTACTGCTGCTCTGCTTTAAGTGAATGCTAAACAGCTTCTCCAGAGGGTGCTTGAATTCTTTTTGCACTGATTTGTTTAGAGCTTTTCAGTGTGGCTGAATCAATAATCAATTCATGAAAATGTGAGAAGTAACTCCAAACTGGAGTTACTGAAAAAGCATTACTCAATTAAAGCTCTAGAGCACGTGAAGTATTTGCTGAGTGTGAGTCTGAGTTATTGATTTGTTTTCTTCTTTATGCTTTGCTATTCAATAATTCTTTTAAGTAGGTAAGTGCAAGGAATATATATCTACCATTAAGAAGAGACTTGATGAACTGGATCAGGTTATTAGAGCAGATATTTTGATCCCAGTAATATGGGCAGATCATACTCATGTGAAAATTTTCTTCTGACCTCTATGCAATTGTTGTACTCTGTGAAGCATGCAATAAAATAATCAATGTTATTAGCTATAAATAATTCCTCCTACAGATTTCTACCTGATCCATGTTGTTGGCTTATGGATGAGACTGCTAAGTACCTCTGTGATGAAATTAGCTACTACAGTCATGACTAGAAACTCTAAGGAAATGGAAAGCTAGGATGGCATGAAGAATTAACAACCATTGCAATTGACTAACATGTGGTGCTGCTTCAAATAAAAATCACAGAATCATAGAATTGTAGGGGTTGGGAGGAACCTCTAGAGATCATTGAGACCAACCCCCCTGCCAAAGCAGGTTCCCTACACCAGGTCGCACAGGTAGGTGTCCAGGTGGGTCTTGAATATCTCCAGAGAAGGAGACTTCACAACCCCCTGGGCAGCCTGTTCCAGTGCTCCGTCACCCTTACCACAAAGAAGTTCTTGCGCACATTCGTGCGGAACTTCCTATGCTCTAGCTTCGTCCCATTTCCCCTTGTCCTGTCCCCATGCACTACTGAAAAGAGTCCGGCCTCACCACTATGGTCCCCACACCTCAGGTATTTATAAACCTTGATCAAATGTAAAAATGAGGGTATATGTTGTCTAGTGGCTGATCACAAAAGCCTTAACTCTCCCCTATAATAAACTGCTACTAGGTAAGGCTGTGAAAATAATGCCGAAGTGTTTATGAGAGAGGACAGATGTATCAAGCTTGATGGTATCTTTTTATTGGGTCTTGGCCAATATATACTATCAAAGGTAGTTTCCAGTTAAAATTACCTTATGTTAATGGGGAGAGGGAAGGAGAGGGTTTGTTTAACTATGCAAGTAAAAAAAAAAAAAAATTTGGGGGGGAAAGGGTGCTGGGAATCACAGGCTTGGTGTGGAGAGTGCTGACATGCTTTGGAGTGGGGATGACTGAGTTACTGAGTGTGGTTTTTTTGGTATTATCAAACTAGTTGGTTAGGTTAATAGCTAAGACGTTGTCTGAAGCTCATCATAGTTCCAATTTGAAAGGCACATTCTTGGAATGAGGTACGTAACTATGAATGTGGAAAGGAGTTTGGGACTGTCAATACATGCAGATGACAGCTGGGTCCTTGTAAAATGTGGCCTGAGGTGAGGAAGAGGTTTTTCCTTCAGCATAATCCCTGTGTATCTCTGCAGTAGATATTTAAATGCGAAAAGTCAGTTTTCTTGCTGCATGTATACAAAATAGAATTTTGTGTTGGGGGTAATAGAACATAAGAGGTAAAGTTGTCAGTGGTAATTTAGTAATCATCTCCTAGGGGGCACTGTGTTTCTAGAAAGAGATCTAGGAAGGCATGAAGATGTTGGGCAGCTTTGTGGAGGACAAGAGGTTCTTTGTATTTAGCTGGAATGAAAGCTCCTTCCTGTTAGAGCTCAGACTAGAGGGAGTAAGCCTTGAGAATAAGCCTGGATACATCAGAGCATGATTTTTAAGTGAATCCGATGTTAAGATTTTGTTTGCTTTGGGTGTGTAAAAGTAATGGTTGAGCAGTACTAGGTTACTTTAGTGTATGCTGTGTTTGCTGATAGACTTCACTAGCATGAAACGGAAGGTTAGTTCAGATTAAATTCAGCAGATTGTTTAAGCCAAAATAAGGGAAAGATAATCTGGAAAAGCTGTAACACTATTAACAGTTCTTACATCTCGACTTTTTAATCAATTCTTAAGAGTGAAACTGAAAATAAGAACTTGAAGCAGGAAACAGTTATAGGTTGAATCCTGATTTTTTTTTTCTTAGCTGAGGCACAAGACAAAGTCTATTATAGTTCTCTTGAAAGTATTAGGCAGTTGTAGGTGGTACTGTAAATCAACTGTATGTAGACAATGTAAAGGAACAGGATCATGTTTGTACTAATGAATAAAAATGCCCTGGGATAGTAAATGACTTATAGTGAGATACTTCATGAATCTAAAGGAAATAGACTTAGGAGATCATATAACCTCTATATCCTAAAGGACTGGCTTGCTGCTTGCATTATATAATCCATCTGGACTGGCTTTATATGCCCCAAACTTCAGTAGGCACATGAGATGAAGAAACTTCTTAATGCAGGCACATGAGATGAAGAAGGAGGGGAAGGACAGTAGGCTTTTCTTCTGAATCCTTTCCTAAGATTTACTTATTTTTCTGTTTTGTCTTTTTTTTTAATTTACGTTCTGCTTTTCTGCTTTAAGGTCAGAGGCTAGGAGACTGAGGTGATTTTAATCAATCTGAATAGCTACGTTATCTATATATGACTATTACTGTAAGTCCTTCTCTGTTCTGAATTTCTTTTCTTGTGGCAGCTGTTCTCACTGCCTAGCCATGTCGGTAAGTAATCGTGTATGGAATGATAATACTTTGTTTTTCTCATATCTTCTGTCACCCTTACTTGGTAAATATTGTGGAGAGAGCAGCACTGTTGTTCTGATGTAGAGCTGGAGGGAAATGATGATTTTCTATGAAGAAAAATGTACTGTGAGCAGTGAAGCCTTGGTGGAGTTTTTGTGCCACTTAGATTGCTACAGTGAGCAGTGCCAAAAGGTTATTCTGTTTCACTGTCACGAACTTCAATTTACACCTTGAAAGTAAATATATATTGAAAGAAGAATGCACTTGATGGCCTGTTCTTGCCTGAGAAGGAGGTCTGGAACAGATTAGCTTCTGTCTCTTCTCATCCATAATTCACTATTTCACTTTGCAATCTCTTTTTCAGCCCGATCAAAGAGTTTGGTGATGGGTGAGCAGATTGGGCCTCCCTCCAGACCTTCTTCTCCTAGCCCTCAAGAACGTGTGGTGAAGTGTGGCTGGCTGAAGAAACAGAGGAGCATTATGAAGAACTGGCAGCAGCGGTGGTTTGTGCTGCGTGGAGACCAACTCTTCTACTATAAGGACGAAGAGGAAACTAAGCCTCAGGTAAAACTACTTTTTAAATTATTTTAGAACAGTAGGGCATATCGGTTGTGACTCCCATATGGGTCATGGTCACTGTTTAGACTGAGAGCTCTCTTCAGTTGCTCTAAGCACTATGAATATTCAAAGGAAGAGATGTTTCAAGGAGACTTAGCTATCATGCAGTCAAGTTGTAGATCTTGAGAGAGCATGAGAAAATGTACCATGGTTTAATTATGTTTCCTGTCAGTTCTGTGGCTTTCCTCAAGAAGAAATCTAGTTGCTGAAGACTCATTGCCTGAAATCACTGTCATGTCAGTGCCACTTGATGTAGTACAACTTCTACTTTGGCTACCAACTCAAAATAGCCCATAATAAATAGTAGCCTGTCACTGACTGTATGTAAGGAATTCCTAATAAAAGTTTTAATTGTCAAGAGGTTCCATTATTTGCCTGGAAGTAAGGAGTCTTCTAAACTGCTGCTGATTGTTCATGAAAGTCAAAATGTAGAGTTTTTTGCCCACTGAAAATTGCTTGCTTTTCAGCTTATTTTTGTTTCCTGTATGTCTCTTGCTGCTCCCATACAACTAGTCTTCATCATATTTGAGCACTTTTCATGACTGAACAGAGCACATTGTTCATTGTTTTTTGTCTGTCATTCTAGGCTGTCTGATCGCTGTTTTCAGGATCTGCAGGCCAGAAACAAAGCTTATTTTTCCAGAAAATGGCTGATGTTAGTGTAAATAGATAGTTCTAGTGCTGTCCTGTGCCATTTGTTTTTAATGTATTTATTCTCACAGTAGATCTTGCCCTGAGCTGAATTAAGGCTGTGAGTCTGAATTTGCTCATGGGTAACTGAGATGTAGAGACTGTGATTTACATATGTTCTCATGAGAAATCCTGAGTAGAAAAATGAATCTGCATCTCCTAAGTCTAGTGCTTTAATAAGTTTGTTTTTACTTAGAAGGAAAAGGTATCCCACACTATATTCAGTTGAAATTAGATTTGGGAGCTGGAAGGTGCACTATAAAAACTTTCTGAAATAATTTTGCACTTGTCCATGCCATTAGTATAATCACAGGACTCAGTGAAAGATGTTTTATGAATGATGACTGTTAAGGTTCAGGCGAAATGTACCAGTCCAAGATGACTTAGGAAGGAGAGGCTTATAATTTCACCAAGAAAACTTGACTATTATTGTACCTGATAATGTTTTCAGAGTCTTTAGGAATTCAAACTAAGTTTACATGGGAATAGCAAATATGAGGGGAGTGCTGGGTTTAACAGGAGACAGTATTGAAAGAGTGAAATGCTTCTTCCTAGAAGGTTTTGTGCAGTCCTCTGAATTGGAATGCATGATCTGCTTTCCTAAAGGTGCAATGCCTTGCATTCCAAATTGTTGTTGTTGATCTGCAGGGAAGAGATGGGCTGGAATCAATTGCTTTGTGAACTTAAACCTTATCCAGAAAATGTGAAAGCATGCCAATTTAATGGAACTGAATGTTCACTAATCTACAATGGCTACATTGTTGCAAACCTCTCAGTAAAATAAGTGTTTTAAATTAATCTTCTAAATATTCCAGCTTTTGGCAAGCCTATGAATGTGAATACTGTCCTGTAGTTCAGTTTGAGAATGAAATGTGTTTTCTGAGAAACTGTTTAATTGTTCAGCCTTCTGTGGTTTTGATTCACCTAAGCCAGTTCTCTACCGAAATAGTTTTAGCGTGGATGCTTTTTCATTATCCTGTTCTGACCTCCAAATCTTAATATAGTCATCTGTGTGACTGGGATTTGACAGGAAGAACATGGAGTTCCAGATTGCTGAGGTGTGAGTGAAAAACCTTGCTTAGTTTGCTGAGACTCATTATGTCTCAATCCATTGCTAAACAGAAGAAGGTGAACCAGCTGCTTAGAGCAGCTTGTGTGGGTTTTGTTATATGCCAGCATGCAGGACTTAAGAGTGGGCTATGAGTTTTATTGTGTTGTGTATACACCTGGGAGTTATTGCTGTTCTATGCAAATTCTGAGGGGAAAGAATCTAGGCAAGGCTTTGTGCTGTCTGACTTGGAGTGTGCATCTAACAGGAAAAACTAATTAGTGGAGTGGGGAACAATTTTTGACTTTGTTCAATACAGGGGAGTGTGAGCAAATGCAGGCTTATTTCTTAAAGTTTGCTGACTCAGAAACATCATGGTGCAGTGATATTGTGGCATACTATCTGCAAAACTCAAGGGCTGAAGCTATGTTGAGGCTCCTGTTGGATCTCTCCCATGCTGGTCCATCCACTTCATCATGATACAGCTTGTACTGTTTCTGCTGTGGGCCAGTTGGATATCTCAGTGGTATGTCTGGCAGCCTCATGCTTTCGTATTTTTCCTTCTCTCCACCATCACAATCTCCCGGTTTTGCTTGTTGTTGATGAGTACAGGCAGGAGTATGCAAGTGTGAGACATCTATTGCAGAAAGGAGAGCTCCTGAACCCAGCCTCCCTACCTTGCTGAAGCTGTTCATTAATGCTGTATGTTTTCCTATGTACTTAGAACCTAGACTAAGGAACATTTTGTATGGTTCCTTCTATCTCCTGGTAATTGGGATGGGATCCTTATCTTCCTACATATGGCAGATACTCTGGTGTGCATCTCGACTACCATGAAGCTCATAATAGCAGTTTCTACTCTTCTTTAACAGTTCTATGTATATGAAAGCCTTAATCTTGACGGGTTACTATTATACCTCCAAAAAATCTATATGCTTATGTTGTACAAGTAACTGCTAAAGTCATTGATGTTCTGAGCTTTTCTATGTAGTGTTGTTACTAAAACACAGGACTGAATTTTCTGTAGTGGGTGTGTGGATGTATTTGTATATATGTTTACATAAGCCTCTCTATTATCATTAAAGCCCTAAGTAACACCTGTGAGTCCCTCCCAGGCTGAGATCACAGCTGCATGTGAAGTGGTTTGGCCTCTCCCTGGTTCAGTTCATAGCAGTTTATAAAACAAATCTAGTTAGATTTGTTTCATATCTCTGCAGGCCTTGAACTGGTGCAGAAGATTGTCACCTGTAAGGTGGAGTAAGTTTTGCATGACAGAGTGACACCAGCTCATCCTTGTTTGAAATATATCAAATGCATATCTCAGAAATGACTTAAGGCGAATAGGGTGGTTGATAAATATACAAATGTCCTGGCAGTTTATTTTCTCTTTCAGAAGGCATCAGCATGTATGGAGCTGGTGGGAGAACTTTAAATTTAAGCAATCTTTATTTTGCAAAAGATAATTGATTTTAGTCTTTTATCTACTGTTAGGATTGTTGATTCTGCTACTAGGTCTGCCCCTGTTAGGATTTGAGAATGGATGTACTAAATTAACTTTTCTGCTAAACAAGGGGATAAACTATAAACTAATAACTGTTCCTCTTCTGAGGCTAAATGAGCGTGCTCACAGATCATATTTAGTTCTTCATTCCTTTTGTATCTGTTGCTTCTAGCTGAGAAGGACTTGCAAAGTCCTGACACATTGTATTTGCACTGTGGGAGAGTGCAGAAACAAGTAATATATTCTGGGCATCCTTACACAACAGAAGACCTTCACTACTGCAACACTCACCTGTTTTACATAGTCTTTTCCTATTTCCCTCTGATCCTGTGTGCACTTAACTAAGGGGAGCACCAAGCACAAATATTTTTGCAGAAGCATTTATTGCTGCTTGAAAAGTTTAACACTTGAAGCCACTTTCAGTAATACTCTCTGCAATCTATGTAACTCTTACTGTAGATAAATAAAATCATTATACTGCATCTTCTGTGATAGGAAGGGAGGAGATGGTTTCTTGCTAGTACTGGTCTAAAGCCTTTTTTTATTGTTTATGCAGTATCAGTCACAAAAGAGCCATAGCTGCACAAATGCAAAAGTCTTCCTGTGCCTCTATTTGAGGTACCTTGACTGAAAATGGTGGCGATTGCAACCAGTTCCTTTTTCCTTGGTGAACTTTGCACTTTTCTGTTTTCCCGGTGATTTTTTTTTTGATCTCTTGCTGAGTTACTGTTTCAGAGCTAAAAGAAAGGAATTCTCATGTGAGAAAGGAGGGAAACTGCTGTAAGCCTTTTTTTACTGTGGAATAAAGCTTTCAGAACCTCACTCCATCATCAGTGGTAAATAAATCTCGTGGTGGTAGAAGCTGGCTCATGGTATGTATAAGTCTTAAAGAACAGTGTGAGAGCATTAAAGAAGTTTTTAAAAATCAGTGTATTTCAAACAGTTGCTTTTATGGCCTTAAGTTCGATGGTATGAGTAGAAACATGCTATAACTGAGTAATGTAATGGTATGACCTGCTGAGACTCTGGATGTGCCTGAACTGGCCTGATCTAGAATAAAGAGGTACGTAAACCAATATTTCAGGAATGGGGAATGGATAATTGCAGTCTTCTATTCCTACTGCTTTTCTGTTACATGTTCGACAACCCTAAGCTGATAATGCTAGGCTTTAATCTTCCGTAAGATTTACAGTACAGTTGGAGCTATGAGAATTTTTTAATCCTCATAGCTTGACAATTTTGTTACTTGCTGCATATAAGCAGACAAGTAGGAACTGTAAAATGTGTGCAGTTATTGGAGCTTAAGGGATGAAAGGTGCTTGTGTTTTCAGCAAGTAACAGTTCTGGAGTGTGTAGCTGGGATGCAGATTGAAAGAAGACCAAAAATCAGTGTACTGGTTATAGCGTGTATTTCTCCTACTCTCAAAACATTTATTCCTGAAGAAGTATGTAAAGTGTGAACAAAAGGAAAGGGGGTGGGGGTGGGAGGAGAAAACTAGAATACTACTTATGGAAACACTTGGTTAAGTCCTACAGCACACTGTGTATTAGTGTTTAATACAGTGAACCCTACCCAAGTATGGCTCTTGTGAAGTGCTAGGAAATGGAGTTCATGACCAGCTTATTGTGATTTGATGTGCTTTTTTTTGTGTTGGTTTCTGATCTAACATCCGTTTCTTCTGTTTTGGAGAACCATGTTTAGCTCTAGTGGAAACACTGTTCTCCCACTTGAAGTAAATGCAGAACTGAGAACATTGTAATTGTCAATATGAAATCAGCTGTAGATTTTCTGCTTCTTACTGTATATTTATGGATCTTAAGGGGAAAATTTCTTGCTCTACAGTCAGTTATAAAGCTTGTGGCTCAGAGGAATTTCTCATTCAAGTTCTTCAGTATACCTGTAAGATATTCTTGTAGCATTTGAGATAAATGGTTTCCTAGTTGAAGTAGTGTATTAGGTAACATATTTCACAGTCATTGTTTTGACTGTCGTGCCTCTAACCATAGTTGTTGAACAGAGGGAACATAATTGAATAAGCCAGTTCAAGTCCCTGTACTGCTGTTTCCTGATGAGTCAGTACAGGCATAGTGACAGACAGCCTGTGTGGTACCATTGCCATCTGCACATGCATTATAGGCCTATTATTAAGCATGTAGCTGTAGTAAGTGGTTTAACTGTTAAATGTGAATTTCATTTTATTCTGAGCACTGAAATGTGTTTTCTCCTGTGAGCCTGAAACATTTATGCCTGATGGATGATGATATTGGCAGCATCTTACGTCTTGCATGCATTTGGTCAGGGATTCAATCCATTGTTACGGATAGGATGTTATGTAAAGGCTGAGTAGACTTGAACTTGGAGTCATCTGTTATTGCTCAGGACCCTGTGAGTGACAACTGGGTTTTGCAACTTGAAGATGAGCATCTCATCTTCATATACAAAGTGCAGTGAGAGCTGGGCTCTTCACGTTTGTTGATGCAGCTCTTGTAACAATTGCAAAATCAGGGTTTGTGTCCTGTGTGAGGTAAGAGCATGTATCTCAAAAGTGAGATGTACTTTTGGTACTCATAGATGACTATTGGTTGAGCTTCTGGGGAATGGTGGGACAAGAATACAGGTGCATTGCCATGACCCAGCAAAGCAGTATGTCCCTGAGAAAGCTTTGTTACAGGCTGTGTAGACTTACGATCAGCTACTAGTAATACTTAATTTGCTTAAGCTCTAAAGATACTTGTCCTTTTAAAAATCTGTTTTAAATGTTAAGCATGGCCTGCGGGTTTGTATGCAGAAACTAAATCAATAGCTTAACTGAAATTCCAATTGATCTTCTGCCTGTTTGATTATTTATATGCACTGTGGAAGAAGATCACATTCTTTTATCTGACTGTCAGATAAAAAATAAATTATGCCGTAATGCTTCAAGAGAAACCTTGAACGATGCTGCTTTTTCATGGGTGTTTCATTGCAAAATTTTATGAAAGAATTGTGCTTCCATGATGACAGGGCAAATTATAGCCTTGTTTTCAAGGTAGGAATATCTGTAGAGATGGAGCTATGGTATATTGACAGGTGAGTGCCCTGGATTTACTGGAGTGAGGGGGATCTACTTAGTTATGGTGCATGAAGTTGACCCTGTGTGTACTGGTGTGTTGTGTAACATAGCTGCAGTTGCACAGTCCATTCCATCAGGCGACTTCTGTGCTGAAGGCTAGGGTGGGAACTTGGAGCTATTGCTTTTCTGGAATATTTTCTTAGGTGTCTCCTGAGGAAAGAGGGAAGGAAGGACTGACCTGCAAAGAGCTTTTGATGTTCTTAGTAACTCTGTCAATATTATGTGGTTTTTAAAGTAGCTATGAGTTTACTTCCATTCCCAAAGCAGGAGGTAGCATATGCCCATCCTCAGTTTCCAGGGGAGCAGAAGCTGCTCTGCATCTAATTCATTAATCTTTTCTCAGTATTGACTTCATATTATAAAAAGCTTCAGTGCATCTGCAGTGGGCTTGAATTGTGCCTGCCAGAAAGCAGCAGAACTTTCTTCAGTGTGTTCTGACCTCTGGGCTCCGAAGATGAAGCTGTATACAAGACTTCTCTGCACCATTTTGAATAGCTTGTGATGCATTGTCATTTTTTTTCTGCCTTTCCAGTGTTTTCTTTGGAGTGACTTCAGCATGTCTTCTAATTTCAATGAATCTCAAAAACAAAAATACAGAACAATGTCATTTGGTGGAAAGTATACCGAAAGCTTATATTGTTCTGTTGGTTTTCATTTTAATTCACAACTGTTCTAGATAATCCACTCAGTGTGGACTTAATTACCTTCCTGCACTGTGTCTTTCCCCACTCTTAACTTTGCCTTAATTTAGGGACAGGAGTTGAGCCCTTGCACTCTGTTCTGCAGCGATATCTGGAGACCCTGCTAGAGCATTGAATTTGCATCTAGTCAGTGAATATAGATGGCAATGATATGTTCTCCCAGTAAGAGACTTATAATGGGACACCTGAAAGGGGAAATGAGAGTAACATGGTGGCTGCATACATAACATGGGGGGGTTGTCATAACACGAACTTGGTGAATGTTTTCATCTGTTACACTGGGTTAATGAAGAACTCCCACTGAAGTTGTTAACAGGAATTAACTAGCTGCACATCTGTCCTCTCAGATTATCCACAACTTTTCTGAGTATTTCTTGCCAGTAAAGGGAGCTTGAGGGTTTGTTTTGTTTTGTTTTTTTTTAAGGTGATGGTGTTGAGGCACTGGAACAGTTGCCTGGAGAATCTGCAGGCACCCCTCACTAGAAATGTTCAAAGCCAAGCAGGTTGGGGCCATGTACCTCCTATTTTATTCTATTGATCTGCAGCATCAGAGGTGGATTTTGTAGGATGGCAGTAGAGGTTGAACCTTTCTGCTGGTATTCCCTTACATGTTGTTGCCGTGTAACAGATGGCAGCAGAGGGGCAGTCTGACATGGAGGTGTGTATGAAGTGAAGGTGTGTCATCAAATTCCTCCACATGGAAAAGATTGCACCCAGTGATATTAAGCAATGCTTGCTGAACATTTATGGAGACTAAATAGCGGATGTGAGCATACTGAGACATTGGGTAGTGCATTTCATTAGCAGTGATGTCATAGCATCTGTGAAACAGTGGGTCACCTCTGCTGGTGCAGATTTTTACAAGTGCGGCATGCAAGTTTCTGTTCATCCCTGGTGAAATGCATAGCTAATGGTGATGGCTGTGTTGAAAAGGAGTGCTGTGTAGGTGAGAATTTGCTGTAACCAATAACACTGTGTTTTTTGTATCTGTTGTAGCTTCCATGGAAACAAATAGCAGGCATTACTTTCAGAGCAACCCACCTGGGTAGTCCTTAAGGTTCCTTCTAACCCCCATCATTCTAGGATTATTCCATAATTTGTCAATGAAACTACTGTAGAGATCATATTTATTCAGCTAAATATGAGGTGTTAGTATAGCCAGTTTGTTATCCTTAGCATGAAGTGTGTATCTGGGGGCAGAGCTGGGCCCTGCTGTTCTACTCCCCAGTCCCATCATGTAAGCATTTTTAACAGTGGCTGTGTGGAAGGCAATGTTATGAAAATTGAGATACTGATGCTCTGGAAGCAGCTGTATTTTAGGGACCAATGAAGAAAAGGAAGCTTTCCACTAGCATACTGCATGTCACTGCTTTTCTTATCAGACTCTGGCTTCACAGTGCCTGGTATGGGACAGGACTTCTCAGTTGGTCTTACTAGGGATAAGAGCTACAATAACGCCTTTAAAGTATGGCGATGTTGCCTTTAAGGATTTTTCCTCAAGGAACAAACCTAAAAGAGGGTGAAGTTATTATCAAAAATTGAATCTGAACCTCCAGCTTACTGGAAGCTCTGTAATTCATTGCACACTACTTGAACTGTCCAGTCATCTTAGGGATGGCAACCACTGCTTGAGGAAGAGAGGAATGATTTAGTCATGAAATGAGGCTTGTTTCTGGGGTATGCTGTGGCGTATATCAAGTTAGGCCTTGAGGAATGACTCTGATTTAATCCATTGTTAATTTACTTCCCAGGAAAGATTGCTAGTACAGTCTGAGTGGCTACTGGGCAAGGACATGTCAATGTATTTAAACTTAGTAATGTCATTCTACCGGTGATTACGGCTGTCAGAACTGATACATTCTTGCTAAGAAAATGATTTTAAAAAATCTTTTTGTTCTGTTTGTTTAAAGTACTTCATAGTGTGTGAGGCAGATTAGACAGCTGTAAGCTGGTTCCCTGTTACTGTCTGGAGAAGCATGTTGTCCCCTAGAAGGAGTGGTTGCAGCAGAAACGCTCTGCATAATTCCCTGAAATCTGTAGCAAAATGTGCAAGAACTTGATCTGAAGATCTTTGCTACATACTCACCTATGACCTAAAAGTTCTTTGCAGAGATAGGCCTACATTGCAGCTTTGTTTGCTTCCAGACTCTTCAATTTGATAAAAGTGTTTTTAAGTCAAATGAGTTTCTTTCATGAGAGAGGCAGACATAACAACGAAAGACTGAAATTTACCTCAGTTTATACCGTTTATTAGTTAACTCATGCGAGTTAAGATGACAGTCAAAGTGAACATTTTCCTGTGCAAGCCACTTCTTATAGCTTGCTGGGCTGCAATCGTTTAGTTAATTAGAACACAATTTCAAAATAAATTAATTGAAAAATTAAAAGGTGAAAGAAGAGTAGATGTGATATAAGAAGAAACTTTTCTAAGGAACACTTAGTTAAGGAATGAAAGAGGAACCACCTGTGTATGCTCAGAGTATAGCTATTCGAGAGGAAAGACCGTTTGACCAGAAGTGTCCAGAAAGGATAGGTGAGTTAGATGCTAATCAGCTCAAGTCTTTTTCTTGTTCAGATGCAGAGAGGTTGGAAAAGAGAATGGCTTAGTAGAAGAGTGGAGCTTAAATGAACAATGTCTGTTATGTTTGTCTTTTCTTTACCCTTTCCATAGCCCTTCCCATTTCACTGGTGTTTGTGTCCCTTACAGGGTCTCATTCTGCTGCAAGGCAATCAAGTGAATGAGCTGCCACCTAATCCTGATGAACCTGGAAAACATCTATTTGAAATTGCCCCAGGTAGGCCAGCAAATCCTTTTACTTTCTGTGTAACCTCAGCTATTCCCTTTAGTTATCATCAGTGAAAAGAGCTGCATGGCTTACTTGAATTTCAGGCATTCTGATACACTAGTCGAATCATCTAGAGAAACTGAGTAATAGGGCTTGATAGAATTATTTCCTGTGATAGTCTTTCTTTTGGATGGAACTGCTGCTGTGGCACCTTATGAGAATAGTTGAAATGCGTTGCACCCCTAGACTTTTCTGTTTTGAGGGGGCTCGTGGCCAGCAGTGCTGTGTGGTCTCTCACTGTAGTGTGGTTTTCCAGTTGTTGTAGATTATGGTAGGCACTGCCATGGAACACAGAGCTAACAGAAGAGAGACACACAGTGTGTGGATGTAAATTTTTTTATGTATCCTGCTAAGATTTAATTAAAAATTAGTCTTTGAATATTAGTTTTTTTAACCAAAAAATTAAGAGATAGTTAAACTGCCATGGAAAACTTGATTTTTTTTTTTTTTAAAGCTAGAAAATTCAATTATGTTGCCATAATTTTATGCGAAACTTCTGAAATCATTTTAGCTCCTCTGTAAACACTTCCTGTTCACTGTCTTCCTATATACAAGGTATATTTCAACTTCTCTGTTGCAGCCCAGGAGCAATTGTTCTCTCTTGATTCAGTTATAATTGTATCTTGGTAGAGATCGTCCCTGTGGTTAAATTTGAAGGCAGTGTATTTTGGGAGTAACTTCAGGTGATAAGATCTGCAGAGAAGGAAAGTACTGCACTGCTAGCAGTGTTAGAGATGGGGAATTAGAAAGGCATGCCTCTTCATACCTGTCTGCTAATACCTGAAGACTGAGGTGCTGAAAACAGTGAAGGAGATGCAGGTGACTCAGTTATACTTTCACTCACTGGCCATTTTCCATTTTCTCCTGCCTGTACTAGCTGTCCATACTTCTTAGCATCGTTTGTTTCTCTGAAAGTGTTGGTACTTATCTTAGAGTAAGTTGGGGGGGGGGGTCGGGGGGGGAAGAAAGCAGCCTATGGTAATTTCAAAAGGAATGCACAGCACAGGGTACTCTTGTCCAGATAGGTAAATACTACTGAGTTGGAGGCAGCTGTGCACTTACCTGTGTGTTAGGAGCTGTTTTCTTGCCACCTGATCAGGCTGGGCCATAAAATGTCTGCATTGTACACTCTTAATATGGTATCAATCAGTGCAAGAAGAACAGACAGAACTGAAAGGCTCTCAATTCTACGAACAGGCAGAGTTTACAATAACTCACTGTCAGCATTCTGTTTGACATACGAGAAACTACTTTGAGAGAAGGTACTTTCCTTTTTCTCTTCCTTATCACTGCATGTTATCTGGTAATGCTCCTTTTTCTTTATATTGTTCCATGCTTTCATAGGCTGGGTCCTACAAACAAATCAGCAGGGTATTGTGCTCACAGTGTTGCTTACATGTGGGCATCTCCTAGAGAATGGTGTTAATTGCTTCAATGTGACAGATCTTACATACTATTTCCCAAAGATTGTGCACCATAGTATTCTTGCTGGACTGTGAACTGGGCTGTGAAAGCACTTGGATTTTCCTGATTGTGAAATTATCCATGTGTCCTGGTGCTAAAGGCAATTAACTGAGCCACTGGGTAAATGGGTATTCTTCAATTCTTGCCAGCTTGTTACGTTTTATTTCTGTGGGCTGCAAAATAGTTCTCATGAGCCACAAATGGTGGTTGCTTCAATGGAGTTGGCAATGACAATGCTGTGTGGCTACTTGAGAAAGGGTCTCCAAGGAGATTGAAAAAAGCAACGCTTGACAGCATAGTTTTGAGGCCCAGGACATCTTTCTGTGTTCACTTTTGTCTTTGCTCTTCTCTGAGCTCCTAGGAACAACTATTTACTCTTAGTGAACCACCGTCCTGCCAGCAAAATTCAGACATTTTCTCTACCATGTGGAGCTGAATCTATTCACTTCTGTAGGGAGCTTGTTTGCTACACAGCTAGCAAGTATTGAAAAATGCTATAAATAGCCAGTCAATACAGAATGTGACATGGCACAGATGTCCCTGAAGAATGTAGCTTGAAGAGTTTCCTATTCTCTTCACAGTACGTTTACTCTGGGCTGATTTTTTTTTTGCATAAGTGCCTTTTCTTTCTTGCATGTCTTCTGAAATGAGTGCTTGCTAGCCTGCAGAACATCCACATAGTGAACAGTTCTTAAATGGGTGCCAGATAGAAAATGGAACACAAATTATCTTGCAGGACCCAAAATATTTTCCATCAGTTCCCATTTTTTTCTTGTGTTGATGCCATGATTGTATTGCTGCTTAATTGTGTTCTTGTTCTCCCAGTGTAAACATGGCGCTATGTAGTCTCTGTAAGGGTGATAAGATCTTTCAGTATTTTTAATTAAGTTGAGGATCATGTTAACAGAAGCACATTCTGATACTGTAAATACAGATGAGGGTTTTTTTTACAGTATGTGTGAAATGTAGAGCTTTAACAAAATTCAAAGCAGTGCTGTATTCCTGATGTTTCTGTAGTGTCCTGATACCACCTTAACTGGCGAAGAGAGAGGCTGAGATCTATCTGTAGTTCCTGACAAGAGCATGTCCCAAACTTTGGATTGTAGCACCAGCTCTCTGTGAAAACCTACTGTGTGTTTGATAACTAGGGTTTCAGTGTTCTTATTACTGGAACAGTTGCCTAGAGCTTACCACCTGTTTTTGTGTTGTCAGCTTGCCAGTGGGTGCTGCTTCCTCAGAGTGCAGGGACTAGATTAACAGCGTGTCCTGCACTGTAACAGAGCCTGTATTGATTTTCTGCTGAGTAACAAGAACTAATGATGGGCATTGTGTATTATTCATGTTTCATCAAATTCATTTATAAGTTGTATAGTGCAGCTGGGAGAAGGGTTAACTGGGGACGTGAGAGACTGTATAACAGTTCTACAGTCAAACCAGTGTTGTATCTAGTGGCAGCACTTTCTAAACCACCTCCTTTGGCAGAAATACTCTCTATCCTCTTTCTGGATAGGCTGTGTGCATTTCTGGACCCTTTTTAGCCTGTTCATGCTTTCTTCTCTCACAGCTAATAAAGCTCAAAGTGGAATGGCAGGGTAAAGTGTGGACACTTTACCGATTGCTCTTATGTTCCAGGGTGTATTAGCGTGTGGTTAGGTTGGTGTTTCTGTAAAATTATTGGGGTGGTCTGAAGCCAAGTGCAAAGTTTAATCATTTGGGGGTGATCTTCACATGTAGCAGCTAGTGTCTCTGAGAACATCCTAGAGGAGTATTGATGGCTTAAATGCATCTGAGATTTTACTTTCTAGTAAGTTGATGTTTTTAATGCCAAGTGGCAAATAGCTTGTCTCTTTTTAATAATTTGCTCTTTGCAGCATAAGGGGCGAGATGCTCAAGTTCTTCTGAAGAATCAGAGGTCATTCTCTGATATGGGAAGTTTTCAGAGTCAAGGGAGTGATGAAAAGGTTCAGAAGGTAGGAAACAAGTGTTGTCTTTTGATAGGTAGGGTGTGGATTATTAGCAATTGACTAAAGAACAGCTTTTCTTTGTGGAAAACTTGATGACTTGAAGACGTTTTATGGTTTCAGTCAGTCTTCTCATGAAGAATGGGAAGGGAAAGACATGAGCATTAAAATTTTTCCTTGGTTAACATCCTCACCTGTGCAGGAGATCCAGGTTTCTCTTCCACTGGGTGTCGACCTGAACCTGTCACCTGTGAGTACCTTCTGTTACTACTGGTCTTCATGGGACAGATGATTTTGCTTCACTTTTAACTCTGGAATTTAGAGTAATTTCAGTAACATTCTTTTTGGAAGAACGTTTGCCCTTTATTTTCACAAACTGACATGTTGTGATTGAAAGCAGCTTTACAGAAAAATTTTCCACTGATTTTTAACAGCAGCTTGTTTCTTACCACACTGCTGTTTGCTGGAGCTAACAGTGACAGCTCTTAGCTAGATCTTTATGTGAAAAATAAGAGCACAGTATTGTGGTAGGTATAATTCTATTTCACTGGAAACCACTGTTAAAGGGATTGATCTTGCTTGTCCCCTTTCCTCTTGGTTTCCTTCTCAATATACTCTCACGTTTCTCACTTCCACTGTTGTGACTGGGAAAAAAAAAGTCTTTGAAACCAGTTGGACTTGAGGTTGATCAAACCAAGGCTGATGGAATGTGCTCTTATGGGTTCCTTTCCATGCTTCCCTTGTGTAACACCACCAGCCAGCCCTCTCATTAATGAGATGATTCAGTCTCCAGGTCTTTTGTCTTGGGCTTTTTATAGGCTTAGCCAGGGCAAAGGTGCTTATTTTTGATTCATGTTTTGGCGGTTATTTTCAAAGCTTTGTACTATGGCATGCTGTTTCATTAATTAATAATTAAGTCTGAGCTCAATGTCAACAAATTGCTTTTTCAGAAGGGACCTGAATTCAGCAGTGACTCCTTTAAGGATGGAGTTTGTTGTATTCTGCCAGTAGTCTGAGGCAGGTTGAAGTGCCTCATGTGGGAACTTCTTTGTAGGAGCTGTTTCACTGCCTTTTTAAACAGGGTATTAATAAAGGCAGAATTAGAAGATGGGTGTGCTAATTCTTACAGGAACTGTAATTGTTGACCACATGTTCTGTAGGGAATGCTGCTGGGCTGTTCGCAGAGTCTTACACAGCGGTTGTAGTGGCAGCTCTTTTGTCTTATCCCAGTAGGGTGAATGGTGCCTATAAAACACTGCTCTGCAGTACACTTCTGTGTCTCAGGTGATCAACAGCAATTAAATTATTTTTGTGACCTTTTTATCTCAGTTCCTGTTGAGATTGTATAATTGAAATACCTGGAGGAGTAATTAGAAATTCAGACACTTAGAATCATTCTGTATTTTCTATCATGCAATATATATTGCAGTTCTAACTATCAGCAGGAAGCGAGTTTGCTGCTGGTAATTAGTGCTTTCTTCTGGAGCCGACAGCTGGCTGCATATATGGATATGTGATGTTGGTTTTAAAGGGTTTTATTTAAGTTTCTAGTATTCAGCACATAGTGTAGCAAAAAAAAAAGTAGTTCTGAGTCCTACTGAAAAGAGTGAGGTGATATTTCAGCAGAGCACTGTGGAAATGCTTAGCAAGCTTATGGACATCAGTGAGTATCCATGATGCTGCACTGACCTGTAGGAGAAGGCTGATCTGTAGCGGAGCTGCTGTTGCTACTGGTTGATCTTTAATTCTTCAGGAAGTCTGGAGTGTAACTGAAGGCAGAATATTTATGTCACTGAAAGTGGTAACTATCTTAGGGAATATAACCTAGACTTCCATTTATTAAGGAGAGATAAAACTAAAATATTTTCTCTGAGCTGCTTTTATAAAAGAGTGCCTAGCACAGCAGAATTGCATGCTTTCTTTCCTGATGGTCTGGAAAGTTATTACCTTAGTTTGTCTTTAAGAACTTCAAGGTAATACTAGGTACATTTGTAATAACCGGATACATCTGCTGGACTTTTGTCTGCAGCAGGGACTCCTTACCTGCAAGACAAGTGCAGCCCATGTCTCTTTGCATACGTGTGTCCTCTACTTTCACAACAAGAAATGCAACAACTTGATACTTTGACGTGTGCTCTGCTTGCTCCATCAGCTGTTGAGCACTAGATGGTGCTGGCTCTTTCCACCTTGCGCTTGGAAACTTGCTACAGGTTTTGGTAATTCCTGAATCAATTGAATGTGAGTTCATCCTGTGAGAGTATCCTTGGTTTTTTTTTTGTCTCCTCAAAAGCAATTCAAGTGAGAATTTCTAAAAGTGCTGTTGCCTATCCTGTGAAGCTATTTCTGTGCTTGTAGGCATACGTTTCCAAACATTTGCCTTGCATCAGCAACTTAGTCTTAGATCCATAAAAGACTACTGCAGATTTTCTGCCGTAATCACAGGTACCAAAGTCAACAGTGTTTGAAAGCATTCAAGTTCTTTGCCTGTTTCATGTTATGATGGATTTCTTTCTTATGGAAGAGCAAAGCATGTTCTGTATGGGTATGTGCAGTAATGGCTGCATTGGGAAGTTACTTGAATCTAGGCCTCCACTCTTTCAGGTAAACCATTCTCACCTGGGGCTTACTGGCTGTTTTATTATATCTATCTGCTTTTCCCCATCCTGAACCTGAGAGCCTTATTTTTCAGAACATCTATCTTTTTTTTTTTTTTCTTTTTTTTTCCAGTTTTAAGGAACAGCAGTTTGCTTCCTCTGCCTGGGTGTTCAGGTAAGAGTTTGATCAAATGTCTCACTGCACTGCTTCTTAGGGATTTGCCTGAAAGGCACTAATGATCTTCCTCAGGGCAGCTCTCTTTCTCCTCTGCTAAAATAATTTTATCTGCCTGGAAAAGAAAAAGTAGTTTTCATGGCCTGGCCAGACCCTGACAAGTTAGTTTAGGATTAACAGGAGCACCAAGGGACTGCCAGTATTTCTAGGTTTGTTGTGTAAGTTGATTTGAGTTAAGCAACTGTTATTTTGGAAAGTTAATGGAGGCCCTGGCTTCACTCGTGAAGACATTAGACGCTAACAATTTGAATCTTCTGCAGGCAGGGCATCCCTTACTAATCCCCTGATCTATGCTGTCCCTGAGTACTCGACTGTACCATGCCACTGATGATTTTTTTTTTTCTTGAAAAGCAACCTGAAAAAAAGAGACTGAAACCTTGCTATCTGAATTCAGTATAATCTTTACTGATTTCAGTGATGTTATGTTAGGTCCAGTGGTGTACAGAGATCGGTACTTTATTGCCTACTTAAGGCAGTGGCTCATTGCTGTTTAGGGTCTTAATACAGCATCCAGACTTTTATATAAACACGTTACTAGCTTCTCTTCCTCCTGAGGGCAGTGATGCTCTCTGATAGTTATGAATGTTTTGGCTCACCTTGTGTTGTCAATTCAAAACATATTGAAGGGCATAAAAAGGCACCTGCAGACAGTAAATTGCTTTTATTTTTCTCCCTTACCATATGCAGTGCCCAAGGCTTACATTTGCAGTTGGTATGCAGAGATTCTGCTTCATGAAATAAACAAGATCCTGCCTTTGTTTCATTAGATGTGTTTGATCTATTGCCTACATCCATCAGTGCTCTGGGACCTTGGGTAGTTTAAAGTGATCCTGGAAATGGACTGTGACAGCATATTGAGTTCTGTCCTGGAATCTGCATCTCCAGGAGAAACTCTACATCTGATCCCTAATCACTGGCACCTAGATATCTTGAATGCAAGCACTGGCTTTCAACAAAAATGCTGGTTTTTTTACAACTTCAATTGCAACAGCATGTGGCTGGTTAGGAAAGGAGCACGAGGCTTAAGGAGCTTCACAAATAGCTTTTTCTGCTAGTGGAGATCATTAAGACACAGTTTCTTACTGTTGTAGAGCAGTTTTCCTTAACCCATTGTATTTCTGAAAGTCAGATATGTTTGCATAGCATTTTGTGTGGGCTGCCCTTTGGGTGCAGAAATGTGGCTCTGTAAGACATTGTCAGGGGAACCTACAAGGCATGATTTAATTTGATCAGGTTGGCTTTTTAGTGCAAATCAGGTAAGATTTTGAGCTCTTCATCCTGAGATGTTCCAGAATAAGATCTGAATATTTTGCCTAAAGGATGATGTGTTAAACCCTGAGGAGCATGTGGTTAGTAGAAAGATAAATATATTTAGCGTTTTGGTGCAGGAATAGCTTTGTTTCATAAAGATATGATATCAGTCTGTCAACAAGATCGATTATATGGTGCCTTGCCTCTATTTCTTGCTAATTCATCAGAAATGAAGTCTTCAGTGCTGTCTTGCCTCTTGTGTGCTCTGATGGTACTGCTGGATTTTCAGCTGTGTTCTGTACCAGAAGCAGCTGTATTCCCCTTACGCAATAAGGATGAGTGAATTCTGTGTTCTATGCAATGTTTGAGATGCTTTAGATGAAGATACTCTAGCAGATTAACATGAAGTAGAGCGAAATAAAACTTTAACTAGTGATGTAGTTCATAGAACACAACAAGTTCTAGAGATAATAAAGATGAGTGTTAGAGGTCAGCATCAGCATGAAGAAGGAAAACATTAATCTAAAGGGAAGTTTATTGCTTAGATCCCCAACCCACAAATGTTTTACCAGTTGAGTAGTCTTACTGAAGTGAGTCAAACTCTTAAGTCATGTGGTATCAGGCCCTTTATTTGAAGTTCATCTGATTTGCCTTTTGCTATTTAATGGGTTAATTCTTTTCCGTAGCTGCCCTGAAACAGTCGGTTGACTTTACTGATAAAGTGTATTTCAGATTAATTTGTGGGCTTCTGTTGGTTGTCTGAGCTAGAGTCACGTTTGCTTGCTCTTTTCCATACGTTGTCCTTGGGACTGCTTTCATTTTGATTTTCTACACTTGAACTTTTTAAGGGTCACCATGTCTGCTGAGTGGTTCCTCTTTCTTTCCTTGTTTCTTTCTTTCTTTAAACTCAGGTAGTAGAAGTAAATGGTAGAATTTTGATTCTTGGAGGTTTAAATTTTTTTTTGAAATGATCTATGGATCCTGAAGCTGGCAGCAGATGTGCACATCTGTTGTGGAGTTTGTGCTGCTTTTGTGTTTGATGGAGTAGCAGGAAGAAAAGACAGTCTCTTGAATTTGTAAATGTAAAATTTTGTGGATGGGAAACTTAATTTCTGCTCCACTCAAACTGTTGTTATCACAGAATAACTGTAACATATGCAGCATTTAGTGACTTGTGGCTTTACTCCGATTTCCTACCTGATTTAGGCTGCCGTAGATCTAAATTTCTGTGGTATGCAGCAGGTGCAGGCTATACGGGATATGCATACTCTACCCCATATCCTCTTTCCTCTCCTCTGAGTAGTTCTTCAGTCACATCATGTTCCTTGAAAACAGGGCTAGAAGCAGGGCTGGCTGTCTCTAAACCAAGTCTGGACATCACCTAAGTGAAAGAAACCGAAACGTTTGTTCTTCCAGAAGGGAATTCTGACACCTACAGACCATTCCTTATCTAAAGAATTGAGATGAAACTGCAACCTGAGAACACACTATGTAATAACAAACCTATTAGGCAGCACGTCTGCTGCGACTGAGGTAGCTATTAGTGCTGGTGGCTGAACTCTTCAGTATAATATTCTTATTTGAAAGTGCCATCTGCAAATCTTTCTGGTATGAAAAAGAGAACACATTTCCTTTTCACACAGCCCACGCAATAGCACAGTGGGGAAGGAACAGATAGGCTGATAACGTGCTACTCCAGCATCCAAATAGAAATCTAGTTGGTAAGCTGCTATCTGAAATGGCAGTGGGCCTGATGTCAAACAGCTGTGATGATTCACATGCAACCCACTCCGTTTTTGTCTGAAATGATTCAGGGATAGTCAGTGTGAGCCAGCTTGTGCTGGGCTGTCTGAAACTCAGAGAAGGAGCAAATAGGTTGTAGGCAATACATCTTTGCCCTAATGCTAAAGATTTATGCTTTAAGTAGCCATTCCAAAAAGTAACAGTAGCTTAATGTTACATGCAAAAGCTTTCTTTAGCCTTCCTAGGCTACCCTAGGTATTTCCAGAGTAGTGATTGGTATGATGACTGAAGGAGAAAAACACTATATACTTCTTTTTAAACAATTTTTCAGATGCTTATCGTATGCACATGCCTGTACTTTGCCTTACCCTTGGGTAGGGTCCTGTTAACATGGTTGCCCACAAAATACTTTCCACATTTATCTTGTTCTCAAGACTCACTTGTGTTATGGAGGCAGTCAGAGTAGGTCATGACAAAGGTCTCTTGTGCATAGTGTTTATTCGTAAACTTCAAAAGGTGCCAGTTACTGCAGGGAAACAAACTCACCTGACACCTGAACTGCTGGAAATGCAAGCTCTGTACTTTCTGAAGGACTAATGCAACATGAAGAATAGGAAAGCATGGAACAAGCAGAACAATTTAGTTTCCCTGGGGCAGCCAAGAGAAGTGCTGACATGAATCAGCTTAGAAATGAAATGCGTGCAATTTTAGTACTTGAAGGTGTCCCTGGGAAGTGGAGATGGAAAACTAAGGGATTGTGTGTTTTCAAATCAGTAAATTATTAAACATCAAGAACTGACAGAAATACATATTCTAAAGAAATGTATTCAGAAGGAGATGGATGTGAAATCTCTGACATGTCCAGAATGTGGTTGGTTGGTTGTTTTTTGTGATGAAGCTCTCCTAGCAGATCACATAGATCCTTGAGTATTGGCTTTACATGTATTGCAGACACAGGTAGCAATTCCTCCTTCCTGATTGTTATGAAGAAATTAATTCCACTGTATTAGAGTAACTCAAACAGATCCCGTTGTTCAGATTAAACATCTTTGGCTTAAAGGGGAGGTGTTGTAACACTTTTGCTTGAGAAATAGTTACTAACCAGTGTGACTGTATTTCATTTGTCTATTTATTTGTTCCAGGAATAATTTTAACTCCTTTTGCTAGTGGTCTACATGTAGGTTCCCAATAAGTCGTGCATGAGCTTGTCAGTGCTTTTCTAAGGAGTGCATGGATGTGTCTGTTATTACTTAAAGAACATTGTACCACTTTACATAGCATTGAAGTAGCAGAGCTGAGCTATGCCAGTAAAAAAGCCTTAAACTCCTTACTAGAAATTTCTTTGGTTTTATTACTTCAGCAGTATGTTTCTAAACAAGTGTAAAATCTCAGACCTTGAAGAAACATAGTTTTTGTTTATACATAGTTTAGTTTTTCCACAAGGACCAACCTTTTTCATCTTATTTTCAAGAAATGTTTTTTAAACAGCATCAACATGATGAGTGCTGAGAACACTTACTGAAGTGTAGTTATTTGTGCTGAATCTAGTGGCTTTTTTTTCCTCATAAACCTCACAGTCTCTATAGTACCTATCACAGTGGATTCTGCTCAAGATACTGTATTGTAAAACGATAGCAGTGAGGCAGCTGGGGTAAGGAGTATGTTTTCTTTAGTGTAGCATGTTCTGATAAGTGTAATCTTCCTAATTTTTTTTGCAGGCACTCTAATTGAAATGAATGTGATTTCTTTCATTAGAAAGACAAAGTTCAGGTTACTTATAATTACAGAATTCTTCCTTTCAGCAGTTTACTTTTTCATAGTTTGTGTTTTCCATCTCTGTTCTGGCAGGTGCACAGCCCAGTGCGCGCACATTCTTTTAAAGTCTGACTTTGAATCTCAGTCAGTGGAGATAGATACAGTTGTAACTGCAGGATTAGACAGAGTGTTCTATGTCTGTAAACCACTGCTCATCTAACTGAAGTCCACTTAAGATGCTGATAGATCCTTGTCCCCACCTGGTACCAAAGATGCTGTATATTGTGCTGAACTCGTGAGATACTGTTGTTAGTTCTGGGATTTGCTTTTAATCACAAGTTGTCTGACACTCATGAAAACTTTGAGAAGAGTGTGTGAGACAACGAAGAGCTACGAAGTCAAAAGAATACGATTTTAAATGGGGGAGTATCTGTGAGACCTTGAGGAAGAGTTGTGTATTATGTAAAAGGATAATATGAAAGCTGTCCTGCTTCCTTGAGTTTGGTGTTGTGGATTTAATATTTATTTCTAGCTACATTGGTGTGAGAATCCTCTTACTGCAGGAGGGAGCATCTCTCTTTCATTAGGAGAGGCTGATAGAGTTGGGACTGTTCAGCCTGGAGGAGACTTGGGGGGGGCTGGATCTTACCAATGTCTGTATATACCTGAAGAGAGAGTGGCAACAGGGTGGAGCCAGGCTCTTTTCAGTGGTGCCTAGTGCCAGGACAGGGGGGCAGTGGGTACAAACTTGAACACAGGAGGTTCCCTCTGAAGATTGGGAAGCACTTCTTTACTATACAAGTGACAGATCACTGGACCAGGTTGTCTGAAGAGATTGTGGAATCTCTTCCTTGGAGGTCTTCTGAAGCTGCTGGAGTGTGGTGCTGTGCACCCTGCTCTGAGTGTTACTGCTTGTCAGAGGTTGGACCACATAGACCCAGAGGTCCCTGCCAACCTCACCTAACCTGTGATTCTGTGATTTGCACAAAAACTGTGTGCTTTACTGTTCTTCTGTGGTCTACAAATAGTGGGGAGTTGGGCAAGAGCAGCTATGGGTGCATGGCCACTGGTGAGTAATGATTTGTCATGCGGAGTAGGAGTTGTTGATGTTGGCCAGTCTGTTTACCTGCACTGACAGAAATTGCTGCACAGCAGCAAGAGCTGTCCTAGCATACTCTTTCAATCAGTGTACACTTTTCACCAACAAAAATGGAACAGTAAGGACATCATCAGCTTTTCCAGGAACAGATGCAAAGGATTCATTATAAAGGAGACTTGGTCTGTGGGCAGAGCTTGTCTGGGGGTTTTTTGCGCTTCCTCAGTGCTTTAATACCAGAACCATAAGAGCTTGCTAATATCTCTGAGGCAAAGACCTTAAAGAGAGGATTTGCTGGGGGTAGAGTTACAGGATTTACTGAAGGTGTATAGGAACTTGCAGCAAAGCTTTCTTTGCTTGTTGTTGGTTGCACCTGAAACTTCTTTGTTTTGAATTTGCTTAGGAAGCTGAGCTTCTCACATATGCCAGATGGTCTATTAGAATTCATAGACTCTATTTGTTTTATATTTTTTTTCACAAGGTTTTATTTCAACAAGTGTTTTAGGTCAGATTTTTTTTTCCTTGAACGGAAGGAATAAAGAAGGTGGCCACTTGGAAAAAATACCTTTTAAAACACAGTTAATGCTATGGAAAAAATGTGAAAAATGCTAGTGCAAATTATTCATGTGTAGCTGTGTGGTGTTATGGCTTCAGATGCTAAAATTCTTTTGGAAGCACAGTAATTGGAGAGAAGAGGAAGGGAGTAGACATCAAATCAGAAAACTTCATAAATTCAGGATCTCACAACTTTCTGGACTAGAAACTTTTTAATAGGACCAGTTTATAAGCTCTGAAATGCTATTGCTGACTGACTCACCAGCTAACTGACTTTTGTCCTTTAAGAACATACTACTTTCTTTAAGCTTATGATGCCTCATCTTTAACTGTGTCCTGTTATTCACTTCAGCCATGCTAGGCTTATGTGTTGGATGACCTCTGAAAAGGCAGTTACAAAATTTGTTCTTGTATGCAGTACCTACCTCATATCATCTAGTGATGTATCTACAGTGCCAACTCATGTTCTTTTGTGGAGGAGCGAACTAGAAATACCTTTAAACCACAAAGAGCTGATACTTCTGTCAGCAAGTTATATTTCAGACTCTTACCAACCTGCAGGACTGGGATTTGCAAAAACATTTCTTTCACAGTTTATATTAAAGGCTTTAGAAGCGTGTATTTTAAGGATTGAGCTTTTGGAGGCAGAAGGATATGGGATCTGGAGGATGGTTTAGACTTCTGATCACAGAGGAAGAAGTCATGGGGAAAGTAGCATTATCACCTTATAACTGAATATACAATCTCTGGTCTTAAGTACATAAAAGAGATGAAGAAGGTCTCTAAGGGAGTTTTAATATTAGGAGATACACAAACCAAGGCTGAACATAATGTACTCTATGTTATTATATTGCTAAAATACTCTTCCTGAGATCCAGTGGATAGTAGGAATTCTGTACTAGCTTAGGATACATCCATTTAAAAGTGCTTAGGTGGAACTGTAAGCTTCTGGAATGACTTTTAAATTAATCTTTTTGAAAGCTTCTTAAAATGTCTGCAAACTATTAAATTAGCCGAGTAGTGCTTTGCTACAATGTTAGCACCATACAGCACTATTTTGACACAAGAAGTTCATTCTAATTGAAAAGGAGAGTGTCCAGTTCTGGGTTTCTTGAAACACAGTCTTGATGCTTCCAAAGTAAAATTGGGAATTTGGCATTTGTCTAATTAAAAGGGGTGTAGATCAGGAGTTGGAAGGACAGAGTTTTGTTAGATTTTGGCAAAATTGTTCTCTGTGTTGGGGCACCTAGCTTGAATTTCTGGTCTTCACTGGAGCTATTAATGCGTTTTACTGGCCCAGTAGGAGCTCACTGTTTGTCAGGCAAAACCTGTCTGTAGGTTAGAGATTGGTTTATGAGCTCTGCGGAAACATCAGCATGGTCCAGTAAGCTGCACTGTCACTTTCCTCAAATAGACTCTGCTCTAATCAGATAACAGTATTAATAAACTTCCTTCTCTTTTACCCTGAACAGATCCAGCTAGAGCTCCCCCTGCATAGTGATATGCAGTAGCCTGGGTTACCTATCTAGTACTCAAGGTAGATTTTCTGCTTTTGATTTTCAATTTTTACTACTTCGGTGGTTTATGTCATTGTGGAACATCTCACCTGTGATTTCTTTTTTATTCCTTTTGATGGAAAAAAAACTTATTGGATCTTGCTGCAGTTCAGTCCTGTACAGCACTTCCTGACCTTTCTGTAGCCTATGGATTCAGTAATGGAGAGTCCCAGGGTTTTCCCAGTTACGTGGCAAGCCACCTGTGCTGTGATTTACCCATGTCTCTTGGTAATCAAGTAGGGAACAATGTGGGTTGAATCCAATTTCTCTCTCTCTGAAAAACAAAACAAAAAAAAAAAAAACAAAAATGCCACCCTTCCTCATTAAAGAGAGCCTTTAGCAGTTTACTATATCTTTGACTTCAGTAATCAGTGATGTGAGGGAGCTAATAGTATAAATACATTTGTGGATCAAATGGTACTTGCTTCTACTGGCAAAACTTGATTAACTTTACTCTTATTCTCCTGGATTTTGAACATAGATATTAGTATAAATGTCCAGCTTTTCACTGGTCTATCAGCATTGTACTGGCTGACTGTAGCCTGTTCTTTGTTTTCTTATTAGTGGCTGAAAATATTGCCAGTATTTGTGTTCTTCAGACCGGTTTGTGCCTAAGAGGTTCTGAGAGAAAATGAAAATTTTCTAGTCCTTGCCTTATGTGTGAAAATTTGGAAAGGAGCATTTGCCCTATTCTGGAGATACAACTCTGACTTTTGGGTTTTGGGAATCATGAGAAACATTTGTCTCCTACTAAGAGAATAAAAAGTATCACATCTGGAATGAATTGGTGAAATAGAATAGAATATTCTTCTACTTTTTTTTTCCGCCTGAATATAAGCGGTTGGCTTAAATCTTTGTCTCTGGTTTCCAGATATTCAACTTGGTCCTTAAAAAGGAAAGTTCATTACTTGTCCAGCACTGTTTTAGCAGCCAGTTTTCCTTTCAGAGTAGAAGCCAATGCACTACCGTATTTCTTAACAAAGGGAGGGAGTTGTTAACTTAAAATCGGGAATTTCAGATAGTGAAACAGAGAACTGTATCCGGAATGAGGTGCCGAGTATATTTGGTTTGGGGTTTGTTTGTTTGTTTTAGAAAAACTTAAGGCTTAGAAAAGATCAGTCTGCACCAATTCATTTCGCAGGGACTTGTTAAGTACTTGATGTTTCTGAAAGATCAGCCAAATTGCTTAGTACTTGAAGTAAAGATTTAGACATTGAACTCTGGGCTCCTGTTCTTGTAAATCTCGCTCTCAAGTTGGTATGTGCAGTTAAAGGCTAAGACATACACCATTAACCATGTGTCTAGAAGGTCAAATTACTAAGAATGATAGAAAACCTACTTTTAACAGCTCCTGCTGTACACAATGAGTTATGTATGCTAGCAGAAGTAAGTCTCAATCTTACCACAGATTAAGTAGGTTTTGTTGCTCAATAAGCTTTGCCCACAGCTCTGAGCATTCTCTTCTGCAGTGCCTGTCCTGAACGGGACTTGGTCTTTGATTCTCTTGCTTGTAACTTCTAAACTCAACACTTGACCCAAATGCTGTGCCCCCTTTGCCTGTGAGCTTCTGGCTAAAACGAAGCCCCAGAGGGACCAGAAAAGGTGCCATACCTGGCTGCAATGCTTAGGGGGTGTTGCTCCTTCTGGGCAGGGTCCCTGCTGCTTTCAGTGAAGTGCTGCAGGATCTGAAAACAAACACTGAGTGATCAGAGAACCAGGAAACATCTGTTCTGTGCATATTGCTCTTTTCTTATCCCAAAACAAAACTCTTATCTTGTCTCTGTGGCTAGTGATTTAGTTAGGTTAATGCAATTACTAGGAAGTGTTTAAACATGCCGTCTGAATATTGCTAGAGCAGCGTCGACCTCGGCAAGAATGCAGGGTACCCCTAGCTCTCAGTACCTATCAGACCCTGCAGGAGCTGCCGGAGACGCATGGCTAAGTGTTTACTCTGGGAGGAGCAAATGATAGGACCCTTTCCTGTGCCGACATAATTTTCCAAGAGGTGAAACGGCATTCCTAGCATCTTTTTATGCGTACTGAAGGATGGCATTTAGTGGCTGTTGCCCTCCGGCCGTCTGAGAGCTAAGTCTGCCTCTTGCGGCTCACACATCAGCCAGAGGAGCTGAGCTCGCAGAGAGCCGCGAGGTGCTGAGGGCTGTCCCGGGGCTGGCCGCTAGCATGGGCTGCAGAGGGGAGCCCCGGGGCGCCCAGCTGGTCCCCTAGCCGTGCTGTGCCTTGCCATGGGGCTGTGCTGCTGCAGGGGCTGTGGGCCGCGGCCCGGAGGTAACCCACAACGCTGACACGAGGGGGCGGCGGGGGGGGCTGTCCGGCCGGGGCCGAGCCGACCACCTCTCCTGCGGTGACACGGGACACGGAACCATGTTCCCCCTGTGCTTGGTGTTCAGGCAATCCCTTGGAAAGATGATATCAAGACCATAGTGGCTCATTTTGAAGGGGTGGGGGAAGTCTTGGTATTATCTTCGGATGTATTTTTACACTTAATTCATCGTGTTTTTTTCTTTTTCTCTACAAACAAGTGCATTTTACATAAGGGAAAGTAGTACTCTTACTTTGCAAGAAACAGTTGCAGTGAGGTTCCTAGCTGATGTTCTTTCCTCCTCCGTTCCTTTTACAGTTTTTTTAGAGAGAGCTGCTGTAAAGAGTGTTTCTGCAGTGGTATTTTAGCTAGCCTACTGAGCTCAGGATCTAAAGAATGAAGTATGCTCGTGTCAGCTTTGTGCCGTTGGGCAGAGCTGCTGACGTGTATGTAGCCATGCCATCCTCTGAGAATGGGGGTGACTGGGATAGATATTTGTTAGGCTGTTCTTAGTGGAATTTAACTGTGGAACTTAACCTTAACTGTCCTGAAGTCTGAATGTGTAATACAAAAACATTTTGAGGCCTTCTAACAAGTCTAGCTTATGTTTTGATTATTTTTGTTTTAATTTGAAAGCATACTTTTAAGCACCTCCTTTGAGACGGTAAAAATGTTTCGCCTGATTTATTCTTCTAACCAATGCAGGTTGAAAATTGTTTAGTGAAGTCTATTATGAAACTGAACTGAACTCTGTCTGAAACTTAATAAGTCTCAAGTTCATTATAACTTTGCTGTTTGCAATAATGTGATCAAGAAGGTAAAATTAATGAACCCGTGTTTTCAGTCCCTCTGGGGGGAGGCCTGAAGTGCAAAGCTGTGTTCTGCATTTGAATTTGAGGCAAAATACATCTTTGTATGATTTTGTTGAAACTCGTCTCTTTCCTTGAACTTATCAGTAAGTTTATTTCCAGGTACTTTTGAAATACTCCTAGAATGTTTAAAATACAGAGGAGATAAATTGGGTCTGATTGTAAAAGCCCAGGCAGCTTTTACACCACTTTATTTCTGTAGCTTCGGTGGAAGTTCATTTTGCTCTCTTGCTCTTGTGTCATCATTTCACTTAAGTCTTTGTACATGATTTCAGAGGATGGCTTGGGTTGCGTTGCAATGACCTGGCCGTGAGCTTCGACTAATCCCACTGCTGTGGGGAATCCTTTTGGTGGGCATGGGAGGAGAGGTGGGGCTTGGGGGCAGAGTGCTGATAACATGCTTTGAGTTTGTGTTTGCCCTGTCAGCTTTTTGTCTAGATAAGCTTTTAGCACATTGGGTGTAGATAGGACTAACTGATGAGTAGATACTGATTCCTTAGAAGAACTGGCAGGATGAAGTGTCAGTCTCCCTGAAAGCAGCTGGTTATCTGCAGCTATCAAAGGGGTGGAGGCTGGAGAATATTTACTTTTGTTTATGCCTAGAATGAAGTTAGAGTCTCTTTTCTCTCTTCCCCCATGCTCATCCCCTTCAGCTGGGGTCAGGGGAAACTGAAGACCTTGAAACAGTTACCTTAGTTATGTTACTGGAGTAGATGCATCAAAGCAGCCAGGAGGAGGGAACGCTTGGCAAGGGAAATGTTTCACTTTTGTTGCTGGAGCAGAGTTGTCCTCTTGGCTGAGAAGTATGAGATTCCTGGGCAGGTATACTGGATTGTTCCTTTACACTTTAGATTCAGTGGCTTACTGTGTGCTAAATGATGATGATTGCTGGCAGGGATTGGAATGGAACTAGAAATAATATCCTGTTTCCACCTCGCCCAGTAGTACTGTTGGCTCCTATATGCCTGTCCAGACTGGAACCTGAAGCTGGGGAAGTGTTTTCCATGTGCTGTTGTTGATTACTGTTCACTTTCCTAATACCTGAGCTTGCTTGTTTCAGTGCTATTACATCTCCTTTCTTGGCATTTCTTGCGCTAGCAGTTTTTCCCATTATAGTTGGGTGTGGAGGTGTGAAGCCAAAAATTTCTGGTAAGTGACTTTTGAGTGATGCAAGGTAGTCATGGCTGTAAGTAAACATTTCATTTGTTTTATTTAATCTGACCATCGCTTGGGACTGCTCAATTTAAAAACACAAGTCAGTAGGTTCCAAAACTGAAGCAGACGGGAAGGAAGAAGATGAAACCAAGTTTTCAGCCAAGCAGTGTTTGCCCTTTTCTAAGAAAGAGATCATTGGGAAAATCATGCTTGACTGAGACGTAAGAAACTAGCTTTTTTTTTTTTCTTCCTGAATGGTGGTTGTGCTTTGTGCAAAAGGAACTGAAAGAGAAATTTTAGGAAAAAAAAGACCCTCAATAACTTTAATTTCCTGAACAAAAGTGCAAGGCTTTTGGAGAATGCTGTACTTTAGATACATCATTCCTAATGATTGTAAGAAGAATGTAATATTCTACAGGCTGTGCTATTGAAACACTTCAGAAATATAGGCTTAGATTTCATAATGCTACATCAGAGTCACGGAACAAATTTTCCTGCCTAAATTATTGTATTCACTTTTTTTGATTATTTTTCAACCTCCAAAATAAATAAAAAGATACATTTTAACAGAAGACCAGTTCCTGTTGTCAAAGGACTCTTGAGAAGGTTTTGACCAATGCGCAGTTAGGCTGTTCAGCCATGTGAAGCATACAACAGCGCAGTTTGCAGTATTTTAGAGCTGTGCGGTCCCCAGTTGAATAAATGTTTGTGTAAATGAGCTTTTTTGCTTATTGCTTTGCCTGACTTCAAGAAGCATTTCTTCCTTTGTGTGGTGAGACCTAACAACCATGGTCACAAAGTGTGTTGGGGCAGCGGTGTGCTTCAGGTTAGCATATGAACCTGTTCCTCATTTTGCCAAGGTGATCAGCATGCACGGTAACCATAGTAACCAGGAGGACTTGGGAGTCTCATGAGCATTCTGCATCTTACCTGGGAACATGAGACTGAACAAAGGAAAAGGTGGTTTGGGGTCTCTGAGTCAGCAGAGCAGAGAATGTCACCTGCGCAGATCTGCAGCTGATGTTCCCCAGTGTAACAAGCGCCAAGTTGCTTTTTTCCTCCTCTTCCCATGTACATATAGGTAACAAGGTCCGTTTTGGAGGGGCTGAGAGTATTACATGACTTCTTTAGTTGTTTTTTTCTGAAAATAATAAAAAAATAAGAACTATGAAAATGTAATGGGCTTGTTTTAAAAAGAAATATTATCCTGAATCTATCTGGCCAATCATTACACTTGTCTTGAATTTTTTTCTGTGACTGTGTCTGTCAAATGAAAGCAAACATTAACCTTTGACCTAACACAGCAAATCTGGTGCTGTGTTAGTAGATGGAAAAGTACTGCTAACTTATGCTCTGAAGAGAAATTACCTGATAGCATTTCAGAGGCTTGATCATAAGGTTGGTCTTTTGTTTAATTTGCAGTCTGGTTTTTGGCTGATGGTGGAAGAAATTGTCTGGTTGCTAAGCAGAGCTGATTGTAATTCCTTTGTTGAAACACTTCAATTAAAAAAAAAAAAAAACAAACCTTCAATCAAAAGTTGTATTTCTACAGCTTTTGATTGCTGTAAGTTGGAAACATAAATTTCAATTTAAAAATGGTTTGTTGTCTTGTAATTCTTCGCACTCAGTAGGAGTGCCCTACTTTCACTTGTCACTGTTACTGAGGGAAGTGAATGTCCCTTTGTACTAGGTTGTACCTTGTCCTCTAGAAATGAGCGTAAGGTGTACTATCACAAATGGGATACAGACTTGCAGAATAGGAAATGTGGGGCCAAACCCAGAAATGGAGCTGCTGAGATTCAACAAAGGAATGGACTACTGCCTCTATATAAAAATCCAGCTACCTGGAGAGTAGCAATCCAGAGACTTTTAATTTGTGGTAGCTACATTAGTTGAGATGCTTAGGGTTTCTTTCCCTTGCCAGCAGACTGGGTGCCCCTTCAATGAACTGCCTTTCTGGGTTGAACTACCTGCTGTGCTTAATCTGTACGCAACTGAAGTTAACACCTGAAAATCTGATAGCATCTGCTGTGTACACAACCTCTGGCTCCTATTTACTGTCAACAGTCATGTTACTTGATCTAATTTCAGGTTCTCATAGTGGGAAAGCTCTTAAAGGAAGCCAGACCCCTGACGTGACAGTGCTTCTGCACCCCATTACCACATTACTCACTTGTAACAGGGAAATATCTTAAACAGCATGGAATAGGATGCTCTCTCCTCTACCTCTTTTTATATTCTCTGTTCCTTTTATCCTAACTACAGTATCCATGTACCTGTAAGATCTATCAGCCTGTCATCCTACCCCAGATAGGACTTGTATTCATTGCTCTTGGGACTTGATGAGGTGTGCAAACTAACTGACATGTAATTAAATATACTGTAGAAAAGGCTTCTTGAAGCTAATAATGCAACACTCTTCCAAGTGGTTAATTTTATTAAAATACTGACTTAAAAAGTAAGAAGGCATTACAGAGATCTGTACTTCAAGAATGCTAAGGAGCTCTCCATCCTTGACTAGCCATTCTGACCTCAGCTGGCAGGTCAGAAAGTACAAAATTTCAATTTTATTAGACTGTCTAGCTTTTGCTTAGAAAGCTGATGCAGAAGTTTCCGTGGGTGTCTTTGCAAAATAGTTCAAGCAAAAGAAGAGGCTGGAATCCACATGAAATTTAGTGGTTGATGTGAGCATTAAAAATAAGTAAACAATGAAGTGCTGATATGGAAATAAGGAGCTGTAACATTTGCTTCAAGGGGTCATCTTATCCAGCTCCTTTGCTCAGACCAAATTATGTGCATGTAGACCATCTCGGACAGATGACAGACAGCTGTGCCTTAAACTGCTCATGGGAAGTTCCACAGTGCAAGCAAGTTTTCTTTTCAGCTTCTTCAAGCAGCCCTGTTAGCAGACACTTTTTCCTAGTGCCTCTGTGAATCTTTTGTCACAGATTCTTTTACGTTCACAACTGTTAACTTACTGCAAGGCTAGTAGAAGTCTCCACTTCAATCTCCTTTTGTTGAGGCAGACCCACAGTTTTTCATCTGTTCTGCAAGTTGCATTCTAAATCTATCACTCTTGCAGAGAATTGGTGGAGAACAGTAATCAGTCTGTTCATACCTCTATCTGGTGTGCCAGCTTAGCTTGCCATGCTAGGTTGAAACCTAACCAGGACAGAGAAGATGGCAGAAAATCTCCTGGCTTTGTTAATAAACTTCAGAATAAGTCATGTTTTTCTTGTAGTTACATTATTGGCTTGAATTTGGTTTGTGATTCGCCTTACTGAAAAGCTAAATGAGGCAATTTTTTTATTATTATTATTATCTTACTTTTATGGTACAGAGAAGGAAAGTAACTTGGCAAATGCTGCCTGGTAAATAGGAGAATGAGAAAATGAATTGTTGTTTCCTGCTGAAAGAACTGTAAATAATTTGTTGCTTATTTAATTGTATTCTTCTATAAAATTGAATTATCCTGATATGACTGTATAGAAAAGCTTTTTGTGACTCAAGAAGTGCATGGTTTTTTTGGAGATGGAATCAATTAGTTAACCTGCATGGAGATATTTTACTCTAAGACTGCAGACAATTGAATCTGTAAAAGAAAAATGTTCCGAAGTGTTACTTTAAGCTTTTAAAAACTGTTATTATATTTTTAGTTCAAAAATTCTACTCTCGGGTATTCTGTAGTAGTTTCCCTTAACACAAACCACTTGTTACATTTCAGCAGTCTTTAATTAGTTCTGTCACTTGTAATTTTTGTCCTGGATCTGATAAAGTCAGCGGAGCAGTGAAAATACTTGTCCCACTCCGTATGTTTTGTCCTGGTTTCTTTTTTGCTAGAAAAAGATCCACCAGAAACTGCCCCTGAGGCCTCAAGTAAAGTTTTAAACACAGAAGGGAGGTTTGTTATGCGTGGCTAACTGTGATTGTGCTATCTTCTCTGCTGCAGAAGTGCTCAGTAGCCTGTGGACGCTCTGAAAATAACTGAGCAATTGGAAATCAAAGCAAGTTGGATATTTCACATCGATTTGCACATCCAATTTGGGGTGGAGTGTCTATGTTGCTGTGTTAAGTAACAGTATTCTTGAAAACAAATACAGATAAATAATTGGCTGTTGCTGGTTGGGATGATACAGAATTTACTTTATATAAATGAAGTGAATAAGTTGACTTTTTTTCTAACCAAACTATGAAGTGGAGAAGAACCCTCTGTAGCAGCACATGAGAACTGAGCAAAGAAGTGTTGAGAGAGATGTGGTGGCTGGAAGCTGGCATAGCAGTATCTTTTTGTTCTTTTTATATTTATAAATGAATTAGAAAAAAAAATCAATCAAAGATTTTTGTACTAGGCATAATTGTCAGACTGAACTGGAAAGTAAGGGAACCCTTGTCTGGGCTCAAACCCATTCTTGGAGCAGCTGTGAGCACAGTTCTGCAGCACTGGGACAGACTTCTTCTAATTTAGCAAGGATGAGAATTTTGATCTTTTCCAAACAAATGAGCTATGAGCGACTCTGGAAGCAGGGAAGGTCTTATCTGTGCATGTTAAAATGTCGAGGTTTTATGAGCAGTATCTTCTCTGCTGTGTCTCTCAGGATGTCCTGGGAAAGGTCCTCCAGGCTTGCTGTAGTCTGTTAACTCCTGCAGGTGTCAGCCAACAGAAGGGACTTTACAAAGCAAGCTTCTTTGTGTTACAACAGGACTGTCCTTCATGGAGACTGTACCTTGGACTTGTTTGCTGACTTAGGCAGTTACTGCTTTAGTTTCGCACTCTGAGAACAGCTGGGCTTGTTATTATCAACTGATTTTACTGTAATTAATATTTCATACTTTGTCAAAGTGTTAATGCTGGATGTCTTGCATCTGTTGCAGATGATCGCATTGCTGTCAACAGCTGCTGTAAGCCAAAGGGTCTTTCAGATGAGTTACTGACAGTGTTTAGGGATGTAACTAATTTAACAGAACAAAAACAGACCGTGTATTTGTTGACTGTTTATTGTTGGGATAATAACACTACTTTATTGATTTTATTTACTCTCAGTGAGTATGATGTCAGCATCATTAACAAATATAAGTCTAGCAAATACAAAATTAACAGCCTTTTTCAGAAAAGATAGTATCTAAGGATTTGAACATCTTGTTTTGATTTTCAAAGTTATCCTACGGTATAGCGTGGATGATTATGTGGTAATTGATTCCATATAAGAAAGAATACTGCTTGAAAATGGTAACATTCCACCTCACATGCATCCTAAAAGTAATTTCCATAAGGCAGGCTTTCCAGCATCTGAATAGATTAGGGCTTAAACTAGTGCTTTTTTTCCATTATCATTTGTGTTGTCCAAGAAGTTTGGACTGAATTCAGACCCTCTGTGAATCAACAGCTGTTGTGCTTCATGTCATGCATAATTCTTAGCAGCGTAGCAATTTGGGGCCTGCGGTACTAGCTAGGTGGTTGTCCCTGCTTTAGTGATTCTGCATTTGAAAGCATAAAACTGTTAAAAGGAGCACAACAGAAAAATGAGAGAATAATAGACGGTATTATAGTATGAGAAGTCCAAGTGTTTTGCCTTTTTTTTCCCCCTTGTGTTGTGGAAGAAAACATTCAGAAATTGTTCTGATATTTGGGGATGCTTTGTAGTAGCAGATAGGCTCCTCGTTTTACTAATTTAAAAACTAAAACAGCTGACTTCAGTTTTTTAGCAGTTGTCTCAATCTAGGCAGTGAAACAGCAGCCTGACAGGTAAGTTTTGCAACTCTGTTATCAGTGTTTTTCTGAGAGGGCTGGGGCATCAAACTTCTTTTTAACCAATACTGTATAAAAAATTACAGTAGCGGTGTACTGTGTCAGTCACCCTATGGCTGTGGTTTCTTTTCTACAGCTGGCAGATTGTGTGTGAAACATGGACTGGAGTTTGCTGTCACTTGACCTCATAGAGAAGACAAGATTGTCCTCTTGCTTTTAAGGGAATTTCTTGGATTAAAATGTTGGTGGGATCACAGCATGCTCTCTCTGGCAGAGGATTTGACAGTAACCAATTGAGTAAGCTTGGGAGGACCCAGTCCTGATGAATTTCACTGCTGCCGTGGGGACAGCAGGGGTTACAGAAGATCCCCTTTGTGCTCCTTGGCTTTGCAGCAAAAATTTTCTCTCTAAGCTTCTTAAGTGTGCCGATGTCTCAGGGTAGAAATGAATATTCAGTCATGCTGTGTTGTCAGATTTAATGAACTGAGCTGAGTGAGCCTGAAAGTGAATCTGTGAAGGACTTGAGAAATGAATGAGATGAGCTATTTTAAAGTCTCCCTGTAAATCAACTCAATTCTAACAAATCTCTAAAAAGACCATTGCAATTCAGCTGGGAACTGTGATGTATGTGCCAGTTTTTTCGTATTCTTTGACCCTGAGCTGGCAGTTGAGGCCTGTGGGCAGGCATGGATCCTCTTGGCCACGTGTTCTGCAGCAGGACTCGGCGTGAGAGAAGTACTGCTAGTTATATGAGATGTGAGGGAAGAATGCCTGTAGCAAGGATGTCTTTCCCCCCATCCCAGAAATTTTATTGCTTTCATTGTTGGATAGACAGCACATGTCCTCCAGTCTGAGTGGCTACTGCAGTATCCCAGATGTCCCTATGACTGTCTAGCATTGCCTCCCTGTACTCTTTGTCAATCAAATCAGAAATCAGAAGCACAGTTGATAAGGAAAGTCGTTAAGTTATCTCAACAGACTGTGAAAGTCCTGTTACTATGAGGTTGGTGGGATATACAGAGACCCGTTAGCAAACTGCTGCCATTTAAATGAGAAATGCAAAAGACCATATATCACCATTTCCTTTTTTTGCCTATGTTCTTGCTATTGAGATGCTGACGGAAGCCCAGTGGTTAGAGCACTGGTTTGGGAGACCTGCTTTTTATGCCTTGTAGATTTAGTATCTTAATTAGAGGGAGGTAAAAGTCTACTTCGATATTACAGGAAAAAAAAGGATGTGATACTTACAGAAGAAAACAAGTGCGATGTTTTTTTACAATTGTTTTCAGTGATCCGCCAAAAACTTCAGAAAATGTTTTTGATTACGTGGATTGGGTGTTCTTTAAGTAATCTTTTGATATGTGCTTAAAAATGCTAATGAAATAATTTCTTTCGACGTAGTGAAAATGTACTACAGCAGGGTAGTTTTCTGCTCGTGTTCATAGTTCAGCTCCTTTTGCTAGTTTTCTGCATTCAGTTTTGCAGCCTACAGGCGGTGTCCAGCCCCTTGCCTGTGTAATTGCTGAAAATCATGATGTCACACTACTCAATTCAGATCTGGTATTTAACTTGATATTACAGCCTCATACTTCCTAGTTGTTATTTTTATTTATTTATTTATTTATTGAGGCTGAGAATATGTAGATTTTACTGCTAGACTCTGTAATACTTGTCCCATGACTTCATTAGAACAAGTGATCTTTTCGAATCCCTGTCAGCACTAACCGCACTTGCTTTTGGGATGGAGCCTTTCCTGTCCCATGGCAGCTGCTATGCTGTACACCCCTAATGCTCAGCGGGAAACTCTAGGGCACCAGTAGGAAATAAAGTACGCAGCAGGAGTGTGTCTAATTTGCTTCCCAGCACAATCTGCTCTCTGGGATCTTCTTACTCAGAGCTACTCTGGGGATAAGGAAATGTGCTAGGATGAGAGAAGACAGCACAAGTCCTTGAAGGAAACCCTTGCTGAGCCTTCCCACTTGCGGTTGCTTCCTCATGCTCCATGGGGACAGCTTTTCAGCTTTTCTTCCAGTCTGAAGAGCCTCTCCCTGAAGTTAAGGTATTTAAGCATCTCCTGAAAGAGGTGGAATCAGAAACTTCCCTGTCATTGACTGAAGCATATAGGTCTTTTGTTGTCGAGCTCTTTAAGTAAAGCTCTGAAAAATCTGTGTTTTGGCTTTCTGTGTGGGAAAATCAGTGTGTGCCAATCTGTGTGCCTTGCTGATTAGCCCTCTAGGGCAGATATCCTTCAGCAGCAAAGGGCCAGACTGAAGGATGGTGGGAGGGAGGGCTTTGGCTCCATCAGTTCCTTTCTGTCTGCAGCTCTCAGGAATGCTGAGAAATCATATGCAGCATTGTTCCCCTCGGCATATTCTCGTGTGATTTGTCCAGCTTGGCTGTAAGCGATTCAAGTAACAGGCATCCAGTCCTCCCTTGGGAAGCAAAAAATAGTTTGACCATCGCTGTAGGGAAGAGAATGAGATTCCAAGGAAATGAGAGGAATCTGCTTGAAAACAGCAGCAATGTGAAGGGGTGCTCAGACGTTACTCACATGGGTGTAAGAATCTAAGCCAGAGACACATTTGGGACTGTTTTATTCTTGTTAGCAGTGGACCTAGAGTTTTACAATAAGATTTGCTTCAGTTTTGATTCTGGAGTTATAGTATTGGTGTTATAGAATGGTTTAGGTTGGAAGGAACCTTAAAGGTCATCAAGCTCCCAGGGAAGTAATTGTCTTTTTACTGAAAGACCAGTTTTCATCCTTGAAGCCACCTCAGCTACGATGATAGTAAAACTGCTGTTTAGTATTCGCTCCTGGAGAGATGACTGTGCTGAATGGTGTTAATATGTTGTTTAAATGCAGCCTGGCCACATGTGGAACTGCAGGAGTTTTTCTCACTTCTCATCATTTGTCAGCTTGATTTAAATAAAAGTAGTTACATTTCTGTAAATGTAACGTTAGTATTTTACAGAAGGATAAACCGAGGCACATACCGCGTAAATACTTTAGGCATGACTGTAGAAGGAAAGAGTTCAACTGGGATTCGAGACAGGAAATATGGTATCTCAAATTCACTAATGGCAATGCTTCTTCAAAGAGAAGTCTGATTTTGAGTCAGTGCAGCTAAATACCAACCACTGTATGACCCGTGAACCACCAAGTGTGAAAATGGGGTAGCTTCACTAATACTGAGCATCCTCCAAATGCAGAAACCTATTTTGTAGTGAACTAGCCACAGTGATTGCTCTACATGGTCAGCTAGAACAATGACTCAAGTTTTCAGAGCTGCATTGCTTGAAGAGACCTTCTGCAGCAGCTGTAAGTTTGCAGTTGTGGAGTTCTCTGTTGTTTCAGAGCAACATAACGGTAGGAAGTAAATGTTGCTGCACATTTCCGAGGGTTGTTTGTTTGTTTGTTTTTTGCCTGTGTTCAGAAAGAATTCAGCTGGAGTGCGGATCTTGCATGTTCCTCTTTCGCAGGGGAGAATGCTGAGAAGTTAAGGATCTGGCCTTTAAAAACAGAGTTCAAAATGCCTTCTGAAGTCAGTGCGAGGTATGGGGGCATGGCACTTCTGAAAATCAAAACAAAAGTAACGCATTGGAAGTTGTTTGACATGCTCTTAGTAAAGTGTGGGAGAAAGCTTGAGATTCCTGTCTTCTAGAATAGATCAACGTTGTATAGTCTGCCATTAAAACGTGCTTAAATGGAGTGCTGATATATGCCTTAACCTTGTGTTTTGCTGTATCGCAATGCAGATTTGTTTCTGTCTGCTGTATTGTGGAAGGAATGCAGAACTCCCAAAGGATAGAGAAATCAGTGAAAACTTCTGTAGACTAATCTAAACAAGTCCCTTTGCTGTCTTTGGGAATTAAAAAGTGCACAGACTGCTCATTCACAGGGTTAATACGTGGGATAAGTTTTGATTAAATTAAATATACTGAGGCATTTCTTCTTAAATAGCAGTAATGCTTCAGGGGTCTTGGTTTTCTTTTGTTCTGGAACACTGAGGAAGTTTTGCATTGAAGTGAAAACCTCCTGAAATAATTTGCTTTTGTCCACATTTTAATTTCCTTCATACTGTGCATAAAAATCCTTTCTGGGTTTAAGTGTAACATGGTTCTAAACAATAATTTAATATCACCAGGGTAAGTGGCAGTCCATGACAGTAATGCCACTAGGTGAGCTGAATAAGGTGTATAATATAGTTGAAAACAGATCTAGAGGCTTACAGCACAGTGGGTTTTGGTCCACCTCTTTCTTTTTAGCTTCTTGCAGTCTAATTGCATCAGTGCAATGTTAGAACTGAGCAGTACTGCTGTGCAGAGCTCAAAATGATCCGTGCATGCAGCTTCTTGACAAAACCTCTGCTGCTGTTAGTCTTCCTTGTGAGCCACAGGACAATGAGATGCTGTATTTATCATCCCAGGAAGCAGAGTTTACTGGCCTAAACCCACGTCATTTTGTAGCGCAATAGATGGGATTTATCCTCAGTCAGTGTTAGTGAAAGCCATTGTTAAGGTTGCAGTTGCCAATTATTACTGCTTGGCTCCCAGGGAGACAGTGTAGTGTGATGACAGCTTGGGTGGATGTGCCAGTCTCAGCAGCCACTGTGTGACCCACAATGGGGTTTTGATATCTGAGTTATTTAATAAAAGGCATGCACCTGCAGCTGTGGCATGGCTAGCATTCAGTACTGATTCTGTAGTGAATATTCTTTATGTGTACAAATGTGTTGGTCATTATCAAAGTAAGGGTTATGAGGCCTGGTAATCTGACTTAAAAATAATCATAGCGAGGAGAATCTCCCTTAATTTGAAATTGGGCAGGTTTGTGTTTCTTGTATAGTTTTCCCATTCTGACTTCCTTGCCTAGGGGCAGCATGTTGTGTACAGTCAGTTCTGAGTAGTAGTCCCAGTAGTTTTCTGGCAGATCTGTTATTCTATTCCAAAACCAAATTGCTAATTGTGATCAATATGGACTAGATAACAGCTTTCAACTCAAGTGTCCATCAGAGTCTGCTCCTCAGGGATTTTCATAATTACTACCACTTGTGTGGGTTTGACACATGAGGTGTGTGCTAAGCTAGTCTTGTTTGCCATACAGAATTCAGCAGCCATGAGAACTTTTGGAAATAGCTAAAATATACATTAAAAGAACAAACTGAGATGAATGAATACAATCTCTCATCTGTGCTCTTCTGCTGTAGCTGTCACCAAATCTATTCTCTTTTCAAGTGTACTTTTTGTTCTGCTGTTGGTTTTAGGGTAGAGCTCTGTGATCTTCGGATATTGAACCACTTAAAATGTATGGCCTTCTTACTTTATAATTTCTCTAAGTACTTAATCAGTATCTGGGTCATTTAAAGTGTCACGTGTGTGCTGTTGTTATATTGATGTTATCCTAATGGACCTGTGGGGTTGTGTATTTGCTGTCATGATTAATGGGACACATCCAGCAGTGCTTCATGATCAGAGAGCTGAGGCTGCTGACTTCCATCGAAGATTTTCTTTCTTTAGTGTCCATGGTGAAGAGATGAAACTTTGTTGTTGAAACCCTAGTTCTTAAATTGCTTCTTGCCTTGAAAAGGTTCAAAGACCTGGAGCCTATGATAGTGTTATAATTAAGATGGCTTTAATAGCAAGCAGAAGTCTCCTTCTCTAGGACATAAATTGTTGAACTGCAATCCAAAGCTCTTGGTATGAGCAGCCATTCTAGGAGGCAAATTTTTTTTTCAATTCTTGTAAATGGGGCATAATCATTAGTTTGCCCAAACAATTCTGAATGAGCCTCATTTGCAGATGTCTTGGTGCATCCTCCACATCTCTCTGGTTCTGACCAATCCTACTACGTAGTTGATAGTGGATTTGAGGACCAATATAGCATGCATCACTTGAAGGGATGACTTCTCAGATTTGGTGCAAGTCCAGTGAACGTTCATGGAAATGACTCTGAGTGTGTAGGGGGAGCATTATTAAGGATCATAGTCTTTGCCCACAGCCTTACTGTGCTTAGCACAGTGAGACTGATGGCAAGGAAACATGCAGACTGTAAAGAAAGTAGGGAAGGAATGTGGTGGTTTTGGTGTGTTTTGTTTGTTTGTTTCCCCCAAATCTAGTGAAAATAGAGGAATGCTTCTGCAGCCCTAGGACACTTAGCATCATAGACCCATAGAATTGCTCAGGTTGGAAAAGACCTTAAAGATCGTCAAGTCCAACTGCAACTTAACCATACTGTGCTAACTCTACACTTCATACATGCTTCTGGAGAGCCTAAGACTTTAGCCGAAAGTAGGCCAAAAATTTATGTTGGGGAAAAGACACCTGGTAAAGTATAAGCGTGCTGTATTTTGTAGAGACTTGGGCATCCCAAACTGACTACCAGCTTTAGATCAAACTGCTTCAGTTAATGGCAGGCTAAAATAAATCATGCTGAAGGTTAGTCTGATGTGACACATTCAGTAGTCTTTATACAACAGTGAAAGAAGGGTGCTGCCCTCATGGACTGTTCTTGTGATGTTAAACTCCTGCTTGCCCTGAGGTCCCCTCCTGCACTGGCTTAAAATCGTTTTAGGCTTCAGCTATTATTTTTAACAGACTGGTCACCTAATAGTTATATGCATGTTTGAAAGGACACCTGCAAGTTCTCTAGTGTCACTTGTTCAAAATGTTGAGAGAGAAAAGCTGCAGCAGTACTGCTTCTCCTAGAGTTGCACTGAGCTTGACTGCTCTTGTCCTTAAGGACAGTCCTTACCTTTCTGTACGGTTAAGATCAATCTGATGTCAGTCTAAGGTTACAAACTGAAAGTCCAGACAGCCATGAAAGTGTTCAGTGTTGAAATGGTTCTTAGGCTGTTTGCTTGTACTGAAGCCTTCCTACCCAGTGTGAGAACGTAAGTCTACTACTGTAATGACATTCCAGTCTTAAGGGAGACATCTAGATCAACTATTCGAATAATTAGAGCACAAACATTACATAACGGAAGGAAAGCATGAAGCAGTTATGCCTGTGGTATGTTGTTCTTGTCTGCTTTGTTTGTTTCTTTCAAGGAATCTTTCATGGTTAAGTCAAAATTCTACGTCTGGCTAAATGGTCCTCATTGAAAGGGAAGGCAATCCAGTGTAAATAAAGCACACTCATTTCAAAAGCATTTTAAAGAAATTGAGTGTTATAATACAGGTTTCTAGAATAAAAATTTCCCACCTAGCGTGAAGGCTTTGAACGGTGTAACTTCTGAAGTAAGAATAAAATTGTTGTAGCTAGAAGTAATGTTTTCATTTTTTCTCTAGTATAAAATACAATGCAGTAAAGACTGGACAGTATCTAGTTGCTGAGGGCTACATTTTATTTTCAGTCTTTGACCTGACTCATCCATCCCTAGACTGTTTGAAGTCACAGTAAAATAAGATGTGTCTGTGCCCTGCTTTGATACCCTTATTTCCTGATTCCAGTTCTGGAGGGAGTGTTGGATTAGCTTGCCTAATGAACATGTCTAATTGAGGGGATTTGACAATGGCTGTATGTAGCTAATACAAAATAGAGGGAATGGAATAAGGGTAATGTAACCATTGTGAGGACATGCTTATTCTTTTGAGATGTGTGTCATGAAAGACCCTTCTCATTCCAGGTATTGGCATGCCATGGTTTTTAAAAACCCCTTTTCTGAGACCCCGTGGATGCTGATGTTAGATTCAGTTCATGGATCCTGTTCTGTGGCTCTGCAGCATTGTCTTTGCTCACTGTTGTGGTAGTAGACAACAGAATCCTGCCTAATGCAAACTGATACTACAGTATGGGGAGCAAAATATAGACTACATTATTGATTTTTGAGTGATGCAGTTGTGTTCCATGTAATAGAAAGAGGTAGTAGAGAGTCTCCTTTTTCACAATAGCTAGTGTTTTTTTTCTCTTCTGTGTTGATTCAGCAATGTGTGTCCACTCATGCATAAAGTTGTTTATTGAATATATTCAAAGCGTATGGGTTTTTGAAGGAAAAGGTGAGGTGGTTGTTTGTTTTTGTTTGTTTTTTGCGTTTGTTTGGTTTTTGTTGTTGTTGTTGTTTTTTTGCCACAAGAGGGAGCACACGAGGACTGCCAGAAGGAGGAAAATGTGCTTTGCCAGTTCTGCTCATACCTTCATTGTTGGCCCCACAAAGGGATAAGCAGATTTTTGGAGATGAACTCCTCCTACCATTATTCCCTTATGTTTGGGGGGAAGCAGAGATGTCAGAGATGGGAAAAGTCTAGCCAAACCTTTCCTGATTAGTATTGCCTAGTGGTTCTTCCGTGAGCTGTGACTGCCTCGGCTTGAGATGTACATCATTAAGGTTTTATGAATCAAACTCACAAGTTAATTTATTTAGCAAGTCAGTCATAGTGCTGGGGTTGGGGTTTGGAGTCCAGGGAAAAAATAATGTCAATGGTTAGAACTCAGTGTTGTTTCTGTCGGGTTGGCACTCTATTACTAAACCCTTTTAACTAAATGGATATTGATTTTTGTTAACTCACTATCCAACCAAGTCATGCTGATATACTTTTAATGTACTCTGACTGTATTTATACTGAAGGGCTACATCTAACTGCATTGGTTTTTATGCCAGTTTAGTTAAATCTTCATAAAAGTGAGTATTGACGAGATCTAAGTGTTTCATAATGGGATTTTGCCTTGTAAGCTCTTTCTCCTATCAGTTCTGGTTTTACCTCATGTTCAGCTTTTCAGCTGACCTTCAGCAGTGGCATTTTTTTGGGTTCATTTGTTTTATAAAATTCACCACAGTGCGGATTGGTTGGTAGCACTGTAGGAATCAACACTTCCGAGTTAGAAAATGAAAATAAAAAATAAAAATAGCTAGTCTAAAGCTGCTTTCTGCTTTGCTTTACTTCTTGCTGCAGATGTACTATTATAATAGATGTCTTAATCACAGAGTTGTTTTGGCTCGAAGTAATTACCTATTTCTTTTTTCTTTGATAGGTGAGTTTAGTAGAGACACCTTCTGACCCCTTAGTATAGTGTTTCATTTGTAGTGTCCACAAAAGGCGTTTGCAGGAGTTAATTGCACGCACTGCTCAGCAAACCAGAGTTAGGTGTTTTATAAAACAGTGAGTAGATCTGCTGCAAATGTGTATGTTTGTATGGCAGGGGTCCATGCTGTGAGAAGGGAAGGGTGTATGATGAAGAAGGGAGCAATAGGTTCCTACTGCTGGCTCTCCTGGTACCTATTGTGCAGCTGTGAGCACAGTGCTCCCTTTGTCTGATTGCAGTGCCCTGCCTGCTTGTTCTCTAGTCTGTTTGTGAGAAGTTCTGCAGGATGTGGGCCATCTCTTCTTGTGGTCTAAAAATGCCATGCGTATTCTTGTTAGCTATCACTCCATCCTTGCACTATTTTTAGTTGTTGTTTGTCTCAGCCAGTTGTTACCTCTAAGAAGTAGATGGTAGGCTGCCAGTTGCATGTTTGGACAGCACCTAGCACTTTCAGGCTCAGACTTGGTGAACGCCTTTAGTCACTACTGTTGTTATATTTCCACTAAAGCTTTGTATCTGAAGTGATGCAGCACAATGGAGTTCTGTTATTGCTGAAATTTTAGCTGTGGCATCAGTGCCAGCTGTTTCAGTGGAGTAATGAACCATTCCTCAGCACATCTCAGGCACTGAGTTCATAAACTAAGTTGAGAAGGACAAAGTTTGAAGCATAATCTGTGGAACAAATTGTGGCATGAAAATAAGCAAGTTAAATTCAGTTCTTTCCTTAAAACTGAGGGGGGAAAGAAATCTTTCTTTAGCCAAAGTAAAAATATTCACAGTTTGGACAAGCGTATTCATTTAAGGCATTTTATCTTGTATTTACAGCTTTCTTAAACTGTCAGGACAGCCTGAGGTTTCAGAAGGATTTATCCAGGGATGCCAAGCATACACTGCACAGGCCAGAACATTCCCCTACCATCTATTTGTTGGTGGTTCTTCCGATGTGGAAAGGAAGTGGGTCGAGGTTTAGATGAGTTATTCTGGTAGTCCTGTCCCTGCTGCGCTCCTACCCAGAGGCGCTCTAGATTTTTTTTTTTTCCCCAGTATGTGAAAAGAGGAAATCTTTTGGGTGAATAAAATTCTAACAACTCCTCTGTATGCAGTGAGAGCACATTAGTTGATGTGCGTAGAATACCTGCATCTGAATTGATATGTCCAAATCCTGTTGTAAGATATCATCTGTTACTGTTGTGTGACACATGCCTGTTATGTGATAGATCTCTAATTACACGATAAGGATTTGAAAGGGGGTACAATGCCTAAGGGCTTCTAAAATAGGTGACATCCCATTTAGATGAGTGGTGGAGTGCCACCAAGTTGCATTGTTTTGACATTAAATCAGACAGCAGGTTGTGAGACATCTGCAGACTGGGAGCCTTGGGTGGTTCTTGTGCTTAACAGCTGGGCTGGTGAGGGTCAACCAGGACTACTGGCTATTGCCCCTTCTTCTTGCCCCTCCAGGAGCTCACCATGTTCTCAGCAATGCTACAAAGTGAGCTTCTCAAACAAGTTAGTTTCCTGAGTTAGAGGGCACGTGAATAAGGAAAATTGTGTTGAGGTGGTTGAAGTGCAGCTTGTCATTGACAATTGTCATTGTCTGTAGTGAACGATTTGTTGAATTATGGTCCTTAATTCTAAATAGACTTGCCTGTTTTCATGTTAGCTTATGGGAAAATCCATTTTTTGCCCTATTAGACATAGTCCTGGTCTGTTCAGATAGCTGCACCCATTCAAAGGGTAGCCCAGCAGACAAGGCGGTGGCAAGGAATTGTGCCAAAGTCTACAAGGAATTCCAGCTGTGAGTAAATGTGAGAGAGCAGTCCCTGAGTGCCCAAACACTGCTTCCTAGCTATCATTTCTATCACAGCTGTGGAAATGCTTAAAAATGATAGACAGCTGGGGAGGAGGGGAAAAAAGATCCCTGTGACTTTGAAACCTTTGGCTGAAAGCCACATGCATTGCTGTGGGCAGAGATTCAGCGTTGCAACTGCAGCCATAAGAGAGAGATTCAGAAATGACTGGGTTTAGTTTTTAAGTGTATTTAATTCCAAGTTTCTTTCTCAGGATGTTAAGCCTTTGTTGGCATGCCAGGCCCAGCTTGCCTTTTCTCACTCTTCTGGATCTAACTTGGTCTGTGTCATACATTCCCCTCAGCTGTTATTAATAGAGATCCCTTCATTTATTTTTCATTCTCTTTCAGCTATTCCCACTCCACTTTCAATGCCTGAGGAACATGAGACAGCTGAGATAGAAGCAAGGAAGTGAGGGTGAATAGAGGGGTTAGATTGCTGTCTTCAGGAGAGAGTTCCCTGACAAGTTTTAATCCCAATACTACTCCGCATCACTGAGGACCTTTTAGAGACTTGCTTGCCAGGACAGTATTTCCAGGACTGGTTAGTGAATGAGATGACTCAAGCTGATCTCCTGTGCATCTCTATTCGAAATTCCCTGCCCATGTAACTTCTGTTCTTTTCAGTGCAGATGTTGCTTTGAGCGCAGGAGTTGGGATCAAGGAGTATCGAAGGTGAGCAAAATGTCAGTGCTAGGATTTCCTGCTCTGAGACCAAAGAAATGTCCAGGTATATCTTGTCTTCAAAAAAGAACGTTTGTCATTAAAGTTGGATGCACATCATTTTGGCAAATACAAAGCTAAAGTTAAGGGAAGAAATTTTAAAGACAAGTTTCTCTGTGTACTGCTGCAAGTTTGGAAAATGTGCTTAAATGATTAGGAAAGACAATTTTCATTCTAGAATGATGTTTTCTGTATCTCTTAGATTGGGCAGCAAGTGCATGGGTATTTTTTTTTTTTCACCTGAAGGAAGGAATTTCAAGGTATAGGTTTTTTTACTGATCCAAAGTAATTTTTGGGTTGGATGGGATTGTTCTGAGGAAAGATGTGAAACTATAGTTTGGTATGTATAGGGTCTGTTACTGTTATCCTGCATGTCTGCAAATCCTTGAAAGCTGCTGGCTACAGTACAGAAATGATAATATCTGTGGATATGATCATTCAGGTCTGTTAGTGCTGTGTTTAGACTGCTGCTGGTGAGGCTGTATAAATAAAATTGCAAGAATAATCCAAGAAAGATGGAAAGATCTGAGACCCCTTTGATCCATGGGCTATCCATGGTGTGCTGTGTGTTTGTGCTTCCTGCTGAGGGCTATTGGACACCCTGAATTGCAAGCTTCGAAAGCAAACCATACTGCTTAGAAGAGACAGCCTTGTTGCTTTGTGCTGTCCACAGTTCCTGTGCTGGGCTGCTCATGTAACATAGGTCATTGCCAATTCAGCAGTGCCACACCTTTGGGAATGGAAAGTTTTGTTAGGTTTGCCAGCTACCCTGAAAATATCTGAGTATGAAAGAGAAATTAGGATGAAAGAATCTATTTACTTCTCAAAAAAATAAATGTATTTTAAATAGCTTTTGAGAAGATCCAGGGATTTCCTGCTATTTGTAACTTAGGGAGGAATTCAGTTTTGGTGCTCTTTGGGTGAAAATATTAACTGCCGTAGTAGTTTCTGCAATGCTGATGGCCTGTGTTCATGAAAAGGCAGAGCCATTTTCTATCCAGAGAGCAGGCAGCGTGCTTGGCACTGGCCTGGAGCTTACCTTTCAGGAGATCATTTGTATCTTAGAGAGAGTGCTCCTTCCTGGGTCAGTGGAGTACAGCAATCAATGTAACTCCTAAAGCTGACATACATTTCCTTATAGAGTTAAAAATGGACGTGTATTTAGTACATAAACACACGGGGGTGATGAAAGGGACTGACTCTAAGAGATTTTGACTGCAGTTTGACATAACAGCAACCAAGAAAGGTTGGGGATAAACACTACAAAAGAACGTTTTGAGGGACAGGGAGGGAAAAAAAATCCTTATTCAGTGAAACCATAGACATCAGTAGCAATTTATGCCAAGTTCCCTACTGTGCAATGATACTGTAAAAGCAGAATCTACTCACAAGCAGCCAGGTATCTAGATGGAATAAAGCTGCTAGAATGCAAGACCAAAGTAAAGTCAGTCTTTCTAACTGTGACTCAAGGGAGAATTTTGCTTTTACTAAGACATTCTTTTTTTATAGTGCCACATTGATTTGTTAATAATGTAAGAATTGAGCCTTAGAGGTTCATTTTTTTGTCATGAACTTGCAAGTGGTGCGTACATGTTGTAATGAAGGGTTTTAATAAAGTTGATTAGGAAATATGCATGGCTCTCTGCCAATTACACCACTTGAAGCTGGAGAGGCTGCAGAGATAAGAATCTGTTGTGGCTTCTAGTGAGGGCTGATGAGAGATGCAAGAGGCATTTGGAAAGAGGAGGGTAGTTGGAGTTCGGAGAAATATGGATTCTACATTGAATCGTTATCCTTCTGTTCTATTGTTTTCCGATAGCACTGTGTTTTGTGTAAGCCCAGAATGCACCCCCAGTTGCTAAAGGTGGAGAGACCTTGCAGGAACCTAAGATAGCCTTACCCAACTGCTTCTATTAGCCTGTGTATATGCTGTATAATAACTGAACAGCTGCAAGAGCCTGTCTTCTTTTCCATGTATGCTTTTATGAACTCATCGCTGGTTATCAGGAAACAGCAGTGAGGTTGAGTAGTGGAGCACTGAGTTGCTCACTTCAAGTGGTGGTATGTTGAGTTTGCTGCAGGGATTAACACTGATGTGGGGGTGCTGTGTTCCTGTTCTGTCCATCACTGTTCTGCCACTGCTTTTGTTGGTAGCTCTGTCTCCAGCCCATACCCCAGCTGGGGAAAGTGTCTTGGATCTCCAGACCCAGTCAACCGGTAGTGTGGCTGAAAACTACAACCTCTGGTGTTCACAGAAATTAAGCTTTTTTTACAGTTTTAATAAAATCAATTGATTCAGACCTGTGGCCAGGAAAGCATCCCACCATGAGGCTGGGAAGGTGTTCAGCTGGGACTTCAGTGTATGGCACTGTGACAACATGCAGGTTCTCTGAGCATAGTAATGTGCTGGGAGGGTGCTAATGCTGTGAGGTCTCTTATTTTGCAGCTCAAATGCTGCTTTCTTTAGTGCTTTTATCATGTACAAATTCCTTCCTAATTATCCATTCTCTGTCATCTCATACAGTTGCCAGGATTCATTTTTTCCATAACGTATGCATTGTTTTAATATAAGATACTGTTTTTAATGGGCTATATCTCTAGTGGCTATTTTTGTCTTTGTATCCAGTGTAGGATTCTTTGCTCTACTTTGCCGTAGTCTGCAGCACTTTTACTATCTTCAAATGCTATTGCGCTTTCCTACTTACTGATCTTGATAAAGGTGTTACCCGAATGCTGAATAAAACATTACAAGGTGTATTCTCTAGGGAGAGAGAAATGTTGGATGTGTCTAAATGAAGTAGACCTTAATGCAAACAAAAATGTAGATACAACACCAGAAGCACAGCTGCAACTAAAGCCTCATACTGCGTGGCTTGTCACAAGAGATTTCATGTGCACTGAGCAGTTGACAGTCTGAGGCTGTTTCAAAAATTTAATTTGTTTTTGGAGCTGTTAGTATTAGGGATGCAACCATTTGATTCAAATACTCTTCTGATATAAATTAATTTTGATGTTTCAGTTTTATTAAAAGAAAAACAACACAACAACAACAACAAAAACCAACTAAAAACAACAACGACAACAAAAACAAAACAAAAAAAAACACCCCACCCCCTCAAGGCTTTAAACAGCAAGTTTTATTTTGACTCAGATATGGCCTGCTTATATCATGGCAATTTCATGTGGAATTAAGTTATCTTTTCTCCTGCAGCTGGCATAAGGCTGATGTAAACTCTCTTGTGTGTTCTCACTAATTTGACAGAAATGTGGTTGTATCTGTGCCTGATCTAGCTCAGTCATGCCTTGTTCAGTGATTTGGTAGCTTACAGAGCCAGCATTAATTTTTGTGAAACCTCTGCAATGTTAAGCAAGACAGAAATAGGAAGCTGTCATCTTCTCCATAGCGCATAAGGAAAGCTGTGGCAAGGGGAACGAAGCCATGTTCCAGCAGAATGCAGGACTGGTGTACTCTGTTGGACCTTCCTATTCTCTCCTGACTCCTGTACGTTGCTTTTCCAACTCTCTGTGCTGTGTGCCTTTTCAAGGAGTCCTTCTGACAGTTCAGAGTCCCTCTGGCAGTGTTTGTTTTCCAGGCAATTTAAGTTACTGCAGAAGGAATTTAGGAGCCATGGGATATGGTACTCAAATGAGCTCTGAGCATGTTGCCCCTGCTGTTTTTTTTTTTTTTCCTTTGCTTATTTTATAATCTCATCACAGCAACTCATTTTGCTGAAATACTTTGCTATTTGTAAGCCAGTGCTGCTGCTGAAATCCAACACATTTCCCACCTTCCTATTAATTTGTCATCTTCCCATCTCTTACTTTTTTGTTTGGATGAGGGGTCTGGCTCGTGCCAGTCATGACACAGATTATTCCTCTTTCTTTTCCGCCTGCTTGTAAAAAAAAAAAAATAATAAAAAAATAAAAAAAAAAAGCATGTTATGATAACATTAAGGTTTATAATTAGCTGGAAATGTACTGGCTGGGAATGTAAACTTGACCCCACCGTTCAAAAGTGATTCTTCTTTATGGTAGAGTTAGCACAAGATTTAGAACAGTTTAGTGCCTATACAGCAAACTCACTGTTATGTGCACAGATAAATACAGCAGAATCAGAGAGCCCAGTTACAATGACAGATTTGTGCTAGGTTCTGCAGGCCAAGCAGCGATCTTATCTCTGTTTGGTGTGGTGCTGGAGTGGGCCAAATACCAGCAATATCTCCCAGCATTCCCAGACTGGGAATTGGCTGCTGGCCTTAGGCTTGGTGCTCTTATCCAAGAGCCATCTTGTTCCTTGCTCCTTTTGCAACAGTGCTGAAGACAGTTTCAGCAGTGACATCTGTAGCTGAGCAAGAGGCTTCTGCAGTGGCTCCGTGACCATGAACAGTGGGTAGACAGTGCACCGTGGTGCTTGTTTTGCACTGTCGGCCACTGTGCAGTGTCAAGATAGGAACTGTGAAGCATTCTCAGCTAATGTACTATTTACTCACAATTGCTGTAGTTAACATGCCATAAAAGATCTGAGGAGAAAAGGCAACTCCAGAAAATTTTCTCACACATCTTGGCTGCAAGAGCACATTTGGAGCTCCTAAAAATAGCCAGCTATGGCTCAGAGCCATGAATGGCAGGACTGAAGATGCAGACATCCTGGTGCTGTACTCTGAAACCTTGCTGTGTACATTTACTGGAGGGATGGGGAAGAAACAGCGAAGCAAAGAATCAAGATAAAGAGGGTAGGAAAACGTTTTGGGAGCAGTTGTCTCCACTCTGAAAGGGAGTGTGACATTTGTCATGGTGCAGTCACACACACAGACCTGTCTACACTGGCAGAATGATCAAGATGTTGACAGTCCTTATCTTTGAAGCTGGCGGTGTGGAAGATAGAGCTGTTATGTGGATGATGGATCAAAGTAGTTCAGAGCACAGAGACCGGCAAAGTTTCCTGCTCTCCATCTCAAGCACCACTGGGAAAGAAGCTGTCTGAGCCCCTTTAACAATATCAGCTGTGAAGTCTTTCCTGAGCAGAGAACTCACAGGGCTCCATCCAGAGACCACTTAGAAAACCAAAATTCTTTTTTTATTTCTTTTCCTTACCTACACGTTTTTCTTTTCTAGGAAAATAATGATCTTCAAGGAGGAAATCTGGGAAAAAGGTATTGGTTTAGGCTTCCTTGGGAAGATTAGAGAAGTTGAAATTATTTTTCAGCAAAGCAACAACAACAAAACAATATTTTGCATCGTTCCTAGACAGTTTGCTGACTTCTAAACACAGGATTTTTTCATTTAGCTTTGCACTTATTGCTTTTGTTTAACTTTTATTTTGCTGTAGCTCAGTTTTCAGATGAGAAACATACATAAGCAGAAAAAAAGAAGTTGAAATGTATGCAAAATGTTGTATTTTAGGTGACTTTAATTTTGGTTTAACTCATTTGCACTGAATTAAGAAACACTTCTGGTCTTCTTGAAATACCTCTTGGAATGCCTTTTATCTTTTCCTTACTTTCTTTTTCTTCTTCAGTTGCAGAGCTTTCATTTTCATTTCTTCTGGCTCTGTTCCATTGTCGAGATGACTGCATAGCAGAGCCTGAAGCTGACTGTACATTACAATACCCTTTTGTGGTCTCTAGTCCACAGAACTGCCTTAGCAGCAGCTCTGCCAGCAGCTAGGTATCGGTTATCTGTCTTTATGTGAGGATTTTGCTTAGTGTGGACTGTGGGATAAGTCGTGACAGTACATCTTTGGCTGTGTAAATCTAAGCTGCAGGTGTGCTAGAGCACTTCTTCAGTCTGTGCTGCTATCTCTGCATCATCCCTTGGAATCCTCCTGGTGTATATGTATCTCTGGAGCTCAAGTAATGGTCTAAAGCTTTCATCTGTATTTTATGCACAGGAAAGAAATTGGTCCAGATCCTCAGCTATGGGTAAATTAGGTCATAGATCGTAAGATCTGATTGACTTCTACCGAGAGTCTGACCTGCTATCATGACTATTTATTTCCCCTGCTGCACCTTGCAGTGAAGGCAGCTTTAATTTGTCTGAATCAGCCTGTATTCTAGTTGGGACAATTACTATTGTAATTATCTGCTCTGAAGAGAGGGTGTTCTCCTGCTTTCAGCTTGGGTAGGAGAAAGGGAAAGCAGAGAGCTATCTGTTGAGTCCTTGCTTTGAGGAGGAATCATCAGAACAGAAGGGATCTTGGCCTAGACTTGGGGCTAAAGGGAGGAAGGTCACAGACAAGCAGCAGCGTAACCCTTGTCTTTGGCTTATGATGGGAACCAGCAGTGTTTGTTTCCTCGTGCTTTTGTTTGAAAGGGATAAGTTCTGCCTCAGCCTCCTGCCCAGTGGAGGGGTGTGGAAATCCAAGCACTGAAAGTATTGGTACCTTGATGCCCCAGCTGGGCTGTAGCCTAGATTTCAGCTTCTTGAATCCAGAAAGTTGACAAGGCAGACACGAGGTACTTGAATGAGTATAACAAGATGACTGGGACTCTGCTTACCAGTGTGACTTGCTTAGAGCAGTGCTCAAAACACCCGAGGAAACAGGAAGAGATTGTAATTAAAGGCAGCTTTGAAATTCAGTATGTGGTTGATTTGCATTTTACCATTTATTCCTCTCTTTTCCCTTGCCTCTAAAAGCCTGGGGTGGTTATCATGGTGAGGTTGGGATCACTTTGCTACATTATGTATGCTTGAGGGATTGTGGAGCAGCAATTGGGTAATGGGGATGAAAATCAGAGCTCACTTCAGGGAGAAAAAGAACCTTAACTGCTGCCCCTGGCTATCATCCTCTTGATGGCACACATGGGGTAAGGCTGTGTGTGACTCATGTTAACCAGCACTGCTGGATGATGCAGCGAGAGACTGCATGATGCTGGATGCTTGTTCTTGGGAGATTGTGGATGTGATGCTCCAGGATGAAAGATGGTCGCACAGAACCGTCCTACTAGCTTATGTTGCAAGTGCAGTCATTTATTTGGCTCACATATACATGTCTTTGTTTTCATTATCCTGTGTGGGGCAGAGAGTGGAGGTATCCGTGCTAAACTTCTTTGGCTAGGAGGACTAGGAGTGGAATTTTGCCTGTGCTGAGGATAGAAGCAAAGGCTCCTTCCCTCTCCTCTTAATGCTTGCAGGTTTACGGTGATTTATCCTGTCCTCTTTTACCCCGTGTCACTAGAAGCAGGCTTTGTACTCAGTTCCGCTACTAAAAGTGTATTACTCCATCAGTATCTTCTAACTAAGCACTGTAGATTTCATACTTAGTGCCATAGCTACATTTTTGTCCTCATTTTGTTTTAGGTACCTACATAATTTCATTTATGTCACTTCTGAAGTGAATTAAGCAAAATATAAAATACAACAAGCTATCTAATATATAATATTATAGAATATAAAAATAATAATAAATTTTCCATGGCAAACAAATTGTGGGGTCCCACACTAAGTGCAGTAGTGATGTAAGGGACCTGTGCTGTAAGGGCATGGGTAACTACTGAGCTGCTCATCCCCCACCCTTTTGAACATATTTCTCTCAAACATTGTAGGAACAATCACGCAGGAATACAGGTTACTGCACTTCAGAGAAAGATACAACTTGGCCTTAAAAATCCTAGCATCACAGGGAGATGGAGCAGCTCAGTGATGGCTGTGTATTGTTATGGCTGAGAAACGGGCTGGACTGATCCTGAGTGAGGAGGGAGAGCAAGGATTCTTCAGCATGTTTACAGGGGAGCCTGACACAGAATCTTGGCTCTGGCATATTCAGAAAACCCGAATCCGCCTACTTCGAGATTTGACTTTACAAAGGTCATGAAGACAGACTACTTGTTCAGATGGCGGAGTTTACATATATCTCTGTGTGTGTTTTCCTTTAAGAATCCTAATTCTGAATACCATAGCTATGTAAAACTTGTAGCTTTAAATAATAGAGAACAATATATATAAATATACATATTACTGATTGTGGATTTGAAATAAAGCTGCCAAGTAGGATCTATAAAGGCTCAGAAACTAAAGACAAATAATAATGAAAAAATGCTGATGGTTGGAAGCCAGTCTCATGGCTTGGTCAGCTGAACTGAAATTTGTGGAAGCCTGAGGTGGCAATGACTCAGAGACCAGATTCTGTGTGAGCTGGTTGGCAAACATAAGTCACTGTTATTTTGAAGACGTGCCATTTAAAAAGGAATTAAGATTAAAAATGCTTTCTGGAGACTTTCACTGGACTTCGTATGGTATCGCAATCTTCTGTATCAAATGGTTGTTCAATGCATCACTCTTCAACTTAAGAAGCTCTCATAAGCGGAATAGAGAAAAGGACATACAAGATAAATAGTGTCTGTTGCTTTTCCCCCCCCCGAGTTGTTAAACTAGAGCAGAAGGAAAAGGTGAGCCAAATTCTGTAGTCCTTATGCAGGGAAATTCCCATCAGCTGCAGTGGGAGACTTGGTTCAGTGAGAAGTACGGAGCCAAGCCATAGTTTAAGTTAATGTTTATTTATTTATTTGTAGAAGTTAATATCAGATATTTACAGACTACAGCCACAGGGTTTTGCAGAAGTGGCCAGGGGGCAATGACATGCCTGTAAGTTAGTGGACTTTTGGCAAATTCCTGCATATTCTAGCTTTCATGGTTTGTAAATCCTTACTTTGTTGGAACACATTTGCTTGAATATGACTTCAGAAACACAGCCAGTGCTGCTTGAATATGCCCGTAGTGCAGGCATAAACTGTTCAGCCCTTAAAGCCTATTCTGCTGTGGGACAGATAAACATGAAACGTCTTCAGTGTTCTGCAGTTGAATCAGCCTTAGCTCATCAGTGAGTGCCTTGGTTTAATAGAGCCATAGTATGTTAATGTTAACACTGCAAAAAAGCAGTAATGTTACAGGCAGCCATGCTAACTAGCTACAAGCATTTAAAAGCCCAGGCATGAGCTCTTACTTGGCTATCTGGCCGTAATTAATGATGACAAGTATGTTGGAAAAATAATTATTTTGCTTGCTTTTAAAGACAATTACTTGCTCAAGGCAAGTGAGGGGGTGGGATTTATGTGGTTGTAATAAGCATATGGAGATGGCATCTTCCCAGGAGAATATTGTAGCCACAGGATCTTTTTAATTGACCTGAAATTCCTTTGTTCTATAGATACAATTTATGTATGTGGTCACAGAATAAAATGACCCTACTTGTATTAGGGCAGGCTGCATTTTAAGCTGCTGAAAGGAGAAAAGGCAGCTTTTATCGGCCTAATCAGCAACAGACAGAAATTTCTCCCTCATCATTTTGTGGCTATACGGGCAAGGAGAAATCCTTATAAATGGGCACCCTGAGAGCTTGCTTTTTCCATCTGATAAAACAAAAGCAGGTGATATTAAGGCTCAGCCCAACCTGCCTAACGGCAGTCAACTGGTATCCCTCCTGCTTCAGGACTCACAGAGCATGGCAGCTTTTGCCCAGTGAGGACCTTGCCATCCTCTGGCAAGCACCATGTTGAGCTGCAGCCCCTTCCAGCCCCAGACTTGGTCTCAGAGGCTGAAGAGGAAGCTGCTTCTCCATTGCCTGCCACTATGGTGCTGGGTGCTGAAGGGCATCTGCTGCACCCTCAGTTCCTCCTGTTGCCCCACCAGTCACTGGTGTCTCTTGCATTTAAGGGATATGAGAGCCATGTGACTCTACCACATAACTGTATCATGAGTTGTAACAGTAAGGCAGAGTGTTGCTGCTTTGTTCTCTTTGAGTTTCGTGCTAACTTTGCCCAGGTTGGAAATTACAGCAGAAAGTCCCCCAAGACTGTAACTTGGAGAAAAATTCCAACTTGTGGCCACAGCTACCTGCTTTAACAGAAAGCCGCAGGTTTTGTGCCTGCTGTGTGTCACTCCACTGTGTCACTCAGATGGTGACATCTTCAGAGGCCACAGAAGAGAGAAAGGGAACCAAAAGCCCTATGTGTCGGTCACTTAAGTGCATCCAGAAGAATGTCCCTCAGTCTTATTCCCTTTTTATCTGTCAACGGTACAGAAGATCACAGTCCCTTTTTCTGATTCCCATCTTGCAAAATGGGGGAGATGATGATGACTTTCTTAGTAAGGCTGTTTGAAACCTAAAACTGAAACTTGTTACAGAAAATGTAGTGTTAAGAGTTTTAGGTGCTTTTCTCCGCTCTGGCTGGCCCATTGCTAATAGCAAAGATTGAATGCTTTGTGCACTCTGCCAATAGTGTCAGTTTGTGTTTTTGGAGTGTTGACATGTAACAAAAATATTTAGATTTCTTGTAGTCCCAGCTATATCTAGTCCTTTCTGAAAGTGTTACTATAGGAAGCAGACTGGAAGCTGGGTGAATGATGCATTTAAGGGTTTGGATTCAGTTCAGTCTGTTACTGATGTCTGCAGATTTTTGTCTGGGTATAAATTCTCATCTGATCTCTCCTTTCCGGTTGCTCATTAGCGAAAGTTGTGCCAGGGCAACAGAAAAATACCGGAGGGAGAAGACTAAACAGTTCCCCCATTATGAAGATGCAAGGTCTTAGAGTCTTTCAGAGTGGTCTGTGTCAACTGGAGGTGGGGAGTGGGATAGAGCCTGCACTTCATTGCCCTGGATTAGAGAGAGAAATGTTTGTTTAAGTCCAAAGTTCTCTCTGGAAATTGCAAGGAGAGCAACCTCTGCTTTTAGCTCCAAGGACAGGGTTGGAAATGAGGCAGAACATGGAGGTACTGGAGCTGAAAGCAGTAGGATTTTGTGCAAGGTCATTAAACGGCCAGTTTTCTGTGCAGCTGGAAGGGATTACTGCATTAGTCTAAATTTGACCCTGGCGGAGAAGAGAATTCCCTTGGGGTGCTGTGGTTTTACTGGGTATTTCTTTTTTTTGTTTTTTTTTTTTGTAATTTACTGCAAGCAAAAAGGCACGTTTACTCCAGCCAAGTCTTCAGCCTGTCAGTGTCTGGGGAACATGTTGGCTGGCAAAGAGGAAGCTGAAGGAGAAAGGGGATGTTCTGTGGGCTCTTTTGGCTTTATGTCCTTTCCCATGTACCAAACAGTGACAGTGGAAGGAAGTGGCGAGTGGGTGAGGGATGAGCTCTATGAGGATAACACTGAGTTTCTCCTTCAAGATAGCTGGATTCTAGTATAACTCTTTGGTTTGGGTCTTTTGGAAGGAATGAGTAGTAGCAGAAAGTCCCCTCCAGATGTTTCCATGGAAAAAATTGAATGACATAATTGTGTTAGATAGGAAAACAAATTTTGAGTTGTATTTCTTTCTTTGATTACATAAGATATTAGGATCAGACATTATTTCCAAATGAAATATAATGTAGATTAAGTTCAGTAAACCAATTCCTTCCCTACTTACACATTGTGGTTTCTTCTAGTCTTTGGAGGAGAAATGTGTTCCAGCTAAATATTGTCTGATCTTGGATGAAATGGATGCAGAATCTCAGAGTAGTTAAGGTTGGAAGGAAACTCTGGAGATCATCTGGACCAAACCCTATGCCCTAGCAGGGCCACCTTCTGTAGGCACATGCATATTAGTATGAGGAAGACTAGTGCAGTTTCTGAAGCAGAAGGTGTTGTGCTACCTCCCAGGGCACAACAGTAACTGGCTTGCTCACCCTCCCCTCCCTGCCCAGGATCCATCCTGCAGTCCAGCCTAAGCCTGCAGTGGTTCACTGGAGGCAAGCACCCATAACTGGTGTGGCAAGGGAGCTTGGTTTGGTATGGTGGTGCAAATGATGCAGTAACAATGACATGTATCTAGCATTGCAGGATTTATGAATGCTGAGCTATGATAAAGTTTTTCAGATTGCTTGCTGAATGAATTTTCCTTCAGTACAGAGGAAACTTGGCTTTCCTATATGAAATATTAATGCACTGACATCAAGTGATTAAAGAGAAAGCCCTGCTGCTAGCTGACTGTGTTGTACAGTGCAGCCTTAGTTTCTACAGTCTTCATTATAGAGTTATGTATTCTTATTTATTATACTGATAAAACTAGTTACATTCAGATTATTTGCTTTGGTAATCTAGAAGGCTGACTTCAAATCCAGTCGTACAAGAGGTTATAAATGTTGTCTCTATCAGGCAACTGGTTTTCTTGCCCCTCAGTGCAGTGATGACTTGATAGTATCCCAAAGACTGGGAGCAGTAAAAGCCAAGAGCTGAAACACTCAGGGAAATTCAGATCTTTTGCTTTTACTTATTTTTCCATGACAAGTTCCTGGGCTTTGAAGAGAGTAAGTCTCATCTTCTGGTCGTTACACCCAAGCTGACTTGAGGCACTGAGAAACTGTGCCAGGCAGTAGCTGCAGTTGATTGAAGTTTAGGTGGATGACTGGGAGGAGAACTGGCATGGGTAAATGTCATTGCCTTTAAGTGTCCTGCCCCAATTTTATGCAATTAGAAAGGATATGAAGTCAGCATCAAGATGCTTTAAGGTCTCTGGGAAGGCAGCAGAAGCAGTGAGACTGAATTTCCAGATTGGGTCATCCTGCTTGAATAAAAACAGGAGGTATTTTGGTGGTCTTTGGTCTTTGAAAGCAGTGTGGCAATGTGAGGGAAAATAACCAGCCATAACCACAAAGTGCAAAGCAGAGAGGTTAAGCACTTGTTCTTCTCTTACTACCCACTGCCCAAAGACCTCAAACATTTTTACAAATGCAAACATCCTTCTCCCTCCCCCTTGAAAGGCAGGGAAACTGAGGCATAGAGTAGTGGGATTACTACCTGGACTGAAAACCTCCTGATCATTTAACTGCTTGGCAAGGCTTCCGATGTGTAAGGACAAAATCAGGGGATAGCCCAATACCATGACATGAGAGATGAGAGTTTTATAGCAATTCATTTTTCATTCTGGACGAGAATTAGTTAATAGAAGCAAGTTTTTACGTTATCCAAACCTGATGGTTTTTTTTTCCCTTCTCAACATATTGTTGGTTGCTGTAGCAGCTGAGTAATGCAGAAGTTCTGCCTGAAAATAATGCTTCCTCCTTATATGATATTGCACATATTGTCATGGAAATTGTCCTCATTTCCCCCGAGCACACTTTAAATAACTCGAACAGCAGTGCTAATGAGCAGAAAGATATCTGCAATCCCCACCGTGCAACTTGACATACTTTATCCCACTCTGAATTCCCCTTGCTCATCATTGAACATTTTAGAGATCTGGTATAATAATTTGCTTTCTCGCTTTGGTCCAGTCATTCTGCTCTTAGCACTTGGTAATAAAAGGTCAGCTTTGGCTGAAACCTCAATGTTGCAGCCATGCCGTTTTTTACTGCCAAATACCTTAAGAAAAGCAAGTGTCTCCGAAAGGGTAAGTCATATTTTTGGTGTATTTAGTGTTGTCTGTATTGAAATTTAAAGCAAAAAAGGATTTATTTTGAGTTAAGAAGCAGTGGGAATAGATCTATTCACGCTGCCAGTCAGTTAGCACAGGGGTTTTATTATGCTGTACGCATTTTTGCTTCAAGATGCAGTGTATGTTATTATCTTGCATTTTACATTCACTGTAGCAGACTAAGCGAGAGATTGCTTAACCCTTTAAACATGAAGCATATGCTTTGCATGGGGATAGAATATCTAATGCAGAACCAAACAGGAGCAGAATCTGTGTGTGTTTGTTTTTCCAGATAAGTTATGTAGGCAGCTGGATAATGCTCCAGTATTTTGGTTTTTATTGACAAAAGGATTTATTTTTTTTTCATCTGCACTGAAATAATAACTTTAATAACACCAAATGAAGGAAATGCTTGCTTCCTCCTAGCATCTTTTGTTTGCAGGGTTACCCGAGTGCATGATTTCATGTAGATTTTTAGCTTGTTGTTGTGGTGTTTGCTGTGTGGGCTTTTCCAGGAAAGGTGATTGTTCTACTTCCAGGTAGATACAAAACTGAGAGCAGTTTGCTTCTAGCGCTATAAAAATTAATGATGTGATTAACTCCTAACAGAGAAACACTTTCCTTGTATTTTTCTTGTTCTGTTTCTTGTCTCTTTACTATGGCATTTTTCTAGTGAACAGTCCAAGTAAGGGCACTGCATAAAGGAAAAGGGGCTACTTGTAGCTGAGTCATGTATCGATTGAGGGAATCTGAGGTATCTGACTTGCTTACCTGGAGAAGCATTTATGTTGTGCATTTTCCTTAGAAATTGTTTCTGAGGCATAGCTAGAAGGTGGAAGGGCAGGGGTTTTTTTCAGGTTTCAAGCTGAAGAAAAGGTTTTGCAGGAAGGCAGTTTATTATCTTCAAACCTACCTTTGTTTTTCCTGAAGGGTTCTTATTTGAAATGGAATTACATGGGAAGTGGTAACAGTTAAGATGTGAGAATTGAGTTTAGCTGACTTGTAGTCACTGGCATCAACTTTCAGTATTTTTATTGAGCAAAATGAATGTGTGTGTACACAGATTTAGACAATCATCAGTGGTTTTTTTTTAAGGATATAATCATACCGACAAAGTTTTTGTTAGAAAGATGGATTAAAAAAAAAGTCTTAATTTGTTTGCTTTTTTTTTTTCTTTTTCTTTTTTCTTTTTAGTTTTGTTGTATTCATATATGTATATAACAGTCTTCAGGGAGGCATAGGACAGTTTGTGCTCCCTCTTTTTGCTTTTCTGCTTCAGGCACTTGACTGACTGACTTCTTTCCCTTACTGCATGTGTCATGATAGCAGTGTCTGTAGATAGATGATGATTGAGAGGTGTCTGCCCTACTTGTGTATGAAGCAGGCATTGCAGGAGGGGGCTGTTATATGGCCAGAAAAGTAATGCTATTCTGTCAGATGCAACTTGAAGATAATTATTTAGCTCTGATGCCTCTTATGAGGAGGTGTGTGTATCCTACTGAATGCTGTCTGTCGGCTGTAAGGCTGCTCCCTGCCCCACTGTGGTAAGAAGCTATGATGTATTAGACACAACAGGGTGTGGAGGCTTGCAGCTAAGCATTAGACATCCAGCATGAGTCAGTGTGACTCTAAAGGTTACGCTTGGAATTTGAGGAGCAGTCGCTCACTGCTTGATCCTTTGCCTAGAGAGCTGCTACTTGCTGCTGCTTTGCTGCAAGGATTTGGCATCCTTGGAAGATGTTGCTGTGTGAGAGAGCTCAGCCCGGTGAACCAGCAGGTGGGGGGTATAAGCTGTGGCTGCAAGTCTGGCCTCGGTGGGACTACTGCTTGGTGCCATCATCAGTGTCACAGTGCAGCTGCTGCAATCTGCCTAGCCCTATGGCTCAACCTGGGGAGAATGACTTGTGTGTGCAGGGAAAAAGGGAGAAGCAGCTCGGTACCCAGCCCATGCAAAGAACAGCAGAGGCTAAGAAGCAATCATTTTGAAATCAGAATCAATATGGGCGTAAATTGGAATTTTAAAATGTTGCTGAGGCAGTCTTAGCCTAAAGCAAACAGCCATAATCTTAGTGAGTCATTATTGCCAGGAAAATCTTAAGCTAACTGAGCACCCCAAATAGATTTTTCCTAAAAGCATTGTTTTGAACTGGAGGGGGTACAGGGTGTTGCTTCTCTGAGCCTGTTTCCACCAAAATCTTTTTGTTTTGTGAAATTCATCTGGTCCAGGCACGTTGGCATGGTGGATGACCTGTGCCATTCTGATGCCCATTCTGCTCTGTGCTAACCTTTTTTGCCTTGTTTCCAGGACAGCCTGTGAAGAGACGTGCCAAATCATTGAGGCAGAACTGATGTGCTTGGGCAGGGAGTACTGAGCTAGCTGGGTGTATCCATGAGCTGTTTAGCATCTATCTGTCACTCATGTTGCTTTGACCAGATTGGGCTCCTGACAGTTTCTGAGGCACTTCCCATTAAGTTACTTCAGGCAATCCCCTGTAACTCCCTTCCAGACAGCACTTCATTTGCAGATTTTTTTTACTGTGTTCTAAGTGGGGAGATTTCCATTCTTCCCAGTAAATAAATGTGGTCGTTAAAAAGGCATTAAATGATTAGGGAGTGCCCTTAGGCGTAGCATCAGAATTACAGTTGCATAAAAGCTTTAGTAGCCACAGGCTCCGGTGGGTGCTTGCTGTTCCCTGTGTTTGTGAACAAAAAAGCAAACGAGCAAGAGCAGTGATATTGTGTGCAATCTCTTTCCCACAGGTTCAGATGGCCTAGGGACAGGAGCTGGGCTGTGAATGGGGTGGTGGCCAGAAATATTGGTCATGTCGGAATCAGTCTTAATAAGGAAACTCTTCCAGATCGATACAGGCAGTGACCATCAGAGCTGGGAACGAGGGCTTGATTCCCCAAAGCCTTGTTACCTGGAATCCCAGGCAGTGCAGGGTTTCCTCTCTTAGGCTTTTGAAGAAGGTTAGCTCTATGTTATCTGAAGGCTGTTTCTCCTCAGGTGACCTTTATTCTCACTGTGCTCCACTTTTCCTCTTCATTAGCAGGGCAGGCTAGGAAGCTTTTTGGATTAGTTCTCTGCTTTGTTGTTTTTTTTTTTGTTTGTTTGTTTGTTTTTTGGTGGGGAAGTTGAGAGTGCTTTGGGATACTTGTGAAATAGCACAGGTAAGCCAAAGCACAGCATTCTCTCATGTTTTGCTTTGTAAACTGTGCTGTTCTTATGAAGATTTCCCACAGGTCTCATTTGGTGATGCATCCTTAGCCTACTCTGGTAAAACTACAGTAATGACAGGCTCTGGAAAGACACAAATAAGGACTCACTGGTTTCCCCTATTGCCAATGTTTAGCAACATCAAACTCCTAACAGTTACACCCCCACCCACATTAACCAAGACATCAAAACAATGAAAAACATTTATCACCACCTGCAGCCTGTTGTTAAAACTGTTTTCTCCTAAGCCCTCCTACATTAACATTTCTTTCTCTTTGGCGGTTCACTGAGCACTGGCTCACTACCACTCAAAACTGGAGTGTAAAATATTACACGGACAGAATTGTCTCTGATCTGGTGAGTCACTGTTGGTTTTCTCTTACTCTTGATTTCTAATGGAGAAAAAGAAGTTTCAGCTCTGGCGAAGCCTTTTCCTCTTTAATGCAAAAATAATAACATTGAATGTTTTATTGCCAACTGGTCCTTACTTTACTGCAGCTTAGATTTACAAGACTTCAAAGCCAGATGATTAAGACACAGTTTTTGTTTGTAGCCAGGCAAGCCAAACAATCTCAACTTCAAAGGAGGGGGTGTTCTTTAATGTTGTGGGCTTCCTCTTTGTGCTTAGAAAATGAGGTTGCTGGGGACGATGCCACATGCAGCAAACAGGCCATGTAGCTGCTTCTCTTTGGAGGAGCTGTTGGCTGCTGCCTGGGAAAAACAGAGCACACCCAGCAACATCAGGGTGTTTGATGGCTGCTTCTTGGGTCTCTTTGTAGGATAACGAGCTATAGGACTTTAAATGTTTTGTTTCTATGCTCAGTGCTTCTCTCTTGATAGACCCCCAGAAGTGGCCATGAGCAAGATTCGGGCTTGAGCTCTGCTGCATCACCTATTGCCTGTTCTGGATTGTCTTCCTCCTCTGATGTGCTTGCAGTGTGGATGATTTTATGGGCATTAGGAAGAGGCAGTCTCAGTGAAAATAAGTGTTCAAACCCTTACAACGTTGTGGTTTGAGGGGAATAGGGACTGGAGGCAAAGGTGCTTTGCATCTGGCAATCATGTTGAAATGGAGCCCTTGTGTTAGTACTTCATCTGGTCAGCCACTCATCACCAGTTCAACTACATGCTGTTATGATGTGGAATAACAATGACTGTAAAACCATGATATCTAGTAGGGCCGAGGGAAGAGCAACTTGGTAGCTCCATCATTAGAGGGATGTAGGGGTTGTGATGCAGCTTTATTTCCTACTCTGCAGCTCAGGCAGTATGACATGACCCCTTCTGTAAGTTCCTTCTCCATGTATGGTGGCTGCTCCAGTGAAGAGAACAGGACAAGAGCCTCACGATGAGGCAGAAAATGGGGCTGGATAACTGTTACTTCTTGAACCATGAAGGGTATTATTTTCCAGAAATATTTCACCAGGAAACTAGTCTTAAAAACCCTACAAATGAATTCCTTCCATACTCTGGCAATGTAACGAGGTGCAAATACATTGTGACGATGTACCTGGGATCAAGGCATGTTTTCGTAGAAGGTGTGCCCACAGGCAGTGTGGATCATGGCTGCATGCTACTACGTTGAGCAGTTGGTGACTCTAGGAAGCAGAGTGCTGGGTTCCAGGGGGCTATGGATGCTAAAGGGACTGGCAAGGCCCCAGGCAGATGTGGCTATCATTCAGCAAAAAACTTGCAGTCATGTGGCTCTGGTGCAAGTATCCCTCATCAGGATTAAAATCTGAGTGAAACTGGGGCTTTATCCAGCCAGTATCTAGGCATTTGTGGGATCCAGGCCACACTCTCTCCAGGACTCTGGGATTCACTGGCCAAAGAGGTTGCCAAGAAGTGCCATGCTTGAGAGGCAGAGTTGGCCAACACACCGCTGTGCCTCTCAATGAGCCATGCATGTGCTGCTGAGAGAACAGTGACTTCAGCTTGCGAGTTAAAGCTCTCCAAGTAGAGGATGTGCCAGGCAACCACTGGGGCTGCTGAGCGAGGGAGCAGTTTTCAAGACACAATACACTCCTAATTTCTAATGTGGCTTTCCTATTTCAAGAGCACTACTTTGGAGAGTGCCAGGGGAGCAGTCTTCATGCTGTTCAGCTTACTCCATCTCATTCTTCGCTTTCTGCTTTCTAGGACCAATGTTGCCTTTGCATTCGCACACCACAAACATTCAGAAAGTATTCCTTTCTGTATGATTATCAGTGTTTGATTAATCCAGGGTGCCTGGAAGTGGTAGATTTGTTTTTCATTCCTGGTTCTGCTATTCGCTAGCCAATACCATCCTGCAATAATTTAGTGTCCTTGTATCTCAATTCTGCATTGGTGTGTAGAAATTTCACACTGTGGAATTTGAAAACTGTTTTATTTTAGTGCAGAGAAGGCATTTCCTTGCTGATGCACATTATAACCCCAGGAAATAATTTTAACCTCTCTGTGCCTGTTTCTCCTTAGTTAAAACTGAAACACTGGTGTTTATTTCTGTGACAAGTATTCCAGCTATTCCAACGCATGTGATTTATATTAATTTAAACATTCACCAAAATGACTTCCATTTGCATGTCCTTGTTATAAGACTGTTTTCAGTGATCAGACTTTGCTACTGTTCAGACTTTAACATGGACAGGCCTAGAACATCTGCAAGCACAGAATGTTTTACGTGTTTTACATGTATTTGCATACATGTACACTCTCATTTTTCCATAATGCTTTCATGCCTGTGTACACATATCACCTAGTTTAAATTAAACAGGAGAAGTATTAAATCTCCTTGGTGGTAGTCTGTCTCTCTCTTAGATGCAACTGGTTAGTACAGCAGAGATCAGGTTGACAAGGCATTAGTATATTGATATCTATGGGTTTTCACTTCCATGCTGTGGACCATTGAAATAAAAATAATAGTGACAAGCAACTTTATTCATCTTATAAATTGGTTGCAGTCACAAGATGTGCAAGCTTAAAGCTATGATTCCCCTCCTTATATATTCTTTTGGGGACTTTCAAGTTAACATTTGCTCTCAATAACAAATAGGGGAGGAAAGAGTAAGCAACTGCCACTTTTGCCTGATACCTTCTGTTGCCAGACTGGGATTCAGGCAAATCATAAAGCCATCTGTGATGTTTTCCAGCCATGTAGACCATTAGACCAAATGCTTCTTCTATTTTCAGAGTTTCCTTGGCTCCCTGTGTACCACAGCTTCACTGTAGATACATAGTTCATTATGTGGAAAGACAGTTTTAATCTAATGTTTAAGAGGCAGCAGCTCAGCAGGTGTCTCCGAAGTAAGAAAGGCCACATACTGCTGGCAGCAGCCACTGGCTTCAGGCTTATCCAGATTCTTTTTGTTTTGAAACAGAAGCTGGAGGGCTTTTTAGTATACCATGCCATTGGCTCAGCATATTCCCATCCTCTGTCTGTTATCGTTCCTTTGACTGCGAAGACAAAAATTCTTGTAATGCACTGTGATGGCTGTGTACAGTTCTGTGCTCTCAGGAAGGAACAGGGTGAAGAGGAATAGGCTCACAAGGTGGATGCACCCTGCTCCCTTCTCTTGTTGGTGCACAAAGTGAGCTAAACACATCTGTGGGGCAGGGCCACTGGAATCAACATGATCAGAATGGCCTTCCTGCTCCTGGCAGCATAAAAAATACCCAAATTCATTGTCTTTAGAGAATATGCTAAGCAATAAGGCTGATATTCCATTGCATTCATCCAAGTGCTAAGATTTCTGTGGCCTAAATCAGTATAATTAGATCTAATTTGGATTGTTAATATCACTCTGGTGGCCCGACTGAAAGCTTTGGTGTTTTTATGTATCACAACATGCAGAAAGCAAAGCTTTACAGTTTCTTGAGATAATAATTTTGTCATCTCTGTTTGAATGTCAGAAAACATACTGATGATTGGTTTTCCTCAGAAGAACATATGGAATATATACATGTAATTGCATGCATTATATACCTGCCCATCCCTTTACCTGGTACTTGATCCTCAGCTGAGAGAAAATTCAGCTGCTGAATGTTCCTGGTTCTCTGTAGAGACTTTTCACAGGGTAACATTTGTTGCTGTAACAATAACTTCGGAGTATAGTGATAGCGATTGGCCAGCCATTGTGCGCATTCATGCTGCAAATATGTTCTTGCACTGGAATGAATTTGCCATGTGTACCTGTGGGGCGTGTTCCCATGACTCCTAGGTTCCTCTAGGTAGCCTTCTTAGTAAACCAGAGCCTCTTACAAGGCTTATGATCGAGCCTTTGCTTGAGGCAGAACAGAGACCTGTTAGTTTGTTGGCACTCCTGCAATCTGTTTTCTGTTTGATACATTTGTGGCACAAATCGCTACAAACTAGATAGTAGCATAAGTTGTTTCGGAAGACCTTATGGCGGCGTATTGTGGATCTTGGAGTCAGCCTGAACTTTATTACTTGTGTGTGCAGTGTAGAGGTGAATGTGTTAACTGGCCGACGAGACAGTGCCTGTGAGCAGGCCTTTGGCATATCCTGTGCAGGCATTGAGATGGAACACAACAGAAGGGTACATACATCTGTAATATGTATGCTTTAATGGCAGTGAATGCTGAAGACTGGACTTCCTCTGGGGAGTCAAGTCTTACAGAAGAGCATCCTGTGCAGTGCTCCATTTAATCTCAGTGGGGAAAGTCCACCAGCTGAAGACATCTCTTAGAATGAATTGTTGCTTATGTACCAGGCTTTTTTCATTTCTTGTTTAAGTCGTATCTAAATCAGCAAGTTTTTTAAACATGAAGTTACATCTGCTAATGATTAACCACTTCAAAGGAACTCTTATGGACTTTTTGACAGTACTGTTAATGAGGAGGAATATGTCAATTGCCACTGAGAGGAGAGAAGTAGAATTTATTTTTCTATAGCTTTATTCTGCTAGCAGCCCATTGACAATTGTCCTAAAGCACAAAGATTTGAGGCCCTGCTTTGTGCATCAGCATAACCTCAATTCCAACAGCCATCCATGAGTGTGTTCCAAGTGTCTGTAATGCTTAGCCCAAGTGACAAGCGCTGATTGTCCTTTTTGCCAGGCAGCATTATTGTCATAAGTGAAAAGTAATGTGTGTTACACAGTCCTGTTTCGAAGATACATTGGTTAACCAATACGTAGCCAGATACAGAAGGGGAGTGCTATAAAACTGCTGTTCTGTGCAAACTGTAGGGAGACTTATCAGTCTCAGTCTCAAATCAGAGTATCTCATATAGTGTTTAAATTCTGCTTTAAATTAGTAATGTTAGCTTTTTTCCCCCCAGATTTGCCACTATATTACAAAAGGCATACAGTATATATTCTTTTGCATTTCAACTCCTTTTCTGCACTAATGCAATAAATAGCTGCTTCTTTTTTTTTTTTTGGAAAACAGAGTGTGTAAGTGTTGAGTCCTTAATGATAGTTCATGTATTTGCTGCTGCCAAAACCGTGCTTGTAAAGCTTCAGTCACTTCACTGAAGAAAATAATGTTTGTAATTGGTTGGCTTGATTTTCTGAAAAACTCTGTATTCATTCTACAAAGAAACAGAGTCTACTGGCTTAGCTGAGAGTGCTGCTCTCTGCAGCTGAAACTGTACCAGCTGATGGCTTCAGCTCAGTTCTGCTTCATTTAGAGTCCAGAGCACTGACTAAGATGGCAGACAACAGTCTTTAAAGAATTTCTCACTGTATTTTTCATTTTTCAGTTTCATTGTGGAGTTAGGTGCAGAGGAAAAGGAGAATCAGGCTTATGAGGAGCAAGGGGGAGCAGAAGATACTTTCAGTGAGACTTATTTAGAAGGCACGAGAGACACTTCATTCCTATCAGTGAGCATACCTGGCAAATGTGAGCACCACAGTCCCAGAAGAATGTAGAAGTTAGATATTGACTTTCCAGTATGGAATTGTCAAAAGAAAATAGATCTGATTTTGCTGTTCTGGTGTTGTAGTAACTCACTGCTCATCAGAATTTAAAATTTCCCTCAACTCTTGTCCCCAGTTTTAAAGATCTGAAGAAATTTATGAGAGCTAGAGAGCTAGAAAATTGCTTGTGGTTACTTGGTAATGCATAAAAATTATCCAGTCATCTTCGTTCAGATATTTCAAAACATGAAGGATCATCGTCTTTGGTCAGAAAGGAATTTCCTCCTTAAAATAGTGTGTAAACATAACCACAGTTGGAATATGTAATTTGATACATTCCTCAGAAGTGTCTAGCACTTGCTGCCTTGGAGAACCACACTGAGCCGTGTGGCCTGATTTACGTAGATGTGCCACTGTTTTCTGAGTCTTTCATTTTATACATCTGTCATTTTGTTGTACCTTCAAATTCCTGGTTGCTTTGTGTGCCTTCTGCAACGTGTCCAGCAGGGGCTGGCGTACCCTTCTGCCATTGGGCACCCAAGTGCGTGTCTTCTTCTGGCCTCAGGAAATGCATGTCCCTTCAGTCCAGACCAAAGGATAATGACACACAGGGTTGGAAGTTTGCATTGCTTGGGCAGTTCATAGTTTTTAAGGGTTGAGTTAATTGCAGTTTTGTAGATTTTCAGTGTATTGAGGAAAGGCTGAAGAGTTAGTTTTCTGGACTGGGAGAAAGGAGGGTGAGGGAAAGCATCCTCCTGTTGGTACAAGGCTGCCTGTGGAACATGCTGGAGAAATAAGCTGCACAACCTTTTCTTTCTCCCCCTTGTCACCCTCACTTGAGACCTCAGACTTTATTTGGTTTCATGACTGGGGTGGTTTTTGGAGGGGAAGAAATCTTCCTCCCCCCCCCACTGGTAACTGAGGAACAAAGGTTGTCTGTCATTTTAAGAAAGACACTTCATAAGAAAAACAGCCTTCTAACAGCTGGTGATGTCTAACAGATGGTGACTGGCTTTGAAGGAAGGTTTTTTTTTTTTTTGCAAATGAAAGAAGCTGAACCACAAATATTCCTGGGCTCCCAACACCTTGTTTTCCTGCAGAAGCTTTCATTTTGGCAGAGAGTAACTGATGCCAGGGAGCCAGGTACCTCTTAGTTGGTATGCAAGCAATGTTGGTATCAGCAGAAGCAATGCTGTACCCTGTATTTTTCTGCTTTGTCAGCAAGTATTGCTTCAATACACAGTGACCATGACACTGGGCACTGAGATATCCACCTAAGAAGCTGTTATATCTACTATGATTCAGGTTTCGAAGTCAGTGTGTTTAGTTTGCACAGTGCTTTCCTATCAGGAAACATGATTTTAATCTAGCCACAAGGGTTTAATTGATTTGATCAAACTGTCACCTATTTTACAGTCTCACCCCTGAAGCATAATTGGAGATAATTAGAGTGTAGTTACTTTAACATTCCCACTCAGGATGAAACACACAAGTCACAGCAGAGGCAAAGTGGTTTCATGCAGCTCCCAGCAACTGGTGGTTCAGTAGTTTCTCTTTGTGTTATTGCTGATAAAGTCCTGTGAAAAATGGTTTTTCTGACTTCCTAAACTAAATGTGAACATCTTGGAGAGGTTTCATCTCTTTCTGCTACCTAGTGGAAGCTGACATGAACAAATCTCAAAGTAATGACAATGCTTCTTGTTCACAGGGATACTGAACGCAGCTGGGAGCATGTTTCACAAGCCCCAGAAATCTCTCTGGCCAGGGAGCCAACAGGATCTTAGTTAATGGCCCTTCTTTTTATGGAGCAAAGAAGTTGTGAGCAGGAGCTGGAAGGAGTAGTGTGTTGGTGTGGAGGGAGCTGTGTTGGTGCAAGGAAAATGCTGTGTCCTTGAGAAAAATAATGTACTCAACAGTTGTGTGTTGTACCTCTGCTCATCTCAGCCCTAGTTACTGGGTTGCTCCAGTGGAGATGGCCCTCCCATAGTTGTGCATTCAGTTTAACTAAGTTCAGACTGTACATTGCAGCCACAGTGAGCAGCACATCCCAGGGAAAACAGCGGTCTCCTCACGAAATTTCAGATTCTTGAAAACAAACAGGTTATTTGAAGTAAATGGTAGTGTTAACCTGTTCATCTAATTTAATTGGCAAGTCCAGAGCAATGCAGATGACGCCTACCAAGAAAGGGATTTCCAGGCAGGAGTTAAAAACAAAACAATGGTCAAGTTCACTTGATACCATTTTTATGTATGAAAGATGAAAGATTTAACCAAATCTGCATTTATTGCTTATACTTTCAGAAATCATACACTTGATCCTGACAGCTGAAACAGAATGCTAGCCTCAAGTTTTTAAGGGTTTTCTGTAGCTTGTGTGTCAGTACAGAAAATCTGTCGTGCCTCTGTTCATGTTAAGTCTTGTCAGAATTTTTGCATAAGAAACCATAATTCTGAGTCTTAATCTCTTTGCTGGTGCTTCTTTAAAGCTGTTTAATGGTATTTGAAATTCACTGCAATACTGGTCTGAAGCCACAGAAGCTATGGGGGAGGACAGATGACAGGGCCTCTAGGTTAGGTAATGAACGGCAGTGGCTTTAGGCTGTTTGACTGTCATTGTCTGGGACAAGGCCTAATATCTGAGATCTGAAAATCACTTAGGGACTCAAGAGAATTCTTTACTGCAGCTTCTGAAAATTTGATCGTCGGCTTTAACTAGCATTAAGCCTGTGGGTTTTGAAAGTGTTTAAGAAAATTAGGATTCATATTTGACTGGAAAGTCAATTAGAGTTTAGTGCATACTTCTAAATCCTCCTCCAAGAAAACTTAAAGCATGTCTATTTATGAGCTGCACCTACTCTGTACAGCAAAAGGTATTTAAGATTTTTTTCCTCATTGCTGCAACCAAAAGAAAGGCCCTTGGAACTGATTCCAAGCTATGGAAATAAAGTACCCAAATACCAAAAATAATGCATGTTTCTTTAGGAAAAATTAAACCGAGACAGAATAAATTGGTTTTGATCCAAAGCAGGTTTGTTTTGTTTGTATGCTGTGTAAGCTTTTAAAAATGTGATGTCAAGTTTACTCTCAAAATCAACTTCAAACTTGGGTATCCCATATATATGTGTATGTGTGTGCGCGCATATATATATATATATATGTTTGTGTATATGTATGCATGTATATAAGGGTCTGTATATAGATAGATAAAAATATAAAAAATGTTGCAAGCAGATGTCATTGTTCACTGAACTGCTTAATTCTCCTGTCATTCCCTTGTAGCTCCTTTTAATTTTCTCTGATTTTTGTCTTCTGCTTCTTGTCTCTTTCAGTTTTCTCTTACAGCTTTTCCTCATGTAGCCTAAATGGAGCATTTCAAGAGCAGTTTCCTATTCCTTGAAAGCTTTTCCAACTGTTAAAGAATCATCTCGGGGGGGAGCGAGGGGGAAGGGGGAAACAGCAGAAAAAAGGTAGAATTAACACCGAGTGTACTGAAATTTAAACTGCGTCCTTTAGAGGGCAAGTTAACCCAAAGTTCAGATACGTTGCACTATTTCATGCTCCTAGAAAATCTGGGGACAGTGCAGAGGAAGAGGAATGCTCAAGACAGAGAGTTAGCCAGAATCAAAGGCAATGGCTGACAAAATGGAGTGAAGTTTCAGGTGACTAATCCAAGCACTCTTAATGACCTCTTGCTTACTTACTAGTATTTCTTCCATCTCTTTTCGTAATCTTAAGATCAAGGCTATTATTTTTTCTTGCTTTGCAAAGGAAGATTCTCCCTTCCCCCAGTACAGCTGCCCTTCACCTTGACAGAATTCATCTGCCTCATTTTTCAGCTTCTTACATTATAAGGGGACCTTAGAATCCTGAATCTGATCCTCACCTTTAGGACAATCGTGAAGAGCGGGTCAGGGAAGATGAATCATTACAATTGTTCTCTTCAGCTGTTGGCTGTTAGTTTTTGTCCATTTGTCAAGATCTTTGTTGCTGCTTGTCTGCAGTCAAAGACTGCCCGTCGCTACTTGTTGTAGTATTGAGGGCAAACATGTCCTTTCAGCCTTGCCTTTCCCAGACACCAGCACTTTCATAACTCAGCCTTGAAACTGCCTTTTACCTCCCTATGTGCTGCAGCAACATGTGCGTGGCCGACTCAGTTTCACCCTGCTGGAAATGCCACTCTGCTATCCACACCAAAGCACTGCAAACATGTAAATATATACACATACACAAGCATTTATAGTTATGTAAATGTTCAGTGAAGCTGATATGATGACAATACACAAACACATCAGTAGGCGGAACTATGTAAGAAATGGGGGAAAGGCAAACCAGATGTGGTGGAGGAGGGAGGGAAATGATCTGAACAAAACAAGAAGCTGCCAACTTCAGCAGAACCTGAAAGCAGCTTTACTTGAGAATGTGAATGTTCCTCTTTTTACACACAGTGGGGCAGGACCACCTCCTGTGTGGAAGTCCAGTCCTGTTCCTGCTGAATTTCTGTTTCTACACTGAGAAAGGGGATGTAAGGCATAGCTCTACAAATAGCTCAACGCTTCCAGGTTTTCCTCATTGGAAACAGCTGTATAAAGGGAGGGATGCAACTGGAGGGCTGTTCTGAGATCTCTGGACAGGGAGCACAGGCAGGACAGGTACATATGGCATAACGCTGGTCTTTGTGCTTTCCAGCAAATGTGTACGAAACCATGGTGGAATCAAGGTGCCTGCACACTGTATTGGCAGACAATTTTATTTTCCTCTGACATGGAGCTGAAAGTTACTCTGGGAAGGGCTGGGATGCCTGCCCCTGGCAGTCCTGAGCTAAGCAGAGCTGGTCTCTGAGGACCAGTCTTGTTAGTGTAGGGGCTTAATTAAAGATGAGTGAGAAATTCTGTTCAAAGGAATAGAAAGCCCTGGTCTGTGTTTAAAATTGTTAGCAGACTGTTCCTCACATCGTGGTGCCGAGGAGGCAGAGCCCCGTTTCATTTGTGCTGCAGGGCTGGAGGCTCTCAGCTGCTCAGTGCAGGCAGCAGATCCCTATGGGGCAAAAAAAGAGGTGCAGCATCTGAGTGTGAGCTTCTTGTCACTGGGATGGGCAAAATTAAAATTCCATATCCAAACATTTCTAGGCTGAAGGATTTAAAATTGATTTCCATTTCCTAAAGACAAATGTGCTTGAATTCATGCAGTGTTTGAGTTGTTCAGTGGTGTTGTTTCAGTTCAAATCTGAAATTACTCTTCTGTGTCTGAGCTCAAAAATGAAAGCATTTATGAATTTCCAATAGTGTTCTGCATTTCTAAAGAAGGTGTAGTGGAAGTTTTTTGTTTTGTTTTGCTTTTGAGAAGGTCTAAATATTTGAATCTAGCTGTTTCTCATTTTTGAAACTACTAAAACTCAAAAGCAGTCAAATTCTGCCGCGTAGAGAAAAGCACCTGAACTTTGCACTTCAGGGAGCTCTAATTCTGCTCATTGTCTCGGTGGTGTAGCAGTGAAAGGAGCCAGCAACGTGCAGAAAGGAACAAGATTAGAAAGTCATAAAAGAAAAGTTATTTATAGGTGGGTCTGCTTGTTCTGCCTCTGCTTATTCATCTCATACTAACACATGAGACTTCCTCAGAGAAGCAATTCTGAAGTTCTGGTTTGTACACTAGTGTCCCAGCACAGAGTTGTATTTATCTACTTGTTCTCTTGGGACTAGTCACTACTGACTCTCCCACAGACAGCTTATAGAATCATGACCTTGCTCCAATTTAAAGTTCAGTGGGAGAAAGCTAACTGCAGAGGAGCTGTATGCCTAGTTTTTGACAGTCTTGAGCCCAGGTTCTGCAGCGCGCATGGGAATCATTTTGTTTCCCATCCTGTTCTTACTTTTTACGGAGTCTAATAGAAATTTAAATATTTTTCCCTAAATGCTTGCCTGAAAAAGGCCCAAAAAGATTCAGAAGGCAGCTGGCAGGTTTGAAGTAACATTTTAGGGACCAAAGAGCTGGAGTCAGGTCCCTGTGGTACAGTGATTCAGGGGGAAAACGCTGAGATGCCACTTCTGCAGAAGTTCAGTCAGATGGAGTCTTCATCTTCACCTGCTTGTTGCATGCACTACTTCAGCTGTTCTCGCTAAATTTGCAGTCTGTAATTCATTCTGGACTAAGTCTCTTCTCTCTTCTTGTACTTTGTGGTTTAGCTGGGCAAGACTTCACTTTAAATTTAAGAACAGGATCAGTTTTATCTTGACCAGGCTCTGTTGTTTGCTGGCAGTATGGCCCATACGGCACATGCACTTATAAATACATGGATGCTCTAATAAGCTACAGTAGAGCTGAACGGCCCGTTTTGCAAGGCCAGGATACATCCAAATCAACTGGTAGCTATGAATGCCTTGACTATAAGGTTTGCAGTTGCTGGTAATAAAAATAAGGCTTGAAAGCTAGGACAGAAACTAAGGGGGTAGCTGGAAGTCAGCCAGAATATTGTGTGTCTGTCTGCGGTGAAAGCGGCTGGTGTAGTGTTACTTAAGGAGTGAAGTAAAGCGAAGAGGTGTCTGTTATGGGGTGAGTGGAGTCCTCTGAGGTCTGGTGCTCGGTTGCCCATCTCATTTCACAGCAGCACTGAGATTGTGGTCTCAGCCAGGCCTATTGGAAACTGGGGTAAAAAGAAGCTCTGGAGAAGAGGAGTGAAGGAAAACCCTGCAGAAGGGTTTCCCATGACTTTTGGCTCTGTAGGTAGAGAAAGGAGAGTTGGAATAAATGAAGAAATGAGTTTTTGGAGTGTTTGGGCTTGGCAGTGCAGAGACATGGTAACCTATCAGGGCCTGGAAGAGGGCCAAAGGAAAAACACAGGTCCAGGTTGCATACTGCTTTTAAATCTGGGGTGGATACTGGAGCCAGAACACAGCGTGGTGTTCAGTGCCTCTTGCAGTTCTTCTGCTTTGTATATCTTAATGTGCAGTTTTGAGTGCCACAGTTTAAGAAGCATGTAGGGCTGCTAGGGAGTGGACAAAGGAGGGCTAAGAGAGTGAAGGGTCTAGAGGGCAAGGTGTGTGGGGAGTGTGGCTGAGGTCCCTGGGTTTGCTCAACGCAGAGCTGAGGGAGCCCTCCTGGAGGGAGGCTGCAGCTCCTCGCAAGGTGCAAAGGGGCAGCGCTGAGCTCTGCTCTGTGTGACAGCAGCAGGGCCCAAGGGAATAGCATGGAGCTGCCTCAGGAGAGCGGCAGCTGGGGGTCAGGGAACGGTTCTGTACCAGAGGATGGTGAGCATGGAACGGGCTGCCCAGGGCAGTGGGTACGACCTGAGTGCTGGAGATAAGTGGCGTTTGGACACTGCTCTCAGACATAGTTTGGGATTGAAGTGGTCTTGTGTGGACCCAGGTGTTGGACACCATGAACATTATGGGTCTGTTCCTACTCAGGATATTCTGTGATTCTGTGAATATGAATTATTCATGAAGTTCAAAATGGGAGACTATCTGGGAGAGTGCTGTAGGGAAAGAATCAAAATCTGGATATATGTGGGGGAAAAAAGGTCCTGACTTTTGTTTCTTAAGCCATGTGCCTCATTCCAGGTCATCTCTGTTCTTTACCGAAAGACTGCCTCAGTTTCCTTTGTTCACTGAATTGCCACAAAATCGTTCCCAACACATTTCACACTACTCTTTTTTGCTTTGCAAATCAACACATAGTGTATGGGTGTTGATAGGCCAGGAGTCACTTAATAGTGAGAAAAAGCAGTTCCATGGCTAGCAGGCAGCTTCCAGCTTGCTCCTTCCCCCAGATTAGTGAGGATTTATGAGGCACACGTATAAGTCAGATGTGCAGAAACCATTGTGTGCTGCTCTTATCTCTGGATCCCATAGACAGGCAGCTTTGGCTGCTCAGTGCAGACTGGTGGCTCCAGCTTGCTGCGAGGAACTGGAAGCTGAGTAAGCTGGAGATGGCAACGGTACAGCAGCTGTGATATCTGTGTGGGAAAGCCAAAGGCAGTTTCCATAGTGACAGTGAAGCTCCAGGCCACTGGTGATACAGCTGCAGCACTGGACAAGATCAGCATCCTCTTTATATGTAGGCTGCTCCAATGAAGCTGTTAGGCGTTTGTGTGGCCTCATTTGGTTGTATCCAGCTCTGGGATGTAAAATGAGGGGTGAGGGGAAGGTTTAAACTGGCTGAGTAGGTGCTCAGCTAAAAAAAGGAAAAAAAAGGAAGGTATAAGTGTTTTAAATATTAGAGCATTCTCAAATGACTGATGCAAGAAACAGCTTGAGCACACCCAGTATTCTGGTCAGTACTTTCTGTGACATTGCACACCAATGTTAATAGCTCCCGAGGTTCTTATTTCAAGTTGGAGGACTGGATTTGTATTCCCAAATTCTACTTCCTCTTCTAAAACATTGATGCTGGTTTGGATCCAAAAGCAGAATGTGTCTCTTTTTATATCAAGACTATACACTTCTAGGGACTTGAGGAAAGCGGATGGTCTTGCAATTTCAGTATCTCAAACACTGAATTGTCCTAGGATTCCCTTGACCCTTCCTGGGGACCTCAGGGCCTTAGCACAGATATAATGAAATTCATTTTGAGCTCCTTCTGCAGGGTCCTACAGCCTCTGGTTTCCCTTTGTTTACTGCTGGGGCTGCAGACACAATGTTTCCAGGTTCTTACACTGGAAATGCACATTTTTAACTTCAGCTTTGAATTCTTAACCTGCTTTGTGAGTGCTGCAGCATGTGAGTAGGAATTGTGTGTAAAACTGCTCAATTAAAATAATTATTTGATCATTTTGACCCAGAATTTTAGTCATTTTAAACATAAATTTGTTCTCTTGTGAGCTAGAAGCCAAAAGATGTTTATGTTTTGTCTTTCAGGTGGTGCAGGAGACCGGGAAAAGATGCCTGTCAATCATGAAGCTTTCCTGCTCATGGCTAATTCCCAGAATGAAATGGAAGATTGGGTGAAAGCCATCCGACGAGTTATATGGGCTCCTTTTGGTGGAGGTATTGCAAATAGCTCACATGCACATAAATTAAAACATTTGCCTCAAGGTAAAACATATTCTTGTGATACTAGGATATGTGTAACACTGTAAAATCACTGAGATGCCTAGATAATCTCTCGATTGTCTAAAGTGTTTTACAGCATGGAGATTGGGTTTAGGCTTTTTTGCCAGGGGATGGAAGGGAATGGAAGTGGAGGTCAAATCCATACTGAATTACTCACAGTCAGAAATGGTGGTAATAACAAAAACATCACTATTGTCAGTGCCCAGTTTCTTAATGCTGATAACTGTTCTGTGGTTCTTTCTTATTCTTGTGGACATAAAAGAGTATGTCCAGTTATCTCTGGTTTCCACCTCAAGGGCAGATGCCCGTCTTTTACCTCCTCACAGCCAGAGGCAGCAAAACTCTTTGTTTGGTCTGGGCCTGGTTGAGAAGACAGAACTTCCACTGGCTTGATTGCAGAAAGAAGAGCAGGGTCAAGTTGAGAGAGCACCTGTAAAGTGTACCATGCTTGACAGTCCCTGTACTTAAAATGAACAAAATATCCTGACTCTGAATATTGATACTGTACTGCAGTCTTCAAATTCTCAAGTCGTAAGATTAGATGGATTTTTTTTAACAGTGTGGTACAGAACAAGAGTTCACAGATGCTTTCTGCTGGGTTCACTGTTGGTGGTAGCAACACTTTGAAGTGGCTCCTGATCGGCGTTCATGCAGATAGTGATATCACATGTAGATAGTGGTATCAACCTCTTTTAAGAGGTTAAAGATAAAGGATGAAGATATTTAAAGATAAAAAGTGCCAGATAAGATTTAAGTAATACAATAAGCTTTGCTGAAATTAAATTACTAATTCCTGAATCTAGGGTAAAAAAGTGACCAGAATGCAATTGAATGTGGCTGAAGGAAGGTTGCTAAGATCAGTGTTTGTTAGTAACATTTTCATTTTTCTTTTAAATAACTCCTTTAATTTTGACTCTGTGTAGCAGCTCAGTTTGTCTGGAGAAGATATAATCTCTAGTGATGATGTTATTTTTTCCTAGATCTCTCTTCGTAGAATGGGTATACATACAAAAGGCAGCTTGTGCCTGTTTCTGTGAAGTCCCGTGAAATGTTCTTGTGCCCTGGGCAGTATAAGCAAGCTCTTTTCATTAGCAGAAACAGATTTACAGTGATTTCTCCTCAAACATGAGTAATATGCTTGTTTTTCTTTCCTTCGGAAGTCCAGCCCGTAGCAAAGAATCTTCTACATACTGAGCTTGGGGTAGATCCATGAAGTTCCTCCCCTGAAGTCTCAGAATCTGAGTTGTATGTATTTTGCAGCTTTGTTAGGGATATCAAATCAATGCTGTGAGGATAAAGGCAACAATCAGTCATGATAAATTGTATACTTTTCAGCAACAGACCCCTTCTTTAGGGCATGATGTTTTCAGGACCACTGATATCTGTACAAATTCGGCTTTTTGTGTGTGTGTGTGTGTGTGTGTGTGTCAGTATTCATGTCAGCCTCTTGAGGTAGCCACAGAGCAAACATCCTACGTAAGGTACTTAAGTAAAATAATTTACAATTCTGAGATTTTTAGAAACAAAACCACGAGAATGGCATAAAAGCAGAGATTGATGTGTTTTTCATTTTGGTTTCTTTCTGGAGGCAGTATTATCCTAATCAATCTGCTCTCTTTCTTGACCTCTAAACTTATCCTCAGAGGTAAAGCATAAAATTTTTATTTCCCATTGAATGAGAGCAGGTATTTTTACATACTCTTACTCTAAGAAATATAAAGAACATAGAATGCTGGAATTGTGAGAGTGTGGGAGTGGAGTGACACTGAGGAAGTACAGCAGCTGCTGTTTGTTTTCAGATGCTGCAGATTTGATCCAGTTCCTGTTGTTGTCAGTATTAAGACCGCTGCTGATGTGGATTTAAGTTGGTTTAAGCTGCCCTATAAAAGTGAGGCATAGTTGGAAAGAACTGAAGTTGTGTATAGAGTTATTATCTCTGGATCAAAGCTGCTCAAGAACATGGCTGATCAGACTGGCCTTAGCTCTCTGCCTTGCTACTCAAATTCAGCAGCCTAAAGCTAGTTTGGTTAGGTCTGCTATGCTCTGTAGTCAATGCTACGTGAGCAGATTCATGGTTTCAGTACTCCTCTGAACTGACTGTGTACTGTCTGCCGTCAGCAATTTGCTTCTCCCACCTTGAAATTATGTGTTGCCACCATGATTCGTTTTGCTGATACTAGTGGTTATCCTGTGCAGGGGGAAATGACCTGGGAGAAAAGAAGTGGGAGTGTATTAGTTTTGAGGTGAATTGGCTCCTTTGTCCAGCTGTGCAGGTAGGAATAGCAGCAGTTCTAGCCCAGTCAGGGCGGTGTTCATTCTGGCTACAGCCCACACTTCAATTGGCTTAAACAAACCATGGAACTGCATCCTCAGTCTCTCTTCACAAAATGTTTATAAGAATGCCAGTAACTGGGAGATAGATAAAATGTCCAAATTGCTGTTTCTAAATGATCAAAACTATTCCTCCTTCATCAGAATCAGAGCAGGGCAACTTCTCTGTGAGTGAAATCCCAGCCTACCTCAATTGTGGGAGAACTGTAAACATAGCTGTCTCTGTTTTAATTGAATAATTTGAAATCTGCTTTGCTACCATTGCTAATTTGAGAGCCAAGTCTTATCTATCGACACTTTTTAATATATGACGCTAAAGGAATGGGAGTTAAGAATTATAATGCAGGCTTCATTATTAGTATGTAAATATCCAGCTCTGGAGAAGGCTGATATGGTGTAAAAATGAATCATGCCAAGATAAAATGAGAAGCTTAGCCCCACTTTAATCTTTGCTGATGTATTGCAGAAACATATAAATCAAAAAGGTTGAAGGTATCTTCTTACATGTTGAGGTGGACACATGAACTGTGTTTAAAGGTGAACAGCAAAGATTTTTTTTTTTCAAATAGAAAACACTCCAAAGCTGCTGAGGATCCAAAATCTTTAATAGGAGACATGTTCAGGCTTAAAAGCCATACAGAATGCATGCTTTCAAAAACATTTGAAATGCGGTCTTAAAATAAAATCCTAGAGTTCCCAACTGTTTTGAAGAAGAGTTGTCCTGTTTATGGAGAAAATAATTTGGAACGATTTCCTTGAGTTTTAGGCTCCTGAATTCTTGAGTCTAGTCCATCTCTGAATTCAGAGTTGAGATTTGAGAGTAAGCTGTATGTTTTGAGTTTATGTCTTCAGGAATAATGTTTGTTACAGAGGCTTGATGCAAGTGAATTTTGGAGCATATTCTGACAGAGAGTGTTTAAAATTGTTTCCTCTGATCCTCCTTACCTCCAAGAGGAACAGTCTTTCCTCTGTGTTTATACCACTGAAAGTTTATCTAGAAAAGTCCCTCTGTGCCTTACAGTCATGTTTTTCTCTGAATGCTTTTTAATATGGAAGCCTTGTAGTTGTGACATAGTGCTAGAAGTATAACCTGTCCGCATGCTTGGATGAGAGTGAGTCTGCCAGCATCCTTTGGAATGGGATGTATGGGAAATACTGGGAGTAGCAAGGTGGAGAAGGGATCTTTTCTCACTCTGTAAATCTGCAGTGGGGCTGTACCTCCGGTCTGAAGAAGAAATACAGCTACTTTAAGGAGGTCCCTAGCCATCTATTCACCTCTTACTTTTCATGTCTTCATTTTTGTGTTGTGTAAGATTTAAAACATAATGTGTCTCAAGCTGAATTCAGGCCTGGTGGTACAAAAGCTGAGTTTTTCAGTATCCTGAGCTGAAAGCCACGAGGTGTGTGTAGCACTCTTACAGCCCAGCACATGACCAGCACTGCGTGGGGACAGAATTACTTTGTGTTAATCGTGCGCTGTGTTTATGTGTTTCCCTCTGTTTACTTGCTGTTTCTTGCTATGAGCAGTTCCTTGCTCCTCTGCCAGAAATGCATGTCCCAGCCCCTTTCTTTCTCGATTACTTTGTCCTAATTCCTCCTCCTTGTTATCTTAAGCTTTCATCAGTTCCTTGTGATGGAAGGGGAGTAAAACAGTTGGAGGGAACGTGCTTCCCCTAGGCAAACAAGGAGAGCTTTACCTGTGAAAGCATAATAATTCTGAAGGAACTCCATGACCTTTTTTTCAAATGAGAAGAAACATTTCTGAGGAATAGTAACTTTTTAACCGATGGATTTGGCAGAAATGTCCACTGGGAAAGCTGCTCTGCTATCATCAATTCTAATCCATTTCTCTATATATGGATAAAGCTTGACATGTGGATTCTTTGCCAGCAGAACAGTGCAGAGGAAGATTGTGCCAGCAATCAGGACCTTATGCAGACCATGTCTTATATTTGAGGAGAGCTGAGAATCAGAGGAGGATTTTCCAAGGTTTAATTTAATACCCATCTCAGTGTCGTTACTACTAGTGTAGGGGTAGTCCTACGTAGGCCTAATGAGGCATCCTATTTTTACATAAGTAGATGTCTTTCAGATAAAATCTGCATGAAAGTTACTGTTTTGAAGGATCTGACACTGTTGTTAGATGCATGTCCACAAGGATGCCAGGTTCTTTAGGAATTCTGATATTATTCTAAGCCTTGTGAATTTGGGATTTAATTTTTCTACCTGTTAGATGGGGATTTTCCAATAACACCATCATGACCACAGAATTGTATTTGTGGATTTAAGATGCTATGATATCACAGAAATAAAGAGCAAAGAGGTGACTTCTTCTGTCTGCCCAGCATGAAGACTGAGAACAAGTTTCTGCTCCATGTCTGGTTAGAGGGCTCCCCTAGAGTGGCAAACTAGATGATTCCTGCCTGGGCCTCAGAGAGCCCCCTCACTTGGTTGCAGGGTGGGCTTCTCTTGCTTAGGCTCCCACAGGTGTGTGGGGAGTGGCACCGGGTGTTTGTTGTGCCTATGTGCTGTTATCTCTGCATGGAGACAGCTGGCGCCAGGTTCAGCTTATCAGTGTTTGCTCTTCAGTGTTGTCTCATAGTAGGAGGTGGGCCCAACTGAGGGGAGAGAAAGAGAAAAATGATAGGGGTTATGATTTCAGTTATCTGCCTAGGACTAGGAGATGCATGAATCGTCTGTGAGGTGATGCTGGCTAGTTTTACCCCAGGCAGATGTATTACAGGAAGTTAGACTTGTGGATATAGATGCTAAGATACAGAGCTGAAGTTGGGAGCAGGTCTTGCTGTCTGAACTGCTCACAACAGAGAAATTTCTAAGGTTCTGAGATCTGATTAAGTTACTTTTTTTTTTTTTTTCCTGACCATCAGATGTATCTGGGGCTTTTATTGCTTCTTTATGCCCAGTGTGTTCCATCGCCATGACACAACCTTGAGGTAGAACAAGGCTGTTGTCCTCATATTTTGTGAAGGAGGAACTTGAAGTACTGAGCAATCAAATAACTTGCCTGAGGTAACACCGAGTATCTGTAAAAGAGCTACTCTGGAGGCATCACTCAACAAGGCAGATAGTAGGGTCACAGCCCTGGGACTAAGGGGAGCAGTTGTTTTAACTGTTCAGAGACATACTTGAAAGAGTCCCATGGGGTAGAGTTCTGGAGAGAACAGGGGTCTAGGAGAGCTGTTTGATTTTCAAGGATTTTCTCCTCCAAGCTCAAGAACAGTCCACACTGATGTGCAGGAAATCAAGCAAAGGTGGAAAGAGGATGGATTAAAAAGGAGCTGACAGTGCTCAAGCTTAAAAAGGAAGTATAGAAGGAGTGGGATCAGGGACAGGTGAATTAAGGAAAAAAGCTGTCTAAGTATGCAGGAATGGACTTAAGGAAAATAAAGTCTACATGGATTCGAATCTGATGAGGGATGTGACTGTCAACAAGAAAGGCTTCTTCAGTTATATCAGCAGTAGAATGAAGACTAGGGAAAATGTAGGCCCACTACTGAAAGAGATGGGAGACTTGGTGATGAAGGATGAAAAATGTGCTGAGGTTCTCAGTGCCTTCTTCGCCACATGTTTTACTGCTAAGATTCATCAGTCTCCAGTCCCTGAGGCCAGTGGGACAGTCTTGAACAATGAACTTCTTTCCTCGGTAGCAAATAATCAGGTTAGGGAACTCTTAAAGAAGATGAGTGTACACAAGTAAGTGGGACCTAATCAGATGCATCCACGAGTGCTGTGGGAGCTGGCTGATGGCAGTAATCTTACAAAGAATATGCAGTTGTTCCACTCCCATATTCAATAAGGGCAAGGAGGACCTGGGAACTACAGGCTGGTCATTCTTACTTCTGTTGCTGGGAAGCTAATGGAGCAAATAAACCTAGAAATTGTTTCCAAACATGTCAAGATCAAAAAAGTGAGTGAGAGTAGTCAAGATGGATTTATGAAGGGGAGGTCATGCTTGACCAACCTGATTACATTCTGTGATGAAATGTCTGGCTGGGTGGATAAAGGAAAAACAGCTAATATTGTTTCTCTTGACTTCAGCAAGGATATTAACACTTGTCCTCTGTAACATCCTCATTTAAGGACAATACAGTAGATACATGGACAGTGAAGTGTATTGGAAACTGGCTGAACAGCAGTGTATGAAGGAATGCAATCAGCAGCCCCAAGTCCAGCCTGTAGGCAAGTAAGTCGTTAGTGGTGCACCCCAGGGGTCTGACGCTGGGACAAGTACTATTTATCATCTTCATTAATAATATGGATGATAGGACAGAGTGCACCCTCAGCAAGCTTACTGATTGTTCCTGGGAGGAAGAATTTATGCATCAGATGGTTTTGCCCTCATTCAGAGGTACCTCAACAGGATGGAGAAAGGAGTGACCAGAAACATCGTGAAGTTCAACAGAGTCCTGCACCTAGGGAGGAATAACTGCAGGCAGCAGCACATTCTGGGTTCACTGGCTGGAAAGCAACTTTTCAGAGAAGCACCTGGGATGGTGATGGATGACAAGTTGAACATGAGCCAGCAATGCACCCTTGTGGCAGTGAAAGCCAGCAGGATCTTGTTCTGCATTAGGAATTGTATTGCCAGCAGGCTGAGAGAAGTAATCCTTCCTTGCAAATCAGGGTGAAACTCTTAATACAAGTTCTGCTCAGGAAGGACCTTGTACTCCAGTGGTTGCATAATTGATAAGATGTAAAATACATCCAGATTTAAGGCCTTCTCTCTCTCTCTCTCTCAACAAAAAGAAAAGAAAAAAAAAAAGCACAACTGAAAAACCAAAACCTTTGAAAAGAATATTGGAGAAGATTCCTCTTACAACAAGACTATGGAGGATTTGAAGAGGGCACAGTCAGAAGGTTTAAAACAAGCAAAAAAGGTTTTTCATACAGTGCAGAATTAATTATGAAACTCGTCACAAGATATGGAAACAAAAGTGATAAATGGGTTCCAAATAGAATTATACAAGTCCATAGAAGGTAAGTCCTCCTGAGCTATCAAACAAGAATGTCTGGATGTAGTCGTTAACTTCATATATATCTTGTATTACTAAGTGCAGTTTTACTTTTGATAAAATATGGTGGTGCTTGTGCCTTCTTTCTCTTCAATAGCAGACTGTTGTCCACCTCACCTAGCAAGTGCCATGGAGAGCTCAAAGTGGCTGTGCAGTTGTGTTGTGGCTGCTGTCTTAGCACCTGGTCTAACCAGTACCTCCTGCTGCACTGCCAGTTGCTCAGCGAGGTTGCTCCTGTGTAAGCATTAGATTCATGCTTCATGTCTGAAAGCTGACAGGCTTAAAACACCAATGATTCTCACTGCGTGTCCTCCAGTGTATGATTAATGGGACAATCATGTTCCTGTGGTGTTTCTCAGCTTGCAGGCAAGTATTTTAATTTCCCTGTGTTATTCCTTTGATGAATGTTATGAGAATCTGTGCTTACTGAAGGGGAAGGGTACTCTGCTCCTTAAAAGTTGCAATTTTAACTATTTAAGAACTGAGAACAAAGAAATGCACCCTCTGTTTCATTTTCCACTTCCTTGCCAGTTGCTCCTCTTTTCTTCTCCATCATCGGGTAGTCAGCCTTGCAATTTACCCTTGCTAACTTCTGAGTTGCGGCTCAAGGAAGTGAACATTAAGCCCTTGACCTCTGCCAGAACTGTTCCTGAAAAGTTGGCAGATGTACTGTAATGTTTTATGAATTGGAGCTGAATGCCATCCCCTCCCCAAGTATAGATGATCGAGCTCAGATGTAACTAGAGCTTAGAACATGACCTTATGCTTGAGTGGTGAAGGTGTACGTTATGTTTTATATTAGCTGAGAATTTTAGTTGGGTAGTGGAAACTAAAGGTAAACACGTGAAAGTTAACTAATAGTTTTCATCATTGATTGAGTTGGAGGAAGCAACAATATGAAGCCATATAAGATTTACCTGTCGGTAGGTTTTGCAATTGTAGGTTACAGGCTAATTAAAGTATTCATGGTGAAGTTTGATTTGAATAACCTGCCCATACATTCAGTGTTGATCCTGTCTGCTTCCTAGTGACCAATTGTTCTTAGGATATCAGTCTCTCAGGTTTGAAATATGGAAGTCTTGAGGGTGTAAGCTTGCTAGTTTTTCTGAATGGATAAAAGGGGCTGTTATTATAAATTTCAGTGGTGAATCTAGAACGCTGGCCCTGCCATGTTCCAGAATGGTCAGAAGTCTGGGCAATTCATTTCATTCTTCACCATAGATCAGTGCGAGGTTGCAGCCTCCACGATCCTTGCATTTGGACCCACAGTTGGAGCTGTAGTCCTTTTCTGATGGCAGTAATTAAACTGTCACAAGTATCCTGTATGTACCAGCACTCAGAATTTCTGTAAAACTTCTGTGGAGTGGGGAGATCAACGTGCAGCAGCACATCTGGGAGGGAAGTTCTACCAGTCAGATGCATTCTGCAGACAGCTTCATACAGGTCTATGAAAGCGATCTGTTAAATGTAGGCACACGTGTGCCGGAGTCGGTAAATAAAAAGCTCTGTAAATGATGTTCTTATGCTGTGGGAGAAAGAAGTTTCTTGGGGCACATTTTCTGAGATCACTGCTTGCTAAAAGGCACTTTTTGTTGCTCTTGATGTTTTGTTCTCCAAATCCTTCTTGCCTTTGTTTAGAGAGTGATAGACCAATAAACAACAGGGGTTTGGCTGTGGATTGAGAATGTTGTGTTTGAGTGATGTTTAGGTCTGTTTATCATCTTTTCTCTCTGGGCAAACAGTTACAATCTCAGTTTAGAGCATAAACTGGGCAGAGTCCACTGCCGGGTAATTTACAGTGCTGCTCAGTGAGTTCCTTTCCTGGCATATTTTAAAGGGATGGGAGAACACCACGCACAGGTTTGGCCGAGTTTGTTGGGAGATGAGGATGAGCACTGCTGTTTGCTCACCTTTCAACCCAGGGCTGACTGGCTTATCAGTCAGTAAGCAGAAACCTATTTATTCTTTTAAGATTTCATTTTATCAGTCAAGGTTGAGACCCCAGCCCAGAGCAGGGGAGTCATTTTGTTCATGGGCAGATCTTCTCAGCGTGTTTGGAGAGGGGAAAAAACTAGAACGAAAATTCACTGTACGAAGGATGTACTATTGGAGGCTTTTCTGCTCGCTTCAGTCCTGTGACTGATCACCTGTAACTGATTCACTGCCAGCTTTCAGCAGGTACAGGGAGGTGCTCAGTGCCCATCTTTGCCTGGGCTAAGGAATGAATTTGTATAAGGCTCAACTTACCTGAAAATTAAGGAACTTCAGCTCTGACTTATATAATTCATCCTTTTTGTATAAATGGGCAAAATCATTTCCTACATCTGAGTTCCCTCAGACAGATCCGCTTGAGTATATCTGTATACTAGCTAACACTTTGTGTAAGCCAATGTTTAAAAATAACCCACGCCCTATAGGCACTTGCTAGAGCTGTACAAGCCAGCAAGTTTGTTCACAATCAGAGATGTGGAGGAATATTTTCTGAGTTCATTCAGGTTCACCATTGCTGTCTGTTGCAACCATATTCAAGACTGAATTTGACCTGAGTTAGATGCCAACCCCAAGATATGCCTGGATTTTCAGAGGTTGTCTGAGCTGTAGTGAACTTCCCAGCCAGTCTGATGGCTTGTAGTGACATGTAGAGGCAGGATCATAGAATCGCCAGTGCTTCACTGCCCTTAGTGTAAAAAAGCATTTTCCTTGTATCCAGTCTAAATCTCCCCTCTTTTGGTTTGAAACCATTTCCCTTTGTCCTATCACAACAGGCCCTGCTAAAGAGTCTGTCCCCTTCTTCCTTTCAGAAATATCTAAAAGGAGGCTGTAAGGCTGCTCTCAGGTCTCCCTGGAGCCTTCTCCTCCAGTCTGAGCAGTCCCAGTTCTCTCAGCCTGTCCTCTTAGGGGTGGTGTTCCAACCCTTGGATCATTTCTGTGGCCCTTCTCTGGATGCACTCTTAACAGCTCTGTGCCTGTCCTTTGCCGAGGACTCCATATCTGGATGCAGTACTCCAGGCGAGGCCTTACCAGCGCAGAGCAGAGGGGTAGGATCACCTCCATAGCCCTGCTGGCCATACCTCTTTTGGTGCAGCCTGGGATATGGCTGGCTTTCTGGGCCGTGGGGGTACAACTGCTGGCTCACGTCTGGTTTTTCATATAAGGCGATAAGATGATAATTGTGGAACGGTAGCCACACAGCATAGTGTCAGGTTCTTCTAACAGGGTATCTATAGCTGCAGTGACCATCCACAGGGAACAGCAACAAGCAGCTGCCATTTCCTACTTCAGTTGTGATGCTTACATGAGCAAGCATGTGTGCATCTTGCCTTTTTCTCTCGCCAGGGCAGTATTTGCTCTTTCTCTGGAGAACAGTTTACATTGTTTTTGCCATCTCTCACACAATTCAGAGTACTCCTACATGACATGCTGATATCTAACTGTGCTTTGAGTCATGCTGTGTCCTTGGCTGCAGAGGACCTGTGAATTTCACATTCTGATTATACTTTGGTTACAATGGTATCCATGTTGAACTCACTTTCTATTTCATTGGATGCCTCCTTGTTCTTGTAATTTGAGAGATGGAAAACAGAAATGGAGAAGGGAATGGAAGAATGAAGGTCTGCATTTGCTGTCTCCTGAGCTCTCATTCCAAATGCTGAGTTCCTGGCTCTGTAATGTTATTAGCAGATGTGACATGTTTTGAGGCATCATTCCAGGAAATAGTGCCAGAAATCCTGATGGTGTCTCAGCCATTCAAAAGACTTTCTCTAAGCTGCAGCCTCAGTGTTCTCCACAAGGGAAGAGATGACAATAAAAGGGTGAAGAACACCCAAGATCTCCTTTCTACCTCTTATTCAAGGAACTCCATCACTTACCGAATGTCCTTTACTGGACTTTAAGAATTGTCTAGTGTTTTGTCTGGGGCTATAGTATCTATCTTTGAAATACATTTCTATTTAAGGTAAACCGTGAATACCTGAGGATTGCCATGCTATTGTGCTATTCAAGAACTGGAGCTTTTGACCCTGGTGTTGCCTTTACATAAAGGGAAAGCTTTTGATCAAATCAGAGATTGTAGAGACAGTGTGGCATCAAGTTTCTTGAGCTGTGGGATGACAGTCTCAGTGACTGAAATCTCAGCATTCAATCACTGGATCAGTGCCTTCTCTAACATGTATTTAAGCTGAGCTACAGTGTAGTTAAGCACGTGGTAAGCCAGGAAGTTCAAATGAGTTGTGGTCTCTGGAGGGGCCACAGATATGATATTTTAATTACTGAAGCAGATGAGCATCTGCAAACAAGGATTTTAATTTTTTTATATATATATGTATTTTTTTATTTCTGCCAGAGGGAGATGCATGAATTTCTCCAGACGATTGGTGCAAAGGTTCTGAGGAGTGACTGCTGTCTATCTGCAGTCATGTGTGTGCATTTTGTAGAGGGGATGAAGGGATGACCTCAGTGTAACTATCGATTATGATGCAACAGGCATTGCTCTTGACTACCCCCCTCCTCCCCCAACACACGCTCCCAAAACAAAAAACCAAGACCACCCCACAAAAAACTGCACTATGCTATGTCAGACTTTCCTCAAGAGCTGGGAGATGTTGCCAGAGTGTGCTGAAGTGGGGATAAGCGCTAAACATTAGGTTTGTGCTTCTGGTGCTTTGGGAGCAGCTCAAAGGCTGGAGCAGGACACTGGGCTGCTCGTAGCACAGCTAACGCCGCCTGTATCAGGAAGGGATCCAGAGCGTGGCATGCAGACAGCGACTGTTGCTCAGCTTTTTTCAGCTATCTAGAATAGATCTGACAAGCAATTAGACCATGAATATATTACAGAGCCGATGGGGGATGCCTTTGTTAAAACTTGTGACCCATACTTAGGTGCTGTTTACATTGGCGGCAGCTTCGAGGGTGGGCAAGACCCTACCTGCCTGTCTTTCTGCTTGCTCCTTCCTCTTGCCGAGCGAGCCGGGGAGCTCTGCATCTCATTGGATATTTCAAATGCTTTCTGCACAAGTCATAATTAATGCTGAGTTGTGGAGCTAAGACCAGATGTGCTGCTGCGATTATCTCCCAGGGCAGATCGGCTGCTCTCCACTCTGGAGCGCTGGGTGAATGGAAAGCTGCCAGTGCTGGGGCTCAGAATGTGTCTGATGCCTGAAGTCAGGACTTTCTTTCTCTGCCGCTCCTGCTGTCTGACACTGCCTGGTTTCTGCTTGAAGCTCAGCGCCTGTCATGTAGCGGAGTGCTGCACAAGAACGAGAGGTATGAGATGATTTTCGTAGATTTTAGATATGCTATGGTTTTCTTTTCCCGGATGAAAAGCAGATATTTGAGCTTAGACTCAGTCAGAGGCTGAATATCTCAGTAAAGCAGCTGTCCTTACAAAGGGGAAGGAGCAGGAAGGACCAAGCTGTGGCCAAAAATACTACTTGGTGCGAAGCTAGCATTTGAGGGTGGTTCATGGTGAAATAGTTGTGCTTATTTTTACATGAAATAGTTAAATGATATACCTGGATGAGAGCAACCATGTCCCACTATATGGAGGCTGATCTTTGTGGGGACTGAGGTTAGAAGATGCTGAGTTCTGCCACAGACTCGTTTGTGTGACCTTGGGCAAGTTATTTATTCACGTTTACGTTGCTTCCTGATTATCTGTTGTTTCCTTTTCTTTCCTCTGCTTTTGCACACTTTGTCTGCTTGGACTGTTAGTTGTTAGGAGCTACCTTTTGGGGGGCTGCTTCGGCGCCTGGCGTGGAGCTCTGCTTTCAGTCATGCTGCAGTAATTCACACCGCGTGTGCTTGGGTGGGCCGGGGGGGGCAGGAAGAGCTACAGGTTTGTGTGTGTTTTGTGCTGGGAAAGCACAAATGTTCTGAATGTCTGCCCGTGGTTTTTACTCAGTGCTTTCATGTGTGAGAGGGGACAGATAAATGGGAGCCTAAGCATGAGTGCGGGAAGGTAAAAGCAGAAGCTTACCTGTGCAGGTGAGCACGTACACAATCTTTATATCCACAAACCGCTGTCTATGAGGCACCACATGCGTGCGCGGGTGTATATGCTGTATAGCAGCATCCAGGTGTGTGCCTGATTATCTTCCTGTACATCTTTTAGCGTGTGTGTACTAACCTGTGCCTACAGCTGATGTAGGTGTGTCTGGACTTTTCCCTCTTTAAGCATGTATGGAGTCCTCAGACCACTCTGCAAAGGAAATCCATTTGAGCACTGAATTATTATCACTTTCTTTAGTTTATTTTGGTTGAAATGAGAGCTCTGATGAGGAAAAATGAAGCAGGGAGCATATATTTTTCCTGCCCACAGCATGTCCAGACAGCATAGCTGAATGTATAGGCTTTGTATGCCTGGAGCTGGTGGGTGAGCTATTCAGGCCAGGACAGAAAGACTGTCTGTGTCTTAGCACATCATTCCTGGCTTGCTTTTTCCACAAAGAGCCACCTAAATCTTTAAAGAACAGAGACAGCTTGTTGGAGTAGAGGAAAGAAATTCTGTAGCCCGTTTTTTTCTTTTGTATCTCTAGAATCTTTCAGAAATTCAGGATGTGGTCCCAACCATGCTGCTTCCCTTCCCCCCCCCCCCCCCCAGCTTTTAAACCAAACAAAAGGGCCCAGCTATAGATAAGGATACAACAAGGAACGTTAACTCCTGGGTTGCCAGTAGCTTTTGGCTTTATTTCTAGCCTATCCCTGTCTGGGAGTGTGACCGGATGGCACTGGCTTCCTTTCTTCTGAATGAAGAGAGACTTTAATGTCTTCCAGCAGGCTCATCAGATGAAGTGAAGAACTGCCAAGTTCCATCTGAGCTATAGCCCCAGTTATTAAAACCAGGCCTGTGCCTTGAGGAGCCAGCAGATGAGGCTGTGTGCAATTGGTTCCACATTAGTTTTTCCTTGCAAAGCAGGGCAGCCCCTGTCCAGACCAGCAATGCTGTCTTATCTGATGGCTTCAAGCACATTTAACTAAGTTTCACAAGCTCTTCTGAGACTTAGCTGAAGTGAGGTGATTTATAGAGCTAGTAGGACAGCTCCTCCTCAGTCTGCCCTGTTTAGCCCTAGGAGGCTGAAGTAGGTGAATGTGCCATGCTAGTATGGTTCTGAGAACTCTAATGATAATTTTCCCAAGGGGGGACTTTGTTAAGGCCCCCCAGCAGGTGCCTGGAAGAAAGATTTCTGCAAGCCCAGGACTGTCAGCAGCTCCAACTTGCTTTTGCCTTTTCAGCCCCAATCCAAAGAAAGCTTGCTCCTTCTCTGAACCCTAACCCTGATTTTCTCTTCTAAGCCATGGACAAGCTCTGCAGATGTGGCACAGATGAGTGATTTCTCCAAGCCTGGCATTCCTGCTTGCTTTTGGCTGCCTCTTTTCATCCCTATTCTAACTGCAGTTCTATGCTTTCTCTCTCTAAACCCTAACCATAATAGTCTTCTTACCAGGAGATACGGCCTGGTAGCAGTCTTTCTGTGCACAGTGACTGAGGGATCCTTGTCTGTGATTTAGTAAAATAATAATAATTACATACATATATATGTATATATAGAGAGAGAGTTAGGACAGAGAGAAAGTGTGGGGCTGCAGTGTAACAGGGGCTGCAAAAGAGAAGTTGGAAGTACCAACAAGCATGACTTGGGAAAAATACTTGATTTGGGCAATGCCTGGGGAACCTTTTCTAGCACTTACTTCCCTGGAAAATTATGTGATGAGGGAAAGAGAAAACATAGGTTTGCAATTGGAGTTGGGCTGGAATGGGTCTGCCAAACCAAGGTGGGAGGCAGCCAAAAGAGCTGGGCTGAGAGAAGTCTTTCATCCTGGCAGTGGCTTGAGGGTCTTTTCTCATCACCTCAGCAAAAACTGACCGAGCTGTGAGGGCATGTCACTGACTGCAGGCCAGACAAGACTAGGGGAAAGCAGGCAAAGCTTTGCTCTGCAAGTGGAGATTACGTATGCAGTAGTTCTGTGCATATGCTTGCATGTGTGTATCTGACATGGCCTCTGTCCTTGCTCTGGATTAGTCTGGAACACCAGAACATTGGCTTTTTGGAAAACCACTAACTATATGCTATACCAGGGGGAGTGCAGAGTATTTGCCTATTTCCCAGTCTTTCTCTAGACACACTGTTTAGAAGGAAGCAGGGCTGTCAGTCAGCAAGGAGGAGGAGATTTGGGAAAGCAAGGCTGCTGTTCTTTAACTGCCGTGCCATCTACATAGCCTGGCCTCCTTGCACCTGTGTGCCTTGCATCTAGAAGAGTGAATTTCACGTATCCTTTTGAGAAAATAGGTGGGTTTGGTGGGAAGAAGCCTGGCTCAGAGATTGATGATAGGATATGGAGCATTTTTGTGTGTGTTTTTTTTTCTTTTTAGTTTTGGTAGATATACAGGTTGGGGTCTGGGCTGAACTTGCTGTAACTGAAGCTGAAGGACTTTTGACTGAAGGCAGCCTGTAGCCCAGGATCAAATATACAATTCAGAGGAAGGGGGAGAAATGTTCACCAGCAGAATAGCACAAAGGAGGTTAGAGAAGTTGTGTTTTCCTGCTCAGATTTCATAGCGGTGGGCTCTGCGCTGTACCTTGCAGCTCCTTTTGCCTGGATTCTGTGTGCAGTGATATGCATTGTTAAGAATTACAGAGGCCAACATGAGCAGGCCTTGGAGACTTTACTTTCTCAGCTATGATCTGGATTCAGATATTACTGGAGAAACTAGGCTGAGGATATTGTTCTTCCTTGGGTACTCGGCATCTGTAAGAGCCCTGGAAACACTTAGATAGTGCTGAGCACCAAATACAGGCAGTTCTGCTGTGCTGCTTTGCTTTGCCCTGTCATGGCAACAGGGATTACTTGATGAGATTACAAAGCAACTCGTGCAAAACAAGGAAGCTATTCCTTATCCTAGAATATAATTTCAGGAACATCTCAGTGAAAACTCTCGAACAGATTAGAAGCTAGAACTAGTAAATCCTTTACTTTGAAAGAGAAACAGTAATTACAGTGATAAAGATAAGCCACTCCCATACTTCAGGGCATGCCCTCCTGCCAGGATAAGGAGGGAATTTCCTTCAAGACTCTTCGTGGCCCTCCAGCTCTGGCAGTGCAATGCAGTAGTGCAGGCTGGAGTGTAAGAAAGGTTTCTGTCTTCTGACATACAACAAATTCTCAGGGAATGGAAAATGGGCTTCAGGATCCTTCTTGCATGTTTCATTCAGGGAGTTAACACTAATGACAGTGCTAGATTTTATTTCACCGAGGATTCAGCAGGGTTGGACTGAATTCAGAATGAAGATAGAATTTGATATGAGATCTCCCTTGGAGGATAGTGAATGGTGGTGAGAGTTCTGCTAAGAGTTATCAGCCTCCCATGAGAACAGCACTAAAATAGAAATGGGAAATATGTTCGTTAGTAGGAAGGAAAAGAGAGCCCTGAAAATAGCCAAACACTACTTGGCTGCTGTTTGTGAACAGAGTAACTTTGGTATTAGATGCTGATGTTATTTTTTCAGATCTGTATGACTGAGTGCTAAGTGCTTGACCTAAAGCTCCTTGATATCAGTGTAAAGTTACCAGTTGCTTTGAGCAATCTTTGAATAGAATTTCCTGTCTGAAACTGAGAATCCCAAGATTTACCCCTAATTCCCCGAATACCTAATCTCCAAAATGAGATTAATTTGTTTGCTGTCCTCCTTGGCTCCTCCGTACCTTGTAGGTTACCACAAGTAGGATTTCAGAGCATGGCTCACAGGCTGTCCTTTTAGATGGAGTTGTCTCCTAGTGGCAGGGATTGAACTTCTGGATCTCACAGCCTGAGTCTCTTCTGCGTTGTCAAAAAGATATGACTTCGGTAGAGGCATTCAGCAACTGGCATTGACCAGGAACTCCAGTTTCACCAGAGAGTGAGCCAGTGCTTTCATACTTGCTGGTACATGTCTGCAGTAGGTCTGACCTAATGACTACCTGTGGCCAGCCTGCTTTTAGAGTATTTGATGCTTCTTATACTTCCAAGCTGCAGGAAGCAAGACATGTTTTAGTAGGAAAAGCAAGAATTTTTGCATACCTGTGTTTTATTTTTTTAATTTTCACTTGGTAATTTTAATTAAAGGAAAATAAATAGAAACCCAAAGCTTACAGTAGGTGGAGAGTGAGAGCAGTTTCACTCACGTAAGCCAGTTTTGATGTGGACAACTATATTCTGTTATGCTGGCAATCCCTCTGCAGGGGGAGTGCTACCTGTTAGGCTGGGCAGCTGCAAACAGGAACTGTGTGAGTGGTGGGTGTATGTAAAAAAGCATTGTGTCCTATGCCTCTGTTTTGGCTTTCTAAGGACTAAAGATGCAATGGAAGCATAATTACTTAATTCAGGTTCAGCACAGCTGTAGATAACCATAAGCATAATCTCAGCCCTTCTTTCCTTGTGTATATTGAGGTATGTACCATCTTAGGGCAGAAGGTATTTTAAAGCACCCTTAAGCAGAAAAAGACCAAACACGCTTGGAATGTAATTCTGCTTGTTTTTTAAAACCCTTTTATTGGTCTATTAAAAACTGGACCTTTGTGCAGGTTCATCCAGCCCATACAAAATAATTTCCTCATCATTCACCCTGAGCAATAGCTCATGAAGAGTTGCAGCTAACACCTGAATGTCTCTCTTGCTTTCTTTTGGCAGGGATCTTTGGACAGCGATTGGAGGACACTGTGCAGTACGAGAGGAAGTATGGCCAGCGGTTAGCCCCACTGCTGGTGGAACAGTGTGTGGATTTTATTCGGGAGCGAGGTCTTACAGAGGAGGGACTCTTTCGCATGCCTGGCCAAGCCAACCTTGTCAAAGATTTGCAGGATTCTTTTGACTGTGGAGAGAAGCCGCTCTTTGACAGGTGAGTTGACAACAGCAAATTCAGATTGTTTTACCTGTGGCATGTAAAGTGTGGCAGGAACAGCCTGATGGTGGCTATCCTAATTACCTGTTCTCTTCATTCAGAGAGATGTTGGGGCTCTCTCCTGCATGGTTTTGAGTGTTGAGGCCCACATTTGGTTCAGTGCTTGAACAGGGAGAGCAATTGAGCTGAGCATAAGCACATCTTGAAAGTTGTTGCTAGATGTGGGTACAGCCTGCTCAGCAGTTGGTGGGATCCCACCATAAGAGTACATATGGCAGCAGTGTCTTACTTCTTTCAGATGTTGCCTTTCTCTCTTGCTCCATGGTGGATCTGCCCAGGGGAAATATCTCAACTCTTACCCTTCCTTTGTCACCAGGTTTCAGAATAGTCACCAAGATTTTACACATCTTTCCCTGGCTGTTTTACGCATAATGTATGGAGCTGATCAGCATGTCATAGCCAAGTATTTTCTGACCATAGCATTCTAGGCCAAAATGAATTCTTTTTTGGTCAAGAATTTTGGCATCTGAGATGGAACAATTATTTCAAAGCTGAATGTATCTTAGGGACACCTGTGTTCTGTTTTGATTTTTCAATAAAACTTAAGTCAAATGTTTCCAAAAGAAAAATGACAATTTCCCTTTTTAATTCCCTCCGTAAATATGTTGATGCAATCACTCCTTGTGTGGTACAGAGAAATGGTAGCTGCCGTTTGGTCTCACTGTCCATGCCAGTGTCAGGAGCCAGTGAGAGCCAGTTATTCTGCAAGGGAAGGTGACTCAGGAGCCAAGACCGTTAACAAGTCTGTCAGAGGTAGAGGACTCAGCACCAAGAGCCCACTCCCATCCTACCTGAGCCAGGTATGCAAGGCAGATACAGAATGAGCACTGAGGCTCATGCACAGTCTCATGATCACAGGCAAGTCCATAGTGATGATGTCCAAGGTCAGGCTGGGAAGTAGAGCTTGATGATCCATGAGGTCACTTCTAACCCAAGCCATTCTGTGAATTCCATCCTTGAGTCAATATCCTGGTCCAAATAACAGGGTGTGTGGCCAGTCAGTCATGGCTGAGAAGCTGCGGGCTGTTGGCTGCCACAGGAAGAGCTCTAAGTTCAGCCAGGGAATAGGGCATCTCTCAGCTGCACTATCTCTACCTTGGCCTTGAACCCAGTCAAATAATCAGGAAGTGTGGTTGCTCTCAGGCCCTTACAACCATATCCTGTCCATCCTCTGTAACTGCCATTTCTTTCCCTCTCTCATGTGCACATGCTACCCAGAATGATGGTTAGCATTGTGCTGACCTGAATTGCCCTTTGAGAATTTTGCCTTGACCCTGAAAGAATATTGGAACTTTAGTGGTGCTTGGATCCAAGGGCATTGCATAGAACTGGCCTAAAATCTATTACATGTCCAGTAGTGGAATCAGATCTGTGATCTTTACTTGGAGACCAGGGGTCCATTTCTTGCTGAAACTCCCTAGGACAGATATCCCAGGTGGTATTGGCAGTTTCTGGTATGTCAGCATATTAACTCGGAATCACCTTCCTCTGGATCTGCAGCCAGTCTTGACATTGCCGATACTGTACCAGCCTACTGCTGCAGGAAGTAGTATTGCTCTCCTGCATGATAGCATTGGGTTTGCACTCATCCTGGGAAGAATATCCTTTGAGTTTATTGTGAACATTCTTCTAATTCTTCTCTCCCCTCTGCTTCCCAGGCCACCCATCCTTCTTCCTTTGATTCTTAACCACAGTCTGTACTTGCTCCCTAAATGGAAGTGTTGAGATATTTTCATGGAAAAAAGAATAGTTGAAACTCTCAAACTGTCTCACTTCATCTTTTCTTAAAATCTTTTTTTTTTTTTTTTTTTAACTAATCATCTGGATGCTCTGGTTCAGAGTTAGAATTGCCTGAATTCATGTGGAAGTGAACAGAGTTGTTTTGGAAAACACTTATTCTGGAATAGGAGTATCTACAGATGGAATTAATTAGGACCAACAGTTTTACTTTCATGTCTTACCTTCTTCTTTCTAATCTATTCTAACTTAATTGTCAAAAGACAAGACAAGCCTCCTCCCAGCATATTGAAAGCAGAAGGCAGCTTTATGTCCATAGGCATTTGCAATGGTGAAATAGATCAGTGAGAAGTGTCACCTTTAACAGAGGCAATGAAGATCTCCATGAAAGGATGCCTGTCATTTGGGTAGTTGATCTGAAATGCAACAACTCAATTTTCAGCATAGAACTAGAGGAGGTAAGCCTGGTAGCATCTGAGCAGTGTGACTGTTGAGGGTTCCTCAGCTGTTGCCTTTCTGCCCTAGCTTCTCCTTGAAGCCACTGTGACCACTGCAACTTGCAGGCCCTGCTCTCTGATCCTTTGTATCAGCACTCACAGAAAGGGAGAAATAATTCCACCATGGCCGAGTCAAAGACTTCTCCTCCTAGCAAGCATAATTCTCTCTGAGTAACTGTCCATATATGGCCTAGAATAACTAAGCAGCAGCAAATATTTTCTGCAAATGTGATATCCATATTCTTGTTCCCAAATCAGATGCAGTGAAGGAATACCTTTTTTTTTTTTTTTCCCCTCCTTCTCTCTGGTTGCAGACAGTGCAGTTTGAGTCTGTGATGAACTCAACATTGCTTGATCTTCCAAATGCTGGCATCTACTTGCCCCGTGATAGATCTCTGGTGATTGATAATTCAAATATTTACTTTTAAAAGGCTTGGGTTTTCAGTTTGAGTTTTAAATGCATATGTAGGTATTCAATGAAAGGACAGGTGTTGCAGCTGGAAGCACCTTCAGCAGTTTGTTCCTATTACATATCCACGTTGCTGACATTTTGGCTGGACTTTAACCAGGCCTTGCTGGTGTAGCAATAAACTCCAGCCAATGGACCTGAAGTTGTAATGTGGGCTCTGCTGCTGAGTGATAATCATATTCACCATTCATGCCTGAAACTTCATACCAAAAGAATTAAGATTATTGACCTCATTTGTAAAGTATTTGTAATCAACTGAAGAAAACTCTGATATTCTCAAACGTGATAGAGTTATTGAACTGAAATAGCAAAATTAGTAGCAAATGGTCAAATATTGGTACTTATTAAACTACTGGCAGCTCCTGCTGGTAATTTTTCCAATTTAAAAAAAAAAAATTTCCAAGGTTTTACAGTTGTGTTTCTAATACCAGTCAGTCTGCATGCCTGTGTATTTTTCTCCTTTCCCAACAGTTTGAAAATTATTGGCAAGCTTCAGTAAAATAACAGGGATGGAGATTCCTCAAGAGAATTGAATCCGATGCTCTTATCAGAGCAGAATAAAAATAGAAGTGCAAGTCCCTGTGTTTTTTGTCCTTGTACTGGTCTTCTGAAGCTGCAGAATATTTGGTAGAGTTTATTACACTTCAAAACACTGTTTAAAAACATCCTAAATAGAAGAGATTCAGCTTTTAAAGAAGTGAGAATTTGAGGCTGTGTTGTTTACTGGTGTATTTTTCTCAGAATTCTCTAAAGGCTGTCAGGGCAGTGGTGGGAAGTGGGGAGCTGGTGACACAAACTGTTCGGATTTCTAACATTTGCAAAGATAAATAGAGCTGTACAGCTGGAAACTTGGAATGAGGCACTGTCACAAACCAGAAATTGGATAGGTAATGTAAAGGGAAGAACAGGTGCATCTTCATCATGGCATTTGATACCTCAACCCCTAATTGAAAGTAAAGGATAGAGAAGAGGAAGAAGAATCCCCTGCAATAGAAGAGCATCAGGCAGACGGATTCAGTTAGAGGATCAGAGATTGTTTGATTGCACAAGGATGCAGAGATTTGTTCTCATCACTGTGTGATCACTGTGTTCGGCATTGCACACGTTCCTGACCACACTGACTGAGGAAACCCAGCACCACCCTACCTTAAGCAGGAGCATCCCTTCACTGTCCATGATGCTTGAGATACATTCTTATTTTGACAGAGGGGAGATTTTCCTGGTGCCCACATAGACCGTAATGCTTCATACTGACGTGTAGCAGAACGAGTCCACTTTGTGTACCTACCTTGTCCCTAAGAGGGACTTTGGTCCACCCTGCCTGATGGCATCAGGCTTTAGGTAGCGTGGGTTTCTAAATTTCCTTCCTTCTTCTGTATTGCAGCAACACGGATGTTCACACTGTGGCGTCCCTCCTGAAGCTTTACCTCCGAGAGCTGCCAGAGCCTGTCATCCCCTTTGCCAAATACGAAGACTTTCTTTCTTGTGGACAGCTACTCTCAAAAGATGAGGGAGAGGTCAGTGGTCATTCTTATCTGCCTCCTTCTACCTTGAGGGTTGTTCCCAAGACCCAGTACAGTACAGCTTCCTTCTCATCACTCTTCAGTCCTAATTTAAAATCAGTGAAGTTCCTGGGAACCTTCCCCTAAATTTTCCTGAACCTATGAACTGGCGTAAGTTTCACAGGCTCCTGCTTTAAGCAGGTGCTATTTTGAAGTCAGTCTTGTAGCCTGGTGCTTCTCTCGTCTGAACAGTGCTGTTGTATAGCATAATAAGTAAGAGGTGCGAGGTGTGAGATCTGGGTTCCTTTTCCAGCCTTGCTTGTTGAATCATTAGCAAGTTTTATGAAGTCACTCTCCTTTTCTGTGTTTTCAATGTCATATATGGGAGCATATTCTGTCTTTGAGATGAATGAGATGTTGATTGGTGTGATGGTCTTTGTATTTCTTAGAGGATAGACACTATAAAAGGACACAGTACAATACTATCCTAAAATTGGGGAAGTAAAGCTATGAATACTTTTCCAGAACCTTCACTTCTTCCATTTGCTTTCTTCAAAGAAACCTCAAGTCTGTGGCAATTGTGGAAATTTTGATTCAGCTCTTGCAAGGATAATTTACAATATGATTGATTGATCTGTTCTATCCATATTGCTCCCTGTGTGGCGATGCCTGAGCTCTTTGCTGACTGCAAGGGCACGTTGAATCTGGTCTAATGTGGGTGGAACTGTGCTGCCTTCTAAAGTGAGGTTTAGAGTTGTAAGCCTTATTACTTATGTCAGCTAAAGAAGCGAAGGCCTGAGGGCTCGTAAGTCACAGCCACAGTTCTGTCCTTTTCTGCATGTGGCCTCAGGGGTATTCTTGCATCTCTGACTCTGGTGGGGACTATAACAGCTCTTCATTGCTAAGAGCCTGGTTCACCTTTAGTTGAAGTGGCTTTGGGAAGATTGAGTCCTTGAAGATGCCCATAAGAAGATGCTTGTTTGCATGCATCAAGTGCAGCGTATCTGATAATATAAGGGTTTTTTTAAGGGCAGAAGGCAAGTTTGGTACTATCTGTACACACACAGTCCATTCTCTAGCCAGCTCTGAGAAAGCAATTATCTGTAGTGTCTGTGCATGACACAGTATAACACCGCACACTGATATGCATTTGTGTCCTGGACACAGCCACATCAGTGTGTCAGTGCACTAGTGTTGTCTCTTAAATGGTGCATGTATGTGTCTGCTGGCTCCAAAACTTGCTCGTATATTAACAGCCAATGCAGTCATTGCTGCAGGGTGCTATGCTACAGACAGCAGAACGGCTGATCTCGTGAGAAACAGCAACATTCCTAAGGCAGTGGAGCTGGTTTCATTTTGGTCATACAGAGTGCAGACTGAGAAGTTTTGAATCCATTAAGCACTATTGCACAAGAGTAGAGGCAGTGCCAAGTTGGGCAAACATAATTGTATAGCATTGCTCAGCTTATTAATGATGTCGTTTTGTAGTTTGCCTGATTTTGCCTACACAGGTTGCAGCAGTTTGGGAAGCAGCATCTGTGTTAGTTTTGTGGGAGCAAGGCCAGCTGAAATGAGTTGTAGTGAAAGCATTGTTCTCTTTGGATTAGAAAGGAGATGAGGAGGACCAGATAGCTGAAATGAAAGCTTAGAAAATACAGTACTGCTGATAGCACAAAGTTGTCTCATTAAAATCGCAGCAGTAAACAACCATTCCTTTGGTCAGGAAAATCTGGAAGCTCAACAAGGGCTGTTTACTTTTTTTTTGAAAGGTGGAGCATACACACCAAGGGCGGAGAGGCTGTACGTGCATGGTAGCACGTGGAGCAGAGGGAGCACAGAGTCATACCCGCCTGTAGGGCTTGCCTTGCCTCCCACATGGAAAGTCCCCCTGCTGAGAAGTGTGGTTTCATTGAAATTCAGAGAATTTCAAAGTCAAATGTTTCATTTTGAAAAAATATATATATATAAATATATACCTTGAAACAAAATTCAAACCATTGTTTGAAGGAATATTTTGTTCTCGTTTTTCATACGGAAGTTTTGAATGAGACATTTAGACTCAATTACGATTTTCTTTAGTTGCAATCCCCCCACATAAAAACAGAATTACTTAAAGCAAAATAGCAATTCAGATAAAAGAGTTGGCACCTCATACCGCTGCACTGTGAACATAGATAGGAACTATTATGACCTTAGCTTGGCCCGACCTCCGTTTGCATCAAAAAAATACCCCAGCATTGTTCCAGGCTTCCATTTTTCATTCATCGCTGTTCATGTTCATTCATCACCCAACTAAACTCTGGTGTTGGACTGCAAACAGAAACTTAACGAATCCTTTGAGCTGTGCTGAGGCCTCCAGGTATCTCAGCAGCACTGCAGCATTAAAAAAACAATTGGATTGTGATCCCAGTTGGTTGTGATTTTTGAGGGGATTTAAGAATTAATGGAGGATCTTCAAATCGTAAAAAACTCATTTGAGTCTGAGCTGATGCGGCAGTGTTTTAGCCTTCCCTGCTGCTTATACTTTAGAGATGCCCTCAGTAGTTCAGTGGACTAAGCCACTGGCTTTGGGACTTTGGAAGGAACTGAATTTTGGTGAACATCTGAAGTGCTGCTAGTTTTCCAGCCCGACTAGACCAGAACTAGCCCTGTTAGTGCTGATCTCTTACACACGTTGGAAAAACCTCTGTTATAGGGTCCCTCCTTGGAAAAGCACGTACCTGTGGTAAATAAGGCAGCATTTTTTAAGGAGTTAAGAGTTACTATTGCAGAGTACCATCATGGTGAATGGCAGCACAGTGCCTCTACTGCTTGCTTGGCTGCAGCCATATGCCACAACCTGTACTGTGTTGGCTGGTAACACTGCAGCAGTTTCTAGGTTACGTTTTCCTTATTTCTTGTACCGTGGTTTTACCCACTCAGCTCTGTGGCGTCTGTTGGTCAGGTTGGTGGGCACAAATATGGAAGCTTTCTTTTTTAAAAACAAAACAAAACAAAACATGGCAGGTGTTTGTACCACAATGAATCCAAGAGATGCCCTCATTGTAATCCCATGTTTGTGATTCCTTGTGATTCCTGAGCACAGATGATAAATATCTACAACTTTTTTTTCTTTCAGATAAGGCTTGTACCTTTAGACCATGCTTCCAGCTGCCTGCATGTTCTGTTACAAAGCCCTCTCTTGCATCCAGTGAAGCTGTGATATTTTAATTCAGAGCACTTGAAACACAGTGCCAAATGTCATTCTGATATCTTTATTTGAAATGAATTGGGTTACAGTGCACAGTCCAAAGAGTTTTGTTAGCTCAACTGTATCTAGTTCAAATACCTCACTTGAAAGCTGGATGACCCGAAAAACTGACTTTAACCTTCACATCAGTAGCAGCTTTCCTTGATTCAAATGTTTTCAGAAGTTCAAGGAAGAGGTTTGAGATTTTCAAGAGACCACTCTTTTATTGGAGTCTCTATTGTTGTCACTGTTAACTGGCATGATTTTTACCTGGAGGAATTGAAAAGACTTTCTGCTTTTAAGAGCTCTTTTTTAAATTTCAGGTTTTTATTAGTTGGACTCTTTTTTTTTTTGTTTACTGGCAAATTCAGAAGAAAAAATTACTTACTTTCAGGACATTAAGGATGGAGGCTGGAATACAGACTGCTTTCTGGATCTTTCTGACTTGTCTGGAGCAAAGGAGTCAAGAAGATCTTGCAGGAGGCTGCCCAACAGAATCCCCTCCCTGACATTCATTGCAAAATGGAGGAAAGCTGGAGATGAATGTCCAAATGCAGTTCTCTGGCTTGGAACCAGCTATTTCTGAAGCTTCTCTAGCAGTCCTCCCTCATTAGTTAGCAGCTATCACTCTTCACGGATGTGTTTGGATATCTATCGTCACACAGACATGTTTGTCTCAAAAAATGAGCAAACCTCCGGGGTAACTGCAGCATTGAAAGGAACGAGTAAATGATGGTAGGACTGCGGCAGGACAGTAGCCTTCTGAGTCAGAGATTTTCATGAGATGATTTAAGTAGCTTCGGGGTTTTAAGTCATTTGTCAGGCAGATCTCTCATCTTACATTTTAATGTAAAGACAGAAAGTTTAAGAGGAAGTATGTCGCAGCTCAGAATGACTGCAAATGGAAGTAATTAAAAAGGAGGCATCTGAACTGGAATGTTGTCAGCTTCTTAAAGAAAAATTCTCTGCTCAGTTTGGCATTACTGCACCGTGTTTATGGTACGCTCAGTGCCTCTTAAGTTTTGAATAGGCAGGGTGCTGGAAAGGCATATTTGCTGGTCCACTTATACCAGTGCCTGTGAGCAGACTGAAGACCAGCAGCCTTCTCTAGATAAAGGTTTTTACATTAAACCATTACAGTTGACAAGAGGATGTGCACTGATTTTAGAAAACTCAATCAAGTTCTGGATGTGGGGTTTTCAGTATCCCAGTCCATGAGCTGACTTCAGGAATTCTGCAGCCTTTTTGTCTTGGACAAAAGCTTTTCTTGGTGTGTGGGGAATAAGCATGCTGACTTGGTGGTTTGCAGAGTGGGTGGTTTTCCTTTTGTTGCAGATGCACAGCCCAGCTATTTTTCGGGTTATTTTCTTTCTCCGTGTTTTAGAATTTTAAGGGAAAAATGTTTTTATTTTTTTTGTTTGTTTTTTGGGACTGGGGAAAGATCCCAGTCATGATGCTCCTCTGGGTGGGCACCTGTGCTTGCTGGGCCAACAGCACTCCTAGAGAGAGCTGTTTTCTCACTCTATCTAGTGTCAATATATGGTGTGTAGTGGATCTCTCCTACTTGGACCAGTGTTTCTACCTGAGAGGCAAGGAACAATGAAGGATGATACTGTCTACAAAACCTCCTTGTGCTATCATTTGTTAATTCACAGGTTTGACTCTGGAAAGAGGATTTTATAGCACTGAAAGAGAGTCATGTCTGCTTTGCATCATTTATATTAATAGTTCTCCTTTCTTGTTTTTCTTGTCCCTCAGGGTACTCAGGAACTGGTTAAACAGGTGAAGAACTTGCCTCAAGCTAACTACAACCTCCTGAAATACATATGCAAGTAAGTGAAATTAATTAACACTTGGAAAAGTCACTGCATTTTGTGAGATTCAATCTTATATACAAATAATTTACTCTGAAAGTTTGAATATTCAGACACCACTTACACATAACTTATTGCTCCTATAAAGCACGTGGGGTGTGCAGCCAAGCAAATTGCTGTCACCCACAGCCTTGGCAGCAGGTGTTAGTGATGCTGCTATGTTGTACTATTTGCTTCAAAAGCACTCAAAGACCAATAAAGAAAGGTAGTAGTTCTGGGCAATGCACAGTTGGAGGATTTGTAACAGAAGCTGAGTAGCAGATAGAGTCATAATGGCCAGTCTGGCCTCAGCTTTGATTTGGAAGTGGGGTCGGGAGTGGCTTGGAGTGCCAGGGACTCTGCAGCCTTTTCTCCTTTTGTCTCTCTGTTGATTGTACAAGCTTGGAGTGGGAAGGAATCATCCAGGAGCTGGAACAGACTGTTAGCTTAAATACAGTGTAATTCACTTTGTCGCGTTCTGATCTCTGTGGTAAAGTCCACATCTGCAACAGACAGCAGACACAAATGTTGACTGACATGAAGCCCATGCCTTACTCAAGAGATGACAATCCTTCCCAAGGGTACAGATGGACAGCATTTTTGAAATGTACGTTTGAATACTTCAAAAAATGTATTGTCTCACTGTATACTTCTGTAGTTTCATATCTGAGAACTCCAAAACATAAAGGGAGAATATGGAAGAGAATATAATCATGCATGTTTCTAAGTGAAGAACTGAAGAAAGTAAAGTATATTTTTGTGCTGACTTAGGGAAGAAAACAGTTCTTGGGTCTCAGCACACTGAAAGCCTCATAAACAATAGGAGTGCCTAGAAAAGTTGGGCTGCAAGGATTCAGAAGTTTACCAACTCAGTAGAACAGTGCAATGAGGATATGTTTTGACTGCTAAAACCGCTCAAATCACCCTAGAATGAGCAGCAGTTCCTTAAAAACAGAGTACAGGCAGAGTGAGTCTGTTCAACTCTGAGGTCAGTGAGACCTGTTTCCAGCTCCTCTGGGTTTTCATGTCATGTTGTCCTTTTTGTAACGAGGCTAATTACAAGCTATTTCAGTGTTTCTTATGGCCTACTGTAGCTCCTACTGAGGCTGTTCCAAATTGCAAAACATACAACTTTTAGAAACATTCTGTTGATTTCCAGCATATGCATACGGATAGCCAGTCTGTCTGCATTTTTCATGCACTGTCTTTGGCTTAGATAAAGTCTTTTTCATGTGTTGATGTCTGCCCAGCTGATGCGTTCACAAGAAGCTCTTTATCTGTGTTTTGTCAGATTCAAGAAATAAAGCTCTCCCCACGGGCTGCTTAGTTCTAGGATGAGAAGATCAGTGAAATGTCTTTTTTTACTTCTATCTGTAAGTGAAAACTGGCAGAAACCACTCCATGTAAATAGAAATTTCTGGGATAATCTGTATTTGCATATTCAGAAGTACCTTTGGCAGAAGATATTCTGTCCTTTCTTGCTCATATGAGGGATCTGGGATTGAGTTTTAAGCTGCAGTTAGACTGTAGGAGCATTTCGGATCCCAGGCTATATAAACACAGGGCAAAACTCTTTCTGTCCAGCATGCCTACAGTCTGAGAAGTGACTGACTTATTTTTCTCCTGTGATTTTTCTGGGGGGGCTTTTCAAGGTTCCTTGATGAAGTTCAGGCTCACTCCAGCGTTAACAAGATGAGTGTTCAGAACCTAGCTACAGTATTTGGACCAAATATATTACGACCCAAAATGGAAGATCCAGTGACCATGATGGAAGGTAGGTACTCCTTTTGTGAGATAACACAGCATCTATATTTTGGAGCTGCAGGAATATGATGAAAAGCACTGAAAATTGTATCACTGACTGCACAGTCAGCAACAAGTCAAACAATCCATTTCATCAGTGCCTGTGAGTGGATGTACCAGTTTGAGCACTGTTATCCCACTTGCCACTGGTCTGGGAGTCTCTTCTACAACATGGAGATGCCTCTGCCCTTCTGTGCCATTTCAGCTGGTGTGTGCAAAACTTTCTGAACCTGGTGTTAAAGTGAAAGGTCAAATGTTCTTCAGTTCCATGTTCGAGTACCAAACTACTGCTGTTTAGCATCAGTGTGTTTGGGTGCATTTAGGCAGCTTCCTGCAAAGGGCATTCAAACCACAATGAAAGAGGTACTGCAGTTCTTACTGTGCTGCAGAGGTTATACCTCTGTGTCAATTAGATGTGTTGTCTCGCAAGCAGACTGTGCATGGGTCAGAACTTCACAGAATAGAGTAATAAGTCAAAGATCACTGTTAATTTTGGATGCTTGTACAATGTGTTAAAAAAAAACAAAACCAAACGCCAGTCGTATCTCATATATTTGCATGTATATATTTTCTGATTTGAAAAAAAAAGAAAACCAAACCTATAGTAGAAGTAATGTTACTGGGCCCTACCTACGGGTACATTTGCTGTTAAGTGTGTTCTTTGAGATGGCAGCTTTTATCTGCAAAGGTTGGGATAAGGTAAAAAACCAGACTATTCTATTCAGGTTCTGCTGTATTTGCTTGTTCATTGTATCCTGTTTGTGCTAGACTGCAGGAAAAAGGAAGAACTCCAGAGAAAGAAGAAGCCAAATGATGGAAAGACATGTACTGTGTTAATTTGAGAAGAATGAAAAAAATAGATCTGTGACCAAAAAAACCTCCTGCACTCAGTAGTTACTTCTGCACTCCTCGAGATTGGGTCTTTGCTTTAGGAAATAAGTAAAAAAAGCCACAAGTGAGACTGAGAAAAGGTGAAACAGAGTAACTAACAATGAACCTCAGTGCACTTAGGATTTAGTTGCGGGCATGAATGCTTCTTTTTCCTGGAGCATATATAAAAATCTGAAAATTATCCATCTCCATGTGAGTCAGCACTTGCAGAAACAGGTGCTGGGTTATTCAGCAGTATGAAGGTGGGGACAGCTGAACTCCCCACATCCACAGAAGTTCAATGTGAGTTGTAGGTGAGGTTAGTGTACCTCTTGCTATCAGGCCAAGACTCAAGATTATATTCAAGTCCTTATCATAGAACCCTGAGTATTAGTCTTATTCTCTATTTCAGATGATAAGTAACCCTAGCATTAATTACACATTTGCTCTTTTTAACGTTTTTCTCGTTTGTAGAGAATGTTTTTTGTACTTTGTATTAGGTTTGATAAGTGGTATTCTTTTAGTCTATAATGGTCTGCACTACTGAAAAGCAGTAACAACTCATTCTGTGGACTTGCATCGTTGTCAGTGCACTTCCTGCACTTGTATGCTTTCTACTTCTTTGATTGAATGTTTTGAGAAGCTCCTCTTTTAATCAAGTTGGTCACCTTGTGATTCTGCTAGCTGCTGTCTACAGCTGCATTTGTGACTTTTTAGGAGAAACTTTGTTCCCATAGAGTAGCCCATATGGCATCTTATATTCCACTTTACAACGTTTACTTGTACCTATGTTCCTGTAACACCTGGTTTTTGTTTTGCTGTCCTATTGTAAAGAACATACACTTGGTTGCTTTAGGCTGTGACCTGTATTGTGTTCTACCTTAAAATTTAATGTTTTTGTTTGGGTCCTTCTTAATGATTAGAAACAAATCTGTCAGTCAGAACCTCTTTTCCTTGTTGCTTTCACTTTGTATCTGGGAAGCTGCATTTATCTGGGACTCTCCAGACGATATTTGAGATCTCATTTCCACCTTGGACTGTATTTCAGTGTGTTTCCTAATGAGTACTGTTTCATTTCAAACTGCCGAATGTTTTACTAGAATTGTAAGTGAAGAGCATTCTACAAATAGATTGATGGTACAAGAAGTTTCTCTTTCCCCTTGTGTGCAGCTGCATCTGTCATACAGATGTCATACTCTTGGCAAGTTTCTCTATAGAGTTCAGCAGAAGGCTGAAACTTCTGGTGCTTTTGTAAACACCAGCTCTGGGCCTGCTAAGACTGAATTTTGGCATAGTGCAGATACTCCAGTCAGTGGAAGCCTGCTAGTTTTGGAAGCTGGACAGAAAGATGCTCCATGCTAGCTGACACGTTGGTGTACTCAGGATCCAGAATGCATCTCTGCACATAGCTGTGCTGTTCTGTAGAGCTGCACATGCTGAAGTGAAGTTGATGCTGGCTCTGAGTCCCGTGCCACAGTGTGGTACAGACATGCCCTGTTTTCCATGTGTCCTCCTCCTCTGTCGTCCTCAAAGGTGTCCTTAAGCAGGCTATTTTATTAATCATTACTACTGACCATTTGTGCTGCACTAGTCAGCTGCATTCAGCAGGCAGGCAGATGCCTACGTCATTCCTGTGCTTCATCTCCAGCAGTGGGAGCAATTCCTGTCTCTTGCAATCCTGTATTCAAAGGCCCAGAGAGGTTTCTGCTGTCCCACTGCAGGGCATGGTGCCCACACACCTGCCCCACAAGGAACTCACATGGCACCTCACAGATGGCGAGCATCAGGCTTTCCATGTCTCATGGAATTCTTGCCTTTGTTTTCTCCCACAGGCACCTCACTGGTTCAGCACTTGATGACGGTGCTGATAAGTGAACAGGGGAGAATCTTTGCTGTCCCTCAGGCAGATGTGCCGGGGAGCCAACTGGAAATCAGACCCGTGCGTCCACGCAACACTGTGGAGTGGATCTCTGAGGAGGATGGAGAGGACAGCAGGTCAGAAAACAATGTTCCTAGCCCTGCTGATCTGCCTTCTGGCAATGCTGTGGCACTGGAGGCCACCCCTGGACCTGCATTGAAAAACACCCCTCCAGAGCACAGCAGCAAGTTGGCTCAGCCTGCCACCAGCCCCAGCAAAAGAGTGCAGACCCTACCTCCGTGGAAATACTCCTTCCGCCAACAGGGAGCACGGTCTGGGAGCCCAAAGCTGGGCAGCTCATCCCTAGATATCCCCAATCTGTCCTCCAGTGGAAACTGGCTGATGAATGGACTGTACTCTCTCCGAGGCCACCGCCGGACAGCCTCTGGGGAACGAGTTAAAGATTCGTGTTCTTCTCAAAGACTTTCTACTTATGACAATGTCCCTTCATCCAGCCTCTCCCTCAGCACACACAGTATGGGCAGCACCACGTGGTCTACGTCATCATGTGAGATCTCCGTGGTGGACTCGGTCAGCAGCTGCCCAGCCTGTCGGGCCAGTGACTCTTCAGCTTTAAGCTCACTCCAAACCGAGTGGATGACTCAGGGCTCACTGTCTCAGAGTGAGGTCAAGACTGCAGATCTGGAGAACAGCATCGACAGGTTAGAAGCCTGCAGCAGCAGCAGTGAGCAGAGCAACCTAGATCCAGCTTCCAGAGACTCTGTCAGATGCTCTAGGGCCTTACAGAGCTTGGTGGTAGAGCTAAAGACAGAACTGAGCAAACAGAGGACTGAGTACGAGACCAGTATCAAAAGGTAATGTCACATGCACGGTGGAGACAAGGAAGTCTTCTGTGATCGTCACCTCTGTTTGAACACGGGTGGGGGCTACCAAGCTATCTGGTTCTGGGACCTGTAGTTTGGGAAGATTGTAAGTTTGGATCTGGTCTTTCCTCACTGCTCTGTGAGTCCAGCTTTTCTCTTTGACAGAAGATCAAATATGGGATTTCCATTAGACAGGAAATTCTAGTATTGCTCTGTCGGTTTTCAGTGGAAATTGGAACAGCACAGGTCATTACCAGAGTTTGCTCTTTGTCAGTGTTCTGAGAGAAACAGCGAGGCAAGTGTCTGCCTTGAGGGGAGGGAATGGAACCTAGGGTGGTCTGTGCAGGTGTGGAGAGTTGTGTCAAATCAGTTTGAAATTGAAGGTTTTTATGCTGCTTTTCCCAAGGGAAACTTTCCTCAGAAAAATGGTTGTGACTGTTCTTTGCTGGTGTTGTTGTTGTTGAGATTTATTCTTCTCAGCTCCTTTGTTTGTGTGTGTTTAGTCAGTGTTAGACTCCCTACGTTATTAATACTCTGGTACCATTTACATGTCTCAGTATCCAGCCAGTCTCTTACACACAGTACCAAAAGCACACACGACTGTACAGCTTTAAGCTAAGCTTGCTGCTGTATCATTTTTATTGTTGTTTATCAAAAGCTGTTTTGGAAAGCCCTGTTCTGAACTACGATCTCTACCAGTGGGCCAGCTGTTAAGGTATGAATATTACTTGTTACCTATATTTTATGGTTTACTGTAGTGGTGGTTTGCCAACCTCCTCAGAGCTGGTAGGGAGACGAGTGTATGTTCATTGCATTTAATCTGCAGGACTGCCCTGGCAAGCCTTGTTGCAGGGATACAGAGGAACAAACAGAAATGAGATCAGGCTGCAAAACTTGGAAGTGCATACCTGCCCATTCTTACCTGCTGCCTGTGGGAAGTGATGCCTTTCTGTATCATCAAGAAAACTTTTCCAAAGGCCTTCAGCTGTTGGGACACCTAGGAAGGACCTGTTTGTCATTCCTGCTGCATTCTCAGCTGTTTCAGCTGTAACAAACACCTGTCTTTCCCCTTCAGCTGGAAAGGGACAAAGAGCAGTCAGTGTAACTGGAGGGGAGGACTACAAATTGGCCAGGTCTCACAGGGTAAAATAGCCTAGGGGAAAACGCCTAACGAACGGGTGGTATTTTCATAAAACTAGGCAAGATGCAATCACTGCCTTTTTGTATTAAACAGGATGATTCCAGCTGTTTGGGATTACAGCCCTAAGGATCTTGCTGTCGAGTCTAAGACTTTCAAGCCAAATTTTTCAGCTCTCAAAAGTTTTGCAGTGTTTTTACTGCAGCTGCAACATTTTTATTTCCTTTTGACTGCACATGAAAGTCTGCTCCTGTGGAAAGACGGGAGCTGACTACAGTGAAGGAGTGTGGCAGATTAGCAGGAAAACTGGGGACTGCCTCACTGGTGTTATGAAGAGAGTTTAGTCCCCAAAAGTAATAATTCCTTTACAATTGTACGTGTGCTTGTTTGTAGAATTCGGTCTGTGTAGTAGGGCATGTTTTAATGAAGGCATATGAGCTTTTTGTTGGCACACGTATGTGGAGGGAAAGCAAAGTCGGTACCTGCCTGGGGCAGAGGTAAGGAAGGCTTGCTGATGGAAAAGCTGTTATTTATCATTATCAACTGCCCATTTTCTCCCTCTTAGTCAGAGGGAGGCAAGTTTTATGGCCTTCCTGTAACCAGTCTGTTCCAGAGCATTTCTCCCCCGAGGTTAGTATAATTATCAGGCATTCTCTGTTGAGTTTCAGTAATTCATGTTTACCACCTGGGACTCTTAAGAAACTGGAAATGTCCCGAAGAGGACTATTATTGTGTATGTGAAATGTCTGTAAGTAAGTACTGTGAACCTTTGTGTTCAGAACAGGAGTGGCGTGTTTAGGCTGCTTGAGCTGACTCCTAAAGCTTCACAGAAGGAAAATTTAACTGGTAGCACAGATCTGTGGGCTGTAACAGAAATGTAGTAAGAGGTGTGTGGGGCTGCATCTTAGCTTCCAAAGAGTCCACTTGCATTACAAAACACAGCTGGGTGATAAATGTTGGCCAGGACTGGCAGTTTTTTTCCAGATATTCTGCATGTTTCTGTTTACCTATAAGTGCAGCTGTTGGTCTGCTGTACTTTGTGATCAGTGCTCATGGGTGTGACTTCGTAATTTGTTGAAGTTGGTAACAATGATAACAATGTCATTCTTGGCTGTATGTGAAGGAACAGGGCTGCAGTCAAGATGTTATTCAGGTTCTTCTGAAAAAGTTCTTTTAGACGTTGCTGTGGAGGCTGTACGTGTCCTTTTTAAGTGTCACCCTGTGTAAAAATATCCCACTCTGTTTCAAAGGGAAGCTAGGCACCTCATTTTCACAGTTGGGTATTAGAACGTTTGTTGAACCTATGGTTCTTCTATTCTTAATTTAGAGTGATGCATTTCCTAGGAAAAGCCTGTCCTTAAAAATCACTGTCTGACTCCTATCTGGATGTATTTCATACGAACACCACTACTGTGCCTTGCAATTAGGAAACATGAGTGGGAGGACATGAAGTGATTTCCCTTCTGCGCTTCATTTCAAATCCAAAAACATGAACCTTGGTCTCTGACCTCCTTAGGGAAAAGTTCTGAGTCTTGAATTGGAGATTTGTGCACAGATGAACTATTTCAGGTCTGTCCTTCAGATTCTTCCTCATACAAAATGCGTTTTTTGTTTTGTTTGCTTGTTTGTTTTGTGTGGTTTTTTTTTTTTTTTTTTTGTAAAATTCTGTAGAGCGTGAAAAAAGTTCTGCTCCCCAACCCCACTGTCAGTGACAAACTTTACAGAAAAGGCCATAAGATGGAAGGCAAGGAAGGACTGTGACCTCATTCCTAACTAACTGACCTTCAAGGGTGTTCTTCTGTACTGGATACCTTACAGGGAAACACATTATCAGGATAAAAAAGGTTGCTGTTTCTGTCGGAAATTATATATCTGAACTCAACCTAACAGGTGCATTGAGTTGTACCTCCTCAGACACTGTCTGCTCCCAAAAGCACTGCTTTGTAAGACTTGACTTGCTTAAGTATATTTATTTTATCCTCAAGATACAAATGGAGTGGGATCCAGCTTTCAAGGACCCCCTGCCCTTAAACTCGATATTAACTAACTATAAAATGGTAATTGGTGCTCTCATTTAAAACTTCCTCTTGGAATGAAGATAGATATTTTAGCTCTAAGTTGAACAACTTACATTTATCATAGCCATTGCAGCAGTACTTATCATGCTACTTACTTAAAGAGCTCTTTTTCTTTTTTTTCTCTCTTCCCTCTCTCTCCTGTTTGGTTTTAAGAATCGAAGAAGCAAGTGCAGACCTGAGGAAGCAAGTGGTTAGGCTAGAAGAAGAACTGGACCAAGAACGAAAGAAATACACAATGCTGGAGATAAAACTGAGGAATTCTGAACGTGCTCGGGAAGATGCAGAGAAGAGGAATCACCTCCTGCAGAAGGAAATGGAAGAGTTTTTTTCAACATTAGGATGTTTAACTGGTGGGAGTCAAAGTGCTAAAGTCCCCAAATAGAACAACCTGATGTACATCACAGAAAACTCTATTTCTGGCAAAACCAGTGACAATGCACGTTTTGTTATGTTACACTCATGTATCATGAGTAATTCTGCAGTGGTTGTGCTCTCAGCAACACGTGCTCTGTTGTCTTTTCATGTTCTGTAGTATTTGGGCCAGCAGGGAAAGGACTGCTAAACGTAATGCTTGAACATTTGGATTTCAGATTGCCAAGAAAGAGCGGACACATTTTCTGTCCACAGGTCAAAAGGTTCTGGTCTCCACTGCTGTACTTGTTGCATTTTTGGATTCCCTGCACCTTCCTTTTGCTGGTTCAAGGACAATGCAGAGGCATGGAAGATGGGTGAGACCTGGGAGGACCGCAGTTCTAGAATGTCACCACGTTCAGTGTGGCTTAGCGTATGGATTGAATATGAGGTTTTTTCCTCCCTACTCTCTACATAAAGTTTGTTCAGATTTCTCATTGCTGAAAGTGGCATTATTTTATCAAGATGTTTTGAAAACAATGACTACAGAACAGCTGAAAATACTGGAAATTTTGACAGTTCCACTGCGTTATCCCTTAGGTACCAAACAGTTCCACTGCCTCACAAAAATACGACTTATTAAAGCATATGTTTTTAACAACCAGATTGGCCACAGAAACTCACTGGAACTTTAAACATGCACGTTTTGCCCTAGGTTACTTATTTTTACTTTGAGCCAAAAATAGAGCAGCATTAGCTGCAAGAAAAAAGAAATCTCATATGAGTTGATAAGTAGTGATCAGACATCAAGGTAAGAAAAGAAGAATTCCTATTATAGTCAAAATACACCCAATTGATGCGGATATTTTAACTTGAATAGCAAAACTAGTGTAAGAGAAATTAATGCCGTTAGTGTTGGAGAAGGGAAAGGGTGGGATCTGTCTTTAACTGTCACAGGAGAGCAGCAGTTGATTTTTTTGGTTGCAAGAAAGTTTATGGGGATATGAGAGAATAGAAGGAGAACTGCAAAACAATCCAGTAGCCTAAGTTCACTACTTCTACAAAAAGAACATACATTATTAGAATGAAGTTGTAATTCCGCTAATTACCTGTCAAGGCTCACTTCCCTTCAAGGGACTGACTGACTTATTGGGGAAGTTCTGCATAACATTTGGAGTGCCACGAGTCATACAGAACCTGCTCACAGAACACTGTTTCACCAGATCCATCTTGAGGTGGTTTGCCAGCCTCTGCACTCACTCCATTGTTTGCCCTCTTTTGGCAGAAATCTTTGCCAGCTGATGCATGGAAGTCTCAGAGATGGAAGTCTCAGAGATGGAAGTCTCAGAGATGGAAGTCTCAGAGATGGAAGTCTCAGAGATGGAAGTCTCAGAGATGGAAGTCTCAGAGATGGAAGTCTCAGAGATGGAAGTCTCAGAGATGGAAGTCTCAGAGATGGAAGTCTCAGAGATGGAAGTCTCAGAGATGGAAGTCTCAGAGATGGAAGTCTCAGAGATGGAAGTCTCAGAGATGGAAGTCTCAGAGATGGAAGTCTCAGAGATGGAAGTCTCAGAGATGGAAGTCTCAGAGATGGAAGTCTCAGAGGAGAATGATTTTAACAAAAAAAGTGCCACGACCGCATGAACTGACTAGGAACTGGTACAGACTGCAGTGAAGGTGCTCGCTTCATTTAACTATTTAAAAAGAAAAATGACCTTGCTTTTTTTTCTTGCTAGAAAAGAATATAACTAACTCATTATCTGGCAATAACCTTGGAATAGGCTTTTTGCAGTACCAGCAGACTGCACACCTTCTTTCACCGCTGCTGTTCTCCTTATCTCACTGATGGCTGAACGGAAGTTAACTTGTTTCTGCCTCGCTGTAGGGATTCTCCTTCCCACAAAAATGTGGGAAGGAGACCATTTAAAGCCAGCAAAAAGAAACATATTAGCCTCGTATTTCCTGGTTACAGCAAGTCGAGCAAAGCAGTGAAATATTACTAAGCTGTTTGGGTATTTCAGAACAGTTTCCAAGCATGTGCAGCTGCACTGGATTCTTTACTACCCCTGTGGTGAAGCAGTGTGGCACAACCCTGACTGTTCAGCAGGAGCAGCCTGCCACCTGCAGGCAGCAGCATCAGTCTTAACAACCCCCCCCCCACCTCCTTGTATTACTAACGAGCACCACCACAGATCACATCCTTCCAGGGTATTACTACTGGGCACAACTCCTCACTAGCTTACAGGGTCACAACTGAGCCTGCAAGGAAGACACTGGTCTGTTTAAAACTATCAAGATGCACAAAGTATGAGGAGTAATTCCTGCAACAATGAATCTCAGCTGGAACATCACAGTGGCTTTAGGCAGCATGAAGTCTAATGACAGTGCTCAAAAATAAACCTCGGTGTCAAAGTATAGCCTGTGCTAGGCTGTAAATAACTCTGCAATTAAAATACCAGGTAAAAGTGACAGCTTGTACTACTAGAGGCATTCAATCCAAAGTAGCAGCAATCAGGCTATTTTTGTACCTTCTTTTATTCTTACCTCAACTCGGGTACTTTTCATTATATCCAACAGCCTGGCAGCCTACATCCCTTAAACAATTCATACTGCATTACCTTCTGTACGTTTCAAGTGCAGACTACTCTCTTTAATTCCAGCACGCTACTATACAAACTGAGCCATGCTGATTGAGAGCCTAAAAACAAATATGCGAAGCAAGTAGAAGAACTAAACCAGACTGCTCTCTAGCTCTCAGAGAAATCAAATGAGTCAATTCTCAATATTCTTTAAGTACTCAGAATACCAGGCAACTGTTACCTACAGCCAGTGTGAGGAACAAACCCACCTACCCCAAGTCTTCAGCTTCAAGACAGACAGGATTACTTATTAGCTGTGTTGCACTCTCCATGATCCAGATTAGTTCTAAATTAGGTCTTGTCAGTTTCACAGAGCGAACTATCTACTCACAGCAATTAATGGAACTGACCTTCAGTTGACTGTTGTGCTCCAGAAATATGTATTCCTCTTCTTCAGAAGTAATAGATCTTAGGTCATTCTGAAGATGATCCACTGCAGTAACAGGCTGCAAGAAGTTGCAGTGTACCTTGTTCTTGCTAAAATGCACCTTAGCAGAAAGCAAACTCTAAAGTATGGTAAGAGACATGTAATGTTCATCTCCTCTCATGAGCAATTTTGCAAGAAATGAGGACAGGCTCATACTGTTGGACATAACCCCGTGGATCACCATGTCCTTATTTGAGGAGGATAATACTCTCTTCAGCGACAGCTGCTGTTTCCACCCTTTTCCCACCACTTCATTTGCCTATCTCACAGATCTAAGCGCACTCTATATTTTACATTTAGCATCTTCCAGCCCCCTCCCACCACCACCAATTAAAATGAAGCCTTAACAACGGTTTACAGGTTTGCTAGTCCTAATAAGACACAGTATCAGGTAGCTTCCTAGCCTGGAACGTCCCTTCCTACGTTACACAGGAAAAAAAAAAAAAAAGTAAAAAAAAAGTTCAGTGAAAGAAACCCAACATAAGCACATACTTGAGAAAAATAAATCCAAATATTCCAGAATAATAAATTCTGTAGCTCTCCATGATATTTCTAATATGAAAAGGAAAAGGAGTAATGCTAACTTACTGAATGATCCACGTTTGCCAAAGAGGTCTATACAAGCCAGCAGCACTATGGAGAGTTTCACCTTTAGGTTTGTGAGCCAGAACTACTGTCCAAGATGATAAAAAATGAAGCTAATAATACAGCCAAATCCCTGCCCAGAGCTAAGACTGTCTCAAGCCTTGCTCTATATTCATGTGTTACTTAGAACCAGCATCACTTTATGCTAACACAGACCAATAAAAAAGAATATCTATCTCTGAGCCTCACCATTTTCCTAGAAGAACTGCTCCTGCAGAGCTGCTCCAGAGGAAGGAAGCGGGCTGCACTATACTGCCCGCAGCTGCAGCACCTTCACCTCAAACATGGGATGCAGACAACATGGCAGCATGCAGCCAAACGCAGCTTGAGGGCATCCTGAGTCTTCATTTAAAGGAACTCACACAGCCTGCTGGAAATGAAGGTAATGAAATAAATACTGGTAGTGACACCAGTGCAGGAAGCGGTCCTGTCACCCAAATTTGCTCTCCAGTAAGAGGCCTTCAAAAATCAGGCATCTTAAAGCTTCTCTGGCAATCAGTTTTGAGGATTTTTTTTTCCTAAAGGCCCAGGCCCTGTGCCCTCACACACGGGAAGGGCCGTAGCTTACCTCACCTCTTTCTACCACACAGGGCCCAGCAGCTTCATTACCAGGAGGGCAGGCAGACTGCAGTTGGTAGCAAAGAAGCAAGAATGGAAGAAATACTGCTTTTTTTTTTTTTTTTTTTTTTTTTGCCTACAGATGAGCTGAGACACAGAAGAGAACATAACATAACATAAACACCATTTAAAACATTTTTCAGGAAAGACCAACGCTAATACAACTCCAGCTGCAGTCTTACTGTCAAGTCCATGCTTGTCATTCCAGCCTAGCAATGAAGAAACACTAAATGCGTAGTGGTCAAGCTTTTTTTTTTTTTTTTTCCTTTTTTATTTAAAATATCATTATAACCAATTAACATACTAGATAACAATGTATACATTCCAGTGGTGCACATGTAATGACCTATGGTACGAATGACTGAAAAAACCACAATGCTTTCAGTAATGCCCCACCAACAGCTAATTTGGAGGGAATAAAGGAAAAACAGGAAAGGTATCGAATGCAGGGAAGAAAAGAAAATAGCGCTCCCAATATTTTTCATGATGCATCTTCCCCTTAGTATCTCTCCTGGGACAAAACAAAATTAAGAATATACTTTAAAAGGGGCAGAAGGAATGATCACAATCATTAAGGTGGTTTTTTTTTTCTTTCTCAACTTTAGTAATAAAAGTTAAAGAACTCTCAAAAATAGACTAGATATTGGGCCTACAAAAGTAATTCATCTGTATGCAAAGCTTACCAAGAATTATTCCTTTTGTAAAATGTAAAGGATGAGCTGACATTACTAGTAAGCTATTTTTACCTACAAAACCAGACTACAATAATAAAATCACCAATTTACAGCTAACACAATATTCTAGATGTACATTATTGTATACAAGCTATATATTACACATGAACACCTTACGTGAAATATATAAGAAACATAACTACTGATATTATCTCAACATTGGCCAAAAGGTTCATTTTTCTAAAGGAAGTGTATTTGTCTATTTCACATTCAGTGTAGTTCCAATAGCAAGGGTTAACTTTGCTTACTGAGAAACGTAGATGGTTTGTGTGAGGTAGATCAAGAAAACCTTGCTTAAAATTTTAACGGCAAAAGTGGAAACGATGTTATCATCTGATTTATAACACATCTACAAAGAAGAGAGATCTGCGTTAGAGAGTAAAAGAGATCAACTAAATTATCACTTCAATCCAGTGCCCGTAACTAAAGATCAACGAAATCAACGAAACAAATTGAAAATTTAGGTAGGCAGTAGAGTCTCATCACAGATTTCCATTAAAACTCTTTCTATGCAGACTGCTCTGTTTCAGCTCCAGTCCTTAAACTACATCTGGACAGGTGAACTAAAAATTTAACAGGCAAATGAAATAATATAACAGCGTGAACAAGCTGCTGTTAAGAGCAAATACTGGATTCCTGGTTGGGCAGGAACCATCTACCTGTACTAGCTCTTTGACCATCTTCCTGTAATGTTGAGATTAATGCCGTACGTATTGATGCCGAAGCATTAGAAATATAAAATGCCAGTCAAGGTGCTGAGTTTTTGCTTTCTAACGGAATAGCCTTTATGTTTACAGAAGCAATTTTCCATAAAGCAAACCCACGTCAGTAACGTTCTGCTTGTACAGTGAAACAGCAGAGGGTGCTATTGCCATAACCATCTCATTTACAGCTCCCTACAACCTCTTAAATTCACACATACATGATTCTGTGTGTGCGTGGGGCAGGAAGGCTTACTAACATCACTAACATTATCTTTGTATCTAGCTGGAATTCTCACCCAGAAAGATACTACTATACATACAGCATAGTAAGATTTTTCTAAACAGAAACCTCAAGCTGCACAGTGCCTACATGGGGAGAAGTGCCATGTCTCTTCAGGTTAGCTGAAGGAGTGAAGCAGAGGTGGCCCGGTCAGTCAGGCTGCTCTAACATTGTTCAGCTGATGCTCTGGCAGTCCAGCTTCCCCCCCCCCACACACACTAACACACACCAATCCCAGTTCTGACCCCATCGTCTAGCCTCAACAAAAGACATCACAAATCAAAAGATCACAGAGCAGAGATACAGCACACAGTAACAGTATTAATCTTCCCCCCGTGCCCCTTTCCATCTATTTAAAATCCCTGAGGAACCTACTTCTGCAAAGAGAGAGGAGCTTTTTTTAGAGCCTGCCACAGCTCTGGCCACAGAAGGTGGGAATTAATGTTATTACTGCCCAACTTTTAAGCTCACCTGACATGAAATCAGACGCAGCTCACTGTAATTCAATCCCTACCAACTCCAATGGGTTGGTACGGCCCTAGAAGTGGAACACTGCATGCACTTTAGTAAAGCCGGTTGTCATGAGAAGATTTTGAAATCATCTACTAAAATAAAGCTTAATATTTCAGGAATAAATTTTTACAGTGTATTAGATAGATGATAGATAGCATATTAGCTGGCAATGGAATATACAAACACAGTTGCACTCAACTCCTTTGTTTGCTATTTGTGGCAGTGTACAATTCTCTCTGAAATCATTTTATATTTCAACAAATAAAAAGAGTTAAGAGTTGTCTGCTGTTGCAATAACTTAGTCACTGAGAATCTGATTCACTTGTCTCTTAAATTTGCCTAAAATGCAATCAACTGGAAGAAAAACAGAAAGTAACACCGCTATGAAAACGATGCTAGAAGTGGACTACAGGTTCCAGCATCCAGAGCTCTGACCTTAATGAAATAATCACTTTAAACATGGCTCACTTCATACTGCAGTGGGTTGCGGAGGACAATCCCAGCCATTCATCAACACTGCATTAAAAGAAAAACTCAATTCTTCTTAGAGATTATGAGCAAAATGAAGTTACTATTGATTGCTTGCTGTGGTAATATTAGACTCAGCCTATTTATGTTGAAAGAAAAAAACAACGGTCAAATTCACTCAATATGCATTTTAAAGCAATTTTTCTTCAGGACACTGGAAAGCGATAGCAAAAATTACTCTAAAGTTTCCAAATATTTCATTCATCACTTCAATCCAAGGGGGTCCAAAATCAATTGAAATAGGGATTATATTTAACAAATCCTGTTCTTTGTACCATCTACTGGAATCTGAAGTTGACTTTGTCAGTCTTAACTTCGCACTCCAGGTTAACCCTTACGTAGCAAAGTAGAACTGTTCTGTGACCAAAAATTTTGGCTTCATACACAGTTTAAACTTCGATTAAAAAAAAAAAAAAAAAAAGAATAATTACAAAATAGCCTGTTCTATTCATCTCTGTCCAAATCGAGCAGATTTTCTATGTTCCAGTGCGAGAAAAATCCAAATAAGACCTGCCTATTCTGAGATAATATACAATTTGGCAGGATCCCGTAAAAATATTTGCCTTAACTAATGTAGTTTAGAAAGGCAATATTGAAATAGTCCATATAAATGAGGAAAGCAAAATGACACACACAAATAGCACTTACCAGCAGTCTAGCCAGGCCAGGGAAACAACTGTGCAGTTTATCAATTTAGTCATCTTTGAGACGTTACCACTCCTTGTATCCTGCCTTTTTTTTTTTTTAAGACATATCAGATATTGAAAGCTTTGCTGTCACTTATGTTTTTCTGAAACTTTGCTGCAAGGATGAATTTGCCGCTTCCCATTCTAACCACAAAAGAGACTCAACCCAACAAAGTGAAGGAACCACACTGAAGAGCATCAGTCATTCCTGGATGACCTTTGTAGCCAGTCACAATATTTGCTTCTGCTCTGTGCCTGGCAAGACTTCTTCCATAATTTTTATGCTCGTTTTGGTGAGCATTACTAATTTAAATTCCCCTTTACATTCTAATTCACTACACAAACTATGCATCTACACATGGCAATCAATTACACAGCCTAGCTTCACTACAAATCTGCATTTTCCAAAGGAATAAATTCTGAATGATTGTTTAACTCATACATAAACTGAAGTCAGTTACACATAAATCATTCTGTAAATATAAAATGTAAACAGTTAAAACACTTCTGTGAGGAGCAGCACCATTTTCTGTGACTATTTAGAAACTGTTCTACATATTTCAATATGTCTTTTGTTTAAAAATTGTATTGAAACCTGGAGCTTCTGTGCTGAAAACTACTGCAGATCAATGACTTAAAATGAACCATTATTGAGATTTCTGCTACACTGATCTCACGGTGAAATGAACGAGATGTATATTAATTTATACAGCACTATTTCTCCCTCCTTTGGATGGCATATATTGCTCACGTAATGCATTAGCTACAGGAATCCTGAGGTTCTTCTACCACTTCACGGTTTTTAACAATCAGTTACTTGTGGTGGAGAAAGAATAGCTGAAGTTTTGCCCCTACTGCATTCACATCCTTTCCTCTTCTCCCCAGAAAGCACTCACCTGTGCAGACATAAGTAGTAAGAAACTAAACTCCCAAGCACCATACACTACATGGAAGCATAGCTACAGCATATTTGTTTTCCCTGTTGGCAGTCTAGACGTCCTGGATACACCTTTGTTTTGTGTACAAAAACAGGCTACAAGCTAGAAGTAAACAGTTTATTTGCATTGTAATGTATTATTCATGAAGTATCCTCTTGTTTTATGGTGATCACAAGATTTGGCATGCCACAATTGTGCAGAAGACACCACATCCCTCTGTTAGGCTAGATGTTTCTGCAGCCTTGAAGATAGGCTTTGCTTCCTTAAGATCATATAACCATTCAAATGAAATTACTTTACAGAGGACTGTATACTGTTTGTCTAACAAAATTCAGTAATTGTTGTTTTTACTCAAGTATTATAGGCAAGTGGCCAAAGTGAAAGAGCATGTTATTCACTGCCAGCACCATAGCAGCATGCTCCATAAAGCCTACAGCTGGCTGCACCCAACTCTCTTCTCCCCCTCCAGCTCAATATGGACATATGACCAAGCATAAAACTTGGAAGGATATCATGAACAAAACATTTGGAATAAATTCTAAATTTAAAAAAATTGAAAACCTATAAAATCTTAAATAATACATGATATGGTAATGACCACAACATTAATATGTGCTTTGATAAAACAAATTTTACAAATTCAGTAAAAAAAGATCAGCAGCATAATAGTAAAGCAAATATGCAGATTTTAAAACCACAATAAAAATTATCAGGTTTAATATTTTACAGTTAATTACAGCAAAAAAAGTGGCTGCTTTTAACACAACTTACAGTTTAAAATTACAGCACTTTATGATGAATTCTATGATTATTTTTGAAAAAACACTCAAAAATACCACCAAATTTTAAAGGTGCCCTATTAACGACTAAAAGGAACCCCCTCCCACCCCCCAAAAGACCAAGTAGTCATCTACAGCAACCCAGAGGTCCAGCTGAGGTTTCTAGACTGCTGTCTGTATCAGAGGCCAATGTTGGATCTGTTGACATTGAAGACACATCATTGACAGATGACGACGAAGATGGATGCTGAGAGCCATTGATCATTGCTGCACCTGTGCTATGAGAAACAAAACAGCAAATCAGTTGCAGATACAGTTGCACGGCTCAGTGCTTGCATTAGTCTGTCTCTTCCTAACAGCCACTACTTCTCCCCACTTTGGCACGTCTGAAGACGAATCTCAAACAATTGTCAGCGTAAATAAAATCCACAAGTCGCAAAAATGTGGTGCTTTATGAATGCTATGGTGAGAACCACAAAACTCACATGACAGCATACCTGTATAATTACAATAAATGCTCATGACTGAAGGTTAAAGATCACAAAGATAACTATACAAACCCAGGGCTAAGATATCCTACTACATGTTGAGAACCAAATTAGACAATATCTACATCTTTTGGAAAAGAAAATGGCCTGCTTTTTCATCAGATCCTCCCACTTAGTCTGGGAAATGGCAAGCATCCGTCTGCACTGCATACAGCCAGTTTTAGATATGCTGTAGTTCAAAGACAGGGCATCAGTAAACTCTGAGAAGAGTCAGCAGCAGCAGCTAACTCTTGCCACCTTGCTCTGAAGTTCAGCAATGCTTTCTGAATACAGAATCACACAGAATCACAGAATTATCGAGGTTGGAAAAGACCTAGAAGATCATCCAGTCCAACCATTACCAATACCTCCCAGCTAAATCATACCCCTCAACGCAACATCCAAACGTTTCTTGAACACTCCCATGGTCGGTGACTCCACCACCTCCCTGGGCAGTGCATTCCAATGCCTGACTACCCTTTCCGCTCCATAATTTTTCTGTTTTGAGGAATTTTCAAGACAGACAATCTAGAAATCCTGTTTTATTACTTAATAGTTCTAAGTAGTGGTTATATCTTTATGTGATACTGCACCAGCTACAAATCACACATCTAACCAGACTATGGCAGTGGAGTACGTACCAAGTACTCTACGGAGTACATCCTGAGATCTTTATGGAGGATTTAAATGAAGCATCAATAATAGAGGAATTTATCAGATTAATAAAAAGAGATATTCCACCAAATGATGCCAACTCCATATTCCATTCAAATAAGCGCAAACTCAAAGAGAATTCTAGAGATTATCAGTCATTCAAGGGCCACATTTTTGAACCAGGTTATAGTTGGATATCTTGAATAGCTTTACTTTCTCCTGACCTACAACTCTATGTAGTTTTGTACTGTGCTGTTATTGTAACCAACCTAAAGGGGCTGGCTGCCCACGTATAACCCCATTCTTGGTTCTTTCCTCCAGGTCCATGACTTCCTTGTATATCAATTCTGAAAATGAAGGCAAATAAGGCAGAAAATTGAATTTGCAAACAACAAAAAAAAAAAATGGCAGTTTATCTCCCATTAAATGTACATCTAAATTTCTTAGTTCTATTACTGTTTAGAATTAGTTTTGAACAACAGGCTGTAGATTACAGAATAGGCAAGTGGTATTGTAACGTACAATTGTCTTCTGCTGGAGCTACAATGGCCTGGCACTCTCAAGAACACACTGACATTGGTCTCAGACTTCTGTCCAGACAGTCTGGGGACCTGAGGCTAAACTGAGTCTTAATGACTACTCTGTTTTTATCAGTGCCTTCTTTGGTACAGCAGAATCAGATCAGCAGTCTTCAAAGGACCATGCAGGCTGTTCTGTAGAGGAAGTTTCTTTGTCATTAATTCATTCTCATCTTTAAAAAGCCCTTTCATACACTTATTTCTTTCATAATTTAGTCCGTCTAAAGATGTGAAAAAATCTCACAATTTAACCTGCCTTTTTCCTCTCATAGGTATTTGCCTGAAGAAGGTAACTGATCAGGATACTCTTGGCAAGTAGTAGATTTTATAGCCCTGTGTCCGTTATCAGCCCATGCAATGAAACTGTCAAAAATATTCCATTAAACATTTTTCCGCCTTTTTTAAAAAAGTGTTGTTTTCCTTCTGGCTATACCAGAAAGGCTATACCAATCTGGTATTCCTTCCTAAACATTTTCAGTACAAAGTATTAGATCAGTCAGTGCACTACGTTCTTGCTGAAAGCAGCCCTCATAGCTCTCTGGATCCATCGAAGCTCAGTGTTATCACTAATCCTATTTAAAACACATGAAGCACAAAGAACTAAATGAAGTAGCTGAGATAGAGCAAGCAAGCATCTTAAATAAAAACACCTTGCTTATACTAAGTGAGAATGGTTGTGGTCTAAGGCACTTAAACGCACCTTGGAGACAGGCTCTCAAGAACTAACTATAGCACGTGGCCTCGCACTGGGAGAGCTGCATACCTGCTCTAAGCTCAGTGAACAACAGAATTATCAATTCAGGTGTTTGTTCTGCCTTCCGCTTAGGCATAACCAATACCAATTCTGGAGCACACTAAATGCTCTGATATGTTAAATCATATGATGAAGGACGACAGTGGTCCAAAGGAAGGCATTATTTCAGTGTTGTCAACACTGTACTAACTAGGCTATGCAAAAGAGTAATGCATTGTAGAGAGGGCAGTTAAATATTGTACTCTTACAGTAACTCCATCATTTATTTACATAAACAACTCTAACAAAAGTAATACATGATTTCTGAAGAATTGTAAGGGCACACTACCATCTGAATTGTTAACAGCAGCAAAGGAAAACATATGAAATCAGTAATACATATATTAAACATTTCTCCACTAGAAGTGGAAGTTCATTTATCTTAAAACTAATCTCAATAGGTCTTTAAAGCACAATGACTGTCTCTTAGTTCATAAAGTCTAAGGGGTACAGAAGGTTATAGCAAGGTTGTGGATTACAATACATCAAATACCAACAGATGCAGAAGCAGATGGCATTTTTTCATAGCACCAGGGCCTTTGCAGTAGCACATTTTTTTAGAAGCAGTTTCCAAACGAAACAAAAGCTTTACATTCAAAGATATTCCCCTTGTTCTTTATAAGTATAAAGAAAAAACAGATACAAAACCAGTACTGAAATCTAATGCTCACAGTCTCAGAGGTAATCGTTATGTCATACTCTGACATGTTCAACACTTCAGCCCCAGCTACTTTCTCAGGACTCTATATAGGAAACCACTGCTATATCCCACATGAGCTACAACCTCACTACCTTGCCCACTGCTAACACTCCTTATGGCTTTCTCTTTCTGTACAAATAATGCTAACTTGCTAATGTTCAGGCTTACGTGCTCCAGCTCATTCATCCTTTTTCATCCATAGGACTTTTGTCCAGAAGTGTTTCCCTTCCGAAAAATGCTGCTTTACCATTTGTGAAAGGTGACTGAAATGAGCAGGCCTACAGCTGAGTGACCTTCAGCTCCCTACAAAGACTCACCACCTTTACAGCAAACATTTCCTGTCCTGACAACCAAGAGATTGTAAAGCACTGATCTATTCCCTTGCCATTCCAAGCAGTTTAAGTATATACTATTACATTACTCGGAAGAATCTTACTAACAGTAAGCCTAGGAGCCCGCCTACGTTAAAAACCTTTAGGATATGCAAAAGGATCATTCTTACCTTTCCATTCTTCTATTGTGTGCTCCCTCTCATCTAACTGCTTATCTGGTATCTTTGGTGGAGGCTGGAAAACAGAACTAACTCATGATAAAGTAGTCAAAAGGGATAGACAAACACAATAAATGAAAAATGGAAATAAGATATTCAGAATAAGAACCTGATTTAAAAATACTGTGTTTACATAGTCAAATTCTCCCTCATTCTTGGCTCATTTTCTAGATGCTGCTTTGTGTTTTCAACTTGTTCTAGTTAGCTCATTTGTGAATATTAGTGTATTAATTAAAACAGAAACTGAAAGGGCTGGTAATAACACTCCTAACTGCAGTGGTCTCAAGCACAAGCAGCCCTTTTTACCTATTTAGAGTTGATTGATCATATTCTCTCTAGATATAATAGATCAGCAGAATTCTAATTGTACCACTTACACCAAACATCTTTTCCTGTTCTTAGCAGGCCATCATCAGCTTACTTTCTCTTAAAAATGAGGCTTTTTTCTCATAAACAGAAGTTATTTTTTAAAGGAAGATTTTCAGTTAATCTCTTTGTTCATCAGTGTCAGTAATTCAAAGCTTGAGATCTTGTATCAGATTTTGCTGAAACACTTATTATTTGCCTGTTAAAGAGTGCTATCAATTGCTGTAAGTAACAAAAGTATTCTTCTTGCCCAGGAGCAAATACCTGGAATGCTATCACAAGCAATCAAACCATGCTGAAACAACTGCAACTCAATAAATCAGAACTCTGTATCAGAGACTTCAAATTCATTGCTCCATGTCTAGGAATTTATACGCAATTATACGCAAACTACATACACAGGCACTGCAGCTACCTGCAAGTCTGTGCCCATTCCTATTACTAATTCTAATAAACATATCAATCAGTGTCAATAAATATGATTACTGCTCAGTTAAGCTTCTAGTGAAACATGCAGAGCATGAAGTAGTCTCCTCTGAAGCAGTTACACAGAGCATCAAAACAAGTTTGCTTTGATAAAAGATCTTCCTCATTGGAGACCTAAAACAAGGACTTACAGCTTCAGCTTCTGACGGATCATACCAAACATTGATGTATGGGTGCTGGAGGGCTTCATCCACAGAAATTCTTTTCGAGGCATCTATAACCAGCATTTTTGATAGCAAATCCCTTGCTTGACTTGCTGCAAAAGTGAAATTTTCTACTTAGACTGGTGCCGTATGCACGTAACAGTATTTCAAAGCTCATAAAGAGAGATGCGTAAATAACAAACTCCATTTTATTATTTATACAACCCTCACGTAATTTGAGGTTTAAGAAAATGGTGCATTTGATGAAAAAAGGAAAACAAAGAGACAAACATTTTTGAAAGAATTTATGACTGTGTACTATTTAGAAAAAAAATAAAATGTTCCATGGAAGATAATTCTACAGCAACTACGCATAATCGTCCTACAAGCAGGCAAGGGAACACGAACAACAGAATATTTCTCATTTATCAAGCTTGTTAATGGGACAATAATAATTTAAACAGTAATTTAAAAAGAGAATAGGAGCTAGATGACTAACAGAAGACTGGAAAATAAGTCCTAAGAGATTTTGTTTTAAAAATAGAGGACTGGGGAGATGTGGACATCAACAAATAACTCCTCCTCACAACATCTTTTTCTAATCTCTCTTTCTCAGAAAAACAGAGTAGAGCAAGAAAGCACCCATTATTTTTGCTTAAGCAAAGATTGGCTGAAATATGAGAAGGGATAACCTCCAGCTAGGAGAAAAATCTTTATTGGCCAAACACGGACAAGAAACAAAATGCAATAAAAAGAAGGAAAAACACACAAATACACTGAAGACAAATACTATGGCCATTAATTAAACTGGCCATTTAAATATAAGACTAGTAAATCATCTGGATGGAAACATAGTATGCCACAAAGTCATCAAGTCATTTCTATGCAACATCCAACTGCAACACTGCAGCTTCCATCAACCTTTTATTTCAGTTAGCTAAGTTCCCTTTTAGAAAGGGATATTCAAACTCAACTAAATGCTGAAGTCATCACTATGAAGATTGAAAGTAATTGTACAAAATAATAACATTTCATCAGATTAGAGGCAGAGAGAGAACACTTTTGAAGCGCTTGAAAGATAAATGCTGAAGAAGGAAAAGCACTGGTTGTGATGAACCAAAAGGATAAAACACGTAAAATATGTTACGAGTTTCAAGGTATAGCTGAGGTTTGTATTTTGTTAAATTAGTTTTCTATGGGCAAAGCATTCGTATATAGTAAATAGGACAACCTGGGACAAGGAAGAAGAAGAAATGAACATATCAGGTCATACGTTTGCAGAACATAATACCTAGTAGGATTAGAGCAAGGTACACTAAGAAAGCTGTATAAACCACGTTCAGGTAAAACCATCATGAACAGTTTAAATACAAAGGATTCACAAAGGTGAATCCTAAACATCTGCAGTTTTCCATTTTTTCCTCATGGATTAAGGCCTGCCACAAAGGCCTTACCACGATCACATCAAGTGACAGATGTCTCTCACCAGGGTTTCAGTGTACTCTGCCCCTGGGCATGGCATCCTTACCTGCTGGCAGTACAGCCTTGGCTGGAGTAGCAGAGGACAAGCACCTATCACTCCGCTCTAAGTGACAGCTGTTTGTGGTTTTGTTTTGTGTTTTTTTTCCACATAAACTGTAATTATTAGTCACAGAAAACACAGTGAGCTTTAGAACGAGTAACTTATTCCAGAAACTAAAGGATATATGGATATGATGAATACAAAAACTTTATTTTCATCCCTAAACAAAGAAGATCTGCTGTGGCTATGAAACATCTACTCCCCTCTCCTCTCACTTTTCTCTAAACCACGTCTGTCATTGAGAGGAATATGCTCCTGTTTCTTTATTCAGATATCTAAAGAACAGGAGCTATTCCAGAGAATATGAGAAAGTGGCGATAACCATACCTTAGTACTTCCATCTGCTCCCATTACATAAATATTTTAATGCTTCAGTCCTTAACAGGATGGTTTTACAGTGAACAAAACCGAGATGCATTTCTGTTCAGTACAACACAGTTTAAAAACTTTTAAAATACACAGCACACAAAAGGCAGACCTTACCTTTAAGTTTGTTGTGTTCAGAATCAGCTGGGAAAAGGACATCTGGGAAGAGTTTCTCAAAGCTATATCCAGCATACTTGGGTCTGTTCTCCACATAAGTTCGAACTGTGGGCTGTAATTTCTTCATAAATTCGGGGCACGGTGTTCCTAGCTGCTCTATAACTTTATTCCATTGATCAATATCTAAGGTTACACAGCTAAGAAAAACAGCGTCTAATTTTCAGCTAAAAGTTATGTTATAACCAATATCCAACAGAGATTAAAACAGAAAATCACCACAAAATCTCAACTTCACCATTAATGAGGATCATCTTCATAGAGAAAATAGTGAAGCAAAGCAAGACTGCATCTGAGTAGTGAAAGCAAGATGTATTTTACTTGAAATCATAAGAATTAACTGGCAAAGGATATACTTCTGCAAAACAGAGGAAGTTAAAAGACTCCCCAAGTTTAGTCTTAAACTCAAATAAAGGTGTTTGCATTATTGTTTAAAGACATTCTGTAGAACAATTAACTTCCTGATCTAAACTGATATTCACAGTACTCCAACTACTGAGCGTCATTAAGGACCTGAAGAGAATCACCTCCTACAGCTGCTTTGTTCTTCCGTCTCACCCCGGTAACTCAGCTGAGTTCTGGACTGTACCAAATTAGTGATCTCACGCTGACAAAACACAATGCATAGCACTGTGGCCACATGAAGGATTAAATCCTGGCGCATGCGGGTCAACAACAATTTTGTCAGTGTCTTCAGTGAAGAAGTGAAAGACTTTCGAGGCCAAGGAAGGAACATCTTATCTGAAAAGTTTATACCAATTAGGGGACATTGACTAACTCATGGCAGAAGAATTTAATACATGCTACTAAGCAAAACAAAGCAAAGTGAAATTTGGCCCAGGAATTTCTAGTTGCAGATGGTTACATACTGGGAGAAAGCTCCAGTAAAATTTCACACATGCCTATTTCATTCATATAGTCTCCCCAGCATTTTCTTTTTGGCTACTGCCCAAGGCTAGTCACTGAGCTCCTTAAGCCCTCAAGTGGATCAGCAGGCCCTCTGCTAAACTTTAAGGATTTTTAAGTTCTACAATGCTTTAGCAGAGGCTTTGAAGGGAAAAAAAAAAAGATATTGCCTGAATTAAAAGTCATGCAAACAACCTGGATTCACAAAGCCAGCACGGTGCAGCTAAGGCAATGACAGGGCTGTGTGAAAGCATGGACTCCCTGGATCTCCTTGTCATGCCCCAAAACCTTTACCCAGTCCTAACACCCATGCAGTAACGTATGGATTTTTAAACCATTAACCTGCAACAAAAGCAGGAAAGATTTCTGATGGCATCTCATGAACTACTAGTGAAAGAAGATGCCAAATTCCAATTTGATTTCCATCAATTTTAGTGAGGATCCAGAGTTCTCAGCTCTGTTTGCTTGCAGCAGATCCTTTGTCTGAAGCATTTGTTCACATGACCGCCCACGCAGACACCACTGAGCCATTCATGGAATAGAAAGACAGGAGCACCAGATATTTCTGAAAGCTGTTTGCAGGATCATTGCTGCGTACAAAAATAAAACACTCCAGAGGACAATCATTTAAGCTGGTTAGGAATTTTTTGTAAACGTCTCCTATAAAACATAAAAAAAAATAACAACAGCTAAATGTGCTTGGGTACCAAACGAGATTAGTAAGTTACTACATAGAAATGAGCTCCAAAGCAAAAACCAATGCATGTGAACCAGTAAAACACCACCTAAACAAACAAACAAAAATGTCTCTCTTAAATATGACAACATCCAAAATCAATGGATAGACAACTATATCGAATTGAAAACAAACAAACGAAAAAGGAAAAGTAAGCCTGCTCACCCAAGTGGTATTTTGTTCATCTTGCTAGAATTTCTCACTTAGCATTAACTTCTAAAGACCGCCATGCACGTTAAAGCTACCTGTGCTGTTGTTTTGCTCTAAATGGTACAACTGTAGGTATTTTTGCAGCAACCTGGAACCAAAATTACGAGCTTGCAAACGGTTTTTTGAAAAGGCAGTTTAAAAACAGTATTTTAAAAATTCCTTAACCTGGAACTAAACCGTTGCGGTATCTTTTGACCTTTTCAAACTACATCTTAGGCCAAAGGTAAGGATACGATCTGTACCAGGAAATAAAACACCACCTTTGATCATTTCTCCCATGATGCACCCAACTGACCAAATGTCAACTGAAAACAAAATGCAATGATATTAACAGAAAAGATAGTTATCAAAATAAAGGAAATAAAAATATCTAGACGCACACACACATGAAGTGACCATAAAAAGCATGTGTAATGGAAGTGAGTGAAGGTGAACGTACGCTAACTACAGGACCAGCAGAGACTATGTCCTACTGCTAGGTGCAGCCTGAGTTAAAATGAAGTCCTTAATTTTTTTTTCAGTGTTATCGCAAGAAAAATTCATGTCCATTTAATAAAAAAAAAATTGTACAGTATGCATTTTCATGACGTAACATCAATAAAAAGGTTAATCACTTCCTAACTAATTCAACCTGCTGCAGCAGCACAAGGATACAGTCCCTTCCTGGAAAGAGGATTTTGTGGCAAACCATTTCGCCCATAATGCACCCCACAGACCATAAATCCACTATGTTTGTAGCACAAAAAGAAGGAAAAGCAAAGCAAACGGTCATTTAAAATTAAAAGAAGCATAACATGATTGCATTCTATAAACTGCAGAGACAGCACAGGAAGAAGAGCAAGTCTTTATATTAATCAATGAAACCACTTTTAAGAACACGGTATTTAAGGATTAGCTTTTAACTGTCTCAAATACAAGGCAGAAAACCATCCTTTTGTTCAACACAGTGCAAGAGCAAGAGCTACAGCAGAGAGAGAGATACACATGAATCAAGCAGAGTAATGCCCAACTTCAAGTTCTGAGGCCTGCAAAGCTCTGTCAATAGAATATGCCGGATCACCAAGACAAATTTGTTGAAATTATTTTCACTGTAGCTATAGAAATCATTTTAAGAGTAGTAAACTAAACCGACCTTTCAAAATATGGGGAATCTGAATATTTAATACTTTCAGGAGCAGAATTCGTTATTTCATAGGAATTAACATTTGCCATCAAGTACTTCCTGTAAGTCAGATTACCATGCATATCTCTCTCCCTTTAAATAAGAAGCAAATACAATCAGTAAAAGATCACTTAGAATTTTAGAGGATCAGTTAATGACAATATTAGTACGCTCCTAAGAGATTTCAAGTTAAAATTCTTTGGTTTAAAAATATTTCTCTAGTTCTGTTGAAATAACATACAAACAAAAAGCTCAATAGCAGCGTTTTTTGTACAAACGATTATTTTCTACAATATCTTAAATCATTCAGAAGATATACTCATAGATGCACAAGTTCACTTTTTACAGGTATGCCAATTTTTCTGAAGTTGCATCATAGATACTCTGTTAATTCTGTATGCAAATATTTTCTTGATCTCATAATTATGCATCTGTATTATGACGAATGCTTTTATGTCAAATGTGAGACCAGAATTTCAGTTAAGCAGAGAAGAAGGGGATTTAAATGAGAAAAACTGTATACCAAAAATCACATGTGAAAGTTGCGAGGGAGCTAAACAATTTCAAGCAGGCAACGTTGCTTCTTATTGAAAACATTCTCTCCTTCTCATGTAATAAGTTCCTCTAAAATAGTATTTAAATCGTATGGTAAGAGATCACAACTGTACATATTAATAGGTCAAAATTAAGGGCCTGGTTCATTTAAAAATGATTTATGATTAGTACTGTTTTCCCTTTAAAACACTTTTCAAAAGTTTACAGAAAGTACACATTCTGTTGCCTTCATAAACCAAAATATACTCAAATCCACTGTAAATGATGTGTCCAATGTGATGAAAATGCCTCCCATAACTGCATGGAGAAGTCTGGTAAGAGAAACAACATGAGTCAATGATCTATCTTCATGCATCAGAAGACTTGGGGGCTAAGAAAAACATTAAATACAATTCTTCTGTTTAACCTACAAAACAGAACAAATGCAGAAGTTAACTCTATCATTTGTTTGTTTGGGCCACTCACTCATATTTTTAGAGTTACAGATTTCGTACGTGCGTACATAGCACCAAAGATTACTGCTCTCCGGTATATATCTCAGTCATCAGTACACGTATTGCAGTCCTCCCTCATCTTGTCTGAAGGAGAAGTTCAGCAGGGAACTGAAACAGCATGAAGATGCTGGTTGACCCTGCTTTAAATGTTAGTCTCTTTTTAACTGTTATTTGCTGTCAGTTTTCAATATTTAATTCTACATTAAATAAGTTAACCTTTGCTTTAACTGTGGGTTTATAGGGCTACAACAGGCATCAATGTCAACATGCGTGGATCCTGAGCAGCTTATAGATCTCACTACAAGTGCATCCTTTGTACTTGCCTCGCTGCCCTCTGCAGCCTTACTGAGCTGTCAGTGGAGCTGCACAGGAAGGAACTCATCAGGCAGCGACTGGAACAACAATTTATGTAAATAACCTCTTCATAGCAACAGTACATACGGAAGGAAATACAGGCTGCCTCCTGAACCAGTTAGCCAACAAATTTACATTCTGTAAAAAGCATCATTCTCAACTTAATTAACACATATTCAGGTTTTGGGAAGATGGTTTTTTATATGAAAGTAAATTCAGATTTACATTCTGCTGCAAAACACAACTATTGGCTTAGGGAAGGGGGCTGTCACTAGCAAGGCCACTAGCAACAACAGGGTGCTTTAGAACACAGTGTGTTTAACTACAACAATAAACCTCAGCAGCATTTGAATGGAAAGAATGTTTCACACTTTTGCAACTCAAAATGACATAAATTTTATGAGAAAAATGTGAACTGGGCAATCTATGACAGAAAACCTGAGACCTCCATCACATCAATTCCTTCTGTAAGGCAGCTGAATGACTCAGACTACAGCTTTAGGTTTTTGCGACTATTACCTCTTATCAGGCCAATGCAAAGTCTTCAGGGAAAGAAAAAAGAAAGAAAAACTTAAAGCTGTGCTTTCTACAGAACTTCAGCAGTTAAAAAAAGTAACTTACGCTTGCTTCACTTGACCTCTGTCTTGAAAGTTACAGAAAAAATAGCCAACTGTACACCCTATCTGGCAGACCAATGATCCAAACAGAAGCATAAATCACAGACTTGAAAAAAGACCTATTCTCATTCCTTTGAGCTGGATTCTTCCACTGTCACACTGATAGGAGTTGTTCTTCCTGGCTTTCATAAACAAGAACAAAAAAGAAATCAGTCTCTATGAACGTAACAGTTGCAGTTTCTGTATGACCTAAACTTGCCCTAATGCTATGCAGTTGCCAGGGCAGTATGCAGACTAAGAACCCTGAAAAAAACTGCAAGCCCCAGTTGTGTCTGTAACCAGAGAAGCCGTACACCTCACCTCACCAGGAGACGGCTAACAAAGCCCCCAGCATTGCAGCACCTCCTGGGGCTTACTGGAGGACTAATAGATAATGGGTTTAAAACACCTTTAGCAAATGGTGACCCTTGGGCATGATGCACGCCTGAGGCAGAAGCACCAAGTGAGATGAACTGATGGCAGTAACAGCAGATCAATGAAATGGCAGCAGAACCAGAGCCATAAGCCGACCTTCAGGAAGCACACATTCCTTTGGTTTCCTAAAGGATACTAGGTGTTCATTTAGAAGGTTGCGTGACTTTTTCCTCAAATGCTAAATGCTTTACTTACTTGTTTTTAGAGGTCACTGAGAAACAGAGGGCCAAAGACAGAGTATAGGGAGGAGGGAAATGTAAGCAAGCAGAGGGACAAAGTAAACAAGTTTCCCTGGAACTCATCATGGACCTCAGAGAATCCCATATTGCTTCTTAATGGTGCTCTGTATTTTTCTTCAGCAGCATTGTTTAAGAACTTAGTGTGACAGCTTTAAAGTGGGCTGGTTTTAATGAAAATGATGCCATTGTAGGTGGCTTGAGCTTGTCTGCCCCCTACTCTTGAATGGCCTTATTGAATGTAGGTTTTTAAACATTAAATTTGGGACACACAATTACAGTTTACGTCCACATCAGGAATAAAATCAGACAAAGGTATACAAAGGTATGTACCACATCTTAAGAAAATATATTTCCATTTCTTTGTGAAGGAAAATAAATCTACCAAGCAGGTCACTTAAATTTTTAAACAAACAAGGCCCCCAATTTTTTCTCCTATTAAATGTAAACATTATTAATGGAATTAGATAAATAAATTGGTGTACCCGGAATCTGCATTTTGGTCACATGCCTAATTTATAAAATCTTTTACATCTTGAAAAAGACATTAAACATGTAAAATGTGGCGTGCCAAACAAAAAATAAAGCTATGCCAAAGAAAGACTATATTTGCTGACCGTTTTCTTTGTATCCCATCCCTAGGATGACCTCTGGTGCTCTGTAGTAACGAGTCACTACATAAGGCGTCATCATAAAACTAGTTCCTGCAGTTCTGGCCAGTCCAAAGTCAAGAATCTTCAAAGTGCAGTCTGACTTTACTACTATATTACTGGGCTTTAAGTCCTTTAAAAAGAAACATCATATATGACCACTAAGACAAGCACAAAGTACTCGTTGGTTCACATTTTAAAAAGATAATACTGCTAACATTAAACCCCACATATATGACTAGGTCATTTCTATAACTGCAGTTTATTTTCCCCCTTGCATTAATTCATATGCATTCAGCGGACTATAGAATTAATTCCCTTCTTGTGCTTGTAGATTCATATAGCAATTAAAGAAGGAAAATACAACTAGTGTTACAAGATATGCTAGCAATGTGTGAAATAAATTGAGGTTAGTATGAAATGTTAGCTCTGAGAAAAGGTCTAGAAACTGTTCACTGGAACACCAGTTATTACTACAATGCAGAACACAGGTAACGTGACAATTGCAATAATCATTACAATATAAAAATCATTAGAATTGTAACATAAATGCAAAAAGCAGAAGATTTCTTTGCTGGTTGGGGCTGCATTACCTCTTTTGAACCAATGCAGATATTTCTCTGAACAGGAAGGAAATGCTCATGCTCACATAGATTTAATTTCTCATTTAGGATTTGGTTTACATTGTACCAAGTTTGGTGACCAAACACAAAAGGGCACCAGTGAAAAACTGCCAGATGCTTAACCATTAAATTGGAGTGAAAAATTATATACTTTCAGAGGTTCTTAGTTGGAATCTTGGTTAACTTTACTCTCTTCAGTTCAACTTAAAAATTATACTAGCAATAGGGGCTTTGCAATGTCTACACAGACTTTCTCAGTCATTATCTCAGGACATCTTACACACATCTGAATGTCACAGAGCAATTATTATGAGCAGAGTAGATTCAGAATAACTTTGTCATGATAAAATCATTCATAACACATAAACCACCCATACAAGGTCGGATATGGCAGAGGACTCTAATATTTCAGCTGTGGGCATTTGATAACTAGCCCTTTCTTTCACTGTTTCTTAAAGATGCAAAAGTGGTAACCTGTAAGACTTTCATTTGTACTTGCATGCCTTCCAACAAGCCCCAAAGAGGGCTAAGCTACACCAAAGACAGAGAGGAAGCCAAAAAAGAAAACAGAGGTTTTGGAACAATAGAATTTTAATGGATAATTAAATGTCTTGCATACTTACATATTCACACACACTTCCAAATCACACACACAAAGACTCTGAAGACAACTTTGGCTTAAAAGATTCTCAAATGCCATGAATAAATTGAAGTATTAAAAGGCATTTCAGCTATTCAATAAGCATATTTCAGATTTTGCTAAAATCCTGTTTATTATAAGCTTTATTTTTGTATAAATCTATTATCTGGAAGATGTTCACTGGAAAATCCCAGGTGCATGCTGCTAGTATTAACTGTATTTGTCCTCCCCAAAGCTACAGGATCAACACTGAAAATGTTAAATAGACTTTCTCTTGGCAGGAGGAAAAACACTGTGAAAACAAAAAGTAATGTTTAAAGAGTAGTGTCTATCTTAGATTTCTGTACACTGTGTGTTTCTCATGAAGCCCAGGAGCATGTTTTCATGCAGAATACAGAATTACCGTTGTTCAAAATGATGGAGGCGTGTGTTGACTTACACCGGATTTCAAATTCATGCAAGACCAGTACCTCATGTTTTAAATAAATGAGGACTCAAAAGATCCTGTGAGAGTAATTAGCTTTGCTAGGCTGTACAAATACATCCAGAACCTACAGCAGAAGACATATCACCTAACCTTAAAAATGTGAAATACCACTGCCTAGAAATCAGAGATATTCATAGCAGTCTCCCCATTAGCCAGGCATATGGGGCATCTCTGGAAAGTAATTCAAGTTTTTTTATTAGCTAATTTTTTTGGAGAAGTTTCTTTCTCTTTCTATAGAATGATTGGTGTGAAGGGCTTCCATTAGTAGGCACCGTTGTTAAGTGCTCAAAATTAGGCAGAATACAATGTTACAGAGCCTCCATGCAAGACTAATGAGATAGGTTATGTCCTTCAGCAAGTTAGTGAGGCACGACCCAGCAACTCTGATTATTCATCCTCCACAAATTGCAAAATATAAATGAATGTGTACTTGTAGACCTGCTGGAGACTCCATCTCTGCAAAATGTTTTGAGCACCACAGTGCTCATCTGTCAACATTTATTAAAGTCAGCGCAAAGATATAGTCAAGTCTTTATCAACCTAAACCTTTACCCAATGCCATGAGAGCTAAATATATCTTCTGCAACTTACAGGTGAAATGTTCCAGAATCCTTTGTGTGTAACGTCTGCCTTGTTCCATGCTATAAGAAAGCACCACACCTACTTGCATGGCAGACAGCATCCAATGCTACAGACACACATGGAAAATATTTTCGTTTCAGCCATTTGTCAAGCTTTGAAAAAGTTGCTGAGGTGGCACAATCATCTCAGCTATGTTAGGAGTTGAACAACAAAGTTAAAAAAACTACTAAACTACCAATAGCAAAAAATGCTTAAAACTTTTAAGGACACTAAAGAAGTGCACAGAAATTACTACCCAGAATGTTTCAAGGGCAGCCACAGTAGTGCAGACTATGTTTAAGGAATAATAAGTTTCAAGAAAGTCACTAGATCCAGATACTCAGGATAGTGCTGCTGAAAGCTCAGAAGAGAGCCATGAGGTGTTATTACTGAAGCCACACATTCCACATGCCCGTTTTCAAGCATGTCTTCTTTGCCTTCTGAGGTCTCATTCAACTTGCTCCACAGAAAGAATTTTGACACATCACACCTTTAAATTTAAAGGGGCAACACAAAGAGCAAGCAAGCAATGCAAACATTTTGCTTGCACGCACTGAAGCTTCAAGCAGTCAGACAGCAAGTTGCCGAATGAAAGTCTATCAAGAAGACATGCAAGTGAAATGTCCTTCAAAATCATTCATGCATACTATTTACATAGCTCTTGTATCCACAGACAATCTCATTGGAATGGGCTACCTCTAAACTCTGTATTACTGCACAACACGAAGTACTTCAGAACTCCACCCATATTTGCAAAGGCAGGAAATGTATCCTCGAAGCTGCCCTTACTGCTATTCAAAAGCCTACGAAGTAAGAGAAAAGAAGCAACTGTACAAATGTTTCCATTTATTACTGATTTCTACATGCTTAGTGATTCAGTGCCTACTTTACAGGAGCACAAACTATCCTTGAAGCAACATCTGCACTAGCACTCACTGCCTGCCTGCACTGACCCCCAGAAAGAGACTCACTATCCATTCATTCTAGCACATCTATAAGCATGCACAGGGTAGGAAGGGCAGGTTGCAAAAGCTGGGTGGTGCTTCTGCCTATTATCCTTTCCCCAACTCTTTCAAAACACAGTCATGCCAGGGCAAACTGTATGTGTGAAGGAAGCCTTCACCTTCCCTCGCTGAGCTCTTAACTAGAGCGAGGCAGCAGATGTGTACTGGAACCAGCTGAGTAAAAGTGTTCTGCCATTTACATTTTATTTGCTATTCATACAATACCCTGGTTCTCTTGAATGAGAAACAGTAGACTGAAAGGAGTGTCAAACTGCCAGTTCTAGCTTGCAGGCCATTCCACAATGAGGTGGACTACTGAACTGGGCAGGCACCACAGCACAGTAATGCGGTTGTAGCACTCAGAATTGCTATTCATGATTTTGCTGTGTACATCACCCTTGAGGGATACTACACAGTACTGGCTGAAAGTACTGTGCATATACAACTTCAATTAACTTTTCCTGCATAATTTCTCTCTACAATAAATAAATAAATAAAAATCAGTGAAGAACATAACACTGTAAAAATACAAGCTTACAGTTTCCCAAAATTATAGAAAGCATATTGGAAAAGTTATAACTAGGCAACCTCAGGTAATCTTCACACTATACATAAATATATAAGTAAGATGTTCAACTTGAATAGGCGATCTTAAATTCAGAATGTCCTCGCTGGATTTAACACATACAGGCCATTAGAAAAGTAACTGTCATTTTTGCCTGCAGGCAACCTGAAGGAATGCTTTGTGACACACAGGTGTATGAAAGCCCCACTCACAGGTCTTTATCACGATCTGTTTGTCTGAAGACTTCAAATACTTATTTTCTACTCTGTTAGTAACGGAGCTGAAATAAATTGGGCAGTTCTTTCAAAAGATGGAATTTCAGGTTTGGTTACCAAAACAACAAAGGCGGAGGTGATTTCAGATTTCCTGCCGTGACTACTAAAATGGAACACGCTCTAAAATTAGAGAAGGTAATGCAACTCACTGTTAAAATCATTTTTTTTTTCACCCTGTGCAGATTATTTTCAAACCTAGGAAAAACATCCAAGAGGTTCATTCCAGAATTACAGAGGAACAAAGTAAGCTTGATTAATTCCTTTCAGCTTTCTCTCCCTGTCTATTGCATAGGCTACAGAGCACTATTCAAACACACATTTCTGATTTTTTTTCTCATTTATAGAGAATCATAAAATCATTTAGGTTGGAGAAGGACTCTAAGATAAACAAGGCAAAACTTGATGCAATGAAAAAGCAACACAGAAATTCACTTACCCTATGTATAATTCCAGCTGAGTGAAGATGTTTGATACCACACAGCATCTGATAAAGGAGATAGGACATTCGTTCATGGTCTAGTTCCATCTGAATCACTTGGCAGAGATTTGCATCCATGAGCTCCATTACTATGTAGCTTATAAAGAGAAAAAAGAACAATCAGATAGCACTGCCAATTTACTGTATTCTTTACCTTGTTCATCTTTCTATGCTAATATTTTTAAAGTTAATTCACAGCTTCAGTTCAAATCGAACTTACACATCTTGAAATTCTTCCAGGGATTTTTGTGGTGTGAACACATTCAGTAAGCCGATTATCTGTAGGAAAAAAGAGAGGAAGTATAATCACATCACAGCAATAGCAAAGTTGTAAATCAACATTTCAAAACTGATATCCGTCATCCTGACGCAATCTTGCTGGTATTCACTGAAGCACCAGATGCTCAGTGTCAACCATGCCTAACATGCTGTAATAGATGCTAATGATTTTGTGAGAAGTATTCTTCCTCCAAAAATCATACGATCTAAAAACATTTTGTGTGGATTAAAAGATATCTCCAAAGTTTAAAACCTGAAGAAATTAGTCAGTCTTTCCTTGCTCCCTACTTTAAATTTCAGGAAAATTCATTAAGATTCTTATTATGCATGATGAAAAATCAAACAAAAAAGTGACAAGAAAAACTACCAAGGAGATACCACTTTGCCATAGACAGAGGTGAAGCAAAGAGGTGAAAAAAAAAATTCATACAAAGACAAAAAACAGTAATTTTATAGTATTTTCTAGTTGCTAAGAAAGGATGGGATGTGCAGCAACAGGTCAAGATATTACTCATCAAGACTCAAGCAGGGTTGCAATAGTTTATAATCACAGATTATGCTATTAGGTAAATTTTCCTTAAGAGAATCCACATATAAACCACTTATGTCTCAGAAGTAAGTTTTCTATGACTCTTCCTTGCCTAAAAGCCAGGAAGAATTTTATCGTGCTGAAGGAAGATTAAGAGAGAAGGTGAGGAAGATGGCATACAGCTGTCATTTAAGACAGAAAATGGCCTTCTGCAGTCCAAATCCTATAAATTTATCTTTTTTTCACTCCCGATATCTCTAATCAGCTCTGCTCCACAACTTCTCAAGCATCAGACAGTTTCTGCAACATAAGATTCCTAACTCGTTCATGCATTACAAAATAAAGAAATAAATAAAAACTATTGCAGGCTTCTTCCTCCTACTTGTTTAGCAGCAGGAACACAAACAAGAATGCAGTTACTGCTCAGAGTATTCTCATTTGCCAGCTGTCTGTAAAATAAAGCAACATAACACCGTCTCCCTTCCTGAGTCTGAAGGAGGAGTTTGAAGACTGGACAGGTATTAACACTAGCCTGCAACAGCTCTTCTCAGATCCTTTTGCACTTAACACGGACATACAGGCAGGTTCTGAAAAGCACTATAATCTATAAACGATGCCATCTCTGAAATGGTCTTTAATATGTTCACGAAGAACCACCTAGTTGATCCTTTAATATTTAAAGCAGAACACTCCGCTTACATTTTTGTGATTAACGCACTTCATAAGAACAAGCTCTCTGTAGGCTCTTTTAGCATGGGTTTGATTCTGAAATGGTCGGCTTAGTTTCTTGATTGCAACGTTTCGCTCAAGGATGGCATCATAGGCTGCACTGTAAATAAAAATAACATTATTTCATATCACTGTTACAATCAATTAAGCTCAGGCAGTTTCCACTTTTCCAGATACCATGTATCAAGTCTGCACATAAACAAAGCTTCCAGTATTAATCAGCTTCAGGGAGACTACCAGCAGGGTGCTCATGTATGCTATGCAACACAAAATTTTGAAAGATTTTCCCACATTCATAGTCCTAACTCACAACAGTCACCACTAAAAACTGCAAGACCTCTGTTTCCTAGAACATCTGCCTAAAGGTACTGATCTCTTGCCACTCGCTAGCACTGAAGAGCAGACCGCCTAAAAAGATCCAGAACACTTTAAACATAAAACCCACATTAATTTTTCATATAATTTTCTCACTGAAAGATAGGGAGAAGAAGAGAGGAAAAGTAGGTTGGTTACACATAGGTCCCACGCTCACATTTATTATGCAGCATGCCGCTGTTTAATATCCTTATGACAATGAGAGCATTGACATCAAGATAAAACAAAAAAACCCAAAACGCTAGGAAGGCCCTAACATCTTGATGTCTTCAAGGAAGAATAAAATCCTGTTTGCAGATAAGTTGCCAAGATTGTTATATGATTCAGTAACACAAGCTGTTGAAATGATGAGGATTGTTAGTGGGGACAACTCCTGTACGTATTTCCATGACAGAAAGGCAGGGATTTTGTTTTCTGCAAGAAGTAATACAGCAGCTGACTACTGTGCAGACTCAGGAAATATTTGTCAGCTAGTAAAAAAGCCTCAGCGGGGAAAAGTACCATTTTATTGTCTCTTACTGAGAATGGTATACAAAACTAATGAAGAACATCTGCCAGTAAATGGCCAGCGTTTACCAAACACAATAGGAAATATGTTGTCTATACAGTATGTAGACTTGAATGATTTTTTTTTTTAGCATCATATAACTGTTTAGTCACAAGGGAAAAAAAGAAGAAACAGGAAGAACGTATACAGATAACTTTGGTTGGTTGGTTACATTTCCTCTGTCTACCCTTAAGTTATTCCATATCTTATGAGAGAGAAGCAAAGAGGAGATCAGGAAAAAATGACAAACTTCTAAATATGCAGTACATAAGCATAGCCTTAGAGGCTGTTTCAGTGCTGAGCCTTTAGGTCATCTACTTCAAAACTACTTCAGCAACAGGATTAGTGGGAATGGCCTCAAGTTGCACCAGGGGAGATTCAGGTTGGATGTTAGGAGAAACTTCTCCAAAGCAGTGTTGGGAGCTGGAATGGGCTGCCCATGGAGGTGGTGGAGTCACCATCCCTGGAGGTATTCAAGAAACGTTTAGATGTTGTACTGAGTGAGGGACATGGTTTAGTGAGAAATATTGGTGATAGGTGGATGGCTGGATTGGATGGTCTTAGAGGCCTTTTCCAGCCTTGGTGATTCTATGATTCTATATTCTTCCAAAGTAAGCTGGATTAGTGGAAAAGAAAAGACAAAGAAACAAAAAAAACAACTCAACCCAAATCACAAAAATTACACACTATCTCCTTCATTAATGGGCAAAATTTAACCATATGAGTGTTCTGGTTCATGTCAGGGCAATCAGAGTGGCTTAACTGAAATAGCTTCATTTACCATAAGCATAATTTGCATATTACGCTGATAGTCTGCATCGCAAATGCTCACTAACTGGTATAAGACACTACTATAGAACTAAGTAAAACAGGTCTCTAGCAAACTATTTTAAGAAGAAAAAGCATGTAAAAGCATCAAATATTACATAAAGAGGTTTTTTTTGCTTTTGTTTCACTTTAAGCAGTGTGGCTTAGGATCAGGATTAGTTCCTTTATCCAGGTTTTTCCCCATTAATTTATGGGACTCAGGACACCTAAATGAATTTACACAGAAGGGCTCCAGTTCTGAAGCAGGAAGGGATGTAGGTCAAAATAAACAACAAAACCCACTGTTGATGGCTAATGATCACCAACGCTGTCTTTCACGTAATGTATAACCGTAAAGGCACTCCAAAAATTATACTAACAGAACCTAGAAGTATGTTTATACTTAAAAGAAACCTTACCATACTATTCCTTGTGCTCCCGATCCTATTGGTTTTAAGTTTTGATACCGTTTCAATACCGTGAACGTAGAATCTCCAATTTCAACACTGTAGAAATTGTTGTCACGCTTGCTTCTGCTCATGACGGCAACTTAGGTAGATTGCTTCATCCAAATTCTGTTCCTGGCCTGTAAAGAATTAAAGAAAATTAAGATTTGACAACTATATTTAATATAACAAAAGGAAAAATTCCCCATAATGTATGGAAGACGCTTCTCACAGAAGGCCCATATGCAAACATATGCTGTTTTTTACACCTGCAGGAATGAGACGACATGTCTGAAAAGTTTTGGTTTTAGAAATGTCCCTCGGACAGGATTATAGAATGGGAAAATATTAAATGGTTGATGGCAAAAATCTTACATGGCAGTGAATGGAAAATCAAAAGGTTAGTTATGTCATCCACAGAGCACAGAGCGTTGCTGAGGTTACAGTGTAGTCTTATATTGGCTGAAGCAGAGAAAGAACTCAAATCACCCCAGATCAATAGATAGGACAGAAAAATGCTATCAATAGAACAATGACAGCAATACGGAAGAGAGATTAAATGAGGAAGGAAAGAGAAGTACCCTGAAGTGGAGAAGCAGGAGCATCTCCGCTTGGATCTGAATTATCATTCCTTCTTTCGCAACTCCTTGTGCTGTACATCAAAAAACCATCAGTCGTCGTTGTTTCAGCATGGGGTATAGTTCATCACTTCAGCTAAAATGCATGCTCTTCTAGCATAAAACTGACTGACTTGAAAAGAGTCAGCTCTCAGAAAAGCCACTTCTTGCAAATTTTTTATGGCAAGCTAAGGTGAGAGATATAAGTCAGTCACTGGGAGGCAGTGAGGAAGCACTCAGGTCAGCAGTGAGAAGTCTCAGAACATAGGTAATACTTCCCTTTGCCTCCTTTTCACCTGGCCATTACAGCTTCCCTAGCTTGAATCAACTGGCATCCACTGTCTGTGCCCCTGCCTCCAAGTTTCATCATTTCTACACCACCGAGTATTTAAGCCTCTCAACTTCCTAAGCAAACTTAATTCCACTCAGTGCTTTGCCCCCACTCAGCTCAGCCTCCCTTGTGCCCACTGCTCATGGAAAATACCCTCACAAAGCGCCCAGTAGTGCCCAGCTCTGCAAATACAGCTCCTAGAACAAAGTCTAAAGGTTTCACTTCTTCCCATCCTCTAATTGACTTGTGCCTAGTCTTATGAAGTCTAGCTTCAAAGATCCACAACACCAAAAGTTTTAGTCTTTAAATATTAAAGTAGTTCTAAATGCAGAAACTGGCAGACTTTCAAGATTCTTAAACAAAGTATCCCCACAGTATCTTTCATTAAAACACAATTAAGCTATATCAGATAATCATGCCTGCCTGAAATTTGACATTTTGTTCCACTTTCTAGCAATTCTGAAGAATCATGTAGGTGAAGAAAGGCAAGGTGCAGATTCCATTATTAATGAGGAAAGTGATAATGCATTTGCCCCATTAACTGTGAACTTGCCAGAACACAATTGCTGTCAGTAGGGAAAGAAACCTGCTAAATACTTCAATTTCCCCTCATACATCAACTACTGTGCATTGCCTTGGAAGTATCTTGCCTAAGCAAAGGTCAGTATGTGCCAGGGTGGCAGCCCTCAATTACTTAAGGTAAGGATATTACAAAATGGGACCCTATGACATTACAGTGTAGTTTGGTACATTAATTTCATAACTCTTCATGTTGCCATAGGTAGAATTTACACAAGAATGCACAACAAAAATGCTGGAAATAGAAATAACGCTATACCCATACAAGGGAAGTCCCCTCATCTCAAGACTGTGCGTTAATTGTTTGAGTCCACTAATAGGGACTAGAATTAGTTAGTTTTGCATGAGACTGAAGACGGTCAACAATTTCTGCTCACTGCTTCTTTTATAGTCTGATGAAGTTGTAAAAATGTGATAGCGTTAAAATACTTGGATCCACTGCACTTGTAAATGTCTTTCAAGATTTAAGACAAGAAACAACTTTAAAAAAATAATTAAAAGACAAATAGCAAAAGTCTGTGACAGTAAATATTATGGCTACCCTTGCAAAGTACGGACATTTATAAAACGTATAAACTTATAAACTTATAAAGACACTCTATTCTGCTACTCCTACACAAATGAGTAATACTGACAATCAAGATTAACCAGATTTCTTCACCCAGCTTTAATTTAAACATATTTAGGACAGCAGTAAGATGTCAGAATAGGAAAAACCATGGATAGTATTGTTTATGTATAAAAACACACATTTCTGTCATTGACTTCTGCTTAAAGACAGACCATGTACCCTGGTGTTTCTCAACAAGGCTATTCTACATAAACTTGTTGAATTAAAATATCTGTAAGATAACACACTGCTGTACTTCAATACTAATCTTAATCTTTGTGTATAAGACATAAAGGATCCAGTTTATTATTCAAGACACAAGAGAACATATGGACAGTGTATGCTAAAATATTTTTCCAGTAAGCCTAAATATATCAAATAAATAGAGGATTTGGGGATGGAAAGGTGAGAAGGAGAGGTAATCCCATGTTCTCATATTTTCCTTAAAATCTCAATGCAGGTGCACTAAAAACCTTAGTAATGGCTAGAGACTTAAAAATAAAAAATATAAACAATGGAGACAAATTTAATAGACCTGCCTATAAGAACACATAGACTGACTTCTTCAGAAGACAGAGAGAGGTGATGTTCATGCCAGATCCCCCTTTGTTGGATACTTTTTAAAACTATGACCTATACCTGACAGTGCTATAAAGGGGCCAGCAATACAGCAGAACATCAGCTCTGCTCAGCACACCTCCAAGTGCAATCTAAGTTGATGAGTTCAAACCAGAGCTGGCTCAGCTGAGGTTTATGGCTACGTAGAGCTGATGGTACAGCCAAGGTTATCAGGTCTGTGCCATTAGGTCACTAAGGCTGGATTTGGGCAATCTGACATTTTGTTTTTAGGACCCTGAGAAGTTAAGGTGAAACAGCAGACAACTAAGAGACCTCCCCAGCTCAAAGAGGCCCTAAAAGTTGTATCCCTGAGTTAACTGCAGAAACTTTATGTATCTGCAATTAGAATTTAATTGGAAAACTGTGCTTTCAACTAAACATCTGAGTATTTCACTTCAGTGCAGCACTATCATCAAATAACATTTTCTTGGCTATCACACCTGCTAGCCTTCACGTCAACTAATGCCAAATCTGCGCTTCTTCAATCAGAAATCACTTTAAAAACAACACATGTATAATAGACATCCACGACGCAGTGACCTGAATGCATGCACTCCAGGCACACAGAGGGAAAGAAATGGAACAGGCTTTATGGAGGAAAGAATCTCTCAGTTTATGTAAGAGCATGAAATATTTTATGACCTCTTCTGCACTCTTCTCTCAGAAGAGACAGTAACAGCTAACAGGAAAGCTTCAAAGGTTGCCTTGTAAACTGACAAAAAGCATACATTTCAGACATCTCTGTCCCTTTGAGAAAGAGAAGTGGAACCCAAGAGATAATTTTCCCACAAGGGACATGTATAGACTGCATACTGCCAACTTAAAGGGTGGAGAAACATATGCTCCATACAGCTAAGTGTCTAAGACTGCTTGTTAATTGCTGTTTTACACCTTTGCTAGGCAACAAGGAATGAAAATCAAAGATTCACACCATGCTGCATTCGGCCATATAGGCTATAGCATACAATGCCTTATTCTCAGTATCCATTTACATAACAAATTGTTTGTATTCCGTTGGATCCAACTGTGGTAAAGGAACACAGTTGAGAAGACATTTTCATACCCTAATGCTTTGAAATGTAATAAAATACACAACATGAGAAAAATCATTGGAAGGAACAACCACCATTAGTTACAAGTTTTCTACAGCAATCCTCTGCTGAAAGCAAGCATAAAAGGGCTTAAAAGAAGAAAATTAGGACAGTAAACCAGCAAACAGTCTGTGGGACAAGACATGACTTAAGTACAACACAAGTAGCAATGAAGATAGCAATCTCCACACTGAACATCAGGGGGCTCCAGGAAAAACTGGTTTACATTCAAGGAGGCAGACTAGTACAGAAGTTCATTGTTTGTAGAGTGACAAAATGAAGAACATGATGGTTAAAGATGCAGAAATGGAAAAAAAAGGTAGTTATAAAAATAAAACAGTTGCATGGTATATATACATGATATACATACGATAGATATCAACGATCATTCAATAATTCTACTTACAAAATTTCAATTGAAATTAGGGTAGGTAACACCACAGAAATTAATATTCCATAGGACTCTATAACTAACGTAGAAAAATGTGTAATGTACATGAACAGTACCTCATGTATACATATTGCTACTGAAAGCAAACCACTTGTGCAGAATATACAAAGCTCTTGCATTCATAAATTTCATTTATTTGTGAAAATACAGTTCAAACATTGCTGATTTGTATGCATCCTGCGTTTGTGAATGCTTGTCTAATTTTCAGCTGTCACATTTAATGGCTTCTGGACATCTGCTAAATGGCATATTGTAAATGGAGCCTGGTTTTCAGATAGTTAATAAAACAAACGCTTGAAATGCTCAAATTCAGGAAATGAGGAACAAAATCATTCTGTTTCTTAAAGGTAACTTCAAAGCTTGCTCAGCTATTCACAGGCGTAACCAGGGTTTTAATGTTCTCTTTTTCCACACCACCCTTGGAACTGAAAGCTGTACTCTGCAATACTTCAAGCTCTCTTAAATGCCAATGGATAAGGAATTTAGAAAAGGGCGTTAAAATCAGCTGGGTAAGCACCGTGGTATGATATTACTAGACTATCACAAATGCTTAAGAAGCCTGAAAAATCTGAATCCTATTCCAAAATGAATATTCTCATTGTTGACTATAGGATTTTCTTAAAATTCTGCATAGCTTTCAAATTATGTACTCACAAACCAGATGGTTTTATGTAGAACAACTTGCACACAATTGCCTAAACTACTCTTAAATTTGACTTACATTTGATGAGGTCCCTAGATTGCGCATAATTGACACAGAAGTGTCTCACACTTAACCTAATGTACATCTGCAATATAGGAGCGCTGTGCTTAGCTTCTGCCACTCTGACGTGGTGTCTGACATGGGAATGTGTATGAAGCAGAGGTCTGGAATTGATTTTCTCCATGCAGAAAAAACAGCACCCTGTGTCATTCATCAACACTTGCTGAATGTTTATGGAGACCAAATAGTGGATGTGAGCACAGGGAGGCAACAGTGGGTCACCTTCACTGGTGCAGACGTCTACGAGCACAGCATGCAGGCTCTTGTCCATTGCTGGCAAAAGTACATAGCCAGTGGTGGTGACCATGTTGAAAAATAGTGCTTCGTAGCTGCGAATTTGCTCTATCAAACAGTGTTACTGTGCTCTTTGTATCTGTTGTCGTTTCTATGAAAATAAAAAGGAGACATTACTTTCAGAGCAACCTACTACACAGTTTGTATTTGTGAAGGTTGTGAGCATGACACGAAGCTCCAAGCAAAGGAGGAAGCATGTCTTCCTTTTGACAAAGATCAACTAATTATACTGCTTGTTAGAGTATTTCCATAAAACTGCTTTGGTAAGCTACTTGTAAGATATCTAAAATTCTTCTAAGTTCTTAACCTAGTGAGAAGTAAAAACTTATTTCTATCACTTGTCAATAGAAATTCTGCTAAGAAAATCTAAAATTCTGCTGAATTCAAGTTAGCATTGTCAACAAGAGGGTCTCAAAGATTTGTCATCAGTTCTTGAAAAAGCCCCTCACAAAACAAGATTGATAATTGGATTTTAATCTCCAGAACAGATGTCTCTCTCCAGATCCTAGTTCTGTTTGGAGCAGACAAGTAATCCTATCACCTCAGCATATGGGGAGCTTTCTGACAACCACTGTAACATACAAGACCCCAACAATCTCCAGGTGCTTTGTGTCCCACGTTAGCAGCGACTGATACATACATCTCTCTAGTTTCCAGGTTACTTCTGCTCTGCAGTCCCACACTTCTCTCCATGGGCATAATAGTATGTGATATCCTTTCCCTATTTCCTTTTCCACTTAAAAAATATTTGCCTCCAGCTTTAGGATCAAACTGCCCTGTCTGCAGCTTCCTGCAGATGCTTCCCTGCACTTCCTCACCACTGAAACGGTTCCTTCCGTCCTCACAAACTCCTGACCTTGTACTTCACCCTAATACAAAGAAGGAACTGCATCTCAAAAGCACTAAGTAATAGCAAACAGCCATTTTCATTTCTCATCATAATTACACTGATCTACTCCTGCTTCTAGCAGCTTCCGCTGGTGAGCGGCCGGCACAGATGCGGCAGTGCAGAGCGTGGGCAAGTGGCCTGACTGAAACCAACCGCCAGCACTTGGGAACCTCCTCCTTGCTGCAGAGGGAGGGAAGGGAGAGGTGAGTTCCCGCCAGCCCTCAGACAGGGCTTTCTACAGGGAAAAGGAACAAGCTTATTTCCCAAGCAGAGCTTTCCAGTATCAGCTGCTGGAAATGCAGCCCCTTGAGCTTTGCCTCCTCACGCTATTCCTGCACAAGGAAAGAGCAAGGAGGTGGGGGATGCATGGTGTGCTGTCACTGGAGCCAGGCAGGGTTAGTCACACGGGCAGGGACCTGTAGCTGGCATGTTGCCTAGCACTGCTCCCATCAAGCGTATCTGATCCATACCACAGCGCCTAAGCCAGAAGTGAATGTTTCCACAAGGCAGTTGGAGTTTCGGGAACCTCATCTCTAACGCTTCACAAACTGTGCTACAAGTTTCATACTGAAAGAAGGGATACACAATGAGCAATATTCAACCACTGTTTTCAGCTCGATGTTTTACACTGCCCAAATTCCCTGCCCTAACTTACGTTCAAACACAGGCAGCCAGGAACAACCACCAGCTCGGCCCCACAGTGCGCTCACTGGTGCCAAAGTGTTAACAGTTGACCCTGAAACTGGAGACACCTGAAGCTGAAAGTGAGCAGCAGCAAGAGGTTTTAGGACCAGGCAACCGTAAGCTTTTCTATTTCCACATTTGGAGCAGCTCCAAACTTCCTGAAATACTGTCAGATGTAACTACTACAGTAAAGGTTCCTTACTAGTAACAAAAGACCTGTGATTGGCAGGAATAAAATAGCAGTAACTAAGGGAGTTAGTTACAGATACTAGCACTTGTCTAGGAATACATCAGCGCAGGATCACATCCGAACACTAGGAAGCTGCAAAAACAACTCCTGTTGTTAAACACATCTCCACTCCCAGTGCTGCTGGCCAGCTGGCACGGACAGGCCCGCCCAGCTCCAGCAGGGACTTCACACACAGCTCCCCGTAGAGTGCAGACCAGGCCTACACAACCACTTTGCATTTTCCTCAGAAGCTCAAAGTGTACATTTATGCAAACCAACTGGCAACGTTCTCTGAAGTGGTTTGAAAAACTGCTCTATCTGGGTAGGGTCAGCAGCGCAAGCTTCAAACACGGAACCTGTCATTTGAATACCCTCTACATAAAAATCAATAGTAAGCTGCTATGCTCACTTCTAAGGAGGATTCTCACATTGTGAAACATCTCTTACAAAACACCCAAAATAAGACAATCAATATAATTTGTGTTGCTTCTAAAACATTCACTTTACAATCCAATCAAAACCAGCAGAGAACTGACTGTATCAGATACATAGGCACCATACACATTGCATAAGCAGGAAAATGAAGAGCAGAATAATAAATGTATCAATATATCCAATTACTCACAAATAATACATGACTTTTGCAGCAAGTCCCATTTCAAAATAGGTATCTTCTGCTTTTTATCAATAAAGCTCAAGCTGGTAAGATTTTACCCAATCCACCTTTTCAATCTTATATCATTTCCTCTCTAAAATACTGTCAACATAATACCAGCTTATAAGCTACAGGCCTCCCACTAAAAAGAAAAAATACAGAGTCCTTATGAAGAGTTATAGTATTACTTGTTAACAGCGCAGAGACAATAAAATAGATCACCACAAAGCACAGGAAAAAAAAATGCATGGGACTGCACGTTTCTAGTTATCTTATACACATTCATATGACTGAAACTGACCTTGGGCATTTTTAGAGCTACTCACTTTTTTTTCTCCCCTTTATGACAGTCCCTAAAGCAGCTGGTTACAAAAGAAAATTATACACAGACTTTGGGCAAGTGGGCAAAATATAAATTCACAGAATCACAGGGATTGGAAGGGACCTCTGGATATCATCTAGCTCAGCCCCTGCTAAAGCAGATCCCTACAGTAGTTTGCACAGGAAAGCATCCAGACAGGTATTGAGTATCTCCAAAGAAAGAGATTCGACAAGCAATCTGGGCAGCCCGGCTCAGTGCTCTGTCACCCTCACAGTAAAGATCTTTCTAATGTGCAGATGGAACCTCCTGGGTTCCAGGTTGCACCCGTTGCCCCTTGTCCTGTCACTGGGCACCACCAAAAAGAGGATGGCCCCACCCTCTCAACACCCACCCTTCAGATATTTCTAAGTGTTGATTATGGACACTAGGAGTTCTAACTTGGTAACATGGGAAGTATATAAAATAAAACAGAACCGAGATTCGGGAAACAAAAGATTGAGAAGGTAAGTCAAAATAAATAGGACTGTCTAGAAATCACATCACTCATTAGAGCATATCCAGTGAAACCAAGAACTACAGACAGCTGCATGGGTAGAGGCCAGTACCTTCATGCCACACAATTCCCCATTTAACAACCTAGCTTTTAAAAACAGTTGCAATTGAAAATGAACCAGCAAATATTTGTTCTGGGAAACAGAGGGTGCAATCTTAACAGAAGAAATGAACCACCCAGTAACCTTAGCAGATAGCTGCTCTTCCTTGTCAGCCTAAAGACAAGGATTAAGAGAATGCAGTAAGGGAACACACGCTATCAGCTTCATGCAGCGTGAAAACTTTTGCTTATTTACCATTCTTTCCGCTGTCTCTCCCTCCCTCCACTAAGGAAGCAAGGAAGTCTGCTGGTATATGGAAGGGGAGAGGAAACCCGACACTTCCTCACCATCTGCGAACAGCAGGCACTTGGGTCTAGGCAGATTTCCTGGTTTCTGGTATATATGTTTTTAAAAATGCACATATTCTGAAAACAAAGCAAATGCTAGAAAGTCACCAATGTACATACTTAAAACAGTCTGAGAACTTAGTCTGAGTACTAAGAGTTTGGCAGATTGAGATTTACCCAGATTCCAACTGAGGCCTCAGATACCCAAGCAGCAGCACGCAGCACATGCCACGTTCCCGCACTTCTCATGGTCAAGTCCTTTCCTGTAACATGAGCAGTGAGTAAACACAGCTGCTGCGAACACCAGCCCACCCTCCCTGCTAAGTGCTCCCCTGAGCCAGCAGCACTTCTTTAGCATACATATCCTTGCTAAGTTATAAATCACTTCTTATTCCATATATCACAGCACTATGCAACTATATGGCTTTCCAGGTCTCTGTACTTTGTGTGGTGATAAGGGCGTACCACACAGATCAACAGAGAAGGTCACACAGTGAGATGTATTTCTAATGCAACACACTGCAGAGTTCTTCGCTGTTCTTAAGCTTTTTTAAAGAAGCTATCAGACAACTGTAGAGATTTCTTGGGACAAATAGCCTTCACTTTTAAGATAGGTTTAGAATTCGTGTGTCATGAAGATGTAAATGAAGAGGCAGATAGTCTGCAATACTGACAGCCTGTAAGCCAGCATTTGTAACCCTGAAGATACTCATCCTACTTCTCTTCTAAAGCTTTTCTTTTTTTAAGCAGATTCTAGAATTTTCATTCTTCATAAAGAGAACGAAGCTGGTATCATTTCTCGAGAAGAAACATTATCAGAACGAATACAGCTACATCTACCAAAAGAATCTCACTCTGCAAACACCCTGCTGTACTACATTTCACAGGACTGGGTCTCTGCAGCTTCTTCAGCATAACATCACAAGAAGCTGCTTCTCTACAGATGGTTCCATGATGAATCCCATTATCACAATATATGAAAGTAACACTTTCCCAACTGTCTCTTGTGGGTCAGTTTTGCCACAAAAATCATAAACTAGAATGGCTCCATCAGAAGAAAACTTGTGTAATTCTACAGTTTGGCATGGAAGCCATTATGACAGCAGATTAAAGGACTATTCTTAGCAAAACTCTCTTTTACAGAAATAATAGGATAAGGAAAGAATCTTCCACGTCTTTAATCCTTTTTCAAGCAAAGATAATACAAAAGGGCAGAAGATGGAGAGAGGTTCAAGGTAAACATTCTTTAAAAGGCTTAAAATATACAAGTACAAAACAAAGCTGTGAGGAAGGAGGGATCTTACACATGGCTATTAAAAACACTGTTCTGTTTTCTATAGGCTATTCTCAGTTCTATGGCAGGGTATATTTGTTGCTAGCATTTTTTGTTGTTATTTTTACAACATTAAAATCTGAAGACAGTACAAATTCAGGGAAATAAGACTTCAAAAAGCTGGGAAATACCAAATTCAATGGTGTCCAGAAGTGTGATCTGAAAACAAGTTAAAAGTCCCACTTAAACCAGACCCCTCCCACACAACTGGAACTACTGCACTACAGCAAATGAGACTCCATACTGCATTATACACTTCCCTTGGGGGCAGAATCGTATGTCATCGCCTACTCAACTTACTCAGGTACTTTATACAGCTCAACAGTAATCTAACTTGAAATTCACTAGCAGAGTATAAGTTATCAATCTGGGTGTTCTATTTCAGCTACGCACCTAAAGGAATGGTATTTCTAGTCATAGGTAAAAGTGACAAAAATTTGCCTGTGTGTGCAAGGTCCCTACCCGTCCAGAGACTTCTAGCAAGGCAGTAAAACAGCGTCAGAAGGCAGGCCATCAGTAAATATCATTCAGGGTGCCTCAACAAGATCTGCACAAGGCCAGAAGAGAAATCTGGTTCCAGGGTTACTCTGGGGTAGGAGAAAATGCATGTTCTTGAACTTCTTTCACAGAGGAAGAAGTATCCAGAAGCTAAGCATTTCAGCAGAAGCAGCAGACTGAAAGATTCTCTGACTCTTTTAAAAGGACACAGGCAAAGATAAGATACCAAGTGACCTGAATGTCACTAAATACCAAAAGCAAAGAAGACAACTGCTACAGAACACCAGAAAGCAGAGAGCCACAAAACAGCTGGGGGGTGGGGGGGGGGGGGAAGTTTTCAGTATGTTTAAAAGTTCCTTAAAGAATCACATCAAAAGTTCGACCAAAAATAGTAACTGTAAAAGGTTTTAACTTTAAATCCCAGTTACAAAAACTTAGAATCCAATTACAAATGTGCTACTTTCACTAATTCATTCATTTATCTATTAAATACAAGCAGATTAAAGTGCTACAAAATCCTGCCTCAAGTATTTGGCATTAAATACCTCAGCAATAAGAGCGTTAGGATGGAACAAAGAATTCTAAAGGATATCACAGCCACAGCACTTACAATTCCTTCACAGTTCTCGCCTGTAATGCCATACAGTACCACACACAATCATTTATTGGTGAGGGGCAAGGGGCACTGGGGTTTTAAACTACATTTCAAAATAGTCTTTGCATTCGAGGTCGTTTGTAGGAAACGACACTGATGTACTGGATTCACTACAAGCAGCAACAGAGCGTGCTCTGGTATCCAACTTCTTCCTCTTGGACTTCAGTAGTGCCTGAAGTCTTACCAAAAATATTGCTAAGACAGAAGTTCCTAAACTAAGAAGCCCAAGAATTCCCATTCTTTATTCAAGAACAAAACATCTGATGAGGAAAATGATGAGGAAATTTCTGAGGAGAAGCAGGAAGAACCAACCTCAGATAAAAGAGGAAAGGAATAAAGTAGCCACACCGAGATTTTGATTTCCCTTCAACTCCATGTTATCATCAATGAGACCCTTGTATGGCCAACATAAGTTTATCAGAAACTGAACTTTTTTTGTTCCACATCTTGACATACAAGTGGCACAAGAATCTTGTCACGTTTCAATTTAATAAACAGCGGAAGAAACACTGGCTGTTGTTCAACAACAAGGAGGAGCTTTGCATTGCAGGAAATGCACTCTGAAAGTCACTCTGCTGGAAAGCTTGGCTGCTTGTTGAATGAACCACTCTCACACACAATGATCTTTCTGTTACTGTGCATCTCCTGAATATTCACTTTTGGCACTAAACGAAACAAGCAGACTCAGCCCGCACACCACTAACAAAGTAAAGCTTCTTAGGATATCGTGTTACTACCCTTCCTTCTCCAGACTGCCCAGGAAGTTGTGTTTCTCTCCATCCAAAACACAGGCACAATGAACAATCACCAACTGATCCATGCTGACCAACATGTCAACTGCCACATTTACTTTTTACTGTTTCCACAATAAAACTTAAGACTAAATGCTAGAAGCAATGTTTGTATTTTTTTACTTAAGATCCACGAAGCATCATTAACTACTGTCAGTTTCATTCTGGCATAAACGTAGGCTCTAAAACTTCAAAGAATACATTTAGGGCCTGCAGAGATGCACTACCATTGACATCAGATTTCCCACGGAACTATCTTAGAGCCACGCATGAACAGCTGTGTGCATGTGTTTAAGATGCTTCCCTAAGAGGCAAAACACTCTGGTTTGTAACTCCCTATTCTGCTCACCTCCCCTTCCTTTATGTTTGAAATTAACATAATTCTAATGTGTTTGTACATTTAATGACCAGTAACTAAAAAAAATAAAAATGCGGCAAGATGTCATCGCCCGAAAGCAGCACAACCATAAGGCCAAGAGCACCAAAGGATTTCCAGACCTGATGGGGCTCTTCTTCTCTTCTTTCCCCCAGCTGGCATTAGCCTACCACTTCCCTGTGACATGAACTGTGGTTGTCACCAGCTGGGAATCACACCTGGTTTGCTCTGTGCCACCATCTCCTGGAGGAACCACTGCCCACCCAGAAGAGGATCACAGTCGTGCAACAGCGACTGCCAACATGCTCCTCCTCCGCAGAAGGCAAGCCTGGACAAACTTCAGCTGGCTGCGTTGCTGGGTACTTCAGGCTGTTCTGTCAAAGATGGGATTTTACGTTCACCACAGTGAACACAGGCATGATAGGCACCATAACCTTTGTTTTGTTCTTTACATTTGCCTGCAAGCACTTTTGGCCTAATCAGCTGGAAAGCTCAGTGCAGGGCAGAGAAATGCCAGCGTTGCCACTAGCAGACTTGAAAGAAGATACATATCACATCTCACTGTTTTTTCCTCCCCAGCTTCTAGCAGCCTTTTTTATCTACATCATCTGTGCCTTTGTTTTACCAACTACCGTAAGCTACCTCAAAAATAAAATAAACGCACAAATAGTAGAATCACAGCTTGGAAGCAATGCCTGGGGATCACCTATCTGCTCCAGACAGGCACACCTTCAAACCCGTTTTTGTATAGGATTGTTCAGGGCATTACTGAAAGTATTCACAAATGGAGATTCTGTAATGCCCTGGGACCTTGGCAGTGCTCCATACCTCATCATGGGAAGATATTCCTTTCATGGTCAAACTGAAATCTCTATTTTTATAGCTTATGAGCCTTGTTCTTTTCACTGTGCACCTTTGAGCCTGGCTCCACCATCTCTATGACCCTTCTTAATGGCAGTAATTACATTCCCACCTGTGCCTTCCTCTGCTCCAGCTGCCTCTATCCCTCCTCCACTCCCAGAACCTGAGTAGCCCAGTGACAGCCACTCCCTCATCTGTCTCTTAGTGCATGAACTCAGAACATGTGTGAACCATGGAGCAGTACTATAGCGGGAGCTGGGCAACTGCCCCACAGATGTGAACAACTCCCTCTCTATACCTGCTAACCAGGCTCTTCCTGATTTCTAACTGGCCTTCTGGTCAGCTTCTCCTCCCCCAGGAGCCCCAGGCCCTCGACTGCAAGAGCTGCTCCCCATCAGTAGTCCCCAGCCAGAAGAAGGATCAGTTTATGCACCTAAGTGCATATGACCACATACATCCACAGAACTGGGCACTTCCCTGACTGAGAACACAGCCAGAAACATGATACCCGGTGATAATTTTTCTCATTTCACTACAAACAAAATACCAGATAGGAGACAGTTCAGGATTTGTTTAGAAAACTGAGATAGAAGATAAGTGTTTAAGAATGAATGGACACAGACTACAATGACTGGAGCATGCATTTTAGCCACGGTTCATCGTTAAGACTAAATACTAAGATATTTGCCTGTATACTTTTAGGCTTTTTAGTTAAAAATAGCTTGGTACACGAACATAAGTCATCAGAGATTGTCAGAATTGCATGTTGTTTATTTAAGTAAATACTCAAAATTCACAATTACAGGGAATGGGCTTTCCAGAACTACTACAGAATTAATGTTTCCCTTTTTTGTCTATTTGAAGTGTATACACAATGCATGTATATGCAATACACATGCATATACAGTATTTTCTTTGTTTGCAACACAGATGACCAAAGTGTACTTCTTGCTGGTCACCACCTAGCATTAGTCTACAGTTTCCAACTGAGAAAGATTAATAAGCATCCCATCTGTTCACATATCAAGCAGCATTTATCCAACAATAAAAGTGACAATATGGACAACAACTATGAGGTTTATTTTAGTAACATGCTTACAGGCAAACCATTTGGACAGGAAAAGAAACAAGGATTAGCTATTAACCACATAGGAAAAAAGTACCTGAAGTTGAAAAGTGTTACTAATTACAAGCTTAGTACCCCAAGATTATCATCTCTTCACACACGAATTTAAGAAGAATGTAGGCACTAGAAAAAGCTTGACAAAACATTTTACAAAATAAAGAACAGCTAAAGCAACAATACAGTGAACAGAGGTGCTTGGGCAGCTCTCTTTGTGAGGATGATCTGTGCAGACATAGAACCAGACCAGACCGATGCTGTCAGCTCAGCCTCTTGGAGGAGCCTCTTTGAGTTTACACCCAAAGTCTTTGCACAAAAACCTGTGGCAGAAGCAAACACTGTGCACTGTTGGCTCTTCTGGAAATAGACAGTGAACTGGAACATTACTTATGCTACGCAGACTGGGAAAGACTTCTAGCACACAAAAGGAGACTTGCTATCATGCCTGGTGCATTCACTGAGCTCTCACACCAATTTTTATATCAACTAAGGAAAATTTAAGTTCTATTTTTGAAATATAATGCAATTCTCATCCATTTTGATTTAACAGTTCAAATTCAAATTCATTTAATTGAAGGGCATATCATATAAAGCTAAAATTATTACTATTTATTTCCCATATATTTTTAAGTCGATGTACTGGCAATGTACTCTGCCCACCACCAAGCGGCCCTGAGCTTCTTGGCACCACTTTCAAATTCTAAGACCACACATTTCTTAAAACAATACCAGTCACAGCTGAGCAAAGCTGCAGTTTTACCACAAGATAAGATTTTTTTTCTACAGATAAATAGTACTAAAACTCCACTGGATATTTGGCGTACACAAACAACTCAAACCCCTCAGTGAAATACACCTGGAGTTCCACATTTTGACAAAGAGTTGGGACAGAAAAAGAGTCGGGTATTCCAAACACATTTTTCCTGAAGGCTTCATCTATTACTGAGTTATAATGGGCTGGAAAAAGCTACAAGTGAAGTTCTAAACACTAAATGAACAGCAGCCACTACCAAGCGGAAAAATCTAAAAAGATAAACATTAAGTATTTCTGAAGCACCACAAAATGTTAGCGGGCATTTGTATTCCTATACATAAAATATATCCTACGATAAAAACATCTACCATTTTAACTTAATGTTCCTGACATCCGCTTTTTAGTCTTAAGTAAAGCACTGCCTCACCAGGAAAGCATTTCTTCACAAATAGTACTTAAAGAAAGTAGAAACACCAGCAGTTATCAGTCCTACAACACCACACCTTCAGCCTTCATTCAAAAATCTACATGCTCCTTGTTTTCCATAAGGGCCCCCTTACTGATTCTCACTTGCTTTGAAACGATTAATACAGACAAATGTGGAAGAGAATATCCATCTACAATAAGCTAACGGCTGAAAACTTCTAAGTCAGTGCTAGCTGCCTAACAGAGAGACAATGACAAATTTGAGCAGCAGGCCCAGCTGAACCTCATGAGGTTCAATAAATCCAAGAGCAAGTCTACACCTGGGTCATGGCAACCCCTGCTATCAGTACCAGCTGGGGGATGTAAGGATGGAGCACAGACCTTTGGAAAATGACCTGGGAGTACTGGTGGATATGAGACAGCAATGTGCCCTCATGGCCCACAAAGCCAACTGTACACCTAAAGAAGTATTGCCAGCAGGACAAGGGAGGTGGTCCTGCCCTTGTATGCATACATATATATATATATATGTATATCTCTACATGCATACAGGAAAGAAGAGACAGGCTTTTTAGCAGGGTCTGCTGTGAAAGGACAAAGGGAAATTGTTTCAAAACAAAAGAGAGGAGATATAGATTGGACACAAGGAAGAAGTGGTGAGGCACTGGCACAAGTTGCTCAGAGAGGCAGTGGATGCCCCATCTCTGGAGACACCCAAGGTCAGGCTGGATGGGGCTCTGAGCACCTGATGGAGCTGTAGGTGGCTCCATCCATTGCAGGGAAGTTGGACTAGATGGCTTTTAAGGGTCTCTTCCAACTCAAACAATTCTATGATTCTAACAGGTGCTCATCCCCAAATTCTTTTTGGTCTCCACAGTGCATTCAATCACAATAAACAGCTTTTTCAGGATGCTTTTAGGTAACATCAGCAGAAGACTCCATTTGCGCTTGGATTTTTTTAAGCAAGCATCTCTGAACACAAGAAGTCTATCCAATTGCATGGCATTACTCTTCTAATCTGTGAATCTTTGTGCACAACTGATAGCAACAGCCACTTCAGCAGACTCCTGGTCTTCCTACCTCCTACTTGTTTGCTTAGACACAAGGGAATTAATCAGGCTGAAAAGTAGTCCACATGGAAGAATTTATTTATTTATTTTCAGCTGCATCAGTTAGTTCCTTGATTGATTTTGCCCCACAGCAGCCAGCGAGGAGGAACGGTGGGGAAAAAGACTGCTTAAGCAAGATAGCCACTGAATGTGAAACCATGGTGTGACGTTACAGAAACACTTGTAATTGCTATGAAAACAAGGATTTTAATCAACCAATTCGCTGATACTGCAGTCACTATTACAAATAACATCCACAAGTTAAAATGACTGTTTGTGTATTTTCATACAAATAGATCATATATATGGAGCAATGTCCCCTTAAGGAAAAAAGACACAAAAAATGATCTTTCCACAAGGAGAGCCAGAAAGCCTTTATCAAGTTTTAAAAGTAAAATTTCCACCTCAATCTAAACAGGGTACTTACTGAAAAAGATTTGAAAATTACATATTTGGATGCTTAATTCAGCAATGTAAAGATTATTTTCCAGAATCCACGAGGGTGCTCTGATGAACTTCACAGCAGGAAACAGCACAAGTAGCTTCAATTGGATTTTTAAAGAGCTTTCAAGGACCAGGAGATCTTCCCATAATATAAACAGATTTCTGTTTCTGCAGGTTTTGAATGAAGAACAACTCAGGGATTTTTTCTTTGGTTGTGTTTTTTTTTTTTTTTTTAAGAAAACATTTACAGAGAGAAAATATTCGGTCTTTATTAAAAACCTATGATGAAAAGCAGACTGACTGGCAAACAAACCACAAACCCTAAACAACAACACAGCAACAAACACTACATACATACAAATATTATATATATATATCCAAATATAAAAATACATTAAAATAACATTTTTCTAAACACTGTAAACGTAGCACTTTTTCCCCATGGATGAAAGGGAGGAAAAGAATGAAGTTTAAGACATGGAATACCATACTCTTCATTAGACTATCAAGGTCACTTGCATGTATCAAAAACACTAGACAAAACTGCAGAAAGGAAGAGGTATGTATGCACGTACTTTCTATGCATCTTTTAAAGAATAACCATTCAAATAATTTGGCAGTTGAGGAAGAAAGGACAAACCAAAACAACAAAGGGAATATAAAGGGAACAGATAACCATGTAGCTGAAAGAAACCACAAACAATAATTTCTGGTACGTTGCGGGCAGAAAATGAATTCAGTCACTGAAATACGCAAGCACTTGGTTAATCCCCTATATTTAGGTGACAGTTAGACAATGTAACAAGTTTACCTGAAGAATTTGGAAGGTTGTTACATCTGCTCTCCTACACAGCCAGCCAAAGCCTTGCCCCCTAATGAACTTTCAGTTACTGAAAGTTAAAACACAAAAGCCGCTCATACAAAAGGGCAGCTGTACTTCCACCTAGAACAAGTAGTCCCAAACCACAACATTCAGTACCACGGTAGAGGATTTTTTTCAGTGTCACTGACCTAGAAGTCTCCGTGAAGTATATGGCACTTCACAAGGGAGGCACCCCTGGTCAAAAAAAGCTTGGGAGACTGGAGGACACTATTAACATTCCTGTTCAAAGTTAAGGCAACAATTTCCCACAGCATCAACTCTGGATTAGTGTTGGTCAATAAATGTTTGATTCTTCCTTCCTGTCACACTTCCACCCAGTCGGCCCTGGAAACTGCCAGGATCTGACAGGCTGGAATGTGCCTGGTGCCTGTACAGGCATCACGTGCGTTGCAGCACTCCCTACCAGAACCAGGCATTCCCATCAGAGCTTCTTGGCACTCAAACTCTCAAGGGAGGAAACCGAGATCACAGAGCAAAAGCCAAAGCAAAGAAAGGAAACTGATGTGGGATAATCGCCTCTCCTATCTAACCAGCCTATGCTACACACCTTTGAATCAAGTGGGGAATGACAAGATGGCTGCCCCCACACATTGAGATCACAGAACAAGACTACTCTTGTAGTCTTTGCTACTACTGAAGGAAGAGTTTCTCTTCACTATACACAAGGAATACTCAAATTCATCAGTGAGCTCACTTGGATACTATCCTTAACCAGGTTGGGCCCAGTTTCTCTTCATGTAATAACACTCTGAACTAGTTCAAAGTTATCTACAGACATATCTTCAGATATACAGATACAGTGAGGTGCATTAGTGCTTCTACATGTGCTTCTGCCCTAGAAGCACCTCTGCTGGCATCTCCAGAAGCAAGGCTGCGTCTCAGCACCTCAGCTGTGTGCCATTACAGCCAAGTCTCCACCCCTATACACAGAAGCCAGCTGTAATGCAATCTTGCTACATGCTACAAGCACATGCCCAGGAGGCAAGCAATACTCACCTTCCGCAAGCCAGTATAGCACCTTTTGTATTATCAGATAGGCCAAAACACACAGGGTTTTTGGACTGTCTGAAAGACTTCAGCAAGCCTGCTCTGCATGATACAGAAATTCAAAGCCATGCCATATGTATAGCCGGGGGAACAAAACAATCAAGTGGGACTTGTATCTGTGGGTTATCAGCAGTGCCTGGGCCAGGATTCACTGATGGAAGCACTGCACTGACCATAAGAAAACAGGCTTCAGGAGCCAAACTGGATGCTGTTAATGACACGGAGAAAACAAAGTGCAAAGACAATTTGCAAAGAGCTCACTCCTTTCACAAGGAATACGAGAACTAAAAGGCAAAAGAATCAAAGGCATTGCCCACCTCCCCCAAGCCCTATAATCGGAGCAGTTATGGGAAATGCTTTTTGCTTCAGGAGGCGTTTTAAAGGCAAGGTCATGGAAGTTCAGCACAGAGGTGGCTGCGCACCGCCGCGTTCGCACCTCCCCGCACCGAGGGCCGGGTTGCCAGAGCTGCCCCCCGCCGGGGCTGCTGCCCCCCGCCCGGGGAAGAGGAGGAGCCCGGCACCAAGCCTGCTGCCCCTCCTGTCACACCAACAAAGAGGCCCCCGCCATTATCCGCCCAGGCACCTCCAGCCGCCCCCGCACCGCCGGGCCGCTGCGGAGACCGGCCAGAAGGGAAGGTCACGAACGCGGAGAGCCCCGGAGGAAGAAAAGGGCCCGGCCCCGCTCGCTGCCGGTCCGCTGCCCCCGCGCTGGTACGTAAACAAAGCGACCGGGCCCGGCCCCCGCGGCGCAGCCGCTCCCCGCGCACCCGCCTGCCTCCGGCCCCGCTTCCCAACCTCCGCCACCTCCACCCCTCCACAGCCCCAGGCACAACACTCACCACCTCCCGTCGCCTCCTGCCTCGGCCGCTGAATAATAAGCCGGGGCCGGGCCGCGCACACGCACCGCGTTTCGCCCGCCCGGCGCGGCTGCGGCTGCCCGCCCCCTCCGCTCGCTCCGCCCGCGCGCCCAGCCCGGCCCCCACCGCCCCTGAGCCGCCCCGATCCGCCCCTCTGGGCACGGGCCCCGCGGGAGGCCGCGGGCTGCCAGCGCTGCCGCTGAGTGCGGTCTGGTGTCTGCGGGGCTGTGTCCGGCGCCAGCTCCTTCCCAGGATTATGCCCTGTACCCGGGCCTGCCATGACAAAACTGCGTTTTTCAGGTGTTTGCGTTCATGCTCCCCTCCAGTGCTTTGGCAGCCGACCTTGGCACTGGGGCATCCATTTCCTGGTGTTCCCAGACATCCTGCACGGCCTTGGCAGTCCCAGCCTTCCCCTTGCACACCTGGCACGGCAGTGCTTTATCTCATTGCTGAGTGTCTGGAGTGGTGTAACATCTGTATCTGGTTTGGCACCATTTGTTCTCTAAATTTTAAGCAGCTTTTTGTGAGATTTTGAGTTATTACCACCACCTTTAGCTCTTGGCACCTCCCATAGATACTCTGCTTTGTTTTTTCAATATTCTGTTTGTTATTCTTCCCTTCCTTTCCCTTCCCTCCTCTGTTTTTTCCTTTTCTTCCAGCAATACCCCTGTTTACAGACTCCATGCCTTGAAGCCATGTCAATATGGCTAAAACAAGCTTTTGTATACTTACACTGCATAGAACTAAAAAAGACCTTCTGAAGAGTGTTTAAAAATACATAAAATGTGCCAGTTAGGCACAGGGCACAGTAAAATGGACATTGCACATCTTAGTCATTGTCAAACATTGGAATGGCTAATGCCACATTTTTGAAGATGCAAAATAATGCAGTGAGATTGTCTTTCCACATCTCTGTAACAAAAAATAGATTTTTAACCAGTAAGAATACTGCTTCAGATGTTCCAGTCTTACCCGCTGTCATAGTGTCAAAAGCTTAAATTCAACAAAGCTGTATACTACTCATATTCCCATTTTATGGAAATATCTGCACTCTCTGACCTTAAAATTCTCAATACAAGCAAGCCCATTCTGACCCCTTAAGTTAGAAGTGGTTCCTTTGCAGTTCCCTACAGACATATACATGACAATTTATAGGAAAACAAAATAAAACAAAACTGTTGCTCAGACTGCCCCCAGGCATCCCTGGATCCCACTGGGCTGTAAGCATTTTACCAAAGTAGCCTCTCCCTCCTCACCACCTGCTATTTCCATGAGACAGTCCCAGAACTGACACAGCTGGCTTGTAGGTTTGAGACTTCTTGTTAAATTGTTAGATTATGGTCAGACATTGCATTCCCTGCCATGTTTATGTGTGAAAGAGGCAAAACTCAGCTTGGCAGAAGGAGTAGTATGAAACCCCAGACAATGCAGCACGGCTTAGTCTGGGTAGATCATACCCATCTTCACCTGCAGACAGACCGGCCCTGCTGATTTTGGCTGATGCAGATCATGGTACCTTCATGTGATTCCTTCTGTTGCCAAAAGGACCTTAACTGAAAGAACCAGGTGGGGAGAATCATGTTCAGCCTCTATCAGTATTTGCAACAAGGCTTGTGGCCTTGCAGTTCACTGATGTTAATCTTTGTCTTTTGGGGAGGGTTATTGCTCCCGATCATCCTACTTGAGGTAAGACCGCATTAAGATTTGCAAGTAAAGAAGGATGTCAGTCTCTTTAAGGTATAAAACCGTGCTTTGCTTACGATTCAGATTTGTCACATTTATTTTTCAGGGTGCAATCAAAATCTCATTAAGATCTTACAGTTTTCAACGTTGGCACTTTTTAACAGAGAGGTATTTCTAAGTGACTTTTTAACTCCTCAGTTTAGCGGTCAAAGCAGCATTAGTCTTGGCTTTGGATTTCTGCTCTAAATTATGCGGTTGTTGAGTGTCTAATAAATATTTTTATAGAAAAACAGTGCCAGAAAAATCTGAATTATGTCAAAATACTGCAATCTTTCTCACTTCAATACGTAGGTATAATGGTATGTTTATGAATATCATATTAAAATGTTTAGATTAAATTGCATCAGCAATGTAGCTTTATCGTTTCTGAGTATTTTCATTAAATTCTTATCAATTACCACATCCTTGGTAGTAGACGCTGTTATAACGCATTGATACTTACAAACTGTAAAATAAACAATTCAGGCTGAAACCTCTGGAGTCAAGGCAATGGTTCTGAGTATCTCACCCAAGTTTCATAAATAAAAATATAAAAAATTAGATATTATGGCATAAAATTCAGTTCAAAACTACTCAAAATGGTTATTTTTGCCCACAGAATTTCAACAGTAAGGAATAATGATTTATTTGTGCACCAGAATGGACTGGTATAATATATGCAGTAACCCAATAAGCTCCAGCTGAGTGGGACTGAAGTGAACAGATAGTATGTAGCAACTCCTTAAAGCACAATAGCTGCTTTGCAAGTAAATATTTAATTATGCCTGCAGTCATTTTAGACAAGCTGGAAATAGAAACAAGATATTCTAGGCATGCCTGGAGCACGAGCAAGATAGCAACATTTAGATAAACAGGTAAAGAACTGCATATATTGATTTCTTATTAAATCATTTCCGTTATCTATTTGAAGACATTTTTTACAAAAATGGTCCATCCAAGATTTTTTTTCATAACCACTTTTCAATAAATTGCATTGCAAAAAGTTGAAATTCATCAGCTTCTCAGCCTAAACCACCTGTGCAAATGTGCAGCCACTGTAGTTCTAGCATTTTAAAAAAATTATTTTAAATATATATATCATTGTCACATAGCACCTAGGTATCTTGCAGCAGTGAGAGCCATCTTGGAAATGAACGAGACAAACTGTCTCCTCATTTCATCCTGATCTCAAGAGATCAGCAGGAACTGTGGGTACTCGGGGGGGGGAAGGGGAGAGGGCAAGTTTTCTATGCTATCACTTGATAAGTCCCATCCAGGATCAACATCCATGTCCTCTTATGAAAACAGGGTGTCAAATATTGTTTGCTATGGGAGATAAGGTGGAGGCAAGGCCCAGACTTTAAAACATTTTAGAAAATTCCAGAATATAAATGCATACATGAAGTAAAAAAGAAATAGGTTGGTAATATCTTTACTTAAGCATCTTTCTACTGCTGTTTTTGGCATAAAAGTTCCATTTCACATGAGGAAGTGAAACGGAAAATTTCCAGAAACTAACCAAAACCAAACTGAAGAAATGCAAACTGAAAAAGCATAAAATAATGAACCAAGTATCACACCTTCTAGTTGTTGGTAACTACAGCAAGCGTTAAAACCATGTAGATCAAAAGGTATCTAATATAACTAGCAGCAAATCAACTTTTGGCAAATAGTCATGAATTAAGATTTCTTTTAAGTTGTTATCAATACCAGTCGAGTAGTTGCTGACTTTGGGAAACAACAGAGGGAAAACAGCCACCATGGGGCACCATGCAACAGGTTATAAACATGACTGTGAATGTGGGACTGCGTTCATGGGGTACTTCAGGGTGACTTCAGCTCAGTAAAAGTGACCTTCTGTCAGTCCAATCTAGAAACCGCGGCCTCTGAAATGTCATTAATCCCATTAACCCCCTTCTTCTCTGATCCTACAAAATTCTGTCTGAGTTGCCATCATTTGAGGAGAAATCCATGTAGATGAGCTGGCACACCAAGTGAATTGGCAGCAAAGTATGGACAGTCAGTGAGGCGTGCCCAGCCAACTGGAATTGTTTGGGGAGAGAAGTGTAGTTTAACCACTAGGAAACAGTGCTTACACAATCATATGCCTTGTAGCTATATGCACTGACATTAACACAGCACAGTGTTCTTTATTTTACTAGTCAATTGAAATTTTGCATGTGACAGATTTTCATATAAATGAGGAAATGTTCTTGGGGTTTGGAATTACCTAACCACATTGGATGGTGAGTTAGTTCACTGGGCTGGATTCTGGCAATATATTCTGTCACAACCAAAAATATGTTTTAATCATTTTTATTACTTAAACTGTTGTAGAGAAAAAATATTTTCCCTCCAAAAATAAAGTGTTCATCTAACATACAAATGTATATCTGAATGTATGCAGGCTTCTTTGTGGTGGCCAACAACAAACTAAAGATAGAATCTCTTTTCCAAGAAAGAGGAGAGAGACTTTTTCCCTTCTAACTGTGTAATTGCTGTGGAAAATGGCTATTTTAAATGAAACTACACGTGATGCATATACATGGCATTCCATTGCCATGTTCCAGAAACCTGTAAAGAAGTTTTAGTCTTATTTTTCCCTCAGATTAATGGCACATATTTACAGTTCTTATTTAGAGAGTGACTCCCTCACAGTCTGTGAACATTTAGCCATTAAAAGATGTCAGCTTGTACCTGATATTATGAACTACTTGCTTCACACTTTTTTCTTGTATCCTAGAAAGATATCTTAAAAGACATCTCATAGGAATATTGCCTATCACTGAATTACTTATGGGATCAGCAGAGCTGCAACCAGGTATTATGAACATCAGCTACTTGTTCAATCACATCTTATTGCCTCACATCGTAACTCAAAAGCAGTGAAAGAATCAAATGGAAATTTAACAGATGGTATTAAAAATGAGGTTTCAATTGGATCTTACCCATTCACAGATCTTTCTAAAGATTTTGAAGCTCCCAGGGGTCTGATACAGCCTTTGCCAACTGTTCTTAAGGAAAACCAGTTAGTGTCACCAATGGCTGGTAATAATTGAATTATGCTGTCTTCCTGTCCACTTCAAATACAAATTTAACAAACAAACAGCAACAAAACACCACCCTCAGGTTAGTGCTTTTTTGTTTACAGTAGGAGTTATTTCTTGGAGAGAAAGAGGGTGCTCAGCTATACATATTAAATATTGGCTTCTATTTTCCTTCACGACTGGGATCAAGGCTACAAAAATCCGACCGGGTGCCACATGAAGACACTGATGTGAAAAAACCCTGACTACAAAGACCAGAATAAGAGCACAGACTCACATCCCTATATTACTTTGCTAACCTAAATATAGATGACTGGATCAACTCCAATCTGCTTAGAAACCACATGGAAACAAATCTTTAACTTGTATATATTCTGCATACAGGGATGATGCATAGAAATTTGATATCAGAATTAATTAGGTTCTACTGCATGATTTTGAGTGGACTTAAAAGGAGAGATTCTCTGGTTTTTGCTTGTTTATTTGTTTGTTTGTTTTCTGAAGGTTTAAGTGATCTCCATTTGTCTCTGACCATTCCAGCAGTTTAAGGTCCACTCTATGGGACTCTGAAATAAAAACTGCTGAAACTGAACAAAAGCACTATGACTTCACTTTTTAATAGAAACCCCATATTTGACCCATGATTGTAGTATTAAAGGCCTGCATGTACCATAATCAGCTGAGAAGTAAATAATAATCCTCACCTTTATGTAAACTTTAAGAGCTTCCCACACTTCAGCTTCTGTGGGATGAAAAAGCATTAATGCCAGAGAATAATTGGATTCTAACCCTTGCCAGGTCTCAGAAAGCTGGACAGAGCATAAGGGAGATCCTAAGCCTCCATCCAGCAGTTCCTTCACAAGGATAAATGGTCTTTCATCTTGTTAACCTTCTTTCACAGTGATCCAGTTACATAAACTTTGCCACAATCACAGAAGTGTCATCTCCGCACAGTAGAGGATACAGTTGGTGAACAGAATGAATTCAGATAAAGCTGTCATATAATCTCAGTTTATGACTCTGAAATATCACTTTAGTTTAGACCAATACAAGGTGAATATTATTCTAAAATGCTTCATTTGAATGACTATTTAGAATCAAGAAGGAACCACTGTTAAGAATTAGATTTCACAAATCCAGAGCAATTGCTTACATCAACAGAATTATCACAGTTTTGCATCGGTGTTGATAGAACAGAACCAGGCCCATGCTTTCACAAGAACCATGGTAGTAGAGTCCTTTCTTAAAGCAATGGAGTATAAATTACTTTGTCACTTTCATTAGCTAATAAAATCAACATTTCTACTTGACTTAATGGGACCATATTCACACAACACATTTCTAGAAAAATGATTCAACAAGTCACACTCCCTATTAACTCCACTAACAGCATTATACACACGTCTGCTTAAATCAAATTTGGTAGCTACAAATGCACCCTAATAAATAACTCCAAGTCTCCTTCCCATTCATTACCTGGAGAAAGAACTGCCGCAGACTTCCGTGTTGATTTTTTCTGCTAGTATGACTGTCTTGGAAGATCAGTCTGAATACATTCTGAGGTGCATCAATGCTCAGAGTTTCTCTTTATCATCAATAGCCGTTAGCTGATCTGTTGGTATTTGGATCCATTTCAAGTTAAAAAAGAAGCTCAGTATCAGTGCCAGTGATCATGGGAAATAGTTTCTACTGTGCTGCTGCTAAGATTTAACAGTAACTGTTTATAACCTCTCAGATATGAGAATTTCGTATCTAGTTTTATTTCTACCTGAATTCCTTGTATATTTATGGCAGATTTATTTAGAAAAAAGATGCACATTTTACTGCTACAAAAACAGGGAACTAGTGAAGGAATGCAAAAAGATGGGTAATATGCCTGGTGTGAGAATTCAGAAAAATGGATGTTTCTGGGATATTTTGGATAAGACAATATTGTATTTGTCATTGTCAGAGGAGAGAGGTTTGCAGCAATTGAAATATAAAGTGATGAAAGCCTTAATGTATGTTGTTTACAGATAGATAAAGAAGAAGATAGTCCGTAAATTTTATGCAAAAGCACGTGTCAAGGTCCAGATACTATGGAAGAGTTGACTGAAGAAGAAGACCAAACTGAAGATGAATCCCAGCTTGAGATAACAGCGACTAAAAGAAGAAAAGAGGAGTTAAAAGTAAGGAAATGAGACTGTATCAGAGCTACTTTGTCCATGTTGAACCAAAATAACAAGCTGTATGAAGACAAGCACAGAGGCCATCCAAGGTTTTCAGGTGAACATGAAACATGAAGAGAGATACCTTAAGAGGAGACACCTGTGCACTGAGATGGTGGCTGAAATTGCATTTTCAAATCACAATGAAAAAGGAAGAAGGAACAAATTCAGTTTTGTGGAATGCTTATACAGTGTTGGAAGGAGAAAGCAAAGGATCCTCCAACTACTCTCTGGAAAAGCACTTCTGGACAAGAATCAGGAGTGCAGACGATGAGAGTCCAAGGAGTAACAAGACGTAAAGAACACGGCTGAGTGTTAACTGACAAATCAGACAGTATGAGGATCTGATGTAATGACTGTAGCTCTGATGTTTGCCTGATCTGAATATTTTCTTGATGTAGTTTTTGGCCTTTTGTGTGTTACCACATTTTCTGCTGTTTCATCAAAATACTGAGTGTCATTTTTAAAAATAAGGTGGCATCTGCTCTATCTGAATATTAATTTTACAATAAGAGTGGATATTTGCTATTACAATGCATAATATATATTTTGATCATTTCTTCTTACTTTTTTTAACACTTGGAAATAAACTGAATGAATGAATTTAGACTTTTTGGAGGCAGAGGAATTTCTAATTAGTTCCAACCAGAAGATAACCACTTTGGAGACTGAATGAATAAAGCAAAATGCCAAGAGAAAGAGAAGTGGGAAGAGTGGAGAAATAACCAATGTGTAGAGGTTTTTAAATAAGTCCAATAGAACTTTTATTTTGCTACGGTATTTTTTCCACTTTCTTACGCCCAGAACAGTCTTGCAGTATCCCACAAGCTCTGCACTCTGAAATAATTAAAGAGAATTTCCCAGCAATACTGGAAAAAGAAAATACCTTCTTTCAGTTATTTTTTTTCTGTCAGACAAACCCATCAAAATCTTATCCATCTTATTCAGTCTGAAGGATTTTTCTGTTCATGAAAGAAACATGCACCCCCATAGCCCATCAGTCTGTGCTTTTGTGTATTCCTTCTCTCTGGATTGGCAGAGGCTGAAAGTGACATCAGTCTACAGGGCTTTAGTTTTAATGCTCCCGTGTGCGTCAGGTAATCCAATTGAGTTCTTGTATGTCAACGGACCCAGAGGTTTATTCTGAGCCACTTCCTCAAAGCTCACTCAATTACCTGGAGGGTGAATTATCAGGAAAAAAATAAAAAAAGAAAAAGGGAAAGAGTGTAAACGGCTTCAGCAGCCATGATGTTGCCTCCAACTTCAGAACAGGCGCTGCTAGGCTGGGCTTGCAAGTATGAGAAGGAACTTTATTGTTTACTTGCTTAGCCACTTGCCAGAACATACAGCGCTTGGTTACGAGATATAAACAAAGCAGCAGAAAGATAGAAAGACAGACAGAGAAAGAGCAAAAGGCAGAAAGAGAGGGGGAGAGAAGGAGAGCAGGACAGAAAGCAAGAAACAGAAGTCCAAGGAAGTCCTGAATATGATTGTTCTGAAGTTTACAATTAGGAAGAACTAAACAATTGCTACCAGTCAAAAATATAGAAGATTAAAGATTATTCTGGATGCAGCATCTGTCCAACTTGTACAGGTAGGTTCTTATATATTTCACTTAATCTCATTATCAATTTAATAAGTATTACAGTGTTCATCTTCTTGCTTTGTAGAGCGGTGTCTAATATTTACACTGTTTGCTCTTTTATAATAAAACTTACATCATTTCTTTCAAGCCATTATCTAATTCCAAGTGGAGGAATGCTTGCCTGTGTTAAAAATGGCAATAGTGGGTTGGTCAGATTTTGCTCCAGCAAATCAGTGTTCATTCCCTCATGGAGTTAGAGATATTCACCTGTGACAGAATTTCACTCATGAAAGTACAGAGTTCCTCAGCTTATTTTTTATTTTCTATTGAAGGTAAGGATATAGAAGCAGATAAATTGTTTCTGCTTTTCTGGCAAGGATAAGTCTGCTTCTGTACAACGCAACTTACGTGATTCTAAAAATGCTGTTAAAATACGTTTTATATTAATGGATTTACACAGAGTACTATTTTAAAAACAGCAACAACAACAAAAAGCAGCACTGGTCTCCAAGCCCCAGAAATATGTGTTTCAAGTTGTTACAACCCGGGACTAAGGAGTGTCAGGAAAGTGGTTTCCAAATTTCTACTCTACTGCTCTCAGTTTCTATTCAAGTCTTCGCTTAACAGTTTGCAGTTTCAAACATAAAAGCAGCCTTATTTTATGGAAGTTTTTTCACATGCTTTGCAAACATTACTGATTTGGAACTTTTTGGGTGTAAATTCTGGAGAAATGCAAATACTATTCACATCCGAAGCACAGATAGAAAACCACATCGTGTGCAGCAATGTGTTGAAAGAAGGCTTTTCTCAGGTGACAGAGCCAGTCAGCAGCAGCAAGCTCAGAAGCTTTGGCTATCTTTTCAAACAAGTGTACAACTGTGACAATTTCAGGACCCCAAGGCTAGCTTCAGATTACCTGCCTTACTATTAACTATGGGCAAACCATAGTAGCACTGACTACATTAGGAGTAACTTGCTTGAGAAGCTCTGGAGAGTCTCTGTAGGGCCTGTGAAGCATAGGCTAAAATCCTAGTGCTTGGGACTTCATTTTTTCTTTGGCATGTGAAATAGCTAGAGCTAAGCAGGCTCAGGTTTTTCAGGGTGAAGTTAATACCTTTTAACCTCAGCATCAGCCTATCATTTGACGCTTTGTTTCCAGTTCCCACCAATGGATCCAGGCTGCCTCATTGCAGAGAATAATGCCTAAAAAGGGATGTAAGCCAACAAACATAAAAGAGAAATTCTACCATGGTGTTTGAGTTCTACTGTCCTACTATTTTTGGCATTGCAGCAGCAGACAGCATATCTTTGAAGCATTAATCCTTAAAGCATTACAACATAAACAGCTTTAGATTTAGTTCTAGGCCACTGTTGAATTATGCTTTCCTGTAAAATGAATGTTTTTTTATGAAAAGTATATGAAAAAAATGAAGGAATGGCAGTAGTTCTCTATTACAGATCAATATTCTGTGAGGTCCTTGGGTTTGATGTCAGATAGGGTGGAGGTGATAGAGTGTATAAAGCAAACATAGCACCACTTTTCTTTGAATACACATATCCAGTCAGATGATTTTAGGGATTTCTATTGAATGAGTATCTATTTGCATACTGACTGCAGACAGCATAATATCCTCAGAAATTCATAGGCAGATTCCCACTGAAGGAAAGAGGAAATTGGAATTTGGTCCTGTAAGCCTGATTCAGTATGGTATTGAATTTTTCTACGTTTTCCTTTGGCATCAGTAACATTCTGGGGGCACTATGTCTTTGGGGAACATTGTCCATAGATCTTGTACTAAAGCCACATCTATTTTAACACCCTTACCATTCAGCTTGTGAAATTCACCATGGGTAGGCACACCGTGCAGAACTCAGATTTCAACTCTTCCCTTCAAAGATGAGACTTTTTAAAACCAGTCTATGAGACGATTATGATTTCCTAGCAATGGCACCTGGCTCTCTTCAGAAGTGAAATTTTATCCCCCTTGATTGCTGAATATTTTCTAATAGTTCGGTTAATTCTCCTACTGATTAAAGTGCATGTTTCTAGAAAGGAAATAAACTAATTGACACTAGGGGATGAAAATCTATCATATAATGAAAGTTGTATCATGAGAGCAAAACTTTTGAGGCACCATCTTTCTAATGAGAAGTTGTACATTGCAACAAGGCAACCCCCTTTCTGATTTGTCAGTGTTCACAGATTTGGCTCCACCTATCTGCTTCATCTGAACCGAAACCTTTAATATTGTTTATTCAAATTAAAACCCCATAAGTTTCAGCTGTATATTTCAGAGTTGAATTTCATACTTAATGGAATTTATCTCCCTGGTATGCAGAATTCAATGTATTCCCTCAAAAATCATAGCAACAATTGTACAAGGAGTAAGAGTATACAATTTACATATGGTACGTATGCAAATAAATCAATTTACGATTGAAATGAATTTTAAACTAGATCTTTACTCTTTTCAGTCTCTTTCAAATTTTAATATACCTAAAAATTATACATATTTTATAGAAAGTAGCATTGAAATACAGTAAACTGTACTTAAGCAAGGTAATTATCAATTATTTAGCGTTTTACCTGGTTGTTATCCTTACTTCCAGGTTAAAAATATGTTAACATATAAATGATAGCATGAGTCAAGAACTGATTTAAGATTTTTTAAAGGGTTACTGCAGTGGAGCTATGATATATTATGAATACAGAAAAAGTCCAAGTTTAAGATAGACATTGAAAATACAGAAGTACACTGTAAGAGCATCTAATATTCCTAGATTACTTCCCTTTATTCCTCTAAAATATTCATATATTTATGATTAAGATATTGCATTTATTTTCAATACAGCTTTTCTGTATTTCCCCTATGATTATCAGTGACAGTCATTAGTTTGTTATAGTGAAAAACATTCCCTTAATTTGATTTTAACTGTGTTTTAATATATTTTGTTTCATAATTTACTTGGGCTTTCAATTTTAAACATTATAGATGAATAGTGCCTGTAATAGCTCTATACTTAGTTGTCATTTCTTAGTAAATCATTTCTGTATTTTATTTTGACAAGCACGTATTTGTCTCTCATAAGAGTAATGTTCTTCAAGCACAAATGTAGCTGGAAGCATTCAGCCAGAGCTGCCACCAACACAGCAGATGGAGTCAGGCACTATCAACAGCTCACAGCACTTTTAATATGGTCAGCGTATCATGTTTACAGGCTGAAGTGATCTTTCCTCCGTAGCCAATTGCACATTGCTGCATTTTAGATTGTTATTAATCAGTTGCAAAACAAAACCAGGTTAGGGTCCTTACTGACTGACAGCTTGGTCCCAGCTTCCAGTGCCTCCTTGGTATCTCCTGATTACCTTTTCCTAGTTGTCCTGGAAGCTGACACCTCTTGAATCTCCATATAGCACTACAAACTACAAGGTTTGGATTCTTTTCTATACAAGCTTTGAGGAAGAAAGGAAAACTGCTCATTTAATGGCACTTGAGTGCACTCTTGAGCAGGGGGCAGAATTATTTTACTGATCCTAAACTTGTCTCCACGGCCTCTGTGCAGAACCAGAACCAGTTTAATGAATATATTCCATGCAACAATCTTGTGCAGCTAAGAAAAACAAGCTCTGTCTTCCTGTCTCAATCCAGAAATGATTCTGTCCACCAAACATTTAATCTGTAGACACACTAGGATAATTTTCTCATGTCAAAACCATTCTCTACATTCACATGTTATAACTTTGTATTAATTAAGTGCATAAAGGTTTGTGAGAGAAGACGAGGCAAGTATCCTTCCAAAGCTGCTTCCCATGGAGAGCAGGGTGGTGGTTCTGGCCTTGGCCCAGGTCTGTGTTAGCAGTGGGGTGGATGCTTGCTGCTGCTGTTCCTCCTGCAGCTGTGCCTACAGAAACTGCTCTGCCTTCATCATGTCATATCACCAGACTGTTGGGCTCAGGAGATACCATTCATAAATTCTGCAGGTTTACTGTGGAATTACTGCTGATGGGTTTAAAACTATAGCTCCATCCAAATGTTAACACTGGGCCTATTTTAATCCCCTCTAATTTTATATTCCAAGTTTGATTTATTGAACAGCAAGTCCTGAGACAGGCTGTAAGATCTTTCCTCTGGGTACCTGGAACACTTGAAATTTAAAAAGCATTTGTCTTGCTCTTAGTCAAATATTATTTGTGGTTATTTGTGTTTTAGTTTACTTCTGGTCTTCAATTAATTTTCCAGCCCTCTTGAAGTTTCTGAAGTCTGCCATAAAGATGTAAAGGTATAAATTCATCACTGGGATTCTCTTAAACATAAGGCACTTCAGAGAAGAAGCATTACCATAAGGTATTAATCTTTGAAGGGTGGAATCACAGAGGAAAATCAGGAGGTAGAATAGACACACACTGATTATATCTAGCTTGAAGTCCTCACCTTGATGTGCCAGAGAACTCATAGTATTTGCATAACAGAAACTGGGGATATTCTTAAAAATCAAACTTTTTATTTAAAATACTAAACATTGAAACAATTTACTTTTGAGAAATATGCCCTTACCGGGTACATTTAGAAGTGCTGACACTTACTGATCTTCCCCACTCCCATATGCAGACAGAATACTGAACAGAAGCTTAGACTCACTACTGCTGATAGGAGTTTGCAATAGAATTGAATGGATCAGGATTTCACACCAGGGCCATGGTACACAAGGTCTTAACCACAAGCTCTGTGAGACCTCTGACAATATCATAGCAGATAGTTCTTCACGCTCCATGCAGTAAGGATTGCCATCTGAATTGCATAAAGAAAGAGGTGACCCTGACTCAGTCTGCAGGGGTTGAGAGAGAGTGTTCCAGAGCTGAGGTTTAAGTATAAGACATAAGATACACAACAGCCAAGCCTTTTCAGCTCTTAAAGTCAGTCTGTTAGCCCTCTAAAATCCAAAGAAACCATCACTTCAAGTTGCCTTTGGTCAGCTTAGATTCAAAAACAGATTGCTCAATGTATTGCAGAATGCACCCGAGGTTCTCTGGGTGAAGAACTTTGCAAGAACGTCTTTCAGACCATGAAAATTGAAAGGCATTTCTGTTGTGACAGAAAGCCTTCAGTTCACAGAATGCTTGGCTCCTGCCCAAGTTTTATACTTTGTTCTTCTACCTACAGGATGCCTAAATGGGGCACACGTACTCTTGCTTCACGATTAATACTTTGATTCTGCAGAAAATGATTTCACAGCCAAACAAATTCCCCAGTAAACTCTTGCAGATAGATTTCTGTGAAAAAGGGCTGTCATTCAGTTAAGAATCCAGATGTGCCATTTCCCTCAAGGGTGTTTAATTCCCATAACTCTGTTTGACAACAGAAAGTCAGTTTCCTTACCCTCTACCCCCATCCCCCCCCAAAACTGCACTTTTGTCATCTTTATGCAGTCAACAAAGCAGCAACAGTAAAGATGAAGGTTGACAAAAGCAAAGTAAGACTGCCAAATATAATGAAGCCAAATTGCACATTAAGCGACCCTTGCTTATAAAATTACTCTTGTGTGACTGTTATTAAGTGTTAAATTCAGATGCAAAGCTGTAGTTCATCATCTTTAATAAGCAATTCCATTTCTTTCATTGACACTAAATTTCAATCACTGCTTGAAGGAAAGCATGAGTATAGGATAAAACGAAATGTACCAAAATGGACTAAAACAATTTGAAAGGAAATGTCATGAACAGGTAGATGTTTTTGGCAAAATGATGGGTTAGCCTCACCTTTCATATCTATGCCAGAAGAGTAGATTAAGTTTTTGTGGAGGAAAATTATTGACTTGGAGTTGCCTATGTAATGAACATTTGTTGCAAAGATGAGAATGGGGGGACTATTTATGTTATTTTGCCCATTTGGATGGCATTAATGATACTTCTACCTTCTTCCACAGAAGTCAATGGAAGATTTGCCTTTGACCTCACAGACAAGTACAAATAGATGATGGAAGCCCTTTGCTACTTTTCCCAAGCACTAAAACACTAACCTCTATATTCTGGCCAAATTCCAAAGTGGGTGATTGCATTCTGCTGTTCTGATTTTTCCCTTCAGACTCAACTAGCATCACTTCCCAATGCGTGGTGTTACAGCCAAGTGACAATCAAGCCCTGATGTGAACAAGCTAGTCCCTTTTTGAAAGGTTATCAACCTATCCCCTCATTGCCCCCTGATTCGTCTGCTTTGCCTTAACATTGTTAGCTAGTTTGAAGGTCAGAACTGTTTGGTTCTGGATCACAACTTTTACTGAACTGAAATACTATTAATACATTCAGTGCTACAACGATAATCATATCTTTTTATCACTTATACTCTCATATCATACACACAGCCTCGGTTGGTTACAAAAATATTTTTTTTCCCCCAACCATTCACAGTTACATTTTTGTGAAACATCACATCATGCTGTTCTTGAAAACCAGAAGTTAAAAATACAGCCCACAATTACAGGGCATTCTGAGTGTGCTTAAAAATCAATTGCCAATTTGCTTTTAAAATAACATACCACTTAACTCTACGTCATATTAAAGCAGTAATTTAGTATGCTTTAAAGAGATTCATATTTCCATAGCCACACAGCTTAATCATTTATATATATTTTTTAAAGAAATTTGCACATCATTGCTAGCAGAATTCATTTAATTCAAACTCAGCTGTGGTCTGAGACACTACATCAACCCTTAGAAAAACATTTACTACCAAAGTTTAACAAAGTTCTGATGTAACTGCTCTTTTCACTGTGTCTCTATAAAGGTGTAAAGTTTGGACTCCAGATGACTGCTAGTTTGAGTAATTTATGCTACTTAGAAATACCAGCACTGAAATGACTTTGTATAAGCACTTACAGAGGATTCAGTGCTTCTTCTTCCAATACAATCTTGAACAAAACAGTAGCAAGTATAGGCTGGTGGATTACTTATATGGAAAAGGCACATAGATTCTAGTTTTCGGGATGTGAATTGATTGCTTAGTCCTAGTACCACAGGGTTAAGTGAAATGCTATCACAGTTATTTATTATTAAGGGAGATGGTGATGGCTTAGATTAAGAAGCTTTGTCTGTCTCTTCTAATTAAGGTTAGGTTCCTAAGAAGCTTTACTATCTCTTGAAGGCACACAGGCTAAAATTAGGACTCTGGTTCTGTTTATAATGTCACTAGGTTGGCCCATAATCCCACAGTGACTGCAGCAAGAGATCCTTCTTCCAGTGTTGTGCTTCCTTGTGTGGAAGCTAGTGAACCTGCACAAGACCCCATGAAGAAAAGTCTAAGACGTCTATTAATCAACAACATTTTGGTCCTGCAGAACATTGCAGTGCTCCTGCAGTGACCCCTTGAAAGCTGCATAATAAATGGTAGACAGAAAAAAAAATCACCTGTAAGACACAGTAAATTCACTTGCAGGCAGAGAGCAAATGGGAGCAGTAAGTGGGCTGTGTCCTGAGGGTGAAGAAATGCTGGAAGGGAGGTGTGTTTTCTTGCTTTGACTGAAGTTATTTCACAGTAGCACTTGCAGTCCTCTAACATAGCAGCATTCTGGGCTCAAGTATCATCACTCGGTGGTCTACAGAAAATGACAACCTCACGAAGCAATGGATGGATCACTTTTGACTTTTTTAATTAAACCTCTATTTATACAGCACACAATGTAGATCACTGTTACAGGATAGCAACAGGAAAACCAACATTAATAAATAATTAAAAAAAAATGTCAGCACATTTTAACCCCAGATTAAGTTTTCTTTACAGATGTGTAGACCTAGAGCAGCTATACCTAGGTTAGTATATTACTGAAATGTGAAACAGGTGAAATGGAAATATGAAGACCATTTATGAAGAACAAAACCTTCTTTGACAATACTTAGTATAGTAAAACATTCTGAGGAGAAAAAGCTTTGACACTTCAAGTCACAAGGAAACCTCTAGTTACCTAAGACTGGAAAAATACACTTCCAATCAGTAAGATATTAAATTATGATTCAGTGCAGGATGCCTTCCTCTAAATAACGTGATGCTTCATTGCAGCTGAGAAAAAACATGGAGATAGTGAGGACCAACATTCTCCCACACTACACCAATTCTCACGCACCTGTCATGACAGCATTCTGAGAACCACTGCATTGCTATTCAGCGGCACATGGAGGGAATTACCTTTTAATTCGATTCACTGAAATTCAAAAAGTTTATATGTATGCTAGTAAGAATGAACAGCAAGTTCCAAGTGTTAGCTGTCAGACCATGAAAATGTTCAATCAGTGAATCCAGTAAGTCTACAAGCTTTTACTGATCAACCTGCTGAGCAATGAATGAAAAATAATTGCTGAACTGTGTTTATAAGTCCTTTATGTTACAGTGCATCTCTTTTGCTTTGCCATTCTTTTTCTCTTAGATTATCAGAGTTGTGTTTTTATAGACAAGAGCACCCAATTAAGCAGCAAAATCAATGCCCTTCCATTCAGATAACCACTCATAAGGTCTGAACAGAACATAAAGGATTTCCTGAGTAAAAATTATTTGCCCCACATAATGTTGTGAAACGATGAGTGAAAAGGCTGAGAAATATGACAGGAAGTCACTTTGTCTCCTTTATTTACTCTTACTCAAATGTAGACATGGATAAATTATTCCAGCCTTCTGTGATCAAAGAAGCAGGATGGTTCAAAAAAGATTCCTTATAGTGAGAACATGGCTCAGCTGTAAGCAGCATGGCTTCTACAAGCATTTCAGTCTACGATATCTGTTTCAAATCTGCTTTCTATTACAGCAGGCATGAGCAACTCCTGTGCAACACTAGCCGAGGTCCTGTGGGCCAAAGGAAGCCCTTTGGGGGAAGAAGATATATGGGCACTCTTGTACCTGTCCACACTGCAGCTTCTGGAAGACCTTCACAAAGGTGAGCTGAAGTACCTTACTGTTACAAACTCCTTCTTAAGCTATTTCAGTATTTAGATGATTGCTTTGAGGGGGTTGTTCATTTTGTTTTGATTTGTTTTGTTTTTTGTTGGTTTGCTCATGTTTTTTGTTTGTTTGTTTTTTGAGACAGAAGGCACTAATGGAAATAGTAGCCTACTTCTAATACACGTAAGAGATTTTTCAGTGCAGCTAGGCTTGCATGAAAACTGCTGTGCCAACATGCAAGTCTTCACACAGCCACTTCTTTCTAAATTACACATCAGCAATAAATAAAAGTAGAGCTATAGTTGGTGGAACAGGACAGAGTTGTCCTTCCTAACGTTTGAATAACCTACAAACAGAAAGTGCAGTGCCAGCTAGAATCATGTCCTTCAAGAACAGAGAGGAGGAGGACGAGTAAGTTCACATGGCTCCTCCATCTCTCAGTAAAAGACTTTTAAGCAAATGAATTAAGTAGCCATCTAGTTTTAATATATAATTTTTAAAATGTAAAAATACCAAAGCATTTACAGCATGGTTCTGAAGTCTTCACCTATGGAGATCTTAGTAGTCTCTGTTCTCCCTACCTAGACTGAAGAGAGTGGATCAACAGCCAACTTTAAAAAAAATATATATTTACCTATATTTTACCCAAACATTTCCACAGTTGATGCAGATCTTCCTCTTTCTAAGTAAACAGATAAATCTTAGACATTTTGTCGTGCTTTTTAAATGATATTTTAACTGAATCACTTGGATGTTTCTTGTCAAATTCCGTTAACATAAGCATGAATACGTGTAGTGTTTGCAGAAGACTGCACATCCTCCTGCTTCTGCTTCTGATTTAGACCACTGGGTATGCCATGGATATTTTTAAGAAGAACTCAACACTTTCCAACAAGCAACCAGCCACTGGGCAAGGCTGAGGGTAGGCTCCAAGTGAGACTAGTTGGGGCCTCTAAGGCCCATTAGTGTCCTCAGAGCCCTGACAGGTTTGGGGTCTATGTTTATCATTTGAAAACGCTTTTATTTAAAGTATCATTTCTCTTTCTTAATAGAGCTGAAAAGTAGCCAGAAGGACTGAATGTGATTAATGCAAAGTATCATGGCTGCTCACATTACTGGTAGAACCAAGGATAAGTTTTCATTTAGATAGTTTTCATGCTTGAATTTTGGTACTAAATTCCCCCTAGGATAACTGGAAGTGAGCTTCCCACTTAACCAAAAGCTTACAAGGCGATAGCACTACAAGCAATACATGGAAGAAGAAAATATCACCACAGAAATTTGTACCATGGTCATGTAACTTCATGGAACCTAACTTCAGCTCTTTTTCAGATGTCACCTTCAAAGTACTCATGCTGTATTGGAAGAAGTGTTCTACTCTTCTGACATTTTTTTGTGCTTTGCATCTACCAAATATGACAATATCTCAACCAGAATCTGCAGATAGGATGTGATTCTTAAGCTTCAGAAATCTAAGAAAGTCAATATATTGTTTTTATATGTGGAATTATGAGAGATAGAAATCAAATCGTTAACCATCATGAAATTCCAGGTGACAGAATCAGGTAGGCACAAAAGAATATGACTACACTGACTTCAGAGTGTGTCTCTGGGAAGCCTTAGTGATGGATTTAGCTGTGCACTGGGACAGATTTTCTCAGCTCACTGAATTCCACAAGAACTCCATTATCTTCTTTAACATTTTTCAGACCCTGCCATCTGTGTGATTTGTCCATGGTCAGTACTACTGTCTGCTGAAGGAAATTTGTTCTTCCAAAACAATGCATCTCAGACAGAAGCTATCCCTTTCAGTGCACCAGAATTACTCCACAGACAGAATAGAAACCAGCGCATTGGACTAACAAAGGTGAGGTATACTACAAAAAAGATCTTGATAAGACCTTGTGAAGACAAGATTGAGGGGTTTAATGCAGCGTACCGGGTATCTACTGTCAAAATTTGTTTCTAATCATGTTCAACAAATCTGGTTACAATTAGAAAGATTTATGTATAAAGATTTCATAAAGGGTCTCCCTTTCTGTTTTGACAGATGTTGGTGTATTCCTTAGGAATGACCCTCTATTGGTCAGCAGACTATCAGGTTCCTCCAAACCAGGCCAGTAATAGAAACATTTTTGTTTTCTTTTATTCTATCTCACTCGTGGTATGTTCAAAGACTGAGAAGTGTAATGTGAAGTCTCAGTAAAAGTGGCTATTTGTTTTGGACCACTAAAAAGAATGTGACTAATTGGAATGCTTGTATAAAGGCATAGACATTATAAAAAATACCAATTTGTGCAGATAAGGAATTTAGTTAAGCCTCTCATTTTTTTTTTCTTTATTTTATTTTTCCTTTCTGAAAAGCAGAATTGTTTGTATTAAGATTAATTTTATTTTTCTTTTAAAAGTAAAGATTACTTTTTCAAAGACCATAATAAGAAATTTCCTAATAAGATAGGTAGGGCTGAAAGAAAATCATCATTCCCATATGATTCTGGTGCTTCACATGTGCTTTTTCAAAGAATGGATGAGATGATGGAATAAAAACTTCTGGACACATTCTATTGCTAAGTGAAACTTCACATCTCTTGCTTGTTCATAATCTTTTCAAAAACGTGTAGCACATATTTCACTTTATTTCTATACCCATACTTTGACTGCATGCTCTTAACTCAGAAAGCACTGGCTTTTCCAGGGTATACATGGTATAAGGGAAAAGATTCTGTAAGTTAAATAACCCTTTAAAATTTCAATATTTGGTCTCTATGGCAACATTTTTGGCTTGCATAACTCCTTAACTTTTTCAAGCTAATGCTTATTGCATGAATCTTTATGATGCACAGTCTAATTAGCAAAGACACGGAGCAGACTGAGCTGCTGGCTGTCCCCTGGAAGCTTCTATACAGACTTATGATCCTCCTTGTATACACCAGTTCCCTTCAAGTCTATCCTATATCCCATTAGAGACTTCATTTAGTGCTGTTTTACTGCCTGTCCAGGATTGTCCCCAAGTCTAAAAGAAGTTAGTGCCCATTTCTCATTCATGATGAAAGCCTTACTGAAGTTTCTGATCCCAGTTTAGACAGGATTTCAGACCACTGTGAGGTGTGATTTAATTGTACCTCCATGTTGACTCAGTCCCTCCAGCTGAGCGACCAATTACACAGTCTGTTGCTAACACTATGTGAAGATCTGCCACATAAAAGACTTTCTCCTGAGTCAATTCTGGAAGTATGTGAAGCACACCAGAAGGAAACTTCTTCCTTACCAGCAAATATCTACATAAAGAAAATGGTTCAATTTGTCCTGGGAAGTGTCACTGAGGTAGGTACTATTCTCCTACTTAATGATCTCCTTTTCAGTGTGTGCTTGTATGAGTTAAAGTGAGCTTTGCTTCCAGGCTTCTATGCAGGAAGTTGAGTGGGTATGTGTACGAGCTAAAGAAGCAACAAAATCATGTCTCACACCACATTCCTGGGAAATTATAGAAATCCAGCTTTTGCTCTTGCAGTATTTTCTTTCCTTTGGTTAATAACTGAAACTAACTTAACCTCTACAGAGACTTCATATTTGCCAATGAATGGACTTTACACAAGAGAGGTTTTCCCATTACCAGTTTGGCTTAAGACTTTCTTTATGATATTCAAAGGAAACACTTTTATGCCACATTGAGAATTTCATGTAACTTCCTTAGCTGGCGGTGAACCTTTACAGTACAAACCTGCCTGACTATGTAGTCTTAATAAGTGAGCACCTGAGTCTTTTTCAAGCTCTGAAACATCAGCAAACAATTTTTGCTGACAAGCTGAATGAAACTGAAACACATTGCAAATATTTCTTCTGCTTTCAACAAGTATTCCTTAGCATTCTGAGGGGACTTTTTCTCTTGTGCTATTACTCTATTTCCCACTGCAAACAGATGTCCCTTAAACACATCTAGCACAAATGCACAAAGCCCTCAAAGGTCAGTCCTGCTTTGTGAAGCCTGCCTAATAAAATGAAGTTGCTTACAAAATGCAGATCAGCAAAGGACAAGGATCACTTCCTAATGAGTGTCTGAAGTCCACATATCACATGACATTGACTTGCAGTACCATTGTTTTCTAGGTAGAACGAGTAGCCACTGAAGACAGTACAGCTTCTCAGCTTAATAGAAGTCATGTGATAAGGAAGAGACTACATGAGAAAATACCAGACACCTCACCACTGTTCTCCCAGATGAATTTTCACCAAGGTAAAGTAAACTTCCAATCTGAAATGCCTAATACGGATAACAGCTTTTTCTGACTCTCTCCCAAGCTAGATGAATTGTCTAATTTCATGTTTCTTTGATTATATGTAGTGTTGAATAGGATATTTATTGCTTTACATTTAAATGACTTAATAATGGAAATACTCTGAGGCAAGTCAGCAAGATTTCTGTTCTGTATTTTCTCAAAGAACAGTAGTCTGAAGGCTGTGAAGCAATGATAACAAATCAGCTTGCACATATTTGACTCTTAAAGCAGTTTGCATAAGAACTGCATATTTTAAAAAAGTGCTTTCAGCACTGCTTCTTTGCTCTCTACATTTCAGTGTGTATTCAAAGATCAAGAGTGGGATTCTGTGATGATATCCTGTGGCCATTAAAGACGATATATTTATCTTTCCCATTTGATTACTCAAACAAAGATTTGTGGTTTCTTTTCAATATTTTAGTTCCATCTCTCTATTCAAAACATGTTTTGTAATTTCACGCATCTATCACTGGAGTAATTTTAAGACAGAAGGCCAAATCCTGCTCACCGTATATATAAGCCAGCATACACTGACTTCACATTTCATTTGATTAAAATCAAGATTTTATTATCCCTCAGTAATTCTCCAAACGTAACTAAGCATGGATTTCAGGTTCAGATGAGTTCTTTTTTCTAAATCTTTTTTCTTTTTATCTCTATTAGACTGTTCTCTTTAGCAGAAATCTCTGGGCTTGGGACAAGGGAAGGGTTGACTCTGGCACAAGATATACAGGTTTTTTTTGGATGCTCAACATTAAGCCTATGGACAATCCAATAACTGCTCAGCAAATCACATATACTTTCCATTAATTTCAGCTAGAATTATGCACATGGTTAAATTTCTGTGCAACTTCTCTATTAGGCGTTCACCACAAGAAAAGGAGATCCATTTGAAAATATACAGCCAATGCTTATAGGTTCGTATTTGCTTAAGCTGGTGAAAATTCTGCTGCTGCCCAAAGGGATGGTCCTATTTTTAGCTGCCTATTAGATTCCAATTCTTGGATCCAGTGATTATGTATCTGTGATGAGTTGTTTGTTTTCTGGTGAGCCAAGCGATATGGCTTATATTTGCTTAAAGGATTTAATGAATTGGTATGTCAATTACATTGAGAATGTGTGAGCCAAATATTACAAGGCAGCATTTCATGTATTTAATATTTTTTTTTAAATTTTGGTTAAAAATGATCAGATTTTCAGATTCTGGAAAATGTCAAGAGAAAATGCAGCCAAAGTACAGTCAGGCTGCAACAGCAACATTTACTCCTTTATCATAGAACCATAGAATCATAGGGTTTGGAAGAGACTTGTGGAGGTCATCAAGTCCAACCCCACTGGTGAAGCAGGTTCCCTATCATTGATTGAACAGAAAAGCTTCCAGACAGGTCTCAAATATCTTCAGAGAAGGAAGGAGACTCCACTGTGCCTCTGGGCAGCCTGTCCCAGTACTCTGTCACTCTCACAGCAAAGAAGTTCTTTTGCATGTTTGAATGCAGTTTTCTGCGTTCTAGTTTTTGCTCATTACCCCTTGTTCTATTGCTTCATACCATTGAAAAGAGCCTGGGCCCATCCATTTGACTCCCACACTAAAGGTATTTGTAAACATTGATCCCTTCTCAGTCTTGCATTCTCCAGGCTGAACGGACCAAGCCTATTATTAATGGAATTTTTGCAGCCAGTTCTGATAATGGATTGTGCCTAGGCACCACCCATTTAGCACACAGAAAGAATAGCTTATAGCTGAAGGTTTTTAGCCTCCAAATATAAGAAAGATCTTCTTTCTAGGTTATCTGACTTTGCAAACTTTCAGTTAAGCATGCAGAATACAATTAATATATTAGATTTCTTTTATTTGGAATGGCTGACAACTGTGATAACTGTGACAGAATAAGATTATGGAAGGTCAGAGGTAGAATGACATTACCAAGATTTCTTCAGTCCTTAAAGGAACTGAAGTCAGGGTTAGAAGACAGACAAACATGAACTATGTAAAAGTTAGTCAAGCCAAATATTATTTATGCTGTCATTTATCACAGAGGTACAATGATTTATAATTACAGTGTGTGATTCACCACATTCCCTTTCTATTTCTAGACAAAGGGTCCAGATTAATGAATTATAGTCGGTCAACAGAAGATTACAGACAATTGTCTGTGGACTACAGTGACACTAATAGCATTTCAGAAAGTACATCTTTGATACTGTCTAACCGAGGACACAGAAGAGGTAAGATTTTCCTGAAAGATTATGGTTATTTAACTATGTACTCTGCTTTTTGTCCTCTGAAATGTGAAACTACCTACATACTGCCAGGTGACAGGCACTCCTGTGCCCTTGTAGCTACACGACTAGGGAGGTGTATTTGACTAAGCATCAGGGAAGAACCTTTTATACTGGATTCCTTTTTACCTGTGTGCTACCAGGCAGCACCATCACCTCTTTCTTGCTTTATGCCTCTTTGCCAGATGAAGCTGTTCAGCAGATCACAGTCAAAGCCTGACAGCATGTTTCTGCCACCTGCCGTTTTGAAACAGCTGAGATGCCATGCAGCTACCCCACATACACATGTGATGGCAATGTCAAGACAGCAGCACTGAAATCAGTTGAATCTTTGAAAAGTACTTGACACTTCCATGGTGGGGATTAATGTTTCTTCAAGTCCACTCAGAAACAAAGGAACTAAAACTGAGAGCTAGAGAAAGCAAACAAACTAACAACAACAACAAAACAGACCACTTTTTGGTTTGTTATCATTTTGTCCTAAACCTATTGTATATTTCCTGCTCTGTGTGTTGTTTTCATTGTGCTAAATGCCAGTCTATGCTGCTCTTCTGATTAACTTTGTCTAGAGACTTGAGGGTTGGAATTTCAGATGTATTTTCAACACTTTTGTGGTAGGAACAGCATGAATGAAGCTGCTTGGCAGAGGATACATTCAGCATAGACACCATGGTAGACATCAGTCAGGGTCCATTAGTAGCCAAAGTCTTCTGCTGTGGCAGGGATTCAGACGTGCTGTCTAGCATGTGTGTGTTTTTTATACCAGAAATTTCTTTGCTAAGGCAATAAATCTAGCATCCACCATATCAGTTATCATGCTACAAGGTATGCACACCAACTGTTAAGTTCACTGATGCCATAAATAACAGATAACTGCTGAGTTTTCTTGCTTTTTCTCACTGGGGAGCATTAATTTTGGTTTCTGATATATAGCTGCTGACTATCATAAAATTTGTAGGAACATATTACCCATTCTCCTTCAGATTTGACAAGTTTAAAATTTACTAGGCAAAAATGAAAGGCATAGAGCCTGATTTCAAAGGATTAATTTCCTTCAAAAACAGAGCAGAAAACTTGGGTGCACCCTGCATAATTGGAAGTCTGCCGGGAGATAATCTACAAAGAGAATATATCCCAGGAAAAAAAAAAAAAAGAAGTAGAGCACCTCTCACCCCTCTGTCCCAAAGAAGAGGAAGGCAAGAGTACTCATGCAGCTTCTGTTGATACTTTCTTCCTGTGAAAGGTGATGCTCAAGAATTGCATTCAAAATGGCAGGAAATAAAAACCTGTCAGGTGTCAAAGCTGTCCTTCTGAGGCTTGTACGCATCAGTCATTTTACCTAGCATCACATGGTGAAAGCAAGATCAGGAGATTGTTTCGAAATACTTTTTTTTTTTTTTTTTTAATTTTGTTCATAAACTTGGGAAAGGCTCATTCCAGTAAACCTGTGTGTGTCTCAGTCTCCACTGAACCACTGGCAGCTGTTGGTACTCAGAATGCTGTAAAAACCCTTAAAAATACAGGAAGAAAACGTAAATGTGAGTGCTTGTTTTCCACAGACATTATTGCTTGAGATAATGTATTAAAAAGAAATGCATTCTTCTGTTAACAGAAACAGTACCATCTGGTAGAATGTCATTATCAAGAGAGAGCAGTATCTCTATCCAGACTGGACTTTAGAAGTTCACTTAATATATAACAAATTAATCATCTACAGAATCAACTTCTCTGAAGCCTGCATGTTAACCCTAAACAGTAGGAATGTATTGGATTTATGATCAAAGCCACTGAAACTAGCCAAGTTGTCCCAAGGCCACAACATTTTTCGAAAAAAAATCATGTCATTTTAAAACACGAGGCTGTACCTTAATTTCTGTAACTAGACCTGAGTATTAGGCTCATCTGATATCTTACATTTTGTCAATACCATTTGCAGCATAAAAAGTTTATGCACATTTTAGCAACTTGACTTGATTTTGTAGGTTGTTAAATTGCAGTTGGTGATTGGTACACTGAAATTTATCTCTGTGTTTTCATGTTGGAATTCAGAGTGAAGTCTCAGCCTGTAGTTACGGATACTTTACCTGAAAGAAAAGCTGTCCTATCTTAGCTTAACTTATCAGCTCTATCGTTCTGTCTATGTGATAATTTGATACACAGTTCTTTAAATCAGATCAGTGAAATTATCCAAGTGGAGACAAATTTAACATTACCACTCTTCTTTGAGGGATTTAAAAGAGCTCTGATGCTACTAAAAACATTCACGAAACTACCACTTGCATCACCATTTTTGGTTCCACCTCTGTTTTTTGTTTTTCATTTACTGGGACAAAGAAATGCTTATTCTTTATCTAGCAGCAGAGCTGGATGAAGGTGAAAAATTTTACAAATCTTATTTGCTCATGACTCAAACTATTCTATATCGTTACTAGATTTTTCTGATATAAAAACATTTACACTATACTTGATGTAGCAAATAACCAGTGGACTATGTATAAATAATTTTAATTTCAGTGATTTTATATCTTGCTCTGATTAAAGCAGACAAATTTCATGGCTTATTTCCCCAGATTTTGTATCTGGAAATAGAAGAAGAAGGAATACCATAGGTAATTTCTGAATTCTGTTTCACAAATTACTTGAAAGCATATGGAAACAATGGGCACTGTACACATGCAGCTATCTTCTGTCTATCATTCTCCTAAAGGGTTATGAAGAGGAAGTAACAATGACTACAGAACTGGGGAATACTGCTGGTGTAGTATTCACATAGTCTGATCAAATAGTTATTTATCATGCCCAAGCAAGGCCATAAGAGAGAAAGTGGTCAGTCCAAACTTTCTGCTTATTCTAATCGTCCCAAGAGCGCTGCTATAATTTCTTCAACTGTGACACTTCCTTCATTCCTTTTAGGGAGAGTTACGCAGACACACAGGTCATGGGACCCCACCCTTAGTGGATCAAGGACACAAAGCAGCTACAAGCTCTTCATAAACAGGTAATCAAAACTTACATTCCTGAAGACATAGGCTGTTTTATTACTGAATGAAACAGAGAGCTAGTGTGGCAATGTCATTATTGGAAAATGCTTGGATCGCCAACTGAATCTGTTACGATAGCACATACTGTTTACTTAGATTTAAAGTGCACCTAAGATCACTTTGGCTCTAAGCAAAATTCTACAAATGCTTTAAGGAAATTGAGCTCTGGCCCTGAACAATGCATACAAAACAAGCACGCTGAAATTATCCACTTTCACTCTTCACCACTGTGTTCTGCCAGATGTTACTGGCCTCTCAAAATAGTTGCACAGCTATAACACAGCTGCCCCTACTGCCAAACTCAGACAGTGTGGAAAGGAAAAACCTGACACAATTTCCTCAGATGAGTAGTGGTAAAAAGGTGTGAACAGTCACTGCTTCTACTGGAAAGGCATTTTGCAGAGTCCTTATTTGTCTTCATTCAGATTTTGGATCTGAGTCTTGCCTTGCTCTCACATTAGCAGAGGCCTGATCTGTTCTGAAGTGGTTATGCAAAACTATGCATGCGCATGACCAATATTTCAGTAGATTATTTTCATTTCCATATCAGTTCTCAGATAGATTTACCTCACTTGTGTCAATCTTATCTCCAGACCTGCACTAGCATTTTATTGAGGAGTTACAGGTAACCTGGGAACATAAACAGTAAAGACCTCTGCTCTGTCATGAGAATTAGACTCATTTCAGCCTTGGAAATATAACTGTAGCCTTCTACATAGGCAAGGACAACAGAGGATTGTACAGCTGATGCTAGCTCATTTTCAGAAGCCAGGTGAAACACAACTACTTTCAAGTAAGTTTTCTAGACTAGGTGTAATCGCAGTGCAGTTACAATCAAGACTTGATAAATGAAGGAGAGATGTAGTTGCTGTTAGCCTCTAGGCATCACAAAGACCAGAATCCCATGGTTAAGCACCGTATAATCCCTACAGACATCCCATTTAAATCGAGTTCTTGACCCAGTTAATCAGGAGTTTCTTCTTTTAACCATGACATGAGTAATTTAGGACCACAGGAAATGCTCAATTGAGATCAATTCCCAATTAAATGTATCCCAAATGAACAGTTTGAACTTCCTGGTAAACCAGCCATGATAATCTGATTTATGGGAGATACCTCATTGTACCTCTAAACCTGAATCAAGCAGGATGCATTATAGTAGCAGCTTTTGTAAAGGAAGAACTGTGTCTAAGTATACACACATATATATGTGTATACTGATACCTGTATATACATCACACACCTGGCAATTATATCAGTAAAAGATTCATTTACTGAGTGTTTTTGGAGCAACTTCCGCGCTTCTGACTCCAATCTGGGTATCAACTTGACGTCCATGATCTAAAAAAACGCTGACAAGAAAATGTTCCTCTCCTCTCCTGAAAGATGATCACTCTTTACCAAATTTCCAGGAAACCTTTTCCCATAAAATTTCAGGAACTGTCATCCTCACTTTTAGTTGTAAACACCTGCAATTGAATTTCTGACATGGTTGCTGTCTCTGTTTCACATACAGTAACAACAGCAGAGTGGAAATAATTTGTTTGGAAACTGCTGGTTCCCTATGTCAGACAGCCAACACAAAACAAAGTGGTGCGTTTACTGCTTATAACACTTACTCACATAATCACACTCTGTAAGGAGTCCAATCATCATAATTTACATCTCACAGTCTTAAATTTAAGCTTAGCAGTCTATGCAGGGGTACAGACTATACATCAGGAAGATACAGGTGCCAAGTCTGGTATCTGTCACTCTGCAGGACTATTAACACAAAGTTTTTGTCACAGGAAAATATAGTCTTTCTGATACAGTCTCTTGAGTTGTGAGCTAATAGCATTTTTATACCCACAAAAGTCACTTCAGGTTATTTTTAGGGATATTTCATAGTAAAATGATCTTTCTGAGGTTGAATTGCTTGAAACAACGATACTTGCATATTTGTATAGGCAAAGAAATATAAACTACTCCAACAAATTTGATAAAAAGCTTTTGAAACTCTGTAGCTCTCTGAAGCAACTCCATCACATACACAACAAAATGATAAAAGAAACAGAAATGCACAAAGCAACAAAAAATCCTTACTTCATTGTAATTTTGGCATTTCTTAAAAATATAATTAACAAAAAAATCCATGGCCACAAAACCTTTCCTTCTGTACTTTGTAATGATTCCTTCTTGATTAGTAAGTGTATATTAATTACACTGTAAGCTTATTCTAGGCATACGTTTGTCTGCTCACGTGGAAAATACTATTAATTTATGGGTTAAAAGTATAGTACAAAGACAGCTTTCTGATCTGAGATTTCACACATCTTTTAATTAAACTGAAAACTCCCCCAGTTCCTTAAGACATTAATTTATTCTAATGAATTAGTATTCAAATAATTTAATTCCCATTCCTGGAAAATTCTGAATAATGTAATAACGAATATCATTTCTGAAGCTTTTTTATTTCAAAAAAATGTTAAATGAGATATTGATTTCTTCCTGTAGGCATCCCAGAAAGCCCCAGAAATATATGGGTCTAACTACTGTGCCTGTTGCCTTCACTACACTTAGGCCAGCAAGATCTGGCTCACCAAATGAAGAAAATAAAGGGCTGTTACTGAAGTAAAGAGTAATTTTGATTTGTTTATAAATTTCATCATTAATATTTTATCTGATAATTTCTTCTTCTGTACAACATGTAACAACTTGTAACTGACATTTTCCTGGTTATCATAAGATTCTGTCATCCGTGTACCTTCACAAGGTACAAGCCTATGCTATTTGCTGCATGCTGGATATCTTTCTCACTGCGACATCTCCTTTGAAGGTCAGTCAGCGCTGTAGAAGAAATCCCTGGTGGAGCTCACAGGAACAGCAGACACAACCTGCTGAGTTTAGGCTCCACCTTCTCTGTGTCTACAAAGGACTACACAGCAGCTGCTACATCACAGAAATGTTTGTTCCAAAGGAAGGAAAAGGTGACTAATGAAAAACGTATGATCTCAAAATGTAAATACTACTAAGGAGAAACTTTTCATTCCATTGTCATTCATTAATGACGTGCATGTTAGCAACTGAGTCATCACTTTAGCTGAGTCTCTAAAATTGACAGAGTCCAGATTAGTCATGATCCAGACGTGATAACTCGGAACTAAGGACAGTGAAAGGTCTTGTATGTAAAGACTAAGCAAGATTAGGCCCCTGAGTGAATACACAGGCGAGAGCTCCTTCAGATGGAAGTCTTAAATCAGCATTTGCACCACATAAGTCCCTGAAGCCATTTAGATGCAGCATGCCAATTAACAGAAATGGGTTTCATTGGTACCATTGCTAGGGATTTTTGTTACATTAAAGAGACATTTTTTTATATTTCTGAATTGTCCCCTTACAGTTCTCAGGTCCAGAATTTATTATTTTGTCAAGTGAGCCACCAGTGACCTTACAGCTGCCTGGATCAATTGTGGTAAGTACAAACATTAAGAATTTGGGGCTAATTTTATGATCTCTGAGTTGGGACTCTTTCTAAATTTCATCTGAGTCCCACCCCAGTACTCTTGTTATGCCCTCTTTTCGAACAGAGTTAGAGTTCCTGCTCAAGTACTGAAAGGAGACCATTTAATTCTCAGTGTTGCATAATTATCTCTGTTGCAGCGACTGTTGTGAAAGTAGCTGAATTCATCTTTCTCAGCTAAGAATGCTCTCATTAGCACAAGACTTTTGAAACTAAGATAATACAACAAATTACCAAGGTGACATCTAGTGCCAGTTTACTGGACTCCTCCAGTTTGCAAGCGCACCCTTTACCTTTCATAAGATAAAACAAAGGTCTGATGTCATACAGCAGTAAATATTAGAAAAAAAAAAAATTGGAATTATCTTCAAATCTAGAACATGTCCTGATGATTGCAGAATCTATTTTGTTGAGATCCCCTGTTTTTTTCTTTTATTTGTTTGATTCAGTTTTTGTTTTGTTTGTTGTTGGCTGGTTTGTTTTTAATTGGATATGTTTGGGATATGATATGATTTATGATAGTGGAGGCAGGGAGTAGAATAGTGTTGTGACCAATTCCATTAGGTTGTGTAGGGACTGGAGACCAGGGCCTTAGCAATAAAGTGCTGTGGAGTTTGCATTGCTTGTACTTGGTACTTATTCTTTGCTCTTTATTATATGTTCTTAGACTAAGAAAGGAAAATCCTATTTGTCCCAAAGGGATCTGAATGTGATTCTACTCAATGGTCAGTGCCTTGAGGTGCAATGTGACATCAAGTCCAAGGCAAGAGATGTGTTCAATACTGTGGTGGCATATGCAAGCTTGGTGGAACATTCCTACTTCGGCTTGGCTTATCTGAAAGGTACTGAGACAGCTAACTATGGTACCAGGTCTCTCCTGATAGTGCCTTTGTAGTTTGTTTATTAATGAATTCCAGTAAGATCCCTTAAGATCCTCAGATGTAAGCAGATCTAAAACTTAAGCAAAAGCAAGGTGTGTTCATTTAAACTGTACTGCACTGATGCACAGCATGTCTACTTTAATACTGTGAATGAGTATAGCCATACTGACACTAGCTGATAATCACAGAATCACAGAATCACGGAATTGTAGGGGTTGGAAGGGACCTCCAGAGATCATCGAGTCCAACCCCCCTGCCAAAGCAGGTTCCCTACACCAGGTCGCACAGGTAGGCGTCCAGGCGAGTCTTGAATATCTCCAGAGAAGGAGACTCCACAACCCCCCTGGGCAGCCTGTTCCAGTGCTCCGTCACCCTCACCGTAAAGAAGTTCTTGCGCACATTCGTGCGGAACTTCCTATGCCCTAGCTTCATCCCATTTCCCCTTGTCCTGTCCCCACGCACTACTGAAAAGACTCCAGCCTCACCACTATGGCCCCCACACCTCAGGTATTTATAAACCTGGATCAAATCCCCTCTCAGCCTTCTTTTCTCAAGGCTAAACAGACCCAGTTCACTTAGTTGTTCCTCATAGGGGAGATGCTCCAGACCCTTCACCATCTTTGTGGCCCTCCGCTGGACTCTTTCCAAGAGATCCCTGTCTTTTTTATACTGGGGAGCCCAGAACTGGACACAGTACTCCAGATGAGGCCTTACCAGGGCAGAGTAGAGGGGGAGGATCACCTCCCTTGACCTGCTGGCAACGCTCTTTTTATACACCCCAGTATGCCATTGGCCCTTTTGGCCATGAGGGCACACTGCTGGTGTAATCTCATGCAGAAAAGGCTCTGTCCAAGCCACACACCGGAATAATGCTGAGCCATGTTGCCCCAGCAGAATTCCAGGAAACTCTGTACTGCACAAGGTCAACTGCCAATGCTCCCAGATGTAATTTGGAGTGAAGAACCTGAATAGTTAGCAGAATTCAAGTCTCACAGATTCTTGAATGATTACATAGACATCATACCAATCCATATCTAACAGTTGTAATCCTAAATTACATGCTAGATGTCATCCTAAATTCTCTGTTAAAGCAGCAGTAGACTAGTCCATAACACTGAGAAGTTGACCTCAAGTGATATTCATGATCCAATTTAGCAATTTTTTATTGCTAGTGATGTTCTGAACATAGTCAGCAGAATTTTGAGCTGTGGAAGCTGTTTTGGCTCCAGGCATACCACAGAACCACAAATTCTCATTTCAGGCAAGGAGTTTTTCTTTTTGGATGATGAGACCAAGATCTACAAAGTGGCCCCAGATGGCTGGAATGACCAACCAAAGAAGAAAACCTCCATCATCAACTTCACACTCTTTCTAAGGATAAAATTCTTTGTCAGCCACTTTAATGTTATCCAGTAAGTGCATGTTTCTGCTGACTGCTGGTAAAACAGTGGCAGGCAGGCTGAGTGGTCAAAGCTCATCTTGTGCTCTTAATCCCTTCTGTGTTCCAGGCACAGCTTGACGAGGCACCAGTTTTACCTGCAGCTTCGTAAAGATATTTTGGAAGAGCGGTTATATTGCAATGATGAGACTGCCCTGAAACTTGGCGCCTTGGCTTTACAGGCAGAGCTTGGCAATTATGCTTCTGAGGTGTGGATAAACAATAAAATATTTCTCAGAGGTCTCTGTCAACAGCTTTTGCAGCTCGTGCTTGTCATATAGTTAAAAAATGAAATGTGAATATTGTGTAATTTCAGCTAAGTCCTTCAGTAATCACATTTCAGATTTAGTTTAAAGAATTACAAAATTTGTCTGATTATGCAGTAGTAGTGAGGCAGCTGAATTTGGCAGTAAATGTGGCAGAATGATGAAAGATTCTTGATCCTTCATAATTGTCAATGTAGTCAAGGATCTCCAGAAAATCTGAAGAAAAATTCCAGTATAGGCACAGCTTGGATGTGCAGGGGGGTTTGAAGGGATTAGAAAGCATACAAGAGAAAAATAAACACTCCAGAATTCACAGAGATTTTGTGTGTAGGCTCAGATCCACAAGCTGCAAAGACAGGAAAGTTGCTGAGTTTATCTGAACTTGTCCTTGTAGTTTCAATGTTTTCAGAAAACACCCTTTCTGTTCTCTGTGGTTTCTTCAGTATGTAAATCAGCTTAGCTCTCAATGATCTGATCCACCCTGTCTGATCCAGCCTGGCAGTGGGTCTTACACCTACAGCTGTCAGCTGTGAATGTAAGACAGCTGGCTTGCCTGTACGCACGGCTCTTTTCTCCCCTCTGCACAGCATAGTGAGTGTGTGCCTTGAGCATCTGGATGAGCACAGGTGCAGGAGGCATGCTTGGCTGTCAGGACACACTATCTGCTGTTCCCTATCTTCTTTTAGGAAATGGCAGCAGGATGACTTCAGCATATGGGTCACACTGAAAATGGAAATGCACCAAATAAGAAAAGTCAAGACAGAACAAAAGGCTCCCGTCTCTTTTGTCTTTTCATTTTTGTTCCCCTAAAGGTACACGGAAAGAGTTATTTTCGTGTTGAAGACTACATTCCAGCAAGCCGAATAGAGAAAATGACCCTGGCGTATGTACAGAGAGAGCTTGCTAAATTGCACCGCATGAATCGCTCCCTATTTGAGGATGAAGCTGAACTAGAATTTTTAAAGGTGATCTGCCATGCACTGAAGAGTATTTACCTATTTAGACTCTGGTAGCAAGTCTTTATTTGCCATTGTCTGTTATTTCCTTGTTGTCTAATTCAATGGATTTTAGATGCAGTGAACAAATTTGAATATTCAACACAAAACTCAAAATTTCATTCTGCTATAGGCACTGTCACTATTATCAACTTATACTCCATTAAAGTATTAGGTGTCTTTTTATTGACAGTTTATACACAGTTAATGCACATTTCCGGATATTTTCAACATCCTAACAGCTGATGCAAGTTTTCAGTATGTTAAAAGCATGTTTAGGTTCTGGATAATTATGAATACAACTACTGAATGTATTAGAGAGAGATAATTGTAAAGCCTGGCAATAAGTACTGTCTTGGGTTCCAAAACTATAGCACATGTTCAGACATTTTCTAAACAAGCAGTGATTGGTTGTTTAAAAGCATATGTGAACCACAGAATTGAGGAAGGAGTTAGCTGAAGTATTATCTCATGATTCTTTATCAAGAGTGTTATGATGATGCAGGTTTTAATTTTTTTTTTAATTTCTCCTCTTCTCCAAACTTCTCAGCTTTCCATAAAATGGAAAACATAAAGAAATAGAAAATGAATAAATAAGATAAGCCATTTTGCTGCGGGGCCGCATGTATTTATTTATAGCATCATTTTAGTTCAGTTGCTGTTTAATTACGTTCATTTATCATCTAACACTGTCAGTGAAGAAGAAATAGATTGCAGCTTAGCCTTAACGACAGTGCCATCCTGCATGGCAAATCCAGTGAAGGAAAGCAGCTTTGTTCATATTTGTTTCAATGAGTAAGTCTGCAGAAGGAGCCAACACATCATACACAGTGAGAAAGACAGTGCCCATGGCAAGAACATGCAAATTCCAAATATAAAAGGGATTAAAAATTAAAACCAAGATTTGGATAGTGATTATGGATGTCCCAGTTTTCAGGCCCTGAATGTTTGTGCTCTGGATTCTTTCTGAAAATAGATCTTAAAGTGTTTTATTTTGGACACTAAAAATCTCTATTCATGATTGAAAAGACAGTTGGAAATTCTTCACGGGCTTCCCAGAAAAAAAAGGATATTAGGATAAATCAATATTGATCTGCATATCACAAAAGAGACCAGAAAATCATCTTCATATTCTGTAGTTCTGTCACATTTTAACAGTTTGTGACCAAGAGTAGGAGGTAGAAGGACAAGCATCTAGAACTGCCAGGTGTGGTTCCTTGGAGTATACTTTTCATGCTGTTAGAAGCAAGCCCCATAACTTAATATTTGTTGCAAAAGAAATTCATAATGTCTGGTTTAAAAAAAAGTGACAGCAGTGAAGGAATTAATGTATGTGCTTGGGTGACTTTGTTATCAGTAACAACGCCAGAGTAGCCCTGGCATGAAAGTATTGGCAGTTTTCCTAAGATCAGCATATCTGCTGTACTTTATGGTTTCTAGTTTTCTTGGGGAAACAAAGGCATAGAAAAGAAAACAGAAATAAGGTTTAGCAGCAGTTGAACAGTATTAATCTATTCAGAAATACATGCAAATACTAAGTAGCAGTAATGCTGAACAGCTCAATGCCACTGTAAAGTTTAGATTATTCTGCAGAAGTTACATAATCTTCTTACTTCTTCAAATGAGGTATGTGAGAAAGTGCTATTTCAATTTTATCATGGAAAATGAATGCATATGGTAGCTCTATGACATACCAAAGTCAGGTGATTATTCTGTGAGGCAGTAGGTATGAAAATGTGGGAAGGGTTTCTAAGCCTTTCTTGAGAGAGTCAAAGAACATACTGTAAAGGCATTCCCCTCTCATTTACCTACCAATTTTCCTCATGCCTCTTTTTGACTAACACGTGGTAAGTGCACTTTTTCTCTATTAGGTAACTCAGCAGCTTCCTGAATATGGAGTTCTGTTCTATCGTGTGTCCCAAGAGAAGAAAGGAACAGGAGGGGACATCATCTTGGGAATCTGTGCCAAAGGCATCATTGTATATGAGGTCAAAAATCACACAAGAATTGCCAGTTTAAGATTCCAGTGGCGTGAAACAGAGAGAATTTCAGCTCATGTGAGTTGCAACCAAGTGAAATTCTCTGTTCTACTACTTTTCACCCCTTCACTTTTATAACCTTCTTCCATTTGGTGCTAGAATTAGACTGATTTTGTACAGACGTTCTTTTTGAAACCAGTCTAAAATCAAGACATGACATGGATGTGGATCTTGGGATAGCCAATTCTTAGTGAGGATTTGTTCTGTTTTCTGTTGTTGCTGTTGTTGCTGTTTGTTTGTTTGTTTTTGACAAGGATGAAGTCAATTACTACAAAACTGAATAAGCTGAGTACTACAGAAAGGATGCCAAAATTCTATATAGCATATTCTTTATTCATTCCTCTCTCATCTTCACTTCCCTCTTTTCTTTCATTTTCCTTTCTACATCAGGTTATTGGGTCTTGACTGCCTTTTTTACAGATCTTACTTTTTGCATCCTTATCTCTTAGAATTTGCAGTGTCTCTTTAAACTAGTATTGGTGACAAGATTACAAATCCTACTTTCTACCAGAGGTGTGCCAATATACCATCTTACAAGTGATAATCACCATATCTCCCAGTCTATTTACTGTCCCAAGATGGGACCTTTCTGACCCTTGATGATTTCTTCATTTTCACTTTCAATTGGTTTAAACAGTTTAAGATCTCTAGGGACAAATGTGCCAAGCCTACCAACCTGCTCCCTGTGCAGTCAATGTCTCAAAGGCTTTTGACTTTCAACATAGGGTAGTTATCAACTGACAGCAGTTGAACATACAAGGGACATTTTCTGCAACCACAAGAGATGCAGCGAAGCAGAAATGCGTGTAGACAAACAAATAGGATTATGCAGATGAACATTCAGTGCCTCAGTATAATGACTGATATGTTAGATGAAGCAAGCTGTGTTCTTTTTTTACCTTTAGAGAAAGAAATTCATGATTGAAAGTAGCTTCAGTGGCAAGAAACACACGTTCATTACTGATACAGCAAAGACATGTAAATATCTACTGGACCTCTGCTCAGCCCAACACAAATTCAATGCACAGATGAATTCCAGGCAACTTCGTCAAACTTCATCAGGTGAGCAGTAAATGTCTTCTATTTCACTGAAAGCTAGAAGTGTGTAAGTCAAATCTAGTGTGTGCATATGAGTGGAAAGAAGTACTCTGCTGATAATATCTATGTATCTAACCTCAGTTTGCAAAAGGCATGACTATATTACCCTCCATGAAACCTGCTGAGAATTATGGGGACACATATTAATCTTATCCCAGTTTGTTGTAGTAGGCGACAGCGAGGATTCGGGATGTGATGTGGTAGGACTCTCCCCTTGCTCGGTGTCAAAGGGTTAATATATGCATAAGGGGTGTAGACGAAGGAGGATAGGTATATAGGTAAATCACATGACGCAATAAACACCATTTTTCTGCTTGCCATATTGGTATTCACGTGCAGTTCTTTGGCCCGGGTAGATTTTACCCGATAGTCCAGCACAGGCACAGAGCTAAAAGAACATGGGTTGCCAGGTACATGGCAACACCAGTTGTAACCCGAAAAATGTTCTGCACAAAGAATAGCAACAGTGGTATCCAGATATGTTGGAAGTGAAGTTAGTTAGCTGGACATCTTTGCTTTAAGCAGGGATTCAAACCTATAGTTCAGTCCCAGGTCAAAGCCACTAAATCTGTGGCACAGCAGTCACACTCACTAGATTGCAGTTGCTAGCTGTTCTTATCTACCACAAGGTTTTGCCATGTCTGTGGGAGATATGACTGTTACCTCCTTAGACTTCAGATTTTCCATTGTTTTAATACAAAGTTCTTCTCAACCCAGAGCAGTTATGCAGCATTTTTCACATGCAGTCCTCAGCATGCTCTGTATAGATAGGTGAGGATCGTTACGTGGAAACAGGTACATGAGGAATAACTTAGCCTAGGCTGACAAACTGGCATCACTCTTAGCCTCAGTGGAGCAAAATACGTTTTCATTCACTGAGGACTCACCCATTGCCTTGAACAGAATCGTGATCGTTTACAGCCACTGAAGATTTGACCCAATGAGTCACAGCAAGAGTGGAATGCAATTAATTTATACCATAGGATAGAGCAGGATGATTACCATCTTGCTTCTTTTCCACTAAAATTATTTCAGAGAAAGCAAAATTCCACCTGCACAAATTTGTTATCACAGAAAAAGATGCTAGGATGACATTTAGGTTCAAGACACTCTTTTTGCTTGGGCTCCTGTACCTTCATAGGTAACTCAGTGGGACTATGATTTGTAGCAAGTAAATGAGGCCTAATAGTGTATCTCAAAGTTTGCTGAGTCACATTTGCTTGCAGTAATATTTTTAAAAGAAAATTACTACATTCCTAGTAAAACAAAATGATTGAGAGCTTAGAAAATTGTAACCCAGGTCCTGGTTACAACTCCTCAAGTCACTGAAACCAGCCAAACTCCACAACCATGTGACTGCTTCTGAGGCTCAGTGCACTTGCTGCCCCAGAAAAAAAGGCTCCATGAAGGCAGTGACAGGGAGCAGCTCGATGTGCCGCCTTTGCCACTGCAGGGAGTCCACAGATTAGTAGTCTGTTTCTACATGAGGGAAACTCTTCCTTCTCCTGCACTGTTCATATGCATAAGCCACAATCTCTTCAAAACCTGCTCACCATCCCCTGCTTTGAAATCACCATGGCAACACTCAGGCTGTGCTAATACCACGGGCAGCAAGGCCTGCTGCTGCCTTCGTGAATGCTTCTGATCAAAGCTGCTGAGGATGAGGGAGCCCAGGTTTAGAGATGCAGAGCAGCGATCCAGAAAGCTGCATTCAGGGTAGCGTTTGTTAGGACAAGGCATGGAGGGTCAGCTGGCACGTACAAGCAGAATGAAAGATTGTATTTGTGTGAGCCTGTACCAAGCTGGGTTCTTGTTTTACCTTCAGACATGCCTCTAATTGCCTGCTGTCCTTCTCTCCTTCTAAGTAAGAAGTGCCTTCTCCAGAACTACCTTGTTTTAGAGAAGTAAAATCTTCTGAGAGGATAGATATGTAAACTGCAGAGGCCAGACGTTATTAAATAGGAGATGTCATACACAGGTGGAAAACTGTGTACCAAGCATTACCACAAAGACAGGCTCTCACTCAACTTCACTTGGGCAAATCTCTCAGAGCAAAGAGCCAGCTCCATGGCTTCTCTTTCATCTTGTGAGAACATGTGTTAGTAGTGCTCCTGTCTTCTCAGATATACATACTTGGTGCGGTGGGCCAGTGAAAGATGAGGAACTACCAGCCTGGCTGATTCAATCTCTGACTGACAGAAAAGTCTCCATACACAGAACTTCAACAGCATGCAATTTATAGAGATATTCAGGTTTAAATTATGCAGGGATGTACATTTTATCTGTCAAAGAGGATTCAAAGTATAATTCATAGAAGTGGAATCTACATACAGTGCATACTTCCTATTAAATAAATGGATTGGAAACTCTTTTTCACTCACTCCAAGCCTTAGATATTCTGAAATATACCAGAACAAATATATCTGTGATGTCAGTCTTTTTGCTGGTGCATTCAAAAGGTTAGTAAGGAAGCAACATTTAGTTTTAAAAGATGGGATAATGTCAGTGGACTTATTTTTCCCTCCTCTCCCTATCTCCCTTCTTATTCAGAGGAAAGTAAATTTATGGAAATAGACAAATCAAATTCTGCATATGCAGCTCAGCATGAACACCTTGCCCTGATTCAGAGACTATCTCGTTCAGAAAATGTGCTGTATGGGACAAACCTGGAAAACCTTTCTGCTGAGATGATGAGCAAGTCTTGTGATAACCTCAGTGTAGAAACCAACAACAGGACAAGAGACAAAAGCAATCTGGGCAGGTAGGTTTGCTTTTTCCATTGAACCTGTGGAAGAATACTCAGTTATAGACAACATCACAACAAACCTCTACGATTAGATGCAAGGAAGACTTATTTTGCACTGCTTATTCAGAAGTCCAAATCAGGACTGGGACTCCTTTTTGCCAATGACAGTGTACACAGACATGAATCTAACAGCCTTACAGATAAGACCTTGAAAAAGGCTGGCATTTAAATTTGTACCAGACTCAGGACTTGAGCACTTAGTAGCATATGAAGATGGATGAAAGTATCTGCATCCAGTTCTGGGCTTCCTGGTACAAAAAAGACAGGGATATCCTGGAGAGAGTCCAGCAGAAGGCCACAAAGATGATAAAGGGCCTGAAGCACCTCCCCCATGAAGAAAGGCTGGGTCACCTGGGTCTGTTCAGCCTTGAGAAAAGAAGACTCAGGGGTGATCTTACTAATGTTTATAAATATCTTAAGTGTGGGAGTCAAAGGGACATGGCCAACCTCTTTTCAGTGGTCTGTGGGGACAGGACAAGGAGAAATGGCCATAAACTTGAGCAAGTTCCACACCAATATGAGAAGGAGCTTCTTCACAGTGAGAGTGATGAAGCAATGGAACAGACTGCCCAGGGAGGTTGTGGATTCTCCTTCTTTAGAGATATTCAAGACCTGCCTGGACACCTCCCTGTGCACCCTGCTGTAGGGAGCCTGCTTTGCAGGGGGATTGGATTCAGTGATCTCTAGAAGTCCCTCCCAACCCCTACAGTTCTGTGATTCTGTGAAAGTAAGGGACAATTAAAGTGAAGTCTTTATTAAATGTATCTTCTCTGGAAGTTGCAGTAGGTGAGCTGAACACACAGTGGGAGCTGGTTTTGGGCATGTCTTACCTAACCTATTCCTCCATGTCTAAAGGTGCAAATCACAAAGAAAAGCATGAGAATCCCTTATCATTTACATTGGTACACTCACCAGTGTAGGTGGTTACTGTAGCTGCATGCGATTTCAAGGCCTTTGATGAATACCAGTGCCTTTAGGAACACTGAGAATTAGAACAGAACCAAGAAGAACAGGAACTACTAGGAAAACTTTCAGACACAATTTAGTTTGAATGGACAGCAGGACTAATGAATCATGCTGAGGCTATGCTATGTTTTCCTGCTGCCTACACTCAGCTCAGAATAAAACACAAGGATATCAGTCATGATGTGAGTGGTCTAATGGCAGCTGTTATTTGGAAGCAAATGCCAGCAAGGATAAACTACCTCTTCCCTACAATGAAATGTGGCCAAGCAATCAGAATAGTGGTTGAAAGGCTATAGACATGTATTCCTAACTTGGTTCTGACAGGCCAATGACAGCGACCAGTGGCAGATACCACTGCTGATTTGTTATTATAACACAGTCTTCATTTTCTGCCATGCAGATCTACATCAGGGCTATCCCAGTCAGAAATGCACATCAGCTTGAATGGAAAGCAAAGGAGTTATGACTACCTCTCTATTCATTCAACTCAGAACACAGTCAGTGGTGAGTATAAATAATCAAAGAGACAGCACTTCTCCATACATTTGGTTTCAATAGTAGAGGACAAAATCAGATTCTATTTACATATTAAAGAATGACCTTTTGCATTTCTTGCCCTGTAAATTAACACAGAGCTTGGCGATACAGGCTACTTTGTTTCCTTTTGCTCCTCCTTTCATCAGGGTGAGTGGTAAGGGATTTTGATAATGAAATTATTCCATCAGTACTGCCTAAGGCTCCTCAGAGAAGTGATTCAGTACACTCGGGACTTTCACATGAGGCAGTGTTGAAGGCCATCATTCAGTTTGTAGTTGAATTATACAACTCAGCAAATACTGCATAAGACAAAATAGGCTTCAGGTCCTTCCTCTGTTCTTGTGCTTGTGTGACAAAATTAACTGTAATAGGAAACACAAAGCACCTCATTCTTTTACAGAAGCCAGCTGTCCATAACACATATACAAAGAGATCAGGTTTATGGAACACAAAGCTATGATTATTTGTCCAATCTATTTTAAAGTTAGAACTGTCCTGTAAACACACTGTGGCAAATGCACATTGTTAACTACTGTTAACATTACAGAAGTTATCATCACACTCAGTGCTGACTGGATTGCCAGTAAGGCTCTATAGGGCCTAAGGCTAGAGTTCACCAAGGAATCCACAGTAGATATTCTGTCCATATAACCCTCATGTTCAGTGAGTGCTACACATCTGACTTTATAGACAGCCTAATCTTAATAAAAATGCTGCAGATAAACATGTACTCTCCAAAATGGAAAATAATGGGAAGAACTTACACAGTTGCTTTGCTTTCCTTGTTCTATACACATTTTTCTTCTAAAGAATGCAAATTCTGAAACACTAATTTGAACTTTCTTCCTGTATTCTATTGATTCAGAAGTAATGGTAATGTTGAAAACAAGAACAAAAATGTATTGAATTGTTGATGCCGCTGTTTTGCATTCTGCATGAATCTCCTGTCTTCTTGCACTCATCTGCATTTATTCTAGCTGTTTTGTTTCTGCAGCCCCTGGATCACCGGCCATCCAAAAAGAAGTTTTACTAAGTGGTCTAGAAAGAGAAATCATTTGTGTCAGCCTAAAACGTGACCCTAAAAATGGTTTTGGTAAGTAAGGAACATTAATTTTACATTTGCTAATGGGTCTGTCAGGTCCTAGTGCAAACTCTGATGCTTGCTCACTCCTGAGCAAAGTTTTAACCTTCATCACCTTACTTGTTCTCCTTATAGAATAAGACTACCAGTCTTTGCAAAGGACTTATTATTTCAGAGACTTAAAAGAACTAAATGTATAAAACAATACAACAATTTTTTTTCAGAGGATTAATTAATGTCATAGAGCTCAAGGCACCAATCGTTAAGAGTACAGTAAGAGAAATGAGGGAGTTACTGTTCTACAAACCCTTCTCATATTGCCTGTGCGCATCCAAAATGCATACACAAACTTCACATGAATATTTTTTGACTTCTGGATTCATATTTGGATAACATTTTTTGTTAAATAATGCATCAGACAGCATCCTTTTCTAAGGGATGATTTCTGAGGACAGGGAGATCCCACAGTTGACCATTAATGCAATTAGACATCAGATTTCTAAGTAGTGCCAGTTCACATGCCATGCCTTGAATTCCATTCCAATTATTCTACCAGCGAGAAGAGTATTTTCTGCAATAGGAAGAATATTTTAAGCCATAATAGTGAAATTAAGCTACTTAAAAATAAATTATTTTTCCTAGATGCCTCATACATGTTCATTAGAAGTTTACATGACCCACCTCAGGAGGCTGTAGACCATACAGTGTAAAACAACGTTCTAATTTATTTTTATACCTTCTCTGGGTGTTATATAAATAGCTTATAAGTCCTGTAAGAAAGAAGTCGGAATCTTCTGAAGTCCCAAGCCAGGAAAGTATTCTTACTGATATATTATACTTAAGTAGCAGCCATTGAAGTCACTAGCACGCTTAAATTATAGCAGAGTTCAAAGCTCTCCCAAATCAGGACCTTGGGATTTACAAAAATTTACAAAAAAGGACCAGAATTTACGAAAAAAAAACAACCCACCAACTTTAAACTGTTGGAATAGGACCTCTTTGTGCTCCTAAGTTTCATCTTTTCTGATACTGCTAATGTCTCTACATTGGTATACTATCTCATTTTTGCAGGTTTTGTAATTATTGGAGGAGAAAATGTAGGAAAATTAGACCTCGGTATCTTTATCGCTTCAATTATCCCTGGGGGACCTGCAGACAGAGCTGGAAATATCAAACCAGGTCACTGTCCTTAGTTTCTAATTAGAATTAAAACGCTTTCATGGTTTAAAGTTAACTATTCTGGGCTTATTTTTCTCTTCTGATGTGCACTGTCTTTATTCTTTTTAAGGGGGACGACTCATCTCTGTGAATAATATTAGTCTTGAGGGTGTTTCGTTCAATACTGCAGTTAAAATTATACAAAATTCTCCCGATGAAGTTGAGCTGATCATCTCTCAACCCAAAGGTATGAAGGCAAACATCTTTGCTGGCTCTAGAATCCTAGCAATTGACTCAGGGCATTGTTATTTATTAGGCACTAGAATGTCATAGCACTTTCTTGCCACTCAGTGTAAGTTAATCGCTATAGGCTAGCAGTGTGACCTCTGCTCTATAGTCAGCATGAAAAAATCTGATCTATTATGGGCTTTATTCTACATTGCTAAATATCAAGGGAATTTTGTCATTTCTTTCTATGACAGAATTAGTTCTACAGCCCATCTCTGAATCAGAATCACTGTCATAGTCCCCTGCAGTGATGAAGCAAATACATTTCTCCATAGATAAAACAGCAGTGCTCCATTTCACAATGATTAACTCACTTTATGGATTTGATCTCACAGCTAGTTGATTTGGGAAGTTATTTCACCATCCTGTGTTGAGATACAACGATACTTGTCTTCACATTTACTTACTGTTTACATTCACTGATGTCTTTTTTTGATATTGTTTTGCAGACATATATGAAGAAGGATTAAATGAAGAGAAGAGTATATCAAGGGGAAACAGCACTAGTGGTTCTGAGATCTCTTGTGTAGACAGTGGAAGAAAAAAGATTCAGGACTGTGGAGCATCTGTCCCCCAAGAACAGAATGTAAATATAGATGAACTTGAGAAGGCTCTTTCTTGGAGTTTAGCACCAAAATTGGGCCCCAAGATTCCAGTTCTTTCAGCAGATAGCCGGGATGTGGAGGTAACTGGGATTGTGATGTTCTTTAATAACGTTATGGCATGTGTCTTAACAACATGCCAGCCATATTAAGAATGGAAAGTAACTGAGAAATTAAAAACTGAGCAAAAGAGGACGAAAACCCTGGAAGATATTGCTTGTTAAATTACATTGGAATTGTTGAAATTACAGGTACGTTTAGGATAAGTGAAAAACTGCTCCACAAAATGTTACTAAAAATTTTCCTCCCACTTCCAGTGAACTACAAAATTTGATTATTTTCTTGCATTCTCTTTAAGTTTTCAACCAGCCACAGAACAGTAATGTTTTATGTCTAATGTCCTTCTATTAAACAGCATCCCTATCTGTACTCATTTTATGCACATTCAAACAGATTATATTTTAAGTAACAATAGTGTAATCCTGAAATAATGCCAGGGATATAAATGCTACCACTCCAGGATTACAGTGGCAGCAGGATCAAACTCTTTGCATCTTCCGGAAACCTTGCTTTCTTTATTATTATTTTTTCCCTATTTATTTATTTATTTTTCCCTAAGACACAGAAGTCTCATTAGTGTTTATATTTTTGAGACAGGAGGCTGATTCTTCACGCTTACAACCTCCAGCTGAAATGGACTCAAATGAAACCTACACAGTGGAGCTTGTTAAAGAAGACGGGACTTTTGGAATCAGTGTGACTGCAAGTGTTACTGTTAATCTTTCAGGGTGTCCTTCAAACTATAACATGAACAAGAAACATGTAGAGAAGTGTATTTATGTGGAAGAAAGGTAGAATATAGGCCAGTAACAAGAACTGCTAGCACTGCACATTTCAAACCTAAGTATGTGACTGACAGTACCAGCTCTACTCATTCCCCAGTTCTTGCCCACAGAATGTGTGTGTATGCCAGCATGAAGCATTTGGAGTTACAAGACCTTTCCCACCTTGCCTGATTTGAGAACAGGATCTGCCAGTGAAAGTGGAATTTGTTGGGGTTTCATACAGCCAGAGTCTCTAGAAAATGCAGTAACACAAAGCATCCCCCAGGGCTTGACTGGTTTTCCTCTGGGGTTCCTGGAATTCACAAGCTGTGTCTACACAAGCAGATCACATAGGACCTTGGGACGGGCACAAGTGCTACCTACAGTCACTACTTAATTTTTGGCACACTCCCCAGGATGGCTTTGGCATGTGCATGGGATGGGACTGGTCAAGAACAGCCATCCCATGCTGGGGGGTTGAAAGATGAGTTGTATGGACATAAGATAAGCCATGGTTTTTTACTACAATATGCCTGACCAGTTTTATTTCCAAATGCACAAAAAATACAGTTCTCCGTACATTTAGAGGATCAGAGAAAGAAGCAGCGAAACCTGTATGTCCCATGTTTAAAAAATAATTCCTTTTTCTGGCTATCAAGACTTATCTCACCAGGCTGAGGTGTCTACAATCCTTACTGAACTGAAGTTAGAAGCAGCAGATTCGTTGCTTTACTTAGAAATAGAGGGCTCATTTTTCATCTGAAATTGACTAGAGAATGTTGAAGGACAGAATAGGATTCTGAGGTTAACTTGGAATTCCTCTGTACTGCAGGCTCTTGAGTGTCTGCACAAGGTCAAGTCCAAGCTTTCTATATTGTCTGAAGGGCCAATCATTGCTGAATACATATTGCATAGTTTAGAAGCTAGGATAGAGGCTGACTGAAAGATGCAACTGGATCTTTACAGTAGCACAGGAGAAGGAGTACGCTGCATTTTCCTGAGAAAGCAAAGCATGCTTACTGCCTAGGGAAGTACATTACAACTGGATGGGACATGAGACTAACATCCTCTGGTTTTTTGTTTGTTTGTTCCCCCCCCGCCCCCCCCCCCCCCCCCAATATATTTTTTAAAATGTATTTTCTGAAACAGTTGCTTTGCAATGCACATATAAGTTGTTATTATCAGTGGTAGAATATGTGGAGACTTCACACACTAACATATGGAAATGTCTTTTGCAGGGTGGAATTAACACTAGTGTGCCTCATGGTGGGATATATGTGAAGTCAATTATTCCCAGGGGACCGGCAGATAAGGATGGACAAATAAAGATAGGTAAAAAGTCTGGCAATGAAACCCTGGGTTGCAGAATTGGCTGTCTGTGTGAAATACTTGCTATAGGATGATGAGATATGTTTGGGATTGAGGGCCATACAACTGCAAAATATTATATGCAGTCCATCATTCCCCAGCCTACCACTGTAGTTATGTGGCTATTCCACTGAGGAACCTGGAATCTCATACCAACATTGCACAGCTTCCCTCTGTTGCTGCGGTTCAGGGTAGTGACTCAGACGTCTACTTTTGCTGTTGCTGTAATAAGCAGATTCTGTCACTGCAATCAGTTTACAGAGTCCCTGGTATGTTTACAGTGTTAGTTACAGAATACCATACAACAAGTAGTACTGCTTTCAAGCAAAATAACATTATTTGAAGCATGTAAGCATGATGATCTAACGCAGTGTGGGTAGCCTTAAGATTTCTATCCAATCTGAATCATCAGCGCAACCATCACTCTTTATTTTTATTTCCCGCAGGCGATCGTCTGCTGGAAGTAGATGGAATCAGCCTCTGTGGCCTCACACACAAGCAGGCTGTGGAAAACCTTAAGAAATCTGGCCAGGTTTGTGTAACAGCAAAGCATTTTATCAGTCAAATAAACTGTACTTATTACGAAGCACAGTAGCAAAGGTAGGCCGGTGTGAAAGTCTTTCCCCTCCCTGAAACTTTGGCTTACTGTAAATGGGAACTGTTCTTCATTTTTTTAGATTGCCAAGCTGGTTCTAGAAAGGGGACACCATCAAGCAGCGCAGCCATGCCTGAGTTCTAATGACAGAAAAGAGGACCAATGTGCAGTGGTTTCTGTGGCAACATCCTTCACAGATGACAGCAAGGACTACTGCTTTTTGACAGATGGTGAGAAAGGAAAAAAGGAATTCAGGGTGACTTTTTGCTGGCTACATATGATAGGCAAGAAAGGAATGAATGAAAGTTGATCTAGGATATTTCTATAGGTTGGAAGGAAAACTGTACACCAAACAAAAAGACAACATGTAGTATTAAAAGCATTATCAAATTAATTCTGAAAAAAATAATGCTCTCAAATTTACAGTTGGTGAATGCATTTGAATTTATCATAGACATAAGTACTATATCTCTCAGCCTTTCTGAGATGAGGCTGTCAGGGAACATTCCTTTCTGTACTCTCACAGCACTCTCAAGCAACAAGCAGCTGTACTGATAGTGCTCAGCTGTTACCCAAAGGCAGCATGGCTAGCACACCTGCTGATGCTGTGTCAGCAGTGAAGCTAGGGTGAATGATTGCCCCACAGCCAGGAATGGGAACTGCCATCACTTCAGCTCTTGAAAGAAGATTCAGGAGTCATTTTCACTGACTTTATCCAAAAAATGCCCTCTCTCTTATTGTAAGGTTGTCCCATAATCACCACATCTGCACCATACTTTACCATGGGGCAGTTGCTCCTCCACATCGTCCCTAGCAGAAAGGAGTTCGAATGTAGGTATGATTTTTGGGAAATGGCTGGTCTCTCCATCTTGTCTGGAAGGAGCAGTGGCTCTGTTTTTAGTTTATGCTGGTTTGTGCAACTCCTGAATTAACATCAGCTACAGAATAGTAAGTCTTACTCAAAATCTGCAGAAGAATGTCAGAAATGGATAGAGTTTGAACTTCTTTGGTATAAACTGCTTCTTCCTTTGAGAACTTGTACTAGATGGCATAAACTCCATGACTACATGGTGGAATAGAATACAGTGGATTAGAAGCCAGCCTGCCCATTTGAATTCTAGGGCTCGTGCAAGCTAAAGTAAGAATAAAACCACCCTTTGTTGTTAGTAGCAGAAGATATACCTCAGCAGCACACAGGAAAAAAGGTCTATGGAGAATATAATATGTACCATTTCCTTAAGGAGTACCTATGCCACTGAGCTCACTCTTTTTCCTATCCATCCTTTGAACAGATAATACTTTTGAAGTCAAATTGACAAAGAATTCTGGAGGCCTTGGCTTTAGTGTTCTTCAAATGGAAGAAGAAGGCTACGAACATCTTGGAGGAGCTATTGTCAGGATCAAAAGGCTGTTTCCAGGGCAGCCAGCTGAAGAGAATGGAGAAATTGAAGTTGGAGACATCATTTTGGCTGTGAATGGGAAATCTCTTCAAGGACTCTCGTATCAGGTACAAAGCACTACTGTCACTGGGCCTCCTGGTGGGTCACGTACTAATAAAGACAAAGGAATGAAACAGCTTTTAAACTTCACCATCACCAGAGGGGGGCAGAATTTGCATATAATGATTTCGATTTCTGTGTAGAAGTCTTCTCTAGAATTCTTATGGAGAATTCCCTTTGTAACAGAATTGTTACAGAGAATATTTTTTGCTATTTAATTTCCAGCTTTCCACTACTGATGCACAAAATCTATTGTTAGACTCACACCGCTTGTTAATTAGTTGGAATCTTTGGTGCTCTATTGCATAACAGAAACATTATTCCCTATGGTGATTTGTTTTATAATGTTATCCTAAATACCATGCCTCAGATCCTAACCTCTATCAGGCGAGGTAAGTCTAGGGACACTTTTTTTTGCCTGGAATGAGCAATTCTATACTCACATGAAGAAATTAAATGGTAGAAGAGGATTATAGGAGAATTTATTTCTTAGTAAAAAGACATGTACTATAGACTGGGAAAAACTGTATTCATGCGAAATCTAACATTTGTTCTTCCTGGTTAGGATGTCCTGCACTTGTTGAGAGGAGCTCCTTCAGAAGTCACATTACTTCTCTGTAGACCACCAAAAGGTGTTCTTCCAGAAATTGAGCAGAGTGCCCTGGTAAGATAAAGATTCTGTCAGTGAACTTGCTTCAGTAATTCTGGAAAAACACCACTACCTTTTCTATCCAGCCTTGAATAATGCAACCTTGCCTTTCCTCTACAGTATCCCATTCCATTCCTTTCTCTTCCCATCTGCAACTCAACCTCTAGAGTTCAACTACAACCAAAACAGAAATTTGACAGATCTGAAATATGTTTATCGCAGTGCAGTGTCTTTTGAGTTGCAGTACTGTCAGTGAAGTGACGAAGCACATACCCAAGCACATCTTCTAAAAACGTTGCTTCTAAAAATGTTCTACTAGATTCTCAGCCATAAGCTGCAGATAATATCAACTGTAGCAGTTGTGATCTGTGGATTTGAGATAGCTCTATTATTCACCAAAGTGGGAGGAAAACAGAGCTTTGCCTCTTAACAAACATAAATAAATGAAATGATGTTTTCAACTGGTTATTTGGCTTCTTTCTGTTATCTAGCAGAATCAACAGGAAAAAAAAAAACCCACAGAAAACAAAATTAAAACAAAAACAAAAACAGGAGCAACTGCAGTAGAGAATAAAGGTATTTTTATTATTCCTACTATTCACAGACACATCTGCAAGTACTCTCCTATCATGAAAATGCATTTGCACTGCTCTCGCTCCATGCAGAATGGCCTGCTCCTGGTTACTGTCCAAGTAGGACTTATAAGTGTTGTCCATGGACACGCAGTAATGACTGTCAGAATCATCTCCAGAAAACAAACCAGTTCCTTTTGCTCTCCTGCTATGTACTTGAATACTATTTAGTTGGTTTGGCCAATTATGTTAGTTCATTACACAGGAATCGATCAGGAATCCGCTTCTACTCTCTAAAGAGAGTGTAGACACAAAGTCAAGCACAGTACATAATGAAATAAAAAGAATCCTCCCCTAGCAAAGAATTCATTGAGAAAAGGGAACTTGTGTAGTACTTTCCTGACTTGAACTCCTGAAGAATGTGGAAGATGAGCAGAAAGGCAAAACGGTTTTTAGAGAATGAGTTCCTTCCACTATTTTGCACTCCAGCTAATAGTTGGTATTTTCACATTGAGATGTGAAATATAATATGTACAATAAATATAATTCCCCTGCAACTTCTTTGGTTCTTAAAGGAAAGAAAATGAGAAAGAAAAAAAAGGTTATACTAACCTTTCTGTGATTGTTTGTTTTTTTTGTTTATTTGTTTTTGTTTTATAGACTCCAGCACCATCTCCAGTTAAGGCATTTATGGCAGAGATGCCAGGCAGTCCAGAAGCAGGAAATAGTTTGGACCCATCTACCAGTGATGGAGGTAGCACCTCTCAAGACCTTGAAGACTGTTTGGATTCTCCATTGGCAGCAGATTTCAGTGAACCTCCTGAAGAGGAGAGCTCAACCTATGAAGCGCAGGAAACAGAGTCTCAAGAGAATCCCATCCAGAGACTTATGCCTCCCAGGGAAAGTTCCTACAAGGATCTATGGAAGTTTCATCAAGAAGCTGCCAGTTCTGAAGAGTTTCACTCTCTAGAGGAAGAAGTGCAGCAGAATTGCTACTCACCATGTGAACTAGAATGTGCTGAAAAGTAAGCAAAACTGAAATCTGCCCTTTCCTTTGGTTCTGAGAATTTTGAAAGCTTAAAGTTAAGTATAGGGCTCTCTGCTTCTGGCTATAGCTGATTACTGAAAAATTTGCTTTACCATCTTATTCTGACTATTCTAATCTGCTCTGTCTGTTTACTTTCATGTCATTGGAATTCTGCAGAAATCCACATTGCAAAATAGTTGAATGCTGCACTAGTGCAATCAATTATGTTGTTTGGCTGAAGCTGGCTGTATTTTGAAATCAGTGGAAAGACTCTTGTGGACATAGAAAGGAACCAAAACATTTTCTTATTTATTAAGAAAATGTTTTTTATTATTATTTATACGATCTCTGAATTTTCTCAAAGTTCATTTAAGCAGGCACCAAACACTTCTTACTGTATAATCTCTTAATTTCACATTTTTTCAGAGAAAATTAAAACACTCTGAAGACAAACTGTGATCATGGAGGAAAAAAAAAAAAAAAAAAAAAAGGCTATTTTCCTGTCTTCAGAAGCAAATAGAAGCCCTGAGCCAGAGGAGTTACAGAAGATGATCCATTCCATTTAAACCATTTTTCTCAGCACAAAATATCAATTATCAGAGCAGAAAGGATTGGTGGAAATAAAAGCTAAATGTTTAACATAAACCTCTAACTTTTAGCTTTTATAATTTTCTCTAGAAACTCACTTCTATTTTTCGGACACTCATTTGAATCTTTTTTTTTGAACTTCTGACATCTAGCAAGCTCAGATCTAGTGAAACACAGATTCCAGTCATTGCTGAGACACAGTACTGAGTGACTGCAAGTCCTGTGGGACAATTACTGCTGTTTGTGCTTCTAGCTCTTCCCTAACAAGAGAGGAAATTTCTCTCATACTCAAAAGCAAAGCTTCTACTTGCATGTACAGTTTTCTATGGCAGAGATTAAAACCAGCCGAAGTACGTCCATAGCAAACACATTTGCCAAGAGATACAGTTTCATCAAAACTGAGTTTCTTTGTGGGAAAATATCAATTGAAAGAAAAACCTTGGATTCTTCCCAAGAAAGAAGTTCTGAAATGTTTTTGTTTGGTATATTCTCAGCATCATTTAGTTTCAGTTTTTGCATTTTCAAAAGGCAGACAGAACAGTTTAAGATGCGTATCTCAAATTGTATTTTAAATGTAACCTCAGTTTAAGTGATCCTTCCATAGATACATGCTAATATAATGAAATAGGCATTAATGAAAGAATTCCCCTTTCTTTTCTTCAGATTGCTCAAAACTTTTCATGCAAACATAGAAGTCTTCTGATACAACTTTTTAAAAGCTCACTACTCAGGGTATCACATGGAAAATTTCTTTCGCTCTTCCTATTGCCAACAAAAAGAACCTTCAACAAAACTACTTTGAAGAATTTCACCCCATAGTTTACCCATGGAAGTCCAAGTTGGGGTTCACCCAGACTCCAAAGGCTAAGTCTAGCGTGTCAGCGCACGTTGTATGTGGGCCAGCAGGACCAAGACTCATGCATTTCTCCTGCTGATGTAGAGATGGGATAGAAGCTGTGCTGTGATTAGGCCACCGCTGGCTCATTGCCTTGAGCTTGTATAGCTCTGCCAAATATCTTTCATACTCTGAAGGTCAATCAGCACTTCACTGGTATGTGACAGTTTCTGTGACACCCTGCTTGACCAAGATTCATTGAACTTAATCCTTTATTTCCTGTCACCTGAAGAAAGGAGCTGACTGTATTTGCTGTTATCCTTAAACATTTGTTTTAATTATACCCTTCTTCTTTCCCAATATTGTAAACGTCTTCAGCTATTAAAGTTCATAACCTGCCAGTTTCACTGCCAGCTTTGCTGTGCCACTGAAGATACACAACTCATTTCTTCCCTGCATCAGTACAAGCTAACAGACTAGACAGCCCCTTGCACTGTGTACACATAGCATGAACCTGCCAGTTTTTCTTGTCTCAGTTGATGTTTTAAAAGTGCCGCTGGAGGTTATTAGCTATATGCATCCAAAAAGCATGTTTTTCTACTTTTTTACACTTTCCTTCTGACTACAGACAACTTTTGAAACAAGAACTTAACAGTGAGGATCTTATGTGATTTCATACCAGACGTGCAGTTTAAGAGTAAAAGCAGCTAAGAATGTGGCTGAAAGCTATTTTTCAAGAAGAAAAATGCACATATAAAAATTGTAATAGTGCTGCAGTGTGCATATCACTTATCAGATGAAAAAATAATGTGTGTAAGATTTTGCAGGCTGAAAGCTTTTAGATGTTTTTACTAGCTTTGCAAAAGGTTGATTACTTCCTCTTTGTTTTATGGTAATACTTGAAAGACCCAGACAGCCATTTAATACCATAACTAGTATGCTAGTTAAAATCAGGATGTGTATAAGCAGTAGATTCTTCAGTGGCCACCTAATAAAGGATATGGAAGAAAATCCCAGCACGACAATCTCTTTATTTTCCAGCCCTGTGTTTAATAAGAGTGATGGTGACCTATCAAACAGAAATTGTATGTCTGAAATTCTCTCTCTAACCCCTATTGATGAAGAGTATCTCACCATCAGCTCAACATCTGTGACCTCACTTTCAAGAGGAGGAAGCCCAGAGACTCTCTCCACAACCTTGGTGACCCCACAACCACGTGTCTGTGGCCCTTTCACATCATCCCTGCCTGCTAGAGACACACAGAACAGTGACAATGAATGGGAAGACATGGAGGAACTAGAGGAGGAAAAGGAGGAAAAAGAGGATTGCATTAGGGTATGTGGTTGGCACCAGATTATTAACAGGTAGACAATGACATGGGAAAGGAGACAACTTTAAGAATATATAATTCTTAAAAGCATTAGTTTTAACCCATTATCTATGCTATTTCTGCATGGCTTTTCTCACTTTCCAGAAATATCCAAAATTTTCCTGTATGCTCAGCTCTCCAGAACGCTTTACCATTTCCTTTAAGGCTATTTCCTTGCTCTTGAAATCTTACTAGTTTTTTTTAACTTGCCATCATTCTGCAGTATAATTCCCAGTGTACAGAAGCCTAAGACCTATCCTTAAATTAATGGGAATCAGTTATTTGTAATTTTGGCCATGTCTTAAACTCATGTGCAAAATCACTTTGTTACAATACTACTACTGTAATGTCCCAGTAAGAAACTACAACTCCTGTACTAATTTCTATTCAAAATATAGGGATCAGTCCTGCCAAAAGCTGAACATCTTGCATTCCTGCTAATGCTAATGAGCTCTGAATTTTTACTAATTTGAGAGCACCAAGAATAAAATTTAGGTCCAGCCATTTCCTGTAATGCAATATCAATAGCAACTGAAATCTCTGAACTCTGTTGTTGTAACGCTTGTCAGCTCTGAGGACTCCATGTCATTTTATACACTTAAAATGCCAAAATTTCAGTTCCTGATGGCACCGTGCCTTATTAGGCCCTGTCAATCAATCACCATGATGCTCCACAAGGTATAAAGAAATAAAACTAATTCTGGAACAATAGCAGTGACAGATCAGAGAAATCCTTACATATGCTGCTTATTTATACCATCTGAGCATCTGATTCCTATTTGCATATAAAACATAATGGATGATGTTAATGAAGCAACAGAAAAGCCTACATCAAACATATCTTGTGTTTGCTTTAATAGGAAATGGAGATCTTTGTGACTTTGACAAGGTCAGAGAAGAATGGTTATGGATTCTCAGTGGTTCTTAACAAAGTGGACAACTGTCTTTATGTTGATGAAATCTTGCATGAGCCTGCCCTGTCAGATGGAAGACTGAGAAGGGGAGACAGAATCATTATGGTACAGTATTCCTTTGAATTTAAACAGAGGAGAAAGTATTTGCAGATCAATGTCATTTAGATTTAGTAATTTTCCTTTTATAGGGCCTAGTTTATCACATTCATGCATGCAAGTGCAAATGAATCATATAACAAATATAATTCTGCTGACTTTAGTAGAGTAAACTTCAGACTGAATAGATAGTATGACCAGGCAAAAACCAAGAATCACCTAGCAGTAGTGCAGTACAGCTGAGACACTAAATGCCTTCCTAATTAAGTGATATAAACTGCACTAATCTGCGCAAAAGATGCAGGACTTATGTCCTGTGTAATGTATGAACAAAACCTGTTTGGAGGTTCATCTTCATTTCATTCGACTTGCCTTCCTTGCTTTTTGCTACAAGACATCAAGCTTCAAGGGAAAAAAAGGTAATTTTATGCAAACAGTACATTCAGGAAAACAGAAGTTCAAAAACAAATCTTATTGCAATTGTAACTTTGTAACTGCTTTATTCACAGACATTAGGTGCCACAGCAAGGCAGTGATATGAGAATGAAAACTTATTTAAGCTCATATGCAATATTTGGGGTGAAGGGAGAAGTGTGATGATGGTCAATGAGATCTATGCTATCACTTCAATGGCTTGTCATTTAGGTGAATGGAATTGATGTCACATCTTTACAATGCAACGAAGCCCTAAGTTTGCTGCAGAGCTCTCCTCCTGATCTGCACCTCGTGGTTGGTCGTGCTGGCAGCGATCCATGTCCTTCTGTTAGGCCAGATGACATTCCTGAAATCACTCTCACAAAAGGTGCCAATGGACAGCTAGGTGTGTAGTAGATACTATGCATACTATTTTAGACAAAGATTATAGTGGTGGTATGATAGTCATAGGCAATTGTGGTCTTGGATCGGTATGATTCTGAATGCCCTTGATACAGTCATGCTTTCCTCCATCAACATGACCATGGGCTGGACAACTTTCTATTCAGTAGGACCATAAAGGGAAGACAAATAACTGTTATTAGACAAACTAAGCTATTGGAAGAACTATATCTGTATGATCACACTATCAGCTGAAGTTTCTGCCATATCTTTAGTCTCATATTTTTATGTTATTGAAATACAAAGAGTTGCTAGAAGCTGTCTGTTAATAGATGATGAATGTCTGCTACCTACTGATATGCCTAAAGTTCTATTTGGAAAAAAAGCTTGAGAAGGATGAGCCACTGGTTAGGGCAACAGTCTAGCATTCAAAAAAAACTCTGCTTAAATGCTTGATTCATCAAAGACATGAAGTTTTATTTATCTACATTGTGCAATGCAAGTGATAAAAGAAATCCCCACAGTGTGAATATTGTGTTATTACTGGAGAGTGTGGAGCATCCTGCACACGGATAAAACTGTGGACCCAGTAAATAACATAGTTATCTTTACTTTGATACAGCATCCTGTTTCCAGTTCAGAGACTAGTTTGTTTGGGAGCTACTGGAATATCATTGCACAATACTGCTTTGTACTGGTCAGGAATCTCCTTATCTGACCTGCACTTTCATTCCCTGCTTAAAAAATGGGATTGATAGCACACCCTACAGAAGACATTGCAAAGCACTTATGTACTCTGGTAACGAGGGAGTCTTATTCAAGTACATATTTGACATTAGGTGAAACAAAGCACCATAGAATAGCTGAAGAGTACAGATGGACAGCATTGTTTAAGTTTTTTAATATTTTGTAAACATCTAATCGCATGTCACTCTTGCTCTCTTACTGGGGGTAAACTGCTGTTTATAGCACTGGTCCTTTGTTCAGCCTATCTTTCAATGACCCTCATATATTCCATCAAGCTGCACTTCGCCGACAATGAAATTCAAAACATGCTGCCACCAAAGTCTTTTTATGATCTGCATTATTCTAGGTTTGAAGCTGACGGGAGGAGCTGGAAGTAAGCTACAAGGTATTTATGTGTTAGAGATAGTGCCTGGCTCTCCTGCCAGTGTGGAAGGCAGTCTGCAGCCACGAGATCAGATTCTTTACATCTGTGGGCTGTGGACCGAAGGCATCAGCCTGGATGATGCAGTAAGAGTGTGTGAAGCTGCCACCCAGAATGTCCAAATCAAAGCAACAAGGTAAATCTGAGCAGATGGAATCTTAGCAAACTCAATTTCAGTCCTAATGTTAAAGCAGATTTTTAATTTTTTTTTTTTTTTTTTTATCAGCAAGTCTAACAATAAAAACAAACAAGAAAAATGCTGTACCTCACAGATCCGAAGGTGTAACCTGGTACACAACACCCATATGGTATCTTAAATCCTTGTAGTTATAGCTAACACAGGACATGAATGTAGGTGAACTCACACGACATGCATCAAAACTCTTCAAACTTCATCACCAAACCACAAATGTGAATTCTTTAACTGCCTCTGATAGGAATCTCTGAGTTATTTCCAGTAACAAAATTTAAGAAAGATGCTGAATATCCAGCACGTGACAAAATGTTCATCTCAGGGCTGCTCTGCCCAGCAGGGTTGTGGAGTCTCCTTCTCTGGAGATATTCAAGACCCACCTGGACGCCTACCTGTGCGACCTGCTGTAGGGAACCTGCTTTGGCAGGGGGGTTGGACTCGATCTCTGGAGGTCCCTTCCAACCCCTACAATTCTGTGATTCTGTGTGATTCTTCAGGTTTTAGGTTTATTTCATTCTGCAATCTGACAGAGCTCTGGACTGATACTGAAACAGCCTCTTAAGGTCTTACAGTAACAGCCCAAACAGTAACCCCAAAATATGTCAATTACTAAGTTACATAATTAAATTTAGTGGTAGTGCGCTCATCACAGCAATCTTGATGTACAACAAACATTTATCAGTGTTTTATTAACCTGCATTGTGCTAGCAGGTGAACTCCAGCCCTGAAACAGTTTTGTACTGGGACAGATATCATAACATATTCCTTCTTTCTTAGACCAATTTAATTAAAATATTTCACTGTTGTTAAAGACGGTGTGTATTTATATACTGATATAAATGCTCTTTAGAAAAGCACCATTAAGAATAACAAAATCTTAGAAATACAACTGCAATTTATAAACTGACTTTTTCAGAAATAGCTTTCATATGTGCTTTTAAAAACATGCAGCTCTTAATGGCTCACATATTGCACTTTTCTGCCTCCAGAAACGGCAATCCTGTGGTCCCTATAGTGCAAGAAAATAGTAAGTAAGGCTAATGTTTTTTGAATTTGAGGTCAAGATTTTCTTCTGATTTTAGTATTAAGTTGTTATTGATTCATTGCATTAAACAGTTATTATCAGATTGTAACTTGGCATTCAGTATTTCTGTTAAGGGTCTGAAGAAGAAATGGACGGCTCTTTACAGAGAGAAACAAAATGTATAGTTCTCTTTAAAAAAATATTTCTTAATTTTATCTATATTTGCATTTTGTGCAGACAGCTTGTTTTTATTAATTTGCTAATATTTAATGGGAATTGTATGTGGTTACGTTTAACTTCTGAGCTTTAATATGGTGCCACAACTTAGCTGTCTTAGACTGACTTTTTAAACTGATATCAATAACAAAAATGGGCAGAACCACAATCTCTTTAATTAATAAAGGAGCCTATCAGGGGACTATATTTATCAGTTATAAAAATGCATACTGAAATGGCAAATGCAACGCGGAATTTAAACAAACAAACAGGCAAACAAACAGCAGAACACATTACGTTCTATAATTCATACCTTAAGAGAACTTTCTGGAAAACAAATGAGATTACCAATACACGATAAAGCAAAACTCAAAAGTAGAGGTCACGGCAGGGTGGAAATCAAAGCCAAATCATTGTTTTCTTGCATAGACAGCTCTGCAGACAGTGAGAGAACCTCCTTCACCCTTTGCCTGAGCACTGCCACATGCCTGGAATGACTCACTCTGATCTCCAGTTCTTGTTATCATTTTAAAAATAGCAACAAATGAGATGTAATACCTCTGCAGTTCAGGAAACAATTATTTCTATCACTGCGCAACACAGTAGACTTAATCATGCCGTAATAGCTGTCTCATACTGCCTCATACAGCATCGATATTGGATATTGATGCTTTGCTACATGATCTAAGATCAGAGTTTACATTCCCTTGCGTACATGAAGCTGAGTGGGAGGCCTGTCAGAACAAACCTCCATGTATGCTTTCAGGGCCGCCTGCTGAGACAGAGAAAGATGATACTTGTCTCTCAAAGGAAAACCTGAATTCCCAAGAGAAGCATCTACTAAGTCAACATGGTAAGGAACTTGACTTTTCTGGCAGTTTATAACATGTTCAGTCCTCTCTTTAAATGAAACTCGTAGGTGGCACTGGAAGTACCGGGGAAAGATTAATTCTTAGTAAACAATTCTGAATCCCTCAGAGTCTCAGAGAATGCATGTACATCATCTGTTTCCCAGCTGGTTTCTCTGACCCTGTCACATGCAACTCCTAAAGCTTGTTTTGGAAACTGCTCTCTGGGAGGCAAAAGGTTCACATGGATCATATGCAGAATGCTCAGTTCAGGAGCACTATAAAAGAAGCAAAGTGCATAAGCCCAGAGGAAATTTTACACATCAGATATGAAATGTTTCATTATATCTCTATCTATTACCATATTGAGTGTTATACCACAGGACCAAATTTCAGCGGTGAAAACTGTTCTGCTTTTTTACAGAGAAACATTTGACGGAAACAAATTGTGAAGCTCAGCAAAGCACTCCTAGTTCTCCAGAACGTAAGGTAAGGGCCAATTTTATCAAGCATGAAGTTTTCCATCAAGTAAAGTGAGCTATAGTGACTGAGATTATTTTTTCAATAGTGGCATTTAATGTATTTACTTCATCCCCGGTTTCTCTTAAAATGTGAACAGAATTGATCTGGAGAGCATACTGTGAAGTGTTGAACTGCCTCAGCATGCACTGTCCTGTGTGCACTCAGCACCTCCTGGGATCAGGAACTTCTCTAGCTGTTTTTCTATACAGTATCACTACCTTAACAACTTGGTAATAAAACCAAGATCTACAGGATGTAGCCCCTCCATTAGGTCTTCATAGTACTCTTAATAGCTTCCAAGATTAATTCCTAGCTAAGAAAGAAAGTTGATCGGGAAAGAGAGACAGAATGCCTCAGCATAAGGTTCTGGGAAAAATGTGAATGTAATGAGGAACTATTTCCCACAACAAATCAAAACATTCGTTGGAAATTGAGGTTCATATTTCAGTATGAATTTCTGAACGTGAAAAGAGGGTAAAATTACTACAAACCTTTGGAGAATTTTCAGTGTTGACATAAATCAGAGTGGTTTGGATTTACAATAGCCAGTAAGAATAATGGTATTTCTGACATAATAAATTCCCAAAATACATAGTATGTTCACTGGGGGGAAAAAAATCAATTTCCATGCTCAGCATACAATGCTTCAAAAGTCTTACCAGTGCAAACATTGCTTTTGTTTGCGCAAATATGTGGAAAGTAATATTACTTGGAATTGCCCGCTTTGGGACTGATATTTCATGAAAATAGAATTATTCATTTTCTCTTGGCTGTGGTTTACAAGAAATGGCTGTCTCTTGTTAAAATTAGACCTCCAACCTGGTAGAAAAATTGGAACAATTTTCTGGCTTTTGATTAAGTCATCTCTATTACTGCTTCTTCCACACCATTTAATCCATGATAGCTTGTCTGTTCAGCTCACTAAAATAATTTCTGAGGACGATACATACACCATTGGGACCAGTCATGCTGCAAATCATAAATGTTTCTAGGTTGCTGCTCTTTCTGACATAATGCTTGAACCTAAAATGGCCGCTGATTATAAAAGTGAATGAAGTGCTAAAGCCAAACAGAGAGATACGCTGGGGCTGCAAGGTTAAGATACAGAACAGTAAAAGAACGGAGTTCATACTGAGTTTGCATCACACTTGGGATAAAAGTGAATGTCTTGTCAGTGAAGGTGATGTATTTGATGTATTATAAAGGGTTACATAAGTACGTTTCCTTACTTTTATGAGATCGTTTTACTCTCTGGCTATTATTAAAAGAGCTTGTGGAAATAAGAATGCACTACTTTCATTCTAATGCATACATGTAGGTGCTATAAATCAGTGGAAGCTCTATGTACCCAGCCAAGACAAGGATATATCCCACAGTTTACATCAGCCACGGACAACTGTAAAGCACAATAGAATTCTTTCATATTAAAAATGCATATGAAAAAAGAGGACTGAATAAACTCCACCTTTGACTATGTCATTTTGTATCATAGGACTTCATTATTAAGATAGAACTGGAAAAAGCAGAAAATGGAAGCCTAGGATTTGCACTGGTCGGTGGCAGAAATGGCAGGGCTATCCTAATTAAAGCCATCAGCCCAGACAGTATAGCAGATCTAGATGGGAGGCTTCGAGTTGGTGACATCTTACTTAAGGTAAGGTTTCGCTCTTCATCATTCGGTAGTACACTCTCATGGCATAAAGATGCAAAGAGAGGAAGATCAAGGAAGTTACTAATGCAGGAGGGAGAGAGGGCTCATGAGTTGCAGGAAAGATACATAAAATGTGTTCAGTGCTGGGATATGTGTTTAAAAAGGCTTTTTGTGAAATAAATGTGGACTTACTTATCATGGTATTTTTCAGGTAAATGAGACTTTAGTGTCTGGTCTACCACGCCAAACAGTTATAGATCTGCTGCGCAAGGCTCAAGGCACTGTTCAGCTCACTGTCTGCCGAAGCGTAGCTTCACGTTGGGCTTACTCAAGCAACCCGAGAAACAGTATACCTTCCCCTCCAAACACAAACACAGAGCCTGGTAAGCAGCTAAATCCATTAAGTACATATTAAAAGTGGGATTATGTGATGTCTGGACGCAATTTTTATATTGGAAAAACAACTGAATAACTTTACTGATAACTTTACTGTTACTCCTGATTCATAGCCATAGACACAATCAAGTTCTTGCAGCTCTGGATAAGCTCTCCAAGATATAGGAACACAGGGAATGATGCTCCAGACCCTCAGAAATGTTTAAACTCAGCTTATATTTATGATGGTCTCCGGTGTGTGCTGATTTTAGCCAGTTTTATGCAAATCAGTGGTAGGAGTGTAGCTGGAGAGAAGGTGCTGTACATTCTGAGCAGCTGAGGTTGCTGGGACAGCCAGACAGGGACTGTCAGAAGATATGGGAAAAGGTATGGTTATTCACAGTGATCTTGATGAATCTGAAGTAAATAAAGGGAGTGTGTTATTTAAAATTTCTGATTTCTTTCCCAGCACTTTGGGATTGAACAGTCTACCAATATTACATTACTGGTGTCTCAAAGACCTTTATGTGAGGATGACAGAACTGTGTTCAGCACAGGCATGAAAGGAGCGTGTTCACTGTCCCATCTAAGTTCTAGTCGGATTTTGAGGGTAAATGATGCCAAAATGGGAAGGTCATCCATATTTAAAAGGGCTGATTAAAGTTTTAGCCACATTAATGGCTGTGGAAATATTCCCATTCACTTCAGTAACAAAAGGCTTTCCTACAGTTCTTCAAATTCAAGGATCTAGCTGTGGGGATGTGCAGTGGGGTCTCACGTGACATTTGTAAATTAGACTGCTACTGTGAAGCTTAAATTCTTTTCCCTGGTCCACAGTGGTATTACGTAAGAACTATCATCATAGTAAATCTGTGACATTTGTCTATTTAGTGCTGTAAAGGAATGGGCTGAGTCAGGGAAGGTTGTAAATTCTGTTGTAGGTTTTTTACAACTCCTACTGATAAAGGGTATACTTCAGTATCTTCTGGTTACCTGAGTTATTTTGACTTCTTCAGTGGTTATATGTGAAATTTATGCTGTTTTTACCCCTATGAGAGCATCAAGTAAAAGGATATTTTGTGCTAGTTTGGGGCACCGTATCTCAAGTGACTCTTCCAAAACCAAAGTCCTCTGGTGTGGGTGGTACTGAAGAAGTGGCTCTATATTTTCACAATTTAGGCATTTAAATTTCTTTTTCTGGTATTCAGATAACTACAGTGTTGACAGAAGCCTAGGAGCTCAATCTGTTTTCACTTTGAAGGAAGAATCCAACTGGATGTGCAGCAAGGTGAAGTCTGAATTGGGAAGTTATCAGGCAATGTACACGTTTGTTAACAAAATGGGTTTTGTGCAATGCTGGCAAGAACCACATGTTGTTAATGAAAAAGATTAACATGAACCAAGTGTGCTGCGGTCACCAGCACCTCTAATATTGGAATAAATCAGGGGATTCCACTGATCTAAAGGTATATGATAAAAGAATATTACATATGCTAAAGAGAGGTGGTGAAGGAAGGTTGCAGAAGCAAGTCTAGTTCTGGAACTCTATAATATTGGAATAAATTATTTATTAATTTTTCCATTCTTCCAGTATTTTAAAAATATACTTTGAAAGTTTGCTATTCATCAATATCTGCTAACTCCAAGGCCCCAAATTTCTTCAGACATGGTTTTGGTTTTGAATTCTAGTAAGTCATGTAAAGACAATCTGAATTAAATTTTACAGCTTCTGTCATTTTTGAGTTTTACAACTATAAAACCTCTCTCCAGAAAATGTGATAAACGTAGTCTTTTTTTACTCTCTAGAGCAAAAAAAAACCACACCTCATATAACCTTTCCAAACCTTACCTTGTGCAGTATAATCAAAGTATAAAAAAAAATGGGAGAAATCCTTGAACTGAATAAGCTAAGAAAATCTTGAATGGAATTTCAGAAATCCTTGAGTACAGTGCTGGAAAGGATGTTGGAAATAAATTGTTAAAGATTGGTGAAACGTAATATGAAAACAAGGTCAGGTCTATGATATAATGAAGAAATACGCCAAGAAAATGATATTAATCAGAGGTATACAATATTACTAAGGTTACAGGTACCTTATTAGACTGAATTAGCAATGTATTAGTGCACACTTTTGGTTTTAAGCTTGTTGTTAAGTCTGGTCTGCAAATGCCTAACTTTTAGTTCATGCTAAACTTTTCTGCTGAGTTTATTCCATTACCTCTCTTCTTAACCCGGTCCAGAGAGCCTTTAATGGTCTGCCAGTAATAGAAACTATACTTTACAGAGCACACCCCCCACCTACTCCAAAGTTCTTGGCTTTGAAAATAACAAACTGCAAAATAAAACAACCAAACAAACAAACAAAAGCAACAAAAAATAGTTTTCCTTGGCAAAAATAGGACAAAAATCCATATAGCATTCTCTAATCAGCATAGCTTAAAATAAGCATAATTGAAAAAAACTGAATAAATTAATTCATTGTTAAATATGAGACCATGAATTCCCCAGTTCTTTTGGGGAAATACAAGCATAAATGTAAGAACATAAAAATAAATAAAGGGTAGAAGTGGCAGCTACTATTAAGATTCTGTGAGGCATTTGGTAGTTTATACTACATTATATACCAGGGTGGTTTCTGAATGGAATATTAAACAGGAATGAAAGGTGAAGAAATGACACTCTGAATTAAAATCTGTATAATTAACTATCAAGTGCTACAACTCAGAAGGAGCCACTTCCACATACTGAAGGAAGATGTCCTGTATCATTATCTAAATGCAGGACCTAGTCATCATCCTCTATGCCTGAAAAACAGCCACCAGTGCTATTGCTTCTACTCCATCTGATCAAGGATCTGCCATCTCTTTTAGCTGAGAGCTTCCTTAGTACAGCAGATGCACTCTATTCTAACAGCTGGCCTCGTTCTGTCAGAGATTAAAAACAAAAAGGAAATTAGTACCAGAAATTGCAGCTGAAACAGTGCTTCTTTCTGCTGCCAAGAGTTGGGAGGTGAAGAGCTGAGTGTGACTCACAACTCTTTTGACTGAGCTTTCTTTGTGAGGTCAGAAATCTTGTATTTTCAAAGTTCAGCTACTCGGGCTAGATTGCAGAGACTTCTGAACAGTAGTACATTGTTATGAAACTCATAAATACAACTGATGTAGCTTATTAATTTGAGTAGATACTGCAATGCTAAGTCAAAGTTACATATACTTATCCCCTGCAGCTGGAACCTATTTTCAGTTTCCTTCTTCAGTAAAAAGCACATATTTATCAATTATGAGAAAAAATATTGAATAAAGTAAACATATTCTTGATAGGTTTTTGTTGTTGTTTGGGGTTTTGTTTGTTTGTTTGTTCTGTACTGATTGATGTCTCTTTGTACTGATTTTTCACAGCTATTTCTTATCTTATAACTACAGGGTCCAGAATGTACACACTGTTCCCCTTTGCAAAGTCAGATGGTTGGACAAGATTATCAGGGTATCATCAGTACCACTTCAAATGAGTAAGTCTCACATATGGTAAAATTATTAAAATAAACAGCATCAATAATTTATTCTTATATTTCCAGAGCTTCCATGTATTCATGTCCCAAATTATTTGAACACAGTTATATTGAAATACAGCTCCATCTGCAGTAAGAGTGGCTAAACAGCTTCCACACAGCTATCAGAACAAACACAATAGAAGTTTCCAGGTGTAACTGCAGCTCATGCAGACAAGCCTAAAGCTGTACTGATATAGATGTTTACTTACAGATATTTTAGGATCAAGAGAATTTGAGGATGTTACTCCTAAGAGAAAGTGTGGGTATGCAGTAGAGGAAGAGTAGAATTTTACCTCAAATGTATAAAACAATGGGAAATCAAAGAATAATGTGGCTTTAATAAAAGAGGGGCAGTTTTATTTATGACAAAGATGCAGAATATATGAAATATAATTATTTTATCATTTATAATCCATAACAATGTAAAAATTAGTAAGCATTTGAAACTTATAAGCATTAACTTAAAATTTTGGAAGACTAGTTGGCCAATCTTTAAAGGACAAAATTATTGAAAGCATATTTGATAGTATCTGCAAGTGAGAATATCCATGTGAATGCAGGCTCAGAGCTACTTGCTATTATCTTATCACTAATATAATATTATCTTTCGGTATACCAGGCAATCAGGTGTGATTATTATTAAATTATCTTGCTCTAAGTGCAAGATGTGCAAATTTATCTATAGCTAATACAAAGTTATCACATGCAAGGATAACATTTGTCTTTTTTTCTGGTTGTTTTGCAAATGGACTAGCTTTCTGGCCCTTGTCCTTTAACCTGTATCTCTTTATTAACAGTACTTTCTGGTAGTCCCATTTTATGCTTGTGAAAGCTTTGTCTAACTTGAAAATACAGTGCCTGATATGCTAACTGGTCATTGCAAAGCTGCTACTTAAATTACTATCCTATTCCCCCTCTTAACAGTACCTTTTCCTATTTATTATATAACGTATTATGATCATACATTATCCTATTCAGTGTAAGGCTACAGTATGCTTAAGCCTACTCAAATAATTAAACAGCAGGAATGGAGTTAGCTATTACATGAATATTTAACCCATTCTGCACACATTATTGCTATATTCTAGATTGTGGACATATTATCTAGCTATAACATCTTTAAGCACTCTAAAATTCTCTATTTTAGAATATTTTTAGAAACCTTGAAGTAAGCCCACCTATCTATTATTGCTTAACAATTCAAGAAATGCATCATACATGAAAAACTAACTGTAACAAACTTTACTTTCAATGGAGTTTTCTGGCAGCTTTTTATATAAATCATCTGTCCCTGTTCCTCCGGACATAATAATATAATTAATCCTCGTATTTATGTTCTTCAGAAGTCATTGTAATTCTTGAAAACAGTCACTCAAGAAAATTATAAGTAACTAAAAATAGATAAAAACCAAAATTTTTGCATGGTCCAGATGAAAATAACTTCAGTCACTTCCATAAAACTACTCAACTAATGCTGTTTTACAGATCACAGAAATACGCAGGATATGAAGGCTGCAGAAGAGAAAGTCAGCAGTCTGAGTCAGACAGCTGGAACAATGAAGATGAAGATTTGTCCCACAAGACTTCCATTCTACCTAGAAGTAACCAGAAATGCTCTTGTTTCTTTATTGTAATAGGCCAGCTGCTCCACATAACTACAGTGAGATTAACACTACTCCCATACACACAAGCTAAGAATTTCCCCTTAGTGTCTCGAAGGCCAGATGATTTAGATCACAATTTTTTCCTCTGATACATAGAAAGGCATCAAATCTTTGCCACATCCATATGAAGATGGCCGACATTAGGAGTTCTTCAACTCTTCTGGAGAACTGCTAGAAGGAAGGAACATGAGGCTGAGCTTAGTTAACTAAACATTATGTGCCTAAACTACTGGCCACCATCCATTTGCCACCACTTTGCGCACCTCTGCTTTGGAGATCCAGTTTCAAAAGGATGGGCAACTTAGAATTTTAGTTTGTAAAATTAATTGTATCAGTGGGGTGTGGCAATACTAATTTTCAGGAAACTCCTGGAAACATGATTTCCTGTGAAGATGTGGCCAAAGTCTCCTATACCAATATAAACTGCTGTTTAAGTCTATAATTCTGCAAGAATGATTTATTCATAACAGACTGTATTTAGAAATTGAGGAAAGCAAGAATTTTAAATAATTGGATATGCTTCCAAAACTCCATGAAATACGGTGCTGGTTGTATCCATGATACTGAGTCTTCTTTCTACTGTGAAGTACGCCAAAATTACTTTTTTACAGTTTACTTCCACAGTATAAACACTGAAGTGCACTCAAATTCTGCAGTCCCCTAGTTTTTAAATCCAAAACTTTACGCAGTGTTCAATAATCATTAAAAACTTCTTTTCTTCTTTTTGCTATGTGTAGGCAGAACCTTTGTTTCTGAAGATGAACTGACTCATTTAATTAACTTTAAATCCTCACCAACCAGAGTATGTCCAAGGACTGGCATCAGACATTTAATTCAAGGACTTAAGTCACGGATTGAAAATCAAGAGGTCTTGAAAGAGTTTATGGTAAAGTGTAATTCATTTTTAAGATCTTTAGCAGAACTAAGAAAGTGACTTTCAGAAGCCTTCTACATACTTTATGGGAGATCCAGTTGTATCTTCACTGATCCCACTTTCTCAGAGGATTGTTCCAGCTAGGATAGGGCTTCTGCTCTGCTTTTTGAGTCATGTTGCAGTATTTGCATCTCCCTCTTTCCACACAGGCCAGGCTTGCTTACACTATTTCTTGTCCAAAGATCTCACCCATGTGAAAACAAATAATACACAGAAGTACAATACAAATAAGTTTCATGTAGATTAACTTCTTCCTATTGCTCCCTTGGCTCTGCTAAATGGGTGCCTAAGAACTCTCCTAAGCGCTAGATTAAAGCAAGAAATCCAAACACTTAGACAATGAAAGGAAAATGCTTTCCACAATGCTTCGGTGATCCATGGAAATCGTTGCTACAAAGTGCTATTGAGGTCACGGACTTCACGGAAGAAAAATAAAAATAATATAAATAGAAAATGAAAACATACAATTACATCTGATGACATATATTAGGAAAAAATATAATATTATGAAAGATACTGCAAAGCAATTTGAACTGTGCCTAGAAGTTTAAGGAAAAATGTGCTGATTCTCTTCTTTAAGAAGTCTGTCTACCAGTCTTGGGTCACAAATCAGTAAAAGTTCTTAATGAAGGAAATGAATGTGGTGTGACTGTTTCTCTTTGATGTAGGCTTTGGAACATCTGAAGCCAATAGATGACTGCAGAACTGGCAAAGCACCAGAAAACCGGGATAAAAACAGATATCAAGATGTTCTTCCATGTAAGTATGCACACCAATAAGAAGACACAGCTATAACGCTGGGATTAGGAGGTAAAGCCCACCACATTTTTTTGTCATAGAAAACTCTACTAATAATGAAATTTGTTGAGATTTTTCCCAGAGTGTAAAGTTCACATAAGGTTGTTTGCTTTGTGCAGTAAGTAATTTTTAAGTATCATCCTCCTCAAGGTAGGACTTAGTCTGGTACGGAGGCAACTACCTTGGTGCTCCCTTCGTTCTGTCATATATTGATCTAGTACATTTCTGTGGGCAAGTGTAACTTGTACTATACTAGCAGTTCTATAAATCTACAGCTGTTGACATAGTGGAATTCTGAAAAGTACAGTGGAAATCACAGAGGTATGTATTTCTTGAAAAGATACAAGTTTGTTTTAGAAATCTTTGAAAACATAATAGCCAACCAGGTATTTCAGTTGCTCAGCTCTTATCTGAGTCAGAATTCTGATTAGCAGTGATCAATGTTAGCGCAGCTAGCCAAATGTGAAATAAAAAATAAAGGCATACTTTGTTGCTAGAGGCTGAGGTTCCCCATCTCCTGGATACTAGAGGTGGCAGAATTCCATTTCAGATCTACAGCTGCAATAGCAACTTTTTGTTTCTGTCCAGATGATAAGACACGAGTTCCCCTGGGAGAAAACAACGGCTACATCAACGCAAGTTATATTAGAATGAAAGTTGGAGAAGAGGAACACTTCTATATTATAACTCAAGGGCCTCTGCCTTCTACTATGGCTGATTTCTGGCAGATGGTTTGGGAGAGTGAATCAGATCTGATTGCTATGATGACAAAAGAAGTGGAGCTAGGAAATGTGAAAAGTCATCGATACTGGCCTGAACCTCCACATGACTCCATAGATCTGGCTAATTTTCTTCTCAAGCTGGACAGTTACCAGATTCTGGAATACTTCATAATTAGAATAATAGAAATGATCAACAAACAGGTAAGTTCAGTATAATTAATATTTTCATATGTGAAGAAATGGATTAGATATCTTACATGAATAAATACTGGCATTATTTGTTTCTTCTCTAACATTTGTTCACCATGTTCTCAGGAGTGTCTGACAAACAGGAAATTAAAATAAATGAAATACTGCCTCTTTGCTTATTGCACAAGGAGTGGATCCAATATTATACATTGTATGTATATATATATATGGATATGCATACATATAAATTTGGACAAGAATGTCCAATAATTAGTCCTTTAATATTCACAGAGTTGCTGTGCTTTTTGCAGAACTGTTCACTCAAATGAGACCATAGGGACTGCCATTTATATTCTGTAACAGTGGGTGGAAGGAAGGATGGAAAGAAGTTGGTTTTCCTCTTAAAATTTAGAAAGAATGATAATTTCTTTCTTTCATGAGAAGACATGAAACTACAAGTCTAACAGCAAATTTTTGAAGATACAACAAATTTAGAACCTAATTGTAAGAACATTGGAACTGGGACAAGTCCATCAGCCTTTCCTTCATATTAAATAAAACTTTGCCAAAATTTCTGCAGGACGAATTGATTGATGGAATAATTAAAGAAAAATTAATTGTGCCAGACTAGCTTGGTATCTGATCCTGCCAGTAAAACTACTTACATGACGAAAAATCTTACCTCATGTTACCGTCTGAAAGATAGCAAAAGTGTCTGATAAGGGCCTGTCCAAAAGATGATGGGAAGATTGGCCATTATAAACGATTGGCATCTTACCTGGTTTTAATGATTTTTTTATTTTTGCTACATTTATTTTGTACCGGTATCAAATTACTGCGGTAAATCACCAGTTCACTTAAACAGAAATCACAGATGTTAACTCAAATTGTTCTAATGGCAAAAATCTAGATAGGTTTTTACATTCAGCTTACAGTCAATAGAAATCCATTGCCGTGCTAACTGGGACTTTGGAAGGCTTCAGTCCTTAAAGTAAGTTCCTGGATTCTTTTGTTTTTAAGATCATCAGTTGCATAAAGAATTATTTTTGCAGAATAATTATTGGTTGGAGTTGGATCTTTACAACAGATGTTTTTACCAATATGGAACAATAATATATATTTTTTTTCATTTAGTATTGACATAAGAAACAAAAAGGAAAAAGAAAATATTATTATATGATTTAAATATATATGCATATTTATATTTACATGTATTTGTTTTTTACTGAGTTTTGTATAGCTACATTACTAATATTTTAATTGTTGTAGAAGGCGACAGCGAGGATTCGGGATGTGACATGGTAGGACTCTCCCCTTGCTCGGTGTCAAAGGTTAATTTATGCAAAAGGGGTGTAGACGAAGTAGGATAGATATATAGGTAAATCACATGACGCAATAAACGCCATTTTTCTGCTCACCATATTGGTATTCACGTGCAGTTCTTTGGCCCGGGTAGGTTTTACCCGATAGTCCAGCACAGGCGCAGAGCTAAAAGAACATGGGTTGCCAGGTGCACGGCAATATTTAATCAATACACATTTTTGTTTTCTTTTTTTTCCAGACAGATGAGAGACGAATTGTAAGTCATTTGCAGTTTACCACTTGGCCAGACCACAGTAGTGCCAAACTGTCTGAACAGCTTGTAAAATTTATTTGTTATATGAGGAAAGCTCACAGGAGAGGACCTGTTGTTGCTCATTGCAGTGCTGGGATAGGAAGAAGTGGAGTTTTGCTTTGTGTTGAAATTCTACTGAGCTATATAGAAAAAGATCTCTGTGTAAGTATGAAACAAATAATTGTTGAATGTCACAATAAATATAAATATTACTGATGTGGATGTCAACAAAATGTGTAGGTACCTTAGAACAAAGTTAATTCCTGGTAGAAATTAATCCTCGCAAAATGGAATAAACCCAGCTTTGTCATTTAAAAAAGCAGAAATAATTACTAAAATTATGCTACTTGTAAAAGAACCGAACCCCAGATTTCTCATCATAAAATGTTTCTATTTTTTTGTTTGTTTGTTTTTTAGTAGTTTCAACATTATCATAATAAAAACTGTTCTCTTCTAACAGTTCAACATCAAGCACATAGTGAGAGATTTGAGAGAACAGCGGTTTGGCATGATCCAAAGTAAGGTAAGTTCTCAGTATTCAAACTAGGTTACAACTTCAGAAAGCTTCAATTTGTGGTACATATCCTTATGCTTGGATCAATCTGGAGTTTAAAGCATAACCTTACTCCTCTTGTGAGGAAAATAATAGCTTTCCAGGCAAATGTGTCTTTATCTAAATATAGAATGATACTAAATGAAATTAAGAAAGAAAAGAAAAAAAAGCCAACATAAAAGAGACCTCTAGTGTAGCTTATAGGCACTTGAATTTCACAAATCATCAATATAGTACATATAAAGAGCTCCTTTTCTCCTTTTGGCAGAAATAATAGGAGGATATCACCAACAAAACAGGTGAGACTCTACCCTGCAAAAGCACAGCCTATAGTTGAATCCCTGCAGTTGTTGAGCTATCATTGCCCTTTCTACTGCTGAGCTAAACATACTCCCGGGGAGAGTTCACAGAGTATGAGACAAAATGACAGTAACTCAACTTAGAGCAAACAGGAGGTAGGATGAAAAACAAGACAAGACTAGGATAAGTTATTCGCATAGGCAAGTATTTAAACATGTGCTCCATACCTTAGATTGAGCAGATGATTAAAATTAAGCAAGTAGATAACCTCCATTGATTTCCCTGAGACTTAAGCTCATGCTTACAGGTACTGCACTGAATGAAAAAGAGTTCCTGAACTTTTATTAGTGAAGGAAAAATAAGATTGAGGATACTCTTAAATATATATATATTTATATACGTCTTACAAAGTTCCTGGTGTTATAAACAACACTACAGCCAGTCTATACTTATTTATCTAGATTTTTTCTGTTGAATGTATTAGGGTGTTTCACACTGGTGTCTCTTTGTGCAGGATCAGTATTTATTCTGTTATGAATTTGTGCTGCAAGTCCTTCAGAACCTTCAAGCAGTGGATTCCTATTGACTGCAATGTGATTCTTCTCTGTAACTATCCTCCTTGGACTCCAGGGACCATTCAGCTATTGCTTTGAAGAAATGTCAAGTGATACATTACATGCTCAAATAGATTACTGTGATTTCTAAAATGTTTAAAAACCTTTCTTAACATGCCCTGGGTAAGTCATTCAAATCTCGGCTCACAGTTTGGAGAAGGGACCAGCCAGAACTGCAGCACAGCTGTTAAATTGTCATGGACAACTTGCGTGTTCTGTATAATAACATATTAACTGCTAGGAAAATAGTTTTGAACTGTGACAAGGAGGTAGCAGCCTTCAGAATTAGCTGTCCACAGGGCAACTAAAAAGATTTAAGACTCTGCTGGTGTTGGTGGAAGATTTGTTGTCTCCTACATACAGCATTCTTGGCTTCTGGGCTGCAAACCAGTATTTGTATAGTAGATATGCTTTTGTGCGGAAGGATTCAATTTGTTTGCCTTTTGTTGCTTTAACAGTGTAGAACCATTTCCTGTCATTACTCCAGCACAGGAATTCATACCACCATCACTAGACATCTTAAAGCGAGAGAGAGGCAGAAACATAGGATGCCTTTAAACTTAGCTACTTATCTTAAAAGCAAGAAAAGAGTTCTAATTATTGGATGGCATATTCTTATTTTCTAGCAATATGAACAGCTGTAGACAGAGTCAGAATCTTCCATTCTGCATTCACATAAAAAGTATGCAATATTAAATCAGACAGTGTGCGTATTGTGGCACACATATGCATTTCATCTTTCACTGATGCTTTCTATTGATCTTTCACTCCATTGAATTATCTTGTCATTCTTAACTACAATCTGAATCCGTCTATGGGAAGACCCATTGGTTTCAGTAAGAGCTGAATCAGGTCTTTAAAAAAGAGTAAATAATTCTCTGTACAGTTCATTTCTCTTGTAAAAAGTGTTTTTGTTCTTGTGAGTTCGGATTTGAGAAAAAAAAATACTGTTCAGGTTTGTAAGATTGTAGCTGTCTCTTCAGTAATAATTCTGTTTCAGTTATCTAGATGGTGGTATATATCGAAGTGGTGTTACTAGATGTGTATTGGGAGAGTAACTTCAAAACGTAGGAAATTATAACAGCATTTATTTAACTGAACTGTACATATTTTTAAAACTTCCTTGATTTCAGAAAATGTTAAGAGGCATTTGAATATAAAACTGCAGTAGAAATAAGACAATAAAATAGCTGTTTATTTTCATTATGAAAGAGAGGTTTATGGCTCAGAAAGAATGAGGAATTAAATACAAATTAAAAGCATGACTTTTAGAAAAGTCACTGTTACACAATTATAATTAAGGCCCAGGGGCATTTTTTGCTTTCTGCCCTCAGATAGTCTGCTGGAAGTCAGTAGAAGATATAAATAGGATTTATGACATGAACCAGATGCTAATTTCAAACATACTGACACAGATCCAGCTTTAAATCAGTGGAGTATACCTGGACCTATATTGGTATAGGTATTAACAGAATTTTATGTTTTGTCTTAAATTGATTGAATTTGAGCCTTCTAGGCTCCATACATTCTGAACTTACTTTCCTTATGTTGCATATAAAGGACTATTTGCACAGTTTTGTCAAGCATCATCAGCCAAATTTTTACGCATAATGTCATTACCTCCGTTTGTTATTTGGCCTTTAACTTTGATTTTAATTACTGTACGTGTACTTCTATGCAAGATAACACTGCACGTAAATGCACAATTCACTTTTGTACCACAGCAACTTTAAAAACTTCTCCGTAAAAAAATTTCTGTACTTTTTGCAAGGGTATTTTTTCTGTGGTTTAGAACAAAGATTCTGGATTTTAAAGACGATCTCTGTGGCACTATTTGTTCCTCCTCATTTGTGCATCATCTTTGCAGCTGTTTGTCAGAAGCATTTCCTGTTTTACAGGGATATTAAAAGATTTCTGAAAACACTGAATTGCATTTCATTTTTTTTTTTTAATAAAAAAGCTATTTTAATATTAACCGCTAACCAGAGAGAACCCATGGGAATAACAATATTTTGTTAATGAGGGTGTGTATGTAACTTCCTGTAAAGGCAGATTTTCTCATGATGGTCCCTTTTGTAGCTTCCCATAAAGCAGAGACTACTGACCTGTCCTGTTTTCAGCTGAGTGAGAGTTGATTTTTCCTTCATAGTGTCTGCCATGACATTATGTTTTGTCTTTAGGGGAAAACATGTTGCTAAAACAACTGATGTTTCAGTTGTTGCTGTGTAGCACAATACAGAGCAAAAGGCATTTCGTCTTCTCAGCTTCTTGTTCTATCCTGCCAGTGTGGGGGCTGAGGTGGCACGAGGAGTTGGGAGAGGACAGAGCCAGAACAGTTAACATGAATTAACCAAAGGGATATCCCATACCATCTGACACCATGCAAAAAAATGTGAAAAATGGTGGGGACTTGGCTGGGCAGACAACCACTGGTGGAAACTAGCTGGACATTGGTTGGTGAGTGGTGAGCAATTGCTTGTACATCACCTGTTTTGTATTTATATATATGATTATCATTACTATTATTTTTTTGTTTCTCTTCCTTTTCTGTCTTAGTAAATAGTTCTATCATCTTAATTGCTGAGTTCTACTTTTTTTTAAATTTTTCTCCCCATCCCAATGGGAGGGGGGACTGAGTGAATGACTGTGTGATGCTTAACTACCTGTTGGGTTAAACTGAAACTTGACATCTGAGATATTTGGCCATATGCTATGTTCTTATCATGCAGGAATATAGCGATTCAGTGCTTTTAACCAGACACTATCGTTATGATTCCCATCATTACATCCTTACTCAGACTGAACTTTGTTTTCTACTTGAAATCTGGGAGAACTTACTTTCAAAAAACTATTCATATCTAGAGACGTTTTTTACCTAGAGAAATTGTTTACATACACTGGCATCTATCACAGAATCGTAGGAGATTCTCCTCAAGACCATCCAGTTCCAATCCCCTGCCATGGGCAGGGACACCTCCTCCTAGATCGGATTGCCCAGGGCCCCATCCAGCCTGGTCTTGAATGCCTCGAGGGATAGGGCATCCACAGTTCCTCCTATGGGGCAGCCTGTTTGCCTATGAGCCTCAACACCCTTATTTACCCTTACTCATCCTTGCAGTGTATCCTCACAGAGGATAATAGGGAAACTTTAGAAAACTTTATCTTTCTTCCTTAAGATGCCTTTGATGATTACTCTCCAGTTAGGGTTAGGTGTAAAGAACAGCTTTGAAATGAAGTTACTGTAGATAAAAAAGCATATGAAATGTGTATTTCTGAAGGAGGATGAATATTTAAGTTTTTAAATAGGTCTCTGATGGCAGCAGTGCTTGGGTATCACTCATGGTGCAACAGAGGTGTTCATGTATTGCCAACTGAACTCACAGTACACCTACAGTTGCAGCTTGTACCTCTCAGAGATATGTGCTTACAAGTATGGGAAAGAACAGAATCTTCCGTGTACGTAAAGCTAAGTAGAAATTTGTAGTCAGCCTCAGTAAACAGTCTAGTGAACAGCCTCAGCATTTTTTCTGCATTTAAAAATGCTGATTAACAGAGCAAAGCAATGAAATGATGACTTTAATGATCAGCTGCATCTATCAAGAAGAAATAAAGTGTATCATACTTCCATCTCATTTTAACTCAGTAATCCATATTTCTTCTAAGTAAGAAACAAGAGAGTTGCTTTATGCCTAATAATTCCTTGGAAGGTTTTTTGATGTTCAGCTGTGATTTACAACACACCTTCATATACCTTCAGGCGAATGTTACGCTGGCTATAATTCAGTTTTGTAGGTTTGCTGTCATCTAAATCTATAGCACTGCTGCATATATAAATGCCTTTCTGTAACTACAGCTATAAATTGCTGCTTACATCTTAACATTCAGAATCTAGGAGCTACCATTACAGTAAGGTGTAGCAAGGTTAGCAAATAACCATATGAACCCTGGTTGATAAAAACATTTAAAGTGCCATGCTGTACCATGAACAGTAAAGACTGAAGGATAGGCAGAAATTCACTTCCGGTACCCTTGCAACAGAGAGAGCAGCCTTCAGTAAAGAGCTGCAACTGACCAATGATTGGTCCAGGATTACCCTAAATCACAGCGGCTGCAGCTACCAACTCCTACACCATTTTCCCCACACTAAGCACAAATGATTCCTATTGCTTCATTCTTTACTCGTGCAAAACTCTCAGGGGGATCGAGACTCAATGCTACACGTTCATATGTAACGAGATAGCTCATTCATTAGGATCACAAAACAGAATCTTACTTCTCCAGCCCACTGATGTGACATCATTTAGCACAGAAATTGATATGAATGGAGTTTAAACACATCATATAAGCAGCTTTTCTCTAACTATCTTTAGGATTGGACTTTATGGCCTTAACGAACAACGAAATCTTCTGTGGTGGCAAAAATACAAAGAACTCAAATGCCACCAGTATTGCAAAACAAGAGCTAGGAAATACTGCCACCTATGGGCAAATCACTACGGCAACTACGTTAATTGAGTAAATCAGTCCCGCGTGGCCTAAGGAGAGCTACCCCACCAGCTCTCTCTGAGACTCATCTAGGTTTCCCTTTCCCCAAGAGGGGCTGGGCAGGATACAGTGCTCTCCCTCCTGCCCGGCCAGGCAAGTGCTACACGCTGCTGACAGCTATACTAGATAAATAGTATATATACTGCTGCAGGTCCTATAGATCCTAAAATAGTGACAATGAAATAGTCTCAAGGAAGGGAAGGTGTCTCGTGTCTAAAATTCTGATAGGATTGGTGCAAATCTAGACCAGAGCCTAAGTTATGAATAAACCTGCTCTTGACTTTAAAGAAGGGGTGCTTTTGGAATGAGGCACTTTTACTTACTGAAAATTATGAGTAATGGGAAGTACTATTGCAGTTTTACAAGAACTGGTTTTACAAAACATTCTGGGCAGCTGAATCTAATTGAGATAGGATATAATGATTGCACAATAACCCCTGTCAACTTGTTTCTTTTATTAATCATGTTGTAAATACATTTGTAAATACATCTGCAGAATGAGGACTGGAGGTAGTCGTACATCGTACATTGATGCATGTGATCTACATACCACTTAAACTGTGCTGTGCTGCACATATGGCTTAGCCCACGGCCTGCACTCTGCTGTTAATATTCCTTGCATCCATGACAGACTTAGCCAATCAGTTGTAACAGAGAGCCTCTAGGTAGCTCCCACTCAGTACTGCTGATTAAGCCGCTTGCATATCCTTGCCTTTAACTAAAAGTGCAGCAAGAAGTTCTCAAGTAAGTGTCCTTTTTTTTTTTTTTTTTTGGCAGTAGAAATGACCAGTGGTTTTCTTCTAAGAAAATCCTGCAGGATCCAAATAGGGTAAGAGACCAAGTCTGCACCAGCACGATGTGCCCCAATCAAATAGTCTTTCGATGCCACAGAACTTTGAGGTCCCACCACGTAAACGGATCTAAGATTGTCTACGTCTCTCTCTTTATAATGTTAGCTATAGTAAATAGCATTTTAAATGATGGTTCAAAGGGTCTGAATGCCTTTCTCAGTGTAACTGTAATGGAACAGCATCTCCTGGTACAAAACACTCAGTTAATTGTGAGTGGTAATTCTAACAGTTGTTGAATCACATAGTTGAAATCAACATAAAGATTGCCTGCCTCAACATCCAGATTGCTTGCAAAAACAGCAATTATTGTAATACTACAAAAAATAGATGCCAGAGGAAATCTCTACACTGTGAAGAAGACTGGCCTTTGTGGCTTATGAAAAAATGAGTCCACTATTAGACTGATCTTTTAAGCATCCAGTAGCATGTGTGATGGAAGACAGTAGCACTTTCAAAGGCACGTAAAATGGTAAAGTATGGTTTGTGCATCAGTTTGTACATATGTAACTTTGTTGGTTTGGAAATAAGTTTGTGAAATCTGAAGATTTGTCCTTGTTTTGGTCAATTACTTGTTGAACACCAGGAATTACAGAACTCCCTACTTTATTTGGGTTTCTTCAGACCCAAAAGCATGGAACAAATACCACAGATTCACAGAAACACAAAAACAGAGGGTATTTGGAGGTAGGAGGATCGCAGGAGAGAGCAAGTCTGAACCTCCCAGGTCAGAGCAGTGTTACCTACAGCTCAGGAGAAATATCCAGTTGAGATCTGAATATCCCCAAAGATGGAGACCTGTCTGGATAACCTGCTCTGGCATTCAACCATTGTTAGCAGAAAAAGGGTTTTCCTCATGTTTAAACGGATACCATGAAGAAGAGTCCAGTTTCATCTTTTTACTACCTCCCATGAAGGAACTTTTACATATTGGTAAGTTACCCTGGCCCTTCTCCAGGCTGAAATCAACCACTGGTCTCTCAGTTTATGACAGGCATTCCAATTTCTTAAACATCTTGGTGGCATTAATTTGCCAGTGCTGACTGAGAGAGGATGAGATCCCACCCAACAGCTAAATGCCTGTTGAAATCATGAGATGCAGTGTTCTGGTACCTCCTAGAATAGGACAGTTGCTGTTTTAATATCACTTACGTGCTAATCAAGGCCTGAGAAGTAAGACTGGGGTTTAATAGAATATGCAGAGACTGGAGTATCTCTTAGATGTCAGTCTTCATGATAAGTCAGTGATTTGCTCTACTTCATAGCTAGTCTCAAATGTTTGGTGTCTTTTCTTGTACAGCAGAGTTCCATAGGTACCTCCTTCCTGCAGGAAGTATGTGACTGCACAGAATTCACTCTCCTTTCTTCACACATGTATGCCTGAGGGACAGTGGGCTTTTTGAGATCCTGCTCTGAGTTTTACAGCTATTTAGCTTGCTCATTAAACCATTCAAAAACAAAACTAAAAAGCCAGCCAAAATGCCCTAGAGCAGCACACCCCCAACCAGGCAGTGACACAATGGGGGCTATACAGTAGCTGTACTGCGCCCAGCTCATTACACAACCTAGCAATTAATGTAAGTTGCCTATGCTCCCTCCCCTCCTTGCACTTGCTCTTGAGGGATGACAATTCCTTCTCCTCATTCCTGTTCAGCTCAGTTGGAAAGGGGCCCTTGTAATTGTAGGCTTTCCTTTCCCTTCAGAATGCTGTAAAAGAGCTCTTAACTACTTCTCTCATAAGTCCCTTTATGGCTGAAGTAGATTTAGCCCAGGCAAAACACCAGCTGCAGTACCTCTTGGTCAATTCAGTGCACCTAGCAATAGTTTCCAGGGCAGAAAAGACATGCTGTGAGCTTGTTTAATGCCAGCATCCTTGGATGCATGACAAGGACACTATTGGAAATAATGAACATTGGGGAAAAGTAGCTATAGCAACATTAGCAGTCAGAAAGCAAATCCCCACCATGAGTGCATGGAAACTACTGTTACTGTCCATACAGAAGTGCTGATAAAGCAGGAACTTGAACTACAGCATGCCACAACAGCATTACACAAGAAAGCATAACAATAGCAGACAGAAACTTAGATCACACACTCTTGGAAACATGAGGTGAAATAGCAGATCCCAAATTATTGATTATTTGCAAGGAAATCCCAAATTTCACTCAGTTGGCTCCGGATTTCACTGCAAATTTAGCACCAAGTCATCAAAGGAGCCATCTATTGATAACACTGTCACAGCAGTAAAGGAGACAGCCAGAGCTTCAGAAGCAAGAATGGAACATTGGTCTGTCACTGAGAAGTCCTGTTCCCATCCCACTTATTTTCTCCACTGAAACTGGGCAAAACTTGTCATTGTGTACTCAACAGAAAAACAACCAGTGCTTTCCGACTTTTGTTGGAATCCTAAGCTAAAAGAATTGAATGACTCTTGAGGAATTTGGACTTTCAGGAGATAAAAGAGAAATAAAAAGCTTTTTTATTTAACTTGGAATAGCACTACACACACTCTTTCAGAACTCCCGAGCTTCTCTTTTCACTGTATTTATAATTAACTGTAAGTCAAGTTCCTTAATAATAGCATGCCTTGTTTCCCTTGCCTACAGCTTTGCCATCTTAAAGGACACACGCAAGCCATGGGTAATGCTTGCAGTGTCAAGGAAGTACTCAGGGAAAAGCTTATACACAGCACAAAATATTCTTCATATTTGTGTTCTTCCGTAACCATATATTCCCCTTCATTACTGTATGTGAGTTAGGGTATATGTAGCAAAAATCTGTCTCAGTTATTAGGAAATTTGTGATGCTTCATTACAGGAAACAGGTATTTGATTTGACTGAGTAATTTCCATTATGTGTCCATGCCTCCTGGAAAGAGTAGGATTTTGCTAATGTATAAATTCAGCAAGTAGGAACAACATAGTTATTTCTCAGCTAGAAATTCCATTGGTATCTCCTAACTTGAACCATTTAGCACAGACTGAGCATCATGCCTTTCACTTGACAGCAATTTTAGATCAAAAGAACTAAAATTCTTCCTGTAGTCAAAATTCTGACAAAGCCTGGGTTGCCAGCAGCAGTGAGATGACCACACCTCTCAGCTCAATACAAATGCTTTACTCCTTCAGAACAACATTGCTTTGGGCAACAACAGCTCTTTCCAGAGCAGCCCATGCCAACTCCTGCTGAGATTTTCAATCTTATGGAGACTTCACCACCTACTCCCCATCTCATCAACATTCACTTAGATCCCTAGCTGAGCGTGGGTGGCTGCTGGGTTATGTTCTCCTGCCAGACTTTGTCAGTAGCTCAAAAGGCCAGGTTAAATTACTCAAGAACTCCTCCTGCGTACTTACATAATACTGGTTTGAACTCTATCAAAGTATCTGGTGAAATTCAACTATCTCCTTGAAGTATTGAGAAGAACAGAATAAGCCTGGAGTACCATCGGGAAGCAAACACATTAAAACTATCAGTTGAACAAAACTTTCCACCTTTCCCTTTTGTCAACAGTTTTCTTGTCTTAGTTGTTTGGTTAACAGAGCAACACATTCACACACCTGCCACCCATCATCCCATTGACATTTCTGATAACACAGTGTGAATTCTAATCTTTTGTAAGGTCCTTGAGGGATCCAGAGCCCAGCTGCACAATCTCCATGTAATCGAGACTGCACTGGTCAAAGGCCTGTTAGCCCAGCTGAAGACATTGAAAAACTTTTGACAAGGCTGCTGTTCCCTGCAGCTTCTGTCCAAGTTGTCTCAAAATCATTACAAAATAGGGTCCTTAGGCACATTACTGTGTCATAACTGTGCCACAAACACCTCAGTATCAGCAAAATTCCTGTTTTCTACTTTACTGTTGGTTGGAGAAGTTAAACAACAGACTTAGCCAATGCTAAACTGTAAACACTACATTTTGTTACGTTAAAAGCTTAAAGCCAGTCCAAGTAGCATTAGGCTCGTGCTGTGTGCTCACTGTGCCTGTGTAAATACCCATTAACTAGACCAGCTCTCAGGAAGGGCCCTGTCTATGTGTAGTTGTGTGTTTGTATAAATGTGAGGCTAGGACTATCAGAGTACTAGGGGGAAGAATGCTGACAATGACCGGTCAGAGGGGAAAATCACCCTGTGAGGACGTACATGATGGGCCCACTGGAGTGAATTAGGTCACCTAGTGCTGTCACAAACAATAGGGCCATAGCTCATGCAGTGAATGGCAAGCAGCCTCCCATATGAATGTCTTCAGACAATTGGCTCTGCTAATAATGTTACCAGCGGTGATATTACATGTCACAGTGTCACTGCAGAGATGAACTTGAATGGGAGGGGAGGCAGAGATCTGAGCTGAGAGCAGGCAACCTGAAGCTTTAGAGAGAGGCTTTCCCCCACATAGCTAAGAGGAGATCTGCTTTGGACTTGACAGATTTCACCCTGAAAAGCTGCTTTCTCCTCTAGACTCTTATTTACCCAAGTATAAAATGGCAAATAGGCTCAAGCAATGGTCTGTGATTCACCAGACTTACCAGTGACTTTAAGGTCTCAGTTCAGCATTCTTCCAGAAGACTTGAGTTTCAGGAACTCCTGTGTATTCACATGCTGGAAGTGGCTGGAACTGTAGCATAGTCTTCATGGCCACTTCCAGAAACTCTGACCACCATTTTAATGATTTCCTCCTTGTACATCCATTCTTTCCCATTAGAAAGTCCTAAAAAGGAATGGAGGAAAGAAGATATTGACTGATAACATTTCAGACTCTTTTCCCTTTATCACAAAACCCTTGGCAAATGCAGGAAATCCTTTGACTATTGGTCTTTTAGGGAATATGCCATTCCAACACCTAAAAGTTACTGGAAGAGAATTTTATCTTTGTTCGTTAATATGGGAAGACTGACACACATACACCTGCATACAGAACCAATAGCATAATTCAAACAGAATTATTCTGGATTTGACATTAATTTCACTATTCCTACAATCACTCTCTTCAGGTATTTCAAGCTCTTGGATATCTAAACTATACAGTGTTCCATGTGCACCACTACAACATTACATGTTTTGATTTTGTACTCTTCTGATTCTGCATATAAAATCAATAGAAATCCATCATGGCTGTGGTTTACCTGTTTCTTGTGGAAATCTTTTTAAAACTGATTTATAAATTACCTGAAACTGAGGGAAACCGTACATTTATTTTGAAAAACCCATTTTTGCTATTGCCTAACTTTTTCTGCAAGAAAAAGAGTACTTCATTAAAACCTCTTGAGAATGCCTGCCATTGATTTTTTCCACTGTAAAAATGCAAACCCAAATCTCCTTTAGGTTATATTTCGTTCTTTTTTTTCATATTTCTAGTCCGGTGAGAATTCTTGACTTGCAGAACTCACACAACAGAGAGAGCTGGCGGCAGATGGAAGCGTAAGGTTTGTGATTCTTGCAGTTCCCACCAGATGTCACCAGGCTATCAAGGATCTCTGCAGCTCGGGCAGCAAAAGCTTCCTGCTTAAGTGCCAATTGCAAATGGTGTTTTTCTCTGTAAAAAGACAGCAGAGCAAAACGGCTAACCTAAGGAGCTTAGGACAGAGCCCTTATTTATGTCAGTGGTTGAAGCACTGCTGAATTGATACTCAGCCAAAAGTGCAGTGATCTCACTCCTGCTGGGTAGTTTGATCCAAATGGACTCAGTCTCTCTGCTCCTCCTACTGGGTAATGTTACCACCACTTTCTCCTCTACCTGAAATACCTGTCAGAACAGGCAGGAGTATAATAACATACGCAAGAAGGAAGTTTGTGCCACTGTGTGGTTCACTTCTGAGTTTTACCAAGTGCTGAGCACTGTGATTTCTCGCACAGCAGAAATGCCTGAGGTCTCACTACTCAAATATGTGTGCTCCCAAGAATGAGCCAGCTTGCCAAGAGGCTCTCCTCAATGCATCCCGGTTGGCAGAATAACACTCTGAAGACTGCCATCTGAGGAAATGTTCAGTCTCCAAGAGATTAGATGCGCAGACTAAATAGGATGAATAGAAGTTGACAAATATCCAAGATGTATGTTTGAGAATGAAGAGGCTGTACTGGAAATGAATGGATTTTAATGAGAGAAGAGAAGAAAATTCACCATGAATTGCAGACATCTATTGTCCTGAAAAGGCATTGTTCCCCACAGCCTCAGAACAGACACAAAAGGCACACATTCCATGAGGTATTGTTGGGACTGGCTTGACAATGGCAACTTGGGCCTGTATAGTACCTTTCATGGAGGGACTCAAATCATTTCTCTCCTGAGAGGCTGGTAGCATTATCCCTGGCTTTTCACAGACACTGAAATACACTTTGAGACAAAATGACTTGGCCTCATGGTGAAGAACTCTCAGAGCTGGGAAGTGAATCCTGGTCAGTATAAATGAACCTCTGGCCTAGTGCCTCGTTTCCGTAATGCTGCTCCTGGGGAAGCAAAGTTGCTCATTTCTATTGCACCAGTGCTCCCAAATGACATTGTAATGAAGAGCTCTTTTCGATCAGAATAGCAAAGCCTGTTTGTCCAGAGTAACTGGGAACAGTGTGCACATTGCTCCATGCAGCATGCACATTGAACAAGGGGACACGGCAGAGTCTTCTCACTATTTGGTGCCCAGAGAAGCTGACACCAGCCACAGGGTGATTCAGATAGAATGTAAGAATGAATGTCATTTGCCAGCCCTGAGACTCATCAGGTCATCCTGGTCTTGCCTCCTGTCCACTTTGGTTGTTAGCATTACATTTGCCTCCTGGCCTACCAACACCAGTATTCAATCTACAGACAGAATCTCCTCACTATTAAAGTGTGAATTGTCACTAAGGGTTGTGGGTATATGTTAAAAATAGGTCATAACTGCACATTGAACACACATAAATCATTCATGGCTCCATGAATAGTAGCTCTGATTCCAGTTGTCTTAGTTCTGCTTTGCAAGGAGTAGAGAGAAACTGTGGTCCCAGCCCAGGGCTTCTCTTACCATTTTTCCTCCATCACCAAACATGACTTTTACTGTTATCACAAACACTGGTCTTATTCAGGAAGTGTCTTTTTTACTTCAGCTGGATCAATGACAGTATCAGAGCATTTCCAGTGCTCTATCTCTGACAGAATAACTGTTTCTCTATCTTCCAGAAACATCTTGCTTTGACACAGGTACACAGAAATCATCAACCTTTAATTAAAAGGCCGGACAGACATTGTAACCCCTCTCCTGGTACAGAATCAAATCTCCCTTCTCTCTCACCCATCAGCACTTTTTGTCATGCCTGTCCATGCCAAACCCTACATATACACATGAATAGAAAGTGACTATGTGAATTGCTACCTTGGAAACATAAACCTCTGCCACTTACAGAACACTGCTGCTCTCCTCTGCAGACATGATCACAGCTGACACACTCAATTTGCTCACTCGCCAGCCAGTCTTGATCAGTGTGTGATACAGCCCATGCTGCTGAATCTCCATTGCTTGCAGTATTTAAATTAGCTTGATTTAGTAATCTAGATTTTGTAGTTTTGCAGCTACTTGCATTGCAATCAGATCCATGACTGTGATGCTGATGTGAACTTGAAGGGCTAGTGAAATTCTCCATTTTTGGGGCTATTTGCCTTATCTTTGGAAGGAATTCAAGCCAGAAAGCAAAAGAAAGGTAGCAGAACTCTGATCCACTGGACACTAACTTCTAATCTAAAAGTATTTTACTTCTGAGTGTTTTCTTGATACAATTGTCTGCTCAAGACTGTCCCATTTCTCATTTGTTAATCACAGCTGGTCTTCTTTTTTCTTTCTTCCTTTTTTTTTTTTCTTTCTTTTCTTTTTTTACAATTAAAAAATAGATGAAGGGAAAAGAATTTAAAAAGAAATCAACAATGAATTACAAAATGTATCTGAAAAGCCAAAACCTCTTTGGTTTCCCAAAATCTAGACAAAGCTGCAGAGGCCCCCAGGAAGACTTTTTGTTACCAAGTAGTTCAATAAGTAATTTGAGCCACGGATGACTTTAATTCTTCTCTAAAAAAAGATTCCTTAGAGGGCAACTAATCTTGAATGGTTCTGCCACAGTGAATAGTAATTGAGAGAAACCTATTTCACATATCACTACTACGTCATGCTCCCAGAAGTAGGTAAACCTACCATGACTTGGGTTTAGTAAGTTTGGTCCTGCTGCCAAGAGGCAGTCCTTCTAGTTTCCTGGCCCTACAACAGTGGGAGCTTACAAAACAGTGAGACAGATATTTTACATGAGCAGATAGTGATAGGACAAGGGAAAATGGTTTTAAACTAAAAGAGGAGAGATTTAGATTAGATGCGAGGTTGACAGTTTTACTCAGAGGATGGTGAGGCATTGGATTGCCCAGAGAAGTTGTGGATGCTCCATCCCTGGAGGCATTCAATGCCAGACTGGATGGGGCCCTGGGCAGCCCACAGCAGGAGGGTTGGAACTAGATGATCTTTAAAGTCCTTTCCAACCCAAACCATTCTATGATTCTATGTTCTTTGTCCAGATTTTAGCTCTACTGCCTCTTCCAGCACAAAAGAAAGCATTCTGAACAGTCATAATCCCTCAATTGGACATCTTATCTGAAAGACGATCACTCCAACTGGGACATCTAGCAAACTTAAAATAGCTGCACAGTACTGGAAGTGAGAAAGGCAATGCTGAGAAATCTAGCCTAAGCACATCTAGCTGCCTCCATGTCCCTGAAAGGTCTAGGGCTGGGGGGTGGGGAGAAGTTACTAGTTTCAAACTATCCTTATTAACAAGACATTTCATTTAAATTGTACTTAGCACCTGCCTCCAATTACCTGTCTTCAAGGCCCATGCGTGACAGAAGCTGGAGCTCTGATTAAATCCATGCTTCGTACTAGTGAGCCATTAAGCCAAATCAAGGCTCGCAGCTCCTTTGAAGGAGATAATTTGTCTTCATTAGAAATGGCCATCCTTGATTGCCCTGACAGGAGCATCTCCCTGCAAGATAATAAAGCCTGTTATTGTCAAGAGGTAAAATAATGTATCGCAGCTCCCTGGAGAGTGATTTGTATTTATTAATGTTCTCACAAATTACTGTACCTTGATTAACATGTGACTGTGACAGGCAGCAGGGGTGCACTGCTCATCATGGCCATTCACGCAGGCTACTGTCTCTCAAATGATGAGATAGTAGCAGAATGTCAGGGAGCTGCCTCCTGCCTTTTAATGATGTCTTAGGTCTGTGAGGGCATGACGGACAGAGACTTAGCCAGGTTGTGAAAACCTGACTAATCACATCTCTGATTGGATCTGAATCTTCAGTCCAGATACAGAAGACTAGAAAAAAAATCACCTTCTTTGCTAGTAATATAACACTCCATATGCTCATCCATTACTTGAGTAGTGGGGAAGTAGAGGAAGAGAAAAGTAAATTGACTTGATCAGAATCACTTGGGAAGCCAGGAAAAAGGCCAGATGCAGAATTCAGGTCTATTGAATCTGCCATTTGGCACAATGAAAACTACAGAAATGCCACTGCACTTTTGTGACAATCATAATCTAATATAATCATAATTCTAGTAACTAGAATTAGTGCAAATTGTTCTACATTGTTATCATAAGCAAACCATCTCCAGAGGCCTTGCGAATGGATGACAGGAAGCACACAGAAGATTCAGAAGAAGATTAATAGCTGCAGTACCTAGTACACAGTGGGACTATTTAGCCAATCATGGGATTTCAGCTCTAGATCTCTTCCATCTAGCTCCCTGTTCTAGTCTGAGACAACATCCAGTTCTGCTTGAAATAAATTTAAAGATAATTTACAGCATGCCACTATACCATTTCACCTTCTGAGGCAACGGTGTCAGAAATTCACATCTCTGTACCCCAGATCTGCTTTCATTTTGATATAGGTTGGTTTGTTTAGCAATAGGGATTAGTACGTCAGTTTAAGAACTAATAGTTCAGCAAAAGGAATCTGTAAGTGGTAGTTATAAAACTTTCCATTTCAGCTTTAGTGGGTGATTAGTCTTGTTTTCCTCAGTAATTCTGCACTGGGAACATAATAGAGTACTTTTATCTTTTGCCTCAAAATGTGCAAGAATGTTTTCCTCAGGTTCCACATACACTGTTTTTAAAAACTGGCTCACTGTGGCCTAATAGGCAATTCCCCTTCTAAACTGGGGAAAAGTGGATGAAAGTGGGTCAAAGGCTTCAGTGATGAAGATGATGGTGAAAAATGGGGAAGAAGTAGGTGGGCACTCGAACACCCTAGATATTTATGAGCATGCCCAAAGGGACATTAGTATATATTTATGAGCCCTTGAAAAAAATGGGTAAGTATGCCAATGCACTGCATATACAGGTCATAACTGCTCAAATGCAGAACCTGGAATCTAAGAGGGCGTGCTTGCTTGTCAAGTCACCCAATATATATAGTGAGGAATAAAGGAATGCTGCTTTCTAACCTCACATTGGAGCTAGTTTTCTTCCCAGATTTCAGATGAAAATTTGTACTATCAAACTTCTGCTATTTGAGCAGAATTCAAACAGGGAGGTTTGATCCTGTTCACCTCCAGTGGATGAAGCTGAAAGAAGGCAAAAATTCAGAATAAACTCAAAAGGGATATTCCACTGACAACTTAGGATGTAGCCAGCTCCTTTTCTTTCTTCTGTATTTCTAAGACAGAGTTCTCTAGTATAACACTGCCAGCTTTCCCTAAGACCAGAACAAAATTGACCTGCTGATACAGCAGTAGCAACTTGCAAAAGTCATAACAAGATTTATGTTCTATCTGTTCCAAAACAAAGATGGGTATCATCCACACAGACAAGGTTCATAGCCAGTCATGGAGGCACTAGAAGACATGGTTTGCAGGGCCAATGAATGTAACTGTGTCCATGGGGTGAGAAGAGGCCATTATCATTCAACTGACCACAATCAGTAACGTTGCACAGCATGTAAGAATTCTGGTTGTGCAAAGTTGTACAATCTTACTGTAGTACTTACACTGCTGCGGGACAGGACCTTCCAGTGGACCCATCACATGCCTGTCTAAGATATTTTTGGGGTCTGTAATAGAAGAAAGCACTTGGCTGCCAAAACAATTCAGCTAGTCTGCCTCGTCACTGTCTCTAAAGCTGAGAGATGCCCAATAAGGAGAGAGAAGCAGTGGCCAGCAGGCTAGATAAATTGCTCTTTCAGACTGAAGCTCCAACACATTCTACACTCTGGATCTCTGATTTTGGCACGTCTTCACTCTTCTTTAAGCACACACCTAGTCAGTCATTTGTCTAGAACTTTGCTAGTGACACTCGCCACGTGAAGAAGTAGTGACCTTCAAATTCTTCAAATGCCTCTTTAAAAATCCCCCCCATGAAGATCTCTACAAAACATTGGACAATGTTTAGCCAGTGAAACAGCTGTTATAAGTGCCCCATTCTGTCAGTTCACAAAGAGTCTGAGTTTGCTACAGCCACCTCTTCAGAATATGATTCTAACTCCTTAAACCCAGCAGCTCTAAAGCTTCTATTTTTGGTGATCAAACTGCCTTTCACACTGCCCACAAAAACATCCAGTGTTCTCTAACTACTGTTTATCACACAGATCCTGATTGTTTCACTCTCACCTTATACATCTTTCCATGTGGTTCACTTAGCTGTTGGTTTATGACTGCTATACAGATGTCATATCAAACTACTTGCAGAATTTCCAGTGCAAGTTTCATTGCAATCTGCTAACTTCAACAAAGTAAGGAACACCTGAAAACTATTTGAGGAAAAGTCTTTTCACATAAGGACAATTTTTAGATTAATGAGTTTTCACTCAATAATTAGTATTCATTCACCTAATGCAGCACATACATGTATTTGGTTGAACAGGTACATGAAATAGTTTAAATACATTGTCTTATACATCTATAATATAATCATATAAATTTCTGAAGTGAAATTTTCTATAATCCACTCTCTATGCCAGTTTTTGAAATAGAAACGAAGTACCACGTAGTAATACAGATCACTAAGACTGTCACTATTACAAAACTCAATCTTCTAAATACTAACAGTAGAAGTGTTATGGGAAGGCATACCTGAACATACATACTCAAAAGTATACAGACAGTATTTTACCCATCATCTGAGTTCTTTGACACAAGAAAGCCAGACAACTGACAGGTTGGCAAGAAGTCTGACTCACTCTCGTGTAGACTGTCAGTGCCTAAGGAAGAACAGGCCTTCTACTCTCACAAGCTCCCTGGATTCTTCAGAATTTCTCATGGGCGAAGTAAAGTTTTTTTATCTCTCTTGATGTGTGGCTGAGAACATCAGAACACCATTCATCAGAAGCTGAGTGATCTGGCAGTTATATTCCTTGGGATATAAGGTCCACATGGCTTTGTTCGCACCTGTATCAGTAAAAATGGGGTAGTGCTGCATATCTTCTCCACACCACAGAACTCTGGATTTTTCTCCTCTGACTTTGAAATCTTTAATTAGACCATTACACCAACCCTCTGTCATTTCCTTTCAGTCCAAGAATCCTTTGGTACCCTGTCCTATTATCTAGAAGACAAATGTGAATAAGGGTCTTGATGATTAGATTAATAGTGCAAAAAACAGATGTGAGAGGCTGCAAGCTGTATACATTATGAATAGTATTACAATAACATCTTTAATCCCTTAATAAGGGCACTTTTTCAGCATAAGGGAAGATAGATGGAGGGATTTTGCTGCTGTATTCAGAGTCCCAAAGAATGCTCTTAAACTAACAAATGTAACCAATGCCATTACATATTTGTTACTCTTATCTTCATACTCCACAAAACTTGCACTGATTTCCAGATGTTTTCAGAAATACCGTTTCTGAAGAAGAGTTTTTCTTCATATATGAGTATGTTTTGTCTGTGACTTTAACAGCAACATACAGGGTTAGTTGTAAATTGAAAGACAGCTGAGAATAGTCAAAATCTTCACACTTTAGTTGAGCATTTTGGGCAACATATTTCAAGATCTTCTCACAGCAGCTGCCATGAGCTGGCACAATTCTGTTTGTAAAACCCTCACATGCTGGGTAGATTTGGTTGGAAAAGCTTGCATATGGCCAGTAACAAAGAACATGCATCCTAAGGATGTGGGTTGGCATAACCATACTTCCCAGACCTCTGGAGGATGCCTGCTCATCTTGAGAACATCTAGGTACTTCTAGGGGACAGGTCTGATTCCTGTCTGCAATCAGAAGCAGAATGCAAGAGGCTTGTTTTGCGATATTATTACAGTTCTGCCCCCAGAAAAGAAATATCATATTTCAGTAGCTGAGACACTCCATAAGTTTGGGTTTTATTTGGTACTGAATTAGTGGGAGGAAAGTGGGGAGAGAGAGGAAGAGAGCTGGCAAAGAATTTTTTCCTGTTCCCAGCTAGGCTTGGGTTATGAAAAGAAATTTGCTTTCCTTCTTCCTGTCTAATCTAGGCTGTACACTTAACCTGTAAAACAGAATTTAGCACCACTGATGTCCGTGACTGTTTGCTGACACTTGCTCCTACGCTTGGGATTCTCTAGCAAATCAGCACTTGCACTCTCTTCTCCTCACAGGCAGCAGCAGCTGCGAGCAAAGGCTACAGAAGCCTTCAGAAGCTACAGAAGCACAGCAGGATGAATTCCCCTCTTGATTTTACTTGAATAAACCCAGGACTCTGGACTACTCTAGACTGACCCATGGTATGTCAGATCGAAATCTGGTTCGCTGTACTTTCTACAAATTCCACTACAATGGGATGAAAGGTTGAGTAAACAGTGAAAGGTTGTGAGTACAGTACAAAGTGTTCCTAAGTAGGTGTTTCAGCAGGACTTGTGCTTCAGGCCTAAAGGTGCAGGACACCTGAAACTCTGCTGATCAAAAGATGCAAGAATATGCTGGAGTAAATAAACGAGTAGCTTTTTGTGCATCAAGCTAATATCAGAAGTCATCATACTGATCAATCTAATTGTTCTGAGCAGTATGGAAAAATAAAGCATTTTAAGTTCCTTGAATTCTGATAGCATAGTTATCATTAGCTCTCTCTGTACAAGTATACAAGGCCATGAGTGGAAGAGTTCTGTCTACCCAGTACATTGCCCAGTGTAATAGGTCTAGCACAAGAAAGAAACCAGATATTCGTTAAAAAATGGTTGGTAATGTGTAGTAACTTTTTAGTATACAAGAGAGAAATGCACAGCCCACTGCTTCCCCTTTAAGTAACAATCTGCTTCTAGAGAGAGACAGTCTTCTTGTAGTCTTTGTCTCTTAATTTAGGCTGCAACATGTCAGCCTAATCTTATGAGGAGAGGACAGGGTAAAAATAGGGAAGGTATCTGTCTAGGTCACAATTTAATCATCTTATCTGAATCTGTGAACATGTGACTGGTGGGATCACCCAATCCACCTGAGTCCATCCTCTGCAGCTGTGGACAACCAAGGAAAACTGAGCTGGCAGATGCATGCGGGTTCCTCTGCAATATTTCCAGGGCTTCCAGCATCTGGCTGGCCTGGAAAACCCCAGCCTGTCCTGTGGAGCATTAGCACAGTGCTTCCATTTCAGACTCCAGCTGGAATGAAGGGCGATACAGGCAGCCACAAAAGAGAAGCGCTATTAATGAAAAAAGGACCATTTGAACCCTGCTTTTCCAAGCACCCAAGATGAGCCACTAAATCCATTTGTAAACTGGAAAGCCTGGAGTCTGCATCCATTTGGGTGAAATACTGGCAGGTGTATTGTTGTGTGATGGCACTATCAAATGGAAAGAAAATTGCCTCCCATCGGGACTGAGATTTCATTTTTGATGGGTGCTGTGCAGTCCCTGCCTTCTAAAATTAAGATAAAGACATGAAAGTATAAAGGATCTGATTCAATAGAGGTTTGCACTGGACATATCCAATTATCAAAACCCTGATCCCAAATATCTTTTAATCTTGTAGTAAAACTATTTCCCTTTTTCCTGAATTCTAAGAACAACCAGGAAAACAAACAAACAAACAAACAAAACAACAACAACAACAAAACCACTAGCTTTAACTTGTATTCGAGAAGGTGGCTTAGGTGACTCAGCGTGCCCCTCCTTGTTGATAACAGCGAGACTATCAGTTAATGCACTAATTGACAGTGCAGTCCTTCTGTATGAGGGCTTAAATTTCTCCATTCCTTATTCTCCCAGACAGACAAGTCTTCAGAGTTAAATATTGTAAACTTCTTCTCCCAGAATTTCAAGCAATATATTTCAATGTTGCTATATTCCATAAACACCTTAGAGAAGTCAAGGAAGTTGCAATCCTTAGCACTGTTGAGATCGAAAAGCAAAACAAAAAGCCAGTCCAGCCATTTGTACCATTTGTACGATTTTACGTATCATGAGAAACAATCATTCCTGGGGATTTCCCATATTTTGTACAGTCATTGGCTGCTCTGATTAGTGTCTGGTCATATGTTTTGAAATATAGGAACCAGGGTTTTCTTTATATTACTAAACTGCAGATTAAGTTCTGGCCTTTTTACTCCTAACCTGCTGAATCTATATACACCATATGCATCCAAAACATAATTGTAAAAAAGTCTCCTTTTATTCTAGTGAGAAGGGAATTTACAGATCTCAGTGTAGGAGGCCTTTCTTATCTGTAGTATTCAAAATTCTAACTTTAGCCTTCCTCCAATTTGTTTTGAAAAGACATGCAGGAATTAACAGGCATTAACCAGTCAGCCCCATTTCACAGCTTTGATCAGTTTGTAAATGAACTTCAAGACAGCTAATCATTCTCCAAGTGGGAAGCTCAGCATCACCAGTGATAAATACCTATATTTTGTAACAAGGTCTATTTCCATCTGCGCTGAGACTTCCTAACAGCACACACGTGGCAACTTGTGCACCACTGCATAATGAATTGGATTGAAGAAATTAAAAAGCTTTTCACTCCTTCTATATACAGAGTGGGCACAGTGCCAGACCTGGGATAAGGAAAGGTGCCAAGTTTCCAGAATTTTGTCATGATTTACATCTACTAAAACAGAAAATGTGCACTCATATACACATATATGTGTGAATATATATAAAACATGCTCTGCATTTTCTTACTTTAATTGAAAATGGCCAGATTCAGGATGGTTAATTCCTATCTAAACCTATTTTTTCAGGAGGAGGAGGGAGGAAGTCTCCTCATTCACTTCCACAGACTTGTATTCCACAGAAGTGGGTCAATAGCACCAAATAATAGCACCAACTGCTTCCAAATCCCACAAAGCAGCCATGGCATTATACATATTGTCTACAGCTTCATGGGATTCATCTGATAAAATTACAGCTGATAAAATTAATAAAGACAAACACTGCAGCATGATTAAGAGCAGATGTAGACTGAATTTCAACCAGACTCACTTTTGCCTTTGCAGATGGATACACAGGCTACATTCATTTCTTCTCCAAAGTGTCTAGGCATGTCTATGCAGTAGGGCTACATTAACTGTCAGCATGGGCCCAAGCATACTTTACATTAAGGAGATAAGTTAGTTACTGCATTCTGCCCAGGAAAGCATCACAGTTGTGTTCCCCCAGGGGAATGGCACAGGCATGCAGCCCAGTTTCTACATACTATGTGCCCTAGCTCTTGGTAGTACCTGAAACTCCAGGAGAAAAGGAGTGTCTAATCCTGTGAAAGAATGTGAAGGGGCAAGCAAGTTGGGAAGAAGTTGACAGGATATGCAGGGAGAAAATTAGAATAGCAAAAGCCTAGCTTAAATTCAACCTGGCCACTGTAGTAAAAAAAAAACAAAAAAAACAACAATTTTTTCTTACAACTATATTAATGATATAAAGAGGGCTAAGGAGAATCTTCACCCTTAACTGGATGCAGCAGGGAGCACAGTCACTGAGGTAAAGGAAATGGCTGTTGTTCTCAAAGCCTTCTTTACATTTGTCCTTAATAATCAGACCAGTTATCCTCAGAGAACTCTACACCCTCACCTGGAAGTCTAGGATGGGGAGCAGAATAAACCCCCATGATTCAGGTGGAGACAGTTGGAGAACTTCTACTCCATCTAGACTGTAACAAGTCCATGGAACCAGATGAGATCGTCCCGAGGGTGCTGAGGAAGCTGGAGAAGGTGATTGCCAATCCACTTTCCACCTCTATCAACATTCCTGGACTGGGCTTTGAATGTGATGGCTGTCACTCAGCAAGACAGTTTAACCAAGCACCATTTCTACATGGCCTTATTGTTTTCAGTCACTGAATCTAGCTCATATGTTGTTATCTTGGGATATCTGTAGCACAGTACTGCGTGAGATAATTACACATCTAACATCTCTGAGTTCCACATCTGCAACACAAGAAATTTCTTTGTCTAATTGGGATGTTGGATGTTAATACATGATGAACTTAATTTAGATTTACATGCTGTAACAAAACTCAGAATTCGAATATCGTTTTTAGTTGTAGAAATACAAGTTTAGGCTCTCTGATAAGGAAATTACACCAACCTCAATGGAGCTTCACCTGATATATCCCACTGTGTGATGAGCACAAACTAAACTGCATACGGGTATGGCAGTGCTGGGAAGCAGTTACCCTGAAAATGGGACCGCTATTTACTAGACCTCTCTACTTAAATATAGTGCACCACACTGAACATTTTGTACCCACTCTCCGTACAGTGATTCCCTCAGATTAAGAAGAACAAATATTTCCCACAGTTTCTGGCTGGTGATATCCCTTGAAGAACTTCAGTAAAATGAAAGTTCAAAATTATATGACAAAACACAGAGAAGTGATGATCATTCTGAACAATGAAAGCCATGTTTATAAACTGAAGCAATCACTGACTTTCAGCAGCACAGGGAAATCTTGTAGCTGCAGAGCATCTACAGAAACAAACAAACCCCACTTTTTGTAAATTTATGATTTTAATTATACCACACCAACTGAATCAATGATATTGTTAGAAACACGGACTGAAAATGTTTCATGGTCACTTTTTCTACATAGTAACCTTTGCTATGAAGAAAAAGAGAAAAGGGAAAAATGGAAAAAGGAAGGCTTCTAAGCAGGCTGAGGATATAAGGAGGAGGGAGAGTGGATGGGTGGGACCCAGATGGAGTGTCTCTTCCCTTTAGAATTTGTTGCACATGTCAGCATCTGACAAACCAGTGGTATTGTTCAGGGCAGATCTTATTAATTACTGTTTAGTAGGTGGCAGATGATAGTGCCCACAACTGCAACTGTCATTGTGTCACCAAACATTTCATACACTTGCCAAAGCAGTGGTCTTTATATTTAAAATAATAATTAAAAAAAAAGGATGCACAAGAAGTAAGCAGATATCTGTGATGACCTACAAGGACGGTCAAGGGAATCTGCTTTTTTCTGGATTCTACAGCCTGTGATTTTCACTGCCCTAAGAGCAGCCCCTTTTATCCTACTTTGTTTCTTGAACTAACAGATCTTGCATTAGGGACAATATACTTCACCGTTAGACAGGCACGATAAGCTTTCATTTACATACACCTGTACTGCTAATGTAGCAAATATTACTCCACAATACTGGAATCTAGAGGTGGAATCCAAAGCAAATGATAACTTTGAATGTTATTGTCAAGATTTCCAATGTTTTGAATGGGGATGTTAATTTATAAAAAACAAAACAAAACATCAACTTCATTGTACCCCCCCGAAAGCAGATGGAAAGAGAAGTCATGTCAGCCTACACTGATGAAAAGCATATTCCAATACTTTGGGGAAAAAAGCTCAGGAACAGTTCATACAAAGGAAAACATTAGTCTTGCATTTACTGGCCAAGTCAGTGGCAGCCTGGGTTATCTGCAGCAAACATGCCTGTAAGATGTGCTCAGAGAAATGTCAGCCTTTTCCAGCCCACTAATTCATAAACATAATTCTGGTCATTAATATTGATTTTTCACATATCTATGCCAGGCTTCTTTGCTTAGCCCTTCTGTCTTCCACACAGCAGATGCTATCTGCCACTGATGCATTCTGATACAAGTCCAGGATCAAGTCAGAATGTGATACCGATTCAAGCCAGTATGCCCCATGGGAATGAAATCTAAATGGTCCTCATGAGCAAACTTCAGCATGACCTTGTTCAGCATGCAAGAGGAAATATTAATTTCTAATATTGCTATTATTTCTCTGGTAATTGTGGTCTTTTTAGTTTCAGGAACAAAACTAATACAAAATACTAATAGAGTTTGCTGCTTGGGTTTTGTGACAATAGGTCTTCTGTAGATAAAGCACAGAGTCATATGAGTCATATGATCTGGACTGCAAGAAGATTCCAGTTTTTGTACTCTCAATCAAAATCTGGTTATTTAGACATTCACCCATTACTTGCAGACCAGATGGGATGAGGAAGGAATTTGCATTGGATGAAAGCTCATGCCCTAGGAACTATTTGTTGTATTCACCTTTTTATTGCTAAGTTGTTCTTCCAGTTCTCAGCATGTTTTTTCTGCCATGTTCCAGGAACAACAAGAAAGATCTCCCGTTTCATACTCAATGCATTAAAGTTTCCATGCTTGTAACCTAACCCCATAAAACCTCAGAAAAGTCAAGCTGGTGGCCAATGATTTCATTGATATTTACACAGTGCTGCTTTGGTTCTGGTAAGCGGCTTCTTTACAGCAAATTTCTTGCTGACTGATCATGATGAACAACATCACATTCAAGCTTGTTCTTTGTCATAAGATCCGCACATGCTGCTACTGATGCCTGCTTTTACTCCTCCAACACATTGCCACATCCAGAACCCTGTGTTGCAGTAACAGGACTGTGGGACTGACCTTTTTTTCAGGCAATAGTGTTTCATGCAATACAATTAATGTCTCATAAGAAAGTGAAGGATGTGAGAACAGTGTGCCAATACCAGCTGCCTCATTACAGCACACACTGTGAATATAATTCGATTTACATCCTCCTTGGCTTCTTGTTTCACTTGTAATTTGATAAGAACAACTGTAAACTTCCAACCGGACCTGACTTCTCTTTCAGGTCCCTTTTGTTCTGACATCATTTTCTTTTACCTCAGAGGCATAAGCACCCCTTTTAATATCCCGGACGGGGGTAACATGACTCCCCTGCTGTGGCTGTCTAGATACATTTAAAAACAGTTCTATATCTCCTCAGTATTTCTTAATTTGTTCCGTATCTATGTCTATACGAACTTGAGCATTATGAACTTGACCAGCTATCTATAATCGTTTAACAACACAGTGATTTCATAAGCTTTCATACAGAAGAAGGGTTGATATATTTTAAAATATTTTTTCTTTCTCTTCCTTTGTATTGAAAACCGTTTTTGGAAGTCTGCACATAGGAAAAAAAAGTAGAAAACAAGCAAGCTGTCCAAGTGGACAGACTGGAAACAATTTTGGTTTGTAAGCACAAGGAGACTTTTAATCCATCTGAAATATGCTGAAAAACAAAGGAGAGAGATTGGACTTTTATGCAGACATACCTTCAAATGAACACAACCTGTAAAATCTATACAGATGTCAGATCCTACAATGACACAGTGAAACAGAAATTTCATGCACTTTTTTTGGAGGGAGAATTACTACTTATCACGGAAACATATAAAGAAAAAGTACAAAGATTTTTTAAGCAGAACACAGAAATGATGATAGCTTCAGATCACTGGACAGAAGATAGAGACACAATAAGTGGGGCTTTTATCCTCCTAAACAATGAGAAGGTAACATTGATTTTTTTTTTTAATTTTTATTTTTTAATGGCACATAACAAAGATGAAAGGCCTGGTTTTTCATATGCTGGTGGAGTATGAAAATATAAAGCCAAACCAGCAGAAGAAAGGAAAGGTAATTCAGAAAGAATAGGCAGTGGGCTGTGAACTATGAGTGGAGAGTGCAAATTAGGAAGAAATTCTGGAGTATTTCTGTGGCTGACCTATTTTCTAACACGGACAAACAATCTGAGATTAAAAATCACCTCTCATTGCAGCATAGGGCAAGAACAGCAGCAGAATGCTCGGGATTCTTGTCAGCAGCCTCCGACCTGCGTGGTGGAATCTCCCAGCACATCACAGCAAGGTAGCAGATGGATGCTGTCTGCCCAGTATGCCAGTGCTGCCTTGCTTCTTTCCTCTGGATAGTTGAGTTTCAACCTTATTCCTCTCTGTGTAACTGTGCTGAGCATCTGAAAGAAGACTAGAGAACACATTTGCGCCAAGGTAAGTTTAGGTTGGATGTAGGAAACACTTCTTTACAGAAAGGGTAGTTAAACACTGGAATAGGCTCCCCAGGGAGGTGGTTGAGTCACCGTCCCTGGATGTGTTTAAGAGTCGTTTGGATGTGGTGCTCAGAGATATGATTTAGCAGAGGTTTGTTGGAGTTAGGGTACTATGGTTAGGCTGCAGTTGGACTTGATGATCTTTGAGGTCTTTTCCAACCTGAGTAATTCTATGATTCTATGATTTTTTTAGATGCCTAGCTTGATTTCTATTGTGTAGGGAGTTCAGTCACCTAATTCAAGGCTGCAATTCCATGTTATGGCTTGACATCTAAGTCACACATTGTAACACTCAGTCTTAGCTGCATTCTGCTTGGGAATTAAACCACAGTCTTCAAGTGCCTTGATTCTCCATTTCTACAATGGGTATTTTTTAAGTAGTAATACTTAACATCACACGAAAGAACAAAAACATTAATAAATTGTGAGATGTTGAAAAGGAATGGAGCTGTATTAATGTCTTCAGTAGATGGCAATCATATTGAAGAATAACTACTGATTTACCAACATGTAAGGTACATGCTGGCAGAGTAAAGGGAAAAATATTTCTTTTTCCAGAGCCCCTGCTTTTCATTTCTCCACATCTCCAAGTGCTTCCATTCACTGCTTTCAGTACAAAGTTCACTAACATCTGCATGGAAATCTTTGTGGTTGCTGTTTTGCTGTTCAAAAGCACTTTCCATTCTTGTCAAATGGTTTATGAAATTGAAGACAGTCATCCACTCAGGTGCTCCTTCCTCCCCACTTCGTTTTGCAAGTGCTGATCTGTTGCACTTGCATCTGGGATTTCTTTCTTTATAGGCTATGGTTAACACATGTTTTTCTCCTGCTGGGAACTGGACATGTCTTTGCTAATGTCACTCAGATGCTCATTTACTCCTACATGAAGTTCTCTTGGATTTTTTCCAAAGCAACATGGTTATCATCATCTCATGTTGCCTTGTAAAAAGGCTTGGGTAAGTCCTCTATTGGTAAATGTTATACAGCTGCACTGACATCAGTGAACTGATATGTACTCAGAGGAAATTGATAGCTGTTTTCCCATGCATTAGATGCCATTTTATTTGTTCCCATAAACTACTATGTGGTAGATCCAGTTTACATACAGGACAAAAACTAGAAAAGCATGGCTTTGTTTGTTTATTCTGGAAAAGTAAAGCATTATTCTAAAATAATAATAATAATAATAATAATAATAAATACACAGTTACAGAGGAGAAAATTAACCTCTCATCCTGCAATCCTTTCACTCTTTTTCATGAGATGTGAACCAAGACTGTCAATGAATTTCAATGGCTTCTGACATGAATGTAAAGAGAGATTATTGTATGCAATGCATAGACAGATGATAGCAGCCTTAAGTGCTGCAGGGGCCGCAGAGCAAAGCACTGAGAGAGGGTTTTTAAATGGCTGGATGTAACCACAGTGATGTGCTCTCAAAAAGAGAGGATAATCAAATTTCATGCTTCAGGACATGAGCTGATTATTTTCTGAGCCCTGCAGGCTACCACACCCTCTCCAGTACCCAGCCTTCTGCTGGATGCTTTGCAAAGGCTTCAGCCTGATTCTCCAGAGGCACAGTTGAAGTGAAGAGACTAATTTACAAAGGAGGAGGAGGAGAACATGCTCTGATCAGTCTTGTCATTCTCTTCCAATCCTAAGGACAAAACATCTATGATATTTTAAAGGTTGTTTCTGAACAAACTTCGCTGGAAAACAAGATTGCTACGGGTGTGTGTGTGTGTGGTGGAGGGTTGTGCAATTGTGGCTTTTTTTCAATTTTTTTTTTTTTAATCAATATGAAATTTTGTTTTGAAATGTAATCTCTATGCATGAAGTGCAGGCATTTTCAAAGACCAAAGTGAAGCAACATTGTTCAACTACGGAAACAATATTTCAAGAAAACTAATCATACTTCTTTCCATTTCCAGTAGCAATTTTCTGGATTTCACTTTCTTCATCCCAGTAAGATGAGAAAATAGCAGAATTTACAATTTTCTTGTGGGATAGGAAAACACATCTTCCTGTTATTTCTGCACTTGGGAGAAGACAAATACAGTGACTGAGACACAAGGAGACAGGATCAAGGCTCCAATCTGTGAGGTATCAGCAGTTCAAATTGTTGTGCAGGGGCAGTGAAGAACAACTGGAAGACACTCTACATCTGTGGAGACACTGTTGGGACATGAGTGGGATTCTTCTCTAAAGCCAGTATTTTTCGGAAAGAGTTGAGTCCAAAAACATTTCTCAGTCAAACACAGTTTTAATCAGTCCTAGTAATACAGAGCATCCCCGCTAATAGCCTTGACTCACAAACATACTGACATTAAAAATAAAAGATAGAGTCGTCCAACTTATTTGCTTCTCAGACACATGTACTGCAGACAGCTAAGCTGATAGAAATCAGCATCCTTACAAATGATAGCTTGGTACATCAAAGATATCAACAGGAATTTTGGTTTTCTTTGGTATATCAAACTAACCTTTGCCAACACAGCAGATGTTTGAGCATCACCTAAGCTACTAATATACAGTGATGTGAGGACTCTGCAAGTGATAAGGAAATTCCATGTGAGAGAAGTGAGGCAAAGATAAGCAAAAATAATCTATAGCCTCAACATGTGAGTCAGAACACCATGAGAAGAAGGATCTAATAGCCCCGTGTCTGGCAGCACAAAATCTGCTCTTCTGAATACCAATTCAGTACTGAACAAAGCCAATATCCTGTTTGACCGAGTGGAATGGTTTGGAAGGCTGGACTGTTTTGTCCGTAGCAATGGTAATGGGAGGATGGTTGGACTAGATGATCTTTTAGGTCCTTTCCAACCTTGTGATTCTATGGTTCTATGGTTTTGACTATAAAATATGAGGCCTGCTCTGAAAGTAATGCCTCCTATTTTACTATATTGACCCACAAAATCAGATGGATGTTGGTGGGATGGCAGTAGAAGTTAAATCTTCCTACCAGCATTCTGTTACATTTTGTTGCCGTGTGACAGCTGACAGCAGAGGGACAATCTGATGCAATGGTGTCTGACATAGGAGTGCGTATGAAGCAAAGATGTGTCACTGAATTCCTCCATGCTGAAAAAATGGCACCCACTGACATTTAGAAATGCTTTCTGAATATTTATGGAGACCAAACCATGGATGTGAGCACAGTGAGGCAGTGGGTGATGTGTTTCAGTAGCGGCAAAAGCAACAGCGGATCACCTCTGGTGGTGCAGATTTTGACGAGCGCAGCATGCAGGCTCTTGTTCATGGTTGGTGAAAATGCATAGCTAATGGTGGTGACTACACTGAAAAATAGTGCTTTGTAGCCAAGAATTTGCTATATCAAATAGTGTTATTGTGCTCTTCATATCTGTTGCAGTTTCCATGGAAATAAATAAGAGGCATTACTTTCTGAGCAACCTATGTATAAAGTCTTGTCCAATTTCTCTTATTTGATGTGGGAGAAAACAATGGAACAGAAACAAACCACTGTAAGTAAGTTGATGTGTATAACTTCTCAGGAGGTAATAGTATGTGATTTTTTAGAATTGGACTGTCATAAAGATACTGCTGACATGCAGTGTCAGAGCAAGGCTTGCAGGCTTTTCCATGGTAGGCATTAATAAGTGCCAGAGCCACAAAAGGAGGTACTTTTAACATTTGGAATATTTCTCAGGTTCTGTTCTGAATCACTTTGAACTTCAGAGGCATCAATCTCTTGCTAGGTCTCAATGCTGATCAAAACAGGCTAAATGGGACATTGTGAGAGTAGTTTCCATTTCAAAGCACCATGAATTTGACTCTGCCTAAGTAAATCTAGTAAAACACTAGAACATCTTGTAAAAGTTGTAGAGAAAAGAAGCCTGTCATTCCATTTCACATTCCTTCTGTACCGCTCTCCAAGTCTCTAATTGTGCTCTGTCCCCACAGTCTGCCTCAAACAATGTCTCCACAACCTCCTAGCGTCTGCAGGAACAAGAAGCTCAAGGCCAACTCTCATGGACTCCAGCAGAGGCTGGAAAGGGTCAAATATGGGTCTAGTTGTCAGTAAGTCCTATTTCACATAAATGAAACTAGTATTGACATTTAATCACTACTGAAGTGAACACAGTTAATTTGTTTCCTCTACTCTTATGGGTAAAGTCAGAATTTCCAGAATTTTTGTTGTTTGGACAAGAGAAGTGGCATACTACGTGATCCTTCAATATGTGCCAGGAAAGGATCTTGGTGAGAGAAAGGAGAGGAGACATCTGTGGTAAACATGGTTTGGAATAAGCTTCCGCTAAGAGTCTCTGGCAACAGATGAGAGCCTTCCACCACAATATCATTATTTCCAGTTAGCAAATTCAGATTTCATGACTGCTCTCAAGGGACCACTGTCCTGCTACCATGAATCACCAGCATCGCTAAGACACCTTCTGCAAGTCCAACAGCAAGTCTGCTCCTTGTGTTCAAGCAGAAAATAAGGCTTCATTAGCCACTCTTCGTGTCAAAACCACTAGCACAAGTAGAGCGAGCATTACCCACTTCTTTGTTATACGGTCTACAAAAGCCAAACTTTATTCTACCTTCCTCCCCACCATTCATTTTTCTCCCTTAAATATTATCCTTACTACTTTAGGAGCTCACAGCTCCAACTGAGGTCATTGTCATGCTACAGTAAATTGTCAATGCACACAGTAAATTTTCACTGTAGACTTAACTCTGATACGTTAACGGTTGCCCCACACCAATTTGTGTCTGCACAGCAATCATGTGAAGTTATCAGTTTAAGCTAGCAAGCCTAGCTGAGGAGCTCCTCCCCCTAGAAGCTTTCACACAGCCCTTTCTCCAATAAATCCCACCTTTCTCTTTTTTCTCTCTCTAAACATCTCAGAATCCTTCATTCCCTTTCTTCCTAATCAGAGTCCTTATTTCTTGTCTCCTTTACCTTCCTCCCACCTATAGATGTTTCCCTCCACTCCATCATCTTTCTTCTTTCCTAAACTTAAGCAACAGCCTTTTGCTCCTCTTCCTACTCCAGCTCTACACTGACAGCTCACATCTGTTCCTTCCAAGGCCTCATCATTTGCCTGGATTGCAATCATCTTTTCTTTGTCCTCTCACAACCTCCCATAACATTACAGGATCCTTGGTGAGATCTCTGTGCTCTTCCCCTCACTCTCACAATGTTCTGTCCTGGGCTCTGTGATCCTGCTTGAGAGATGCGCTGCAGCAGCATTTTCCTTTCCCAGAAGTTAAGTAAAGTATTTAATACAGTGTTTGTAGCCTAGGAGAGGAACCAGTTGCCCTCCTTACACTCTTTCTCCTTCTAAGCTCTGCATTTCAGAGGACATTTCCTACAAAACTGATTTGAAACTGGCAAGGCCAAGGGATACTTTTCACATAGATGGACTAAAAGATGAGGTACACTTCTACATGTGTGCCTGACTTTGGCTCCTTCCAGAACTGGTACAAGGAGCTGGCATCATGCTTAGTCCTCAGTTCCCACAGAAGCTCTGCTGATGCAGAGAGATGTAGCAAGGAAACCACATGGCTTTTGTTTATTTCTCTTTTATCAGCCTCTGTTATAAAGCTCTCCCACTTCACAAACAATTGAAGTCAAAGAATTTCATCTAAGACTTTCCATCCTTTATTTTCAAAGGCTCTGCTCTCTCAACACTGTCCAACAAATCCCCACACTGGTTCCCCTGGGTCAGCTGCCAGTCTTCATAACCATAGGCCTATTGCAGGCCCAGCATCAAAACTGAGCTCAGTGCTGTAGGGTGGCAGGCAGAGGGTGAACTGGCTCCTCTGCAGCCTGAGGTACACTCAGGAAGCGTAAGATAATGACTATTCTATAAAAGTACTTTGGACATTTTAAAAAGAGTGATCAACTTCGCCAGGAAAACTAAAATATGTTTTTTGAGTTTGTGCTGCTGCAAGTACAGATTTTTTCTTTTTCTTTTTGAAGTTCCTTAAAAGATTTCAAAGCATTTGTCTGCCGCCATATGGGTATATGAATCCTTGTACTCCAGTTTCCATTTTCTTTTTATTTTCAACCAAGTGTTTCAACCAAGATAAGACTGGGCAGAGAAAAACATGAAATGTTTTCTTTTCTGGATGCTGAAATGTTTTGATTGAAATAATGATGTTTCTAAATATAACTTTATTTCAGAAATATCATTATCAGTGTGGGCTTTGTCAGCTCTTCATTTACTTTGCAGTGAAATTAAGTGTTAACCTTTTCAGCTAGTTTTTATAACAAGGCACTATGACTAAAAGGATGGAATAATCAGACACAGAACACGCTTCCTCTGTCTTTTGTTTTTAAATCCTTGTATACATCTGACCAAGAGTATTCACATGATAGACTAAAACCAGTGTGAGCATTAATATCTGTTTTTAAATTGTAGAGGATTAGCATGCTGCTTAGGTAAAAGTGTACAATACTTTGTGCATATTTTTTTGTGCACACTCACAAACTCTGATCATGTTAAAACAACAGTGGGGTTAGGTTTGGGTTCTTTAATGGGCTAAGTCAATACTTAAATCAATGTTTTACCACCGAGGCCCCAGATTGGGCTGTTGTGGGCTGGCTTTTTCTCAAAACCACATTCACCAATGTTTCTGAGCAGTTCACAGTCATGAGGATTTATCCTTGTACTATTCTCTTTTGCCAAGGGAATACTTAACCTATCCTGGAGATGTGAGGCAATCTGCTTATGGTCAGAAATTTGATTCTCTCTGGAATCCAAGGCCAGACTCCACTCATAATTCCCTCTGTTCTCTTTTGAACAGGTTTCAGCTCCCAGAATTCTTTCTGTCACATATTTTACCCACTTTTAAAAATAAAATTGAGAAATCTCTGCACTATGTATGTGAAAACATTTATCCGCTTTTTTGTTAACTACTGAGATTGGCGTACTGAGTCACTGAGATTCTCTTGCGTAAAAGTAATCACTACGCATTGGTTTGTCCCTGCCAAAGGCTGGGATGTGGGGTGAGAGGGAAGACAAAATGTCCTCCCCTGAACCTGCTTATCCCACCTTCTCTGGGAGCACCTGTTTTACTTTCTGAATGGAGCTTTAATAGTAGGAAAGCAGCCAGGGCTGACACAGCTGAGATTTGTGCCACAGCTGCAGCAGAGGGAGCCGTCCTACCGGCTATGGGGAGCCTGGTGCCAGGGATTTGTTCACTGCTAACCATGAAGAAGCATTTCCAGAATAAAGTTCAGCAGTTGTTCCCTTCATCAGCTGCATCATTTCTGTTGTTCTAGACTATCTGGACCATAGTATCCACAGGCTGTAATGAAGCACTGATTTTTACTAACTAACTCCTTACTCTTCCACTTGTACAAGTAGATGCTATGAGTAAAGAGATGATTTTAATCTTTCAGAGCTCTATTCTGCAGGTGAATCCTTTAAGACTCAAGTGCCTGATGTTCTAGGTACCAGCTCTCAGATACCAACCCAGAGATGCTCATCATCAGAAGAGGCGGCTGAGGGGAGACCTTATTACTCTCTTCCAGTACCTGAAAGGTGCTTACAGAGAGAGCAGGGCTGGTCTCTTCTCAGTGGTGACAGGTGACAGGACGAGGGGAAATGGCCTCAAGTTACACCAAGGTAGGTTTAGGTTGGTGTCATGGTTTTGTGTTTTGTCATTTTTGCTATTGGTATTCCACATCACAACATCATGTGGAGTACAGAGAAGAAGTACTACACGTCCCAGGGGACCTCGCGGCCAGAGAGGGAAAATACGTCACGGAAGCGACGCTCGCGCTCTCTCTCTCTCACTGCCTGGCAGCGGGTGTGGGTGTGCTTCCAAGCCGCGGCGCCTTTAACTTCAAAGTAGGCCTCTCGGTGTTCGGAAACCTCTCTCTCTCATTATATTTGATTTATTAGCTTCAATTCTAATTATATTGTATTATAGTGTGTTATCTTGCATTTCGATATCATAGTTAGTAAATAAGTTTTACTCCTCAGATCGTTGCCGCTGCTCTGTTTGTTCCCTTGAACTCCCATCTCCCTACCCCTTTTCCCTTTTTCCCTTTTTTTCCGAGGGGGCCGGGGGGCTACGGGCCTACTGCCCCCTCCCCTGTCACGGACCCAGATTGATCTCGATAACCCCGTGACAGTTGGACATTAGGAAACACTTCTTTACAGAAAGGGTGGTTAAACAGTGGAATAGGCTCCCCAGGGAAGTAGTTGAATCACCGTCCCTGGATGTGTTTAAGAGTCGTTTGGATGTGGCGCTGGGAGATATGATTTAGCAGAGGGTCGTTAGAGTTAGGGTCTATGGTTAGGCTGTGGTTGGACTTGATATCTTTTGAGGTCCCTTCCAACCTGAGTGATCCTATGATTCTATGATCACCTCTTATGGATGGTGCAGCTGCACAGTGACACTGCGCTACACAACCAGACTGGGTTCTGTAGATGTTCATCTGGACATGAGATGGCTTTCTGCAGGCAAGAGCCTGTGCTGTGTGTAAAGCTGCAACTTATTTTGCTCTTAGGATTGTGATTTACTAGTACCGCTATGTGGGAATGCAGAAAGAGGATGACAAAGACAGGGCTTCCAAGGAGCTCATCTTTGATACATTGCATTTGACCTGCAAGGTGAGTGAACTTCAGAATATAAAAGAGAGGAAATGCTTCCAGTTCTTCATGGGATCCTTTATTTTGTTTTTCTAATGTGTTAGCTTTATCCAGGTTTGTTAATTCTTTGTCTGCAGAAAGAAACAAAATGGAGAAAAAGTCCTTTGTGGAAACTGTGGAAAAAAAAAATAAATCTTCCCATTCCTTTCAAGCAATGTTTTAAAATTTATCTTAAGTGTCAGAGAGCAGGCCTGCAGTCAGGGAGATTCCACAGTCCAATGTATCCTGGCCTACACAAAGTGGGCTGCTGCAGAGATGAGGAGCCCCTCTCCTCTCCTCATATGGAAAATGCCAACAACTAATCCCTGGAGGATAGTACTCAGCCTACAGAATATGTAGGTGCTCAGAGTACCTACAGACAGGGGGTTCTTTGTTAGAAAAGTACTAGAAAAGCAAAGTGCAAGCAAAATTCCTTGCTCACCAGACATGTGGGGATTGGCTTTTATCCACCATCTCCACATACTGTGTACATAAAATCAGGGGCCATACTGCAAGCAGTATGTTAAGAACAATAGATCCATCTTGGTCTATTCATATGCAGCACAGCTGATGCTATTAAACTGTGATATCATCAACTGATAAAAATCAGCTCTTGACTAAAAAGCAGTGCGTTCAAGCCAGGACAGAAGCAAAATTGAAATACACTTGTGGAGTAGTTAGGGAGACATTCCTCTTCATTGAGGTATTGCCACTTCAGCATCCTCTTGGTCTTCTCCTGCCTCTGGGAGGCAAAACACTACCAGTGGCCAAGAATAGTTTTACATATCAGAAGCTGGCTGGTAGGATGTATCGTTCTTCCTGGAACCACTCAAAGCACAATAATCCAGGATTTTTTCTGCACTGCTGCAATACCTGTGACCAGCAGCACATGGGCCACCCAGAAGCTCCAGCTGAATCAACAAAGCATAGCAACTTGCCTCTTTCATGGTAAGGGAATGACAGATGATGACACATTGCACTGGAGCTTCTTGCTATATATTGGCACGGCATGGACCCACTTTAAGGCCCTGACAGTGATCTAATAGTGCTGAAGATATAAGCTATTTACTGACAACTAATGGTAACTGCTGTCAGTCAAAAAAGTTAGGCTTTGCAGAGGGAATAAAGCCAACCCAGGAATCTAGTGTTTATCACGGTTTTCTGAGAGGGTCCAGATATGTTCTGTGGTGAACTGGAATTGTGAAGATTTTAGATTCTATTAATAATGAAAAAGATGAGATACGTGAAGAGACTTCTGTTAAAAGACTGAATTATTTGCCAATTTAGATTAAATTTGGCAATGTGTTTAGTCTGAACCAGGTATAGATGAAAAAAAAATCAAGACATTTGAAACATTTTTTATTTGATTATAAAAATAAAAAAATTGTAGCTCTGTTCTTATTCACTGTTGAAAGTGTTACTTTTCCAATTGACCTAAAGGGTTGAACACTTCAAGCCAAATTAAGATTTCGCAACCAAATAAACATTATCTGTCTATTGCAAAGCCTCTGGGCATCAGATGTTCAGAATGTGCTTTACTTTTCTCCTCACCCTTTCTGATCTGTTCTCTCAAACCGTGGTATTTTCATCCCTTGATTGTGAACATGGTGCCAGCAATGCATGTGCTTCCTGCTTCTTAACACCTACAGAAAAGGTAAACCGCAGAAACTCCCACATGCACAAAATTAATACAAAATAAATCTGGTTGATCACATATTTTTCTAATAGCTTTTTGGCTTGGCTGCTTTAGGCTGAATTATTAAACTAAAAAGGGCAGACCCTAGCTGAAATGACAAATTGCTGGGCTGTACAACTGGATTCCCTTCTCAAGCTGGTGTAAATCTGGAGTGATTCCACTGGAGTCAAAGAATCATTCCAGGGACACGACACTTATGCATCTGGAGAAGCACAATGGTGCACTTATGGCTTTGGGCAGCCTGGCTCCTCCCCTCCTCTGAGAGAAAAGAAAACAGAAAAGCTGGGCAAGTTGCACAGTTTTCTAGTAGTTACCTACATTATTAAGATGCTGTTCAAAGACAACAAATCATTAGCCAGAGGTGCTCGAGTCTGACAGAAAATCAGAGAACTAGAAAGATAAAGATGGCACACTTGGTATTTCCCCTAGTTTCTCATGAAAAACACAAGAAGCTTCACACAGTGAAACCTTCCCAATCATTTTCAAAGGAGTTCTGGGCAGCCAAATGTCTCTTTCTTTCTCATCCAAGTCAGCAGCTGACATCCTACTGGTATTCAGAAGTCCGTCACCCCAACCCTTACACAGTTCCTAAGATATTTACATGTTTGATGTAACCATTCTTCCCAATTATCAGAGAAAATTCCTACTTGTAGATGCTTTCATCTCACTCTTCACAGTATTCTTTAAAGCCAGCTTCTCAGTATACTTCATTAATTTACTACTATTGTGATATTGTGTAACCTGGAACAGGAACAGATGCTCAAGTTTCATGGAACATTTAAGCACATTATTTAAATCAATCTCTGTTCAGCAAAAATGTCAACATACGCTTAGCTGTAAGTATTCACTCAGAAACTCTGCAGAGCACAAAAGGACTGCTGGAACGAGGCCTGCCTCCAGCTCTATTTATACAGATAGAGACAGTTCTAGCATGGCTCCTGGTTATTCAGGGTGATTCATTTCACAGAAGAGCTTTACTGTTAATCCTCCAGCTTTCCATAGGAGAAAAACATTAATTGTGCCATCTAGATTTAAGGCAACATTTAAAAACAAGCAGTAAGTCAAGGCATATGCTTTGTATACCTGTACTTCTTTTAGTCTTATTTGGAATTTCAGCTCTGACTGAGGCCCAGCCAGTGAATGCTGCCCTTTTGCCTCTCTGTCTGTTGGCATCTCAACAGGAGCATCGAGCCTCTGCCAGTTTGCAGTGCCACATACGCATTGCAAGTGCATCAAGTGAAACAAGTCACTCCTAATCAGACACACACTGTTTTGTGGAGGAGATGGTCAGACTGCTGGTACCTGTCGAAGACAGGGCTCAGGGACTTACTGTTGTATCAGCCTTACACAATCCACAGTTTGAAATGATTTTTTTTTCTCTTGCTTGCTTGCTTAATTTAATTTGCAAGCATGCTTTTCTCTTCAGTAAGGTCAGATCAACATACATTTCAAAATGATACTCTGGAGTTGGAAGAATGAGCTTAAAGCCATTCTTTTGCATAATGCTCAGAATTTATATTAATCTGTCACATATATGAGAAAAAGATTGTGTATAAATAGTTTCATTCCTGTACAAAACTGTACCCACAGGGAAATGAAAATTAAGTTCCATCATTCCTAAGAAATAACTTCCATGCAAAATTCCCTTGAAGACCAATGGGTTTTAATAATCTGAGTATTTCACTATATAAACCTGAATCTCTAATACATTAAACTTAAAGCAAAGTTCTTTAATCAGTATTTTAAACATCACTTACCATCTCATTTATAATTCTGTTTCTAAGCATAAATAAAGTGTATTCTGTCGGGTAGTAAATATCCTAGTAGGCCCTAATTAATCACAGGTCAACAAATAAGCAGGTTAAAATGACTGCAACGTCTCCAGCATGGAAGCAGCTTTTTGCTGCATTAAGTTATAGAAAAAGTTGCTGGCAGTATCTCATCTTTAATCAGTTCTGAGAAAACATCTTTACCCCGAGTCTTAAGTCACACAGAATTCTGATCGTTACCTACTACACACAGTGTAGTACTCTGCAGTAGTCTGTTGTGTGCAGAAATTTAACTCTGTGATTCTTACATGTCTCTCAGGCTGCAGTGCTGAAGACATGAAACCTTCATTAATAATTAAAATTTGAAATCATCTATTGTTTATTGGGAAGATGGACTAACAATTCTCTCTTATCAATTTCTTTATAAATCCAGCAAAAAATAAAAAAGACTAAAATAATTTAATCCCAATGGAAAATGTCATAAACAGGTTGTCCTTGCATCTCACTGCTGCAACTGTCATACATAGCCCCTGTTCTGCCCCGCTCTCCTATAAAATTCAGTCCTATCAAGTTCCCATTCATCCTCTAGCCAACTATCACTGATGGCAGAGGGAACCTATGGAAGTGTAACGTCTCTCTGAACACCGAGCTCACTGATAGTAGCAACTGCCAAATCCTGACTCTCCTGGAAAAACATAGCAAGTGTTTGTCTTCACAGCTGCCATCTCTTAGGAAAGGAACTGTTGTGTTCCCATATCCCATCATCCTACCCACAGCACCAACTACATCCCTACAATGATTTCTGAAAAGCAAATCACAGAATCATAGAATGGCCTGGTTTGAAAAAGACCTCAAAGATTATCTAGTTTCAACCCCCCTGCTATGTGTAGGGTTGCCAACCACCAGACCAGGCTGTCCAGAGCCACATCCAGCCTGGCCTTGAATACCTTGAGGGATGGGGCATCCACAACCTCCTTGGGCAACCTGTTCCAGTGCGTCACCACCCTCTGAGTGGAAAACTTCCTCCTAATATCTAACCTAAACCTCCCCTGCCTCAGTTTGAAACCATTCTCCCTTGTCCTATCACTATCCACTCTCGTAAACAGTTGTTTCCCTTCCTGTTTATTTGCTCCCTTCAAGTACTGGAAGGCCACAATGAGGTCTTCCTGGAGCCTTCTTTTCTCTGAGCTAAACAAGCCCAGTTCCCCCAACCTTTCTTCATAGAAGAGGTGCTCCAGCCATCTCATCATCAAATCTTGAGGGCTCATCTCTCTGACTGTGAGGGGTGATATAATTTCAGGCTCTATCTTGAATTTAGAAATTCTTACAACTGAAATAAATAAACGAACAATCCCAAATCTGTATAGGATTTTGGATTTTTCACCTTAGCAAGAGTTGGATCTGCTCAAAATTTCTCTACAATCTTGAAGAGATTTATAGATCCACAACTATGGAGAGGCTTGAGTAACTACATGGAAGAGAAACTCCATGGTACCAGCAGCTAAGAAGAGTGGATTTCCTGAGATGTAAGACAACACATCTCCGCACATCAGGGCTAGTTTGATTTTTCAGATGTTCACAGCTGACAATACAGCTGGTCAGGACGCAGAAAAATGTCCCCAGCTGTCACGCATGGTATTTTTTTTTTTTTTTCATTTACCAGGAAAGAAGAAGCAAATAGCACACATCAGTAAAGAGAACAATAGTGACTTACTGTTTACATGCAGATTCCAACAAAGAATAATGAGGAGTGTGTTGATCAAGAAAAAAGGGGCCCAAGAAAAGGAAAGAAACCAATCCTGGGATGCAATGCCATAACTTAAAACAATTTTGCTCACAATATATCTTCAAGGTAGGAGGCAAAGAACATAATTTGGACTTGACAAAACTGGATTGGTTAAAATTAAAAGGTACCCCAAGGCAGAATTAAGAATAAGCACAGAAATCCCTATTGGCTTTAAATGACTAGTTGCATGATAAATAAAATAAATATGTACACATGAATCTATATGTATATATAAATGCATGGTGGAAAAAGTAGTGACATTCAATTGCATTACACAACAAAGCAAGTAGCAGCACCTCACATTGGAAAAGATGCCAAGGAGTGTCCAAAGTGACTGCTAAGATGGTGTCTGCTGACTCAGTGCATGCTCTCTGCACCTGTCAGCCTGTCTGCAATGGGATACTTCCAGCAGCCAAAACAGAGAAAGCCAGCCTAAGCACTCTCAGGGTACACAGTGACACTGAGCTCCAGAGAGCAGTGTGCTGCAATGCAGAGCCCAAAGTGCCCCATAACTTAAATCATGGAGCATGGCGACCGCCTACATCTCATTCTGCTTTGTAAACTATACCCTCTCTAAAAAGAGCAACTCAAGTCACTGTAGCAGTGACCATCGCTAGGATGGTAGTTGAGGTTGTCAAAAGTTGTAGGGGGAGGAGGGCAGATGGAAGAGAACAAGGGAAACTTAGCCAGTTTATACAAACTAACAGAAATAAGACCTGGAAACCAAAAGTCTGGTTCCCTTTTTGCTCCCAGCATATGCTGATTCTTTCCATAACAACTTTTTTTTTGTCAAAATCTCAAAGTGCAGCATTGTTTCAACTGACATACTCCATAAATATCTATTTGGAATGTTTTTTTTTTTTCCAGGAAAACATCTTTCTTCTCTTCCCCTTCAAAACTTGTTTCAGCTTGAAGCAGCTCTTTGCTTGAAAGGCAATTTTATGTCACAAAATTCAATTTCAAAACATCTTAGAGGGCTCCAAAAAAATAAATACACATCCCCTCTTACCAGAAACATTAGAAAAAAAATGTCAGGGGGCAAAATATGTTTTGGTTTATGGAAAAAAGAAAAAACAACAAACTAAATAAATAATTCACAGGCCCAAGCTGATCTCATTTCTTTTTGCAGTATCCTACAGTCCTTGCCTCAACTAGGCAAATGGGCTTCTTTAGTAGGTAGTGCACAGTACGAGCTGCTATTGTGCATTAATCCTGACATACCTGAACCCTGACAACTGTATTTTATAAGTGGATCTTTATATTAGATCTTTGTGAAACCACAGAATCTCTTTCCCTTCCAAAGCTCAATAAACAGCTTAGTCAAGGTTTTGACTATCTGCTTCATTTAATTACATATCCCTTGATTTATGGTTCAGGAAGAGCTGTAAATGAGGACATCATATTTGCAATCCAACCTCAAAATGTTTTCAAAATCAGCAACAAAAATCCTCACAAGAAGTCTTATGAAAACAATCCCCCCGGGAGCCAGATGCAGCGCAGCCTAGCTGATTTCTGTGTTTACTGAACAGGAGAGATGAATGGTTGACTTTGATTTTTTTCATAGGTGTGCAAATAAGGAGCATTAGCCTTGCTTATCCTGAAGTGTTTACCTTCATCTGTCAGTGCTGGGAGCCAAACACAAGGCCCTGTGCCCCAGGAGAAGCATGTGCCAGGAGATATAAGGCTGAGTTAATGTGGCTTGGCAGCACTACATGGTACCAGAAAGGCAGGCTATCAATTCACAGGAGCAATAAGCAGCAGAAGTTATAAACCAGTTTCTAGATGCACAGTCAACCCATCTCAGTCAGACATCAGTCCCCAGTAAGCAGATAAAACAAAAGGAGAAGCAAAAACCTGAAGAAATCCACATCAAAGCCCTGCTCCCAACACACCCGAATGTGGGATACCACCTGCCTAGATCTGCAGCAAGCTGTGTACTCTGTCATACCACCTCTGCTTATAGCTGGACAAGAAAAATGCCTGATAGGAATAATCTCAAATAATTAAGCTTATGAGTAGCAATTTCAAAAGAAGCTCCGGGATCTGGGATAAAGTCAGTGTCCTTCAGTATATACAATCTTACATTATCCAAGTTGTATTTTTGGTCCGTATAGCAAACTTCAAAACCATAGGGGTCTATTATGACCCACTACACAAATCCACCCAGTGATTCCCTCAACAGCACTACAGTACATAGTTAGGCTGTACTGCAGCTTCTAAAGTTAGCCTAAGTGTCTTTTGAAATACCTGTGGGTTACACAGAACTCAACACTCTCTGGCAAGTTATTCCATTGGTGAATTATATCCTATTGTATAAACTGTTAAAATAATTTTTCTTACTAACGTATTAAAACAGAAATCTCTCCCTTCTTTGTATGCTTTCTCTTAACCTAGGTAAGATTAAGACTTTGAGCTTCATAAGCCTTTTGATCTAAGGCAGGTGTTCAAGACTTCCAATCATTCTTTTCAAATTTTAAAGAACTGGGAGTAGAGACATGACATCCTTGAAGGAACCAGCATAACAACCAGTCCTACTTTGAGTAGGCCAATACATTTCTGTTCTTTTTCAGTCAGAAACATTCTGCTGGGAGCTACTGGCTCAACCTCATGCTGTGCAGTGGTCAAGGTGAAACTTCAAGCAAGGAGCTGGTACACACCTCTGACCAACCTGAGTCAGCAGCTGCAAGCACAGGCAAAGCACAGGCAAAGGTCTCTAGCTGGCAGCCATGACATAATGAAATATGGCACTGAAGTTTCTCCTCCAGGACAATCACATCAAGGATGTAAATGTGATTCTCACAAGTCTTTGATAACATTTGAACACAAGTCTTTGATAGGACATTTTGGCATGTTTGTACTGCATGGCAACATCCGATAAAAATAAAAATTGACATATTCTATCTATTTTTTAAAAAACTGAGTTCTTGCTTGTCTATCAGTCCTAGATATTTCAGTGAAGGTTTCGTTAGGGTTATAAACAGAGGTAACAAACTTCCCTTATCCTTGCCATTCCTGAGATGATGTTCTCACAGCAAGCAGAACTTCAAGGCAGAAAGTTTAAAATAACTCCTTCAACTGCAGCAAAAGTTCACTTAAGAAAAATACCCTTCTAATGTTTCTTTTTAAAAATCAAAGACGATGTTTCTGTCTAGTTCATCTTGAACCAAATTACTGGATCCACATCTCCCACAGAGAGAACGCAGAGATAAATCTTATCATTCCCATGCTGGCTCACTCACCCTGAGGCTGAGAGGAAGATCCAGGCCACTTGCAAGTGGCTGATGAACCGGCTGATGGGCAGGAAGGCAAGCAAGAGGCCAGGCAGTGTGATTGCCGGTGCACAACTGCCCTGAAGCCACGTGGCTAGCTGCACTAAGAGCTCTGTGGGGGCTTGCTTTGTGCACTGCAGTCTGGAGAGTCAGGCACCCTGCTTCTGTTCTCACACACTTTTTATTAAATGGGCTTTTGTTAGGCTTATAGTTAAGATTAATGCAGCTCAGTGAAGTACCAGCTCAGTGATTCTTCATTTGATGGGTCCAATGCAAAACTGGACAAGTAATTAGAATATCTCACCCCCCATCAACTGGATGTATTCCTGAAGTTCAAAGTGCTGTACAATAATAAACAGCTGTTGCTGATATTACAGTTATTTCCCACATTTTGAAATGCTTTTGATTCAGATATACAGGAAGATGAGTTAATCTACTGGTTACTCTGAAATAGGAAAAGCTGCATTTTATCATTTCCTTACTACCAGCTACTGTGCGTCAAAAGCCCCCATCTTGTACTAGGATCCAGGTTGCCTTTCAGCACAGAAAAGTCTGGGTTTAAATTCAGGCCTCTCCTTCTTTGTCTCCTTCACAGAAGGACCAAGACCCTTCACTGGAGCCAGGACGGTGCACCGTGCTGAGGCACACTGCCTTCAGCTCTTGGGACAACAGGGAGGTAGCTGCAAGATGGTGTCTGGCTGGTGTACCTCTCTAAAACTGGGAGCAATTTTGCCTCCAAAAGCTTTCTTTAATTTCAGAGTAGGAAAGTAGTGGAAATAAGGTGAGGTGCCTTTAAGAACCCTCTGCAATTTCAGGTGAATGTCACTGGTTGCTGATTTTCATATTATGCCATAAAACAAAAAAAGCAAAAAAACTCTTATCACAAGACCTACAATTCTGAGAGTCAGTCTCTAGGCCTTGCAGGAGGAGCACACATTACCTTCAAAAGTGCTGATTTTTTAATTTGATAACACTATGAGTACTTTCCTTGTAAGGAATAGAAAAATTCACTCGTAAATATTTTTCTTGCTCACTCTGTGTACTTTAGGTAGGTCATCCACACCTTCCTTTCATTGTGTGCTCTCCCAACATCCCTACCTGTGCTGCATGTAACCTCTTCAGCTGAACCACCGGCCTAATGAACTTGTAAGGAAACATCAGAACAGGTTGGCCTCTGGGAGTATGCTGGATTCTGGCAGGCTATTCCAAAAGTCACAATTCAGTCACCTTCCGAATATGCTTTTCAACAGCCTGAGAACTCTATCTGGTTCAACAACCTACCTGAGACCATGTAGCACAGCCTACCAGATTTTACATGTAATTCTAACATCTCTAGCTCAGCCTTTTTTATTGATAGTTCAGGGCGAAGAGGGAAAGAGAAGCACTGAAGAAATTTGATTAAATACTTTCCCTATCACCAAGTTCCCCAACTTTGAAACTTCTTATTCAGTTAACTTCAGATTCAATAAAATTACTAGCTGCCTACCTCCCACTCATGCCAAAACTGAAACTCGGCAGAATATGAATGAATGGATTTGTGGAAGAAAGCAAATTTTGTCCTCCATTGAGGAGCATCCCCTGTTGCTCTGTAACAGACGACCAATGATGCGTGTACAAGATTCTGAGTTAGACTTAACAGAATGATATTCACTTAATAAAAAGTATCAGACAAAGAGCCTAGTTCCACTGTTACTTTCTGACATAGCAAGAGATCTTCCAGTAGAAATACACAAGATGCGTTGAGGGAAACGGTATTAATTTCATTTTACATCTAGTCACAGAAAGAGCAAGTGAATTATTCCTTCTCATTAACAGGGGGAATTAAACTCAAACCTACTGAATCCTATGACACATCTTTATTTGCTTCCCAGTCAATTTGCATCTTGTTCTTAATTTCTGATCAGTACTTCTGAAGCAATTTTACATTTCTTGTAGGAAAAATCTCAAAATATAACCTATTCTTATTTGTGCTACAGTGGACTTCATAAAAGGAGTTAAAAAAATATTATATGCAGACAATTAAGTTATAAGCATTTCTTACATTGCCGACTGATTTACTTCTTTAGAAGTCAGTGAGCTTACTTTTTGTGGGCACTGCAGGGCTTTCATGAGCTGAAATTTTATCGTTTCCAGAGAAATGAATCCACTCCCTTTTGACCCTAGACATATCTGTATCCTAACAACTACACAAAACAATAGCAAAGTGTGACTAAACGTGAATGGCAATGTACTGCTGACAAGCTCCAACCATTAACATTTTTCTTTCTGTTTAACTCAGCAGGCGAAAGGCAGCTAACAGAAGCCGTCTGCTGTTATGAGCACTCACAAGCATTTCATTGTGAGCATGTAAAGAAAATGAGTTCAGTTCCTTCTGAGAATGCTACTTTCTAAGTTTTCATTATTTCTTTACAGATTAATTGTGGGTAAATGCAAACAGCATATTTTGAAACAGGGCACTTTCCTCTGTTGGATCTTAGAAGCCTGCAACCCAAGCAGGTGAAATAATTGACATGTACAAGGCCAACATCTGCTGTGCAATTGTACTAATATGATTAGTTTTGCAACAGTGTTACTAAAAGAAGGATATAGTCCTTTTATAGCTTAACTGATCATATTTAGATGTCAGTGAAGTTTGAACTCAATGGGAAACCTTCTGTGGGGGTCAGGAGGGACTGCCCCTCACACTAGCACACAGCCTCATTATTAAATGCTATCATGATTAGCCCTCCTCCTTTCTGGTGCAAGTACTAGCTAATCTGGTGATACAGACAAGCTATTTATTTCCAATCTTGCCTGAAGCACTGTCCTGAAGGAAAACAACGAGCCCTGCTTTCCAGTTCTCTGGAAAAATCACTGTGTGTGTCCATGCTCAGGAAAAGATTCGTGGGGCAAGAGGGGAAGAACATGTGTGCTGTCCAGAATATGAATGCTATTTCAGACAGGGCTCTGTGCTTAGCATTTCCAACTGTTCACTCTGCATGGCTTCCTGCTCACAGCACTGGTTGCTCTGACTTCTGTTCTGTGACACCTGCCTTAGTCCTTCTGTCATGCCTTAATAATTAACACTAAATTCTGGATTCCAATGAAGAGACTTGGCACTTATAGTTTTGGGAGTACAGTACTTTGCTTCTGGGCATACAAGTCCAGGAATTCCTTTTGTGCTTTGATCTCCTACAATCAATAAGAATTATACAAGATCAGTCCACAAAAACTGTTCCAGACTAGTTAATCAGCTAATACAGTGGCATTCCTAAAACATTAAGCTTCACATTTCTCTGTCTACAGATATAATAGGAATCAGATCTAATGAAGCCTTTGGCTGCTGTAAACTGACATTAACACTGAAATCAATGTAGATGTACTGATAAAGATCTAGACAGAAAGATTAATTAAAACATTTTTTTTAGAAGAAAAATAAAGGCTGTACAGCAATGTTCACTTATAAGAGAGCCTCTTCTTATAAACGTCATTTTGCAGCTCTTTGAATTGTTACTGGAGAGTTCTACGGAACCTAAATATAAAGGGGCAATTTTGAAGTACAAAAAAATTAAATAAAGAAAAGCAAATCCCACGCTTGGTGAATTATGGAGAGTCCGTGAAGGGCAGTAAGTGTGAGAATCCAATCCCTGCTCATAGAAAGAGCCCTACTGTATGTTCCTACAAATATTGATGTTTGAAATCCAAAGCACATGTGATGCATTAGCGTGAAACAGGGATTACATACATGCTGCTCTCTGCCCCGCAGTTCAGGAAAAGTCTTTATGTAATGAAGAACTGAAAGACTTATGAGGGAATCCAATGGACTGTTATCGTGTAAAAATATCAGTACTCTCCAAAGTCAACTCACAGTTGCTCAAATGTATGCCGGTATGTGTTTTGTTTTCCAATAGGCCTGAGAGAGAAGGAGTTCCATTCATGTCAGACCCTGTTAATCTCATACCTACAGTTCAGACTGTGTGAATGAAACAGTGACTTGCGAAAGCCACTGCTTTTCTTTCCAGTCAATTCTCAAACATATAAAACCTACCGCAGGAGATCCAAACACACTCAAACAATAACAGGCAATTTTGTCAATTACAGAAACTACTTGTAGGCAATAAGAAGGGAACTTTTCATCCAACTAGGGGCTCTGATTTTGGGTCTTGGAAAATTAAGAATGATTCCTTGATGCTTCCTTCATCTGTTTCTCTTAATAGCTACTTGCATCCTCTAAGTTTTAACTACCGAAATGCCTCAAGCAGTTCTTAAGAACAAAAAGCCAACCAAACCAAAGAACAAAGAAGAATGCAAAGTGTATCAGCAGAGCTCTGAGTTTGTGTAGTTCCAAAATTTTATTGATGAAAATGTTATTTTAGTGGGCCTAGAAAACATAGAGCTAAACTCAGAGTTTCACAAAGGCTGAATTCAGTGCTCTTCTGAAACACTTTAACTCAGCCAAAGCTCTCATTCATAGAATCACAGAATCATAGAATGGAATCACAAAATCATAGAATCATAGAATGGCTTGGGTTGGAAGGAACCTTAAAGATCATCTAGTTCCAGCCCCCCTGCCACGGCCACGGTTGCCAACCACCAGATGAGACTGCACAGGACCCCACTGATTGTGGCCTTGAACACCTCCAGGGATGGGGCATTCACAACCTCTCTGGGCAACCCTTTTCTATATCTCACCACCTTCTGAGTAAAAAATTTCCACCTAATATCTAACCCAAATCTCCCCATTAACTTAATGACAACTCAATAACAATTGTAACTGCTCAAAAAGTGCTAAACATTAGCTACAAGTAAACCTTCATATCCCCATCAACTATAGCAAATGTTCATCTCCAACATTCTGGGATGGGTTTTTTTTTGCTAATCATATCCTATCCCACATGCTAAAATCTCACAGCCCTAAATAATACTGTTATGGTACTAAGACTTTGCTTTTGAGATTTTCTCAGAAACTGTTTGCAAATCCTTGAATCTGTTTGAGGTCTCTGATAAGACATGATTGGTATTGTCACCTGCAAAGTTTAAAATAGTGCATAACCACGTATCAGTACAGTAGAATGTTTTAAGCCTCTTTTGTTCTGTAGCCAAGCTAGCAAGACCATCTATGCTTCTGTACCACTTAAGTAAGCCTCAGTGACGTGTCACTGGTACAGAAAAGTAGTATGAGATTTGGAATAATGGGGTTTCTAACAAAGTGAGGGAATCATTGAGTCATCTGTGCAGGTTTATATCTCCCTTTACTTACTAGTGTCAAAGTTCTCATAAAACATAGTCTTATAATAGGCGCAAATAAGTCTAAGACATGAAAGTCTACATCAGGTTCTACATTTTCTCTTTGGTTATCACAGAATCACAGAATTGTAGGGGTTGGAAGGCACCTCTAGAGATCACTGAGTCCAACGCCCCTGCAAAGCAGGCTCCCTACAGCAGGCTGCAAAGGTAGGCATCCAGGTGGGTCTTGAATATCTCCAGAGAAGGAGAATTCACAACCTTCCTGGGCAGCCTGTTCCAGTGCTCCGTCACCTTCACTGTGAAGTTCCTTTGCATACTGGTGCAGAACTGTGCTCACATTTATGTCCATTTCCCCTTGTCCTGTCCCCACCGATCACTGAAAAGAGGTTGGCCATGTCCCGTTAACTCACGCACTTAAGATATTTATAAACATTAACGGTTTGCAGCCTCAGAGAAAGTTTTCCTCTTCCATTCATATGGAATGTCCATCACTGCAGACTGTACAAGCTGGACAGTAAGCACCCTGCACATACTCAGAATGATGCTGTGATCTGCCACTAGACAGCCTGAGGCACACAAAATTATCACTCAGTACACTTCTACCCTACAAAGCTGAGTCCTATAACTCTAGCAATAAAGATCTGCTTGTAAAGATCCAAGAATTTCCAGATCACACTGAGAAATCACCTAGCAGAGCATCATATTCCAGAAATCCCAAGCCTATATCTTTCAGTGCAAAGGTATGTGTGAAGGAAAGATTTATGCAGACTTCCACTTCATCTATACATTAGGAATGATCTCCAGAGATGGAAATCTGGAGAGATGAAGTAAGACTTTCTGTGTTCCATTAAAATACTTAGGGTTTGGTGTGCTTCCGTTGAAGACCCAGGATAGAAACTATTCTGAGCCTGTGTGCCTTTTGTGAAGGTCAGTAAACTATTTCTGACTCACCAGATTTCTTCATGCTCTACTGGATCACAGTGGTCCTGTAACAGCTTTCTGGCACTGCAACAGAAGTCCACTTCTTTGGCCAGTGGAGTTACAAAGGAAAGGAAGAAGTGCAATTAAATTTGCCACCCAGCTCCAACTAAATTTAAATGGAATTCAAATAACTAAATCTCCTAACCCACTGTGGAAACATCCTTCCAAAAAAAGTAGGCTTAGAGGGATAATTTGGGCTCTGCCCAAGTCATGTTTGAGGACTGAGAGCCAACATTTGCATTGAATAGGAGGAATAACTCAGTGTTACAGAGACTTTTTTTGCTCAAACCTGCTCCTATGACTGAAAAATGTCCAAGAAAATTGTGGCCAAGCCTCAGCAAAAAGGTAAGTAGTGCAGTAGCAAGATATAAATAACGAAGGTGACTGTAAAAGGTTTTCTGACTGTCAACTATTCTCTGAGTTAGCAACACCTGTGAGTGCAGTGACAGGGAGGCATCCTGCAAGGAACTGTGCAGCAGGTGTTTGATCACCACGTTTTGGTTGCTACCAAGGAGCACACTTAGGATGCAGTGTCTGAAGACATCAACACCAATGCATGTAAAAACTTTAGGTTCTGATTTCATTCTGTTTCTCCAGAGTCCACCAACTTCCTCATGAACAATCCTGATGACAGTTTGTACATTTGATTGGACTTCCAAAGAACGAGCTATTTTGTATGTATGTGAATTTAGGAAAAGTAGAGGGCAGAAAAAATTGGGATGGCACAATCCATTCTATAAATTCTCCTATTGGAATAAGGTTCAGATTCTGGACATTTTCCAAGTAAGAATTTTTCTTAATTTAAAGCAAAAGTTACTGTGTTTTCAATTATCAGTATTCAAGACTATCAAGTACTTACAGAGATGACATATTAGTTTGGTATAAAAAAATACTGAAATATTCACCATGGTGGAAAGGACATGTTATATGCAACATTAGTTCTGATCTTGACACAGTTATGTTTCTATAGCTTAATGACTCAGATGATCCCAATTGTCTCAAAGCCTTGTCCAGAGCTCCACAGAAATTGCACAGAATTTCAGGTCTTGCTAAAAGTACTGCATGCCAGAACAAAGGAATGTAGCAAAGGAATGATGGGAGAAGAAAGTAACCAGCTTTTCTATAACAAGAGGTAATTGTAAATTGAAAAGAACACTCTATTACAGTTGGCTTATTCTACAAAGCACAAGAATTTTATATTCTTTATAATTTACCCTGGGTATTCACATTCATCTGACTGTTTCTTAAAACCTAGTAAACTTTTAGTCTCCATGACATCTGTGCCAATGTGTTCTTCAGATCAGTCATCTGCTACACAACTTTTATTGTGCTGCCTTTTCATTCTTGGTTTCAAAAAAGTTTCTAATATATTTTCACTAACTTTTCCCCTGAACTTTAACCAGGCCTTTTCTTACTCCCGGCTTCTTGAAATTTAGAAGTCCAAGGACTGCAAAATCAGGCCTTGTCTGCTTTTGGTAGCTGTTCAGGAGCTCACAGAGCCCATCATTGTCTTGTTTGTTGGGTCTGAATTTGACCATCAGAACAAAAATCAGTCAAATCTCAATCTGTGTCCAACCCCTGAGCTCACTTGCAGTTAGTGGCTGGAATGAGAACTAAAACATAGGTCACGTAGGCAGCTGGGTCAGAGTCTTGCCCCAACCAGCAAGACATAGACAAAACCTCTTTACATACAGAAGATACTCCTGACTTCTTAGAATAAATATTTTCAAAAATAAATAATCAACACCTGTAAATAAAGCATGATACTTTGTGGGCAAGAAATGAGCAGAAAAAGCAAGGCATGATTTCTGAATTATCTTTTTGCATGTTCTTTACCAGTCTAGTAGCAGATAAAAATCCAAAGAACACCTGAGACATTGGAAAAGGATAAAGGAGCTCTGAACAAAGAGAGATTTCTAGAAGCAGCAGGGAGAAAAAATATTGGCGAGGGTACTTGAACAGTGCAAAAAAGGCAAGGAGCAAGAGGACAGGAGTATATAGACCAGGGCACCAAGATGGGACAGCAAAGGAATAACCAGCAAGTGCCTGATGACCAATTTATTAATAGAAGACAGAGGTGCTTACTGTGGTTACTGCAACATATGCTGTTGCAGTCAGGCTCATGGCCTCTCTCCCATGATCACCGCTTGTAACAGGAATCGCTCCAGCCTTATTGCTACTACTGACTTCAGTTACTCTAGCTGGGTGGCCCTAAAACTTCCAGGAACTTGGTGTCTGTAGCTAAGGAAAGCACAGGTTTCCTAGATACAGTACTGAATGCTTCTACTTGCAGCCTGGCTGGCAGAAGTACTTGCTGCTCTGGCTGCTGCAAGATGGGCTGAACATCCTTCTGCCCATTGCATGGAGACAATTGCAATGCATGAGACAGCTCACCAGTCAGAAGGGTTTAAAGCCAGGATCTGAGGGGGGCTGACAGAAGCAGAAGGAAGTAGAAGCTTGCATGAGTACTGAAGCCCACTCCTCCTAAACTTACAGACATCTAAAAAAGCTCTGCCATCTGCACTTTAAGCTCATAGGAGATAAGCAGAGGAAGGAGGGGTTTGAATCACATGTGCTGCCAAGCCTTCGTGAGAAATCAAAACAAACTGTGGTGCTGACTTTGTATAAAACAGCAAAGCCTCAATCATGCTGACATTCTGTAAAAAAAAATATTGAATCGATTACTGACCGTAACTTTTTCAAACAGCTTCCAAACAGCAAAACAGATCCGGGCATAAATAAAAGTCTGCTCTCTTTATTGAATCCTTATATAGCAAGTTTCAGTGCAGAAGGAATTCTTAGCTGCAGAGACATAAGGCTGGACTCTTGCATCAGGGCTTCACTCCCACAAGCAGGGGAAGCTTATCTAGCAGATGGGACACAGCACACAGAATTGTGGCTCCACAGCTTTGTCCTCCTCTTAGCCAGAGCTGCTAAATGGGTGGCCGTCGGCCTACACATGTGCAAGGAGAGTGAATGTATTTGTTTTGCACTGTGGCTGCATAGGTGAGGATGTTGTCCCTTAGCTCTCCCAGGTAAGTTTACAGGAAGCCACTGTAATCTTGCATCAGTCTTCCTTTCTTGGTCAAAGATCAGAAGTGATTCACATGGTACTTTGATTCTCCCAGCTGATTTCCCACAGACATTCTTCCCTTTCAGAGATCACAGTCAATGGTCCCACAGCATCTCTCTATGGACTTCACAGTTTGTCAATTTTGAGAACTGCAATTAGGGCACTAAATAAATATATAATAGCAAAAGTCAGCCTTCTTTTGTCCATCATATTATCCATCCAGAAGCCAAACTTTTTTCTAACTGTTCCTCAACTGTACACCTGTTTCCTCTGAAGAAAGTAGCCACTGAGCATGCTGAAGTCCCTCTCAGGAAACTTTCAGTCACTATAAGCTTTGTTCTCAAATTGATTAGTGGGTTTCTTATCTGCAACTTCTGCACGGCCTGCAAAAATCTCAGCTAAGGAAATAATTTATCTATAAATTAACCCATAATCATATATAATACAGCATAGATGCACACAGGAAAAAAAAATGCCCACAATGAGCACAGCTGGAGCATGAAAACTAATTTTCACCTCTAAAGAATTTTTAAGCATCAAAACAATGACCACAATTTAAAAGCGTTTTTTCATCTCTAAATTGTACATGACCAATAATCATCTAATACACAATAGGCAAAGCAATTTAATTTAATTTTTTTTAGGATACTTACAAGACTTTGCCATAATTAGTTGATAAAACTGAAATGTCATATGCTAAATGTCTGCCAGAAAATTGTTGCTATTCAATTTTCCACAACGTGGTTAAAAGGTTAGTTCTTTCCTACAATTAAATTAGGTGGGCAGTCTTGTTTTGTTTCGTGGGTATGTTACAAATACCCTCATAACTTTTTTCTTTTTTTCCAGAAGATTCTGTTGAAAAAGAGAGTTGAAACTTAAAAGATTTGTTCTCTTATCAGAAATGAGCCGTCCCTGGATGTGTTTAAGAGCCGTTTGGATGTGGTGCTTGGAGATATGATTTAGCAGAGGGTTGTTAGAGTTAGGGTGCTATGGTTAGGCTGCAGTTGGACTTGATGATCTTTGAGGTCCCTTCCAACCTGAGTGATTCTATGATTCTATGATTCTATGAGCTTTTGTCTTCCCCACTAAAAAGAAATTCAAAACTGGACAAACCTGAAGTCATTGCGTGAAAAAACAAAGGTTTGCTTATATTCAGTATAATCATGGAGATCAGGAGCAAGAAGGAAATTGGACCAAGAGTGGTGGAGGAAATAATGATGATGATGACGCAGAGGCAGGAAGGCAGGAGTTGAAAAGTAAGTCAGAGGAATTCTCACACTACACTTGGAGGAATACACAGAAGTATCTGTAACCAAAGATTTCCACAATTCATTATTCCTTTTATTTTCACAAGCACTCTCAAACTGTGCTGGCTATTGAATGTCCTGGAGCTTTGGAGAGCACTGGTTTGTCTTCTTCATTTTGTCATCATTACCACTGTTTAATAAAATGCCAGACATTCAGAGAAAGTCTGCATTGTAGAACCCACGGTCTGCACAACCAACTGGCAGAGAAGAAAACTGAGGCCAGGCTTAGAACTCTGTGTTATTCTGCTGTATGTTCCTGTGCCTGCATTCATGAAAGTCATCAGCTTTTCCGCAGAGGAACTGGAATAGAGAATGAACATTCTGGTAAAAACTCTGGCTTACTCTGTACCAGTAACTAATTTTTAAATATAAATAATAGAAATGTAGGCCAGATTTTGCTACTCTTTCTCCGGCTAAATGCAAGAAGGGTGCAACCCACGTAAGAGGCACACACACTCCAAGAGATCATTTCTAATTTTTCAGCTACTGCCTAAGATTAGTAAGAAGCTGGTGCACACTTGGGTTTGGCAGCTCTAGGCAGTAGCACATTTCCAAGTGTTACTAAAGGGCAGGTAGTATCACAGGTGGTATTAAACCTGCTCCCCTAGGAAATCCTTAACAGTGCAATGCTGATCCAACAACAAAACATGTAGAAAAGTGAACAGGCAGAACCACTTCCTGTGGACCTCTCTGTTCCTTGCTGGCACCAGTACAGGTTAGGGGCTGACCTGCTGGGAAGGAGCTCTGCAGAGAAGAGCCTGTTTGTCCTGGTGGACAGCAGGTTGGCCATGAGCAAGCAATGTGTCCTTGTGGCCAAGAAAGCCAATGGTATCCCCAGGGTGCATAAAAAGAGCGTGGCTGGCAGGTCAAAGGAGGTGATCCCCTGCCTCTACTGTGCCTTGCTGAGGCCACATCTCTAGTACTGGGTCCAGTTCTGAGATTCCCAGCTCAAATAAGACAGAGAACTATTGCAGAGAGTTCAGTGAAGGGCCACAAAGATGATAAGGGGCCTGGAGTGTCTGACTTAGAAAGAAGGGCTGAGAGACCTGGGTTTGTTGAGCCTGGAGAAGAGATGAATGAGATTTTATCAATGCTTATAAATATCTAATAGGCAAAAGTCAAGTGGATGGGGCTGGGCTCTTTTCAACACAGGAAAAGGGGCAATGAGTACAAACTGGAACATAGGAAGTTCCACACGAACATGAGGAAAAACTTCTTTACCTTGAGGATCACAGAGCACTGGAACAGGCTGCCGAGAGAGGTTGTGGAGTCTCCTTCACCGGAGATTGCCTGTGCTCCAGATACAGTCCCTTAATGGGTTTCCTTGAAGCTGTGTTCATCCTTCCATTTACCATTTCACAAAAGCTTTAGGCTTCCTGATCTATTTATTTTATATACATTTATGTTCAGATCTTGACTTAATCACTTGCAGTGGCAGTCTCCCAGCATACACACTGCCCTGTGCTCACATGCACCAGACTTGAGTCCTGGATATGTGGCTACCTGATTGTTTTCTAGAAGCTTGTTACTTGGACGTAATTCTGAAAAACTGGAATGTCAGCCCAGGTTTTTTGGCAGTGAGCCTCCACTTTCTGTTTCCCTAAGAGGCCTTTACTTTCCCAAGCTTCTTGTCCCAGTGGTAGTTTTATAAAAAAGCCCAGCAGGTCCCTGGAAGTTCACAAAGCCTTCTTCATTCATAAACAAGCTGCTTGCGAGCCCCTGAACAGAATGGCTCTATCCGTGACGTCTGATTGACCTTCAAGAACTGCACACATGACAGAAAAAATAATAATAGTAAAAAAGGGGGCAGAAAGTTTAAGGAAATAGACAAATGAAGAACAAGGGGCCCATCAGTGTGTTAGTAATGTGTTGAATGTGAGAATTAAAGATATAAATATCACGATGGGCTGTATTTGCATTGCCACAGTCTGGTTAAAAGAAAGAACCCCAGAGCTAGGAACTGACGCCTCATGCATCCCTAATGGCTTCTATATAAAAATTGTCATTTTCTTTGTATGATTAAAATAAAGAGCATCGGCAAAATAAACTCTCCCCTTCTACTTGTTTCTTTTAGTGAATCTACAGCTGATAGAAGATGCCAGTTTAACAAGTCTGCAGACAGAGGCTTTCTGTCTGCAGAATATGTACAAGACAAGCAACGGCAGGGAGTGGGTTTCTGCCACACACACAGCTCCCTGAGACCAAGGAGACCACCCCAAGAGGGAAAGGCACATTCAGGCCTTGGCCTCCCTACTGACAGTGGTTGGGTAGCCCATCACTGCCATTTCTCAGGGCAACTTTCAGACAGCCTGGAGTCTGAGCACTTGGAAAGAGTCTCATGTTAACAGTTCATTTAGCACCATTTTCCACAAGGTACTGCTGGCAACTGCACTTGAGAGTATAATGCATGTCTTCACTGATCTCAGCTGCAATGGTCATTAAACCTATTGCCATTCCTAGTTATTCTGTCAGGTGCCATTCTCTGTCCTCCCTTTGTTTACCTACTTCCATCAACCTTCTCTGAATCATGGTCATCTTTCTAAACAGCTCAAGCCCTACTTTACCTTCCCAAGAAGGTTTACTTGCTCTCCTTTATACTGGCACCTTTGCCCCTGCTCTCCCTTCCCAGCTGGTACTTTGTTTATCTTCCAGGGCTGCCATTCACTTCAGGGGAACTGCAACAGGGCAGCAAGGACTTCCTTGCATTGAGCTGTAGGCCCCTGACTGACATGGAATTCACTCTCAGTTTTCAGTGAATCCCACTCTCATACATTTGAAACTTACAGAACTTTTAGCTCCTCTGCCACCCCACACACACTGCCTGCTGACTCTCTGTGGCAACAGCTGTTACTATTGCTGTGACTTTCACAGTGCAAAGCCTCTAATGGTAGCTGCTAGAGTAGAATATTCAGGCAGAGGGGAAGTAAGCTCCTTTCCAAGCACCTACTTTTTGGTGTCGGGTGTGGGAAAAAGTACTTCCATACTTCTGTTCTTCCACTTTATCTAATGATTCATAAAGTGCCAAAAAAGATGCTGTGGACTTTCATTATATGCTTCATTCATTCATATTCATATTCAACACTTTGAGTGACATGATGACTTACAAGGGTGGCAGTGGAACAGAGTTCAGTCCTGACTAAGGGTGATTACCGGCTAGGATCGGATCCTGGGTGAAGATGGCCTTATCTTAGATGAAATTCTGCACCAGATATTCAATTTCCAACTGTCTGGAAAAGTATAATTATTTTAGATAGCCTAGCTGATAGTTCTCCATCAAAATAATTGCTAGTAAATAAGTCACGGAAGGTGAATTAGGCATCATTGCTATAGAAGCAGTCCCTCCAGTTTAACATTAAGTTATGCTGGAAAGGCTCTGTAAGGAAAATGCTGGCATTTCCTACACTGGAAATGCTTTCTGGATAAACAAGGACTTTCATCTTTAGGAATGTAAATTCAGGATATCTCAGCTGTGTTCTAATAACAAGAAAATTACCTTACAGGCCCTGAAGGATAGATGTAAGATCAGATAGGAAGCACATCAGTGAAAGCAGCCAGTGGAAATCCAAGGTAACTCAGATTACAGACCTCTTTTTAATGATCCTTTTCCAGCCTGGCCGCTATCCCTCATGTGTTACTAAGCACAACAAATTTCCCCAGAAGCATGCAATTTGCCTCTGTGCGATCTGACAGTGGGCACTGGAAGACTGATCTTTTTCTTGCTGAGTGCAGACTATATCACATTTAACATACTGCCAAATGGAGGCCTATCTGACTGAGAGAAGATATTTTATTAAATGTCTTTTTTTTTTTTTCTTTTCCTTTTTCTTTTTTTTCCCCCTGTAATTATTTTCACGTCCGTGATGTAAGGCACTGCTGCCTTTGGTTGTTATTTCAAATTAGGCTACAATGGGATATTTGGAACAGACTGCTAAGGGAGGTGGTAGAGTCACCATTCCTGGAGATGTTCAAGAGATGTGGATATGTGTCACGGAGGGACATGGGTTAGTGGACAATATTGGTGGTAGGTGGACTACATCTTAGATGTCTTTTCCATCGTCAGTGATTCTATCATTCTATGATTCAAAGTAAACAAGCTATAATTTGTTTCTGTTGAAATTAATTTTAAGTCAGCATGTGGCTTGACCAAGATGGTTAATATGTACTCAGGCAGGTTTCTTTCAGGGCAAGAAATATACTCAAGTCTACTGTTGGGCATTAATGTCAGCTAGCACGGAGCAGTTCTCATCGGTGCTACTAGCTTCACTTACCCTGTAACAGGGTGGCCATATCCTGTTTATTGCTAACTGCTAACTCCTGAACCATTCCCAGGAATCACATAGGAGATTTCCAGGTAACAGAAGTGGAACTGTGCCAGGAACTTTACTAGCAGTCAAACAGTATAGAAAACTGAGATTCAGTTCCGAGGAACACTTCCTGGCACTGTTTGCTTTTCTAGTAGATGAAGGTTATGAGGTTTCTTTTTATTGCTACCTTTGATAGGCTGAGGTACCATTAGCAAAAATGGCAACATGTGACAGTTTTCCAACAGTGGACATGGATCCCAGGTACCCAAACACATTCCTTATTCTGTCACAGAGATCTCTGGAAGGTATCATTTCCTTCCTTGATTTTTAAGAATGTAATAATTTTCAGGCTACAGTCACATGAAAGAATCAGGTCTTTATCCCCATGCCTGTTGTATCTTTGATTCAGCACTTAGTGGTTTCGTGTCATTTCTCATAGATAATTTCTCTTTCTTTACAGACTCTGATCCTTTATCATTAAAAATGAAACAAGCACCTTTCAAATGATAATCACAGTATGTAGTTTTTCAGTAGGCATAATCTTCCCTGAATCTATATGAACATTGTTGGGATGTCAGAAGACAATGTGAAGGCAGTAAGGAAAGGAAACATGAAAAAAGACTTGTAATGAGTCAACTAAAATCCCATTTTGAGACCACTTCTGATATTTTACAAATTTTGTGAAACATTTGTACTGGAACAGTGCAATATTGAAAAGTATAGAGGAAATGGAAGCACTAAGCCAGCTGCATAAACAAAGAACAGTGCTGGGAGCTGGAAAATGGGGAAAGAATAAACTTAAAAAAGAGAGTAATAATGGACCATCAGTATCAGTAGGTAACAAGCAAGGCCCCCACAGGATAAGACAGCTCTTCCTGCACTTGTTTTAATTTTGGCCCTTTCTCTAAGTGAGTACCTAATACAACAGCACACTGCATTTGCCAGTTCATTCCACTATACTTGTAAATTGTGTTTTCATCTTCAGAGCTGGTAAAGGCCAGAATTCAGGCAGACTTCTGCCAGAGAGAGTGTTCTATAATTCATTCTGTAAATCCAGCTGCAGCGAGTGTTGCTTTGATGTCCAAGTGGAGAGCACACAGAAATCCCTCCGCTAGGATTCTGGCTTCTCTGATGTCAACAAAATATCACCTGGACATCATCTCCTTCATTTACAAAAAGTCTCCCAACACCAGCTCCCTCCAGAAGGCTCAGCACCATGCAGTATCACAAATAAAATCCTTGTCATCATGAATACTTACTGAAAATAAAAATATTCTTTTCCATTGCATTTTTATCTCTTAACATCCAATCACACCAAACTTCAATTAACCTTGGTAACCATTCATTGCAGGCACATTTGGTGAGAATCTCATGCCTTCTAATCATTCAGGAGAAATAACAAAGCCTTATTACTGAGGTACATCAAACTGAACTGATTTTCACTAATATATCTCTAATATACTAATATATATATCATAATATACTAATATAATATATCACTAATATATACTCAGCAGAAAGGAAATGGAGCCTGATCTAGTTGTCTGGCTCCCAGAGTTGATGACAGGGCTCCATCATTACCCAAGAACTGAGTTTCTTCTCTCTACTGGGATATGACAACAGTGAGCTCCCTGATGCAGTCATTGGCTTGGTTATGAGAAGGTACAAAGCGTTGGAAACAGACCTCTAAACTCATGCATGAGTGAAACACTCAAGGATATCACACATGGAATCAGAGAAGACTGGTGAATTCTGTAGCATCCTGACTGCACATAGAATAGCTGTTTGCCTAACAGTCACTTGCAGCAGAATATCAGTATCTTAGCAATTCTTTCCACTTACATATTTTACACACTTATTTTCTACTAGTTGTGGTTGTCCCTTCAGGTTTTTATTGCCTTTACAATTAGGTCCCTACAACTTCCAGAGCTGGCCATAAAACCAAGCGTAAACTTGGCTGCAAACTGCTTCGTAGCTTCTTAGGATATTTTACCAAAACAGGAAGGATATGAAATTGGTTCAGAGTATCATACAGGATGTGCAGTGCTACATGAGTCACCTATGCAGGCAGTCCACCAACTTTTATCAACCAGTACATGACTCAAAAAGAACTGTCATTCCTTCTGTCCTCCTAGGAAACCATCAGAGGTTTCACAGAGCAGTCATTCTGTCAAGGATCTTTCAACTGCAGTAATCTATCACCTTCAGCCTCAGAATCAGAGTTTTACAGTTTTATTTCAAGACTGGAATATTAAAAACTGCTATGCAGTTACATATGTAGTCAAATAGGGCAAAAATTGTGCTTGAATTTTATAACACATTTTTACTCCCTCAGTTCATGGTAACGCACTAAAACTCTTCCCCAAGGCACTGGAAAGAAAGATTCTATCTTCTTCAGGAATGCAAGTAAACTGAAATGTCTGAGACCTCAGCAAGCCTGGACAAAATTAAACAGCACTCTGACCTGGTCACAGTTTACCATTCACATATTTGTGGACAAGGACATGTACATTATTACACTTATATCAGCATACAGGGAGAACTGGTGAATGCAACTGTCTTGATGAGAATTTGAAGACTCTCACTAAGGCTAGTTACTGTGAGCTTTTATGTAAAACTTAAATGACTGTATTTGGTAAGAATTTCAATTTTACTGATCATGAAGCATACTGGTTCTAAAAATATTTTAATGCTGTCAAGCTGTTGGCTTTTTTTGTTTGGTTTGGTTTTCCCAAATAACTACACAAGATTCAAGTCTTTTCTGTGGTTCAGATCTCCTTTTGAAACTCGGTCTGTAGCTTTTACCTGTTGGAATGACCTCAGCCGCCTGGGAACAAAGACCAGAAACACCTCTGATTTTCCCAGATGTTCAGCAGTAAGAACCTTACAATTTTCAGAAGCTTCAGTGCAACTTGCATAGCTCTCTGATGTTTTTTAGCAGAGGTTATGCACACATCTGTTTTAATGCTCACTTCCTATCTCTCCTTCTCTACCCCCCTCCTCCTTCTCCTGGACAATCAGAATAAATAAAAAGGTCATGAACCTAACTGCAAGCATCCCTTCCTGCTTCTTGTGTGGTTTTCACCCTGACCTTGATACTCCTTTCTGTTTCCCTAGTGGTACCTCATGCTCAGGCCACCCTCTCTTGCTTTCTTAAGAACAGGAACAGCAGAAAGAGGGAAAGAAATTCTGACAATTAGAAACATACCCAGAGATTTCCTGCCTCTAATGCCTACTGCAAAAGGGCTGCTGTTTCTCAGTTAACAGAAAGTAAAACAAGAGCAAATTAATAAGCTTAGCAAATTGAGGACAAATTGAACATAATGGGACCAAATTCATCCCTCATGTCTTGTCTTGGAGGGCAAAAGAGGGATACATTTATCTTGACATGTTTATCTGCTTTTTAAGGACATGCGAGGATTGTTTGGGGTTTTGTTGTTGTTCTTTTTTTTTTCTTTTTTTTCGGTTGACTGGTTTTGTTTTGTCATTTGGTACTTGCTGCCTATGCTGCTGTGTTAATGTTCTATAAATAATTACTGTTATCGTATTCCTGTAGCCAATATGATAGCAAGTGGAACAACATGACCAAAGGTCTGAGTTGCTCTCACTAGGGAGTGAGCCAGCTACTGAATCACTCCATGACCCGAGGCAAGTCACTCCAGCGCCCTGTGCCTTTCGTTATCTCTGGCCCAGGTCACCCACTGGCTGCAAGCTCTTCAAGACACATGCTATCTCTTCACTCTACCTGAGTAGTTACAAGAGTTTTCTCATTATTGACTAGGTCAAGTTAATGGCTGTTACAATGAAAAATTTTATGGCTGGTTTAACACAGAGCTGTAAGGAGGACAATTCCATAGTATTCAGGTGAACAAATCTGCTATGTAATGCATTCAGCACTGAGAGGCGTTGGGAATACTGTCACCTAACAGACCTACTCAGCCTTAGGAAATAAATGCTTTTGGCTTGGAACTGTTACAGAGCTTAAATATGCAAATAATTGGAAAGTCCAACAAGAGTTTCCAGTGAATAAAATACTAATCTTCATTAACCGCATTTGAACAGTAAGTTCACTATTATGTAAGTCACATGGAAATGAAAAGCCTTAAATCAGGTGTGGAACGTACTTGTAGACAAACACTTTTTAGCAATAAATTCAAATGAAGCAGCGATCATCCTGTTGTGGCCTAGGTGGAACACTTGCAAGTGGTGCACACATAACTGGCTATTCACATGGTTCTGGCACTCCTTCCTAGTTTCCTGCTGCTAAATTACATTAAGAGACTCTAAACATACTTTCTTAATATCCCTACTCCCTGCAGGGAATTATTGTGGTTGCCACAAGAACATTACTTGATCATGATGGGGCAGGAAAAGGGCTCGGTACAATCCTGAGCAAACTATCCATGCAACTATCTTTGGGGTCCTAATTTAGCCTGCTGTCTCTACTCAGCAAAATATGTAGCTTCTCTGTTCAACTTACATAAGGGGTTAGATAAGATGGACTGCAATGAGAGCAAGCACATTGTTAATTTTCCCAGTGATGTTAGTGGAGCATTGAAGTTTACCACAGGTTGCACAGCTGGGATTTTAAGCAGCAAGCTCTGTAGAGCATGCACTTTTTTTTTCATAATTTTACTTTTTTTTTCTAAAATACCTCTTGTTAATAGGGTCTGAGTTTTTTTTTCTGTGGCTCTTACAGTGCTACTGCTATGCAACATCATATCTGCGTAGAAATAATGGCATATTAAAAGACGGAAAAAAAAAGTCAGCTTCTGAACAGTCCCAGTCTGATCACTGCACCATTTTGATGCTGGGCAGTGAACTGCTGCGCAGTTCAGATTAAGTTATTTTCCTGTTCCTTGGTCTCCGCTTACCCTCAAGCACATTTGTAGAGTCACTATTGTTAAATTTTGTTTTCCAACTCATGGCAATACATGCAACAGAATTAACTCAGAAAGTGCTACTCGGTGAATTAAACAAAGAAAAATGTGGCTATATCCCTATTTCTGAGTTTGCTTATAACTGTGACATGCATATTGACAAAATAATAATCATCAGTAATTTTGAGAAAAAAACGCCCCAACCTCTGTTTGAGTTAGGTTTTCTGACTAGAACACACTTGCCAAATTGTCATATTTTGTATGTAAAATACAAATCAGCAACCTCACAAGTGAGACTTCCCACTTAGAGACATCTACAGTAATTCCCAACTCTATAGCTTAGCCACAGCAGCTGTGAGAAGTGGCCTTCCATCATGTAACTACACTGGGCGGCATCAGCTGGATCCAGTTCCTCCTTGGATCCTTCTTGAACCTTACTTGCTACAAATTGCTAAATGGAAATAGATCAATTTGTATTTAATTAGGAGTTTATCCTGGAAAAGGTCTGCTTCAGGATTTGTTGGAGTGTAGTTGTATGTATTGGTATAAACATTCTCACTTCTGGAAACAAGAAGACAGGAAATCCCGGCACAAGGTAACAGTGTTTCTAATGATTGTCTTCAGAAAACATGAAGTAACCTGAATCACTGCAGTTCCAGCTATCAGCTTGTAGCTGTAGCAATTGCAGAACAGGATGGTGTGCCCTGATAACAGTGCAGGATTACAAAGAGCAAAAAATTGGGGTTTCAATCTCTGACCTGTCTGCGCTGTCTTATCCTTGCTGTGACTTCAAACACTGATTTCATCTAGTAGAAGGCTTCGTCTATCTCAAAACAGAATTGTACACAGATTCTCCTTCTCACTGAATCTCAAATCAGATGTGAACAAGGCAAAGCAATTATTAGGTTTGCTTTGCTTATAGTCAGAACTGCTCCTTCACAGCTTTCCTTTTCATGGCTCTTCTAGTTTCTAACTTGCATAAACAGACTGTGTTTTGCACATTCCCCTGGATTCTCGGACTCACGCAGTCAGACTTGAGCATGCTTTTCTTGCTCAGGGTGTCTTATTTATATTTTCCACATCCCTTCCCAAGCACTAGCTTGCCTGACAGAGCTGAGGAGCTGGCAGGAGGTCAAAAATCCAGGTTACTTAGCTCCAGGAGGGCTGTGGACTGGTACTTCCAGAGGGGGCTGAATGTTCAGGAGGAGCAGCGCTGTTCGGGGGGGGGGGGGGGGCAACTGGAACATGCAGAGTGGTGCCTGGAAAATACTTGCACAGTTTATTTGCTGGGTGTGAACTGGGGAATTGCAGAGGCACAAAATCTAAGGTTTGTGATTTTGAAGGCCTAAGAAGATTGTTATTTAAATTAATGGGAAGAGTGTGAATCCTCCAGATGACTTTGGAAATCTCAGCCTGAGACCTGTTTTTAACACAGCAGATTCTTCTAAAACATAAAGGTGGTACTGTGGTCTTTGAAAGCCATTACCAAGCTAAGGATGAGAGGAACCTAGAAAAGCATATCTGGTGAGAAAACATGACAGCTTTTGGAGAGTACTAGTGGGGAGTATTCTCTCTTCCTTCTTTCAATGTTCCAGTCCCCTAAAGGAGATCTGTCAAGAAAGATATGAGGCTGCACATCTGTGCTCCACACTTACATGGGTTATCTAGCATCAGTGATGACATCAGCTTTTACACCAGAAATTCCAGCCCCTTCCAGGCAAGACAGGCTAGTACAGAAGCCTTGTCAGATCTCAGCAAAGGCAAGTAAGGTTCTATCTGAAGCTCAGTCAAAATCAGAGTAATGATCAGGGTAAATCTTTCAGTTCCCTCAAGACTGTAAGCAACAAAGCTGGCATACAGCTGAGCTCTCACCATCTCCGTGAGCAGTTCAGTTTAGATCAGTGAACGATATGTTCCCAAACTGACTGAACTGAGATGCTAATGTAAAGTTTTGTCTTAAACTTCATGCTTATTTTTATGTGTGACCCTACAAACATATTCAAGGCAAACAAGTTTGGTATCTGCTTTGTTAGTTGCATACGTTCAGGTATTCCATTCACATTCTTTGTTAACTTGTACAGTCCAGTTCTGAAAAAGTATTCTGACATCTCTGTGGTATCTGATACCTTTAAAAATATAAATCCACACCTTCATTTTCTAAGTCTGCCTTGTAGCCAAGTCCTTCTTCCCCAGTGCCTGGACTATAGTTCCAAATTGCTGGTCACAGTAACCGTGGCCTCACTGGAACAATGAAGTTCAGCATCCTGCTGGAAATAGATCAGAACTTCTCAACTCTGTTGAAGAAACTGGAACTCCCATTCCTCATAATTCCTTATAATGTGAGACTAGAGGCATCTTTTGAACTTAAGTAAAAAGCAAGGTACCTCGCAGGAGCTACACGGAGAGAGAGAGAAACACATACACACCTATCTCTGATTAGCATGATCTGATATGTAGTATATAAATATAAATCCTACAAGACAGCTTAGGTACAAATTAGAATAAGTTTCTGCAGAAGTACCCTTACTCCTAATGAAACTAATGATGAAGTGAGAAAACACTTTTGATGACATTTTTATATGACTAGACTAAAGCTTATTAAATAATGAAAAAAGAGACTTTCCAGGATAAAGTGATTCCTGACAAATAAGATATTGCATTTCTATACAACAATTACCTTTGTGTGTCACACGTTGTGGGAGAGATATACCAAGGAAGCCAAAAAGACCTGCTCACTCTTTTTTCTCTAAACATATATGGTATATAAACTGTATCAGTGTGCAGCCCACTTACCTCATCATGCATACAGCTGCATCTGGCCAGGGCTTGTACAGTGCTTTCAAAGGGAATTCTATGAAATTCTGTGATTGCTTTATGCAGGAAGTTGAGTGAGATAAACAGAATGACCTGTTCCATCTTTAAAAAACAAACTCTGGGAATCCAAAATTTCTCAATTTCTAAAATAAAAGTGGACTGCACAAAGAATGGAAGGGACTTCTTAGATTCATGCAACAGGTCTGCAGAAGGTGGGTGAGTAAAACCTCATTGCCACGATTCCTGCCTGACAATCTTGCATCTTGTAGCATTCAAAGCAAAAAATGACAGCACCTTTTCATTGTGAAAATAATTGCCTTTACACAAGCTTATACTGCCATATTTCTGTTTTTCTTTGTTTATCAAGTTTCAGAGGTCTCCATCATTTTAACTCATTAAGCACAATTCTATACAATTCCAGTTATTCTTTTTATATTATACGATCAAATGATTGTATCATTATAGGATTATTGCGATTTAAAAAGCATAATGCTTTTGACTATACTCTCCACCTTTGGCCTCATTGTGGCATTGTCTACATCACAAGACAACCAAGAGAATAATTAATTATGCTGTACTTTCTTAGGAACTTCCATGCAACGATCTCAATCTAATGTAGAGAAAACAAAATTCCGATTAGGAATACAGAGTTGTTCAGTTTAGTGGTAGAATCATGTCTTGAGACACTATATGGAGCACGTATTTGATGTAAAGTTCACTGACACTTGCTCCTGTGCTTGAACTTAGGCAGGTAGTTGAAAATGGCTCAAACTGGTATAAGTGTGCACGATTTGGGTCCCATGGGATCTTTGCTAAGTGATGTTCAATCACTGAAGTTTGTTACATATGGTTGAATTTCACTGTGGATCTCACTTTAAAATTAATAGTCATTTATCTCTTACAAGGGGAATATAAGAAAAGAAAGGGAAAAACAGACAAGGTCCCCTGTAAGCGCTGAGTCATTTGACAGAATATTCTTGAACCAAACATCTTGCTGACACAAGCAGTTTTGTATTTTTCTATAGACAGTAACTATCTTATCTCACCTGACATACAGGTTATTCCACAATACACGGTACCCTTACCCAGCCTGAAATATTTTGCTTACCATTCACACCTACAGAGCTGAAAAGCAATCTTGAGTCTTCACAGCACATTCCAGCTTTGCTGCTTTTGCAGTAGGAACTTTCTTTTTCCACTCCAGCTTCAGCTTGCCTATATAACATAGGCATTGTGCCCTGCAAATAGAGAACAAAACAAACTTTGAGGTTCCTTTAAACTAACACAACCATTTCATCCTTCTAGCACATGCCTGTGCATAGATTCCCATTCTGCAACTGATATTTATTGATCTAGATTCATATGATCCAAGAAAAGCTTGACTGCATTGCCTTGCGGTAAAATTATAAGGGGAAAAATTCAAATGTGGGGGAGAAGGGAGGAGGAAAGCCAAGCTTTATAACTCTTTGTAAACCTGGTTTATGTGAGCCTGGCCAACCCAGGGTCTAAATGATCTGTTACACTTAAGAAGTGGATGTGAAAGGCAGCACTGTTGCTCAGCTGCTGGTGCCCCACAGAATCAAAACATTTCTTCTGAGCTACAATTTAAATGGTCATACTCCAACTAATTATGGGAAGCAGCCCCTACGAGGAAGTACGCTTTCCTTCTCAAAGCACTTTACCTTCAGCAAGTAAACAGTCCTAAGTGTAATATTAAAAGCACTAAAGTTTATACGCATTTTTATTTTGTGCTAATAGAGCAATTAAAAACATGCGCCATCTCAAATTTGCATTTTTATTCTAAAGAGGTTTCAATGTTTTCCTGCAGATTCGGGTTTATTTGCACATTATGACCTATCAGAAGAATACGGACCTCTCGAGTCTTCATGTTTTAATTAGCATAATATTTAATTATTACATTTTAATTAATAAAATGTCATTAATTTATTATAGTTAATTATTATTTAATTATTGTTGCAGCTCTGGTCCAAGGCTCGAAGGAACCAGCTGGACATAGCCTAACCTTTCAGCCTTCCTGCTGTTACCTGCTCCTCTGCCCACCACTGACATATCTTCTGCACTTACCTTTACAGACTGTGGAAACAAGCTAGCTTGTTTTAGGGACTAACCTAACCTTATTTATATACTAAACCTTAGATCTAACCTTATTTAGATTCCCTAAAACATGAAACCACATTTAGATCCAGCTCCACCTTTAAACTTTCCATCTCTTTCCTCCTCCATTCCCACAGAATGCAGTTGCTTGTACGTCTGGCAGACAATAAAGCCATCCTGTTAGAGACTCGTAGACTTTCTAACAGTGCTGAATAAATCAGGAGAGACTAAGGAGACTTATGCTTGCCATCAGGTAAAATGTCCAAAGAAATATTCACGACTGTGAGAAACTTGTATGGTGGAAGACAGAAAGACAGAACATTTACTCCTTTCTAGTGAGTCCATGCAAGCATCTGGTCCATTGCCAAGCACTGCATGAATCAGAGCTACTTTTTCCAAAAGATACATCCACTCAAAGTGAGAAGATTTTTCAAGGTCTTCAGCTCCTATTCATCACACTTTACGTACATTCAGATTCCTGGAAAAACTCAACAAGGTATTTATCTTATGTAATTACATACAGAGGTGCTTGGTCCCTGAAAATCCAACCTCATTTCTGGACATACAAGCTTTCAAGTTCTGAGAATTCTTTCAGTAATGTGCTCAAGGGCTAAAAAGACATTTTAAATGACTAGGACCCTCACACACTTTTCTGCAGGGAATTTGCCCACCATAAAAAGAATGTCCATAGGTCTGTTGAAAAAAAATGTTAGCAAGACTTAATCCAAGATTTTTTTTTCCAAATTCCATGTAGTTTATTATGATAGGCTCTAGTCTGGGGCTTACAACTAAGGATGCCCTCCTCCCTGTACAATTCTGTGTCCAAATCAGTGATATAGGATACAGTAGAACAAGAAGACCAGACACACCCGGAGGACAGTTAACTGGAGCAAAGTTCCAAGTTCACAAATGGATTTTGCATGTCTCAAGTTCTTCATCTGAACACTTGCACACATGCGGACTGGAAGATGCTTTAGTGAAGCAATAAGGCTCTTGGTCTTAATGCTTAAATAACCGGATGTAATTCTCTGGCCAGTTACACTAACACTCAGGCTTGAAGACCTAACAGTCCCTCCTGGCCTTAAAGTCTGTGAATCTAGAATTACACACAACTATAAAACTTACGTAAGGGAAGGGAGAATTAAGGCCAAAGAATTACAAAGAGTATTTATGAGCCTGCTACAGTCATCACTAATGTACATATAATTGGCAAAGAATTTACATCAGAGGCCAGTGGTAACACATGCGTTTATTGAAGGCTTGCATGTTTCATTATAAGCGAATTACTGAGCATATCTAAGCCATTTATTGTGAACTGTGACAAACCCTAAAATAAAGTAAACACATGTGCAGAGGTTATTGATGTGGTATGGCTGTTCTGATATTTAAAGGCATTATAAATGATTTGCAAGGCATTTAATAAAAGTGACCTACATTTATATAGCCTCTTTTATCCTGAGGTATCCCAAAAATTCTGTGCAATCTGTGTAGCCTGCCATTGCATTTCTCCAGTTTGCCACCACTGTCACTATTGTGAACTCAGTTGAGTCAAAAGGCCATCATGCTCAAGTAATAAAGTGCCTAGACTAGTCTTGCATATGTAAATGGTGAAGTGAAGGGGAAGTAGCAGAAAGACCTTTCCAACAAGACCTCAAACCAAGTACTAACATTCCTTTTTAATACCGTTCTGTGATAACAAACCAACACTGCTGCTGTAGAGATCTGATAATGTACATGGAACACCAATCTTCACCATTTATTTCAGCTCTCTGAAGCTAGTCCCCTCTCATTCACACCAAGTAAAATCCTAGCAGAAATCATAAAACCATAGAATGGCCTGGGTTGAAAAGGACCACAGTGATCATCTAGTTTCAACTCCCCTGCTATGTGCAGGGTCGCCAACCACCAGGCCAGGCTGTCCAAAGCCACATCCAGCCTGGCCTTTAAAGCCTCCAGGAATGGGGCATCCACAGCCTCCTTGGGCAATCTGTTCCAGTGCATCACCACCCTCTGAGGGAAAAACTTCCTCCTAATATCTAACCCAAACCTCCCCTGTCTGTTTAAGACCATTCTCCCTTGTCCTATCACTATCCACCCTAGTAAATAGTCATTCCCCTTCCTGTTTATTTGCTCCCTTCAAGTATTGGAAGACCTGTGAGCAAATTTTGGGAGACACAGATTGTGGACTGTGTTGTGTTTTTTTTCAAACTGGTCATTTCTTAGACCTCTTTGGATCACAGTTACACTAACCATTTTACTGCTATGGCCAGAAGGGCTGCAATGTCTGACAGGTGATAAGGACACATAGCTGATGGATGCAGGCAGGCCTGGCACAGGCAGATACAGGAACCCATTATGTTCAGCTGTGAAAAGATTTTCAAAATGGAGCTGCAGACTCAGGAACCTGCTAAATGCTAATAAATAATTGAGAGACTCAGGTTGTTTTTGGATAAACACTTCCTCCAGTGCCAAAGATAAATTAAGTAGTTCTTCCCTTCCCTGCACCTGTTAACTTTTGCTATCTATTGGTAATTAGATTGCTGAAAAGTACTGGATTAAAATCAAAACTTCCACCATATTTTGATTCTAGTTTATAGAGTGGCTCAACAAACTGATGTGTTATAACTGGGGGGTTGGCGCATGACTGCACAGGAAGAGTAAGATGGGCTAGAAGGGAGGGGAGGCAATCTGGGGAGGATACCTGACCTATATAATAACACCAATGGCAAATTCACACTTCTTGAGCTTTGATACATTATTTAACATCATACTTCGTTAGTGTCTTCCTGTCTAAAGGAATAGAGAAATTTCCAATGTACCCAATAGCATTTGAACCAGGTCCCAACAGTATATATCATGGTATAAGAACTGTATCCCTTTCTATGTGATTTTTTAAAAGAAAGAAAGAGCTGTTTAGAAAAAATTCAAACTCCAGAGTGTAGACCTGTCCAACCACTGCTATTTTTATTGTCATATGTTGTGCTACTTATATTTTTAAATTTCAAGTTTTATTTTTATCTCTCAATATTGTACTACTATCCATAGATTTATTACACAGATCCATGTGGGCTTACAGCTGCCTCACACAGACTATGAAATCTCAAACACTTGTTTAGACTATGAGCTTGTTTATTCTGGTCTACAATGACCAAATACACTCTCTGAAGCTAATGTGATTAACTTGGCCAGGCTGATTAGGAAAGAAGTATGTCAAGAATTCCTCATCCAGATGTAGCCTGAGCAGCTCAGAACTTTCTCCAGCAGGAGCACAGTTCTCAAGCTCCACCTAACTTCAAATAGGTGGAGAAACTTCCAAGGTACAAAACTAAGGATGCAGAAAGAGGGGTGGGAGAAGGCAAAGACTGCCTTAGACATGTTCACACTTAATGGAATTAATGTTTACTGATTCAGTGGAAGCTAAAGAGGCAGCCACATCGTTTAATGTGTTAAACTTGCAGACCTTTGACTCTTTTATGGTTAATTAGCCTTTAGCTTAAGAAAGCCCCAGGTCATAGAACTTCCATCAGCTCTGAATTCAAAGCTTTGCCCTCTCTCACCCTGGCAGTTTACAATGTAATGATGATTGATAGCCAGATGAAAGCATTAGCTGAGGCCTGCCTTTTTGCATTGTGCCGGGAAAGAAGTGTAATGATCAATAGCTGCAATGGTTTCAGAAACCATTTTGGTTGACTGTGACCTTAATTACCCACTCAAGCAGCCTTTGGTCAAATTGATTTTATACTGTGTTATACTGCAGCAGGTTAAAAATTAACCCTACAATCTAAGATGCATTTTACAAGGTTTCTCCCCGCCTTGTTACCTAAAAAGCCCCTTGTCAATATGATCTCAAGCTGATATTCATGAACTTAAGTGTCAGATTTCTACTATAAGAAGATAATGGGCCACATATTTATCTGCTACCAAAGTTCTACTCAAAGGACTGAAGACCTTCTAATAGTTGGCTAGGGAGCAGAATGTGAGTTAGATTCCCAACCAAACTAAAGCTTTTTTGCTTAGACCCAGGAATAACAAGCAGCATTAAAATGTCCCAGACAAGTAGCAGTAGATGCTGTTGTGATGGGAAACGTGGGTTACAGGAGGCAAAGTGGCTGACTTCGTTAGAGATCAGCTTGGCAGAGTATTTGGAACAGGAAGCACTAACGTTCTGCTCAAGAAGTCCTACTTCCCCACATCACTTGAAGAATATCTTGTACAAAATCCTTCTAGAGAAAAGAAAGGAACAAAAGGATATTATCCTACCAGAATGAGAGAATCCTCCAGAACAAGCCAAGGTGCAGAGGTAGGAAAGATGGGACTTTGTACTCTTTGCATAAAGGGTAGCATTCAGAACTTTGCTAAAATTGCTATAGCAGGATCGAAACTATGGTCAAGTCTAAAATTGATGTATATCCCCTCTGTGAGGGCGAACTTCTGCCAAAGAGAATTCCAGTCTGTAGTTCCTCACTACATAAAATCCAGCTTGCCGTTGGAGAAGGCAAGGTGATCTATTCCAGATCTGTTCTTATCGTTCAGCCAATGAGAGCAGACAACATATCATAGTACCCTTCCGGAAGGAGTCTTACAGCTATCTTTCGTAAGAGTTGATCAGTATTTGCACACGATTTGTGCTCCCACACGAACACTGAAGAACCTCTAGATGGTGCAGAATGAGGAGCCCATTGAGCTCCAGCCCTCATTCAGCAGCCTGTAATGCTCTGCAGACATAAGTTAGCTCCTAGGCAGGAGACAGCAAAATCTGATGTCCCACATAAGTTAATGGTAGTTGTCATTTCTTAGTTTAATGTAATCCATTACCCAAATTTTGGCTTTAAAATGGTCCAAAATATTCTCACTTCCGCTGATGGCATTTGCCAGCTGGCATAGCAGGCTGCCCCAGGTAACAGGCTAAAGACTGACTGTCATTTTCATACTCAGCTTTAGCCCCTCATAGAAAAGCTATCTGAGGGCTTCATACTTGCCCATGAATGGCCAGAACGAACAGGTCAGGCAGAAAGAATCATACAATGCTCAGCTTATTGATACACCACAAACAGCAACACATTCCCAGACAACCAGCTGACACAACAGGGAGCATGGAAGCAAGAGTTAAATATGGAAGGAATACATTTTCTAGGTATTTCTTTGCAAAGTAGCTGTTGCTCACTGCTGGAGACATGACAGGGTTCTGATCCTCCTGTCTCACTCTGCAGCAGTGACACACTCCAGCCAGGGCAAGTATCTGTACACACATTTCACTAAAGCCTTGCTCAGCTTTGATATCTGTTCCATAGAACAAAGTATGCTCTTGGCTTGGGCTCAGCACACACTAAAAGACGCTTTTGCCACCTGTATTTTAAGGGAAGCACTTTCTGTTCTGTTTTATTCCACCTGACACTGATCTCCACATGGCTCTGTACTCAGTGAGACAGAACAGCTGCATGATGTCAGGAAGAGGCCTTCCTCAGCCATTATTTTGGTGCAGCTGCATGCCAGCACCTGCAGCTGCTACTACTTTTAACTCCTATCTTATGTTTCAATCTATTGATTTTATTCCCAGTCTCCTACTGAATTTGTTTGCTTTTAACCTAGAAATTTCCCTTTTGACATGAAGAAAAATTTGCAATTTTGCCTTTGAAATGAGAATGATTCTAGTTATATCATTTGCAGTACAGGTAATGAGGTTCAGACAGCCATGATACTAAAAATTGTAGGTGCTCTTACCTGGGGGCACTGCATGGTGCATTGTCTTTGAAGCCTAACATCCTTCTTTGCAAAGCTGATCTAAATAATCTACCCAGATTAGAAAGCTTTTGTAAAAATTATTGTGGTCACAGATATTTTGATATTGTTCTCTTAGACTTTTTTGTGCAGCTCAATACAATGCATCTGGTATCCAATGGAAAATGATCACATTCATTAAAAAGAGAAGTCTCTTTCATTTTGCTGGTGGAACACCACTAATACAATGTGCATCTCTGTCCCTCTCACACACACAAAGAGCAGATCTTGAATGTCATTTCTTCAAAAGAACAGAAGTAGCCTGCACCAAAACAATAGATGTTGACATACGTGAATACCTATTTTAATTTCTTGAAATAACCATGCATTTCTCTTTGGATCTGCCAGAAGACACTGACATCTCGCTCTTCTGTTTCTAAGTTAAAAATGATCCACTTAGCACATTTATTTCCTGGAGTCAGTAAGGGACCCTGCAGCAGACACACACAGATTAATCCGCCTTTATATTGGAAATGTTTCTATTTAAAATGCAGTTTTTGGTTAGAGTGTTCTCATATGTGCCATTGCTTCCTCCACATAAAAGAGGGTGCTTTGATATTCCCATTCTTGAAACACATCACCGTGCATTTTAATAATCCCAGCACAAAACTGCTAAAGTTAAACCAGCCCCCTGGCCTCTGTATTGTTTGATTATTGACACATGCAGAAATTCTGAACTCTACTTGTGACTTTATCTGGATGCAATGAAGAACAGATTTGCTTAAATTCTTGGTGACAGAAGTAAAAGAAGGATAAAGGAGAGGTTATTTTCCATCACAACTGTTACCTACTTAAAAGAAAATCTCCCCCAAAGCAAAGTTATAATGTGATATCTTGGAAGAACACTAACCCATTCTTCATTCAAACACTGTTTAACTCCACATCAACAAGACTGAATCATATTAACTTGCTAAGGACTCTGAAGATATTGATCAGATCGTTTTAAGTTTCACTGAGACTAGAGCTGGGAAAGGTTAAGATGCACTTCTCTGAAGAAAAGCAGAAAAAGTTTGCTGCCAGGGCAGCCAGAAAAGCTACCCATGATGTTGATAACGCCTTATTCATTCAAACAGCTACTTTGATGAAGTCACTTCTTTTTTCCTGCAGTCCTTCTGCTGTGGGCTGGAAAGGTAATGCCAAAGGAACACATCTGGGAGTTGGAAAAATATTCCGTGAACATAGGAACATTCAGCAGAGAGAAAAACGACTGATTGAAACCAGATGAAGCCAGCTCAAGATCTCGGCTTCAACTGCTGAATAACTAAGTCCATGTAAAACTGGCAGGCATTCCCTCTGCCATGTGAGAAACCCCAGGGAAGACCAGGCCTTTGTCTTCATCTGACACATACAGAGCTGACCATATTACCAACTGACACTAGGTCCACAGAAACCATCACTCCCCTTGGCTCTGGTGAATATTAGTATGTCCTGCAACTTTCAGTCGTGGACAATTATCAGGAAATCATTATGCTAGAAGCCCTGTTGACTGACAGTCAACAAATCCCTCCAATGCAAATGGTGTCTACATATTAGGATGTTCAGTTGTTTATATACCACAAAAGGGAATTACTGTCAAAAGCTGCAGTGTAAATCAGATGAATCTGTGCTTATGTGTTTGTCTCTGAACCACATGATCACTGTAGAATTAGCATCTGTGTGTATGCAGTTTGATATACAGATTACCTGAAAGAAGCTTGGCAGCTTGGGTATTTGGGCAGTTGGGGCTTTACGTGGTCTTGCAGATGTCACCCCCTCTCTCCATGCTTTATCTGCTGCAAGAAGAGTTCACCAATACAAAACTATGTAGCTGAAAGCTCAGGTAACCATGTTCCTACAAGTTGCAGCCTCACCTTTGTCTACATTCTGGCATTTTAAGACTTGGGAGTTGAAATCTTTTTACCCTGTAGAGCAGTGCACAACAGCTCATGAGGGATAGTTCTAAATACTACTGCAGCATAAATGATAATGATAACAGAATTACCTGCCAGCAGTAATTTAGAGATGACAAAGCAGCTTGTGCCCCTCATCGAAACACCTGTCTCAGGGAAAGGGACTTTCAAACTTTCTTCTACAACTGGACAGTCTAGTCAAAATTTTCTAGTCAAAGCTAGAAAATCAGACATCTATCTGGCTTGGAAGATTACAAAATCACACCCACAAAAATCACTATTCTAAGCATTATTCACTAATGACATGAATATCTGAGACAGAAGAAATAGACTGTCCCAGTATAGGCTCCTTTACCTGGTATTAGAAAGATCATTGAAAGGAGAGAGAAAATGTGATACTTGTCGGAGATATCCAAGAAGAGCTGTACTTACAACATTCCCATCAGTCACACTTACGACTTTTTCATCAGTGAACAGCACTCCACAAAGATTTAGTGCTCAACATGAAGCACTCTGAAAAAGTAGTAATGGTTGGAATGTTCCTCTGTGTCTTTCCCTTTATGAGTCAGTCAAGAAAATTCCCCAATCTTGCCGACTGACTTCCCACTGCAGTTTTAAACAGAAAGGGTATCCTCATAGATGCCGAGCTGGTAATTTGGTAAACAAAATATAAGTACAGAGGTTAGAATTCTAAATGGAACTGGCACTGGCCTCTAATAATGATGTGTTTTACCCCAGTATAAGTTCACATGAAAGAGTTACATAATTTATGTCACTTTATTAAGCAATGCTGATTAGAAATTACCACGTAACTTGATCCATGAATGACATGTAATCAAGACAGCAATTCCAAGGACAGTGAAGTGAGGTGGCAGCCCTTTTCATTCCTGCTGTTTCTATCCAGCAAGTTTTCAGCTGACCAAATTTCAACATTCACTATTTCATAGTAGATTTTTGCTGTTTTAGGCTGTATTGAGGGCCTTCAAAACACCAGCTAAATTATATCCAGGCGAACTAAACAGCCTGGCTTAGTAAATGTAATTCATAATGTAGGCCACTCGAGGGAGTATATGAGTGGCAGATGAAAAGGTCAAGATGATAACTTACTCGTAAACTCTGAACAACAATTTTGCTATTAGGAAAAAAAAAATAATAATAGTACAATTACCAAAGTATTCTGTTCTGTGAAGATCAGACAGTACATCAGATTTCAAATGATCTCATAATATCTGTTTCTAATAATTAGAAATTGTTTGAAAATTGGTTATGTAGGCAGAGCCACTGGGCTGGAGCCCACCTTCCCCTTGGCCTGCAAACATATTGCCTCAGTTGGATGGTTGCTGACACGGAGAACGTGCTGAAAAGGCTGCTTGACACATTTGGATTCATAGTTTTTACTGATGGAAAACGATGTTTCAATTGATTATACATCTCTGCGGAATTGCAACTGTGGTCAACATTTTTTTAATTCATTATTTTCTACTTTTCTTTCATTTGTTTACATTTTTCCCATTGAAAGAAAGGAAGTTAATGGAAAAAAAAATCAATCTAACCTGTTCTTTTTCAGATTTTATTTTGTTTAAGAATACAAACAAACTATCTGGAAATGAAACAAAAGCAGGTTTCACACTTCTAGATTCTCAAAAAAAAAAAAAAAAAATCAACTTGCCTTTTTCATTTGTCCTGCTAGGAGCAGAAATTACTGGGAGGACATATCTTGGAAGATAAAGGCTTACACTGCAGGTGGACATGAAAACACCAGCACCTGGGAAGGGCCTAACAGATGAAGAAGGCAGAAGCAAGAGGACGGCAAGAGCAGTAGGAATAAATATCCTCTTTCTGCATCTCCATTTATGGGTAGGGACAGTCCTTGTAACTGACAGAGCTCAGTGCCGATTTCACCTGAGCATACCTAAGGATTCTCATCTTTCAAGAGAAGGAGAGAGAAAGGGACCCTCATCCTTACCTTCAGGCTACAAGAGGGAAACAAGATGTGCTATCCAAGGAAGCAATATCTCACAGTCTTCTTTGGTGCTACCATCAGCTGCATGTGCATCCAGTCACCATATGCCGTTGCAGATGCTGGGTCTGCCAGAACGGCTGGCGAGACAGCAAATAGCTCAAAGGAACAAGCTCAGAAGGTGTTTCTGGGATTGATGCTGAAAGTTACAGGGTTAACAATATCTGGGCTTTCTGTACTCTCATGTTCTGATTATGTTTTTGTCCTTATTAGTCACTGTGGGGGAATGACATAAGTCACTCAAACTCCACTGAAGATCCTCTCTCCAGTCTCAGAAACATCTGTTTTGCGTGCTGCAAAACTTATTTATTTAAAAATAGACAGGATATTGAACCAGCATGAGTGGGGAAAAGAGATGCAACCAAGCACTTCAAGCTAAATCCCATGAGAGGAACACGTTGAATTGGTGCAAACTGGATGAAGCCCATACTTAACATTTACCTCTTCAGTTTCCGACAGGAAGGACAAAGGATGGTAAGCCAATTGTGTGAAAGAGGGAGGAAAATAGACAGAGTCAGGCTTTTTGTGAACAGATGCTGTAACATCTGTATCAACTGCAATTTACTACCTCAAATTAGCCTCAGCTGTCACAAGAAAAACAGAAACACAAAGTTAGTATCTCCTGCCATCTCCTCAACTCCATTAAAACAAGATACAATTTGCATGCATATGGAAACTCCTAAGACCTCTTCTGAAAGTCTCACTCAGTTTCTCTGGAACAACCTGCGCATGATGGTCATTCCGTTATTAGAGTTTCAGCTGTGTGTTCAGTATACATGCTCCATTTCTGTGATGTGGGATGCTACCACCAGGCGAGGTCACAGGTGCCACCCCTACACTCCTGCTTCCCCTATGACAATAAAAATTTGCACCTGAGGTGCAGTGATGATGGATACTGCTTTGTTCTATGTCAAAGCTAAAACAGGAAAGAGGAAGTCCCTGCCCCATCCATTTTTCCCTTCCTTTCTTTTCCTGTTTCTCCCCTGTTTCGAAAACAGTCTAGCTTGCAGATGGTCTATCACAACTAGTTTCTTCCTGCTGATTTCAAGCACTGGATTAATTTCTGTAAGCATAACAAATGGATAAAGCAGATAGTGAGAAAAAAGCACTTACTTGCCTACAAGCAGGGGCTGCTGACATCAATGGTAACGCCCACCTTGACCCTCTGTGGGCATCTCCGCTGATGAGACAAACATCTACCTCCTGCACTCACAGACAATAAGTTCCAGAGGAAGCAAAAACAGTACCCTTCAAAAGCACAAAGATTAATGCAGAAGGCAGATTTTTCCAGAAGTGACTGATCTTTCAGAAAGAAGGTGGTGGATTTCATGTCAGGACTGGTACTGCTACAAAGGACTGACTAGAAGTACTCAAACAAAAAGCTCTTGTTGATTTAGTCAAAGTCAAATACTCTGCATACATAGTCCTATTTACAATCTCAAATTTCCCCAAAGACTCAAAATTATTTAACAGAATTAACATTCAGTTTCAGATCTTTCTCTATTGCCAGTAAATCAAGCCTGATAAAATCATGAGTCAGGGATTGCAAACCTCACACTGAATTTGGAAGTCTGAAAAAATGAGATTAAATGAAGAAATTTTTCTTAATTAATGAGACTTTGAGCACTGAGCTACTAAGATTCAGTGGTGTCAAAGCATTATATAGTTCTCTACTCTCAGAAAAACAAAATATTATTTTAAAATAACTACAGATTATATTTCATATCACTGTGGGAGTGACAAAAAAAACCACCCTGATACACATGGAAAAAAAAGATGCTATTCAATTCCACAGAAATGGGGTGAATCCATAAAGCTGTGCAAGATCAATCAACGTAGATTTTCTTTTATATTAATGAAATAAAAATGCTATGAAGAACAAAAGTAATGCCACTTAGAAAATCAGGACATCCTTTAATCACTTGCACTGTTTTTACAAGGCGATTTAAGAAAACATGACCCATCTGGATGCCTGCCTATCTTAGAAATGACAATGACTAAATACACAGCCATGTCAGCACAAGAAAAGAGAATTTCAGTCATGCTAGATCTGGTCTCGTCCTGACTCATTAATGCTTCCTGCTCAAAGGTAGAGGTAGTAACACTTGCTTGTTACTTGGAGCTCAAGTGGGCCTGGATTCTCCCATGTCAGGCTCTGCACTCACAGCGAGCAGAAGCTTTAAAAAAACGTCCGTCTCCAAACATGAGATACACGTAGAGTGAGAAGGGCACCAATGCACAAAAAAAGTCAGCTAAAAAGGAAGGTTGAAGGAGCCAGAAGGATTGATATTCTGATGTGAACTGTATTTGGTTCCCTGCCCTGGACTCTAGCAATGACCAGGGGATCGTGATTCACGGCTAGCAGAGAAACCCTCATTGCCTTGAATCTACAAGCTCGCTTACTTTCATGGGACTAATTCCTAATTCATACCAGATACAGCAGCATCAGAACAGTATTCCAAGCCTGAACTAATGGGTGTGATGCCTCACAGGCCACCTCCCCAGCAGGTGCACACCACTGCAACCCCAGCAACAGGCAGCCTTCCCAGCTGGTGTAAATCAGCGTGGCAGCTCTGACATCACTGCTGATTTACACTGAAATGGAGGACCTGTGTGTACATACTTCAGATTCCTAATACTTTCCTTTTACTAAAATGGAATCTGTTCAGCTGCAGGATCTTGGAGGACAGAGATGGAGGAACGCAATTTAAGCTCTCCCCTATGCGCCGATGCATTACACAGAAGTGTCTCTACTGGTTTTATTGGTCTCTAGGGACTTCTTTTTTCTTTTTTTCTCAGAACAGCAGGCAAGTGTTGGGAGAAGGGCTACGTAATTAAAGTAAAACATTAAAATGTCACATAGCAATTAAGAAATAAAGAGCCGCTGTACTATTTGACAGTGTTTTTCCACACATGCAGGCCAAGCAATCATTGGCATATCCAAGCCCGACCTTTGGAAAAACAGAATCCCCCTCATCTCCTGTGCTGCCTGCAGTGCTGCTTAAGGGAAAAAAAATAAAAAATAAAAAATAAAAAAATCTAAACAAAATAAAACAAAGAACATGCAACCACCTCCATATGTAAGTAGAGATATTGATCATTTTGAATGCAAAGGCATGCATCTTTTTGTTGTGACAAATTTGGGAGAAGGAAGAAAAATATTTGATTAGCTTAGTAATGAGGAGTTTCCACAGCTAAGGTACTACATGATAATATGGAACGAACAGCAGCCCATTGTTTGGGAGCAAAATGGAGCCCTGTATGGGATCGCTGCTGGATTCAGCACACCACAGATGGAAGGGGGGAATTACACCGCACAGTTGCCGGGGGGAGGAGAGGGCATGGTTCTTTTACAGTTTTATTGGCCTTGCATACAGGTCAGTAAGTCATGCATTCAAACACACGCACGGACACACACTCACACATGTACATGCTGCAGCACAGAGTATGTCAGGGCTGGGAGGCAGCCGAAGCTGAAAGTTTAATGAGAGCCTGACACTAAGCTAACAAGGTTTTCAAACAGTGGCTAACAAAAAACAGGGATTGGGGAGACTGTTTGGTGCCAAGATATTTGTTTTAATATTAACAAGGGCTGAATTCAGGCAATAAAAGACAAGGAGAAAAGTAATATCTTCTGAAAGTGCTGAAAGCCAAGCTGTTCAATATTTTAAACAACATATGTGTTTAAATGAGATTTTTTTGAGGATAAGAAAGAAAATCCTTGAGCATGAAGCAGAAACAAGCAGTTAGCAACACAGAACTTCTGCAAATACATAATAGCTAAAATCATTTTTTCTCCCACATACCTTTAAAACTTGATATATCCTTAGCTGTGGGATGATTTGTATGCAACAACCCAGTTCCCCAAAGAGTTGCTCCACATTTCCACAGAGGTCAGGAAAAGATGATTTAATAAGGGCCCCATTCATTGTTTCTGAGCATCTAAATGTGATACTAATTTATTGTCTAGTTAGGTGAAAGACATCATTAAGACCTAAACAATACATCCAAAGATTTTTTTTGAGGCTTTTAGGATCCAAGCTTAGCCCTTTAAGACATGCCAGTGGCCGATGACCTATTAAGAGATTAGACCAGGGCACACAGGTAACAGATACCAGTAACAGTTATCAACACTGATAACAGGTACAGACACGTTGATAAGGATGAGGAGGGAGTATCAGACAACTTCCACGGGTGTAGAAAATATACAGATCAGGACTTTTCAGGCCGGAAAAGATAGGACTGAGGAGAGATGTGCTAGAAGTGTATAAATGTAAAACTGATGTGGAGAAGGCAAACAGAGAATTAGTATTCTCAGATTTTATAACACAGAAATTAGAAACCCTTATCACTCATGCACCAGTTAGGAAGAGTAGAAGTAGCTCCTCTTTCCGATGTATTCCCAACTCTAACCTCAGCAAGTAAATTTGATACCACATCATGATTCCAGAGTCCAGTGTTAATTGTGACTAACACCAGAATGAGAAAGGCAGTTTGAAGGTTTTCATTTTGCTTTCTCATGAAGTAGACAAGCTCTCCTAAGCATATTTTTTAAAGATAAAGCCTTCAGAAGTACACCAAATGAACTAGTTTGCTGTTTGAAGAGTTATGAAGCAAAGCACGAAGAATGGTTCAAATTTGGCCCACATATGGTTATGTATCAACTTCAAGAACTTCTGTTCTCAGAACCTAGATGAAAATCCAAGAAATTTTCAGCAGGCAAAGGCAAAAGCACACAGTAAGCTTTTCACTTTGAGGCTGCTCTACTGTTTTTGTGCAAATTGCAATACCACCAAAAAAACAAAACAAAAAAAAAAACACCATGAAAAACTGCAGAAAAGCTTGAAACTTGCAAATTCGATGCATTATTCCATATTTGATTTTATTTAGCCTTTTTTTTCCCAACAGACTGAAGGGCAACTCAAATTGAAATTTGAACCAGTGTGACCCATGACCCCTAAACTCATCTGAAGTACTGTATACCACATACACTCAAATTTTACTATTTCTACTTTATCTAATCTGCAACATAGATTTACAGATTCTCAAATAATTAAGATGTGACATACAGTCGTTAAGGATCTGGTCAGCAGATAATCAGAGAATGATCCCCACAAAAAGAAATTAAGAAATGGTTATTCAGCTCAAACTGCAGACTGCTAACTTATTATGTTGGCTGAAAAAATGTCCCCTCATATCTGGCATTTTTGCTCGGAGATAGAGTGTGCTTAACCTGATGTACTGTTGTGCTGCAGTCTTTTGAGCTGTCCTCACTTTACTTCTTTAGGATAAAAGACTGATGTGTATGCTCCTGGTATCTTTTGCTCTGAAGGTGTTAAAAGACAGCAACAGGCTTACCAGTAGCGATGTGCTGCTGCCTTCATGATCAGTGGCAGTCTTAACACTGAAAAATACTTATAAGAATGTACCCGTGAAAAGGTATTCACATGTTGATCCTGTAAGAGGACTTGCAATATTAACAAAGTCTCAGCTATCCAAATCCACATCTTTGGGCTAGGTAATTTTTGAAGGTCCCTTCCAGCTAAACTATTCCATTCTATATTGAAACCACACCATGCCTAATTTCAGAAACTACACTGGACTACACTGCTTTATAACAGAAAAGACCGCCTCCGGTTTCACCTCCATTTCAAACCATCATGACTTTTTCCCTTGCATCAGAGAAGATGGTAAACTCTGGCCATAACGACTGACGCATTTTTTAGAATAGTAAAATTACTAATTCAGATGTTCAATTCAAACATCTTCATATACCTGACACGATCAGGGAACGTGAAAGCCCATTCCAGTCCTAGAAATGGTTATCAGCTAATGAGAATAGAATATGTGCCTGCATTCAATGTGCATAAAGAAATGATACAGCTGCCATCCAAACCTCATCTCAATGTTAACCTGAATGGACAGGTATCTGTTTACAGTTGGGTCATCTGTAGCAGCATATAAAATCTCCTAGAAATCTAGCCAGTTGTTATGCAGAGACTGTTGTCTAAATTACTGATGAATATTGTCTCACTGATTCCCTGCGGCCCCCCTCACTTCCATACAAGGCAGCAAACCCTCATCATTTTTGGTAACTCAAGGCTGACAAGGCTGTAACTTCATCCATAATTTAAACAAAATTTGGTTATCCCGAATCTATAATTCAATTACAAAACTATGCATTTTCTATCTTCTTATATGGATGTGGCAGCTGGAAACTAGCAGAAGTACTGACAGATGTCTGAATGGCTTTGAAAATAAATGCCCTAGGAAAGTATCAGGGATTAACTGGTATGAATTTAAATCAAATTTTTAGATAAAGCTGGGTTCAGCAACATTTTCTCTAAAGTTGCTCTGGAAAAAAAAGAAAGAAAGAAAGAAAGAAAGAAAGAAAAAGAAGGAAATATCTAGGATGTGTTATAAGTAAAGTTGGAACATTTGCAACAGCTGACATGCCATTAGGCAATGTAAAATGAGATGACTGAAAGAATCCCTTCACCAAACAAGTAGAGAAAGAGAAAACTTTAAGGACCTATAATCATGTGAGCAGCAATCTAGTGAAAAGACAAACGGCAGAGACTTTTTTCTGCCCTTCTGATTACACAGTCTCCTGCAGGGACTGTCGAGGTGTTCATGAGCATGGATTTCCCCCCTTTCCTACATGTAATCTTACACAAAGCTCCGGTGCAACAATAATCATCCCTTTTTTTTCCTGTGCTGACTTCTGGTGTGGACAAGACCAGGTAAGCTGGAAAGTTATGCTACCCAACAGAACTCTTGACACATTAAATGGAAAACATGGTTACAGACAGAGCCTACATGCTCCGTCTTTTCAGTGCTTACTCGACCATAACAGCAGCTGAGGAAAATTTTGAAAAAAAGGTCCTTCATCCTAGCAAAGATGAACAGAATTGTCAAGTATTGAAAATTTGAGGTCAATCAACAGCTGTCACCAGAGCATCAGTGTTACATGTACTCTTCTCAAACAAGGTAGAGTGGTTTTGCCTTGGCTGTTAGACAATGAAGTTTTTACCATACTGCCACAGTACCAGCTGTCTTTTCTACCCCTTCTTTTTCCACTAAGGGATACAGTGAAAACTTTACAAAACTGACTTGTATTGCTGAAAACAGATACTATTTCCATTCCCCTTCTGGTATGAACACGTCGACTAAGTTGCAGAAGAACGCTCTTCAGGAATGTTTGTATCTTCCATCTTTCCAAATTCAAGAAAGAAGTGATTTTTTTCTGCGCTATTCTCCCTTTGGAAAAACAGAATCAGTAAGCAAAAATACAGTCTCTAGGAAGACAGCACCTCACCTTCAAAACATGCTGCAATGGCTTTGAACAAAGCGGCAATCTTATAAACTTAAACACGTAAAACCTAGAAGAGAAGTAGGAAAACAGTTCCATAGCTCTATGGACAGAGCCAAAAAGCACTTTGCTTTGTTACCAAATAATGCAGTCATATTCTGTATCTTCAACAACACTGAGAATTGACAGTTGCACTCCTTGAAATATCAGTGGTTTGCATTTTTAAAGCAATTTCTTCCTAGCATACCAATCACCCCATCCCCCCTTTCAATTGCAAACACAGAGACAGCCGCTGACAGTAAAGGGCAGGAAATTTCTGAAGCCAGAAATGGAAAGATTTCTGAACAGCATGAAGTGACCTGTTAAAACTCACTGCCCCAAGAGGTCACAGAATGAGATTAACTGCGGCTATGTACTAATGAAAGGTTGGGATCACTTTATGACCATTCACATCTTTAGTCATGCTGGGCAGAGATCATGATTTCGGTAATCAGACCAAGCTTCAGGCCATAAACTGTGGGATGCATCTGTCAAAATAGGATTCTCTTTCCCTCTCCAACCTCAAAGTTTCGAACAATTAAGTATCATCCACATCTTCCTCCAGCAGTGGGCATCATTCAGTGCCAGAAATGCTGAAATGCTGGACATTCTTCAGAATGTGTGGTTTCTGCACTTGAGACTTTTCAGTGTGACATGAATAAAACAAAGCACTGACTGGACCTACAGGAAAACAACTCAGCCCGGAATATACTTGAATCCTAAACACAGCTTGCAGTGTACATAACATTTGAAATGAAGATAGCAGACTTGCAAAATTATATGAATTTTTGCCACTGTCAACCCTTAGAAGTTCTCTCAGCCTCACCCTTCCCATCCAAGTTTTCATTGGAAACACAACAAAGATGGTGCAGTTTCAGAAAACAGCTACATATCCATTTATCATTGTCTTATGGACCACCAGTTGTCCATAATCCACAGTTCAGGAATTTCTGGCCTAAACCATCACAGAAAAGCTAGGAAATAGCAACTAAACTATCCGCATATTTAAGTTATGAGAAAAAGTTTTGGCAAAACTCACTCTTCTTTTTTGTCTATAAACTATCTTCCAACAAATTGTGACTTAGATTACTTTATTTACTGCTCACAATTGCTGGATAAATAGAATCCACATGTCTTTAGACTTTGCTTGATCCCGATTTCTCAGTTAACATGAATTGCAACAGTCACTATGTCCTTTCAAGTAGGTAAAGATTCTGCTAAATGCTCTGTGCTGTTGGTCAGTCTGACAGTTTTACAAGCAAATTCTTGTCAGTAGTTATTTTCTGTCTTTTACTGCAGAGAAACAGGCAAAATGATTTGATGACTGCCGACTGAACTGGTGAATAATGTGTCCACTAGATGACTGGCCTATTGGAACTCAGCGTCAGATATGAAATTACTGTATATAGGATCCTCTTGATTTTCACTTCCATGCTTGTACATGTAAGACCATCACCTTGCAACTGCCTATTTTAAAATGGGTACATATGGCCCCAATTCCACATCGCACTGGCAGCAAAGTAATATCATACAGAATCACACAGAATCACAGAATTGTAGGAGTTGGAAGGGACCTCCAGAGATCATCGAGTCCAACCCCCCTGCCAAAGCAGGTTCCCTACAGCAGGTCGCACAGGTAGGCGTCCAGGCGAGTCTTGAATATCTCCAGAGAAGGAGACTCCACAACCCCCCTGGGCAGCCTGTTCCAGTGCTCCGTCACCCTCACCGTAAAGAAGTTCTTGCGCACATTCGTGCGGAACTTCCTATGCCCTAGCTTCATCCCATTTCCCCTTGTCCTGTCCCCACGCACTACTGAAAAGACTCCAGCCTCACCACTACGGCCCCCACACCTCAGGTATTTATAAACCTGGATCAAAACCCCTCTCAGCCTTCTTTTCTCAAGGCTAAACAGACCCAGTTCACTTAGTCGTTCCTCATAGGGGAGATGCTCCAGGCCCTTTACCATCTTTGTGGCCCTCCGCTGGACTCTTTCCAAGAGATCCCTGTCTTTTTTATACTGGGGAGCCCAGAACTGGACACAGTACTCCAGATGAGGCCTTACCAGGGCAGAGTAGAGGGGGAGGATCACCTCCCTTGACCTGCTGGCAACGCTCTTTTTTTAAATTTTTTTTTTTTTTGCTTAAGATAATATCTATGTTAATGCTGAATCATTGTAATAATCTAGATGGTGCCAAAATGCAAACTGTCATGGTTTTGCCTTATTTTGCTTTTGCAGTTGTACTGTTTAGCTAATGGCTACTCTGTTGTCCCCTGCAGCTTCTCAGTGTATTCAGGAATAGTTTGAACACTTATGTGTCATTTCATTTTAATGGAAATCTGACTGCCAGTCATTAACAAATGTTTCTATGTCCCAGACTTTTGTTCTTCAGCAAAGCAGTGTTATGATGAAATCTCTGCCTCCTGCACTTGTGACATAAATCAGTGCCTCATAGAGGGCTAATGTACATCTTTCACAAGGAACAGGAAATTAAGCAAGAAAAAGGAGGAAAATGATCCTAGGAAATGGAAGAACTATTCATTAAGATAGATCCTGTTCCTGTTTTTACTGTGTCCGTGATAAGAAGCTGCAGTTTTGGCTTCTGTTGCTTTACGTTACATAGAATACTCCCTTCCTCATCCAGTTTGGTACGAGTAAACAGCACAGCAAATGGAAAATAACAGGCTACATAGTCATAACAGATATTCCAAACATCCCATAATATGTGACCACATAAAAATTGTTAATCATAGCAGAAAAATAGTTCTGTAAATTTTCCATTTTCCACACACTTTCTGTGGTACAGGATTAAAAAAAAAAAAAAAAAAAAAAAAAAGGAAGGGGAGAAAGTTCCAATATTGTTGTAATTATTTCTTTTGGTTTCTTTTATTAAACATCATCCTGTAGTTTCCTTCCCAGCAGTGAACTGAAATATGTGAGCTCAGAAGGTTTTAGGTATTTTTCTACATAACTGAATTATTAACACAACAAGCAGCTGTGGTGATGCAGGATGGCAAAAATACTGTTTTGTTGCTTGAATTTTGATTATAGGATAAACATTATAATGAAATCTCTTGGAGCTACATCATCATGTTTTGGTTTAAGTTTTATTCTCTATTTTTCTGACTGAGTAACTGCTACAAAAAGAGCTGGGAACTGGCCGAAGATGAGCCAATGTCAGGTTGAAGTAGGAATGTATTAGTTTACAGTACTGACAAGTGATATGGAAGCTCTGGAATACTGAGAGTTGCACAGACACAGAACAAGAACGCCTGTAGCAAAGAAGGTTGTATGAGGTCAGGAGAAGGTGAAGAACAGAGCAGAGTATTGGGAATTTTATCTCCTAACATCCAGCCCAGTGCCTTTCCTCAGGACTGTCTCAAACAATCCCTTATGATCCCTTTCTCCCATCATCAAAGTTCTTTCTCTGGTTTTCCACAGGAGTGCTGGCACTGCTGCACTGGAGCAGCCTGGGGTCAAACTAGTGTAACTTTCTGCCAGCACTCAATGCCATGTGTTTCCAGAAGACATTCTGATCTTAAATCTGCTCTTATAATGCAAAAATGGTAAAATGCTATGACTAGATTGTCTTCTGCCAGGCATTCTCATGTGCCTTTTTTACTGCCTCTATTATTTTCATTCTCCAAAATAAGCTGGTCTGTTCGGGAGGTGACAGAGAGACACAGAAGTGCTCAAATACCCTCTGAACATTTCCTAATGTGCTTAGCTTTTCTTTCTACCTGTATGCACCAAGCTCCTGTGACAGATGGTGGCTGATACAGAGCAGTCCTATTGGTGTCTCTGCTGCCATTCCCTCACAAAGGGGCAGTTCTGATGGAAGATTTTGAACAGATTCATATTTCTGCTTTTTGAGCTATTTTCCAGCTTCTTTTGGTACTCAAGAAGTTTAGAAGAAATTAGATTTCAGCAGGACTGAAAGGCAAAAAGTTATTATGAGATTTATGGCAGTCAAAAGAAATTGAAATTTGTCTGGACTTCTCAGCTGCACTGCAGCTCATTTAAAAAAGAAAAGAAATAGAAAATAGACAAACCATCCACAGATGGTATCAACTTCCAGATAACTCTAACTTTGGATTGGATCAGTACCAGTAACTTAGTTTAAAGACATATTCATTGCAAAGGAGCAAAACCAGGCAATAAGAGTTGATTTCTGCAGTCTCTCTGAGCCCTTCTGAACCAGACAGCTGCTTGATCATGAAGCTCTTATCAGCTGTGGTTACACAATGCATCGCTCCACTTCAAACTTGAAAAGAACCCTTACTCTGTGCATGTACTCCAGTGTCATCAGACATGCATTTAAAAGTAATGAAGCACTAATTCAGTTAGAAAAAGTATGTGATCATGTGCTAGGAAATTTCTGTGATTTCTTGCTTGGCTGCACGTGCAGACATGCATAAATTTCCCTTATGGGCGTCTGTTTCCCCAGCAATGAAATGGAGGTAACAATGCTGTTCCGCCCTCCAGGGCTGCTGGGGTTGAAAGCACTAGGGACTCAATGATAGTACAGTTACTGAGATCAGCTAATTCAGAAGAATTCTTGTTGCAAAAGGGTAACTGAGGTAAAACCATACAACCCTGAGCTTGGGATTGGCCAGGGATCTGAGCCTTATCCCCATTCCAGGGTTAGGGCTGTGCCTGCAGCAGCAGCAGCTGAGCCAAGACACAGCTCCAAGCTCACTGCAGAGGTTGTGCCTCTTTGGTTTTGGTTTGGGTTCCTCTCTACTGGACCCAGACCAACTTAAGAAAGCAATGAGAGAAGCACAGTTGCCGTAAAAGCACAGACAGTGTGGTTGCAGGAGCATGGGATAAAACTTGATCTCTCTAGCTTAAAATTCCTTTAGCTTATACAGCCTAGAGAGTCGGGACTTGGCCAATAGCTTATCTATATAAACACCTGTTTCCTGCTCTTCTCCATCACTAAACACTAAAAGTTAGTCAGGTATGATTTTTCCTCTCATCCTGACACTGCACTTCAGAATGCCTCTGCTCTTCTCTACCAGCACTGCACAGCACACAACTCCATGCACAGAGAAGAGACCTCCGTATGGCTTTCCCCTCCCTCTAGGAATTATACAAATTCATCTATGGCTTTTCCAGATGCACCTAAAGCTCTTCTCACTATAAATAAATAACAACAACAAAAAACCTGCAGGCACCGAGCTTTGTGGATTCTTTCTGTGCCTCGCTAGCGCATACATGGCTCCCAGTGTCCTTTGAGAACATGATGCATGGATTAGCTACATCAGCACACAAAGCCCTTTACATACACTGAAAACAGGAATGAGATTGTTATTTTGTAAAAGACCTGCATGGTCACTGTCTAGACTTACCAAACACCCATTTCATTTCAGTGCATCACCGCAAATTTAGCTTAATGCGCCTTAACAAATAAAAGCTCCCTGAACAATATACCAGCCACAAAGCATCAGAAGTTCAGGCTCAGTGTTTCTGGGATAATTCAGTGTTGTTGTTCAGCTTGCCAGGAAGAGTGCTGGGAAGGCCCCCTCACTGTATCCAAGATGAAGGTAGATGGGCTATGCTGTTATTTTCTCCTCTCTCTTATTTTATTTTTGGTCCTTTGCCTTCTGGCAGGTTTTGGTGGGGAAGAACAAAATGAGGAAAAAATGGAAGGGTACTCAAAATGTTTATTAAAACAACAATAACAAGACACTACAGATTCCAAATGAAATACAAGCAGAAACAACAAATTCTTTCCAGTTTGGGGGAAAATATGTGTAACTATTTATAGTTAAAGTATCCCAGATGGCATTGCAAGGCATGCTATACTTCTGGCACTTCCTGTCATGAGGTCAGGAAAAAAGAAAACTGATTGCTATGGGTTCTCAAAAACCAAGGGACATGATACTGATAGCATTCACGCACATGTACATTTTCTCACTTCATTCCCTGAAATATAGCAAAGCAAGGCCCAATTGTTTCAGTAAAAGGGACTCAACCGAGTATTTCTGCAACCTAAGCAACCAGTCATATTCTAGAATTGCTCCATAAATCTTATCACAGTTAGACCAGGGCATCTTTTCCCTGGAGTAGAGATACTGTCAAATATTTCTCAAGCAAAAAGTTTTTGGATATTTTTCCAAAGGTAAGTATTAATTTCTTGTAGTGATTGAGATTGGTACAATTAGACTTTATCACTGCAGTACTCCTCTTAAACACAGCTGTCTGCTCAGGGACTTGAGAAGGTGTGTTATGAAAGATGCCTTTCCAAGGCCACCAGAAGCAGCCACACCATCAGGGGCTGAGAGTCAGCATACAGCCAAGCAGAATTTTGTTACTTCCTATTTCATACTATATCAGAAATATGAAAGTGGAAAGCACAACAATAAAGGACCCTCGTTTACAGCTCATGTTCAATGATGAACTTCTACCATGCCCAAAAGATGTACTCGACTAGCAATCCCCAGCAGTTCTGCATAACTTACACAGTGTAAATTGTCCTGTTCCATGAAACTTCATGAAGGCAGCAAAGGAATCCATGCACTACTGTTTTTTTTTTTTTTCCAGGACTGTGAAACCTATAGACTAATGCTCCTACTCCAGGAGTCTGTAGCAGAAGGGACTTTTCCACTATTGATACATGATAGTTTTGATTTTTTTTTCCAGAATTTGACATTTTTTATAACAAAACATTTAGAGCTAAACTTTGACTCTAAGTTCTTCTGCTACTCCTTAGCACACCTGCTTGAAAATTAATGCTTTGCCCTTCTGCAGGACCTCCTGATCTGGCTGCACAGGCATACTTGTAGATTTCTGAGACTCCACATGGACAAGAATTATTCTCCTTTTTCATAAAATAGTAAAGAGGGTAAGTTTGATCTGCAGCCTTTGAAGCAGATTTGTTTATGGCTGCTGCAAACCCCGTGTGACCTTGGGAAGTCAATTAGACCTGCATTTTCAGAAGTGCTGATCTTTAGTTCTGTGGAAAAGGTAACTATTGCCGATCGTTAGGAAATCAGTCCCTTAAGAAAGGCAGCCTTAATCCCAGTTACCTTCAAAAAGTTACTCCTCCATGTTTCTGCTTTCCAACATCTGTAAAATTAAGAAAGATCTAAATCATGTGTGTGTTTAATTGAAAACAAATCAATCAGAAATGGGCAACAGGATTCATGAAAGAATTTCAAGAGGCAACTAAGCCACAAGGACACTCAGTTCTGCTCCTAAGTTACACAAAGCAGAGCAGAAATACAAAGTGGTTATCTGCAGTTTACTTGAGTTCTAATTCTCAGTTTTTATTGTTGAATTATGGGCCTTCTTGTACCTTATGGTGAAAATAACTGTGTTTAACCTTTCCCTTCAGCTATACTGAGCTGATTTTTGAGTGTGGTTTTGGCTTCACTTTTCTGAATTTAGTAGGAAAAAGTGGTGTTAACAATTTAAAGCTAATTACTGATCATTAACTTTCTGCCCAAAAAGCAAAATTTAAAAATAAATAAATAAATAAATAAATGAACTCTTTCAAAGTCTACATTTAGTTTACCTTCTTTGAGTTTACTAAAGCTAGGAGCTTCATGTTTGCATTATTTTCAATGTAGAAGAGTTACTGAGATGCAAAAATTCGCTTTTCAAAATGCTTTTATTATCTTTGTGAAGCGTGAAGCAGTGAAATCCCTTCTAGCATAGGTCAACCTGACAAAACATCTTACCAAACAAATAAGGAAAACATGAAATTAATTTGTGTTTCTTTGTGTTCTGTCATTTTAATTTAGCAATTCTATTTTTATTGCTATGCCAAGAAACAAAATAATCAGTTACGCTGTCAAACATACTGTGGCTATTAGTAGCACAATCCATACAACTGGCCACTGTGAAGAACACTTAAGTCTGTATGTGAGGAATACTTTAACATCTCAGTCTTTCACAGACACAGCACAGGTTTTGGGGTAGCTGCACATTGTCCCATTATCAAGTGACAAGACTAAGACTAGACTGAGGCAACAATCTGTTACACACATCATAACAAATCTTCCCTTGTGGCATGGTATTTTCCTGTGGTATCATTTCAAATAGTTCATCTTTCACAGCTGTGTGGGTACTCTCCCTCGCAGGATAACCTGGAAAGAGGTATCTGCCTGAGATTTCATTAAAAAAAAAAAAAAAAAAAAAAAGAGGCTCAGAGGTGCATGAAATGGTCACTTCTTTACAGTGGAAAGTTAATTTTTTCAGTAAGTTTCTCAGCTGCCTTGTTCAGATTACAGCTAGTCACGATGCAGCGAATTCAAAGAATCTCTCCCACCAACTTTAATGGAAACATTATTTCACCCTTAATCACTGGGTAGAATAACATATGGATGCAGTATAAAATGTGCAGAATGAGAGGTCATCACCGCGGTTCTTCTATTTATTAGGTTTTGTGAACTTCATAGTTTTAAAACAACAGCACTTACAGCATGTAAATACATGTTATTTGCAGAAAGGTGCTACTTTTCAGTCCAAATCCCTGTTCATATCTCATCTTATAGAATATCTTGCCTGAAGAGAGATGATATTTTCTAAATACAAATAGCTTTAAAACTAGAATCTAAATAACCCAAATTTGGTAAAGCAAGCCAGTAGATCTGATCATCTTACACTGGAGAAAAGTTGAAAAACAATAGTACTGCTACATAACATTTGGACACTTTCTTTTGCCACCGCGTTTCCCTCTTTGAATACTGGCAATTCTGTCTTGTGGTTGCTTTAATTTCTGCTTTGAATGCTTCCCTCCAAGCTAAACTGACTGGCTTTTGATTTTGCTTTGTTTTGTTCTTGTTTAAATTGTGGAATGGAAACCTCCAGATGTCAATATTCTAGTAAAATTTAACCTTGGAACAGCCCTTTCCAACATTCACTTTAAAACCTCACACACACTGACCTGGTTTCTTCCAGCACTGATTACCCTGCAATCTCCTGGCTGGACAGACCCCCACAGGAGCACAGCCATGCACTGGCCTGTTGCTCTGCTCCTTGTTATTACTGCCACACGTCTTTAATAAGCAGCAGCTTGCACAGTGAAGGAGGTCACTGTCCTACCTTGCCCAGAACACCACATTCAGCTCTGACTTTTACTGAATGCTTCAGAAGATGGCAAAAAGTCTTAATCCCAGTCAGTTGCACAAGACTGGACATGAGTAGGGGTGAGTGAAGGGGAGTTAAAATCAATCAGTCCCACAGTGGATCAGCATGCAGCTTTGAGAAAGCTTAAACTTCAACTTACCCCAGCAATATCACTCTAAATGTTACCATCCAAATGCACAGCAGACCCTTTTCCCAAATCTTGCTCAGCTAAAACAGAAACGTTCAGAGGGCTGCCAAAATGCTGCCCAAACCAAGCTGCAGTTTATTTCCTGACGAGCAGCAATGGGCTCTGATTTTGTACCTCAGAGGAGGAATGGCAATTGCTTGTCCTGTTTCCAATGCCCCACGTTTCTCAGCTTTGTTCCTGAGCTCCTATGATCTTTGTAGACAAGCAATATTGAATCATTTGCATAGATGCTTAGTTTAGTATGAAAATTAAAGCTGATATCTACAGACTGTAGATAACATTACACTAACAGAGTGTTAATGGTGAGCTAAAATGGTGAGTCTGTGATTGGTAGAACTGAAAGTGGAATGATGAGACAGACTGCATACATGTTCATAAAAAGTTTGTCTTCTCACTGCCAGGTTGTACATCCATGGATGAAAAGGGCAGTCAGGTCTACACAAAATTCACTTCATGACAAACAAATTTAAAGGAAGCATGAGTTTTAATTTGTGCACTGTTCAAATTCACTGAGCACCCCTACAGTATCCCAACATTTATTGACTCCACACATAGGGACCTGTCTGTGTTTTCAAAAATGATTATAACTACAGAGCAGATGTACATTAGTAGGAAACTGTATTATCATGTCAGCTGGTAAAAACCAACATAATATAATTTTCATTGAAATTAATACAATGTATATGAACCAAGGATGTGTTCCACTGACTTTATTAGAAGGGTCACTAATGAAGTCAGAGGAGTATATTCACTGCTTATAGTTAACAATCACAGCAGACTGGAATCAGACTGTGCTGCAAATCTTCTTAGCTGGAAACAAACACATCATGTATTCTGGAAGAGTGGTGAAGGAGTTCCATAGCATGGGAGAGCACATGTCAGCAAAAACGAGTTTCCAAATTTTAGGGGATGCTGAAGAGTTTGCAAGAGTGCTTTCAACAGACTTCAGGCCCAGCAGAGATGATGGCAAAAAATTGTTGTTTGCTTTTTTTTAAGGCAATATTTTATATAATTGGCAGCCTTTTCTTGCCTAACAGAAAAATAACCAAACAAAAATTCTAAAATATGGCTTAAATGAATTCTCATAAAAGGACTGAAGAAGTAAAAATGGAACTGACCAGAGGGAAGTTGAATGCCAGTTGTTATGCTGAGCCACAACATAATTTATTTTGAAACATAATTATAAATATAATGATAAATTGAGTTTCATGCATAAATCACAAATTTGTAAGGAATAAATTATAGCTGTGAGAAAATAATGTAATGAACTCCATACAAGCCATTCCCTTGCAAAACATGACGTAACGTTTAAGCTATTAGCTACGTAAGCAAGTACGTGATTGTTCGTGTATTACAAGTAATGTATTTACACATTCCCCTAAAACAAACAAACAAAAAAACCAACAACCTGGAAATAAATAAGTATGCTCTGAATTTAGAAATGGTATTTCCTATGTCTCAAAGGAAAAAGCAGTTCTTTGGGTGTTCAGTTATTTATTCTGCACTCACTGAGAGTGATATTGTTTCTATTAAAGAGATGGGATTATCTAGGTCTCTACAGCTTCAGAACCTACATGTTCTAACATCAGAACACTACTAAGAACAGTTTCTGTCCCCATGGTTTTTCTCCCAAGCATGTGGCAGACAGTATGTTACATCAGATAGAAACAAGCTCAAATTAAAACTGAAGGGAAGTAATTCGATCATCATCATGCACTGGTTCTATCACAAAGCCAGAACTATAAATCCAGTCTTTAGCTGGGCACAACCTATTCCCAGACCAGCACTTAAATGACAAAGCAGTCTCTCAAGAACACTGCTGCAGACCTGTGGGTTTCTCTATACAAGGTCAGACTGACAAGCAGTATCCTAATTTTAGCAGTTTAAAATGTGTTTTCAAAGAAAGCCAAATATTTTGATAAAGTATTGCATTGTATGCACCTGCCATCCACAAATGCAAAGGGATTGAGCAGCCAGTGGCATCAAGTTGCACTACAATACTGCAGCCAAGCTCTCATTCCTAAGACATAATTGGAACGGGTCATTTTGAAGAGCACATGTACAACAACAGCATGATTTCTGAGCTTTTACTAGCATTAAACTTCTGAAATGCCAACTGTTCCACGGGCGCTTATTTGGACAGGCTCTTCTTCCTCTTTTCTTGCATCAGCAACTGACTGATTTTGTACCTAAAGATTACAGATCAGAAAACATTATTCAATTCTGGTTTCTCTGCATTCTAGAAGGTAAGACTGATTGCAAATGAACCATTTTCCTCCTAAACATGAGGCAGCAGGAGGTTTTAGAGTCATCTATGGCATGACATATCATTAGGCTCCCATCCTTGAGAATCAGGCTGTTGGAACGTGATTTTTGTCTGCAAAAGTATGTACTATGTCCTTGGGTATATTTTTTATTGCAGTCCATTATTCTGTTTTTGTGTAATTTAGAAGATCTGATGGAAGGAACAAATCATTGCCATGCAAATGACCGAGATGAAAGCCTCATCACTGTGCTATGCCAACACAACTTAGGCCTTCAAAAGTAGTCAGTTCCCATTGTAATCAAAGAGAGCTATGTGGTGAAAAGCCCACTGCAATCTATTGGAATTGAGTCCCTAATTGTTTTATAAATGCCTGCAGCCGCAAATAACTTTCTTTCTCAGTACAGTTTGCATCTTTATTCAGCAGCCAGCTGTTTCTTTTGCAACTCAAATCAGTGATCACAGAGGCAAAGTAAGTTCTCTGCAGGCATTCACAGCAGCTAATGCTGGTTAGCACTTTATAAGATTCTCAGTGGCAAAATTTAAAATCTATCAACTATCAGCAACTCCGCTTAACTAGCTAAGAGGTAAACAGATTTGTTTATGGTTAGCTTATGAACTAAGCACAGAAATCAAACTCTAGTTGGATTTGAAGCTTACCCAGTCATTAGATACATGCCTCTTTGCTAGTAAACTATACCCGGCTAGGGCACAGGCTCAAGCACTGGCATACAACCATTCCCGCTACTGAAATATTAGCATGCTCCCTGTCATGATTTTGGCTCATGTCATATGGTCACTGTCTCTGGCAATGCTTGGACATGATATGAGAATTTTACAACCTGGGACTGTTTCCAGCTGCCACTTCGAAGCAGGACACTTTGCTATGGGTGGAAAAGCGCAAATGGGTGTGGACATGAGCTGCACCATGCTTTCTGCCACAGTGTCAGAGGATGGCCCTTCACCACTTTGTTCATATGAAATATCCCGAGAGCCCAGTATTAGAAACAACAGGGTTTGGCAGAGTGTAATTCAAGTGCTTCCCACACCATAAACATGAGCTTAGCTACATGGCTTTCTGCTGAACGTGTTCCTGCTGCTGGCTGCCAGTATCTCAGTGATCATGCAAAAGCAGTTTCAGCCCTGGAGGTGTATGCCCCAATCCTTCTTACCCACAGTGTTTGCTTTTTCCACAGGTGATAGTGGCTTCTTTGTACTAAGCCATATAATTAGCAGTTGATTTTTCCTTGCTCAGAGCCTGAAAGGCATAATTTCAGCAAAAGCCACAACCACCATTATCACTTTATTCAAGTACAGAATCTCAGGCTAAATCACAAAATATCCCAACATACTTTCTATACCTGAAGCAACTATGCTCTTAGGAAGCAGTGAAAGATTGCTAGTTGTTTGATAACCACCTGATGAATACAAAACAAAGGCCTTTAATCATGATCTCAGAGCAACTAGATGAAATTATAAAGAATGAATAGAATTAATCATGGGAAACTATCTCTTCTGTAGAAGATGTATGTCCAGGTCATGTTTCAATGATAATTCATTAAAATGGTAATGCAGATTTATTTAAGCTACATACCAGGTGACTGGAGTCATTAGACACAGATGTTGGCCAGATGCAGGGAAACAGTTCATTCTGTCCTGAGTACTCAACCACTTACAGATCTTTTGTTTTCACCATACCCCAGTGCAGCTCAGTATACATAGCATCCTTAGAACATCTTCTCTCTTGTTTATTGAGATGTACGTTAAGCTGCACATGTATACGTAATTTACCCTCCATATACTAAGACACAGCTGATATATTCTGTAATCTCAGGAATGCCTTGTTTCTATTGTCCCAAGTCTCTGTATCAGATAATTGCTTATGAACTGAAATGCATGGGCTCCTAACAGCTACCTCAACTATGTGTTCTGATAAGTTTTCTTGATGAAACATTTTCTTATCTATTTGACTCAAAGTAAGCACCACCTGCATTCCTCTTGAAAACCTGCTTTGTTTAATCAGCACCCCTGTGAAGCATTTAGGATGGTTTTCATTTCCTCAGTAAAAAATATTTCTATCAAGATAAATCTGCTGACTGTTGGCTGCACGTTTGGGAGCCAACTTCATTTATTTAAATCATGGAAAATAAATCCTCTCCTATTATCATTCAGTACAAATGTTTAATACCAAAAGAATTGTTGCTTTCTTTGTTTTGATCTCCTAACCACAACAGCTGAGGAAGAGGAAATCGGCGTTTTGGTCAAACAGTGCTGATTTAAGAATTTGGCATCCCTACCTACCTAACATAAAAGCATCAATTACTGTGATTCTATGCTTTCTTATTTAGTTCCTTTATTTGTAAGGGAAGTCCCACCAGAAATGATTATTTTTTTAGAAAAAAAATGAAATTCAGTTAGTGTAACACAGAATGCATTTTCATGGGGAAAAAAAAAAAAAATCCAAGATAAAATAATTAGGCCCAAATTCCTGTTATTTGGTTTGGACACAGTGCTGTGGAGTGATGCAGATGCTCTAGTGCAATTGCCCCATTTTGGACAGGTGCCCATTTCCTCCTTCTCCAAATCAAGCCCTTAACTAAAAAATTCCTCTTCAAAACTACTTCCTCACATCCTGAGGGGTCACCTGGAAGATCTGATACAACCTCTGAGATGTGATCCATGGTGCTAACAAAAGCAGGGAGCTGTTGTTTCACTTTTGCCAAGAAGCGCACATACACCTTACATGGCCTCCCAGTACCATGATAGACAAGAGGGAGAAGGATTCAGAGTCAGAGCATTTGGCGGAGTTTGGAAAAAAGGTGCCAGGCAACCCTCTGCTTACAAAAGGTTTGAAGTAGTTTTAATCCCTTGTCATACTAACTGAAGCTGCTGTGTTTATGTTATGATACTGTGAAATCTACACCTTAAACTAAATGCTGGAAACATCTGTCCGTGGAAGAATTTCACTGCATGCCTTTCTCAGAGCTTGGGTGTGCTTTCGGGGGAGGTACGTGGAAGCACGTTCCATAAGAAACACCTCCGCTCTCTGTAAGTTACCAGGGCTGTTGTTGAGATAAAACACAATTCTTATGATAATACAATTAAGTTGGAAAGTTTCCTGGGTTCCTTTCTAGCCCACAAAATTTCAGATCTCTCATGCTGTAAATCACATTCACCCCCAGAAAGAGTAGCTAGTATTTGATAGTAGTGTAAAATAAATAAGGATCCATTCCCTACTAGTTTCCTTTTAAGCATCGAAGCATCGTGATTAAAATAGATTTTTTTTTATTTTATTTATTTATTTATTTATTTTTTTGAGAGAGACTACCTGTTGTGTATTCTACACTACAAGTGAACACCGGGTCTTACTCAGGAGCACAAAGGATCTAACTAACTCACCTGACCATCTGCAGAGCAGCACTGATCACAGCCATGTCTGGCTGAAGCATTATCTCTTTGAGAATGGCATTCCATGTTCACTTACATTCCTCTTCCTAGAAAGGAAGAAACTTCCAGAACCTCAATGAAGTATTTCCATTTATGAACTACCTCCATGTTTAAAAAATGTGCACCTTAGCTCTGTGTACTCTGGTTTGGCTTCCTTTGTCTGCTAACAGAAGAAGTTCTTTATTACCATAAATATCCTCCTGCTCACGATTACATCATCTGGATCTTATTCTTAATAGCTACTTATTTTGTGTACATTAACCTCTCAGTGTAGGAAGCAAAAAGAAACAGTGCTTCTTCCTAAAATATGCTGCTAAGCAGAAAATTCAATTATGGGCAGTTATTCACCATAGGGATACAGGAAAAGAATAAAATGACTGTATTAGTCAAGCTGAGCAAGCTCAAATGAAATTTGTTGATTTTAAATACAGACTGGACAAAAACATGATAAGTACAGTGGATGCACTCCAGGGAAAGCACTATCAAGGGAGTATGGAGCTCATACAGAATATTCACAGAACAGCCATATGGTTTAAGTAATTGGAGGAAACATATTTAAAAAAAGATAGGGTAAAAACAAATTCTGCATTAAATACTGCAGAAATTGAACAGAGGTCCCAAGAGTTTATTGCTCAAACAAGACAAGATAACTAATTTACTTGAGGTCATCTACTGTGTCTTTAGTAGAGCCAAAGAAGGAAACCATCCTGGAATCACAGTTTAGTGATCCGGGCATTGCATCACATTGCTCCTCATTTGCTGGAGGGCTATACTGTACTCTTAGAACATCAGAACCTGACTCACACTCATTTATGTGTGGCAATGTCTCATTATTCAGTGTATAATCAACAAATATACAGAGTGGTGCAATTAGGCTGGTATCTACAGATCGCATAGCTAGAAAGATTATCACAGTGGAAAGGGATAACTGAAAATAAATGAAAATGCTCACCCATGTCCTAAGCTCACAGACGGGAAAAAAAAAAAAACAACACAAAAAACAAAACAAAACAAAACAAAACCTCCAAAAAGACCAATCTCCAGCAGGAGATCCTGCCTCAGTGGCAGTCAGCCCTTAAACGGGGTCTGAGAGAGGTGCAGCCAGGCTCCACCCTTTCCAGTCACACAGCTGAACTGCCTTCACCTGTGCTCCCGCAGCTGACTCAGTGCTTGCCTCAGGTGATTAATCAGAGGTTCAGGCCGTGATTCAACAGGTCCCATACATTCAGTTAAGACATAATGTGGTTTTACGTCTTACTACAATTGACAAGGATACCTAGAAAAATTTAAAAGCAACTTCTATATCACAGCTACTAAAAAATGCTATGAATTTAAAATTGTCACTCTAGCTGCAGTGTGACTTCTATTAATACAGAGTTCACAATTGGAAGACCTACGATCCACATAGCATGCTCTACAAAGCCTGACAAATCTAGCAGATATGCTATTACAGGAAACCTCACAAAGCACCTGTGACTTAGAGAACTCTATCTGTCATCACCTTGTAGAAGTACAACCTTCAAATGCAGAATGGAAGAAATCAGAACACACAAGTTGACATACCTAACACTGTGAAGTACATAGGCAGGAATGTGCTCATTTGGTTCTGGAACAGTAAACATAATGATTTTGAACCACTTTCAAAACTACTTTTGTGGTATCAAGCATGCAGAAAACTGTTAAATGGCAATATAAACCACAGGTTTGTTGGGAATTGTCCAAATTCTAGCACTGGTCCTAACCCTTAATTCCTCAGTCCACATCCTTATTATTGCAGCACTTTGGTTTGTGAGCTGCTTCTGCAGGTAGGATCTTTGACCAATCACATCTACACAGAAACCATCAAGTAGAGGCTAACGCTGTTTTAGGCACCTTCACATTCACATAATATTAGGAGTAAGCAAAAGTAGAATTTTGAGAACTTGTACTTCCCTGACCATTAGACATCACTGCATGTCAAGTGATTTTCAATCAGCTTGTATAGCACTTCAGCCCAGTAATTTATCCAAGTGTGTAGAGAAAAAAAATAAAGCAAAAATGAATTTTAAAAGTACTCGTTTCACAAGAGAGAATCTGAATCTCAGGCTAGTAATCATTTACTACACTGTTCCTTTGAAAAGGGGCATTTGGATTTCTTTGCTCACAAAAGCATTTTACTATTTGCCCTCATAGGCATTCATTTCAGAGAATGGGAAAAATAATAAATTTCACTTCAGTTTCAAGCTATCTGTGACAAATGTATTGGGACATTTGATTCTCCTTGTCTTTTTGATGCCACTCCTAAATAAATATTGATGGTCTGTCATAGCTTGGCCATAGCCAGAAATGTTTCCATCCAAAAAAAATTCAGATTTGCAAACAAAATGTGATGGGCAACAAAAAAGAGATTTTCCCAGTGGCTTTTGGATTTCACAAAAGCTTACATCTTTTGATGCTACAGTTGTTATGGAGGGCACAAGCTGGAGCTTAGGACAGAAGGCAGTCGTACTTTTATTTTCTATTAATGATGTAAACAGAAACAATAATGGAGAACACGTAGAGAAGTTAACTGCGTTCTTGCACATCATAAGAAAGGACACGAGATCTTACTGACTGAACGCATGTTCAGATCTTGGGGAAATTTCAAACCTTCGATCAAGTCTGAACTTTGTGGCTTAACACTAAATCTTGGGTTTTTATAGTAGCCTGAGGTTGAATCCTACTGATTCTGTCCAAAACCAACTGAACTAAATTCACTGGTCTTTGTTAGAATGAAAGTCAAATTAGACTGTCCCTTCAGGCCTCGAAATGTGAGAAGCTGTAACTTTGTAGATCTTTTGAAAAGCCTTGATTTTATCACACTAATCCCAGACAATGAAATAAAAATAAATAAACAAATAAATAAAGATATTTAAAATCTGCATTTCGTATCCACCTCCGCAGCCTGGAGTTAAATGCTCCTTATGTTTCTCTCTTTAAGATGAAGAGTCAGTACAGAGACAGATGAGATACATTTAGCAAAGAAAATACTGCTTGATAAGAACATTATATGTTCCAGAGTAGCTTTTCTCCCAAAGTATATTCTCAGAGAACAATTTATGCAAACTCTCCCAGGTAAAACACATAATAGTACCAAACTGATTAACCAAAGTTGAAGAGAGAATCATCATTCTCTCTGAGTTTGGGTACATTTTATTATGCCATGAAGGCAGATCCTCTTGTACAGCTTCATCTAACACAACAAGGCCCTAACTGCAACTGGAAGGAAATGCATACGGGTGGTAATTTGTCAAATCCTTCTTGTCAGGGTGTACCACCATTTTCTGCTTTTTCATTACCATGTCTTTATTAGCCTGTTTATTTGGCAAAATCTCAAACCTGAATGACCAAACAAGACTGTTCAACAGCTCCAATTTACACCTCTGTTAGTTTGCAATATATCAGGGTGAGATCCATCATCCATGGCTGCAGCAAAATGTCTCATGGAAGCTGTCACAGCCCAGTAACTGCAAAGTGACACCAGTGAAGCCAGGTGCACATTCACAAGCAGGATTCCAATCTCGATAGTGAGCGGTTATTGAAAGTTTGTGTTGTAACAGACAAAAGGAATTAGGGCTTAGTTGAGTTCTAGAGGATAACAATTCTAGCAGGGTAAGGAAGAGATAACGAGAAAATTCTTTTGCTTTACACCAAAGAAGAGAAAATTCTGAAATTATTATCTTCTTTTTGTGGATTTTTGGTTGTCATTGTTTTGAGTTAAAGATTTTTTTTTTGGGGGGGGGGGACGATGGGGGGGTCAATGTAGGCCTATTGTTTGAATAATGGACTCAGGCCATAGTTCCATTCTCCTTTCAGCCAACTGCCTGCAGACAATTCCTGCCTCAGCTTTATGCCTCAGTTTCTCCTTTCCACAATTTAAAGTTAAAATAACTGCACTGGAACAGGTTGCCCAGCAAGGTTGTGAATGCCCCCTCCCTGAAAGCATTCCTGATATCTCTATCCTCCATTTTCCCCAGTAGTTTGCAGTCCTTTCTCCTCTTTTCTGCAGCCAACCCTCTACCAGCCTTTACCACAACATACTCATAAGAAAACTAGCCCACTCCTAGTGAAATAGTCCGGTAGTATTGGGGAAAAAAAAAATTCTGTATAACATCTTTAGTTTTATTATTTTTCTTTATCAATTTGCACACTGAGTGTATGTTATGGTGAATGGGTTAATGATTAGGTCTACTAAACTTAAAGACATTGTCTAAAAATATGTTCCTTATTCTGCACATACACTGGATTCCTTTTTGCCCAAAACAAAATTTCACTTGTAAAACTGAATAATAGCTCACCACCTTTTGTCTGCTAGCTATAAAGCATTGTCGAAGAAGAAACTAACTTCACACTGGCAGGATTTTGCTGTGCGATTGCTACATTGGAGGAAATGCTTGTAATGCACATCAACGCCACAGCAACATGTATATTGCACACATATCTGCTTAGCAGGAATGCATAAGGCTGCCTAATCAAGCTGTGCACAGGCAAGCTGGTGTGGATGGAATAACCAGGCATGTCCAACCTACAGCCTGTAGGCCACAGGCAGCCCAGCTCCTGTCCCATCCCAGACTTTCTGCTCCACTGAGCAGCCCAACTGAGCCCCAGGTGCATACCCATTGCTCACAACCAAGCAACAGAATGATTTTAGCACTGCCTGGGCTAAACCAGGGCACAGGGAGGGTGCAGTGCAAGGCTAATTCAAGTAATGGAAAATAAGTTTATGCATTTCAGTTCATCGGCTAAACACAGTCCTGTGGACAACAGAAAATATACAGTCTTGTTTTCCATTCTCATAAAGGAATTTGAGAACAGGTAAGATTTGCAAAATAATAATAATCTTTTGTGTATATTTGCAACTTCATTTTCAGGCAACAAAGTACATTTATTGTGAATTTTCAAATGGAATGTATAGAGTTGCAATCAGACATTCAACTCAAAAATCTGATCACATCTTTGCTTTTCTAAGTCCTCTCTTATCAGAGAAAAGCATTCCTCACTTCACAGTCATGCCTTATTCATATCATTGCCTTTTGGCAATATGCACATTTTGAACAGCTGTTTTCAAGGATGAAATAAAGGAGAAATAAAATTTCATCAAAACTCTGTGATGAACACCTTGAGAACTCACTAAGAATTGCAGCTGCTGCCACTCAACCAGAGACCGATGAATTAGTTTCACAAAAACAAAGTCAAATATCTCACTAGATTTGTTTTTGTTGCTCTATTTTGTTTTAATAAAAATATTAAAATTAACATAAGTTTAATTACTTATATACATGACTATATATATTATATAGTTTATGGAGGCTGCTCTGAAAGTAACGCCTGCTATTTTATTACATTGGCTCATTATGTCAGAGGCGGATTTTAGTGGTACAGTAATAGAGGTTGAACCTTCCCAAACATATTTCATCTCATTTTGCTGCTATGTGGCAGATGGCAGCAGAGAGGCAGTCTGACACAGCGGTGTCTGACATGGAAGCGCACATGAAGAAAAGGTGCGCAATTGAATTCTATTGTGTGGAAGAAAAGGCACCACTGACAATCATCAACACTTGCTGAATGCTTATGGAGATCAAACAGTGGATATGAGTACAGTGAGGCAGTGGTGGTGCATTTCAGCAGTGGCAACAGTTGGTTGCCTCCACTGGTGTCTATTTTTATGAGTGTGGCATGCAGGCTCTCATTCACGGTGTATATACATATAGCTAATGGTAGTGAATATGTTGAAAATGAGTTTTGTAGATAAGAATTTGCTCTGTTGAATAGTGTTATTGTGCTCTTTGTTACCATTATGGTTTCTACAGAAACAAATTGGAGGCATCACTTTTGGAGTGACTTTTGCTTGTATGACCCAAGACAATTTCTGTTCAGTGAGTGGGGCCCAAGCAAGCCAAAAGGTTGGACATGCTTGGAATAACCTTACATGTAACATGTATCTAGCATTCTTCTTCCCTAGATAATTCCAGCCAATATATATGAACAAAAAAACAAAGGTAATAAAACCTCACTAGTGCAATAGAGGTTAAGCACTATTTTTAGAAAGATATGCCCTTGCAGTTTCTTACTGCAATGTGAACAACTAGCAATTTGATCATTATGAGAAGGAGTGACCTCTTTGAATTATTTTCACTTACAAATCAAAGCACTCTGTAGGTCAGAGCAGCTAGCCTTCTCAAACAGTACCTAAGTGGGAAGAGATCCCTGTTCTACTACAAATAGAAACTGCTTGTCTAGTAGTCTAGGTGTTTAAGTGCAAATTATTCTTCTGGAGAAGAATAAAAAAAGAAAAATGTTTTCTTCCTGTACATGCTGGACTGGCAGAGATGCTTAAGTTCCCCCAGGATGCATAATACAGTCTTCAGCTGTTCGTGGCTTACTTATCCAGGTCCTGAACCAAACTCAATAATTTACACTTGAAAAGCTATTTAAGAATATGTCATCGCCTGCCCAGTACATAAAACTCTATACCAGTATCGAGGCTTGATCTTCAGTGCAGAAGGCTGAGAAAAACCAGAAAAATGACCACTGTGCTTGTGCGGTTGCACTGTAATTTGGGTCAGGGAACTAATCCAACTGAAAAACCAACCCTCTCCTTTTGCAAAAAGTTTTCATCCAGTTCCCCGATTCAGCTCCATGTGCAGCCACATAAGCACAAGTGTCAGCACAAAGGCAAGTACTGCATTTTGGATGCCAATTGCTTGCTGTTTTAAAATTCTTTCCCCTTAATGCATTGTTCCTATTATTAAACAAGCCTTTCTGCACAGGCTGCTTTGCCTATTCCTTCACTGATACATTTCCAGAAGGAAAAGATAAGTACTGAAGTATACAGACCAAACTGCATTCAGTATGCTGGCTGATATTGAGGATGAAGCAGCTTACAAGAGCAAGAAGGAAAAAAAAAAACAACCTGCAAGTTGTGACCAAGAAAGGGAGAAACCTGTGAAATAATAGTTGAGAAATGTATTTAGAAATACAGGAATGGGGAGAATGGAATGGGCAGCCAGCCACATAATCTTCAGAAGACCTATTAGAACCAAACATGTAGGAAGTCAGCATGGACAATAAATCACCAGAAAGATGATGTCTCTATACACCTTAACCAAGGCCACTAACCAGGCATTAAGTGGTCAGAAACAGCTGCTCATGGCAGAAAATTAATAACACATTTCATAAAATTATCTTTTCTCTGCCAAAATAGTGGAAATTGCATAGTTTGGTGGAGAAAAATAACTCTTCATAAAAGTCCTCCTGAAAAAAAGTGTTTATTTTTCAGCAGATGATATCGCCGTCTTTCCAGTAGTTGTAAGAATAAGCATGAGCCAGGGACAATGGCTGGCTGGAAGACCAGTCCAGCAACGACAGGGTTTGTAACAAGTCTCCACTCTTCTAGAAGAAAGGTTCATTTACTGGCACTCACACGAATTCACTAGCATTAGGAATCTGCAAGTAAAACAAGTGACTGCACTTGCTGTTGGAGAGGGAGGTAGAGGACAGAAAAATCCTACCCCTTTACTATCAAATTAGAAAATGATATGGATTTCAGATAAGTCAGCACTCTACTTTGGATTATAATTTTCAGCTCTGCAACTACCTCTCATGGCAGGTTTGTAGTTTTTGTTTTGCTGCCTCTCAGCTTCCTGCTTTGCTTGTCTAGACAGCTTGTATTTCAACGTGAGGGCTGAGGCTGTTTCTTATGATGAACTTCAGTTACTGTGATATGGATTACAGAGTTAAGAAGAGTGCTCTAAGCACTTCTGCAATATAAACAGAAGTGACCGTACATCACTCCTTGATAACAAGTTTTTCTAAGCTTCAGTAGTTTCTTGTGTAACTGAGGCTTGCTTGCATGCCCTTTGTGCTTTCACCACACACCATGCTCCTCACATATGGTACAGTGTCATGTTTTTTCTGGAAAAAGTTTTATTGCTGGCATGGTCATGAGACTGCTAGGTGAATATTTACATTGGCAGCAATGGACATCACTTCCTAAGAGTTCTCATTAGAGGAAAATAATTTTTCAAAAGCCTAATCCTTCTGGTGTGCCATCAATTTGCTGTTGTATGCAGTCTCTAGCACAGTACTACAACAAAAATGTCCAGGATTTGAGCAAAAAGAGAACTTCCCATAAGATTAATAACTCAGAATTAAACACTTAATCACAGACCTTGAAGTCTTATAGTTCAAAGCAGCTTTCACATGCCACACTACACACTCTCTTTATGCTCCTGGAATGCACATTTTTCTAGTTGAGGACTATTGTGAAATCTGAGGAACAGCAGAGAATTTTTCATTTCGAATACAAGAGAAAATGCGTGTACAGGAGAGAACTAGAGATTAGAAGAAAGATCGTGCTATGGTTTGGTGTATGTTTTTCCTTTTTGGATGATGCAGGCATTTTAAAAGACATCAAGAACAAATTCATGTCAAGTCAATTAGAAGCCAACATTTTCAGTCACAGAAAAGTTAGAAGGAAGCATCACTTCAAGCCAAAGATGGCCATCTTTGATCCGAAACAAAATTCTACAGTTACATTTGGAAAATAATTGCTTTCTCCGTTAAAAAACTTAAGGAACAGTTCAAAGTTTGGAGGAATTCTATTCTGAAAAAATGGAAACTTCATTAAAGGAAAATTAGTATTCCCTTTCAAAAAGATCAATTTTGTGAAAGTTGAACTACAGCCTTACAAATAGATTAATTTGAGGCACCAACTTCTCCGAACACAAATCTGCTTAATGCTCAGGTGAAAAAAACTAGAAAACTGACAAAACCTAAGTATATGTTGCCACTGAAAGCCAGCAATGCCAAGCTGATAGTCTCAGTTCTACAAGTAACATAAAGAACACCATTAGGGAGAGTCAGTCTTAGGCTTTCACTCTCTTGTGTATGTCCCACACACACTGTGTGCCTGTGGGAACTGCCAGCTGATGGACACTGTGGTAGACCTGGAGTTATTTAACATCACATGACAACTAATGTTGTTTCTGGTTTTGCTAACACTAACTGCCCAGTTTGCAACTAACTTTGTTCTAAGTGTGTTCAATATCTATACACAACATGGCTGATATAAGGATCTATCCCATCAGTATGGACAAACTTTAGTTTACCTGAGCTTGCACAAACTTGACTCAATACGTGGATCATGTTAGTGTTTAGCTCTTACATAGGCTCCTTTCAAAAAGTCCTATCACATCCAGCATTGCAACAGTATCTTCAACAAAACACCCAGCATCGCGTTAGAGATGCTGCCTTTATTCATGCGTGCTTGTGCCATCTTCTGCAAAGGTCCAATGCCAGGAGCATGACAAAGCCAGAGTTCTACACTACTTGCAGAATTGAGGCTAGCACCCCAGGCATACTCCTAAATCCCTGTTTCAATGCACAAAGCGCAGACAATACTGCTTTCAAGCTTGTTAAGAACACAGCTATGTAACAACTGTAGAGTTCACAGTCCGTTTCCAAGATCTTTGTAACATCCCACATTCTGACTATCGGCATGTGGCAGGCAGCCTTTAATTTACTATTTTGTTTGTCATGTTTCTAGTGAGGGTTGTTGTATAGCTTCTGCTGCATTTTTGGATCCTCCTTAAAAGAAAAGGAACAATGCAGAGAAACGTTCTTTTCCTTTGGAAAGCTGTCTGCCTTGATGTCTTTGTTAGATGCTTCCAGAGGACTGAGATCATTCAAAAACAACAACATGAATTTGATCAGCAACAAGAACCAAAACTATGTGAGTTACATCAGAGATATTTTTCTTAGCTGAGATAAACTGGAGTGGTAATGCAGCCTACTGCCTGGATACCTAACATTCATTATGCTTTTGCTAGAGATGCATGGTTTTGACAGCTGCAGAAGTTAAAAAGGCTGTTACCACTAATTATCAGGTATTAAACAAGATTATGCTCGTAAACTAACACCAGCAAAGCTGAGGGTGAACAAAGAACTTAGATGTTTTGTCTGTTTGTTTTAAAGGACCCAGGGCAAGTGGGTGGTCCAGTATTGGAGAGTCTATACAGCAAGATTCAACTCAGACATTTACCTTGAAAATTCAAGCAGAGATGGGTGCTCATCATCAATTGAAATCAACTGATGAGCAGAAATCAGCTTAAGTGAGACAAATATTTGCAGCACTGAGTAGTAGATTTTGTAGCATAGACTTTCAGAATTTATAAAAAAAACACTTGGAGAAGAATGAAAAAGCCAAGCTTCAGATTAAGTTAGCCAACCCATTTCCATGCTCTCTGTGGTCAGTAGAGGAATAAAGCTTCCTGCAGAAGGAAAGTGACACTCCACCTAGAAGCCTTTCAGAAGAGCAGATTACAACAGTATTACTCTGATATCCAGAAACTTAAGGTGAGCTTTGTGCTAGACATACACTATTTTTTCCCTCCAGTCTGTAATTTAAGTGAACAAAGAAAAGATTCGCTGCCTGGGCAACTTAGAAATGAGGATATTAAATGGCATCCCTGAGGTCCCACTCTGAGTACATGGCAGAACTTGTAGCAATACACTCTTCAGATGTCCTTATCAGGACTGGAGGCAGCACTCACTGAATGAAGAGGACACTGACAAGCCTTTCCCCCCAGCTGTGTACAGTCATATCTAGTGTGCATGACACATTGTTCCTAAGTGTGAGAGAAAAGCATCTGCTCTGAATTAAACCAGATCTTTTTTGCTTTTCCAATTCGTTCAGGGAACAGAAGTAATCACTTTAGCTCTGGTTAGAGAGCCAGCATGTGTAGACCTAGTGCCTCTGAATATTTAAACAAACACTGAGCTTCACACATGGAGGCAATCACAATGCTTCACACAATTGTTCTGTATCTTCCATTCACTTGGGATAAAGAACATAGGCAAATGGAATTTCATAGTCTGAATACTCACCCACTTTCCAGAGCTTAGATATGCTGGTAAAATGAACTGAAACATGAACCCCAGGGTAAGCTTTCTCCCTGAGTTTGGCTGTTTCCTGCGCTTTGTCAGACTTCCATCCAAGCTTCTATTACTCTGCCTTAGAGGCACTATTGACAGCGATGTGAAGAAGCCGCCAGCATTTTAACAGCATGGAATAAACATGCTCATCTGACACGTTGCTTTTGCAGCAGTTATGCCACTCCCACATTAAAGGAACAAGGTTTGCAGCGCGAACACTATTGGAGCTAAGGTTCAGAATGGAGAGCATGAAACAACAGTGGAAACTACGGAATGTTCTCACAGTGAAAGGGCTGTCCACCACAGCCACCAAGTAGTTATTGGAGTCTGTGCTATAAACAGGAGAAGCCATAATTATGGAAAATCCAAGAATTTGTGATAGTAGATGATCCCTTCCTAAGCCTTCAAAGGCTCTGAGCAGGATGTCTTTCAAATACACTACTGTCAAGTTTATAACAGCCTGAAAGTGATATCTGGAAATAGGACAGGAACTAATCTGTTGTTTGCTAGAGGAAGAGTCTTTCTGCTTTCCCTCTACACATGGTATCAGATCAGCATTCTCTTTTTTTGCACCATCCTCACAAGAAACAGTAAGGAGGCTTCAAGATAAATTGTCAGTAACTTTGATAGAACTCCCCTTTACATACTACTGAACCAAACATACTGGTAATTAAGAGTTATTATTTGTACTGCAGCATTGTGTAAGATCCTCTGATGGTCTTGCCTGTGCAAGGTGCTGTATTTTTTTCCCCTACTCCTTTCTTGCTAACAAACTCTCCATGTCCACTCTGGAAAGACAGGAGGTGTTGAAAGAGCCTTTTAGATGTCATCTTTATACCCCCAGGACAAGCAGACTGACGAGGGACATCTCCAGCTGGAACATCACCACATCTGGAATTCAGAAGCAGAACTGAGCCCAGTACTTCTAATCCTAAAGTCAAATTGGCCACCCTCTTGTATCTGAGTGGAAATGGCAGTATCAAGCCTCTAGCATTTTCTGCAGGAAGCAACTTGGATAGGAAGTACCCTCGCCCCCTGGAATGGCAAATCTTAGGGACCTAAAACACCCCAAAATTTAAGCATTTTCCAGTATGTTCTCCTCCAGACTCCTTATAATTCATGCAGATCCCTTTGGATTTAAAGCAACTCACAATGCTTAATCTCAGCCCAATTTACACACTCCCTACATGAACCCCAATAATATAAACAGAACAGGAGAAAAAAAAAAATCGTGAATTTGAAGTAATCTGTAAATTTTCCAGCCACTTTCTAGTACTTATCAACCTTTGACTAGCAACAATATAAAGGAATTGAAAATACAGGTAGAAAATATTACAAATACTTTATGTACATTTTAAATATGAAGAAATTGAACAGTCACTCTTTTCCAGAAAAGCGTGACTGTTCAGTTCTTCTCCAATCAAAATCAGCATTCACTTTCATGAATATTCTCAGCTAGATTTAAAGCCAGATTCACTTTAAGAACTTAGTGAATCCTGAGCAGCTATAGTTATTTATTTGTACAGTGTTTCTGGTACATTAATGACAGGCATGAGATGAACGCAAGCAGTGAAGATACTGTGTAAACACAGAATGTAACCTGCTAAGGCACAAGTCAGAAGTGAAACTGAAAAACAGTCAAGTTTACTAGGCAGTGAATTACAACTTGTTTCTCCAACCACATGTTGGGTATGTCCAGATGAATAGGTGCAGACAGTTGGGATTTTACTCTGCCACACTTCACACAAGCCAGATGTCAGCCAGCTCTCCAGAAAGCCATGTAACCATATGAACATGGCACTCAGCCTGAGCTAATATATCTTGCTTTTCAGCACATGGCTTCTGAATTGGACTTCTCGTATCTGGCAGACTCAAAACATGGTCAAAGCAGATACACAACTGCCTCCACTCACCCAGTAAAGCATCTACACAGAAGAATCATTCTTATCCAGCTTCCAAGTGAGCTGTAATGTTCTATGATGAGCTACTTGAAGACCAAGAGAATCAAGACCAATACATTTCTATACAAAATCCAGTATTTCCAACCATCCCCACTAGACTGTCTCATCTCTTTTCTTAAATGCATCACTTGGGTCTACCCTGCAACACTTTGACAGGCTTTAGGAGTTTTATTTGCAAGTCAGCTTTCCTCTGCTTGGAATCTTCCAGGAATCTTGAGGAGTTTTGTATTCCTTCTTTTGATCTTCCCCGAAGAGCTTGAAAAGCATTATCCTTATTTTACACATGGCAGATTTAGACACAAAGAACATGATTAAGTCAGCCAAGATCACACAGCAGTTCAGAGACCGTCTAGAACACCAACCTGACTGAACATCCTATTCTCACCACTTGACCAGATTCCTTCTTGTTACATGAATTGAAAGGATGGAAGCCAATTAGGCACCTGTTGCATTGTTCAGCACTTAAGACATCTGACATGGGCTAAGCAGAGAAACATGCTGCAAACATACAGGACCTCCTGCAACTCAAGAAGACTGAAGTTTCACACATGACCAGAATCTTTCACTCTGTAAAACAAATTGTACACATTCCAGACTTCTGTTTGTATTAAACAAATGTTTTGACTGAGAGCACTGCTTCCATTTCACCTCTGTTGTTTCTGATTTCCTATTGCTGTTTCCTTTCTTTCCACTCCTCTTCCAGCACTGGCACCAACATGCTGGCCACACACACACAGGTCATGGTTGCTAGTAGCCAGTTGGCAGGTGGTGGATATTTTTCTTGCAGAATATGTATGTGTGGATGACTGCCCTCACTGTGTGACAGACTTAGTTGCTGGCAGTGCTTTTGGCCAGGGTATGCTCTCCAGCATTATTTTAATTCCAGTCATTTGATGGGTTGACTCTCCTGTTTTGCTCTCCTAGACAGTATTTTTCAGCAATTTTTTCAGCCTGAGACTGTCACAGCCTATGCGTGCCTCTTAACAATGCCTGCACAACTCCAGGCCTTTCTGCCACTTCATGCAACTTTAAGAGACCCTACAGGTGTATTCAGTGTAATACCTTCACTTGTGTGAATCTGTGTATTTGTATATGTACATGCACGGCCCTGTGTTCTCCTGATTCCGTATGTCTGTGTGCACTTAATTCCATTGCTATTACCATTTGTATAGTCTGCAGTATGCCTGAATACAGACCTTCCTCAGTATGCATGCATGCATCCTTGTGTACCACATCCTTCTAGTATATACAGAAAAGTTAACAATTCTTTTAAAACAAAGTTGAACAGCAGATATTTGAAAATGCTTTAAATTCAGTTCACATGTTCATTCTGAATTCTACCTCTGGGTGTGTATATCTGAGAATCTAAAAATCACATCCAGAACACTGTTTATCTATAGATTCTTAGTTAATACACTGCTTAAGGCAGATTTGCTCTAAGAAGGTTGCACAATGAAGGAGACTCCTTTCCCCATTTATTGCAAAAGCTGGTAGACATGCAGAGAATTAGGCTAATGATTACAGAAGGAAGACTCTGGACCCTTGATCCATTGTCCCATTGCTAGAAATTTCCCTTTACAGTCTATATGCTAGACTCAGCCTTCTTGCATAGGTTTGTTGAAGGTTATTCATTTTTTGTTTGTTTGTTCCCCCTCCGCCCCCCCACACTCTAAACTCAAACTCATTTTATACCCATTTCCAGTGTATCGTAGCTTTCTATTTCTACCAAACTAGCTGCAGTCTCAGCACCAGAGCTCTTCATCCCAGCATCCTTCAGTTACACGCCCACACTAATTGTTCCTTTTTCCCAGAACACCTAAACAACTTCCAATTCATGTCACCTCCAACTTAGACACCTCATGTATGAAACATACTTTTAATGCAGTGTTTGACAGCCTGAAGAATAAGCCGTTGTCAAGAACATAAGAATAGAAGTAGATTCTTTATTCTTACTACATGCAGTTCAAGATCCTGTAACACTTGAAGGACAGACAACTGCGTTTAAGAAGCTTTGAAGTAAATGGCTCAGAGTATGTGAAAAGCAATACCTTAACTACTGAATTCAAACCACAATGAAAGTTTACAGAATGCAAAGCAACAAAGAACACTCTGAAGTGTTTGGGTTTTTTTATTAACAAAACTGTCATTTCCCACACCCTAAACTCTACAGCTCTTTCTGAAAAGATTTTGTATGTATGGTGATGAAATGGTGACACTAGTCAGCAAGTGATCCATAAGGATGCTCACTGTGTCCCATTCTAAGACAACAAAGGGGAAACTTCTCTAACCACAGCCAGAAAGGTGAAGAAAACACTCCAGGGAGACCATATTCTCACCTCAAACAATGAAAAAAAACAGGAAATCATGATAGGTTAAGAGCAAAGTAGTCCATGAATCTTACTACAGAAACAAAATCAAATGCCGAAGTGAGACCACAAACAGTCCCACATGTCAGACATGCAGGTAGGCAATGACCTGCAAGCGCTGTCACAGAATGTAAGAATATTGCCCAATCCAGAACAGCTTAAAAAAAAAATAAATGAAGGCACTCACAGAAAGTCCTAATAGTACTGGATAAGTGCTATAATGCCTCTTTAAAGAATATATTTCAATGGTCTAAGATTGGTACTTGAGTACTACTTGAGTAATTGGGAACTTTAAAAAAAAAAATCAGTGTTGGTTTTGAGTATGCCAGAACTAGAGTTTTCATGCTCTAAGTACACACATGTAGTTAGCTGATAACAGTGCACCTTTTGCAGAAGTCTTCCAGTCTCATTAAAGAATGCATACACATGCAATGCACTACAGCTCGAAACAATTACAGTTACCCTCTACAGTTGTAATGCAAGAAACTTGCAGTGCTAAGTATGCGGTTTAAGGGAGGAAGTGTAACTGGCTATGCTGCACCAGAGACATTTATAGAAACATTCAGGCTATTCTACTAGGGGCTTTTCAAAAAGGAAATTACTTCTGTTTACTCTGGAACATTTTATAGAAATTTTTCCTGCTCATATACTACTATTAAGCTATACCAGTTTTCCCTACAACTACACAGACATTTTTCTTTATATGTGAAAGTATACCAGAAATAGAGCTGTTCAGTGTAATATAGTTTTGTTTTCATTACTTTTAAACAATAGATTTCACTTCCTAATGAAGATCGGTTACTGCAGTTCATCCTGTATTAATTACATCACACTTGCTCAAAAATGCAAGTTTTGGGAATTAGAAATGCAACTGAACAATGAGAACATTGGATATTCAAAACTAGGAACTTAGTTTCTTAATTTCCCCATCAGCCTAGATTAGACAGACAGAAATATAATTTTCAATCCACAGAATACACTGAAGCACATAAGCTTCTTTCATTCAGATCTTCCCAACATATCATGTGCTGTTCTACGGTCAAACCCCAATGACAAGAGACAAGCATTCAACCTGCTCTGACCATTTGCCGGTCCTTCTAATGCCAGTGTTGTTGTTTTTTTAACATTATTTGCATTGAAATAGTACTTTGGAGGACATACTGCATGCCCAATCCTTGCCCAAAGGACTTTGTTTGAATTGTAAGGTAACTACACTATTACATTATGATATTGTTTGAAACATATCACTCTTCAGGCATTCTGACTTAGCTTCAGCTAACAAGTCAATACTCCTTTCAACATCTTACCAACAGGTACACGCATTTATCTCTCCCAAGCTATCCATATAGTTACTCTGGGTTATAGATTCATCTTCAACTCCAGCACAGCCTTTTTATAAGCAGCAATCCATGAATGATTTCTGAAGCTTCCTTTTTTCATTCTGAATTACTTTAAAAATGAATTTATAAAACACGCACAAAATTTAAGACCACAATTGCAAACATTGAAATTATTTCAAAGTAGTATTTTAAAGCTGTATTAATTTATATATTCCTGACATTAATGCCCAGCTCTGCATTGTTCTGAGTAGTAGTAGTTCTTTTAGAACTTTGAGAGATTAAGCACCAAATTAAGTATTTGCTAAAAAGCCTCCTGAATTAAAGCTAACTGATGTCATCTGTAGGCTTAATCCAAAAAATAGAGAAATGTGTCTTGCAAAGCAAAGTGCAGGTACAGAACTGAAGGATGTGTGCAGCACTTACTACATACACATACATACAATGGAGATTGAAAGTAATAAAAAATGAACTATAGAACTTCTTTTTGTAAAGTCCACAATATTTTTGATAGCATATTTTTGAAAGAAGGATGAAAAGTCAAAATGACATGCTGAATAAAAAGTCACTTTGTCCCAAGGGAAAGTACTGGAGCTGTCAATTACATCTTAAATTGCAGGGGAAAAAAAATGTACTCAGTGGAAAGCACCACACTGCAATAAAAGATAGCAAACAGCATTCTCTACTCCTGTTCCTTTGTGTATTTGAAACAGCAGGTATATATGTTCCTCTATGCGTCCTGATGGAATATTTCTAAATGGGCTGCCCATATTTTGCAGCATAACTACATTTTGATTTACAGAGCCAAAGTAATCTATATGCTTCACCAATAAAAATTCCTCGCAAAGGCAGCTTTTTCCATTTCATTTTTATGTGAATACAAAAAAACACAAGCTTTTTAAAAAATAAACATTACTGTGTGAACTATGTGATACGGGTATGAAAATGTATGTTCACAACAATACCTTCTGTACTGAAACTATAGGAAACTTTACAGAAACTTTCCTTTCTAGGAAAGAGGATTGATCATTTCACATTTATCCAGGTAGATCAAAAAGAACTTCCTATCTGAGAGTTGGAAATGGTCAATAAGACTAATTTGCTGGATTGTTTCACAAGTGAATGAAATGTCCCCAGTAACTACACAATACTTAGTGTTAATAGAGGGCACAGTCAGACAGAGGTACCTATGCATCAGCTGCTTAGCAAGTGACAGACTGTAGGCAGGTGATGGATGTAATAAACAGCAAATTACCCCTCATCAAAAGACCACAGAACTTGATACACTGATGGTACTAGCATTGTTAGCACATGGGCTTCATCTTGTTTAACTTCACAGAATCACAGAATTATCAAGGTTGGAAAAGACCTAGAAGATCATCCAGTCCAACCATTGCCAATACTTCCCAGCTAAATCATACCCCTCAACGCAACATCCAAATGTTTCTTGAACACTCCCATGGTCGGTGACTCCACCACCTCCCTGGGCAGTACATTCCAATGCCTGACTACCCTTTCCGAGTAATAATACTTCCTAATGTCCAGCCTGAACCTCCCCTGGCGCAGCTTGAAACCATTCCCTCTAGTTCTATCACTGATTACACGAGAGAAGAGGCCGACCCCCAGCTCACCACAACCTCCCTTCAGGAAGTTATAGAGAGCTATAAGGTCTCCCCTGAGCCTCCTCTTCTCCAGGCTGAACAATCCCAGCTCCCTCAACCGCTCCTCATAAGGCCTGTGCTCCAGACCCCTCACCAGCTTCGTAGCCCTCCTCTGAACACGTTCCAGGGCCTCAATGTCTTTCTTGCAGTGAGGGGCCCAAAACTGAACACAGTACTCGAGGTGCGGCTGCACCAGTGCCGAGTACAGGGGGACAATTACCTCCCTGTTCCTGCTAGTAACACTGTTTTTGATGCAAGCCAGGATGCCGTTGGCCTTCTTGGCCACCCGGGCACACTGTCGGCTCATGTTCAGCTGAGCATCAATCAGTACCCCCAAGTCTGTTTCCTCAACACAGTCCTCCAGCCACTCTGTCCCAAGCCTATAGCGCTGCCTGGGGTTGTTGTGGCCAAAGTGCAGGACCCGGCATTTGGTCCTATTGAATCTCATCCCATTGGCTTCAACCCAGCTCACCAGTCTATCCAGATCCCTCTGCAGGGCCTCGCTACCCTCAGGCAGATCGACACTCCCTGCCAATTTGGTGTCATCCGCGAACTTACTGAGGGTGCACTCAATGCCCTCATCCAAGTCATCAATAAAGATGTTGAAGAGGACAGGCCCCAGCACCGACCCCTGGGGAACACCACTCATGACTGGTCTCCAACTGGATTTGACTCCATTTACCACCACTCTCTGGGCCCGGCCTTCCAGCCAGCTCCTTACCCAGCCGAGAGTGTACCCATCCAAGCCACGGGCTGCCAGCTTTTGCAGGAGAATAGCATGGGAGACAGTGTCAAAGGCTTTGCTGAAGTCTAAGTAGACCACATCAACCGCCTTTCCTTCATCCATCAGACGGGTCACAGGATCGTAGAAGGAGATCAGATTGGTCAAGCAGGACCTGCCCTTCACGAACCCATGCTGGCCAGGTCCGATCTCCTGGTCATCCCACACCTGCCGCGTGATCTCCCTCAAGACAATCCGTTCCATTACCTTCCCTGGCACCGAGGTCAGGCTAACAGGCCTGTAGTTCCCCAGATCCTCCTTACAACCTTTCTTGTAAATGGGAGTCACGTTGGCAAGCCTCCAGTCTTCTGGGACCTCACCCGTTAACAAGGAGCGCTGAAAGATAACGGAAAGCGGCTCAGCGATCACCTCCGCCAGTTCCTTCAGCACTCTCGGGTGAATCTCATCTGGGCCCATGGACTTGTGGCAGTCCAGTTGGAGTAGTAATTCCCTGACCGCTTCTTCAAGAATCACAGGGGGTTCAGTCTGCTCCCAACTTGTTTCACTTTCAAGACTGCTATTTGCCAGAAGTGGAATGGTCACTAACCCACTAGGTCTAGACAGTTAAACTTCCCTCACCCTTAAAGAAGCATCCAATTTCATTTGTCTGACTGCTCAATTTGAGCAGCTCCCCTACCTGCACTGCACTGATCTCTTATTGCATCATCTTGTCTTTCAGTTCCACGACATTCTATCTTGCTCCTTTCTACCGCTCCTTACCATTCCTGATACCATGTTTGCTCTGGCAAATCAACTTCTGGTGACATTAGGAAGACTAAAATCACATTTGTCCTGTTCAAATCTCAACAACTGTCAAATAAAAATTCACCATATTAAGACAGACAACCAAGTTTGAATTGCTCACTGTCTACATTTCTTGATAAAACCACAGTTCTCATTTACAGCACCCAGCAGTATTCAGTATCTAGAAAGGAGAATAGAATGTTCATGAACACTGACTGAGCCAGGTGAACAAAACATTCATGTAAGATTTTCCTTTTTGTTCAGACACCTATTCAGTTTTTTCACTTGAAATATAGGTGGAATTACGTCAACTATGACTCCTACAAGGGATGAAAAATTAAAATTTCACACCAGAGCAGCCACGTTAATCTTATTTGCTATCAAAACAATAAGCAACTTTCTCCTTCCCATCAAGCAGAGATGCTTCCTCTGAGGAAATCATTTTCTACGAACTGCTTCACAATGGATCCCTCACCTTTCTTCCCAAGCTGGAAGCTTTTTTTAAAAAAAAAAAAATAATAATTTGTCAGCTGGGATCCTTGCCACCTGTTCTAATTCATCTTCCCCAAGAACGCTAGCTATCATTTCAGAACTCAAAAAAACACACACACCCTGTCATTAGGAGGATTTTCTTCTCTGTTCATCATTCTACTGTTGAATCACTTTCCACTGTAATAAAGCAGGGATTACTCTACATCCATCTGTAATATGTTATCAGTGACATTCATCATAGCTACCTTCTGCTATAAAAGGTCCTGTAACACGTGGGTCATGAAACAGAATCCCTAAATTTATCAGTTCCCTTTGGAATAGTTTCCTAAAACCTTTATTTCTTGGGAATGAAGAGGAAAGGATGAGTGAAGTTAATTTGGCAATAGCAAGTAACCCCATGATGAACTTCTGCTCTCTGAGTCACAAATGCAATTGGTATCAAGTGCAGACTGATAGCAGGAAGATGAATGTAGTAACAAACCACCTTGTGGATCAAGCACAACTGCAAGCACTGGAATGCCTTGTGGTAAATACATCCTTTCTGAATGCATTATCATCACTGGATTTATCCCATGTCTGGATCATGTTGCCATAGATCTGCATTGGCTTCCAAGAGTTTGCAAAACATATGAGCAGATTAAGTGAAAAAAAAATACATTTCCAAAGAGCTTTGATCCTAAAGCTCACAAGGAACCCAATATAATCATATTTAAGCATGAAACAATGTCAATTCGTACCTAGTAGCATCTCCTAAATTTTTAAATAGATACCACCTTCCTTCTGAAAACTTCATTAGATGTGTGTACATCTGCACCTCAAAACACCTAAAAAAACTGCAACACTGAAATACTTGGGATGAGTACTGTTCAGTATCAGTTACGTAGTATTTAGTAAGAGTGAGGTCTGCAAATCAGTAGAGAGAATTCTAAATGCCGCTACACTAAACTGCCTGGGGCTGCAACCCAGGTCTAACTCAGTGTTCCTGTAAGTGAAGATGAGAATATCACTGTTTAAAATACATTATTCCCTGTTCTGTCAGACAAATATTCAGCTGCTTGCAACTACAATCAATTCCTTTCTTTAGTGTTTTCTTCTTCACCAAAATTCCTCACCCTATTCCTCAATCTAGTGCTCCTTTGTTTCCACGACAGTCTTTTGAAACACAATCTTCATTACCTCCATTCTCATCTGGAGTCTGCATGCAAACTACCATTTTATTTCCTAAAGAAGTCAACCAACAGGTGTTAATTCCAGACCAGCCACTGAGCTGAGATCTTTGAAGGTGAATAGAAGACATACAAAATCAAGACTGTTTTTAAAAATAGAACAGGACATAAAATGGCTGAAGTGGATAAGGAAGATATGAAAAACACAGCATTAAGCTGCCCTTTGTTATTTAGTGCTTCCTGGGGACCCACAACGCACACAGCAAAGAGTTGCTACTGACTACGGAAATGAGCCACGGCAAATTTTTAACATGCTTTGTTATGCTTTAATAGTAAAACCCATTAAACTATAAAAACATAATGATGCTCATAAAAACTTGACACTCCTCACGAAAACCAGGACCATTGGAAGCTGCCACTGCTCCAGCACAGCCCTGCCGAGCCACTTTACTAGCTCTCCGACTCCTGGCTCTGGACATGGTGGCACCATGGCTGCTTTCAGATCCTATGGAAGGAGCCTGACCCACCAAAAACAAAGTAGAGGCTTAGAGCTTTGTTTGACTACAAGCTTTTACTGCCTGCTGCAGCCCTTTCCAATTTCAGAACATATTGCTTCATGGCTTCCCAGCTGTCTCACTGAGCAGAACACTGGAGGTTAGACGCTGGTGGAGCCTGAAGTTTCCTGTACAATGTCTACTTGTTTAACCTGCACTACTTCATTAAAGCACATGCATTTCTCCAATGGGGCTCTAGGAGATACTAAAGTGCTGGCAACAAAGGTCTAATTCAAAGGTTCTTGTTCTAACACATTCTATATCATCTTAGCATCGGAATGCCATCCAATGATTCCTCCAAGTATGGAAGAAAATTTGTTTGCAGTTCTTACGCATCAGTACAACAAGCCATGTGGTCTTTCATTTGTGAAAAAAGTGCAACATGTCTTGGAACAGTTACCAGCTTTTGTTGTATGTGCAAGGTGCGTTTCCAGCAGCCATTCATAACTCAGAAAATTCTTTCTACTGCTTCAAATAGAGCCCTGAAGACCTTCCATCTCCTGAAACCCCCGGAAGGGGTAATGTTCTGTCACAGAACTGCAGCTGAAAACTTTAAACTGATTTTGAAATAACCAGACAAGTCAGATATCCATCCGATGGGAAAATGTGAGGAAAATATCCATAAGACTACCATTAATAATCAGCAGTTGCCAATTTACTTTGTAATTCACTTAATTTGCTGTATGTGTAAGTAGATAAGTTAACAGTAAGTTACTTGAAATATTCTTTTCATGCAAACTATGGGCAATTTGTTCTCCACTTCAGAATCCTTCTTTAAAAGTTAATGGTGACACATCAGGCCAGCTGAATTACTGAAATCAGATTTAACTTACTATTGGATCTGCACAGATGCTGAGGTCTTAAACTAAATGTTGATAAAACATCCCTGAAACAGAAGATACAGGCCTTCCTGAAAATCCTGTGGGGGGGAAAAAAAATAAAAATAAAAAAAAAATCAAGCTTACAAAGAATTTAGAGATGCTCTTTAGGAAGTCTGTAGGAATCACACCACACATTTAGTGTGTAACACTTCCTTCTGCTGCCATCTTACAATAAGAAATTATGAAATGTAAATCAAACTTGTGAATTTAAACTTTCGTGTTTTGCCAAATTCGTTAGCCAGATTGCTCTGCATCTCTCCATTCACAAGACTAAATTAGACTTTTTCCCTCTGCAAAATGATGCATAAGAAATAATGTTGGGAAGAACATCAGGAGGCCATCCATTCCGTTCTCCTGTCACATGTCAAGATCAATTCCACCTGGCCCTTCACCACAGATGCTTGCCTTTCATGTCTGTAACAAGCTTCAGTCTGTAAGAGTTCACATATATTCTAGTGCTAAAAGGTCTTTCAGTAGAAATGTTCTGCTAGCCTTCTCAATGACAGCATATTTGATACTGCTATTGCTCACTAATGCTACAAATATTATATTTACAAAATATCAGACATTCCATTGAATGCAAGACTTGAACACTGGACAAAAAAATAATGTTGAAAATCATTGATGCATGCAAGCAGTCTCAATGTAGCTTTCCATTCTAAGAAGCAAGAATTTCAAGTAAAATAATTTTCTTCTTGCATATCTTGTTGGCAGACCTTAGGGATAAAAATGTTGACTTTCTATGCCCATATGCCTTGTAAATTTTACACCTATCTGAGAGCAGTATGATAGTTTACTGTGTTCTAATCACAAGCTGATTATCCATATTTCTGAATTTCCTACCCATCCCAACCAGGAATGAGATACAGCAGGGGATTCAAGTTACCTTGCAAAAACTTACCAGTGCTGTGCATAAGGTGGATGTAGCACTTTACAGAAATCACTAGCATTTTAAAAAGCTATGAATATACTATACCATGGTGGGTACATAAAGTGATTGCCATGCCATTAGATCAGTGCCCCTTTTAACCCAATCCCAGCTAGCCCATCAATTACTGATAGCAGACTACTTCTAGCATCTGTTTGTTTCTTGCACCGCTGACTTGTTGATACTCTGAAAAATGGTACTGGAAGAAAAGAATGTTCAGAGTAGAGATGTATACACACTTCATGCAATTATTCCTCTAACTACTGGAAAATCCTCTAGCACAGATCTTGGGAGGATCCTAAAGACGAAGGAAGGTGTTCTGAATTCATAAAATATGCCATGAATGGGTCTTAGTTTACTTAGATGTATATCTGATTAAAGGGCACCAGGGCAACATAAAATTCATAATTGAAAATAGAGACAACGTACCAAGAACTATTATGATCTCATTTGGAATCATGTTTTTATTTTCTCCACTCTTACTTCAGCTCATTCAATGTCGTAACTCGAGTCTACCTAATAGCTTCAGAGTTATACAATGTTCATGAAAATTTAATGTGAGAGTGAAGAACAAAGCATTTTATTTCAAAGCTTTATTTTTTTTAATTAACATGCAATAAGAACTTTGGTGGAGTCTCAACTGATGATTTCTGTGGTTGCTGTTTTGATACAATCCCTTTCTGAGAAAGTGAAGATCAATCACAGCAAGTATTTAACAATGACAGGGCCAAATTCATCTTGGGTGCAACTCCCAAGTTAACTACATTAACTTTCATTTCGGCCTGTAACTTCGTATGACTGGAAAAAACAGAAAACATCCCTTACTATTCTTTTTACAAGAAACAGAATATCCATGCAAAGCCAAGCTACGCAACAGTGATCTGCCAAGTCAATTTTAATGTGTGAATTCTTGATACTACCATGTATTCTGTCTATGAATATCAGAATATGATCTCTACTTCAACATGATAACTTTTTATACTTTTAAAGTAAGTATTGAATATACAACAGGTAACTCTTTCAAATGGAATAGCTGAATGGCGAATGCCTTAGGTTTCCTCAAAAAGAATTGAGCGGGGTTGGTCTTTCCCTTCAGAAGCATTGAATCTGAGATGATGAAAAACAAACATGAATCGAGGAAATATGGAGAAAAAAAAAAAGATATCTAGACAACCTATTTCTGCCTAACACTTTAAACACCGAGGGAGGAAGATACACACAGCATAAGAAACAGGAAAAGATACTTCATGGATTCAGAAACAAAGCAGGCAGATACAATAGCCCCCATTAGATCAACAAGCACAGCTGGAAAAATAATCAGATAAACTTCCAGCCTCCCCATGCTAGTTGATCTAATACAAAATAGTACATCTACCTGCAAACCTTGCTTTGACTCCATTTTTCTTTTTTAACCACTATATGATTACCACTGGATTCAGAGAAAAGCAATGAAAGGATCCTGCACCACTAAGAGCATTCTGACATACTACAGAAAGTCCAAGGCAAATACAGAAACGGTGAAAATGACACACACATGCATTTGCTCTTACCTGGAATTGCAAATTTGTTGTAGATATTTAAAGAAAACTTGGAAACCTGTTAGAACTTCTCATCTGCTTCTGTATGTCCCGAAGAAGTCACCTTCACATTTAGAATGCCTACACGACTGAGCTCAGGGAAATAAAAATGCATATTTTTTAGATACATTATATTTGTAGTGGAAAGAAGAATACCAGCTCAAAGCCAGACAATTACAATAGTAAGGGCACACACACACTTCTAACAGTAGAACAAAGAGCACATGCTCCAATAAAGACTACAAGCCAGGTAAAACACTGCTCCTGCATCTCAAACAAAGGGAAGTTGAGCATGCAACATAGCTGTATTGTACATAGCTATAAAACAGATGACTGATAAGCTTTTACAGAGAGGAGATCCCCTAGCTATCTTCCCTGGTTACTATAGCTAAATTCTAAGTCAAGCTTTTGTACTTTCATAGCTGCCTTCATTCATTCCTGCAACACTGCTTCTTCTGGAAGGGCATGAGAACTCATTTGTGCATTGACTCCATGCTGCAGTTCTGAATCTGCAGACGAACCAAAGCCCAACAAGTTTTAAATACAAATAACATGCATTTTAAATATTAATGATGATACAGTTCATGTTTGAGGTTCTCTATCACTTGTAGAGAAGTTTTCATGGATCCCTAAAGCAGCTGTTACAGTTCAAAGGAGATCCACAAACACCAAGTGCAGCTCATTGACATACAGTCTCCCAGCAGCACTCTGCAGAGGTCTGCCAAAGCTATCATGATGGTCTCCTCAGGTCTGAGAAAACTACGAACATACAAGCTGGAAAAACTGGTGCTACCTGACAGTGCTACTTACTGGGGAAAATGCTACAGGACTTTAAGAGATCCTAAGGACACAACAGTGCCCGACACCCAAGAGAGCAATGGGTTAGCTTTGACTTAGGGACACGCTTGCCATCTACTGGTCAGGAGCAGCTCATCATTCTTTTAAGACTTGCCCAGCATCTGGCTAACTCAGTCCACCATGTGCAGAAACCCTTCTCTACTATCAGCTGAATACATCCTCTTGACTGCAACATTACTCAGACTAAGAAAATCCTGGAAAGATCCCAACCCAATTCGCAAGAAGTTCTTCACAAACCCAGATGTAGCCATCGATTGTTCCCAGCTGCTGTTGCCACCTCCTAAATTACACATATCACTCCTCCCCCCTTCCACCCCACCAGCCCAGCCTTTCCACCAATTTCTTCTAATTCCACTTGTAAACAGGAGTGTGGAGATGCAAATCACAGCTGGCCATCACAGAACAGACACTTCCTATAATGGTACACTGTAGCCTTATCCAGACTACCTACCCTTTCTCCCATTCCTGCCAGTTCTCCCAACACACTGGTGTTTACTTTGGCAACTTGCTCAGCAGGTATTGATCTCTCTCTGAAGTGTACCAGGCTGAGCTCTGAACTTGTACTGAGCACTGAACTCAGTGAGAGCCTTTGCTTCCTAGGAAACAAACTGAGTAAAAGGACAGAACATTCAAAGCTCTGTAGGCTGCTGGCTAGAACATAAAGACTGGTTCAAAGAGCTGCTTGAAATATTTCCTCAAAATTGTTTTTGAGCAGGAAATTGGATTTATCTCCCCCCCCATTTTTCCACCTGAAAATCTATCTATTTTCACTACAGCAACAATCTGAGTGCTTAGACTGTCTCCTGTATTCTCTTACTCCTGGATAGTCTGTAGCTTTCCAACCCAGGGAAGAAGACAGTACATACCCCAGGAAGCACAGCAACCAGGCACTTATAGTACATCCTTTCCCATTAAAGAGGTGCCTCCAGAGACAGGAACTACTTCAGCTCAAGAGAGTTCCAACACAGCAGTACCAACCTGGTTTTCAACTTGTATGAGTTACCACCAGAATTTCCACAGGAAAAGTTTGCTTCCATTTCTTAATGGGAAGAAATACACTGTAACAATCAGAAAGATCAGTGCTGTGGTACAGCAATACAGGAGGTGTAATAGCAAATGGACTAGCACAAACAGAAAGGTGTTACAAAGGAAAAGTGCTCACCTGTCTCTGAAGATGTAGGCTTACAGGGAAAACTCCACAAAGGAGAGATCTCCAATCAGAGATCCTTCCCCATTGGCAGTCAACCCTTAAACGAGTCGTAAGAGAGGTGCAGCCAGGCTCCACCCCTCCCAGTCACACAGCTAAATTGCCTTCACCTGTGCTCCCAGGGCTGACCGGTCACTTCCCCAGGTGCTCAATCAGTGGTTCAGGACATGACTCAGCAGTTACCATACATATATACTCTTTCTCTCCCTACCTACCTGTTTGTGGTGGCTCTTGGATCACTGAAAATTTGGAATTGCTTGCTCTAAAATAAATCATTGTCTTCATTTCAGGCCAGTTCCTAGTAACATCACAGAATTACCTTTTTAGCTCATACCAGCTGGCTGACATTTCTGCTAAATTTAACTACCGAGATGAAGGGACTGCATTTAGTAATGTACACCTGGAGAAAACCTTCCAGCAGATCCTGGCAGCTGTGAGTGCCAACAAAATTAGCTTGTCTGCTAATAGTCTAGGCTATCCTTATCAGCAGTATAAACAGTGGACCACAAGAAGGAGAAGACTAGGACTCCAAACAGACAAACCTACCATAAGCATAGCATTTTATAACACCCTTCAAATAGGAACAAACATATCCTAAACTCCCAGTGAAATAAAACTAGAAACAATTGTGATACTTTCATTATTCATGGAAATAACAAATTAGAATGCCAATACCTGTTGCTTACAAATTGTGTAAAGAGAAACTATAATTAAATTTACAAAATGCTAATCCTGAGGCTGAATGGCACCAAGCATTATCATTTTCCAGCAAAACTAAGAAAACAAAGCAAGGTGCTCTCCACCTCACACAGCCAGCCCCTTACAGGGAAATTCAGATCCCAAGCATCTTAGCTAAATTACTTTTGTAATCAGTTAAAAGTTATAGGCAGACCAAGCACATAAACATAAGTACGCCTTTGGACACATACTATACACTGCTATCGATTATGATAAGTCATAAGTCTCAGTTTCTCCCCCACTAACTACAAAGGCATCACAACCTGACTACTCAATGCAATGCCAGCAATGTAAACATTAAAACAACAGCCTACAACAATGCTATACTACTTATGATTAAGAGTAGCTCCCTAATATAGGGCTTTTGCCAGGTCCCTCTCCATTTACAAGGCCTGAAGGTATCGTGGTAAGCGTGTCAAGACATCATATATATTACTCAGTGAATACAGATTAATTTATATAAGAATAGAGAAAGCCCCACGATCCCCATTAAAAGGCCATTCTAGTGAAGGCCCAGTACAGCCCAGGCAGTATCTGCCACTCGAAGCACAGCCCAAAAGTACCTGAACTGAGAAAGCACAGCAGGGCAGAAACAGGTCCTACAGATACTCCAGAATGAGCAAAGTAGAGTCAACTTCAAGGTCCATCCAGAAAATCCAAAGGGCAACTCATGAGCAATACCAGAGATAGAAGTTCTTTGGATCAACACACAAATGAGAATAGAACTCTGAGGTCTAGGTTTAAATAGTGCTCCTGGCCATGCACCTGTAAGCCCAGGTGAGGCTGCTCAGGGCAATCAAGGTCTATTAGTACACTCAAAACCTGATAAAACTAACTATGGAGCTGATCTTTACAACTGTTTATACTCACTCATCTTGTTTGTTGAATATCTGAACAGCCAGTGTTTGTGAAAGCACTCAAAAACTACACAAAATGAACAATCTTCAGGTATGAACTACTGCCTTGTCTTGCGGAGTCAATACATTTCACGCTTGCATTTGTCTATCGTCACATCATATGTCTGAGGTAAAGATGATCAGAACCATTTCACACATGTAAAGGCACAGTGTATTTTCTTCTATTTCCCACTGAAGCCTAGTCTGATCTCATGCACTGAAACATTCTAGCAGCAAAGAGTGCCAGAAGATGATGGGAACTGAGTCTATGCATCTTGGTTCCTAATTTCTTACTTTTTCTTTTACACCATATACAGTGTGATAACATAGGAATAGAGGCAGTCCTTGCTTCTTAGTAAGATGGACAAAATAAACTTCTATCACTAAGAGGAAGGGTGGGAAGCCTGGCAGGAGGGAAGGTTGTTCTTATCAGAGACCAGAAGAAGAGAGAGTGTGGATCCAGAACAGAAATCAAAGGTGGAACTTGTTCTTGAGTGATGGGATGGACTGAGATGGCTCTTACTCGAGAGGCAAAGCTTTCCGTACCAACAGCAGGTACTGCATTATAAGCCCAAAGTCTTCTCTCTAAGTTATGAGCCTTCCAGGGCTCTGTATGAGCTCTGATCATCTTACTTGCTCTAATGCATAAACAGTACTGATGCTGCTTTGTTTCTTTTCTAGGATATGAAGATAATTTCAGTACCGCTAAAAAAAAAAAAAACAAAAAACCCTGAATATACAAAAGCATTTTTATTGACTATGTATCATTCCTGTCACATCATGTGATTTTGGAAGGAATGCAAAATGGGTTTTGCAGTTCCACCATCAGTTTCTAAGAGAACCTGCAGCCCACTGCATTTTATCCAGTTAATTCCTAATTAATATATTATATACCTAAGGAATGGCGTTGTATTGGTCGTAGCTAACTGTGCAGCATTACACATAGCACAGTGTTTTTATGAGTGAAAAATGAATGAGCTGTCCTACAATAAGCAGCAGACAGAAAATTGGATTGAAGCCCAAAATCAGTAATAATTTATGTTTCATCAACTTCCCTAGAGTTCTAACTTTTATTATCCCTGCTACCAACTTTACTACTAAAAGAGTCAGGCAAAATTATTTTAATATAGATTTTAGAGTTCTTACTCTGAAGTGAGTTAATACATTATTCTGCCATAGAACACAAAGATTCCCTTCCTGTTGCTGCATATTCCCTCCTACATATTCCCTATGTATTTCCTACATCTATGTTGTATGACAAAAGAGGCATAGATCACAATAGTTCCTTTGTACAGATGTCTTTAATTCCAGGAGAAATCTCACAAAAAAAAGAAAAAGGAAAAAAAAAAAAAAAGCAAGCTGTTATTTATGGTATGTAACACTATTTATATCATGATGATTTTAGCAGGAAGCTTAGATCTGCAATTTAAAATCTTGAATGCACTGCTCTAACTATAGAGAGACTTTCTCCAAGTCCTGGCTTGCAAAGCTCTGACTTGAGCTATTTAAGAAGAAGAAGAAAAAAAGAGACTCTACTTGGCAAGGGCTTTAATTAGCAGAAATTTCCACGCTAGGAATATTATTCTGCATGAGCAGAAATTGCATAGCTCTTGCCTCTAGATGCCTTAGAGATGCCATTGATTGACCATATTCAGAACAGGGGAATTATGTGACCCAGTGCTAATTTGAATTCCTTCACCAAACACATTTTTATTTCATCATCTCAGCTGCATAAAAGAGTCAAAGTACCAGAGCTTTAAAGACTCAGAATTCCTGCTGTTCTGCAATAAAATAAGGCAAGAAATATTAGACATCCCTGGTTGATTCTTTAATTCTTTCCCAACGATGTCAAAGTATCAGTGTCCTACCGGTTTTAGTGCAGGTTAAAGACTGATACAAAGTGTATGCCTGAATAGGAGTTTGGAGTGAGTTAAGGAGAGAGAGAACGTTTAATGGGACATTGGTCCAAAATAGCCCAGCTTGTTCCTACCTCCTGCTGCCTCTTCCTCCTTTTCACAGGACCTTGATTGTATAGAAATAGTACAGACAAAAACCACAAACAACAAAAGGTTCGCTCACACCCCCAGTGGAGGTCATGAGCATGCTACCATGGAGAAATTTAAAAAAAAAAAAATCCATCAAAGGCTGCTTTGCCTTATTTATAAGCAAAGATTAATTAATAGGAGGTTTGATACTTTAGTAACTTACATTTGGACAAATTTGTATTTGCAAATTGTTCATTTCAGGCATGGAAAGGGGCACAGAGTAATGCGGCCTGGTGTTAATTTTAAAAATGAATCAAACCTTTCTTTGCAACGATCCAAAAACTACAAACTTGCGGTTCAGAGCTTTTCAATAGTATCTGCTCAGATTTGAAACTCCAAGGTTAAAACATCACAAAAGAGTTGTGTTATACACAGCAATAGTAGCTTTTTCCAACAATTTTTCAATTATTGCATTGTATACTCTCCAAGAAAAGTAACTGTCTTGGCTACTGGAGGATAAGATTTGAAAAGAGAGGCAGAATGAACAAATTCTCTAAAAATACACTGGTCTCCAGTATAGGTTGCCTTAAAACTGCTGTTCATTATAACAGATCTTCTGCCCGCTGGGTGACTACAAGCTGGGATTCAGAACTACCTGTGTCACATGATGGATAAGTGCAGCATGCACCATTCACTTTCAAATCAACGCCCTCCGACCTAAGCCATGTAAATCCTTCAGAAATTCACCCCGGTATTCTCCTCCTTTAGATTACGCATGGAAATAGCCCAATGACGAAAGTTTACCCGTGCACATCCCCTTTAACCCCTACTATTTAAGTATCTCCTCAGAATTATCAGTGACCCTTGCTGCACTCTTGGCTGCTTCACACGGGGTCTTGCAGAGCACCGACCCACCGGGACCTCACTGCTCTCCGGAGTCCTTGAAACGACCTCTATTTGCGGCGCTCCCTTCCCACGGTAGAGCCTTCAGCTCCTCCGGTCCGAACGGAGAGAGCCCCCGCACCTCCTCCAGCATACGTGTATGCCCCCACTCCTCACACCGCGCCCATCCACCCGCCCTTCTCTCCTTTGGCATCGCCTGTTCTGTGCTCACTTCTGCCTTTTAGCTGGGATTTCTCGCCGCTCCCTCGCCCCCACCCCGCTGGCTCAGGCAGCCAAGGTGCCTGCTCGCTGCCGTGGCGAGGACATGCGTCTCCAATCAGCGGCTGAGGGCTGATTCCGTTAGAGCCTTTCCCCGCTACGCTTAAAAGACAGGGGAAGCCCCGCTCGGGAGCAACGCGGCGTCCCCTGATCGGGTACCCGCACCCCTCACAGCCCTTCGCCCTGCCCCGCCACCCCCAGCTCCTCGCCCCGCGGGCGCGGGGATTGGCCCGGCAGAGACGGCATCAGCAGGGGGGTAGGCCACCCCCACCACCCCTTCGGCCCGGTGCGGCGGAGCCGTGCGGTACAGTGCGAGCCGCAGGCAGCGCCCGAACCGCCGCCGCTCCGCTCCGCGCCCGGCCGCCCGCAGCAGCAGCCCCCGATGGCAGCCCGCCTGGCCTGCTGCCTCTTGCTCTGGGCCCTGCGGCCCGCGGGCTGCCGCTGTTCTGCGGGGCAGGGCGCCGGCACCCAGCCCGACTGCACGGCCGATCCGCCGCCCGCCCGGGACTCGCCCGGCCCAGAGTCCCGCGGGGGCGCCCCGCAGCCCCTGGCGCTGAGTAGCATCGCTCAGGACATGGTAGCTGTCCACATGCTTAAGCTCTACGAGAAGTACAACCGGGAGGGGAGCCGGCCCGGTCACGGAAACACGGTCCGCAGCTTCAAAGGCAGGCCAGGTAAGGGGGCGTGGGGGACCGCCGCCGCCGCCCGCTCGCTGCTCCTTTGCCCTGAAGCTCAGGGTTCGCCCCGAAGCTGTCAGTGGCTGCGGGGTGTCCCGCCCCCTGGGGGTCTGCGCAGCCGGGGGGAACGCAGGGGGACCCTCTCTAATACTCGGACGCGGTGTCTCCCTTCTGCTCCGCGGGTGGTTTCCCACCGTTGCCAACAGTACTGTCCACCGACAGTATCTGCCCCGAAGCGGTCAGCCTCTCGAAAGCCTCCTCTGCGGGAGGTGCGAAGTGTCAGGGAACGGAGCGCTGTTCCCAGATTTTTCCTGAGACGCTCTGAGCAGCGACTGCTGCAGCCGCAGGTCCTCCCCTCCAGCTGCCGGGGCGGCTCCGAGGTTTGCTAGGAGTGCCGCCTACGGGACCGTCTCAAACTGCTCAGCACCTCGGGCTCTCGCGCTGCCTAAACCTGAGGCAGATGCTTTACCTCCTTTACTTAGCTGGAGCCTGGCCTATGGGGATGCAACAGCACACGTACTGTTAAAGCTTCTTACCTCGAAATAAATTCTTTACTTAATGTTCTTCACATTTGTTATCTTTTGACAAGGAAACTTAAGATAACCCTGCCTGGAAAATGTCTTCCTTTAGTCAACTCTTACAGATTATAACTAGAATGTTGGTTCTTAGGGAATGAGGTTGGTTTCTAGAATGTCACCTGTTACAGAAGAATTGTTTTCATAGGCACAAATAATAGGTGACTTATCAGTGAGTCTTACTAGACTACCGTACAGTAATTCATACTCTATAGTGCATACCAATTACATTTTTATTCAACGTCAGATGTAATGTTAAAGTCTTCCTGTTTATTTTAGAAGGAGGAGATCCCATGGAAGATAATGTGGCTAATGACAATGTAAAGAAACCAGGAGTAAAGATGTACAGTATCTGCAGTCATTTGGGAGTGAAATGAACCTTCATGCTTGCTTTACATCATTAGCCAGCTGCTAACTAATAGGGGTTAGGAAGGAGCTTTCACTGTGGATGGTTATTTCATGACCTCCTCCTTCTACTTGTACTTTTCTTGGTGAACTAATACTCAAGTGATACAGGCTGCTATGCAAGCAAGGCCCCGTACCGCCAGGAGTGATTTGGTAGGAATACAAGAATTGTACCTTTTCTTCTTCTTCTTTCCACTCCCCTTCCCTCCCCCCCTTCATGTAACTTACATCCACATGGCTTAATTCAGTTTCAAAACACCAAATAGCATTTTCTATCCACACAGGCTGCACTGAACAACTGCATGTCAGCATTTTCCTCATCTTGGACCGTGGAAGCAAGGCACAGATTCTTGCAGAGTAACTTGCCTAGAGTCATGCAGCAGGGATAACGCACACCTGTGTCCAAACTCATTTCTACTGTATTCCATCTGTGTATCTTCTCTCCTGGGTCTCGTCTCTCCCCATTAATATTTGCAGCATGAAAACAGAAGCTCCTCTGCATTTTTTTTTTTTTTTAATGACAAATAATAGTATTTCTTTTTAATTCATTGGACTAGTGATGAATGGTCTGAAATGAACCGTAGAATGACACAAGATCAAGGGAGGGGAAAAACTTGCTGGTCAGTATGGTTTCTTTTTCCGTCTCCATTCTCCAAGAAATTCTAGTGTTCGTCTGAGAGAATAAATCAATATAATCATTTAACAAGATGCGGGATATCTCATCCTAATTAAATATAAATGACGCATCTTATCTAGATAAGCAAAACAGATTCTAACTACAATGACTTTTTCTTTGCTGTTCCAAGGAATGGGCTTTAAAAAGTAGAAGTCATTCCCTTCAGAAAACCTGTAACCCTTTATTTCTATGCTTCAGCTTAAAGCTCCTTGTTGTTGCATGCCCTAGCATCTGTGATGAAGTGGACCACAGTTACAATGTGTCAGTCCAGATATAGTCTGTTCAGTCATCATATGCATTTACTGAGGTCTTCTCAGCTGCAGAGTTATACTGCTCTTAAGCCCTCAGAAAGCATACATCCCTTAAAAGGTATGGATTGTTTCGACTGGGTTATGATGTAATACTAGTCCATACTCAGTGTGAGGTAATTGCTGTATAGCGTATGAATTCTGCACCTGCTCCAAATATAATGTTGCTTCTCTAGCAGTATTTAGGATTGTCTAGCACTTTAGGAGTTCTTCACAGACATTTCATCACCACTTCTCATCTCACTTCCATATGTGTTCACAAGAGTTGGTGGTTTCTCTGATAAAGAGCTGAGAGATAAGCACTTAATTCATAGTTCACATTTTGCTTTAGTTCAGGACAAATTTGTCTACAGACTTTTTTCTTTAGATGCTTTCCAGTTTTCAGAGAACTTTGTAGCTTTAGAAAACACCACAAATTGACCAAAGTTAGCTGCGCAGTCAAGTCATGAGCAGCTTTGAAATGTAGTTTGTGACCAAATGTGAGACATGAAGTTATTGCCCAACTTAATCTAGGTTGCTGAGACAAAAGAATTGGTCTTCGTGGCAGCAAGCAGCTGCCTAAGCCATGAAACCCTCCTGTAAATTACTTCTTAAAGCTCAGGCTCATTCCCTGAATGCCATCCATCTTCTGCACTAAATGAAGTACAGGCTTTGGTGAAGACTAGAAAATAGCAGCAATTTAATTAAGCCTGTTTTGTGTGTCTGTGCAAGAAAAGCAAATAAAGGTTTCTCACAAAACTGTAATTCTGGCCACCAGAGATTTACAGTTGCTTTAACATAATTTCATAGCTTAAAAACATTTTAAATTAGGTTTTCTGCATATTGTTTTTCACACATTTTATCAGCCAATCTGCATTGCTAATCTTTACTTCCTGCAATGCAATATTTTCCTAGCAGGTGGATTACCCACTAAAAGCTAGTGCTTTCTTTCTTTGGCCACTTCCCCGTTTTTTCTCTACCCATCTCTGCATACACCCTCAATACATCTTGCCTGCATTCTGAACTTGAAGCTGTAGACAGGTAGATACAATCAGTAAAATATTAATAATTTTAGTAATATGTAGCTAATACTGTTCAACTAAGAGTAGATCTGTAAAGCACTACAATTCTTGGTTGAAATATTGGTAAAAGCATGAATGATAAGATGAATTATTATTATACTACTATGCTCCCTCCAAAACTCAAGTTTCCTCAGTCTCTAATAAAAACCACACTTCCAGGCACTTTCCAGCTCTTCAGTAGCTGCAGACTGACTCTTTACTACAAAGAAATTTGACTTTTGCATATTTTGTTTCACTGTGGAATACAGAATTAATTTAGAAAAGTTTAGAGTTCCTTTCTGAGCTCTAATTCAAAATCCCCCTCTCATGTACAGCCCTCAGACTCACATTTGAAACACTTTTATACCAAAAATAAATGAGCTTGAGGGGTTTCTGTAGAACTGATAGTGCTAGGAGCAAAATACTCCAAATACTTGAGTCTAAACTCTTTTATTTTTTTTCATAGACTAAGCATCTTTGGATATGACTAGTACTGATGAAAAGTTCTCTGATAGGAATCCTGTCCTGAACTGCAGAAACAAGCGGGGTTTCATCAAGGAATGCCATCTGTCAGCTGCTCTGCCATGTGTGAAAATGTTACCAAATGGGTATCAGTACAGGCTGTTCCACTTCACTGCATCAGGGAAAAAAAACCCAACAGATCTTGTGGATGGAAATTGCCTACTGAACCACTGTTACTTCCAGGCTACCTGTGCAATATTGGGATTAGTGAACATTGTAACTTGCTGTTTGTAACAGCATTGTAACTAAACTTGTGGTTTAGTCCAAATGATGGCTCTATCCAGCACATACCTGAACTGGAAGACGGCAAGCACCAATTTAGTGGTTACCCGTTATTGTCCTTTAATGCTTTCTTACTACCAGTCTTAGCTTAAGAAAACAGGGATCTTCCTGTTTTCTTTAAGAAAACCTTAAGGAAACAGCAGAACTTCCTAGTTCTGCTACTGCTTTCCCACATACTCTTAAGCTGGTCATATATATTTTTCCTGCGCATCTTATTGATCTGTAATAAGGGAGTAAACTATATGCCTTTTCATTTCCGAAAAAAAGGATTTTTGTCAAGGACCATCGTCTATGCTACATGCAGCAGATGTTTCACTTGGGCCAGGTAAGCTACCAAGAACACTATGCATACAGTGAAGTACAGAGAACAGGGGAGATGCTGTCAAAACTTAATGTCAACGAAGACGTGATGCTCTGTCTTGGCATGCTATCCGCTCAAGTGCCATAGGAAATGTCCTTTTTAAGTATGATTGCAAACACTGCTTGCAGAGTTTTAAGCTGAAGTGACTCCAACAAGCTCAACGTACTACCTGATCTGAAGCAAGTAAACAAAAAGCAAAGTTAACTAATCCACTTGTAAGGATAAGTGGTTTGACTGCTGGTGTTTTGTTTGTTGTTGTTGTTGTTGTTGTTATCTTGGGTATTTATAATGTTTTCCTTGCTCTCTTGCAGAATTCTTGTCACAGAAGCCCCTGTACTGCTTCAATCTAACATCCATGCAGGATTCAGAGATGGTTCTTGCTGCCACTTTTCACTTCTATGCTGACAAACATCCTCGGCACAGGGAAGTGTTCTGTAAGCGATCCAAGAACTCCTCGTGCCGCCTCCTACACCTGCCTCCCATCCTGCGGCTCAACCTCATCTTCCGAAGCATTCCCCAGAATTCTGCCTATGGACAACTGAAAGGGAACATCACTGTATTTCTTCAAAGGCGAGGGGCTTGGCACGCCAAGGACATTTCACATATCATAAAAGAATCAAAACAATCTGCAGAGCTCATCCTCTGTGCTGAGCTTGATTCTGGGGAGAAACACCAAGGCTTCCCTGAGCAGGTCACTAGTCATTTGCCTTACATACTGGTTTATGCCAATGACCTTGCGATCTCTGAACCTAACAGTGTGGCTGTCACCCTACAGCGTTATGACCCATTCCCTTCCAATGATGGGGATCGAAGTCTGTCACCTAATGCCTCCGCTGATACTCGAGTGAGAAGGGATACTTACCTGTCTAGTTCTATTCAGAACAATGAGTTGCCAGAGGTAGAGTATAACAATAAATACAATAAACATGACATATGGGAGAATGCCTACAAGTCCTTGAAGCCAAAAGCCTCTCGTAAGGACCGCAGAAGAAAAGGGCAAGAAAATACAGAAATGCTTGCAAAGTCTCAGGTGCTAAACTTTGACGAGAAAACAATGAAGAAAGCAAGGCGAAAACAATGGAATGAGCCTAGGATTTGCTCAAGAAGATACATGAAAGTTGACTTTGCTGATATTGGCTGGAATGAATGGATCATATCTCCCAAATCATTTGATGCCTACTACTGTGCAGGGACATGTGAATTTCCAATACCCAAGGTAGCATGCCTTTTCATTGCTGTTATCTTGCAAATAGTAGACTACTGCTCTGCCTATCCAGCTACTTAGTTAGCTAGATTCTACTTTTAGACTTCTACCCTCCTCACTGTCTTCTGATGCTCTGTTTGAACCAATTTAAGCAGTACTGTTTCTACCAACTTATTCATCAGAGTGCAAAAAAATTCCAAGTTATCTTTAATTTTGGCTGAAGAATGAAATTCTCTGAAATTTATCTTGGGGTTACACACTAAACCAAATTATTTTGGTGTGGTATCAGAAGCATACAGTATTAAAACTAATAAAACAAGGTACTGTACCAAAGTATTTCTGAATTCCACTGGTACTACCTTAGGAAAAAATTGAAGGCTAGTGACACATTTTTAACTGAAGAAACTGCTTGTTGCTTTGAAAATAAGAATGCCAATTAAACCGGTATTTGCCTCAAAATTCTTTAGTGCTTCCTTAATTTAGGTCTTAAAATTAAGAAAATCCTGCTGGAGCTAAAAAAAAGTTTCTTTTCCATATGCAGCAGAGAATGCCAAGTAGCTGTCTGTAACATTCTAACTCTGGTGTTTTGAATTCCTTCTAGAGAAGCAGTGTGAAATTTCCTAATAAAGAGGCAAATATGAAGTTTTTGAATTCTAGTGGAATTCTGATTTGGCCTTCTCCCACTTTACTTACTCTATGGCAACAAGCAGAAATTTTGGCAATCCTGTGCAACACAAATTCTTTGCAATTTATAGGGTTTTCAGATAAAGGGCAAAGTTTTGAAGCACAGCATAACGTTCATGTTCAGAAAGTAATTACTTTGCAATTCTACCTACAAATGGCCCAATTATTGATTTAACTGCCTGTGGGGTTTTTTTTGTTTTTTTTGGGTTGGTTGTTGGTTTTTTTTGTTTGTTTGTTTGTTTTGGTTTTTTTGCATGTAGACACTCTGTTTGTAAGTAATTGGTACCGTTTTCCAGAAAAGAATATCAACGCTCTGAGACAAGAATCTGCCCTTTAGGGTGTCTGCTGTATGTTTATATTGAAATCAGTAGTATGACTGCATGAAGAGTAGATATGCAGTCTAGTTTAAGTCCAGGAACAGTGGAAACCCAGATTTCTGGGTGGGGCGAAGAAATGTGCCCAGACCAAATATTCTTGTGTAGCTGGCCAATGCTGATCCAGGTATACACAAACTGATACTTGTTCTGGTAAAAATTAAACTTGCAGAGGCTCACATACAGTTCTCACTTTTCTGTTGTAGTATAGACAGATCACTCAAAACACAAAACACAGCTTAGGAGTATGGGTCCTCTGCCATAGTCTAATGCATAATTCATGCATACCAAAGAAAAAGAAAGTAACACACCTGGCTTCTTGTGAGCAAAACAGTATGGCACAGAGAAGCCAACAGAAACAAACGAGAACCGATACATTTAGAGTTGGAGCAGTGAAATAAGCTTGTATTGCTGACTTATTTAATTTTGTATCTAGAAATATTGCTTGCTATAAAATACAGTAGGATATCTGCATGCTTGAATGAAACTTCTGCTCAGGTCAGAGTATAAAAATTACTATAAACATTGTGGAAGGAGAAATAGCCTTTGCTGTTGCATATATGTCTCAAGTCAGGAAAGCATGCATACAATCTTTCTAGCTCTACATCAAAGGCCAGGTGCATTTCTAAGTCATAAAGACTCTGACTGTGCAGTCAGCTGGTGATGGAGAAACAAAACTTATTTCCAGGGTACTCTTTTAAATTGTGGAGAGAATCATATACTTGGGATGTTGAGAATCATCACACTAAATGATTATTTTTATTAAGTACATCTGCACATTTAACTTAACTGCATTTCTTGATACATAACAGCACTTGTACAAGTTGTTTTATCCCAAGTTCATCTACCTTGCCACTGAAACTCTTATTCCCTGACTGTGCATTGTGTAGTACTGTCATTTAGAAGTGCAACGCTTCATCTTGCCAAGAAAGGCTAATTCTGCCTCTCTGTTCTGATAATGGGTTTTGATAGCATGTATATCTATGTGCTAGAAACTGGGCTTGACCAACAGGAAAGGGTAAGATTTGTTTATACAGAAGTGTATAGCAGAAGTGTATATACAGAAGTGAACAGCTCATTAAGACAATACAAATTATTTAAGCAGGAGGATGCTGAATCTTACCCAACAGGACTCTTAGTTTTTAACTTATTCCTAAGGAGAGGTAGGCTACAGCAGCTTGGGGCTCATCTTGTGCATTTATCCATGACCTCTTTACTCTGAAATACGAGACCAAGCTCCGTGGACTTCATGCTTGTAGCTTTTTCATACAGCCATCTTATTTAGAGAAAGTTTGTATGCTAAATACTATCTTGAGACTTCAGTCTCATTCAGATAATGAAGACATATTGCCAACATCACCTCTATGATAGCAATAAGGCAAACTGCATTTTCAGCTGCCGTAATAGGAATGCTTCATTAGTTTTGATAGTGCTTTTCTGACTTCTGCTTCCATGTCACATCTCTGGTTCAGTGGCCATGGTTACCATTAAGAAAGCAGCATTTGGATATATCTTCTCCCTTATCAATAGTAGTTAGAATAATCTTAATTATATCCTTGTGAAAGCATCATTTATGACTTTCAGGTTTTAAATCCACTCTCTACATGAAAAAAAAAACACTAACATACTTTATTGAAGCTAAGAAGTACTGCTTATTGAGATGTGGCAGAGTGTGTTCTTTGATCAGTAGACTCATGATAAAGCAGACATTAAAAGGGACATAAAGCAGGAATAAGGAGTGAAGCCTGAAGAATTTCAGATTTACTTTTCAACTACATCAACACACTCTTGTTTTCTGAGGTTAAAATTTCCTCCAGCTATGACTGTCCTAGAGGTTAAGAAAGAGCAGAACCTGGCCTGCTGGATAAAATTAGTAGCCAGCATTTAAGACATAGTGCTTGCCCAGTACCATCACTACTGGGCATTCAACTCAGACTTTCCATCTTTCCACTTCAGCACATTGGTATAAAGGCTAAAGTCAAGCTCAGCCCAAGGTCACTGAGCACTTGGGCCAGATTTCCAGAAGGGCTGGAAAATTTAGAGCCTGGCTGGATGCGGGATGGGTGTGCTGTTTGGCTCCGCTGTGGGTGTAGGACTCAGGCAGCCAGATTCTGCACAAAGTAATATTCCATAATAAGCAGCTTTCTCTTTGAGCATTGTTGCTCATAATATGTATGCTTGCAGGCATTAGAAACCTAATTAGTGCTGTCATCTTGGTAGCCTGATTTACTCAGGCTGAACTGTTTCTAACTAGTTTCAGGGGTGACAGCTGCTCTCGCTGATCTTGGCTCACATCTGTTTGTTCCCCACAGATACTAGAGGCTGTATGGCTGGAGAAGATCCTAGTAGGATCTTCTGCAGATTCATGCATGGGAATTCTACAACACAGTAACTGGCAGGGAAGGCAATGATGGTGGCTATTTGTTGCATAGGGTAAACAAATTCTGTTCCAGTAGTACATTAAGACCTGTGACTGTTACAAGTAGCACTATGAAGGAATAAAGGAGACAGGAACATTTCAGGAGGTTTGTCATACAGGTTATTTCAAGAACTAGATTCTAGGAGCTTCAGTTCTTTGAATTTCTAAACTCTGCAATTGCTTATATACATAAAGGTTACTTCCATTAGTCTTGCTGTCCAGATTTGCTGATACAAACAATGCAGGCAGAAGCTTATTTCTACTTCATGTAGCAAATACTAGACTCATTTACTGCTGCTTGTTTGTGGACAGCTTTGAAATCCTAAGATTAAGGGTGGCATAAGAGAGTAAACTGTTGCTAATTATGCCAACGCACTCTAAATACAGAAAGGCTCTTTCCAGAATTGGTCACTTGTTGGGATTATCCAGACAGGGATGCTGTCTTGAAACAGTAAAGGATCATTAATAGATTTCACATTTTGCACTTGTAATGGTTCAAATGAAGTCGTTTTTAAATAAGGAACAGCTAGAAGCTTTCGTAGAAATGAAGGTCTGTTCTGAGTTTCTGGTATGATGTTACACGTAAAGCAAATGTATCAGAACATTGTTTAATTTAGCCATGCACTGCATAACTTTTCATGATAAAATAAAAAATAATGCTTTGTATATACTCCATAGTTATCTGAAAAACAGAAATGATATGAGACTAATTCTTCTCACTCAAAGTATCTGCTTCCAAGTTGAGATTTGCAAATTTCTTTTTTTGTCCCCACGGTGCCACTTGTACCAAATCTGATGAAAACTACTAAAACTGTAGCAAAATACCAAATATGACCACACAGATTTGACCAGCTATTACTGCACTCATTTTTGGGACTGTATTCAAGCATGACATATGAACAGGAGTTGCTGAAGCTTCAGCCTCAGTGGTGGGTTTCTCGCCTCACTACCGCATCATGTACTTGGAGAACACTTATTCCATGCTAAACTGAGGCAGTGACACAGAAAGGGTGACACCAGTCACTCTTTCAGTGGTAAACCTCTGCTTGACCGGATGTACCTGAAGCAACAGAAGTGGTGGAAACTGTTTAGTACTATTCCATTGCTCAGACTACAAGGGCCAAGTGTAACTTCTGAATACATGCTTAAAAAAAAATAAAAATAAAAATAAAAAAATAATTAAAAAGGAGTTATAAATAGTATACTATTTAGTAGCTAAATGTAGCGCTTAACTCTCCTCTTATTCTCAGTGCCGTTACAGTTAACAGCGTTTCTCAAATAACTTTCCACTGTTTCAGAAAATCAGTAGATGGTGGTTCAATACCTGAAACAGCATATAGATATAAAGCTGTGGTGAAATCTCACTTCATTTTTTTCCCACTCTGTCAGCAGTTTGTTTTCTCCTCCCAGTTCAAGACTAGCTAGGAGACTGGGTGTTGGGGGAGTCTGCTGAGGAAGGCAGAGGGCAGCAGGCAAACTGCAGGTATGAAGTATTCATCTGCAAGGGTCCTCTGATCACAAAACGCTCTGTGAGATTGTCTGTCTATTCTACAGCAACTCCTGCCTGCTTCTGGAGCACTTATTTTAAACCACAGTAATTGCTCCAGGAAAATGTAACTAATTCCAGAGTAATGTATACGAGAAGCACTACTGGAAGACTGAAATAGTTATTTTGGAAATAAATACAGGAGCCAATTTTCCCAGTCAGACAAGAGGTTAAGAAAGAGATAACTTACAGCTGAGAAGTGTGCCCCCCCCTTAGCCCTTTTCTCCCACATACCTGCCTCCAGCATTTAATAGCTACCATCATGGACAAGGTTTTCTTTCCAGGCAGCTGACTGCTGGCTGTGCCACCAGTGCCCTCCTCTGGTATTTATGAAGGCAGCAGGAGTACAAACTTGGATGCATCCTGTGCAAGGCTAGAAATGTGAGGGCATGACTGCTGTGTGGCCTTGTGATTCGATCACATATATTTCTTTTTTGAAAAACAAACAAATAAGAAAACCCACAAACATACTTGCAGTCATTTTCCAAGCCCTTTTGGGAAAGAGACTTCTCATAAATGAAATAATAACCATTTCCTTTTCTGTTCCAGGTTGTCAGACCATCAAATCACGCTACAATCCAGAGCATCGTGAAAGCAGTGGGAATCATTCCTGGCATCCCAGAGCCCTGCTGTGTTCCTGACAAAATGAGCTCACTCAGCGTCCTGTTCTTAGATGAGAACAAAAACGTTGTTTTGAAGGTATACCCCAATATGTCAGTTGAAACTTGTGCCTGCCGATAAGTTCATACAAATTCATCTTCAACAACACCTACAGATCCTGCCTGACTGCACTGGGAAGTTGTGAATGCGAAATGAATCCTCTTGAGTTAACAAATGAATGCAAGCCTACCATTCTTCTGCAGAAGGCATGTGGAGAGATGAGAATGATACACGTGCCCACCTGAAAGGATATGCCTTAGTACCATCATTTTACTTGTACATTCACCTTCCAGGCATTCAATACTTTTACAAGTATCTTCCTAGCCCACCTATCCAAGACACATTGGTATTTAGTGAGAAAATTAAATGTAAAGTTTTCCATGATCAAAAGACTAAAACATGCTTTTATATGCTATTTTTACTATTTTTATCTCTTCAATTAATTAAGAAGATGGGAAGTGAACTTGCAAAGGCAGGCTTATATTAGAATATCACTTTTGTACACAAAATGTTTTGCCTAAAGCACTCATAATCTGCATATTTATACTGAAAAACATGCTGTAATAAAGGGCTTAATATGTACGTTTTCTTCAGGAAGCAATTATATTACACTGTCATAGAATCATACAATCATGGAATCATTTGAGTTGGGAGGGACTATTAAAGATCATCTGGACCTTTATGATGGTATGCATATCTGCAATGAACAGGGATACCAGCAGCTTGATCACGTTGCTCAGAGTCCCACCCTTGAATGTTTCCAGGGACAGAGTATCTACCACCACCCTGGGCAACCCATTCGAGTGCCTCACCACCCCAATTGTAAAAAACTTCTTCCTTCTATCCAGTCTTCATCCCTCTCTTTTAGTTTGAATCCATTTCACCTTGTCCTGTTACAACAGACCCTTTGAAAGGTGCTGTCCCCTTCTTTTCTTCTAGCCCTTCTTGAGATACTGAAAGGCCTCTACCAGGTATCCCTGGAGCCTTCTTTTCTCTGGGCAGAAAACCCAGCTGCTGCTGGCTTTCTGTGCTGCAAGGGCACGTTGTGGGCTCATGTCCAGCTTGCTACCCACTAGTATACCCAGGTCCTTATCAGCATGTCTGTGCTCAATACTTACCTCTCCCAGCTTTTACTGACAGCAGGGGTTGCCACGACCCAGGTGCAAGGCCTTGCACTTGGAATAAGTGCAATAATAAACCTTGCACTGTATAAATTTTCACATACACCTTATGTTAATACTGACTTTTTTTGTTACCTTCCCCTAATATATAATTTGTTCTACAAAAGACACAATGTAACATCCCACACTTTTTATTTGCTGGATGATTTCAGGTCGTTAAACATGTGCTCTGAGTAACACATACTATATGTTAATATGTTGAAATACTAAAAAAAAAATAACCAAGATTTATATTTTTGTAAATTATATCCTCTAGATTGTTACATGCTTTTAACAAAAGCTAATAAATTAAAGGAACAGTAGTATCCAAAAATAGTGGATTTGTCATTCTATAAACCTACTCTGTTACATTCAGTAGTTTTTGCATTGTGTATTATGGAACTTCTGTTTTTTAAGCTTGGAAATACTGAAAAACATGCATAAATTTGGCTTTAACAACTTCAAGTGATAAACTGTCTCTACTGGACTAGTAGTTGTTCCAAAAGTTTTGTTCTTTGTGGCTTAATCGTAGCTTGAACTAATTGAGTTTTTGCTTCAGTCCATTGGATTTTACTATAACCTATTTTTATTAGATCCCTTTTGTCTATTATCCCAAATATATTCACAGTGTATTTTTAGTATACAGAGCAGGGTCAAATTACATTTTGGCTAGGATTTAAATAGGAGCTTTGATTTCTTATTATTCTAAGCCTCAAAACAATTTCTCATAGCTCTTTTCTGAAGTCTTTCCAAAACTTTCATTAAATTCTTTTTCCAGCAATGAACTTCAATGTGGGACACAATATTTGGCAGCTGTTCCATTAAAAGTCTTAACAGATATAACTCTGCTTTCCTCTAATTCCCTTACAATCCTCTGTTGATACATTCATGATAGCCCTCATAACTGTAACACTCCTCTAACAAATGATGTTCCATTACTGAGCCTGTCAATTCTCTTTCTCTCTATGCCTGCGTGCCAGGACACAATGGTGATGTATTCCATTTTCACCCACTTGGTATGCAATAATCTCAGCAGACCAGGAGCAGAACAAACTTCTGAAACCTGTGAGGTAGCACAGGAAGCAAGATGCTGAGCCGTTCCTCCTCGAGGGACAGTCTATCCTTCTCTATTATTGCATTAAAAGTATATTGCTCAGGGAAAGGATACAACACACACTATCCTCTGATGAGTAACTGTATCTGAAAGGCTTCTATCCTGCTAAGGCACGAGGTACTTTCTACCACAAACATTCTGTATTCACAGGATGCAGATTTCCAGACAATAGAGTTGTGTAAATATGGCCCTCCCCACTAACTTACATAAAAGCAAGTTTTGGGTTTTACAGGAGTGTCTACAAGGTTACTCTATCAACATTTCTTGCCTGTTCATTCTAATGCTCTTAAATAGATACCTCTAAGACACCTTGTAGTGACTGCTAATTACGATTGCCCAAGGATCATGGATCTTGACAGGCACTTCCTCTCCAAAAGCACTACAGGGATTTACACAGGAATTACTAAGACAAACCTTTGTGTACTCTTGCTATTAAAGATATCCCTTAAAAATGAAGGGTCTTGTGTTTTCCTACATCAAGAGACACTCAACTAATGTTGACAGTGATGGTAAAATATAAGTAAAAAAATGAAAAATTATCAGAAATTAAGCATTTATTCCTAGAGAACAGCAATTAGCATAAAACTCCCCAAGGCATCTTAAGTCATTGCCATTTCTGCTCTACATGACTTTTTTTTTTCTCTGTAGGTCATCTTGATCCCATTTAGCTACAGCTCTGAAGAGAACGATATATTAGCATAGTGTACTTATGTTCTGGTCTATCACATTTGCTTTCCCTAAGGAATCTATTCTGTATCTTGAATTAGTCTTTGGGTACAAATTCACTATCCAAGATATGCTGATACAAGTAATTATGAGAGGTCTGTTATAAGGTCTATGGGATGTAAGGGAAAATGCTACTCCTATCTCTTCAAGATAAACCTGAAAGATCTAGTCTGTATTTAAAGATTGGAGTAACTATGTAATTTAGCATGGGCAAAACAAAATTATACCCGTAAGTGACATAGCTACCAAGGCATTCCCTTACTACACAAAAGAGGAAATTCTCTTACTATTGAAGTTTATTTCATTTGGTAGAGTACTGTAACTTGGAGAAGAAAGTCATTTTGTCACAAGACATTTTGTGGTTTAGCTATATCTGCCAATTCTCTAGTGCAAACCAGGCTTTCACCACAATTTGCTTAGAAGCGGCCACTTTCTGGGCCTTTGAATGCCTATTCTTCCTTTGGAAAAGGAAATTTTGCATTTAATACATTTAAATTATTTTTAAAATAGCACGAATGCTGCCAGCTGATATCCATGCCATCTTGAATCTTCTCTCCTAACAGTTCTTTGATTTCTATGGCCATGCTGTATACCCTTCCACTCAGTGTTTACATTTCTAGAAAAAGTTACTATTGACAAACACTTAAAATAAACAGCAAGATAATCTCACTAATCCTCCCAAAAATGTGAGTATATCAACAGCAAATGATTACAGACGGATAAACCAGGAAATCAGCTGATACTAGTCAGCAAAGTTTAAAGGACATTTTTTACTACAACATTCCATTTAATTCTTTGAGATCACAATTTACTTGCCAGAGGTAAAAGCAATAATTAGAATGTACTTAGGTTTATGTAGACTGTTTCAATTCATTTTCACAAGGCAGTATAGTTAATGGAAACTACTGGACAATGTTAATGTACTTATGCATCACACGAATTAACAACGGTCTCACTGCCAAACCTCAAAATGCAGCTTACTAATGGGATTGCCACTAAATGAAACTGTCCATTGTTAAGTTTCTGCAAAGATGACACTTGGCCTGACAAGACATAACATTGTTATATATGAACTGGAAGTCTTTTATATATAACAACCTCCACAGTATTTGCACAAGAGTGTTCAGGAGATTGGTATTTATATAGACCACTTGATCTAGCCGTGCAATCAGGACTTATCTTAAGGTAGGCAGATGCAGAATATTCTACCTAGCCACAAGGAACAGAAGCTGGTCCTATTGAGCAGAAGACAGCACCCTTGAAAACTGTAAGTTTTAAAATATCTTTGGTGGATGTCATGGAGCTGCAGTATAATACATGCATCAAGGGTGATGTTATGTAAAAAGAGCTAATGAAAGCCATGAAAAGATGCACTGTGGAGCAGAGAACCCCAGCAGGAATGGAGATTGTTTTTCTGCATGTGGCACTGGAAGACTGCCACCAGAAAACCATGCATAGCTCCAGTGTTCACCTTTTCAAAAAAGCACTGAAATTCTGGAAAAGACACAAAAAGAGAAACAAAACCGGTTAAAGAAAATATCCTCCACAATGTGACTTAAAAAAAAAAAAAACACTATCTGTTTATTTTATCAGAAAGCAAACTGAGAAGTAACTTGATTACACTAAGTACTTTGATGGAGAGAAACTGCCAACGCTATGAGGCTTCTGAATCCAACAGGGGAGTGAGTAGAACTTGTGTAATGAAGCACCAGGAGCTTTAAGTGTGAGCGATAGTCTTAGAACAAGTGCTACCAAAAAAAAAAAAAAAAAAAAAAAAAAAAAAAAAAAAAAAAAAAAAAAAGAAGAAAAAGAAGAAGGGGAAGAAATTTTTCATTTTTCTGGAGATCCTTGAAATGTTATGCTTAGCCAAATACAAGCAATTGGACTCTGCACACAAGTAGAAAATACAAAAGCCTTGAGTAATACATAACAACCTTGCTAATTCAGGAGAATAGAATCAATGCTAAATAACCTCTGACTTTACAGTGTAGGAAGTTAACTAGAAACTTGGATCCCAGTTGTCACTTGAACAAACACATGACAACCTAGACTGAGCTCACTTTAAACACCACATGCACTGCTAGCAAACTAGAGAAGAATGGCCAGAAAGGATAAAATATTGCCAAATAGACTTTTTATTTTTAAAGTAAGAGCTCATAATACTATTCAGAATTTGTGGCATATGTATAACATGGATTAAGCTGTGTTTAGAAAAAGATGATACGTTAACCATACAGACAAAATATACACACCATTAGATTAAATTATAACAGGTTAATTAAGATAAATAACAAGTGATATTTTTGCCCATAAATACACACTTTATTTTCTTCCGTATCATAAGAAATTCTGTCCTCAGACTTGCATTTTTGTCCCATTCTTCTCATAACAGTACCAGACTCCTACTTTTCATGTAGCATCAGAAGTGTTAGTTCTGTTTCCATTCTAAGGTCACCGGTTGCTCTTGTTGCTCTTGGATTGTATTGACAATCAAGAATCTAAGAAATATATTCTGTAAGATCCTATAAAAACAAGAATTAACTTCCATCTACCAAAAGAATCAGACTGAAAAAGGACAAGCCTGTGAACAGCATGAAGCGCACTTGACACAAAACAGATATTACAGTGTGTACAAATAATAGCTCTTGGCTGATAAACGGAAAGAAGTTTTAAGGTTGTTTGTACTGTCATGAGATCATGTCTTGCAGAATCACAGGTCTCCATCAAATTACTGTAAATTTTCTGATGGCATATTAATGGAACATGGCAAGTATTTGTGAGATGTTATTTACTAATAGCCGATAGAATAATTTCATTCTAGATTTCTGCTTTCTAGTCATGATGAAAACTGTGTAATCTTCCACGTCCCTAAGAAAGCTTCAGTCTGAGTTGGCAAGGAAGTGCTAAAAGAGTGTAATTAGGCAACGATGACCCTAAAGTGAAATGTGGATTCTTTACAATATACAATGTCCTTCCCACCAGCCATGTGTGTTTGTCAGATGTTTATAGAATCTTCATTAACTAAGAGCTTTGCTAGATAACGGAAGCTGAAGCATGGCATCAATGACTCAGATAAGGGCAAGTGTACAACCAATCTGCTTGACAACTGACAAGAGGCTGGGGTTTGAAGTAGACTGTGAAAAGAACACAAGAAAGTGATTTGCAAAGGGCATTCCAGCTGTTTGCCTTCCAACTCCTTTCCTCTGTAAAGATTCAACATTTTTAATCAGTTAAAATACTTTGTCCTCTTGTCCCTCCATCAGAAAGTAAATACATAAGAAATGCATTACTTTGGAGTATTGGCTGCACTGTCTGTTTTCAATATCATTGCCTGTCTGACAAGAGGCAAGCCTTTGGAAAACTGGGACAAGTTGCCAGTTATGGGAGAGTCTGATGCATTCTTTCATGATCCTGGGGAAGTAGAAGATGAGACCCATTTTGACTTTAAATCTTTCCTGGAGAATATGAAGACAGATTTACTAAGAGGCCTGAATTTATCAAGGGTCCCCTCACAAGTGAAGACCAAAGAAGAACCACCACAGTTCATGATTGATTTATACAACAGATATACAGCGGACAAGTCCTCAATCCCTGCATCCAACATCGTGAGGAGCTTCAGCACTGAAGGTAGGAGAAGTCCTAAGTGTGTAGACAGGAAATTTTAAAGAAGTATATGAACTTACTTAGCAGTCGCCTAGATGCTTTTAAAATTCTGAGGAAACTGATTGCCTAACCTCCACAGACTATTTAGAAAGTAAATAGATTAAAATTTTGGACTGTGGCCTTGTTCCTTTCAATCTTTAAAAAATACAATGAAAAAAAATTATTTCTGATATTTTTATTGTACAATCTTATCTTCTCAAATGCATAAATTGAGACAATATATTGAATACAGGGTTTATATGAATCGTGTTTCTCAAAGCTAGAGATCTGTTACTGCTTTTTTATGTAAGAAAACACATATTTGATCATCCATAACTGAGACATTCATGCCAGAGAGCTCTTCATTCTGGGAAGCTTCTGTCATTCTTAAAAAACACAACAGCCAACTGAGAAATTTGTGCCAAGCAAGGATCCAGCAGTGCCCACTCCAAATTCTGGTTTAGATGGGAAGATTTACATGGAAAGTGGTAGCCAGGCTTTTCTCGACTTGAAAAAAATCCAGATCTGCCTGTGTAACAATAAATAGATTGTTGAAAGTTCCATCTCAAGAGAGAGTAAAAAATGTTATAAGTACAGTCTTTGGAATGGAAATGAGACAGGAAAAATCTGTTCCTATAAAAAATAGTTGTATACAGGTAACAGCATTACGACAATCTCCAGATTCCCAAATAAGTGACTCCAGTCCTGAAATGGGAAGAAACTTCTACAGTATGAGCTAGGTTATAGTTCCCACATCCCACTCTCCACTCAGACTGCTTTAGAGGGAAGAAGGGTCAACAGTAGCTAATTAAAATTGCCCTAAAACACAGTGATGATTGAGTAATTATCTTACACTGACCATCAAAAAGATATCATTCAGTGATGACTTTAAAACACTGGCAATCTGTTCTTTCACAAAAATATCTGCCCTTCCCAAGGCAGAGTTGCTGGTTCTGCACGTTTGCAGAAAAAGAAAAATAACAAAACACCACAAATGCTCACAAAAGCCTGGAATATACCTAAACATGAAGGACTGTTTATCACCAAGTCTGGAATAGTAGGGTATATTAATAAATAGCTGGAATTTAAACAGACTCTCGAGCTTTGTTACAGGTTTTTCACAGGTTTTCTGTGTTCTCTAGCTCTCAGTAATGCAAACTGCTTTCAAAGCTATTAGAAGACAACAAAAACCTCAGCACAGTTAATTCTTAAAAAGAGACAAATATGTACCATGCTTCTCTACGCTAGGAGAGCGGTTCATCCCACTGCACTATGATGAGTAGTAAATTCTAATAGTTTTTTTTTAGGAATCTTTTCTGTAAAATCTCTTCAAGAAATTGCTAAACTTAACACTTAACATCTAGTGATGAGCACCTGGTACAGCACCACCTGCACCTTGTTCTAGGAAGACTCTTCCTGCTACCCTTCCACTCCTTCAGACATTCGCCTGCATGCAGTCTTGGTGAAAATACTACCAACATCAAGGAACTACATTTTAACTTTTCACTCCCTGCTCCTTGAAACCTGGCCAGAAGATGGTTTTGGTTTTTGTGGGTTTTTTTTTTTTGTTGTTGTTGTTTTTTGTTTGGTTTTTTAATGCTAGGTAGCCATGGTCATATTTTACTCACAAAACACATTCTACACCTTTTAAAAGCAAGTTATTTGGACTGTCAGGAGCACTGTAACCATCTGTTTTTATTCCCTATTGCAGATGTTGTTTCTTTAACTTCACCAGAAGAAAACCCATTTGAGAAACACATCTTGCTCTTCAACGTCTCTATTCCACGATACGAGGAAATCACCAGAGCTGAACTGAGAATCTTTATCTCCTGTCACAAGGAAGTTGGGTCTCCCTCCAGACTGGAAGGCAACATGGTCATTTATGATGTTCTAGATGGGGACCATTGGGAAAATAAGGAAAGTAGCAAATCTTTGCTTGCCTCCCACAGTATTCAGGACTGTGGCTGGGAGATGTTTGAAGTGTCCAGTGCTGTGAAAAGATGGGTCAAGGCAGACAAGATGAAGACTAAAAACAAGCTAGAGGTTGTTACAGAGAGTAAGGCCCTGGGTGGTTTCCCTTGTAGGAAGCTGGATATTAGTGTTACTCGTGACACTAAAAATCTGCCCCTCTTAATAGTGTTCTCCAACGATCGCAGCAATGGGACAAAAGAGACCAAAGTGGAGCTCCGGGAGATCATTGTTCATGAACAAGAAAATGTGCTGAACAAATTAGGAAAGAACAACTCTTCATCTGAAGAAGAAGAACAGAAAGAGGAAAAAGCCATTGCTAGGCCCCATCAGCATTCCTCCAGAAGCAAGAGAAGCATCGGAGCAAACCACTGTCGGAGAACTTCACTCCATGTGAACTTTAAAGAGATTGGTTGGGATTCTTGGATCATTGCACCCAAAGATTACGAGGCTTTTGAGTGTAAAGGAGGTTGTTTCTTCCCTCTGACAGATAATGTTACGCCAACAAAACATGCTATTGTCCAGACTCTAGTGCATCTCCAAAACCCAAAAAAAGCTTCCAAGGCCTGTTGTGTTCCAACTAAATTGGATTCAATCTCTATTCTTTATAAGGATGATGCTGGTGTGCCCACTTTGATATATAACTACGAAGGGATGAAAGTGGCAGAATGTGGCTGCAGGTAGTATATGCAGAATATCTAAGAAGAAAAATACACTCTTTTCTGCTGTCTGTGAACTGTACATTACTGATGCAAATGAAAATCCTTGCAAACAAGGTTTGGAGCACGGCATGGGGTTGGTTGTTGTTGTTGTTGTTGCTGCTTTTAAAGGAAAGCTGGCATTTAAAGATTGTCAATCATTGTAAATACCCTGCATTATATACTATTAATTAAAATTTTGTGAGATTGAAAGAACTGTGCATTATTTGGCTAGAGTGACAGAAACAAAAAACTTGTTTGAATTTTTCTGTTAACCCAGTTCTTTTCAGGTCATATGCAGCCTTTGGGATCGAGGATGTCCTCTAAATTTCTAATAGTCATAGAAATCTAACTCTCTCAGCCAGTTCTTACATTTCCAACTTCTGTAAAGTCACTTAATTGCAATTAGTTTGCACGATAAAGTCGGGAGTCTAAATCCTGCAAATCTTTACTCACATCAGTAGTCTCAGAGACTTATAATTTTAATACAAATTACTTATTCCTATAAGTGAAGTTTTTTTTTTAATTTCCCAAACAGATGACACTTTCCATCTCATCTGATTCCCAAGTTTCCTTCTGTGGGTAGCAGGTGCCTTGGTTTCAGCTTTCTTATCCTCAGTGTCCCTATTTTTACCCTTTTATGGCACATACTTGAATGATAAGTACAGCCTTCCGCTTCTAAGACCCTGTTTCCTAGGAGGAGCAGCAGGCCTTATCTCCTCACAAAGATAAGGAGCCACTTTGACCTACTGCATATTCTTAGTATTTCTTTGCAAGAACATGCAGTCAAATGGCATCCAGTCTTATGATCTGTACCCTGACAACTGTGGGGGTTGGCAGTGCTCAGCACTTGTGAAAATAAATAAATAAGCTAATTTTTAGAGACCTAACTAAGTTCTTCAGAGTCTAACACCAGGCTCTGTTTATTTTCTTTATCTTAGGATAAACACTATTTTACATATGAAATTCTTTCACCCTTTAGAAGTCTGGGAACAATTGATAACTCCTTTTTATGTTCTGGGACAGTTACATTACTTTATGGGAAATACACTGCCATACAGTGGTTCTCCTGTCTTTACTTCTATTTTCACTAAACAACAACTCCATGTTTCCTGCAACTAGGGAAAACTTTCTTTGATTCTAATGAAGGTTTTGCCTGTACAAGAAAAGACAGTGCTTCACATTGGTTTCAGGCATGAAATTAAGTGCCATAAAATGCCATCATAGTCCACTTCATTTCTACTATTCCACATTCCATCAAAAAGAATCTACCACTTTTGACTCAAACCCACAGCAAACTACATATATATTTAAAATATTAAATATTAATGAAGCAAAAATATGAAAAAAAGCTTAATATATGGAAGCAACATGATTTAAACGGATACATATGTTTTAAATTAGGGCAGCCTGTGGGCAAGACAAATTCATTAGCTATGAACAGCTCAGCTTGAAATCTAATATGCAATTTATTTACTATTGTTAACTTAATAGAGAGCAAATAGCAGGTGAGTGTGAGCAGAGCAGTTGTAATTCAAGAACAGTTGGTTACATCACAAACCATGAGCACAAAGCATGATTCACCAGAATCCTGTGACTGATTTACAGCCTTTTCCATTAGAAGAGGGCTGCAATTGGATCAGATCTGAGGTCTGGCTCCATGAGAATTCTATCCACCCATAGCTGCATGTCATTAACCTCTTAAGTTTCATGTGACATCCTCTCATTTTACTACTCCCCACTGGCTTCTGTCATCTTACAGTTGTTATTATGTCTTCCTCCTTTTGGAAATCTCTGTTTTCTCTCCCTTATGTATTGATATCTCCTAGATCTATAATATTTTGCACAGCTTCTCTTCTTCAAGTAAAACAAACTACCAAGCAAGCATCTGGTGTGATCCCATTAGAATTCTTTTTCATCCATGTGTCAAGGTAACTGTAGCTGTGTGCCCTCAAGTCATCTAAACACAAGGTCCTAAGCTGTAATTCTGACTTCACTGAGTGCAGGACTTTGTCAATTATCAAATTAAAAAGTGGAGAAAGACTAGTCCTCACATGTTCACAGAGATAGTTGTTCAAAAATCAATTATTTTCTTGGAGGAAAAAAAAAAGGGGGGGAGGGGGGGGGAGGGAGGGAAGGTAAAAAGCCATTTTTAGCTCAATTCAGATCCCGGCTATTCTACCAGAACTTCAGTGAAGCTCTGAAGACTCTTTCCCAAAACTGTACTACAAGTCTCTTTTGTATTTCAACCAAAAAAAAAAAAATCAATTCCATCTCCAGACAGCTCTAACAATCACATTCCCATAGGCCATACCATTTTGGATGGTACAGCAGTAAATCAAAACATGAATCTTTCCACAGTGTGATGAATAGGGTCAAGAAAAAAATGAGAACCTGATGGCGACTACAGATGCTACCTACAGGACAGCAGAAGTGTGTGTCAAATTGATGTTTGGTTTTACATTGTAAATTTAGCTGCCTAAGTTTTGAACATTTCATTTTAAACAACTGGTCACATTCCCTATCTCTTCAGCTACTTTGGAATGCAAAGAGTCAGCCAGGTGGACAAAAAGCACTAGAAAATATACAAGTTACAAAGAGTGGGCAAAGCACCTTGCTACCTGCATGAAGCCAGGCCCCGTTAGACACTGAAAGACACTTTCTCACCACCAGACTATGAATGTTAACCAGCAGCATGCTGCTATTGCAGAGCGTGTTGGGGCTTGTGCAATGTCCAGCAGATGTACAGTTAAAAATAAACCATATTTGTTTAACATAAACACATGGCTAAAGTATGTCATCATATTCAGGCTCATTAGATGCGTAATAACAGCCCCTTAACATTACAATCATCAGCTGATGCCATAGACAATTTTAAGTCTACCCAGCAGCACTTCATTCTTAATAGATAGTATGACTAGCTGGCGGAAGCTGTTCAGGAGAGAAAATGGTTGCTATTTTTACATAGCTTCGCACCTTGTCTGTGTATATGGCACACACAATATCCTCTATGTTATATCCCAACATAGAAGAGTAGAAGATACCACTTAACAACAATACTGCAACAGTGATCACTAATAGCCAAAAAATTCTCCATTTTCACTATTTCTTACTATGGGTGTATGGGAACTATTAAATCACAGCCTGAACCTCTGATTGTTCACCTGAGGCAAGCACTGAGTCAACCACGGGAGCACAGGTGAAGGCAATTCAGCTATGCGACCAGAAGGGGGGAGCCTGGCTGCACCTCTCCTAGACCCCATTTAAGGGCTGACCCCCACTGGGGAAGGATCTCTTTCTAGAGATAGCTCCTTTTAGGGTTTTTGTGTGAGCTTAGGACACAGGTGAGTGTTTTCATTTATTTTTGATTATCCCTTTTCACTGTGATAATCTTTCTAGCTGTATGATCTGTACATGCCACTCTGTGTATTTGTTGATTATACATACAGGTTAAGTGCCAATAGCCACATAGGAATCTGGAGATATTCATTTAATCTCTGTTCAGACACCTTTGTACTGAAAATATCCTGACAACGCAGAAATGTTAACCCAGAGTTGCTGATTCCTGAAATTCTAAGTAACAGGTTTTAGACTCTCTCATGTCAGCTTATCGTTTCAGGCACAATTGTGCTCTACCACTACTAATACTACTCCCAAATCACAGCGGAATCTTCTCCGGCCTCCTCAGAGCCTGGCCACAACTATCACACAACACAGAGGTCTGCATAGAGCTGCACGAGGTATTAACATCCCACTGTAGCTGCCCATAAGCAGTACTGAATTAAGTCTGTTATTGCAAAGAAGACTATAAGGGTACAGAAAGGAACAGAACAATTTGGGAAAACAAACAAATAGCAAATGAACAATGTCTGTGAGGCAAGACCTTGACCTCAGACATCTTAAAAGGAGATCCACTTCCCATCTGGCTGCATCTGAGAGCTAACCATCTCTCTTTAACCCATTTAGACTCCCCAACTTACCATTTGTTGCATTTTTAGCACAGGCAAAACTAGGGCAGGTCCTGCAGCAGTTTCTAGACTGTAAGGCACTTGAAGAGTTCTGCTTGTCTTATTGCAGGGAAGGAATATCAAGCTGGAGGTGCCTGAGCCACAGATCTCCTCTGTGCTGCTCTAGGTCTGTCTGGGGCCTCCGAAACGTCTTGTGGGCCTTTCTTTGCTCTTCAGTGTTTTCTCTAAATTTTGTCTCACATTGCCTCAGCACCATCTCTGTGCTGTGAGGGGCCTCCATGATGCCTCAGCATCATCTCTGGGCTGTCAGGAGCCTTTCTTACCCTCTCCTGTGGTGCCTTAAATATAATGTCAGTTGTAAGGCAGTCTCCCTTTGGGCTGCCCACAGCCTGTTCTGCTCTCTGTCTCCACACTGCCTTGCTACCATCTCTGCACTGGCTACTGCTGCTGGGTTGCCTCAGCACTGTTATCCTGCCAAGCTGCCTCACAGTTGTGGTCAACTGCTGCCAAGATGTCCCTGTTTCTTTCTTGTACCCTGCTTTCTACCCTCTTCTAGATCATCAGTCATTAATCAGATGAAGCCTCAGTATAGGCCTGGAAAATGAGATGCTGTGAGTCAGTCCCTTCCTGAGGTGCAGGCTTTGGCTGGAGTCCTGCAGGCCTTCCGGTAGCCCTCACAAGCCTTGATGCTGGCCCAGCGCACCAAAAGCATTGAGCAAGCAATGGCCTGGTAGCCCAGGCCTTGGTACCAGGGTGGTAACCAAAACTTCTGAGCCAGCAGTGGTGGAGAACACCACTTTACAGCAAGCTAGATAGCTTAAAATAGAAATAGTTTGTCTGGCTGGACCTACTGAGCAATGTGTCCAACATCAGCACAGTGGATAGCACGGGCAGGATGTGTTTGATCTGGCAGGGCAGTACAGTGTCTAGGATTTAGCTTGGTGGCAGCTGTTTGCAGTACCTGGCAGCTTAACAAAGGCTTCTGTGTGTTACTGGAGTTCTTCCTTTTTCAAATAATAAGGATAGGAGGTCTTCTGATGAAATATTTAATATTCACTTCTTAGTATTGGCTAACACTGTTTTGGTGCACCATTCTGGAAAAAAAAAGTCAATTAGAAATGGAAATAAATCTACAGGATACACATAATATAGTATAAGCACGTAATACATTAATTCTCTAAAGACTGAAGATCAATTCCCTGAATTTGTTGAAAAACTAATGACCCAAATGCAAAACTACGTGACTAAACTAGCTGAGGCTGGGTAGCAGCAAAGCATTTCTCTGAAGACCTCCTGAACCTTCTGCTTACTCAGAATACGGCAGTTCAGTAGAGCTGCACAATGTGAGTTTATTACAGCTGCGCTATGAGCGTGATGACTCTCCACCTGTTTCTGGTTGCATCATGAATCCTGGCTGAAAACAGATAATGGAAATGTATATTGCCAACCATGCCTCAATCTTTCTATTAAATCATGACCTGTCTTCTCATATTTTCTTCCTTTGCTTTTTTCTTTCTTGGATACTTTTTTAGTGTCCCTTCTAGGAAGGGAGAGGCATATTAGCAAAATAAAATTAAAATATAGAAATATAATTGTTATTCATTTGAAGTGCATGTTCTTAAAATGTAAATCTTTTGACATTAAAAACAACTTCATCAGCTTTAATTTCAATTTCTACAGATCTGTACACTGTAAGGTCTGAAAGACTTAGGTAGAAAAACCTAACATTACTTCTTTTAGCCTGAGAGTTATAAAGGAACCTGAAGCTGATTTTATTCATTACTTGCACTACCAAGGTGCCTAGAAAGCCTACTCAGGGACAAGGTTCTCTTTGTACCAAATATAACGAGACCAGAACAGAAAAGACAGTCATAGACCATACCTATGCAATCCAGTAAAGCCCGATGCAGACAGCCACGAAGCAGTACTGACCCAGACTTGTACATCTATAAAAGGCAGGGGAGGTTTGTCTAGAAATACTTACCAGAGTCCTGGAAGCATTAAAATTTTCATTAGCACAGTCCTATGCTTGAGCTAGTAAACTCTGTCTCTCAGTATTTAGGAGCCCAATATCACTGTTACATTAAAATACAGCTGTATTAGGAGGCACTATTAAAACCAAAATTAGTTTGTTTCCAAATCCTCTTTGCATAGCTTCTAGGTTCAAAAAAACCCTTTTATTGCAGTGAGAAAGCTGCTTTTGCTGCCACCTTCAGATAAGCCTCCTGCTACTGCAGTTTGACAGTATCCAAATTATCCATAATGACCCTGCTGAGGGAATGGTGAGCTGCAGGTGACCACCAGAGAATATAGGAGGAATAGGAAAATTTTTACAGTATCTCCTGTGGAAAATTTTTAGCGTGTGGAGTGATGCAGACCTTGCATGCAGACTAGTTAGAGACAGATAAAAGAAAACACGTTATCTTTGAGTATGTAAGAAGTCCTTAGCCACCAGAGTCAGAAAATGCAATACTTGCGGGCAGATATCAAAGGATTACAAAATTTTATGAGCTATAAATGCTAGAACTATGCCTGAGCTGTTGAGCTTGGCTCAAAGCTAAGATCAAAATAGTCATTTAGCTTGAATAATACTAGAAATTAGATGTGCTGGTAGAATTATATTTTGGGACCAGGTAGCAAGATTTCAGTGAACAGAACTGTATTACACAGCATATTTAATAAAAATAAGTTCCTTCTATCAAGCAAGAAGTAAATGTTATTCTCCAGAGCTGGAAGAATCTACGCCACGCAAGAAAGGACTATCATAACCTGTCTAACATGTATGAAGAATTACAAAGGTAGCAGTGAATGATGCATGTCAATTCAGTGCAAGAGAACCTAAACATAACTGTAGTGTAGAATATTCTGCTCTACAGGCACACTAGCTAAAGCATTTATTGTACAGCTGCAGTATGAAACTTGGTTTGTTTCAGAGTGCTGCTAGCACTAGTTAAGGGCAAAAAAAGCACAAGGGAGAATACATATCAAATTAAAGAAATGCATTAAGCTATAAAGTCTCATCATACCTTAGCTTTTATTAGGGGAAGCAAACTATAATCCTTTATATACATGCAGTGGAAATGCAAATCACAGCTTGAACCAGCTACTGAGCACCTGGTAGGGAAGGCTAGGCCAACCCAGGAGAGCTCAGGTGCAAGCAATGCACCTGAGTGACCAGGAGGAGCGGTGCCAGGATCCACCCCTTCCCAGACCTCATTTAAGGGGTGGCAGTGGAGGTGAGAACATCTCTTCTGGAGATCCTTGCCTACCTGAGGGCCTTCCAGGTCTTTGGAAGGTAGGCTTTTTTTTTTGTTATTTCTGTGACTACTCTCTTGCATTTAAGCAGATCCTCATTTGCTGTGGCTTAAGACCTTGCTGCTCTGCTGTCTCGTTACTCTTTCTATCGTGTTGTAGTGTATTTCTTAAAATCCTAGCTTTTTAAAAACCTCAGCTAATGTTTCTAGACTTTCTAATTAGGAAGCCTTTATAACATGATACAGTACTCAATTAGTATTAGGGGGAAAAAAAAAAAGCAGAAAACATTCCTGTTTAACTTTTATGATTTTACATGTAGGCAAGTGCTATTTCCTCGCTTCTCATCTCTGGGTAAGGCTATACTGGAGAAGAATATTGCAAATATCAGGAAACTATTCCTTAAGTGCTAGACAGAAAGTACATGTATTGAGTTTAATGGAGGATATAGAGCACACTTAACTATGGAAGATGGTTGTCTGACAAATATCCTGATCAAAAATGCTTAGTGTTTGTTGCTGCCTCCATTCTGAGGATGATCTTCACTACTGTTCATCTATGTCAGTTATTTTCAGGATGAGGTGAGGTGAATACTAATGTCTCGTATGTCACATCTACAATATCCTATGACGTGCCTTTCACAGACAGTTACAGTGAAGCAGTTTGAATAATCCCTTCTCATTTCAAGTTGCGTTAATCTGTATTCTAACAAAGAAGTCACAGAATACAGTGAGAAAAAAGGCCCTTCTCAAAAAGAAAAAAATATTTTTGAAGGTCTACTGTGGTCTATGTTGTAAAATGAAGTTAGTTTCATGAAATTCAGAAACTTTAAGTTTTTCCAGTTCTAATGGTAAATACTTTAACCTTATTTCCACCGCTATTCCATGCTTCATAAATATTTTTAATATAATTATAGTTGTCCTTTATTTACTATGTGCTGAAGACTTGAAAAAGAAAATACTATGCATATTCCATAAACATGCAATGTCATTCTTTTTTTTTTTTTTTTTTTTTTTTTTTGTGGGATAGAAAGCTGTATGCTTAAAGCCTCTGTACAAACAGACAGAAATAGAGATCCATCCTGACATATTCTTAGGGACATGGATTATTGTATTTTTTTTTTCCCAATTCCTGTCACAATGGATCCATTTTGTAACCTTGCTCCTTGGCTCCTGGGCATGCCCTCACCCAGCACAAAGCAGGAGTAAAAGGAAGAAGGAAATATGAAAGTAGGAAAGGGGACTCATGAAACAACCCAACCCCCTAGACCAGCAGGCAAAATATCTAACCCCCTCATGTGTACACATTTTTATTTCATTTTACATCTCACTTTTTTCTTAATTGTTCTGCTTCATGTTCCATCAATACAGAATTAGTTAATTGACTTCTTCATTTTCAAATTAATTGAAAGATAGTGGAAATAAAGTTAAAACATTAAGCACTTCAAAGTGCAGGATATCAGAATTAGGACTGTGTGTGTATCCATGCAATCAGAGTTGCTAGTGTTCTTATTTCAAAAATCCCCTGCCTTAGTCAGTGTGTGGAGTGCGTGGTACTTCAGAATTAAAGTATGGGTTTATGAAGTTCAAGATGTATTTTGCCTATTGAACTGATATGCTGCAGTACATAAGATTATTCCTGTGTTAATAGCATTTAGAGACACTGTCTGAGTTTGGAAGGAAGGGTACGGTATGTGGTGGACATTAATGTAGCAAGAGATATTCTTTGTCCTCAGGACTTTACAAGCTGACAGATAGAAGAGCCTTGGGTTAGAAAAGCAATAGTACTCAATTTTCCTGAAGTCATTTCAGTAGGGTAGTGGCAGAGCTAGAAACAGAAGCCTGTTTTCTGAGGCCTTAGCCACTGCATTGTCCACATGAGGAATAAATACGGCTCTGGCAATAAATCCTTGAGCTCAAATGTCAACTTCTGTACAAAATGTGGTTTTGCTAGAGCATTTTTATTCAAGCTACTTTGTCCTAGAATGCTGGATTTTCCTTTGCAGGAAGAAAGAAAGAAGAGCAATTCAAGCTGGTGATAATGTCCTGGGTTAAGCTCTGTGGTTGGTATCACACATTATGTCAATATAGAACATCCAACTGTCTCACTCCACCACTCCTCCAAACTAAGATGTAACACATCTGAGTCTCAGTTTCTTTACCAGTCAGACACACACAACACTACCATGGCATACTTGGAGGTTAATTACATGTTTATGTGTTATTAGCAACATTTTCAACTATATCCCAGTACTCTTGTTTGACAAGGGAAGTGGCTACATTTCTTTTAAATGAAGATTTAATTTTTATGGATAATAGCACTGCTTGGTTGCCAGATATACAGCTTTTGCCACAGACCAGTCCTTTCTCTAATGGACTTCTAGAGCTATGTAATTGTTCCCTTTATTGGATTTATTTCATTTTTTCTCTTTAACATAATACCAATAAAACCACTGTGAATAGACATGACAATCTTCATAACATTTAAATGTCATACTTTTTATTCTTCATTTAAAAAAAAACAACAACCACAGAATCCTGTCAGTTTAGATAAATACTATAGGTCTTGAAATTTGTAAACAGGCTGGAAAGAGCACAACAGGCTAAACTGCTTAAACTGTTTCTGAGGGCTCCAGCACTTACATTCACCACTGTACAGATTATCTATGATTAAGGTTGGCACATCCTGGAATCCTACTGTCATGATACTCTAAGCTTGTGTTCAATATTTTTATGGTAGGATCGAAGACCTAAATTAAAAAAAAAAAAACGAACACCAAAATGATGTAATGAGTATTGATTTAGAATTTTTATCTAGAATACTGATTCTTTTTTGAACACAATCAAACATTCAGTGAGATCACTTGCTACTGGAAATGACAGTTAACTTGTTGGAAAAAACTGAATGTTTCTCATAAAATAGAGGAAAGGTTTAAGATAAGAACATGAGTTAGATTTTTCTGTAAAATTAGATTTTTCTGTAAAATAGGCTTTATTTCTGACAGTAACCCCACAGGGATGCTCAAGAGAGTATAAACAGGAGTGTAAACTGGCATTTTTTGTAGTACAACAGTCTAGATTCTGCACATAGTCATTTAGGAACTTTCTAAACATGAGAGTGCAGCTAGACTGAAGACATAAATGAGTTTATTCTCCATTAATTTGTCCAAATTAATTCTTAGCTCACATACTTCAGGTGCTCACAAATCCTCTAGCAATGAGTTTTGAAAATTTATTTATGCTTTGCATGAAAATTGTTTCCTCTTACTTTCTTTAAACCTGTTATCTGTTTCAGTAAGTTCCTCTAGTCCTTGTGCTCTCAAGGAGAGAGAATTAAAAAAAAAAAAAAAGAATTTTCCTCTATATAACTTTTCTACCAGATTTATGTTTAGAATTTCTTCTTGATGCCCCTTTGTGTGGTTCGTTTAGAAGAAACATTTGAATCTATCATTTTGTTCTTGAAAATTCATAATAGTTTTCCCCTAGAAAGTTCACATAGTGGTTAAGATTTTCTGAAAACTCGTGATATGGGGAGGGAAATTATCCCATGAATAAGCTTAATTTTCCATCATTTGTATATTTCCATACACACGGGTATAAATGGGATTGTACAGTATCTGCATGAATAGACTAGTATTTGCACATATATACTAGGTATACAGACATGTTAAAGGAAGGAGCTTCACAAAATACTTTCATTACTATTACTGAATTGTCCAGAAAGAGTTCTGCACTAAACTTCATATGAGTGGTTGATCTGTGTTTCAGGCAGGCCTTATTCATGACACCAACAGTGTTCCCAGCTGGGATAGACCACTTTTAGACTCTCCTCTCTGCTTATTTGTGTGTGTGGCGATCAGTAACATTTTGAAAGTGGTGCAAAAGCATGCTTTTCCTACATTTTCCTAATCTATACTTAGAGCTACCTCCTGCAAGCAGATCAACTGAAGCAGCAACTTATTTCAGATTTAAAATCCAGGGATCTGTTCTTGTATGTTTTCAGCATGACATACTGCAGCTCTGGGTGCTGACAATTTACATGGGTACAGCCTGAAGCTGCATACTGCATATTCTGATCCTCTTTCAAACACTTAATACAATAGGGTCCCAAATACATTGTCAACAGAGGAAAACAACCCCCCACGTTCTATTTTAGTATGTTGAGCCTAAAGTCCATTGGCTGGGAGCTGTCATCAGACATGACCATATGTTACTCAATGGTATTACAAGTAAATCCTAATTGAGTGCAAATTGTGAAGATTAAAGTCACCTCACATTTAGCTGCATTACACTGAAGCAACTGTAGTTCAAAGTCTTATTTAAAATGCTGGCAATTCTCAGCATAAAAATTAACAGGCTGTCATTACCTTGGATTTTATGAGCTGTTTCAAATGTCTGGAGTTCCTTGTTTGGAGCTCTTAGAAGGAAAGAACAGATCTTAGCAGCACAGACCGAAAAATACCAAAGACAATGTATCATCAACAACTTCTGAAAAAAACATTAAATATTGATACAACTAAGTCACAGAAAAATCTCCTGGTTATAAGCTTTTTATAAATAATGGTGAAAGACTGTATGACTGCTGCTCTAATTGTGGTTAAGATCAAAGATTTGGATTTTAGCAATCCACGGCCAGAATAAGTCAGGCCCTGCTCATAACAAGCAATGTATTACTTTTTGAAAACAATTAACTGCCAGAAAGATATTCCTTGATGACTGGAGTTTGTTACTGTTTTGTAAGATGTCAGTAAAGTAGCAAGAAGCTGAACTTCATCTATTGGCGCACTTGGGATGATGCCCTCCATTTTAATGAGATTAAAGGTTTAATGCAGATAAAAGATTTGTTTCTGTTCGGTGCACCCACATTCTATGTAGGGATTTCAGTTTGATTCCCAAACAGAGGGACAGCGGAGAGCTATGATCTTTCTGACAGATAAGAGCTTTTGACTTCTTTCTTAAGTACATTTTCTTTTTTTGTCCCATACAAAATGATTGGAGGACATTTCTTTCTGTTTTCTGTTCTGATCGTGTTCAGCATATCTGCTGAGAAAATCTTTCAGCCAACCCTTGTGCTGGACATGGCTAAAGTCCTACTGGAGAACTACTGCTATCCTGAAAACCTGGTGGGAATGCAAGAAGCCATTGAACAAGCCATCAAGAGTGGGGAGATCCTGGACATTTCTGATCCAAAAATGCTGGCCAGTGTCTTGACAGCTGGAGTGCAGGGTGCTCTGAATGATCCAAGACTGGTAATTTCCTATGAGCCATCACCTCATGCAGCTCCTAAACAAGAAGCTGAAACTTACCCGACTCGGGAACAACTCCTGAGTCTTATTGAACATGTAGTCATGTATGATAAGCTGGAGGGAAATGTTGGCTACCTGAGGATTGATTATGTCATAGGACAGGAAGTTGTGGAGAAAGTTGGAGCTTTTCTGGTGGACAAGGTATGGAAGACACTGATAAATACATCTGCCTTGGTGATAGATCTTCGTTACAGCACTGGTGGGCAAATCTCTGGAATTCCCTTCATTATCTCATACTTGCATGAGGCAGACAAGATGCTACATGTTGAAACTGTATACAACCGGCCCTCCAACACCACTACAGAGATATGGACATTGCCAAAAGTGTTGGGAGAGAGATACAGCAAAGACAAGGATGTCATTGTTTTGATCAGTCATCACACCACAGGAGTTGCTGAAGATGTGGCTTACATACTGAAGCACATGAACAGAGCTATCACTGTCGGGGAGAAGACAGCTGGGGGCTCACTGGACATCCAGAAGCTACGTATTGGTCCTTCTAATTTCTATATGATGGTTCCTGTGTCACGATCTGTCAGCCCCTTGAGTGGGGGTGGACAGAGCTGGGAGGTGAGCGGTGTGATGCCATGTGTGGCTTCTGAGGCAGAGCAAGCCTTGCAGAAATCTCTGGGCATCCTGGCAGTGCGCAGAGCTGTGCCTGGCACCTTAAGTCGCCTAACAGACATATTAAAGGACTATTATAGCTTAGTGGAGCGAGTGCCTGTGCTGCTACGGCACCTTGCTACCTCTGACTTCTCTTCTGTGCAGTCAGCAGAGGACCTGGCCACCAAGCTCAACACTGAGATGCAGACCTTATCTGAGGACCCTCGTCTGTTGGTCCGAGCTATGATGCCTGGTGAAGCTGCTGCCCCTCCTGCTGAGACGCCGATTGCAATGGCAGCCAATTTGCCTGATAATGAGCAATTGCTGCATGCCTTGGTGGATACTGTCTTCAAGGTGTCAGTGTTGCCAGGCAGTGTGGGCTATATGCGCTTTGATGAGTTTGCTGATGCCTCTGTTCTTGTTAAGCTGGGACCTTACATTGTAAAAAAAGTCTGGGAGCCTCTCCAAAATACAGAGAACCTGATCTTGGATCTACGTTACAACCCTGGTGGCCCTTCCTCCTCTGCTGTGCCTGTGTTAATCTCTTACTTCCAAGATCCTACTGCTGGCCCTGTCCATCTCTTCACAACCTATGACAGGCGCACCAACCATACACAAGAGCATAACAGCCAGGCAGAACTACTGGCCCAGCCCTATGGAGCTCAGCGTGGCATCTACGTGCTCACCAGCCGCCACACTGCTACAGCTGCTGAGGAGTTTGCTTACCTCATGCAATCACTTGGCCGTGCCACACTGATCGGTGAGATCACAGCAGGTAGCCTCTCACATACCCGTACCTTCCCTTTGCTGCAGCCTGAGCAAGGAATAACTCGTGGTCTAACCATCACAGTCCCAGTTATCACCTTCATTGACAACCATGGGGAAAGCTGGATGGGTGGAGGTGTTGTGCCTGATGCCATAGTGTTGGCTGAGGATGCGCTGGAGAAGGCAGAAGAGGTGCTAGCTTTTCACAGGAAAATGGGGATGCTTTTGGAGAGTACTGGGCAGCTTCTAGAGGCTCACTATGCCATCCCAGAAGTGGCTGAAAAAGCCAGTGTTATGCTCAACACCAAACGAGTTCAAGGAGGTTATCGATCAGCTGTAGATTTTGAGACCTTGGCTTCCCAGCTTACCAGTGACTTGCAGGAGGTATCAGGGGATCATCGCCTTCATGTTTTCCACAGCCATGTGGAACCAACACCAGAAGAACAGCTTCCTAACATGATTCCCAGCCCTGAGGAACTCAGCTATATCATTGAGGCACTCTTCAAAATCGAGGTATTGCCAGGCAACCTGGGATACCTTCGCTTTGATATGATGGCTGAGGCAGAAACTGTAAAAGCAATTGGACCTCAGCTGGTGCAGATGGTCTGGAACAAGCTGGTTGACACAGATGCCATGATTATTGACATGAGATACAATACAGGTGGCTACTCCACTGCTGTCCCAATACTTTGTTCCTATTTCTTTGAGCCTGAACCTCGTCAACACCTCTACACTGTCTTCGATCGTAGTACCTCCCGCAGCACAGAGGTGTGGACTCTCCCCAAGGTTACTGGCAAGAGATATGGCTCCCTCAAGGACATCTACATCCTAACAAGCCATATGAGTGGCTCAGCAGCTGAAGCTTTCACCCGCTCTATGAAGGATCTACACAGGGCCACAGTTATTGGTGAGCCCACAGTAGGTGGTTCCCTCTCAGTGGGTATTTACCGAGTTGGCAACAGCTCCTTATATGCCTCCATCCCTAGCCAAGTGGTGCTCAGCCCAGTCACTGGCAAAGTGTGGAGTGTGTCTGGAGCAGAGCCGCATATCACCATCCAAGCCAGCCAAGCCTTGGCTGTAGCTCAGCACATTGCTAACCTGCGTGCCCAGGTGCCACAGATAGTGCAAACTGTAGGTAAGCTTGTGGCAGAAAACTATGCTTTTGTAGACACTGGGACTGATATAGCATCCAACCTCACCAAGAGTATCGACAAAGAAAATTACAAAAGGATTAATTCAGAAAAGGAGCTGGCCAGGAAGTTGACTGGAATCTTGCAAGTTCTTTCTGATAATGAACACCTGAAAGTACTCTACATTCCTGAACATGCCAAAGACAGCATTCCAGGGATTGTACCAAAACAGGTACAGTTCTTTTTGTACTCACCTATATTTATGCCAGCTAGAAGTCAGTGCCTGAGTGAGCACTGAACTCCCTCTGACTCTAAGACAAGCCAGGGTAGCAGCTTGTGGTAGTAGATGGTAGTTCCAGTTGCGTGCATTCTGGAGCCTTCAGACTGTGAATTTCCATCGGCAGCCATCTACCTCAAGTAAAGATTCTAATGCAGGGCTTCTGTGTCAGAGAGAAAATACCTCATCATTTCCAGTCACAGAAAAGTACTGTGGCTTTTCAAGCTGTAATAAATTAACACAGAAAACTACTGATTAGAAAGTGAGTTTGCAGCCTGAGGAAAAACTTAGTTGGTCCAGAGTAAGTGCATATACTTGCAAAACATACAATCACATATCTTGTAGTGAATTTTTATATATAAAATTGCCATACTTGTCTTCTTCTAACTGTTATACCAGAATAAGCCATTGCTTTTGTACTGGTGGTGAAAAGTTGCTCTGACTGCATCTCATGCACAGCATAAGGTAGTCTCCAAGTGAGCTAGAAATACTTTGGAAGAAGTATCTGGGTGGAAATTAGGTGACCCTGGGGAGAAATTGATTTTTAATAATCTCCTTTTGTTCTTGCTGCTTGGTTTGCATAACAGTTTGTGCTTTGTTCTGAGCCTGCCTATTTATACACTGGTCTGCCTTGGCAATCTTTCTTGTTCATTGTTGTACTGGAGGGAGCTCCCAGGAGCACTTGTTATAATTCCATGTTCAGATTAAAGGGAGGGTTAGGGTAACCTGATCCCTTTCTTGGATGGAGTTAGCATCTTTTTGGCTACTGCTCCAGGGTGGCTATCAGAGACGTCGTTTTCCCAGGGACCCATAAAATTACATTTTGAAGGGAATGCATTTGCTTTTGCAGTGAACCAGAGTATACCAAGTGTCAGGTAACTATTAAATGTTTCCTGGGGGAGGAAATCTGTGGGCTTCCACCCTCTGAAGTTTTAGGCATGCATGAATTAAGGTGAGTGTGATCTTTGTGGTATTCAAAACAAAGCTCAGGGATAAAATCTAAGCATTTTCAGAGGAGGGCATTTTTTTCAGGTTTGTTAACCAAGAAATGCTGGCTCCATTTTTACCTCCAAGCAAAATTATAAAAACAAACAAGCAACAACAAAAAAGAAAAACTCTTAAATGGAAATCATTAATTAAAGGATTGCATTTTCTATTCCTTCATTCTCTCCCTCTCCTACATTTATTGGGTGTAAAAAATTTCTCTCTAAAGGGATTTTTGACAGTGCCTCCTGCTAAATTATTAACAGAGTAATAGTGGCTATACATCCCCATCCTGCAACTTAGTTACCATATTCTCTGAAGTCTCCTAATGGATATTGTCATCTACTATCACTTATTAAAAATTATTTTATTCATGCCTTGAATGTTGAGAACAGAATGTAGAAAACTCGTTTTTCACATGACGTGAAATTCTAATCCTGATAGAGCTAATGAGAAAATGCAACTATACTAATTAATACCACCATTTACCTCAACTCTGTCAAGCAGAATGGTTAGAAAAGGTCAGGCGGGTATATCCATAGGAAGGAAATCATAGCAGTGTGCATGAAAATCTGAACAAAAGTGAGATTTCTTCAAGGGGAATAACATAATACAGAACAGAGGAGAAGCACAGGTGTCTTATGAGGCTAGAATAGCAGCCAAAGGAGGAGGCATTCCCAACTTACTGAAATTGATGAGTCTGGGATGACAAGAGACCAGAAAGTACCATTGAGATGTTTTTGAGCAAAAGAATGTAAGTGAACTAAAATTTAAAGTAAGCATTGTGCCTTAAGATTGAGGCAGAAAAAGAATCCACAGACCTTTGGGAAGCAGAGGTACCTTCACTTCCTCACCTTTTTTTTTTTTCCCCACAGTGTCCCTGTCCCTTCTTGACTCCCCTTACATGGTGATTGATTCTGCCTTGCTTCTGCAGAGCCAGAAGGAATGCTTTCTGTGGATCATTTCAGAAATCTCCCATTCCAATATCCCAGAGAGCAAATGACTTGAGACTACTGTGAGGTTTACATGATAGCATTAAATGCAGTTATAAATTCATCTTTTTTTGGACAGTTTTAAACAGGAACACGGTGGCCCTTTAATCTGTATTACGTTCATTCCTTAAAAATCAAAGAGCTGCTTTTTCTCTTGTGCTACCAGCCTTCCAGCCACCTTTTCCCCGAACAGTGGGATTTTTTGATAATGACCTTGACAGTGAAGCAGATCCAACACAATTAAATGAAAGTGATGATGAATAACTGCAGAAGGGATGGGATGGGACATGGGAGACAGACAAGTGAAATGCATGTAGACCTTTGCATCTGCTACACTAGAAGAGCTGCTGAAGCATAATACTGGATAGTGAATACGTCTCCTCCACGACAGTAGCAAGGTCAATGCTAGCTGCAGATCTCTGCTGCATAAATGCCACTTTCCCAAGTTGGACTTCCCAGAGGCAAATGTTGCATATATGGTTTGTGAGAAGAGCCTTTTGCTGGTAAAGCAGAGCTCTTTGAGAGGATGAATACTCCTTTGGTAGCTATTCTAGCCTCAAAAGAGACCCATGCCTCTCTAATGCATTGTCATCAGTGCTAAAGTAGATTTACCCATTTGTTTTATAGATTTTTCAATGGGTGCTAGATGAAAACTCAAAACTTAGCTGAGAATCATGTTTTCCAATGTAATCTTCCAGGGTATACCAGGCTAGAAAATAACTGTGCTTTAAGCTTTTGCTGGCTGGCTTGCAATTAATATATTACAAGCCACATGTTTTCACAGCAGGCTGGTGTGCTGCTGTGCTGAGCAGCCCTCTGCAGGGTGAAAGTACAGCTGCTCACTCTGCCCTGCACTCCCCCAGTGCAGACTGACAGCCTTAAATAACCTCTTTTAATCCTTCTCAGAAAGCTGTTCCAGCACATTTCAGCTCTTGCTAATGGTAACCTCTCTATTCTGGCTGTACTGGCTCAATGAAGGACAGAATAAGGATTCAAAGCTACGGTTCCAGAAAACTTGGAGAAATTATCTGTGAAAAGATGGATGAGGTTAAATAAGAGCATATGCAAGATTTTTACAGTTTCTATAGTGAGAGTAATTGACTGCATTGCTCTGGGAGGAAAATGGGTTGTTTGGAAGGAGCCCTGTACAAAAGTGTATGGGTCCTTCGGAGTTCACAATCTGAACACAATTTCATGGACTGTAGTTGTTGCAGTAAAAAATAATCATCATGAAAATGGTATGGATAAGCACAAATCTAATCAGTAAAACATGCAAAGCCTTCTGCTACGTTCAGCTCTAATGAAGCCTCAGTTGGAGTGCACAGTACCCAGTCTTGTGCAATGCTTTTCTGTAAAGTTGTGACTCAAGTGAGGAGAGCCCAGGGAATAGGAATGTAAGTAGAGAGAAAAGTGGGCAAGAGTTATCTTAGAAAAGTTTAAAGGATTTGAGATTTTTATTCAAAAGAAAAGAAAAGAGGATACACAAAAACAGTTTTCAGATAGATAAGAGGTGATTTTTAAATATGAAGGGAGTAGTCTGTTTCCTTGTCTGTGTTGAACAGGCCGACATGCAATGCACTTAAACTGCAAAAAAACAGTAAATTTAGAGTGCTTACACGAGATGATAGGAACATCTTGTAAAGCTAGTGACATACTGGACTGGATTGCCTGAAGAGGAACATGTATCTCTGTTACTGGAAGTTTTAGAGAGCAAGTGAGAATCAGCTTTCAGGAAGATTGCTGATGCTGCTTAGTTCTTGAGCTGAGGAACCTATGAGGCTGGGTGGTTTCCTTTCAGACTGTAGGGTGCACAAAGGTATCCAATGTTATTCTGAAAAAGAAAGAAGTGACATCCCCACCCTGCTTCAAGATCTCATGGTTCTTAAACCAGCCTTTGGATTTACAGCAGCACAAGGTTAACTGATGGTATTTTAATCTGGAGGCTGACAGCACTAGTGGCCTTAATAGAGATAAGAGTTACACTACAATGGCCAGCACGAAATTAACTATGAAAATGCAGTTTCCTTTTACACAGATAAAACAGCTTAGGGGAGAGGTAAAAGGGGAGAAAGAAGGGAAGAGAGGTGCAACTGTTAAAGCAATTTGCCTCTGGTTGGTGTATGAGCCAGTGATGAAAATCCATGCGTATTTCCCAGGGCAGCAATTCAGGTCTTATTTTGTGTCACACTACATGTTCTGCTTAGGCCACATACATGCAGAAGGCGACTGCAGAATAGAACTGGACACCCTGTATAGCTAACCAAAAGAATTTCTTCTTGGATTAAATGATATTAGCTTGGAGGTCCTTTAGTCTAGCCACATTGCTTATACTGTTCTTAAGGCACCTCAGGGTTTATATTTAACCATCAAGACGTTTGTGTGTAAACACTGCCTAACTGAGCAGCAAGATCTTAGTCTCAGCTGCATCCTGTCCCAGCTCATCTTTGACCTGCAAACATATCCCTGCCTTCCAAAGGAAATCACACTGTTGGTGTCACATACCTGTGGTTCTCCATGACAGTAACTCCGTAATGTCAGTCCCAGCCTGCTCCCCTCCTTAAAAATGTGGAGGGATTTTCTTGTTGTTGTTTTAAGAAAGAGCATTCCAAGTGCTTTTTGTCTGATTTCCTTTTAGAGCTTTTGGAGTAGATGTATTCTGATACATTTTTCTACTGCCATAAGGAACAAGCAGAAAAAAAATATTACCAGTTATAGACAGAAGGGTTATTCTTGATCAACATGCTTCTGGTTGAGTGTCTTGCAATTATTTTATAAGAGAAGTAAGAAATCTGAGTTTTCAATTAAAATATCATTGGTAAATGGCTGAGAGTACCACATCAATTGCGTGTTACGAACGAGCAATGATTTTTCCTCCTGAGGGGATCAGTACCTCTGAACTAGAAATAAGCTCTGTCAGAACAATGCAGGGCATGCTGGATATATTCCTCAAAACTGTGATTTGTTAATCAAAGTATGGTGGGCAGATCAAGTAGCATTGCTGTCACTGGGAATTGAATTGGAAATGACAAACTCAGCAGCACAGACTTATATGTTTACAGTCAAGATACAGTGGTTATTTTTTACAAGGTACAATAAGAAAGAAAGTACAGAAGAGGGCTCAATCGAGTTTGCTCTCAGCATTAGATCATCAACTAATGGCCAGCAATACTTCTGAATTAATATTTGAAATTTTTGCATATATAATTAATGCTGAAGAAGCTCAGGGCAACTAGAAGTATGATACAGTAGGTAATACTCCCCAAGTTAAAAGTAATGTGCTTAAACTGGGTCAAAGTACAGATGTCTCCCAACTTGCAGGTTGGTAGAGCATCTTTCATGTGGTACTGCTGATTCTTTGTTCTTGTCACTTATAAAGTTATTATAATAGCTATTGATTGCCTGGGGCTGAGCTATAGCAGAAAAAGAAATTGATTAAAAAGCAAGTATACAATCATTTTCACAAAAACCCTGAGGAGAAAAGCCCACATTGCAGAAGGTCACGTAAGTAATATATATACCAAAGCCTTATCTCCTTAAGCTGGAGAGTCTTCAGTTTTCAGAAATATGCATGCAAAACAGAAGTTTGGCAATAGCAACAGACTTTGTCTCCAAATAATATAGGGTTACTAGAACAACTTTATTAGTTGGCTACGCATTGCTATGAAAAAAATGTCTGCTGTTTAATAACATCCAGATAAACAAAACAAAGTTAATCACAGCCTAACATGTGAAATTCCAGGCACAAGGCCACCATATAAAAATACTTAGCATGTGTCTACCTCATTATCATGCCAGTACATGCCCAAATCATGAAGTCCCTCACTGTCACAGGGACCGGCCTGTTATCAGTGGCTGGGACCAGTTTCACATGTAGCCAGCAGCTGTTTGTCAGCTAAGCCCAATCAAGAGACTAAAAAAGTCCTGAATTCCTTCCTTTGAAGGAATTGTTAGAGGAAACAGAAGGACTTGGGTGGCAGGTCCCTTATAATGACTTAGGCTGCAGGCCTGGGGTGGTTTTTGTGGCCTTCTCTTTGCCTTTGGCCCAAGGAAATTCCTGTATTTTTGAAAAATGAACTGAGACTTGACAAATGGGGGCCTGATCCAGTTTCTTGACACACTACTGAGGCATCCTATACTGGGCAAAAAGCAGCCAATGCTAAACTAAGTTAAATATTCAGAAGTTTTAATATTGTAACATTATTGTTCTTCAAACTTGGTCAGTTTCTTAGATGTGTCCCACCTGAACTAATCCTGACTCACAAAATTCCTTTTAAACCTTGTGCCAAGCTATCAGTGCCAGCAAATAATTTGTTTCGTTTTTCCAAACTCTTTCAGATCCCTTCCCCAGAAGTTTTTGAAGATCTGATTAAATTTTCATTCCACACAAATGTATTCGAAAACAACGTCGGCTATCTGAGATTTGATATGTTTGGAGACTGTGAACTTCTAACCCAGGTGTCTGATCTACTGGTAGAGCATGTTTGGAAGAAAATTGTTCACACAGATGCATTAATCATAGACATGAGGTAAACCTTTGAATGGCAAATAACCAAACCTCTTTTAAAACAGCATTTTATTTGTAACAGTGAATTAGCTTTACATGTCTTACTGTCCTACTTACGGAGTAACATTACTGGAATTAAATGAGAAAAGGAAATCAGCCAAAGACAACAATAACTGTCTGGAAGTATATCTCAAGAGAAATTGTACTATCAATTGAGATGTTTAAAACAAAATAGGCAAATTTAGAGGATATGCTGCAGGACACAATCCTGGACTTTACATCTGTTTTCTTTCTCTTATTTCTTTCTAATCTAACTCTGCATGTGCCTTGTATTAATTATATATGTATGGTCTAGTTAAATATTTCACTGCAGGCAGTGGTCAAGTCAAATGGTCAAACAAACAGACCACGCGTAAGTCTGTTGCAGCATCTAGACTGCCGTATCTGCAGTGCCAAATTATGCTGTGCGGTCAGCCTTGTACGGAATGACCCTTGTGCACAGAGCACAAGGGTGGCCTAAGGGTATTCTCTTGCCTGAAAGATACTGTGGCACTCCTAGACCCTGCTGTGCAGCAGTCCTGTGCCTTCTCTTTTGGGATTGTGTTGGACACTCCAGTGTGTCAACAGTGCTCCAAGTTTAATAAGCCAGAAGACCGCATCCATTTGTTGTCAGCTATCAGTGCAGATGAATACCAGAAGGGTACATTTCCCATAAAATATTTCTGTAGTTTACTCACTTGCTTTGGTTTCAAGCTAAAGTTTGTAAGCCCAAAACATTACAAATAACAATTAAAAAGAAGAAGGTGTTTGTAAGAGCCAGTTTTTAATGCTGGAACAATTTCTTTTTATTGCTATAATGAGTCTTTCAAAAGTTGTCAATTTTCTTAATTTTTTTTCTGGGATTTGCAGCATATGCAGGAAAAGATGAGCGCAACTCCCAGGTCAGGCAGCATAACAGTCAGTCAAAATCACCTGGTACTGAAATCAGTTTAAGCAAAGATATCACTATCTTTAAATAGACTTGAAATAGGACCAGGACTTTCCCTTTTCTTGCCGTGGTTTCTCTAAATTCAGTACTCATGCCAGGGCCAACAAAACAGCAAAGATGATGCTATGTCCTAGGTACTAAATGGTCTCAGTATAGTCTTTTTCTTGGCTTGCTTTGTTTTTCATTTTTATCTTATTTCCAGCCCTTTGAGAAAGCAGATCTGGGACCACCGGGAAGACTCAGTCCCTGAAATCATATAAAAAGAACCCTAAGCATTTTATATTTTGAAATTCTACCTGAATCAGCATGATTATTTTAAGGCAAAGATGATAATTCCAATTTTGCATAGGACCAACTGTAATACATAGTGTCGCTCACCTTACAAGTTCACCTCCTTGGCTACTCACCAACTCCGTATTTTTAATTATCACAGCACAGAGAACAAAGACACTGGTAAACTAGATAGCTTCGCTAATGTCACACAAGAATTCTGTAGTGAAGGAAGAACTTGGCTAAAAAGTTGAGCTAAAATTCTCACAGCTGCTCAGTTATTATTACTGACTAAAGTTTCTGCAGCTTTTCTGCCCTGGAGAGTCCCAGGAAGAGCTCTCCAGCATTGCTCTATTTCTATTGTCTTGTCAAAATGTTTCTTGTGTTCATCATCAGCCATGTCTCCTTTTCTTGACAAGAAGTTTGATAATTGGAGAAGCCTCTAAACTGATGTTTACAGAGGAGGGAGATGTTTGACATTTGCTTTTCCTTCAAAATCTTACAGACTTCACCAGCTCAAGTCTGTGAGGCATGCACTGCAGGGCAGGCAGCTGCTCTGTCATCTTGCTGCCTGACTTCTCTCTGGGCATGTACTTCTTTCTTTCTGCTGCCCAGCCAGCTGCACGAGGTTGGCACTACAGTATATATAAGGTTAGATGGGAAAACATACCTTAAACACCTCTTTCCTTTCTTCAAAGTGCGTGAGGACATGTTGACTTCTTGGGTATATCTGACAGTCAAATTAATCCTCTTGGAGAGGGATGACTCTGCAGCAAGAAGACAACAAATATCAGTGCTCCTCCACCTTGGCTGGTCTGTTACCACCAATACAGGTGGCAGGACTGGGCTTTTTTGGCAATAACTCAGTAGATCACTGCCTCCTAACCCTGTGCAGTGACAGCTGCTTTGTCCTCAAGGTTAAGTCAGCAACCCTGTAGGTTAGTCAAAGCAGAAGAATAACAAGTCTGATGTTTCTTTACAAATTAAAAACCATTGTGTACTTTCAGATTTTTTTTTATTTTAATTCAGGTAGAACTGAGAGAAAAACAGACTTTTCTGTGTTCTGTTTACATATTTAGCCAACTGTACATAGTAACAATCCCAGCCTGTTAGCTGGAAATTTGTTTTTGCCGATGGGGGAGAATGAATGTAAACACATCAAAATGTAGCCTTTAAGTGTTCCTAGTAATTATGTACTTGGAAGGGAGATTTAATGTCTACAACAAATTTTCACTTGTTTTCTTAATATTCTAAATTTCTGAAAAGGTACAATATTGGAGGTTACACCAATTCCATACCAATCTTATGCTCATATTTCTTCGATGAAGGACATCAAGTTCTGCTGGACAAAGTTTATGACAGACCCAGTGACTCAGTAAAGGAAATATGGACCCAGCCACAGCTCAGAGGTGAGAATGACTATTTATTTTCAGAGTAGTTTCACATTTCAGGTGTTCCTCCTTGTGTTTTAAAGGGAGCTGTTAGATACCATAACTCATTAGTTGAAAGCACCTGCTACAATTAGCTCAAGCTGTAAAAACAAAAACGTGCATCTCAGCCCTGTCTCTAATGTTTTCCTAAATAATTCTTAGGAGTGTAGTATGTTTGACGGAGAAGTTTATTAACTGGTTCCCAGAATTTTAGCTGAATACAGTAGACAGCAGTTATGACTTATTGCTATGAAGCTGACAAAAATAAATCTCTTGCTGCTTAAACTTCTAGTAATGCCTCTTCCAATACTCACTTAAGTTTTACCTGTAGCACTTCAGTTTCTCCCTATGTGATCTATCAGATACTATTTCAGAAGATGAGAATACAGGCAGTAGCCCAGTTTGTCTAGAGATGGCAGGAGCAAAAGAGATGCATCAAATTCTGCACATCTGAGTGCATTTGGACTACTTGGTGATGTGTCACTCCCCACCCCGTTGTCCGCAGAAGTTGAAGAGATGCTGAAATATGCAGGGAGAGAGATCTTCAGTGCTCATAAAGTGCAGTTAGAGAACTGAACAGCCCTAAATACTGGCTTTAATTCTTTTCCCCTTTAAAGCTGAGACACTTCTGAAAGAGGTGTCACATGGTATCTGCAGTTACTGGCTTTGAGCATACTGAAATGGTTAAACTTTGTGGCAGGCTGCAGGGTCCATCTATTCTCTCAGACAGTTAGAGGTGGGCTATGCTAAGGGGGTATGATTACTATGGACACATTCCAGTTCCCATCAAAGAGATCAGGCAGACTCATATTAACTTCAAAGGAGCTGGATCTGGTCCTGTATTATATATATCTACTGTGAAAAGGGTCTTCAAATGGATATTAAGTCTACAATGAAATGAGAAGATCAAAGATGGTGTGAAAATTAATTACCATGCTATTGGCTCCTCTCTTATAGCTTAGTATGAGAATTAGATGTCATACTGTAACTTAAAGAATGACATTTTTAAAGTCATTTAAGTAACTTTCAAGTTTTAAGTAACTTTCAAGTTATCAAGTCCCAGTTATGACACATTGGTCATATTTTCAATGATCTATGCTTTCAAAAAGTACTCAGTGTACTTAGATATATTGAAAATACATTGCAAGAAAGCTACTCCTGTCAGCTGGTTTATGTAAGAGAATGAAACAACTTGGCTAACATAAAAAATAAAGGGGTATTTGTTGAAGGGCCTGGGACAAAGGCTGTGCAACAGCTTCCATTTATAGACTAAAAAGCCTGTGGGAAACCACTGTAATTATAGTTTCATAAAATGCTGCCTGCATAGTTTGGAGGCTAAGCACGATTACAGCCATATTCCTAGAGCAGAAATGAGTATGTAATTGAAGATGCTGCTGGCTGAGTTTTGAGTACTTCTGCTGGGGCAGTGAAAAACATTGTTTTCCTCACCTGCATATTCCACTGCTCCAGGAGCTCCGGTGGAAGTCCAAGCCACTGGAGAATCAGCAGTAATAACCATGAGCTGGCCTCCCAGCTGTTGGAGCTCATATTAGAAACTGGTGGCACAAGAACACCACACAGAGTGACAGTCTTTTTTACACTGTAAAGGCTGGAATAGGGGAAAAGAGTGATTTAATAACATCATAGGTGCAAAGCAGGTTTTCAAACTTCTTTGCTTATTAATAGTAAGTAGGAAGTTAAGTATGCATTGACTTAGTAACACAAATGAATCTCTGAAAATGGCCAAATTTTGTGATGCTTTTTGTCCTTTCTGGCAGGGGAGAGGTATGGTTCCCAGAAAGGACTGATAATCCTCACCAGTGCTGTGACAGCTGGGGCTGCTGAGGAGTTTGTCTTCATAATGAAGAGGCTGGGCAGAGCTCTCATCATTGGGGAACAGACCAGTGGTGGGTCCCATTCCCCGCAGACATACCAAGTAGATGATACCAACTTCTATGTCATCATCCCCACTGCACGATCAGTCATCTCTGCAGAGGGCACTTCTTGGGAAGGGAAAGGGGTGCCCCCTCACATGGAAACACCAGCGGTAACAGCCCTCATCAAAGCAAAGGAGGTGCTCAGTGCTCACCTGCACAGCTCAAGATAGCCCAACAGGGGCATGTGCTTCTCAAAAAAGTAGGTAGCTGTAATTTTCAACGAAGTACTTGCACTCTCATGAACTGAACCAATAATGGGTTTTGGAGCCCAGAGCAAGACTTAATTTGAATTTCAGTAACTAATGCAAAACTGAGACCACAAATATCTAACAAGGTGTGTATGTGTATGTGTGCACGTGAGAGGATGAGAAGGGTACAGATGTTTCTCTGTATGTTATCTATTTGTTTACTGCCCAAGAACTCTGTTCCATCAGGAGAAATAATTTCTGCTACCCCAAGTAATTCACTAGCCTTGCAAATGATGCTGTTATGGGAAACAGATGTGGATCTGAGTTCCTAGCAGGACAGGGAGACTTCACGAAGGAATCTCATTTCTTGAATGAGCTTTTTGGTAATCTGTTTCCTTGGGGAAGAAAGCCATCTCTCCTAGAAAAGAGTGGGAACTTAAGTTCAACTTCAATAGTGAGTTTTTCCCTGTACATAGTTCTAAGTGACTCTACTTTTAACATGCTGTTTTTACCCTGTTCCGAGGCACTCAGCTCTTTCTGGGCATTGTTAAGATAATTTGATATATCAGTGGACTCCTCTCCTGTGGTCAAATGTAAATGTTAGTTTTTGCATTGTCTGTTTTTTCCTAAGATTTAGCTCCAAACAACAGAGATTTCCTTTGATCCCTTAGAAAATCCCAGCTATCAGTATTGATGGCACATGAACCACCTTAAAGCATTTACACAAAGGTAGAAAAGACATACCTGCTCCTTTTGGAAAATGTGCACGTTCTTATTTGTACATCTGAACAAAGAATTAACAGTAGGTTTGAGGGTTTGTTTTCCAAACTTCAAGACCTAAGTGTCTTCTCCATTTCTTCATTAGATGTACCAGAAATAACCCTTCCCAGTCTGCCAGGATTGCCCATACTCATAATGCACATCTGCTTTTCCCTTAGCATTTAGTAGAGGTATGGGGAATGAGCAGAAGTGCGGTGCATTGGCTCTTTCACCCAGATCTCAGACTCAGGGAAAAGAACTGTATGGACTTAAGGCTAAAAACAGATTCTTGTGTGCCGTGCCCCAAAGACGAGAAGAAAACAAAGAGATATCCTTTGTGCCCTGCTAACAAAGTAGTTATTAAGTGATAGTATATTTCAGGGCAATTAATAGGGTTATTGGAACGAACCTACTCCATGCCCTACATTCTTACAATTCCTATCTAACCATCTCTCTTTGTAATGATTTAGAAACATGTATAACTCTAATCTAGATCTCAAGATTCCTAATCTCTGCAAAATACCAGCTCTAAGGCAATTAACTTAGAAAAATGGAGCCCCTAAATGTCACCGATTAGAAACTGTAGTGGTTATACATTGCTCTTTGCTTGCTCATTTGTGAGTAACTGCCATTTTTTACAAATCACGTTTAAACATCTAACTGCAGAGATTTCAGTAATCTTTCAGTAATCACTAAAATAATTTTAACAACAAAGTAGACTTTCCATCTTGTTTGCTGCTTGTTTATTTTTCCAGTTACTCTTGGTGCGATCACTAACCTGGACTCTTCTGAGTTACTTTTGTACTCTGATTTTTATTCAGTAGCCAGTTGTTGAATTTCTCTGTGCTTTAGAACCATTTAAATGGATTAAAACTCATACAGCATTTTGTGTGAAGTGGTATCTATATGAAGAATATTAAAGAAACTTAATAAGGAAAAGACTGGGGTAGTCAATGAATGAGTAAACACTAGTGTATTCCTTCTAATATCTTTTAAGCTTCTTTAATAATCCAAATGATCCAGATATACTTCTTTTTTCCTCAACACAATCTGTTGTGCTGTCGTATACAAACAATAGTGGTTCTCAAATGCAATATTTATAAACTGTAGTCATCCATTCAGAGACCAAATACTATACCATATGGGCACAAATAGTAAGTCATTTCTTTACCAAAGTAATATGATAAATACTTATGAACGATAAAAGTTTAATTATTGGAATTTAGTTGGGGAAACAAGAAAAAAAAAAAGCAATTGCTGGTGACTCCATTTGATACCAATAATGCTGTAATACTCCCTCAATAGAAAGTAATTGTATAGAAAATTACACTGCATTGAAAGGCTAGAACATCATCAAACTATGAATGAAATCAATTATAGGAAATAGATGGTTTGTGGTTTAAATTAGGAAGTTAGTCAGAAGTTGTCTTAGAAATGGACTGAATGAATTCTGAAGTGCTCTTCCAGCTTTTTGTACAACAGGAAACGCACTGAAACCACCACTCTTCTCTCTTCTGGTTCCAGAGCTGAGATGGAAGTTCAAGAATTTGTAGCACCATTTCCCACCACCATTCTAGAACAACTTTCTAATGGTTAATTCTGCTAATGTTCCTTTCAAAGGAAGTAAGAAATAAATGAGTATATCAGGCCTCATATCTGTATAATCCACCTCATTTTAGAGCTCACAGGACTCTGGCCAAGAATTGACAGGCAGACTATTCATTTTTGCACTACAGAATGGTGTGTTCTTGCTCTCTGGACAGTGCTTGTAATGCAGACCCCAGTGATCGCACCACAGAAGCTGCCCTAGCCCAGTTTTCAAACTGTAGACTGTGGGGAATTCATAGACTACATCTAAGAAATTAGTGAAAAATGTTATGTTTTTCTTCAAAATATCTCTAGATATATAGATATGTAGAAAACATTCAGATCCCTGCTGTCAAATCATAGCATTGTACTGCGAGACTGAAGGATTATCTTCATGAATTCCTCAAGTCCCTGCATTTATTCAAGAACCCCCTGCTCTAGTGGAGTGCCTTTCCTTCAGCAGGATTTCCTTCCATCTGTACCAATTTGAATATTCAGACTTCTAGGCATAAGAAAATACCTTCCAGCATGACCTGATTACAGGGTGCTTCTTTGTCTCATTAGGCTTCCTTCTGCCTGTGCTGCCTTGGTTCACTCAGCTTTAATATGAATATTTTCATATAAAGAAAAACAATCTCCAAAATTCTTGAATAAGCTCAATGGTTTATGTAACCTGACTTAAATGAGACAATGAGTTAAATGTGAAACACATAAAAGACATCCCCCTGACTGCACAAGGGGCTTTGCACAGAAGTGTATTTTACACATAGGGAATCAAGTTCTGGTTCTGTTGACATCTGTGCTACTTTGCTCTGATGGTGGTACAGGTGTAGCTTGCAACAGAATGTGATATTGGACAGTTGTGTGTGTAAACAGATCTTACTTCACAAAACGCTTCAGTCTTCAGTGTAAAAAGCAATTTGCTTTCACTCAGTCTTTGTGCCAACCTGAAAGGGACAAGGCAGAATAGCAAACACTTGCCCACAGTGGGGTTTCTGGTATGCAAGGAGAAGATCCCTGCTTTTACATACTAGTACCAAACTGCTGTTCCTGCAACTGGAGGAGGTAAGGACAGTATCAGAAGGAAAGCTGATTAAAAACCTATCCTCTTTTTTTTTTTTTTCATTTCAAATCAGCTTTGGCATGCGTCATAACTGTTTCTCCTGCTTTTCTATACACAGAAGGCATTTATTTATGCATTTGTCATCAATATATAATGTGGCTGAGTCTACAAAGAAGCTGGGTAGGAGTTTTCTTTTTTCATTTATTTTTTCAGCACAGAAATAAGCTTCATGAGATACAGAAAGGCTCTCTTTCTGTAGTCTTGCTGCTTGCATAAGCCTCATGCCATAAGCAGAATGAAGAAGATCAATTACTGCTGAGAGCTCTGATGATGCAGGTCTAACACACCATTGGATGAGGTTTGAAGACTTGGCAGCTTTTTATCAGGGGCCAATTTTCCACACTTTCTTAAGATGACATATCAACCAAAAGTCTCTGAAAGCATGCAAACTGTTAGGTCCGGTACAGCTTCATTCTGACCTAGGTACAGCACACTGGAAAAAACAGGCCCTTGGAGTAGACAGTGCTGAAGCAATGCACCGGCATAAGACCAGGAAACATTACACAGCTGATCCTGTCTTTTTCAAGAAGAACTCTGAAGTTTCTAACATACAGCTGTTAATAAAACACAATATCTTTCAGTAAACGGACAGAAGAACATTTAGCAGCAGTGGTACCAAACAACATTCGGTCTTATTTATACATGCCAAGACTGATCTGAAAGTCACTGATGTAAATCAGGAGTAGCAATGCGGAATTATTCTAGATTTGCACTGGAATAAGTGAGATCACAATCTGGCCTAAACTACTAATGGGAACTATAACCCTAACCACATATGAATGCAGTTACACCATGGAGTCCTTTCTTACACTTTATGGACGCTGACTTCACAGTAAACTGGCTGGCACCCAGTCAAAACCAGATGGAGTGAACTTTGGCCTGTGAAACCTTGCCATAAATATATTCCTTACACAGTAAATGTTATTGGACACGAAATAGAGATTGAAAGATTAGGAGGAAACCACATCATCTCCTACTCAGTGCAAGGTTGTTCCTACGTGTTTCAAAGCTTTTGTTCCCTTTGGTTTTTAATGACTCCGGTGAAAGAGCTTCCACCACTGACATGCAAAGCTGTATTACAATCAGCCAGACCTCCAGTCTCAATTTATGTCTCCTGAATTCAAAGACATAGTGTAAAGATTCAATCACTTTCTGTTGGGAAATAAAGCTGGAGTGCACAGCTAGTGGTTGGCCTACAACCTCAAATGTTTATGCTAATAGGGAACAGCCATGTATTAATGTTGAACAGCAGTATACTGGGAAGAATACAGTTTCCTGACTTAAAGAAATCTTCCAAGAGGTGACAGTGAGGGTAATATGTTGATCACAACCGACAGCCTAAGACTTTTGGGCTGTCTTATGTCACTCAGATGTCTTTACTTGCTGCCTGATTCTTGCATTATCAACCTAGGCATCATCATGGGAACTCAATGAAAACTTCTGTCTAGTGTGCTTCAAACACTGGACTGTATCACTGGCATGATGAAGACTAATAAGGAGCATATTGCAATCTCCTATACAAATCCCAGAGGTCCTCTTAGCTGTGAGATGAACAGTTTCTGATCATTATCTGAAAGGGAATAATAGCACATGAGGCACAGAGACAGGCCACAAAACCAGGAGACAACCTTAAAAAAAAAAATGTTACGAAAGAGAAAAATGCTAACTTGAAGAACATGTTGTCATAAACTATCAAGAGTAAGTCCCTAAGTGGATTTAAGAAGTAATGAAAGGCTAATTAGATGAGCTGCGGTAACAACAGGCAGGGCTGCTGCTTTCTTCCACACAGCTCCCCCCCCCAACACCCCCTCCTGAGCAGTATAAACTCATCTGCATCTGAGACTAAGCAGAACACAAACAAAAGGAGGCAACAGAAAAACGTCTCATATGGACTGGCTACAGAGAGGCTTTGGCATCTTCTTTAACACATCTGGAATTAGCCAATGTAGAAACCAGATGATAGAAATGGTTTCATCCAGTGCAATTCGTGAACATCTGTGTCGTTTTGTGAAGGACATTCCTCTTCTAGCTGTCAGCAGAACAGAAACTACCAGCCAGCATGCAGAACACAGGTTCTATCTGGCATTTGTTAGCAGTAACTCAGACACCCCAGCTGCCTTCTTTAGTATATCCATAAATTGAAATCCACGAGCGAAACCCTGCCCCTATCAGACCTGCATGCCTACAGAAGTCACGTAGATCTTGCAAGCCCACCTCTGGGAAGAATCTGTGCTCCCTTTCTTAAACGATCATTTGACTACAGCTCACATTCTGATGCAGATGCAGACTGATCTGATTTCGTATCCGTTATTTCATAAGTGGCAGAGCTCAGAACACAGCTCAGACTGAATGAGAGGTCACCACAGCTGGTACAAACAGTAACTTTGTTACTTTTTGCATACAAGCATATAGATGTAAAGATTCCACATTCGGTGAAGAGGTTGCTGCTTCTGTATTTACATTGTACAGCACAGACACCAGCACATCAAATACAACCAAAGCAAAGTTTGTCTGAAAAATGATACCTTTGTCCCCAAACTTTGTTTGCAAATTAATACTGAGTGTGCATTCATTTCACAATTTTATTTCCTCAAAAATAGATTGACAAGGGCCAGGCTGAGTTTCCAAAACTTACAACCCACTCAGACTTTTGTAAACATTTTATATTTTTTTCAAAGCATCTATTATAAATTAGTGTAAACAGCGATTTTCTGTAAGAAATTAATGTAAACGCAAAAAAGAAATGGATACAAGTGAATGATGTCCCCCTACTTCACCCAACCTGCCCAGTCCCTTGGTGAGATCCATCTGCACAGGTCTAATTGTGAGAGGTCATGTGCCGGGATAAATGATGGCGTTCTCGGAAGTACTCATGACAGATGGGACATGTGAGCTTCTCCTCCCGTCTCCTCTTGCTCTGGGATTCAGATGAGGAGTATTCTTTTTTGTGATGTGACCGCATGTGGAAGACTAAATCGGAAGTCATGCGAAAGGACAGGTTGCATTTGGCACACCAGTTCTGGGCAGCCACTCCAAAGGACGTGAAGGTGGGGGGAAGAAGAGTCAAGGAGGAGGAGGAGGAGGTGGAGGTGGAGGAAGAAGTAGTGGCCGTATTCTGCAACTGTCCTGCTTGCTTGTGCCACGGTTCTGAGGTAAATGGGAAAACATTGCCCCGAATGATGCTAGTCTGCAGCATCTGAGCATTACACAAATCACTGACAAAGAACTTGGAATTGAGAAGAGTGCTGCAGCACATGATGTCTGTGGTGGTGATGAAGCCAGACAGCTCCCCCAGGCTCTTTGGTGACTCACTCATGGGATGAGAAGAATTTATTGCCGCTCTTTCTGCAAGACATTTACTGGGCTTGCTGAAAGCACTCTTCTGCTCTCCTCGGCCTCTGGTGGGCCACACAAAGGAGAATGCACTACCAGAGGAGTTCAGCAACACTTCCTTTGATACCTGCTCCTTACCAGCGGGAGCCGTGCCATCCTCCTGGTCTGACTCTTTGAGTCTCTCATTCCTCAGCTTCTCCTTTATCCTCCTGACCTCAGTGAAAGCACTCTGCTTCTGCTCGAAAGCGTCCTTTCTAGCTGACTGCCTCCCTGAACTGGGCTTCCAGAAAGAACCAGCTGGTGCATGCTCTCCTCCAGCCTCTTCCTTGCCTCCACAGTTATGTTCCTCACTCAGATTGTTTGTTTTCTCCAACAACACTGTTTTCCTGCTCCTGTTGTTCTCAGCCTCTTCTGACTTCGCCCTCTTTTCTCCAGTGAGACCATGGGCATCATCTTTGCGAGCTGTCATTTTGACCTCTAGATCCTTTGCCAGGCTGTGAAAATTTGTGGTCTGCTCTACTAAGGTGCCTTCCTCAGCCTGGAAGTTCCTCCATAGCAGGGCACTCTTCTCTGGGATGCACAGGAAGCGGACATGGGACAGATAGGAATTCTCACATTTAAAGACTCGGTTGCATTCTTGGCATCTCGTCTCTGCAGAAACAGATGATGAGTTTTGCAAAGTTAGAATCATGGATGGATGCAGATCCTGACCATGTCATTTACACGAACAAAAACACAAAAACATCTCTTACGTCATACAAGGCGATACATGGTAAAGGTAAAGCCAGAGTGAGATCCCTTGCTGTTACGGAAAATGGTTCAGGTCTGTTTGCCTCCATGTGCTACTTGCAGAAATGCTTCCATTCAGCCCCTCCAGCCATGTCTGAATTTGGTAAAATTGCCAGTGTGCAGTAGTCCAGATAAAACCATACAAACTTTGGGACTATACCACTGCACTCACCATTTTTAATACAGGCCAAATGTTTATTTCTCTGCACCCATGCCATGACATGGACTAGAGCTGGCCTAAAAGATTTTGGCACAAGCCTCTAATTTCTGCAGAGGGTACTCTGAAAGTTTAATACTTTTTACAAATCATTTGATGCTAATGCCTGAAGCTCTTATTCATGCTCATTTGGCAAACTGCTCTATGTCTCAAGGCATAGATGCCTGTGGCATAGAAAATATTCAATGTGAAACAATGTCAATCATGAGTAGGAGGAATGGGAACGTGCACTGGCATGACACCATCTTTTTCTGGCCTTCAGATGGGATGTAACTCAATGACCAAGAAACTTATCGAGCATCTTAACCATTGTGAAAAGCATCTACGCTCCAGTATTCCACAACATGCAGCAGTTTATAAATGCAAATGATGGCAGAGAGCTCCTGAGGTCTGGGGTATGTAGAAAAGTTCACAGATTGGCTAGGGAGAATTGCAAAAACCTAAGCTGTAGGCTTAGTACAGTATAGACAACTTCCCAAACAACAGAAGCTGAATTTACTTTATAACAGCATTACCGCTGCTGGTTTCAAGTCTTGCATCTAAATATGGTGTTTCTTGTGCAGACAGCACTTCGCCCTGGTAAATTCACAGGGCTGATACTGTGCGTCTACATAGAAGCTAACAGAATATGCTGAAATCAGTTAAAATGATTTAGTGGGTACCTGCTATGAATGTATCTATATTAATCCTAATACTAAAATACAAACAAGTATGTTATCATATAAAATAACAAACCTATAGGTATAAAAACAAAGCGATATAAATTATGTTTAATTCCAGCAAAGGGAATGTAGAAAAAGGTTTGTTCCACTTTGACTATATTAAATTTTGAAGCAAATTTCTTCATGCTCTCTGCCTCCAGCTCAAACTCCAAAGCAGAAGGTCTGGCCTCTTAACTGCTGAGGGTTTAGACAGCTTTTATTTCCTGTATTACAGGATCAGCACATACTAAATAAGTTGCAGGCTCACTTCAGTCCTCAGTGACCGCTGCACGGCCAGAGTCTGGTACTTACCATTCTGGGGACTCTGAGCTTTTATCTCATTGAAACCCAAGAGTCTGGAAAGCTCTTCATCATACCAGACAAGCAGCTCCTCATTTTTGTTGATTTTCCTGGTAGGCCGATAATATAACTGACTGTTTTCTAAGTAAGCTTCCAAGTTCTGCTCCTTGCTATTGGCAGCTGCTTGTACAAGTCTCATCCAAGGCAACCCTGTAGGACTGTGCACAGATGTGACATCTACCTGTGGGACAGAACACAAAAAAAGGGAAGTTTCAAGTTCTGAGAACCAAAATAGATGTCCAACAAATTAAAAAAAAAAAAAAGAGAAAAAGTCTTTTTTTCTGCCTTACACAGAGTCTATGCCAAAGTGGTGACCCCAATCCATATACATGTGTGACCAAAATTGTGGCAGGGAGAAATATCAGGAATTAACAACATAGTATTAAGTCTATTGCTCAAATTAAATTTTCCTTCTTTATACATGTTACAACACAGCGCTCAGTTGCAAAAAGGCTTTTCTCCACAGGGCTACTGAGTCCTTTAGTGGCAGGTTGACCATGCTCTGGAAATAATATAACTGTAAAACATTTGTTTTTGTCTTCCTTGTTCGGTGTGTGGCTCCCATCTTATTTAATTAATTGCATTTGCTTTGAACGGGGAATGATTTATTTCTTTATAGGTTTTTCCTTGGTGTTTACCACAGCAGAACTATGTCCTCTGCAGTGTTTGAAAGATGGGGAAGATTTTCATAGCTGGGAGGCTGAAACACAGGGTGATCAAGGGCAACATTTACACACATAAAAAGCCTCAACTAATTTTTGAAGCACTAAGTCATTGTTTTGAAAGGAAGAAGTTTGGAAATGAAAAATGTCTAATGACAAGTATGATCCAAGTTTCACCCCAAGCAATGTATAGCTCTTTGTTTTCCACTAATTGCAGGATGGCCATTCATTGGTGTTTTGTATCAGAAACAGTATTTAGGTTATTTATTTTTCTGTTTTTAACTCAATCTGACTGTTACCTACTAAGACAAGTATGACTATAGTAGTTGCTTGGATATGGAAGGAAACATTTAGAGACCATTAGTATAAAAGTTAATTAGTATAAGGGAGAAAATAAATTTGCATGCCTTGTAACTGGTTCTCTCTGAACACCATGGTAATTAACAATGATTGAGAAATCCTGAAGTCTGACAGAAACACAAGCACACCCACCCACAGACAGAGTGGTTGCGACTAATAGCTATGACAGAGGCTGTCATTTATTAGTTTCTGTATTTCAGAAATACCAAGAACCCACCCGGAGCTCTAACCAAAGTCAAAGAGAACACAGCTCCTCCAGGAACCAGACCTCCAGGGCAGAATCTGAAAGAGCTCACAGGAGGAATCAAGGGCAGAACAGTAGACCTGGGTGCACTCAGCTTCAAGCGTGAGCCCACTTCGGCTTTCCCTCTCCCTGGGACGGCGATCCCTCAGGTGAATCCTTTGCATCCACACATAAGGAAAGAGCTTCACTGCCCAACAGGCTATACCAGAGTGCTATGAATGTAGTCTGACTTCCCTGACACACGCTGAAGGAGAAAGGTAAGAATAAGGCTGCTCCTTGGATCCAGGAGGCAAAGGCATGAGAAGCTACAAAGGGCAGAGGAAATCAGCAGAAAGGATAGATTTTATAAAGGACTAATTTCTTTGCTGGAGTAAAGCATTGGCTGGAAAGAACCACCTGTGCCAATGGTTGCCCAAGCATACAAATTGGCTCAAGGAGCTCAAATTAAGGCCTCCAAGTAGATGAGAGAAAAAACAGAGCTCCCTTTTGAACTAAACATAAAAGCCTAAGAAGATGAAAATCGTTTTGGAAATTATATTCTCCAAAGCCTTGCTGAATTGCTGCTGAACTAGGATGAGCACGAAATTCAGCTGCAGAGAATCCAGCTCATCCTTTATCCCTGTGTTTTTGCTATAGCCAGCATATCAAGTCCCAATTATTGTTTTCCCCTCAGTGCCATGACAATATTGTCATCATGATTGTATCATTAATTAATTGTCTGCACACAGAGTTGCAAGCTAAACAATAGTTCCTGACTTCTGGAAGGTTTAGTTTTAATTTTGAGTAGCAAACATGATATGAGGCCAAGGACTGCATCTGAAAAAGCTCCTTGCACACAGTTTGATGCATTTACTGACAGAGATCAGAGCCAATTCAGACATTCACTATCATGGCTTGATAACAACTTCTAACTCATATGCAGCAAAACACTAAAGGCCTCCCACTGGGGGGCTGTTCCAATGTAGAAACCCTTTGAGGCTCTTCCTTGACTCTACAGTATTCTAAAATTCCTAGGAGGAATATAGAATTATTCCATAGGGTCTCATTTCAGGAGTGTTCATTCTCCAGAGGGCTGATAGTTCTCCTGGGGCACTGATAACCCAGCCTGAGCAGGCTAACTTGTGCCAGGGACTCCAGTGAACAGGCAGCAAAAGCCTGAAGCCTCTTTGTCTCTTTCTTAATTTGTTTAAACCAAAACCATCAAACAGGTATCTCCCAATAGATACATCTTCCATATTGCACATTCTGCCTGGAATTTCTCTCTAAACTACAGAAAACTTAGGGGGAAACTGTTCTTTCCTCATGATGTAAAACATGATGTCCCTGTCTTCATCTAGACCGATCATGACTGAAATGCACTCCAAGACCCTGAAGGCTGAGATAAGATGTCAGCAGGAGAAACATTGTCCAAATGAAAATGTTATGATGAACAGTGGCTACGGAACCAATTATTTGGGAACTAGAGCTTGAAATTAAACAGCCTGCATTCACTCCATCACCATCCTGGGGCTCCTGTCCTCCCCAGCATGATGGTTCCTTTTGTTTCACAGCCCCAACTCCGTAGCTTTCCTGCAGTGACTGCAAAGAGCAGATGCAATGCAGATGTATCTAGGGTAACTTCAGCACATCCATGTACTAATAGCAGTAGGATGTGGCTACCTGAAGAATGTGTGGGCTAGCTGCCTGATTGACATCTTTTATGGATCATACTAAAGTCACTGCCAATTGTGATTTTACTTTTATGGGTAACTGAGAAAATCGGATTTACGGTGCCTCCTAGTAAACCTGTGTTCTTTGTAAGGAGAAAACCAAGTGAGCTAAGTGAAGATGCAAAACTATTCATCCCTCTTCCCTCCTGCTTGCAGTCAGTGCTGAAGCAGGTCATCAGTTCTGAGCACAGAAATAGGATTTTGTATTCTTCCTGCAAAGGCAGTCCCTGCACTGAGGTCCCCCCAGTCTACAGCCCATAAATCAGCAATATGCTGGCTGCCTCTCCCTTTTGGAGGAGCTGTTGTGCTGAACAGAGCAAAAATATACCCCTTACAAAGTTGGGATGGTGTAACCCTATCTGATAGAAGTAGCACCAAGCACTGCTTTTCCCCACCTTAAACACATAGTGGATGGTCCGTCTATCAGAACACTTGAGGGCAATAAAAGCTACAGTGTCCAGCAGGGTGTTCTGCAGCATGCACGGGCCAAAAACAGCTTCTTCAGGAATGTCCTGTGTGGTGTGAACAGTAGCCAGTATATCTGGAAAATGGTGATGCAGAAGTTTGTTGTCACTTGTCCAAAGGAATTTAGGCAAAGATGTGAGTTCCATCATAAACCTGTAAAATAACAAGAAGTCACACTTAGAATACAGATGTTAATGGAAGAAGGCATCACTACTTCAAATATAAAGGCTTCCAGGAACTGCAGGTGAATTGTAAAAGCATGCCAAAACATTGTTAGTTAGAGTTTACAGCTTTGTTAACGTCTTGTTCAGAAAGGGAAAACAACTTCATAGTAAACCAAAATATGAGATTTGTAAACAAGTTGATCACATTTTTCTGGAATAGTCAGACTGCCCAGGAGCCCAGCTGCTCTGCACTGCTACTCCCTACGGCCAGGAATAAGAAACATTGGGAACAGTAAGCTAAATTTTCAACCAGTGGAATTTTGTATATTCTTCTTCAGTATATTCTCAGATAACCTTCTTACTTGTTATTGGTAGTTCATAGAACTGTAAAGAAAGATGAGAAGGACAGCAACAATGAAAAAAATAAAAAAAAAAAGCAGATGGTATCTGAGATGGGTTTTAAAAATCCATGTCCTTTAATTTGGAAGTGTGACATCAGTCTAAGTACTCAGGTACACAACCAGGAGTAAACTGAGTGTCTGTTCAAACACACAAAATTTCTGTAGACTGACACAAGAATTATATCCTTCCCTTCCCAGCATGTACTTAAGATAATAGTTATTAGCTGTCATTAGGAAAATCAAATGAGATTATGACGCTTGCAATGGGTATACCCTTAGCATAATACTGGGAGAGATTGGTGTGCTCAGGGGCTGAATTTTCTTGCCCAGAATGCCAAATATTAAATCTTTTCAGTGCAGAGGCCATTTTTGCACTACGCTCATCAGTCCAAGATCTGTGTATGCAGCAAGGAGGTAGTTTTGTGTTATCTGCCATTCTGAGCTTCTCTAGGTTTTTAATAAAGATATTGCCATCTCCTGCTCCCAGCTGGAGGTCATGAAAAAAACCCTAATCTATGTCATCAAGAGCTGGATCGGGTCCATTAGGCACAGAAAATTAAAGAGAACAGCAACAAGCCCTGAAGAGGCCTTAGCCTAATAAATACCAAGATAGAAGGGCTGAAGATCCAGTCTAATCTTTCTCACTCTCTGCCAGCAGAATTGATTTGTTACTCACTGACTCATGACTTAAACTGAAGTGATATAAAGCGCTCAGGAGAGTTGCGCTGATTTAACTAAATCAGTTTCTAAATCAGTATTGTTAATTCAGAATAATTTCCACCTCATAGGCAAGGTCTAAGCCCCCACCCTGGAAATATGGAAATGCATGTTTACATATGCAGAAAGTAGTGAATCTCTGAAGGATGAAGGTCTAAAACAGACAAGCAAGACAAAGAGTAGGAGGTAAACGGGTAAAAAAAAGTCAGCTGTCTTGCCAGAGATTAGGCCTTAAGAGGAGGATAGAACAGGACCCTGCTTTCAGTTACCAATGAGTTTCACTGCCTGGTTTCCCAATAACCTGCTGAAGTCTCTATTGGTGTGAGAACAGAATGATGTCTTCTGTGTGCGCATTAATACAGCATAGGATCTGCCTAAATAAACACTATATTTGTATGTTTCCATTTAAGCTGTGCTGATTTTTAATAAATGGAGTGAGGCCATATTTTAAAAATAATAATAATGCAAAAAATAAAAGCTCCAAACTGTCACGAAAAAAAAAAAAAGAAAAAAAATTTGAGATCTAAAATGCATCAACATACCTCTGCATAAGAAAGCATTTAGAAACAAGTTACAAGCTGAAACAATCTCTTGTGTAAGAGTCTGCATTTGGGAATTCTTAATCCCTTCTAGCATCATTTTACTTAGCCACTTACAACCTTAGAAGGCAAATCTTCTCACTAAGGTTCCCCTTTCTATTTCATCCAAAATTCTCCATATATATAGGAGAGTGTTGTGCATTATCTACCTTGGTGTCCCTTCAGAGGAAACAGAATTTTCTGTTTTGTTTGATGCTCTCAAGGCTGAATTTGCAGTGAGGACCTTGCTGAGGATGCTGCATGAGAGCACATCCATGTCAGAAGGGGATGGGTCACTGGCTGAAACCTCCCAACCTCCTCCAGGAGTCCTCACTGAAGCATGGTTATTGGGCTTGAAGGAAGCTAGACCCGCTTCCAGCCAGCTCCTGCTGCCTGGTACCTTTCCCTATTTCAGCAGGTGTTAAAGAGCGGCCATAAACCCCAGCATGGCAAGAACCATTTCTCCAAAAACTGACAGTGCGTGGATACCAAGTCTAGGATTGACGTGCAACACCACCACCTAGTGATTTCTGCCGGAACAGACGTCCAAAAGAGCGACTGACAGAGTGGTAGGACAGGCCTCAGCACGGCTCCCCAGTTGGGTTTTGCTGCCCACAGGATGGATGCAAAACTCCAGAACGACTGCTCTACACTCCTTGGTGCCAGTGCAGCCACTGGCAGTGCAGTGCGTGCCACCTGCCTGATGCCCCTGCTCCTGCCCCCAGTCCTGAGTGCTGAAGGGCTTCCACACGTCCCAAAGGAAGGGTGGAAATCATTCCCAGGTGCAGCAGCCTCTGCCTGCCCTTGCTGTCCCACAGAGCTGCTTGCAGATAATCCTCCTTTCTGGGAGTAAATAAATAGAGACATGCGCACCTTCTGTTCCATTAAATTCTTCTGAATTGAAGGGATGCAGGAAATAGAAGCCAGTAAGGTATTTCAGATCACTAACATATCTTTCTTCTATCCAAAGTCAAGCATACATAAAATTCAACAAGCCTTTGTGCTTTGCTTGTTTTCTAAGTAACTTGTGAATTAGTCATAGATCTGATGGACAAAAAAATCCCCCAAGTGACAGAGACAGTCACATTCCTCTCCTGCACAGCAGGGTCAGCTCTGAGAAAGCCGCAGAGAGGATATATCATGGGTACAGAGCAAAGGGACTTGTTCCTGTGAGCCCTGTAGCAGCTTTCTGTGCGGGGAGATCAAATAATTTGTTGAATGCACCACCTAGTGAAACATCTCAGCATAACACTGAGGCTTCAGACAAAGCGACAGCAGCACAGGAGCTCTTGCTTAATTCCAAATCCAAACCCAGTGTGTTTCACATCTTTGCCAATGGTCCTCGCAGTCTGAACGAAGGTATGGTTATTAAAAATCTATAATGGGAGCTGCAGTGAGAAGTGGCTATGGCTCACAGGCTGGCTGGCATTTGTCTTTGGCAGACTGAAGTGGGTGAATTGCTCACATTCTTCAAGGGGAACAAAGGACAAAGAAAATGATCACAACTGAGAATTCTTCAAGATTTCACATAACGGATTTTTTAATTTTCTCCTAAAATACCAGGAACTCCTGAGGTTGGCATCAGGCCTTCATTTCCTTCAGTCAGCTTCCTGTCATTGCTGCCTACATCTCTGCAGTACAGTCACTACTCCCTTCTCTGCTTGATGCACATACATCTGCAAGCACTTGGAATGTGACTCCTACTCCTACTGATGGTTTCACCACTTATTTTCCCAAGCTGCCGTACAATCCATCTTTCATCCTTCTATGCTCCTCAGACACCACCACCCTCTGGCCTTTACCTTGAGAGATATCCTCTTCTCACCTCACTCCAGTACTTAAGGAGTAGCAGCTGCACGCAACTCCTCTTCAGTGACCTAAAAACCCCCATCAACGTTTTCCTGTGCATTAAAAGCACAGGACAAGCATTACATATAGGTGAAGACACACTACATTAAAATCATGTTTGTCTTATGTTACCAATTTCTACATTTTGGCTGACTGCTCTAAGGAGAAGCCATTCTTCCGCACTCTCATTTCTCACAGATTTGTTCACTGCCTTGTGCGTCTGACAAACTCACTCCTCTGCTGCATGGCAAAGTTGACAGAACTCTGTCATAAATCTCCTTGTGAAGGTCATATCTTCAGTTCTGTATTGTGCAGGCAGTGATACCCTTGCCTCAAACAAGCAACGCTTGTTTGAGAGTTCCATTGCCTCCTAGAGATACAGTCCCCCTCACACAACATAATCTTGCTGCTCTCGTTCATGTTCTGCATAAGCAGTTCCTATTCCTCTGGGCTCACCCACACACACGTCTGAAATGGTGACAGAAATTGAATATTTATAGCGCATTAGTAGGACATTAGAGTCAGATCACCTGTTAGACATGGGGTACTCTCCATATTCTATCTGTCACAGATGCGAATTTTCATATGGATGAGTTTAGGGACCTGCAGTTTAATGGACTCTTCATCGCCCAGAGAGTATCTGATACACATATACCATGTCCCTGAGTGATGGATTTTGCATCTTTATTTCTGAGAAGTGTGACAGATCTGTCAAACAACAAGTACCTATGGGCAGGCAGCTCCCTATGGACTATGCAGTTGTGGATGCTTCATCAGGAAGCACATGAAATAGATGGTGCTCATGGCAACTGCTCCCAGCCTACTTGCTTCCAGAAGCAGCACACAAATTGCTAGCAAAAAGGGTTCAGCCTGGTGGTTTGGGGATAGTCTTTATCAAATCTATAGCTCTGCAAAGTCAATGATGATGCTTCAGGCTGGCTTTGCCTGTCTTCATCGGAAGTATTTACACCCCCTTCCTCCTGCCAAATTTCAGTGTGATTTAGCAGGTGTTTCTAGAAGTTTGCTTTGAAGATACAGTTCCAACAATTTGCCTTACTCCTCTTCATGTCTACAGAAAACTTCTGTGAACCTATGCTCCGTTAACCCAGTTAGCAGAGCGGCCTGATTAAAACACAATCCCCTTTTTCTCCCTTCCAATCCCCTTTTCTCCCTTACTAAGACCCATTCCAGGTGTTTTCCTGTACTTCTTTAAAAGGACCATTTGGAACCAGAGTGCTCTGTAAGACATGACTTAGCTTGCCTGAAAGTTTGTGCTCAGCATGGAGAAGTGCAACAAAGCTCTCACACAGCTGTGATGATCACGCTTGGACCACTTCTGGACCACCATGGTGGCATTCTTCTGTAGAAAGGCAGCAGCAGAACTGACAGCAGAGCCTAAAGCAACGGTAACTCCTGAGAAGCACTAAGGCAGTTCCCACACCTCATGACAAGAACACATTTCTAGGGAAAAGCGAGAGAAGGGCCTATGAATAGCTATGAGCAGATTTTCAGATCCCCGATTTTCTACCACACGGCCTTCAGATGTCACTGCAAGCTCTGCTAAGGAATGACTGGAAAAGCCCAAGCGTAGAAACTCTGCTTGGAACACAAACTCCCCAGCCACCTATTGTCATAGGACTAGGCCCAATCCTCCTTGCCAGTGACAACATTGAACTGTAGCATCGTTCTTTGCTTGGTGGTGGTCACAAAAGGGCTGGTAGCCTTGCTTAATGTGGTCGTTGATTCACAGGTGTGAATGAAACAATTAAGCCATCTTTGCAAGAAGGGAAAATTTTCAACCAGAACTTGCTTAGTTAGTTCAGCTCTTCACAATCATAAATGGAAAGGATTAATAAACATTGATTCTCTTAAATGAATTTGATAGAAACACCTGCCAACAGCTTCTTTAATTTTATTTCAGTGTGGTATAAGATGCACATAGCAATGACCCTTTCATATCAATCACCCTACTATGGAAAAAATAAAAAAAAAATAAAAAATAAATACACCAAAGATATGAAAGATATCAAAGATATTCATAAAAGTTATTGGGAGGATCCGACCCAGGGGAGCACTACCCCTCCCTCCAAGGCCATTTTTACATCTACTGTGACCTGCCTCTGGAGCAGGGATTAACTTGAATTGTAGAGGCCTGCACTTGCCATGTCGACAAACTGAAATAAACAAACATTGGAACCATCATTCCCTTCTCCTTTTAACTTACTCCTCTCTACTCACAGGACTGACAGTGTCCTCCCTGGAGCACATAACCTGGCACTCCTGTGGCCACTGCCCAAACTCCTTTTGATTTCAGAAAGCCTGTCGGCCCGAGGAACCTGTGGTCAGACATGTGTTGTCATGCACAATAAACTACAGATATTGAAGAACTGAGCTGATGCAGACAGAGTGCTTCTGTCTGCAGCATTTATCATTCTTTGTTGTTGTAAGGAACTGAGGATTCTTAGCACATGAGGGGAATTCCAGGGGAATCAGAGATGAAAAAGTGAGAAAATCCACTTCTTGGGTTTTATACATTTGGTTTCCTTCTGCACAGAGTTTCTTTCTCTTTTTACTTATGCTGTGAACTTTAAAGGAGAAGAATCAAAGCTAGAACAGGAAAAAAAGCTGGCAGAAAATCAAAGAAAGAAAAGGAGAATTCTTGTTTTGAAAGATATAATAAGTAATTCCAAATACTACCAAACAAATGCTGAAACAAACTGCAACCTGCTTCTCAAATCCATAAAACCACAAACTGAGGAGGTTTTGTTAAAGCCCCAAAAAACTAAGCAAGCTGTTTCCTTAAGGAAACTGCTGCAGCAAAGTAGTCTGTACATCAGCCCTGGCCAGGTCTGAGTCTCTCCTTTGGGCCTAGAGCCCTTCCTTCGTACCTTTGCTGCTGAGCAGCCTGCATGCATGAAGAAAGCCATACAAGTGGATGTGGAGACATGAGGCAGCAGCTGCTGCCATGTGCTGCCTTTCCCAGCCTGGCTGGGCTGCACCAACCTGCAGGCTTGCTGCCCCTTGAGGAGGTGTTACATCCCAAGTGGAGTACATCAAAGACTAGGATGAGCTTGGAAAGGGATGAGGTTCTGCTGGCTTTAAGACAGAAAACTAAGCATGTGCCACATTCTGAATCTTGAGCTTGACATCCTGTTTATCTTCAAGAAATAACGCATAGATGGTATTCATTAAATTCCTGAGCTCTAAGTATCCTCTTTCATCCTCCCAGTTTCATCGATGGCAAATTGGAATTCCAGCAACAATTCTGCACAGAGATCAGGATCAGCTGGTTCAAGGAAGGCCCACTCCTGCCAGTGTACCACTTCCAACCCATGAAGAGCGGAAAGAAGAGTTAGCAATGATAAACTAAATGCCAGTAAGACCTGTGATTTTACTTATCCAGGGCTACACTGGGCCATCCTGTGAGTACCTCTAGTGCTGCTGCTCTGACCATATCCCCTGCACTTCTGGGGCAGCTCAGTTTGCCTGCACCAAGCATCTGGGGGAAGCAGCAGGAAATACAGCTTTGTATTAGGGAGGAATTTGCTGGCTGCAGTGGTGAACTGAGTCTAAAAATAGTGGAATAAAACAGAGCCTGAACTAGCCTGGTGGATGCAAATAGTTTTGCTCAGCATTTAGCTGACCCCAGCTAAATAACCCACCTTCCTGCACAGCAGCTGCAGAACTCTGCCTTGAGAAGCACCCAAAACAGTGGGTACAAGCAGGGAAACTGCACATTCCCTGAGAAAATCATGAGGCATCTCTGAGTAGAGAGCCTGATACACACACTGAGCTTCCAGAAATTGGCTCTTTGTGGAGTGCAAGTCCAATCTGGAATTTTTTCATCTGAATCAAAGACCTCCAAGCTCATTGAATGCTCACAATTTTGCTGTTCTATTTTCATGGTACCTTCAGGGAGCGGCTCTCCAACCCTTACTATTTTAAGGCTCTGTGGTCTTCAGATTGTCTTTCATCACCTGAAACACACAGTACAGGCAATGCAAGCTGACAGCTCCTGATGAGCCATCATTATATCTTGGCTGGATACCCAGCCTAGTGAATCATGAAGCTGCCAAATCTTTTTATTGTGAAGTATCTCTCAGACTTCAGTGGGAATAATGAAGAAGACAGAGCTAAAACCCCCGCTTAGAAATGAGTAAATACTTCAAGTTCCACATCTGCCTTCAGCAAGCCTTGTGAGATCAGGAGCCACTTGGAAGCACAGATTAAAAGGTAAGATTCCCGTTCCCTTTGCTGTTTCCACTGGAGACAAGGAAAGCTGAAGAGGGCTCTCACCTGATGCATAGCAGCTGTCACGAAGATATGCAGAGATGCCTCTGAAAAAGAGGCAGAACTTTTCTCCCAAGACCACATGGATGCAGTTACCACTCTTTACTTGAAGTTCAGGAAAGAAATGTCCAAAGTTCAGTGTCAGATCTAGGCTGGTGAAAACATAACTAAGGTTGGAACAAGTTCCAGCAGAGGTATGTGCACTGCCCCAGTGAATTTCATGTGGGAGCTCCACAGCAAGCTTTGCTCTTTGTCAATTTCCACGTCCCTCTACCTGGCACTGCATCAGATCTAATGGGCCTTGCTGGACAGTGTTGGCTTGTGCAAGTCATTCACAAGTAGGCAAAGGGAGATGACTATGGCTCAGTGGTCTGATGGCTTTTAAAGACTTCATTTTTTGGTGCAAGGCACTATGCTGGAGGGCTGACCCCTCACCAGCCTACACAACACCCACGTACTACGTTACCTTTATCTACTACTTTTCATCTTGCATTTTCAAGGCCTAGGATGTAAAAAAAACAGGGCTCCTGTGGGAAACCAGGAGCATGTTGTAGCTCTCTAGTCAGCTTTGAGGATTGCTGGCCTGTAAATGTTATGAATTAGCCTCATTTTAGAGCACAGTGTATTTCGTATTCCCAATCTGCACCGTGCTAGTGGTCAATGCAGAGACTGGGTCTGCCTCCTGCCCCTGCTACTCTGGCACTGCTCTGTGTTCTGCAATAGGCACAACACCCCAAAAATGTCACAGGCATTTTGAATTTTATGGGGCACAACCAGGAAGGGAGGGAAAACAAATCCCAAAGTGCCTCTATTTCCCACACTCCACCAGAAAGAGCATATAGCAAATGTGTATGTTAAAGCATCAAAAGCATTTCATGGGAAGCAGAACAGAGAAAGTAATGATGCAAACTTTTCTCTGCTACTATGTCCATTGGGGAGACCCAGGTTGTGACAGTGCATGCTGACACATCTGTTCTCACAGAGACTGAACATTTCCTCTTTACATGGGCATCCATGCAAACAAAATCCCACTCCCCACTTGCAGGCAGAGAACACTGCAAAGCGAGCAGCCAGCACAACCCAGTGCAGCCAGACTAATGCCCCACAGCCACGCAGCCACAGCATCTGTAACTTGGGAAAAGGATCACCACCCATCTCTGCTCTCTCCGTACCATTCAAATTCATATATCCTTTTCACAAATTACAAGAAATGGCTTTATCTGATTGCTGTGCAAGACATGTATGGTTCATTTTCATTTCGCAGTCCTGCTATTCATTTTTGGTAGCTCTAAATTAAAAAAAGAAAAGAAATAAAATAAAAATGTGATATTTGCTCCACAAGAAACTAATACATTTATTTCTGTGCTCACGTGCATATACACATATATACAACCATGCACTCACAGCTGTACATATGGCTACACACCCAGCTATAGGATCTTTTGCAATTTTATATACTCGTGCTGGAGATTTCTTCAGCTTCATGAAGTAACTGCAAATTGCATCCATGTTACTTATGTAGGTGCTAGGCTTGCTGCCCAATGGCACCTCTGCTAACAGCAGTAACCGAGCTGAACAGCCCCACATAATGTGAAATTGTGGGGAACAACACCAACCACTTATTCTATCATGCAATGAAGCTAAGGAATCTTGTAAAGGAAAGTGAATTCTGACCTAAACCAATTTGTTTCCCAGTAAGACGCTTTGTTCTTTGAGCTGGTGTTTATTAACAGCAAATACAGGTAACAAGTGCTGTGGAAGAACAATATTAACAGATTCATAGCATTACAGACATGGAAAAACACACATATGACATGCTGGGATTAAGGTAACTAATTTCTTCTGCTAAATCTTCCATACACTCTGTAATTCCTTACACCACATCTGTTTTTGTTTTATTATTATTATCATTATTTTGTTCTCTCCCACTCAGTTAATAGAAGCTAAAGTAATATTTTGACTTTACATCAATATTTCTATGGCCCCGGAGCTTTTCTTTCTTTCAATAAGATGATTTTTCTGTTGAGTTCTGCAGAGCACTGCTCTGCTTTACACACCAGAACGTTCCTGAATTGCACATTAACGTGCTTTCTCACAAACAGCGTACAACCGTTTGGTGTCACTTTAGACACTTTCTAAAAAATAAACCTTAAATTTAACCTCCCGGTTTTTTCTACTGCCTAAATAAATCCCTCTTTCTATCAGCGATTATACCTAATGGACGGTAACAGAGCTAAGAGCGCTACGTTTGGCTTTTCTGAAAGCCACAAAGAGGGGACAGCTCCTCAGCAAGAATCTGTGAATTCCTCAATTCAATGCACGAATGCAACGGCTTCTTATTCAAGAGCAACTACAAGGAAAATACAGAATTAGTGAAAACTCGCATGCTCCCGTGACGTTGCCACTTCCACCTCCAGCAGCGGTACCCGTCCGACCGCAGAGTGAAGGTGATGCTTCCCCTCTCTGTACCCGAAACCTTTCCACGAAGGATTTATAAACGTGAAGACCAAAGTGACATTTCCAAGTGACGACGAGAGCGGTTTCTAACTTAGCAAAAACAGTAAGAAATTCCTGCTAAGGAGTACGGATATCTTTACGCTGGGTAGAAATACGGAGTAGCTTGAAGAGATATTCCAAAGAAAATTCACCCGTTTCTTAAAGCGATCAGACCCTAACCAAGCACCTCAAAGCCACGACGGTTCCGACCCGTCGCAGTCAGAACAGAGACCAAAGAAGTAGCGGCAGCCCGAGCGGTCCGGGCTGGGTCGAGGGGCCGGGAGGGAGCGGAACCCCGCGGGGCTGCCGAGGAGGAACTGAGAAGGGCAGCTCTAGCTCCCGAACCCCCCTGCCCGGACAGCTCCTCGGGGGACGGGGACCCTCGGAGCCGCCCGCCCGCCCGCCCGCTCCCGTCTGCGCGCCGCTTCCCCCGCTTCGCCCTCTTCTTACCACCCCGGAGAGCAGCCCGACGGCAGCCGCCCGCTACGCCCTGCGCCGTCCGCTCTCTGCCGCCGGCAACACGGCCGCCCCTGACCTCCCCCCCCCCCCGCCGGCCCGCCCCCGGGCCCCCCTCCACTGCAGCTCCTCTCACCTCTCCGCGCTCACGGGCTCCGCGCAGCCCTCACCCCATCAGCCGGCTGCGGCCGCCTCCCCGTGGAGCCCTCATCCCACTCCAGGGCCGCCCCCCACCCCCACCCACGCACCGCCCCGGCGCGGCCGCGTCCCCCTCCCCGACACCACCGCCGCTCCCCGCCCAGAACGGCCCCCCCTTCCCCGGGCCCCGCCGCCCCCCGCCCGCGGAACCCCCCCGGGAAGCAGCGGGGCCGTGAGCGGGAGGTGGGAGGGGTTCCCCGGTGTAACGGTGAGCTGGGAAGAGGACTTTCTTTTAAAGTTGGGGGGGAAAAAGGGCAATGCTTCTGAATGCATCCATCGCGGTGTTCCTTCACAGCGCCCGATAGCGCTGCTGATTGCGCTGCCGTTTGGGGCTCCGCGCGTATCGGTGCGAACAATTTAAACTCGAAAACTGGTGCTTCATGGAGAGCACCGGCAGGATGCAAAATGCAGGAATCCAAAATGAGGAATTTGAGGTTTGAAGCGGCTGATGGCACAGCTGGTATGGCAAATACAGCCATCACACGTCTTGTCAGAAGCAAATATTCCCCAAATCCGGACGGCAACATTGCTTTTGAAAGATGTCGTTCCATATAAATGCCTTTAACGCCTGGCAGAAAATCCTTATGAGCATGTTGACAAAGGCAATAACCCGGTTTATTTGATTAGTGTCCGTGTAATCTGAATACTGGCCTGTATCGGCAAAAGAAATGTCAGCCCCGTAATGCTTTTGAAAGAACGGATTTGCACTACAATTAACGAGTAATCTCACACCGATCCTGAGTCACACTCCACGCGCAGAGCTGGGACTGGAGGGGGGGGGCTGCGCTCCTCGGGCTGCTCCCGACCCCAAAAGAACACCTTGTGGCGTTGGTCAGCCGGCAGGAAACCGAGCTGAGCTATTTCCACTGCAGCCACTGTCTCCGGCCCTCCTATTTTTGCAGCCTTTATTGAACCAACAGCTACCGGGGGCTCAGGAAGGGGGTGAGAGGATCTCTCACCCTGCGGAGTGATGCTCTGCGGAACGCATCCTCCAAGGGGAGAACCGGGAGTGTGCTGGGAAAAAGGTGCAGCACCAGAAGGCGGTGGGCATGGAACAGGCTGTCCAGTGCAGCTGTCACGGCCCCAATTGCCGGAATTCAGGGGGTGACTGGACAACGCTCTCAGTCGTAGGCTCTGATTTTTGTGTGGGCCGGTGTGGGTCAGGGAGTTGGACTCGATGATCTTCGTGGGTCCCTTCCGACTCGAGATATTCTGCTATTCTATGATTCTACGATCCGGGGTCGGGCCCTGGAGCGGGGCGGGTCGGTGGTGGCCCGAGATGAGGGTCGATGCACCTTATTGGAAAACAGCCACGGTTATATTTTTATTTGTAACCTGCTTGGAAGACTGCCATGGTATTTTACGAAACAACCGGAATCTGAAATAGGATCTGGAAGCCCGATGCCCTGTCAGGGGATATGAGGAGCACAGCGGGACAGGAGGTGCCCCGGGACCAAACTGCGGCACAGCCGGAGAGCTGTGGAGGTGGGGGGGCGGGGGAGGGGGAGGGAAGATTCCCGCTGCCCGGAGGCCGCTTGCTCATTTTTGGTGAATGTCACCAGAGAGGATGTGGGTTTCCAGTATTTCTCCGTGATCTAAGTAATCGCTGGAGCTGAGCTGGCAGCGCACAAAAGTTTTAAAGCGGTAAGCTCGAGCCATGCGTCCAACCGGCAGCTGTGTGTAGTCCCAACGGGACGAGCGGCTGAAACCTTGCGGACCCCTCCTCTTCTCTCTATAAGTCCCCCACCGCCGCAGCGGTAGGACGTGTCAGCACAGCGTAGGAACAGGGAATGGAAAGTGAGATTCTCTCTCCCCGCTGAGCAATCTTTATTTTGGACCCGTGGGAAACGGCGCACAAAGCACGTGGGTGCTGGGGGCGACTTGCGGCGGGGAGGGGGCTCCGCGTCCACGCGTGTCCGTGCAGGGTGGGGGGCACGGCAAGGGACGGGGCCACTTTGTGCCAACCCAGCACGCCCCCGCAGCGCCCCGAGCCGCGCATCCGCTCTGGTGCCGACTGCCCGCGGGGAGGAGGGGGCACTTTTTGTTCCTAAAAACGGCTGTACCACGCGAGGTGCGGCCGAAGACCCCCTCCCCAATCGGCCCCAGCGAAGCGATGGGTGTTTTGGGGCAGGACAGGAGGGGCAGCGTGCCATTACCCCACGGGGGATGGATTCCCTCGACCTTGAATCGCGTTCAAAGGCATAGGGAGAATGTCATGGTCCCGGGTCCATCATGCAAAGTGACTCTGCGCTCATCCCTCCCCGTGGCTCTTTCCATTAATTAGAGCTGCAGCGGCAGTGGGGGAGGGAGGAGCGGCTGGAAGGCAGCGGTTATGCAAAGTTTGGAGCCAGCATCCAAATAGGCCGGGGCTGCTCTTGGGGGCAGCGCTTCTAACCGGGCGGGGTGGGGTTATGCTGCCGTAAGAAGCTCCATTAAGAGATTTTCGTTTCATCACCGCTCATCGCCTGCAAGACACAGTTACGATTAAGTCAAACTTTTCACCACAGAGGCTAAGCAATGTGCTGTGACACGAGAGAGTCGTGAAAACCTGTCCTTACCCCTGCCTCCAGGCAATCATCACTACAATTGCAGTCCGCAACTCAATTTTGCACAGCTGCCCCATCCTCGTCCTTTTCCTCCTCCTCGGTTTCTCACAGCTTTTTGCAGCGATGCTCATCACACCCACTGCCGCCTATTCCACAGCCTACGCAGCCCCGCCGCCGCTCGTCCCGGGGGCATCCCGGGAGCAGACCCTCACCCCGTGACCGGAGGAGCGGCGGGGTCGGGGCGCAGCTCTCCCTCCCTCCCCTCGTTGCAGCCTTTCCCCGCTCGGCATCCCGGAACAGGAAAGTCCCGGTTCAGCTTTCCCCCATAAGATCCTGTCTCCCCCCGCCGCTCCCCTCCCTCTGCCCCTTCCTGCCTCTGGCCTTGTAGAGGGAGCTGCTCCGCTCCGTGCGGGACCGGGGCCGTAGCCGAGCTTGGGGCGGGTGGCGGGGTTCCGGGGACCCTGCTGCCGGGCTCAGCCCCCAGCCCGCCCCCGGCCCTGAGCCACAGCCCGGTGCCCGCGGGCTCTCCGCAGCCTTGAGCAGAGATCCTTCAGTTGGTGGCTTGGTGGTGTGGGTGGTTTTTTTGTGTTTGTTTGTTTTTTGTTTGGTTGGTTGGTTGGTTTTTTTTTCTTTTTCTTCTCTCTCCTCCCTCGACTCTTCCGAAGAGACAGACGGGGGGAAGGGGGGGGGGGGGGGGGGGGGGGGGAGGAGGAAGAATTAAGGAAGGGAAAAAATGGCGAGTGGCAGGAGCGGCGTGGAGAGAGCGGCACTTCTGTGCTGCTTCTTGCTGGCGAGCGGGAGCCTGAGCTGCTGCGCCCGGCCCGAGGAGGAGGAAGAACGCGAAGAGCAGCGCTCCTGTCACGGCGCCTTTGATCTCTACTTCATTCTGGATAAGTAAGTGACAGTCACGTTTAAAAATGGTTATTCACCCTTCGCTGCCTCCGTGTTGCTTCCCCCCCTCCTCTCAGTGCCTTCCTCCCGTCTCCCGCAGCGCCGAGCAGCGCATGCAGGGCAGGGTCCTTGCTTTTGTTTCCCCAGACGTACGCGTTTCCCAGGCGGAGCCTTTAGGGGAGCCCCGCGCTTCACCCCGGGTTAGGCACGGGCAGACCCGGGGGATCGGAGCACCCTCCGGTTGCGGTGCGCGGGCTGTGAGCGCTGGGGCTGAGCGGGCGGAGGGCGGTGCTCCCGCATCCCCCGGTGCTGAGACTGCAGAGGGGCGCGGGGATGGCACCTGCGGGGTTCGGCCACAACGGGGCTGTCCGTGCAGATCTGCCTACAGTTAAGGTGTTGGTGCTTGTATGCAGTGATTGCCTTTTTTTTTACGTGATCTCTATAAGATTTTTGTGGAACTTGCTTCTGGCCAACTTCTTTGGAGCTGTCTAAACCTGTGTTTGAGTTGTTATATATATTAAAATATGCTGGCAAACGCTTTTCCTTAATACCATGCGGTTCTAATTTAGATATGGCCCGAGGGTCTGGGTAAGCTCGCATCCATGGACACGTTGTGACAAGTAGAGCACAGCCTGTGTGTATAGGTGCACCCACAGGTGGTTCTCAAATCGCATGAACTAGTTTGCTCAGTGCACTGCTTTGGCTGAGCAGCTAGGGGTTAAAATCCAGGAGGTAACTGTTGGTCTTACGCATGTAGTGAGCGCAATGGTTGTGCTAACCAGTGCCTCCCGGGCCATAGGTGAGATGTGGTGCTATGAAATCCTGAAGACTCTTCTTTGTGACTCTTGCCCGTAAGCAAGGTTTGCGCTGTGCCAATTCCCAGCTGGGAGAACTGTTTGACCCATCAGGCCTCCTACACTGCCTACGTGGGGCAAATGCCACTGTCACTCAGGAGCCAGTATCTCCCTGTCTTTAAGAAGAAAAAGGTATCATTAGTCAGGATTTAGTTTTCAGAGCTAAATGATCTGGAGACTACCAAAGGCATTCTGCTTTTCTGGAAGATGCGCTGGCATACTATCTGGTGGTTTTGGTGTTTTGTTTGTTTGTTTTATGGGTTCTCTTGGTGGCATGGAATATCTTTCCCTGTCTAAACCATCCCTGTGTGGTCCCAGTTGTCAGCATGCTGCATTCCTGTACTGCTTCTCTTCAGAAGATCAGAGAGCACTTCAGTGCCTTACTGAGGTGGTTGCTGTTATCAGATTTCCCTCTATTTGGGGAAATCATGGCAGAGGACAAAGGGATTTGCTTGCAGTTATTGATATGTCTAGCAGTAGGAAGTTGGTTGTGTAAGCAAGCTCCTCCTCCATGTTGTGGACTCAAAAGCATACATTTTCGTTTAGCAGACTACAGGTCTTGCATGTTGGCTCAGGTGCTGTATGCTCTGCTCTGCTGCAGATTGGACCCAATGGTGGCTGGAGTAAAACTCATGCACTTACATTCCAGTAGGAAAATTCTCCTTGGCTTCAGTTGCAGATTGTGTCTTTATAGCCTTCAAGAGTCTGAAAGAGAAACCCATTGGCGAAAAGCTGCGGTGAAAGCTTTTTGGGCCCTTGGTTTTAGAAACCATTCTCACTTCTGTGAGCTAGTGGCAAAGGTGGCAGCAAAGCTGCTTCTGGCCTTAATGAGATTGCATTACAATCCATATGGGTAACACCAGAGTGCCAGATCTTCGGAGCCATAGGTCCCTTGTGGCTTTTCTGCTTTAACAGAATGCATGTGACACTGAGAGGGAGTGTACATGCTAGCTGGGGGTGCGTTTAATCCCAGATGTATCCTGTGGCATCTGGCACAACATGAGGACTTGGGTTGGACTCAGTGACATTTATGGGTGCCTTCCAGCTTGGGATATTGTGTGAATCTATGAAGAACGTTTCTGGGGTCGGGGAGGGTTGTTTGGATGTGCAGAACCTGGACCTTGGGAAAGTCCTTTAGAAAGGAACTCGTAATTGATCAGTGCTGAGAAAAGCCGGGGTGTTTCTGGTAGGGAGGAGGCAGGACGCCAGCTGTAAGCAGCTGGCCAAATCTGGAAATGCAGTGGACAGAAATTTGGATCCACATTGATGCATATCGGCAAAGAATCCTGGCTCTAATTTCTAATGGGAGAATCCCCAGAAAAGCCAATCTGTGTCCACCAGTGGGAATCCCCATGTGTCCTGAGCATTGTGCCCCATCATTAGTACCCTGACATTATGGAACTAGGTGCGTTCAGTCTTAATTAGTTGTGTAACAGTGGGATTGAAGCATTGACTCTGAAGACTCCAGGATTTAATCCTGTGACCCTGTGGCAAGCTGAATGACAAATCCTGTCTGTGAAGTCAGTCCCAGTGAACCAAAATGACTTTAAATCTGCTTTGCTTTGCTTCCTCATGGAAAGATGCAATCTCACATCTGCAGAAGGTAAAATGGGGGGAGGCAACAAACCTTTCTCCTCGTGCATGTAAGCACTGCATTTTACTGCAATGACTTTATTGGGTCATGATTTTCTTTTCCATTCTGCCAGGCAGAGTCTGTGAGGATCTAATCCTGCAGGCAATAACCTTCAGAGGAAAAAGATCATCTGCTGGTGAAGTTATTGGTATAATATACATGGTGCCAATTAGAGAGGAGAAAAAAACAACTCACTGAGCTCTTGCAGTTTTTCCCTTCCTGAAGTAGATTGTAGCCCTTTATATTCATTTTATGAGATAGGCAAGATTAGAGCAGTGGAACTAAGCCTCTGGTGTCTGAGAAACTGGCATGGTGAAAAGGAAAAGCAGCATGTGTGGGAAAGACCTGCTGCCGTCCTCAGGTTTGTCTGACCATGTCAGAGCCGCGTTAGATTGGCTTTGTCTCTGCAAATGCTTAAATGAGCAAATGTCTCGAAACTGCAAGAACTGGACATCTGCTGGCTGCAGTCTTGCGCAGTCTGTATGCTGTACCCCATGAGTTATGCAGGCCTGATCTTGGAGGTGCAGTGGAAGACTTTGAAGTATTGAATAGGAGCAGCAGAAATCTTTCTGTTTGCAGAGAGTTGATCTCAATCTACCGTACCGTTGGTGCGCTCGCTTCTCCTATGGCATGTGGTAAGATCGGGCTGTGTGGTACCACAGATCTCATGTTCGTCTTTAAACAAGCATAGCTGATAAACTAAAACAGATACATGGGTAGCTATTTACTTTTCATTTGCTTTGGTTGCTCCAAATGCTTAGGGTGTCCAAGTGCACGAAGACCTTATTTTCAGTCCAATCCTAAACTGCTCAGGGCAGGCCACTCGACTGTTCTGGTTTGTAGAGACATCCTCGTGCTTGAGTATGTAAACACACTTCCCTTTCATCCCTGCCTTGCTGGTAACATCCAGCTGTTGTTTGTAGTCATACCGAAACACACTTGCACCGCAAAAAGGATGACTGACCTCTAGTGTTTTCAGTGCCTGGCTACATCAGTATGGTTGTTTATTAGTGCAACAAATCTAAGTCCTATATTAAAAGGGTTTCCAACTCTCTTGTAAATGCCTTCTCCTGGCAATGCCTGACATGACAGATCTGAGCGGCGGAGCTCTCTGTGCTCTGTATTTATTAAAAACTAATAAAAGTATTTGGTTAGTTTTTGACCATAGGACAGGATGGAAAGGAGTGGGGGGGGTGGGCGAAGGAGAATGTGAGATTCTCACAAGCATTTTCTCATTCTTTTCTTTCCTGCTATGTTTGTGAAAATATTGTTTGGATTTTGAGGAAAACTGAGTTGTGCTGCCTCGAGAAAATATTTTTTTCCTCCACAACATGGACCGTGGCAGTGCAAATGTCTTGGGGTCCCGGCTGTCTTTCTTTCAGAGCAGCGATTTTAACCTTTTTGGGAGCTGATCTAGCTATCCTTTTTCCTCTTCCCCCTGAACTTATGGGTAGTCCCACTTCATGGCATTCCTGTCTCTTGGGTCCACATCAATATTGCTTTTCACATCAGTTTTGCTGCTTCTGTTGTGCTTGGAAGCAGCTTTGCTAAAGACATCAGCGCAGTGTGGCCACTCGAGCCTTCTTCTCCCTTGTAATCTGTTTTGCAGCTGCCTCCCTTTACCCTTGCTGAGCCGCTCTTGAGAGGTGAGTCCCACTGGTGGGGAAATGGTGTGGAAGAGCACAACCTCTGCCAGTCAGGTGGGAAACTAGCAGCCCTGTTTCATCTCATTCTATGTGATTTGTTTATATATATATATATATATATTATATATATTTATATATATATATATTATCATCTCAACATCTGCAGTTTCTTGGGGGCTGTCAGGAGGGGAAGGAGTTGATACCTCCCAAAACTTGAGGCAAGCCAGAAAGCCATCATCAGAACAAAAGGCATTTCAGTAGCTGCTATTCTGGACCTGTTTTTTTTTTTAATAGGTTTATGGCAAACACAGTGTGTAGATAATCTTCAGGTAATCTTTCTATTTTTTCTTTCTTTAAATATGCTTTATTTAAAGCAAACAAAGAAAAGGGTTTGGTAAACACATTCTGTTTCCCTCCTCCTATGCTCCCAAGAAAGCACAGTTTCCTTGCCAAGTTTTTGAATGAATTTAGCACTCATGAAAGTAATGAATTATGAGTACTGGTGAGAGTAGGTAGTTCTGGCTTTAGTCACTGCCTGCTTTTGGTAAGCGAGGACATCTGCCTATTGCAACAAGACTTCAGCGTATCTTGTGGTCTGGGACCTGATGCAGGTAAATAAGATTGAGAGCACATGTTGAATAGAAGTGTTAGCTTTGTTCCTTAGACTTCATTCATTGCTACACACATGTATTTTAAAATGGTTGTGTCTAGTGTCTATCTCTTTTCCTTTTCTGTCTGAATTTTTCCCCTTGATAACAAAACCTCATCATCTACAAGGTACCTCTTGTGGGTTCCAATTGCCTGCAAGCAATATTCTTTATAGTTCTCAAGACATAATCTGTTGGTATTTTGCCTTTGCATCTTCCTTTGTTGTGGTTATGTTGCAGGCAGTGCTGGGATTTCCTTACAACCAGGTGTAATTGTGTGGAATGCTCCAAAGGAAATTTTTATTCAGCTGCAGACATACCTATGTTATTGGAACCAGGTTTTATTTGTTTGCGTTTTGTCTGATGTCATTTTGCCAGATTTGCCTTTTGGAAAGGAAGGAAAATTTAGGGAACCCAATTTCCTTCCCCCCGCCCCAACAAAAAAAAATCTTTATAAAACCCAAAACAAAGCTAATGGGTAGTGGTTATCTGACAGAAAACGTGTATGGTTTACAGGAAGGAAAAGCCATGGCAGCTTGTCATTTGCAGTCTATTTATGCATGTAACTAAATCTGATTTATTTGGGGCTTGAGCCAAGGAAACAAACCGTAACATTCCCCCTGACCTGGGGTTTCAGTTTGCGTGTGGTCACTGATGGAGAATTTCATTACTTTTGTAATGAAGCTTGCAGACCAAATGCTGGCATGTGATCTGTTCTGAGTTGTTACAATGTGTTGTAGCAGCAAACCTCTTAATCTCAAATAGACAATGAGCAAGTTCTTGTGGCACCGGACCTGTGCTTTCGTGCCCTCTGTTCTCTCTTGCATCTTGCTATGTGTGCTATATCTTGACTGGGTTTGAGGGCTCTACTTTACTCCCTGTTGTTCTTTGGCTGTTGTTAATAGCTGGGATGCAGAGCGGAGTTCTTCCAGGGCTGAACCTGCTGAGAGCAGTGCTGGAGCTTTGCTGGGAGATCTGACGTGGTCAGATACCTGGCCTGTGAGCTGCACTTTGGGGCTTGCTCTTCTGGTAGTGCAAGAGCTGTAACACCATGGGACAGAGCTTGTGGGTCAGGTGGATTACTTTAGGAGCAATGGGTTATGAGGGATGGTTTACACAAGTCAGTAATGCTGCAGTAGATTGTCGGTAGTTTTATAGGAGGAAAAGCTATGTATCAAATTAATAGTTTTGGTCATAAAAACCTATTGGATTCAAATGCTTTTAGTCCTGTCTTTTGGTGTACTGGCTGAGGACAAAGAAATCTGTTTCCCAGCCGCTTCATCTCTTTCCCCTCCCTATTCCAGTGCTTGTCTTGTCCATTACTGCTGTAAGTACTTTACAGTGGGGACTGTCTTGGAGTGGCTGTCTCTGCCAGTGTTCCTAATTGCCTTTGGAGCAGATAGTATAAACTAGTCCTTCCTAGGCTGGGTGAGTCACTCACTGAAAGGTCCCTTCCATGCTTGCAGGAAGCACTGTTTGAGAGGAAGGTCCTTGTCACTTTGAATGCTTTGCTGGCTCTCAGGAAGGGAGCTGAGGGATGGATGTACATGCGTGTGCATGTCTGAAGCCACAACAAACTAGATGCCCCAGGGTTTGCTTTTATTGCAGAGCCATTATTAGCCATGTGCAAGAATTTTCCTGCTGTCTGTGATGTGGTTGCAGCCACAAAGATCTCTCTCCAAATAACAGCAGACTGCCTTGTTTCTGAGCAGTGGGCCATACGCAGGGGCCCCGGTAGCTCAAGGGGGTACTTAGGGACAAGCAGACTTTATTGCTGCTGTGTTCCCTTGATACCATGTTCAAGCTGAACCCAGAGTTAGTAATAATGGACTTGTTTCTTGCTCCAGGCTCTCTGAAAAAGCTGTCACCAGTTAATCAAGCCTTGGAGCCTGATGGGGCAGAGGGCTGCAACTGCAGCCGACTCATGCTATGCTGCCTCAACCAGCAGCAAGGAGAAGGCCTGACTCTGACACGCTCGCTGTGTTCTTCACACTGAGACAGAGCTCTGCTAAGCTGCAAGGAATCACTCCAAAACAAGCAGGAGCTGAATCGAGCCCTGCAATCGCATCACTTCCTTCCACCCCCAGAAATACTTGCTGGCCTCCTTTACCCCTCCCATCCAGCAGTAGCAATGTGAAATTTAGGAAAACGGCAGCAGGAACAGCAGCTGCTCCTCAGGGCCGTGAGGCAGAGTGTGCATTCTTTCCTATGTTGTGGTTTGCTGACTCCTCTCTTTGTCTCTTGTGTAATGGGAACTGAGCTCGGGGAGCGCTCTCCCAGAAATGACTCCTGTGGATTTTCTGCTTTGTTTGGGCCAGTTCTGTAGGCATGAACCCTGGGGAATTCTGCTCTTTTGCTGGCCTTGCTCCAGGCTCTGCCCAGTGAGCCACCAGCAGGAGCAGCCCCTGACACATTTTTTGCTCAGCAGCTGTTTGTTGCTCTGTGTTTACCTCTGCCACCAGAACCAGAGGCCTGAGACTCCATCTTTCTTCCTGCTTCTGGAGGGCCACAAGCCTCCTGTAAGCTGCGGGTTGGTGTTCATGGAGGTCTTAGTGCTCTGCAGAGCAGTGGGGCTGTGTGGGGCTCCTGGCTGCATCACTGCCCCATACCCTTTCTGCACAGTGCTGGTCCGTGCTTTGCTTATTCTCTCCTTGTTATTCAGAAGTCTTCATAGTTTCTCTGAAATCTTATATGCAAAGTGTATCACTTGGTGGCCAATCAGGCCAGGCAATGAATCTGTTTATGGATTTTACTGATGGTGTTTTGAGACATGTCACTTTCATTTCAGGCTCTTATTGGCATTAGTATGCTGATTAACAGGAGTTTCTTTTTTCCTTGGTTATCATAGGATTCTAAAGGAAACAACAAAGACACTGAAACTACTGCAAAAGGCTGTGAGGGTGTCCAGGAATAATCTGTGGTGTAGAACATCACTGGAAAACCTTATACTTTCCCCAGGCTCAGGATCTTGGTGAGGTACTGGCACAGGCTGCCCAGGGAGGTGGTAGAGTCACTGTCCCTGGTGGTGTTCAAGAAACGTGGAGATGTGGCACTGAGGAACATGGTTAGTGGGCATGGTGGGGATGGGTTGATGGTTGAACTGGAAGATATTGGTCTTTTCCAGCATTCATGATTCTATGAATTGGGGAGCTGAAAATGAATATGACTTTTAAGTATTGGATATGGTTTTAAAAAAAAAAAAAAAAAAAAAGAGAGAGGTGTGTGCTTGAATTGTTTCACAACTTCTGTCTTGCCATGGAGAACCGTGGCAAAAACTTCCTAGTGCCATCCAGTTATGCAGCACAGGATGTTAATTTATGCTGCCATCACAATTTTACTATTTTAAAGCTAAAATCCAGAAAGCAGTGAAATGACTTCGTATTTTCAGTAGTGTTGGGTTGCTTCTGCTTCTGTCAGTGAGTACTATTTGATGGTTGTGGGGAGCTTAGTATGTAGCTTAACAAACATAGTGGTGTTGTAACTCTGTGATGGTATGCTTCCAATGAGGACTAGCCCATGACAGAGGCATCACTATGTTTTCAGAGATGGGCACCTGTAGAATTATTACAGCCACTTTCGGTTACTCTTAGTGCCCCTGGTTGTCCCCTTTCCAAGAATAGGTATTTCATTTGCATGGAAATGCGTAGTATTATGGTTATCTGAGCATTTGCACTTCAGGTCTTCATGTTTTTCCATCATCCGTACTTTATGACTTTCCTAAATATTTGGCATTTACATTGCTGTTTTACCAAACTGTTCTTTGCCTGAGGATTAGGTATTTCTTAGAGGGGAAGAAAAAAAAGTACCAAAATAAAGAAAGACACTTCAGAAAGTCCTAAGAGGGTACCGGAAATAACAGTTTGTTGCTGTTTTGAAGAAAATACATCAGTACTTGGTTTTCATGGATTGCATCATTGCTTTTGCAACTGCCAGTAGAAAGCTGATACCTTAAAATTGACTGTGTTTTATGAGTAAGAGACTGGCTACTCTGTGTAAAGAAGGGACCAGACTGGAATTTGCAGGAGCGGGGCTTAACTGGAGGCCTGGCTCAGAATGTAACTGGAAAGGGTCAACTTGGGGGTGTGAGGACAGAATTTAAAATAATAATGCAAACTGAGATCTATGAATGTATAGATCTTGCTGCTTTGGATCTCGCATAGATACAAGGGAAATCTGTTTAAGTTCAGCCAAATTAGAGATTTAGTCTGAGTCTTGCAGAAGAACCCTGGAGAACTGTAGGTACTAGGCTGCTTTGGTGCACTTCTGAAAAAGCAGTTGTTTAAGCACGTCTCACGTGGGCTTGGATTATTTTTCTATTTTGAGAAATAGTAGTTGCTAGTAGTGCAGATCTTCTTTCCCTGGCACTTTTCACCAATATGGGAACATGGCTCATCCATTGCGCAGCACCTATAAGTGGGAGTATGCAGATCAGTCCTTGGCTTGAGCAGTCCTTGGAGCATTGTTGGCTCTTATTTACTTGCAGGCAGCTTAATTTCTTCATTCCTTGTTAACCATGTTGTTCTGTGAATGGCTCACCATTTTCCAGAAGGGCAGTGTCAAGGCACAGGAGCAGGCTTATTCCAGTGTCAGCACTTCAGTGGCCTTTGTCCCATTCTTTGCTCTCCTCCATTCCACCAGCATTTCCGCACACTGCACTGAACTCATGGACCTCTCTGCTGATCTGTACCTGGTGAAAGGAGGTAGAAATGTCTGGCACAGGATTGCTTGGAAAGCTCATAGCACAACTGCAGCCGTTTTCACTTTCGTACATTTATGCAGAAAAATGTCTAATGTCCATTAGAGGAAGCCTAAGGCTTTTTGCTTCTTCAGTAGTTACATTTCAGAAGTATCTTAGTTCTTGTTTCTAAACTCCTGTGATCCTTCTTGATATGCTGCTACTTTATTTATCTCTGCCCCTCTCAACCTGTGCCCAAGACACCTTATACAGGTATTTGCCTGGCCAGCAAGGTGAATTAGCTATTTGTTTGGTCCTAGGGGGGCTTTTCAAACCAGACTTCTCATGCTTCTTAGCCTTTTAAGTGACTTGAAAGAGCACAACCTAGATTCACATGCAGCAAATCAGCTGTCATTTACTGTAGTTTTGCAGCATGCTGGGCTCTGTTTGAGGTCTGAGTCCCGCAGGATTATTGTGGTCCCCAAGAACCTAAAACTAAACTGAGAAAAGCCAGGGAGTGAATAATGAAATTTTGTAGATTGGGAATGGAAGCACAAACATAATATAACTAATTGCCCAGCATTTCGCAGGGAATCTGTAACAGAGCCAGGGATTGACTCTCTAAAATTCTAGTCCAGTGTGTTAGCTATTAGCATTGCCTTTCCCCTCTGAATTACTTCAAACGCTTTCTCTTTTGAAACAAACAGTAATTCATGGAAACATTCTCTCACGTGTTCTGGGAGGGTGGATGATCAGTACAAACTTTCCTCATGTCTGCAACAGCACAGCTATGCTCTAGGAAAGTAAACAATCTATTAGCAGATGATTTAGCAACATCAATAAAATGAATTAAACTAAAAGAAAATGTGTAATAAAAGAAGCAGAGGGAAGAACGTTTAGTGAGCTTGTCTTGAAATTGTATTTCTACTTGTATTTGTGTCCATGGGTATTGTCATAACAGCTTGGTTATGGCTTCCAGCACAGCTGCTGTAGAAGCACCAGCAGCCTTGTCTCCATGCACCTCTGCCCAGGTTGTCCCTCACTACCTCTGGAGTGTCCCACTCTTAAAATTGATACAAGGAATTTCTGTTCATTCTGTTTTGTACACAGGTCTGGAAGCGTCAGAAATCATTGGACAGAGATTTACTCTTTTGTGGAAAGCCTGGCTGAAAAGTTCATAAGGTAAATTTTTCTTAGATGGTATTTTAATTTGGTTATATATATGTATGCATACATACATTTGCGTGTGTTATTTCCCATTCCCTGCTTAATCTGATGAAGCAATATGTATGAGATATAAATCTGACTTGTTCTTCTGTTTCAGTCCAATGCTGCGTATGTCGTTCATTGTTTTTTCTTCACGAGGCACCACAATCATGAAATTAACAGAAAACAGGCAAGTACTTCCCAGCTTTCAACTAAATGCATCTCCCATTCCTCAAGCAGTGAGGTGTTCTGCAAAACCAGGATGCAGAACTCTGTCTCGGTCCTTGGTGTGGTGTCCACTGAAATCCTTCCACTGTTTTCAGGTTCCAGGAGATCCAGAAGGTCTGCTGCCCTCCTGTTAATGTTTTCAGCCTTATAAGAAAAATGCAGCACTGGGTTTCCCATTCTTAAAATATTTCAAAAGGAACCGTGCTTCCAGTCCAGAGTTTGTATACGTTGCCCTCAATGTCCCTAAGCTACCCAAATAAGGCACCTTTTGTGTAAGAGCTCTCTGACCCTGAGCTAAGGAACAGAAGACTGTATGAAAGTCCCACAGCGTTTTCTGAAATAACTCAAAACTCTGAGCTTGACACCAGCAGCAATCACACCAGGTGGTCCTGGAGCACTACCTGCCAGGCTGTTGCACCCCTGCCTTTGTACAGCAGCTGTGCCAGAAGTGCTTTGTTACTGCACACCTGGGCAGTAGGTTTTTAAAAGGAGTCTTTGCCAGAGCAAAATTCTTGTTGCCACCTTCATAATCATGTCCTCAGGCCTGTTTTCTATCTAGAAGGCAGAGCTCAAGGGTTTGTTTGTTTTTTTTTGTTTGTTTGTTGGTTTTTTTTTTTTACTATTTCCAGGGAAATTTGTGCTTTGAAAGTTGGGAAGTGAACAAGAGCCCAGTAGCAGGATATCGAATGTGATATAAAAATATTTCCTGTTCACTGTTGGATCTCCATCTATGCTTTTTCACTTCATTTTATACTGAAAGAGTAAAATTGCACTTCTTGCCTTGAGGACATCCCTCATTCCGGCTCCTTACTTCACCTTCATCCCTTCATCTGGTTTCCCCTACAGTTGTATCTGTGGATCTTTCAGAAATCAGAACAGTTAATATTAATTTCCCTGAGTGATGCTCTTGGTCTCCATGTGTTTCTTTGTGGGGCAATAAGCTGTGTATCAGGAGTCATGGTGTCCAGGTTGTACCAGGGAACAGTCTGTGCCTGAGAAAGGTTGATGGTCCACTGGTGTAGGACAGGAAATTCTTCTCATTCCCATTCTATTTTCATATCTTCTGGTCTCTATCTTTATAATGGAAAAGTCTTAATCCCTGCTGTCCTGATGATTGATTGAATAATGAGCTTTTATCCATCCCATTTTCACGACAGGGTCATAAGCTTTTGAATTCTCATTCCATCTGCAGTTTGTCAGCATTCAGTATCTGGCATTTACTTTAATTCTATCTTGCCCTGGCAGACAGTGTACCAGGGACAGGACTGCAGCCTTAAAAATGGATTAACCCTAACATGGTGACATGTGCCTGGTTTTGTGCTCCCATGGGTGTTTGGCCGATGTCAAAACTGCTTTTGGAAAAAAAAAAAATCTTGGTTTTGCTGGTGTTAGCTGGTGTGTATGTACATCGTGCAATGTATGGACAAGATGTGTAATTTATCTGTGTTATTTGATGAAACAACCACCAAAATACTTCTAATAAAATTCTTTCTTTCTTTCCTTTTATCTAAAGGGAAGCCATAAGAAGGGGGCTTGAAATTCTTCAGTATGAAGTGCCTGGAGGAGACACGTTCATGCATGAAGGATTTAAAAGGGTACACACTCCAGAACCTCTTTTCTTTGACTTATACATGTAAACTTTGCTTTCCTTGCTGCTTCTGCACTTAATTGCTAATTATGTTCTACACTTCACTGCAGGCAAATGAGCAGATTTACCATGAGACCTATGGAGGTAGGTGCTGTATATTTCTTGTTATGGGTCTGCATGGAAGAGATAGGGATGACAGCTTTACGTGACCTGCAGTAAACTCATTGGAAGAAGTTTTGGAGAAGGGATTGGTGTTACACAATCATTGCATTCCATTTTGACTACAGCCCTACTTTCAGATGTGTGATTCATGGTTTATTAAGACCAGAGGAGACCAGTATGATCCCAGATCTGACCCTGGGCAAAATACAGACTGGAGCATTGCAGACAGAATGGTCTGTACTGCACCCGGGGACAAGAACGCACACACATACCTGCCCTTCTCTGTTCTGATGCACTCAGCCCCATCTGCCTCCTGCTCCCAGCTTCTCTTTCTTATTAGTGTAGGTACGAGTGTGATCGGCTGGAGATTTTACCATAATTGTGAATAATTTAGGATCAGATTCTCAGTCAATGCACTGTACATTTTTGTTAAATTTGAGGAGGGAAATGTATTTGTGCTTTCATCTGTGCCAAAGAGAAGGCTTAATTTGTTGAACTGAGTACTTTCTGCCTGGTTTGTATGCTGGTGTTACGTTGTTCTTGTTTGTGAGCTGATGGCCTCTTTGGGAGACCCAGAAAAAGGTCAGTGCCTTCTAATAAAACAGGGTGTGGGCATGGAGTCTTCAGCAGCAACTCTATCATGTGGCTCCTCAGATGCTCCTACCTGACAAACATAGGGTTTTGATGAGCCCAAGTGAAAATTATTTACCTCTTCCTAAGAGGTAGGGAGTAGTTGATTAGTTCTTAGCCAAGTTGATTAGTAAGGAGAAAGGAGTAGATGATGTCTTGATTTATGAAATAAAGTATTGGGAAAGAAACAAGAATTGAGAAGAAAATGAAGTTCAATTTATTTCTGTCCCTTTTCAAACATCCTCCGCAAAAAAAAACAACAAAAGTAATACAGGAAATCATGCTTTTTTCCCTTAAGTTGCAGGTCATTTTTTTTTTTTTTTTAAAGGTTTTGTATCTGTGTTGACACGACATGGGAAGGACTGCATGGCATAAGAAACCTGTCAGAAGTAATCAGTCTTTAGTTTCAGACAGTATGGGGAAAGACACTTGAAATCGTAACAGATTACTGTGAAAAAATAACAAATAGTTCTCTGAAAGTAATGTGTGTGTACATTAGTATGTGTGATTACTGAAGCAAGATGGTTGGTTGAACCATTGTTTGTGTATTAATTGGGATTTTTTTAAACATTTTTCTAGGTAATATTGTGCTCTGTATCATGTTGCTTATCTAGCTGTCCAAAACTCATGCAACCCTTTCACATAAGCTTATGTGGGATGTGAACTTGCTTATCCCAAGACATGAATTTGCTCCAGTGGATCTGGTCGTCCATTTTTTCAGGCTTAAAATTCCTATGAGCTTCACCGACAATTCTTGTTGCACAAAAAGCATAGGACTGAAGCCCTTGTGGAAGTACCTTTTCATGCTGTGTTCAGTAGGGATTCTCCTTGAAAATGTAGTGGAGGTTGAAGGTAGAGTGTCAGGAGGGCTCCTCTTGGAAAGAAATGCCTTGCACTGGCAATCTCTGGACAATCTCCGTGCAGATAGGTGTTTGTCAAGAGAAGAGGAAAAACTTACGTCTCTAAGAATAAATTTTGCCATTTCTCCAGATGAAGGTTATAGATGCTATACAGGACAGAAGTTTCTGCACGAGCCTTGCTGGAGCAGTATTGATCCTTCAAGTGCTGCTTCTGTGTGTTGAAGGTGCATAGTTTTCTGCCTGCCGTATGCTGTCATACATCTGATCTTCAGCTGTGGTAGATGAGTGCATTTCCAACAAAGTCTGCACAAATCAGGCTGAGATTCTGGCCTTGTGATTTTGAGTTTTTGTCAACAAAAAGACATGTGTCACTTCAAACTTATTTTCACTGTCAAATCTTGTGTCATCCATATGTAATCTGTTAACTATTGTCCATGTAGGAGTTCGGACTGCTAGTGTGATTATTGCTCTGACGGATGGAGAATTGCAAGACGTTCAGTTCTATTATGCAGAACAAGAAGTAAGTCACCTTCACGTTTACTCATATTGGCTCAAGTTATACCTGTAGGTGTTTACTGTTGGCTCCAATTTTTTATATGGTTTTGCACTTCATGGCAATTTTTTGTTTTGATTAGGCCAACAGAGCCAGAAGTTTTGGAGCTATTGTTTATTGTGTTGGAGTGAAAGATTTCAATGAAACTCAGGTAATCTTGCTTGTTTGCTTTTATTTTGTTTCTCTTTTATACTAGTAAGAAGTAATAGCGTTAGTTGAAGGCATTTATTTAATTACTTGAGGCATAAATCATTTCATGTCAGTATGATGTCTTTCAGCAAGTATGAAGGGGCCCAGTTGTATTCACTGTAATTTTATTTTCCTCATGATTTATGATTGTCTTTCTTTGCAGCTGTCAACAATAGCTGACAGCATCGATCATGTTTTTCCAGTTACTGGAGGCTTTTATGCCCTAAGAGGAACCATTGATTCAGTAAGCTGGCTATTCTGAAACCTAAAAACGGGGACCCTTTCCTGTGTTAATAAAGAATAGTTTAAAAACGATCACCAAAATTGCCTTTACCTTAAATCTTCCAGATTCTCAAGAAATCTTGCATTGAGATCCTAGCAGCTGAGCCATCCAGTGTTTGTGCAGGAGGTAAGCTTTCACAAGATTGGGGTGATAAGGCAAGTAAATGACACTGATGAAATGTCGGTAACTACCTAACGTGGTGTCAGGGCTGAAGCCCATCTATGAGTTGGAAGGCATCTCCCAAGGCTGTGGCTGGAGCCATATGTGTCCCTTCTGAGCTTGGGAGGGAGCTGGTGCTGGTACACTTACATCCTCTGAATGCAGGCTTGGAGAAATGGCTGAGAAAGCACTGGGGCAACTGGAGATGGTGCTCATTAAGATCCCCAATAGAAAGAGGACACGAGTGGTATAAAACTAGGTTGCTGGGGGCTATTTTGGTGCCTAATGCAACATCTCACAGATTTCTGGAAAGACTGCATTCATTGGATCTGCTACGGCTTGTCAGCCGTTAAAACAAGGCTTTGCAGAGCATTCATAGAAACTTCAGATTTATTGAATCAGATGTAATGAACTGCAAAGGCAGAGATACCTGACATGCTTTCCAAAGCATTAGTGTTTTACTTAGTTGTAGTGAAAGAACTACTAGGGTACAAGCAACTGTGAAGAATCCCCATAGGGGCTGCTGGTAACGTCATGCCTTTCCTGTTTAGGATATTTAGCTTGTATTTGTTCTTGTTTACATTAGCAATCTTCTATATTTTTCCTATTTAAGAGACTATTGCAGACTAATGAGAGTGACAGCTTAAGCTTGCTGGAAGGTGTTGTTTATAGCGTGGTTACTTAGATCTCTTACTGTCTTGTGTTCACTTCCTCATATGCTGAAGAATGAGTGCAGGATGCCTGAAAGCCGACCTTGAAAACATGGAACAAAATGGGAGATTCAGGAAAAACCTATTAAATAGCATGAAAAAGAGAAATTCTTCACTCTTAATTTCCACATATTAATCACAGCCTGGTTGTGCCCTGAGTATTTAAATTTCAAATGAAATATCCTTGTATCTTTCCAATCATTTCTAAATAGGTGGTTTTGGGGCAGATGTTTGTCATAATATTATCTTTGGAAATATTTTACTTTTAAGAATTTCCTTTACAGACTGCAGAATTTATCAAAAAACTTAAAGCTTTGACTTAACTTTTTTTTTTTTTTTTTTTAATTTCATAGCAATTAATTGTTTTTATTTCTTGTATTCCAGGCAATTTTTGGATAATAAATTATTGCAAATTTTCTTGCTTGTTAAACGTTGCTTTTAGCTAAGCAGAAGTGAGAGCTCCAGTAGGGCTTTGGCACAATGTAAGGATATTGAAGGGTGGCATCTGAAAACATCAAAAGTTTGAAAATATTTTCCAGAAGTGCTTCAGAAAAATATATTTTCTGGAGAAGATTCCACTTCTTGAAAGTGGATGTGTTTCTTCAAAACCAGCAAAATTGTTTTGAAAAAGCAATAGCTCGGTTTGCATGTATGCTGAGTACATGCATAATTTCAGGAGCTTGTTCTGTCTCTGCTGACAGAGCCATCCAGCAAAGGTGGGCTCAGGGTGAAGCATGTTGATGACTCACTAGGGCATGAAGATGAGGAACTCACATGTGTGATGGTTTGCTTATAGCAGTAGGGAGCTTGAAAGTAGGAAGGAGCCACAAGCACAGCTTAATGTGGTACAGGCCATCAGCGTAGGTTAAATTGTCGTTGACACCAAGAACTGAGCACATAATAGGTTTTCCTACAAGCCAAGTGCTGCAAGCCTTACCTGGAATGAACCTGAAAGAGTTTTTAGAGCACAAGGCTACACTCCAGCTTGGCTTTATCATCTTGAGTAATCCTATTTACTTCAACAGAGCCAGAGGCTTCTCTTCATAGATCTTTGTTTGCACCACAGTCTCCTGGAGGGGATCTCCTTGGGTTGGATAACTTTTTTCACAATAGTGCGAATCCAGGTCTTGAATTCAGTTTACTGGACAGTCAGATAATAGCGCTATGTGTAATGTGACTTTTTAAAATGCTTATTCAGACGTAAGCGCGGGAAAGTCCTGGGGCATCTGAAGTCTTATCAGAATTTTAAGACCTTTTAAATTTCAGTGATCACTTAGTAGAATTTACTGGTAATGTATATGTAAGAAGTAAGATCACATGGCTGTGATTCTATATGAAAATATACATCCTGTACCTTTAGAACTGCCTGAAATTTAGAACATAGTATTTTCTAGAAATTTAAGGTTGGTTTCCTTTCTTTCTAGTTAGGAACTTTACTCTTTTTAAAAAAAAAAAAAAAAAAGCTATTTAAATTTGTGTTTCCAAATTTTGATTAAAAAAATACTCAATTTTTCAGAAGTGTCATCCATTGTGACATTCTCCAGCAAGGAAGCTTGCTCGTTTGTAGCCTCAAAACATGGAGCTATCCATGCGTTTTATTCTCACTTATCTGAGTAAGAAGGTGAAAACCAGTTGGGATTTTATTCAGCATTTTTCCTAATGTCTAGAATCTGATAGGAGAGCAGGAGGGCTTTTGGGGTTGGTTACTGGAAGCCGTTCTTGGCCAGGGATTAGAGCAGACTGACCCACTCCTTGCAGCTGTTATTGCAACTCATAATTACCACTGTGCTGGTAATTAATTATTGGGGTTTTCAGCTTCATTTTTGTTTTGTGAGAGATTTAGTAAATTGCTGATGGTATGATTTCCATGTGGTTGCAGCTGAATTATGACAACTCCTGTTGGGTCTCTGACTCCCCATGACAAAAATATCCAGCAAGTCCATTTACAAATTGATCTAGTTGCGTTATGACAGCTATCTGATGGTTAATGCTTTCTGACCCTGCAAATTCATCATCCCCGCTGTGGAGAAATGTAGTTTGGTCCTTTCTGTTCCCTCTGATTTAAAGTGACCAAGACATGCAGCCTGTAAATAGGCTATCGGTGCAGCAGCAGAGGTGTCTCCTATTCTGTTTGACAGCATCATTGCTTTGATTATGCTTACGGTATGAGGATGTGATTGAAAGGTTTTGTTGGATGTGGCATCCTACTGGCCACATCAACTCCCAGGTGTGGATGCAAGCCGTCAGCTTCTCATCAGAGTCACAGAAGCGGAGCCGACAGCGCAGCCAGTGCACACCAGCTCCAACCTACCATCTCGCTGCCAGCGCTGCCCGGTTATTTCAGTGCTGACCTTTTTCCCTTCGCTGTCTTGTCAAAAGCTGCAATCTGTGAGCTGACGGTAACTAGGGAAGAAAAGGACGCAGCCAGAGCCAGGGCGCAAAATTAAATGGAATTAGCCATTTCAACAGACCATCACATAGAACATGCTAATGTTTGGGAGCATTCGAAGGGACAGACTTCTCATTGGCAACCAGCAAATCCAGTACCAGCTGTCTGTATTTCCACACGAGTCTGGGATTGTAACTCAATCGTCAGCTTATGTTGGTGGGCAGGTTATTCCAAAGGCAGTTCTCGCAAGTGACTGTGCAGAATGGCAGTGATGGGGATAAGAAGGGTAGGAGGGGTAACCTGCCCTGACAACAGTAGACCTCTACATGTAGGTTTTACCTTTTGATGTTTTGTGTTGAAAGATTCAGTTAAATCTTTGTGGTTGCTGCCTTTCAGCATTGGGGTGGGAGGGGAAAATCTAACTGCAACTTTATTTCAGCAAGCTGCTTTCCTGTAAAATTGAGAAACAAAAATAAACTTTCTTATCTGGGCGTTTATGTCACTAGGTGGGCTGGCTGCAAGCTGCCTCAGTGTGAAAGTTTGGATTCAGACATAGGGCAGAGGACAGCTGTCATCATGTACTTCAAACCACTCTGGAAGGGAGTGCTGTATTTGAGCCATTCTTCATAACACTTCTTTACTTTTGTTTACAGAACCCTTTCAAGTCGTGGTAAGAGGCAATGGTTTTTATCATGCAAGAAATATTGACCAGGTACTCTGCAGCTTCAAGCTCAATGACAGCCTTACTATCAGTAAGTCTGAAGGGAGGGGTTCAATATCTCCTGTGGCTGTGTCACCACATGGGATGCAGCCCCCCTCCCATCCACATCAGGGAGCCTGTGGGGGGAGGTGGGTGGGGGTCTTTATCTGGCAGGAACTTGAAACTCATCCTTTTTCAATCTTAAAACCTTTGGGCACTGTGTTGTAAGGCACTATGCAGGATATGCTGCCGTATGGTGAATTTCAGCATTGCTGTAGTGATTCACATGGGGTATGCATACAACCAGTGAGGACTGGGTATCAAGTTTTAAGAGCGAGAAATAAAATTTCCTCCTATTTTCTATTTCACCTTCAGTGAAAATATATAGTGCTACCTTGATGCTCTGAAGATGTGTTCAAGCTTTTTATTCACTGATTCAGAAGATGCTTACTCTAAAGCAGGGCCCTTCAGCCCTGCTTCGCTCCTCGCTGGCACAAGTTGCCAGTCTCATGGCAGAGAGTTTTGGAAGGTGGAAAATCCCTGTAATTGCTGTGCTCAGTGGGGTTTTTGGTTAGCTGTCTCAGCAACCAGACAAAGGACTGAATGGCCAAAAAAGATCAAGGGTACAGTTTCTCAGCAACCTTTTCCTCTTCCCTGAGAAGCAGGGTGTCTGGTGAGGTGGAGCATGGCATGGAGGGGGAGCTTTGCTCCTTCTTTATGTGTTGCCCTTGTTGGTTGGACACAGTAGGGGCTTTCATTCTCTACCACAGTCAGACTGGTGCCTTCCCTAGCAGTGAATTCACTTACAAGAGGGTGCTATGAATCGCTCCTTCATTTCCCATCCCAGTCGCCTCCATGAAGGCTGTGTTAAATAAACTCTGGTGGTCTCATTCCCATCAGGCTTACAGATGCTCTTTGCTGGGGATTTGTTTCTTGTGGTTTACCAGGTAGCCAGACTTATGGCTTTTTCTGCCTTGCCCCTAATCCACTGGCACCTTGTCTGGATTTCACACTGCAAATGCTAGGGCTGACCTGGAAGTAGTGAGGAGGAAAGCAGCCTTAATTCTAAATCTCCATGGTGTGTTTTGCTTAGGTTAGCTGATATCATGAGACACTGATCTATGCTATCCGTGGTTGGTGGTTTTTTTTCCCCCTTTCTCAGGCTGGCCCTAAAACATACCACTGCAACTTCCTTTCTTCAGCAGAGATGAGGCCTCAGAAATGAGCTGTTTTCAGGTGTGCTGTAGTGGATGAAGCAGGAAGGATCAGCTCTCATATCTGTTGTTGCTGGAGTGGTTTTTTGTTTTTTTTGCCTAGTGACAAGAAATGATCAAGCCTCTAAAGTTATAAATAAGCCGGTAGCTTTTACTGGCCCCAAGCTTACTTGGGGTGAACAGGTTGCCTGGGATGACTCCTCAGTGTCTTTCTTTGGCCAGGCACCTTAGTGCTTTGTTGGGCCATTTGGAGCGAAGTTACAGTAGCAACTTGTCTGCTCTCATGCCTCAGTCACTCACTCTCGGGGGTGTTCAGTTCTGTTTATACTTTTGATCCCTTTTGGTCTCTTGAGTAACGAGAGGGGGTCAGAGCATTCCGTATAAGTAGATTTTGCTTGTGCTTTTCAGGTAGCGGGGATGAGTATTGCTCAAAGGTAGCTTTGAAATGGCTGAGCACTGCTGTCAGGAACAGAAATACTCCATTTCCTAGCTGTGGTACCTCTAGCCTGATAATACTATATTAGCATCACCAAGAATGATCATCCCAATGCTTGGGTTTATAATCAGTACCACTGGGGAGTATTGATTCTTGCCCTTACTGTGCTCCCATTAATGTCAACGCTTATCCAGGGAATGACCTCCATGAGATAATCTATATTTTTAAATCTCTGACAGTACATTAATTCCTTTTCAGATGAAAAACCGACTCTTGTTCATGATACTTATCTGCTCTGTCCTGCTCCAGTGATTGAAGATGCCGGACAGTAAGTATTGCATTTCCAGTATGTGAGGGAAGAGGGAGCTTCTTTATGAGGATGTCATTCCTGAGCTAAGGGCTCAGAATTTTGTCTGAAGTGTCAAGCTAAAAAGATTTGGCTTTGTAACGTGAATAGGGCCATCCCATTTGTACAAAATCATCTCCTAGTATGAGCCAGCATAGCTCCATTCAACACTGGGTCTTTGGCACAGCTTAACCAAAGGCTTTGTTGGACTATGGTCCCCTACAGCGGTCTTGCAGTGCTGGAGATGAAGCTGGCATGAACAGTAGTGTGGTGTTTATGTTTTTGAGTTCATTGATGCTCTTTGCCAGTCTGGTACTGGTGGGGAGAGTCAGCAGTTGCATATGTGATCCTCTAGATTTGTGTATGGAGTACTGCAGCCATATGTACTGTTGGATACATCAGGAGGTAAAAAAATAGGGCTGGTGATTAAAAACTCCCACATCAGCTGTTCTACAGACTGCTTGCTTCATTGGACCAACACTGTGCATGCTATCTCCAGAGGTGCCAGTGATTACAGTGACTCAGCATGCCCATGTTAGGCCTCACTCTGTGTCAGTGGATGCTGGTGGGTGTTAGGATCCTGCCCAGGATGCTGCAATCCAAATAGTAGCAGGTGGTTCTGCACTACAGCTCCAGAACTTGAGGGCTCTGGCTGACAGGGGCTGTCTAACTGGACTTCATGGTAGTCTCCCCACATGAACCCAATGTAGCTGAAAGGCTGTCAGCCATGAGATGACTTGGAGAAAAATAGAGTTAATGAGAAGAGTGGGGACAGAGGATTTTTGAGCATGCCTATGCCACTTCTCCTCAGCTTTGTTTCTATTCCCTTTTTTCCAGGCCAAAAGTTAATTGAATTACAAGCAATCTTTTCATTTCGGTAGAAAATTGATGCTTGGTTTGAATTCCTTTGCTGATGTTGTAGTTGTTGCTTCCTGTGTTTTGACCCTGCTCTGCTTTGGCTAGCATTGGTATTTTTTCGCCTGCCTCACAGACTCCAGGAAGACGTGGCACAAGGCTGTAGCTCATTGGTGATCTAGATCCTTAAATATCTTACTGAGAGACTGAGGGGAAAGCTTCCCTCCCCTTCCCTACCCGTGGGGGCTGCTTTTTTTTTCCTTCAGACCTTGTCTCTGATACTGGGGAATGATTAAGGCCAGATTTTGCTTAAATTTCACTGTCATTTAAATCTTATTCCTTTGACCTCATGCAAGACTCTGACTTGACTTGGGTATATTTAAAAACAAACAAAACCAGTCTGGCTCTTTAAGCTGCAGGAACAGTTTAAAATAAAAGCAAATGCTTCTTGTGCTATATAGGATAGTATTGCAAGCATCTGAGATTTCATTTTAGCTCTATCTTAGTGCCCTTTTCCCCAAGTGAGATGAAGGCTTTATAATGAAAAGCATAAGACCCAAATCAATTAAACCAATGTAAAAGGGATGACTCCCGGGCAAGCAGAGAGATAGCGGCAGGTAAGCACCTACAGCCACACAATGCCTTGACTCAGCAAAGGAATGTTACCCATGCATGTTCATGAGCCAACGGCTAAAACACAGCCAGAATAAAAGGAACAATGGGTATAGAGATGACACTAAAAATAAGTGTATCTGTTTGTGCTTTAGGGTGGTTTTCCTACAAGTCAGCATGAACAATGGGCTAACGTTCATCTCCAGCTCTGTCAGCATCACCAGCACACAGTGTGTAAGTAATTGCAATGGGGCTTGACAGAGAAACCATGAGATCTTGGGAAGTGGCGGTGGCTCTTCAGGCAAGCCTCCTTGACTGAGCACGAGTTCCCTGCAGCTGCAGCACTACGGTTGTTGACTGAATCCCAGCAATTCTTTAAAAAATCACCAGGCTAGTTAAGACTAAACCATTACTGATGGTGGCGAGATCATGGTAGATTTACAGATCGAACAGTTGCAACAAAAACACTCCCTGCCCGTTCCTATTCCAGGAAAAAGAGAGGTCCTTATAGGTAGGATCTACCTAGAAGGGAACCCAGAAAAAGAGGTGACTGAGCATCAGGAAGCAACACCTTGTTGAGCATTGGGTTACCTATGGGATCTGGAGTGAAATGTGTAGCTGCCAGGACTTTCATCTAGAAGGGCCGCAGCATAGAATATCCTCTAAACTTTACGGGGTACTCTCTGTTTGGAGCTTACTATGTTCGTTCTTAGACCTCCACAATTTACCTCTAGTTCAGGCATTTTTCACTTCCAGTGAGGTGACTGCTTTTCTCTTGGTGTCATGTGGAATGTCGTAGGGGATGGCCAAAAAGAGATAATAGCCTATCATGGCCTATTGACTTTAGTGACTGTGATTCTGGAGTGAAATTCTTGGTACCAGGCTGCTGCCCAGCCCAGCCAAGGGAGGAAGTGCTGCTGTGGGATAGCAGTGGCTGGGATACATATCTCCTGGCTGATGTCAGGCAGACCACTTATCCCCAGAATAAGGGATCTAAGTGATCTTTAAGCAAAACTTGATTTTAGAATAAAAATAAATAAAAGAAAAAAAAAGAAGAAAAAAAAGAAAAAGCTGATACCAATACTTAGTGCAAGCTAACAACAGTTTGCTTTAGCTAAAGATTTGGCCTTGTATTTGTGGTCTAAAAAATTGCCAAAGAACCTGGTACCAAGCATTTGGCATTGAATTTGAGCTTTATTGTTACTAGCATCAGAAGGACTTTTATAGCCTACACCAAATGCTGTCATATTGGTTTGTAATCATCATTGGCCTTTCTGACAGCTGCAGAGCAGAAGGGAAAGAATGAAGACAGACAGCAACTGGAGCTTACAGATTTGATTTTTCTGATGTTTCAGCATTGCAGTTAGGAAATTTTGCACCAGATTGCTGGAACAGCCCAGGGTGTGTGGATGCAGAGTCCAGCAGAGATGATTTTGCTGCTTCATCTGTATTATTATTATTTTTTCCAAACTTTTCCTCAAAACTTTCTACAGTGAAGATTTAAATTCCGTGTTTTCTACCCCCTTTTGAGCCCACAGTGAAACACAAATATTAGCTGGTGCATTTAGTTACCCACTTGTAATTTATTTCTGATGGAGGCTGAAGTCTTAGCCCTAGCTAGGATCCCCACAGGCCAGAGGGTGGATGCAGAAAGCTTTCTTCTCAATAGCCTTAGGATAATGAGGAGACTCCAATCTTCAGTCCTGTCAGTCTCATGATTTTTGCTCAGCTCCTGCAGATTAAACATGAAGGACTCCTGATTCTCATCTGGTACAAGAAAGACCATCTCACCCCAGTTGCATCCCATAAGTGGGAAGGCTGGCAGTTCACTTTCCATCTTTGTTCCAATCTCACTCATTTTGCTCTTATTGTTTTATAGACTCCCTCCATTTCCTTTCCTCTTCTGCTCTCCTCTCTGTGAGCGGCAGCCAGCTGGCCTGCTCAGCCCTCCTCCCCAGCTGGTGCTTCTGTCCTTTCTGTACAGTAAGTATCTTCTCTTGACTTTACTCCCAAAGCCTCTGTGTGATCCCTGCGCTCATTTCTGTTCAGCTGCATGAAGTCTGCTATTTCCTTTTCGAAGTCCAGCTTCACTATGATGCTTTGTGTGTTTGATCACTGAAAGAGGACTCTAGCTTCTTGTTGCCAACAGCTCCTGAGCTGCTGCTGGCAAATGTTTCGGTGATTTATGTGAGCACTTAGCATGGGAAAAGCAATGCCTGGGAACAGGACAAGGAGGCAGTATGTGTTTGGAGTAACAGTAGCTGTAATATGTACATATCCACGGCTCATGAACTGCATTGGTGCTATGCTTGGATTTGCTTTTAAGGAATGCATGAACTCTTCTACAAAAATGATGTTTAATTATTCTTTTATCAGCAAGCTGGCTTCAGTGGGAGCTCATGCTTCCCGGGTGTGTTAGTGCTACATGGAGCCGTGAGTGGACCAGAGGTGGGTGGCAGCACTGAGCTGCAGCTGGGTAGTGTCATCTAACAGGGTTCCTCCCAGCGCCTGTCTCTACACCTTGGCCTTCTGCTGCCTGACTTAACAAAAGGGGTGAGCTACATAGTGTATCCCAGAACAGACCAATTTGTTATGTCAGTGACAAGAAGTGACAGATCAGTGGAGAAATGGTGATGCTACAGAGTTATGGGATCCTGGGCTAAGTACCTAAGAATAGTGTAGGAGCCATGAAAAGGTTAGGCACGTCTAGAATAAGCCAGTCCCGACAGGTCTAGGATTTGGCCTGAGGACGAGCTGGGTACCACTCAACAGCTCATCCAGATTTCACAAAGCTCTTCCCAGCTGGTGCTTTCTTTTCCACCCTCAGCCTCTTTGCTGTCTGGGGAGAAAACAAACCCACTCAGTTTTGTGAGAAGAGGATGAGATTTTTGTAGTCTTGTTATGGGAACTCAAGAAGTAGTTTTCATATTTAACAAGGTTGAATCTTGTGGACTTTATCCTACATTAGAACTTGCTTTCTTTCTGTTTGTTCTCCCAACTATCCTTGTTTGAAAATGCCATATAGCTTTCTCTTTTTGTCAGCTCCCATTCCTTCAGCCTCACTCATAGATGTTTCTTCAAGCACTCTTTACCTCTTCCTGGTCCTAGTCTGTCCTCCAGTTTGTTATTAAATTTTTCCTGTTCTCTGGTACTCCTGTTGCTTGTGAATTGGACCTCTTAAACTCAGAGAACTTACCATTGAAGAGGTTTTCCACAACTCTGGAGCACCAGAACTAATTTTAACCCCATCCTGTAGCCCATTCCAGTCAAAGGAAACTGCTCATCCCTCCGTGCCACTTCCCATCTGCATCAGATGTTGGATTTTCAAAAGCCTCTGCTCTGTATGTTCTGCGAGGGCCAAGCAGCACATTGAAGACCTTCTTTCCTGTAGTCATCAGAGCAATACTCAGCCAGCAGATCTTCTGAACACATTGTCATGAATGCAATGCAAAGTCCCTCAAGATTTACACAGGAACATCAGAGCTCTGAGTCTCCTTGGTTGTCTGGTTACTCTGGAAAGCCAATTTCAAGTATTAATGCTTCATTTTTTAAATGAAATAAAAAAATAAATTGACCACTGTTTTGAATGTAGATCCTTCCTGGCCCCAGACTCCCACCTGCAGAGTAGACAGAATCAGGAACTATTAAGTCAGAGCAGTCCCAAGAACTCACCAAGAACCAGCAGTGTAGCAGTGTTAAGGACTGGTTTATTTAAGTGCTCAGGCTGGGGCTGTGTGCAGCTCAAGGCAGCAGAGGCAGGCTTAGGAGCTGATGATGCTGAGCTGATAATAAATTTAAATATGATGTTGGTATGCTGACAGTTACCTGTATGCATTCGGCTGCTACACTCCCATTCTTAGAGTATTAGCACTGATACATTATACATCTTGAGTAATGAAATATTATTCTGCACCTTTGAGTTTGATGTAGTTTGAAATATCCTTCTGACAGTATTAAGGGACCCCTCAGGACAAGTTTAGGGATAGTTTGTATACAATTTTATCACCTTTGAATCTAGTGAGCTGTAAGCATACCATATATAAGAATTATGCATGCATATACCACAACCAGGAGGTACTTTCCCGAATCATGACTCCAGGTACAGATTTGTCACACTAAATATTGCTGAGATCCTAATGATGATAGTAATGGACTGCACTACCTAAGTGAGGCCACGTAATGGGGGAAACCTGGCTTCTTTGCCCAGTCTACTTGTGTAACTTCAGGCTTCCTACCTCATTTGTGATGTATGCAGATAACTTAAAGGTAATTATCTTGTTTGCAGCTGACTGGAACCATCCTTTTCATTGCTCTCCTGATTCTCTTTTTGCTGCTGGCTCTGGCTCTTCTTTGGTGGTTCTGGCCCCTTTGCTGCACAGTGGTAAGTATGGATTTATGTACTTCTTTTTTCACTTGATATCAAGTTCTATTTCTGACTCACTTCTTCCTAATATGATAGTGATGATTTGCACCTTGTTTCTTCACGTAGTAATGAGCCAAATGGCTTGCCTGTACAGTGCTATTGATCCTGTAATGCATTCCATTGAGCAGCACAGGCAAGATCTAAGTCTTACCTAAAGTAAGAAACTTTCATCAGAGAATTCACTGAATGAAATGATGACTAGATATCTTGAGAGTCACATTAATGAATTTTTTTGCAAGCATTTTAAAGCACCTGTAAAATAGTATTGCTTAAAAGTAATTTGTTAAACATGTAAGTCATAGTGAGTGTGTGTGCAGCTGAAAGCTTTGGGCATTTCACAGGGTCCAGTAAGCAGCAGGCAGGGCTAGAGACATATATGTGATGGTCCTGGTGCAGCAGCATGGATATTGCTACCAGTATGAGTAATGATAGTTTAGTTTTTATGTGCTGTGTGGTTGAATGTGAGGAAATAGAGCCAGGCAACCTATCTATGATAAGCAAAAAGTACAGAGGGCATAGCCCTGATGTGAAAGAAACCCTGCTATTAACTCAGATTCCTCCCACCGTTTGTATATTCCAGGTGATCAAGGAGCCACCTCCACCACCACCTCCAGAGCCTGTAAGTATGCTATTTCTGATCTGCCACATTGTCTGCAGTTGCTGTAGTGCAGTGTGCTTCCCAGGAATGTCACCCCTGTAGGTGTCTTAATGACACCTTGAACACTGAGAGAGGAAGTCTCTGGGGTCAGGACAGTTATTTCTGCCTTCCGGCCTCTGTATGCACATACAGCAAGGTTATTTCTATCCACAGAGAAAATAGATGCCTAACTCAGAAGTCCACAAGCACTCAGTTCCTACAGTTTTTTGTTCCTTCTGCTGTGCATCCATCACGTAGGTGTGTAGGAAAATCTTTGCCTCTCCAGCAGCAAAATCATTGTGCTGAAAGCTGTTCCTCTTCCAGCAGAGCTGCTGTTCCCAGGAGGGGAGTACAGAACAAAGTCAGGCAGCTGAAAGAAAAGACAGTGAAGGCTGCATTCCTGTGGCTTTGGTATGGGAGAGGGAGCAGGAGGCGGGTCCTGGCTGTGGTTTTGCTGCAGCCTGACCCTTGGCAGGATGCTTGGCCCTTCTGTATTTAGGTTGTGAGCTGCTGGAGGAAGGGTTGTACTTAACTCTCTTTGAGGTGGTAACTCACAGAGGCCCTGATTTCAGCTTTGGTTTCACTCTTGTTATTTTGATAGAAATAATAGCAATAATTAAAAGTATCTCCAGAATGAACTCATGGCTGCCTTTACTCCTTTCCTAGGCACAGACAGATAAAGGGTGGGAAAATATTTACCTAATCCACAAGAGAAGCTTACAGCTTGCTGCTAACTTGCTGTAATTTGGCATGAATATCAGGAGGCAACCACAGTTGCAGTTTTGAGGTTGCCAGAGGTCATCATTGCTGTCTCTGATTCTGTTGCTTGCACTGAGCAGCAACATTGTGACAATTTGACTTGAATATGTACCAAAATCATTCTAGTTTGGGGGTGATAAGTGTTGTCATGAGGCACGTAATCACAGCCATGCTGTGTTTGAGGGAGATTTCAGACAGCATTGCACCCTGGCAGTGGAGTTCCCAGATGCTTTGGTGTTGTTCTGATCAGCAGAGAGATTGGGCCAGCGCACATCCTCTTTAAGCTTCCTGAAATACCAGAAAATACAGATGTTGCCCCTCCCTTTACTTGGTCCCGAGTCTGTGGATCGTTGCTTCAGGATACATAGCACTAGCCTCCCAATGTACAGCATCCTGCCCTTTATGTGATATAGTCTGGCAGTGGTGCTATTAAAGTGAATACAGGTATCTAAATCTTGTTTGAAACCACAGGTATTTGATTTCTAACACTTCTCAAAATGTACATGGTGGTTTTTAATGTTTCTTTGCTATATATGTTTGGTGTAGGGGCCATTTAGTATAAATTCTTTATCAATTTGAAAAGCATAAACTATCAAAGAACCTTTTCCAACCTTGGTGATTCTATGATTAACAGTCTGGTTACTATCCGATTTGCCAGCACTGAGGGTGGTTAGGTGCAAAGAATTTAAATCTGTTAGTTCCCATGAGAAGAGGCAGGGTTGTTTGTTGTTTTTTTTTTTTTTTGTATAATACTGAAGTCCACATTAAGTGAAACACAAATGAATTTAAACTACTGATGTAGTTCTCTGGGTGCTGTCTTAGATGTGGCACAAAATGGGTTTGTGTATTACAGTCTTCCAAAACATCAACAAAACAATCACGCAACAACTTCCTTGTGTATTTCTATGAGTTAGGGCTTGAAAAATCCCACAGAAGCAATGGTAATGTCAACTCTAGTCTTGCCTGGCCATACTAAAGAATTTGTTGGAAGAACTGACCCATGAACCATAGCTGAGAGTTCACATGTAACTGAATAAATGATGGAAATATCTCTCTATAGAGCGCGACCAAGGAGTTAAATAAGAATAAACAAAAATGAAGACAAGCTTTTTAGAAGATCTTATTGGCTTTTGGACTCTTAGCTTCACATTCATAGAGACGTGTAAGGGCCACTTCAAGAAAATGTCATTCAGTAACCTGCTAATGTATTGTGTCCTCTACTATTTGAGTTTCACTTGATTTCTGTTTGTTTTGTTTTATTTATATTTTTAATAAAAATGAATTCCAAAAAGAGCTTCTAGAACTGTACTTATGGTGTGAGTTTCAGCTGTCTTGACTCAATATAATGACAGGGAGTCTGAGAAGTCCCAGTGACTTCTCCCAGCTCAGGATGATAGAATTGGGAAAGTGTTCCCAGGGTTGTTGAACCAGAAACATTTGCCAGCTTTTAGTTATGCAAGAACAGAACAGTGAACAAGAAGTAAAACCCTGATTCAGATTCTCCCACATTCAGAAGAAAAAAAAATCCACAGTCTTTATAATTACAGGTCAGAAACACAGGATCTGAGCTTCCTGAAAATTTGGAGATGCTCCAGTCTCAGTTCCAGCTCCAAACTGTACAGCTTGAGCCAGACTCTACAAAGAATCAAGCAGCACAGAACAACTGGTTACAGCTGCCATAAGAAAAGGGCTTGATGCACATGTTAGAAATCTCACAGTGGTAGCTTTTTCCCTGTTAGGTGACATTAAATTCTAAAGGCACAATTAATAAATGAGTCCTTTGGGTTAGCTGATTGCAGCATTTTCTGCACAGCTTAGTGACAAGTCAGTATAATGTACAATTCATCTGCACTTTGGTGTCCCTTAGAAGTCAGTTGTGATTTTGAAGCTCAGTGCATATTTGGCTAAATAAAAGCTGCCTGAAGAGGAGAGGGGAATAGGCAGTCCTCCTTGGCTTGCCCAGTTAAAATTGCAGCTGCAGAGACAAGAGACTTTTTTGTTTTTTGTCAGCAAGTAAGTGTAACACATAAAGCCAAATATCCAAGGATTGAACTGTAGGATGTTCATTTTTTATTTTTTTTTTCCCATTTATATGAGAACAACAGTAACATCTCCCTGTCTTTCCCACAGGAGTCAGATGATGAAGATGGATTGCCAAAGAAAAAGTGGCCAACCGTGGATGCATCTTATTATGGAGGCCGAGGTGTTGGTGGAATTAAGAGGATGGAGGTATTGTGGTCTTTTTCTGCTATAGTCCCTTGCAAATGATCTTGACTACATACTTTAGTAATGTTTTTGTGTAAACAAACGAAGAAAATTCCACTCATTTTGTTGGAATACAGGCCAGGATTTAATTAAGGCTTGTCTACCTGACTGCACCTGCCATCCAAATATGAGACATTGAGCTGCTGCATTTGCATGAGTAATTAATTAAATATAGCATTATGAGTAGGGGAAAATTTGCAGGTTAAGGAATGGGATAAGCACCAAAAGTTCTAATTTACTGAATCAAAACCCTTCATTTGGTGCAGTTGGCTCCTATTCTGTTGTCTATTGCAGAGTTGCACTGGTTTTGAGTATTTGAGCATGTCGTCTATGCTGTGCACTGGTGGCTGGAAGCAGTTGGCTTTGGGAATTAAAAACAGTGAATTTATTTTTTCTTTTTTTCTCTTTCATTTGAGCATTAACTCCTAATGCACAAAAGCTTGCCAGGGGAAAATTTCACTTTTGGTTCTCTGTGTTGAAATTGGTCAATAAATCAAATTTTACCTTGGGATTCACACATGACACAGTCTTGATATGTGACGTGAGGTGTCCCTGTAAAAGATATTTGCCTTGTGCTATCCTATGGCATACGTATTCTGGAGAGACAGCTGATAATGCTGTGATAAGTGGCTAACTCTTGTATATCACCGCAGAGTTAGTGATATCTGTGTAATATTCCATATCAAGGCTAATAGAAGCACGAGGCAGGGAATTATCACTCATTCAAATTTGCTGATTGTCTAATGGTTGTAGGAATTCCACACCAGGCACTACTACCAGATCTAACTGGCAGCTGAGGGAGGTGGGCTAATGTGGGTCAGCTGAGATTCTGGTCCAATTCAGAATGAAAGCAATGGTTTCTTAGCAAGGACCTGGAAGTCTGCAGTCGAAGTACTGTGTCTTGACATCCTTAACCATTTTCCTCTGAAGAATGTTTATCCTTGGTGCTGAATAGCTTAATGGATCGCATGCTCTTGTTGAACACAGTTTCACATTTCTGCTTGAGTGAGACTACGAAAGCAGATTTTTTAGCTTGAAATGAGCAGTGTACAGTGTATAAGGATAAAGTTACTGGCCTCTTTTATGGCTGTACATGGTCTTCTTTAAGAAGAACTGTTTTTAGTATGGGCTGCTACTCTTAGCCTGTTGAATCCTTGCCTGCTGACTCTGTTTTCATTTTGGAACTAATCAACAGGAGCAGAGTAGAGCTATTTATAAAGACTACCTACCTTCAACTAGTGCTGCTGCCTGCTTTTTGGGTTAGACAACAGGAGTTCACCTGTGTCCTAGTGAAGCAGGGCAGAGTGTTTTGGATTTCATTTGGAAATGGGTTAATCTGCCTTGAATGACATAATGTCTTACAACGCATCATGCTGTGCACATGCTGGTAGTTCAGGCTGCTTTTCAGAGTTAATACATGGCTCTTAAGTGCTTATTTATGACTACGGTGCCTTCATGAATTTGGCTTCCTGTCTGATGATATTTGGATCACCTGATGGAGCTAGGTAAATACCTGCTTGTGGGGACCACCACAGTGTCTATACTTAATGTGCTCTCCTGGCTTCAGGTGCGGTGGGGAGATAAAGGATCAACAGAGGAAGGAGCAAAACTGGAGAAACCCAAAAATGCCATTATTAAGCTGCCAGAGCAGGAGTATGAGCCCTGGGAACCTAAGCCGAAAAAGCCCCATGTAAGAAAACCTCCTTCCCAGAGGAAGTGGTACACTCCAATCAAGGTAATGAGTCCATCTCTCAGTTTTATGAAGTCTGTTTTGTCCTGCATGATGCTATGTCCTACCTCCTAAGTGTAGCCTTTCTTATGGTGGAGCTGGGGGAGCCTGTTGCAGTAGGTGACAGCGAGGTCTCAGGATGTGACACGGTAGGACTCTCCCCTTGCTCTGTGATGAAGGCTGGGGGAGCCTGTTGCAGTAGGTGACAGCGAGGTCTCAGGATGTGACACTGTAGGACTCTCCCCTTGCTCTGTGATGAAGGGATAATGCATGCTTAAGGGGAGTAGACGAAGTAGGATAGGTATATAAGCAAGTCACACGATATAATAAACACCATTTTACTGCTCACCATATTGGTATTTACATGCAGTTCTTTGGCCCGGGCAGGTTTTGCCCGATAGTCCAGCACAGGCACAGGGCTGAAAGAACATGGGTTGCCAAGTGTACGGCAACAGGGAGCCTATTTAGAAAAATGTCCAGTATCCCTCAATTTTGCCTTTTTCTTGGAACTGACATTGCCCCAGGCCATGTGTTGTCTCAGTTTTTTTGAGGGAAGTGGAGGGTGTTAGAGGGCAAGAGCAGAAGTCCTCCCTCCCACAGCTCACCTCTTTGTTGGTCCTTTTGCACAGTTTGGGTTGCGACAGCAGATATCCCAACTCTTCTGGCAGGGGGACCCAACTGCACTCCATTCTGAGGCATGCTGCAAAGAAGTTCAGATAAAGTGCTTTGTCCTTGCTTTGGTTGCAGAGTGGCTAAGGCCTGGGGTTGGGATTCAGCTCTGTTCCCTCCTAGCTCAGCCACAAGACATAGTGTTTGATTTTGGGCTAGTCCCTCAGTCTCTCCATGCTTTTTCATCCTCATTTCTCCTGTGTCATTATAGTATCTGATGTCTCCCTGTCTCCAACCTATGTATCCTCACACAACCCCAGAGCTGTTATCTCAGCTTACAGCCAAGGAAGCTGGAGGGCTTGTGCTGGTGAAGGCAGCAACATACCACACTCATCCCAGAAACCCGTGGCCAAATCCTAAACCAGTGTTTTGTGTGCACAGAATGAGACCTCCCCTCCCCATCTTGCTGTGTATGGTTCTCAGATGGGTTTAATAGCACTTGAATTTTTTGGCTGGAATGTACCTGTGAGTGATGCCAGCCTAGGTCTTGTGGCTGCTTATTCAGTTCAGTAGATGTTCATTGTTCTGCCTTTTGTTAACACAGCTCCTGATTGTGCCTCTGTGGAGCTGTTTAAGCTGCAGTCATCCTCATTTGAGCAGAGTGAGTTAGTCCCAGTTGGTTATAAGGTCCGCATTACCACTCTGAGATCTCTGTTCTGGCTGTCCAACAGGACAAGGGCACAGGAGCAATTTTCATGCAGTTTGATGAGCAAAGTCTGCATCTGCTCAGCTGTAGTTTAATTTTGTCGTGTTCTCCTAAGCCTTCTTGGTCATGTCAGATGTTTTTTATTCCAGGGCAAGCTTGATGCACTGTGGGCTTTGGTTCGGCGAGGCTACGATCAAGTCTCTCTTATGAGACCACAGCCAGGGGATAAGGTAAGGTGTCACAAACACAATGTCATGTCATTTCTCTGTTAGCAGCAGCAATGCTCTGTCCCTTGCCTTGCTTCTTTTTTGTTTTCTTTCTTTTTTTTCTTTTTTGTGAGCCTGTCTCCTTTTTACATTACCTTGAGGCTAAAAATTTGTCATGAGAACCAGAGGCTTAAAATGAGCTAAAATGTTTGCAGTGGCATCTATTTAAAAGTATTGCCCCAAAAGGTCAACAACATTTCCACTGTGATGATTTGAGCAGACTGAGGTAGAAGCTGGTCAGCTGCAGTAGCATCTCTGTCTTTTTCAGCAATGTAGGTTCTCAGCCTTGCTTTCTTGGGAGCGTGTGTTGGAGTCAAAGGAAAAGTTCTTTGTAAACTCAAAACTAGCAGATTTGAATTTAATATGTAGTAGTAATGTTGCAACATTCTTTTTCTGATGTTGGGTAGGAGGGATTAATCACTTTTCAGATTTAATAATAGCATTAAGTGATTGTACTGTTCATAGTTTCTCACATTAGCAGGTGATGAAGAAACAAACTCTAGCAAAGATAGTGGAAAATATAATTTCCTTAGAGCTCTGTGCAGAGACACATCTCTTCCTCATGACCTCATGACCTGTGTGGAGGCATAGGGTATTTTCCTGCCTTGATAAACTCAAATGCAGGTCAGGAATCGATTCCTTGTTGGAGGAAGCAAGGAGTTTGTGCCTCTGAGCTACAGAGATCTGCTCTGCTGTGGTACTGGGAGCTTCCTGTTGTCTGTTCTGTTACTCTAGAGGAGCAACTTCAAGGGAGTTGTGTGCTGCTGCCTCTGTCTGTTCCACCTTCACATTTGGCTTTCTGTGGGGGAGCTTTGACATGCAAGTTCCAAGCAGAGATGGCTGCATCTTTCTCCCCTGCCCCACAGCCCCTCTCTGCCAGAATCTCTATGTTTTATCAGTATTTAAACTTCAGTGTCTTCCATTTTTCTTTTGGTGTGTACAGACACTAGAGGACAAACTCAGCTTCCCATACTACTTTGTAAAATGGCCTTTTAACTTCGTTCACCAAGCTTCATTTTTCAGGGCAGCTGTGCTCAAGACACCTTATTTACTTTTTAAGCACGATCTGGAGCTTCTGAATAGGCTCTTTAGGCCCAGCTGTATTTTGATAGCACTAACATTGTATACTACATATCTATCCCCTGCCTTTTCCTGGCTTGGCGGGTACGTTTCTATGGGTGCAGAGCACAACAGAGCCTCTGTTATCCTGTGCGGCCGCGAAACATGCAGGGGCTGGCTTAGAACAGGGATGCTCAGTTACTTGCCCTCCAGCCCTGCTGCGGGGAGGATGAGGGACTCAAAAAGGGGCTGTGTAACACAGAGCAAGCTGAAGGATTATTGTATTGGGGCAAACATTAGAAAATCAAATGTACATCTGGGAAATAGGGTGGAAAGAATCCTATTGAGCCAGATTCAGTGGAAGAATGAGATAATCTGTTCCCTGGTCTGTGAAATTAACTAAAGCTGAAGAATATTGAAAGGGAAACAAGAAAATGACTGGCCATCACTCTGTTGTATAAATAAAGGATATTACAGTCCTGTGTTTCATGGAGAGATCTAGCACAGAGAAGAACAAGGTTATTATGGATTGTTCTGTTGACTTTTCCAGTAGCAATCTGTTGGTGGAAAACTGAGTTTGAGTTTGGCTTTTGGTGTGGAAGGAATATGTAAATAAATCATAGTATCGCTTGAGTTGGAAGGGACCCTTAAAGGTCATCTGGTCAAACTCCTCTGCAGTGATTAGGGACACCTACAGCTTGTTCAGGTGCTCAGAGCCCCATCCTTGAATGTCACTGGGATGGGGTATCTGCCACCTCTCTGGGCAACCTGTGCCAGTGCCTCACCACTCATACAGTAAAAAACTTCTTCCTTACATTCAATCTAAATCTCCCCTTGAAACCATTTCAAAAATCATAATAGATATAACATACTTGTATATACTTGCATGCATAAGTCCTGACTAGAGGACATCAGTGCTATGGGTTACCTGGCTGCGTGGACAGCTCTGGCTGCATGGAGCTGGAGGAGCTGGGCAGCCCTTGGAGCCCAGGAGAGAACAGGGCACTGCTGCCCAGATGTGTTGACAGCAGTCAATAAGGATTGGGTTTCTGCTGGTAGTTCTGGAGGCACAGTGCCTTGTTGCCTGGTATTCTTCCAAATGGCACCATCCAGAGGCCAGCGGGATTGCACCACTGCTTTGCTTTTGCAGGGTTTTTTTTCTGGTTTGTTTTTCTGTGTTTTGTTGTTTGGATTGTGGATTTTTTTTCTGGTGGCAGGGAGGTGTGTGCTTTTTTCCTTTTTTCTTTTTTTTTTTTTTTTTTTAAAGGAAATTGTGTGGTTCTCTATTCAGGAAGACTCAGACTCTATTCAGAAGGCAAAAAAACAGTGTTTTCAGGACTGGCCTTTGCATTCATAACATGGAAAATTCCCATTTCTGAATATCCAAAAATCAATTAAATTATCCTTAATTTTCAAGTGTTACCAGGGATGTCAGCTCACACTGAAATAAGAGAACTCACCAAAGTTAATATTCTCCAAACTTTATTCAGTGTACCCCTAATTAAAAACAAATGTTATTTTCCACTTGTATTAGCTCAGCTGGGCAAATTCATTTTTTGTATTGGTGAAAAGTAGGGCTGAACTGTTGTTTGTTTTGTTGTTTTGTTTTCATTAAATACTATGATGAATACATCCACAGTTGAGGGAGGAAAAAAAAAATCATAGGGCTTTTTTGGGACAGGGTATGATGAGAAATGTTTTGACATTAAAGTATTCTTTAAAAACTTTTGAGAAGTAATTTTTCATCCTTTGGAACAGCTAGGTTTCAGAGCTTTTCTTCCTGAAAAATACTTGTAGAAACACAAGCATGGTACCCACTGCACTGTGCCTGGTGCTTACACCACCTTGGTGCCCTGTGGGCAGCTGGAGTTTGGCAGTTCCCAATGGACATGTGTGCTGCAGAGAGGCATCCCAGGGCTTGTTCACCCAAAGGCTGCTGCCCTTCCCTTCCTCCCCTAGGATTCTGGGCCTTAGAGCACCAGCAGTCACGGATCAAAAGTGAGGTTGTTACCAATGCCAGCAAGTAAATATTAAAAGCCCAAAGATGCACAGAGAGGAAGGTGAGATGCTTTTTACAAATGACCTCTTTAGTTGCTGCTTTCAGCAAATCCATTCCATTTTGCATTTCAGCACATGCTGTCACAGGAAATTCTCAGCAGCTCGGTTTACCAAAAAACGCAGCTAAAAAATGATACCGTTCACCCCAACCTCCCCAGCAGAATTGCTCTTGTTTATTTAAAGCTTTAGAAAGCAATCTCATTTTTGTCACTGAAAATTACCTAGAGCAGAGTGAGAACGTAGACTGGGTTTTGATGTCACCATCATCCTTGTATACCCACGGGACTACCTAGGAAAAAGCAATTCTTGACCAGTTCTAACATTTGGTTAGCACATGCAAAGCCTTTTTGGGGGAAAGGGACTTGAAGCAGACTGTGGTACAAAAATTGAAGCTCTTTTCCCCCCTTTGCCCTCTAGAACTAAAGGTAAAAATGAAGTGCTTAAGCCAAAAATTGCACTAACTACAAGCTGCGGGTTGTGCTGGAAAACAGAACTTGTGTCCTTTCAAGTTCTTTGCATTGATTCTCTGCAGTGATTCACTCCATGACTTTGAATAAGACGTGGTAGCTGCAACTCTGAACACTAGCCTTTGAAATTAGGAGGAGTATTTGGGTTCCTTATTCCGTGTCCCTTTTAAAGCAGTTGTTCTAAAGCTGGTGTGTTTGATACTCAGAACATCCAATTACTGGCAGATTTTGAGCAACTCTTTGTAATGCTGACCATGACATCTATGCGCTTAGTTTTTCCAACTGCAAAATCATGAGAATGCTGTCTATATTCATGATTTGTTATTACCTTCTGGCTGCTGCCCACAGGTGGTCAGTGGTTTGCAAATAGTACACTGGGATGGCAGCACCCCTGTCACTCAACATGAGCTGCCCTTGTGCCAGCACTAGTTGGAGCTCACGTTAATTACTGCCCTTCAAGACCAAGCCGAGGCCTGTAGCAGGCTTCCCTGCAGCTCAGAGCTGCACTGTAATCACCCAGAGCTGCAGGGGGTGCTGGAAAAGCAGCACTGAGCACCTTGTCTTGACACCTGTCTTGTTCTGAGTTTTTCTTCCTTTGCTTAACCTTTCTGGAGCCGATTGTCTTCATAAGCTGCTGAAAAATTAAAGAGACGGGGGCACTGCCTGTCACAGGAGGTGTCCTCACTTGGTCACTTTTGATGAAAATGAAATGCATATAGCCATTGTGTGAATTTTTTTTCTCTTTTGGCAAAGGAGACCACTATTTGTAAGGTTCATTCCTACTGTAACAGGCATGATATGGGGGGGGGGGGGAAATATCTCCTTGGCCAGTATCCTAATAACCTAATGCTCAGTTCCCAGGATGTGCCAAGCACTGCAGCTGGAAACATAATCAGTGACTAATGAGTTTCCTATCCTGCAAGAAGCCCACATACTGGCATTACTTCTCTTTTGCCAGGATCTTACTATTCCTGACATGGAAGAAGAGCTTGCAAATTGGCTCTGTGGGCGGATGCTGCCCATGCATCCCCGGAGGGATAGCAGTGCGTCCAGGGCTTTGGGAGCCTAAGACACACTTAGCAACAGCCACAAGAGGCCTTTCTGAAGAAGGGGTGTAGGTGCCAAGTGCTGGTGTTATTTGGCATGAGCTGCACAACAGAATGAAGAAGGATTGGCCTTAGGGTTAAGAAACTGAGCTGCAACTTCAGAGATCCTAGCTATAGCTAATGTAGGTCACTTCATGTCTGTTGTACTGTAGCTCCCCACTGATAGAGGTTAAGTTCCAGGAGAGTGAGACTCTGCTCCTGTTGCCACTTTGAGTATGCCAGAGATGGGATATGCAGAGATGCACATGAACAGATATGCCATGGCCAATGCATTTAGTTGTTTCTTGGCAGCACCCTTGGATCAATGCTGAACCTGCGTTATCTTCTTTATTTTGGACTTCAGGGAAATGCACACAATTCATTGTCTTCTGAGTTGGGTAATAGTCCAAAACTTTATCTAACTGGCCTTCCATAATGCTCTGCTTATGTACTTCTGGTTTTCATGTGGGAATCCATTTGTCTATGTGGGGAATGAGTAGTGTCATGACCTTCCTCAGTGTAAGCACTCTGTAAGATAATATATTAATGTTACTGTTCACACTAAGTTTATTGTACAGCATGTTAACTAAAGATGAAGAGACGTTGCATCTCTGCTGTCTGCAGAGGAGCTGTAAGTCTGGATGCCTCCGCTCTTGTATAATCTACTGTGGTTCCTTTTGTGGTAACAGAAGAAAATCTATAATCACTGCTATTATACGTGGGTAGTACAAATGTACTACCCAACCTGAGAGCATATGAGATGGTTGTTCTTTGTGGTGGGCCAAGATCTTATGTTTCTGGTTAAACCAAGGCAAATTAATAGCCATTCTCACCAGAAAGCTGAAAGTCTCCAGCATTACTCTATACACTAGGCGCGTAAAGGGCCTCGTGCTCTTCTTCTGCGCATACCACAATCCCAGCTAGCTCCTGCAGAGACAATCAAACAAGTCACCCTGGAAAGCACGATGATACTTAAATACAGCTTGAACAAGACTAGTTATGGTCCTTTGCGGTCTCCTTTCCTCCTCCTGCTAACCCACCAATACCTCAAGTTTAAGCCTGTTGCACCCAGCGAATGTTTGCTGCTCTAGTTGCTATGCTCCAAAGCCCTCTCTGCTCTAGGTAATGTAGAAATGCAGTCTCCGTTTCCCTGAAAATGCGAAGCATAGAAAGAAAAATCTTTTGCAAACCAACCACTGTTTTCTTCCCTTGAACCACATTCTTGTATTGTCAGCATACAAGTGTGGAAATGTGTGGTGCTGTGGTTGAAATAAGGGATGTGAGTCATAAGTCCTGAACTTGTATATCCCAGCTCCTTTCCCGAGTTGCTGCCTGACCTTGGGTAGGTGGCACAATCTAACAGTGTCTCCTCGCTTCATCCATTAAAGCTGGTAGCAAAGAAGTAAATTGTGCATCATGAGTGCAGGTTTAGGTTTGACTTACGCAGGGTATTTGTCAGGTTTGGGTGGGGTTTGGTCTGGTGTGGCTATACTTTGAGGCTGGTAGTGAGCATCAAGTATGACTGATAGCACATTACTTTGTTTATGCTTAATGTCACCCGTTTCTGTCCCAGAAACCATTTCTAGCCTCAGAACCAACAGCCTGTATGGTCTGCACTTGGAGTTATTTCAGCCACAACCTCAGCAAGGTCCAAGACGTGATGTTTTGTGCATTCCTGCAAGAAATCTTGTGACTCTGGCCCTTCTTTCAGGAGGTGTCTGTAGCCCACTGCTGCATTTTCTTGCTAAGACAGAGGTAGAAAAAACACGCAGCTTCCTGCTGAATGGAGTGTGATACAAATTATTTAAATAGCCCTGTCTTCATTACTGGGATGGATTCTCCATGTCACCTGCTGTGTTGTCCTTTCCTTTTGTGCCTAAGCTGGATAAGTGGTAGCAGGCATATGGCAATTGGGTTATAGGGATGTGCTCAGCATGAAGTTTATTTTGCTGATGGATCCTGAGTCTAGCTGAAAAGGGCCAATTTCCCTGGCTGATCTTTTTCTCCATCCAATTCCTAGAACTAGCTGATTCTAAGAGAGAAGTGGACCACTTCTCTCCCATGTGCTGTGACACTGGATTTTAAACATAGTAGATTGTTCCTCAGCTCGTAGTCCCATTCATACATGGCACCTCTTAAAGTCAGGGATGGGTCCTCTGGGAACAGTGTCTGCTAATGTTCCCATCCAGCTGGGCTGTAAGCAGTTCACTGCTGCCTCTCGGATCGTCTTTGCACTTTCGCGTTCATCTTGTTCTAATTCTCAACTTATTGAATGTACTTACAGCCATTGTAGAGAGCTCACCGTTAGCATACAAGTGATTTATAACCCATCAGCATGCTGATTTCCTTCTCTACCAATAGCTCCGTCACTAAAGGAGGGACCAAAAGTGTTACCAGTTTCATATCTAAAGATGCCAGATAATACACTCAATTAAGAAATTGAGAGAATGCATTTTTTTTTTTTTTTTTTTAAGCAATATTGAAGAAAACTCCATTTTCATTGTTGGGCACCCCTCCTCTATTGAATCTTACTTCTAAAATCCTCTTCTATTCAGTCAATGCCATTTTCTCTGACTGGTTCATAGTTCTAGATTGACATCAATTCTGAACTGCCAAATATGCCCCAAGAAAATTGTCACTGAAAGGAGAGGGCCTGTCCAACTGGAAGATGTTTTAAGAGCCAAACTCCCATACAAACAAATATTTTATGGTAATTATATTGTTTTGATTTGAGACCTAATAGCTGGAAATGGCTACATATAAAAAGAAATAATTACAAGTTAATAAATTAAACATCAATAATTAATGTTACGTAACAATTAAATTTTAATGATTGCTATTCATTATAATTAGAAATTAATAATACATTATATATTTATGGAACTGAAAGCATGACCAACCACCATGCTGCTGATACGGGAATCTCAGACATTTCCAGTATTTCATTTTCCAACTCAAAAAGAGTATCTCAGACCCAAACGTAAGAGCAGGACTTAGTAAAAGTTACCAGACTGGGCCTGAAAACCAGGCAGGCTTGGGTTTCATGTGACAAACTGTTTCATTGGCTCACTAATTTCTAGCCTGTGTGCTGCAGGGTAATCAGTGCAATTCCCAGGAAATCCTTAAAGGTTTTAATGAGCCATGACATGTTCAGTGCACAGTCAGCATGAAGCAGTGCAGTGCAAGGGAGGTTTTGGCAAAGGCTGCTTCATATAGGTCCTGGCTGCTGAAGAGCCAGCTGCTAATCCTGATACTTGCCCAGTGGATTCAAGTAGTGGGGGCTCTGTACCTCTGTGCTTTGACTCTATCTCTATAAAATGACTCTCCATAATCTGCCTCATTCATAAATGGAGTAAAAAGGCCTTGTTTCTGGTCCTCTAATTTTTTTCAAAATTCAACTTTTACATGAGTCATTGACTTTAAAGTGTACAGCCTGTTTGTTTCTCAGTCTTTGGGTCAAAGCATTCAGTTAGCTAAACCGATTGGCTCCCTGTAGATGCTAGCTCTTCAGCATCTTCTTTTGCCTCAGATTCAAAGTTTTAGCATTCCTTTTGCCTTTACTACGCTCTTCTCACTTAGATTTTCAGCAAGCACACAAACTCTATTCTGTTGAGATTTAGAGCTCCACTTTTGCATTGGTAGGCACTTAGGAAGTGATGGTAAATGCTAACAAACCAGATCTCTGTGTGTATATAAATATTGATATATATTTCATGATCTTGTGTTTAGGACAACAATGTGAGGACCTCTAAACTTTGAAGGAATGATTTTTCAATTCATGCTAAAATGTAAAGGCAAGATTCATGTTTTTCCACAATCAAAGACCTAGAAGTTTCTATAAACATTTAGTTGATGCTAATTCTTCTTCAGTCAGGTACCCTCTCTGCTAGTTAAAACTGAAGTACAGAGACTCCGTAAGCAAAAATGCAGGTGAATTAAAGCTCAAGTAAAATTTCTAATGGGAATGATATCTTCTATTGGGCCAACTAACACAGATAAAAAGAAGAAACAGACTGACCTTAGCATGTGCAAATGCTCCAATGTGCACAAAGATGAAACTGGGTTTGATTTTTTTTGTTAAATAAATACCCAAGTTTTTCTTGAAACAAACAGAGAAAAGTGACAGCTATAGGCAGATGGGTTGGATTTTTGAAATACTTTTTTCTGGGGTGTTCTTTGTATCGTGAGTGAGGAGACATGCCCGCGATACAGTGAATTGCATGGATCCTGTCTCTTGAAAACTTGTGGAGTAGTAACTAAGGACTTATGGGCAACAAGTGCAAGGGAGCACTGTACTGAAGAAACTGTGAAGAAACTAGCCCAGAAACAAGATGCAGCAGCTTTCAAGAGGTTCCTCCCTTCCTTCCCCCCACAAACCACACACAAAAGCACATCCTAGGTGGTCGGGGAGGCATTGCCTAGAAGTACAAAGTGCCTGAATTGCACATGTGATTGTTACACTGGGATAAAAGCTGGAGTCAGGGCAAGGGCAGATCCCGCTGCTTCAGTATTTGTACTTTTTGAAAAGCCAGTTTGGCAAGCAGCATAACAAGAGCCTAACAAGTGGATGGACATATGGGGAGGCAAAATAATTGTGCATTAGGAAGACTGTGCAGATGTGAGCTGAAGCAAGGGCGTAACTCCATATGGCACTGTTCTGACCTTCGGTTGGTGCCTGAATGACAGTATGCGGTGCGGGTCACACCATCTGAGGGATGCTCTGCCGGGAGAGGAGCTGAAACCAGACAGAACTGGATTCACGCAGATCATCTGCTTCCTGGAAAACAATAAGGCAGCTACTGACAGCTGTTGTGCCGGAGATCACCATGGTATTCCTGTGCCGTGCAGCTCTGAGCCCTTCCTGAAGCACTTGGTATATAACATGCTTCTGGAAAAAAAATGCTGTTATTGCTAGTAATGCAGTGGTGGCTTTTGATCTCTGTTAATCCCTCGTGCAAGGAGAGCAGAGATGAGTGTGGCAGGATACCTTTGGAATGATGCCTTAATATTTCTGTCCCTGATTTCTGTGTTTCAAGAGCCTTCAAATGTGTTTGGAGAGGAGATTCCTGAATCCTTTCAGACACAGAGTACTAAGAATTTTGTGGCTACTTTAAGAAGCAGCTTGCTTATTTAAGAAACCGTCACAATTTTTTTATGAAGATAATCCTAGAGGGACGTGCCCACGAGGCAGAAGAATTGCTGTGGCATCTTGTTGTTTGGAAAGTGTGACGAGTGCGGGGCTTAATTCTTCAATCTGGAAATCCTTTGATGAAATACACCAGAGAAGTTAAAACTGAATTACAATTTATTGTCATTTGTTCCCCCCCTTTCCCTTTGGGCTGTTAATCCTAACCCTTGCTTGGAGTTCAGCCTCGATTTATCAATGGCTGCTTGAAGTGCTCAGGAGGATTTGCTCCAGTATTCACCAGAAGTCTTTGATGTATGAGATTGTAGGCTAACACCAATAATCTTTTGTGAGGAAGTGTCACAATGCATACATCGATCAGACAAGCCTCTATCTGTCAGACTCTCCCAACCCAACCGTATTTTTCCTGACACAATGCGGCGCATGGCCTTTAAATTACCCATCTGTCTGACAAATCAGCGAGTGTGGCAGAAACTGGCAGCAGCTTGACGTCGCCTATCACTTTAACTGAAGTGAAAGTAATGCAAACAGATTTATGGGATCCCCTTTGATTATAGACTATGAATATATTTGGAATTGATGTTTGGGGGAAAGACAACAGAGGCAGCAAAGGCTGGTAGGCAAAAGCACTAGTGCTGGGTTTGCGTCTTTGCATTTGTTCTGGGAAATTGTTCTGTTTTCTTTTTTTCCCTTTCCATATGTTGAATCTCATCTGAATACCTCTGACTTCTTTTGTTTTTTTCCTTAAGTGATTATTTTGCCATTCTGAATTCATAAACTCATAAAATCAAGGCTGAATTTTCTTAAATGGATAGCAGTACAGCTATTAAATTAATCTGTATCATTCATTGCCTAGCAGTAAATACTGCTGATTTTCAAAGTGAGCGCAGCAGAAGACAAATGCCAGTTATAGGCTGACAAGAATGGCCATTTGCTGCAGCGCTGGGAAGGACTTGAGTTCTGTGACAGTAGAGCAAAGCACTGACTTGTGAGTTTCTTGATTCAGTTGTCTATCTTTGCAGAAGTTGTCAAGAAGCAGGCTTTTGCCCATTGATGCCTCCGTGCATCTGGCCCCAGCACAGCGTTGCCTTGAACCAGGTTCATAAGCAAAGTCTGCTTTAACAAGCCCACTTTTTCAGAAAGAGGATTTTATCCCATGTATTGAGGTGGTTGTTTAAATGCAGTGGTGAATTTGTGATGGTGAAAACTGGGACTGAGTACGTCTTATGTACAGGCAACAACACGTCCATTCAGTTAGCTCTTGGCTGCAGATGAGCCCTGAAGCCCTGAGCCATCCAGTCCAAGTAAGTGGTAGGGTGGTACCATTTGGGCGTTAGTACATTCACTGAATCATTTTCTGAGCTCTCTGAAGCTTGCATAAGCTTCTCTTGATGCATAGCAGAAGTAGCTCTGTTTGCCTTTTTTCAGAGAAGTCATATACTAAAAAGACTATCTTCTTTTTAAAGGAGTAGTTTCACAAACCAAGACACAGGCATTGTAAGTCCCTTAACAAAACAGATAGATGTGGCTAAGCTGTGATGGCCTCTGCCTGGATTCCAGTGGAAATTGTGATTTGTGGAGTTGCCACAGAAATTCAGTCTATTCCCTGAACACCTTCGGTGTTTCCTTGTGCCAGCAGTGATCTGTCCATGTTATGGACTCTTGTATCCCCCTTTTACCACAGTCATCTGTAGCTGCAGGGATCACAATCTGCAGCTACTTAACTCTGAAGGAACCCTGAGGTCTACTTGAGGGGTATTTGTATACTTTTGAACTGAATGTTCTCTGTCAAACCCAACATGCAACCTAAACCTCTGCCCAGTGTCATGGCTTTGCACGTCTTTGAAAATTATGAAGGGAAGATGCCTTCTGGAACAGGTGCTTCCTGGCATATCAAACTGCTTTTTTGCTTTTTCCCATGCAGTGTTTGTCCTGGAAAGAGAAAAATAGGTAATGTTCCCCTCCGTGATAAACTGTAGAGGGCATTTGCATGAGGATGGTTGCTTCATGGAACAAAACAGGCATACTGAACAAAAGAAAAAATGCTGGCAAATGGAGTTCATCACTAATGGCTGGGTACTGTCCAGCCCACAGTTATTTGTATGGAAACCACATCCCAGTAAAGATGAGCAAAAAAAAACCATAGCCTCTGTGTGCTTCTGATAATTGCATGGAAGCTGCGAATGACCTCTGTTCAATATCTGAAGGGCTGTTCATGAAGAGCTGCTCTACTGAAATTATGGGGTTGAGGCTAATGGCATTAGCCAGTTCATCACGTCAGGCATTGGAAGGCTACTGTAAATGGGCTGTTGGCAGTGTCACTCCTTCATTTTAAGACTGCCTTCACCTCCAGCCCTTGTATGTGATAATGAAAGGCCTTTCTGAATTCCAGTCTTCTGCCAAGCTTGTGGCAGCCGGGTTGTTGCCTAAGCATCTCCTCCCACCTCTCCAGGTGAGGAGATGGGTATGGAGATCCAAGCATTGCATCTCTGCACACAAGTTTGCATCTGCAGGGTTTCATGAGGCTTCCACAATGACAGTGGGCTGTTTTGTAACAAAACATGATGGCTGTGGGGAGGAGCAAGTAGAGCAGACAGGTGAGGTCTTGGTGTCTGACTGAGATTGTTCTGGCTGCTCCCCACAGGAAAGTTGAGGTTGTCTTTGGGGTCTTGTCTCTCTTCCTGCCTGGAACTTGTATGGTGGAAATCTATATAAAGCATTGCAGCTCCCCTTGCACAAGTCCCACACTTAGTAGGCTTTTATGAGGACAACAGGGAAGCCACATATACATTTGGAGCACAGAAGACCGTGTACTATCATCTCATCATAGTGTTGGAAGCATGGCCACCATCTAGGCTAGCATCTCTGTGAAAAGGAAGGCTACAGGTGGTGCCTTTGCTAATGTTGTTGCTCAGGTATAATCCTGTTTCTCCCGTAAGCTTTTTCCAGCACAGCTTTATCAGTAAGGGAACTCAACAGGCAGGCAGGACTTTGTGGTGGAGCTGTGACAGTAGCCATGTTCTGCATAGCCATAGTATCAAAGAGAGTGCATGTGAGCAAAGTCACACTGGGCCCCTTTTCAGTTTAAACCAGTCCCAGGCTACTTTCCATAGGCAGTAACTCTGAAACACAAGGAAAGCATTTGTCTGTAGTACTAATTTTTAGTACAGCATGGCCTGAATTCGTGTCTAGGATCTAGCGAATGACACTGGATGAAGATCTGTAAGTGCATCGTGCCCCTCTGCTTGCAGCCCTTTTGTCTAGCTGCTGCTGAGTCAAAACACGTGCTTCTTATGAATAATGAATTTCTCTTTACTTCCAGGGGAGATGCATCAACTTCACTCGGGTAAAGTCAGATGGGACCTCTGCGCCCTACAGCCCGCCACCAAAGCTGCCACGACGGGACAACGTTAACCATGCTCCAAGGAGTCCTTCTCCTCCTGTGTCTCTGCAGCCCCCCTCAAGGCAGCCACCTCCTGGGCCACCCCCATCACGAGCCCCTCCTGGACCTCCCCCTTCACGGCCACCCCCGCAGCCCATGGCTTAGAGTGCAGCAAAATCCTGAGTGGCAAAACATGTCTCTTTGCTGAACACGGCATATTTATTGAGTATTGGTTTACAGTTAAAGATAACAGAATTTGTTGCTGGTCAGCAAAAAAAGAAAAAAAAAAAGAAAAAAAAAAGAAAAAAAGAAAAAGAAATTACCAAGTGTCAGTTTTAGTGTATGAATATATTTATACCACACGTGCTGAGTAAACATTCAGTGGATAGATTCAGAGCTATGGGGTACACAAACAAACCAAAATGATCAGCTAAATACAGTAGCAGTAGCAGCTTTTGTTTGTATACATTTCAAGATCTATTTACATGCGACATTTGTCTGACTTGGTATGTCAGATCATACATTAGTAACTTTAGCTGGATACACGTGCATCTGTTGTTTTGATAGCTGCCACCTGCAAGTTGGTTAAACATAGTTCATTGAAGCGTTTGCATTCTTTCCTCCAACAGTACTGCATCCAGATGTTAACGCGGAACAATGATTACAAAGATAATTTCTGCCTTTAGTTCTGCTGGTAGAATTTCCATGAAAGTTTATACGGAGGCTATAGCAATAATAAGGTAAAATGAGACTATGTGCCGTCAGTTTAGTATAGAAGAGGGGTGTCCTTCTCATGGCAAAATCTGTTTTGAACCTGCCATGTCTGAATATGTTTAGATGAGGTTGTGTAGGTTAGTCACTGAAGGCCAGATTTTGGTTCCAGAAATCCAAACCCTGAACAAGACCTGGGTTCAATATTGTCCAAAGTTCAGAGGAATTCCAAGGAATTTTTGGCTAGATATTTTGTTTTCATTCATAGAAAACACTTCAAAATTGAACAAAAATGTGTAATTTGAGCATGAATGCTACCATATGCAAACTGTATGTTACCTAAATCAGGAGCATTGATGGACCGATTCCATTGCTGTTTAATCACAGAGAAATTTCCTTTCGGTCTTGCTGCCAGGCAGAACTGGGTCCTCTTGTGATTTAAAGATGAATCCTTCTGAGTGGCTTTCTTTAGACGGCCTGGATCCAAATAAACTAACCTTGCAGTTTACCTATGGTCAAGAGAGGCATGGTGGGAAGTGTCAGCATTAGCTTTCCTCCCCCCTCTTCTATAATGTTTGTCTGGAGGATTTCCAACCACTGACTGCTTGCTCTTGACCTCAATTGTGTGTGTCATCAGAAAGTGATGTGGGCACCTACACAGAGGTAGGAGTTTGACGCGGGACTGTGGGACAGCCCATGAACAGTGTTCGCTAAGCGATAACTGTGTGGGTTGATCCCAGATCATTCCCTAGTGAATCAATGTAACACCTGAGCTTGCTTTTCTCTACCAGCACCTATCACATGGCATTGGAAAGGGTGGCTGCAAATCCCTATGCTGGTTAGCTTAGTCACTAGCTATGTTGTTAGGATATTTGTAGAAATAATGCTTAGGTTGCATTATGACTCTGCATATATCTATCTCTTCATCTGTGTGTAGGTGGGGGTGTGTAGCACATCACTCTGGTTATTGGCATATAAATCCATGCTAAAGCACTAACTGTATCATGCGGCTGCTCCAGATTTAAGGCCTTGTTATGCAGATTTTACAGGCATATAAATTTGTCCTGTTGCAAACAGGAATCAGGCTTACTATTGCCAGTGGAAGTCCCACTTGCAGAACAGCATACCAAGCTCTCATGGGTCTGTGCTGATCACTGTGACATGCCGTGTGTATGCAGCTGAGGCTGTCAAACTCAGAAGAACCACAGAGCCTCTTTCTCTTCTTGCACTACTCTGCTCTCTCGAGTTATGCCCTTACCTCATGTATATTGGTGCAGGTAGTGGAATCACACTCATGGTTGTCAGCTGGCCTTGGAGCTGTTCCACATTTAGGCCTGAGCCAGCAAAGCACTTCTGCATGCATTAAAATGTCCTGCAGGTCAAGAGGAACATCCTTATGCCCTCTACTTTGCTGACCTGTGACAACATTATGATCAGAAAGGAGAATTGGGATGCACTCAATCCTCTTCTCATTCTTTGTGGTCACTTGAATAGGGTTTGCAAAATGTGGTCCATAAGAATGGATTTCTTTTTGGAGAAGTGTGTGTGTGTATGTGTCTGTGTGTGTGGGAACTGTGTAGGTTTTTATGTTTGGTTTCTCTTCCTTTACAAAAATTGTTCAGAGTAGCACTCCCATGAATGGAAAGGCAACACAGTCATCACTTACCTCCATTTCTTTCAGTTGAAAGGTGAAAGTAAAATATGCCAATTTTCTGCTGCTTTTCTGGTGAAACTCCACTTTTGACACCAGTGGAAGGAACTGGATGACTCCAGTGAGGGGTTGGGGACCTGGAAGTGGGGGAAAATGCTTTAAAAGCAGAAATCATTGGTTAACATTTTTATTTTTCTTTCTACCTATGGAATCCTATGTGAGACAGATTTGCTGGATCTGGGACTTGTAATGTGAACATAGAGTTGAACTTAACAGCGTCTCATGTTGTCCATGTAAGAATCACAAGTCAACAAATTCTTGTTAGGAATTGAAATTGCACATAATAATAATAATAAAAATTAAAAAAATCCTGCCATGGCAAAACATGGCCTTTGAGGCTTATCTGTATGTGGGATTGGGGCAGACCCAAATCTCTTACCAGCATGTGGTGATTGGATTGTAATGATGGTGGATTCCACAAACGATGTAATATTGAAAGGAAAAATTTGCTTACAGATTTTGTATCTCTTCACACTTGTGACTAATGGGTCAGATGTGAAAAAGCCCAGGAGACAGATTCTTTATTGTCTTGCTCCCCTATAAATCTTGGAGAGGTCAGTAGAGTCATTACAGATTTGCATTAATTTTACTGTAGAATTTGATTTAGTTTCAGTGAGAATGGGAGCGTTGACCCTACAAAATCATACTTCCAACATGTCTGTCTCTTCTGGTTGAGGAAAATATCTTCCTTTGCTACAATAGCCAGTCTTGCAGAGACAAGATGCTTACATTTTTCCCATAATATGCAAGTGCATGAAGAATAACAATGATCTGGCTTTCTAGGTGATCTATACATGATAAAGCAGAAAGCACTGTGAAAATTAAATTGAGCATAAATGGAGTTCCCACAATCTTATCTATACAAAATTAAGCTTCTCTGATGGGAGCAGTGCAGGTTTAGGTGATAGTTTGCTGGTAACTTGGGAAGAAGAGAAAGTGAACCTGACTGAATTGCCTTTGCAGTGGTGGGGCAGTAAATATACTGCACTGGCTATGGAAAGGCCCTTTGTCTTTGGAGAAAAATATCCATTTGCAGTGATTTTATGCACTGTAACAATGCAGTAGGAGAAACTTGCTATTTTACATTCTGTTGAGCTTGATCCTTACCTGGTGTAAAGCAACGTAGGCCAACTGAAGTCAAGACAGTAATATTGGTGTCTTTCAGCTGGGAGCTGGCTCAAAATAAAGGAAGGGACAAAATCCTTCCAACTGGCTTGATATTTGACTATGTTTATTTTGGTACGCGTATATATCAGTTGTGATTGCAGTACTTACACTGCTTAGAAATGTTCTCATGTGGGATGATTCCCCTGTATGTTCCAGCTCGTTGCACGATTAGAAATTTACAAAAAGTGAATATCTATTGCTTCCCCTCATCCAAGAGAAAAACTGAGGATTTGGGGAGCCTTTGGCTCACACTTAGCACAGATGTTAAATGACACAAGGTGAAAAGGTGTGGGGAGGGAAAATCCACGTGTTTAAAGCTGATACAGAACCACATCGATCAAAGCATATTTATGGCCATCTTTCAACCCCAGTGCATGTATTGCCATCTGTGGGAGTAGCCTGCAGAGCAGACGGTCCTAAATGTAAGAAAGAAAAAGAATCAGCTCCTCATCTGAATGAGTGAGCATAACAATGAATGACATTATTTCATGAACTGTACCAGTTCAAATGCATGTGCACCTGGTGCTCCTAATGCTTTTTACTCCTGTTGGTCTTTAGACAACGTGATCGGTAATACGCTTTCTCTCTTTAATTGTTAGCTGTTTTTATTGCTGTTATTTTGTTTTGTTTTGTTTTTTTAAAAACAACATTTCACTGAGAAGACAGCCCTACTTCTGTAAATATAGAGTTTAATTTGGAGGAGACAGCACACTTCTGGATGTTACTGCTGGACAGTTATTTATTAAAGGGGCTTAAGGTGAATAAATACAGGTGGCTCAGGATACATGCATGCAAGTGTGATAATGCAGTATAGCATTTTCAGTTCTCGGTAGTTTTGGGGAAGGGGGAATTTTAGGGTCATCGTAGTATGTTTAGAAGTTTGTTAGTGATCTGATACTTTCGGTAATGCAGTAGAGATTCCTAACATTTAACAGTGCTTGAAGAGATTATGATAGATTTTTCTTTTTTTAAGGGGGGTGGGGGATAGTGGAGGAGGAATGTTTTTGTTTTTAAGGGAAAAACAATGTACTGTACTAAACCTTTTTCTAAAAAAAAAAAAAAAGATGTATGTTTTCAGAAACAGTGGGAATGCTGGCTGACAGACAGCCGGGGCATGGAGATGAGGGACAGAGGAACCAGATGGATTTCTGATGGACAAAGAGGTTTTAAATGGGGATGTGGGTTTGTTATTGATACATGTGGTACAAATTTCTGTAACTGACATGCTGCTTCCATGTTATAATCATTTAACCTTTATGCATTTTATGCTCCTGCTCCATTTTTTTTCTGAGAAAACCTTGCAAATGTAATGCCTGCATGCAAATGTGGGAGATGTAGCCAAAGTCTTGTAATCCAACATAATGTAGTCTTAATGAATTCAAAATGAACAATAAAAGTGCTTACTGGTTAAACACTACAGAGAATTTCATTGTAAGGGTCATTTTGAGAGGGACTGATCTTGTCTGTGCCTTGTTGCTCTCGATTCATTATGTGACTAGAGATAAGGGTATGTTCTGTATTTCAGTTTCCTGTTTCTAGCCTGAGAATTGCAATCCTTGCCTAATTCAAGGGTATGGCATTCCTTTTTTTTTAAGCTCTTCTTGATCTCAGGTTGCAGGGTAAAAATGTTGATAAAATTCCACTGAAGTTGGTGCTCAAACAGTGATTGACACACGGAATGGGATGTACACTTATTGCTATCTCAAAAAAGAAATTTAGTCCATAGAAACAAGATTTAAAGCAAGGTAAGATGCTGGAGCTCAAATCTTCAGCAAACAATGAATTCTGTGGCAATCCTACACCCAAGAAAACTCTGTAGACACCCACCTCCAACTAGGGTTGAGTGTCTCAAGCACAACTGCAGATTTCTAGGAGCCTCGTCTAAGCACGCAGGATCCGATCCTAAATTCCCTTCTCCCTCACTGTCTCTGAAGCTAATTTTCTTCCCTCCCTGCTGGTAAGGCTTCCTCTGTGTATCTCCAAGCCCCACTGAGGATTTCAGGGGTGAGGGGCTGATGGAAACATGATGCAGGCAAGGAGGTCAGGAGGGGTAAGCCACAAAAATCTCCAATCCGAGTAGGCTGCAATTATGGGCAAGTGAGGATGCTGCAAAGCTGCTGAGCTTTGCAAAGCATGGCAGCCACAGCCTTGTGTGCAATGGGAAAGGAAGTTGGTCCTTGCTCACGTGCAGCCCATGAGCCCATGTGATCTCTACCTGGGGCACACAGCAAAACAGGGTGAGGCCAAGGACACCTGTGACTTCTGCCATCCTGTGAAAGCAGCACGTGGCTTCAGCCACCTGGGGATGTGATGCTCTCTGGACCAGGATGGCCTGTTATCCCTATCTTTACTAAGAAGCTGTAATGGGGATGGTCAGTCAAGCTAAAGTTAATTTAATGGTGGAGTGTCATCTGCAGAAAATGTGGACATTGATTTTGAGGTGCCTGGTTGCCACATGAAACCATTGTGACAAAGCCAGGTGGGAGCTGTGTGTGGCTGAGCCAAGTGCCTCCCTCCCATGGCAGCTCTAATGGGAGCTGAAACCCTCTACCTGGAGCTGTGCTCCTTCTCATGGTGTCAGGGGCTCTGACAAAACCTCACTCCCACTCTGCTCCCCAGGCTGGCAGGACAATACTCACCCAGAACAGTTCTGTGGCCTTCGCTCCTTTTTGTTCCCCCATCTGGTCCTTAGGGGAAAGGCAGGCTTGAGCTCTCGAAAGAGATCAGATAAACAAAAGCTGTCCTGAAGCCAAAGGCTCTGGGCATTTTTGTTCTGCATTAACAAAAACCCAACACTGGCTGCAGCTGTGGCTGGTTAGGTTTGATGCATGCCTGAGACAACAGAACTCGGATTTGATCTGAGCTTCCCCAGAGACTGGGAATGTGCAGACCCAGGGCTTTGGTTACAGGCTCATCTATAAATAGTCCCCAATGCTGATTTAGCACCTTTCATCAAACATACTTCACAGTCTCAAGAGTGGCATTTACATGTGAACATACACCAACACACCCTATCTGGTTGCATGGAAGTCAGCAGCAAAAATGTTACTGGCTTCAGCACTGAACCAGTTACTGAAAATTCCCCTTCCCCCTATGCTCCCATTCCTAAAGAAACCACAGGCAGCCTATGCTGCCCATGCTGGAAGATTTCTGATCTTTACTGCATGAATGTAGCTTGGCCTTTAGACGAGGACTTACTCTGTGCTCCATCAGCTTCTGCAACTAAATTTCCCCTTCCCTGTAATACTGAGGACCCCCCCTAAGCTATTGTAAGGGGATGTATGCTGGAAGTCTCCTTGCCAAGAGTTATTCTGATTTCTGAGTGCAGCTCAGAACTGATGGAGACCCCAAAGATGAAACAGCTATAAACCCTGAAACGAGGGAACAAAGAGACATTCTGCTGAAAGGTTTTGCCTGTGCCATTGGTTGAGAAATGTTTCCTGTTAAGCTTCCTGAGATGCAGCGCATGGATAAATACTTCATTAAAGATCTTTAGATAAACCCATCTGTGTCTCTGACTCCAAGTTCACTAAAGTTTGCTCTCCTCATGCCAGCCCATCACTGCCGTGTAGCAACTGAGCAGCCCTTTATCCATGCTGGTGTCCCTCTGTGTCCTGCTCAGCCTCAAGAACATGATTCTTGGGTACAGACCTACAGGAGTTGTACTTGTGACCCTGAACATTCAGCAGTGTTTTTCCCTCTGATGTCAAAAGGGCTTTGATTTACAGCCTGCATCTTCTCCAAGGGAACAGAAGAACAGAGCTTTCAAGACACGCATGTGTAATAACACATTTTAACAGACTACCAAACAGAGCAACCCTTTGCTTAAAGCTGATGGGTCACACACTGTGCAGGTAAAATATTAAGTGCACTCAAGTGTTTTCTAGTCTGCCTTTTTTCAGTACAAAAGAAGATGTTTTGAGCTGAAAACATGAGTCCTAAGTTTCCCCTATGTCATCAAAGGCATATTTGGCTAACCAAAACCAATGAGAAAATGTGGTGAGCATCTGTGGCAGCTCACCCTCTTCAAAAACACAACTAGTACTGCTTTTGTCTCTATTTCCTTGTACATCAGAAGTAGCTTAGGTAAAAGTGAACCTGACAAGTGGCAGTGGTTAGCCCTGGTCAGCTACAGAGATCTTTTGATATTCTTTACTCAATTTCTGCTCCACCTCTCTAAGAAATATTGGGATCTACGGCACTAAGAGGATGCTCAATGCAATGGTGATGCTGTGGGGCCTGCTGACAGTGGGAAATGATGCAATGTCTTCAGCAGACAGATGCCTTCAGAAGATAGTTAATAAATCTTACAAGCCATTCTCATCATGATGGCAGACTGAGGCCTACTGTGTTTCATCAGGTGCCACCTTCTCCAGAAATGCATACAGCCTGTGTCTGGGAAACTCTGAATGCCAGGACATCCACCAGAACAGTCACAGGGAGTCAGGTCTGTGTCACCCCATCTAGTAGGTGCCTTGCAGCACTCATCCTCTTCTAGGGAGAAACAGCAGCCCTGCAGGCTGTGGAGCTTCCCAGCCTTCTGTCTATTTTTGCAGACTCTAATGGTTTCTGCATCCCTGAAGTGACTCACAGGTCAAAATAGGAAATAGCTCATTTTCCTTCCTAGCACGCACAGAAGCAAGAGCAAATCTGCCTCCAGCCCATCTGGTCCCAGCATCACTGCAGGAAGAGCAGGCGGGATGTGAACTGAATGGCCTCAGGCAGTGACTTTGGAAGGTCTATCTGAAGGATGATTTTTCTGCACCTCACGGATCCTGACATTCTTTTTTGCCTGAGCTGTGTATATGTGGAGTACCTGTGGGGTACAGCAATGGACATGAACTTCAACTGCAAGAAGCAAGTGTAAAAATAGTCCGTCAGCGTGCTTGCAGCAAAACAAAGTGCATGGTGTCTCTCTGCCTGGATCTGGCACCAGCAGTGCCTTTTCCAGCTGTCTTTCAGAGAGCTGCACATGTAAGACAAGCTATGGAGAAGCTCCTGCCCCTTGCAAGTTTCCCGCTGCCCAGCCAGTGTGCTGAGAGCAAACGTCAGACCTGGAAACGTGTTGGCTTGTTGTTGTAGGGCTGCCTGTGGGCCCCAAGACACTGTTCCAGTCCATCTTTTGGACAAGAGGAGAAAGGCAGTTGAACATCTCTGGAGGCCATGTTCTGAGCAGAGCCATTCCAAGCCTCAAGATGGAGAAAGGACCACAAGTAATTCAGGCCTTGCTGTACCCATGCCACCACAGCTTTGTGTCCCTGCAAGTCCCACTGAAGCCCCTAGCTGGCCCCACACCTCCCCTGCCCCTCTGCTGAGGGCTGCTCCTTCCCCCCTCTCCTGCCCCACACAGGAGCTCCTGCCCAATGCATTAGGCCAGCCAATGTGCACCAGGCCACAGCTCTTGGCAGTGCCGGGGGAGGTATGACATGGCCAGGCTGCTGCTGGAGGGCAGGGCCCCACAGCTCGTATCCACAGTGAAGCAGCCTTCCTGGGAATCCTCAGAGCATGGCTCTTAAAGAAAAAAAAAAAAAAATGTTAGTTAAGCTGGTTTTCCTGTGGAAGTCCTGGTTAAACCAGCAGCTTCTGCAACAGCTTCCTGCACCACCCACAAAATGAAGGTGCTCACTTTGCACCTGACCTGTCAGGAAGCAACTCCCAGGCTGTAAAACTGGTGGCCATGTCATTCTCTGGTACTCCTCACCCTCAACCAGCACTGGGTGCCCTGAGCCATCCTGGCTGCCAGGAGCAGGCATGAAGTGGGGAGAAGCCTACTGCTAAAAGGACATGTGCATCCTGGTAGGTTGGGTCATGCATGCAGCATGAGAGAGACAACATACTCAAACAAGAGTTGTAAAAGTCTTACGGGATAAGAATTTAAATTTGTTTCCTGGTTACCATTGACCTGTGATGCAATGCAGGATTCTTGTTGCCTGTATAGGAATTGCTCAAGCTTTCTGCTGACATTCCAAAAGCTATGACCAGAGCTGCACAAGGCTGATGTGTCCAAAGCAATTCTCCAGACATCTTACAGTTTCAGCAGCAGTGCAGTGCTTTCCCTAGTGCCCAGTGATGAAGATGACAGTCTAAGCCTAAGAGCCAATAGCATCTACTTTTACACAGCTTTCACCATACTAGATCTCTGCAATAACAGTGGTCTGATGGCTGAGAGCTCCACTGAAGTTCAGTACTGGGACCTGGAAGGGTTCAGCATCTCTAGGGCATTCCCTATCAGGACTTCAGCTAGGTTACCGTTGCCTGTTAATGCCACTGCTCAGTGCTGTTTCCACTGCAGGCTGAGACACAGAGATAACTTGCGGCAGACCTCAGGGCTTCCTCCTTTCTCCCTCTGGCACTCACAGTCCTGTGCAGCAGCTGGTTCTTCCTCAGCTCCTTCCTGAGCTCTTGCCATGTTTAGTCTCTCTTTCCTGGCCATTTTCTTTGCCTTCCTCAGCATTCCTTTCTCAGCCATGCTTTTGTCTTTTGCAGCCCCCATGCCCAGCTGGGCAGGTAAAGCAGCAGCACATGAGACCATGCTGTGTTTTCTGCACTACACTTTTTGTACAGGCACATTCACTGGTGTTCTGTGACCTGGTTACTCTACCATTGTCAAAGAGATGAAAATCAACCCTGCAGCATGTGCTGAGTAAAATCCTCCAGATGGGAGAGCACTATCAAGTCTACTTCTGTTCTGAGCTAATTACAATTCCATGTCTGAAACATCCAGCCCACATTTATCACATCTGTGGCAAAAACTAGTGCTGAAAGTAGCTCACAGTTTGGGCACAAAAGTGTTCTGTTGGGGCACAAATGGATACTTGTCACCATGTCACAACAGAGATGCTGTGGTGCTCTGCATCTCAGGTAAACTTGTCTTGATTTCTTGATCTCTCCATGACCTCAAGCACATCTGCTCTGGTTTGACCAGAGCCTCTGATCACCTCAGTATTACAGAGGGGCTGGTCTTATTCTCCCAACTCCACACTAAGGATATCCCACCCATATCTGGCAGAGATCTGCAAAGAAACAACAGAACATATGGAAGATGTTCAACTGGTACAGCTAGGCCACGGCCCTCAGCTGAGGAGAGCTGGCTGCTTTAGCAGCTCCATTGCTATTTTTAGTGCCTTTGAAACAAAAATCTTCTCTATTATGAACTCATTTACCCTGTTTTTGGTTCTTGTTACAATAAACACAACTTGTGCAATATGTTGGTTTTCCCTTAGAAAGCAACAGCCTTTGCATAAGTACACAATAAAATGCAAAAACAAACAATCCCCAGCTGAAAACATTTCCAGTTGTTGCGCATTCTTCACTGGGTCCCAGAAACTGGTGTCTGGGTGAGGGAAAGGATGGGCAAGTGTTCACACTAAGATCTACCTCAGCAACCTTCCTATACATTAGCACAGGCAGTCACATTTGTCAAAGCCTTGAGCCTGCCCATGAGCACAAGAAAGGGAGAGGAAAGCAATACTTGCTGTTTCCCTGCTTCTCCTTTGTCAAGATTTTGGGACACAAATGCCTTTGCTACTTCCATGAAGATACTGGAATGTACACAAACAGAGGTCTGGGTACCAGTCACAATGTCACCAGTGTAACATGGCCATGCTGACTTCAGTAAAGTTGCCATAATTCTTGCACAGAGGGAGGGGGACCAAAGTAACCAAGAAATGCCATGGAAATACAGTGCTCTATAATCTGAGCTCTTTAAACCATGGATTGCTTTTTGGCTCTGAAGCAAGTCAGCAGGGCCTACACTGTGGCATCAGGCAGTCACCCTCAGGCTGCTCAGTGTACATCCTTCTCCACTGCAGGGCCAATTCAAGCAGCAGGACTGTCTTTAATTGTGCACAGACACCTACACTTGTTCCAACATGGACTAAACAACAAAAAATGCCCACAGATGTGGCTAAAAATATTTCTGCACAGGCATCCAAAGGGTCCCTGAATGCTGCCTCATACCCACTGCTGGCATTTGAACTGCATGGCAACAGCCGTGTCCTCATCAGACCCCACCGAGCTGCTGTTGCTTGCTTTTACATGGAGGGTGCTTCTTTTGTTAGCCTTTGGGGTTAAACAAGAGCAACAGTTGCCTGCTTTGTGTGGGGAGTGGTTGTTAGGGCGACTGGGAAGAATTCCTTGGCGCCAGCACTAGCGCAAGAAAGGAATGAGCAGAGAAACACTCAGCCAGAGTCAGAACCGAGCCAAGGGGACGTGCTCTGCTCTGTTTGTGTCTGTGCCTCACCCCGTCCCACCCACAGCCGAGGGGCCCCGTGAAGCACAGGTGTAGCCAGCACACCCTGTGCAAGCATCGCACAGCTCCGTGCAGCCCGGTGACACTGGCTGTCCCCTCTGGCCCCAGGGTTCATCTCCTGAGCTATGGAGCTGCTAAGAGGAATCAGACCCTGAAATTTCACTCTGTTGCTGCTTGAACATCCCTCAAAACATGTTTGCACAAATTTTCTCTTATGGTACTTGGCATGAAGCTGCTTGTGGTAATAAAGGAAACTTGGAAAATGAGCTGAGCTAGTCATTTTCAAATGGAAATAATTCTATTTTGGGATCATTTTCACTTTGAAAGATGGTTCAAAGGCACAAGAGGAAAGGGCAGGGCAAGCAGTGAGCTGCCAGGTATGCAAGTGCAATTTTTTTAGGCTTCAGTGATTCTATTTTTTTGTTGCGTGTCTCCATGTAAAAACTACTGCCTTCATCAGTTCATTTTCCCCAGCTCACACCTCTCTCATAAAGAGACACTACATTTTATTTGGTTTAGCCTGCTGGTGTATTTACACAGCCTCGCCATATAATGATCTGGTTTCAGGTGATGGTAAGTTGATTAGTTGGTGTTAGAGGACTTGTTCTTAAAAACTCTGATGGGAGTCAGCTGCTGGTATCTATGTAAGAAGCAATAAGGTTGGGGAAGGAAGAGGAGAGGTAGAAGCAGAAGGTAGTGCTTGTGTTATGGGGTTGTTTGCATATTTGCTTGATGTCTGCAGGGTGAGACTGGTGCAGTTTGTGCAGTGAGGGAATGTAAGCTGTCTGCAAACACAGCAGCTGCTGGGGCAAGAGACAGCTGTGAGTGGGGGGAAGATAGGGCAGAGTGTTGTCAGTAATGAGTCAGAGCCAAAAGCAATGAGGTAAAGCCTGGTCTTGGAAAGCACAGTGCTGGGTGAGACAGTTTAGTATTGTATGAAAGAAAAAGCTGCAGTTTTCTGAAGTGTATCTTTATCAGAGCTGTGTAACGCTATGCAGCATTACCTACAGACTGGGTTAGAGAAGATTATTAATCTTCTTTTGTTGCAACAGGATATTTCTCTCCTGTTTGGTCTGAGGGGTGTGCTTTAATTTCCTCAAATTTGGGTAGTCATATTTCATTATTTGTCAGGTTATTGGTTTGTATTACGTATCTTTGTGTTTAGTCTGTTTGATTATTGAGCTCCTGACTTAAACAAACTGAAATACAAACTTTAGGGTGAGAATACCTCGAGTTCTTGTTCTCTTGCTGGTTTAAAAAAAAAAAAAAAAAGCTCCTGTACCAGTCAAAAGCTCTGGGATAAGTAAAACTGCTGGAGAGTTTTGCTTTGCGTAAGCTCTGATGTTCCAATGCAGTCAGCTCCTGGCCTGAAACTTTCCAAGCATGAGGCCAGACTTTTCTAATATACCAGTGGGAGAGGGAAGTAGGAGGAAGCTTCTACATTCAAGAAGTCTTTAGCTACTCTCTGTCTAAACTAAAGCATCCTTTAAACTTCTCTTCCTGGCTTAGAATGAGCAGTCAGAGCTTAATGGGTGGTAAAGGCTTCTTGAAGTAATGACAGTAATGTGCCTTTTGAAGGCTCTCAATGCTTGAATATTTTGCCTAATTTTTTTTTTTTTTAACATGATTAAGAAGGTATGAGCAGCATTTTTCTCATAGCTTTCCTTACTCTGGTTGAGTATGTAGTAGAGGCAGCTCTGATGCCCCTGATTTAAGCATGGAAAGTCCCAAGGGCAGAGTCAATAGAAACTAAGTATGCAACAGCTTCTTTGTTATGTCTTGTTGAGAATTGTTTTGGACCAAATGGCCTAAAAACACACCAAACGTGGTTACGGTGCATGTGCTGCTATGGAAGGTTTCTCACCGCTCTTACTGGCTGGAGGCTGACTCAGCCAGGCACACCAGCAGGAGCAGGGACTCTCCGAAAGGATGTTTGGGGCTGAGGTTGGAGAAAGCTTCATTGTGGAGACACTTCAGGGATGTCTATGCCCACAATGTGATTGACTCACTGCTCAGTTAACCCTCTTGCAGATAACTGAGCGGTTACTCTGTGGGGATGCTACAGTACTCCACAGTGCAAGCAAACAGGATCACTGAGTCACATTAACCACCTTAATGTGCTGTTGGGCAAAGTTTCTATTGACAGTCTTGTTGGTGGAGTTGGAGCTATGTGAGATGGTGAGGATTGGAAGAACCTGTATATTGTCTTCCAACTCTTTCTGATGTTTTTTTCCTAAGGATAATCACTGAACTATGTGAGGCTGTTCTGCTGCTTCAATAGATGTCTTTTGGATGTGTAATAGCAAAGTGCTGGAACCACAAACAAGCTTAGCAGAGCATCTGTGTTGAGTGAGAGCCATGATACTAGCGAAGGTGGGTCTGATAACCTGACCTGTTTTAAACAGTCTGTTTCGAACAGTGCTTGGAGAGGAATTCCTCATGGTTCAGATTCTCCAGACCTTACCTCACCTATTCATGTTGATTTCTTGAAGTCTGGCGATCACTTCTCTGCATTAAATTCTAATTTTCCTGCTAAAGTTCCTTCAGTGTCCCTTTGTAGCTTTTTTTAGTTTATGCTGGCAAAAATGTCTGCTTGGAGTTTCTCCCATTTTCTGTCTGGTTTGGTCTCTGGTCCCTCTGTGACTACAGCTCTTTGCTCTAATTCTGATTTTCTGTCTAGACAGGTTTCTTTGTCCTTCGAGTCCTCAAGAAAACCTGACCTCTGTGGCAGGCTGACCTAATTAAATCCCAACACAGGGAAAAGGCCTGCACAAGGAGCTAGGCACAGCCTCAGGATCTTGCAAAAGCAAATCTGCCCTGCTCTCACAACCCTCCACCCAAAAAGAGGAAAAATGGAGCACTTGTGAGCCCTCCTTGCTGCACACTGTTGATGACCCTGCATCCTAAACCAAGACCATACAGATCCTGGTTGTATACTTCAATACCAAGGGTGATGCCTTCTCCACAGCTTGCCCTCTCCATGTGATGATTGGGTTTGAGCAGGGAGTAGCTGCCAGAGCTTGTTCCAGTGGGAACAAGCAGGGCAGCTTCCCAGGCCAGGGGTGACCCAGCTGGGTTAAGTGAAATAATGGTGTGGGGAGGGAGGGCTGTAGTTTAGTGTTTACCCAGGGTCCCATGTGGGCCTGTACATGTGAGAGGGGACCAAGTTCCTCTGTAGCAAGGGTTAAGATATAGCTGGTGGGAATGTATCTATCAGGGCGGCTTTCCATTTAAAAACAAATAAATAAATTCTGGCACTGTGGGTTCTGACAAAAGTCTAGACAGGAAAATATTGCTATGGCCGTAAGATATTTCAGCTGATTTCACAAAAACACTTCTCCATATTAAAGTATTGAGATCACAAACAGAAAGAAGGAAAAGAAAATATTCAAATTCCCCAAAGCCTTAACATGCAATAGCAGCTAGTGCAAACCTTGTAACCTTGCTGGGGCTGAGGCTGCTGAAAGCAGTTAGCCTTAAATGTGCTTCTCCTGCATTAGCCCAGAGTTGCTTACTTAGTCGTGCTTTGCAAGTCCAAGTGTGTGACAGGGACAGATCTCTCTGGTCAATGTATGGTCTGCTACTTAACTGAGCTTTACTGCAAGTTGTAGGATATGTTTGAGTGTTTGGGTTTGTTTGGTGGGTGTTTTTTTTTTTTGTTGTTGTTGTTTGTTTTGTTTTGGTTTTTTTGCTTTTTTAATAATAGGCTTTTTTGATGGAAGTAATATGGGAGAAGGTTTAAGTTTTGAAAGTCCTGGTTTGCAGTGGTTCAGGTTGGTAGAAATAGAGTCCAGAATAATGTGAGAGCGGCTTATTCCATTGCAGCAGAACCTGCTGGGTCTCAAAGGAGTTTAATGCTGAGAAATTACCTGGCTGTAATTTGTATGTTGTGTCAGTGCCAAGGGCTAAAGTGTTGGCAGGGAAGGGTGTGGGGGGAAAGCGGTGGAAGTATTACAATGAGCTTTAGTCAGCTGAGGTTGAACGTAGGGCTCCTCACAGGGGAAGCCTGGTTTATTAGGCAATGTGATCTCTCCCTGTGAGATCATACATCAAAACAGGTTGAGCCATGTCTGCGGGCGTTACCCCGTGGAATTTGTAGATAGGGACAGGTTATACCTGCCAGTTCCAGGTACAGAGGCCAGTTATATTCTGCAGCTTCCAGAGGGAATAAGCCTTCTGAGGAGCACAGTTATTCTAACTTTCTTGTGGTAAGTCTACTGAAAAGAACTTCTCTTTCTTCCTCTTCTCTGCTTCTTTTCAAATCTCAGTTTCCCTAACCATGAGGTGTGATGCATGTGATTTCCTTCATCAACAGGCACCGATATCACTGCTGAGATCACGATGGCATGGTGGAAGGCCTGGGTAAGTAAAGAAAGTACTGAAGTAAGGCACATTGGTTTCTTTGGCACTATAGTAAGGTAACATCAGCTGCATCAGACACTGTGTGGGAATGAAGTGTTTCCCTTTAAAAATCAATCCAAACTTGTTTATTGGCTTTCTGGTTATAAAGTAGCTTTTAGGATTTCCAAAACCATGGTTCAGGAAGGTGCTAACATGCTTCTGCCTTTAAGAAGACCAGCTCTCTCTGCCCTTGAACTGAGTGGTGCAGGGTTATGGCTGTGTACCTTTTGTGTCATGGGAATATGGCACTAGGGATTGAAGCAGCTGAGTCTGCATGAAGTTTGAAAGCTGTGAGTTCCTTGTCCTCTTCCTCACTGCAATCAGTTCAGGGCACTGACTTGTCCCTGTTTGGTCCCCAGTTGCTCTGGCAGGCTGTGGTCATGGAGGGAAATGTGGTCGGCCACGCCGCTGTGTCTGTCTTTGATGGCTTTTGAATGTTGGTGCAACAATATGGACTTGGACACCCTGTCAGTCTGCAGGAGCCATAAATACCATGTTTGTTCTTTTCCAAACCCTTGTGGCTTTGGAGGTGTGTGGTAGGTTGGGGGATGCCCATGGGTGCCCATCCCACACAGCCAAGGCCAGGAGGCAGAGCTAGGGTAAGGTGCCAGCTCTGCAGCAATCAAGGCAGCTATCACACTAGCTTCTGCAGAAGGCTGGGTTTCCCCTGGGACTTAACTCCAGATATCTGGAGCTGAGGCCTGGGAGGGAGCTGCTGAAGAATGACGTGTGATGGAGTGCAGCCTGCACACAGGGCTCTGGTGTGTTCCTCTCCCCCCCCCCCCCCCCCCCCCCCCCAAGGCTTTGCAGTCCTTGTGCTGGTGGCCTCCAAGGGACCTTTGCCGGTGAGGCTGGCAGGATTCCTGTGCCAGAGGGTGAAGGGAAGCCATCCTACAGAGGAGAAATGACTTCACATGCATGTGGCCACTTTTCAGATTCTTATATTTCTGCAGTTGAGAGGTGTGGGAGCCGGAAGGGGGGAAAACACCTTGAGGGTATGCAACACCAAGCTCATTCCAAGCTACTTCCCAAGGCTTCAGATAGAAAGCTCTCCCAACCTCAGCTGTTGGGGTTTTTTTTGTTTGTTTGTTGTGGTTTGTTTGTTTTTTTTAAACATTAAAACTGTACTTTTCCTTCCTGTTGATCTACCTTTGCCTCCCTGTTTCCTTTTGGAAGTTAATTTAGTAAAACAGATTATTTTTTTAAAGCTTCAAGAAGTTCTCTTCAGTTTTTCCTTTTCTGCTCACTTGTGCCCACCACTTCCCCCACGCTGGAAATCATTTGAATATATAGTGAGAAAAAGAGGAGAGCCATTGAGAGTGCTAGAAGTTTCTGATCTGTGATGTTGTGGGTGGAGGTATGAGGAGAAGAGGAGATGGCAATGAAAGGGTGATAGAAATTGCTTTGGTTCTTAAAATCCTTCATAAAAAATGCAATTCAAAAGCAAACAATGAAAGATAGGAAACTCAGAAGTTTTCCTCTGGAAAAAAAACAAAAAACAGTAATCCCACTTGTCATCCACATCTTGGGTTTCTGATAAACTACTCTTATGATTTGAAAATATTTTGACAGGGAAGTTTTAATTCCCCTACTCTACATTTATAGGTGAAAAGCTTTTCAAAGCATCAGCTGTAGGGTACACGTATTACACTGCTTTTGTGCCCATTATTCATCTATGACTGGCACAAATGCTTTGAGTAGTTTCAGTTAGATAATTATAACATCAATCCTTCTGAAAAACAAGACGAAACTGAACAGGGTTCCTCTGGAAACCAATTGTGATTGTCCATGTTCCAGCACAGGTACAATCAGCCTATGAGTGAGTTATGAGTAAGCTACTTGAGCCAGCATAGGCTGTAAATGTTCCTTAGAATTAATACCAAAAAAGGACCATTGTTGATTTGTTTCCACTGACTCCAAATGAAAGTTGAGCTTTGCACTGCTTCTCACCCTGAGTCACCAGGCGCAGATCCAACGCATTTTTGACGTGGGCCCTTGAGTGCAGCTAGAGAGGACTGTGCAGCTTTTTCAGAGCAAATTCAGACAGATGAGCATAACCTGCTTTCCAGGGAGATCTGCTAGTACTGGCTGATTTCACAGAGAAGCAGAAAAGGAGCACTTGCACTAGTCTTGCTAGCTCCGTCAACCCACCTATTCTGAGGTTATGATAAATGTTTGGGGATGGCTTTTTCTGCAGTGACAGCTTTGCTACAGCCTTAAGCTTCCTGCTCCGTAACCAGTGGGACTCAGAGCTGCATCGGGTTAGAAGTTTGCTGTTGATGCTGTCTCTTCCTTAGTGGCTCTCTCTGCCAGGAGCAGGGTGTGGTGTCTCAGGAGGCTGACCCTGGGCTGCCTGAAAAGCAAACTTCAGCAAATTGAAGGGTTCTTTCAGATCTTGCTTTTTGCTGAACATACTGCTTGCCTCAAAGCTCCTCATGAAAATACCTACCAGTTATATCTACCAGTAGAGCACTGGAGAAAAGGACACCTGAGTTGGTTTGCCAGAGCCATCCTGAGCATCTTTGCAGTGCAGTGTGGCTGTGCCTTTAACTATGGCACGACAGTGTACATGGTATTTGTTGGTTCAGGGGCACCTGTTAGTAATTTTCCAGAGTCGGGAATGCAGATCCTGAGATAAATGTCCGCAAGCTTTTCTACCTGGTAAGGACTGCTTAAAGGGTAGCTCTGGGGAGGACTTGAACATCCTGGAAGGACTCTAGGAGGAAAAGGGAAAAACATTCTGTCACATAGGGAACAGGAGCAGGATGGGTTTGCGGCAGAGCAGGAGGTTGCTAGGCGGTACTTGGAGGTCAGTGTTATGCAAGTAAGATGGAACAACCTTTGCAATTACTTCTGGTCTGTAAGCTCTGTTCTGAAGGTGCTTTTTACCTGTCTGCGAGACTGTCCCCATAGGGAAATTCATCAAGTCATCCTGATATAATTAGTTCAATATTGATAGTATCCATACAAATTCATTAATGAGTGTGATGCAGTTTCCTGGGCAACTTCTGCTGCCAAGGAAGAGAAAACTGTGTCCGTTGCTGGAGTAAAGTGGTGATGACTTATGACTAACCATTCACATACCTCCCTGTTGACAGGACATTGTTGGTGGAGGTGTCAATATATTCAAGCTCATTCCCTTGATTAATGGCTTTAGTTAAAGTGAAGCTCTTAATCCTGAGTTCTGATTTATGGCCTCGCTACTTTCTCAGTGTGTATTTCTGCCCCTGGAAATGGCTTGGGGTCTGTCTGGAGGTTTCCTATGTAGTGGGTTCTCAGCATGGGGAGGAAATTTTTCTAACTGCACTTCTCCGGTTGGATCTGTTCCTTCAAAAGAGCCTCTTAATCCAAATCCTTCCACCAGAGGCCCTTTCTTATGTAAAGCCAGTTGTATTTGAGTGAAGGAGCTGCAGAAAAAAAGCTGCTGCCTAGGAAAGTGGTTTCTGAGAACATACATATTCCACTAAGCCCAGACGGTTATGCATTAAACCACTCTGTATTGAAGCACTGGAAAACACAGTTCCTGATAGCACTGCAGCAGACAGCATGCATGCTCTGAAGCACTATAAATAGGCTTGAATAGGAAGGTCCAAGATACTGTTTTTCTGCTGGACTACCTGCAGCTAATGATGGTTGCAACAGCACTTGACCTCATTTTTCCTGCCAGGAGCCAGAGGCTGCCACAGGCAGGTGGAGGCAAGAAACTTGATTGTACAATCCAAAATATCTTCTCTCCAGGTGCTGAAAAGCAGTAACAAAGCACTATTTTTCTTATTTTTCAGAGTGAAGAGGAGGGCAAGCCTGTGATAGGGGTTTATTCAAACTTTGACCCTGCACCTGATGCTCAAACTCTCTACAAGGCCATGAAAGGGCTTGGTGAGTTGACTCCAGCCACATGTGTAAATTCTATGTTGTGCTTATGATTTCTCAGATGAATGCTATTCCTTAAGAGAATTGCAGACAGATGGCACACTTTACGTGGAAAATTCAAAATTAATTTTAAAAAAATTTCTACAAGTCATGTTTGAAATTTCACATCATGAAGGCAGTAAACAAGGGAAGGCTCGGTGATTGCTTGAATTGGGATTGTTATTCTGTGCACTGTGTTTATGGCTTATTGTTGCTCTCCATAGGGACCGATGAACAAGCTATAATTGAAGTCCTAACCAAGAGGAGCAACAAGCAGCGGCAAGAGATTGCCAAATCCTTCAAAGCACAGTTTGGAAAGGTGCTTCCAAAACAAAGCCGTATTCAGTCACTGTTTCATTGTGTGTGGGATGTAGTAAATGGGTGTACAGTTCATCTTGCAGGCATGGTGTAAACAACACACAGATCTTTTTCAAATAGGCTAATGTTTAATTATAAGGCCTGAGGTGAATAAGTGAAATTTATTTTTGCTGGGATAAACTGGTTTCCCCCCCCCTCTGAAGATTGTAATTTCTGGTCAAAATACCTTTTACAAGGAATATTCTTTGAAGAAAAACTATTTTTACTTATACTGTAAATTTTTATTGTTTTTGAACCCACAACAAAAATTTATACTTTTCTAATTTCCTTTTGAGTAGAATATTGGGTTGTTTTGGGGCTCTTTTAAATGATAAGTTCAATTTAAATACTTATTTCATTACATTTATTTGGAAGTTCTGAAAATGAAAACATAATGCAGTTGTTATGTGGCTGTCTTTCCATCTTTGATAAAATATTTTTGGGGGAAAATTTTTGTGCTGCGAACTCTTCCCACTATGGAGCCAATTGTGTGAGAGTTGCTTCTAAAGGAGTGGGGGAAGGGAATATATTGGAAAAGAACAATATAGGCTATTGGGTCAGTATAGAAATGGGAATCTCCGATGACCTTGATGGAAAAGGAACTGCCTTGCAGTGACCTAAGAGAAGGAAGTAAACATGTGCAGGGCTGAGTACAGGACACCAAATAGAATGTTTGCATCCTATGTACCCACTAAAACAGAGTGAGTCATACCCTAAAAACCTATATTATAATGACAGGAAGATTTGAAGTCTGTCCTTAAACAGACTGCATGCTAGATTCTGCAGAAGTCCTGTGTGCACGTGCAGGCTTTGGATATTGCCTATGTCCCTTGCTCAGTTCAGGGCCTTCAGTTGCCTCTTCTGCTCCATGTCTAAAACAGGTTAGAGGAAGTTCCTAATCTGATGCTACTCTGATGCTGAATTAATGACATCTGGGAGAAGCTAGAGTGCTGGAGCAGCAAGAAAGGTGGATGGACCTAGGCAAAATTCATTTTGGAGTAAGGTGTCCTTTCCATCCTCAAGATCTTTTCTAAAAAAACTATCAACACTGATGTCACTCAGCTTCATGGATGTAGGTCATGGGGATGGAAACACCACTAGGCAGTAGAGATCTTTTGAGGCTCTTTACGTAACTCGAGTGTGTTCAACAGGATCTGATTGATAGCCTGAGATCTGAACTGAGTGGCAACTTTGAGAGGCTCATTGTAGCTCTCATGTACCCCCCATACAAATATGAAGCCAAGGAGCTGTATGATGCCATGAAGGTAAGACTATTGCATTCTGGTACTTCGGTAGCACAGATCAAGTATTAACTTCCTGTAACTGTGTTTATTAATGCAAATGATAGTAACTAGACCGGTAGGTGATGAAGTTCATTATCAACAGTACCCTTTGAGAAATATTTTATTGTACTATCAGTGTATATTCAAAATATTGCTGAACTTATTTAGGGATGTATGTGAGTTTCTGAGCGTGTGTGTCTCAGAGTCTGGGTAAGACAACAGAGAAACTAAATTCTTCTTTGGCAGCAGACGAATATCCATAGATGAGATTCCAGCTAAATATCTCTTTGCCACTTCCTGCAGTATGACTCTTGTGAACAGACACAATGACCTTGGGCCTCAGCTACTGCCATGATACCCCCAAAGAAATCAAGTAAATTGGTTTCTTCAAAGAAAATGAGATTTCTTGGGATCCTACCTATTGGCACAGTATTTCTTAGTGGAAGGATGGACTGAGTAGACAAGCATCCCACATCCCTCTAATATGGCTCATCATCAAAGGTCCAGATCCATAAATGCATTACAGAAGTACGGGGTTACATGAAATCATCCTTCACAGACTGAGCGCCTCAGTAAATGGTTCTGCAACCAAGCCAAATATGCTTTGTGTCTCTGCCTTTCATGCTGGCAGTTTCTAACAGCTCAGTACACAGCCTGATGTTTTGCTGCCATTGGACTCCTCACTTGACCATCTTTCTCTACCTTTTTCTCCACTGTGTTTTCCACTAAAGGGTGTGGGAACAAGTGAAGATGTTATCATAGAGATCCTGTCATCGCGAACAAAGGCACAGATCAAAGAGATTATCAAGGCATACAAAGAAGGTAAAGTGCTTGGGGCTCTGAGTTATGTGGTCAGAGCAACGTGCTGCCTGATTGCACAGCAGCAGGGGTGTTACCAGCTAGCAGTGTCAGCAGGAAAATGGGATTTTTAAGAGCAAGAAGGTACAACCCGCCCGCCTTCAGCCTGCCAAAACGAATGTGGCTACGCTGCGTGAATCTGAAAATCCCTTTCTTCCAGTCAGAGGAAAAGGAGAGCAAATCACAAATTTTGTCTGTGGGGTCAAGCCCAATGTTGTCAGGATATGAATAAAAGTACAGCTATCCTCTTGTGCTTTTTTTTCCTCTCCCTTAGATGGGCTGTAGGTGGAAATCTATCAAATACATGTTTGTAACTTTTTCTCAAAGTATATCTCTAACATCAGTTATGAGTTCATGCCTTTGTCACTTGAGCTAGTGGTATACTCTGCTGGGAATGCCTGTCTGGTTGTTGCTGAGGGTGTATGCTGATCTCAGTCTGCATTTTCCACTAGCAACTTTCTTGAGTAGTGTCAGGCTGTTGTAGGTACTTATGTAGCACCCAAACAAACACTTGCATTGTCTTTCTCTTTTCCTTGTGCAGAATATGGTTCTGATCTGGAACAAGACATAGCGTCGGAAACAAGTGGCTACTTCAAACAGATTCTAGTTTGCCTTCTTCAGGTGATGTTAGCAAAAAGGATGTTCACGCTTTTCTCTACCTTCTTGGAGAAGACATGCAATAGAGTGGACAATGCAGTCATGACTATCTCAGACCATGGGCACAGATGTGTCACTTGGACACTGTGTTTTCAACTTCAATGAGACTGAGGCAGGGAACTCTCCCTTAAGCAGCAAAGGCTAAGAACTAGGAACAGTCAGCTCTGCTGCAGGGAAACACCTCACTTTTACATATGCATAAAGTCACTATATTTTACAGGGACTTTAGATATCTATACATTTAAAAAAAAAACAACAAACAAACTACAGAAAAGCAGTTCTCCTTATGATTCGTCACTATTCTAGAGTCTGCTCCTCAATACTGAGAGCATATCTGGATGCATTTATCCTATCGAATTTTCTAAATTTTCTTGCCCTGCAGCAGAATAATGTAGCAACTTCTTGGCTTTATTTAACATTACTGATTTTTTTTTTTTTTTTTTTTTTTTTAGTCAAGAAGTTAGCAATTGTATTGCCTGAAATGTTGACAAATGAGTGCTCTGCCAAAATAGCTGAGAACAAAATAATCTGTCTAGAATTTAATTTATCTTCGTTGCATGGAAGAGAACTACTTGCTCTCATGAATTATCTGCTTATTTCCTATAGGGTGAGAGGGACAATGCCTCTCTCTATGTGGATACAGCATTGGCTCGTCAGGATGCAGAGGTACACTTAAATGTGTATTTAAATGTGATCAGTGATATGCTTGCATCTCACCTGTCTTGAACCTCAGAACGACAGAGTTCTGATTAGCATGGGGTTGGAGCAATAGTATCTGGGGAAGGGATTGTCTTGAAGCAGCAACTTTGGTTTCTTCAGATTTGCCTGTACTGCTGAGCCTTTCTGTTCCTAAGAGGAGTGATGAGAAATGGTCTCAGGCTCGGTTTCTTTTGACATGTGGAAACATATGGGCATTGTGGAGTGGGGTGCTGAAGGGTAGGGAAGAAATTTCAATAGGGCTGTTGGCTGCTCTAATTGCTGCAGGAAGGGTGGAGACAGTAGCTGCCTTCACTAGAAGACACAGCCAAGGGTATGGAGTCAACTACTCCAGGAGAATCCAGTTCATATAATATTTTAGTTTACTTCAAGCTGTGTTACCAAAGCAATATCTGAAGCCAAACTCTATTCCTTTACCAGCTTCATGCACAGAAAAAGTAACAATAGTGTGTTAAATCACAGGCTCTCTTTTCTGCTGGAGAGAAGATAAAGGGCACTGATGAGATTCAGTTCATCACTATTCTGTGCAAGAGGAGTGCTACACACTTGCTGAAAGGTATGAAGCAGTCCATGCTGCCAAGCTTCTAAAACAGGAAAAAATCCTTGCCAAAAACAAGAGGCAGAGCTATAGATGTCAAAGCTTGGGTGGTCAGAAATAATCACTTTAATCTGTCTACAAATCCTTGGCTAATCAGTGCCCAAAAGCTGTCAGCAGCTTCTGTGAGAGATTACGAAGACTTAGTGCCACTGATAATCAGATTGCGTATATAGGAGTCCTGATACAGTAGTGATGGCTAGATGATAAAGTTATTTTTATAAGCCCAAGGAGAGAGTCCCTTTCTGACCAGGTGGGAACATGCTCTCATGATTCCTTGGACTTGACTTCCTCTGGGGGAGAAAAAAAAAATCAATGATAAGGCCTGTTATTCTACAGTGCTGTAGAACCACAGGGCACTTCTTGCAGCTCTCCCCTGGATTCTTCCGAGACCATCAGAGGCTGCTTAGGAGGAAAGATAGTAAGGAAGCCCCAGCTAAGGGGGATCTCAGCTCCCCGTTGTCTCAAGCAGAAGAGACTTGGTCATGTCATCTCAAGACTTCTGAGTCAGTCCAAGGCTCTGACTTGGATTTTGATATGTATGCTGAATCTAAGCACATCAACTACTGTTTAAATTTACTAGAGCTCAATTGATAAATTCATCTGTAGGTGAACTAGGATGCCTGAGCTTTCTTAAGCTGAAGTCTTCTGAGACAGTCTTCTAGTCCCTGGAGGCCAGCTCCCTCTTGTGTTTTTAAACTTAATTTCCCAGCAGCTCTGAGAAAAAAGGAAGAGGATTCTGGTCTTTGGCTGTGCTTGCCTTTAAGAACTGATTTGCAACAGTTGGTTCAGATGCAGACAATCTTTGAGGCCTACTCAGTCATCAAGGAAATGAATCTAATTTGCTCTGTACTAAGACTATAATAGTTATTTTAAAAAAAAAGTGCATGTAGTTGTTGCAACTTATTTTTTCGAATATGGAGAACAGGCCTGAGTTGACAAGGTTTATATCCATTCGTCTCTTCTGTAGTATTGCCTTTCACCAGTGTATCTGGGTGTTTGTGTTTCAACAACGTGACCTTGAATGCTGTGCAAACTTCAGTATGATATTCATTGCATTACAAAGCACTATTCCTTCTTTGATAGCTTAAAAGCCAGGAATCAAAACAGAGGTCTGTACTTCAGAACCAGAACTTGAATTCAGTTGGTGTTTCCCTTACGTACACTGTTGCTGATACTTTACCTGGGCTTTTAAACAACTTGGAATAATGACCTGTTTTCTGTTTTTGTTTTTGTGAGTAGTGTTTTAAATTGTGGTTGAAATAAGTTTTTCTTAACTGTTGATGTAATTTAAAAATCCAAGTCCATGAGGAGCCCAGTTCTAGACCTAATCTGTTTTTTTTTTAGACCTAATCTGTTTTTTTTTTGTTTTTTTTTTTTTTACTGGTGATATTAACAAGAATGAGGCAGATGATAGAGTTGTGTCTGTCATTCTGTAGCCTACTTCATTTGAGTGGTTAAGTGTGGTGATGAAAGATCCGATTTCCAAATTTTAAGTGACTGAACTCGCATTTTCAAATGAAGGCAAGGGATTAAGCCGCTGATTAAGTCATTCTGTGTTCACAGAGGTACCTACTGCTTTCTTTAGGGTGGCACTTCTGTCAACACTACCATCACTTTTTTGTACCTGATTTCTGGGCTTGCCTAATACTGACTGAAATTGGCAAATATTGGGCCAAAAATGCCTGAGCAGTTGTTTGGTGGAAATTCAAAGTGCTTTGTGTTTCAGTGTTTGAAGAGTACCAGAAACTTGCCGGTAAAAGCATAGAAGACAGTATCAAGAGTGAAACTAAAGGCTCACTAGAGGATGCTATGCTGGCTATTGGTAAGAGAGCCCTCTTTTCCTTTCTTTAGTCCAAGTTTGTTGTCTTTCCTCCTGCAGCAGCTAACAACTATTAGATGGATATACTTTATAAAGCTTTCTAGTGGGAAATAAAGGGTCCTTAGCTCATGTCAGGGGCAGGCTGAATGACTGGAAATGGTGTTGAATCTGTTGCTCTGGACTGCAATTACCACTGATTCTTACTGAGCCTTTTTATGTTCCTAGTGAGGTGCACAAGGAACATCCGTCAATACTTTGCAGAGAGGCTGTACCACGCTTTAAAGGTAAGACTTCTTTATTGCAACAAACTTTTTTTTTGTCATACTAGACTCAACTGCAACTTGGCTCCTGCCAATGCCATTTAGAAGAGCCGATGTTGTGGAGGAGTCCAACAAATTTAAGAGATTCATTTGCGATGATGGCAGAATTCCTTAATACATCTTGGGTGGGAAAGTACACTTCAAGCTTGAGATATCAAGGAAATGAATCTTTTCTGGCTTAGGAGTTTGTGAGGATCCCAGTCTTACCTTCTGTAACATGAAGAAAATTCTGGAAGAAGCCCCAGAACTGTGTGCAAGAGCTTATCCCTTGAATGCTTACTAACTGCAGACTGATGTCTGTTATTCCAGGGGGCTGGCACCGATGACGGGACCCTTATAAGGGTGATTGTTTCTCGAAATGAAGTTGACTTAAATCTTATCAAGGATGAATTCAAGCGGATTGCAGGACAACCTCTCTCCAGCATGATTGTGGTAAGCAACATCTTGATACGATGGTTCTTAGTCATTGTGTGCATTCCTAACCTCCCCAACACTGTGGGATGCTTCCATGGTGGGTTTTTCAGTTAAAAAAAAAAAAAAAATCTGCTAAGTTCACAGTACTTCATTAGGACTGTTAGAAGTAATCTCATTGGTGTCTATCTATCTATATATATATGAAAGGTGAGTCAGACTGTGTGCTTTGTAGGTAACTTGGGCAAAGCCAAACCTGAGGAGAGACTGTTCTAGGCTTTTTGTGTACTTCATCGTTTCCTAAATAAATCCTAAATTCATCTAATCTTCCTCTTTATACCTTTCCCATGCTGCTGTGCCATTTTTGCCTCCCTGCTGTCCTTAACTACCTTAAGCTAGTGTGATGTAAGTCAAAGCAGTTGAGGTGGGTGGGTTTTTTTTTTTTTTTTTGGTGTTTTTGTTTTTTAAGATATTTACCACCACATGCAGACCTGGTCCATGTTGTGGTGAGACAAGTTCATAAACCAAACTTTGTCAAAGCTTACTGTATCTTTTGGGGTTTGGTTCTTAGTGAATGGCCCTTCCCTGACAAAAAGCCATGTTTTCTATTAGGGCTGAAATGTGGGGTTTTATCCTTTGCTGGATAAGGGCTCTGGGGCATTTCTTTCCCCTAGTGCAAATGGCACAAGAGCCCTATCCTTATCAGTCCCCATGGGAAGTCTCATTCCATAATGAAGGTCCTGTCTTCTAATTGACACTGTCAGTGTCTGTCACGTTGATTAATGATCAGTCTTCAAGGGTCTGTATGGAGTACTCATTCCTTCTGAAAAGCTGAAATGGCTTTACACCTGTCATCACAAAATATTCAAAGGGAGAAAAATTTTTACCTCAGGACGTGCTCTGCCGTACTTTAGAGCAGAGTGACTGTATCTGTGGCTTTCTTAAAAATGTCCTTTCTCAGGGCTAACTGCCTTTTCCCTTTCTGTAAGGGTGGGAACACTACCCTGAACGCAAGTCTTGATTTCTTTTGTTCATGCTGACCATCTCTGCTGAGCTGTGGGATGGAGCCCTCATCCACTGATCACCAGGATTCCAAATAGAATACTTGATAAATATTGTTGGTGGTTTTTTTTTTTTTTTTTTTTTTTTTTTTTTTCAGGCAGAAACTATGGGCTTCATTTCTCTGTTCGCTTTTGATAGCTTCAACTGGCTGAAAGTCTGCTTTTCTCTTTCCAAAGTGTTTTTCTTGTTGGGGGCATATTTCATCTGCTGATAAAGGCAGAAGTCAGCTTGTGCAGGGGGACTTTCATACTCACCTTTATATTTTATTTTTTTCTCCTGCCAGGATGACACCAGTGGTGATTACAAGACAGCCCTGCTGAATCTCTGTGGCAGTGACTGACAAAATCTAGGAAGAAGATATCGAAATGGATACAAAGAGAAAATTACGTCTTCAGGCACCTCTTCATTTACATGTAGAAAATCCTTGCATTGATACAAGTCAGGGAGAAAATGATCAAACTGAAGATATCCAAAACTCCCTGAGGGCACAGTTGCTCAGTACACATTAAAATCTGTTCACTTTGCTCACAGTTTTAGGAAACACTCCCAGTTATGTTTGGGTTTGTTTTTTTTTTTCCAGCTTCTATTTCAATCTGTGCAGCTTCCCTTTTCTTTTAACACATTGTGAAGGGAAGAAGTTATCCTTTAAGTGCTTGTTTCTGGCATTTATCCTGATTTCTCACCTGGACTAAAAATTAAAAAGGTATTTAAAATTAAAGTGTATTGTAAATAGCAAAGAGGGTTTCCTCTCTTATTCTTTGGGGTATGAGGGCCAGCTGCACAATTAAATGCCCCTCAGATAGGAGCATCCTGCTCCAGGTGCTTTGTCCTGGACTCCTTCACCTGTCAAATCTGATGAACATGCTCAACACAAGCTGAGGTTTAAGCAACCTTTAGGTCAGATACCAACCATAAGCTGCTGAGCATGTTCCTCAAGGTCCACCCAGGCATCCTGAGGCACAGCAGAATCAAGGCTTTCAAGTAGCACCTATCTGGTTTGCTACACTTGGTCTTGTGTATCTTTTATCCACTTTCCATGTTCTGCCTGAACAAGCAGCTCTGGCACAGGGACAGATTTCTTCTATGAACCCCCTGACCGTGCCTTGTGTGATGCCACTCTGGTGTCTGGCTAGGGCTGGCCAATAAAGAAACTAGGCTGAGGAGAATTTTGGTGTGAGTAATAAGGAGGTGTTTAGAGGGATCACTTTTTCTTTTAAATGGGGATGATGCGTATCTTTGTGGTTTGGGGTGAAAAAAAGTATTTTCAGTAAATACAATGTTTTGGCTAAAACAAAAATGGCTTCTAATAAATAGTTTTAAGCAAAGTACAAAACTTCTTCACAGTGTAATTTTCAGTGGCCTGGTTGCTGATTACGTGTTCTTTCTGCTAAAAGTCTCTTCTTCCCTCCTAACATCAGAAGTGTCTTATGCGAATACATATCATACACTGAAAAGGGAAAAAGGTGGTTTTCTTTTTCTTCTTGGAAAAATATTCACTCGGGCTGAGTCATAAACATCCTGGTTGCTACTGGTGAATAAGTAGGTTTTTGGTTGTTTTTACAGATGTTGGGGAAAGAGAAAATTGCCTTCAATTCCTGGTAGTTTTATATTGCAGGATTTTTTTTTGTTGTTTTGCCTCAGTTCAGTTAACTATGCTGATGCTATTCACTGATGCTACCGATTGATTGTAGGTGCCAGGTCTACAATCTCATATTGCGTAAATTCTCCTGGAATATTTTTAGTCCTTGGGCCACTATGCAGGAGTAGGGCACTGCTCATACAGTTTTAGGGCATGCTCCACTCGCACACGCTTCCAAATACGCCTCCGGCCGCCTTCAGCAGAGCAGGGTCGGGAACTGCAGGCAGCTGAAATGCGCCTCCTAGATTCTGATGGCTACGCAGATAGCCGTGCTTGCAGCGCCACCTGGCGGAGGGCGGCCGCGCTGCTGCACGGGCCCGGTACTGCTCCGAGAGCCGCCCTCGGGGAGGCGGCCTGCACCCGGCCGGCCCTCGTGGGCCGGGGTGGGAGCTGCGTCCGTGTCATCGGTGTCCTCGTTTGTCAACTGCAGCTGGGGGGAAGGGGGTTCGGGTGAGGAACCTGTAGCTTACAGGTGATCCGGGAGCAGGTCTGGAAAAGAGGAACCGCTGGGGGAAGCTCATTCTATCAACGTAATTGCTGGGAAACAAAACAATTGTAAAACATCGATAAAGATTTAATTATGTATTGATCGCTGCTAAAATGTTCCCCAGGTGAACAGGTGCTTTAATAAAGCGGAATCAATTCCTAAGCTGTTCTAACCAGTCCTTCCCAAACGCAAATATTGACTCAGGGTCTTTGTATTCATTCACAGTTTAAGTAACACGATTTTGTTGTACGAAAAAGCAAGATAAATGCTTGGCAAAGCAAAACACAACACAGACTGGACACAGTAAGAAATGCCCGAGCCTGGTGCCTGCCTTCTGCTGCCTGCATGCCGGTCTGCCGGCTGCCCGTGCTTCTCGCAGAGCTGGGTGCTTGGAGCCAGGGGCTGCCCCTGCAACTTGCTGTGAGCCAAGACCCTGCCCGGGTGCAAGCTGAGGGCAGCAGGTGCTGCACCTCTCTACTGATCTCATGCCTGTGTGCATGTAGTGATGAGCTGACTGCAGCTACCAGTGCTGTTCCCAGTCCTGAGGAAAACTCACAAAAATCTATTCAAGTTGCGATGTCAATGTGTGCAAATTAAAGAATGTTTAACCCCCAGAGGCTCAGATCCCAGAGAAAGGTAGCTGTTGCTTGACTCTCCCAGTATCCTGGAGTAGATGTGTCCTAGAAGCCCAAAGAATGACTGCAGGATTTCCAGGTGGTGAACAGCCACAGGCAAAGGTGGTCTCATTGCTAGGACTTCTGGAGAGATGAAGAGAACAGTGGGTGGGCCTGGCTTCATTTGTACCTCTGTTTTGCAACAGTTTGGAGTCATTTGGTGATAAAATGACTGCTCAAGTCAGAAGGTGAAAGAAGTGAACTTCGAGTAGGGAAAGTGAGAGCTCTTTTTCCCATCTTCCCACCCTTAAGATTTAATTTAGTATAATTTTGTGTAAGGAAACACATGAAAAGGATGTTCGGTCTTCCTGGCTCCCCACAACTTCTCCAGCAGTGCATGGAGGCACCCCAGGGTGGTATGCTGTGCTGAGCAGGAAGCCCCAGGGAAAGGCCACAGATGAGGCACCAGAGCTGGGTTCTGTGGGGCAGCCCAAGCAGTGCTTCTGCTCAGAGCACAGGGTTGGCCAAAATGCAGGACAGCACAGTGAGCAGGGAGCAACACGGGGACATGGGTCATACTAGCATGGACAGCTGCTTTGGTCACTGTTAGTCGGGCAGAAGGGAGGTCTGAGGGGAGAGTGTCCTCCATGCTGAGCAAATCTCTGCTTTTCTGAATGAAAACAGGATTTTTTATTGTTAACTTCATAAATTGATTGGAAATTAGTGTTGATTTTTTTAATGTAATGTGCTGTGATGAGAAAGTATTGCCTGCCACAAGCATCTAGACGAGATGATAGCATCTTCTAGTGCTGAGGCTCTCTTGAAGGATCTCCTTTTGCTGGCATGGTTGCTACCTGATGACGAAACTGTACTTCTTTCTTGTGGCTTATTGTAAAGTATCTCCCTTGCAGGGAAGATAGTATTAACCTGCGAGCTGCAAAGGTGGGACTGCATGAAAGACACAGCGTGTTTTACTTCAGCCTTCGCCCTAGACCCAAAACGCCTGAGCTGACTCCAAAGACTCTTCGGTCTTGTCGTGGTCAGGGTCAGTGAGTTCAGTACATCCCCGTGCTGGGGAGACCACAGCAGCAGTATGGAGATGTTTTGTTCAATGCAGTGCAGTGACCTCTTCTCCTCAGACCACATGTAAACAAGAGGGCCACTCTGATCTCCACCATTCCCATCACTGCAGACAATACTGGGCTTGTCAGCAGTTGTTCGTTCTTCTGGTGTCATACATTTGAACTCAAAGGACTCATCCCTGAGTTTCCCAGAAATTATCAGTAGGAAATTTGTTGTTTACTAAAAAACCTTATGTTAAGCTGCAGAAAATAAATTAAGAAATCATAGTTTGTGATTTATGTCTGACTGGCCTCCCAGAAGACGACAGAAACAGTCAGCCCTGGGGACCTGAGCTCCTGTCTGTTTGGCGGAAAGTATGATTTGTTCAAGCTGTGCTTCTGTTTTCCCAATATCCCTTCCTGTTCCAAATCTCAATTACTCCATGTGTCTGCATCGTGCCTCGGATTACTCGCATCCTTGGGAGGCTTGGGACCCACATTTCAGACCAAAAATTGTGCACCCAGTACCTAAGGGTGGCATTGGTATGGGAGTTCAAGTCTCCTAGATACTATCCCCTAATGCTTAGTATTTCTTTGAAACTAGAAGAATGTATATGGTGATATTTTTTCTATGGCATCGAAGTCATAAAGATGCATCTGAGTGGTTTGTAATCCTGAGAAACCTTTTCTGCATTACTTGCTAGGTAAAGGTACTTACTACGGAAATGCAGATTTCCGTGGACTCTGTACATGCAGGAATCTAACACTGGAGAAATAAATAGCTCTGGAACACAGAGAGGAACCAGTATTGTTCTCCCTGTGGTAATGAAGAACAGGATATGTTGTAGGCACAGTATTATTAATAAATAGTGAGCAATGCAATACGAATCTGTAATTCAATTTAGGATTTCAGCTCGAATTGTTCTTCGGAGTTACAGATGACAGTAAGCTTTGAAATTGAGTTACAGTCCAAGCAGGAACTGAGTCATGTGTAGCAGTGTTCTAGAGAAGCTTACAATCACAGTCTGGAGTGGGCAAAATATCACTGAGAGCAGTATATTCACTGAAAAATGGCATCTGGGGGACGTAAATTAAATTGAACTTATAAATAAATGTCAGACAGCAAAAGGGGGAAAAGTGAAAGTCAACATTTCCATATATTGATTTTTTAAATGGCAACTTTATTTTAGAAACTAGTTCAAGTTAAAAAACAGTTGTTTAAAGGTTTCATTAATCTGAACCTGAGGCAGGACATTGGGAGAAGAAAACACTGACTATTTCACTTTGCCTCAGAATATGTTTGTTGGTTTTTGGTTTTTGTTTTACTTTCCTAAAAATATCCTAATTTTCTATTTTAGTTTAAGCCAACTCATCTCAGTTTTCCTTCAGTTCTGTGGTTCAGCCACTGAGCTGAAAGATCCCTTATTCTTTTTGCTGTAAAATAGGCTGATATTCCTCATAAGAGAGGAAAGAGTTTTACGTCACAAGCCGTCTTCTCTAGCAGAAAAGACACACTGCGGACTAAATTCTGCATGCGTTTAATCAGGAAAAGCAGACCACGGAGGATCTGGAAAAGAAAGGAAGAGGAAGAGCACAGCTGATGTCAGCCTCTAGCTTTGCCAGATTAAATGTTATGAAGTGTATCAGAACCACCAGCAGCTCTTCTGTCTTCCCATGGTAGCTGATTATTTTCTCCTTTCCACACCTTCCAGATTTTTCACCTTAACCAGATGTGACTTATCAGCTATTTAATAACAATTTTTCCTAACCTGAAATAATAAAACATTCATCTGACACTCTGCTCACTGACTCGCTAGACTCAAAAAAAGGTTCCTTCACAAATGAACAGAAATACCACTTTTACTGAGATTGTACCAATCATTCACATTAATTGAAGGAATTACTGCTTCAATGTGACAAGATCTCAACGTCATTTCCATGCCACTACCACCTCAGGCTTAGGTCTCTCCATGCAGGCAAGGCCAGCAAGGGTTTCTGAGTCGCTGCATTGCACATGAGATGTGTGGGGCTGGTATGAAAGATGTCCTGCAGAACCTGAAAATCATTATGTAAATCCATTTATTCCTCACTGCTTCTCATGCTTCTGGGACTCAAAGAAAATCCCTGCGTGAGGCAGTTTTCAGTTCTGCAGATGTGATAGCTCTGTATTTCTAAGCCAGAGCTGTCTCACCATGAGCAATGTGCTAACTGTAAAAGCCAAGCTGAGATAGATCTTCACTTCCTGGGACTGCTTGTAATGAGGCTAAATTGATTAATTTCAGGAAAGAATTCAGATGCCATGGTGCAAACTGTTAAATAAACAGTATTTTCAAAGCAGTAAATAACAAGATCTGTTTCTTCTGAAGCACCAGAGATCACATAGAGTAAGAAACTGGTGCTTGTAAGCACCGAACTAAGTCTCCAGTTCTCTTCTTTTTTTATTTCTCTAGATCATCCTGTAATAAATAAATCCACAGTCACACTACTTGCCTTTTTTCCTGCCAAGTAACCTTGTAAAGCTGGTCCTACAGCCTAGGACCCTGAAATTCAGGCTAAATTCAAAGAGTTTGACAGGCTCATCTGTCTTCATGTATGCAATCATCTGAGTAACAGCTGCTTCCCAAAGGAAATGAGACCTGACAAAAAGCTGGAAGAGCTGCTAGTGTGTGTGGTTGTTTTTTTTTAATTGATGGAGAGAAACCTCTTCTTAAACTAGCCAAGTACCAAGTGGGCATTATTGCTTTTTTCTGGTTCCCTGGTGAACTTTTCACGTATTATACCGGTAGGTCATAGCCACTTTGCTAAATGTTTTGATGACAGTAAACACAAGAAAAATAATTTTCATGAGTGCATTGTGCTTTAAAACTCTCTCACTGGTTTAGAAAAATCATGGTTAAGAGCTGTGGCATTTGGATGACCTTCTGTTAGCTGTTCTTCCATCTAATACTAATACTCAATTCTGATATAGAAGAGACAAACATTTGTGATAATAAACATTCAGCCTCAGTCATTGACTTGTTTGTATGAGGTTGGTACTTGAGGGATCTAGTGTAATTTAAAAGGCAATAAATTGAAACAAACTCACTCCATTTTGGAGGCTGCTTATGAACTCTTTTAATTTGGTGTCATATTTATTTGGGGAGAATTAGATTATCCTATTCATTAGATGCAGTGGCTGGTGATGAATGGAACAACATTCCACATCAATGGCATTAATTGAATCCTTGCAAGCACAGATAATACCCCTGCAGGAAACAGGGGAAGATGGAAAAGTTCACCAAAGTAGATCTGGGTATACTACTGTGAAGAGGGAGGCCTGCTGAACAGCCATGGTTGGTGGCAGCAGTTGACTGCTTCCTTTTCCTTTTCCTTTTCCTCTTCCTCTTCCTCTTCCTCTTCCTCTTCCTTTTCCTTTCTTTTCCTGCTTGAACAGTAGTAATGATCTCTCCGCATACAATGAGGATGAGATCCTCCTGCTGCTATGCTTTGCACAAGTGCATGTTAAGGGGAAGCTCCTTCTTCAACGCTCAGCTTAACCAGAAATACCACACAATGTATAAGACAGGTGGTAGTGTTAGCTATGCAGAAAATAAGTGGTTTAGGATTGGTTTTAATGATCTGCTGTTGTAGCTACACGCTGCCCTAGTAGGCCACTGGAACTTCCTTCACTCTGGCACTGATCTGTCTTGGCGATTAATTGGCAAAACCTCACCCACTATCTGCAGTCTGAGACTTCAGACTTCTTCCAAGGGGCAGCTGGAATCATCTGAAAAGCCCTTGGTGGTGAAAGCAAGCTGTTACACTGCCCTGCTCCCATCTTGCACCTTTTGCCTGTTCTTGGTCCCAGGCCTGGTTTTGACCACATGCTGGTCACAGTCAGCTTGTGAAACCAGCAGAAAAATATCTTGGCACTTTATTGGTGATTTCAATTTAGAGAATTTCATCAGCTTAACCTAAGATGACAGCCAAGGCAAGGGAGAGAGTCCTTACCACAGCCAAGCAGTATCAAGCCTGCCTCTTACCTGCTTAGAGCCCTGCCAGCAGGGTGACACCGCCAGTACCACAATGAGGGAACAGGGCTGCCAGAGGGAAGAGAAGGGCTATTCTGGGCTCATCATGAGACTACCTGTCTAGAACTTTAGCATGGCACCTGTAGGTGTGTTTGTGGGCTGGAGATTACTTCTTAGGTTGTTCATCGGGCATGGGAAACTTTAAAAGTGCCTTGTCTGGCAGCACTGATGGTGTCTGAGGCAGAACCAAAGAGAGCTGCAGGTTAGTGCCATAGCCAAATCCTTTGCCTCAGGGAAATATGCATTATCTCAGAGGGAAACGATAATCGCTGGTAGCCATTTTAAACGTCATGTTTGTAACCAGACCCAAGTGATTTTCTCCTCACTCATTAGTAATACATTAGTAATGCATGCTCAGGTCTGTTGAAAATTTCTCAGAAGTGTGTCTATTGATAGAGCCAGAAGCCAATGGCAATTAATCAGGGCATAATGCAGTGTTCAAAAATAAGCATTAGCTATCTGATTCATGTTCTCTTTCAACTGAGAAGCTGCTTGTTATCAACAAACTACTTTACTGAAGTGAAAACCAGCCTGAAACTTTGAAGCAAAAAGAGTGCAAAAAGGGAATCCAGAGTACTAAATTCTGTGTTTCCTGATTGCTTCCCATGGAAAAGCTTCTGCTGTCACACATCCCAGGCACACAAAGCAAAGTGAAGCAACTCTGCCCTGGGAGTGTGGGATCCCCAAAGCACCCTGACATGTCCCATGGAGCCTACACATGTAATCCTGATGGATCCTTTCAGTCACTGATGTGCTTCCAATCCTGGGTCTGCAGGTAAAGGGCACTGCATGTGCTCCAGAATGGTTTTCCTGGGGAATTCAGGGGCACTAGTTGGGGGCATTTTTCCTGAATGTTTTGGAACACATGCCCAAAACCCTCCTAGTGGGTATATGAGAGAAGCAGGTAAGCACATGTCAGGGCTGATGATTATTTGTGCCAAAAAGAGAGGCCAGAACTGGTCACTGGGAACACTGGTGACTCTGAGCTCTCCCATTGCACCTCCTCTGTCAGGGCAGTCAGTAGCGCCATCCCTATTTTGCTGAGGCAGAAATGGAAATAAGCGTCTGAAAGCAGTGGATCAGACCACAGATTGTCTGAGCCCCAGGGAAATCATTCTCCCTGAAACACCATCTTTCCAGTTGCAATAGGATATGATTTTCCTGACTTGCCCTTTCAATAATGCAATCCTGAGAAGATGCTTTCAGCCAAGGTCTCGAAGAGGTTAAAGCAGTAATAACCACAAAGGGACCAACATGGACATCTATAAAACTAACCATTTCAGAGCACTAATTTCATCAGCAAGCTAATTGCGCATATTGTATCCAAGAACATTTCCAGCCATCTGCAGGAAGGGAATGTCACAGTGCTTGGAAGGCATGATGTTTTTATGGTTGTGTCTTGCTGATAAATGAATGTGGTGCAGTGAGTTTGGGATGTCACAATGATTATCACGTAGAACAAACATTCTCTTGTTGTTATCTGAAAGTGTTTACGTAGCACCTTCACCATGGCACCTGAATACTGGTTTGTGGTTTTTGTCCTAGTACTCCTGTTACATTTTACCTCTGTTTTAGAATGTGGAGGTGAGTGGACGTGGGGACTGTTGCTGCCCCCTATAGCAGGGCTTGACTGCACTGTTCTCCCACAGGAAACCTGTGATGTTCAAGGAGCAGAATCACAATTTCCCAGGTCCAAGGCCAGTACTTTGCCAACTATTTCTCACATTTTTCCTGTGGATCCAGCTAAATATTTGCAGTCTCTAAACAACTCCCATCTTAGCCTGAAACTGACATAAGTGAGATGAGTAAAAGATAGATGTGTGTCCTCTCCCCATGTAAGAACAGCAGCATGTCAGGAGACTTTGTGCTGTTTCCGTGATCACTTCATTCTAGGTAAACTGAAATCCTCACTTGGAGGTTTTGACAGACACTAGTTCTGCTAGAAGGTAAAGGATGTTTATAAAGCTGATATGGCAGAATTCACCATGTGTTGCAGCTTTGTTTAGACTTCAGCACTCTTTGACTCAAGTAATGGAGTTTGATCTCGTAAGGAAAATGCTGCACCATTGGGTAGAGCTTCAGCAAGATTTGCCTTTTTGTCTACTTGGAATCAGCTTCCGAGTCTTGTGAACTGAATTTTGATGTTTGACTGAGCATCACATACCTCTCAAATTATCTGTTTGTAAGCACCCATTTTCAAGGACTTGTGTATAAATAGTTACTTGTGTATACATTTTTCCTCAAGTGCAGAGATGGCTTTTACTGCCCTGTTGTGATGGACCCCATGAGGTGGCAATGTAGCAAACAACCTGCAAGGCTTGGCAGGCTCACCTCCTCCTGCTCACCGGCGAAACGAAGCAGCCCAACCTTGCCATAATAAATAGCTATGTCTGAATATAGCCTGCGGGTTTTGTGGGTTACCAGCCAAGGAACTGCGAGTTCAACAACACCACAGACCCTATGGTGTGAGAGCTGATGACCTTTTTTTAAAAAAAGCCAAAATTATTTAAAAAAATGCTTGTGAGTCAGTTTAATGAACGATGTTATCAGCCTTTCAGAGAGATGTAATATTGATCAATGGGACACTTTCCTCACCTGGAGATTATTGGAGACATTATATTCTGAAGCCTCAAAAGTTTATGCTGAGATGGACATCCTGCCAAGCACAACAGTTCTGCCTCAAAGACAGGGTGAAGTTACTACATCTAGGGTTAAGGCTAAGTAATCCCAGCGGTTAAGACATTCAGGCTAGACTTGCAACATAGCTCTTAAAATATTTCCCGTTTTCCTCTAGAATAAGGCAGTTAAAAAAACAAACTCATGTTTCTTGTCAATTTCAGCACACAGTTATCAATGAGACTTTGATGTTTTGTGCAAAGGAAATCAAAACCTTACTGCAGAAATAACTCACTTTACGAGGATTCATTAACATCCTGGCTAGTCTGAACTCCAGTCTTGGTAGGTGAATTTTCAAGCACTGAGGACTGAGGACCATGGATTTAGTTGAAGTTTGCTTGGGATGCTGGGGTCCAGCCAATGTCTTCTCAAGACCATGATGTATGAATGGATGCAGCAGGGTGCACAAGACTTTATTTTCCCATTGACTTTAGTGAGAGGTGTGGAGGCTAAGCATATGTAGTAATGAATAAGTGTATGAGTATGAAGTCCTTATCATAGTAAAAAAACAGAAGTAAATTCTGAACTATGGCAATATGAAGGGACTCTCTGTGGGGACCTGCCAGAGCGACTTGTGGCAGGTCACTAACTGCATCCCGCTTTTCCTATATCTTGTGTTATGTGACTGCCCTGCATGGTTTCTCATAGGCTATATAGAGCTTGCTTCAACTTCTGCTTTAACACACCCAGGCTACAGGATCAGAAGGTCATGCTTTTCCTGAGTACCAGGCCTGCCAAAATCTGAGCCCAGGTCAGTGGGAAACTCAGATTAAAAGCCTAGTTCATGTTGACTGACATTTTCTTACAGAAGAGAACCTTTTTCTTGTCTTTTGTGCATGTTCCCAAGATGACTGCTGTAGTGGCAGCATTTTTGTCATGGCACACGAAGGAATGGGGCCCCAATTTGCCAAGGTGTGTAAAGCAGACAGGAAATGTCACCTCAAATTTTGAAGCTCTTACAATGTAACAGAAGGCCTGTTGAAGAAAGCAGGACCTGCACAATATCTTCTGTAATATAATAATGGAAGCATTAGCCTTTGTTCATCCTACAAGAGTGGATGCATTAGGAGGAGAAAACTTTGGTCTTTAGATCATGAAATAAAAGGTCAGCTGGAGAAAAAAATCAGCAGATTCACCTGAAGGACAGAGAGTACCTTTAGTGTTACTCCCAAATTATAAAGTAGTTGGCTCCTTTGAAAGTGAAATCCAGATTTAAGGAAAAAATTCTCAACAGCTGTGGAATCATCTAGTAGAACCCAACTTACAGTAGGCACAAAATGATTGCTATTTTGACAGAACAAAAATAGCTTGTAACACAGGTGCACTTGATGATGTATATGTGGGAAAAAATAGCCTGCTTGTTCATGCCCGAGTTCCCAATTCAGAATACCTCAGCGCAGAATGAAGCATCCTGCTAACTAGGTGTGCTTCAGGATGCTTCACACCTGGTGGGGCCCGGCCAGTCCCTCTGCTTTGACCCAGCTCCCCCCAAGGTAACAACTTGGCCGGGTGGCAGAGGCCATTTCCACTCACAGGAGCAAAATGTGTTTCACTGACTGCAGTGGAGTTCTGCTGCTTTATAGCAGCGAAAATATGGTTTTAATTCAGCCAAATGTTAATTCCCAAAGGCTGGGAAAGTTTAGAGTGCCTGGAAATAGGTTTTTGAAAATAAAATGCTCTTCCAGCCTCCCCTACTGGTGCAGCTGCCACTTGATCTATCTTAACCTCAGCCCCACTTCCAAGATTGTTGTGAGGCATTCTTGATGCTTCTAGAAGTGCCTCGTGCTTTGCAGAAAGTTGATTTTAAAGTAAAATGGGCTTTTAGTGACTTTTTAAATGTTGAAAACAGTCTTTAAATCAGGAAGTACATTGATTGCAATTAATTGGGAAGACCTGGGTATAAAATCATCACCTGACACAAGGAGAGGTGAAAAAATCAAACTTCATGTAATTTCAATTCAGGGTAATTAAGCTTAAGTGGTAACTGCAAGAGAAGGACCTAGAAGATTTATCTTTATTTGTGCTATTTTGGGGGCTGGGCTTTGGATTCCTAGGTGAGTTGCTGAAGAAAGGGGATCTGAAAAGAAGCAGGAAACTATTTTACTGTAAAAGCTTAATGTGCTTCCCCATAAAGGATTTAGGTCTTCAACAACAATTAAAAGTTATCTAATGTTTTATTTCAAAACCCTGTTTTGAAATGGTTGATATATATAAGGATATTGTTCTGGTGATCTGGAAACTTGGTGTGGTTCTGTTTAAAAAGGAATTTATTCTGAAGAAGAAAAATCTCCTGTGCTTAGTGGGAGGGAAAAGAATGTAATTACTGGGCTGTTGCTGAAAGATTTATACTGGTCCTTGAAGAGGTGGGCGTTCTAAGATGGAATTCTAAGCTTCCTGGGGAAGCTTGCTTACAGGTGATTTCTGTAAAATCGGTGCCTTTCTTACTGTGCATCTCAGAAAGACTTATGAAGGTGCTGAGTGCTTAGTGACTTGGCCGAGTGGGTTGGAGGAGGATGACTGGAGGCAGGGCTGGCACTGAACTTGTGGCACTGTCTGATGCCCCAACCACCTGTCAGCAGAACACAGAACTATAGGGGCTGGTCCACAACTATCATCTGCCACAGCACCAGGTAAACTCTTTTACTAGCTAAATAGGCTTTATTCTTAAGTAACATGGCATCAACCAAAGCCTTCCAGTTTCCAGCCCTACGGTAGTTGTTTTCATGCTAATATTGCCCATTTGCCTTCAGTATAATTTCTTTCTCTGACTTAATCTTCTCAATGTAGGTGTAATCTGTAACTGTAGTCTAAATAAACAGGCTCTTTTTGCCCTTTTAGGCACGTTCATTTTTTATTTCTCTGACTTTAACAATGTTACTTTACAGTTTGTCCTGGTTTCTGTAGCTGTTTCCTCAACATAGATAACTGTATGCTGCATTTTGCATGAGGTCTTTACACAACAGCACATCTGTCAAGTATTGTGAATTTGTTGCTTTATGATGACTGGGTTTTTCCTTCTCACAGCTGCCTCGTTATGAGCCCACATAGTTCTGGGATGGCAATATTTTTCCCTTATCCTTGGCAATATCAGGCTTCTGAGCCTTTTGCTCTCTTTCATGCAGCTTATTTTAAACAATTTCAGGCTCTTTGTTTACAGCCTTGCATTTTCTATGAAGTTTCATGGTATAGCAGTTATGCCCTTTCTCAACATTGTTCCATCCTTTTTCAGTGTTGCTGATACCTCCAAGTTTAGAGCTTGCACTTGTCCAGGCCATGACAGAAAATCTTAAGTAAGGTTGTTCCATTGGTGGAATGTGTTTTGTTTCTACAAAATCCACTGTCTCTATTGGTTGTACAGTATGCTTTTAAGATTTTTCAACAAAAACTTTTCAAAATTTTTCTCCATTTTCTTGTTAGCTGTGTCTCCTCTGAAACCCTTTGTAATGCTTCATTTAACTGCAAAGATTCTGAATTTGTTATGCTACCATGCCCAAATGAAGTTAGTGAGATCCACCAGTACGAGATGCCAGCTAATCTGGCACGTGCTCCCTGTGGTGAATTTGTGTTGTCTCTTCACCTCCAGGACTCAAATTTTACTTTTCTTCAGCTCATGCTCAGAAATCCTGTATAACACTGAAGCTAAACTCAAATGTTTGAATTATTTGTGCCTCTAATTTGGAAAGTAACTAAATGTATTTAGTATGCCAACTCTTTTATTGCTGAGGGATGTGGATGATTGGATTCTCTCTTTTGAGCAGCACCAGGTTGGTTTTTGTCTGAGTTTTCATACCACCTTTCTGGCAGTAATTTCTGGTTATCATATTTAGTCATCTCATCCTTTGCAAATCTGTGCCATGCTGTTATTCCTAATGAGAAACGAAGTGAGTGGTTAACTTGATTTTTTGGATCAGAAATGGAGTGAATTTCTTTAGTCTCTGTGTTTTCCATACTAGATAGTAGTCATAGAATCTTTACAGTTGGAAAGACCAATAATATCCTCCAGTCCAACCATCAACCCCCAGGGTTTCTTTCTACACTTGCATGAGGTAACAAAATGGAGTACAACTTACTTATATGCTTGTGGGACAAATACTACTGCTGCTGATTTCACTCCAGGAAGCTGAACAGATTCAGGATGTTGTTTTCATCTGATTTGTGTAAATGCCATTCATACTGAGAAGGCTCGTGGGGATTTTTGCCTTCTAAGCCTGTTTTGGGTAATGGCAATCCAACCAAATGGCTGGCGTTCCTGAGAATATTAAAATAAGATGGATGGGTCAAGAGTTAGTATAAACTACTTCAGGAACACTCTGTGTATGCTATGGATAGAGCAGTTCTCTGTGGGAGAGCAGCAGCAGGCTTGGCACAGCACAAATAAGAGGCTGGGGAACGGTTCTCTGGGAAATGCATTGTAGAAATCTTGTATTGATTCCTAAGAAGGTGGCTTCAGGTCTCCAACGTGGAGTTATGGTCCAACTCTAATGCTTTTCTGTGCTGTGTACACTCACAGAGGGGCTCTAAGCCTCCATGCCCACCCAATTAAAGCTTCAGCCCTAGCTGAAGCACTGGAGCTAGCGTTGTAGAAAGGGATATTGCAGTATCTCTTGAGCACTGAGGTGTTCAGATGTGATGATGGCAGGACAGCCAGGGGAGAGATGGAGTTACTGGAAATATTCCCTGAAATAAGGATTTATTGTGGTCTTTTCTAATTTTCCTGCTCACTGATAATTTGCTAGTTGACAGCTGTACACATACATGTTAAGTCAGTCTTTATCAGCTAACAATTCTGAGCCTTTGAGGTTCCAGCTGACTCCTTGTTTCTGCTCTTCTGTCACTGAGGCCAAAAAAACAATTTTAATAACTACATGTTTGTTCAGATTTGTTTGTCCAGCTCTCATTGCTTAGTAAGGGTCACTTAACATCTCTGCAGTGTTGTATAGGACAAACTGAAAAATGAAGCTGTCCTTAAAGGAACTGAGACAACAGGACACAGCTATGCAAGCTGGAACACAAACAGCATGCAAAACACACAGTAGGAATTCCCCTTGGCACGGTTGTACTCAGAAAATATGCCATACATTTGCAATAGCTACAGACCTTGGATTTACCACTCACTGGGGAAAAAGAAATAGACTTGATAGTTCTTCTGCATTAGAACTTTCATGAGACTGTACTGTACCCACCTTCTTGTGTTACACTCTTCTCAAGCTGAGGAAAGTCCATGGTGTTAATAGTGCTAACGTAGGAATGGGACGTATTTGCTGAGAGTAGGAAAGATACTCAGCCCCAGTTGCAGACTAAGTGCCTTCTGCTTTATCATTATATTGCCCATGTTGTCAATATGCTGCAGTATTCTTCATTTCCTGCCCTGAAAGACTCTTTAGTTGTACCGACTGTTGTTAAACAGAGGTAGCATTTCACCCAGGAGCTGGCTGTGTATCAATTCTGGATGAAGTGGTTCCTTGTAAAGAAAGCTTGTAAAATGCTTTCTGTCTGAACAAAACTGTGGGCCAGTTTTTATTACATGCTATTATTATAATTATAGGTTCTTCTGCTTAATCAGGATGTGCTTAATTAGGATAGCCATTTAATTGGGACATCTCCCAAGGAACCAATTTAGCTTAATGATATTAGTGCTATCTAATCAGGGCAGCTTCAGGAGAAAAAAAAAAAAAAAAAAAAAGCATTAAAAAAAAAAAATAAGACCCCAGGAGGGAAAAAGATAAGCTGATGTTTTGCTGGTCTGATGCATCTACTCCATTCCCTGAAGGTTTGGGATGCATTGAGCAGCTGCAGGGAAATCTCATTAAGGTTGTGGTGTTGTCCTGTTGTGAAAGTACCCAGTACCAAACTGGCTGATGCTGGTGGCTGCAAAGAAGCCTGGAAGATGAGGCCCAGTAACTTCATATTGTTCCTCAGTGTGTGAGGAAAAAATCCCCTGACCAATGGCTTAGTGGGGCACAAGGCTGACTTAAGGACAGCTGGTTTAAGGAATCCCAGTCCCCAACGTTCTCAATTCCCTGTTTGTTCCCATGCTGCAACGTCACTGTCTCTTCAGTTGCAGTGATAGAGCATTAACTGGATCAGTGACAGGACAAGGTTTAAAATAACTTCTCATTTTTTTTAGAATGTTTGTGGGTTTTTCTTATTATTTTTAAATGCGTATCAGTTCAGATATCCATTTGTCAGCTCTCCTGAGATGCACTGCCGTGTCTCATGGAGTGATGAAAAAGTGGATAGAGAGAGCTGGAAAGGCACTGGCACAATTCAGGAACCCAACATAGTGTATAATTGCATACTGATTTATGCTGTCTCACTGAAAGCAGGAATGGCTATTACCTGATAGTAATTAAAGAAATCATGTCTCGGTCTTCATCTGACTCTACCTCTTGTGTGCTTTTCCTATATGGGTATGCAGAATCACGTGCCTCCGTCATTGCACTTGAGTAGTGAGCTAACAGTTAATCAAGATGAACTGAAATTGCTTGAAAGTATGTCCAGCAATTTCTGCACAGGTATGTGCTCCTTGGGGGCTGCAAGAAGTGAACTCATTCAAGCTAAGTTAATTACAAAATCAAGTGACTCCCCAGGAATGATGAATGTCCTAATTGTGTGCCTGCTGGTTATTTGGGTCACCTTGTGCAGCCCCATCTTCTTTTCAATGCCTGAAGATGCATTGAATGCCTTCTTTTCAACTCCTGAAGACACAGGGCTGCAGTTTTCAGACTCGTGCAGCTGGCAGCTGACTGGTTGGGAAGTGCAGGGCTGGGTTCCACACCTGCTCAGCTGTGACCTTTGTTAGTCACCCTGGAGCTGCATTTGCTGTTAGATTTCAATACAGTTTTAGGAACTTTCGAGGATCCCCTTCTGGGATTTGGGTGCCTAATCTTAGAGCTCTGATTTGTGTCACTTCTCTGCTGCACGTGAAGTCCTATTGGGATTTATAAACATCTATTAAAACATTTGCCGATGTTTTCTTCAATAGGTATTGTAACTATTATTAAAAAAGAAATTTGATAAAGAGTAGGTATTCCTTGGTGTTGTTACTACTTATTGGTCCTGTACCTCTAATTAATTTGTTTAGCTGTAAACAGGAGTATTAAACATATTCTAAGTATAAAATGTAGTATTGCTACTGATAAACACACTCAGAATAAACATCAAGCTGCTTATTTTTGTTCTCTAACTATAATAACAGACCACTCACACAGAAGCGAGTGTAGCCAGCCCAGCTGTTGGCTGAGTCATAGCAACAGCACCAATTAATTTGTTTCCAGGTTTAAAGAACTAATAGTTTGTGCAATCTCCTTGATGCAGGAGGCTTAAATCTGTTCTTTACACTCACATATTCTCTGTACACACGGATGCCCGCTACCACATCTTTCATTAGAATCCTATTTCTAAAAAACAATGTTAAGAAAGAATCATAGAATGGTTGGGTTGGAAGGGACCTTAAAGGCCATCTAGTTTAACCTTCCATGCCGTGGGCAGGATAGTTGAAGTAAAGGCACGTTTCTTCTTACTATACTTAGGAGAAGCTTATTAGCTGTTCTGTGCTGCACAAAATCATAGCATTCAGCTACGGACCAGTCACAATTCTGCTTTCATGTGTGCTCTACAGTCTTGGATGTGGATGCTTTTATGGATTATTTTAAAATATATAATATACTGTACCCCTGATCCTGGGAAATGGTATGGTAATTATATATATATGAATCCTGGAATGCTCTGCATGTTGTTGTTTGAACTATTTGTGGTTTGTGGAAAACTGATCAGTGGAAATAGTTTCAACCATAAAACTACCTACTGTTACCACTTACAGCTTAGCATTTGCAGATTTGGACAATAAAATATTCATTTTGCAGTACAGAGAACTGAGTTGGATCAAGACATGTTGCTAGCAAATTTGTTGCCTGTTACCCTGAGTGCAGACAGAGTATTCCCCCTGTTTCAGCCAGATAGGTCCCTTCTTTCTTCCCAGCAATGGTAAGGTGCTCCTTAGCAGTACATCTTTGCCTAAATGTAAGCAACTCAGAGAATGCAACTTCACTGCTGTGAAACCTGCTTTTGCAATGCGAATCATCCTGTTAAGATCCATATTTCATGGAGTATTCCTGAGGGAAAGCAACTGTATTAGCAGCCAGTAGGTTTAATAACCCCAATTGGTCTGCTGGTGATGATGAACTCACTTGGAGTGAAGTTGTGTATGCCTATGAGCATTGTGCTGTGTGGGACTTGTGACATGGCTGGTGGACATGTGGGTTGTTGTGAAAGGACTCTTCACAATCTGCAACAGTTTAGCTGTATTTCTGATGGATTGAATTAGATTCAGGCTGAATTTCATGAGTAAATGGTGTGGTTGGATGACTTTGTCAGCTTTAAGAAGTTTAGCCACAGTGTCAGCCAGCTTCTGCTGTCTTTGAATCCCATCAGTCTTCCCAAAAGCACAGGGCAGAGGGCACATGCACATTATGCTCCTCAACCACTCGGTGCCGTTGCTGTTGTTTTTAACAAAGCCCCCCATGTGAATGTATTTTCTGTGACTTTGACAGAAATGCAGAGGATACCATAACTTTCTGGTATTTTTCAGCTGTCTCTCTGTTTTTCAGAAATTGGTCTTTAGGACATCAGGACCTTTTCTACTGTCTGCCTTTAAATGAAATAAATACTTGGTACATGGAATTATTTATAGTCATTAAGTAACCTATCAAGCAGATGAATCAATGGCAGTTACCTCACTGAGGGCATAGCATGGGATAAGTGCATTCTGCTTGCAGTCATGCTGGAATAAAATGGAATCAAGACAGTATATCTGAATGATGAAGCAGTGTTTGCCCACTAGCTGTTGACAGGGAGGCTTTGTATTCCTACAGTCTGGGTAGAGGACACAATAATTCATGAGCTACAATTATTGCATTCAGAGAGCAGAGATTTTTAGCTGGAGCCTTAGGGACAAAACAAAGCCGTATGTTTATGGGTTAAAGTGCAAGTTTCATGTTCTGCATGTTATCATAGCTTGCAACTGACAAAAGCTATCTTTCTACTACCAGGGATGTCTTGAGCCTAGTAAAATTAAGCTGTACTTGCATCTGTGTTATCCTACAGTAAAAATGTATTATTATTATATTGATGTCACTGTGTCTAGCATAACCCACCATATTTTGCCAGATGATTGACAAAGAAACAACTATGCAGTGCTGTATTTTGTGTGCTATGACTAAATATACATTTTTAAAGTTTTTTCTAATTTCTGAAAAACAAACAACAACCAACAACCCACCAGTGTTCAGTTTCATCCTGGGTTTCTGTCATACAGTCTCTGTGCTGCTACTGGGCTTCGAGTTTATTGAGCGGTTATTGGAAAGATAAGAATTGGATAAGATTGGAAATTCAGACTAAGGCCTAATTAGCATTGTCTGGCAGGAAGAGGTATTATACAAAAGTATAAATCTCAGCTGTATTCTGCTTATGACTTCCTGAGTTCAAAGAAATGGCTTTGTTAAGCAAACTGAGATAGCAAGGGAAAGTCATAAAAGCTATGTGGATGCTGATGTTCATGAACTGTGAGCATGAATTACCCATGGTACTGAGCAACAATGCTGATATTAACGTTCAGTGTCCCCTGAAAATCAGGCCATTAGAAATTCTGAATAGAATTGCCTATGAAAGAAATGTCAGGTGGAAATGCATGGAGATGCACAAGTCAAAGTAAAAGAATCTCTTATTGGGTCCTCAGGATGAGATATCTTAACTTACTGTAGGCTCTTGGTAGTCTTGGTTGCTTCTGGTTGTGTTTGTGACTACGGTTTGGGACAGTACGTTGTGTAGGGCCCAGCCTCCTGAAATCTGCCAAGTCTGTAAAGGTGAGCTGTGTCCTGGCATCAGAATATTCAGGTGTCCCATGCTGACTTTTTGATACCTGTCCTCCCCTCCTTAGTTGGCTGTGCTATACCACTGTCTTGTCTCTGGGAATAATGCATCAAGGTTTTAATCCTTCGCATATCGATGATGCTTATTATCACTCACAGAATTGTAGGGGTTGGAAGGGACCTCTAAAGATCGAGTCCAACCCCCCTGCTAAAGCAGGTTCCCTACAGCAGGTTGCACAGGTAGGCGTTATGCATCGCAGCTTCTGTTTTCTCTTCACAAATGCTATTTGAGAACTAAATCTTCTGTACTTAATACTGTGATTAGTATAATGCTGTTTTATAAAAGCAGAGACTAAGTAACACAAGCTGTAGAATTTTATTTGTTATTACTAGATTCTTCAAAATGTGCTGCTTATATAACAGTAACAAGTTGTTCTCCTGCTCTGAAAATCTTACAATCTTTTTAAAGCGCATCACAGATGCAGCATCATTAAAAGCCTTCTTTTAAAAAATAAATGTTATGATAAAGTCTTAAAATTGCATGAACTGATGATTTATGTTACTTGAGCGTGTTCCCCCATATTACCTTTGTAACTCAGTAGAAAGGCTTTTCAAAGAACATACTCAAAAGCATTGCTGTAGTACAATGAACACAAAATTGGTTGATCTTTCTTAAATAGCTAATATAAATCACATTTACAAACAGGTAAAATATATGTAAGCTTTCTTTTTTTTTTTTTCTTTTTTTTTCTTTTTTTTTTTTTTTTGTCCTGTTACCTTTTCTGGGACTAGAGGCAGACTTTCCCCTTAGTTGTATGAAAGCCTCAAAGCAACAAATGAAATGGCTTTCAACATCCATGCAGATATGATTACATCCAGCCTTGTGTTTTTGCCTTCAATGGGAACAGGAAACTGTTGCTAGAGCTGTTCGCAACAATGGATAGCATACTACTTTCTACTGCTTTTGTGCATAGCTACACCCTTATGTCCCTGCAAAATGAAGGAGTAATGATAAAAGTACCATTCGTGATCTGCCTATTTGTGAGAGCATGACACCCAGTGTATAATCAAAGGTAGAACTTACATGTGGCACAGATAGTCAGCCCTTTGAAACTTAGATTCATTTTCTGGATTTACTCTAAAGTTTGTTTTGTTACCTGAGGTATCTTTAAGCAGAGTTTTGTGGGAGTTAGTGCCTATCCAGCACCAAGCCCATTAGTGGTAAACAGTACTTGATTCCAGACTTGGCACTTCCTGTCTTCACTAGAGGGAGCCACATTCCTGCTCGTGTCAGGATAGATTATTGTAAAATTGGGTTGGTTTGTTTTGCATGGGTGCAAATGGCAGTGTGAGTTGCAGTTCAAAGAAGAGTCAGACCCCACTGATACTTCTCTACAAAAACATTCTGATTTAGGTCTTACAGCAAAGACACACTTTTCTGAAAGGAAAAACTCTGAAGATAGCTGTTTCCATTTAAGAGAGTTATACTTGAAAAACTCTGTGTGTAAGATTATAAATCATAATCTTCTATGTTAATGTTTAGCAGGATATTCTTATTGTAGCTTGACATACATTAGTTAGGTGCTGAAACTGTAACAAGCACATAAAACAGGCAGAATTACTCAACTAATTAGTTGTATCAGCTCTGCTTTCAGCTACAACAGAAAACTAGAAGACTTCTAATTTGGGGTAAGATAAAATGAGTAGTCTTGTTCCCCATTTCTTCTAATGGGCTCTATTTCCAGTCTAGAAATGACACTGCATAAGAAGAACCGAGAAAAACAAGATAAACAAAGGATGCAGTAGAAGGCCACATGAAAGAAGCAAAACTGTCTTGCCAAGTAATTGAGGAAGATGCGAAAGGAAATCGCATGAATTCTCCAACTGATATATACACGTTCTGCCCAGTGTAAGAAGTGTGGCTATGTCAGAACACCTTCCTTAAGACTCTACACGCAAGAATTCAAGGTACAAACCTGAAGCTTTTCTGTTTGTTTTTTTTTCTTTTTTTTCACCAATTTCTGTGCCCCAGCACATGGATAAGATTTAACTCCATTTTTGCCATCTGCAGCTGTGAATTCATTCTTGATGGCTCTTGTTACCCTATGGTTTAAGAGCTTGCTCTTGCCTTCTGATGCTCAGTCCCAAATCCACATTGCCTGTCAAGACTGATCATCTTTCTAATTGGAGATCATCAAGTTAAGGGAAGATTTCTGCATAACTATACATTAGATAGTTTCAACTCTGTGCAAACCCATTAACTACGATAAGTAATGACCTGTGATAAGTAATAACAGAATTCAAGTTAGAAATGACCTCATTTGGTCACCTAGTCAGTCTACTGCTAACGTTAGTTTAAAGACACAGGACAGAATACAGTTCCATATTTCTTTATTATTAACCTACTTCATTTTGAGTAAACCCGATGGTATTCATTTTATTATTATTTTTATTATTTTTTTTTATTTTTATTTTTTACAATGAACTTCTCACTTTTTTCTTTACTTTTTTTTTCCTCAGTATGAGCTTTCTTTGTTTCCTCAGCAGTCACTGAGCCATATCTCCTTATTATGCTACTTATTTACATGTAGCTTGGCTTTAAGATTTGTGTTTCCACCTGACCTGGATTCCAGTTATATATTCTTATTCAGCTCCATCTTTGTTGTTGCCGCTGGAGAGTGGAACTGGTGTCTGATATTCGCTTTTATGTTAATAGGAAATGGTATGCATGTGTATACTTATTTCTTTGGGACACACTCTGAAAAGACAAGGCTTCTTTGAACAGCCAGTTCAGGCTTTCTGAATTAGATGCAATTAGAGCCCCAAGGAACTGATGAGTATTTTGCTGCTGAAGCAGAAGTGAAATCTTGCTACCAAGGCATGGAAAAGCTCCAGTAACACAGTCACCTTTTCTCATCATGGTGTGCGCTTCCAGCATTGCAGAGCTTTGTAACTGCCAACAGCAGGAATTGCAAAACCAACCAGATTCATTTCCATGCAGATCTGCAACTGTTTTTCATTTGCTTGGAAATAGCGTTCTGCATCATGTCAGTGTGTTCCAAGAGCTTAATCCAGAAAGTAACATTTTCATTTCCCACTGCCCCTCCATAAGTAACTTTCATCTTTCTTGTTTTTTGCCCCAACTTGTGTGGGCAATGGCAATTTCCATGCCCACGTGGCAAGAGGGAGAATTTCCAGACTGATCTCCAGCTGTCTGATGCAAACTGGATCTGCTGAATACTAACAGTCAGTTAGGAAAGCGCAAAACCATGTATATTTACAAGTCTCTTTTCCACTGGTGTGTCATCAGTGCATAGTAAGCCTTAATACTGAAAAATGAAGCCTTAGTGAATGCAGCTTTGGCAGACTGCAGTGGTGAAATTGGATGCAAGATATTCTACCTTGGCTGTGGTGGAGATGTGAATTTAGCTGATAGACCCAGTGTCAGCCTATGTGCACCACAGCTTAGATATTGATCTGGCAGAGCAGCCATTTGTACACTAGTCTGCACCTCCTCAAAGACACGAACACCTTGTGTACCCCAGGAGCTACTGAATGCATTTACTAACTTCCTCTGCCTGTTCTTCCAAAAATCAGGCAGCAGTGGGCTCCTGTTTGCATTCCAGCTTTGTCATCACCAGTTGCTTTTATACCTGCAGGTGTGACTGCTGTGTGGTGTCAGTACAACCTCTGAAGTGCTTTCTGTTGGCTAGATAGAATTATGTCTGCAATTCAACGACAGAGAACCCTTGGAGACTTCAGTCTGCATAGTGGATAAAGGTAAATGATCATATTCTTCCATTGATGCAGTTACTGAATTATGCTGGCAGCTCAGAATCAATGACTTCACTTCTTTTTTGAAGTTGCTATTGAGGAAACCATAGATGACAGGGTTGACACAGGTAGAAGCCATGGCTACCAAGTGGCACAATGAGAAGATCAGATTGTGGTGGCAAGGTGAAATGATCTTGTAATTCCAGTCCACAATGGTGTTGAAAACATGCAGTGGTAACCAGCAAATAGCAAAAGCAGCAACCATGGATGCTAACAAAATATTTATCCTTCTTAACTGAACTGCTCGGTTACTGTATTCACTCTTCTCAAACATGTCCTTTCTCTTCTGTAAGCGTAAGTAGATACGCAGGTAGCAAAGTATTATGAAGAACAGTGGGATGCAGTATTGCAGAAGCAGTAGAGTAGTGGTGTAGATAAGCCTGTGTTGTTCAGAAGGCCATGAGTCAATGCATATGGCCTTGTCATAGGAAAAATTCATGATGTGTGAGAGCTGTTCATACAAATCATTAGACAAGATGGATGTGGTCAAAAAGGGCAGAGACATGAGACATGCTAAAGTCCAAATGACTCCAATTCCTAGATAGGCTTGGGAGATGCTTGGCCTCCAACCAGTTGGGTTTATGATTAGCTGGTGTCTTTCCAGAGCAATAAGGACGAGGGAAAGAATTGACACTGTCACAGATGTGCACTGTGTGAAAGAGGTCATTTTGCACATGACCTCCCCAAATATCCAGTAGTCCATCATGGTGTAAACAACAGTGAAAGGCAGGCAGACAAGACACATAAACAAGTCTGAAATTATTAGGTTGGAAATGAGGATGTTGGTGACATTGGTCTTTTCCTTCTGCCTGGCTATAACAGCAATCAGGCAGATGTTTCCCACAATGCCTAGAACAGTCTCCAAACTGTAAGAAGTGGCTAGAAAAACAGTAAGATCAGTGACATTCCTGCACTGGTTAGAAAGGTGTGATGGGAAGCTTCGGTTTGAGCTCAAGTTCTTACTGTTCAGGAAAGGAAAAGCATCATTAACTACCCTTGTCTTATTCATCCTGGACCCCAAACTGTTTGTCCGAAAAGGTGATAACCAAATGCAACCTGGGTCTTCTGGAGCTGACCTAAAAAGTTATCTGCTCTATTTCACTGCAGAAGGTCTGGGTAGATCTGCAAAGGAAAGGAAAAAGATTGCTTAGTTATGTTACAAGAGATTAGTCAAAAGTGCAGTGGGGGAAAGTAAGGCAGAGAAGCAAGCACCAATAATTCTGTGTATCTTCAGCTCCTTTTCTTTTGGCTAATCAGATCGTGAAATGGGATGATTTGCTAGACTGCAGTATGGAAGTCTGTGCAAATTTACTGAAATATGACTTTGCTACTTGTGAAGTTATCCCCAGGATTTAACATCTTAGCACAGTACCTTGAATGCCGCTAATGCAGTAGAAAGTTGGATCAAAACACACCCTTGGTAAAAATCATGTATGATCTTGTATTTCTTAGAATCGTAACATGGCTTAGGTTGGAAGGGACCTTAAAGATCAACAAGTTCCCAGTCCCTGTTGTGGGCAGGGCATTTGCAAGACTCTGATCCACAGCTATGTGAAAGGCACTTTACTGGGGGCATTTTCCTTCACTCAAGTAAAACATCCATGCAAATGTTAAAGTATATTAATACATGAAGCTAGCACAAAAATATTTTAACACGAGTTAATCTGTGAACTGAAATTCTAGTTGCAGACAGAACACACATATGCTTGAGACAGTATCACCATGCAAAAATTCAGGCTCGTATCCTCAGGAGGAATAACATGGGACAAATTTGAAAGCATCTGAAATAATTCAAAATCACTTCAACATTTTTCCATTTTTACACAGCTGCGATAGGTCATGGGAACTGCAGTCCAAGTTCCCTGCTTTCCCTTTCTGGATGAACCCCATTGCCCACGAGGCACTGATGTCTCCCTCTGGGTGGCCAGTGTGGCCATCACGGGGCTTATCGGGAATATATTTCAGCCTCTCAATTTTGGCTTTCTGAATAGCTGTTTTTGATAACCCTTCTTAATTCCATGTGACCAGCTTCCTCCCTCAGCAGAACTTCACTCTTATTAACCAAGAGGGTTCAAATGTTCTAACAGTATATGCTGTCCACTGGGTGCTGTTTCTGCACAGGCATGTGGATCTGCTGCTCAGCCATGGCTACAGCCCCGAGCTGTGACTTTCATTGGGATCTCAGGAAGCCAAGACCTGAGTTAACTGAGGCTGCATGGCTTTGGAAATCTACATCACAGGAATGCCTGGGATCTACCAGAAGGCACCCAGGAGGCTGCTGTAATCACCCGACACCTTCCTGGGGTCCCTTTTCTACTCTGCATGGGGGGTGTTATTCCCCTTCTTTTTTGTTACCAGCTCCTTTCCTCCAGTTGGCCATCGGGACCCACTAATGTAAGTGAATACCCCTTGTTATAGTAGAGCCTTCTCTATCATCCTTACTCTGGAACCCAAATCTACATCCAGAAATCGAAGAGAGAAGTCTGACCTTTTTGGGGGCTCTCCTCTGACCAAAGGCAGTTACAGGCTGTATGAAGACTTCTGACGTGAGAAGTAAATGAATACACAGGGATTTATACCATTTACTCAATACACAAGCCCTTCCTCAGCAATCAAATGCTACTCAAATCTGTGAGGATATGATAAATTTCTCAGCGCTTCAGAAAAACAAGTGGTCGAGATAATAATAATGACGAGATAATAAGTCGAGATAATAATAAAGTGGAATGGTAAGACTATCGCTGTTGGAGTAGCAGTAACTGCTGAGCAAATTCAAACATCAAGGTAGAAGTAGATGCCAGATCCCGCAGATTTAAGGGATATGCTCCCAAGAGGAACACCAAAGGGAGAGTGTGGCTGTGTGTTTGTTGCAGATTGGCACTGCTGTGCCTCTGAAGGCTCTGCATTTTGTTGGGCTAGGCGTTTCCTCTTCCAATGCATTGCATTCTGTAGTGTTTCTCACAAGATGACTGGCAAGCACTTCCCAGTTGTGTTCTCATGGTGATGCCCACAGGTTCATAATAAATTATCACCCTCATATCATAGGCTAGGGGATGAGGCAGGGAAGTGAGATGTGAGTGTCTCAAGGGAAGCTTTGGTGCGCTAAGTAGATGTGAAACTGCTTGTTGGACCTGATGCCTTTGGAAAGTCAGAGGCTACATCACCTGTGTGCGTAGCTCTCTGTATCTCTTATTTCAGTGACTAGCATGTAAAAAACATTTCTAGAGAAGTATAACAGTGAGTATTGCAGTGACCTAATATCTATGTATCCTGTTACAGTACTTGTAGATGACAGATTCTTAGGGTCAGTCACTGCCAAGACCTGTCATCTCAAGGTGTTTAATGCTATTTAGTTTGGTCTAAGTTACGAACCAGCAATAATCAATATGGGCTCACTCTGTTTAGATAGTTAAATTGAATGTTGACTAACAAACTGAATCACCAGTGCAGGTGGAAAAGAGTGCTGATTCTCCTCACTGTATTAAAAGCATGTTGATTACACAGTAAAAAAACAAAGAAAAGGGAAAAAAATCAAAACAAACAAACAAAAAAAGCTGTGGGCAAAGGCAACAGCTTTTGTCTTCAGAAAGTTAAGCAATACTTGCTTGGCTTGCAGGAGCAATGAGCTTCCTAAATCAGCATGGGGAGGAAGCTGGGAGAAAGAGTTGAATTGCTATTCCTTTGTTTTTAAAGAGGAAAGGATATACCAGCTCAGAATCATCAATGAACTTCAAGTAAGAGGTCAGCTATGAAAGTCAGTATGCTCCAAAAGCAGGGTGGTCTTTAGTTGATACGATGTGAGATGGTATCTCTAAAATGTGGGCAACACAAAAGTCTGCAGCAACTTTACTGGATACAGAATAATACAATAAGGAACTTTCAGACTTAATCTTTTCTAAATTCTTCATTTGTTTCCTTTACAGACATTCATAGTTCTTTTGGAAGCAAGGAAATAGAGCAGCTGAGGTCTGAAGGATTTGCTTTGCTGAACAACACAGTCTTCTAAACTAATAAAAGTCACTCAGGATATCCCAAAGAAAAAAGAGAAAAGAAACTATAATTAATCAGCTTGACTGCCATATCCTATATGTGCCAGAAAAATTATTTGAGAGAGAGGGATTTCTGGTGACATTGTGCTCTTTGAGTTACCTAGGAAAGGGCAGATTATTCTTACAAAGCTGACCTGCACCAGCTCTTCTCTGCATTCAAGTCAGTCTCTGTATAGCTATGATGGGCAGTGTGAGTTACTTTCTACATTAGACCTAAGTAGAAGGGGAAAAAACATTTGCAGTTCTTGGCATCATCCTTTGGTACTCAGATGCAATTACTTGTCTGGCTCAGAACTTGAGCTACCAATTAAGTCCTGTTTGCTGCTTCCAGTCCATAAGTCTTCATGAGAGAAGCAACTCTTACAGCCAAATGATTGTATTACTGATTTAGAGCTATGACAGTTATCTGGAGTAAAGCAGCTATGGGCTGTCTCTTATAAACTAGAAACAGATAAGTATTGGAAACATTTAACAGAATTCTGAAGTGTATCACTGAGTATGCACAGAAATCCCACAGCCATGCAAAGTCCACGAGGGATTTGGTACAGTGAGATTTAATGGTGAACGTTTTTCATACCCTTCCTCTTTGTTAAATTCTATTCCAAAAGTATTGGGAGGGGCTACCTTAGGTCACTGAAGGAGTTAATGTTAAATATTTCTAAAACCTGGGGTATGAGATGTGAATTAATATGTTACAAATCTGTAACATTGAGAGATTGTTTAAATAACCACAGAATTTGCAAATCTGAGTGCGTCTGTCAAAAACTGTCACTGCTTAGTGGACAGTGATGGTTTGGTGCGCCCATGCTCTGCAAGCTCAAATCCGTATCAGTCCGGCACTGACAAATCAATTGTTTGCACAGTCTTAATCTACACTGAATGATAAAGTGAAGTGTTTACTATGGCCTCTCTTGCTTTTATAAGCCTTCTTGCAAAATTATTACTATTAATGTTTATTGTGGTAGTATTAAAATCTAAGTGAGAATAGCACTTGGTGCAGTTCAGATCTGGGGGAGGAGACAAGGCTCTCTCTGGCAACAGAGTTAGGGAAAGAGCTTTAAAAGTATACAAACAGAGCGAAGTATTTATTACTGTTTTTCCTAGCCTTGTGACTGGATTCAGAGCTCATTGATCTTTGTGGACTTTGGATCAGGTTCACTTCACTTTCTGTCCTTGTTTGTGTGTGGTTTTAAAACCTCCAAGAGATCCACAACAGTTTTGTGGAACTGAAGAACTGCATAAGAATTCTTTGCTTTCAGGAATTCAACCTGAGCAAAGCCTTTCAGCCTATGGCTTATCTTGAATTTAAACTCTACATCCCCATCACATCCAGTGTCCTAATTTTAAAATGTAAATGCTGATAGAATATGTTTCATTGTTTCCTGTTACCATAATAGTTCAGTGAATGAAAAATCATGTCAGAACTGTTTTTAATCCATATTTTCATGTTCTTCTAAAACTTGTTTGTTTGAATTGTCTGAATGTAGTAACTACTCAGCAACTCAGCCCTATACATTTCAGATATACATTTCTTGCCTCATGTCCTGGGTTAAAGTTTCAGGTGAATCCTCACTGAGCTGACTGGTTTCTGACCAGGAAACATCATCCAAAGCAGAGGGAGATCAGAGCATAAATAACGATATCATTATCTGTCAGCAGCTGTCAAAAGTGATACCTTTATTATAGAGATCTGAGTCCTAATAAATCTGAAATAAATACTTCAGAAAAATCTTACCTCTCACTGATGGAGGAAAGGACCGCTGTTGCTGCACGTTTCTGTCTTGGAAGAAGGGAGAGCTGTTACAGCAGCAAAGCAAGACCATCTGAGCTTCAGCAATCCAGAGGAGATGCTCTGCTCGCTGCTTCTGTAGGTAATTTGGGCAGCAGTTATCTCCCTTTTACCCCCCTCCCTCCTTTCTCCCCTTCAGTTTAGCCAATGAATCCCGCTTCATCGCCGTGCTCTGACTTTGAACTTCTGGCTCCCTCTGCTGTTCCATAAGCGCAGAAATTCTACAGATACATGAGATGGACAGCTGCTTAAGGAAGGAGCTATGAAGTAATTGAAGCACAACAAGCAGTCATGCTACACTCTTAATGTAAATATGAGTGGAACTGCTAAAGCAGAGAGATGAAATACAGGAACAGAGCCCCATTCTCTTCTCCTTCCCGAGGAAAGATTTCTGCAGGCTCCAAAGAGGATTTCACTTTTTTTTCTTCTTCTTTTTTTTTTTTTTTTTTTTTTAATTTGTTTTCACATTTTTCTTTGCAGTTCACCATAGACTAGAATTGGAGTTTTATTTTAGGTGGATGCAGGCTTCAATCTCTAAACACCCACCTTGTGGAGGGGGAGCGGTGCACTGTAACTCAAGCAAACAGCTCAGAAGTGTAAGAGCACCGCAAGATTTGGAAATAGAGAGGAGAGATTGCACCACTACCAGCTTTCCTTGGATTGTTTGTTTATTAGTTTATTTCTGTCTTGTGAAAACCCAAGGCAGAAATCAGAGCTGGAAATTTTTCTCTTGCATAGAGACAGCGCTCTATTTCCAGGGGCTATAGCAGGGTAATCTAATTTTCAACTTTACTTAAAATGTGCTTTAAGCTGAAGCCAGCTACTTACCTGGTCCTGTGGCTGCTGCTCTTCTGGTGTCTTTCTCAAGGTGTGATAAGTAGCTGTAGCAAATATGTAGTTACGTTTGTAGGCATGTATTATGCCAACAGAAATCAAATATTTCAATATCAAAAATAATGACAAGCTCTTATCAACTAAACTAACCATGAAAATAGTCATTCATTTGTACTGTATTCTTTCTTTCTTTCTTTTCCTTCTTTTTCCTATTATCAGCTATTAGAGGAGATGTGTAGATTTGTCAATCTACTTTAAGCGCTTGCCTGACGTAAAGCAGAAGTAGAAATATGTATTTCTAGCTTGCATTGGCATTTCTTGTGCTTTGTGATGCTGAGAGGCTTTAAAACTGAAATGTGTGCTGAATGCTTTAAGCTGGAGAACGGTCCTTATTTGCTGCTCCTTTCTTCAGTGCATGTCTGTTTTGTTTCTTATTAAGTATTTTTCCCAACCTACTTTTCAGGAGCTTTATTTACCAGCTGGTTTGTAGCAGCATCTCCGTTTTTGCCACCAGCATCTCCATAAGTGGGGAAGGCGGTGTGCAGCCAGCTGGGCAGGCAGCACCCAGTCAGACCTGGATCTTCTTTCCAGCTCCTTGGGCAGTAGGGGCTTCACATCCTTCTGGAGCCAGATAAGCTGGAATGATTTATCTGGCCTGCTCACTTCTGTTTCTTCCTTGATTTGTTTATCATATGTTTATTAGTTCTGCTGTTCCAAGCATCAAACAAGGGGAGGGAAGCTGCTAGGAAGCAAACAGTGCTTTTCCTGGGGAATGTTTTGATTCATGGAGCTGTTCCTCCTGTCTCCCTCAGCTTGCAGCAGTGCTCAGCCAGCTGTATCTCCACACCTCCCAAACAGTTAAAGTTATGCTGTGTCAAGTTTATTCTCTCAACACATACCTTTGGGAATAGCCTGCAACCAGCAAATTAGCATCTGCTTTCCTCCTATGGTCAATAGAGAAAAGCTGCAGCACTGTTCCTGAAAGACTGCTCAGGCTTCTGCAGCCCAGGGAGCAGGAAATGACCTGACCATGACTACTTGGCTACCGTATCAAGGTCTTTCTTCTTGACGGATTTTTGGGATGAATTGCTGTTTTAAGGTTCTGGCCATATTTGTTGAGGTGGATGGGGCTATGTTAGAGTCCTGTTTCACACAGTTTTTCCATACACTGCCCAGATGCTCACTGTTAACAAGCTGATGTAGGAGCAGCACTAGTGTCTGAACCTGGAAACATGCAGCAGCTGCTGAAGCGGGACATGGTGATGCTGGGGCTGCCAAGCCCAGCTGTCCCAACTACAGCACAGCAGGAGAATGCTGGAACAGCACGAGGCAAGAGCAGCTGCAGCAAGACAAAGATGTAGATGCCTCTTTCCTCATCCAAGTGAATCTTGTTGCCTTGGTTTAGTGTCTTGCTGAAAGGGATGTTGGTAGCTGAGCTGGCTGGTTTGAATGTGGACATGTTTAATTGCACTGTTCAATAGGGACTACTGAATTATTACTTGCCGAGAGTCTGTGGGGATCCCGATCTGCTCAGGCTTTTGGAAAATGCACAAGAATAGTTTGTATGAGGTTTCCAAGGGTGGAAATTCCTTCATATGTAAAACACTTGCTACTGGGAAGCAGCCTGGAGTTCAGTAGTCTCAGCTATTGTAAGTCTTCTGTTAGTCAGGCTGGCTGTTCCCATTCATGTCAGTAGGTTTACATAGACTAGCAACCAACAGACCAGCCCTTGTTTGCTGTTGATAGGGGAAGGAGTAAAACTGTGGCTGGCATGGTGTGAGTCTGTCCTTCTACCTCAGTGATAAGCACACGTGCTCCCGTTGCTGCCCACAGTGTGTGACCCTGATACAGGAAGGCACTTGAGATCTGGCCTCTTTCCTCTGCTGTACTTTTATGTAGAAGTTGGACTGTATGGAGACAACGTGTTTCTAGGGGTTTGCATAGGAAACAGGTCTAGTTCTCTGTGATGGTTAGAGACCTCCTTTCTGAAAGAGGTTATGGTAATAGCAAGGCTCCTGCCCCAAGAAGTGTTCACTGGGTACAGTTAGCACTTTCCTGGGAGTGAGGGGGATGTTGCAGCACTGGGACTATGAACTGCATCTCAGATGCACTGAGGGTCCCTTCTAGCCACATTGGTTCTCATTGATGGAGCCCTGGAGCACTGTCTCTCTTTCTCTCCTCTGAGCTTGGTATTTCAGAGACCAGTTCACCTACAACACATTCAGCAAATCAAATTGTGGTTCAGAATTTGGAGTCCTGATCTTTCTGGCACTCTTAAACAGTCTGAGGTACTTAATGACAAATATATTGTGGAGGAAACGTACCAGAGAGCAGCACATAGTCCATGCATATGCTAAGCCTCCCAAGAAGGGTCTGGCAGGTATTGTCTGAAGGAGTTACTACCAAGCAGCTCTAGCTAATCATGAAGGTCACAGATTTACAGAGCTACAACTGCATTTCTCATTTCACTTTTACATTCTCAAATCACCCTAATGAATCTCTGGAAGTACCTGGAACCATGAATGAATTTTCTTCTAAAATTTAGTAAGCAGTGTTCCTTAGTATGTGCAGCTTCTCTACTCACACACTCTCAGCACTGCCCTTGAAAATAGGTTGTGTGACTGTGTTTTTCCTCAGCAGATAAGAAGAAGATATTGGATTTCCATCAGCTGAAATATGCCTTTGTAATACACTTCAGTAAGGTAGAAAAAAAGGACATGAAGAAAACATCTATGTGTTACTGTTAAATAAACTGAACTCACTAAATTATTTATATGGGCTTTTTGTGCTGTACAGCACTCTGATTATAATTGCTATTTATGTTGTCTAAACATGTTTTATAGGGTATTTTTCGTATAAGCCACTCTCATGGACTTTGTACCACAGACAGAGTCGTGCCTGAAGCCTACTCTCTAAACATGCTTTATAGTCTAGATTTTCTATACAAACGGCTTTCACAGGGTTGTTTGTCACTGGACTTTGATCCAAGCAAGATTATTGCAGGAAATTCTACCCCAGTGTGGAAAGCTACAGAGCTATTTATATGGCATTTCTTTGCAATAGGTTGGATTCTAAGGCATGAGCTGTTTTTGTAAGATACCAGTTATCTCCTGAAAAATATTTTCCCTTGTATATCTGCACTAATGGATTGACCTACAGAAGGCACTAAGGTGGGAGAGGCTTCCAAAAGGCTTTTTTCTGTTTTGTTCCATCCTGTTCTCCTAGTCCATGTATCCTTGAGAGAAATGTCAATGAGTGCAACAGCATAATGAATCTGTTTGTCTGGCTGCTTTGTGTAATAACTACTACTCTAATTGCTAGATTATTTCAAAATCAATATTTAGCTTTACTACAATGTTTTTACAGACACCATGAATTCTTCTGTTTTCAACAAGACTATTCAGTGAATGCTTGGAAGAAAAATAAATCATTTCATGTATGTGAAAATTTATTTAACTCTGGATCCTGACAGAAAAAAAAAAGTCACAAAGTTATCTGTAGTAAAACATTGTTACAAGCGTGTATATAATAAGACAAATGATCTAGTGTCATAAATAAGACAGATGGTACAACTAGAGCTGTGAAAGACATGAGGTGAGCCCATTCCTCATGAAACCATGCTGCTTTGCTAATTTTCTCTAAGTAAGAGATGTAGAATATATCTAACTTTCAGGGGATGTGCAGAAGAAAGAGGACAAATACATCAAACAGCATTAACCAACCCCGTTGTAGACCTTGCAGCTTATGTCAGGATTAGTCTTCTTCACAACTCGGATGGAGCAGCTTTTCTTGTGGAAGAGACCAACACAGTTCACTCTGTCATAGTTCTTGGGGATTGAAACCCTGTCATTGAGAAAGGCAAGGAGACAAATCAGGAACCAAGACCTGCAGAGATAAGGATGCTGACTGAGCTACAGCCATCCTGCAGCAAGCTACATTGTGGACTGGTTTGGCTCACGGACTCCATTAATATCAACACTGAGGAGCTGTCATCAGAAGGGGTTGGAACTTGATGATCTTTAAGATCCCTTCCAGCCTAAGCCGTGCTGTGGTGAGGAAGAGCTGCGTCCTCTGTAAGACCTTAGCTGTGTTTCACTTTGTTTCTTCCCAAATAAGTCTATGTGGTTATCAGATAATTCTACTTGGTCATGATTAGAGCTAACTGGGATATAGGAAGAGGAATATTGCTCAAGTGAATATGATATTCTAGCTCAGGCTTTCACCAAGGCTCTTTAATTCCAAACATTTCAACCAGTTCCTTAATAAGTAAGCAATAATCTGGTGGAACTTACAAGCTGCAGCAAACCATCGCATTCATCTTACACTTGCATTGGTAACAATCTTCAGTCTTCCACACTGCACCAAAAACGTAGAGGTTTCTGTTTGAAATGCACCCTACATGCACACAACAGAAAGCAATAGTCAGTAAATCAATATGGACATGTATTAATAGACATAAATCACAGTCTTATGTTCATGGGCTGGCAACCAAAACTCTGATTTACATTGAGTCGTATCAGGAGAGAATCTGATCCAGGGCTTTGCAGAGGAGATACCAGCTGTTTGCTCCTGAAGTGCATGGGAGAATAAAAAATATCATGATAAAGCGTTAGCAATCACATGCTAGAGAAATACTCCTCTACTCTTGTGATAGATCTAAAGAAATACTTCAGCTGATGGCTACAGTAGGATATTTGTACCCTTTCTTATACTTAGTATACAGATCTAGACTGTTATTTCTCCCTCCCCCCTTCTCGCTCAACTTTTATTAAGCTTCAACAACACCAGCCTTGCAGCCTTAGCTTTGATTTTAGTGTTAGGTTCCCTACTCAGGTTAGTCAATGCTTCTTGACGGTTCACGTATTCTGCCATGTGGGCAAAGGCTTCAGGTATACATTAACCCTGAAGGTGCACCTATGTCATGGAAGTGTCTGTCTGTCTGCCTGGAGATGTTTTCAGGTGGGCTGATAGCCCAGCGTCTCGCTGATTGGATCAATCTTCCACACAGGATGCATTATACTATTCCAGCATTTCTAACAAAATTAGACTTTGAATCTCTGCTTCAGGGATGTCCAGTATTTGCCATTCTTACCGTACTTGCTGGATGTTCTAAAGTAGCAGCGGGCATCGCACAGAGTCCTTGAGAAGAGGATCAAGCAGAAGACCAGCAAGAATTTCTAGAAAAGAAACAGGAAATTTTCTTTAAACCAAGTGTTTTTTCAGTGGTCTGGTGAACTGACATACTTGCATAGAATTAAGGACAAGTCCTATTATTGTAAATAAGCTCAGATTGAAAAATATTTTCCATGTATGTACACACATATCCACAGGCAGCATATAAACTGCTGACTTACCATACTTGCACGGGCTGCTCGCATCTCATAGTGAGGGGCAGCTGTGTATTTATATACAGTGTGGAAACAATAGTCACTGCAAAGGGAGGTGATATTACCATGAGCACCCTGGGAGCCAGTGGACATTCTAACCTGTTCCTACCATCCATCAGAAGGTGTCACCTCAAAAAGCCTTGCAGAAGCTTGTTTTGTGCACTGATATACATCTTGATCTTCACTATGCCAGTGTAAATCTGAAGAAACTCCAACAGATACATTAGTTACTCCACACCAGCACCAGTGTTGGAGAAAGCCAGTGACCCCCAAAAGCTGCACCTCCAGCCCTGGCAGTCCATCAAGGAGCAGAAGGGAAAGGGCATGTAAGCAGCAAGGCAGAGGTGTGCTATTGTTCACCTGACCTGCTGCTGGGACATCACCTCAAGTCTGGAACAGGTCATTCCTACAGTGCAGCGGTGTGGAGACTCCACTGTTCTCAGACTGATTTATTATAATTTCAATTTATATGCGACGTTAGTTTGTCCAAATTTAATGGCCTGTGGGGACTAGACAAAGAGTTTTGGTTTCTCGGTTGCTGATGCAAACCCCAGCCCACAAGACACGCACAGATCACCATGAACAGACAGCATCTTTTTGTCAGCAAAAGTGAGATGAGCTGCACATGTATTGTCTTAGTTCAGAAGTGAAGCCAACAGAGAGGGTGCTTTTGTAGTTCACGTCTTCCTGACAGCAATAGTAGTGATGTTCAGGATTAGGAAAGGCAAAGAATGCAAAATTCCAGCTTTCTTTCGTCTCGTACATACTCCGCCCCCAAGGCAGTTGGGATCTTGCAGTGTCGGTTTTGGAGATCATCAGGATATCTTACAGGAGGTATTGGGGGTTTTTGCAATTGAACTATTGCAGTACACACTATGTGAGGCCACATCTCACAGCCATCTAGGAAAACTCTCACAGACCCCAGACCATCTGTGGCCATACCAGAATCTGGAGGAATCCACTGCTTTGCTGAACTGGGGCACAGGCACGACAAGCTCTGAAAGTTACTAGAGGACTCCCAGCATAATGAGTTGTATAAATTCTGCTGGTGGGTTTTTTTTCAGCAAGCCTGTGCTTGATTAAACACCTTGATTACTCATTAGCTTCCACTGATTGACAAATAGTCGCAGGAAGCTAAGCTGCCCTGGAGGGGGTTCTTGGATAAGAGGTGCAGTGACAGAGCAAGTGCTGCCTCTGGAGGGGTCCAGAGCAAAGGAGCTGACTGCAGAGGAAGTGGTTGTTGCCTGTTGTGACAGAGGATTTGTGTAAGTGCCTTTGTTTTGTTTTGTTTTGTTTGTTGTTGTTGTTCTTAGAGAGAAGCTTGAGAACTTTTATTGTAGTTTGCTTTTAATCTTGTAGTTCTGTCTTAATCTTTTGATTTTTGGTAGATCATGCTCTGTGTATGGTTCTGCTTTAGGAAACAGTTGTTGTGTCTGATGAAGTACTTTAAGGAAAAACTTCTGTGGTAATCCTTAAATGAACGAACTCCTGTCCGAAGGGAGTGATTTCTTCAAGTTGACTGTGTTAGCTTTAAGAGGAAAGAAAGTGAAAATTCTATTTCTCCTATGCTATTAAATCTTTAAATGTGTGATCACCTTCAAATTTCTGGCCTGACCTTGCTGTCACTCCTAATCTTGTCCTATTCCTTGATGAGTGACTGTTGAAGTGTGTAGTGTCTGTAATAACAGTATAGTTTCAGAGAAATGGTAACGTTCTTGAAGGGCAAGATATGTTCCAAATTCTCCTTAAATAATAAGCTTATTGTATTCTTTTTCTTTCATTAGAATAAAATAAACTATATTAATGAGTTTTTCCAAACCACTGCTGTTTCTCAGGTAGCCAAGCTCACTGTAGTGGAAGCCATTGCTGCCTGGTGGTGCTGGTTCCTTAACCTTAGGTGTGTGTTAAAGCATGCTCTGTGTGATTTCTGTTTTGCCTTTAAAGTAAAAAAAAAAAAAAAAAAAAAAAAAAAGGCATTGTAAGGTCACATAATTGCAAACTTGAGAATGAAGAAACCAAGTGCTTTTGAAAGTTTGCAATTTTGAGTTATGTATGGGATCTGTAAGAGAGCAGAGGCTGAGCCAGGCTCTCTGTCCATGCTTGCTGACCTGCTCAGGAGTCTCCTCTGGAGTCAATAAGACTTTCCAGGTCAAGTAGGTGGTGAAGGAGAAGGGAGTTTTCTGTTGTATGGGTCTGAATGAACACTTCCCTGTAGCATGTGTCCTTTGGGGTCCCTCTGTTAAGAGAAGGATAAGTCAATCTTGCCCAGTGGATGCCCAGGAGTGCCTCCTGAGACATGGAGTGCTGCCTTTCTGTCACAACTTGTTGCTTGCCTCTGTGCCTTATCCTTTGAGATGTGCGGTGCCAGTAGAGCTCACAGCCTGGCTCCAGACAGCCTGTAAGGCTTTCACTAGCTGTGGGATATGGCAGCAGATAATATATGGGTGTCCTTAGCTTGAGGTCTGTGAAGCGATGAGAGGAACATCCAGCCCTGCCTTTCCCTGTTTGTCTTGCTGTTTGTCAGTGAAGCTGCCAAACTAAACTGGTTAAATAATGCAGTGGTTTGACAAATGCAGTGACTGCCAAACCAGGGAGGCAGTTCTGCCTGGAGGTGCTTTTGCCAATTAGGAGGATTTTGAGTAACTTAGAGATGCCTGGGGCCAGGCTGGACTGCTCTCCCCACCTCAGAGCAGAAGGGTGCCTTGATATCACCGCTGCATCACCAAGGCTCTGACTGCAGGCCAGGTCTCCACTCCTGTAACTCAAGCAAAACTTGCCTGCATTGAAAACCTAACCTGTCTTCAGGAGCCTGTGGTTAGACACAGTCTGCTGAATGACTGATCATTTTTTAAGCAAAAATGTTCTTTGAAGTAAAAATTGAGTTTTCTAACTGCTGCTCCTGCAGGAAGCCTGACTCTTTAAACTCTTCAGCAAGATGATATAACACAAATGCAGTGTAACCACTTCCCCGAAGAGAGGAAAAATATACTTTGTTCCTACCTTCAGTACTAGGCTTGAGACCTACAGACCTTTGTGGACAGAGACTTAAACTCTTCCTTCTTCCAAGGTTCCAGTTGTCCTCCCAGGAATTGACCCTTCCACAAACCTTGAATCTGAGACCAGAGCGGTTTTGTCTTGTGCTGTTGGCTGTACTGTGCTTGGGGCATCTCTGCTTTGGTAGTGGCTCCTTTGAGCGATTGTGCATTGACCCCTTCTCAAGCTCCCCAAGATCTACCTGATGTCACTAAGTCTCAGGACTCTGGTAGCAGCTCTAATGATCAAGCCTTACTTTAAATCTCTTCTTATTCCTCTTGCAGATGGGATGCTGGTCACGTCTATGGATCTTACTTCTATCCATGGCTTTGCAATTATGTCTGACTAATAAAATAATTCAGTTAAATTGCAATATGTCAATATGCTGTAGTTCCCAGATAGTTCACAGAATTGTTTCCTGACTGGAATATCTCAAAAACTAGCGCTGGGGGCGAGGGTGGCAGCAGCTGATGACATGAATGTATTCTGAACTGTAAATGGAATGGATGTTCTGCCACTTGCTCTTTCCAACCAATGCCCATGGTCTTATCAGCTCTGAGCTGCTGGTTCTGGAGAAAGAATTGCCCAGGATTCTTTGGTAGACAAGCAGTTGTATCTCTGTATCCTGAAATTAATGTTTCTGAGGAGTTTGGCTGGAAATATCAGGGTGCAGGGCTACAGACTTAACTTTGTCCTGCTTGTAGCTATGTGTTGTGGTCTACTACAACCTTAGGACCAGAGCAGAGGTGAGCTTAGCAAACAGAGCTTGTTACCTTCCAAGTTGAGGAATGCTGCACTAACACAAAAAACAAGAAACTTCTAAATCTGACATAGACTGTAGTTACTGGCATGAACTATCAAAAAATCTGTCAACAGGGCAAAAATCTACTTTCTGGAATCTTCTTCTTTCTACTTTAGAAGGCAAGAAAATTACAGTGGGGGGGGAAAGGCACAATGTAGTCAGAAATAGGTGTTGTAGTAGGCGACAGCGAGGATTCGGGATGTGGCGTGGTAGGACTCTCCCCTTGGTGAGTTCCCCCTCGGTGTCGAAGGGTTAATGTATGCATAAGGGGTGTAGACGAAGTAGGATAGGTAAATAGGTAAATTGCACAACACAAACGCCATTTTTCTGCTCACCATATTGGTATTCACGTGCAGTTCTTTGGCCCGGGTAGATTTTACCCGATAGTCCAGCACAGGCACAGAGCTAAAAGAACATGGGTTGCCAGGTGCACGGCAACAAATAGGTATAGTAAAACGGCAGGTTTTGATGAGAAGCATATAAGGAGGTTTGCCACCACAGACTTTAAAGCATTTGGTTGGTCTTATCACAGACTCTTGTCTTTGTATGGTGGTTTTTTTTTTTTGTGTGTGTGTGTGGTTTTGCTCTGTTAAAATTTAGAGATGCTAATGCATCTACTTCCTGAATAAAGCTTTGGAGTAGAGTTATTCTCAAGCTCTCTTTCTCCTGTATAAGGGATAACAATAGGCAGGCCAAGTCCAAAGATCTTATAGGTGCTCAGTCCTGTTTGTGACCCCTTCGGGAGCTTCTCTCTGTACTAATAGATTAAAGATACTTCTAAAAAGCTGCTTGCGTTCTTAAACTGCACTGGAACAAATGAAAATTAAACTCAGATCTGCCATCCAGAAGAATCAGGCTTTAGGTTTTCATACACTCTGTAGATTTTCCTTGACCAGCCTTTCCTCCAGGAGCAGGAGCACTGTTGTAGAACTAGGATGCCATCTAGTGATTTCATAGCAGAGAAAGAGGGTTAGAGCAATCTGCTGAAATAAGTTCTTGATGCTTCCTGTAACGCATGCTGGCAAGTTAGTTAGAACTTCCCTGCAATTCCTGCCTGCTGGTGAGCAGCAGGTAGAGTAGCACTGGTTTTCCACTCCCTGTTTCTGATGTGATTTCGGTTGTTCTAACTTTCAAACCCGTTCCTACTCAAGATTGTGGAAGAGTTCCCTGATACCAAACGCACAGTCAAACCAGATACTGAAATTCTAAGTGTTACTTTTGCAAATGTTTCCATTGGGACTCATAATCTTACAGAGAGTTATATGCTGAAAGAAAATCAATGTTGAAGTAGAATTTTGGGGTGGGGATAAGTCTCACTGGGTGTTTTAGATTGATCATATGACTTGTGTGTTCTTAGGTTTCATATAAATTACTATTATAAAGCCAATCGTTTTGCTCTTAATAAACCACAGCATGGCTTTGGGAAATATGCACACTATAGATTTGAATGGAAACTTGGAGACATTCAAAAGGCACCAAGGCAAATATTCCTGCATACCAATAGATGCATTAATGAGGAGCAAAGTGAAAAGGCTGAACTATCATAAACTGAGTGCATCTACACTTAAAAAATAGTACAAAGCAGAAAGTGATCTGCAACTCTCCAGTTTTTCCACTAAGTATAATGTAAATAAAATATGTACGTTCCAGGTTTAAGATTGTTCAAAGTAAATTTTAAGAATGGCAAAAATCTTAATGGGAACAAAACATGAACGGATACAAAACCAGCTAAGTTTTAGGTGATAAATGCTGTCTAATAGGAAAACTTCCATTAGATTATGGCATGCGTGTTCTAGTGTTGGGTTTAAAACATGTTATTTGGTAACATAAACGTTATATTTCAGTTTAGGGCAAGAACATCCTACTGGCATTTAAAAGTCTTGTCTTGAAAAGAATTACTGCTGTTGGAAGGATCAGGGCCACCCAAAATTCCACCTCGTTTCTAACAGAGCTAGTGGGAGCGCTTCACTAGGCATGAGGGGGGAGAGGGATGGAAGAGAGCACGCAGTCCCTTTCTGGGGCTGTGCTGGGCTCCCAACATTCTGCAGTCTCTTGTTAATGTCAGGATAACAGGGAATTCTTACATGAATGTTTTCTCTCCACTACGTGGAGCTAGTGGTGCTAGCACCTAAAGCACAAGGGCCTGCGCTGGGGATGTGTTCTTTGTAGGGTCTGTAACTTTGTGCATTTAAGAGGAGAAATGTCACGACAAAACACTTGGCTGAACAAGGAAGAGCAGAGCTCTTCTGTGTGTCTCCACTTCCTCAGTTTGGAGGGTTTTGTCGTCTTCCTGCGGCTAGGCTCCTCCCAGAGAAGACAGCCAAGTCCCTGCTGTGTTTCTGGCATTCTGAAATGAGATGTGATAGGTAACATCATCACATCATCTGTTTCCATGCTGGAACTTGGAGCAGACAAGAAGAGAGCAGTTCTCAGGACACTTTTTGGTTTAGGCTTGAAACAAATCTTTCTTATTTTATCATGACAGGCAGTGTGGATCCACATACCATATCAACAGTCAGTAGATGCTGGAGGAAGGCATCTGAGTGCTTTTGGGATATGGTTAAATTGGTTGGGATTGCATTAGTGTGCCAGTAAGGCTGGTTTTTCTGGAGTTTGGGTGCATAGCTTCCTTGAGACTTGCTGTGCTTTATGAATGTGCCCTCTCTATAAGCTGATGGTGCCTGTAAGATATAGGAAAGGGTAATGGTTTGTTTTTTAAACACCCTCTCATGTCCTTTGTGCTTGGGTAGCATCCATCTGAAATGACTCAGGAGCTGCAATGCACTCAGCCTCTGGGCAACTGTGGGAGGTTACATAAGGGGATGTCTCATCTGCTCCGGCTCTGTCTGACAGAGCCCAGACCAGCAAGATTCACAGAGTGCTGGGGAGCTCAGGGCTGAATGGATTTCAGTGGATTTCATTCTGCTTCAGGAATCAGATCATGATCAGGAGCAGAATATAGGTGCCTTCAGGAAAAACTGGAAAAACAGAAAATAGTCTCTGGTAATGCAGAAAAGTAACTAACTGAGGGTGGGAGAAAAACAGCAGGAAAGGGGGAAAGTGGTCCCCTTCTTGGGAAGATTGCACAGAACTTGATCTCTTCTCTACACAGGCCATAAACACAAAGTTAAGCTTCCATTAAAAGTAGGCCACAATTCTAAGCTGATTGAATTCAGGCTGCAACATTGCTCAAAAGGGTGCTGGCTGTTAAAGAATTGGATGATTCAAGGCAGGTATACTGACCCAGAAAGTCTCTGCAGTTACTGAGGAAAATATACCATAGCCTTCAGAAATGTCATTGGAGTACATTGCTCTTTGGCTACTGTTACATGTGTATTCTTCTTATTTTCTGGCATGTATCTTCCTGAGTGTAATTCACAGCACTGACCAATTTAGAAACTTGAATTCTTTAAGGATTAGTCAGGCCCAGGCCCATGGCAGAGAACTGGAACTGCTGTGGGTAAGCAGGGTAGCTGGTGTTTCTTGCAGCCCATAGGTTGGGCAGGCTTTAGGGAGCCAAGCAGGATAAATGGCTATCATATAAGAAATTGTCTTAGGAAAGGGAATGTTCAGACAGTGTTTGTGTTTGTTTTGTTTTTTTTTAAGATGCTTTTCATTGCTTTCCCTTGTTTTTTGGACTGTTCATTCTTTAGGTCACCTTCCTTCCCCCCCCAAAAAAGTCACACAAATTTTTGATGCTTCATCTGGCTTTATTTTTAGCCTTAAAACGTAGCTGTGTGTGGGTAACAGAATGTACTCCCTGGCACTAAAGTGTAATGGAAGAAAAATTAAAATCATCAGCTGCTGATGCTTAAGGTCAGCTTTAATTCTGGATATCTAGGAAGTAATAAGTTAGTTCTTGCTGCACAGAGAAGCAGAAGGCAGAGAAACAGAGGGGATCTTCTGTGTGTTGGTTCTGTTTTTTCACTCAGGAAGCTTCTGAGTTGACTTTACTCTGTGGTTGCATTCTTCAGCTTTTTTTTATATTTGTGAGAGAGAACCCTTGAAATGAAGATATTTCCCCCAGATCCATGCCTCCCCTTTGTTAGCCCACCCACTCATGTACTTCGCATGTTTTTGAGTGATCGGCTTTCTCCACTACTTCATAAGCACAGGCTGTATTGTTGAATATGCTTACACATTTCTCTTCATCAAAGTTAACTGGTCTTGCATAGCTGTCGTTGGGAAAAGAAGAACAGATGATTAGAGCAAGAAGGAAGTGGCTTCCGTCTGAGGTGGTATCTACACTTGTAATTCAGAGAGGTGATGCTGAGATGGTGTTTTATAACAGAAAAGGGAGCTCATATGAAGCTGACAGCAAAAGGCTGATCACCCTGATACTTAAACTGGAGGAGGGTAGAGTTATAGTTTGCTGATCTGATTTATACCCAAAGGATGCTTGTCATGTTTACTTGCTACTCCAATATCATTGCTTTTCTGTTTTGCCACAACATGCAACAAGAATAACATGAATGTTATAGGTAGGCCAGTGTATGGCTGGCTGCCCCCGAGAGAGAGAGGAGGCAGTGTGTGCTTGGAAAGATCTTAATTTGCGCTGGTAGAAGACTCTTAAGTAACTGAATGTTCTCTCTCGAATAAGTATCTTACCCGAAATTTTATCCTGTTCATGTCTACTTCCTTATTTTGTCATTTCAAAAATTATTTTTTTAAACATGAGCTCAATTTTTCAGAGGAACTTCTTGTGCGTTCAGTGTTGACGTTGTGTTAATGTGTTAATGCTCATTTTTGTGATACGAAGAGAGTGAGAGGAGAGTCCTCTTGATTTCCTGGAAACCCCTGTGTGAGGGAAGCACTTTGTGCCATGTTGTGCCAGCAGAGGGAACCTCACTGCTCTGAACTTACGTGGTGCAGCAGCTGATTCCAAACTTTGAACAGGAGCACTCTAAGCAGTCTTCAGTCTTCCAATGAGAATTGAATTCATGTGGCTCTCCCTTCATGTCATAGCTGCCTGAAAATGGAGCAGGCAGGCAGCTGTCAGACTTACTGCACTAAGCACGCTATTGCCTGCACACTTCTTGTGGGAGTTTTGTTGGCCTTTTACAATAATGGAGCTGGACTACTATTATATTAAAATATGGAGAAGAGTATCCTCAACTCTGCTGTTCTCCATTGTTCTCAGCAGCATCAAGTTTCCTAGTATAGCTCATCTTGGAACTAGGTGCCCCAAGCAGGAAGAAAACCAGACACAAACCTGGACAGAAATAAGCAAAGGGTTTGGCTACATCCCACCATTAATGCTATTTTGAAGTCATCTTTTAGAGCATGTCTAAATCTCCCTGGAAAATTCTTCCTGATCCTCAGCTGCAGGAAGAAAGCATGCAGTGGATATGAAGTTCCTGTCTAACACTCATGAAATAAACTTCCAGGTGATTTGGGAAGCAAAACTTTATGAGGACTGGGCTTGAGTGAGGGGAGGATTTGGGAGCTCTAGGTTATGCGTTTGTCAACAGATGTATTCTCTTTCTTCATCACAGCTCTTTTTTTCTTCTAGTACCAATAGCTTTTACAAGGTGGGGGGAAAGATTTATCTAGAGTCTCTTGGTTTATTTTGCATACTGGTGCAAATCAGTTCTTGTTGCATGCTACTTTTTATCACTTATTTCCTGTAGAAGCACTCAAAATAAAAACAAGAAAAATGATATCATATGCAGGTGTATAAAATAAGCGTCCGGTACTTCTCTGGAAAAAATGCATTTGTAATTTGGCTTCTGCCATGTCTCTTAAAAAAAAAAAAAAAAAATCTCTTTTATAACATATTATAAATTAATTTCTTTCTATACCCTACTTTCCTCCCAGCAGTTTTTCTTCACTCTTTCCACTTGTTTTTAAATTATGATAGATTGCACCAGCTAGATAAATCCAAACAGGCAGTACTTGTGGGTCTGTATGACATGATGAGGACAGCTGACTTCTTACCTATAATCTCATCACCACGCTTCACTGGATTCAGTGGCAGATAGTAGCAGGAAGCATTGGACACTGTCACACTAACAGAAAGAACAAGAAGGCAGGCCAAGAAGGTTTTCTGAAGGAGAAAGCAGAATTATTACAAATGCTTAAGTATATACTGAAACTTCCTGATGCTAAATGTTGCTATAAGAAGCAGAAAAATACACTGTGGTTTTGAACCAAAACCGAGTTGTCATTTGTGTTTCAGACACTTTAACATGTCATCAGGAATATTAAGCCATTTAGGAGACATAGAGGTAGAACATAATTTGAGAGGGGAAAAAAAACAAGTCTGTCTTTCCAAACTGTTAAAATTAAGTGTTGCCTGATCCAGGATTGGTAGACCCATTTACTGGCTATGGAAGTAAATCATACTTCCATATGGGAAGTATGTTTTAGGGAAGGTGTTCTACTCATTCCCTCTCTTTATTCATTTTTCTTGTTATTCTCTGCCACTAAGTGCGTGCTTCTTAACAGTCTCTCTTTCTCCCTGTCCACTGTGTGTGTATATATGTGTACTTATGTATTTTGGACAAAGTAGAACTGGTGACTTCTTAAAAATAAGTTATACCTCAGATATGGAAGGAAGGGTAAACATGCATTTAATTTTGCAGAGAAAAAGTTAAAAACCACCAGTTTGTTTGACAGGCATTCCTGGAGGGACAAGATAAGTAAAAAAAAAAAAAAAAAACAAAAACAAACAACTGAGCACTACAAACAAGTGAAGGCAGGAACTCTATAAAATAATGTGTATTTTAATTGTGCAAATTTTGTAGTAATTCATTCCATGGCGTTGACAATCACACAAACTAAAGTATCATGAGCATCTGATCATCCTAGGCAAGTCTGGTACAAAATATTAACACATCACTCATGTTAAAACCTGTTCTCATTTCTTAGCTCTCTCCATAGACCAAACTCTGCCATGGGATAGAGCTGATAGCCTTAATACAGGAAGCAGTCAATTGTGAAGTAAATTCAATTGAAAGATGAAGTAGATTTCATTTAAAGCAACTACTTGGTCTGGACCCAGAAAGAAGGATTTTGGTACAGATTTACAGAACCACGCTTGAATGGGACTAGTTGGAGAAATCTGTCTGCGAGGCCTTTAGGGATACTGCAGGGCTGGGAACAGTCATACCTAACCAGTAGGTGCTAAATCAAGAATTTAAGCATGTCTTACTGAAATATTTTGATTTCTTGAAAGAAGAAAACAGAATTCTAGTACTTACTGAGATACGTTATTTTCTGTGGGGAGACTTGAGCTGAAAAATGACTAAAAATCAAGATAACATTTTGGAGTTTAGTTAAACATTCAGATATTATCCTGACTCTTCATTAAAAATGATGGCCAGTTCTTGGTTGAGGGAAAAACAGAGCTGCTTTCTGCCAGAAAAGTGATTACATTCAAACATTTCGTGCCTTCATCTGGAGTCCTATTGGACATCTTCTGCACTGTAAAGGCTGAAATCTTTTACCCAAGGTTCTTACCTGCCTGTCCTCTATGTCTGACTTCTGTTTTTAAAGCTCAGTTTTGAGTTATTTAGATCTTTGAGACCTCAGGTAAATTTAACAGAATCTCTCTGAAAATCTGTAGCAACGTATAATTAATTATCTTTTACAATAAAGATGTAAGGACTCACCATTCTTGCAGAATTATGAGGCTTCCAGTAATAAGATAACCTGTAAAAGTTCATCTTGTCCAAGATCTTATATAGAGAGGAAGCTTCTGATATCAGTCCTTGAGTAAACTGAACATACAAGAATAAGTCCAATGAGGTTTCTGCAAAATGACCTCATGTGGTAGACATCATTAGAATGAGGAAAGTTTTTGGTTCTGGGGAAATAGGTGTGGCTTTGTTCAACTCATTATCTAGAAGGGAGTTATGGGAGGTAGTTCAGAATGAATTTCAAGCCCAGAAGGAATACTGGGCATGATGAGAACCCCATTAATGACTGTGTGGTTGTAGTTGTTGCCCACACTAAAATTTGCATGCTTAGTTTGAACCACCTAGATTTTAAGAGACAAACCTTAAGCAATCTTTCAACTTTCTTGTTCATTAGCTGAAGAAAAAGTAAGGCTCTTGTGGAAAAAGAAGTGGTGGTTGGAAGGGTTATGTGGAAAGCCAGGTTTCTGTGGGGAGCTGCTGGCCTTTGGCGAGTGGAAGGCCCTTAGGAAAGGGTAGTAGATAGCTATTTTCTTCATTAGTCAGTTTTCCATCATGTACAAGACCCAAGTGCTGAGGCCTTGTCAGGATAAGCACTCTTTCCAAATACTTAGGATAGTAATTTGATAGTAAAGGAGTCAAGTACAAATTATTTCTGCTAAGCTGTGATCTGGTTGGTTCAAATATTGAGAACGGTGTATCCTTGGTAGCAAGGGCAAGACTTCTTGTTACCAGGACTATACAATTTGCAATAATTTCACCAGTCTGGCTGCTTAATTATTTGGCCTCATTGCATGGATTTGAGATTTGAGGCTGAACTCCAAGCTGGGGTGACTACTACTGCTATATTCCAGAGTTGAGAGCTAGCTCAGGATGTCCATTTCAGAAAGTTAGCATTATTGCAATGTGCATCACGGTGTGACTAGGACTCGTAAGGAGAGCCTTAGCTGGCTTTCAGCTTGGTAGACTGGGTAAATAGCTACCACATAATGAATAGATAGGGTTTTTGTTTGTTTGGTAACTTCCCTATGTCTTTTTCTTTTTTTTTTCCTTCAGGTTCCAAACCTTTCTTCAGGGTGGGTGAAAAGAGCTTTAAGAGAGTACTCACTAATTAGAGAAAACTGCCCGGAACCAGCTTATCACTAAAATGTTGGATTTGGCAGTGTCAACATACACACTGCCCTGACACAGGAGATGACTAACACCACTGCCGTGTGGCTCACACCCTTAAGCCCTGAACACTAATAACTCAACCAAATATGTTAGCCTATGAGCACAGGCACTAGAAATGTCTTTAATAGCATCAGCGAAGAATAAGTATCCTTTTAGGACATCTCACAAATATATATGAAACCAGTTCAAGTGTTACGATTGTTTAGGATACTACCAGCTTTTCAGAGGAGGTATTGTGGAGCATGTGCATTTTTCTGTTAAAGAAAACAAAAGGCTCAGTAGGTTACTAAACGTATATACCCTGGTCCTTATCCAAGGACTTGCTTTGTGTTGGTTGTGGTGAAAATGGAGAGAGCTCACACTTTCCATTGTCCTGTTCTTATGCTGCCTGACGTAACTGACTTATATCTGTGGGGTGGCTGAGGACAAGTAATATTTTTGCTTGTCTGCATTTTGTAACTTTTATATTGTGAGGAAGTAGCTATTTCACCTTGGCTGAGGACACTGTGGGAAGTGCCACTGAGTCTTGTTCAAGGTATTGGCTCTTGTGTGTCCTCAAAGTAACAGGACAAGTATTCCCTCACAGTCTGGGAAAAAACAAACAAACAAACAAACAAAAAAACCAAAAAAATAAGAACTATCATATTACGTTGTCTTGATTCTGTTACTGAGCCATATGGGTTTTTTCTTCTTGCATGGTGTGGATCTTCCATGCAATATTTTGTCTAACATATGTACCGCAACAGGTTTTGTTTATGAACTCACCACTAGACACATCACAATCTGTGATGCAGGTGCACTAGTGTGAGACTTGTGGAATCTGTTACTGTCAAAACTCAGTACCACTTGCTAGTTTTGTGCTGAATCACGGAGGAAGTGCTTGATGCTCTAACTCCAGGAAACAAAAATCCAGCCAGCACACATACATTCTCTCTCAACCTGTCAGACAAGCACTGACCTCTCAGCTGCCCCCACTGTGAGGCCTTCCCTGTTTTTTTCCAGGCACATGCTATACCTGGTATGGAGAGAGCTTCTTGTCAGCACCTTTCTTGGGAATGCAGTAGAGACCAGCTGCAATGCCTAGGGACAGTGAAGAAGCTCTTTTCATAATCGGTGAGTATCTTCAGTGTATCCTGTTTCCTCCGAAGGAGATAAAAAGTCTTGGAGACCTCAACATTTCACTTAGTCATTCTTCACCTGAAAGTTTCTGGTTATGTATCACTGAACACAGACAACGGGGAATGCAAAAACATTCTTTTTTTTTTTTTTTTTTTTTAAACTATATTTTTCAGTGCTAGACAGTCAACAGTGAAATGCAGTGTGATTTCAGAGTAATGTTCCTAAAGGAAAGAAACAAAAACTAGCCGATACCTGTGAAAAGGATTGCTCTATGAACAACACTAATATAGGAGAGAAAGCAAGAGGAAGTGTGAGGCATATCAGCACACAGATCATAGGTAAACACCACCTTGCAAATATATTCCCAGTGACCTTAAACTGACAATGCTAGGTGTAATATATATTGGTTTTACAATTGTTGAATGATGTCTGCCACATTTGAACACGAGATGGGTCAATTGTTTAAGAAGAAGCTTGAGTAAACAGCAATAAAGGATATGGCATGCTTTTGACACACAAACATATTGTGAATGTGGTGGAAAAATGTTTTGTCTTGGTGGGAACATCTTTGTTAACTCTGAGGCTCATACACCCACAGACCTCAAAACCTGTGTCCTCAGATCTGTTCTGCTCTAGGAATTATTCAGGAACTGTAATTTTTGAAGACAAAGCTCTGATGGTGTGGTTAGTTCGTCCAGGTGGTATCCGGAAGAGCAGAAGTTTGAGCTGAGGTCTCAGTTCAGACTGAGAGGCCCCAGCTGGTGGCCCCAACATCACCATTTCTTTCCTAATCCAGGCATCTCTCTCCCTTTCTGTGTGTAACAGAGTCCCCATCCCTGAGCAGAATTTCAGATTGAATTCAATGCAGTTGCAGGGGGAGTTAAACGTTTCTTTTTCTTTTCCTGTTTAGTTCTTTGGGAAAGCAATGATCCTTCTTTCTAAGGCATGATTCTTAAAATGCATGGGAATTCCTCTACTGGCCCAGAAAATCCTATCGTGTCATGATACCAAAAGGAAAGTTTGGTGTTAGGCAAGGGATATAAAAACAAGATAATAAAGGACAACTGTGAAGGCCATGCTGTGTTTGAAGGAGGATGTCTCTATCTGCAACGCAGCAGCTCTGGGAAGATAGCCACAGGTATATCCATACTACAGCCCCAAGAAGGTGTGGAAAAACAGGATGGTGAGGAGTGACTGAGCCAGCCAAAAAGAGAGCTCTGTGTTATGGGAAATGCAGTATTTCCTACTCTCCTTATTTTCAACTGAAGTGGTAGCAAAAAGATCTCAGAAATCTTCAGTGAACCAGAGAATTGGAGAAGAACTTATTCCAGAAATGAGAAAACGCAGTGACTCCAAAGGCAGATCCAAACTCTGCAACTGATTAAGCAAATCAAGATTGCAAGTTTGTGAAGAAGTGAAGATTTTTGCTGGAGGTGTGACCAAAGCAATCAGACTAAGTTGGTGTAGGAAGGGTGATGGGTGGGAGTGCTGTTGCTCTCTGTGTCATGGGTGGGTGCCTCTGGCTTAGTGGGATGTGCATGTGTCAACAGCAGATCTGGTCCTGCTGCCCTGGCTATGAAAGTACAACTTTGGTCTTCCAGGTGATATCTAAATTTGGGCAGCCTTGTGCCTTTAACACAATCTGCAATGTATGCACAAAATGAAACAAAATATTCCTGTTTATCTTCAGTTTTATACTCTCTTTCTTAATTCAGTGACCCCTGGGCTTTTTTTTTTTTTTTTTTTTTTTTTTTAGGACTAAGTTAGTGCTATCTTTTGCCTATGCTATATTTTGGCTCTATTCTGAGAGTCTCAGCTTGTTTCAGCTTGTTTTCAGCTGTTAGTCACTGATTCCATGAAGATAAAACTTCATGCAGCAATTATATCTGAGCAATGATTCAGCAGTTTGGGGTGGGGTGGGCAACCACATCCATGGGATGTGTGGCTGGTGGGATCTGCTGTCTTTTCTTTTTTACAGTTTTTCACTATAGTGTATAAAATCCTGCTTCCTTCCATTTCTTGTTTTAGATATTTTCTTGTTGCTGTCAGTAGGTAGCAGCTAGACCAGAGCAACCTAAAGTGAGATGTTGTGGACTGTTGTGGACTGTGATGTGTGCTCTGTCAGTTTTGTCTGAAAATCACTTATAATCTGAGATTTGTGCCAAGGACTTCCTCATATTAAGAATGTAAATGTGACTATATGAGACAATAATTTTCATGTATTTCAGAAGAAATACTATGGTGAGGCAAAATGTGAGATGCTGAAATATTCTATGGCATGGCACAGTTCCCAACCAACACAAGCTGCTATGTGCAGTTCTTGAGGATTTGATTTAAAAAAAAAAATCTAATCCATAGGAAGCATCAAAGTCCCTTCTGTTAGCAATGAAGAATTTATATTTGAAGTGAGTGTTAAAAAAAGAACAAAACCATGAAAAGTCATTTTTCTCAAGAAACGGTTCTATGAGCCACTTTAAGTAGGAATCGGCACTTTCAAAAGATGGCTTCTGTTGAGACCAACTCTAAGTCTGTCTCCTCACATTTTCTACAGCTTCGCAGGATGCAGTTTTATGGAAACGTGGAGTTATCGACCAATATCCAGGCCCCAGTGCAGATGACATTAAAAGGTTAAGAATGGAAAAGAATGCAATGCTAGCACTTGTGAAATGCTTGGACTTTCATGTCCATTTTGTTTGGCCCTCCCCACCAAAAAAAAAAGAAAAGAAAAAAAAAAAGTTATCTCAAAGCCATAAGAAATTTTAAAAGTACTCATAGGCAATTTACTAATAACAAAGCTAGAGAAAATGTACCACATTAAATCATTCTGATTATTTGCAGGCAGATTTAGGATAGGACTGAGTGGGAGGTTCTGTTTAGAAGACCATCAATGGCTGCACTCCTCTCCCTGGTGATAGGCAAAATCCAAAATTTAGGACTGTGGAAACAAAGGGACGTGGGAGTCCTCAGGTAGCTCTGCGTGCCATGGGAGGCTGGGCTTGGGGCATTCTTGACAGAGCAGGACAGCAAAAGCTGATGTCAGGGCACAGCATGGCTGTACAAGTCAAATAGAGGCAGGAGAACATTTGCTGACTCTGGAAGGTTAGGTGGTCACAAGATCTGATATTGAGAGGAAAAGAAAAGGAGCAAGAGAACTGGAGTTAATATTTCAACGGATGACAGGTGGAAGTGGGGCAGAACCTGAAATGAAAATGTTGTCCTCACGGAAACTGAGGTACATAGAGGATCAACTCACCCTGCATGTTTTTTCTTTTCATTTCTCTTGTGAAAGCCCAGCCAATTACTGGCTATGTGTTACTTTGTCCATCCACTCTGTGAGAAACTCACCTCCTTAAATCCCAGGCTAGTTGACTCAGGCATTCTGCCGGTGCCTGAGTTTGATAGGAGGAAATGCCTGTTGTTTTAATGGCTGTGTTACAGACATGGAGAAGACACTGATCTTGGGAGGAGAGGGCATCCCAAGAACATACCTTGAGGCAGCTAAGATTATGCTCAGATTGGGTTATTTTCAAACTCCAGAGATTCTGAATGTCTGACAGGTGGAATCCAGCTGTGCCAGTCACTCTCAGGAAGGTACTGGAATGTTGTCTCAGAGAGAATCTGACACGGAGGAGGAGAGAGCTTGCTGAAGAGAATCTGGTCCAGTGTCCTCCTCCCCTCCCAAGACTTCTGTGTGCCTGAGGTATGAGCTATGGTAGATTACATCCCTAATAGTGCATCATTCTCATATTTTGACAAATAGGGAGCTAAAATGGCTGTCTTGATTCTTGGTAGGAACAAAACCTGTGAAGTGCACAAGTGGCTTCTGTCAGGGCACAGATATTTGGCATGTTGGAGTAGTGAGGGAAATACATTCCTCTCTCAAGGAAGGTGTTGTTCTTCAAGGTTATTGTGTATAGAGAGCCATCATTATGAAGCAATTCTGGATGTTTCATCTGGATTTATTTTGTTCAACAAAGCTCAGTGATATAAATGCAAGTAATGACAGAAATAAGACTCTGTCTCTGATTATGCATCTTGTATAGTGAATTAGAATAATTGGAAGATTAAGAGGGATCCACTGAAGAACTCTGTTATAAAATCTCTTGTGTCTTTGAGCATCTCTGTGATGGCAAAGCTTCTCCAGGAATGGGCGAATCCCACAGCACGGAGTGGCTTGGAGCAGGCACGTTGTTAGCCTATACGAGTGTACTGAGTGCACTGTTTTGAGGGGTGCTTCCGCACCACATCATAGTCACAGTTTTTCTCATTGAAAATGACTTTACATGTTTCTTTGTCATAATCCACAGGAGTACTATAGCTGTCATCGACAAAGAGAAAGCAAATGTTAGACATGGAGCAATAAGCAATTCAATAATTCAGTGGTTTGGCAGTTATATCTTAAACTAGTGCTGAGTGAGAAATCTCTTGAACTATGGCTTAGACCAGCCTAGTTAGAGTGACCACAGCTACAGCTTCCAGGACCTCAACCAATATCTTGCTGCACTATGCTGTGTAGAGGTATCAGTGTGCTCAACACTAGCCTAAAAATATTCTAGCACAGCACACTGAAATGTGGCATAAGCACAGTTTCATCACGTTTTATCTCTTTTCCAGTAGTTTTTCACAGCCTTCTGTATGCTTGGAGTGTGGAAGTCACCTGAGCAAAGATGAAGAACAGAATCACTCCATTTTAGCTCTTGGAGAAGGCGGGATACGAGGAAAAGAGGATGTTGGGGAGAGAGAGACATCAGAGCAGAGCCATGTCACTCTAGAGTCTGTATGTTCAGTGCGGAAAAGCACCTCTGGAAAGGGATTCAGATCATCATGAGCCCTTCAGAGCCTCTTAAGTGTCATGAGGTATGAAATCCTTTCTACCTCCTACATCCCCTGACAAGGAAAGACTTAACCTCAGTGTAAAAGGAGCTCATAAGTTACTCAGCATTAAAGGTAAGCACCAACTGGATGTGTCTGGGAGGGCCTGTCTCCAATCCCAGTCAGCAGAAATTGAACCAAGGCTAACACAGCCAAGGAGTCAGAAGCTATATGTGGCTTTCCCCCGGCTCTGTGGGGGGTGAGGAAGTGCTCTCTTGTGTCTTTAGAAACTAATTTATTCCTAGCAGATGGAAACCTGTGGTCTTTTTATGGATAATGATGGCAGACTTACAGAGTGCAGCAATGCACTTCGTATTGGCTGCAGCTGCATGTGAGGCAATCTTCTGTCCTTGAGATCTCTCCAAAGGGATACAATACTCCATTCACCATACAGCCTGTGTAACACAGCAATAAAGGATGTTCTTTAAGCTTCCACATTCAAGACTGAAAAGTTTAAAAATGACTGCATATTTTCTGAAAATATTTGTTCCTGATAACAGTAGAACAAGTCACTTTGCTCCCCTAGCTATTACCTGGATTATTTTGAGAGCATGAACTTGTTTCCTCTTTACTTCTTAGAGACAATTTCATTGTAGCAGACCCAGGGTGAAAGTGAGCAACCAAACAGCTTGTGTTGCCATCTACTACCAAACTGAATTCGGAAATCCCCTCACCCCCAGCAGAAGCTCCATGTGCAGGAACAGCATTAGCAACCTACCACAAATAGCAATAATATAGCTGCAGCTCTATCCAGTCCAGGGAAAAACTTGGTTTTTCCCTAACTTTGGAAACTTGGTGCTGGAACCTCCTGTCCAGGTCTTTCTGACATCTCCCACCTCCTTGATATTTTGAGCCCCTGCTTGATATTTTGAGCCCTTCCCAACAGTTCTGCATAGAACTGAGCCAAGAAAATACTACTGAGTGAGATGGCTACCCCTGTCCTACCTTTTTCAGCCTCCCCTGGCTTGAAGAGTTGACTAAAGCAGAAAGCATCACCCTGTGTCACTATGATGCCCATTGCAAGAAGGAAGGCCAGAAGGATTTTCTGTAAAAGAGATACAGATCATAAATTTAATTCCACTTTGATTATAATTATTCTGAAAATCTAAGTCACTGAACCTGAAACAGAAATTAGAAATAACCTTGTATGGACATGAAAATGTTTTAAAAGGTAACTGTACATATTTCACAGCATTGATTTTCCTTATGTGGGAGGAGACAATCACATGACAATTCTGCCTGCAGCATCACTCCCTGTCGAAGTCCAGTCTCCACAAAAAGCTTCCATAGAGGCTTACACTTCAAAATCCTGTCAGATTCTTCTCATCTTTTTTAATTGCCTTTGAGTCAGATGTAGCTATTTCTCCTGTAAATCAGTCTGTGTAGCAGACCCATTGTTTCGCTTTTGAGCACAGCAATTTCACCAAATCTGGCAGTAAAAGAGGATCTTCTAGCTTACTAAATCCCACTAATAGCTGGTTGGATAGAGAAGAAACACAAATTAGTGCCTTAGGGCAAAATACCAGTGTTGTATATTCTACTTAGCAGCATTTGAACAGTCTTGTCAAACCACGCACACAGATCTGGGTATGGAACCGGGCATTCTTCATGCCTAGTGGTGGCAACAGCTAAACAGCTGCAAGTGCTTTTCGGAGATGGGGACCTGCTGAACATCCCGGACTTCTTTGGAAAGACATGCATAACTTTGTAGAGGCACATATATGGAAGTAGAGAGAATGGAGCACAGGATTGATTTGATGAATTACTCAAGATGGATAACTTTAGGTAAGAGCTCAGAAACGGCCGGAGACTGAGAAGCAGTGGGGAATATACTTGAATTTTCTTGATAGCACTTGCAGACTTACACAGATGCTTTGTAATATGAAAAGGTCTTTCCAAGTCACTGTTCAGAACTCAAGAGGTTGCTTCTACATGAAAGCATGGTTAAAAAAATCAGTGAGAGTCTTTGCTTTTAGGTAGCTCTGCTGTACACCTTGAATTACTTGAATCATAAAAGTAAAAAAAATAATGGAAAGATCTGAACCATGATGAAACAAGGGGAATCTCCTCTGTGTTGGAAGTCACTTGCTGTTTTAATTCTTGAAGTGCTGCTTTCTTACAGGGCTGAGGGACGTTTATGTTGTAGTGAAAGGAGGGTGGAGGGACTATGGAATTATATGGGAAGGATATGATGCTTAATGTCCATAGCAGTTCCACCATTTGCAGTTCCTGAGGCTTTGGGGTAGAATAAAGCCAGCTGCACCACAGTGAGAATGAGAAAAGAAGAAAAACTAGAACTATCACACTGTAATTCCATGGCACTCAGCTAAAGGAAGATAGTCTAAGCACCTCCTGTTCTGTGAAGCTGTAGAAGAACATGTAACACAGCAACTGGTCCCTCCGAAGGTTTCGTGTACATTTGGAGTAGAACTTTGAGGCTAATCATTCCATGCAGCTATCTGGGCCTATGGGAATTCAGGGAGTTGTGGTTTTCTACAGAGGACCTCAGTGTGCTTAGGAAACTGCTTGCTGTGTTTTAATTGTCCAGAGCATGTTCAGTTTGGTGGCAGCCTTCCTCCAAACTGGTGCAGGGCCCTGTAGCAGTACAGGCCACTTCTACCAGAGGTCTCAGTGCTGTCCCACATGTTTTTATAGCAACAACTGAAACTTTTCATTTGCTTCCTGTGCTGCATTCTGTGAATGTTTTAACTTTTGTTTGCTCCAGCATTTGTCCTTATCTTGCTATTCAAAGAAATGCAAGTCAAATGAAACTGGGCATGCTCTTCTTTCTAAAGAGCAAAGTTCTGGACCCTCCAGTGAATCTAAACAGAAAGAAAGGGAAGTGCATGGTGTTTGAACTCTTCTGAGCTGGTCTTTTGTTGGAATAACCAAAGGATACACGAGCTAACTAACAGACATGAAACTGGGAAAGCATAAATTAGAGGAAAACTGGGCCATTGGACTTCGCCTATCTATTTAGCAATATCTAACTGATGATTCAGATTCTGCAAACACATTTGGAGCCTTGAAAAGCTGAAACAGGACAGGTCTTGATAAAGCAGAAGAGAAAGGTAGATAGAATACACAGTACTGTGCGTTTCCTTGTAAAGGGGATCTTGTGTTTCACATACATAGATTTTGAAAGCATGGTTCTAACTGTTCATAAAATTGTGAAGATTTTCACAGACGATTTGGAGAAAACAGTAACAACAGACAAAAGACCCAGAGATACACGTAGAGTTGCTGTTGTGCTGTTTTTTCCTCAAATAATTACAAAGCAAAAAAAAAAAAAAAAAACAAAACCCCAACAACTAAAATTCATAGTAATCTTCTTAACTGTATATTTCTTTGCATCTTCAGGCAGTTTTTAGGGGAATACACCCACACCTAAAAATGCATAATTAGATGATTCTCTTAAAAATATCCTTCTGTTTCAGTTTCAAAGCAAATAGTGATCTGTACCCTCCTTTAAAAATATTCTAAGCCTTTGACTCACCATTGTGTAATGTGCAGCTTCTAGAGAGCTCCAAGTCTCCAGAAGATCTCTGCAAGTGCTTTCTGTGGAATCTGAAAGCAGATATTTTATGATGCCTCTATGTTGAGCAATTTAAGTCCAGAAAAATAGCTTGTTCAGCTCAAATGCACTTATGTTGAAATTTCTGTAGAAACTGCTGAAATTTTGCCAGCTGGCAATGAGAAAATGTTTGGTTCTGTGGAGCACTGACCTGGGTAAAGAGCTGAACCTCAAACAAAGTTTCCCTTGGAAGCTTTATGATTAAAAATAAAAATAATTTTTAAAAAAAATTAATTGATAAAAATATAATTATTGATATATAAGCTGTAGGCGGTACTGTACAGGCTAGTCCAAGTAATCTGCAGGTGTGGCAGGAATTCATGCTGACAGTTTCTTCTGTCAGTGGACTGGAACATGATTGGAAGAGAAAATCGAGAAAAACTTAGAGATCTTTTGCCAGATCTTTGGATACTCATATTTAATACTAATGCATGCACTGTAGGATAGCCGAAAGGAATTGTTGATTACTCGTATCAAACTTAACAATCAGATGTTGGTCAAAGCAGGACCACGCCACAACATTCCTCTTTACCTTCATCTAAAAAAGCTATTTTCTCACAAATCACAAGCCTGCTTTTCTTGTGGGACTGTGCAGACTGTATCACAAGTACCTGTGATAAAGTATGTGACCACTTTTATAAGTGCAAAATGCTTTCACAGGCAGTGGAAAACATCAGAGTGCAAACCAAATACTCTTTCTCATGCTCCTGCAACCTCTCTTCAGAAGGAAACAATAAACTGTGACCCTGCCTATGTTTCAAAAAGGAATACTTCATTATAAATGTTAGCAAGAAATAGAAAATCATACATTGCTACAGGAAATTTAACACCAGATCAGAGTAGGGCATATGACTTTAAGATTACATTTAGAAAGTTTGAACAAGTAAAACCAATAATATCTGTCTGTATTATAAGCTAAATCAATTTGGGCTTATTTGTTCTCAGAGTTGGTTAAATAATTCACAGGGTTGTAAATACTTTGGAGTGGTGGAAAGAGAAATCATCATTCACTCACTTCCTCGTACTGCGTATTTCTTAGCACCACTAATCAACTAATTTAGCTTCTGGATGTACTTATTCCAAAGAATTCAGCAGGAGTAACACCAATAACAAAGAAGTACATCGCATCAGAATTCCACGACCTTCTTAGAGAAAATGCTGAAACTGAAGTCTCTGCAGTTTTGATAATCTCTTAGTAAAAATACGTGATTTATGGAAAGCTCCTAAGCATTCCATTTTACAGACTGTACACCTGTCTCTTTTTGTTGTCAGTCTAGTGTGTTTAAAAACTTTCATTTCATGAAAATCCTTTTTATGTCACTGAGAAAATTCAATAACTTTCCCTTTTCATCCTTTGCTTTCTGCATTCCAACTAATAGTCTGTCATCATTGAAATCTTCTCCTTGTCTACACTTACAGACTACGAAATCAATGTATAACTTCTTTCAGATGAGTACAATGGTTTTAGTCTATGGTGGGTAGCGCTGATTCTTTCATTCCTGTGTCCATTTCTAAATGTTTTCCAATTTGATAGCATCTCATTTCATAACTGAATAGAGAAAGAGGCATGCACATTTGCCAGTGCTGCCAAAATGACCACAGATATTATGAAAAGAGATAATAATATATTTGCTGTATACACACCCAAGGATCACAATTGCTGTCTTAAGCACCATATTTTTCTAGTATGTTTTAGGTGCATAATATTGTCTTTCCATCCCTCAATTCTTTTCAGGCCCACTGAAACTCCTGTAAAATTCCTATTTCTACAAAATGTATAAAATCTCTGAAGTGTGGAGGATTAACCAAGCACAATTTATTTTACCATCAAGACAACCTCACTTTGTCATTTTTTTTGTCTTGTTAAGGATTATCTGCAAAATTTACCAACAATGATTTTATATTTTCTCGCAGATCACAGCTCCAGGGGAGTTGGACTAGGTGGCTTTCAGAAGTCCCTTCCAACATTAAGGATTCTGTGATTCTGTGATCACTAGAAACAAGTATTTCACACAAGCATAGAGAAACTTTTGGCCATGCACACCAACCTATGGCTTGCATCAGTTTTGCATTATTCTCTTCCCTTCACCTGCCACACTCAGGATTTGTTAACCCCAGGTCACCATGGGCTTGACAAGGATTTTTATGCCAGTCCTTTTGTGGTTTTTCATAGACAGTTCAAAGCAAGACTAGTTTTGCTTTCAAGGCACTCGCTATGCAGAACACCTTATTCTTCTGCCAGTGGGTTTCTGATCAACACCCTGGAGCCCTGCCAGACATGTTGGTTGGTATAGGTAGGCTGGTGCTGTTCCTCTGCATGTCTTTGTACCTCTTGTCTCAGAATATGCAAATCCTGCTTTAAGGAAATTGTTTCACCCAGACTCTTCCTAAAAGCTAGGTCTGGGTATACCTCCACTGAGCTGATTTTAATACGCTTCTTTTTTTTTTTTTTTTTTTTTGGAAGAATGATTGTTTCTGTAATACCGTGTTAGCTGTCACATAGGTAGAAGAGGGACCAAACTGCCTTGAAGATCTGCCCAAGGCCACTAAAAATCAGAAAATATTTTAAGGCTTTGCTGGTGTGACAACTACTGAGGATTTCGTACTTGGAACTTCACTAGCTTCCCAGTTGAATGCTGCTAAATGTCTCTGGTCTCTTTCCATTTCTCAGAAAGCACTTTCTCAGAAGTGCTGACATCCAAAGGAATACCTGACAAGCTCATCCTTACCGGCTAGCTATAGTGGTATTGTTTTTCTAGTAGTTAGAAATGCTTTTCTGGGACCTTCCAGGAGGCAGCCCAGAATGAGACAGTAATTTTGAGAAGCAACTATTTATCCAGGCTGTGGTGAACCAGTGGCGGTCATTCATAATGTCAGATGCCATTGCCTGCGCAAACTGGGATCTGGCTGGGTGAGCAGACCTCCTGGAGCAGCAGGGGACACGAAGCAGCTAGCAGATGTGGGAAGCAAGGCGGAAGGGATTCAGTTAACAGGAGCTGAATTGAGGTGTGCATGAAATCCTACCGGGCTGATTTAGGGTGACAGAAAGCAAGGTGATGCCGTTTAGCTTCGTCCTGTCCCCTCAGTCCTGCTTCATGGCCTACCGGCGCTTTGCAGCTCAAGGTGACCCATTGTTATTGGGCCTTTTGCCAAGTACATTCATAGAGCTGGAGAGAGAAAGAAAAGCCTTGTTCCTCTGGTTTCACTTCCAGTCCATTTAAAAACCTTCTAGTTAAACTGATATAAGACCTGGTGGATGCTTTTCTTCCGTTTTAATTCTAGTAAACTTAATGGTCATTTAAACCTAGCACCAGGTTCAAGGAGTACTTTGCCGATAGTTGTTTAAGTAAACTCAGCTAAACTGCTGGAGAGATTCATTTTATGTGTAACAATGTTTTTGCACTGGCTTAAATGAACTACTTCAAATTCATTCTTGTTAAACCAAAGTAACCCTGAGCATAAGCAAGAGTTCAGTTATGCTCTTGGAAGGAAACATCATATTACCATCTGCTAGACTAGTTTTGTTGTACTGTTTCTGTTTGTCAGGACTGACGTGTGCACTGCAACAGCAGACCGTCACCGGCAATTTGAAAGTCCATTAACGATCCTTTAATGTATTTAGAGGCAGCATTTCTAATACAAATATGCATGCACAAGACCTGGAATTTTTCAGTATGCCCCTAGAATACCCTGCAGCTTTATTCCCCTTTTGGCTGCTTTCAGCTACTCATCTAATGAAGCACATATAATTTTGCCATTTCCAAATTCACATAAAATTAAATATGCTTTTCCCTACTTTTTAAATGTAAGCTGTGTTCTTACTGTCCATCATCAATGATCTCCCTTTCAGCTCCTGCACAGCCAGAGAACAGATGTCCTTGTGGTGGGCTGATAATCAATGGGAGAGCAAGGATTTTGCAATGTTCACTGCTGATTACATCTAAGATACATAGACCATGCAGATAAATATTTGTACAGAAGTGATACAGAGAAATAAATTGTATATATGGTGGGAATAGAAATTTTAGCTTAAATAAGAAAAAGCTGAAGAAAGCTGAAAAACACCTGATAACTTCTGCATTCTTCAAATTAGGTCTTAGCATTTGAATCAGAGTGCTTGCAGCTTGACTTTAGACACACAGGTCGTCTCATTGTTTCCAGTGGAGCCGCTCCTTTTTCTCAGGCATATGCTTGTTACAATGCTTCACTGGAACATAAACCAGCAGCTTTCTTGCCTCCTTGTTGCTTTACCAAGTTGATATATCAACTGATATTGGATGTGTGATTTCATAATTTCACTGCTCCTTTTAGTTTTGTATTTCAAAGTTTCACTAAAGAGTGAAGGAGGCAACCATGGGGCTGTGATTCAGAAGCTTTTTTATTTGCTGATTCTGATACCGACCTGAAGCATGACTTCAGGCAGCTCACCTAAGCATGCCAGTGGTGACAAGCTTGAGAACGTACACCCTGACTCTAAATGACTGCAGGCCCTAATACTCGCATTGCCCCCCCCCTTCTAACGTATTATCCAACTTTCTTTTAGAGGATTAGCCCTTCTGCTCTGGATTCCTTTTTCCTTCTTTAGGACTTCTAGTTACCTGGAATGAGGTTATCAGCTCTGTTTCTTTGTTTTGTTTTCCCACTTGCATGACAACTTACCGCAGTAAGAAAAATCCGTTCCGTTTTGACTCAGTGCTCGGAGCTGAGGTCTTACAGGTGATGGTGGGTAATCATAGTCTGCTTATTTTTGGTACACAGATTGGAATTAATTATTTTAAAGGAAAGGTCAGCTAATTTTGGATTCCCTGAGATGAATTCTCTGATACGTGGTGTGTTCCATCATACATTAACCAGCAATGAATCCAAAGCAGAGGAGGAAGTACCCCTGGGAGCATCAGACCCCTGTTTTGGTCCATTGACTGCACATGTATTAATTTCCAGCTACAGATAATCCTTTCTACACTGTGCACAGGACACTGAGGTATCCTCCAGCCCTGACTTCAACAGCCACTCCCAGGTTTTGGTAATTGCAGGGTCTGGATCATCACGTCTCACTGTATGCCCATACTAAACCATACAATGCAACATGTGCATAAAAATGAGGAGTGGCAGGGAAAATGAAGAACAGTGAGTGAACTGTGGTTTTGATTGTTGGGGTTTTGTTTTTTTCTTTCCTAGCATGATAAAGGAGTTTATCTTTTTATTGTAATTCATCTGTTTCTTTTGTTTGCATCCTGTTCTAAAATTATTGAAAACATATTTACTTTGTGTTAGCTATTGGGAAAGTTGGCTGTGGTATTCTCCTTTTTTTTTCACTTTGCAAACATTTGTGAGATTAATCGTGTGCTGTGTCTTTCAAGCTTTTGTTAACATTTCACATTTAAGGTAACAGAGCAGTACCTCTGAAAACATTTCACCCACGGAAAAAAATATCAAATAATTTTTACCCAGGTTAGTGCTATGGTATATCACTACCATGAATTATCAAGAAGAGAGAATCAAATTTAAATGTATATTGAATTTCACACCATGACTAAGCCTGTGTCCAGTGTAAACTGTAAACTACTCATGAATGAACTACTGTGAATTTAATAGATGCTTCATTCAGATGCTTGAAAAATCAGATCCTAATAATCATGTACCAGTTCAGAATATTTCTTACTTCATAATCTATTTAGGTGTTTTAGAAATTGTTCTGTATTTAAGAGAGTTGCATATGGTATAGAAGTGAACGAATATAGCATATGCATTATCTCCCTTAAAGCTGGCCACGTTGCTTTGGGGGTATTTTTTGGACAAAGTAACCTATTGCTTGCTTTAAGAGTAGTCACAATCCATTCCAAACAAAAATGTTTGCCCTCAGCTCTGCAGAAGTTGTACTGAAGTAATAAGCTGTGATCATAGATACCAAGTGCACGACATCAGCTTCTAAATGATTTTCAGCTTTGCATCGTCTTGTCTTTAGCCTTCACAGCTACTAGAAGTCCTGTGCAAGTCCCATGGACCTGTAGAAACTGTTGTGGATGCCACTGAAACCATCTGTCAGCTTGTGCAAAAATGTAAATGCACAATTTCCTCCTTTGCTCTGCAATTGCTTTTATATTGATGTTTGCAGCTGTTTCTTTGTGAACATAAGGAATGTGCTTGTGGTCAAGATAGTCTACACTTAAACTGGTAGATTAATGAGTCCTACTGTGCTCTTTGGTCTGGATACCTTCAACTGTTTGTTGTACTTATCCCACCCTTTTTTACTCCACCCAAGGTCTTGGTTTCCACATGACAGAAGTTTAGGGACTTCAGTCAGGACAAAGCCACCCAGGATGAGCCCCCACTGCTCAATATAACCTCAGTTAATTTCATCAGTATATTGAGGAAGCAGACCTCAAACACATATTTGCATCCCCAGCTCAGCTGGGATATCCCAGAGCCAACTGCCATTTCAGACATATTACTGATGCCAAGTCCATATGTAAGCAATCCTTCACTCCCGAGCAATAACCCTTCATTGCTATTGCTGTCAGATTGTTTTCTTGAAACCCTTCATGTCTTGTATTCTGGCACACCTATGCAATCCACAAAGCCTTCCAGCAACATTCTAATGGTCTGACTCTGCCTTAAACACTTTCACTGTAGCCTTTCAGAGTCCACTAGAAGATATCTGGTTCCTCTCACTGCAGTTAATGCACAAAGCAGGGCAGTGGGACTGCCAGAATGACAGAGCACGTCTGCTGTAACTACACCATGTGGCCATGCAAGAAAGAGCTTGTCCCCTTGACTGATTTCAGAAGCCCTCTGTCCTGCCCTGCAAGTCCTTAGGGAAGCTGAGCAGCACAAGCACAGATATTAGTGCCAAATGTAAGTAGCAAGCTATGCCACAGAGCTCAGGCATGCCTGTAAGTGTAGGTACCAGGCAGCTCAGCTATGTGTAATCTTACGTGTTCTGTTTCAGCATGCAGGTCAATCCCTGATGATAAATGTGATTGTTGATACCTCTGCACTGCATATTTATTTTTGAAGTTCTGAGGAGAACCACAATTGATTTTTCTTGTTTCTGTCTTCTCCCTAACCTGTACAATCAATCCAGATAAATTCTTCTCTAGAAGGGATTTTAGGGCTGAAACACTTTTTGGGTGCCTGACAACAACGTTTAGGTTGCACCTTCTACAAAGCATGTTTGTATTGTGCTCTTTGTAGCCCCGTGTGCTCAGAAAACGGATTGCATGTCTCAAATAAACAACTGCCCCTAAGGAGTATTCCGTGTTGGTTGTTTTTTTTTCCCAATGGACACTAATTTTCACAGGGTCCCCAGACTGAAGCTGCCTGATGGAAAGACCCTGCAGCATCACAACACATGGAGTATGTAAACCCCACATTCTGTCATGTGCTGCTAGGCAAACCTGCATTATCCACCAAGAGCTTGTTGGGCTTCGTTCTGTATTTCAGCGGATATGGAAAGTAAGGAAAGGCAAGTTTGCTGGGTTTTGGAATACTGCAAAGGAAGGGACTACGGCAATACTGTAAAAGCCTTGGAGAATAGATTAATCCCGTACGTGTGGCTTGCTCAAGACCCTGTTGTGAAACCAGTCTGGGCAAACAATTTCCATGTGGAATATTTTTGATTTTCTGCTTTATCACCAGCACATAAACATTCTTTAAACTCTCCTAAGGTTGAAGAATTGACCCAGCTCAGTAATGCTTATACAGTCACTGAAAGGAATTCAGTGATGCTTTTCTTTTAGCTGTTCTTTCCGGCCCTAATCCAGCCATCTCCTTCAGGTATTTGGATGCAGTCATCGAAATCAGTAGATGGGAACCTGGGGATCTCGCTGCTTCGTCTTATTTCAGGAGGTCACCCCGCGCCCTGCTTCCCCACCGGATGCAGTTCAGGGCAACAAATAAAACAACTCCACGTGGTGCTCGCGAGGGCTGTTCTAGACTGACTGTTTGCAAGAAGAACTTCGTTCCCAGTAGGGAGAACGCGGTGTTACTGTCATATTCCTTCTTCTTAATTCAGTTGTGATAAACGACGTATGAAACGCAGCGCTACGAGGATACTTTCACAGGCGCCCGAGGCAGCCCAGACCGCAACCCTCCTCCCGCCCGCGGCGCCGGCGCGCCCCCTGCCGGCCCTCCCGCCGGCCCGCACGCAGAGCCGCACGGAGCTGGGACGGGCGGGGCGGAGGCCTCGGGGCGGGCCGTGTCGTGCCGCGCAGCGCCGTGCGGCGGGTCACGTGACGGCGTTCAGCTGACTGCCGGGAGCGCGGCGCGGGGCGGCCCGCGGTCAGGGTGAGCGCGCGGGCGGGGGGGGTCTGGCCGGGCCCGGTCCCTCGCTTGCTCGCTTCACCGCTCTTCTCCCTCAGATGAACGGCGCGCAGGATGCGGCGGAAACGGCGCCTGTGTGGGAGCGACCCTGGTCGCTGGAGGAGATCCGTAAGGGCAGCCAGAGCTGGTCCTTGGCCTCGGACGCGGGGGTGAGCGGACGCTGCGGTGCGCGGTCTCAGATGCGTGAGCGCCCGCGGTGCGCGGAGCCGCCCCGAGCGCCGCCCTGAGCGCCGCTTCCCGTCCCACGCAGCTCCTGCGCTTCCTGCAAGAGTTCTCCCAGCAAACCATCTCCAGGACCCACGAAATCAAGAAGCAGGTGGACGGGCTGATCAGTGAGACGAAAGCCGCCGACTGCCGCCTTCACAATGTCTTCAACGACTTCCTCATGCTGTCCAACACGCAGTTCATAGAGAACGTGAGTACGCGCGCACCGGTACCGCGCCGATTGTCGGCGTTACCCCGTGCTGTGACTGCACGGGGTGCACGGCACGAGCTGTAACGGCCTGTCAGGTTTGTAGGCTACCCCCCCCCCAGCTCTAGCTTTTATCAAGCGCTTTGTCTTGATCAGCGTTGTGCTCAGGCCGTGCTTGTCTCCTCTGAAGCCATAATGCTGTTATGGGACAAACGCTGGCAGAGGATGAGGTGATGAAAATCTGGGTTACTGGTATTTATTTGCAGTGCTACTATGTCTTTTCTGGCCTACCTTTACTGTTCAGCTTAATGGCTGTAAGAAAGAAGGGGACAGACACTTTAGTAGGGTCTGTGGTGAAAGGACAAGGGGAAATGGTTTTAAACTAAAAGAGGAGAGATTCAGATTGAATAAAAGAAAAACAGTTTTTACTATAAAGGTGGTGAGGCACTGGCACAGGTTGCCCAGAGAGGTGGTGGGTGCCCCCTTCCTGGAGGGCCCAAGGTCGGGCCTGATGAGGCTCTGAGCACCTGATGAAGCTGTAGGTGTCCCTGTTCATTGTAGCGGAGTTGGACCAGATCGCCTTTAAAGGTCCCTTCCAACTCAAACGACTATGATTTTGTACCAAACATTTTAAGTCTTGGATGCTTTTAACTGCTTTTGCCCAAATGTATGTGCACAGAACAGGGTCCTCACTTCGAGGTCTTAATTTAGCAAGAGAGATCTGTCTCTTCTGAAGGGATAACAACCACCTATGTTTGAGAAATTTGGATTCAGGTTTGCAGGTTCAAAGGTTGCTCTTTATTCCTCTGCGTCTCCTAGTAGCTGATCCTGCAAGAGAGTGCTCAAAGTGCTGGATAGAGCAATCACCAGAACACACTGAGGGCTGGGGAAGGATGTGAGCTTTCCCTGTAGCTATGGGAGAAGGGCAAACAGGAAAGAAGGAGAAAAGCTGCTAGCAAACAGAGCCCAACTGCCCAGGAGTAAATTAGGCTTACTTTTGAAGGCTTCTAAAATAGCTTAATAATAGCCAGTTAAAACAGTGCTGTGTATTGTGATTATTTTGTTTGTTTGTTTTAGCATTAACTTAGTCTGTAAAAGGGGTTAAATGCTCAGCTTGTCTTCCATTGTTGCAGTGTCATGTGCGGTCTTTGAATCACCTTAGTTGGACTGAGCAGCTATGTGATAGGACCTTCATAATAACTGCAGCATGTGAAAGGATGCTATGAAGATGCCTGGCATCATCTATTGTTTCTTTTTTTAATATCTCATGAATTAGTTTGTAATTTTATTTTGTTGATGATACCCAAGATTTAGCCCTTGCAGCAGTTTGTTGCTCTTATTTCAATTAATCTTCCTTGACTTTTTTAGCGAGTGTATGATGAAGAAGTGGAAGAGTCTATACCCAAAACAGATGCTGGGGAGAAAGCAGAGCAGGTAGCAACTTCATCTTCCATGGGTGCTTACAAATCAAACTGTCAACTTTCTTTGTGACGTCTTTAGTCTTTGTGCTGTATGTCATTCAAACATAACATTAACAGTAACTTTGAAAGCTCCTGCAACATATGATAATCTTTTAGGGCCTCCCCCTCCCCAGTTTCACTATTGTAATGTGATAGACAATACATGTTTATTTTCCAACAGCTACATGTATTTTTTTAGGAAGAGAACTGAAGATTCTGGATTCAAACCGTGTGAATTATGGAAGTAGAATCTGACCGCAATTAACAGGGATGAGAACTCAGAGCTTTCTATACATATTTTATAGTCTAGGTGTATTATCACATAAAGGTTCCTGTGAAGGGCTGGGAGCACAAAAAGGACAGTGTTGTGTTACTGTGGGTGTTTAAAACATCTGTGTTTACAGGGTTGAAAAAGGTGAATTAAGTCAAGTGGGAAAAAAAAAAAAAGAACAAACAACAAAAAAAACAACCCTCAAAGCTCATGAAGGTCTTTTTCTTGCATACAGTGTAAAGCTTTCACCACGCTAATTAGAAATTAGATCGTTGCATGCGTGTTGCAGTGAGGTTGAGTCTTGAGTAAAATGCAATGACGGTATTTTTCCTGTTGAAGGAAAAGACACGGGAACAGAAAGAAGCCGATCTAATCCCCAAAATACAAGAAGCAGTGAATTATGGGTTGCAAGTTCTGGACAGCGCATTTGAACAGCTAGACATCAAAGCAGGCAACTCTGACTCAGAAGAGGAAGAAAGTAATGAGAGGGTAGAACTGATACTTGAGCCAAAGGTACAGAGACCTGTTCTTGCTGGGAGCACTGGATTTGTGTTTCTCTTTATTGGACTTGCTCTTCATTTCTGTCAGTAGTAATATTGTGTTGTTATCAAATTGATGTTATTTACCTAAAAAGAGGATTTGGTGACTGTATCTAAAGCTGAAATGCTCTGTGCTGCACTATTTCTTTAATAGCCTGCTTGTCTTTCATTTGGCTTAGCATTGATGAGTGGTAGCCCTAAAGAGATTTAGTTGAATGGGAGCGAACTTGGGAAGTTCACTCTTTTGGGTGGAGTGAGACCTTTAAATGTCATGCTTTTTAGGTATAAACAATATTTTCCTAGTTAGTTTTTACTGTCCTAGTAATTAGGAATCCTAGAGGTAGAATTTGCAAAGACTTTTTTTTTTTGTTAGATATAATCTAGAAAATATATTAGGACTGCATGAGCAGAGATAGTACGTGTTCCTGATAGTGTTAAGAAGGAATACATCTCAGCTGGCCCACACCACTTGAAGAATGTTTCTAATGAGACTCTCTTGAAACAAGCTTGTATCTTTCTCATGTTATAACAAGGGCTGCAGGACTTCTGTCTTCATCAGCAATGTAGAGCTGTTCCAGCTGTCAGAAAGACTTGATGTTGTCTCTTTCCAGGATCTCTATATTGACAGACCTTTACCTTACCTGATTGGCTCCCAGCAGTTCATGGAACAAGATGATGTTGGCCTTGGAGATCTGACTAGTGAGGGTATGTGCTGGCATAAATTTTGATTTCTCTTGGAGTAAGTAGTTCTTAATCTGAAACTTTGGTCTTTGCTTTTAACTAAATAGCTTGTGTCATACTGCGTAGTTTTTTTGCCTGTTTGGATAGATGCTGAAAATAGCTACAGAAAACCATGAGTCATGCTAAAGCAACCACCTTTCCAATATGTGAGTTGTCAGTAACTCTTACCCTGTGTGTTTGAAACACAGAAAGCTAGAACTTCAGCAGCCTACAAGGCTCTTTCAGACCACTCTTATCCACCTGATTAGTTCTCATCACAAAGCTTTAATGTTGCAGTAATTGTGTCTGGTGACCAACAAGCTCTGCATAGAGATGTCATATCTGATCTTAACTTTTGTTTTCATCTAAAATAGAAGGATCAGTTGACAGTGATCGTGGAAGTGTACTTGACAGTGAAGAGAAGGATGAGGAGGTAAGCAATGAAATAGTAGCTGCTTTGCATAAGTGTTCATGAGTCCTTATTTACATGCAAGGCCATTAGCTGCCTCACTTTTTCATTTGGAGTCTCAATACAATAGCGCAGTGTCTCCTTCCTATGTCTGTTGTGGTAAATGTACTTTTCTGTTACTGTTCTTATGCAGTGATTTTCTCTGCAGCCTTTCAGGGGAGCGGTAATGAGTTACTGGCTCTAACTAATACTATAGTAGAATGTTTCAAGGTGAAATGTTTTATCCAGTCTAATTTCATTTTGTGAAGCAAAGCAACTCGATTCTTGAATTCTCGCACAAGAATTGACAAATTTGTTGTAAGTTACTGTGGCAAAGAATGGGTTGTGAACTAGCAGGAATAAGTTTAAACAGGTTTCAGTGATTCTCCTCCAGGCTTTGCCCCGTGAATCCAGTGTATTGGACCATCAATTTCTGATATGTTTTGTCTGGAATATCTGTAGTTTGTAGCTGTGCTGTGGAAGCACTTCTTTTATCCTCAGGTGTTTACTCTTGGTATCTTTACTTGATTAGAGTTAAATCCCTTTTGAGTTACCCAAATGCACTGTCAGATGGAGCTTGTTTACTTGGCTAAGTTAATAAAACTTAAGTGAGCTCCTTTTCAGAAGGATGTTCAGTAGCGGTCAAACAATTATGTGGTCTGGTTGGGGTGAAGAGATGAGAAGTATCCAGATTTAAGCAAGCCCAGAACTTCTGAGCCCACTCCTTTAACCACTGGACAAAGGGATGTGTGATACTTGTCTTTGGGTCTCTTGTGTTCCAGGAATCCGAGGATGAATTTGGAAACCCGAGTGAGGATGACCAAAAGATGGTATGATTGTATGCCCTGGTACAACCTGAAAGACTTTCTGCTTGAGACACAGTGAGAATGCAAAAAAGAGGAGATCAGAGCCTAAATGCATAGTATATATTCAGTGGCACTGCATGATGTGTGTTTTTCTCAGGAATAACTTTGGAGCACTGGAAGTTGAAAGAATCAGCCTCAGGAAGACTTGGCTTCCGAGGAATTACTGTGTCTAATTACAATTCTGAGTTTGTGATACAGGAAGTAAGGAACAATGCAATCCAAGTATGACCTGAAGTCAAAGATGAGAACAGTGTGAAACATTTGAGAAGTATGACTATTTGGATAATATGAAAAGGGGAAAATAAATGTTTAGGTTGAAAAATTCAAACCTAATTTCAATTGTTGGGAATAGGTAGCTACCTCACTGAAGGGAAGGAATATTACCCATGTTTAAAGGCATCAGTGGCTTATGCTGGGGACTCCCAGTCTGAGAAGATTCAGGACTAGAACAGTGTTTCAAAACATGCTTCTTGTGAGCACGGCCTTAGTGTTTGGTGATGCAGCATAGGAGTGTACTAGGGAACACAACTAGATGCTTACAGCTATGGGCACTCTCCTTACATCTCAAAAGTTGTTCAGTACCCCAAGACTGGCTGAATGTTTCCACTCTTTCAGTAAGTTTGCTTTGAATGTTTTATAGAAGCAGGTGGAAATTTGTACTTGTGCCTTTTGTATGCTGACTTGAGGAGAGAACAGCAGGGTATTGTTTCTTTTCTTAGAGGACAGCACAGATGAGTGATGAAGAAGATTATGATGGTTGTGATCTCTTTGACTCTGAAAAAGAAGAAGATGAGGATGGAGACTTTGAGGAAACCACAAGACCTGTAAGTGATTGCTGCCTCTCCACAGGGATAGGTTTTTGGCTTGTTTCACGAAAGATTTGTCTTTGGTTGTGATTATAGTGGTAGCTCTTGGATACCTGAAATGGGGATCAGGTAGAGAGGACCTGTGAGAATCTTCTTTCAAGATGATTGTTCATGCTTTGTCCCTTGAAACTAGGGGACTCCTGCACCCTAGCCTGGGATCAAAACTGTCTTTAAGTGTCATTAAGAAATTGTTGTATTTGGGTATGATAAATACTTCCTGCTTGTTATATTCACTAATTCAGGTGACATTAAAAACTTCATAAAGTACTACGAGTGGCTTTGCTTTGGTGCACGCATAATCTCTTAATTGCTTTCTTAAAATCCTTACGAGTGCTTCTATCGAAGACTAAATAGGGAATTGTATAAATGAGGCTGTAGTATACTGTACTTATAATTGCACAATTGCAACTGCATCAAACTGGCACTGGGATTGAGTAGAATAAATATATGGCTATTTATCCCTACCCCTCAGAAAAAGAAAAGGCCAACGTCATTTGCAGATGAGCTTGCGGCCCGAATCAAAGGAGAAATACCAGTTAAACAGGAGGAAGAGCGTTCATGTGAGTTAACTCTTAAGTTTTGATGAATGATTGTGAGATGGTGGAGAACTCCTGAGGGTATTGGAGAGGAGAATTTGTTTAATGATATTTGAAATTATGCAAATCTATTGTTTGAGCATATATTAGTTGAAGGCCTAAGAGGAGGAATTAAAGACACTACTGTAACTGTTTCCTGCTCTGAGAAACATTTTGGTCATAACTTATAGGAATGAATTGCAATCCGTTGAGAAAACTCCTTTTTCAGATCACTTCTCAGGTGCACGTGTTATTGTAAAGATTTTCTCTTAACTCTAATTCTCCATCAGTATGTAAAACAGCTGCATGTTTGACCACATATCGTTCCCCCTATTTAAGACAAGTATGTGGAAACACTGGTTACTGTGGTCTTTTTTAGAGCTCTACAGTGGGAAAGCGCCTCAAGTAGTTTGTTTTCATGGGACGTGGTTTTGTTTATTTTTTTTCTGCTGCCGTATTTGGATTAAATATGCTGTGTTTTGAGGAACTTGTCAGTCCTGCTGTTTTCACTGATATATTAGAATAAATAATTACTGCATTTTCTTTTACTTCAATCTCAAATGGCAAGGCCACTTTCATGTAGTTATTCTTACAGCAAAACAGCACTTGAACATAAAAGAACTGAAATTAAGTTCTAGAGTGCTCAGGAGCTTGCTTTTGCCTTGTATTTGTCTTTTTTTTTTCCTGTCAGAGTTACTACATTTATTTGTTCTTGCTTGATTCAAACTATCAAGTTAGGATTTTGGTTATTGGAATTTAAAACCTAACTGCTTAACCTGTTCAGTTGCAGGCTAATCTTCTGTTAATTGAAACAACCTTGCTGAGTGATGAGAAACAGGGAGTAAAACTTAGTCTTAAGTAACACCATCAAGGCATAATATATAGCTGGAGACATCCAAGGTTTTGTGTGCCCTGTGTGGGATCTGTACGATCTATAATGCTGTGTTTCTCTGTGACTTCTCAGGTGATACTAGTCACAGTGTGAACAACTCTGTTGCCATTATAATTTTAAGTGCCAATTTTAGAGCTTACTGGGTTGATACATTTAAAACATGTAGTTCAAGCTGTTTAAATTACTTCTCGAGATTCTTTTTATCATAGGTCAAGCACAGGTCACAAGTAAAGATAGATTATTTCATTTACACTTTGAACTTCTCTTCTTAAAGCACCAGAGATCAAACCAAGGAAAACGCCAAAAGAAAAGAAGGAAGTTAAAGTTCCATCAGATGGTAGGATTTCCTCCTATCTTGTTTTTCAGTCGTTGTTTGAATTGTAAGAAGACATGGTATTTGCTATAGAAACTGGGTGGGATATAAGTAAGCATCCTTCAGGGTGAATAAGTATACAAGTCTAGGTAGTTCTGTGTGTGTGTGCAGAAGATGGCCAGAAACAGGTCCAGCGAGAGTTTCACTTTAAATGTAACATTGTGGAGCAGCCACAAACAACCTGAGAAATATACAGCAGCTTCTCTGTACTTATCGTGTTTATGAGAGAGGGTGGAATCAAACTAATATATATATATATATATATTTTACTGTTTTTGACTGTTTCTTTGTTCCCTTTCCTGAAACTCAGTCAATACTCTTGTCTCTTGTGCTTTCTAGATGATGAAGATGACATCTTCAAGCCTCCTAAGCTGACTGATGAAGATTTCACACCATTTGGTCCTAAAGGTGGTCTCTTCAGTGGTGGTACAGGTCTTTTTGATGATGATGAGGTGAGAATGCTAGAGAGAGTACAGGTGGAGATGTGTGTGTCCCTCTAGAACAACACACACAAAAAACAAAAAAAAAAAACAAAAAAATCCCACAAATTCTCAACAACTCTGAAAGGCGGAGAGAAGAAACAACATTTTGTTTCTTGTTAACGTTCAAATATAATGGGACAGTGTATCTTCCTGTTGGACAAAGAAAGCTATGTGAGTGAGGTACTTGTGTTGCCTTTGGCACAAAGCCGCCTTTTCTGCAGTAGTGCTGGTAGAAATGTAAGTGTGGTTCTGGCACTACATTAGAGTGGTTTTGATTCTAGCCGTGTACTCAGTGCCTCACTTTTATCTGTGAAGATAAACTAAATATTATACTGTTTGTTCATTTTAAAAAGATTTCTATTAAAAATTAATGAGGTTTAAGGGTCTAACAGAAAAGTTGTGTAAAAAAGATGATTACCTCTGATTTTATATCACGCAGTTGATACTGGGAGAAGTCCAGAATAGTAGCCAAGCCATTGCCTTTGCAGGGTGTAGTGTTCCTAGTTATAACTAAAGAAACAACAGTCATGTTGAAGCGTGCCTTCATGGAAGGCAAGTTGGCTTTTGATCTGGAAATTGGAAGGAGACCTCTTGAGGAGGTGGCCTTGCACTTACCATTCCAATCTGCTGGAATGCATCCAACAAGCAGCAGACAGGGGCGTTGTGTGAAAGGAAGAAGGTATGTGGTGCGTCCCACTCTGCTGTGGCTCCTATTGAAAAAAAAATGCTAACAGGAGTTTTATTCCAGTGGCAACTAACAGCTTTAAAAAAAATAAAAAGTTTAAGTCTGACACTGCAGGCCAGCTTTGTGTCAGTGCAAATTTGGATGAAGCTATCATTTAAGTACTCTTGCTTATTGCCAAGATTACTTAGCTCATCCTGCTAGATACTAGCCAAGCAGATGTGTGTGTGTGTTGCCTGCCTGTATATACTTATTCTTACTTTTCTGTTACCTGAAAAATAATCATCTAGAAGTTTTCATTTACCTTATACTACAGAATTGGCCTTACTGTACCAGATGGCAGCCACAGTAGGTCAATTGGCAGATAGTAATTGATAGATGTGCTGTAACTCTGTGACATACCTGACACCCCCTTACCCTTTTCTGACAATTTTTGCCCTCTTTCCACTAAGCTTTATACAAACTTTTGAATATAAAGGGAGGCAATTTGTAACTTTCAAAGCCTCCATCTTTCAGAAATGGTCATTACTAACAAGATGTTGTGGGTTCCTGGGAGTCTAGGCTGTGATTCTTAGTGTGGAGTTCAGCTGTGTGATCAGCATAGGGTAACTGCAGTCTGAATGTGGGGAGTGTTTTCTTCTGCACGTGGATGTACTAAAAATAGTTTTGATTCAGTTTATCTGCTGCTCTGTGTGCTGTAAGTGTTTGCTGCCTTGGGATGTGGAGAAAAAGGGAGGGAGCTGTTCATCTGTGCTGTTCCTCCAGGACGCTCCTGAGAGTGTCTTGTAATACTTTTGAGCTGTAATGTATCTCTCTGTACCACAATAGTGTTTTGGAGTCTCCTTAGCAACAAAGTAAATTATTCATCTTAGGCGTGTGGAATTCAGGAGGGTTTTTATGTCTGTCCAGATCTGAATTCTGTCTTTGAACCTTTCTGCTTTAGTTTCAGTAGGAAAGCTTGGAAGGAAACAGCTGTAGTTTAACTCGTGTAAGAAAGTGTGCAAATAAAAGCTCATTCCTTCTTTGCAGTAAAGAGGCTGATAATCACAGTGAATTATAGTGTAAATTAAATTCTGGAAGACAGAAAACTACTCTTTTGAACATCTGCCCTTGCGTGAACTCTTGAGTAGCTAGCTTTACGTCTGTATGTGCAGACATACATTTGAAAAGGGAGCGGTGGTTACCTCCTCTGTCTTGGCTTAGAATTGGATATTCTATGTGGAAGATTTGGCAACTGTCTTTTCCTACAAAAGACAAATTCACTACTTTACCCCTATACTCCTTTGCATTTTTGTCTTCTACCAGGGTGATCTTTTTGCTGAAGCACCGAGAGAAGATTCAAAAGAGCAAGAGGAACAAGTTCCTATCAGCGCAGGTAAGAACCTGCTTTTGTCTCTCTACTTCTATCTGTGCTGTAATTTATCACAGCCAGCAGCTGGAACATAGTTTTTCCAACTAGGAATTCTGGAGTAGCAGTTGTTTTCAAATCTCTTATTTTCTTCAATCCTAATAGAGAACAGTTGTGTTTTCCTTGAGTTTTATATGTTCACTGTGATCGCTTACATGCACCTGTCTTCCTGTAGCTGATAAGATATCCTAACTGATGTTGGCCGAGCTCACTGCACACACTGGGTTTCTGTTGCTGAGGAGTACTTTGTGGGATCCAGTTGTGAATTTTGTTGGGGTCAAGATTGTTCCTCGCAGTTGGAATGTCTACATTTTACTTCTTTTGTATATCCAGACTCTTAAGGAATCTGATGAGCACTAGTTCTATAATGCATCAGTTTTTATTGAAACACTGTACTTATGGAATTTTCAGATGTGGGTTTAGAGACTGAGCCCTTTTGTTTTGGTTGTATTGTATCAAAGTAGTTTCAAATGTGTGAATGTGGACCCTTGTAAATAACTTTGTGTGGATACATACTGTATTTGTAAGCTTGAGATTCATTGGCAAGTTTTAATGGATTGCAATAAGCTAGACTGTTCTTACATGCATCTGCAAAAGGCAGAAGTTCAAAGAGAACATCTTAAAGACTTCTGGGCTGTTGAGCAAAATGTGGAGCTCAGAAGACCTCTCAGATTCCCATTTCTATGGTAGAGTTCTAAAGGCTTTGATAGTGTAAAGTGAGTGCATCCAATTGTATTGTACTTCCTGTGATTTCAGCAATCTCTACAAAATCCTTAAGGAAAGTTCCTGCAGGTGCAGTATCTCTGTTCCCAGGTATGATTCATTCAATAGCAAATTGCTTCATGCACAAAATGTTTTTTTCTTTAAACCGCACTGGGGAGCTTTTAAAGAAGAAAGCCATGAAAGCTCAGCAGCACTGCACTGCTTGATCACATGCTTAATGACAAACACAGGCGCTTCTACCATGCTAATCCTAACTTGCAGCATGCTTTGTGTTTAATCAGGGTTCTGCAGGCGTTCTGAAGGTAGGTGCCAATGATGGGAGATAAATGCTAGCAGCTGTCAGCTTTGAGAGTTATGCTAGTTTATTCCTAAGGATATGTATTACTTCAAATACTAATATACTGTTTATGTCTGCAGTGTGCTCAGTCGCACCTTCGACTCATACACTGAGAGGGAAATGCATTTTCATCTTTTAGTTTTGATTATGTTTTCTTAGGTTAGCAGAAGCTTGTGCTTTTGATGAGACATTGTTGCAGGAATGCTTTAAGTATTGCTGTGATGGAAACTGTGTGTCTGATTCCACTTTCACAGGAGTAACTTTTTTCAGTAGCTTTTCTGTAACTCTGGCTGTGGTAACTGAGTGGATCCCTTTCCCCCATCTGACCTGCAGGAGGGAGTGATGTCTTCAGTTCCTCCGTAATTGTAGAAAAAGACAAGAAACCTGCAGCACAGAGCACTGAGAAAGCTCCTAAGCAGCCTGGAAAAGTTGTTCTTTTTGATGATGATGATGATGACTTCTTCATGGGAACAACTAAAAAGCCTCCAGGTCCAGGTACCTCTTATGTGTGCAGTGGCAAGTTAAATGTAAAAGATCATTGAAGTTCAAGCTGTAGGAACCACTGAGTCCTACACTGTTATTTTTGCCTGGGTTTTTGTTTATTTTGGTCTGTGTTTGTTTTAGTATTTATTCTACTAGCAACTCTTTTCCACAGAATGATAGGGCTGATTTATTTGTACATGCTCTCCATTGACCTTTCTCTCTTAGGATGTTACTTCCTCTTCAAAGGTAGTATCCAGACTTAAAGCAGGAAAATAGTGAAGACTTAACTCATGCAGCCTTGAACACCTCTGCTCGCTACCACCTATTGACAGGCGCTAGGCTTTTAGGTGTGCCAAGCTAATGTAAAGTGCTGTGTTGAGGGATTTAGAAGTAGCGGTTCAGTGAGACTCCAACTAGATGCTTGATGGCTACAGTGTCTGTCACCAATGCTCTGTTTCACTTCAAGAGCTTGCCTCATTTTTTCTCTTAAAAGTCTCTGGTACTTGTCTCTTTTAAAAGAGGAGCACAGTATCTTTGCTGCCTCTTGTTCAGCGGCGTCTGTGCTGTTCTGTTCTACTCATTCCATTTTTGTTTTGTCTCTTAAAGCAGTCAAATCTGCAGCTGACCTATTTGATGATGATGATGAAGGTGACTTATTCAAAGAAAAACCTGCCATTCCTCCTGTGGCGGCTAGCACAGCTAAGGAAGCAGAGAGTGGAAAGGAGGCAGCCATAGCAAAAAAGGTAATGGAATATGAATAGGTTGTATGGCTAAGGTATCAGAAAAAAGATATTAGGTCTGAAGTCATCTTTCCGTGTAAAACAGTATGGAAGTGCCATATTTTTATGGCAGAGCTGGATTCATAGGGTCTTTTGTTACCAGAAGTCCTTAAGTGCTTCAGGAGCCCTTAAATGTCTTTTGCTTCTCTAACTTTGGGTTTACTCAAGGCTTTTTGCTTGTGGGAAATGATTACAGAATCTTTTTCAAGTAGAACTGAATTGGGAGCAAAGTGAGAAGTCTGCTAGTTTAAACAAACAAAACTTTAACAAGCAAACAACAACAACAGCAAGAGTGTAGGAATTTCATTGCTGGGAAGAAGCCAGCATGAATTATAAGAACCCCTTAGGTGTTATGGTTCTGTACTGCACAGACTGCTTGCAGTTACACAGACCTCTGACAGGAACTTTAGTGGTAACCCATTACTTGTATATATTTTGAGATAGGATTGTGGGTGTCACATTTCTACCTAAGCATATACAGAACTTTGAGTGTTCAGAAAACAGCTTTTCAGCTGAAAACTCTTTAGTTACTGAAAGCTTTAAATGCTGTCCTGAGGACACATGCATAAAGCTGTGAGACTTTCCTAATGCACACTCCATTTTATTTTTCAGAACAGTGTCTTGGGGCAGGTGACAATGCTTTTTGTTTCTGTAACACAGCCTGTGTGTGTCCATTGTATACATTGTATATATGCTGACTGTCTAAGCAGTGTATGAACATAATGAGCTAAGGCAACTCTTTTCCCCTCCACACTGAGAAGCATATGGTGCTGGGGATGTGTAATGCAAATTGTTGTAGGACTCTATCCATATTGCCTTTTAAAAAGCACTTGAGCACAAAGCCAAAAGCCAGCTCCTGTTTAGGATGCAATGCAAAAGCAGGAGAGGTAATGGGAGAACCTCCAGTACCGTTGTCCAGATCTCATAGTACTTTCCTTTCCTGGAGGAGCGGATGGGAACTGATTCAGCAGCACCACTCTTGCTCTGTCAGGAAATGAAGGCTATTTTATACTCTAGGCTTCCTGATGGTAGTGTTTGGGTCTGGAATCATTCTGACTCTAATGGCAGTATAGCTGGTGGCAGGCCTGGGCCATGCTGTGCTAATAAAGGAAATGATAGCTGGCCCAAACTGTCCTTTCTTGTTTCTTTCTTTCTTTCTTTCTTTCCTTTTTTTTTTTTTTTTTTTTTTTTTTTTTTTTTTTTTTTAAATTTTGGCTTAAAAGTCATTCTCATTTGACTCCAAAAAATGAGGCCTGGTATGTATTGCTGCACACATTTTCTTCTGAGAAGGAAGGTGTCAGGAGAGGAGACCTTTGCACAGCTCTGGCTGCGTAAGAGTTGCTCACACACAGCAAATGGAACTTGAGCTCATGGATGACAAGCACATGTCCTGTTCTTTTGACTGCTATCAGCAGTGTGCCCCTTATAGGTGGGCATATAGGTCATAGTGTGCCTGCCCTTACTGACTCTAAATAGATGCTGACGCAGTGGTTTTCTTTGTCTTTAAGAGTCAGCCATCTTCAGGTGATGATTTCAAGCCTTCATCTGAAACACCTCAAAAGAAACAGAGGGGTCTCTTCTCAGATGAGGAGGATTCTGAAGTAAGTATCTCTGAAATAAATTACCGCAAGAATCTTTGGAGTCTGAGTCACTCTGACTTTATTCCACTTATCTGTACAGTTGTGAACTCTGACACTGTGTATCTGCTCCCAGCCTTTCTGAAAACTTTCTCAAAGAGAGAGAGATCTTTGATTACTTTTTCCCCAGTGCTAGAAGCCTGAACTTGTGTGGTGCACACAGGCCTTAATTAAAAGCCTAAAGGGAAGGAAAGAGCAGCAAATTAAGAACAAGAATTACAAAGGATTGAATGTGTTTAGACTTGTGTCCTTGATTTCCTGTTGTAATTAATCTGCAAAGCTGAGGGAAATCACCATGAGTTTTTAGGTACTTGATGTATGTAAAAGACAGTCTATCCTGACTTCGCAGACACACTGAACATTTTTTTTTTCCTAAGGAATCATAGTATCATAGAATCACAAGGTTGGAAAGGACCTACAAGATCATCTAGTCCAACCGTCCTCCCATTACCACATAGTGATATTTCTCTGTTTTGTGCAGGATTTGTTTTCATCAAGTAAAACTGTGACATCGAAAGCTACATCCCTCCCCACCAACAAGTCCATGACAAAAGCTGCACTCTCTTTGTTTGATGATGATGAAGAGGTAAGTACCACTTCCTGATCCTACCTGTTCATGGGAACAACCTGCTGCAGGAAATATTCAGATGTTTAAAAATCTGAACTCATAAATGGAGCACTAAATTTAGAGCGCCAAATTGGTCTTCTTACACTCTGTAACAGTTCTGAGTGTGCAGACAGCATCATGGAGGAGATTTGATGAGGTACTCTTGTGAGCTCTTTTTAGTATTTTCAGCTAGTACATATAATCTCTGAACCTAAATGCTAAGGACATTGTCCCTCTCATACAGCTAAAGAACACTGAGATACAGAACTGATATGAGCTTGGAAAGGCTGCTTTATCCTGGCCTCTGCTGTTTAGCTGTGAGTGAGTTCTTATTTCCGCTGTGTCACGGCTGGCAAATATCTCTTTTTTTTTTTTTTTTTTTTTTCCCTTTTCTGTTTGTGAAAATGACAACTGTTAGTGCAGAAGTTGAGGTCAGAGCACAGTTTGTGCAAGAAACTTTACAAGATTAGTGTCTGCTTTTCTTATCTGTTGCACCCTCTTCTTCCTCCTGCACACACTCCATTGAGCTTTCAACTTTGGGTCTGTAGCCTTTGTGGTGAGTTAAGTTGCCTTGTAGTTCTAGCGTGAGACTGACACAAGGCCTGTTCAGAGCTGGGAGACCAAGAATTTTTGCAAACTGAAGATAATGGTCTCTTTTTCATGAAGGGGCTGCTTGAGCTCCCTCCATTTCTGAACTGGGGCTGTGCACAGGGGTAACTGGTAGGATTGTGAAACATTCTGTAATGTGGCAAGATCTCTGGGTTTTAGCATAGTTCCAGGAAGGTTGTGTTATGAAGTTCAAGTGCATAAATGTAGAAATTGTGCCCCATTATTTTAGCTGTCGTGCTGCAGAATTGCTGTATGGGGGATTTTGGAGAATCTGGATGCCTAAATCAGGCTCTATGCTTATAAGTTTCTGATCTATCAAATGCTGTGTGCTTGAAATTCCCTATACCACAATGTTGTATCACGCTTGAGAATATCTTCAAAAAGGGTTCACAAAATTGCTTCTTATCTGAGAAACAGGGTAATGGTATCTTGATGCTGGTAACTTCTCAGCAGGCTTTTTGTTGTGAATTTGGATTTTCATTTTATTGTTTTGGGGTTTTGTTTGTTTTTAGGATCTCTTTGGTGTGGTACCTGCCAAGAAGCAACAGGAAAAGCCCCCGGAAGAGAAAGCAAAACAGCCAGAGCCACACAAGAAAGCCTCCAGCTTATTGTTCAGCAGTGATGAGGAGGTAATGAAGAGCAAGACTTGATTGAAATGGGTTACAGGGTTTTTCTACTGGCCAAAACATAAAGTTGTTCATACAGGAACTACAGTCAAATTGCTGTGTCCTTTTGCCATGCCTGCCTCATTCCTGTGACTCATTTGCTGCTGAGGAAGCTTACTCTTGGCTCAGATTAACTCAGTTTCTGTTGCCCAGATCCTATGTGGAAAAGAATCAATATTTTCAGGGTAGAATTTAGGTTGATAACATACAGAGGACACTGCTGCCAACAAACCTGACTTAAAAATACTGAGTGGGAAAAAAAAAAACATTTGTTTCCTTCCACTTTATTTTTTGTAAGAAAAGGTTAAAGTTCTGGATAGGTGTGTTGTTTGGAGTTTTGTTGTTTGATTGGTTTTCGTGGAAGTCCAGAGACGGATAAAATGAAATCCAAGGATGAAACTGCTTAGGGACTGGCATTCTATTAGAGGTAGGTGAGGTGTCATCCTGCATGTTAACTGAAACTCAGAGGCACTAAGTAACTAAAAGCTTGTCTGGAAGGTTTACGCTGACCTTAGTTCTTAAGTGCAGCTGTAATGGGAAAGTGCGTGTACATTATTCTGCTGGCAAATGTACACTGAAAGGGGAACAGGCCTTCCATGAAGCCTGATCAATGTCAGATTACATTGGCTAACACAGTAATGCAGGAATGGGGGGGAAAAAAAAAAGCCAGTAGAGAGATGCAAGGACTGCCAAGGTGCTGAACTGATTCTGCTTATAGAGAAGATGTGAAAGTGGCTTTGGCCAAGACAAAAGAAACTTAGGAGTTCCTTATTTTTAAGGAACATTGGAATGTCTCCAAGCCACTTAAACTTCGTTCAGAAGATAACCAGAAAGCGGACCCTGCAAAATCATCTAGTACCATCAGTCATGCTAAAGCTGTGAAGAAGACGAGCCTATTCGAGGAAGATGATGAGGAGGATTTATTTGCAATCACTAAAGAGAGGTGAAAATACTTTGGGGGGAATCTTCTTCAGAACAGTCCAGCTCTGTCCTAAAAACATGAAGAGAGGCTCACTGTGAGCATTGTCTCTTCTTAATGCTGCTGAGGACAAAGTACAGATGTATGTGAGCGGGGTGTGTTGGGCTTGGCTGGGCTTTTTTAGTCTTTCTTTTTGTCTGTGATGGATTGTATTCCTCCACCAAACTGTGTTCTTCGTTTCTCTGATTCTAATACCTGTTCTGACCTCTTTTATCTTCACTTCTGTAAAAGGGTATGCAAGATGAGAGAGAATGATGGTAGAATTGTTTAGATAGTGAGGAACTCAAGTCTTTTATCTAGGATCACGCTTCGTGATTGAAGTTACGCTTCTTAAAGTGATGCAGAATATGGGCCTGGAAACTTTTGCATTGATCTTCCACTTTTATTCTTTTCCTTGCTGCAGCCAAAGAAAGCCACAGAGGATATCACTGCTGTTTGAAGATGATGCTGTTACTGGAGAATCACTCTTCAGTTCCCAATCAACGTTTCCTTCAGCTGCTTCAGTGGTATCTTCCCTTTCTTTTAAAAATAATGCAGAACACTTGCACAGTGTTTACATAAGTTATTCTCATTGTTAGGTAATGTAAACCCAACTTGTTTTAGACGATAGTAGTACTAGCAAAATTGAAATAGGATCAGACAGAATTCTTACATTTAAAACTTCTTATACTAGCAGGCTAAGAGATTTCAAAGTTATCATCAACATCATCACTAAACTTGTTTGGTTTATGCTGAAAGCCCTTTCTGGGCATGTTTTAAGATCTCTCAAACAGTGAAATACCACTAACAAGAACAGTCAGTTTACCGCTGACTGTGAAACTGGAAATTCATCTGTTGTGGTATCTCAACTCTAGCTGGCTGGCCTTCGGTGGAGTACTCTCATGCTATCCTCTGTCTTATGAGCTCAACCCACAGTGTGCTGCCCCGTCTGGTTGTGCTTTGGAGCTGAAAGTAAGAACTGCAGAAGTTTAATGCAGCAGTATCAGTAGGACTTGCTGCATGTGTGACCTTACTCCCCAGTCTTACCTTTCTGGTTACCAAGAAAAGAGTTGCCACAAACGTATTTCATCGCCTTACCTTTTTCCGATTAGGTTAATTGCAGACTTTGGGAGTGGAAAAAGAAGCAAGCAAGCTAGTATGGCTGTTGGCAGTCTTGGGAGCCACTGCAGTAATTTAACAGGATTCCTACAGCATCTGCTTTAAGTTTGCAACTGCTTCCTGGCACTCTTTATTCAGTCTTAAGAGCCTATAATACTAGAAATCAGAAGTCACAAACTGGAATGTCCCATGAATGAAAAGGAAGCAAGCTCAAGCGTATTGCCAGTGTCCGTGTAGACTCCTGAATAGCAAATTGAGGGTCTGCTGTCCATCAGCAGTATGTTGTTCTTATATACCAAGCAATTCCGTGTCACTGGCATTCTCACAATTTTGCAGGAGAAAATAACGCCAGCACAAACACCACCCTTGTTCAATGAAAAGGAAAAAGAGGAAAAGGATGATCGACAACATATGGCAAAGTCTAACCAGGCAGAAGATACGCTGTGGTCTTCAGAAGAGCCTGAAGCAGTTCCTGTGCCTAGAGGAACAGATGTCGAAAGGCAGGTGACAAAGGAAAAAGTAAGAGATTTTCTTACATTAATCTGAAGCTTGGCAAAGATTCAGTTTAAAAACGTAACAATTATTTTTTTGATTGCCTCTGCTGTTTCTTACGGAGAGAATAACAACCTTCAGCAAAATCACTTATTGGTCAGACATACAGCAAATTAATTAAATGACATCTAATTAATTAATAAGCTTATTCTAATGAGTATGTTTTGTAAAGCTTGGTAATATTATTGTGCATGCTGTCTGATGAATTGTAAATGGTGTTGGTATCTATAGAGTTGTTCAGTGTTCAGGTGGTGCTGCCCACTATGAAGAATCCCAAAGGGCATGAACTAGATACCTTGCAGATCTTGTCAAAACAACTGAATGCAGAGTTGTGGAGCAAGATGTAACCTGACACATAGATGGGAAAGAAACCGTATTCAGAAATCTGATTATCAACGTCACTGTGGTGTAGAGTACAAGAAGACAACTACATTCATTTCAGAGTTATAAAATGTCTTCTTAATCTGTTGAAATGTATCTTGATAATCGGCATGTTGCTATTCTGTCTGCTTAGTATAATTGAATTGAACTTAATTGTCTGCTGTGATTGCACAACTCTGACCACAGCTGGCATTTAACCAAATCATAGTGGGTCTGGGGCAGACTCAAACTACGTAACAGCTTGATGTGTTTATTTATTTATTTTGTTTATTTTGGTGGAGCCTTTTGCCGCAACATCTTTGGAGTCAGATCTGTTTGCAGCATCACCACCAGCTCTGGAGAAAGATGCCAGTATCCAAGCTAGGAAAGCATTAAGCTTATTTGATGAGGAGGAAGAGGAGAGACTGGAAGATGATGGCATTAAAAATGCACACAAAGGCAATGATGTGGTGAGTCTAGGGACATTCTTGAACACTGGGAAATAAAATTTCTGCCTCTAAACCAGTGCTATTCTAGGCTAGTTTGTAGAAGGATTTTGTTTGTATGTTTTCACACCTCCTTTCTCTGATTCTTTCTGGGTAATCTTTCTCAATTTCTAAATTTCCTATTTCTTGAATGAGAAATAGTTCCTACCCTTACCAATTATCCTGAATCCCTCCACAAATTTTTCCATCCCTCTGACTCAAAAACATTTTGCCATATGCTACTTTTAAAAAAAATTCTGTAAAGATTTTTTCTGGTGCAGTTACTTGATGTCTGCTCTAAAGAACTGCTTCCTCAGTTACCCCTCAAGGTTGGAGGTATGAGAAAGTAGAGGAATATGGAGTATGAAGCCTCATAGTTTATCCTTCTTTTAATAGTGGTGCAATCTGCTTGCTCTGTATACGCCAGCAGACTTTGCTTCAGCTAGAGTCATCTTAGAACTATGTTTAATTCTGTTTTCCAAGCATGTGTTCACTTCTTAAAAAAAAACCTCTAGTTGCCATATTCTTACTTTCTGGCTTTCCTGATATAGCCTGTTGCATCAAGATGTGGGCTCTGAATCTTTGACAGCGATATCCTTGAATTTATGGCAACGTTCATGTTTCTACTTGATGCAACTATACCAAAATGCGTTCAGTAAACTTTAAATCATATCTAAAAGTACATAGTGTATACTAGAGCATACAGCAAGTTTTTGTCATCTTACTGTAACCTTGTAAAATAAATTTTCAGCACCAAAGACTATACGTGCTTTATTTGTAAGTCCCTGGAGCTGAATGAAACAAATGACTCTTAGACAAAATTGCCTGTTTATTGCTGCCTCAGAGTTAGTTGGACACTTACTTACCTGTGATGAACATGTGGCTTTTTTTTTTTGTTTTTTTTTGGGGGGGGAGGGAGAGAGTGTGGGGTAGTGGCTGGGAAAATCTAAGCCCTTCTAAAGCTTTCCTAGGAAGCAATCAGAATATAGCAGTAGTGAAGTGGTTACAGTTCTGAAATGCATAGTCATGCAAAAATCACAGTAAATGATTTAGGAACCTGATCTTTCTGACAGGGAAATGTGAAAGGTGCTGCTATCTTGAGTGCTCAGTGTATGTAGTGTCCATGCATAAAACTAGGTGTACATCAGATCTCTGTGTATTTGTGCATACACAGCTGTTATAGCGCTCCAAAAATTTGACTTAGCTTTTGGCATAAAGCTAAAGCAGGTGAATGAAGAGGTATAAAGGCAGTGTTAATAAAAAAAGAGCACTAAGAAGAGTGGACCAAAAAGCAGTGTGCTGGAAGCTAGTGTTAGAAAGCAGATGCAATCTGGTGTGCCAGATTGTGGAGGGCTGGTGAGATAGTGTGTTTGACTGTTGACCTTCGCTGCCACTCAGCCACTGGGTTGAAAGCACATGTGTTTGCCAAAGGCGAAAGTTCTATTCTTCACTCTGGGGGTGCTTTTGCTTTAAAGAGAGGAGGATGAGCACTCTATCAACAATAACAGCTTTAAAGAGCTTCAACTTTGTCTTTTTTAGTTGTTTTTATTTTTTAGGTACCTCAGGAAGATAACTAACCAGATTCTCTTCTCACTTCTGTCCTGCGCCCTCATCTGAGTAATTCGAAGCATAAAAGTTTCTTCCTAAAATATAAACCTTGCTGTATACTCATAATACCATACTGCAGATCTTTTTTTCTTCCTCCTAGAGAAGCATAACAAGTACATAATAAAAGCTGCCTTTCAAATTGGCAGACCTGAAAGTGTGTTTCGTTTAATGTCTTCTAATCAAAATGAACTGATAATACAAGTATTTACATGGTAGGTTTTTCAAACTGCAAAAATGCTACTGGTAGTTCAAGCTGTATTTTTGTTGCCAGGGCTGTAGAGTAGCCTCAGGTGATTTGTAACCTGCCTTATCTACTTGGTAAGTACACCCCTGAAGCAGGTGTCCTCTGTAAGTAAGATTTTTTTAATTGTCTGAACATCCCTCCTCTTCTTTCAGCCTTCTGAGAAGAGCATTTGTCCCAAAAGCACTGGTGTCTTTCAAGATGAAGAGCTGCTTTTCAGTCACAAACTTCAGAAGGACAATGACCCAGATGTTGACCTCTTTGCCAGTCCCAAGACTTCAACGGTGAGTCCAAATCCCTCCTCTAAACCTGCTGTTTAAAAACAATCTTTGAAGTGTGTAGCCTTCTAGCGTGTCACAGTTGAACACAACTTGAAAGCCCCTGATCTCAAGGGATGGCTAAGTGCTAAAATCAGTTAAGGCATCATGGGCAGAGGATGTGCTTTTGATCCGTGACACTCTTTTTAATCCTTTTTCTCTTCAGTCTGCAAATCGTATCGTGAAACCATCATCTGGAGGAAGTCTTTTTGGGGATGATGATGAGGATGATCTCTTCAGTACTGCTAAAACAAACCCTCCAGTATGTGACCCTCTATTATAAATGGCTTCTGCAGAAGACCATGGAAATAAGCATGTAGAAGGGAGCTTTTCCACATGTGTTCTGACAGGATATGAAATTACTTAAAAATCTTTTTGAGAGAACAGAAATGGCTCTTGTGACTCTGAAGATGTATGGAACAAACAGGTGCAGCAGACCTCCAAAAGCTGAGATTTGAGGATTATGTTCTTTTACTCCATTGGTAACATTGGGATGGGCTTAGATGTTAGAGAACACACTTGAGCAGAAATCAAAATAGTAGAGCTGCTTTTGTATTATTCAGGGTCTGGCTGGTTTAATGGGTAGCAATTCCTTGGAGATGTTAAAACTTTGGCCTACCCCTCTGCAGTGAGGTTCTTTAGGCTCAGCATGGTTTGTGGGAGTGGTAACCCTAAAGCCCTTTATGTAGTAGTTCAGATGAACTATGACTTATGTCATTTAAGTCTGTAGATTGGTTTAATTTAAGGTGACGAATGTGTTAATAAAATCACTGGATTGTTATTAGAGGGTGAGCAGCTGCTGTAATGAATTGGACTACATAAGGAGTGGTTTGAGTTCCAAATCCTGACGTGCATTCTAAACTTCTGCTCTAAATGTACAAGGGCTGCTCCAAAAGTAATGCCTCATATTTTATTATGTTGGCCTACAACCTTCCCTATAATATTCTGTTACCTTTTGTTGCTGTGCGACAAATGACAGCAGAGGGGCAGTCTGATGAAATAGTGTCTGAAATGCTAAGGTGTATAGTTGAATTTCCCCTTTGGAATTGCACCCATTGACATTCACTGATGTTTGCTGAATGTTTATGGAGACCAGACAGTGGGCGTGAGCAGAGTGAGGCAGTGGTGGTGTGCTTCAGCAATGCAAACAGCGACTGTGGGTCTCCTCTGCTGGTGCAGATTTTTACGAGCACAGCACTCAAGCTCTCTTGTTCATAGCTGGCAAAAATAATGGTGGCTATGTTGAAGAGTAATGTTTTAGCTGACAATTTGCTCTATCAAGTAGTGTTGTTATGCTCTTTGTAACTGTTGTGGTTTCTATGGAAACAAATAGGAGGCATTACTTTTAGAGCAACCTATGCACCTATGGAGCTTAATTAAATTGAAGCCAGCTCTGACTTTAGTCTATTTTCAGGTCAATAGCTGGAAGCTACGCTAGAAAACTGGCGATATTTCCTGGAAACTGTTTATCTGAGGAGTGTGGGAGGGACTGTCTCTAGTCAGTGTTGCAGCTATTCATGAAGCTGCTTGCTTGAAACCCTGAAAACAGCAGTGTTCCGTAGCTAGTTTATGCTTTTATTTTCCCTGCTATTCTCTATATGAGAAATGTGTATGCTTTTGGAAGCTTATCCAAAATCACCTTATTTTCCATTGCCACAGCCAATGATGGCTTAGGTAGGTTATAAGTTGGGGAGGAGTGAAAGGCTGTTATCACTAATGACCAAAAAGCAATGCCTGTACGTTGCAGGCTTAAAAGATGTGGGCAGTTTTCTTTGGAAATGGAAGTCAGACCTTGAAAAGCTTTGCTTGTTTTCTTGCTCTGCAGGTCTTGTTTTTTCCAATTCATGTTAATTTGTGCTCTTAATGCTTTCAGAAAATAGCAGAGAAGAAAACAGTTAAGACCAGTCCTGTCCCTTCCTCGGAGAATTGTAATCTTCTAGAAAATGCTTTAAGTGCCAAACAACACGAAGCTCTGAAGACAGTAACTACAGAGGCAAGTACTGAAAGCTTGTGTCTTGGGCTGCATGCACAGGAGAAGATATTTTAAATAGGTCTCCTGAAAAGATCAAAACTAATGCCTGGATTCATTGGTTGTGGAGCTGCAGAAATGCAGCAATGTGTGGTCATACTTGTCAAAAGGTGCACTGTTACTAGCAAGACGTTAAAATGCTATTGCTAATGTTTTATTCACTGCCAGCGTGCTTATGAGGGCCAAATGCAAGGTAGTGAAGAACTTCAGGTGCAGTTTGGTGTGGTTTGATCACTTGCTCATTCTTTGAAGTACCAGTACCTGCTTGAGTTACTGTGGTCTTTAAAGTGTAGGTGGGCTTTCTCAGGTAAGAGATCATGGCACACAGCACGAATCTGTGGCAGCTAAGACTCTTTTCATGGAAGTTTTATGATGAGCAAACAAGACTCCTGATCTTGCAGAACCAAGCACTCCCATCACAGGTGGGGAGTCAGTGTCTGAATTCTGGCTTGTCTCATCAGAGCTGCTTGTTGATTTTTTTCAGCTGTAGGAGATGAGCTTTTCATTTGTGGGGTGCTTGAGAATACGGGGTGGGGGGAGGTTGTTTTTTGCCTTCTGGGCTGAGGAGCATATAGTAAATCTGCAGGGTTAGTAATTAGCTTATCTTCCCTTCTGATAAAGTACTCCTCAATGCAGAGGATCACATTTGACTTCATACTTTTGTAGCCACTGAAATACTGGAATGATCTTGGCCTGTGTGAGGTTCCAAATCCCATGTGCCTTTAAGTGGTGGATTACTTCAGGCAGCAGGATTCTTCTGTCATGCTGTCAAGGCCCCCCAAAACAGTGTCCAAACCCTCAAAGACTGCCCAGTCACACCAATGGCAGCAACAGCCCAGCTCGTAAAACTGTTGCAGATCAGAGACTTGTGGAAAACAAGTCCTGGATGAAAACCTTTTATTGATTTGGCTTATCCCTGAGTCCCAGAACTGACCAAAGTCTTCAGGCCACACAGCTTTCTGTCTCATTGGGCTTGCTGGTCTTATTTCTGGTACTGGTAGTCTGCTTTCTGTAGAGGAACGTTCCCTTCTTGAAAGCCTTGCAATTTTGGAACTCTCTTGGCTTCTGTGTGGGTTTCATTAAGGTCTGTGGCCCTACTACAGTAAACGACAAAGAGAAAAGTCAATTACAACACTTGTATGTATATTTTTATATAATATTGTATAATTATGCACATATATAATGCGTATGTATTATATAAATAATTATGCGTATATATAATTATGACAAGACAGCATGACCATAGAATCTTAGGGGAGTGAATAAGCAAGGAGGGAGGGTAGCTGTCACAATTGGATTTGACTTGTGTTGTGTGTGACCTGGAGAAAGGAGGAAGTTGTAGAGTTATGATGGTGAAACATAATATTGGGTGGAATTAAAATGTTGTAACAATTGGGGTTATGACATGAGGAACAGGATTTAAAACTCGAATGACTAGTTCCGGTATTAGAATGTGCATTGAAAACAAAGTAACTCGAGAAGAAGCTGATAAGCAGTGAGATGATTCCTTTCTATAGATATTTTGAAATTCAGGCTACAGTCTGGTTGAAGATGTTGATATTAACTTCTCCACCTGTTGTTTAATTCAGTGTAATTTTGTGCAGAAATCTACAGGTCCCGTTCCCATTAAAACCAAAGAGCCCTCATCTCGGATTGGAAAGTTACAAGTAATTATTTTACTGGCATTCTGGCTTTCAAAAAAATAAAAAATAAAAATCTTCCTTGCCTCACTGGTGGCTCTCCCTGAAGCAAAATCTTTTTACTTCCCTACCTTACTTTCGCCATTTTTTTTCAGATGTCATGTTCTCTATTGTTAATTTTTCTGTATCGCATGTTTAACTCTTTTTCCCCCTTTACCTTTCAGACCTGACTATCAGCAGTGCTGTTTAACTCTATTTGGGGGCAGAGGGTGGGCTGCTTTTTGGCCTGCTATTCTTCTCAGCAATATTGTAAGGATGCTTAGATACTCTTAGGGGTTTTGAGTTTTGGTTATTTCCTTTTCTTGACATGAAGAATCTAATAACTGCTTATATAACTGTTTCACTCCAAAGTCAGAACCAGTCTTGTCCTCAGACAGGATACTGGGCTACATAGGTTTTTTTGTGCAAGGTACTGTGACCGTGGTGTTCTTGAAGTTCTTATACAGGTTAATAGCATTGGGTACTCAAAAGTTTAGTGAGACAGAGAATGTGGGAGATGCACGTTTAGTGAGATGAGAGAGGCCAAGGAACTTTTAGGAGTAGAACTTGAATGCTTAAACACAGCTTAAGTTCTTGCTGCTTCTCATATAATAAGCAGTATTAACAATGCTGTCTTTGTGTGTGTATGTGTTTTTTGTTGTGTTTTTTTTTCTGTTTTGTAGGCTAACTTAGCTATTAACCCTGCAGCCTTACTTCCTGGTGCAGTGCCTAAGATCTCCAGTGTAAAGTCCCCCTTTCCCATTTTGGACACTCCACTACATGAGCCCAATGATGTGCAGAGCAGTGAAGCTTTCTCTGCTGCAGGGAACAATGAAGAACTAGGTGTAAGCTTTGATCAGCCTATGCAAGCGGATACCTTGCACAGCGCCAATAAGGTAACCTTGGTGTTTAAGATGAGAGAAAAGGGAATTAAATCTATCCTCTCATCATTCCTTGCTCCAGTTTCATAGCTGAATATTTGCTTAAATGTACTGGTAGCTGCTTATAGCTCTGGTTTAAGTAACTTCAGCTAAAGCTGAAGTTAATTTCAGTGTGCTGGTATTAAATGAGTAAAACATGTTAATTTGCAGTGTTATGAAAGAAAAGTGTTATAATAGAACAAAACGTGGGTCCTAATCTGTCTTCCTTAAAGTGTAGGGTTATTTTTGTTTCCCTTCAATATAACCCTCTCTGTTTCTATTCTTTTCCTCCAGACCAGAATCAAGGTTACAGGAAAACGAAGGCCTCCAAGCAGAATGGCCCGCCGTCTAGCTGCCCGAGAGTCTGGTGAGAGTGAAGGGGTGGACAGTGCTAAAGAACCACAGTTCCCAGTACCAAAACAGAGATCAGCGGTACAGAATGTGAACGAGCTTGTTGTTACTGAAGCAGAGTCCAAAGAAAATGGCTTTCTCTCTGGCTCATCACTACCAGCTCGTGGCAGCATTCTGACAAATAAACTTCCTCCTGAATCCACAGACCAAGAAGATGATCTGTTTGAATCAGAAGACCTTTTTGCAAGCCGCTCAACATCCAGAACAGCTACACAATCGAAATTGAAGGCGGAAATGCCAGACAGTGTGGCCAGCGAACCCATCAAGGGCATGGAGAAAAAGCCTGAACTGTCTGTTCTGGGTAATCAGGACAGCAGTGATCTTTTCCAGTCTGCGCAGCAAAAATCTTCATCAAAAAACAGCCCTATATCATTCTTGGAGGAAGAGGAAGATTCTCTTTTCACCAGTCAGAAAACTGGGAAGGAGCTGAAATCTGCTGTTCGGCAAGCTGTTGACTCTGCTGCACCAGATATTTTTGAGGTAATGGCTGAGGCTTGCTGGAAGGAGTTGGGAAGGAAGGCCTGCTGACTTGGCCTTTTTGATTCCCTTATATGCAAATACTTCTACTTAAACACAGTCTGAGTGGAGGCTGGTATAGGAAGGGGTTTGTGCAGAACAGTTAATGAAGTGTCAATTGTACTCTGCTACTGGGCAACAGAAACCCTTACTTTGGGTGCTCATCTGTTTATTAGCAAGTGTGGATTAAGAGGTGAAGCCTTACCACAGAGCAGACAGGGCAATGAACGTGCTCTGACAACATACCCGTGATTATTACCTTTTTTTAGATTAATGAAGTATTTGCTTCTTTTCTGGTACTTGTTCAGTGCACAGCAGATAGATCCTTCAAAAAAGGAGTAAGGTTGGCATTCTGGAGAGGTGACAATCTCTGTATCTCTGTATTTGACCTGTGCACAATCCCTCACTAGGACAACTCCAGTAGGGGAGAAGGGACCCAGTCTTCTCAGATTTGAGAAGCCCAAGGCTGTCAGTCTTCTAAACACCTTAGCTGCTGTGTACGTGTAATGATTATTCTCTTGAAGCATGCTGTGTGTTGATAATCTCTCTACACTTTGCTCCAAGGATGATATATTTGCTACTGAGGCAATTAAGCCAATGAACAAAGCAAAAGAGAAAATGCCAGAGACTAACCTCTTTGATGATAACATCGATATCTTTGCGGATCTCACTGTAAAACCAAAAGAAAAGAAGACCAAGAAAAAGGTGGAACAAAAGTCCATATTTGATGACGATATGGGTAAGTGTCTAATGTCTTGCTATTAATGTCATGGCTCCAAACGTGTCTGTCTGAGATGGTTTAGAACCCTTCACTTTCTTGAACTATTAACTGCTCTAAAGTTTGTGAACATGCAAGATTTTAATCTTGTGTGAGAACTTCCTAGATCTGTAGGAACAGCACAGATTTAAATGCTTTAGGAAAGTGTATAAAACCCTTCTGAGAGGAGGAATAGTTTAATTCCTGTAGGGATCTTTTCATCTGTGGGGATTAGAACGTTTCTTGTCTTGAGTAAGAGAATAATTTCATGCTGTTACAGCACTAAAAGATAAGTTCCATGTTTAAATTTGTGCAGCTTCTTGTATCCTGTTTTCAGATTAATCACTGATGATGTGAATAAATCTTTCCCCACCCCCAGCTGCGTTAACTATTTTAAAGCTCTTAAGATTTTGTTTATATTAGCGTATACCCGGAGCAATTTGGAAATGCAACACCTGAAAGCAAAGTTTACTCTGTATAATTGTTGAAAAAAAACCCAGCATATAGTAACTTGAAATGATGTGAAGCATGCTGCTTTCTTGTTCTGTCAGTGGAGGTATCAGAAGTCATTTGATCTCTCAACTGCATCTGTTCTCAGACTCTTCATGTTTATAGCTCGCTTTTGGGATTCACATAATTCTTTTCCTCTAGCAAGGAAAAGTCCCTTCTCCTCTGGATTTGATTCCTGTGAGCGTTCATTCTGTTCAACTTATTCAAAACGAATCTCAATTTATCACTGTTTAGCTTGGGTTCTGTTAAGTACTGGGACCTGATGGAGTGACCTGGCTGAAGTCTGTAAAGGTATTAAAACTTGCCAGAGAATGAAAAGATTGAGATTTCAAAGCATTCCCAATTGATGTATTAAGAATAAATAAATAAATTACAGTTTGCAGACAAGATTCTTGAAATATGTACTGAATCAAGAGAAATATTTCATTCTAAGTTTACTTTAGAAATATTTTAATAGTTTACTGTTTTCCATGTAGCCTGTAGCAAATGAAAGAACTTCCCAAACCACTACCTCTTCTAAGTACTTCTGCATACAAATCCAGAGCCTTGTGTTGAAAAAACAATTGGAGAGTGCCAATTTGAAAATAGCTTGGAAAATAAGTCATGACGGATCTTGTCCTTTGCACTCTACCTTTGGCATGCACTCCAGTGCCAGAGCTTGTTGTCTGATGTCTCATTTGATGTTGATACATACGAGCACCTACAGCCCCATGTATCTGGTAGACTTGGTTTTCCTCTAGAGCATGGGTGTCATGTCTGACCTTCTGGCTTTTCTGGGCTGCACTGTGTGAAGAGGAATTGTCTTGTATATAATAGATAATTTATACCTACTCTATTCTAATTATTATTTATGTTACAAGTAACAAAACTTTTATATTTTTATTAAAACATAAAAAATAAGGGCAGTAAAAACATTTAAGCCATGCTTGACTCATGAAAAATATCAGTAAAAATCACTTAATAATGTTAACAGTTTATGATCTTGTGGGGCTACATTTATCAGCTGTCTGGAGCCACACGTGGTCTACTGGTTGGACTTGCCTGCTCTGGAGCTTTGTTTTTGTTGCAGCTGCAGGTATGCAGCTTCTTAGTACCCAGAGCTATGGACACTAACTGGAGTGCAGAGAAGACAGCTGATGCTGAAGATGTTCTGCTGGCCTTAGAGCAGTAGAACTGACGCTTCCCTGTTCTGCAGGTTAAGATTTGGATTCAGCAACATGGTAACACTTTATCTAGGCTGAATATAGCAGAAGGAGATCCTTTCTGCTGCAGATAAAACACTTGACTGGCTGCAGTTCAACTGCGTGGAGGTCACAAGCTGCTTGCTTTCTTTGTTCTGCCGCAGTTTTGTATCATTATTTAGTACATTCATGGTAAGCTTGTGCTGGCAGTATTAGGAAAAATTCTCTTGTAGGTCTTTATCCTCGCTTCTTCAGTGACTGTATGGCTGATGACACAAGCATCTTGATGTCGTCTCTGTCCATCTAGAAGAGCCAAAAAAAAAAAATGAAGAGTGAACTCTCTTGTGCATTGACAAATGCTGGAATTCGTCACCAAAACTCTTTTCTCTTTCTGTAACAAGCCTTGTTATGAAATGTGAGTGATACCTCTACTGCTGATAGCACTTGCACTACTTCCCAGCTGACTATGAAGCAAATCCATGTGACAGCTTTTTGCTTTGGAGTGATGCCAGTAGGGGATTACTCTATTCTACTGCTTTTTCAAACTGCTGTTGTGCTGAGATGCTGTCCTGGATTATTCCTGTGTAATCCTTACCATCGGTACAGTAGCAAATGTGCTGGAGGGGAAGAAGCGTCAAGAAGAGAAAGGCAAGCATCTTGTGACAGGCCACTTCTTGCTTGGCCACTGCTCAAGGTTAGGATACATATTTAAGGCTGGAATATTAATGTTCGTACTCTGAACCAGTAAATAACTAAGAATCTCTGTGTGGGGTGTGTTTTCTAAGTAGGGGTTCAAAACCAGCTATGTAAGGGCCTCGTGAATCACAAGGAATCCAGGTATCTTTGCCTTGTAAAACAAATATAAAAATTTGAAAAAAAAAAAAAAATCCTTTCCACAGTCTCCAGAAAACCTCAGGGCAACACTTCAGTGCTTGTACAGTAGGAGCTGTCTTCTTCCATGAGTACGGTCTAAGCACTAGCTACAGCAAGAACTGAAAGTTTTGGGGCTCTGCTGTTGTTATATGGTGTCTGTGTTGGAGGGTTTCCCCCTTACCTATTGTTATCCTGGGAAAGAACTCTGTCTTAGTAGAATGGAAGGTTTTTTCATGTTGCAGTCTTGTTGACTTTTACTCATGACAGAAATGCTTACACTGAGGAAGGCAGTGGGAGGTCTCAATTCAGGACTGCAGACAGACCTATTGAATACTCAGCAGGAAGGTGGTCAGAGCAGTCTGCCTCCTGCATCTTAGCTGTGTCCTGTTCTCCAGTGCTGTATGCTATGTTTTTGTTGTGCTATAGGTTAAAGATTCTCTGGTATGGCTATCAGATGGCACAGCAAGCACTGGCATGCTAGTGAAGAATCATTCTATGATTCTTCTCTTGTGATTTTCTTTGGCACCAATCTCAACAATTCATGGGCTCTCTCAAGTTCTTTAAATGCTCATGTTCTAGATAAGCAGGAGCTTGTTTTCTGGAACTTGCAAGATGAAATTTATTGCAGACGTTTAACTTATTAATACTTGTCAAATGCTTTTGAGAGCTTGAATGTGTTATAAAATACAAGTATTTTTCAGCTTTATGGAGAAGCATAACTATTCTTGATTTGACTTGCAGCTAGGAGCTCCCACGTATGTCCTTAACAAATCCAACTAGAATTGCAGCAGAAAAGCATTTGTTTATCACAGAATGTCCTTGGCAGTCGCTGTTGTGTGCCGGAGACTTTTCTGGACAATAATACTTCTGTTTAGTAGTCAATTCCCATTAAAGCTATCTATCCTTCTTTTTTCTCTTTTTTCCTCATATCTAGATGATATATTCTCTGGCAGCCAGATCAAGATACCCACTCCCAAAAGCAGATCTTCCCAGGCAGTCTCGGAAGTGAAATCTGAAAGCAAGGCACTGAGCACGTTTGATGACCCACTGAATGCCTTTGGAGGCCAGTAGCCAACAGGAGCGTGTTGCAGAGAGGAGGCCTTCTCTGCGCCCTGTCCAGTACTAATGCTCTGGATTCCCTAATCCAGTAGACCTGAAGTGAGGTGGCTGTGGATATTTAAATGACAGATTACCAATTTTAAATGGTTAGTATGCTCTTGTGCTGGGTCTAATTGTGCTTAATGATATATTTAAAGAGGACGGTAACCTCCTGCTATTTTTTCCATGGCGGCCAGATGAATATAGCTTGTGCAATACCTTCAATGAAGTTATCTATTATACAAAGTATAGTTTGTTTTATTGAACAGATCTATAGAGAGAATCATTGATATTGTTAAATACTAAATTGAGTCTGTTAAATGAGATACGTTTGTATGTCTTGCTTTCCTTTTTACCACTTGTGAAGGATATCTGCATCATGACTAGAAAATATCCAGAACCACTGCCATGCTTTCTCTGGATCAGCTGTCTATCTCCTGAGCTAATGCTAGTGCCAGACTGGGTTCTGTTATCAGGTACAGCTCCTCTTATGTAATCCTGCACTTAAATCTGAGTGCAGGGGTCGACAGCAGAGAGAGACTGGTTATTTCATGTTGGCAGTTGTAAAAATAATAGTTAAAACTTCTCTGTCGAAGTGTGTTACAGAAGATCAAAGCCCTAACGTTATCTTTTGTTCAAGTTGTAAGTCACCAAATGAGTTTTTCACCTGCCCGGATTTGCCAAAGTGTTACAGGCAGCATATGCCAGGAAGTCCATCTGCACTGACTGTGCTTGTTTGCTTCCACGCTGGCAGTCCTGCATGCAGCCCTTAGTGCAGGGCTTCACAGAGGCTTGGTTCACCTCTTACCGCCCTTCTCATGGAGGAACACTCGTATGGGCACACACCATGGTGCTGACGTACAGTGAGCAGTAGAATGTGGGAGATGCACGCAAATGGTAGCTGCGAGGAAGGTGCCTGCCTGTTATTTATAGGCCGTGCATCTGCCGCTTGTGCCTCATACGTAGGGTTGGAGTGCTTATGAGCTCCTTTCTCTTTTGCTGAGAAAGGATTCAGAGACAGGCTGGGGGGGGGGGGAGAGGGGGGGGGAAGCTGGTGAGTGCTTCTGTTTCATTTCTCCTTCCTTTCACCTTGGTAACTTCAGTTAGTTAGCACTGTACGGTGCTGCTGGTGAGATTTAGACTGGATGTAAGGAAGAAAGAAGTTTTCTACAGTAAGGGGGGTGGGGTGAGAAACAGATTGCCCAGGGAGGTGGTGGGTGCCCCATCCCTGGAGACATCTGAGGTCAGGCTGCACAGGGCTGTGAGCACCTGATGGAGCTGTAGGTGGCCCTGTTTGTTGTAGGGAGTTGGATTAGGTGGTCTTTAAGGGGGTCCCTTCCAACTCCAGCGGTTCTAAATGAAATAAAATAAAATAAAAAAGCTTTTTTCTTTAATGTGAAAACTCAGCAAAGGAAACACCCTCTGTCGCACCTGGCCCCCGGGCATAGCTGAGGAACTACATGTCCCATGAGGCCCTGCGCCCCCCGCCTGTGACGTACGCACCGCTGCCGGCGACGGGGCGCTGCATCCGGGTCCTTGCGCGCACGCTCCGCAGCCCCGCGTCTTAACGACCACAACAAGTGGCACCAGCCCTGACGGATCCGCGAGCCCCGCCCCCCGCAGGAGCCGATTGGCCGAGCCGTCAAGCCCGGCCGCCTTATTCGTCCATAGGAGAACTCCCGCCGGGGATGTCATAAAGGCGAGGTAGGCGCGGAGGCTGCCGGGCTGCGAGCGGTGGTGCGGGCGGTCTCCGCTGCCCCCTCCCGCCGGCGGCGGCTCCTCCCCGCGCTGCACGAGGCACGCCGGGCGGAGGAGGGCCACGCCGCGCCTCCTCCCGTCTCCCCGTAGCCCCCGAGCGGGCCCGGTGGCGGCAGGTAGGTTGGCACCCTGCCCTCCGTCTCCGCTGCGCGGGTGCCACTCTTCTGCCTTCCCTCCTCCGGTCCCCCTGGAGCGCTGCGGTGTAAGGGAGTAGGTGTCCCCCGGGGGCGGGCGGGGTGAGGCCGCCCTGAGGCGCGGGGGTGGCGGTGGGCAGCGGCGGGCAGCTGCTCGCTCTCCTTTGTCTGCGAGAGCCCCACTCCTCCGCCCCGCCGTGGGGCCTCCGGACTCGGACGGGTGCCGTGGTTCCGCCAGCCCTGAGCCCAGCCCAGTGCGGTCGGGCTGCGAGGGGTCGGGCTGTTCGGGCGTTCGGGAGAGCAAACCGTAAACGAGCGGGTAGCGGAAGATCCTGAAATGCTGCCTGATGCCAGAGTCCTGGAGCTGACGCGGTTCCCTGCACGACCTAGATGCTAATTTCCCAGCTCTTATCTGCTGTTTTGTTTTCCTCCCGGAATAAATGGGAACGGCTGTACCCAGACGTTGTTAGGCTGTGCTTGTTTGCTTTATAGGTGGCCGTTCCCAACATGAGCAGCGATACACCACACCTGTCCCCGGGGCTGGGAGCAGGACGCGGCTTTCTGGCAGAGCTTCCTATCGAGCTGTGAGTCCTTTGTCATGGCCAACAAGAAGGAGCCTCCTTTCTTCAATGAGGATAACATGGGGCCATTTCACTACAAACTTCCTTTCTATGAAACCATGGAGCTCTTCATTGAGACGCTCACAGGAACGTGCTTCGAGCTGCGCGTTTCGCCCTTTGAAACCGTGATTTCTGTCAAAGCAAAGATTCAGAGACTGGAAGGTACCATTCTCTTTTGTTTCAGCTCCATCACTTCAGAGGATGTCTTGTTTTACAGATTACTTGTTCAGTTTTACATGTAAGCTAGATATTCAACTTGTGGGTTAGGTTTTGGAGTTGTTTTTTCTTTAATTTTCCTATCAGTTTGTATTGTAGGCTTCACTGGGTTTTTTCTTATTCTTTTTTTCTAATGTACGTGTCAGTGATAATTTGTAAGACATCTGTGGCAAATCACTAATTCTCTCAATTGCATGGGATATAAATAATCTTTTTGGTGTTCAGCACGTTGTCTGACATAGAAGTCCCTCGCAAGTCAGTGAGGATTCTCAAAGCAGGGGCTGTCAGGAGTCTTACGGCACATCTGTATTGCAGCTCTGAGCTCACTTCAGTCTGAGTGCTGCAGCTGTTGTCTCCTAGGTTGGTTGGGTTATGGCAGTTCCGTTTGTCTGATACCACAGTCAAAAGGGTAGCTGCTGCGCAGGCCAGCTGCAAGGACAGCGTGAGGCTGCTGGTGGGAGTTGTGAGTAGGTGAGAGGTATTGTGGTGGTGGTGGCAGTCTGGCTGAAGTGCTGCTTTGCAATGCGATGAACTTTGCACGTGTCTTGCGAAGTGATAACCTTTAATTGATGAGGCTGATGTGATGCTAATGGAAGGAGAAAATGTGTGGCGGGTCAGTTCTGTCTCCCCTTCCTGCATGGAAGAATGTGATTCAAAATGCCTCTGTATCAGTACTCCTGCTGCTTTGCAGTGTTGTATGCATGCACTTCATAGTCCTTACAGAACTGTGTAGCTGCATAAGCTGACAGTACGGCAGTTTCTAATTTCAAGACGAGGGATCCTCTTTCCCCGTTATACCTGTCCGCGTTTTTCATTCTTCTGTCTGCGTGTAACCCACTTGGGAGATGTAATATGATGCTTGAATCCAGGATACTCTTCTCCCTTTATGGAAATCCATGTTAATGAACTGGAGCAGAAGTGTTGCGGCAATAAGGGTGACTTTTGGCTAGTGAGGTCATGGCAATAAGAGTGACTTTTGGCTAATGGAATTACAAACAAGAAGCTCCACCATGCACATAGCTAGAGATTTACATCAGTGTGGCTGAATTAGTGTAGCTACATGGGCATAGTTTTGTTGCCTGTAGTAGAGCCTTAATTAAACATGAGTCAGGGTACATGTTGAGGGGCTTCTGGAGGCTAGAGGTGAAAACTGAAAATGATTTTTTTTCTTCAACTACTTTGTAGATGATAGTGGTATACAAGGTGTGAGCAGATAAGAAGGCAGACTGCTGGGACAGTACAGATGAAGGCAAGGGCTTTAAAGGATGCGTGAAGAGACCAGTGGAAAATGTGAGGAAGAAGAATTTGAGTTTCTTGTCCAAAGTAGGAGACTGCAGCTTGGCACGCTGAATTATATCCACAGCCTATTATTGTAGGCTGGTTATGCCCAACTTAAAAGTGTCATGATTTCTTATAAGAACAGTGCAGCGCTTACCAGAAATGTGTCTCTTATGTTGTACATTCTATGGCGATGAATTAATGATTTGGGTGCTCGCTGTATTCACTTAATAATTAATAATTTGGTTCTTATAATCAAATATTTTAGTACCCCAGCACATAGTTAAAAGATCTGTAGCTTTTCAACAGTGAAGTTTCTGTTGTAGAGCAAAAGTTCAAGCAATGAATCACTCAGGTGAAGGGAGAATTGTGAAGTAATTTTGTGGTTTTTGTCTGGCATGGGAAGTAGAAAGCTGCTTTTTCTTTTTTTTGTTTTTTCCAGCAGCTATTTTTTGCTTTTTATTATTATATCATCTCAGCTTCCATGGAGTGTGAACCTCTCCTGGTTAAGCTGCATATGTGTCTGGAGAATGCTCCTATGCTGCTATGACTCTACAGGTCCCTCAGAGTGTGTGTTGTCTCTGTAGGCTGATGTATGTGTTGAGGATGATGGTACGTAAGCATACGAAAGATTTGAAAAATGATTTGTTTTGCTACCTGACATCTCCAAGTACAAAATCTAGGATCGCATCAGAATTTTAACAGATTTGGTAAATAGACATCAGCCCCTCTAGTTCTAAGAGGCTAATAGTAAAAACTAAGTCAATAAAGAATTTCTGTCAAAAACTAGGCTGTCAATAGCTGTCGACTGTAATGAGAAGGGATAGTATGGATGATATGTAAGGAATTTTGAAATACCTCTGATATCATTTGTCATCTTGGTAACTCTTTAGCGAGCTGATGTGTAAAGGGTTTGTTTAGACTGCTCTAGTAGATGTTGGTGCCCGACTGAAAAGAGCTCCGGATCTCAGCTCTCTCATTCCAGTTAACTTTAATCAGTGTATGTGGGTTAAAATGCATTAATGGATTCTAGCACATCTAAAATTTCTGTGCGCGTCAGCTTGTAAATTGGAGTTGTGTTTTTGGATCGGATTCAGGCATGTGTCTGATACATGGCCCATGTAAAGCAAGCACTCGCTATCAAAACTTCGATTTGTTCTAATAATGACTTTGGATCCACTTCAGATAAATTATCTCTAGCGTTGGATTCACTGAAGGAGCCTTCTTAAGTGTTATACTGGAGAAGGACTAGCTCCTTTTGTGTCTGCTGGTGGCATAAAAGCCAGAATGCTCTCAGCCAGCAGTTGTGTGTGGTGTTGTCCTTTTGGTTTACTTATAGATATTTGGATCTTAAAGTTGGACCACGTGTAGGTGGTCAGGGGTAGGACACTACCTGAGTTTCAAAATGATGTGAAAGACTGAGGTTTAACACATTGATCGTGCTTAAAAATAGCAGGATTTCACCAAAAGAGCAATTAGTGTTTATTTTAAATGATAAACATTGGCTGCTCCCTCAGGTGATCTCTTCTTGCTTCCTCAGTTGCGCAAGTCTTTGTGGCTGCTGGGCTGGGGTGAGGTTTAGTATTGTTCACTCAGATCCACATTTTATTGTATTTAATTTTATAGAAGGAATATTCAGACGGTGCACCCTTTGTAGTAATTAATTCTTTGGTCTATAAAAGAATTGTAGATAATACATGAAACTATATACACTAATGTAGGCTACTATCATATAAATGAAGGCTGGTGACTTTAACTGTTACGGAAACATCACCTGGTGCTGTAAGTTGGTGTGAACCTTTGCAGCTCTTCCCTAGTGTAGGCAGTTCGGGGGCCAAACTGGAGGCTGTCGGCCCAGCTTCTGTAAGCAGGAGCAAAAATAAATGTTTTAGGAACTCCGCAGCGATTTCAACATGGGATGAAAGATAAGTACGTTGCATTTGAACTTTGAGTTTAAAATATTTGTCTTCCTAAACATAGTAACATTCTACCTACAACGTAAAATAAAGGTTGCTTTAAAATCTGTAGGGCTTTTTTAGGGTCAAACCACGTCAGTTTTTTGAACCTGCTTTCTGTGCCAGAAAGAGTAAAGAAGTGAACTGTAAGGGTGTGTCTTGAATGGCTGATTCAGAGGCAGCTTCAAATCCATCCTCCCCTTTTCTGTGCTCCCACCATCACTATTTTAATAGGTCATCTTGTTTGTTGAAACGGCTATGGATGTGTTGACAGTCTGAAGAAATTTCTGTCTTCTTACAGCATCACCTGGCTTGCCCACTTGCTTTTGAGTACTGAGCTTTTGCTCATTGCCCTATTTTCCTCTCTCCTCAGTACTAACAGCAGGGCGGTGATGCAGTCATGCGCTGTTTAAGGAGGAGGGGATAGTACATGAGTATCTCGTAGTTGTCATTGTTGCTGCCAATTCTACGAACCCACGTGCAGGTGTCTTTTTAAGGAAGATTTGCTATAACCATAGCATCATAGAATGCCCTGGGTTGAAAAGGACCACGGTGATCATCTAGTTTCAACCCCTCTACTCTGTGCAGGGTCGCCAACCGCTAAACCAGGCTGCCCAGAACCACATCCAGCCTGGCCTTGAATGCATACAGGGGTGGGGCATTTACAGTCAGCTGATACCTAACTTCTTGCATATAAACCTATAAACAGTATAGCATTTAATTTGTGTATACATACAGAATTCCTAGAAAGCAGCATGAAAGGGAATTAATAATAAATACTTGTCTTGTCTGTTTCCCATTATACCAGAGTATAGCGTTTTCATCTGTTCATTTAATCAAAAATACATTGTCATTGTTAGATGAACAAAAACATGCTTCACAGCAGCGCTCTGCCAGTTGCAAGCCAGCCTTTTTAACAAACACTGTCTCAGTTTATCAGAGTAATTGGAAATTACTCCTTGGAGGCTGCTGAAACCATAACAAATGCAGACCGTAATGACTGTTTGTGATTAGGAGACTGCAAAACAACAAAGAAGAGGACTTTACTGCAGACTTGCTGGCTCTTGCTGGCTCATTCTCGTTTTGCTTGTGTTGCAGACTTGAAACTTAACCAGTAGCCAGTTATTAAATAGATGGCAGGATAATAGCTATTATGTTGGTCTACTATATGAATGCATCTGGTCTCATAAATGGCTTGTGTACTTCAGATAATACAGGACTTGTTCTGACTACCTTCCAAGTGCAGCAGAGTTGTGTTGGTCATTCATAAAAGAAAATGTTAGCTGTAGTGGGAGAAGCAAATTGTCATCTTCTCTGAAGCGTTAAAAAAAACAAGGATAGTTCCACCAGAATGCAGTCAGTCTTCTACATGGGAGTGTCTCCTTAGCTTGTTGAATCTGCGCGGGCTTTTGGCAGAGTTTGGCCCATTTTCCTCTTTGCTGTTAATGGGTGTTGGTGGCTTCACGCCCTTTCTCCAACTTAGGAAGGGGCTGCTTTACTGACTTTCTGCCCCAGAAAGAAGACTGAAGACAGAAGGATGGTGACAGAAAAGACGGTTGTGTTACTGCTGGAGAATTATGTTAGTCTTTGTTTTAGAAGTCTATGTGGTATAACTACTTACACCTCCTTTTAAATATCTGAGCATGTAAATGAGTAACAAATGACACAATCTGATGCTGAAGTGACCAAGAATGAAAGTATGTGATAAGGTTGCATTAAGCTTTTGGAGAATATTTTTATAGGTTTTGCTTCCTAATCTAAAGAACAGTGTTTAGACCTTTTTCAACAAGTATTTCTTGGCCTCCATGGGTTTCCTTTTAATCACCTTTTTTTCAGGTGTGCACAGTGGAATCTTAAGTACTGATTTCACCAGGTACATTGAACAGAAGTACTTCCTTTTGATGCTTACGAGAAGATCATTTCTTTATTTATTTTCAAAGGCAGAAAAGAAAGCTGTTTGTCTCCCCAGCAGCCTTACTGCTTCTGGTGGCCAGAGATGTCATCCTCCCTTAACTGTTCTGACTTGTATTATCCGAAAATTTGAAAGAGGCAGCATTCTAATAGAAATGTGTGAAGACCTCAGGTTGTACCAGCTTTATGCTTACTCTCTTCAGTGTGTATCATGCTTGTATCTAAATGAATCAGTTGTGCAGGCTAAAATAAACAAAAGTGATCTTCATGTAGACTGACAGTTAAGTAAGCATGCCAAGTACTTGTTTGTTATTTCTTTTAACAAAAAAGTGGTACCAAATCTGTCCCAGAACTTGAGTAGAAAATGAGTGTTACTAGAGAATAGTATTAAAGCATTCTGGTGGTCTAGAAGAGGACCTAAAGAAGGTAAAAGTTTGTAGGAGGAATTTCATTGTATTATACATGTGAGCTTCTGGTTTCCATATCAAGTGACAATAAAACATATTTATAGTTGTTAGCACTGTAGGAGAGATGTCACCAGTCACTAATACAACCTTGTCTTAGCTGTGAGTAACACAGAGTATCACAGAATTTATCTGTAATAAATAATTTAGTACCTCTGTAATGAGTTCTATCCTGTTTTTTGTGTCAGTAGACAGAAGGCTCTGAGGTACAAATAAGAGGGGGAAAAACCAACCCTCCCTCAACTGATGACTAGAAAAGAGCATGTATTCTACAAAGTCTGAAGCAACTGAACGCTTCTACAGACCTATTGAGACAAGGGGTTGAACTCCTTGTGTGAGCCGCAGGCCTGCTGAAAACATTGCCTTCATTCATAATAACCGTTCAGAAGGTTGGATATTGTCATTGAGGGCTGCTCAAGTGTCTGTCCTTGTCGTGCTTGCTTCCTTCTCTTCTGATCTCCTTTCTTATCTCTTATCCTTGTACACCCGCATTCTTCAAAAAGCGAAGCTTCCCAAAAGCCCTCTCATCAAATTTTGATCTTTTTTCTCCTCCCTTTAGGTATTCCTGTCTCTCAGCAGCACTTAATTTGGAATAACGTGGAACTGAAAGATGACTACTGTTTGAATGATTATAAGTAAGTGTAGAATAAAATTGCGATGGATGTTTCTAAATGATTATTAGCGTAGACAACAGAGAATGTTACAAAAATTAATTCATTGTTATTCACAGCATTTCAGAAGGCTGCACTCTGAAGTTAGTTCTGGCTATGCGAGGTGGACCTATTAACACTAGAAGAGGTAGGTGCTAACTTTGTTAAAAACTAATGGTTTCATGTAGCAAGTTAAAACTGTGAGCAGCTGCTCTTAACTATTTCAGGCAAGCGGACTTCAGCTCCCAGTTAATTGGAAAATACTTGATAAAAGTACCCCTCTATAGTTTTTTTTTGTCCTCAGTGTAACAAATGCACCATCTCATTTAATTTTGTTTGCACTTAGTTTAAGGAATATCTTTGTTTGCACAGCATCATCAAGTCTTAAAAGTCAACAATTCTTCAGGAAAGAAAGCGATGTTACTGTAATGTCGTTGTTTAATAAGAAATGAGTATTGCTTTAGCTTTGGTTATGTGAATCATCCATAGAAGAATGAAAATTGAAAGTGTAGAAACCCCTTTAATAATTTTCACTGGGAAAACACTCAGCATGTCTTTTATGGTGGGAATTCCAATGGTAAACTGAGCTGAGCTCTCAGAGGTGGTAAAAACATTGCTCCTAACGTTTGAGTGCTTTAATGTAATGAAGCCTCAGTTGTAATGCTGTTATAAGTATAGTTTACCTGAGATACTTTTTGTAAAACAAGGTGTATTTGCATTGTAGACTTAACTGAAAATTAACATTTTCGGTTGCGTTACTGCTGGAGAATTATGTTAGTCTTTGTTTTAAAAGAAATCAGTACCTTAAGAGGCCTGATTGTCACCTGGCAGCAGCTGACAGTTGGGTGATTCAAGCTATGACAAGTCTTCTGTAAACATTTAGCTGTTCCTCATGAAGGATCTCCTGATTGCAGTACTGAGTGCTCTTGGTAAAAGAATCCAGGGTTCTGCTGCCTTAATGGAAGAAACGCAGTTGGCGTGTTACTTTTTATCATGTAACATTGAACTAAACTACATTTTACTTCAGATTCTGTAGTGATGGAATTACCCAAATTGAGGTTGTTTTTTTTTGTTTTGTTTTGTTTTTTTAAAAAAAGTTACTCCAGGAGTTTTATCTTGGGCCCATTCTTCTGACTTTCGTCTGACTCTGAAGTGGGCTCACCTCTAAAACATTTAACAATTATTTTTATTGGCTTTTTTTTTTCCCCTCCTGTATCTGTCAGAAAATCTGAGAGTGGAACAGTTTAGAGTACCTAAACTCTAAAGAGCACCTCGGGAATGGATCTTAAATTGTGATTAGTGGACAAACAGAGGTTTTCAGAGGATGGATTATTTAAACAGTAGACATATAGCAGTTAACATCTCCGCTAGTTTGTTTGCAAAACTACTTGTTTCTTAGACTTTGCTTGCTAATAAAGAGTTCACTGAAATATAGAGTTGTAAGTCTGGCATATTTAAGCATATGACTTGAATCTATAGAGTGCTACTTGCAGAACAGTTGAATCTTTGATTGGTGTTGTCTTCCTGTGGACAGACTTGCTGGAAAAGCTTCTGTGTTGTAACTGTACTTGTATTTAGGCGTGGTATGAAAATACAATGTGATTGCCAGAAGTTGCAATCATTTGGTTTTATTCTGGGTTGTTTTTTAATCTCTTCATAGTTCCTGTAGAAGATCCTATAAGGGAAATAGCTGAATACATGGATCCCAGCAGAGATGAGATCTGGGAGAAAGGACCATCTAACAAACAAGTTACCTTCTTGGTATATCGAGAAGGAGATCAGTTGAATTTCTTCCGTGTGGTAGACCGAGGAGATGGTACTTTAACCCCCTTGTCTGAATCTTTGAGGTAAAGTTGGTTTTAATCTTTATATAGCATCCGCATCTTGAAGAATAATGTTATTTTCAGTTTTATTTGTCAAAAGAATATCTGGAATTTTAGAATAATTGTGCACTCAAGGCTACCAAAATGCTGTAAGTGGTTGACCTGACTACACAGTAGGGCTCTGTGGTCATTGATCATGCTGAATGTTGTCTATCTCTGTGTGTCAGTAGCGTGAGCTAATGCTGACTTTGTACTTGAGGTGGTTCTCAGTATTCAAGCCCCCATTCTCAAAAGCAGTTTTACACAAGAGACAGTCAACCTGGCAATAAGGGTATGAAAAACTTCCATTAATTTAAAAAAAAAAAAAAAAGTTATTACAATTTTTCTTTTACACTTCAAGGCATTTGTTGTTATAAAAATTTCTGTCTTCAGTATTAATCTTTTTTATATAGAAATGACTGGTGCAAGTGATTAAGCAGAAAGATAAATGATTGTCAATGTAAACAGTTTGCCTGAAGCTTTAGAGAAACTTTTATTTTTTTCATCTTTTTAGAAAAAAATACTGAAAAAATTATTAATAGAGCTGACCTTTGAACGTAACTTGACCTCGGTTTAGCTCATGTTGAAACACCAAACTTGTCTTAGAATCAAAGTACTGATATTAACAAAGGAGTTAGACTGTCATTTTAGTTACTGTTTTATGGTAAACAGACTGCTAGTCTGATTCTTTTTCTGACACTATCAAAATGGATAAAGTATATTGGAAAAAATATGACATTGTCCTTCCTGGAGCTTTGGGGTAGGTGTTTTAATCCCCTGAAAAATGTAATATCTGTACCTTTGTTTTTTTTTAAAAAAAAAAAAAAAAAAAAAAGTTGTAAGGACTGGCTACGTTTTCTCCGAGGCTAAGGTTTGCAGTGTTCAAACATTGTTAGCTATTCTTTTCACTGTTTATAAAGCGAAACCAAGGTTGCATTTCTCACATATGAATATATAGTGACTGCAGTTTAGAAATCAGGTGTTTTGTTTGATTGCTCTCCAGATTGTTTTACTTTACTTGCATTTAATTGTTAAAGCTTGTCAAAGTGTAAGTACATACAGCGGTAGTTGTCTCTGGATTCAAAGAAAATACCTGAAGTTGTGGAGGAGTGGTGGCAGTGTTTTAACAGTATACCGATCATCTTTGAAGCACGTATTTTGTAAGCAAAAACTCAAGAGTGTTGACACCAATGGAGAAAGTCGGTTGAGAAATGGGCTTGAAGTATAACAAAGAACAAATCTCCCCATCCTACTTTTATAGCTTTATGTTCCCACTAAAGGAAAAGCTCCTGTGTTAGTCCTTTTGTTGGTGGTGGTTTTTTTTTCCTCTCTATTTAGTCAGAAAATGGAGGAAAAAAACCAAACCAAAACAAAAAAAGACCAGCCAATTCTTTTTATATAGAGAGGGAGAAAGCAAAGCATGGGACTGTTAAATCCCTCTTCTACCTTGAAGGAGGGAAAGTTCAGAGAATGGTTTTGAGTTGATGACTTAAATCTTTGCAGATTTAGAATTCTGAGATGATTGTGTAGTGTTGAATCTTTACCAGGAGAGGTATGTAATGTGCGTGCCGACCGTCCCTGTACAGAGCTGTTCAGTGTCTGGTAAGAAATGACTGGACTATTCTTCTGACTTGTTTTGAATCTGCTCTTAAAATTCTGTCTCCCAGCTGTGTTACTTTGTGAGTTTTGCTATGTTTTAGGAAAAGGATTAGGAAAGTCAGTACAAAAACGCTGGCTTTTGTCTAAACTTAGATTTACAAGGATCAGAAAAGGTACCAGCTTTGGTACTGAGTTTTGGTACTGACTTGCCCATCACCTTTGATTGTTCCGTGGTCTCTTTTGGAGAGAAGAAATTTTTGTTTGAATAAAGCATTCTTATGAACACAAGGGAATCACCGGATTGTCACAATTTCTAGATGTTGACAGCCTAATGGAAGAATAAAAACACTCTTTTAAAAAGTATTATGTACGAGATTGAAAAAAGCTTGTCAGTTTGTAATGAATGGACACTCAAAATGATTCTTTTATTTATCTGTCAAATGTTGGATATGTGTTAGTGATTAATGCTTCGTGGGAAAGAAAACAAATCAGATTCTGATTTTAAAATGTTGAGTTTTTGCATTCTGTTGGAATACAAATTGGAAAAATACAGCGTGAACTTCCAGTGACCACTGAATTAAACTATTTTGTCTTAGCTCTAGCAATTCTGTGTTTATTTTTCCGAATGTGAGACTCTTTAGAAACCTAAACTGATCCTTTTTTATTTTTTTTTTTTATTTTGAAAAGGAGAAATAGAATATCACATCCACATGGGTGACCCCTCCATTTCCATTTATGGTGAGAACACCCCTCAGGATGGATAGAAATTTGGACTTTCCTTCCATGGCAGTGTCTGATTAATTGGAAAACTGATCAGCTTGTTGTCTGAGTCACACTGTTAACAGCTTTGGCCATACCTTCAGGAGACACTTGTGGAACTGGATATCCCCTCTGTGGGGAAAAATATATAGTGAGTGTGAACCAACTGTATATGGTATAACAACTTCCCAGAAGTGGGACCGTGTACTGGTTTCAGCTTCATCATTTTTGTGAGCGCTCTAATAAGGAATGCTTATGTTCTAAAATAATGGATTTGAAATGTCTCTGCATACAGTTTTTCATAATGCTTTGTCAACAGATCAACTGCGGATTTGACTTTCTAGTTATGAGAATACGTTGAAAACAATATAAGTTGGTTAGAGGTGAAAACAAAGTTTCTTTTATTGTTTTTAGTGGTGGTTCAGTTTATAACTTATATGCTGATGATGAAGATGAGACAGAGGCATCACCTTCTGGCCAACAGATTATTGAAAATTCAATTACTATGAATAAAATGAAACTGCTCAAGGCGAAGATGGAGAACATGAATCTAAGTAAAAAGGTGAAAGTGTGATTTAAATTCTTCTATGATCAAATAGTTTGCACTTTGCCAGTATGGGCTTTTTAGGAAAGCAGATTAGATACTTCACTGTCTGGAGAAGTAGAGTGATAAAGGGTATATGATTTATTATCTGTTGTTCAAAAAGAAGAACAGTAACACTATAATGTTGTTCCCTGGGGCATCAGCTTCCCTTGGATCTGCCTTTCAGTACTCGAAGAATTCACTGCTTGTCCTGAATGTATTTGTGTTATTTTTGTGGTTGTTGTTTTGTTTTTCTTCTGATACTTTAAGTAATGTTGCTTTCTAGCTCTCTTCCAGTAGAGAAAGAGCCATGTTTAACTTAAATGGAACTTATTTCTAATTTCATATAAGAATTACTGTAACTAAGAGTCCTGTAGAATTAAACATGAGAACAAGATTGCCTAGCAGATAAAGCATTAGTGTAGTATTCAGGAGATCTAGATTAGTAAAATTATTTCATGTCTGTCTTGATTCCCAAGATGTAAAATGAAGATACGCTTTTTCTTTCATTTTTTGTCTGAGACTCTGCTCTTCTGGATAACGCCACTGGCATTCTGGCTTCCCTTTTCTTATTCCTCTGACATATGGCCTTTTCTGATTATAATCTTTGACCTTGATATTCTGATGTTGGTGTGAAGTCTTGGTAGTTAGCAACAGGTGAGAGAGTAGCATGAATGATATGATGGTGTTTTCTGGCCTTATGCTGTCAGAACTCCTCAGAATATGATCTCAGCCAGGTCTCTGATTGCCTCCATAATTTAAATACTAACTGTTGGTTTTGTTTTTGCCTGTTTGTTGGTTTGGTTTTTTTTAATAGCCTAAAAAAACTGTCAAGGTGAAACCTCGTCCTCCAGCGGCTCCTCGACCATCCAGTGGCTCAGCAGCTGCTGCTCGTCACCGGTTTTTAAGAGTGCTCCCTCATATCGGACAGTCCTGCCTACCTCCTTCTGGGAATTCGTATCCTTCGGAGTCTTCCCAAAATGCACTTACAGCGTTGGCTTCTTTGGCCACTACTGGTAGAACAATGCCATCCCCAGCTAATGACTTTCTTAAGGAAGACGACACTTGGCAGAGCAATTCTTGGTCTCAGTCAGTTAGTAGCATCAGGTTACCACCGAAAATATCTCGTGTCGAACTGGAAAATGCAAAAGTACCTACAAATAGTGTTTTGACTCCTGTTTCATCTCTGCCTGCAAATTTGGAAAAAGCGTCTGAAAATGTGACTTCAACAACAGAGGAAGGTTCCATTTTGTATCCAAATCTAACAAATGTAGAACTGTATGGAACAGAAGAGAAACTTCTGTCTGAAACAGATACTTTTGCTTTGTTTACAGAAGCAAACACCACTGAACAGTGCAGTGAGATATACGACACAGAAAAGGTGAACCCAGAACTTGAACTCTCTGATGGAGATGAAGAATCTAAGGTTATAGAACAGCACAAAAAACCTATAAGTAAAGTACTGAGCACTGCAGCGATGGGAACTGGACTTCTCAGTACACATCAATTAAGTCCTCAGAAAAGTATGCTTTTGTCGCCTCTTTGGTATTCATCACAAGTGGCACATCATAGTTCCCTGAAACCACAAACACAACCCAAATGCTTCGAGTCTTGTAACTTGAGATCTACAGCCTCACCAGACACGCTCCGATCTTTGGAAGTCCATAGTATAGCAGATTCCTCTTTTTCTAGGACTGCTAGATTTCATAGCATGAAACTAGATTCGCTTAGCAAAAGACCTGATAGAATTGCTAGAGCAGAAGCTAGAGACATTGCAGATGTGGCTAACAAGGCATGCAAAGAACCTATGAGTTCTGTAAATAACTTAGGATTTCTAGCTTCGCTGGCCCGAAGCGCAAGCAGGGAAAGTTTACAGAGTTCTTGTGGGACTGGCAGGTTTCGGACTTGTGGTATTGCACTACCTACAAACCTTCAGAGTTTTCATGAAGAAAGCTTTAGGAAAACTGCACCTCCAAATGAAGCTGCTGAATATATCCTAGTGAGTACTAATATTTCCAAAGAAATTGGGTTTTTCCTGTATTTCCGGCATTGGCATTATGAAAGCTCTTATCTTGTGTTTCTCTCTGCATCTATTTTCTAAATTCCTTTTTGTATCTTAGCTATGTGTTTATCTAAATGGGTCCTAGAAGTAATTGGTTGTTTAGTTCGCAGTTAAAACTATTAGCTATTGTAATGATAGAATTATGACTGTTTGAAGTGTCATCTGATTTCTGCTGCTCACTAATTGCACTTATTCCAAAATTCTCCCTGTGAATGGTACCATATGTTCCTCGCTTCAGATCTCCAGTGTACTATGTTGTTTTGGTGTTTGTGAAATACACGGAGACTATTAAAATTCAGTCAGTCATTCTGAGTGAGGCTTTATATTGTATAATTTTTTTTTTTGTACTGAAGTCTTGGACTGTTTTTGTAGGTATTCTGTTACAACGTAGGTTTCAAACAAGCTGATACCAGACTGCCTAATCTTTCATTTGATTTCCATCTGCTAGTAATTTCCTTGTGGAAATTTTTTTTTTTAGTCTGCGCATGGGCTTGGAATGAATGGAAGTAATGCAGCTGTAGGGAAAAGAGTAGGTAAGTAACGTGACTTAAATAATAATTGAAGATGACTCTTTAATCTTTCCTGGTTTATCACATGTTTAGAGGACAAAAATCATACATCTTTGTGAAGTATATATCTATCAAAGTTCTTGCCGTGTTACACTTCTGTAGTGTATTGTAACCTTTAGTATTTTAAGCAATTATTTAACATACAATTGTCATCCTGACCTTGGGTAGATAAAACTGTGACTCTTTCCTGGCTTTATTAGTACTTAATGAGTCCTGCATATTATCTTTAGGCATAAATATGACTTTCTACTCTGAAGATTCCAAAAGCCTGGTCCTGCGAATACTTCTGGGTATACTAGAATTAGAGAGACTGTTTTGATTGGTAGCACTGTCTTTAGGACTGCAGCCTAAGCCAAGAAGGTTTGACAGAAGGAAAGCGAGGAGGGTATGGATGCTGAAGACCACAGATACCACGCTGCTTTCCTCTATTTTTTTTGTGACAAAGCATTGATCTTTCTGCTCTAGGTAACTGTAGCATACTTAATGCTTGGCATCTACTGAAAGTGGATGTTGCTAACCTAAATATGAATATCTCATGTAATTAATTCTCTCAGGAGGAATGTATTTGTCTAGAGGAGCACTTTTGGAGAGCTCTTAAACCATGTGAGTTGATCTCTAGCCTGGAGCAGCCAGGCTGTGCACTAAGAAAAGAGTAGAAGAAGTTTTGCAGCCTAGGCTGCAAAACAATTCATGGGATGTATCTCCTGCCTCTTCACTTGGCCAGGGCCATAATTGTCCTGACTGTGTTCAAATGCTCTCTTAAGAAAAGCTAACATACTTGCTAAACCTTGATTTTTCTCTTTTATTCTCTCCTCATTGTGCATATATTCAATTGCTAAACAATTATATAATAAAATATAATAATAAAAAATAATAAATAATAAAAATATAATAATAAAAATAGTGGTTTGCTTCCATATCTTCTGAAAACCCTTTTTTAGGCTCATTTTATAGTGTCAACAGATTAGTATTAGCTTTAGGTGTTGCAGACTTTGTTCTGATGATAAGAAAACCATCCTAGTCAGTGAGAACCTTGCTTTTTTGAGGTGGTGAAGGTGTGCTGGTCTGGTAATTCCCAGAGATGAACCAGAAGCTCAAAGAAAGTGCCTAAGGCCCATAGGCAGTTCCAGGAGGTCAAACTTAGTGCAGTTTTTACTGAAGACGGTGAGCTGATGCATTTGGTAAAGATTCTCAGCACAATCAACTTTTTTCTTCATGTCTTTGAGTTGCAATCTGCAGGCTTTCTCTTCTCTCTTCATGATCCTAGGGAAAAAGAGGGGCATGTGTTCCAGTACAGAGAATGAACTAGAAGATAACCTCAGAAAAAAGTTACACAATGATGTAAGGGCAAAAGCTGTGAAAGTAGCTTGTGCCTTCTTGTCACAACTGGGGTGCGGCTTAAAACTGACAGTGAACATTAGTAAATGTTTGTCCTTGACAACTCCATGGCAAAAGAGACAAGTCTGCATGATGGGGAAGCCTACCTTTCTATCATTTACTCCATTTCAGATGCAGTTGTGATAAATAGACTCCTTTGGTTTGTTTTGTCAAGCAAAGGTGTATTTTCCAAAAGGTTTCAGACATGAGAAAACACAGTGGGTGTCATATTATGCATCCCCTTGGGAGAAAGGTAATGATCACTTCTCTAACTAGCCAAAGGACAGATTCCTATTGTTATTTAAGGCCTTGATTTTATGTAGTTATTTCATGTACAACAGCTGCTGTAGGGGTTGATGTACTGTTTTTCTGTTTGTGTGGTTCACAGTGAGGAGTGTTTTCAAGCTTGTTTTCCCAAACTACACTAACTGATGCTTCTGGTATAGTATGCTTTTAGATAATGATATGGGTGGCATTGACAAACATTGCCTGAAGTTTCTGTTCTTAGATGACGGTAGGATGATAGCACTGATTGGTAGATAGGACCGCAATGTGTAGTGATGACCTGGTGTTAACTGTTGCATGTAGCCCCAGTGTCTCAGCTGAGAAATAACTGTTGTGATTAGCAGTGTACTTCAGAAAGACCACTTCATTAGGTCATTTTTTTCAGGGTAGCACCCCAATAATATAGTGATACAAGCACTGAAATGTGTTTGAGAGAATGTGTTGCTCATTTTCTATATCCCAGCATATGGCTAGTATGCATAAGTAAAAGCTTGCTTCTGCAGAAGGAGAAAAGATTACTTTTCTTTATGTGCTTTCCAGTTACGAAGCAAATAAAATGAGTTTTTAAGTACTTAAGTCTAAGGAGCGTCCACAAAGTGTCTTACGAAGCAACGTAGTTGATCGTGCACTTCTATTGCAGTTTTTATGTGCCAGCAAGATTTTTAAATGCTGCTGTATTTGTTTGGTAAACTTGAGTTATTAGCTAACTTGAGTTATTGAGTTATATAAGGTGTCTGTAGGCTTGAGATGTGTTCTCTGTTTTGTCTTCTGTGTTTTTACTTTCTGTTTGGGCTTGAGGGTCCCACTTGAGGTATCCTAAGAAATGGAAAATAAACCTGGATTTTGGAAGATAATGTCAACTTGTTTGTGGTTAGGAAAAAGTAAAATTGTCTTTGCTGTCTCTCTACCTCTGAAAGCAGGTGAAGCAACCCATCTTCCACCTGTGAATGGCTCAATTCAAGCAAAAAAGAAAATATCAAAGCATTGCTTTCTCTGTGGCAAGAAAACTGGATTGGCAACCAGCTACGAGTGCAGGTAGGCATGGTGTGAAACTGGCTGTTTAAGGTAAATATCTGGGATAACCAAAAGGTTTTCTTTGTTGCGTGATGTTCACTAAAACCTAGCATGTCAAAAGACAACTTTCAAAGAAGTTGAAAGAGTTGTTTCAATTCTCAGTTCAGCAAAAGTCCAAGAAATAAAGTTGAGAAATATTGTACATGCTGTGCTGTGGAGGAATATGTTCTGCTAGGAAAATAAAGAAATGCAAGGTATCTTGTAATAGAGAAGACTGATGTGGACTTACTATGGACTTATGCTCTGCGAAGTGTATTAACAACAATTATACCACGAGCAACTTGAGGAAAAACATTTTTTTGCTACAATTTAAGAAAGTCTCCCTCAGATTTGGCCCTATTATAACACATCTGCACTGTTTGTTTGCTTCTTAAGAATTTCTCTTTGACAGCTTTTTAATTCTTACATGTGTACTATTTCTTGTAAAACTTCAGTCATTTTTTAACATCTAGAGCATGTCAAAAGCATGATGTTAGAGTGCAGGTCCCACAAGTCACAGCTTGCTGACAGCGTAATGAGACTTGGTGGTGATGACTAGGAACTTGAAAAAACAAAACAAAAAAAAAAAACCCCACCTTTCTGTCTTGGTCTCAAAAGGGGAAAAATTGTACATCACCAACTGTGTGACCTCTTACTAGAATGGAACATCAACCTAGTAGAGAATACAGACTGGTGATTACAGAAGCAAGAACAAAAGGAGAACAATATTGTTACTAGGCAGGAAAGCCTCAGGAACGGCTGCAGAGTTTGTTACGAACCCAGACAGGTAGAGAGAGGAGTACAGTAATGAGATGGTAATGCTCAATCCATTTAAAGAGCATTCTGTTTCTGAACGATGCCATTGCTGTGCAGTCAAGAAGCAACTTAATCGAGTACTTCAAGCAACAGGATGGAAATGGCCGCAAACTGAAGCACAGAAAGTTCTGCACAAATATGTGTAAGAACTTCTTCACAGTAAGGGTGGTGGAGCACTGGAACAGGCTGCCCAGAGAGGCTGCGGAGTCTCCTTCGCTGGAGACGTCTCCAAAGATCCACCTGGATGCCTACCTGTGCAGTCTGGTCTAGGGAGCCTAATTGGGCAGGGGCGTTGGACTAGATGGACTCTAGAGGTCCCTTCCAGCCCATACAGTTCTGTGGTTCTGTCATGCTAGTATTGGTCTCCAAGCACTTTTTCAGATTAAGTACAACATACATAGTTTCCTTTTTTTTTTTTTTTCTTCCCCAGTAAGCATGTTGAGCTGTCAAGGGGAAAATACTAATTTTAACTTATTGAATTTGCAACTGATTCTGGAAATACGCATACTTAACTTCCTGTATGACTGACTGTGTTCCCTGCAGTTTGCCCATCTATCATCTCTACAGCTGACTAAATTGGTGCTAGCTAATTTCAGTTTATGCCAGGCAGAAATCACATGCTGAACTAAATAGTAACCACATTAGTGGTTACAATGTTGTGGCATTTTTTAATTGAAATACATTATGTGGCTTTGACCTGGTGCCATTATTTTAGTTCTATGGATTTGTCCTCTGAATTCTACCTACTAATGTTGTGTAAGATCTTTAAAACGAAATAAAATAGATCGAAGCCCATCATTCTTAACTTATGTATTTGTGATCCTTTCTAACTGATTTCAGGATTACTGAGATGGTTTAAATTCCCAGCTGAAGAGAATGTTGGGTCAAAACTGCAGCATTCAATGACAAAAAAAATGTCGTTTTGATTACCAGTTAATGTTATCAGTCAAAGATGAGTAGAACCCAAGCGATCATGTCAAGTAAACAAGACATGATTAAGCCAGAAAGCTCCCAGCACGTCAGAGTTAAAAGCTTCTAAAAGCTTGTAACTTGTAATATTCTTGATTCTTCAGATGTGGAAACAACTTCTGTGCAACTCACCGCTATGCAGAGACTCACACCTGCACCTACGACTATAAGAGTGCAGGGAGAAGGTATTTACAGGAGACCAATCCCGTCGTTAGTGCACCAAAGCTTCCCAAAATCTAATGCGGTTGTGCTGCATGTGGCCATTCTGCCATTGAAGAGTTGTATTTCATTGAGAGAAGCACTTGCTTAAACTACATAATTTTGCCATGCTCCATATCTGAGGATTTGCCAAGTATCAAAAGCACACAAGGATACATCCTATCGAAGAATAATGTGAACACTACTGCAGTTACGACTTTTCTTCTTTAGTGAATGAAAAGTTAGTTTTTAAAAACTTACACTATGATTTCACTGTTACTGCACGTCTTGTGTTGTGTTTTATATTTGGAAAAGGTATTTCACTAGACAAGTCTTTTAAAGATGCACTTTACTAACTTAATTTGCAGTATAACCAGACTTGAGGGGGGTGTTGTAATGAGGGTGTCATGTAATGTCTTCTGTACTGTTGCATTTTTTGTCCATTGCGTGGTATCTGAGCTATTTCACTGGAAAGATCCTCCTCCCTTCCCATTTTTCGAACTGCCTGTTTCCAGCAAGGCAGTAGCGTACTCTGCCTCCCATTCCATTCAGGTCGGTATTCGTACACTGTGTATCCATTCTGAAAATAACATCATGTTAATCACATTTTCTTAAAATAATTCTGTTTATATTACAAATTTGTTTTTAAAATAGGAAATCCCACTTGATGATATTAAATATAAGGAACAACTTATTTTACCTTTTTTTGTAATCCTAGATTTTTTTTAAGACTTCACAGCTTGGTTTGTTAAGATGTTGAATGCTGTTACTGGAAGAAATTCTAATAAACATTACATTTTATTCTGGCTTCTGATCTTACAGATGCACAAAATGACTACCTATTTCAAAGCATGTTCCTAAATTAAGCATTGGGAGTGGGGAGGAGGGGGTATTTTTACTTTCTCAGAAGCACTGGCTCATCTCCGTTGCCACTGAAGTTGGTGGCAAAATTCCCACACGCTTCATTAGAAGTAATGTGACCAGCACTTTGCTTTAGGTAAACCTCTTGGACGTGGTAGCAAAGGCAAAATGGGTATACAACGAATGGTGTTTTAACCTGGAGCCTTTATCACCTCCTGCTGATACTGTACGAAAGGCAATTCAGTATTTGCTTGCATGAGACACCCTTTAATGAGCACGTAGCTATGTCAGGAAGCAATGTTTGGAGCCTTTCCTTCTGTCTGGAGTCTTGAGAGGTTTGTGTTGCTCAGGATGCTCCAGTATGAATCCCTACATTGCATCTACACATTTAAAAGTCATAGTCCCTTTCTTGCTCGATTCCAGAAGTACTGTGTTGGTTTTGGTGTTAAAATTGTCTGTGCTGCTTTGCAAAACAGTAGCATCTGATGAGCACAGCAGGTACAAGTTGGGCCAATAACAGAAGGAAGATCAATGAAACAAAGAGAAGTAATTTGAAGAATTCTCCCCCGTGGAGAAAATCCTTTCCGTGTGGTCTGCCGCCAGTTTCTTCCCTTGGAATTTTCAGAGAGCGATGTCCTTGGAAATGCAGTTTTCGAATTCTCTCCTCTAGGCAGCCATCTGGTAAGGTGGTTGTTCTGTATGTGATCTCTGGACCTCTTCTTCTTAGAAAATGGTGCACTGAATATGAAGAACTGCATGCAGTTTTTGTTCTCTCCAACACCGTATTTGATGCTGTAGGAGAAGGCCAAGAATCTGGGCACATGTGGGAGTGTTTTCCCAGCAGTTGTGACTCGGCACCTTTAAGATAGATGTGTTGTTCCTTTGTAGGTATAGTAGATCTCTGATAGGAAGTGGAATTAAAGTAATATCAGCTGTCATCACTTAATCTGATATTGCTCAAGTGTAATTGTCAGGGTTATCTTTTTGGTAGTGCATTAGAGTGACCATATTCAAGTTTTGCTGAGAGCTCACAACTGAGTCAAATCTTGGTTGTGACTCTCCCTTTCTGCATATGCACAGTTACTTCCTGTGGTGCGTAACCATACTTAGAGATTATTATGATACTGTATTTTCTGGTAAGTTCCATGGTTATAGTTTCTCATAATTTTTGGTATACCTTGTTTTGATTGTATCTGATACAGGTTTTTTGGGGGCAGAATTCTTCCAGTTTTGTTCTGGTCTACAATACTGTATTACAGGCGCTCTTTTTCAACCAGTAGTACAGCCCTAAAAGCAGTTAGGTCTGTAATTAACTATTTTATTTGCTGATTTATGTTACCACGTTTTACTGAGTCCTGCATTAAGCTATGCTATGGATTAATTACTGTTTACTGTGTAAACTTGCCTAAATGTTTTGGTTTTCTGAATATCACTCAGTGTTCCGTGGTGCTGTGGACAACCATTTAGCTTTGCGTGTTTGCTCATGTAATTAGATTGTATCATAAAGCTTTTACATGATAGAAGTTTGTGACTTTGTGTGCTTCTCTATCTTCCTTTCATTTCTTTTTTCTTTAACTGGAGGACCTGTGAGACATTACCAGACTGGGCTCTCGCTGAACCACCTCCAGGATTCTCATGTCAAATTGGTAAGCTCCTCAGAGCTGTCAGAAGCATTTAAGCATTTCTGGATCTTGAATGAAAGATTTCCTTTTTTCTCTCTCTTTTTTTCCCCTGAAATCTCCTGTGGTGATAAAAATCTGTCTACTTGCAATTCCTATCTCTATTTGGCTGGCATTCTCTTGGGATGTAATTGCAGTGGTGACTCTGCTAACAGCCTTGTCACAGACAAGGTTGGAATTGCAAATGTTTTATGTTAGACAAATGAAGTCTTTCTAGCTTTCTTACACATGATGAATTGGGTCTCTTTTCAAGTGCTTCCAACATTTATGATGGGGCACCATCTCCTGGGAGTGAGCTGTGGGCTTGGAGTCGCTTGTACCTGCGGGGATTTGCTTTCTTGTTACCTTTGTGTTGGGGAAGGCTTTTCTTATTTTATGCAACTTGGATTCATCTTGAAACGCATTTGATATTTTCCCTACTTAGTACTGAGCCACAGTCATTCATTTGAGAATGTTCTTGTGACTAAGGAAGTCATATACAGCTATGGGGCAGTTGTGTGAGCCTTCCCTGCTTTCACGAGGTAGTTACTCAACTTTTAGTTTGGGCTGAGCTTGCAGTGCTTGCAGTGGATGGGCAGTGTGAAGGGGGAGAAGGAAGTAAAAGAAAGTTATTTACTGTGGTTATCGTCCTGTTTAAGATTATTGTCTATTAAAATCAGGTGTTCTCAATAGGAAGATGAACTTAGGCTGTTCCCAGTGCAGCAGGTGTGATTAGAGTCACTGGGATTTTGTAGGCAGTGGTGCTTTGTTCTTAGTTTAGAAAACTGCAGTTCTTCACTCTCTCTGCTGAGTTTTCCCAAAAGTCTCCACTTTTCTTTAGCTGCATTTAGTTCCTATATTAGATTTTATTTTCCTAACGTTGCTTGAGTACCGCTGAACGTTACAAGTGTATCTGTACATAAATAAAAGGATATCCCTTTTCATGGTATTAGTTTTGATTCTCCTTTTCCATACCCCCACTGAGAAAATACAGAAATGAAATGTTTTTCATGCAAAACTCCACAGTTACTCAGAAATGCTTTTCCATCCATTTTGCCAAAAAGAGAATTTCTCTGAAGGGTAGACTGTTGTTTTTCAGCCATGGGATGTTATTTCCTCATTGGTGAAACACAGGCTGTCTTGGAAGAGTACTTCAGCAAGGTACGCTTTGTTGTCCCAGGGCCGTTGCTCTGTGTACAGTGGGGTGGATGCTTGCCTTGTGCCTCCACCACACACTTTATCGCTAGGAGACGTTGTGTTTTCAGCTCTTCTGTGTTTCAGTCTTGGTGGTTTTAATCTTTTTAATCAGAGTAAGTCTGTAAATAAGCCAGTATGTTTGGTTTTTATCAGTCATGTCAGCGCAACAACGTCATTTTATTCCTCTATGTTTTTATGGCTATTGTGTACATATCATGGAAAATATTTTGGCTTAGGTAATTGTTTACCTTTCCCATTAAACAGTTCTTTAGAAAAGGAAAAAAAAAACTTGCATCAGCAGCTATTTAACAGCATATCTGCAGAAGTCTGCAGAAAAGAGGAAACAGCTATTTCCCGGGTTACTCTATGTCATCATCAGTGCAGTTGGGGTTAATCCCTTGGAGCTCTGCTAGTTTGGGGTAATCTGGGCTGGGAATGAGACATCTGCTTTCTTTATTCTTCAGTATCTTATTGGAATGAAGTAGGAATTCAATGTTTTTCAGAAATAATTACAAGCATGCAAATGAACAGCGTCTAGCATGCTAGTCTGCAGTAAAACTTTCCTCTTAAGCGAGGGCTTTCTGGCATAGAGCGCACTGCTGGCTTTCTGTATGAAACTGCAGAAGGGAGACGCCAGGGGGCACCGGAGACATTTCAGAATGGGGAAAGTTTGGGTTTTGTCCGAGGAGTTTCGCGAAGAAAACCGTACGTAAGAAAGCACTGCATCCTTATGATCCTCGTTCAGCCCACCCTCAGCGATCTGAGGAGGGTACCTCATTGCCGTGGCCTAATTCCAGAGTGTTTCAAAAATGCTCTGAAACGAATGAAAGAATGCCACCAAGATATCCTCGAATGCTCTTTTTTTAATGGTGAAAACTATTACATGAACTTAATGTGTCGCAGAATGGAGAATCCTCCTCTGTTTCTCCCCGCTAAACCTACAGTTTTGGCAGTGTCTGCTAGCTGAGTTATGCAGGGCACTATATGCACAATTAAAATATTACCTGTTCCTGTAATTTCATTCTGTAAGGAGATAAATATTTCTGTTGGATATGGGATAAGAATAGGAAAGAATAAATTTAGTGGTATATGAGGAATGTACACCAGGAACTGCTTAGGTGAGCTCTGACCGTCCCTTGCTACGTGTTGTTTCTGGCCTTGCAATCAAGAAGCTGTACAGGTCTTCAACAACAGGAGTTTTTCCCCAAATCACACTTCCAGGTTGTTTTCAGTTCTTTTTAAGCCAGTCTTGATACAGCTGACGACTGTGCATCTCTACACAAGGATTATGAATTCTAATCACGACTAGATGGTGCATGGTTAATGAAATTAGGTGTTCTATCTGGCATCAGAAATTCAAAACAATACATAATTACTAAAAGAGTATGATTTGCAAGGTATGTGATTAAGAGTGTTAATGAGTTGAGAATAAAAATGCTGCTAGGGTTTTCTTAAGGAGAAAAATCGAGGATTTCAAAACAGCCTCTTCTTTTTCTTCTCTGTTTCTTTACAGAGACTTTATTTGGAGGCAGTCTTTTTATTTACCCAATCAATCAAAGCTTTTTGAATGCTATATTTTTTTTTTTGCATTAGGCTAAATTTGTCCTTAATATTGAGTGCTGAAACGGTTGCCGATAATGGGCCATCTTTGGGCTATAGTACTGGTTTCTGTAAACTCCCATGCTGGCCAGTGCAAGGCTGCAATACAGAGATGTATAATGAAATATCTCTGGTTTTAAATGTGGTCTTGAAATTGAGAGCTGGATCTTACCAATCATCTTAGGTAGTTTGCTTCCTTTGCAGTGTGATATTAATTTGGAGGCCTATAAAAGTCTGAAACTGTTTTTGAATCTTGTTAGATTCATAATCTCAATGCTAATTATGTGCAGTGTGAAAAGCATTTTCTTTCACTGCAGTTTTGAATTTCCTACCTTATTTTTTTTAATTTTAATTGAATTAAATTTGGTCTAGTGTTACGAGAATGGGAAAGCAGCATCTCCTCAATCAATTTCTTCTGTTTGTATCACAACTCCTCTTGCTCATCTTTTTTTACGGCACCATTTGTCTCTCTTTATTGTTCTGGTGCGTTAATTGTACTCACTGTCTTCTGAATCTTCTCTGATTTTGCAATATAGTTTCAGAAATCCTTCTGTCTACTTCAGTTCCCCAGTGCTCATTTTCCTGTCTTGTATACGAAGCTTTAGGTTGCTCGTGGCAGTGACTGTCACCTACGAGATACTGGTACAATGGAAACTTCAAAAAACATAATTCAAATAATATCTGGTAAAACAGGAAATTTACCCAGAGTTCGTCAGGGAGAATTCCTATAGAAATGGATAGTATTGGTCTGTTATTTCTGGGTAGAACAGGATGCAAATAGTCCAACAGTATTAGGAGAGAATGTAGGCAAGTTCTGTAAGAGGAACATCTAGCTGAGATCAGCACAATAACTGTGCTTATGAGGAAGATGATGTCTGGATTTTGTTGCACAGAAACAGGCTGCCTATTTTTATTCCTTCACCACATGCATGTGCTGGATGCGCGTGATCTTTATGGCAGCAGGAGAGCTGAATCTGAAAACAACTGTGAAGAGGGAGGCTCAGCAAGGACAAATGTCTTTCCACTGCATGTTCACGATTGGGAGGGGTGAGCTGACATAACTTTCTACGCCCCTCAGTAGTCTTTTAACTAACAAACATGGAGGTGCAGCAGACCAGTCAGGTCCTTTTTCCAATTTCTGATCAGTAGAAAATGGAACTTATTTTGCTTTTTGCAAAGTAAAGGAAGAAGATGATGAGCTGTTGTCCTAGCTGCAGTACCACCTGGCTTCTGGAGATACGTCAGTTCTCACCGAGCTTCACTTTTTTTTCTTCTTAAGTGGTGCATATCCTGCCTGTGAACAAAGCATTACATTTATTGGGGTATGAAAAAGGGACTAACATACAGATTTCTTTTTTCTTTTTTTCTGGATACCAGATGGCTTGTAGTGCAAGAAACCTTAATCAAGTGTGATGCCATAATAGTGTGGATTGGATTGCCCTAGACCCAGTTCACCCATACCTAGATAACCAATTTTGTCTAGAGAAATTGTCATAAGTTCAGTTTGCTGCCTTTTCCTTAGTTTTTTGAGGCTCGGTAATAAGAAAATCCCTATTAACGCTCCTACAGAGGGTAGCATTTATGAGGCCCCAGATAGGCTTTATGACCACAGCAGCTTATCTGCTCTGGGACAGGTTCAGAGCTGTATCCAATCTTGTCACTCTGTAAAGGCACCCTCACATGGCTGTAAGGACTTGCTGAAGTCTGCTGGGGTGCATAGCCGTCTGTCTGTCGTGTGGTGTGCCGGCCTAAACCTGCTGTGTGTCAGGCGGCCGCAGCCATTGTCTGCTGCATGCACAATGTACGAGGGCTTTCAACTCTCTTCTGGGAGAAAGGTTATGATCTAGTTTGCAAACAGGAATGCCTTTTCTTCTGGTTGCTTTCCTAGTGAGACTTTGAGACTGAGTGGCATCAGTTCTTAGAGGTGGATTTCAAATGATCTCATCCTAGCAATTTTCCAAGGCCAGGTTTTACTAAAGCACATTATTGCACTTCTACTTTACATCCTGCATCTGAGACAGAAGACAGTCTGGTAAGTTTCAGGCACTTAGGGAATACACTTGTGCAGATGTCTGCAAATATCGTCCTTGGAGTTCTGGTGGTGCTTTCATTAAAGGGTGATACAAGCCTTGAGTGCTTCACTGGCTAAAGCTGCACAGCAGTCCTGCTGTAAACAGACTTCGGTGCATTCTGCTGGGTCACTTCTTATAGATCATACAGACAATAACATAAGAAAGAAAAATGGTTCACTTAGCTGCAACTGCCGCTCTTTGGGTATGTTGCCTGTGTGTATTTCATTAGTGGCCTCACCTCTTGACTTTCTCTCTTTTCTCACAGTGGGTCAGTGCTTTAATGCTATGGTGCTTGTTCAGTGTGTGGTATCTTTCTGATGCCTGCCGGGCAATTTTCATGTGTCATCTAAATTCTTTCATTTCTAAGCTGTTGCCCTTTACTGGAGCAGAACAGGTTTCAGACAGTGAGCATCTCTGAGTTATTGTGTGTCTGAACACTCCTGGTTCTAACACTGATGTTCTGGTCTGGTAAAGAAAGGGAGCAGTAGCTCCTCCTTTCCTGTTCCTGAAGGAGTCAGGAAAATTCTTTCTGTACTCTTGAAATGATGTTAGCAGAGAATTTTCATCTTAAAATTGGCAAGAAAGATGCATCTGGTTTTCTTGATGTTCTAAGGAAGAGAACAGCAAAAAATACCCTCTTCTATCCTGTGGAACAGTCTAAAAATCTGCTGTGTAAAACACATTGGTAGCAGGTTTTAAGTGATTCCAGATGTCAGAGAGGTAAGTAAAACTTGGGAGTACATCCTGTCTCATCTGGATTAGATTGGATGTCAGGAAAGATCTTTGCAGAGTGAGTGGTGAGGTTCTGGAATAGGCTGCCCAGAGAGGCTGTGGATGCTCCATCCCTGGAGACGTTCAAGGCCAGGGTGGATGGGACCCTGGGCAGCCTGGGCAGCCTGGTCTAGTACCAGATCCGGAGGTTGGTGACCCCCACCTGCAGCAGGGGTGTTGGATCTTAATGATCTTTGGGGCCCCTTCCAAATCAAGCCATTCTATGATCTGCCTGTGTCATATCTGCACATGCAAGTACATGAGCATTCTTGTTCCTAGCAGCCTGATAGGGTGTCTGGGTGCAAGGCTTCCTCCTCATCAGCTGCTGTTATCCAGTCTAATAGGTCTGCTTCTCTACATGTAACATAAATTGCTAATGATGGGAGAGGAGATGGACATGGGTGTGAAATGAATGAGCATGTGTGAGTGCATGGAGGGGGCTTACACCTGCCTGTTCTTTGCAAGGGGTCTTTTGGGGCTGAGGTGGCCCCAATGTGGCCCCAAGAAGGATTGATGGGAATTAGTCCCCTATCTGTTTGTATAATCCCCTACAAGATGTCTGGGGCTGCTTCCAGCCTTGAGTCCCTGACGGCTATGTCACTGCAATTATCACTGCAATATGGCATGGTTTTGTGCAGAACAATGTGAGAAAATATTTCAGTTTCTTAAGATAATAACACAGCTGACTCGCACAGCTCATTAAATATATGGTAGCAATAATTTTAGTTTGTGTCAGGAAACAGCTTTTCCCCAGAAAACCTGAATAACTTTGGAGACCCAAACCACAGCGGAATTCTGAAGTAATCCCTTAAGTCGTGTGGAGTTGCTATGGGAACATGCAGGTGCTCAGGCCAAGATCATGGAATAAAAAGATCATTTATAATTATCTGGGAAAAAACAGTGATGCTTTTCCACATAAGAAGTACTGTATGTATTGTGCTGACTGAAGACAAAGAAGAGCACACGGTGCGTATTTTTTAGCATTCGGGGTCTCTGCTGAAAGAAGTAAAAGTACTCTGAAAAGCATTAAGAGCTGTGTGTCAGAACCGTGCTGCTCCTGGAGGGAACTGGAGCCTCATAGGCACGGGGATAATTCTGTGATGGCGACTTTAACAAATTGCGCTTACTGTTGATGGCAGACATTTTATAAAGGCCTCATCTGTGCGCTCACAGTGCATGTCCTGTCAGCGGGGCATTGGGGCAGCTCTTCCTGCAGACCTGTCACTCTCCCTGCTAAGTGTGACATGCACTTGAGGGCCTGTGTTGCCCTGCTACAATTTTACCTGTGCCAGTGATCCTCCAGCAGCTTGGAGTTATTCTCTTTCTGTGTGTTTGTTTGTTTTGAAAACATTTGTGTCCTTCTGGGACTGTCAGCAAGGCTAGAGGGAAAAATGTAAGCTTTCCATTTAGTAACAGAATTCAGCTTAAATTTATTCTTTGTTCCTTATTTTTTTTCTTAAGTTGTAAATCTGGGTAAAAATACTTGCACGGGTATTTGTTTGCTCTTTCTGCTAGGGCTGTGCTCAGCTCTGGTGAGGCCGCACCTCCAGTACTGTGTTCAGCTTTGGGCCCCTCACCACAAGAAAGACATCAAGGCCCTCAAGCGTGTCTAGAGAAGGGCAAGGAAGCTGTGAGTCCAACTTTAATGATTCTGTGATTCTGTCAGGCCTGCAGGAAGGTGTTCCCAGTAGTGCTCCTCAGCGTGGAGGTTGGTCCTGGCTGTGCAGGGCTGCTGTCAGGGTGTTATTGCAGAGTTTTCACCTCTGGAACAGCAGTGTGCTTACAATACTAGGCAGGGTTAGGGGAAACATAAGGACTATGCACAGCAATCACAAAACACAGGGAAAGCTTAGATATGTCTGTGAAGGAATTCAGGCACTTTGCTTCTGTTGGCAATTAAGGGTTTTTCGCTAGTGGCTTGTGGTGGCTTCTTTCAGTTCAGGCCTGAGCATTTGTTATTATGTATCACAGAAGGTCTGCCCTCTGTACAGTTGTACCTCAATTTAATTTCTACTTCCATTGGGCTGTGCCAACAGGCCCCTGTCCTGGTCTGGCACACGGCACAGGGTACACCCACAGATACTCTCCCAGCCTGGAAAATGATTCAAGCAAGAAGGACTGAATGTCTGAGGTAAGCGAACTGGCTCCTCCAAGACTTCCCAGCAGCCTCAAGGTAAGCCAGTGGCACAGCGGACCATGGGTCTCGTTACAAGGTAGGACTGTGTTGCAATGCCTGCTGACAGGACGTGGTTATCACCACACAGAAGCATCCCTATCCTCTGTCTTCTAAGGCAATGTGAGCTATATCTGCCTTCTTCTGCCTGCATAGGACTGAACGGGAGCGGCAGGCACTCCTCTCAGGACAATGCACTGCGTGCTCTGTAGGTGGAGCGTCTCGCTTCTCCACTGCATGGGGTGCTGGCCCTAGCGCTGAGACAGTGACAACGTCAGCCCAGCACCTCTGGGCCTGAAAGCCCACTGCAGCACGCGTTGTGTTGGGGGGTGGTTGTGCTCGGCATCGGAAGGGGCTGCCCTGCTGACTGTGTACACCTTCTCACTGTACTCCAACGGTAAGTGTTGTCGCTCTGGAGCGCTGTAGATTCGATGTGAAGAAGTGCAGACAGATGAAAAACTTTGACCAGGTGCAGGGAATGAACCCGTGTATGATGTCAGGTGCTCTTATTTGCTGTCCGGTGTTTCTCCACTGTGCTGCAGGCAGGAGCACGGGCACTGCTGCTGCCTTATTCACTTTTTCACTTATGCCCACTAAGCCCGGCCAGAGAAGATCCCTCCCTCAGCATTTCGTCGCAAAACCCTCACTTGTTTTCTACGCGTCGTTCACTTGTTCCAGCATATAACAAGCAGACGTTCGTTACCCGTTTCTGTCTTCGGGAAGAAATGACGAAATGCACCGAAGTATAGAATAGCTCCCGCTGCTGCCCTCGGCCCCGCCCCGCCCTCGCTCCGGCCGCCGTGCCTTGCTGCTGCGGACAGGTGCCGGGCAGGCCCGCTTGGAGCCGCAGGGGGACCCCCGCCCGCGGGGGCTGAGCGGAGCACCCCCGTCCCGCCCCGCTTCCCCGTCCTCCTCCGGGCCATGGCGGCGGGGGCGGGCCGGGGCGGGGCGGAGCGGTGACGGGCAGCCCGGCCGGCCGCGGAACCGCCGTAAACAGCGGGCGAGGGAGCCGGGGCTGCCCCAGCCCCGCGGGAGCCCGGCCGCTCTCGGCCCGTCGGAGCCGCGGCTCGCCTGCCGGCCCGGGCATGGGCAGCAGCCGCCGCAGCCGGAGGAAGAGCCGCCGCCGGCCCGGGCCCTGCGCGGGGCACCAAGGTAGGCTCGGCCGCCGCCCCGACCGCGGGGAGCCGCCGCTTCCTCCGGGCTCCGGCGGGGGGGGGCCGGGCCGCTCGTCCCACGCCCGCGGGCACCCGCGGCAGCGCCCTCCGCCCGCAGGTGGCGGCGAGCAACAGGCGGCGGCCGAGCGGCCCTCGGAGCGGGGCGCTGCCGGGAGCGGCTCCAGGTGCGGCCGTAAGAGGCTTTCCCCGCTGCCGCCGGCTTTGTCTGTTCAGACTGACCTCGTCTCGCGGCGCGTTGGCGCTGGAGGTATTAGCGGTGCTTGGGAGGAACCGAGAGCCGATCAGCTGGGGGGGAGAGGCGCTGGTTTTGCGCTGCGTTTGTTTCGGGGGACGCGAATTTGCATTCGGGTGGCGATGTGGAATGGAGGCGATCGGAGTGAAAACTTTACGCAAGGTGTGCTGTCATAACCCGACCGTACGGAGCCGTGCAGCTGCCTGACAGGCGAGGAAATAGCCCGAATTCTTTCATGCCTCCAGGAGCTGGTGAGCAGATAAAGTACTCCTCGAGTTGTTCTCGAGCGTAACGCTAACTTCAGCACGCCGGGAGTGCGAGCCAGGCTAAAAGCAGAACGTACGTAGCCGAGCTTCGGGCTGCAGCGTGAGAACGCACAAAGTGCGTGTGCCCCTGAGCAGAGCCAGCCCTCAGCAACAGCTCGGTGGGGAGCTGCTCTGGCAGCAACAGCAGCTCACTTTGAGAACGTCTGCCTTTGGTTTGAGTAGCGTCAGGCCAGACTGGGGTTGAACCTGCCGCAGGTAGAGGAAAATTTTCTTTGGAAAATGCTTATTTAACAAACCTATGTTGTTTCCTTTGATGGCTGTCAATGACCGTGAATTCCTACTGATGCGTTGTGTTGTGCTGAGCTCACATCTGGAGCGGGACAGCTGGGAACACCAAGGGTCCTGGCTGAAGGATGTGCGCCTGCTGCAGGATGTCAGGAGCTGTGACTCAGCTGTTGGTGCCAGGCTGCCCGGAGCACTGCGCTGTCAGAGCCAGACCTTCCCCGGGATGTCATTGTGCTGCAGCTGCTGAGACTGATAGGACTAACGAAGACTGAGCGACTGTCTTTTCACTGGGGACTTTGTGTAACTTTGGTTACACCCGATGGGAACCCAGAAAAGTTCAAAATTCGCTGGTGGTTGTGGTGGTGGTGTTTGGGGATGTTTCTTTGACTTGACTTTCTGCTAGCCCTAGTCAGCAGGTGTGCTCATAGAGGTAAGCCGGTGGGAAAGAGCCAGGTTTCTGTTACGGCCTGTCAGGTCAGAATAAAAGCTATAATATTCATAACTCAGTGTGTGTCAGGGCTGGTAGAGGTACTCAGATGAAGCAGTTACCATTCTAACGCTAGGAAATCCACTTGTCCCCTGGCTGGTTTAGCCTAGTCTGGACTGTCGTGAGGAAGTACTGATTCAGCAGGCCACCCGCTTCCTACAGGATGAGGGGTTTTTAATTTCTGTTACTGCAGTCTAACCCTTTGGACAGGCAACTCTCCCATGTCCAATAGTGAAAGGAGTCCATCTGCTGAGGCTGTCGGCACCTGCTTTGGCAGCACGCCGAACTCTGCTCTCAGCCAGCCTGGTTTCCTTACTGCTGTTCCAAGCACCATTATTAGTGGGGGAAGCAGATTGGTGCAGGAGCATGGCGGCTCCCAGTAGGACTGACCAGGGGAGGAGTGGCAGGTTCTCCTTAATTTCTGCAGCATGAGGAAAATGAGTCTTCTGCTCTTAGTCTTTCCCATCGAACCTGTCAAAAGCAGTCAGCCCTAAGGTGGCTGATAGCCAGCTTCGTAAATGGCTGTTGGAGACTTGAGTGAGAATGACTATTTGCTGTGAGAAGCGCAGACAGGAATGACTGTACCATTCTTTATTTATGATTTTTATTTTGTTTTGAGTAAGTTTTGTATAAAAAGCTCTCGGTCCTGTAGAAGTATCTCATGAGTATTCTGTAAGAGGTGGTTGCTGAGCTCCTCTGCCAAATGGATAGGCTGTGCCAGGCAGAGCTTGTGGGAACCTGGGTGCCATTTGTGCTGTCCGCTTGTGGCGGAGCTCAGCACTCTGCAGGAGTTTGGATGCAGTTGGCAAGATGGGGAGGCACTTCCCCTCTGTTTGCTGCAGAGAGGGGTGGAATGGAGGCAGGAAGAAGTATAACTTATTTGTAGGCAGAGGGCTGTTGTTTCAAGTGCACTGCATTTTTGTCACGGCACCTTTTAGGAAAAGCATCTTCTACTTTTTTTTGCCTGTTTCTTACTGTACATTCCAACATGCATGGTGTGTTTCTCTAGTACGTTCTAAAGAAATGCATAGGAAATGGTTCAAATGCCCAATTCCATCAGATGTCAGAGAAAGTTAATATTATCCGCGTCTCTGAAAACCTGCCCCAAAGTCTTAATTGCACGGGAAGGTTTGGCCATCCAGAACTTCTGCAAGAAGCAAAGAAGAATGTAAGACACTCAGCAATTCAGCCAAATCCCCTTGTGGAAATACTGTCTTATTTTCTTAATTATGGCTGTTCTGGCCTCTGAGACCCTTGAACTGCTCATCCTCTTTTGAAACACTGCTTAGGAAAATAGGTCATCTCTGGCCCTGCATTTTGTTTGATTGGTTCATGGGGCCCGAAGATGTTATCTGTTCCTGGATAGCTGTTTCCTGGTGCTCTCCTGGGTTTGTGTACTGGAGAATAAGGAAGTTCCTGTAATTCCAAGTGATTGCTCTTGTCTGGATTTCACACCCACTGCTTCCTCCCTTGTGTCTAAAACAAATGGGATATTAATTTGTCTAATTGGGTATCATGGTCTGGGCAATGTAAGGTTTTTCAGAGTAAGGCTTGCTCAGGCATGGGTTTTTTTCAAATAATGTGTGTCGAGTTTGTGGTCACTTCTATGGAAAATGGCATTTTTGTCACTTCAGGACACAATTAATTTAATCCACCACATTTGTGTATATAATAGTGATTAGCAAAGCTGTAGAAAGCTCTAAAGAATGGAAAACTGAAATTCTGGGCAAATATTGTCTAGGTCATGAGGTATTAGAGGGGGAATTTTCTTGGGGAGTAAGCTGTGGTGTTACTGCCTGCTCTGCTGCTTTCATTTCTGAAAGATGTAGCGCGAGCTGCTGCAGGAACAGCACAAGCAAACCACATAAACCACACATCTAATGCAGCAAAGGAATTCCTGTAGTGAGATATGGAAACAGCCACGATCATAGAAGTTGTGCAGCGCTTGCAGTGATTTCTGTTTTATTGACTTGTGTGTTGGCCTCAAAGGTCTGTAGTGATCCTTATGGGTCCCTTTCAACTTGGGATGTTCCGTGTTCTGGTGGCAGCCTGCACGGCATGGCAGAGCTTGTGTTAGGCTTGCTAGGTGAGATTTCTGGTAGAGAAGTTCCTCACCTCCAGATCTTTTCATCTTTACTGAGTCAGGGCCAGCGTTACTATTTCTGTCCTTTGACCTTTCCTGAGAACACCACTTGGCCAAAGAGCTCCTCATTTCCAAAGCAGATTCTCCTTTAGTGCTTACCACAATATTTTTGCGGGTCTTTTATCAAGGAAAGTAACGTGTAACCGCATTCCTGCAAAGCACTGAACAACCACTTAACAGATTACATTGTGTTTATTGATTCTGGGGTAGGTAAGTGGATGAGGTGCCCTTGCAAAGTCTTTACAAGCACTGGGTTGGTTGTTTTGGTGTGGGGTTTTTTTTTTCAACTGTTCAATGCAATTAACAATAGACTCTAAGAGCCATGTTATTCTTAAATGTAGCTCATTACCAGACAGTTCACAAGCAGCCACAGAGATCTCAACCGTCAAGAGTTTCCAGTGCTTGCAGTTTCTTTCCCCAGAGAATGGGGAATGCTGGCCTTCCCTCTGTGCCCAGCTGGTCAGCAAGGTTGGGCTGCTGTGGGGGAAAGGTGCATGCAAATGGCTGTTCAATTGCCTGTCTTCTAAAATAGATTCCTCTTTGGAGTTTGCCTGAGAGACCTCCAGACAGGTAAGGGAGATTGGCAGCACATCTTGAATTCAGCCAGAGCCCTGACAGAATGTCACAGCTGATTGAAAACACTGCGGGAATTTCTGATGCCAGATGCATGTCTGATAGGTCACAAAATATTAACATTCTAGAAACTGTGGCTGAGCTTTTCCTACTTTTTTTTTCTTCTTCATGAAATGAGATGCACAGTCAACTATTAAGATGAGCATTTTACTGCTCAAGGCTCATTAAAGAATCTCAGTTCTAAACCTTGCAGAGCAAGCAGCCGAAATTGGTACAGAACATAAAGGTTGTGTATATTGTGGTGGGTAACTCCTGTGTTTCAGTTCTGTACACCTTGATATCTGCCCTCAGAGTTTCTGTCCTTAAAGGGCACCAGGAGGGCAGATGCATGTCAGCAGCTCAGCGTGCAGGTGGGGCTGCTCGTGGACAGCTGTGCCAGTTTTCTTTTTGATAAGAGGCATTGAATTTAGGAATCTCATTTAACAGGTGACTGAGAATGGCTGAGGGCAGCTTACCCCCCAGCTTTGGCTGTGGCTTCGCTAAGGTCCTCAGTTTGCACACTGCAAAGGATAAGAGGTTCGTTTCAGGGAACAAAACATTCCCAGCTGTTCTTCCCCAGCAGGTAGTTTGCCTTCTGCCCTGTTCTGAACGTAGGACAGGAACCACTTCTCTTTGAATCAGGGAGGTCAGATAAGGCACGGAGAGGAAGGGAAGAAGGACAGAAGGAACTGGGGGACAGACCAGAAGTGTGTATGTGGATACAAGGTTACACACAACGTCGCTACTTTTTAGAAAAGCAAACCAATACTTGTAGCTTCCCTTCTTCTCACCTACTTTGTTTTCAACAAGCTTTTCAGTTCTGCTTTATTACATATACAGCGGAGAAGGGTATCTGTAGGAATAAAGATGGCGTTTCTTAACAGACAGATAGGCTTCCCCTGGGTCTGATTTGCTGGTTCTAATGACCAGAATAATTTGTCACTCTGACTCACTCGCTGCTAATAGCTCTGTGCCATCAGTGCAGCTTGAGGATGGGGGTGTGCTGCTGTTCGGAGCTGGGTTTTGGGTCCCAGTCTCCTGTTCCCCAGGAATGTGCCCAGATGCAGTAGTGGGGATCCACACATCACTGTATTCCCTTCTCGATGGGTCCACTTTTTGACGGAAGAATTTTGCCTTCAGAGGGCCATTTGAATGATATCAATGGAACGGGAAGCAACAGGTTCCCCATGTACAAATTGCTTTATATCACCAATTAAACACTGAGGAAACATTCAGACAACTCGCACTGTGGTAGAGAGTTTCGTGTAGCAGTGGGCGTGAACCTGGCCTCTGCCTTCCTGCGGGCAGGTGATGCCATACGGACTGTTAATGAGAGTGCCTCTTCTCCTGATAGCTGAATGGATTCTTTTCTTTAACATCATTCCCAATGACTTTGAAAAGCATCTCCTGCTGATAGCACCTCCTTCGAAGCCCGGGGGCTGTGGTGGGATGAAGGACCTCCTGTGACTGTTTATATTTGCTTTCACTGCCACTGGCTCATCATGTCATCCAGGACAGAGGATTAATCTCTTTGATCCCTCTATTTCTAGTTGTAAAAGCGCAGTGTTCTATTGAGGATGATTCACTATTAGGCCAATCCTTGTTATAATCTCTTGTAACTGCAAATGCATCGGTCAGAAGAGGAAGGCTAATGAAAAATGTGACATAGTTGTGTTACATAATACGGGAAGCTGGATGGATGGGGTGGAACATGGAGTCATGCACTGTAGAGCTCTGCTGTGCTTTCATACCATGGGCCATGTTATAGCATGGGGTTCTTGCAGATGCCTCATCTTGCCCTCTCTGAGTGTCATTTTGTGCCTTTCTCTCCCACGGCCGCCTTCAGCAGACTGCCCTTAAGGGACTTACGCTGAACAGCTTGATGAACTCTGTTACAATAGAAAGTGAAAGTTGGCAGTGGCTTTTCTGTTCTTAATGAGCCCAGTAAAGTCTGACATATCAGAGCAATATGAGGAGCACGAGGTCATCGTTTATGGTATGTGACAACAGAGTGCAGAATACATGTGGGAACAGCCTGGGAGGGTTATCAGAAGTTTTTGGTTTTTCCTTCCTTTCTGTTAAGTGAAATGAGTTTTCCCTGTAGATCTGCATCCAAAGTGTTGTCCATTTAAGTGTGATTATCATCATCACATCTTCGGGGTCATTTTTGTGTAGAGCCTGCCTGCCAAATCTCAGCTGGAGGTGCCAGGACTCGAAAGGACACTTGCTGTCAATGATTTTCCTCTAGCTCAGTCCGTAACCAGTTATATATATTCAAACTGCTTCAATGTAAGAAGTGTGTATGCATGTGTGTGCATTCATGCACACCTGTAATATATAATAAAACAATTAGACTACAAACTTACAGAGGAACTGCTGATCTTTGATACTGAAAATAAACTCTCAATGAGAGGATTTTCTTGTTCCAAGCAGCATAAATGCATGCACAACTAAATGGTGTCTTGCTGCAAAGAGAACATAAGTCTGCACAGCTCTCTAAGGAAGAAGGAAGTTCACTTTGCAGCTACAGGTTTGTTGTGAGAGACAGGAAATCTGAGTCTTGTTCCTGCTTTCAGCCTGTATTTTCTGGTTCAGGCCACCTCACCTGTGCCTACCGTACATCTCTGCCAGCTCAGGTATCGTCTGGCCCGCCTACTGTAATGCTCTTGGGGTTTTTTTAATGACTGGATTTCAGCCCACTTTCTGATAGGAAATGTGCTTATGCAATCACACTGCTAGTAACTTCTGAACCTGATGGCCAAATGTCAGATATTTGCCGAAACAGCTGGTGTCACAGGAGGAAGGAAAAGTGAGCTGCAATGTCACGGCCAAGAGCTGTAGCCTCACCCTGCGCCGAAGCTCATGGAGGTAGATAGCACTTTTTTAGACACAAGACAGCCCACGTGAGTGGGTGACACTTGGCATGCTGCAACCGCAGGACACTGGCATGCATGCTATCATCGTGCCAACCCTTCTGCCTGTTGGATGGCCACCTTTCTTTGCAAGGTGTTTTGAAAGCTTTGGGAGAAAGCTTAAGAATTGCTGCTGAATTAGAATTGGCGCTGTGCAGCAGCCTCTTCACAAAATTAATGTTTGATAACATAAGGGGGTGGAAGGAGGAGAGGTTCAGTTGTAAAATTACAGGAGGCTTGTCAGGCTGGCTTGATCTTGAGAGGTAACAGGAAAAAAGAAGCATGTTTGATTAAAAAAATTGAACAGGGGTTTAACTTTGCTCTTGACGTAATAAAGCAGAAGCCAATAAAAGAGGTCAGATTTCAGCCTTCTGAAAGGATCGGTGTCCTTATGCAGTGTGTTAAATGCTGTACTGTTGAAATATCTCTGCTTTGGGGTGTGAAAACTCTGTGTAATTGCTGTTCAGCAGTTTCTTTGCGTGAGAAGTGTGTTTTATTTCTGTGATTCACGTGATGACAGCGGTGTTCAGCTTTTGTACCCTTTGTCCTAGGCTCAGACCTGAAAGGAGAGGATAACCTCTGAGCAAGACCCCTGGACTTAAGTCTTTCAAGTGTTGTGAAAACGTTCATGGAGTTGCTTTCATTATAAAACTGCAAGGCTTGAATGGGCCCTGTGTTGTTCTGTACAAGCTGCTACATGCTTTGGCAGGTGGGTGAGAAAGAGCCATGCTCTGCTACACCTGAAGAGCTCTGCAGCTCTGAAACTTTTTAGAGGTGAGATGCTTTTTTACATATCTTTCTGGGAGGGAAGGAGAACTGCGGTGTGGTGTTTTCCAGGCAAATTTCTGAGCAAGTGAGGTTTGCAAGACCCTGTTGTATTTATCAACAGGGCCTTTATTAGAACTTTATTAGAAGTTCAAAATTATTCTTCTTTCACCTTTCGTGGTCCATCCATTTACTTTTTTAGGAAGAGGTACATGGCTTTGCTTCGAAGTAGACCGTGCAAGTGAAAGACTAGAGCTGTATCTTCAAAGCTCTGTGTTCAAAGCAGCAGGAGTCAGCCCTGCCAGAACTCTATGCCATGTACCAGGGTTGCCTGAGTGCCTCTTGCTTTTTACTCCTCAGTAGCATTGCTTCTCAGATGCTCATGGTACAGTGTGGGTTTGTCTGATGTATGCTGTGCAGTCTTTTGTTGGTTCTCTTCTTCTTGGGATCTGAGTCTCCTGTGGTCAGCATGTGGTTTTTTGGGGACCCTGAGACACTTGTATCTGCACCAGGCATAGGCTTTTGTTCACCAGTGGTGTTGATATCAGCTTCTCCAAGTACAGCATTAAGAGAAAGGAATAAGAAAATTTCATTCATTGGTACCCTGGTAAGAAGCAAGCACAGCATTGTGCAGTACAGCTGATTGAGAGTCTGAACACAAAGAACAGAGTCAGGACCAGTTCTTTAGACAGGAGCGTCCATCATGCATGTGTCTCTTGACTGTGGTCTCCTGTTGTGTGTGTTAGACATTTATTATGGTTGCCTGCTTTCTCTGTGTATTTGAGTTCTACTTGTCACCTGGGACACGTGCCATCTCTGAATGCCCACTGGGAAGTTTTCCCATCTGCGTTTTCACACTGTGCAATGTTACGGGTGCTTCATTTGGACTTGGTGAGCATGTGATGCCAGGAGGCATCCTGCTGGTTGGCTCCTGCCAGCTGACTTTTCAGGTCCTCCGTAGCTACCATATGTAAGCTCGAGTCCCGCATGGGTCTGGCAGAGCCTCTCTTGACGGGCTGTGCCTGCTGCTTGTGGGAGGCTGCAGGTATGGCTCTGCTCCAGGGCAGTCGCTTTGTTCAGGGAAGGTGTGTTTGCTAGTTGTACCTTGGTATTTCAGTATTATCGTGCTTTCCACAAGACCTTGTGAGCAGTATATTTATCACTGTTCACTTGGTTGTAACTGACATTATTTCTTTTGTAAAGAAGGGAAGGAAACTCCAAGCTGATCATCCAACTCTGACTGTCCTCCTTTGAGCCATATCCTGTGAGCCTCATGGATGCTCCTTGTGATTGATGTAATCTAACTAATGTACATAAGAGACATCTGAGTCACAGTAGGGAATTTAATAAGATGAGGAAGCCACTGAGTTTCAAGTCTGAGAGTGGTTCATGTCAGCAGAGGAGGGGAATGGAAAGCAGTGTGACAGTAGGTCACATCCCACCAAGGCCACACCATGGACACGCAGAGGCACAGGCCAGCTTCTCCCATGTGTGGTTTGCCCTCAGCAGCCCCTGGGAGCCAGGGCGGAGCTGGTGAGTTTCTAAGCTGAGCCCTTTGTGTGCTTTCTTCTTCTTTTACTAGAATGTGCCAAAAAAAAAAAGGAAGAAAATCTCTGGATCTCTGGGAGACCAAGTTATGCTTTAGCCTGGTGGGCAATGACACAGTGCAGTGTGCTGCTGCTGGGCCTCCTGAGATGCCCTGTATAGAATATGCCACTGCAGCATGGCAGCTGTCAGAGGGACAGGTTGCTCAGCATGTAGCTGCCTTTGCTGCTGTTGAAGATAGCTGTGCCTTTCCTAGACATCTTTATCTCCCCTTGCAATTCCTTCTAGGCTTCGCACAAGAATCCTGCAGCTCTTAAGAAGTCTCTTCTGGGCTGACTGATAGCTGCTTTCCCTCTTCTCTGTTCCCGGCAAAGATGACTGATAGATGATGGCTTTTGAAGAGATACTAAATGTTGCATTGGAAGTTGGTGCCTAAAACACGGTTCTAAGAAAGGCAGTGACTCACTTATAACTCGGTGGCACTGGCTCAATCAGATGGCTGCTAAAAATAACCCACCTTCTAATTCCACCCTTGATCTCTAATTGGAGAAGTATTCTAATTTATAATCTGCAGATTGGGCAAGGTCAGAGATTTGAAGTGAAATCTCTGATTTGCCAGTTGGGAGAGTCGGTGTTTGGAGGGGGCATTCTGGGGCAAGACTAGTTCAGAGTGATGGCACTGGCTTTGCCCTGAGCTTCTGCTGAGTCTTTTCCCCAGCCAGATGCTGTATGGTGCTGTTTTGTCGGCATGCTTTTTTGATAAAGAAAGATGCCCTTATTTCTCTATCATGCTAGTTCAGCAGACGTTTGTATTATGATTCTCTAGTAATATTTTACTTACTCTTTGTTTGACCTCATCGGGTTCAATACTCTTCTCTTTCCAACAGTATACTTTCTTCCAGTATTAATGAAATTTCAGCTAAAAAAATGACCTTTTCCTTCTTGCCTTCCATTTCAGCAAATACCTGATAGAAATGGTTGTTCCTTCTAGTTTTCATCCTCATTAATGTTTCAGATTTTGAAATAGTGCTCATGTGCACCACAATTGCATGGGCCTTATTCAGCACACTTGGCTCATCGCACTGGCTCCTGTCTAAACTAATTTAAAGGAAAGCACATCCATTAGGGAAGAAGACAGAAAAGCCACTTATAAATGTGATAAGGTTGGAAGATGTGACATGTCGATTGATATTGGTGATGTGGTCATGATCCTGAATTTATTTTAAACATTTCCCTGTATGGACAACTTCCCATATTGACTTTGCTTGCCCTGTGTGTATACCCAGGAACCCTCTCACTGGCTTGGCTCAGAAGAAAGCTGGTAGTAACCTTGTTTTGTGTGACAATCCATTGCTCTCTAATGGCTGGCCTAAGCTTCTCACCACCTTTACTAGACACCTGAAAATTGCTTTGAATATCTTCTGGAGGAAAAACAAGAAGTCCTTTAAATGGGAGAGCAGTGGATTGTTGCGAGTCACCCAAGCTGCGGGAAACAAATCTGTGTAGTTCTTACAAACAGGTATCATTTCTGTTTACCCGGACACTTGGCTTAGGCTTTGCAGCCTTCTGCAGCTGCCTAATTCATAGGCTTTAGAAATCTGACTTTAATGCTGGTGATAGACAGCTGCAGTACATTTTTCATAGGATTGCATACAGAACATGTAAGTGCATAGGTGGAGTTTCATAGTGTTTCTCCAAACTTCTTGTAAGATGTTTATTTGAAGAATTAAGGGATCTAATACAGAATGGGACAGAAGAGGTCAACACTTGATTGCAGAACAAAGAACAAGGACAGAGGGTGAGGAAGTAACCAGTGGACGCTTGGTTTCTTGTAAGTGTAAGAAAGGAATCCACAGTTGTGTATTCAGCTCATGATCGCATCAAGAGGCTATTTTAGGTACAGTGGGGATGAATGGGCTTTTATAGATCATGGTAAGGAGTGCCTTGTCTGGGGGCTCAGTGATGCCAGCTCCTTCTTTTCTGGTAGCAGAGTGGGGCAATGGGGGAGGACACGCAGACTCAACACACGCCTTTCAGAACACTTGCATGAAATAACTGGCTAATGAAAGGAAACTGTTTTAGCTGACACTTCAGTGCTGCCAGTGCGTGTTGGTGTCAGCCCTGTGTTGCATGGGGAGCTGGGGCACAGGAAGCCTGGCTGTTTGTCGGCCCACTGAAATTGGCTGCCTGGTCTTTAAACTGCACCAGGGACACTTGAGATAAGAAGAGAACATGCAGCCTTTTTAATGTCACTGCATGCACTGTGATGAGGTTGCAGCTGGGAGAGACCATCTTGTTCTGGTGCTGGAGGGAAATTAATTCTGTTCAGACCTGGATCCTCTCTGTAGGCTTCACACAGCTTTGCTATTTAGTGATAATGCTATTACACAGGGGTTCTTATAGAATCATAGAATCCTTAGAGTTGGAAGATACCTTTAAAGATCATCTAGTCCAGCTTTCCTGCAACAAACAGGGACATGCACAGCTTGATCCAGTTGCCCAGGGCCTGATTCAGCTTCACCTTGAAAGCCCCCAGGGATGGGGCATCTACCACATCTCTGGGCAACCTGTTCCAGTGCCTCACCATCCTCACTGTAAAAGACCTTGTATCTAACCTAAATATACCCTTCATAGCACAACTGTCACATTGAAGTTAATGAGAAATACCATATTTGTTTCTCTAGCTGGTCTGTCAAATCAAGAATCTGGTGACTGTGACCATGCAGGTGTGAACCTGAAGAGTGATTAACACCTGTCCTGCTGTTATCACTGGTCTGGACTGCAGTGCCTGGGATCACGGTGGTACCAGATATAGTGTATTGCTACAGTAAGGAGCAGTGCCAGTGCCACAGAAGTTATCTGTGTGTGTGAAGCAGATGGAAAGTGGGCAAGGGGAAGTACTGTAACCCTGCCATTGCACAGAGGAGTCAAGTGAAGAACTTAAATGCTTTGACTTTCTGAACCCCAGCTGGTGAGGACACTTCTTTATTGCTGGTATTTAGGGGGAGAAAAGGTGAGCACTTGCGCACAGGGGGCAGTGGATCCCACAGCTTGTTATCCTTAATGGAGCACGAGATCTTGTGCAGTTGGTAATGCTGGTCCTCCCCCTGAAAAGGGAGGCTCTTGTTTGATGTTAGCAGATGTATAGAGAAGGCATTAGTACAGAAAAAGATGGAAAAAAAAAAAAAAAAAAAAAAAAAAAAGACTAAAAAAGCCATAAAATGTTCAGGCATAGGGTGTCTACGTTTCCAATAAAAAGGTTTTACTGAAAGCTGTTGTAGTTCAATGACCTGTATGTAGTATTCCCCTGGATTTAAGATTTATTTACAATTTAACTCTCTTAACTTCAGGGGAAAGCAAATGACTTCCGGTAGCTATTTTTGCATCAGAAGGTCGGGTTATTTCTAAACGCAGGAAAAAGTGGTTGAAAACAGAACTTAGCGGTGTCATACATGTTTGCAGAAGAATCAAGTGGAGAATGCTTCGTATGTTGGCCTTCTTGCTTTGCACTTGAGTTTTTGAAGAGTCTGGTTTGGAGCTCTCTAATTTCTGCTTTGTGTGAGTTCTAAGGAATGTAGTTTTTAGCTATTTCCTTAGAAGCAGCTTAACAGTATGTCATAATGATGCAGAAATCTAGATTTATTTTTAAGATTTCCAGAGTAAAGCTATGTTGTAACTCTTTATTTACAGGCTTAAGTTCTCTGAGATTTAACTCATGAATCATTCAAAAGAAATACATTCTGATGTGCACCAATTTGGAAATTTCTTATTCACCCAGGGACAAAGAGGCAATGATTTCATACTTCTTCAAAATACAGAATCGTTTGGTAAATACTGTGTTCTTTTTACTCTGGCTTAGGAGGAATGGTTTGCCTAGCAGCAATTAAACAATAGTGAAAAACGTTGCTTAGGCGCCTGTTCATAAATAGCTTTCACAAATGTTATCCTCTGGTGTACTGGAAAATAAGTGATGTAGCACAGGATTTTCCTAGAAATACATCATTGTTATCCATGTATAATACAGAATGTGAGCAATGTCCTCACTGAACAATAATGAAATTGTTTTGTTTCTTCGCTATCTTGTGTTGTAAATATTTACACTGTTTGAGAAACACAGGCTTTCTTTGTCCGCAAGTAAACTTATGCATTTGTTTTTTAATAGTCTATTAATTTTGAAGATAAAGATAAGGGCATTTTTTCCCTTGATATCAGAACTGAGTTTCTTGAACCTCAAAATGATTACAGTAGAGAATGGAGACGATCACAAGTTATAGGTCTTGCCTTACATCAGGTAGATTTGCAAATGTATTTTGGCGCAGACTTCTCTCACTGGTCTGTATGTGTGTTTGTATTTTTCAAAAACTGCAGGAATAGGTGTGGTGCTGTTGCGTGTTGTTATCAGACTGAATATTATGAAGAAGTCATCATTCCTGTAATAAAGAAAATATTAGTTTGAGCCATGCGATCAAAACAAGTGAATTCCACTCCAAAGTGTGGATTCAGTGCTGATTCAGGGGGAGGAATGTCTTCTCTAGAGGAGGACGTGAATTTTTCAGAAAGCCAACTTCGGGTTACTGTGTGGGAGTTAAGGGGATGGTGGCCAGGAGTGATAACAAGGCATGCCCTGTGTGTGCTGTGATACTGCATCCTGCCCGGAGCACTGCCATGGAGGCTTGCAGATTGCTGCATGATCCACGTGCCAGACCTGTTCTGTTGGGAAGCACCCCAGGGCAGGAAGATGTGTTTAACATGAAGGGGTGAGGTGAAATGGTGATAGCCTGGGCACTACAAGAATTGACACTCCCAGTACAAATGGCTGTGAACTGCAGCCGTGGGGGGAGCACTGCTTGCTGACCTGGAACACGGCAGCCCTGGCTGTTGCCCTCTCAGTCCCCTCACCCTCAAGGGTTCTCAGTGAAAGGAGAATGGAACTTCAGCTTTACCTCTGCACCTTTTTTTCTTGTTGTAGTCAGAGACTGTCCCTGCAATAACCTCTGTTTCTGAGGTGCAAATCATGCTCATCTTCCGCTGAAGACAAGAGAAGGGATTGATAAGAGCTCTGGGACCATTATTTACTGATCCTGTAATTTAACAGCTTTCTTGTCTATTTCCATTTTGTAGAAATGTTTGTAGAAACAATCATATTTGTATTTAGAGAGGAGTCAGTCAGAGCTGGCAGATATCCTTTTTTCTTTGTGCCGTGTGTAATCTGCAGCTGTATGTTCCTGTGTCTTGAGAAGCTTTCTAAAGGAACATCTGGAATATGCAAAAGGATCTCTTGTTCCCTTTCTAACTCTTCCTTTTCAGCTAAGTAACTACATGATTTTTAAAAAGAAATCAGAAGAAAAATATTTTTGTTTTGAAGCTCATTATTTTTAGTACACTTGCAGGTGGAAGAAAGGAGGAACTGAGATAATAAAGTGAGAAGTTGCAGCAGAGTTAGTAAACGTTGCAAGGTATATGTACGTAGGCATAGCTGTAAATAGCAATAATTCAGAATTAGATCTGTGTAGAGCAAGGTCTGAGTCCAAGGGTTCTTTTCACTTTTGACATTGAACTAACCCTGAAATGCTAAAGGTTCTGTAGGGAAAGTAGTGTCAGTTTCTCTCCATTCTCAACTTTAGCTTTCTTGATTAGATTTGACAAGTTAACAAATGCATGTGAAGTGCATAAGCCTTGATGACATCTCTTAAATGGTGCTGTTAACAAAGTACCGATTAAGCTTCAGTAAAACAAAATGAAGCACAGATGCAGGATCCTCTTTTTGAAAATGCACATCTGTCATCTCTAGGAAAGAATTATGTAAGCTACATTAGTAGGGGAGGAGTCCTGACAAGCTCAAAATAAAATAAATAAAAGCTTCAAACTGGAGCCTACACAAGCTAATAGGATTGGAAATATTTGCAAATATGGAATATGTAGTGTACAGAAAGTAGCATATGATAGCATATGTATAGGCCACAGCCAGTTTGAATGTCAGGGCAGGTAAGAAAGTAAGGTGCACACAGGTTTGCTGAGCACTGCATGAGTGCTTCTGCTAAATTTGAACACACACATGCATACACACACAAAAGAGATTTTTATGCTCATGGGACTTTGAGACTTCACATTAAGGCCTCCAGCAGAAAAACAGATTCCAAAGCTGCATTAATAGATTATTTTGAGTCTTGATTAGAGAAAATAGCAGTACACCATCTTTGAGCCGCATAATGTTTTTCAGAGGGTTTCTATTCCTGTTTGGGTTGGGTTTCATGCTGTGTAGGGGGGGAGTTCCAGGCACTCACAGCAGTGTTCTACCAGCCTTCAGGGCAGCACTTCCCACCCTGCAGCTGGTGCATGCCCTAAGCTCTACCGACTCCATCAGCTCCACTGCAGGGTATTCGTGGCATTGCATAGCGCTGCAGTGAATGGATTATCTGGACTGCAGTGATTTGTGTCTTTATTTTTAACTTGCACATCCCCCAGAAGATTGACCTATGTGTTACATCTCAGTGTCATCAATGGGAACTAAGGGAATTGAAGAGAAGTGTAAGAAACCTTGAGGCAGACAGGGATAACTCTCAGGTGAAACTTGTTCCAGTTCTCATGTTAGCAGCTATCCTCTTGCTTATGCCACAGGTTACAAGGTTTAACTTTCATGCACACGGAGGCAGATTCTTTCATAATCCAGAGGCTCTATTCTTTAAATAGGAAAACAGCTGAGATATTTGTCTTTTTTTTTTCTCCTCCTCTGAGCAATGCAAAGCATGTGCATGCACATCCATATGTCCACAGGATGCTTTCCTTTTGGTGCAGCCTATCAGTGTCTGCAGCCAGTGCCACAACAGCTCGAGAGCTTCCACTGGACTTCTCTGCCATGTGCTGTGTAAAATCAGAATATGGTGGACTTTAAAGTTTAAATAACCTAATAAGATCTGCAGTTCATACTCCATATTTTTAGATTCCTTTTGATACCAAACTACAGAGAGGAGACTATTATTTGTTTTCATTTGCCCCAGTCTAGAACTTTGATCTAGACCTAGATCTCTCTTTGATCTAGACCTCTAGATCTAAATCTTTGTTTAGCCTTTATTTTGGAACATGTGATGGACAGAAAAGCTGCAGTGAGAGGCAGGTGGAGACGGCAGCATGCTTTCCTGTGCCTTGGTCCTTCCAGTGGCACATCTCATGGAGCAGGCCGTCAGTTTGCAGAGTGTTAGGTTCCTCTCATGGCTGACACATGTCCTGGTTTCCTCTGTGAGGCCTGGTGGGGTGGGTGATGGAAATGGGGTTGCAAATAGTCCCCCAGCTGCTTTTGCTGTGGTCGGTTTGCCTGCTGATGTCAGTTGTTCCCCCTCGTGCACTTGATGCTGATGACCCAAGGGAATTTAATTTTCTGTTGCTATCAGGGGACACAGTGCTCAGGGGGATGCCCCAACACCAGGCCGCAGTCACACATTTGCCTTTCCTCCCCGCTTCCTCCTTGAGTACTGTAAAAGACAGTTTGTCTAATTCCCTCTGAATTCTGCTGATGTTGCTGTGTCTGTGTGGTTCTGACATAATTGAGACATAACAGCTGATGTGGTTTCAGGTGTGTCAGAAATCTCCGGAGGGTCCATCTATGAAAACAGGTTCAGCTCATTATCATTCGGTGAATGCCCAAACTCCCTGTAGGTTTTCTTTAAGTATTTTCCTCTAGTGAACAGTACGTGAGCAACCAGGAGGGCAGGGGAAGAGGATCCCTCATCCTTCACAGGCAAATGACTGCCCTGCCTGTGGCACCTGGTTCACACACATGCAGTCTGTCTCACTTCCCTGCCATTCCATGATTACATCAGCTTTCCAGGCAAAATGGAGCTGGAGAGTCTTTCCTCCACAAGTGAGACAGTATCCACACCAGTGGTCATGGGGCTTCTCGTGTATGTGGGTTCACAGACTGAATCTTGCACAAGGAGGAGGAAGTTGAGCTCCTGTCTGCTACCCCTGGGATGCGTTCAGCTGTTGTTTCGATGGGGAGAGGTGCTTTGGTGATAGGATTGCTCACATTGTTTGAGGGAGGGCTTACACATCGAACTATGCACTATGATCTATGCTACAAATCCTGAGTAGAAGGGAGCACCTAGCAGCTGTCCCCATGCTTTAGCATTGCCTGGTGGGAAGCTTTTCTGGCAGGCTCCTGGTTTGATGTGTTTGAAGCTTTCATTCAATAAAAGAACAAAATATCTTTGTTCGTCCTGTCCCTGGAGGTGTTCAAGGCGAGGTGGGATGGGGCCCTGGGCAGCCTGGTATTAGATACAGAGGTTAACGGCCCTGCCTGTGGCATGGGGGTTGGAACTTGATGGATCACTGAGGTCCCTTCCAACCCAAGCCATTCTATGATTCTCACATGCTGAACTCCTCACCATGGATCAGGAGCCACAGTGTTAATTCAGCTGTGGAAAAAGTCCCACAGAGCTTGTAGCAATTAGTTTTTTACAGAGAGGCATTGCTTTTCTGGCATCTTTGTCAGTATGCACTTGGCACTGCAGATGGTTGACTCGTGTAACTTTATCCTTTAATTAGTGCTGTGGAGCTAAGGTGCTTCAGGTTGGGACTGGCAGGCCTTGAGTGTGTGGTTGTTAGGGTCCTTCCCAGCTGGAGGCATACGGTGTAGCATCTGGTGTAAGTTTAGAGCTTTTTCTAAGCTGCTCTTGAACAAAAGTAGGCTTTATTGAGTGTCTGCCCAGCTGCTCTACCAGAGGAAGGCTATTTTACATCATCTTTGAATATCTAATTGGATTATATCTTTCAAAGAATTCTAACATGATATCCGTAAAGTACCTGCAGAAAAACTGGTCTGATTTGTTTGGTGGAATCAGTGGGATTTAGCTGTGTTTTCTAATAATTTTCTTTGCTCTCCTTAGAGCAGTAAAATGCCCTTGTTCTGCAAGCTTGCAGTCCTTTTTGAGGGCTGCAGACTGGGTTCTGTCTCCACACCCCTTGGCTCAGCCATCACTGACAGTAGCACAGGACATATTACCTGACAGAGTTTCATTGGAGCTTGACGCTCCCTGAATTTCATTTATGTTTTCTTGGGAAAATACCTTTCATTCCTGCTTTGTTTATTGCAGCATGCGATTCCTGTCTCAGCCTATGCTTATCTCTCTTCTGGCACTTACAGCTTGGCTCCTTTAGAGGATGAAGCTAAATGGGTGTGGAGGACTTGGAGAACTTCAGGGTTCTTTCTCTTTGTGCTAGAGTTGCATTTCAGTAGTGCTGGTAAGTCCCATGTTTGCCTCTGTCCTTCAATAAGGAAGTGTCCTTGCTGTTGCTTGTTCACACTTATAGTTTTCTTCTTTTTTTTCTTTTTTTTAAGGTCAGTGATGTTTAGAAGTTATGGAGCTGTTTCCTTATGGTATGCTGTCTTGGCATTGATGAAAGCAATATAAATCTTGACTAGGTGTCAGCAACGCTCTTGAATTTGGTCACTCTAATGGACAACCAGCATCCTTGGGAAGCAAAAGGCTTTGCCTTTGGTTTTGTTTTTGCCCATGATGACCTCTGACAACTCTTTTCCCCCCTCAGTAGAAAGAATACTGAGCCATCATTCCTTGCATGAAATGTCTTGGGATAGGTGTTTTTTTTTTTTTTTTTTTCCCTATTTAATCAAAAGCAGTCAAAGATTCTGCAGTGCTCCTGTGGAGCCTGGTAGAAATAGGACCACCCCAGTGTCTTTTGCATAATCAACCTAGGAAACTCGACCTATCTTTAAAACTTCCAGTTAATTAAATATTCAAGAAGCAACGTATGCCGTACGCGCTAAGGGTATGCAGTGCTGGGTTATACCACTTCCAAATTGTTAAGCAGCATGATATATAGGACATCTATCTAGTCCTTGTTTTCTGCTGTGGCAGATTAAAAAATGAATCAAAAGGTGGTATGTTACGGAAATGTAAGAACTATGCTTCATCCAGTTGCCCCACTTTGGCTCTGCTGTGGTAATTCCTCTCTAATCCTTTCCTTAAACACAATTGATTGTGTCTAATTTGCAACAGGTTGTGTTCCAACTAAATGCTCCATGAACGTACATGTTTCAAAAAGCTTTTAATCTAATAGCAGGTATGGCTAATTATGCCTGTCTTTCAGATTAGTTGCCAAATTTGGTGAATTTATGTCTATTACTGTCTTTTCTATGTGTAACGCAGAAGGATAAATTGTGTGTACCCTGGTGAATTCCTGATTTCCAGCAAGGGATTTTGATTATAATGCTCTCCAGTGCCTTAAGAAAGGAAAAACTCACCTGATGTGTCTTTCTATTGTTGGTACACGTTTGGATTAATTATTGGAGCCAAATGCAGTGGTTAAAAACACACAGCACTCAGCCAGACTGGGGACTGTACCTGAGGCAGTGTAGGAAACTCCCTGCACCAGCCTTGCTCTCTGCACCTCCAGCAGCACACTCCTGCTGCTCAGCATGAAGAGCTGCTCATCCGCCTCCTCCTCTCTACCCACGCAGTCTCAAGCACGAGCCCTGCCCTCTGTCCTGCTCTTGGACCACTTCCCGAACTGTTGATAACTTACTTATTTATTTGCATAAACTGCGCTCTGGCCTGTCTGGCTTGTAGCTCTTGAAGAGTCCTGTGTCTTTTTTCACCCAACCAGAACTCTTTCTTGTTCAGAAAGCAGAGAGAAGGCAAGAGGTGCACCTTGGTCTAACTGATGGCTTAGTTTTGGAAATAATTGCATTTCAAAATACTTCATGGTTTTTTTATTTTACTTTTTAATTTTTTTTTAGGTGCAAGGCCTAACAATGGCACTGAATGAGCACTGCCTTCAAGCCTCCTTCCTGTAAGTGATAGGACCAAACAAGGCGGTGTGATGAACATGCCACTGCATCAAATCTCTGTCATTCCAGCTCAGGATGTTACCTCTTCCAGAGTCCCCAGGAGCAAGACCAAAGAAAAAGAAGAACAGGTAATGACAGATAAATTCTATTTTCACAGGATGTTATATGAAGATAAAATTGTAGGGATTAACAAATCAGACGTGATCCAAAGACTCAACTCCTTGCATGATTGCTGCTCTAAGAGAAGAAAATGAATTTAACCTAATTATTTCCGAGTAGCATTCTAATATTTGCCATTTCAAAGCAGATGGCTGCAAAATACGTTGTCATAAGTTGTAGCAGGTGTATTTTCCTGAAGATAAGACTTGTATTCTTAACTTGGGAGCAAACAAGTGAGTGAAATTTTTGGGGGTCTTTTGGTACTAATGGGAAATGGAATGCAAAAAATCTGAAGTGTCTGATGATTGCAAGCTTAAGAGAATTTAATTAATAGGCCGCTTAAAAAATAATTATTAAGGGCATAATGTATATGGTCTTTGTGTATCAACCTTACTTAGACCCTTGGCTGTGTCTCTGTTCAAGCCAAAAGGTCTTTGTGTGCATCATGTTTTAGTTTATGCTAAAGCTGTATTGAATTTTGCATTATCTGCCAGTTCCACAGAAACCATTTAATGTTTTTATAGCTTTACCTTAGCACAAGAGCAGTTCAAGGGAACGCTCACATTGTGGAGCAATTGCAAGGGCAGGCTTGTTCTGCGAACTAGGAGCATGTATTCAGCAGTGGTCAGATTCTCAGGAGACACAGAGCAGTGCTCTTACAGATTGGGCGCAGCTGAAGTGTAAGGGACTGCAAAAGCACTGTCATGTTATAGGAGGGGATTCACTGAGACTAACTTTAGGTAGAATTTTAAGAAAAAATGTTGTTTCTGATGTGTTAGGAAATTCTGCTCTGACTAGCCCCTTCAACCCATCAGCTGGCCAGACAGCTCCTACATAATTCTGTGATTCGTCAGCAAAAAATCTATTGTCTCATAGTTGTGTTTTTGGAGTCTTTATCTCATTAAAAGCTTAAAATGGCTTGTTAGTCCTTCACATTCTTAAGCCAGTAATTAATTTCCTGGATTCCTGAATCCAGGTAGACTAACTTGGCACTAGTTTTGGTTGCCGGAACCAGGCAAGAAGTTGTCTTCACTGTTGAGGTGCTTTAAGTCATTGAGGCATCTTGTCTCAGGAGTCCGCTGGAATCTCTCGCTTCCTAACCTACAGTGAGTAACAGCAGTCCACGAATGTGCTGGGCAGCTCTCTGGGTAAGAGGACTTTTTTGTTGCTTCTTTTGGACTCCTGCCATAAAGAAACGCTATGCTCTGAGAGAGCATGAAACAGTTCCCCTGTAAATACATGTCGGTTCTCTGAATTGGCTACTCTCCAGTTAGGTCATGTGAATTAGGAGGCTGATCAGATTAGAACGACCTGTGGTAACTGTTTGACCATGCAGTGAGTTCAGTAGTGAGAGTCCCAAGTCTCTTTCTAAACCTTTTCTTTTGTTTCTGACACAGCAACTTCAGATATAGGGTACAAGAGGAAGAAACTGTAGAAGATCACCAGTGTATTTTCAATCATTTCAGACCACCTGTGCTATGTATGAGGTAGATATCACTGCAAGATAAAAAGTATGATTCTCTCTTGAGCAAATTTGCTTAGCGATTGCAGATGTTTTCCTGCCTTGGATAACATCTGCAGTTCCAGAGAAAGACACTAGGTAAAACTAAGAAAGAAAGCATTTGCACTGTGGTTTTGTAAGTTCTGTACAAATTCAGTGTAACTCCAGTGCTCCTCTCTTTCAGTAGTGTAACTTTCCATTGTGCAACACGGCTTGCAGTTACTTCTCTGTGTTGTGACTGGTCTGGACACCATTCTTGCATGGATTTCTACAAAAATATGTAATGAATTTTTAGGAGCGAGTGGAGCATTTTACAGTTTGATTTAAGTACCTCAATTTTCTTACCTTTCCTTTTCTCTATAATAAAGTATTTCTTACTTCTAATAGCAGTAAGCGCCTCAAGCCATTGTGTACACTGTGGTCTTAAAAAGTTTTGAGTTGTACAAAGCCACTTGCCAATCTGAATAAAATCAAACAAACCCCAAATCACAATCACAGCCAATTCTGCCTTTTAAAAGACAATATGGAGGTTTACTGTATAATAGCAGGTTCTTAGACCAAGGGCATCTCCAGGCGTGTGCTTTGTAGACTGAGTTGACTCTGTACACATCTGCCTTGTTTATTACCAAACTTGGCTAAAACCAAAGTGTATGAAAGTTGAATGTCAGCTAACAGATCAAAGTTTGGCTTACTTTTATTCTTGTTTTGGTTTACTTTTCCTTTGGGAACTTGATATTTCAAACTAGACCATTAGCTTGTCTGTACCTGCATAAGCCATTCAGAGGAAGAGCTCAAGAAGCACAGCAGCAAAAAGTGAAGCACCGATGTGCCTAGAGAGGGAACTTTGCCAGTCTGAGGAATGTTTGTTTTTGATTTCTTCCCCAGAAGGACAATGTTTTATTTCTCATTCTCCTATCTTTTGTGAATACAGATGTGTTTAATTTCCCACATTGTGTTTATAAGAAGTGCAGAGAGAATTTTCTCTAGCTAAATTCAGATTTCTATTTGCGTTTTTTCTTGCTTCTGATCAAGATGTAGCTTTGATATTTCAAGTTAAGGCTTGGCTGGTTTTAGTGATGGTTTTCCTTGCTACAAGAGCAAGTTTTCTGGACTAGTGGTTTGGGACTAACTGTGAAAAACAGCAAGAAATCCTTACCATCATTATTACACAACAGTTTATCAAAGCAGATAACCTTCAGTCCTTGGGCATGTCTCATGTAGGTTCAATACATGTGGAAGTCTGTGGCAGAAATCCTACCGCATTTGAAAAGGTGGTAAGGTGCACAACACCTGCCTACCATTTCTGTTTTAGGTACTCAGAAGTCAGTGATGTTTATTAGTGGAGCCTGATGGATCTTCATTCAGGTTAGTGTGATTTTCAAGGTTTGAAATAGCTGAAAACTGTGGTTACCAACACTCTTTGATGAAACTGTCCATTTTCACAGTAAAAATGGGGAAGGTCATAAAGGAATTATTACTCTTGCATTTAACTCAGATGAACTGTTAGCTTTAAGAGCTATTAATAACCGTCATTAGCTTCTTACTTATCCTTCACTAGGAATAGCCTCATACTTACCTGCCTTAAGGGAGAGTCGCTCTATTGTTTGTGAAGTGCAACAGAATGCCCTTTTGGTGGCTATCCCGCTGACAGTGATGTTTCCTAACATATCCAACAGACAGCCCTCAGCGCTTGAAGTGGAAATGAGGCAGTGATGGTGGCATGTGGTTAAGGTGTTCTGTGGCAGGATATTGCTTGTTTGAGAGGTTTGTGCCCCTCCGGTTGTTTGTAAAAGTTAGTATGGTGAGTGAAGCTCCCTAACCAAAGCTTTTACACTGCCCTTCTGAAAACATATGTGTAACTCTACACTGTGGCCACTTGTGCTGTGATCTCTGCAGATCTCACAGGCAGATCATGGGTGGGCTGATCAGGTGGGAATGGGAGATCATGGGATGCTGGTGCAAACCACTTTGGGCGCTCGATGGCCTGGATGTGGGAAGCGATCCTCTCAAAGAGCATATAGCAAAGGTCATATATTGCAAAAGCAGATAAATGTTCCAGTCAAATTTAAACATCAATTTTATTTCACTGACTGAAACTCTTTTGCTCTCTGTTCTAGAGCAACTGCCTGCTTGTATGTAAGTGCTGTTAAGCAATTATTGGCTGCTATGTGCTCAGCAGAGATTTTATAACAATCTCATACATCTTGAGGTGCTGTCTTGGAGGTGCTGTGACTACCTGATTTGTCTGGATGAAATCGTGGTGAAAGAAGTACATTGTGCTGCATCTTGCTAAACTTCTGCCTTCTTGCATTCTGTAACAGGAAAGATACCGTAGCCTATTAATTCATACAAGCCGTGTCTTACCGGAAAAGCAGGACTTGGAAGAAAAAAAGCAATAGATGCATTTGCAAGAATTTTTAATCACAGATCGGTAGTGTAATATAACGGTGAATGCATTGTATTGTTGAATCCAGCGTAGTGCCTTGAGAGCTATTACATTGCTCTTAAGGTGCAGAAGCACTTTCTGACCTCATCAGTTCACTTTTTGGACTTTGGGCTGTGTCTATGGGCTCTGACTGGCTGAACTTGATTGAAATGCTTGTGCATTTCTAAGGCAGCGTTATGTGGCTTTGCTTGTCCATTGAACCAAACCAGCCATTAAGCAAACAGGCTGTGAATCCTCTGAGTTTCTCCGCTTATTATTTTTATACAGAGATCTATGTGTTTGTGTGTAGCTATGTACTGTATTAACACTGTCTGGCATCTCTCCTTTATTAAATTCACTTTGTATGGAAACTGGTTAACTAAGGAAGGCTTTTTGTCCAAGTATCCTGTAACTCTTCTGTGGGAAGCAGATGTCTCATTTGCTGTACTGCTTATAGGCTTGGCCTTAAAGTGGGAATTGCAAAATCCTTTCCTGACAATACGAACTTTGGCTTTTACCTACCGTGTTTTTCACTGGATCATAAAGTGCTTCTCGGAAAAAGCTGATATCACACTTCCTGCTTTTTAAAAAGTAGCAATTAGACAAATTTTTGTTGACAGAACAGGCAACAGAAGCAATTCTGAGGAGCTGCAGGGAAAATGCTTCTTCTCCCATTGTCTGTGACCACGTAGGATTACTGAGAACACCCTGGATGACAGGCGGTCGTAACAGCCTTCTGAATCGTAGCCCTGCAGTGACACTGTCATGCTGAGAGCAAGGTTTCCTTGGCTGATTTCTGTACTGACTTGTGACATCTTAGTGTGTGTTTACCTAGGAGTAGATTACCTTCAGCAGGTAAACAGTCTAATGAGGAGCACTACAGGAAAATTGCTTGAGAATTTGCTTGACACCAGATCCCTCTTTCCTCCAGGGGTGCACTTGTCTGTGCTTCAGCACCAGCCTTCTTGTGATCTCTCCCTTTGGTTACTAGGAGAGACCTTGTGCTTGTCATGATGGCTTAGCTGTTGTTGCAGCCAAGCCCTGCAGACATCAGGGTGCTGTGCAGCTCTTCACTACCACAGACACCTTGGTGTCTGTTGACCTGAGGCATTTCTCCTGCACTCCCCATGGGCACATAGCACTGTTGCCATTCACTGCTAGCTTCGGGGCTTCTTCCTGCTCTCCCACACAATGTTGGCAAGAGCACCGGCTGACCTCCCTCTCCAGCATGCCACCTGGAAGGCTGACAAACACACCGAGTGCAGCCTGGCCTGGATTAAACCACTGGTCTGGAATTTGGGATTTGTCTCTTCCTGCCCACTAGGTAGTGTTGGGCAAGTCCCTTTAGTGCTGACCCTCTCTTTCCTCCATCTCTGAAAGTGGGCAGGCAGTACTGACTGAAGCCTTGCAATGGGTTTCAGGTCTACACACAAAAGATGAGGAGCCAGAAGCATTTGTCACCAGATCCTCTGAGGGACCCATTTTGACTGTGACCTTCCCTGATCCACATGAATGTACTCTGCTTTTGTTGTGTCAAATGCAGGCTGAGAAGCTTGTCCTCTCCAGCCCTGCTCTCGGAAGCTGAATGCAGGAGTACGTTGTTTCCCAGAAATGTTGATGGCAGAGGAGGAAGAGAGGAAATGGGAAGTGGGAGGGAAGGGCCGGGGGAAGCTGCTCCTGCTTAAGCAGTTGTAACAAAGGAAATCAGATCACACCATTTGATTCTCTGTTGAGTTTGTCTTGGAGTGTGTGCAGCATGTGTGTGTGAGGAGAGGAGCAGGTGGCTTCTGAGTGGAGATGAATTATGAAAGTGCTTTCTGAAAGGGATTTGAAGGAGAAGAGGAGAAAACATTGAGTTTTAAAAACGCAGTAGACATTTCAGAAGCTAACAGAGGTTGATACAGCAGTGGAATTTTTTTTTTTCATATACTGATGCTTCAGAAAAGAAACTTCTGAAGTGTAAGATTTTACTGTTTGCTTGTAATCAGACACATACAGCCTCTGTTTTGATTATTGATATGCTTTACAGCATGTGAACTCCTTTCTTTGGAGTCTCAGCACTAGAAACCTGTGGTTAATTATTATGATCCATAGCTGCTGCATTAACCTGAATCCTTAAACCACCTCTCTGGTATTAACAAAATCTGTCTAGTTTTTGTTAGCAGCTCGTGAGAACAAGCTGAGCATAATTCTTAGAAAAACAAAATTTTATAAAAGAAGTGCTGGCACTGTTTAATTGTGTGATAGCGGAGTGCATTTCCTTTGCGGTTTGTAGGTGTGTTCCTGTTTTGTGATCCTGGCATTTTTCTTTCCTGGCAAAACCATGCATGCTTGTTCGCTTTCTAAGAACAGTGCGTCAGTCAGGATCCCACACTGAGCTGTATCTGCATATAAATGTCTGTGTCAGAGCAGAGTGACGCTGAAATCACTGCAGCTCCACAAAGACATGGGTCAAGGCCCTAATCATGCTTTTCAGGGATATCCATCATCCAGTGGCCTTGCTATTTCTTCAAAGTGATGTTATCAGGCTTCCTGCAAACTGATTTTTAAAACTTTGTTAATTAAAGGTAATTTCTGTAAATGAAAGAGAGACTGGAAGTGCAGGGATATATATTTTTTTCTCCTTCATGCTAAGCCTTGTGCATTGATGCATGGCGAGTGTCTTCATTTCTTTACTTGGTTGAGTTTTGTATTCTTTGGGGATTGTTTTGTTTTTTTTTTCCTGTTAAGAAGAAAGACTAAAAATTCTGTGAGAGGGGAATGTAGTGGTGTAGCATCCTTACGGTGTCTGTACTTCAGATTTTTCAAAGCTGTGTTTGACATTCAAGTTGCTGTTTTTTCCGTTATACTTCTTATCCCTGTTTTCTGAAGAGGTATATGTAGCCTTAGGTGGGCACCTCTGAACTTAGGTAATTTTTCACAGCCTTTACACTATTTATGATGAAATCTTGCTGACAAGGGAGGAGGGCTTTGTGTTCTTTCAAAATTGCTTCTCTGCTCACTGCAAAAATCTAAGCCCTTCAGACTACAGCTTTCTGCGTCGGAAGTCCTCACACCTGGAAACAAAATCCACCTTTGGGATCCATTCAGCTTCTCTTGATCCCAGAAGTGATGGTTACTCATCTGCATCTGAACTTTGCTTTGCTGGTTTATGTTGCTGCTGTTTTAGGAAGTCATTTATGGAGATTTCATGACACCCACAAGTCAAAGTACTTTTTTTTTTTTCTAATTTCTGAACAATCCCAAATGCTTTTTGATGAGGTTAATGGCTGGAATTCAGAACTTCATTTTCAAGAAGTTGAGAACTGAATTCTGCTATTTTCAAAGATAAAGGGAAGAATGGGATCATGTACTTGTTGATATTTAAGTTTATTTACAACCCAATTCCCTACTTTTATAAATGAGTGCACTTCAGGTTAAAGAAAATGAGTGGAAGTGACCTTTTTGTGTTTTTTTTCGTGTTCTTGACCGTAGGATGTGTCATATTCCTTGTGAACCTGACAACAGGTGGCTTTGTGGGTCACGGAGAGGATTGTTCTCAAATCTGCAGAATTTGGCTTAGTTCTTGTGCTACGTGCACACTGTGTGCTCCCAGTGTATTCTTCAGGGGTGCAATGTGTGTGGTACTCCTAGAGGCCGCAGTATGAGATCGAGCAACTAAATGTATTGAACATTACACAACTGCGTGTTTGCTTGGATATTCTTACATGCAAAATCTGAGTGTTCGAATGGTTTTTTTATATAGTTTTAACATTGGAGCATTTTCAGTAGCAAGTTTGTATCTTACGTTTTGGGTTTTTCAGAGACCTCGTGGTTACATTTATAACATGCCCCTTGCTTTTCTATATGACCTGCTTGAGTCTATACCAAAAGCGGTTGGGAGATATGGATTTCCAAGGTGCCTCACTACCCTGAAGAAAAACATGTATTACTTTACACATTAGCTAATTTCAGTCACTTTTGCCATATTTATCCAGGATTGTTTCTAATTGTGCTGTGTTTACCCTTCATCCCAGCCTTCTTGGATAAACTTCACTATTGCCAGGAAGTGGGGCAACACGTGATCAAATACCTCCCCCCAACACACACTTAGTATTTCCACAAGATTGTCTGCTGCTCCAGGGTGGACCAGATCCCTGGCCTGCCTGAGGACACAAACAGGTGGGCAACATCTAGTAGGGAGGCAGCTTGCAGAACAGGCAGTACATGGAAGAAACTCTTGAGATAGGGTGTCCAGAAACACCTCAGCTCAGCTGTTCTTTTCAGTGTGTAGCCCAGTGGTGAGCTGGATAGGTGCGGAGGGCTGAGCTCCAAGTGCCACAGGGCCTGTTCAGAAGAGAGGAGCTCCCAAGTGACAAGCAAAGGGGGAAGTGAGAACCCAGAAACTAAAAACACCTCCACATGCCTGAGATCACAGCTCTTGGGAATGCTGATTAGTTGGCTGTAATCCCTATAAGCATGATTAAAGCTCACCTGATTCATGAGGCTGGTGGAGAAAATAGGTTCTGGAAGGAGAGGTTGTGTACAGTAGCAGTAGAAGCATGTGCTGAGTCCTATACTTTGGTTACAGCAACTCCATGCAATGCTACAGGCTTGGGGCACTGTGGCTGGCAGCTGCACAGAGGAAAAGGATCTCGGAGTGCTAACTGACAGCTGGCTGAACATAAGCTAGCAGTGTGCCCAGGTGAGCAAGAAGGTCAGTGGCATCCTGTCTTGTATCAGGAAGAGTGTAGGTGATCATACCTCTGTACTCAGCTCTGGTGAGGCCGCAGCTTGAGTACTGTGCTTTTGGGCCCCTCACTACAAGAAAGACATCAAGGCCCTGGAGTGTGTCCAGAGAAGGGAAAAGAAGCTGTGAGGAGTCCGGAGCACAAGTGTAATGGGGAGCAGCTGAGGGAACTGGGATTGTTCAGTCTACAGAAGAAGATTCTCAGGGGAGACCTTATTGTCCTCTACAACTCCCTGAAAGCAGGTTGTGGTGAGGTGGGAGTTGGCCTCTCCTGGGTAGCAGAGATACAGTGAGAAGGAATGGCTTCAAGTTGTGCCAAGGGAGGTTCAGATAGGATTTTAGGGAAAAAAATTTTCTCCAGAACAGTGGTTAATTATTGAAACAGGCTGCCCAGGGAGGTGGTGGAGTCAGCGTCCCTGGAGGTGTTCAAGAAACTTGGAGATGTGGCACTGAGGAACATGGTTAGTGGGCATGGTGGGGGCGGGTTGATGATTGGACTAGATGATCTCAGAGGTCTTTTCCAACTTTAATGATTCAGTGATGCTATGTATGCTGATGCTCAGGTGTGGACGTCTTTTCCTTGACCTTACATTAGTCATAGAAATCTTTCTTGCAACAAAGTAGTTTGACCTTTCCTATGATGGTGGAGCTCTGTATGAGCCATTGCACTAATTGATTCATTTCTGTAGAGCTGGCAAAAGTGGACATTAAAAGCTTGTCCATGTTATACTACAAATCTGTGTGGAATGAGGTTATTTTTTCAGTGATATTCAGAGCCAATGTATTAGACTTTCCTCTCTAGTTACCATGAAAATAATAAATGACTTAAAAGAATGGCATCCTGTGCTTTCATGCTATTTCAGGAGAGCTTTTCAGCCAGTAGCAGGAATCCTTTCAGAGCTGGCTGCCAAGTCTGATCTGTTATATGGTATTTCCCACACTAGACTTGTACTCCTCTGTGGAAAGATGTTAACCTCCCTTAAACTGTGGTAAAGATGCTTGCTAGATACCAGGGGCAGGTACATACCTCAGCTGTATTTTCTAGCATCTGGGGAGTAGTAAGGAGAGAGGAAGTTGTAGGTCCCACAGTTCAATGCTGCCTTTCCAGAGTCGATGTAAATGGGCATGTCTGCAAGTCCCCTGAGGCCCCATGGAGTCACACAGGGCAAGTTTTATCTTACTACTCCTGCATGTGTTGATGTCAGATTTGACTATATAGTCCAGGGAAGTGAGTAGTCTATTTTATTTTATTTTTTTTAGCTTTTCTTTCATCCTCCTGTACTGTACTTTAAATGTCACAACCGTATGTTGTTCAGAATTACAGATTGGCATTGAATTGTTTATGAGATTATCCTTTTCCTCAGAACTGGAGACAGGAGCCCCAAAAAGACAGTTTGAAAGTGTGGGGGCTGCATCTGGCTTTTTTTGAATGGCAAGTGATTAATTGATTTTTTATTTTTTTTTCTTCTTGAAAGCAGTCAAAGAACAGCCTTTTATCATAGATTACCGGCTTTTCCTGAATTGAAGGCTTCAGGGAAGGACTGACTGGATGCACAAAACCCACATCAGTTCTAAAGTTTTTTTTCTGGTAATTGTCTGCCTGTATATTTCTAGTCATTATTCTCAAGCAGTAGATGTGAAAGGAGGTGGTTTCTGGATTGATCAATTTGAAAAATGCAGTGTACATTTCCCTCAGCAAGTAGCTTATGTGTATGTTTTTTGGCTTTAGATTTTATTCACAACAGTGGAACCATTTGGTTGACCCCAAAGGATAGGCAACGGTAGGGCGTTTTTTTCTCCCCCCCCCCCCCTCCACCCTCCCCAGTCCTCCTTAGTTATGTTTATTGTAGTGCAGATGGCAGAGAGCACATCATTTGGGTAAAGATTGCAAGGCAGGCTTGTATGCAACCAAGTGAAACATTCACTAATTTTTGCATCTTAATTTCTCTGAGCTGGTTAATATAACAGCAGTTAAATAGATTCATTCCACATGAAATGCTGCAGTGTAACTTTTCCTTTGGCTGCCTACAAGTGTCACGTTCTGTAGAGCCACTTGAGTAACTGAAACATCCGCAGGCAGAAATGTGGAAGAGACCCCTCTAAACAGGATGTTCTGCTCTTAGACACCAAGGTTAGGGCCCTTGGGAAAAGGGAAGCACAGCTACTGAGTACCTGTAAGCTTTAAACTGTATCTATTTAAGTTAAGCACTTAAAAAGGAAGTGTTCATGGAAATGTTTGCAAATTAGAGCCGGGTACTTCCAATGTTATGTTGTGCTTAAACTAATATAAAATACCCTCTCTCGTTACAGAACTGGTTCTGTTCTGTGATTAATATTAAAAACCTTGACTGTTGTGCTTACATTGCTTCAAGTCACCATGTAAAAATTCTTGATCATCACATAACGATGACATATGTTGTTACACACAGAAGAGAGAGAGACGTGCTGGAGTACAGCACGTCTGTTTTGTTGTATGTTGTTTTGTTGTATGAAATTTTTACTAGATAAAGTGGAGCACAGCTATATAAAATAAAAGTATATTCATGTATTTGTAGGTATTAATAATGAAAGGCTGATTGTCCTCTAAACTGAAGTCTGCAGGACCTTCCACCCCCAAACCCTTTCCCAATAGTTAGGCTGATAATGCCTTGTTTTATTTTTGTGGCTCATTTGAAGTTTGTGATGTTGAGGGCCAGGAGGGATGGTCACATATGACTTGCACTGACCTCTGTTACAGATGCAATTAAGTCCATAACTGTATAAGACACACTGTAGCCAAATCTCCAGCCTTGAGCTGAAGACAAGGGGTAGATGTTCTAGTTTGGTTGGTGGTTTGTTTCCATGCCAACCAGCTTTAGTTTACAGAAACCACACCTGACATCTATGTTTTGTATTTTTAATTCTGAGTTTGTCTGGCTTCAGTTCGCAGCAGCTGGTTGTTGGTGCCTCTTTCTCCATTGAAACAAGCTCTTAAATTGTGCTCATGGACTACTCTGCATGTTGCAAGCAAGTTAGGTCATCGTCTTTTTTTAGAGAAACTTACAGATAAAGTTCTTAAATCTCTCCCAGTGGTGTGTTTCCAGCAGCCTTGAAAGTGCCTGGGGGCAGGGAAAGAAATCCTTCCCTACCGTCTGTCTTATTTGGAAGGAAAGATTGGGACAGTGGAGGTGAATACAAGTATCTCAATTACAAGGTGAGCTGCTTTTCTTTGCTGTCGGTGCTTTGTTGTTGCTGGTGCTGCCCTCCCTTATTTCTCCAGTGCTTCCCTTTGGCAGTGATGTATTTCAGAGGGAAAGCTGATCTCTCCTTGCTGTAGCACAGTAGCGAATTGCATTGATCAGGTTCTCATCTCCAGTTGTCACCTTACTGCAACTTCCTAAATCCTTCACAGTGCTCCTGCTTTATGGGCTGAATCCTGTATAGCTTGCAGTTGCAGTTGGTGTCAGTTGGACTTGCTCAAAGTAAAGCACAGTTTGAGTTAATTTTTTTTCCCCAAAAAATCAATTTTGATTGCTTGATGTCTGTGAAGTGCCTGTCAGCCTCTTCATTTTTACCACCCTGCTAAGCTTTGTCATCTGTAAATGTAGCTGGCAAAGACTTAAAGACTGTTCTATATTTTTTTATTCATTTTCACATGATTATTGAAAATATTGACTAATGCCAGGCTTCACAATGATCTTATGGAACCAGTAGGAACATCTTCATTTGACTGTGTATTGACAAGGCCAACTTTGAATCTGCCAGGAACTTGCTCATAACCATTTAGGTTTTCTTTTAGTATTGCCTGCCTTTTTTAGATGGAAAAATCACATCATTTAAGGCAGTTGCAAATTTCTACTTGGTGAAACTAGCTGCATTCAGAGCATTCATAGCTTAAAAGAAGGAAGTGGGGATCACTTGATAACACTTCCCCCCACCATCCTTTTGTGAAGTCACTTATGCCTGTGACAAATGAATGCCCCTTTGCTCAGATGCAGAGCAATGACTTGCACTAATTCAGAGCTAAGCTGTTTCACACCCTTTACATAGGGTCATCGGGCACCTCTGAAGGCTTTTAGGAAATCAAGTCAAAGTCTCACAGAAAATGGTGATCTGGACTGAATACAAACCAAGACAGACTTATTTGTAAGTATGAGTTTCGCAAAAGCCTTGGACTCAGTTACTCTTCTTCTTAAGGAGATATTCTTTATCTTGAATACAGCAAATCAAATCCTTTCATCTACCTTGAAAAATACTTCCAGTAACTCTTAGGGCTGCATTATAACTCTTGCCAAATGGAACCTTATGAATTCATGCTGATAGTTGGTGAAAACACTGCTCTTTTCCTACCTCATAGTCTTTGTAGATATCTGGGGATAGCACCTCATTAAAGCAAAGACTGCAGAAAAGCACAGTGCTTTGTTTTACATTGGGCAACAAATGACTTGAGGCTGTACTGTAGTTTGTGGAGTGTGAATCAGAAGGAACACTCCACCACTGCAGACATAGTAAAGGTGGGAGTTTTGGTGCTCTAGAAAAGACTACTAGGGAAAGTTGTTGGCAGACAAGAGGCTGGCAGACAAGCAGATGGGGAGAGCATGTTTCCAGCAACAGTCCTCACTCCCTGTGGTGTCCCTGCTTCAGGAGGGTTTCTGGAGCACTCAACACACCCAGGTGTTGGAGCCTTCCTTTACACCGCTCGTGCCATGGAATCTGAAGAATAATGCTGTTTGGAAAGATACTTTCTAGTAGTTCCTAGAATTAACTGATTAAAGTGTCCTTGCATTTTCTATTAATGATGCTAGGGAGCAAACAGGCAGGAGCTCAGACACATCCTGCATGGTTGGGCCATGCTGTTGCCCTCCCAAGTATTTGTTCCCACCGCATCGTGTCCATGCTGTGCTGTTTTGTTGTTGTTGTTTTTAACCCCTCATCATCCATAAACTTGTTTCCTTTTGAATGCAGATGCAGCAAAGATCATGAAACACTGCTGTTGCTTGTGGACATTTTCACAGCTCCCCCTCTTCCCCTATGTCAGGACTGGTGTCAGCTGCTTGCTGCCTGAAAGCATTCTCTGTTGTAACCCTCTGTTCTGCCCCTGAACTTCCAGCAGCCCTCCTGCTGTCCCTACCCTCCGGGTGGAGCTGTATTTAGGTCTCTGGGATTATTCAGGATGCCAAGGAAGCTTTCCTCATACATATCTCCAAGTTCCTGCCTGTCTGTTACTCTTGCTTGGGTTTACACCAAGTAACCCTGACTTCAGTGACAGCCAGAGTCTACCGCAACATTAAAAACTTGAAAACAGTGTAGTAAAGCCACTGGAAAGCCATCCTTCCATGAGGTGGGCAGAACCATTGGGGATGAAATGCCTGAGAGCACCTGGCAAAGGTTCTGCAAGGCGAGGACTGGGCCCTGGGCCCAGCACCCCAGGAACACTGCAGATGCGGTCAGCTGCTGAGGGTGGGCTGCAGGCCCTGGTGTCCTTGCCACGTTCACAGGATGGTGTGGAGTAGCCAGCAGGAACACAGAAAGCAGACGGATGAAGGCTTACTTCAGTCTTGCTACCTGTGGTAAACCTGGCTGAGGTACCCACAGCCTCTGGGAATTACAAGGTGAAGGGAAGCAGATGAGATCAGCTGATTTTATGGCACTGCTTTTTTTTTTCAGTTTAGTTATTGAGATGAGTAACTGTGAAGTCTGATGTTCTGATTTAGAGCCAGGATTTTTGAGGTGTTTAATGCAGAGCCCTGACCCCAGATGTGTTGTATCTTTTCTGTCAAAACCTCGTGCAACACATAGCGGGGGGAGGGTTTAGCTATTGCTGGATTTGAATCTATTTTTTTGTTAGTTTGTTTTTCCTTTCGGAAGAATTTATGAGGAAGCTTTTGCAGTTCCTCTTTATAACAAAGTTCTGGGTTTTGGTTTTTTTCTTAGATTTCTCAAATGTTTGTGAAAGTGTCCTAACTATTTCCCGCATGTGCGGTTTTACTGGGCAGAACTTGTGTGCAGTCCACCATTCTGAACTCAGCTATACCTCCCAAAGCCAAAAAGCAGAACAAGGAGCCAAAGCTATAGATATGAGGGGAAGTTTGGCCTTTTCATTTCATGTTCGATCAACCAATTTTCTCTAGTGTGAAGTGCTTTTTGTGTGCGTGTTTTTCTTCCTTCCATCTTTTAATCCTTCTTAAATAAATCCTACAGGCGATATTGTTCTATCCCGCTCTTGTTTTGTAGCTGCATTAGTGGCACCCACAGCACTTGGGTAAGCACCGTTACGTTGCTCGGTAGAAGTGTAATTTTGCTGTCACAGTGACAAGTACTTGAATTGGGCACAAGCAGTAGACCCAAGTCAGCTCCTACCCGCGGGTGCTGCTGTCTTTCTGCCTGCTGCATGGAAGCATGGGATTTGTCTGGTATTTGTTAATGCTTGGTAAAGAGTTTGAGTACTGATGCTAATTTCATTAAAAATAGATGTAAAATCCTCGCTTTTTTCCACTGTGAAATTCACATAGACTGGGAGAAACATCTGCTGTATCAAAGTCTGTTAGCTCCTCAGTATGTCCCCTGATTGCAGAAGCTCCTTCCAGCCTTGTTTATTTGGAAGTGATCTCAAGTAACATTGCATCTGTGCAGACTGCAGCATTTCATGAAAAAGAGAGAGGCCTCTCAGTAAGTACCATCTCATGCAATTTCACAGGCAGGAAACACTTCCTGATATTTAGCATCTCCTTATTTTCTTTTTCCCTCCTTACCCTTGTGCCATCCACATTGGTACTTCCTTCCTTCCACCCTCCTTTGGTTTGGACCAAAGGATGTCCACCAGCTGGAAGCTGCAGGGTAGGCTTGAGGTTGGGGCACATGTGACAGCAGCCAAGAAGCTGGAAGGATGCTTGCAGGCGGCCCCTGCGCTGCCCTCCAAGGCTGTGCAGAGACTCAGGCAGAAATATACCAAGCTAAAAATGCAAGGTGAGCTGCCCCTGGATGCTGACTGTTGTCTCCTAACCCATGGCCAGGAAGGACCAGAAATGCTTCTCTGCTAGCTGAGATGCACTGCAGAGAAATGACCGCCTTTCTATCATTATCTCATGGATACCAAGTGCTGTTTTGTACTGCAGGCTTCTGTTCAGAGTACTTTTTTAATTATTATATTTTTTTTATTTCATTGCCACCACCACCTATACATCAAAGAAGTTTGGATTGGCAGTGAAAATTTGGATAAAGTCTGATAAGAGGTTTTATAGGAAATGAGCAGATGGTCTACTAGAGAATTTCCCCAGGAGGTGGCAGTTATTTAAAAATGGGAGAAACTAAATAGACTGTACAAAATTTGACTGTAAAATTAACTGGCCAGCCAGTAGCTAACTACTTAACCAACATGATTCAGCTTGGCCTCTAGCATAAGCATGTAATGAAGTGATGTGTCTTTGAGCTGACACTGCACACATTATTTCAGGTTTCACCTAGTAAGTGCACATGAATGAAAGATGACTCTGCTCTGCACAGTTCTTGTTGTGGAGGGGCCTCTCCTGCATCTCCTCCTTCACAGCAGCAACAACGTTATTTAGGCATGCAGGAGAATGCTGCAAAATGCCCTTCATTCTAAATAAAATGGAAAACTGTTTAACTGAACCCCTTCAATTTTTAAACTGCCCTTTCTAGCCTCCTGAACATAAGAATCATAAGAAATCACAAACTGCTTCAAAAATCCATGAACTCATGGCAATTTGGAGTTGTTTGCCATGTGGCCTTACGCTTTACATATACGATTCTAAATTTTTCCCCCCAGTTCTGAAACACATTAAAATTGGGGGATTTATGTATGAGTGGGCTTTTGATGAAATTTTTAGTTAATTTGAAATGATTGTTTTAGAAAAACCTGTGTTCATTGCTCTTTAAAAAGCTAGGAAAGTGCTTTTTTTTAAATTTAAATCTCTCTGATAAAGGACCATTTCCAACAGGAAGATAGAATTGAATTCTCTCATGCTAAGTTTTAAATTGAAATACACAATGGAGATAACTGTCTGAAATAATTAACAGCATTTAATTACCCTTATGTTTATCTGTTTGTGCTCTGGTTTGTTTCTCCCAGAAATGCACTGCACTGCTGCCAGCCCAAGCTGTGGGAGCAGCCCCATGGGCCACGTGCATGCGTGGCTCTGGGACAACCCTTCACGGTAACACTGGAGCAGAACGTGATTAAACCGGATTTCTCTTCCAGCTTGCTATGTTCACAATTGTTTGAGTTGGAAGGAACCCTTAAAGGTCCAACTCCCCTGCAATGAACAGGGCCACCTATAGCTTGATTGTGTTGCTCAGAGCCCCATCCAGCCTGAGCATGGATGTTTCTAAGGGTGCGACATCTACCACCTCTTTGGGGCACCTGTGCCAGTGCCCCACCAACCTTATTACAAAGAACTTTCTCCTTATATCCACTCTAAATCTCCTCTGTTTTAGTTTGAAACCATTTCCCCTTGTTCTGTCACAACAGGCCCTGCTCAAGAGTCTGTCCCCTTCTTTCTTATCGACTGAATTTAGAAACCAACCTTCATAACCTCTGATCTATCCATCTGGAGTGCTATAGCGCTATGTGGAAAAGGGCAAATATTCTTAACTACGCCTCGATGTATACTCCACTGCATACAAAGCCTGACAACTGTAAGTTAATGACAGATTTTTCCCCTCCCCTCCAGTAATCCTGTTAGCCCCAGTAACTCAGAGGCTGAAAAACTACCTCAGAACTCGACTCTAGTTTCCATGCCGTAAGCACGGATATTAAAGTAGACATATAGAGAGTGACTTCATGGCAGTGCAGGTATCCAGAAATTTTGACTGCAAAATCCTTGGTAGCAGTGGTTCTGTGAGAAGCAGATCCAGGTGTCATTTTGTGCGCATGCAGGAGTCTGCAGGCACGGGGAGAAGAAGGTTCTGATGTATAATCAAACTGCGGTATGAGAATGGACAGGTTTTGGACCCTCCATTGATACAGCTAATCTTGCAGTTTATATTTACCACTTGCTGGAATATACAAAATCAAGTCAGGTACATAGAAATGAACAGACCATACCCTGTTTCACTACTCAGAAGTGTGTTGCACTCAGAATAATTGATTTCAGCTGTTTAATCTGCTACTGTCTGGTTATAGTGCAGGCTCTGGGTATGCCACATGACTCTGGTATCCCTGACAAGATGTATTACTTTCGGCTTCCTTTGCAGAAACAGAAGATCTGTCTATAAAGCAGTCTTCCTGTCTCAGTCGCATTCAGCCCAATTGCTTAGCTGGTAGGATGTGGTGTGCAAGACTGGGTTCATGCACAGATACTGCCTTTGGTGCGCAATACAATAAAGCTACGTTTCATTTACAGGAAACTAACCACTTGAGAAAGCCTTAATAGTGCGTTGAGATGGCTCTGTCACTTGGACCACAGCAGATAACTGATAAACAGATGCCAGATAACTTGTGTCTCTAACAGAAATCAAAGCAAAACAAAACAGTTCTGGGAAATTGAATAGAATCTGTAAGTGGCATGCACTGACATTTGCCTACTGCAGTAATTGCAGATAAAGTATTTGCAAATTAGTACTGTATTTGTTCATTCTGGAAGGATATTGAAGAGTAAGAGATTTTTGTAGTTAGCTTGTGAAGTTGTAGTGAGCAGTGGAATGTATTGCTCAAGAGAAGAACCACGTGAGTTTATCTCCCATATTTTTCCACCCACAAAGTTCCCCTAAACAATCTCTTTTATCTGTAAACAGCCAACTGAACCTGCCAGCTAGAGCAGGTTTTTATTTACCACCTTCTTTCTGTGGTATTGTTTTCCAGTCTGTCCCATTCTTTCTCTGCCTTCAGTGTTCATCTTTACGCGGCTTCTCTTATTCCCTTAGGAGTAAGAAACATTAATTTCTGAGCAACTGTCTGAATTTACTGGTATCGGATATTCTAGAGGTATGGCTCTTGTGGTTACTATTTTTTCTTTGACTTCTAGCTGTGTGGACTTTTAATATTAAAATTCATAATATAATCATCAGATCTACTAATAAGTAGAGGTAAGAAAATGGATCTGGGAGGGACATCCTCCTTGCTCTTTGGATACAGGGAGAATCGCTATGCTTCACAGCACAAAAATTGCTAGGGATTGCTTTTGGGAAGCGGGGAGAGGTGGACATCAGCTGCAGCGAGGAATGAGCTGTTCTGGGAGCTCTCATGCATTATTCATCACGAGCTCCTTTCACTTGGATCAGCTGGAGGAAGTAGTTAGTCTAGTTTGAGCTACACTAGTATTACATTTAAGGGGCTTAAACAAGCCCAGGCAAGTACAGAACCAACTCTTTCTCTTCATCTGTAGGCAAATGTAGGGCAGTCAGTAGCTCTGCTTACACGGCTCCATCTCTTTAGGCTGGCTAACAGGAGTCATGCAACCAAGGGAAGCTACGCTGGAGATACGTGCATGCATTCGTGCTGGAAAATGAAGCTTCAGGTAGGCGAATGCCTTGTCAGCAGAGTATTGTGACTTGCAGTTTATTGTAGGGATGCTTTTAAGCCTTGCAGAATAAATGTGCATTAGGACAGCCTGTCAGGAGAGGCTGCTGCAGGGACTCATCGTTGGAGTGCTCCGTGAACGATCCCTTCGGTCTGGTACTTTGTTCCTTCCTAATTGTGAAGCTGCATGTTTTTGTTGTCGAGCATCTTTCCTTCATTCATACTATCATAAACAGAGACAGCCTGCTGGGTTTTGCTGGTTGTTTTTTTTGTTTGGTTTTTCCTTCTGTTGCTGTATTTGGTGTTGCTTTGGGTTTGTTTGTTTGTTTCTAATTTAAGCTTGCTTTTTAATTGTGCTAGTATTAGCACTTTTATTTGGGGGGAGGTAACCATGAGAGGTTCTGCTGTAACACAGCTGGGTGCGATAAGCCTTAAGCTCCAATTGTGTCCTTTCAGAGTGTGTGCATTTGAATGGATGCTGTGTTCACTACTTTTTTTTTCCCCCTGAATAAAGATGCTTGGAAATTGGGTCTCGTGCTCTCGAAAGCTTGTCTCTATTTTCTAATGATATGAGTTCTAAAAGAAATCGGTATTTCTTTTCGGTACAAGCTCGGTATATTTAAATCATCGTGACTCAAGCAGTACTATTTAGTTTAGTTTTAGACAAAGAAGGGGATTTTCCAAAACCTTATAGAACAATAACTCTTGAGATCCTTTCTCTGCAATTCTGTGATTCTCTAATAACAAAGGGTCTTTGTTCTACTCTGTGAGCATTATTTTCTCTGTAATGTGTGGGTTTGTGCATGCGTGAGAAAGGGAGGAATACAAACATGTAATGCCATGTGGCAAGAATGTTCAAATGTGTTTTGTTTTGTGTGTCTGAAGTCTGTATGCTGCTGCTGGCTGCTAAGCACACCGGTGCACGTGTGTCCTGCCTGCCCTGCCTGGGGGTTTGGTTTGATTTAGGCACGGCTTTTTATGGAGGTGTTTTGTTTGTTTGTTTTCCTTGAGAGATGGGCTGATGAAAACTAGAAAGTACAAAGACCGAAGCCCCGCTCGATAATTAGGACAAAACGGTGTGCACTGCTGTGCAGACAAGTCGTTTTCTTGTAAGAATTGTAGCTGAAGCCTGATTCACTGTTTAGTAAATAAGCACTACTGGTGGCAGCAGAATTTGTCTGGCTTTATGTGAAATCCCCCAGGGAGGAGATTAATGATCACGTGCTTTTGGTGAGGTTAAGTGTATGTTGCCTTGGCAGTATGTTTTCTTCCAAGACGACTTGATCACCTGATCAGGACTTGCATGTCACTAAATATGGCATTCTTGTGCACGTTTCTGTTTACCGTTTTGCTAACAGCTGGGAGGGACTATATCGCACGTACATACACAATCAGTCTGTGGTCTTGTTGGATGGGGCTCACCAGTACTTGTGGGACTCCTAAATAACTTCAAATCGTGACTTCTTAAAAACTTGCCATTCCTGTGGACTTAGTATGTTCAAGTTCTTGAAACGTGTATGTTGTGCATACAGTGAGAACTGATGTGTCGCTTGAATTATGCAGGCGCTTCATTTTTGTAAGACGCACAGGGGACGGTCCAGTGCTCTCTTTTAAGACATTGTGACCATTCCGTGCATAAATACTCATTTCATGGAAATTTACAACCAGGATTCTTTCTCTGACTCCTTGAGATTTGTGGATTCCAGGCATTCAATTACACGATTGAAGTGGAATGAAGAGAATTTGTGATTCTGCTATTTAAAACTAAAAGTTCTGTTTTCTTTTACACTGATAGCATATTTTACTGCTGCACTCCTTGGTTACACCTGTAGTCCAGAGTTACCCTGTTTGTCATCAGGGTATAGGGAAAGAAGAGTTATTTCTGCACTTTCACGTGTAATGCACCGGGCTGTTGCATCAATAGTTTCTAGAAGCATCTCTGTGTTTTTCATTTTCAACTATCAACACTCAGATTTTGCCTGATTTTTATTTTTTAATAAATAATCAAGATTTAATATTGTCATTCTAGTACACAATGATAATTACAGCCTTATTGGCTCAGGGGGAACTCAAGCGTTCACCTCTGGCTTAAACCATCTTGGGCCCAGAGAAACGTGTCACCTTTGTGCCCTCTGAAAGTGCTCAGGTTTATGCCTATGCTGCAGAAATTCCTCAAAATCCTCCTGCAGCTGAGGCATAAGGGACCTGGATGGACTATGGCACTGCAGACCATAAAATCTGCTTTGTGAGGAGAGGAGGTGGCCTTATTGAGGTGCTTACTGTTCTCTAATTCAGTCGTTGTTATTAAGAATAACAATAATAAGATGAGGATCTTTCACACATCTGGATCAAAATATTAGCAAAAGTTCCCAAAGATTTGCTCTGTCACTGAAGAGTGGGGAAAATGTTCAGACTTAATAAGAACAATTCAGGCATTACTTACAGATCCAGGAAGGTGAGAGCTTGCACTGAACAAAAAAAAGTTGACTAATGATGAAGGAGGAAAGGGGCACAAGTCTGATTTTTTTTTTTATTTATTTATTTTTTTTTTGCAAATTCTTCTGTAGATCTCTATAAAGAGTTGGAATCAAACCAGAGTGGGAAACATGCTTCTCTGTGTTCTGACTGAGGCCAGGAAGAAGGCTGAGATGAATCTGATAGAACTCCTTACCAGTTTTCTCTCTTATCTCAGCAAGTCTGTGTAAAGGAATATAACAACTCCTAATAGTAGAGTAAGAAATACAACAAAATGATCAATATTTGGCAAGACAAAACACAAACCAAAATGAAAAGTATGCTTATATTGGTGGAGTAATAAATGGTATCAACTAGTTTAGCAATACAAGGGTAGTATATTATTCTAAATAAAATGATTGCAGTTGTGATGCCCTTGGGAAAAGAGAGAAAAACGGATAAGACCAAGTAAGGTGGACTTTTTGTTGGATCTATCAAGTAGTGGAGAAACTTTGTTCTTATATTTCTAAGCTGACAAGGAATCTTAAAGGTAGACCTATGGTGAGGGAAGATGTGTGTTTTTCATTTGTTTGTTTTATTGTTTTGTGGGGTGTTTGGGGGGATTTAAAAATGCACGAAGAATAGGCTTTGACTCAAAATCAAGCCTTTAGTAGTACAAAATGAAACAGCCTTTTCTCTCTGAAATGCTGGAGCTGCCCTTGGTGGGGCTGCAGAAGGCATGTCTCAGTATCTCACTCTGGTGCAGGAGGGTGAAGGGATGCCCCCCAGTCTTACATTTGCCTCTCAGTAATGTTTAAAGAACAGTCTTTGGGTGAGGTGACTGCAGGCTTGCACAATATCCAAGCTTGAAACTAACAGAAAGACATTTCAGCATGGTTTGCAAATGTTGGTGTAGGCTGAGATACAGTACAGTGAATTCCAATAGGCCAGCTGGGAGCTGCATACCTCTTCAAGTTCAACCACTGCAGTATTGAACTTTGCCAGGAGCTGCAGGCACTGTGCCTTTCCTGTGTTTCTGGATGAGTTTGTGTGAAGATGGTGAAGGCTTGTGGCTTGAAAGACAAAGAGAGCATGGAAGTCGGGGAGGAACTGACAGTAGCTATTGCAGTTTGGGATTTGGGAATCTGCTTTTGTTTTTTTGTCTTCCTTGTAGGATTGTCCTGGGGTATTTTTATCTAACCAAGTCCATGTACTACAGGTATCTGAATCACTGGTGGTGAAATCTTGTTTTCCTTCTCAATTGCAGGAGAGATCTGTCTCCCATATGGCAGAATAGTGTTCTCTTGAACCTGTTTGAACTAGATTCATGTCTCATGAATGATTATTCCAGAGAACTGACTCAAAGACCCAGATGGTCCCTTATGCTCACAGTAGCAGGAATGCTAAAGTTGTCAACAAAGTCAAAATCATAGTTAGAAATGAGAACACTAAAAATGCTGTTCCAGGTTGGACCAAAGCATTTTGTGGTAATATGCAAAAGTAGGTGCTTGGGGACCAGAATAAAAACAGGCATATAATTACATAATATCTCTGAGAGTAGGTATATCATCAAGCATATAGTGATGCCTCCCCAACCTTCCCAGTGATGTCTTCCCAACCCTCACTGATTTATAGCCTGAGGACTTTTCTGTATTTATGTTTAATAGTTCTTAGCAGATTTCTCTCCACTAATCAATCCAAATCATTTTTTTGAACCCAAATAAAATATCGAGCATCTTCAATCAGCTGGATCAGAGTCCCATTGTTAATTATGGATTGTGAAAAAAATTCTCTTATTTTGTTCTGAATGGCTCATGCCATTGGATGGCCTCAATTCTTCTACTGGAGAGGAGGAGGATTGTTTCCTACTTGTTTCTCTGTGACCATTGTGATTCTCAATGTGCTCTGTCACACAGGCTGCAATAGAAATCAGTAAATTCAGGCCTCAGTGAGGAAACCCTGTTTGACAATGTTAGAAGAGCGTTTGGAGAAGGACAAAAGTAGTCAAGACAGCTACAGAACAGAGCTAAACTTTTCCAAGTTAATACAGTATTAAGGGTTTGCTGAGGAAAAACAGGAGCCCCCAAAGAAAGAAAAAAATAAATAAAGCTAGGTCTTTAACAATCATAAATCTGTAAGGAACAGAGAGAATTTCAGATGATGCTGTTCTTGCTGCCACCTCTCCTTTTTGATGTCTTTTTGTGGTTTGTTCTCCTTCCCTTTCATGTGTTTTTGATATTAGCATTTAATTTTTGATAGATATCACTTCTTCTGGATATGTCGTTTTCACTCATGGATTCTTTTCACTTGTTGCTAAAGCTGCACACCTCTTTTTATGGTTACATTTGCTAAAAATATTCTTTTGTAACATGTCTTAGAATCCGTGTGTTTCTTTCTTAGCAACATCCCTTTCTCATCTGGTTGCTATATGTGGATGAGAGACAAAGATCATGATTAGGGGCTTTATTACCTTGATTTCAAGCTCACCAAATAGCAAATGTTGCTAGACGCGTATGCTGTTAGCTGTTACAGATGTGTGGGAACTTTGCTTGCCTTAAGCATAGATGATCAAGAACAGCCAAGCTGTCAGTGCCTTGCCAGTGCTCTTAGGAACAAAGATTTAATGATTTTGATGAGTTAAAGTGGCAGTCTGAAAACTTTGTTGTGGATTCATATCACCTTCTACTCTCATTTAAGTCATTTGGTTTCACGCAAGACTAATTGCACAATGGGTTTGAAGGAAATAGTAACTGTCTTCCCTGGTATGGCTTCACAGTGCTTTCTTTATGAGGATAGCTCTCAGAAAATCAGAAGGACCTAACTACAGAGGCTTGGTTTTCTTTTATTTTTCCTCCTCTGTTTCATCTCTTACCTCTCCAATATGCCATTGTTGAGGAACAGCATGCCAGGACAGAATGCCTCCAGCCTATAAACGGGATGCTAACCTCAAACAGGTAGCCATGCCTCTGTGAATGGCAGCCTCATTTGGTGAAAAAAATCCTAAATTTCAGTCCAACTAAAGAGAATGGTGATACTTAATTAAAAACAAGAACCATATATATTGTTGCTTCTTCCTGAGATTAAGCACTGTTAAAAGCATAACTTAAACAGCCTTACTGAAATTGAAATGACCATATTAAAAGAAATGATAGTTTTATCTTAGGAGTGAGCATGGAAGTAGCAGACCCATGCATCTAACCTGCATATAACTGAAAGAAAACTATTGAAGATCAAGGTACCTCTGTTTTTAATCTTAATTCTTTTTTTTCAGTAAATGCTTGAAACATGCATTTTTAATATGTTTCCTGTCTTTTGCAGTTACTAGGCAATATTACTGACTTATTTTTATCGTGTGTATTTTGGTGCACTCAGCCTCTGTGATTGTGGATGTGCTCATAATTGTTTTTATGTCTTTTAAAGAAATTTTATGACTTCAAAATTTGAGTCATATTTTGTATGTATCAGAGGTTGACAACATTGAGCTGTTCTAAGAGTGGGGAACAGTTTTAACTCCTGCATACTACATCCAGCAGTGCTTCAGTAGCACTTCAGTGACTAGAATTGGCATATTCCTGTCAAACCTTATCCTAGGTTCTAATCTGTGGAGATGCTGGAATCTTTCATTTAATTTTAGTGCGCAAAAGTTCCCCAGTGATAGACTGATGTAGTTCAAATGAGAAAGGTGGCACTGAGGTAGCAGGGAAGTGCTGGGAAAAGGAAGAAATGTCTTTAAAATGTTCTACCACGGCCTGGTTTCTGTGCCTTCTGTTGGGCAAGTAGGTTGCAGTCAACACGGATTTTTGTGTTTCTCTTGCTTGAGGGTTGCTTTTTTTTTTTTCTTCCTAGCTAATTTAACGTCAGGTTAACCTAGCGTAACAGGAAGCTCTGAACAACCAATTTAAGCTCCCTTACATTGACCTTGATGGCTGGTTGGTCTTCATATTGAGACATTTTGTGGTTACTGTACACTGTTACTTCTTTCTCTTGATATTAGGTTAATAGTTCTCTTTGAATAGTTTTTGCCATTCCATCTGGCTTCTGTTAATGGCCAATTTTATTGTTTTTTCTTATCATCAGTTTCTCTTTTGCTGTCTAATGGAAAATTAGCATTTTATGACTCACTGGGGTGCTTGTTTTATCTTGATTGTCATTCACTGGTTAGCATTATGACTGAAACACAACAACTGTTTTTCTCCAAGGAAATGTTTGCTTGTCTCAAAGGGGTCAGATTGGTTTGAAGAACCAGATGTAATACCGTAGGCTATACAAGGCACCAGTTCTGCTTTCAAGTCCAGGCTGGGCCATTGTTGTTGAAGTAATAATCTTTGTGTTTCCTCTCCCTGCTTTATCAAGGAACCATGCTTCTGCTAAAACATTTTTGTAATATTTTCTTGTCCCATAATTGTCCACCCACTCCAATCTCCACGAGAGCACCAACTACGCATTGTTCTCCTAAAAATGACCTTTGTTTCAAGTCAAGTTAATCTCATGACTTCTGCTGACTTCCCATTTCCCAGATTATGGTCAGATACCAGAGTAGGAGTTGACTCGCTGTCTGTTTTGTAGCTTATGTAGCTATTACAATTGAACAGAAGCTCTTAAATTAAGAATTGATGAGCAGAGCTGCAGTCATCATCCCTGAAATGGCTTATTGAATGGAAAAGTTTGAGACATGCTGGCCTCAGAGGTGAAACTGTTCACAAGTGTTCCTCTTGATATTCACCAACCTTGAAGTAATGAACTTTGGTGACACACAATTGTTGCTATATTCCGTCATTGCCACATTGACATATTGGCTGAACTTCTTGCCCCCATTGACCAGATGGTTCAGGCTGCCTGTGTTTTTCAACTGGAAACATTTTCACAATTATAAGACTTTTTGTCATTTTCTTATAATTCTACAGGCAAGGCAGCTAAAAACCTGACTTCATAGGTTCACAGTTTAATATGAAATTTATACTGGCTGCACAGTACAGGAGTTTTGTGTAAGTTCCTGTTATGCCATGATTTTTCTTGCCATACCTGTGATGTTTAAACAAGTTAGTCTTATCCCAGCTCTTTATTACACATTGGGAATTTTCTTTTCTGCCCAGAACTGCTGTGTTAAATGCAAAGGGGAGGTGAAAGACATTGAGGCTCTGGAGCGTATCCAAAGAAGGGCTAAGAAGCTGTGAATGATCTGGAGCACAAGTGTTATGGGGAACAGCTGAGGGAACTGGGATTGTTCAGTATGGAGAAAAGGCTCAGGGGAGACCTTATTGCCCTCTAGGTGAGTGTCAGAGGTCTCTTTTCCCGGGTAACAGCAATAGGATGAAACCTAATGTTTGTACCAGGGGAGGTTTGGGTTGGATATTAGGAAAAACAACTTCTCAGGAAGAGCAGTGAGGAACTGGTGCAGGCTGAGGTGGTGGAGTCATCATCCCTGGAGGTGTTCAAGAAATGTGTAGATGTAGCACTGAGAGACATTGTTAGTGGGCATGGTGGGGGTGGATTGATGGTTGGGATAAGTGGTCTTACAGGTCTTTTCCAACCTTAATGATTCTGTGGTTCTAAGAGCGATGTCAGGACCAATCCAATTCTTAAGTAAATTAGCCTTAACTTACATGTAACCAAGAATAAGAATTCTGTCTCATTACAAGCTGAGTTGCTTTCTATAAATCTTTCTTCTGTTTCCCTCAGATATACTGGGGCAAACCCTTTTAAAGGTAAAATTGAAGCTATCTCCAGGATATCTAACATACAAAACCAGTCGAAGTCACTCTCGCTCTCCTGGGTGGAGAGAAGCAGGACTAAAAAAATGTTGGTGGTAATTTAAGAAGCAAAATAAAGGTAGCCATTGAAAAATATTAGTAGAAAAAAGGCTAAATTAATATAATGCTATTAAAAAAATCAAGCCAGGTACATGCAGGTACTCCTCTTTTTTTTTTTTTTTTTTTTAATAGCATTTTAATGTGTTAATCGACAAACTATGGAACTTTGATGCATATTACAGAAACTCATTCTGGAAGAGTGGTGGGAGCTGGGATTCTTCTGCCAAAGGATTCCTGAAAAGCAATAGCTGTAGGATGGATATTAATGTTCTTACTTTTGTAGTCCATTATCTTGAAAGTGGGCAAAGTACAGCAGGGACAAGGACATTGTTTGGGTGGGAACAATTGGAAAGGGAGTTACACATTGTCCTTTGTTATTAGGTATTTTCCCCCAACCCATGAGGAATAGTATGAAGCAGGCCCTTGAGTACACTTTTCCTTGATGCTTCAAACCATTAACAGTTTCTGCAACTTGTCTTTCATCAGAAGACCTAAATTTCTCATCCAAAATTCAACAAAGAAATTCACATCATCTTGCCCTTAAAAAACAAGCAAACAAAAAACAACAGAGAGGGGAATTGTTTCTTTTGTTTTTCCCCTCAGTTGTGTTGCAGGCTGTATTGCTTATTACTTGCTCTATCCTCCCTTCACCTTTTGCTCTTCTGTGTTTGTTTTTTTTTTTTATTATTATTATTTAAGAGCTTTTTCTTCTGCCATGCTATGTCATGTAGCAGCTGCTTTTGATTTGTGTAAGCAAAAGCGGAAGCATTCTCACATATCTGACTCCAGGGAAGAAGTTAACATACTTTTCACCGAGAGGAAAAGAAGGGTGAACACAGTTATATTTGAAATGAAAACAGATTGTCTGCAATATCAAGAAGTCTGAATTTAACAAAGAGAAAACATAAGGTTCTGAACAGCGGTGGGAAGAGAATTTAAGTATGTTCATTTTAATGCTAGCATTTTTGCAAGTTGTCCTCCATAACAGTGGCTTCTTTACCATTTACAGACATGAACCAGTTTTATAGTCAGCACTTTTCTGAATTGAGAGTATCCTATGCCATTCTTTTCAAATGGAAAAACAGATTTGGGAAAGTTTTGTATCAAAGGCCATAAGTATCTGAGCCCAGGAATACATCTCCTGCATCCCAAGCCTCTGGCTCAGTGGTCATCCTAACCTTTGCTCTTATTCTAGAATGCTGTAAGTAATACAAATGAGATCAACTGCACCATTCTTGTATTTCAGCAGTCAATGCAGGACTTCTCTTGTAAGAGAGCTTCTTGGGCTTGTACTGTACTTCATCCTTTGGGATTCGACCCTGTTCAGTTCAGGATTTTTTTTCCATTAAATTAAATAAAAACGTAGGTTGAGGTTTATCTATATAATTATACACATATATGAATGCATACATGTAGACACATATATGCATTTATTTTAATGCATTTGACGTTAAATACACCTGGCTGCTTTTACTCATATCTAGTACGCTAATGTCCATCCCTCTCAGTGTTTGTTGTCTGATTGCCATAGTCATCTTTGTATTTTTTTTTAATTGGGTCATTAGCTTTCTGAAGTAACTCCAGCCTTTTGCCATGTTTTATAATGCTTAGCACCACAGAGACCTGCTCTTGAATTCTGTTCTTTCTTGAAAACATCAGTTGAATTTGGCACAGTGTTCTGATTTCTAAATGGCCTCCAGATAGGATGTTCCAGTCCTACTGGAACCCTCTGGCATTTGTAACTCGTGTTAGTGCATTTAACTTCATATCTTTCAGGGAACAAAAATCCTGCTGTGGTAGTATTTGTTAGAAGAGTGTATTTAACTGGGAGCCAAATCTAATGCTTCGCCTCTGAGGGCTGTTGGCTAGCATAAATAAAATCCTCTTGGATTTAAAAATGATTACAGTCATTTTTGCTAAAGCTTGCAGGACTTCCCTTGTACCCCGGATTAGATCATCTGTGTTTCTATCCATTCAAGTTTCTTGATATAGAAGCCTCCAAAAAGTATTTCCAAATTATTTTCCTATTGTGATAGGAAATGATGCAGAAAAACCAATATAGATAGTATGAAGGTGGGAGAAAATAGCTGATTCATGTGGTCAAAGCCGCAGCTATAAGATATAAGAAATAAGGGTGATAAAAGGCGTGAGGAGACAGAGAAAATGCAAGTATGATATGGGATAAGATGGTGTGGGGACAGTGGAGGAGGCTGAAGATGCAATTGATGTGGTCCCTGGTTCTTTTGTTTTTCTGCTTGCAGTATCTCATTACTGTGGAATGATACAAAATGATGCTTACTTCCAGGCAGTGTTTATGTGTGGGCTTTGCTGTTTCTCACCCTGTCACTCTCAGAAGCAGCTCCTATCTTTTAATCCCCTTAAGCCTCTAGTCTCTCACCAAAACATGTCCCTCCTGAAATGTAATCCTCTTACTTCAGTTCCACGGTTACAATACTTATGTATGCATGCTTGGGAGCGTGGGCAGCAGGGTTTCTGTGTGCCAAAGGCTGAAAAAATCAAAATATCAACGTACCAGGATCTCCCAAAGAACTATTACCCAAACTAGTGTGTGTTAGTCTTGATCCTAAATCCCATTTTTTTTTGAAAACCCTGTAGATGCCTTATGCTGTGGTGCTGTGGTAGTTTTTATCATGAGTCATCAAGCTTAGAGATCCAAAGGTCATTCACTGTACAGCTAGGGATCTGCAAGGAGGATTGGGAATCACATTTACAAGTAAAGGGGACCTGACAGTAAAGTTTCAAGGAGGAAGACTGGATGAATGAGACATTCTTCCAACATCAAGGAAGAGCTTACTCAAATGTATCTGTGCTTTACCAGATGGCAGTTCTTCAGGTAGATCACAAAGTCTGATAGTCCGCATGAAAATGAGTGCACTGACAGATTCCAGGTTGGAGAGTCATGTTCTACTACTGAGAAAAATGGAAGGGAGAGATCTCAATGATGGTTTCCTTTCCCTGGCGCACTGTAGGTGAAATTCACCCTGTGTAAAAGTATTGTGCAAAAACATATTCAGCACTGAGCCATACGAGAGAATCTCTGTGTGTCAGTGTAGGACAAGGAAGGCTGAATTTCTGAGGGCAGCATAATTTCTGTGTACCTCAGGTTTCTCATCTGCTGATTGACGATCACATTTGCCTGCTTCTTAATACCCATGTAGAAGGTCAGCAGTGTATGTTGCAAGGGTCTATAAATTACAAACTGTCCTCATCATTTTCCTCTTACAGTTTGTGTTGAGTTCTTATTTTGAGTTGCTGCCTGATACTTTTGAGCACCAACCAACTGCAGTATTCCACTTTGAATGGACTGTAGTGGTTTGTAGGAAAGATGTTAAATGAGAAGTATGTTCATTCTGTGCTGAAGTTTCAGCCCTGTGGTACAGCCTTATTTTCAGTGATGATTTGAGTGTGCTACTTAAATGTGTATTTGTCTTACAAGATGTTCTTCCAGTTTTACATTCTCATCTCAGTATGCTCCACTCTGTCCTCCAAGGTACTAGTACCAGATGTTATTAAGGAACCTCATAAGAGAAGTGTTACTTTCATTCTTGATAGTGTTCTTAAAGTGTTGCTTTTGTAATTTACCACTCTGCTGCTCTACGTTATATTTTGCATTTGTAAGAGGAATCAGAAATACGTGTTTCAAAGAGGGGGAAAAAAAGAAGTTCCAGTTCTGGATCAGAGCCTTGTTGTAATGGGATCAGCAAACACTGTGTCAGTGTGATCCCTGGGGCATAAAATCCAACAATCCAAGGATCCTTCCCTTTGAGTGAATCTTCTCTGCTGGACTCCAGAGCCCATGGTGAGCCCCTTCTTTTATCCTTTCAGCCTCTCATCAGCTCCATTACAAGTGTAGCGCCTAAGAGAAAACGTTGCCTCCCCAGAGATCTGACTTTAAAGGCATTTCTGTATGCCTTCTGAAAATACATAATCATGTAGCAGTTCTCGGAGGTTTTTTAAAAGTGAATTTTGAAAGCTACAAAATGTATTTTGATAAAATCTGTTATCTTCTGAAGCATCCACGGATTTCATAGATGTGCAATATGATTTCCACAGATAATGAACATGTACAGCAATGAACAAAGGGAAGTAGAGAAGTGAGTTTCTTAAATCTAGCTTTGGTGGGGGTAATTTTACAGGCTGTTTGACAGAAGTGAATCGAATAAGCTAATACACTTTTTCTGAAACCTTTGATGCAATTTCCTGTGACAAAAACTGCCCTAGCTCAAAGCTGTAGGGAATGAAGGGCAGGAGATTTACTGTGAATATGGGACTTATTTATAAACCATTCCCCTTGGGAAACAAACTTTAGAGAATGCTATGTCAGCGCATGCAAGAATGCAGCACAGTCTCCAATAGGTCAGGCAGCGCTCTGACAGCTGCAGCTTATTTTCTGTTTCATATGCATAAATGCGAGAGGCAGAGCAGCCCAGTGAAGTGAATTGTTTAATACTACTGACATAATATCGGTATTTTTGAGCTGATATGCATGTCTTTCCATAAAAATTTCTAAAACTAAGCAGGATTTTACTGGAACTGGTGTATGAGGGTTGAGGAAAGAGAAAGAGTGAATGTCTTCAGATAAGTGGAAACGCTTCTGTTTCAATAGGCTAATGGCCCTGAGATTTTATTTTAGCAGAAAATGCAGGCGTTCCCGGGACTGCAGTGATAAATTTAGTTCTTATACAGCTGCTGGCATTCAGCTTGTTCAGGCATGCAAAAACTTACAGCCCTCCTGTTAGACTGTGGCTGCTGTGAAGGTTCCCAGCCGGGTGAAGAGCTGTGCTCTTTGGAGGGCTCTTCTGCAGTCAGGAAGTCTTGTTAGTCTCCTCTCTGATTGCCTCTGATACTCTTCCACTGTAATCTGACACGATTTTACGATGAGAGTGATGAGAGATGAGGATGCCTACCAGAAGCATTCCCTTTTCAGTCATGACACCCCTGAACAGGAGTGGTGCTTGGAAGTGCTCTGAGCACCACACTCCGTTCACACCACCTGCACCAAAAACATCATTCTTTTTCTTGCTATTTTCTGGCTGTTATGTTGTCAGCCCTACTGTGCTCAGGTCACTGGGCTCATCCCTGCTTTATTCAGCCTGCACAGCTCCACAGGCTGCATGTTGCTCAGCATTAGCACTGCACAGTGTTGTTGTATTCCTGCATGGGGTTCCTGCTTCTCCCTGCTGAACGTCAAGCAAATGTAGGTTTCCATGTGCAAGGGGAATGTGTTTTTGTAGCTAGCTTTTATTGCAATTTCTTTTCTTTTCTGATTCTCATGCTGTAAGGCAAGTCAGTATTTTTATGAATTCTCTAGGTCCCAATCTGCTGAAGTGTGCCTAACGCTAGACACAGTTCCTGAAATACTTTTTTAGGATTAGGATGTTGGTTGTGGGTCAGACTGAGTCGTCCTGAACCCAGTGGGATTTCTTGTTGGCTTCACTGGGGCCGCCTCTACAGCTACACGGAGAGCTGGTTTATTGCTTCCTCCGGGAAATAATGGTAGATAAGCTCAAGCAAGGTCAGTGACTCAGCCTGCAGTAACCGGCTCGCATCTGCTGCTTCTGGGTGTTCTTCTGAAGGTGTGGGAGCTGTGAAGGTTTCTTACTTAGCTACATGTATTTTCTTTGCTTCATTGAAAGAAAAAGTAAATAAATAATTTGCTGCTTCAACTGTCCACATATAAAGGCTTCTCTATGTTGTTGTATTTGTTGCTCTGAATTGTGCGTTTCTGCCCTATCTGCTGTTAACAGAGGCTGATCTACTGAGGTGATTGATTTCTTGGTGGGATTCACTCAACTTCTATAAAGTCAGGATTTAATCTCTAGAGACAATGTGCAAAAGCCATTGATTTGTCCTTGGTTTTGATACTGTTTCAGTATTCATTTCCACCCAGTCCTTTTCTGTGTTGGCATTTTGTTGGCGTTGTTGACTGCTGTTATATTTTGAAGACAGAAAAGATCTGGTAAGGTCTCCTTTTCAAGAAGCACTTCTGCTGAATACAGAACTAAAACAGATGCCCCTGTCAGAATGGGGCTGATCATTTTGCTTTTCATGCCCATGTGGAAGATTTTCCCTTTATCCTCTATGGCCATACCATCTTTTTTTCTTTTTTCTTTAGTAACTTCTTAAAATAAAAAGTTAAAATGATCATCCTAAGCTAGTATAAATCTGTAGGATTTTGTTTTCAGCCTGTTTTCCTACTCAGACAAGATTAGGAATAAGAGGAGGCAAAGTATGGAAAATTTAAAGAATTTAAATATCCTGAATGCTTGTCTTCCCTCAAGGAGATTTCTGTAATCAGTTTTCATTTGTGGGCATAAGCTATTGTGACAGACACAGTAGAGAAGGTGGGAACATGATGTATGAATATCCCGCTGATCAACATCAGTATACTGGATCACTTCAGCTATTAGGTGGACAGATAGATGCTGAATTCTTCTGCTTCTGTATCAGGGATGCACTTAATTAGTGATATACAGGAAAGAAAAACAGAACATGTTAAATTTCTGCTTCTGTCCTTTTCTTTCTCTGTGTTTTCATTCTTTACCCATTGCTATCTCAGATGTGCAGTGCTGTATTCTCCCTGTCCATGCTGCATGGGTGGAAGGTAACCAGAGCCAGTGGTATTTACTCCTGTAAGTAACAGATCCTAAGCATTCCTTGCATGACTGACTGCCAGAATATTTTGCAGATGAACAGTGCAGTATTTCTTAGTTTAGTAGTTTCTGAAACTTGTTTGTTCGTGACTCTTGGGAACTCAGCAATCTCAGTTCCCTTAAAGTTAGTAAATATGTTGATCTTCAAAGTAAAACACCCTGACTATGGCTATGAAGTAAATGACTACAGATTTTTTAGGCTAAAGGAGTAAGTACATTTAGAGCGTGTTAAATCCCCAGTGTTTAGGGATTTTGCAGTGTTTATCGCTGTGCAAACGAGAATTTGACAGTGAGAAATGATGGGGCTTGAGTCACTGTTTCACAGGTAGGACTGTTGGCAAGGGCAGGTGCTCAGGAATGTTGTGCTGCCAGGGCTTCTCCTCTGCCTGCTCCTGGGTCGCTTCTTTGGGCCACACATGTCAAAGGCCCACATGAGATCAGCTGCACTCTTAGCTTACACGTCTTTCCTCCCAGAGGAGTGTTTTCCATCACTTAGGTTGGTTTACTTATGGAAGGACAGCAGAATGTATTGCTGCTTCTTAGATATTACTCCTTGTGTACTCTCTCACCTTTCAAACTATTTTTATTAAAAACAATGTGTTTAAAACTCTCCAGAACATCACAGCTCAGATTTTTACAGGGATCTTGCTCTAATGGGTGTTCGGCTGTGTAAATTTAATGAGTTCTCTGGGACCTGATTCCTCATTTAGCTAAATTTGTGTGGTTGTTTAACACTGAGTTTTAAACGCTGTGGGTCAGAATAATTTGCAATTTGCACAGTTAAAAATGGGAGGGTGAAAGTTGAGGCAAAACCACACTGGTATGCGATGAGTGGGTATTGCTAAACAGAGCTGATACTTACTAGTTCTCTTTCAAGAGCTTTTTTGTCATGTTGCTTTGGCCATATCATGTTAAATGTTACTAAAAGTACCCTGAATGCTTTCCCAGTGTCACTTCGGGAGATTCCACAGGATTAGCAAACTGTGCAACCAAGTACAAGGGACATGTGATAGCATGCAGTCTGTTCTTTCTGTAGACAGCTGAACGTGCAAGTTGTGTAGACACTGAGCAAGTCGGGCTCCACCGAGAGTTATCTGGGCTGCAGGCTTCCGATGTCTGTTGGCAGCTTGAGAAATTCCAAATTACCAGTTGCCTAGAGGGAGTTTTAATCTGTGAATGTTTAAAATAGTCAATTGCTTTGGCATATTGACGTGTGTAGTGTACCATGAGAATTCCAGCAGTTGCATTAAATGCATTTACTCTACAAAAGACAGAATGTTATTCCTATTAATTTGTTCATAATTGCTCGCTTCCTTGTTCATATCCTTCTTTGTGCTGTTAAACACTTAAAATGGTTTGAAATGGCATTTTAACACAGGTAAGCTTAATGCATACTGCTTCCATTACCAAGAAAGGTGTATGGTTTTGAATAATTACCTTTGTAGTTCATATAATTTGTTCACCAAGGAAAGGATTCATTTTTATGTGTTGCATCCCATAGATGTGCATCCATTTTAGGTTGTCTGGCAACAGCAAGATAAGAACTTCCGTAGAACATCTTAGATGCCAAAGTCTTTGCAGTTTACTTTTTGTTACAAATTAGGCACACGGCACATGAATATGTAAGTGTGCAAATGTATGCAATGTTAGTGAAATGTGCCAGGCAGTTGGTTTTGTACAGAAAGTAAAGCTTGCACTTGCAGGCCTGGCAGCCCCAGCTCAACAGCAATACTTTCTAGAGATATACTTTCTAGAGACTCTGCACAAGCAGAGATGCAAGGCTCAGATGCAGTTACTGTTCTTTGATTAGATGTCATTACTTGTCCTTGCCTGACTCTTCTAGCCGTATGCTCGCTGATGAACCTTGATGATATATGATGGTATTTTGTGGATACAAGATTGAACGGTGTAAGATCTAAGATATTTGCAAAGGACTGGCATTGCTCTTCTATGAGGGCCCCTTGACTGCCAAAGAAATAAAGACCGCATTCACTTGATATGATGCTAAGTAGCATTTCCTGCTGAAATAATGAAATGTTGGGTTCTGTCAGTGACAGAACCTTTGTAGTTTAACAACCCAGTGGAAACACGAAGAAAGTGATTGACAAAGCCATTTCCCATTTCTTTCCCCTTCTACAAGTCACTCTGGACAATTAAGTGCATGTACTGATACTGTCAACAATAGCAACCTCCCTGCCCAAACTAAAAGCGCACGTTCTTTTCACTTTCTACATTTCAGGTATAGAATTGCAGTGCGAGATTTGCATAAGCACTGAGAAGAGATTGTTTGGAAATCTGATCACAGTTATGAAACCCGAAACAATGCCTGGGTGTGCGCGGTTGCGTGTCTGCAGAGCAGCCGAGCGTTTGTGTTCTCATTGTGGAGCTCAGGAAGAACCAAGTTTCACTCTGCACCGACTTGCAGCTGCACTGTGGCAGCTCAGTCCTGAGTAATACAGAAACAAAATCCAAACCATTTCACCTGGGTATTTTTCTCTTCCATCCATCCTGGCAAGGACATGCAAGTCGTGTTTCTTCATGGTGCCCTCTTGGTAAGGCTGTGTTAACGCTACAGCTGGGTTTGGAGGTAGGGTGGTGTACTACCTTGGTTCTGTGAGTGCATGAGAGCACTTTTGGCTACCAGAACTGCTGTCAAGAGGTTGACAGCACCCCTGGCTCGGGCAGCAGGAACTGGTAGTTTGGGGTTCACATGGCTGTGAGAGTTAGAGAGCTTTCCACTTAGTGGAAAGAGGAAGTCTTATGATAGGGAAGCAAGGGTGAAATAACTTGAAGCACTGAATATGGAAGACTAAGGCGAGTGGGAAGGTGGAATGGAGGTGGCAACTGGGAGATCTCTGAATTGAGGAGGCAAGAGCCATTGTGTGAAGGTAACTGAGTAGTGGTGGCAGAGGAGAAGAGAGCCAGCAAGGCGGAGAAGGCAAACTGGAGAGCTCTTGAGGGTACAGCTGATGCAGCTGCTAAAGGAAGGAGAGAGCTCTGCCATCACACTAGAGAGCAAATTCGAAGGATAGGGAAAGAAAGTTGGAAGGGGGATTCAAGCAATGGCAAGCAAGTGCATCCAGAATTTAGAAACACACGTGCTACAGTAGGAACTGGTAGCAGTTTTCCTGTTTTTTAAATCGTTTTCCCCCTCCTGCCTTCCATGTTGTTTCCCTAAGCCAGGATCTGACAGGACGTCAGAGCAGCAGCTGGCAGTGAGTGACTGGGGGGAAGTTAAGCCCTGCTGCACTTAGAAGCTTTTTCTATCTGTATTTTTTTATTATTACTTTTTTTTTTTTAAGTGCCTGCCCAGTGATCCTAGTTGAGTAGGATGAATTTTGAAAGGTAAGATTCCCATTATCCCATGCAGAAAGACTGATCTGCTAAAGGAGAGCCATGCTTGTTTTAAGTGGTGGTAATTGTGTGGTCCATGCTGACAGATGTTGCATTTGTCTTGACCTTTCCATTGAAGTGCAAAGTCTAATGCTTTTGCAAGGAGGAAGGAGAGCTTGTTTAGAGCTGTAATTGTCGGACCAGAATATGTCTTACTGTGCAATGAGAACATACTGGAAATAGTCTCTGAGCACTTTTGTTTGTTAGGTACTAGGAGTACTGTAATGGAGGCTTTGCCTTTCCACTCCCGACTCAATGTTAATTTGTGCGTGACCTAGAAGATTCTATGGTAAGTGTACTGATGATGAATATAGTGTAAAAAATGACTTTTGTTTGTTGGTGCTGTGTCTGCCATTCATATGCATTTATTCCACTAGTTTTCCTTCTACGGCTTAGCAGTTCTTTTCTAGCTTAATGACTGGAAAGCATGCAGTATCCTTAATGTACTGAAGCATCAGAAACACCATCAAGTGCTGTCTTTATTTAATGTCTTCCACGGTGTTTTTATTCTCTTAAGTATAGATTTTTATTATTTTATTTGTATAAGGGTATTAAGTGTCACAACTAGACCTTATGAAATATTTAGGTTGCTCAGAAAGTAATGCCTTCTATGTATTGCCATGGAAACTACAACAGATACAAAGAGCACAATAGCACTATTTGATAGAGCAAATTCTCAGCTATGAAACTCTGTTTTTCATCATAGCCACCACCTTTGGATATGCAACAATGAATAAGTACCTGCATGCCACATTCATAATAATCTGCAGCCAGTGGAGGTGACCCACTCTCACAGTCACCACTGCTGAAATGCACCACGCACCTTATCGCTGTGCTCACATCCACTGTTCGGTCTCCATAAACACTCAGCAAGCATTAGTGAATGTCAATGAGTGCTGTTTTTTCCTCATGGAGGAATTCAGTGACATGCCTCTACAGCCATACCACCAACATCTGCCTCTGATGTCGTGGGTGTACATAATAAAACAGGAGGTGTTACTTTTGGAGCAGCCCTCATATATCACCTGGAGGTGTTTCTGTTGCTGTTCACTGATTAAAAAATAATTTTGTAGTCCTTTGCAAAAAAAAGCATGATAAGTGCTTTCAACAAGGATGCTACTGGAGTGGTCACAGTAAACTGGAAATTGCTGTTGCACAATGCGACTCAGTTGTTTATCTGTTTTATACCCACCACATTTTAAAGCCTGCATGTAAGCTGAGACTTGGAGCTGCTGTTTCAGAAGAATGTCTCTGGTCAGAAGGCATGCAAAGATAGGGTCAGTTGGTGACCAAAGGCTGAAACAATTTCAACTAGGTGGTGAGAGTTGCTTGGTAGTTGGAAAGGCCAACCAAACTGAAAAAAAGTATATGTGTATATTTGGAAATCTATTTTGGATCTGTTAGTGGCTGTTGTGTCAGTTGTTGCTCCTTGAATGTGGGCCTGAGCTGATGCTCTTCCTGTTTGTCAGTTTGACTGCTCAGGGAGATTGTGCAGTCAACATCCCAGGAGGTGTTCAAGAAGCATGGAGATGTGGCACTGAGGGATACGGTTAGTGGGTGTGGTGGAGTTAGGTTGATGGCTGGATTAGAGCTCAGTTTTTTTTTTCCAGCCTTTAATGATTTTGTGATTCTGTGGCTCAAGTAGCCCTTACAAGGACAGGATTTGGCCAATCTGGGCTAAGACTTGAGTCAATTTCCTGTTGGCTTTATGGACTGTAGCAGTTATATGTGGTAAAGGAGCAGGAATATAAAAGCATTTATGTGGATGAGTAATTTAAAAATATCAATCATACATTAATACATTAATCTGTATATGCGGAGTATTTTCTAAGAGCACTTTTTGTTTAGAAATGATCACTCTTTCAATAACAAACCCAGCTGTTCACGATCGTGTACTGACTGGAACCTCAGATAGGTACATTCCCAACAACCGATCAATAAAGATGATACGAGCATCTGTTTCTCTCACACTGCTGGCATCCACCAGATAAGATCATAGCCCCAGGAGCAGGAAGACTAGTTTCTGTGGCGTGGCTGGGAGTGTATTCATTCTGTGTTGTGTAAATACAGCTCTTGTCCTCCAGCCTCTTCAGTGATTGAATTTTAGCACATCCTTTTCAACACAGGTACCGGCATAAGTTCGGTCATGCTGCCTTGCAGGCATCTTCTTCAGCTAGACAGCAGTACTGGGAAGCGTTGAGTTAATGTGAAAAACCTCTACTCTGTTTAATTTTGTCTTCAGGAATTTTGCCTGAAAGTCTTTGATGTCTAGGGCTGCATTTGGGACTGCCGTCTGTGTGTGGCTGTGTGCTGCTTGAGGCGGACTCCTTGCCCACAGGTCTCTTTCCTCACCACCATTTCCCTTGTCCCACAGAGCCGAGCTTTGTTTACCTCCCACACATCCCTGCAAGGCCTGGCGAGCGCAGCCCGCTTCCCCCACACCTCGCACATCCGCAGTGACAAGTCGCTGTGCTTGCCAACTCGTGTTGCTCTCTCTTCGTCATAGCTTAAGAACATGTCCCTGCCCCCTTTTTTCTTTCTTCTGTATTCTGTAGCTTCAATGAACTTTTTCCTGTTGCTATAGTTACAGTGTCTTTGATGAAATTAGCTGGGTCCTTCCCTTACGGTTGGAGTCGATTCTTGGCCAGGCTTTTTTTTTGGCAGTAGCCCAGTTCAGTGTTAGTCATCACAGAAGTATCGTGCCCATATTCTTTGAGGGTCTTTAGGTGTTTGTTTCTCTTCCAGGAATACTGGCATCCACGTAATAAAAGCTTGTAGTCATCTATAAAATCAAACTCGGCCTTGTAGGATGCAAATCTGGCATTCAAGTTGAAGGTGATTTAGCTGTTCCAGGCCTTACGTAGATCCATGCTGACTTTTGATTTGGCCATCAGTCGGAATTTGTGGGGGTCCCTTTGCCACTTTTCCTCCGTTCTTTTGATAGACAATTTCGCTGCCTTTTATGTACTCAAATGCCTACATAGAGAGGATTTCAGAGCACCATATTTGCTTCCTCAAATTTTTAAAGGAGAAAGTGCAATTTATATCCATCAGCCAAGGTAGTGCCCATGACTGTGTTAGAAGGAATAGCCTGCCTGGTTTTGTGAGCATATGCTGAAATTATTCCTTGCCTTCTCTTTTCTCAGCACACAGCTCTCAAGCTGCTCAAGGAGTGTGCTGAAAGAAGGAATGTCTGGGAGCACAGGGATCCCAAAGTGTGGGTGTAGTGCCGAGGTGCCTGGCTGCCCAGGCTGCCTTGATGTGAGCTTTGGTAGCTGAACGTCTCTTGAATTTGTAACAAACCACAGACTTAAGGTTTCAAACCAAGAGCATTATATCTAAGCTGATCTAGAAGTAATTGCAAGTTGATGGCTGTTGTTTTGTTTTTGTTTGTTTTTTTTTTTATAATTATTTTTCTTTCTTATATGTCCGCATTTGTTATGTATGCAGGACTTCTGTTCTCAGGTTCTGTCTGATCAGTTGGTGCCAGTGAGAACTGGAAGAGGGTGATATCAAAGCATCTCTGTTAGGTTGCTGAAATGCCAGATGGAAGGGTGTACTTCTAAAAGCTATTACCCAGCATGGAGCCCATAGGAAAAAGTAGTAAATATGCCCTGTTTCAGGTGTTCAAGTCTCGAACAAATTTGTCTCCCAGCTTCACAGACATAGAGAAGTGGTGATATGGATATGCAACCAAATGTTATGACTTGCTCTGTTTGAAATGTTTTTCAGAAGAATGTTTCCTGTTGGGTTTTATTCAGAAAAGTGAGCAAGCCTTTGCAGATAAATTTCCAGGTTCTTACCAGTGGAACAATCATGTCCATTAGCATTTATGGTACATGGATGTTCAGAAAGCAGGAACCAGTAAACGATGAAACATCATGGTGAAACCTACAGTTTATTTTGGTAGTAGTTAAGATTGTCGTCCTTATCAGCCGGGGTTTGCGTGCTGAAAAGTAACAGATACATTCATCACTGATTTCAGTTTCAGGAATTTCAGCTTTTCTATTTCCATCCTGTATGATATTTCCAGTTTAATTCTGAGTTCTGTGGTAGATAGGAAGTTGCTCAGTAACTCTGCTTCGTTTCCTGAAATGACATACATGTGATTATTCAGAATTGTTCCAGGACATCACTGGGATACTTTTCTTTACATTACTGTTTCCTTGAAGCAAGAGCTTTCAGTTTTAGTGGTTGGATGTGTGCCTTTGGATGTCGATGAGGCAGAGCTGAGAAGTGTCCTTTCCAAAACAGATGGCATCTGAGGAAAGGGCTTTGCAGTTCTGATAGAGAGGTCATTGTTCTACTATTTCTCAGTTTGTACTTGTCTTGCCTATTTGATTTTCAACAATGTAATATGTAGTTAAGCAAACAAAACAGCTTAGTAAATGTGGCAAATCAGACTGATGGCAATAGAAGCAACATCCGCAAAAGTCACAGCTCTAACGTGTTCTCCATACCTGGTTTCTAACACCAGCTTTAAAATACTCTCATAACTGATTTACTCTTGCAATAATCTTTTTCTTCCTCTTTCAGAATGAGAAGGCTTTGGGGCATTCCGTGAGCCGCTCTAGTAACATCTCTAAGGTATGTTCCTCAATATAACTCAGTCTGTGATAAATTTGGGGGATAATAGTATTTCTTTCATTTCAGATTTGAAGTGATAGATGTCACAGTGTGACCAGTAGAAAATGCTGCTTATGCCTGTCTGTAATTGATAGTCACTCTGCTGAAACATTAGAATTCTCTGGTGTTATGCAGATTGTCTTTACAGGTCAAATGAAATGGAGGCCATAGTAGGTTTTCTCTTTCACACTGTCAGCCTCCTTAGCTTGATAGGAGTGAGATAGATGACAGATGCCTGAGATTTTATCTTGGGAAAAAAGTGCTCCAAAACTATCACTCAAGTATGTTCTTTTTTCTTTTTTTTCCCCATAAGCTGTCCAGCCTAATGCGAGATGCATATTACCATGCATCCATAATGTGTATCAGATACATACTTAAATATTGTTTTATTGTCACCTCATTTGAATTATATTGGTAGTGTCATGAAGTGCAGTGTTATTAGAGCATGGCTATGTAACTCTTCTAAAGCATTTTATACTACAAAGTCTGATCTTGTAAGGGAAGCATGATGAACCGCCTGTTCTAATCCTTCAGTACAACAAATGGACACATCAAAAACACAATCACTTTGTGTCATCAGAAAAAAAATAAACCTTCCTTCCAAAACAACTTGTTCAATGAACATACTTGCTACTCCCACTTCTTACCAGATTTTTAATTAGCTGAAATCTAATGTGCTTTCAGTGTACCTTGTTGCTTACACAGGTACAATTGTTTGAAGGCTTTGTGTGAGCGACACTGTGCTGGCTGGCTGGTATTTTCCATGGGGTGTGTGAGCCTTAACCCATCTTTTTCAAGGTTATTGTTGCTGGTGATAATGACTTCTAATGACAGAGTGAGTCATTGTGTCTGCGACATGCTCAAGTCACTTTATTCCATTTTGGGTACTTCAGGATACATGAAGTTATTTGTGCCTATCTCCAGCAAAGGAAACAGTGGTTGCTCTTTATGGCTTATATGGGCACAGACAGCTTTCACTTTGGAGCAGAAAGACAAAATTGCTGAACATCTTAAACAACAAGTAGGGCAACTGTCCATTGCTTAAGGCATTGACCAAGCTGAAGGTGGTATTATCATGGAGCAGTGCAGCATTATCTTTTGTATTCAGCTTCAGAAAACGTGTATTCACACAAAGTGTTTTGAAGTAAACATAATGTGAGTCTAACTTCTGATTCATCCTCTCCCAAAACAGGACTATGCCTATTCCTTGTTGCCCTTGCTCTTCTCTTCCTAGGGCTTTTTCTTGGATTTTCAGGCATTGTTCAGAAGAAATGGCAATTTTTATCAAGTATCATTGTACTTTTCCCAGAGTGTGCAAAATTCAACACAAGATACCTTTCTGCAGCAGCTGTTTCATTCCTATTCCCTCTGTTGTTCTCACAGAGGAGCCCTATCCCAGCAGAAGCAGCATACATAAAACCGGCTGCACAGTTTATTCTTAATTCATCAAGAGCTGTTGGTGCAGTGGGAAGGACCTGGCTTTCTGGCAGAGCTGTCCCTGGGAGCTCTGGCAAGTGAGACACCAAGATTTGCATTCTTCTTGAAACACTGAAATGTTCAAAGTGATTGCTGTGTGTTACAAAAGCTAAAGTTCTCAAGGGGAGCGAAAGTCAGCTTTGCCAGTTCAACTTGTGAGAATTGTTGGTTCCAAACATGAGTTTCCCAGACATATAAGTGTTCTTATGTCCCTCTGTCACCTGCATCCATTCTGTGCTGCTTCATTCTGGAGATTGCTCCTAGCAAGGGCAAGAGGTGGAAGTCCCTCTGGTGAAATTAGTCAGTGATTTACCTCATTCATCTGCGTGCTGCCTTGTGCATCCAGACAATTCAGCACTAAGCTGCAACAATTTCTATTGCAGCCCACCAGTGGGATGGCTGTCACAAGCAATTTGTTGGGCAAATCAGGAAAGATCGTAGTTAGCAGGATACTGCATAGAAGCTTGAGTACATGGAAAATGTCATTCGTGCTGAAGTTTAATAGGAAAGTGCCTTTTATGTCTATCTAGAATAGTATAACAACCTGGCCAATAAAGCAGATTGAATGCATGTAAAGGAAAATGTAAGGGAGTGCTTGGCTGCATGTATTGCCCTTTCTGCAGTCCTCAGAGCATTCTGACACTGCACTGCTCTAAGAGGAGCTACATAACTTAAGTTGAGTTTAATCAGCTATGTGCTACTTTTCCAGATTTGTTGGGGTGTGTGTGTGTGTTTACAGAAGCAATGATCACACTTTCTGCAAATGACTGTTGCAGCTATTTTTTTTTCCACTCAAATCTAGCTTACAGTGTAGCTGCTACAAACGCTCGGTGCTGGCACTTGATTCAAAGCCCTTTCTGGTGCTGATATGTCATTACGAACCTGCTGTGGTTATTACTGTGTGTCTTTCCACTGTTCTCAGTTGTACAGTACAACGTGAGTGGAAAGGGTTGAGTCAGAGCTCAGCCTCTAGCCAAGAGAGGATGCTGTGTTATTCGGTGTGACCAAGGAAAGGAGCTGATGCCGTAGGGCTCAGGGTGGTCAAGGAGAGCGGCAGGCAGATGGCACCACTAAAATGAGATCAGCTGGTGAAGGTAGCGGGACCTCTCTGAGCATAGACCCCAAGTGCTGGGGCCATGTGGAGCATAAGGGGCAAAAAGGGCAGTCCTTCAAGAGCAGATGCCAGGGGAGGCTGAAGAGATGCTTGTATGTGTGGCCAGGCCAAGAAATAAGAATGTGAACATTTGGCTGGGGATGAAGGCCAGCAGTAACGGGAAAAGAAGTAGGGGATAAGATGTAGGAGGATCTTCATGTGGTGCTGTTAGATTTTGTGCAGTCTGTTGTGCACTGAGGGATGTAGCATTCCTCCAGGCCCTTCTTTGCTTTTTTGGTGAGTATATTTCAAACACTCCATTTAAATCTGCTCCACAAAAACATGTTTGAATTTATAGAATCTTTTCCATATTTGTTTTAAAATTTATAAAAAAAAAAAAGTGTTGGAGGGAGATTGAATTGATTTAGTCATAGTACTCAGACAAGCCCAGTTCCAAATACCTTGTTCAAGAGCAGTGACACCGATTGGAATATTTTTGACTGGCGCATAGCCATACAGGCTGGATTCGCATCTCAGCTCTGTGTCCTAAGCCTGTGTTTTTACCAAGAAGCCACCATTCATTAGTAAGTGCCTTCATCATACAAGCCATACAGAAATAATTAACCTTAATAAGCCTCATCTTCTCTATGTAGATAAAATTGACCCTAAAGCACAGCTAGTCACTAAGAGGCCATAGAAAGAGGATTTTCACAGTACTGATAATTTACGTCCTCCACTCTTAAATAAAGAAATTCTGCTAACAGGCAAAGTAAATGGGGTACTTACAAAGCTGGTCTGTAAAGAGTTATCCTCAAATTAGTGATATTGTTTAGCATTAAAGTGTCTAGTAAACTGATGATGTGATGTAGGGGAAATATCTTTAGGTGTACGGCAACAAGTCATCTGTGTACTATTCCTGGCATCTGGTTTCTCTGGAGGGCTGATTTTAGTGTTCAGGGGAAGTACATTTTAGTCTTATTTTCATAGCCCTCTGAGAGGTAAACTTTGAAAATGCTAATACTGAGATCGTAGCAAAGAAATCAAAAGTGCACTGCTTAAAAAATGTAAATGCTTTGTCTTTTCTGAAGGCCAGCACAGCTTTATCTTTTGAGCAGGAGCACATTGTAAAGTATTAAATTATTCTTGGACTGAATGGCAGCCAGTGCAGATGCAAAGTGGTAGCCTAAGCTTGCTATGAAATTTAAAATCCATTTAGGCTGTTCATCAGCTTGGAACAGATTTAGAAAAGCATATGAATACACACATCCACTGTTGCCTGAAGCTTTGATGGATTCAGTGAGCATTCGTCCATAGAAAAGCTGTCCAGGTTTTTTAGTTGCTGAGCTGAGCTGTCCTGTAGTCTATCAGATGACCAGGGCTCACTGCAAAGGTCTGCTGCTCAGAGGTGCTCTGTCCAGGTACATGAATCTAGTGGAAAAGGGAATAGGGAAAGAGAGGTTGCTTAAAGGAAATAAATTCTGATATGACTGAGGTGCTCGGGAAGAACAAGGCTGAGTAGTGTGAAGGTAAAGGGATGAACTTTTCCCCACTCAGAAAGGCAGGTGAGCTTGTGCCTGGGCACAGTGCGAGAGGGAGGACTTTCACTCCTGGTTTCTAGACGTAATTTTAATTATCAGTCATGTACATTATGCAGAGTATGGAACAAAGTACTTCAAGGAGCCAGCTGCCAGTTCCTGTCAAATTGTTTCCAGAATTATTTGATGGAGTTGATCATCCTGAAAATATCAGATATCTTTCCCACATCTTCATCAACAGTGTTTCCTCCTACGTCCTGTACCTACATTTCATCCTTGTTGAGTAGAAAAATGCTCAGTTAATCTAAGATGCTAATACAATGGAGCACTTGGGACAAACTTAGGAACTGTTTTTTTTCTTTGGCAGTCAAAGTCATGGTTTTATCAAGCAGTCATTGGTGAACTGTTGTGATCTTTTTTTTTCCCCAGTATTTTTTCTTGCCACTCTCCATTCTAGTAATGCGTCATATTTCAGGCAAAGAAACTTGATATCAGTGCACACTGGAAGACAACGTTGCATGTATCCGGTAGGGAGGAGTTGTGTAGGCTAGAATTTACTGATATTTGATCCTTCCATGCTGCAATTTAGAAAAAGGCTGTCAGCTGGGGCTGTCTGCCCTTCATGATGTCCAGTCTGCACATAGATGGCCTCTTTGGCCATCTCAAGTGCCAGCTTGGCCACACAACTAGTTGCTGTCATTGCCCCATTGTTCCCGGGCATGCTGGTCCAGCTGGAGGCCTGCTGTGGAGACCACTTATAATTGCTGGAGGCCACAGCTGCAGTGCAGGAGCCTTCAGTCACAGTGTGCAGCTCTTGCTGGAAACATAAAAATACAAATGCATTGCATCCTTGTGAAGGTGGATGGCTGGAGCAGGAGAACGGTGTAGAAGTGGCCCACATCCAGCAGTTGTGTGGTGTGCAAAATGTTGTCCCCTTCTTGAGGAACAGTAGCCATATTCCCTGTGTCTCTTTGTAGTTGTTCAAGTACCTGAAGAATTGCCAGGTTCGCTATGGAGTACTCTGCAGTGGCACTTAGCCCTTCTTTCTCATCAAGTCCCCACTTCTGTTTTCTTTCCTGACTTGGCTGACTGTTCCTAGATCCTGCCAGGGGACAGATGTGGGGTGATTGGTCCTGGTTTCCGCGGTGTAAACTAAGGAGGCAGAAGAGCCTGGGGCTTTCACTGCCCCTGGAGATGCACTGCTTGAGATAAGTGTCTGTCGTGTCCACGTCTAGCAGCAGTCCTGCCTTTTTAAGTGGGATCTGTGTGAGATAAAATAGTTTTTCGGTAATGAGTTCTTTTGAAATACAGTGTGATAACCATCCCTCTGTCTTTCCTCTGTGGTTCTACCGCATTCATCATTGTGATGTGTTAATGCCAGCAGACATGAATCAGATTCAAACAGAACTCCCAGTGGCCCATCACAGACCACAGCACTGCGTGCTGAAAAGCATCACAGCCTCTGGGTCGTTGGGGGGGGATAGGTCCCTGGCTGTTCTTGGAGGATAGATGACTCCAAAGCAGTGGTGGTAGATGTCTCCCCTTAGCCAACACCTGCAGTGATTACCTGAGTCTCTTCAAGCCCCCTGAGGGTCTGCATCTACTTGGAGTTGGCTCAGCAAAGGCAGTCACTGCGCTCCTACTGTTCTTATAGGAAGGGGGCAGACAAACTGTTTGCACACCTTGTACCATCAGTCTGTTTGACTGCATGTGCAACTACCTTCTTAAGCTTTCTTTCCTTTTTTTTTTTTTTTAAGTTCAGCAAAAGTGAGTAGTTTTGAAAGGGGTTCATCACTGTGTAAAATTAAGGCAAACCAATAATCAGAATTCCATGTTAAAATGAGGGTTGTGTTGTGTTTATCTGCTTGCTTTATTGTTACTTTTGTATTTCTTTGAAGATCCTTGTGTTGCAGTTCCTCCCAAGTAAAAGGCTTAAAATTGTGCTGCTGTCTCCAACTCTTCGTATGCCTTAATGTCGGTTGTATGGCAAAGGAGAGGTGTGCTCTATTACAATATGTGTATAGTGCAGAGTATGTTAGTCACCAGGTGACTAGCTGAGACTTCTAGATGTTTTTGTAGCCTGGATATTAGGACTGCAGTGTTGATCCTAATTATGTGGCACCTAGAAATTGTAAGGTTTGTGATTCTGTGTTGAGGAAAAACTTTCTTCACTTCCTTTTGGCTTCCCATCAGTGGAGGAAATGTAATAAGGTTGTTAAAATGTCTCAGGCCCTGTTCTTTAAGATAATGTGTAATTACTTGTACTGAAGTGCAGCTGAGGCTAAGACAACAGAAGATATACCCAGAGGCACCATCTCAGATGAGCAGGTTAGTTTGGAATAGGCTCACTTCAAAGATAATATGATTTTCTGAGGCAGGGTGGGTGTTTTTGTTTTCAGGTCTGCTGGAGGTAGCCACCAGTAGGTCGTTGGAAGAGACCAATTTCTTTTACCAAGGGATCACAGTTTGCAGAGTAGGGCAGGAATGAGAACAACCAGCTATGCCGGCATAAACACACGTTCATATATGTATCTTGATGGCAACACTGTAGAGAGTCACAGGCTTCCAGGGTTTGCTGCCTTCAGAATTACTGTGATTATCCAAGAACCAGAGGGAAGAGCCACACTGTGACCTCACTGAATTGCATTAGATGGGAATGTCAGTGGAAACAATTAACTAACTATTGACCTTTAGTTCCGAGCTATTTTAGGCCACAAGTCTGGCTGTACGGAGTAATTCACTAGCTTGTAGCTCCTAGGACTTCTTGTTGGAGGCGATAGTCATCCGGAGTGAAGGGCATGAATATCCACAGAGATTCAGCCAGTGACTCTGAGGTTAGGAGGGTTGAATTCAAGATTAGGATGTCTGTCAGTTAACGAACATAGCAGAAACCCCCTATGATAAGGACTGCTTTAAAACCTATGACTGCAATCAACATTGTAAGAAGCTTGTTTACCCAAAGGTGCTACTACTTCTGAGACTGCTACTGGAACAGTAAGGATGGTGGTAAAGGCTTTGATTGCTCATTTTCCCAGCCGCTTTGGAGCTGAGCCTGGCATGGGAGAACAGTAAGAACTCCAAGTGAGCTGAATCCACTTCTCTGTTACATTCAACCATCACATCACCTCTTTGTTATGTTCTGGCCCTAGGCTGCCAATGTTTCCTCCTTTCTTCTTTTTGTGGCTTTTTTTGCTTGTTGGGTTCTGGGCAGCAGCTTGCATTTTACCGTACTCTTCTCTTGTTGACAAGCTGTGTCTCACCGTTAGAGGCTCATTGCTGTAACCACCTAATGTCCTCTGGCAAATGCAGCTAGGGAAATGACTGACATTAAACAAGCTCAGGAAAACAGGTACTTTGTTCTGTCTTACCTCAGTATCCTATCTGATCTGCAGTGCAGCTGTGTAAATAGTTTCACAAGCAAAAGCATGGGAGGAACAGAGTGGGAGGTATGAAAAGAGGTGCACTGAACCATGGCTGTTAGTGGTGGCCACAGCTGACATCAGCTTCAGCTGAGGATGGGGCATAGCTTCCTACAGCATTTTGTTCTTCCACTTTGTGGTGCCTTTCCATGTGTGTTAACTGATGTTCATTTTTTGGTTGCATTTGCGTTTAGTCTAAAGATGGCGTAAGAGACCTCTTATATACAAGGAAAGTGAGAGGAAAAGGAAAGTTGCTTCAGATGGTTTTTTTTGTTTTTTTTTTACTTCCATGCAAGCTGTCATCAGTAGTGCTGGCATCTGGACACAGTGATTTTGAAATACAAATGCAATTTCACTGTTTCTTCCTTGTCCTGGCTTTTTGATGTTCCAAGCAGTGAGACTTTGACACGCTGTCTTGGTGCCAGGCGGTTGGATCAAGAAACCGGTAATGTGGGTTCAGAAGGAAATTTTGGTTCATTGAATCTAGTCATCTGCTATTAGACTGTCACATTGTGTGCACGTCTGTCTTTTTTGGAATGCTTCATTTCTAAAATGAAGCAGTAAAGAAAGCGGATTCGTTATAAGCAGAATACCTTCTGTGATTTGCTCGTAACAGAAAACCTGAGACAGATATATTAATTGATTTGTGACTGCAGTTCCAGCAATGTATTGCTCTGTTTCCATGGCAGAATATTACGTGGTTTTTTACTGGTTCAATATTTTGTTTTTAGCAGATTGCTAAATATGTCTTTTTAAATAATTCATTACTTAAGTCATATTAATTTTCATTTGCATAATTATAGCAGCAGATTATAGTGTCAGCTCTTTCACTAACCTGTCTTTCTTTTTAAAAAAGTAATTACTGCGCTCTTTCTAAGAGATGGGTTTTAGTCAGAGATGTGCCTGCTTTTAGGATAGGTTAAACAGCAAGAAGAAAAATTCCAAATAATAGCTGAATTCACCTCCCTGTATGATCAGTCCTACATCATCAGCATGGCACAAGTGGTATAAAATGTAAGAATTATGCTTTCCAGGATAAAGCTCAAACCGATCTTTACATGTTTAATATGTTTTGTCAGTCGTGACGTTGTTCAGTTTGCTTTTTGGAGCAAGGTTATCCTGGTTTTTATTCTATATACAAACCTAGCTGTCTGGGATGGGAAACAAGCCACAGTGCCTTGCTGCAGGTTGAGAGGTGTGTGTTTGAGCCTCACCCTTGGCCCCTGCCAGCGCAGCTGTAAGTGGATACCTGTTTTTTCACATTGAGAGAGCGCGTTGCTCTCTTCACTGCTGTTAGAGCACCTTCAAGCTTTGCTTGGCAGATAAGAAGAACCGTAAACCTTTGTTTGAATTGGGAAATGGGAGCAATGATTTGCAGATGCGAGTGAGCTGCACAGCATATCCAACAGCTGTGGAGTGTGGGAGAAATGGGTTTAGAGATTCTCTGCCCATTACGGGGTTATCAACATATGTCTCCTCACCAAAACCTTTGGGAACTGTTCCAAATTTTCAGTTTGACACTCAAAACATACAGCAGCAAAAAAGCCTGTAATAGTAGGCTGTCGAGATGGTTATTATTATATCGACTTTAGAGGCTTGTTTCTTAAGTGCTGCGTAAGCCACGAGCTTAGCTTTTTTTTAATTTCAGCTGAATTCTGAATTCTACACCTATTCAGTTTCGCGCTGTGATCTTGTTGGTCCCATGAATGCAGCTGCCATCACAGCTTTCCTGCAAGGAGGTGAAAGGCCCTGTCGAGGTAGGAGCAGGGTGAAAGGCCTCGTGAAGTACAAAGAGTACTTCAAGGAAGGGTCTGGTTAGGCAGATGGTGCTCCTGTGTACACTCCAGTACTGAAACCACCTCCCCTATAAATATTCTCTGAGTTGCTGAATTAGTGATTGTAGTGTCTTGTGGAAGAAACAAAAAAAGAAAACAAGCCCCTAATCTCTTGTCATCGTGGTAAGTGGAAGGATTAGCTATTAGGTGGTAGCTAAATTACAACTAGTCTGCATACACACCTCCATCTAATTATGCTAATTACTGTAGCATTGCTCATTTCCTGCGCTATTGTTCTGTGCAATGTCTGACAGCTGGCAGGTTCCGCTCCAGAGATGGCTGCATCTGACCTTGGGGAAAAATGTTTCTGTTCTGATCTCTGTTTTTCCAAGGATGAGGCTGTGACAACCTTCCTTCTTAGCGCTTGACAGTGACACCTCGCTTTCTTGCAACCAGCCCTTGAATATCTGATGTAGAGTGATATCTGACTCCATACGCTGTGTTCAACCCTGAAGGTGACTGCTGTGCCTATGAAACTCTTCCAACTTCTGACTTGCTTTTTTTTGTGTGTGTGTGTGTGTTTTTTCCCTTTTATTTTTATGTCACTGCAGACTGGAAGTCCAACCTCTATCACAGCTCCTCATAGCTTCTCTCGGACTTCGGTTACGCCATCCAACCAGGACATCTGCAGGTAAATTGTCCTGTTTGCATAGCTACAGTGAGGCTCGTGCAAGGTTCGTTTAAGAAAAACCAAAACTGAAAAAGCATGTGTATGGGGAAGTAGGCAACGCGGGGTTCTGGTCTGAAGCGTCCCATTTGTTTGACTCGACTGCTGTCTAACACTGCTTCATTGAATCCCACTGACTGGCCCGCTGTGTTTGCCATTCCCACACTAGCTGTAATTCTCATTTCTTCACTTTTAATTATATGTGTTCTCTTATGTAATTGTTTTTTTTACTTTCTGTGCTTTTTATTCCACTGTTCTGCATGCAGTTCCAGTGCAGTGTTTTCTGAATGTTGTCATCACAGTCCAGTGCAGTCTGCTGTTGTCTTGAAAAATCCTCACTGCCAGAGCTCTCTGACACAAGGGGTCACTGTGACAGTAATCTGTCAGGACACGTTACATGCAGCAAAGAGAAACTCCCATGGGCAGGATCGGGGCCAGGCGCTCAGGTCTGCTAAGAATGTAAAGCCCACCCGCAGTCTGAAATTCTCCAAGTCCCTCAATGACGTGGACCAGAAGGCACAGAGCACCAGTGAGTGCTTTGACTACGTGGAGCGAACATGCTCGGAAGGCAAATTGACCCCGACTCAAGAGCAGTGTTTGAGGATTAACAAATTTCATCTCAAAGAGAGGAAAACGCTGAATCTCAGGCCTCTTTCTTTTAGCAATTCTAAACACTCCTACATCCCTTCCCTTTCCAACTATTCGAGTACATCAGGAGGAGCAGAGAACCGCAGCGCTGTACATATCCCCTTGCTGGAGGACAGAGTGGACCATGACACCTCAAGAAGCAAAAAACTGTTGCGTTACCTTTTTTCCTTCTCCCACACCTCCAGCACCAGCAGCCTGCATAAGTTCCACGAACTGGAGAGCTATTCCAGTCACTTCCAAGCTGAGAAATCCTCCAGCATGCTGGTGGAAAGCACGGACTTCTGCTCTGAGGACATGGGAGATGATGACGTCTTTGAGGACAGCACCTCAATGAAACTGAGAACAAAAGAGCAGCGGGCACCGCTATGTTCTGTTGAGAAGGACAGTGACCTTGACTGCCCATCCCCCCTCTCAGAAAAATTCCCCCCTCTCTCCCCGGTGTCTGCATCGGGGGATACCTGCAGGTTGGTGCATCGGAGAACCGCCTACCTTCGAGCCCTCCTGTGTGCAGTGGTGACCATTCTGCTTTCCCTGCCTTTGTGCTGTTTGTCTTTTTTTTCCCACCCTGTCACCTTGCTTTAATATGTGCAATGTGAAGCATGCAACCTTCTCTCTGCTTTCCTGCACCCCTCTGACGCACTTAACAAGTCTACTAAGCAAAAGCATATCCTTGGGAGTCAAATAAATTCTTTTGCAATTGGTTTCAGATTTGGGGTTCTGAGATGGTATTTTTCTTTCATCCTGGCCCAAACTGGGAATATCTTGAGAGAATCAGTTACACATACTAAAAACCAAGCTGAAAATTTCTTAGCTTTTAATGAGCAATGTGTTTTCCAGACAACCACTGGTGAGTTGTGTCAGAGGAGGGTGGGCAATGAGGAGGAAGAGAATGCTTGAACATTGGTTCTGAGATCTGGTCAATATAGCTTAAGATTGTTTTTTAACCTTTACCTCCCCGCTTCTAGATGGTTAAGATGAAAAGGAGAACTAAACATTGGGGATTAGTGATGATTAGTGAGTAGCGTGATGTCCAGAAATGATGGGATCTCCTTGTTCCAGCCAACAGAGGATTAGCTGTGTACACAGGTGAAAGGAACATGCAGCTCTGGACTGTCTTTGTGGTGAACTCTCTGCAGGCCTGCCCTGTCCCAGCTCCAGAATGAGTCTGGGGAGAAGGAGATGCCAATTTCAGGAGTAACTGTCACATCCTTCTACTAAGCATTTTCCTATCTTAATCCTTCTCCTCTGACACCGCTATCTGAAGCTGGCTTTGTTACTACCTGCCAGCATTTTTTTATTCCCTCAATACTCTGTTACCAGCAAAATCTAGTTCCTTACTGGCTTGTCATCAACAAGATGCTCTTTTAATCCACCCACTCTTTCAGTCCCACTTGCCAGCTATCAGCAAGGTCACAAGAGGCAAGATGCTACACATCAGTGAGAGATTTCAGTAATAGACAGGGATGGCAGTGTGCCAGGATGCGCGTCCCATATGCTTAGTAACTTATATTCATTCCCTGAGCTTCTTACCATCCCCCTTTCAGTTCCCGACCTCTTCCATGTGGTTAGAAGGACTTAGTGATGTTTGATGCAGCCCAAGTACTGCGTGTAAGTTGAAGCTGGAAATCAAATGCCAGCACCTGGTAGTAGCACTGTATCAGGTGTCCCTGCTGTCTGCAGTTAGACGGTGAGGGAAACTGGGAATTTTGCAGAGCTGGTGCTTCCTTAGCAACTCTTGCAAAATAGGAATTGGAAGAGGAAAGCCATTAGTCCTTTTAAAGTAGATGTATTTGGGGACAATGGATGCTATATCTTTACAGTGTTGTTCTGCCCCTTAGCATTTGACACTAGAAATAACCATTTCCCTTGTGCAAAATTCAGTCCAAACTGACTCCCCGTGATACTGGGGTGGGCTGTTTCACAGTTCCTTAGGGAATTTTGTTTCATCTCCTGTGTTAAATCGTAATTCGTGAGTAACTGTACCTGTCTGCATATTTTGTCTTGGGAAGCGCTGTCTGATCTGTTTAAATGCTGTTTTCAGTTACGTGCGATTGTTCTAGTAGATGAAGGATTGTCATTTCTCACACTTTTTTTTTCTTTCGGGTACTGTGTGTCCGCCTCATCTGTTAGAAAGCAGTTGTCTAGCTAGCAGTGTCTGTGCTCAGTTATGTTGTGTGTGTGTATGTGCTTGTATAGCAAGGGAGATCTTTAACTCTAGCTCCTTTATGGAATACATTCCTTTGATATGTATGTCTTAGGATCCTCAACAGACAGTTGTGTGTGATCATGGATATTACATGCCTCTTCCACATGCTTTCTGCTTCCTTTGTTTCTAATGAGCAGCTTTGCTTCTGATTCAGGATATGTCACTGTGAAGGAGATGATGAGAGCCCTTTGATTACCCCCTGTCACTGCACGGGAAGTCTTCATTTTGTGCACCAAGCCTGCCTGCAGCAGTGGATCAAGAGCTCAGATACACGATGCTGTGAACTCTGCAAGTATGAGTTCATCATGGAGACAAAGCTGAAGCCTTTGCGAAAGGTAGGCTTTGTTAAATATACGTCTGCGCTGAAAAGAAGCTGTCATTGCCTGCAGTCCCACAGAACCAATTTGGTGGCTCCTTAGTAATTCTGGTCAGTTTTGTATAGATGCTGGAGGATTTTGGTTGTCTAACAGTCAGCCTCATAAATTCAACATCAGTGGAGTCCAGCTCTGAGAGGTGGCGTTTTTCTGCTCTAACCATTGTCATGATAATTCTGCTTCAAGAATTCATCAACTGCCCAAGCAAGCAATGAGTCTCAGTCCTTCCTCCCTTTACATTGCCCTATATCTAACAGGAGAAAAAGTGTAGATTTAGTACAGCCTAGCAGTGCTCTCTGTAAATGTACTCATGTACACTCACACTCATGCATATGTGCATGCAGCCGCCTGATTATTTTTCACAGTCTGCTTACAGAGCTGATGCACAAAGCCATTTACTTTCCAGTTATCTATGCTGTTTCTCTGGAAATACTGAGTTTTGTACTACTGCTGTCTGCTTTGGTTTGCTGTACTGAGATCCACGTGGCTTTTAAATTCACTTGAAAATATGAAGATCTCAGTTTAAACTTCCTTTAAATCATATGTTCTGAATGTAAATTAATTGAAATATTAGCTGTTTTTTTCTTCTTTTTTTTTTTTTTTTAAAAAGAGCATACCTATTTTAGTTTAAGTAGAAGGATGTTCACCGATAAATGTTTTCCTTTTTACCTTTTCTTGGATTATGTGTGACCAGGTTTTAGTACTTTGGGTTGCTATAACGTGTTTTTGTTTTATAAACAAATTACCTTTCCAAAGTCTGGTGATTTAGAACTTAGATTTCTAAATACTTTGTGTATTGTAAGACCAGTTTTGTTCGCCCACATCTGCCAGGCTTTCAAATTCAGTTGGTCCTTACCATCAGGATTCTGAGGTGAAAGTCACTGGTGTTCTTACCACAGACACATCTTGCTATGAAAGAGGTTAATAGCAATAACCTCAGTCTAGAACTAGAATAACTGAGAAACATTCAAATATGATTATCCTAAATGACAAGGGATGGGAAGTCCAGACTGCAGCCTTCTGAAAGCTGCTATGAGAACTTGTCCGACTTCTAAAAGTGAATCCTAACAGAAAATAGAGCAGATTTCAAACACTTTGTGGGTTTTGATTATTTATTTATTTATTTCTTAATGGGGATCTACAGTTCACAAAGTATATAGCAGAGGATGTTGTGTTGACAGCACAACCTCTGCTTATGACTGCAGAGAAGCATTGCCATCTAAGAGCTGTCGCTTTTTCTTTGGTAGCCTCTTAGCACAGAGCATGGTAGCTCAGAGCTGCAGTTATGGCTGCCACAGGCTCTGTTATCGCACAGACAGATCGCATGGCCCATCTGTAGGACGTGAAAGAAATAGGAGGAGCCCAAATAAAAAGAGTTGCTGTAGGTGATGGTTAGCTGCTGACTCTTCTGTGCTCACCGTGCCTGGAGTGGGCGGGAAGCATTTCCTGTGTATTAGTATGTGGTGAGAAAAAGCTGTTGGGCACCTTCAGAAATGACTCATTCAGCATCATTAGTTATATCTGAACAGGTCATCCATGGGAGAGAGACCAGATGCCAGGAGGTGGGGGCTGAGCCATAACTACAAGGATAAGAAGGATTTTACCTTTCAGATATGTCTGAAGGGTCCTTTAGAGGTTCAGCTGCAGCCAGAAGACAAGCTGTGTCTTCAGCTCATCCTTTATCGTGCCCTGTCAGTCAGGACAAAACAGTCTGGAACTGGTGATTACAAACAGGTTGGAACAAATAATAGGGCTTGTGCTTGTCTGCAGGGCAGAAATGGAATTTAGCATCCTCAACATCTTAAGGCTGTATTGCATCACTGCATATTGGCCTGTGATATGTTCAAATGCTAAGTTACAAGGGGAAGAGAGTGAGGAACAAACTGCATCACGGTACAAGTGAAAGTGAGGGGAGATGAGAGAGGGAGGCTCCATTTTATAATTCAAATGAAAACAACAACAAAGGAAGAGAAATAAAACCTGAAAACTCTGTGGATTTAATAGAAATTTTGGCTTTTTACATTGTAAAATGTTGCTTGCTGTGTCATTAGAATAGTGCAGCAGGCGACTCTGGATTCTAGTTTCCTCTTTGGGCTAGGACAGAATAAAATTAGCAGGATAACTTCACTGCTGTGCACTCCTTTCTTTGGAAAGATGAAGTGGTATGGGATGGTTTGGCAGCTGCAATGCCAGCATCTAATAAGAGAAGTAAGAGTCCAGTGGAAGATCTCTAGCTGCAAAACAGAAAAGAGGAACACAGTCAAAATACAAGCCCTTGTGGCCCTGTAAGAGCACTCACGCATGCTTACATTTTGACAGAATAAATGAATTAAATTGTATTTTCTGTGGAAAATGAACACCATTGTTTAGATGCAAAATCCATTTCCTATTTAAAACATATTATCCAAAGCAGAAGTTTTGTCCAGTCTTTTTGGAAAGTGTGTAGTTTTCTAGTACGACGTGAGTCTGGTATATCACTGCTGGAAATCTTCTGTTCTTCTGCCATGGTGAGATTTAGATGTCCACTGATACAGAAATGTGGCTTTGACTTACCAAAGAGATTGCTTGTTGGCAAGACAGAGATTATCACAAGATCTCTGTTTTGTGGTTCAACCATTCTTGTATTTGCAGCAGTGGTAACAATGATTCAACCTGATGAATTATCTCATTAAGGTCATCCTTGTTATCTTCCACACTTTTCCTCCTTTTCAAAGTCAACTTTTTCTGCAAGTTATTCTAGGAGACACCAAATGCATCTCCCTAGAACACATGGGTATGTATGAGAAGCTGATGTGCCCCTGTATGTATTTTGTGGAAATACGAGGAAAGCTTGCTTTAACACTGTTCCAAACAAATATAATGAGGGATGTGTTACACACCTACACAAGTTTTCTTTGTACAGATAAATTGCTTTGGAAACAATTGAAAAAAAAGAAAAGGAAAGGAAAAAATTAAAAAAAAACCAAACAAACAGAAAAACCCAACAACAACAATTTCCAGGTGCCATTGGTAGAAAAGTAAAGCAAAGCTGATTCTGAAAAATTCCCTGTATACTTGAAGCACCTGTAGTACCTGTCTACTTTGTTTGTGTCCCCTCTAAACAACAGTGACCTGATGTTGTGGGTCCTCCTGGGGCTGTGTAATCATTACTGATAGGTGCAGATCTGGGGGTTTAATTTCCTGCATCTTTTCAGTTATAAAAGCTGTCATCCCAGTGCTGCTGTATATTCTTAGGGCACATGTTCAAGTGTACTTGAAACACTGAAAATAAAATCTGTGTTACTGCTCTATGTCATGCTAAATATACGTGAAGATTGAATGAAACCTCCAGAGGTGGGAGGTGAGAACTAAACAGCCTGGAGCTGAGTGCTAAGCAGCTCTAACTGCACACTGGGGGACTTTTAACTGTTCACAGTGAGATGCTGTACACATACTGGACGATTGGATCATGTACCACTCCTACTGCACTGTGTAATCCAATGGCTGCCTGAGCAATGGCACCCTTTTGCCCTTTATGATGCTCATTTCTTACTGTGGGTGCTTGCTGTCCATTGCTTTGTGAATACACTAAAGAGCAGGCTTGCTTGCACTGTGCTAGGATCCCTGCGGGATAACTTGGTGCTGCAGCTCTGGATGGAGCTGAGTGCTGATGTCCCCTCCTGCACCAGGAGCGATTGCTCCCACTGCGGCAGAGAAAGCTGCCAGCTGCACGTACTGCGGTCACAGCAAGACCAGGGGGGAAACCGGTCTCTTGCCTGCTTTTGGTTCTGATCAGTGTTTTCTCTTTACACTCTCTGGTAACTGTGATAAACACGTAATCTCTTGTTCTGCTTCTGGGTTTCTTGCCAGTGGGAGAAGCTGCAGATGACATCCAGCGAGAGGAGGAAGATCATGTGCTCTGTAACATTCCATATCATTGCCATCACCTGCGTTGTGTGGTCTCTGTATGTCCTCATAGACAGGACTGCTGAAGAGATTAAACAGGGGCAGACTACTGGTATGTTACTTGGTTATCTTCCTACTTATTCATTTGGAATAATTCTTTATCCTGAATGCAGAGAGGATGCAAAGCCTGAGAATGCAGGTAATGCTTTTACTTAGATCAGTCAGCTTTAGGCAGAGATTGAGTTGGTTTAAAAGAACAGTTCTAAAGAGATTTAGTTAAATTGGTGTAAATTTGTCTGTGGGTGATTTTAAGTTTATTACATGTCAATTTTGCACTCTTGAAATGCACAGATACAAGAGGAAACCACTGTAGCCAAACACAAAATTGCGCTGGCTTTGCTAATTTAGTTCTAAGCTGGAACACTTTCTGAGATGGCAAGGATGTAAGCATTTGTTTGCTGCTATGGCTACCTTCAGCTGAGTAAAACAAGAACAGCTTAAAAAAAGAGAAGAAGGAAGAGGAACCAAAATGCAAACCTCTGAGCTAAACTAACAGGATTATTCTTTCTATTCAGCCATCTTGGAGACTCGTTAGCACAACTTTTCTGCGGGAGACTGCAGAAATCAGAGTGGTTGTGTGTGAAGCAGAGAAATTCAGGTTGATTCTTAGAATTCCAATTCACGCAGCTCAGATGAGGTGTGCTGCAACTGATGCAGTGGTTGCCACCCCGCTACACGGATGTCTTAACTTCTGGGGTAGCAGCTTTCCTTCAGTGTGCCGGCTGTCAGCTTACCACACTGAAGTGGGTTGACCTTGGAGTGCTGGGCTGTGAATTTGCAGCTCTTGCAGAACTGTTTTTTCAGGCAGCTGGGCTCCCCCTGAAGGTGGGGATTGGAGGGACAGGCTGTGCACCAAGGCTGGGAGTCACAACTCCTTTAAAGCAGACCGTCCTTGCTCACAGAGCAGATCGTTAAACGCCAACCTCATATGCAGTTGGGAAATGTTTGGCTTGGGTTTGAAAAGCTGAATATCTGTAAACCTGCAAATCCACAGAGCTCTTACAGTCTCTGTAGAGCAGAGTCACGTTTCAGACAATTTTTGCTGTCATTTGTTCAGTTTAGCTGTGGTATTGTTTTGTATTGTATTGTTCATAGTTTCAGTCAGGAAGCTCTGAATGAAAGTTTGTAGTGTCTGTTCCATCCAGCACCATCTTTTCCATGCATGGTGGAAATTGTTCCTTCAGTATAAGGTTTCCATATGATAAAGAAAAGCACATACACTCAAAGATTTATCCTATCCTCATTATTTTATTCAATACATTCGATGAACATGACTAGGAATAGTATGACTGCATAGTACTTGTTACTCTGCTTTCTTTGCTCCCTTCATTTGAATTCTAAATCTGAGGGATGCTCTGAGGAGCTGGGGTGCGTGTGTGGAGTGTGCATGTGTTTATGTATTCACATCTGCACAGCAGAGCGTAGGCTATTGCTGCCTCCAGATGGCATCAGATAACTCCCCTGTGAATCAGAGGTTCAGGTATTCATCACTAGTGCGATTTCATCGGTAGTCGTGTTGCAGCGCTCTTTGGGTTTGGAGACTAAAATATTTTCATTCTTCCTACACTACTGTGCATTTCCAAAGGAACAGTGGCCTGTATCTTGTAAAAACTTTGAGGACTTAGCTATGATTTTGTTACATTGCTAATTCTCTGAGAAACCTGAAAATGAGTAATTCAGCATGGTTTCTTATCCATCTTGGGATGCTTATCTTTCAAGAGGAGAGAGGCTGGATGGATACAGGATGTTTATAAGCAGGTGGTGTATGAAGTTAGTCATTTCTTATTTAGAAGTAGGTTATAGGGATGTAATGAGATCTAATGGCTAGGAGTTCAAAACAGGCATATCCAGGAAAAGTACTGGTGGTCATTTTTAATATGTCAAGTGAGCTTGCCAGAATGCTTCAGCATCACCAACATTTGCCATTTTGCATCAGAAGAGATGCTGTAGTTCAACTACTGGCTACTGGGTCTCATGCAGGTAATCAAATTGTCAGGTTTGTGTCAAGAATGTCTCAAGCTGTATGGTGACGATGGTTCCCTTCAAAGACTATGGAAGTGCGTGCTGTGTGATCATAGAGTGGAACAGACTTCTCAGGTCTCTGAATATCTACCATCAAGAGGAAAGCGTTCCATAGAAGCCCATTCATAATTTGATCCAATTTTCTTTTAAAAACAGGTGTAAAAGGACCTAAAGTTTATTACTGGCTGTTGCCTTGATTGTGCTGCACAATAGCTCAGTCATAAAGGATCAATTGTTTTTGTGGGTTTTTTTTTTCTCTTTGGCGAGCAATATGTTATGTGAACTCAACAGGCTTAGAAGTCTACATGTGTTAAACCTGAAGGGAGGAAAAAAAAGGGAGAACAAGAAAAACAGCAAAATAAGAACTCCGTAATTGTCTCCTTAAGGGGTGTTTTTGACAGGCTCAGTATTGACCTGATCTTTTCTCTGTTCCTTTCTTTTTTTTTTTTTTTTTCCCCTTTCTTCCAGGGATTCTAGAATGGCCATTTTGGACTAAGCTGGTGGTTGTGGCTATTGGTTTCACTGGAGGACTTCTGTTCATGTATGTACAATGCAAAGTGTACGTACAGCTGTGGAAGAGACTTAAAGCTTATAACCGAGTAATATATGTACAAAACTGTCCAGAAACTAGTAAAAAGAACATTTTTGAAAAACCTGCACTAATGGAGCCAAACTTCGAAAGTAAAGAAATGCTTGGGGTTCACCATTCAGATACAAACTCTTCACATTACACAGAGCCAGAAGACTGTGCTGCAGAAATCCTTCACGTCTGATTGCTGGGTGGGAGGGGCGATTCTGTATGTCCTTGAAGATTTAAAATATCATTGTTTACTGCAAGCTGCTCTACCTTTTTAAAATCGGCTATCGGCTGAGGGCTGGCGGATGACTTTTTTTACATTTGTGTTTTGTTGGAATTTTTTTAAACCCCTTCAGCATATCTGTCAATGTTATCGTGGTTGCATACCTCTCGACGTTGTGTCTCACGTACTGACTGATCAAAGAGCCGCGGGTAGTTGGGTAGAACGAGCCTTGGTTGTGGTATCAAGCAAGCCACTGGTGGACTGTTGTCAACTGCATATGGAGTCTGTTACTTTAGAAGGTGACTCTAAATGATTGTGGAAGACATGTAGAGCGTGGTACGGTTGGGTTTTGTTTGTTTGTTTTCTGTTTGTTTGTTTTTTCCTAAGCATAATGAAGGAGGTTGTCCCAGATGCTGCAGGAAATGAGAGAGCTAATCTACCACTAACACTGCCACTAACATTTTGTCTTAGGCAGCAGGTGTAACATTATGCTTTACGTATTGTGCTGAGACTCACAAGGCATATAGCACTTTTAAAAATCTTTATTTTATAATGTGTATGTCCAATGAGAATGAGACTTGAAAGAATGTGTCATTTGCAGAACATTTCTTCGTTCTTTGCCCCATCCGTTCTACTAGAACGAAAGCCTCTTGCCTTATTTAAAAAATGAAAATAAAAAAATTCCAACAAATGATTTCCAACACATGTTCACATTATCCTACTAAACATAACACTAAAAATCTGCCTCTTTGGGTTTCCTTTGAGGAGCAATTCTTTTCGAAGGATATTGCACTTGTGACCTGTGGATGTGTACAGTGTTCATTTTCGATGAATAAGGGTTTCAGTGCTCTATTTTAGGGATTGGTTTTGCTTTTTTGTTTTGTTTTGTTTTGAACAGGTCAGACCATCGACAAACCTCCACGTGTATACCTAATGTAACTGTCATTCCAGACCATTGGTAAAGGGTTTGCTGGTACACTGGTGAAAATGTCAGCTGTTGTGGAAGAAAGATATTCACCCAATACAGCTGAAATTGGTTTTCTTTCTTTAGTACTGTGTCATGTGTGAATTACCCAAGAATTTGACATTGTGAGAGGAGGTGCTAAGGTCAAAATTTAGGATGTAAGTATTGCATTAAGTGGATGAATTTAAAAAAATGCTCGCCTGTTTTAGTCCTGATGTGATGCGTTACATGGTAAGAGAATAGCTTTGTCTGTTGCTTTGAATTTGGGACTGACTATTTAATCTGTCAGCCTTAATGAAAAGAGGGACAATTTTAAAATCTGTTTGCAGAGCTTTAGACAGGCTTGCCCAAAGCCTGGGATGTCTGCTGCCAGTTCACTTGACCAGTTTGCTTCACTGTCCAGCTTTGAGCCCTCGTTCAACCAAAGTCTCACATCAATGTGACTGGGGCAGACACAAAGCCCCACTGAAACTCAATACGTGAGGCTTCTGTGTAGGAATGCTAACTTTCTCTACCTGAGCCCGATCTAAATCTCTGTAAAGTCAATGATAATTTTCTGAATGATGTTAATGGGAATCTCCTGGACTTCTCTGCTACGTAAAAGCCTCTACTTACTTGTTGAGATACTGAACTAAATCCCTAGGTCCAGTTCAGGTCTTACTTTATCCTTTTCAAGTACAACTTCACTGGGCATGACCTTTTCATAATAAAAGCGATTGCTTTAACCTATCCCCCAAAAAAAGAGATCATTGATTTTTCTTTTTCTTTTTTTTTTTCCTGATAATATACTATTTATTTATTCTTATGTTAATCTTTTTTAAAAATGCCTGAGATGGAACTAAGGTAAGAGAACACACACGATGAGCTGTTGGAAGTAGAGTGTGTGCATGCATGCCTCTGTATGGTCTCACGCTTGAAGCTTCCTGGCTGTGTTCTTCATGAACAACACGGTACCTTGTTCTCGAGGTGTTTTAAAACACACAGACCTCTAGGCAGTCCTAGCAAAGCTGCGCTGGCATGGGTTCTCATGCTGTGCTAGTTGTCAGGATATACCATGCTTATGTGATGTAGGCAGACAAGCCCTGCACACCTTACTGGACAGCAGTCTTCATGACCATGTGCGTGTAGAGCTTGTTGTCTATGCCTGCCATATTTTAAAGTGCAATTACTAAGATCCTTTCCTGAAATCTGCTCTGAATGATCCTGTTCTTAGAACCCGGATAACATTCAGTCTTGTTTTGTTTTCTTTTTTTGATCTGTGAAAAAGATTTACTGGATAAACTCAGGTGGGTTAATATCAGGTCTTACATACCTTCATAATTTTCTTCTGAAATGCCCAGTGCGCAAGGCTTTCATGTCTGCAAGATGCACAGAATCAGCTGTATGCATTCTCATCCAGTCTGTGGCCAGCAGGGGAAATGAAAGCAGACAAGTCCTGGTATGAAACCTATTTGTTCTCCAGTTTGCATCTGAGAGGCACTGGTGTCTGACTGGTGTTCTGACAGTGCCGCTATGGCATATTGTAACACACTTATCCTGTTTTAATCTTATCCTGTTTTAATCACTGTCATAAATGATTCTTGATGAAATATTGTGAAATCTCATTTGGCATTTTGGAAGCTCTGTGTAGCATATACCAGTTAGTGTTCAGTGTATTCAGGACACTGAATGTTTTTGCTGTGGCCCTATGTATCCCAGGAATTAAAAACATCTCCACTAAAATTGTCTGGGGAGAAGTAATTGCAGATAAAACTGTTTTAGCCAGTGTTACTACTAACCATCCCCTTTCTCCAGCAGCTCTTACCCAGAAGAAAACAATGCCTACTATTTAAATTCTCTTTACTGGTGAGGACTGCTCAAACCAGGAAGGGCTGCAGAAGAGATGAATCTGCCAGGACTTGTCATTTAAGCTGGTCATACTTGAGCTGATTCTTGCTTAATGTTAACAGAGAGCTTCTGGAGCTGCAGTTCTCTGCTTCTACGTGGTGCTATCAAATGGTATAAGAAGGCTGAATGGTGCTTTTGCCTTCTTGTTTCTTTAAGGAGATTCTCTTGACCTGTGTTCAGCTTCCAGCTGCAAGGCACTTGTGCTAGCTCGGGTGAGCACCATCCTGCCCACCCGGATGTTGGTAATGGAAAACACCACTCCCATCATATCAGGCATTCTAGAACTTCCTTTTGGCAGCTTTTGAAATGACTGAAACAAAGTCTGACTTGTTTTGGTCCCTGTTCCTTGGCCAATTAGCTCAGGTTACCTGGGACTTCTCTGGGACGAGAAATGAAATAGGAGGGAATATAGACTTAGTACCAGCTACCACAGCTCTTTCCATAGATTGCCAGAGCCTTCGCTTTACAGATCTGACCAAACTCCCATGCTATGGACTTACATCCTGTCCAGAAAAGCACTGATTATGCCAAGGAAATCTCCCTTCAGTGCATCTGCCAGGTCATGACCATGCGTTATGTTAGAAGCACAGGTACGTGCTGCAGAAGTTTGCTTCACTCTAAGATCATGAGATGTTAAATTCCTATGAATTCTCAGGACTTTCTTTGACCGTAATCCAATATTCTGACTAAAGAGGTGGCCAGACCTGGAGACAGTCATCTGGTTGAATGTCATTGAGGTTGGCTTTGCTTCAGCAGGAGGGATTCAACAGAGGTTACACTGGTACAGAGGTAACTTGCTGTCCACCCCTCCTGCCGCTTCCCTGCACTGATCAGAGCACCTTGTCTGTGTGTGCTGGTGCTGCCTCAGGAGCAGGTTCCTCTGCCCTGCGTTTGGCTGGCTAAGTATGTTACAAAGCGAGACTCAGATCCAAATTTCCCCTAGGCTGGGGCATATTAACAGGTGTTTCTGGTGTAGTCTGCTTCAGAGGTCATGGCCAGTGCTGAAAGGAGGTCTGTGAGTCTGGGATTGGTCCCTCGCAAATATGGGCTGAAACAGGGCAAATGCAAAAGCGCGGCTATTGCTGGCTGGGTTTTCACTGCATTATATTGGATATGCAAAGAAAACTTCTAAACAGGATTTTCTATTTTGTGATTATTTTTTAGTTCAGAGATACTGCAGTGTCTGTATATTCCAATGAAGTACTGAAAGCACTTGTCTTTGTATAGAAGGTAACTGTTTAAAAACAATTGCAGCTGATCTTGTATTTAGGTAAAACATTTGTAGATGGGTAATTGTATAACATTAAACAACTTTACACTGGCATGTGTTGTATAGTTTATACAAGACACTTCACAGTTCGGCAGGATTTTTTAGTTAGTAAATTTCTAGTAACTTAAATGTATAGTTTTGTATCCTTTCATGTATGTTCTTTTTCTCAGTATTACCACTTGCAGAATTATTTTTAGTTTCTTAAACTGTAACTGGTTATTTGTGTGTGATACACAGGATTATTGACTGCAGCAATAAAGTGTTTCTATACAAAAAAAAAAAAAAACAACAAAGGAACAAAACAAAAGCAGCATAGTATCTGGTTTGTTTCAGTAAGTGTTAGTGGCCCGGTCAGCAGAGAAACTGAGCTCCACATAGTGAGATGATCAAATGAAGCAAGTTACTTCTACTGGAGCAAACACAGGACTGCATGGCTCTTCAGTGTAGCAGGCCAACGCACAGTAGGATCCATCACGGTTTGATGTTGTGGATCATAAAGGAGTAGTTAACCATGAAGAATAAGTGGGCGAGTCTATCATTGCAGTGAGAAGACATGACTTTGTGCAGGAGCATTGGGGTCAGGTGTGGGAATCATGGGAGAGGTTTCTGGCTTGTGCCATGCAGGAGGTGCAGAGAGGATTCCCTTGGGCCTTGAAATGCATGGAGCTTCTTGCACCGATGCTGAGTGTTGCTATGAATGCTTCATGTCTGATGGTGGCATTCTCAGTGCGTTGGTGCAGAGCAGATGACGCTCATTACACTGATCGATGTCTAAGAAAAAGTAAGTTTGTGTAAGTGTGGAGCAGTGCGCAACTACGATAACCCTTCATTGCTGCCTGCATAAGCCTGATCGTAGCGTTACGTGTGCTTCCATGCCAGGACTGAGCCCCAGCGTGCAAAGTCTTCAGTAGTTTTTCATAAATAAATTTCTACCACCAATAAGTCAAGGAAAACTCCTATCTATCTGCACTGCTGTGAGACAGCTTGTTACAAATGTGTAAATGCCAAAGAGCAAATAAGATCTGCAAAGTTGTGTGCAGCAGACACGGTGGGTCTCAAAGAGGCTCTTTTATCTTTATTTTTAGTAAGTAACCAGTTTTGAATTTTAATTCAGGTAGGAAATAGGAGGAAATTTTAATACTGCGACCCTAGAGAGGTGTTTCTCATGCAAAGTGAAAGGTTGTCTGCTATTTCTTAGGGAAGCTTGCCTGGTTGTAGTACACAAGGTGCTTGCTAAGTGCACCAGCAGGGCCTGCATACAAAAATACCTTCCTGGAGAGACGGTTAGATGATTTCCAGGGCCTGCTATTTGACAGACAGTCTCTGGGATGGAACATTGATAGACTAGTTGATAAACAGAGCCTGTAGAACTGTCTGGCCTCTGGTTAAAAAGTGTTTCTCATCTTGGGTTCAGGCACCTCAAGTTAATTATAAAATAGCTTCTTCCCTGTTGCAAACCTCACTTTGGTCTGAGGGAGTCTTGCTGTCGCCATGTGAAGTATCCATCTTGAGGCAGAGCCGTGGCTTAATGCAGATGGCTCAGCTGTGACTCCAGGAGCTGAATTTTCTAGCTGACTCCAGCAGCTGAAGCAATGAGGTGAGTAACTACTGTCACCCAATGGGCTGGACCAGAAGTGAGAGACTGCGCAAGGCAGGAGGGCAGCAGCAGGGGTTGTAAGATCCACTGGGTGCCTTCTGGAGGCAATGGAGGCGTCAGATGTGTGGGTCCACAGGATGGAGAGGAGATCACTTATCTGCAAGGGCGGTGTCAGAAATCCAGGGGAGGGAGGCCAGCTGCGGCAGTGGTGGCCAGGCCTTTGGAGTCTGCAGCCGAGGGGAGGTTGTAGAGGAGGAGCACTACACTGCGTGGAGATAGCATGTGGGCTCTTGGGCAGGCTGGTAGCAGAGCATAGAGGCCCTGAGGCCAAGCTGACCCAGGGATGAAGCCTGCCACAGGCGCAGGCCTCTAAAGACCATGTATAGCCAGTAGCTATGAGAAGCACAAAGCATTGCCCATAGTGCAGCCCTCCTCCCACAGCTGCCCTGTGGGCCACTCACCAGATTTGCCCATCCTCTGCCTGTTCACCCATACTGCCTCTTACCATTCATTCTACCGCATGGAACCCAAATGTCCTTCGTCTTCTCTCCACTCCTTCCCTTTCACTGCTGTCATTGTTTTCTCAGTGCTCAGTTTGCCTCTGGCAAGACTGGGCAGAGAAGGCTGTGCTGGGAGGAACCAAATTATACCACTGTGTGATTCATAAAGATGACTGTGGAAATACCTAAACCTGGCACTGTGCAAATAAGGCTCAGTGTCAACCTGCCACCCCAATTTTACCTCGAAATCCTGTATCTGGCTAGGTTCTCAGATGTGTAGGATGCTCTCTGATGTTTTGGGATTCATGGGGTACAGTGTTACCGCAAACCAAACAGTCAGATGATGTTTATTCAGTGTTTTACAGGGGATGGCTGACGTTAGAAAATCAGGCAAGAATAGATTATCTCATTATAGAATAAGAATCAAATAGGAAAGAAAAAGAAATCATTAATCATAGCCAAACAGGGGGTGGGGGGTGGAAGTAACTCAGAAGGGAGGCAGGGAATGTTTGAAAAAGTAAAAATAAAAGATCAGTAGGGCTTTGGGTAAAAGAAATGGAGCAAGTTCAGTGCGTTACTCAAGGCAGAATAATTGGAAATGTAACATTGCTCAGAAAGGGTCAAGTGGTGGCAAACTTCGAGAATAGTCTTTTAAAGTGTGTTCTAGGGAAAAGGCGAGGTTGGCAACAGAGGAACTGGTAGCTGGAAATAGAAAGGAGACCTCAGCTGAGAGGGTTAAGGGGCTGAATGAAGTTGTCTCAAAGGCTTTAACATCAGAGGATTCGAAGTAACTGAATAAAACAACCAGGAGGCTGCTCTGAGCAGAGGAGGGAGATCACCTCTCAGGGTGTGCTTGCTAAATCTCTGAGGCTCAAGGAATCAGGCTGGCTATTCCTAACATTTTAAGACTTCACTGAAATTAGCCTCCCAGTCGTTTTTGCTGGGAGCCCCTTGCTGTGCTGGTTTGCTCTGATGCTCCTTTCCTCAAAGGCCACCTTCAAACAGGGCAAGCCAGGCAGGCTTAGGAGAATTCATCAGTGGGGACAGCAGCTTTACTTTTCAAGGGGAATGGTTATCATATGGGTTTGGAGAGAGCAGGAAATGTCTCTGTCTGAAGACTTGATGCCAACTGGAAAAGCACAGCTGCCTTAGGCGATGTATGTACTGCTTTATATGTGCCTTATTCCTGTGCACCCTGAATTAGCTCACAAAGCACTCTTGTTCCCTTCTTGACGATGCACTGAGGTTCCCCTGGAGTCTGGCTTGCCCCTTGTCTTGTTCTTGTGCTTATCTTTCTGCTTTTGAATGTGCTGTGCTAAAGGAGAACCGATTCTTTTCTAGGACTATGGGATTACTTAAGTCAGTGTTTCTCCTGCCAGCAAGAACAGTTTGTTTTATCCCCAAAGAGTGTTTGCAGGACCATGCAACATTCATGGCCACACCTGAGCAGTTGATACACACCAGAGAAATCAGATGAAGATTAAATCCAAATGTTCAGCAGCTTTCTGGCAAAGCTGAGCCAAAACAAGTGGTGGCAGAAGTTAAAGGTGTTACTTCAGGGATGAATTTGGACCTGCTTGACTTCAGATTGGAGCTGATGCCACACAAACTATGCCCTTGCTGCCAGGGCTTGGGACATTTGCGCCAGGCAAATGTCAGTCCCTTACTGCTTCTCCTGGCTGGCAGAGTGAGGGTACTGTGCTCAGCTTCACGCTCCTGGAGATCTGTGTGCCCTCCAAGCAGGGGTGGCAGCAGGTCTGCGAGCATGGAGCTGCTGCTTTCTGCTCTGGTGGAGAGGCCACAATTAGTACGCATATGTTCTCAGCTATCAAGCCCATGTCCCTCTGATTATTTATGTAGCCTGGAAAATTCTGTAGGCTCTGCTAATCAACTCCATCACTGGTAATTACCATGTTACATCATCCCTCCCCATCATCCCCTGATCCTTTATTAGTGTATTCCAGGAGCCATCTGCCCATCCAAATCATCTGCAGCCTGAGGGGAGCTGTAAGGGACGTGGCATCCTCACAGCACAACCTTGCTTGTTGCTGTCATTGTAAAGAGGTTGAGAAGGAATGGCAATGGCCTTCCCCTGACAAGTTCAGTGCAGTGAACATGAGCAGTGCTTAGAGGGAGGGGACCCATGAGTAACATCCTGTCCCCCAGTGCCCTGTGCCCTCCTCCCCCAGCCTACGCTCTGAGCCCACCAGAGCTGGCCCAGGCCCATCATGGCAGCTCCCCCCTTCTTTCCTTTTATCTCATGTTTCCAGCCAATTTCCCTGGCTGTTAAGAACAAGACTTCCAGGCACAGGTAGAAGCAATGTAGACCCTTAGTAAAAGGGCTGTTTGGGGTTGGGCTGGATTTTCTTTTTTTTTTTTTTCTTTTTTCTTTTTTTTGCTTTTTTTTTTCTTTTCTTTTGGTGTGGATTTTTTTTTCTTTTCTTGGAAAAAGGCTACTTTTTTTTTTTTTTTTTGGTGAGGTTCCTGATATGAAGCACCTGATAATTCTGCCAATATTCAGTTCCGTCAGCAATAAATCACTGAAGGTGGAAGTCAAGGTAAAATCGAAAGGTGCTAAAGGAATAGACTGAAAAGAGGATGAGTTGTGAAGGGGCTGGAAGGAGGACACTCCTACGAGCATCACGTACAGCACTGAGCTTACCGGGCATTCTCTTTAGCGAGTTGCTAAGAAGAGTCGCTGTGCTGCAGGGACTGCCCAGCAGGAGACACAGCTGCAAACCAGGGGAGCAGGATGGGGTTCCAGCACCGCAGGGGAACTGACTCACGGAGACGCGTGGAAAACCACCGAGTGGGTTTCCGTCCCTGCAGCAAAACCGAAGGGACCCAGAAGGTGTCCCCATGTCTGAGAAGTGAAGCACCACTGCCTTAACAGGTTTCAGGTAACTCTTGCAGTGAAAGGCAGATGAGCCTAAATTTGTAGCCGTCTGAAACAGGTGGTGTGGTTTCTTCAAAAGGAAAAAGCAAGAACAAGAAAGGGGTTAAGAGTTCGCAGTGATCTTTTGTGGGGTGAGCGTCTCTGGGAGGGACGGCAGGAAGGCCCCTTGCAAGCTAAGCCTCAGGAAGGCAGATCGGAGCTCAGCTGCCTCCAGTGTGCCTTGAGGTAGCAGCCTTGCACTGCCGGTGCTATTCAAAAAGCAGCAGCAGGCTGGAGGCTTGTGCTGAGCAATTCTGCAGAGCCAGTGATGGCATTTTCTATATGCCCGTATGTAAATATGTATCCTGAATGTGGGGGGAGCCTCCATATCTGATGGTGTCACAGAGTAGCAAGCAGCTGTCTTTGTACAGAAAAGACACAGGAGACCGCCAGTAAGACTGGGTGAGTGTGGATGAGTATTGCCAAGCTTCTGAGAAAGAGGAGGATGTTGCAGGCTGTCACCACCACTGACCACACCAAACAAGCCACAACCCATCACGGGCAGGTGCAGTGTTAGAGGCTGAAGCAGAGCCTCGGGGAGCAATCTTGCAGCGGTACGATGGGATCTGCGGGAGCCCCAACCCGGCTCCTTCCAGCCTGGGGCTGTGCAGCAGCGTGGCAGACTTAAGGGGGTGCCAGCACGGGGCCTGTTGCGCGCCTGGTGAAAATACAGGAGTGTGGCGTCAGCGGGCTTGGTGCATCGGTGCCATGTGTCCAGCATCAGTGCTTTGGGGCTCTTTTCCTTGGGGTAGGCTGAGCGTGAGAGAAGCACTGGCAGCTCTTATCTCAATGTTAGCATCTTAATTGTAGCAGAGGTTCGGTGCTCGCTGCACACAGGGTGGGGAATGTGAAACGGTGGGATCCTTACGGTGCCTTGTGGAAACGCTGTGTGTGTGTGTGTGTGTGTGTGTGTGTGTGTGTGTGTGTGCGCGCGCGCCGATAAGCAGTTTGCGTTACAGGCGGCTGTGCAAAGGCAGCGTGGGGCAGACAAGATCGGAGGGATTCGGTAATAAAGCGGAACAGCGCGGGTGGGCAGGGCTGGGCCGGGCAATGGGGTGGTGCTCGGCGGGGGCCGGGCAAGGCTTAGCGGTGGGGCTCGGCCGTGCCGTGCCGGTGGGAGCGTGCCGTGCCGTGCCGTGCCGGTGGGACCATGCCGTCCTACACCGTCACCGTGGCCACAGGCAGCCAGTGGTTCGCGGGCACCGACGACTACGTGTACCTGAGCCTGGAGGGCACTGCGGGCTGCAGCGAGAGGCACCTCCTGGACAAACCCTTCTACAACGACTTCGAGCGCGGCGCGGTGAGTGCACAGCCCCGGCTCAGCCAGCAGTGCCCGTCCCGCCGCTGCTGGGCTGGGGGTGGGCATCGGGGCAGGCGGGCCGGGGTTCGGAACTCTCCATCGCAACTTCAGGTGATAGCTGGAAAACGGCACGACTGCGCAGGCATAGGGCTGGGCTGGGGCTGGGCTGTCAGCGGGGCTGCTCGGGCTCACCCCGACGCGTGCACCGTGCTGTGCTCAGGCCGTCCAGCTGCCATCTCCTGTACTCCGAGCACCCTTTCGGTATGGTGTTCATTTGTTTATTGTCCGACTTCAAAATAAGAGAGTCGGATTTTTATTTATTTATTTTTTAATGCGTATTTCATTTGTAGCCCTAACTCACAGCTCCCAGTAGATCTAAGGAGATTCAAGGGACTTAGAAGTTTTTTTAAAAGCGCCCTTAACTCGCTTTGGAGACGAGCCCCTCCACTGTGCATACAAGTTCAGCTCCACCATCACAGTGCTGCCCTGCCCGTAGGTATATTTTTACCCATGGGGTGCACAGCCTGAGCTGGCTATCCAACCTTCTATGATTGGGCACCTCTGATATGGTTCACAGACGACAGCATTTTAAATTAGTGTTGATGGTGTGTGCAGATATGGCCCCCACATCTGTGTGGATAAACATCCTGAGAAAAGCAAATTCAGAGGTGTGAATACCTCCCTGTTGCTGCCGTTGAAATTACTTTCTTTCATGATAAAGCATTTACTGCATAGAGATCTTGTTACTCCTGATCTCCCTAAAGGGCATCCACTCCTTCTTCTTTGTAGAATCATAGAATGGCTTAAGTTGGAAGGGACCTTACAGGTCGTCAAGATTCAACCCCCCTCCGCTTATTTTATCTGGTGAATATGAGCAAAGCTTAACAATGTTAGCGAGAGTGATGGAAGAAAACCTCAGGGTGTGTTCTGCACGCTCAGGATGAGGCTGTGCTCCTAGGAGGACTGGGCCCTGCTTGGCTCCAAATTTCCAGTGCCTGGGTACCCTGCTCCACATCCTCAGGCTGCAAATGGGAGTCCAGGCTCTGATAGGTAAGGGAGGAGCTGGACTATGTGCAGTGCAGCAGACCTGCAGCAGGCAATGTGTGCACTCGGAACCACATACATTCTCCTTAGGAATGCAGCTTCAAAGTGGATTTGAAAGTCTTTACCTGTATGAATAGCTTGCCTAACATTTTATACAAATGTATTGTTAGGTAAGCAAGCTGAGACAGGGACAATCTCTTTTTTTCTCTTTTTTTTATCAAACTTCTTTCCGGGTGCAAAAGTCCGTGACTAATCCTTGACTTTTTCTATTGTCCAAATTATTTCCATATGCAGTCCTTCCTTAGTGTGTTCTGTAAGATGGCTGCCTTTCGGGATGCTTGCAGCATGATGTGTGAAGCTGTGCTGTTACAGGCAGCGTTTCCTTGAGCAGTGCCATGCATTCCTCCGTGCAACCTGTTCAGGTGACACTGTGCCCAGAACACCAGGAATCTCACCGAAATGCTGTGCAAAGGAAGAAGGAAGGAAAAGAAAAAAATAGAGATAAGGAACAAAAAGCAAACAAGCAAAAATACTGAAGCTCACTGTAAGACTTTCAGGTTGGCTGCTTTGTAAAATGTGACAGTTGGAACCAATTCTGCCTCTGGCATTTCGGTAGCATTCCAATAATTTCCTTTTCCTTCCAAATAATTACAGTGTGATGACATTTGAAAAAAATAATAATAAAGCAGTTTTTTTTCACAGATAACCAGAATTCCACAGTACTATCTTGTAAAGCTTTGTCACTTTCCAGTTTCTTTACTAAATGTTGGACCGGTCTCAGTAGTGCCATTATCTTGGGAATGGCTTCATTTGAATGAATGAAAAGGTGAATTTTCCTAGATATGTTGGATGAGGGCTCCGACCAGCTCTGAGCAGATCTGCTTGCCAAGCGTTGATAGAAGGGAAGGGATGTGGGAAAACTAGAAGGAGTTTTCTCAATGGTAGTATGCACTTTTAAGTTTCAGTCTGGCTTACTCCAAGCACTGGACATGGGCAGTTTAGAAAGCTAGAGCTGCTTTTCTTCACTCACTGTCTTTTGAGTAAGTTCCTGTTGGTGCAAAGCAATTTCAGTGTGAGTGCATGGTGTCCCTCGGTTCTCCGTCTGCTTCCTGTTACCCTTCCATTTGCTTTTTGCTGAAATGCACTCAGCAGTACTTCCAGAAGGACAGCAGTTCTGTGTGGTTTTGGGCTTTGTTCGTGCAGAGTGTGCTGGTTTGTCGCTCTGTTTGCAGCACCGGTGCTTCTCTGCCAGGAAGTGCTTGGATTTTGCAGAAGGGTAAATCGCTCAGATGGGATGCTAAGGGACTTTGGACAGTCCTACAGCCTCCATTCGCTCTGTTCTCTCTCTCTGAAGCCAGATGTTTAAAAAACCCCAGCTTATATGTCTTACCAACAGACACTGGGGTGCAATGTGGTTTAGCAGGATACCTCATAACATGAATGCAACAAAACCATTGAGCAACAACAACAGCAAAAAAACAAACTGCTTCTCTGAGCCTTGCACTGTCTGTACAGCTTGCCACACCTTTACTGCACTGGCAAAACTGCATCAGCCGATCTCAGGTCAGCCCTTGGCCACTCTGGCTCAGAGGCAGAGGAAGCTGGGTGAGGAGTCACCTCGTGTCGGAGGTTGCCATTACCACAGAACCGTGATGATCATAAAACAGCTTAAGCCCCTTGGGACCATTTAGGCTGACAATGACTTATTAAGCTATATTTCAGGGCTCTTGTAATACTTGCAAAGAGACTTCTACTGGAGGAACGGGGTTGTGCCGGTTTGGCTGCCAGTGTGACACTTGGATCAACTCGTAGGGTTTGGCTCACACTGCTGCTGCTTCTTTAATCCTAGATGTGTTTATGTAAATGAGAGTTTATGAAAAGTCAGATTTTGTAAAGTATAGAAACCATATAAATGTCTATGTGCAAAGGAGGATTTTTTTTTTTTAATGGAAGCTAGCTAAACATTTGAAGAGGAGGAAAAGGGTAGTCAGGTATGTTGGGCAAGATCACAGATTACATCCTACAGCCACTGCCTGTCACAGCACTACTGTGGTGATTTCTGGGAAAAGCCAGTCAGTATTTTTCAGTCTCCAGAGCTGGTTCAAACTTTTGAAACACCAAGGGAATGAATTTACGTATGTACATTACCTTTCTAGCTGTTCTGGGATAGTGTGAGTGAAGGGGGTGGAAGGGTTGAACATTCAGCAGTGTGAACTCTCAAAATGAGTGTATGTATTGGTTCTACTTAAAGAACTACTTCTGTTCTGCTTGGAGATGCAAAGAAATGTCAGAGACACCATTATAATCTGTCAGTTGAAATCTTAGCTATGTGATTTTCACATCCCAGCTCCCGCCTGGCAGGCAGATGCTGTCATGCCAGGCTTGCCAAGGACTGCCATGCTGTTTTTGTGAAGCACAGTTCCCCCACGTGCTACCACCTTGTGTGGATAGGTGTGCTGTTGCTGATTTAAGTCCAGATAAGTCTCCTTTTCAATAGAAACTGTTCAATGGCTGTGGCTTTAGTAGCAAAGTGGGAATATAGCTCAGACTGAGATTAGTCTGTTAAGTCTCAGTGAATCAAAGTAAGTGGTGCCAAGACTGATTTTAAATATTTGAGTTTAAGTGAAGTTAGGGTGCACACAAGAAGAAATCCCCTTGTCTTTGTTGATACGAAGCAACCTCATAGGAAATGCAGTTTATCGATCATAGTCTGAACAGTTTCAAAGTTGATTGATGAACATCACAGGGAAAGATGGGCAAAGGTGAGGTTTTGTTATCTGCAGCATGGATTTCAAAGCCTTTTTATGTTTGTTTCTTTCTTCTTTTTTTTCTCTCACTTCTATGAGTCAATTAGATGAGCCATGAAAAGTGGTAGTTTCACGTGGTGGGGTATGAGAGAACTGAGGTCTGTCATCTCAAACTTTGGTGGACATACAGATGCCTTCATCTTAAAATGATCAGCACAGCTAGTAATTCATGCATAGCTTGTAGAGAGGGTACTTTGCATTGATAACATAGGAAACTGGTGTTAAAATGGGAAAGAAAGGGATGCTCAGGGATCCTGCATGTGTGTTCTTCTAATCATATAGATGCAAGTTGCTATGCATCTTTCTTTTGTAACTGTTGAGGTTAATAGGTGCCATCTGGAGGCATTTAAAAATACATACTTTTTTCCCTTTTTCCTATCTGGAATTTAATCTTGCTTCACTTTTCAGTTTTGGTTCTTATTTGAAATAGCTTTTTTTCTAGCAAATAAGGCAGTAACAGTAGATACATATCAATTGGCCGGGGAGTGCTCCTGAAGGGATCAAGCAGAGCTTGGTGTCTGGGCCAGGAGCCAAGCGAGGAGACTCGCACAGGCAGTAGAGTCTCGCAGATACTGTAACATAGAGAGGAAGTGTATCTCCCCCTTCGGGTACCAGCAGCTGGTTAGTTTTTCTGAGGTTGTTGTCTATGCTGAGAAAAACCACAGGAGAATGCAGTCTCTTAACCATCTTATGCTTAGCAGGCTCATCTCAGCAGGCTGGCTGTGGGTGCTGCTCTCAGGATTTCTGTGGCAGTTCAGCTTTTGCAGTGAGCACTTGACTGCTCTCCTTTGCCCTGAACTGTTTACTGTGTTGGAAACTGAAAGTCAGTTCCCATTCTCCTAAGTTGCTTAGCACTGCACTGTGCCTTACTGGCCATATGCAAAATGATTATTCGTTTCTTTCTGTTCTGATATTATCCAACAGCACAATTACCACTAGAACTGCAGTTTGGTTAGTGCTGTCCCTGCATGCAGTAGATCACACAGGTCCTGGAAAGGTTAGCCCCAGCCTTGTGAGGGAGCTGAAGTACCCGTCCTTGAGTTGAGAGTTCACCATCCAATGTGTTAACCCATGATTATCCTTCCAGTGCAGCAGTCTGAATAGACTTGCCCAATCAATACCTTTTTCAGCTATTGCAGTAGCAAAAGCTTTCATGGTCTGCAGATTTTTCTCGGACTTGCACACATTTCAAGGGGTGATACCATCTTTGGATTAGATACAAAATGTTTCCCCATTTGTGGAGTGCTTTACACAGTCTTATTTATTTTGTACATCTTTCAGTTGTACTGCAATCATACAATTCACTCCTGACCTTGTCCTTCTCCTTGTCCTTCTCCTTCTCCCCGACTGGAATTGGGAAAGTACTGTTGCACCCATGCCATGCTGGCCACAAGGAAGGCCTGGTGTGCTTGTACAGTGCTGGCTTTGCTTTTCACATGTGCAGTGTATCACTGACTATTTCTGCTCTGTAGGTTGACTCCTATGATGTGACGGTGGAAGAAGACCTTGGAGAAATTCAGCTAATAAAAATCGAGAAACGAAAGTATTGGTACCAAGATGACTGGTACCTTAAGCACGTCACTGTCAAAACACCACTGGGTGATTATCTTGAATTCCCATGTTACCGCTGGATTACAGATGAAAAAGAGGTTGTCCTTCGAGATGGAAGAGGTGAGCACCATAAGAAACCTGTGCAGCACCCAGAATTCTCCCACCTCTCCTTCCTCTTTCCCTGTGTACATCCCAGACTTCCACGACCTTTGCATGGCATTCAGAGTATGCTCAGATAAAGGACAAAAGTAAGTGAAACCCTACTGGTACCTTAAACACAGCCAGCTGGAAACTGTTAGCCGTGTATACATATATATATATTATCGGTTGTGTTACCAGTATTTCCAACCCAAAATAGCTATTCCCATAAAACTCCTGCTGGCTTTATCTGCTTTTCCGTTTGCATATGTAAAGCAATGTACCTTGTGCTTGTCATGTACCCTGTGCTTTCTTCTCACCGCTAAGGAAGTTTCTGTTATTTAGCAGTATGGTCAGAAGAGCAATTTGTCTGGAACTGAAGCCTCGCTAGGTTGTCTTTCTGTCCTCATGGCAGGAAAATGTGCTTATTGCCTCGGGCTGGCAAGGTAGAGTACAGCTCAAGGAGAGAGGATAGGAGATATTTCCTTGTGTTGCAGTTTAACTTACAACATTGTCCCAGGCAATACTGTGATTTCTTTGATTGATGAAAATTCTTCTAGATGCTGAAACGTAAAATTAAGTCCCATGACCCTATTGAATCCATTTAACACCAAGTGTCTACCTTAGGAATTCAGGTTTTATGTAGAGATGAGATAGTTGCTCCTAGCTTAACCGATTTGGTCCTTGTGACACCACATTAGGAGCCGAAGGTACTAAACTGGATTGTGTGAGCTTTTCCCACAGAAATTTTGTAAAGTTTTAGGACAGAAGTTGGAAGGCTTTGAAACGCTGGTGTCCTTCTCAAGACCTGGGTGATGATAAAGGAACCTCATAACGCTGTTTCTTTCCCCCATTCATAGCAAAGCTCCCCCGGGATGACAAGACCCAGATACTCAAGCAGCACAGACGCAAAGAGCTTGAGAATCGTCAAAAAATGTACCGGTGAGTCTCTCACAGCTCCTCAAAAGCCCAGGGCCTGTTGTCCCCAGGACAGGGGTTGGCAGAGTGTGTTCAGATAATCGTATTGCTCTAAATACTGAACTACCGGTAAAACAAAACTGAAAGCTTGCATGTTGGCCAGATGTGCTTTTTTACTTAGGTGGTGTTCATTGTAAATGATTGTCATCCTGCTGCATGTGGCTGCATTACAAGATACTTGAATCTCAAATAAGCCTGTCTAGAAGATGTAAGGTGAAATTCAGTGGTACAGTCTCTGTATGGGCCTTCTGGCCTACAGCTGTGCTTTCAAGAAAAGATAAAGATAGATTTTGTTTGTCTTTTACAAGCAGGACTCCAGTTTTGGAGTGTGATATCAACATGTCATCTTATTCTGGAGCTTTATGTCTGCTGTAGTGGGTTTTAGTCACTTCTTGAACCAGGGCGCGGTGGAAGACCTAACCTTGCTTGAGCGGACTGGAATGTACCATCAAAACACAGTGGTGTTATCCATCTTAATAGAGTTATTGACTTTTTCCTAATTAAGAGACGGTCACAACAGGAAAATCTTTTATCAGTAGGTAATTCCAGAAGACGTCATACATTTCCTTTTTATTGGAACACACTTTATGTTAAAAGAAGAAAAGTTTCTCTTGCTTCCCTCTCCTTATCAGGAGAATGGGTATGAAACTAATAGAAGTTTCATTCAGAACTGATGGTTTGCTATTTGGCAAATGTGTTGTTGATATAATTTGACTAAGAAAGGATCTTGATCACAAACAATGGGAAACAGCAGAGGAAAATCTAGATGAAAAAGATAGGTGGCACAAAATTTTGTTTACACATGCAAAAAGGAAGGCAAAACCATTGGTAATTCCAGGAAAACAGCAATTTGCAATTCAGATGCTTAACTGATAGTGCACAATGCAGTCTGTGTGCGGCAGGCAATTTCGAAACACTGCTGAAATATTCCCCATTACAAATCGCCTTCTTTTCTTTTGAGGTAAAAATGTGGCACGGTAGGAGATCATACACAGCAGAAGGCGAGTACCATGGCCATCAGGAGGCAGGCTCAGGAGCTGAGCCCAGGCTGCGTGCACCTCTGGTAGCGCTGCCTTTTGGAGGAAATGAGACACATGGCTGACTGACACGTTGAGCTGCTAGTCATTTCACGGTATTTCTTGCGAATGTGGGACAGATGGTTTTCCTGCCCAGCAACTTCTGCAGTGCCAGTCAGGTAGAGAATTTTTACCTTAGGGAGGTAGCTGTCTGAGTGTGCCTTTGGACACCAGAGACTTCTGAGAGGGTGCAAGTCACTTACAAAACTTGTGTTTCTCTGTCCGTTGCACAAATATGATGAACAAAATGATATCACATTGCTGCATACTCCACATCTTAGGCTGTTTGTTTCGCCCTGTTATGGCTGTGTTTTAGTTCTGCAAAACTGCAGCCTCAAGAATGAGGTTGATGTAACCAAACAGTGTGCATTGTACAGCTGTCTTTCTGCCCCTTTCACTTCCCAGTAAATTTGTAGTTACTGCCAATTCCGACCAACTGTGACAGGCGTTTGGAAATATCACAGGTATTAAGATACTTCAAGTTTTGTGATGGAAGTTGGCCAAATAGATGTCTTCTGTTGTACTTCATGTTTCTATAGGTTACTGGTAGGCATTATTGTAGTATAAGTCAGTATTTTTGTCCCTAGTAAGTTTGATGCAAGTTTTGTTTATAGCTGAGTCACAGCAGCAGCATAGTTGAAAGAACGATGCAGCTCCTGTGCTGGTAAAGTTACACAGTTAATCCAATTTCTCTCTTCTCAGCTGGAAGGAGTGGCACCCGGGCTTTCCGTTGAGCATTGATGCCCACTGTCACAGTGAACTGCCCCGTGACATCCAGTTTGACAACGAGAAAGGAATCGACTTCATTCTGAACTACTCCAAAGCGTAAGTAAACACTGGTACTCCAGGCATTCTGCAAAAACTTTTTTGTGCTGAGTAAGGATGTGACCACATTATGGGTTTCACTGAATCTCAGAATTGGATTCCCATCTGCACCTGTGGTCAAACAAAGCAGGAAAAAAATAAAGGATAAAATATCTTTTTAATTGTTTGTTTTAATTGATGTTTCAAGCTTTTCACTCTTGGAACTTGCTGATCCTCTGCATTCTTGTTAGACACTGTTTTGGCTGGAGACAGAATGACGAAAGACTCTGCTGAAAAGCGTGGGAAGGAGAGTTATTGGCACCTACTGCCTTAGGCTTCTGGCTGTGCCCAGTGTTGCCCCCGGAAGATGCTTCTCACCTCTGGCTATTTGGGAAGTTTAGGCCTTTCAAGCAGGTACCAAAAGGTGGTGTAAGTGCACCTTTGAGACTCTGCTGAAGAAAAGCTATTCCCATCAGATGTAGGTTAGGCTCATCACTTAACCACATCTGAGAGTAATCTGCTCCAGGCATCAAAGTCACTATCCCACCTGAACTTGTCATGTCACTGAAAAAACAGAGTCCTGGCCACTGGGTGAGCCTGAAAAATCCTGCCAGGCAATTTGGAATAGTACAAAGTTAATGGGTAAATAGGAGCCCTCTGCACTGTGAGTCTGCTTCTGAGCTGTCTCACAGGCCTGAGCTATGCCATACTGTATCAAATGCTGGGACAGAAGGAGATGAGGAAAGCTGCTTTTGAGATCATCCACAGTTCCTACATCTGATAAAGTGCTGGTCCCCCCGTATTTTGGAAAGATGTACCTCTCAGTGTTTTGGTGATCAGATGGGGATTATATCATCAAGCATATGTTGATAAGAGAGCTAGCAGGTTTTGCAGCCATTCTAAGAAAGCTGCAGCTCCTAGTAACAGTGAATACTTTCTTATCTTGAGTCCATTTAGTGACCTGATATGGCTGAAACCTTACATGGCCATGCTTCCTTTAGAAGTTTGTCTGGCATTCAGACACTTACTGTCTGTCCAGGAAGTCCTGCCCAATACTCCTTCCATCTCCTGATGCTCAGGAAAAGCCATTCTGAGCTCCTTGTACAATCCTTCTGTGCCCCTGTCAGAGATTATGAGACCTCTAAAGAGGTTGTCTCCAGGTCCAGGCTAGATAATTGCACAAGATGCTTCCTAACGTGCCTCCAGGCACCTCTTCTTATCTTGACTGCTATCTGTAGCTGCAGAAGCAGCTGTTCTACACGTCCATTGTCTGGACTCAGTACAACAGTTGCTCTTTTGTCTGATTTTCTGGTTATGCTGATGTGAATCCTCTTTCAGAGTGCCACTTGCTGTCTTTGCGGGCTTCTTGTCCTCTTTCGCCACTTCTAATCCAGTTCATTTTAAGGTCTCTCAGTTTTAGTTTATAATTTACAACTGCAAATTTAGTTTATTAATTTACAACTGCAGTCTTCTGGCACTTCCCCCCCTTAAATTCTGTTTGGGAGGATTTGCTGTGACACTGTGACCTTTCTTTTCTCTGTTAACTGCCCTCCCCATCTTCATGCCGCGTATGTCTTTTTCTTCGCACATCTGAAGATACTAGCGGGGAGAAAACCTGATTCTAAATCCACTGACACGTAATCAAAATAAATGTTTTCTATTTAATAACAGCAAAGCTACCATTTATGTAACAGTACAGGGCTTTGTTTTCAGGATGGAGAATCTCTATATCAACCGTTTTATGCACATGTTCCAGTCTTCCTGGAGTGACTTTGCAGATTTTGAGAAGATCTTTGTGAGAATCAGTAACACAATCTCTGGTGAGTTTGTCAGCATTTTCTCACATTTGCGTCATCAAATGACTGATATTCTGTCTTGAATATATCTGATTAGGAAGGAAAAGCCTGGCCTACACTTGTGCCTGCGCACTGTTTACCAAAAACAGGCAGTAATCTTAGGCTGCTGATCATACAACAACCCACAAGACCACAATGCAAAGTTATGGATAGAAACATAGTATGGCTTGGGTTGGAAGGGACCTTAAAGACCCTCCAATTCCAACTCTCTGCCCATGGCTTGGATGTTTTTGGTGGCACGAGTTGTTCCAATGAGTTGTTTTGACAAAACTTGCAAGCCGTCAGGCCAGGAAGTCTGGGGGCGTGTTGCAAAGGGCTGAGAGTCAGCTGGGAGCTGCAACTTCTTCACCTGGTCCTGCTGCAGACAAAATAGTCTGTCTGACCACAACTGGAGGAACTATAATTCTTGCTGGGAATGAGTGTAAGTTAGTGCTTAAGAGGGCTCACAGCATCTATCCCAAATGTCATCTCTTTCCAAAAACATGTTGGAATTTGTCATGCACGCAAAAGTAAACATGGTGACATGCTTACCATTTTGTGCTCACATCTTACCAGAAAAAGATATGTATCTGTAAGAGTCTGAGTTTCACTTTTTTGTTTTTGAATATTTGCTATCTGGAACATCCTTTGTACTGATAGAAATTCCACTGATGTAGTACTAAAAGACAAAGGCAGAATTCTTCTTTTCCTCAGTCCTTTTCAGTGTGAAATCTTAACAGTTATTTGAAAGCCTGGTAAAAGAGTTGCAGATGGAGATGGGCTGATGGAGTCATTTCTGTAAAGCGGGGCTGGGAAGCCTTTGATTTGTGAACCAGACCCAACCTGCTACTATGGCCTGTAGTTATATTATTTGATTTCAATTCAGTGTAGTAATGGATATAATAGATTCACAGATGTTATTATTCAGTTAGCATGTAGCTCCTCGAGTATGTGTAAATGTATTCATTCTGGCTCTGCAAAGGAACATTCTTTTCCTTCCTGCTCTGAAGTTTTGCCCCTCTTCAGGCTGACTAAGGACCAGTTAACAGAAATAGGAGGCATTTCTATGGTTTCAAGTATAAAGTAAAGCACATAAGGAGGCTGGAGCTATTAAAAACTAATTACATTAATTTGTTACATTTAATAAGATTGTTTGGTAAAGTACAAGGATTAGATACAATATCTCCATTTAATTTCATCGATAATATTTATATACCCATGAGGAAAGCTCCAGTTCTGTGAGTTTTAAACTATAAGAATGTGCCTCTCAATCTGATTATTGGCAAGACTTGGCAGAAGCAAGTTCACATTCTTCAGTCATGCAGCTTCCCTGTCAACATCAGTGGGATTTTGTTTTCCTTTAATCATGTGTTTTCTGACTCTCAACTTGTAGTTTGGAGTTGCAATAATGACATTAGGAAGTGTAGAACTACAGTGTGGAAAACACACAGTACTACTAAAGATGTAATAAGGAGATGGAGTCCCCAAAACTAGTGTTTTATTCAGAAGAGTTATTGATCTGCTTTGTATTAACAATTGAAAAATAAACAGGAAAAAAAAACAGCCAATGAGCAGTGTTAGTGAGAAGACCGAAGTCAACATCATTCCCAGGTACTTCTTACCCAGCTCCAGTCACGGCTGTTCTTTCCATTCCCACCTTGGGTATTTCCCTTCCCTTGCCTGTGCCATTATTCTGGGTCTTATCTGTCTGTATAACAAACCACAAGGGTCTGAAGACTAAGATTGAAGAATATCATGGAAGACATAAGGAGGTGGTCTGCAGATGGAAAACATATTTTTCATAGAAGTTGGATGTTTCAGTGTAGTATAACAAAAGGAGTCAGGGAGAAACAGAGAAATCTGAAATACGGTGATATTGATGCTGCAGACTTGTTTTCCTTTAGAATACGTGATGCAGCACTGGAAAGAAGATTTTATGTTTGGCTACCAGTTTCTGAATGGCTGCAATCCTGTGCTGATCCGGCGATGCACAGAGATTCCCAAGAAGTTGCCAGTGACCATGGATATGGTAGAATGCAGCCTGGAGAGGAACCTGACCCTGGAGGAAGAAGTGAAGGTAGGCCTTGGGGTGAAGTTGGACTCGATCTGCTCTTTCTTGTATTCTCTGACCTCCATTCCCTGTTCTAGCTACATTTCAGCCACATCTCCTCTCTCCAGCTGCAGGCCAGGCCCTTCTCCAGGTCGAGTTAAAGGGATGCCACCAGAAGGTGAAGGGTCCTTCACAGTGCTTTTGTCTCAAAGGATAGGGAGTGTCAGAGGGGCAAGGCATCCTACCCTTTCCCAGAAGGATGGTACCCTCTGTAATTCACAGAGCTGAACTAAAATGCCGAAGAAGGACTAGGAGGATGGTATATTCCTTTTGTCTGTACAATGAGCATGGGGTGTGGAATAACGTGAAACTTGTTTGCACCTCTGTCACTGCATGAATGCCAAGTACATAGTCACTCCCTGCTGAGAGGCTTGCTGTCAGGCTGAGCAGACACAAGTCAGGTAGCTTGTGTAGAGGTGCTTGCTGTCCCAATGGCAAACATCACTCCTGGGCCTCCATGAGCAAGGGTGGGCTAGCAGCCGCCTGTGACTGCAGGGCATGAGCCAGCCTCTGGCCAAGACTCCCCAGCCTTAGTTCTGAGCCTCACTGCTTGTGCCTTTCTGCTTTTATTTCTTAACCTCTCTCAGTGCTGTCTTCTTCCTCTCTCATCTACCTTCCAGCTGCTGCCCTGTCCTTTTTCTGTCCTTCCCACCACTAACACTGTTTGCTGTGTTCTTTCATCTTTCCCTCTCTCTGTTAAAACACACCAAACCCTTTTCACTTTTTTTCCAGCAAGGAAACATTTTCATTGTGGACTATGAACTGCTGGATGGCGTGGATGCCAATAAGACAGACCCATGCACGATACAGTACTTGGCTGCACCCATCTGTTTGCTGTACAAGAATCTGGAGAATAAAATAGTACCCATTGCAATCCAGGTGAGCTTGCTGTCAGAGTGTTTAAAAGGGCATATTGCTTATTGTCCCATCTTTAACATGCATGAATTTGGGGATTGTCCTGTTTTCGTCTCTTACAGCTTGGTCAAAAGCCTGGGCCAGAAAATCCCATATTCCTTCCTTCAGATGCCACCTATGACTGGCTGCTGGCCAAAATCTGGGTTCGCTCATCTGACTTCCACATCCACCAGACAGTGACCCATCTCTTACGGACACACCTAGTCTCAGAGGTGTTCAGCATTGCCATGTTTCGGCAGCTGCCTGCTGTACATCCCCTCTTCAAGGTTGGTCTTTCCTTGGAGAGGTTCTGGGGGATTCAGGGAGGTTTCCTTTTTGGCTTGACAAACCAAAAGTACATCCTGGTGGTAGCTCAGTTGGGATGGTTTGACCGGCTGCCTGGCAAGGCAGTGCAGAGCTAGCTGCTCTCATCAAGGACTTCAAACTCTACACATGGTTGCTGTTGATTTCAATCAAAGAATTTGCTCTTTACCATTGTTTGTCATATTTCACAGCTGTTGGTGCCACACATGCGGTTCACAATAGCCATCAACACCAAAGCTCGAGAACAGCTCATCTGTGAATGTGGCCTTTTTGACAAGGTAAGTAACCCCCTTTGCAAATCTTTGTTATTTTTCATGGGTCCCTATGTGTTTTAATTCTTTAACCGTCACATACTGCGTTGTTTCTTGACTTTCTGCTAAAGCACAGACATAATCAGCATCGTCTGAGACACAGAAATGGTGCCTTCAGTTAATTCACTTCCTGTTGCGCTAAAGATGGTATCTTTCACCTCTAAGTCACCACTTCTGAACTGTATGATATCCAAACATCTAAAACTGACTGTGGTAGTATTTACTGTGGTAACAGCTCTTCGTCTCCTTGCTACCCCAGAAACAGCATGCATGCTGCATCTAGGAGCCACAATAGGTTGGCAGGCAGCACTCCCTGTGGAAATGTGCTAGCTGCAACCAGGACGTGTTCCTCATATACCTCTGGCACCAGGCAAAAAAAAAAGAAAAAAAAAAAGCTTCCATGCTCCAAAGATTTTCTGCCTACATAGAAAAGAGAAGTTAATTGCAAATTCTTTCCTTGTCTTCTGTGCTCCTCTGCTGACTGTGGAGGCTTGGCAGACACTCCTGTCCCACTGAGCAGAAGGACAGCATCTGTACGCCATGCATGTGGGATGAGTGTGTTGCTAAGACCTGCTAATGAGGATCATGCAGTTTCAGAATTGTTGGTTTCAGTGTAAATGTACAGCCAGACAGAAGAGAGTAAGAATAAGCTGCATACTGCTACAGTGCTAGCACCATGAAGAAAAATTTGGGAGCATCTGAGCAGTGATTATCTAAAGGATTTTGCAGTGTTGTTTGTTGCGAACATGCTGTGTTTTCCAACTGAAACACCCAGCAGAACTGTTGTCCTGGCTTAAATCCCAGGGAGCTTAGTAGTAGCCTCCATTCCTAACCACCACCTGTCATCAGTCCTAAACCACTCTGCAGCAGCACTTGGTGGTTCAGCAAATGCTCTGGTCTGACACACTCCTGGCTGCCCTCCTTCACACATGCACTCATTCTGGAGCATGGAGCTGGCAGAAAGTGCTCTGGGTTCAGTACTTTTGTACTTTATTACTGTATTCCATTATATTATTATAAGGAGATACATAAGATGTGCCTGTGGAGAAAATGGATCTGTTATCTGTGGTTTGTGGAAAGGGTGTGAAAACTCTGGCAAAATGCAGAACTGCAGTAGACCTCTGCAGTTTGGTACTTGTTTGTGTGGAGATGTGCTTTTTTCTCCTGGTAAAAACACATCTCCTGGGAATTTGGACAGCCAGTCTTGGCACCAGGTGATCCTAATTTATCTCCCACTGTTCATATCTTGCTGTTGTTCCTGCAGGCAAATGCTACAGGTGGAGGAGGACACGTACAAATGGTTCAGAAAGCAATGAAGGACCTGACTTACAGCTCTCTCTGCTTTCCTGAAGATATCAAAGCTAAGGGGATGGACAGCAAAGAGGATATCCCCTACTACTATTACCGAGATGACGGCATTAGAGTTTGGGAGGCAATAAAGAGGTAAGAGGTCGTAGTTCTGGAAAGGGCCAATAAAGTCTTTGTTGCAGACACCACTCAATTTTGTCTCTGCTCTACATCACAGCCTTGTGAATACAGCTTGGGCTGTTTGATGGCATCTCATGGCATCTTTTTGTGATAGGAGGGGATCAGTCATACCGGTTGGTGCCTGGTGCTCCCCTCTAGTGTATGCGGTTTGTGTGTTTCCTCTAATGCGTCTGTCGCTCATGGAACTTGTTTATGATTCTTCTTCCCGCTCTTGTCAGCAGTGAGGCTAAGCCATGAATTGGACAGTGTGTTTTCAGAATGACTGGGGCTGATGGTACAGAACCTGGTGGAGAAAAGAGAAATTCCAAGAGTTAGTGTTGTTTAGGCGTAGAGGAGAGAAGGCTGGGGGGAGGGGGTATTCAAAAAGATAAAATGTTTCATCAGGAAGAAAGAATTTTTCCCTGTGTCTGCAGACAGAGACTCTTCAGCCTTCAAGAAATTGAAGGCTAAAATTACAATAAAAAAGAGTTGGGGTAGACTTCAGTCAAATCACCATTTGATAGATAGAACAGATCATTTTGAGAGCTTCGGGGGTCCCCAGCCGTGGGGGCTTCCGGTACCATTTAAAAGAAATAATTTTCTAAAGTGTTATAGATTGAAATGATCCTGTCCTAGCACAGGGAATACGTGTCATCACGTGAGTGATGGAGAGCGTTGTGAACCCATCTTGAAAAACAGTTATTAACTCTCAGCTCCTGCTTGGTTTCCGTGTCAGAGACGTTTGATCCCTGCCCTTTACAGGCCTATATTCTTGCATTCTACATTTCAGAAGCCCCTGTATAAGTACGTATTTGTCTGTAGGATATCACTGTAAATGTCCCTGTTCATTGCAGGGGAGTTGGTCCAGACCTTTAAAGGGCCCTTTCAACTCAAACAATTCTATGAATTTAGCCCTGAAAAGGGAATTTAATTAGCTTTTTAAGCTATGCACAAACCAAGAGAAAACACAGCAGCCTGAGACACCCACGTGATCTCATTGGGGTTCTTGTGGAAGGAGAAATGTTAAATGTGGCTCACGTGAGAGAGCTGTGTTTTGAAGCCCAGTAAACTAAAGCATTCACTAATTTGAACTAAACCTTTCTTCAAGTGCCTTAAAATTGCAAGGCCCAGATTTTGCAAAGAAGGGCAATAAATTTGAGTCTGCAGAGGTCTTGCGAGAGTGAAACATAGCTCCTTTTCAGAAAATAGGGTGTTTATAACCCAAGACTAATATTTAGAATGTTGTTTATACCTTTGTCTCCTGTGATTTTGGCACAGGGAATATCTTTCCATATTTCCTACAATTGTTAGTGCCCATTGGAGAGAAAAGGAGATTATAACTTTTCTGTGGTTGCTTGATATAGTTTCCCTAGCTGTGTGTGCTTGTTCCTGCCCTTCTTCTCCTTCCTGTGCTTTCTTGTGCTAATTGAGATCGGATATCTTTTCAAATACCAGATAGTAAACTCAATTTAGTTTGACTGTTTGTCAGTGTTAGCTGGAGGAGGATATTACACAGCCTCAGACTTGGCTGAGAGATTCATCGTAAGCGCTTGGTTTATAAATGGCGAGAGCAGTGGCCTTCCAAGCGCTGGGTGTCCTCACACCTGAGGTGAGACACGTGTGTCACCACAGCCACCTTTTCTCTGAAGGTGTGTCAGTATCTGCTCTTCAATAAAATGATTTCTATCCCCAGCCTGTCCTTTTAGGTCCCTTTCAACTTGGGATATTCTGTGCTTCTATGACCGTGGTCCAACATACTTCTGATGGTGGGGCAGTGATACTGTAGTTAGAAATAATTGCACTCCCACTGCTTGTGGGAGGGTGTTGAGCCCTGCTCTTGCCCCCCACTCTTCCTCATAAGGTGTATCCTCTCTGCAAGCTCAGCATAAGGTCTTCAGTAGGATTTCTTTCTACTTTTTTATTTTGTCTTTTTCATTTTTTCCTCTGTCTGCAGTTTTGCAGAGGATGTGATTCAAATCTACTACGAGAGCGATGAGGTGGTGTGTGAAGATGTGGAACTCCAGGCCTTTGTCAAAGACATTTACATGTATGGGATGAGGGGCGTGAAGGCCTCAGGTAAGGCCAGTTCCGCAGCTTCCCAGGTCTGTAGTGATGGCAAGGCTGTGTGCACTGCATGTCTTGAACTGGTGGTGACCCCCTCCCTTCTTTGCCCACAGACTCAGTTTTATGGACTGCCCCTACAGGCTGAGAACCTGCCCAGCCTGTGGCATCACCTCTCTGCACTGCTGCTAGCCCAAGGGCTGGGGCAGCGCGAGTAGGATGACCTGGGTCTGTAAAGAATAGGAAGGGCGTAAGTGGGGGATAGTGGGGCCATAGCTGGCCTTCCCCTGCTGTCTCCACTCCTGCTGTGGGAGCACTGTTCTGACCAGGAGAATGCTGAGCTCCTTTACAAAATAAGCACAGTGTGCTGAGGACAGGAGTGTGCAGGAATGGGCGTGCATCCTCTCCTCTTTGGGTTTGGTGCCTGACCAGAGCTACCGTGTCTTCTTGCCCCTGCCAGGTTGAGTTTGCATCTGCAGCAGGTTCATGGTGCAGACATGGTAGCAGCTGGCACAGAGGCAGCTCACCCCAAGGTGCTGTCAGCTCTCTAGTTACCCTGGGATGCGTCATCATGCTGGGCTGGGACAGGGGCAGGGTGTGGAGGGTGGGACTGTAATGTTGGGGCAGGAAAGATGCAGGCTCGGATGTGCTTTGCTGACAAAATATTTTCTCTGTCCCTGACTATTTTGTTCTTTCTTTAAATAGCTCTGTTTGATGACTCCCCCTCAAAGACTGCTTGATTCAACTATTTCTGTTCCTCATTCTGTTGTTTTTGTTTCAGAAGTTCTCATTTCCTCACTTATTGTTTCAGCAAATAAGCTCTCCCCACACTTGTTCCCACAGTGCACTTGATTGCTGAGCCTCAGACATTTATAAATACAAGCAGACAGCCATTTGCTCTTTGGCGTGAACTTTCCCTGCTTGCATTGCAGAAGGAAGAAAAAGGGACTCTCTGGGTTCCTTGCTTCAGGGTAGGTGTGAGGACAGAGGTGCCATATATTTTAAAGGTATAATTATGATTTGCCTTTCTCCTAAGGAACGCCACCCGCTTTGCTGACAATGATGATGCCTTACAAACCCGTATGAGGTAAGGCAGGATCACTCTGCTTTTATGGCCGGACAGCTAAGACACAGAGCTTGATTAACTGCTGTTAGAGCACATGGCAGAACCAGTAACAGAGTCAGAAGGAGAAAGCCCTGCTCTTCGGTGACTGTTGCATGGTCCTCCAATTCACACTTTCAACCGATGACTACTGACTGAGTAACTGGGTTATTTCGTGGCTGGGTTACTCATTCTTTTCTTCTCCCTCATTCAGGGTTTCCTAAGGTGATTAAGACACGGGAGAAACTAGCAGAATATCTCACAGTGATCATATTCACCACATCAGCCCAGCACGCAGCTGTGAATTTTGGCCAGGTAGGAATTTCTGGGATGACTGTTCATCCTTCTAGGCTGGGAGATGCACCTACCAGGGCACGGGCTGAGAAGTGCTGTTTGGTAGATAAGTATTGCTCTTTCTGGCCAAACAGGGTCATCTGCAAATCCCTGTGAGGACTGTGGAAATGCTTATTTTGGAAACATTTGGAATTATTTTGAGTACTAGATAGGTACTGAAACTCAGATTTGGGAGTTATAGCTTATATCTTTTGGTTTCATTCATTTTATTAGCAGGCAGTCATGGCTTGTGCTGGGTGGGTGCCTGTTGGGGTATCAGAGCCATGGAGGTCTTTGACAATGTCCCAGCAATAAGTGCACGTGCAAGCTCAGAGATCTGGCATAGGGAATCACAGCCCCAATATCAGGGATTATCACCAAATCTGGTGATTTAAGAATGATGCATTATGACTGGAGAACAGCAAACTTATCCTCCAAACACAATAAAAACTGCAAACTTGTTTTACCACAGTACTGTGGACGTGTTCTTAGAGCAGTATTTGCAGGACAGAGCAATTGGAGAAAAGGAAATTATACCCATTTTAGTGGTTTTATCAGAGATGACCTCAAACTGGGAAGAGATCATTGTGTATTAAAATAGCTAAATTCTTAGCCTGACCAGTGAATCTGTGCCTGTGGTCAGCAGAATAACTGCTCCAATGGAGGTGACCCCACTCTCTCCCTTGTGAGATCCTTCTGGAAAAGATAGTAGGGACTTTCTTACCTCCTACAGTGCTTCACAAGAGCATCTCTCTGTCCTTTAGTTTCATTAGTATCTTCTCATTCTGAGGAACTCCTATTACAGAAACAGACTCCTCTGTGCCAAGTTTCATCATTTCCTTTGAAGCATTCCTGAATACCTGCCGCTGTAGCTTTTCGCTGTGCTTTCTTGCCTTGTGCAGTATGACTGGTGCTCCTGGATTCCCAATGCCCCACCGACAATGCGCTGCCCTCCTCCGACAGAAAAAGGGACAGTCACCATCGAGCAGATTGTAGAGAGTCTGCCAGACAGAGGACGTTCTTGTTGGCATCTGGGAGCTGTCTGGGCCTTGAGCCAGTTCCAGGACAATGAAGTAAGTTGACCTCCTTTCTCCAGGAGGTGAGGGAGACCTTGCGAGCTTTGGCAAGATCGCATTGATGTATGTGGTTTAGTGCTGTGTTTGGCTTGAGCATCCAGGGATGAGAAGCAGCAGCCAGGGATGGAGGGTGGACAGGACACATCTTTCACTGGCAGTGCGGGTATAGGCTAGCTTAAATATTGATGGGGCATAATAGTAGCACTCCTAAAGGTTAGGGTGTTGTTCTGCTGGATGACGTAGCGCTGAGACAGAACAGCCTTTTTTTATCTGAAAGCACGATTTCTTGGTGTGTTTTTTTTAAACTAGCTGTTTCTGGGCATGTATCCGGATGAACATTTCGTGGAGAAGCCGGTGAAAGAGGCTATGGCAAAATTCCGCAAGAATCTGGATGAGATCGTCAGTGCCATCACCGAGCGCAACAAGAACAAAAAGCTCCCTTACTACTACCTGTCCCCAAATCGCATTCCCAACAGCGTTGCTGTTTGAGCAATAAGGAGAGCTCAGAGGAGTATAAAACCAGTGAATGTTTTCCTGTTACGTATGGTCCTCAGTAGAGACCTTCTAGAAGTTTGTAAAATGACAAAGAAAATAACAAACGCTCCCTCCATCAGAGCTGACCCATGCTCTATTTTGGCTTTAAAAGCAAATTTAACTGTGACAAATCTTGCACACCGTTTAGCTGGCAACTCCTTAGGTCAAATTTGTTACAAGCTTTTATCACCGAGATTTTTATATTAATCTTAGAATCAATACCTGCATTAGTGTTAGCTTTCCCTTTCCCAGTCAAAGCAAAGAAATCACAGAAATTATGCAGCTTTTAAGCTGAGTACTGCCACGCTGCGTGTGAGGATTGGACATAACAGTGAAAAGGTACTGAATGAAGAGGGGCGTCTTCATATTCCTCATTTCGCTCATTTGATTCAATGAAAATACTATCAGGAGCGACAAACAAGTCGCAGCTTTTAAATCCTTCCTATTTTTAATAGATGATTCTCTTGACATGAATTCGTAGTCTTTAAAGTTTGTGTGTTGTTTATAATCTGATTAAAAAAACATATGTTAAATGTTTTCACTACAACTTTGAATGGCCCGGTCAGGATGAAGGTAAAAGCAGGACATTTTTGTAATGTAGATGAGAGTTGTTTTTATCACCTTCTTACAGTGAAGTCGCTTTTTTCATTTAAAATGAGAAAATCTGATTTATAGGAGATGAATTTTTTTAATCTATATGCACCTATATATTTTCTACATCATGAAACTAGTAAGGTTTGTTTCAGCATCCGCCAGAAGAGTTTTCTGTCACGGATATGCATGGGCAAATGTTTTGTAGGTCTGTAACATGTACAGACTTAGACTTAGCAACGGTTATCCTCTGTTTCATTGCTGAGAAGGCTGGGTTTTGTGGGCAGCTTCTTTTGTTCTTGGAGGGAAGAAAGGCTACTTTCTGTAAAGGTTATGGAGAAAGGTCAAATGATGGCTTCTAAGAAGAATCTCTGGATTTGGCCAATTAAGCATAATGTGTTCCACCTTAGAGATACCCCAGTTGTGTCTGTTGTATTTGGAGATGACTAGGTTCAAGTATCTGGGCTTTGGTTTAATGTTGAGAGAGTCACAGAGATAACAAAAGGGAAAAATGAGGTTTGGGAAATTTAAGAGTAGTAGTTTAATTAATTACACTTTTGGATTATTTTCCCTGGATTTTGTTCCTTGTACTAGTGGTGTAAGCCTGCAGTGTTTATTTTGTTGTTTGTTTTTTAAATAGATGAGAAAGCTGCTTATGCTAATAAAACAGAACTGAACAAGAAAATCGAGCTTTTATTTCTTAACTCGCTTTCTAATGCTGTACGTTTTGAAAAACTTAATAGGAATATAAGGATTATATAAGGAATGTAGGAAGATAAGGTGCTGTATAGAGAAATGAAGCACCTGTACATTGAGAAAATACAGTTATTTCTGTCTCTCGTGTGAGTTTCCAATAAGATTGATGCAAAAGAAGTGTACTTCATGATTCATATGAAATACAGAATTGGAAAGGACAACTATTTTAGACCCTTGACAGTAGTCTGATTCCCTTTTTCTTCTACCAGTGAAAGAGCTTCAGCAAAAATGTGGACAGTGAGACCACTTCCTTCTCTTGAGGAAGTATGCTTATGACTTTTGTGCATTTTCCTCTCGCCGCAGCCCATGAGAATGATGGCTGCAGGCACCAAGGCATGCAATTATGAGTGGTGCTGGAAGAGTGCCAGAGGACCAGAGACCGTAGCATGCGAACCACAAATGCAAAAAAAAAGCACAACTGAATTTCACAACAAACTGATGCAATATATCCAGTTCACCCCCACAACTCATGTTCCTCCCCCCATATATGGTGAATGTCTTATTGCCTCAGCCTTCCTATGATAATGATCTGCACAGTCAAGCACTTTTCTCGAAGAAATATGGAAAGAGAACATGATGGCTGCTCTCTTGTATCTGTTCCCTTGCATCCCACCCCATGGACCTGAGTCTGAGGGGAAGTTTAGGGAATTTGCTGTGCAGCTTTCAAGGCTGATACCAGCAACCTGATTTAACTGCAGCAGAGGCTGTGGAACGAGGTGAGGAGGTTAAAAGTAACACTGTCACTGGTAAGGAAGCAAATAAGAGCAAATACCAAAGTACTTATTTTCTCCCATCCTACTCCCTGCTCCCTTTTCAGCCAGTCAGCATTCACCAGAAAGTGTCCTTCCTGTGTGTGGCTTGTGAGTTGTTTCACTGCGTCCTTAGCCACGGCTTGAACAGACGTGTCCCTGAAGTCATGCTTCTAAGGTCCCACAGTGTCCACTCCTAAGATCACTTCTGGGCAAACGTGAAAGGATCAGCTCTCTCTGAAGTGGGTCGTGCACTCACTTGTGTCATTGATGTGAGACGATGCACATTTAAAGGTAATATTTAACAGGATTTAAAAGTCAGTGGCTCATGTCTCGGCTGGATGGCTGATGGCCAGTATGTAACCTGCCTTCTCAGCTCCAGCACCCTTGTTGTCTTTGCCAGTTGCAGTGACTCTGTATCGACTGGGAGACGTTCCCTGCGGGATGCCCTGGTAGCGACTCAGGAGGCTCTGTTGTCTCTGTCCTTCCTCACAGTGTTTGGTCACAGAAGAGGACTCCAACTATAAAACATCACTAGTGGTAGTGGTAGTGAGAATAGGAAAATACTTTGCAGCCTCTTTGGCTTTACAAGTACAGGAGAAACCCTAAAGTTTTTTCCTCAAGCAGATGACAAAAAAAAAAAAAAAAGAGAGAAAAGGAGGACTTGAGAGGCATTAACAGGGGGACAACCATTTCCCTGTATATTTGATTGTTTGAGATCATTGGTAAAAGGGAGTAGTTAGCCCCCTGCAGCCATCTCTGCTCTCATCACTGACCTCCCAAGTTTTTCCCCTTTAGCAGAGTGAGATTTAGGTAAATTCTCAAGCTCTCTTCTGGGTTGCATGAGAGAAGACCCTCCCAGTCACCTGCCCAGTTGGGTTGCCATTGCTCTATCCTATTCCTCTCCCCAAGGGTGATTCAGTTCCTTGCTCACATCCATATAGTTCTAGAGGGCAGATCTTATGTTCCTGTTTGGTCACTCAGAATTATTTGCTCCATTGCATACAGGGCAGAACAGGGAATAACCCCCAGAAGATTTGTTTCTAAAGAGCAAATTTTAATCAGCATCTGATTTTCCCTGCTGCAGGATTAGCTAAAAGTGGTATCTTAAGAAGTAATTGCATGTGCTAAGATGGTAGCACAGAGCGCTTGCTTTGTTTCATCTGTATGATAAAAAGAGGAATAAATATTGAACAATCAGACAGAGCTGGTAAGTTTGAACATTAACTGAGTCATGGTTTTTTTTTATCCAGAAGATGAGGTTATGATCACTTTGACCGACCTCCGTATAACACGGGTATTTACACTTCCTCCTCAAATTCAATAGAGGCTCTTGAACTGCCTCTGCAAAAAAACTCCTAATTTTCTGAAGTAGAGTTCACTCTATTGCTTCACTCATTTGTCTCACTCATGACCGCTTCTTGCTGTTAAAGATACATGCCATGATGTCCCTAGCCTGCACACATGCAGTTGTTGCTTCTTGAAACAGACAGCTTCTTGCAGTAGCTCTGCGCGGCTGAGGATCCTTCTCTGACTGGTTCCCTACTATATCCTTCCCCTTTCCTTTATTAACCTGAGTAGATATAATTTCCAGAAGCTTTTTGTATTAAGACTTTCTTTAAACTTGTCAGTTCGTATCACATCTTTATTTGCGCTGTATGGACAGCCACCACAATTGAACAGCTATTTCAGTTATTATTATTTCCTAAGCTGGATTTCACTCTGCTTGCAAATATATATCTACAGTTTGTTCCTGGATTGAGAAATAGCTGCTGTCTGGAAAGGTGGTGCCTTCAGTGCTGGTGGATGTCACAGAGTGTATATTGACTCTGCAAGCATAGGGTAAATATCATCTATGGACATTTGGCCATTACCACTCAACAAGTTAGAGGCAGAACTCAGTAAAACAAGAGTGTCAGTTCAGTGAGCTGACAACAAGGCCTGAATTTCCCTCCCATATTGCTAGAGTTTCCTTATAAAGCTGAAGCTGATTCTTAGGAAAATTTTTTTCTCTGAAAGGGCGGGCAGGTGCTGGAATGGGCTGCCCACAGAGGTGCTAGAGTCTCTGTCTCTGGAGGCGTTCAAGAAACATTTAGATGTTGTACTGAGGGACATGGTTTAGTGGGGAAATATTGTGGGTAAGTGGACAGTTTGACTGGATGATCTTGGAGGTCTGTTCCAATCTTAGTGACTCTATGATTCCGTAGTTGTCCAGACGCAAGGCAGAATGATGGGTTGTGGACAAAGGACTGCTTGTCTTCAGTAGTGGCAGGAGAGAAGAGCTTTAGCAGTTGAAGAATTAAACTCCAGCCAAAGCACACCTTTATCTGGCAAATGCTGGGAAGGCTGCTTGTTTCTATGAGATTATCATCTTCCATCTGAGGCTATTACACATTTTATCCTAATGAGCTTCATGTAACCAAAGAACAGCACAGCAAAAATAGGGATGTGTGGAGGGTACTTTGGAGACTGTGAGGGATATTTTGACTGCTGACTTGAAGTTATCATGAAAATTGGGAAATAATTTAATATCCATAATACTTTAGAGTGTCCCCGTACCGTCCATCAGTTTTAGCGTCAAGACTGGCTTTAGCTGTTGTGAGTTACTGGCCGCTGCCACCTTATCTTCAACAACTGTCAGGCTTTTGATGCAAGTCTTTGCATTAAGATGCAGTAGAGGGAAGGCAGAAGATTTATTTTTTTATAAGCTGCTGCTTCTGGAAATAAAAATGGGCAAGGTTTCTAGCATGCCCTGCACTGGTGTGGCTAATTTGAAGTAATGGTTAGCTATGTGGACTAACACCTGCTCAGAGCTATCTTTCATCTTTTCAGATGCAGATATTTTTTTACTGTTTCCATCCTCTCTCGATCGTTCCTGGAAATAGCATTCTCCCTCTACCTAATCTCAGCTCGGAGCTGGGAATCGCGGGCAGATTCTTTTCCAGAGCACTAGAGGGCGGCAATAGTACGTTACAAATAAGTCTTTACAGACCCAATTGCTGTTAGCACCAGCAAGAAGGACCCTGCTTTCTCCTTTTAGTCCTCTGGGCTGTTACCTTCTGTTTGGCCATATCTGACGTGCCTTTTTGCATCAGAATACTCAGTATTTTGATCTAGTATGCGGGGTTCCCTTCTATTTGAGGCATGGGGTGTCAAACCTGTCAGGGATTCTGAATAGGGTACTCATGTCAACCCTCAGTCTGGAGGGATTGTTGTCTTACCCAGTGCCTCTCCTGTTCTTGAGATTTCTCAGGTGGAGACTACGTGTTTTTCAGGTTATCTGGCATTAATGCCCAGAAAGAAGAACTTCTTTGATAGTTTCGGCTTTTTCTGTTTCAAATAGAACAAAGGAAGATCTCTTTGAGGCAGGCAAGACCAAGACAGCAAGAATTTAACATGTCAGATGACAGAAAAATGTGTATGTGGTTAGAGTTCCTAAACTCTACATGGGTCTGAGAATAGTTACAGTAGGTTTTATTAATCTTGCCCTTCAGATCACAGTCAGAGCAGGAAAAGTCCTTTAAATTTCAGTAGACGTCTCAACATCTCTACTTGCTGTAGCAAAACTCAAGGGCCAAAGTCATTCCTTTTTCATCTAAGGAGGTTTGTTTTTGTGGCTTGCATTTTTTTGGCTTTTGTGGCTTGAAATTAGTGAAGCTATGCAACTTCAAGGCAAAAGACAAGAAAGAGCGTGAGTTAGTTAGGGTCTGACCTGCTGAGGAGGAGCTCAGCAGGGAAGGACCTGGAGGTCCCAGCGGACGACAGGTTGGCCAGGAGGCAGCAATGTGTCCTTCTGGCCAAGACGACCAAGTATCCTGGGGTGCATTAAAAAGAGTGTGGGTGGCAGGTTGAGGGAGGTGATCCCCTCTCCTCTACAGGTGAGAACTTATCTGGAGTACGGTATCCAGTTCTGGGCTTCTCAATTCAAGACAAAGAACTACTGGAGAGAGTCCAGCAGAGAGCCTGCTTTAGCAGGGGGTTGGACTTGATCTCCAGAGGTCTCTTCCAACCCCTACAGTTCTGTGATTCTGTAATTAAATAACTAGGTTTTCACCTCACAAATAAAACCAAGAAAATGATATGTGAGAAATCAATAAACTTGATTGTTCATAAGGCCTCCTGTTCTTGACAGACTTCTGTCAAAACCAAGGGACGGCCAGGTGGCAAGTGGGCCTGCCATGATTTGTTTATTATGGGAACAGACAAGACAACAAGCTTCTTGGCATGTGAGTGCAAAGTTCAAATCTCCACCTTTTCTGAGAGTTACCTAGACTGAAGCCAGGACTGCATGAAAAACAAAATGAATGAAGCCATGCCCCAGAACAGAGGTAAGTACTTTGGTGCTTTACTTACAGAGCTGAGTACTTTAACCCAGCTCCCTGGGCTAAGCCTCAGATGGATTTCTAGCAGACGCCAACATTGTCCACTGCTTTCCCAGGCAACTCCTGGCATAAAAGATTTGGATTTGTACAGAGAAGAAGAAAAACTAAAAGGAACTGGCAACAGGAGAAACCAGGAAGGATGTTTTATTCTATCTAGAAAATCCACATTGAAGACTTAAGAAAGGAAAGCAGTAGACACACTGCGTTGGGCTTGTGTGCCATGTGGTAATACCGCTTTTATTTCTTGTGGAGGCAGCAAAATATATACTTCTGTTCTAATTGCTGTGCACCTCAGTGATTTTACAGGATAGATGAATTTGTCTCTGGCTTTGCTGGCATTTTCCCTACTTCCTTCCTGACATGCTCCCTGTGGGATGAACTGCACTTTTTTTGCTCACCTCCCGAATCCAGGCTGCTCTTACTGATAACTGGTAACTGCAAGAGAAATGTACTTGGTTTTTTTTGTGTATTCACCTGCTCAGAGTGCTGATAGATCTATTCTACAGGACTTACTGTCTGACCTCTTTATCTGATCTCCAGGCTTGACCCTCATCCCTGACAATGGGCTGGCCATCGAGTGTGAAAAGTCAGACCGCTGTGATCTACTTCAGCTTAAAAACTGCACCTGATTGAAGACAGCACAAGGAACAGTACAGGGGAGAGAGAGATCAAGCACACGTGTGAACGTCGCATTTGTTTGTTCTGCAATTCCAGAAACACACTGAGAAGAATGAATCCCAGCAATGGTACAGAAACGTGTGCACAGTGTGGAGAAATGTGGTAAGGGTCTCCAAAACCAGCCGATGTAGGCTGCAACCCGCAGCTGGTTCACAGGCTCAGAGCATTGCTGTCTGAACTGGAAACATCCCAAGCTCACTATTGTGATATTGTCCCAGATCCGTGGGGTAGATCAAAGGGGATGGTGAGAAGGAGCTACCTGAAAGTGATTAGCATCTTGGAAGAACTCATCAGCAGGGAACTTCAGAGCAAACAAGGATTAATCAAGTTTCAGTCTTGATGGTACAATATACAAATTGTGTAGTAGCACATGTTTGAAGTCTTTATCTTCAACAAACCAAATGCAAGAGGAACTTAAGGATATAAAACTTCCCTTCGAAATACACATTTAATTTTTTTTTTTCAACACTGGAATAAATGCATGGCCTTCTAGTGCTTGAAGGGAGCTTACAGCCAGGAGGGGGACTGAATTTTTACATGGTCTGATAGTGATAGGACAAGGGGAAATGGCTTTAAACTAAGACAGGGGAGACTTAGGTTAGATGTTAGGAAGAAACTCTTCACTCAGTAGTCTGTGCCCTGGCACAGACTGCCCAGAGAAGCTGTAGATGCCTGGTTTCCTGTGCACAGAGCTCATTCCTCCTGGTGTGGGACCACTGTGTGTGCAGTCCTGGGGGAAGATGACAAAGAGCAGATGTGATGCAGACGGAGAGTTATTTTGGTTTTGGAAGGTCTGATCAGTGGGTTGGTGAAGAAAACCAGAGAGAAGTATCATCTCACATCAGTAAGGATGAGGAAAAAAACTTGGTAGCAAAGAGGGTTATATCTTGATTATTCCATAGAGATGTTTGCAGGCACTGAGACCGCACCTGGGCGTTTGTGCTGTCAAAAAAGAAATAGGCAGTATGAGCTTTTCCGGGATAAAAAAAAAGATTTAATTGTAAATATTTGGCATTAGAACACCAACCCAAAATAACGAGAAAGCCTGAGGCGTTCTGTAGGGACTACTTACAGCAACTGCCTTGAAGAGCCTTCTATAAATGGCTTTATTGCATTGCCCTCTACGGGAACTACCGAAGATTGCAGGCTGATGCTTAACGCGGAGAAAAAACTCGGGCAGGAGAGCCGTGAGGTGGAGACAAACACGTTGTTTCACATTGCCTAGCAGAATCGCAGAACCGAATGCTTCTGGATTTGGAATCCAAAGAGGGGCTGGGGTTTTGTTCTGTCTTACTGAAGGGATATTCATTTCTTTAGAGAAGCATCTGTGTGGGCAGGAGCAAGATCCAAAGTTTTAAACCTGCCCAGAAAATGGATGTTGTATCCTTGAACTTACAGGAAAAGAAAAAAATAAATAGAAAGATTTCTGAGTTACAGAGGCAGATGGGTTCAGAGCTGAGAGAACTGTTGTGTGAAACTGTTAGGAAAAGGCCTCTTTGGGTCCTGTGCTTCAGATTATCCTTACTGAAAGGTTTTTATTATTATCAATAATCATCCAGCCCTTGACTGAGACCATTTTCCCCATTGAAGGTTTAGGTCACTCAGTGCATACTTTGTTACTGAGATCTAAGGAAGAAATGAATCCCACGTGGGTGCATTCTTATCTTAAAACGAGAAAGAGATTTAAATGTTTGCCTCATCCTGAATCCGCGGGAAAATCTTCAGTGTTTCTCCTGCCACAGGTGCCTAAATCCTACTGCTATTGTACCATGAGGCTGTTATTCCTGTTGTTACAGGATGACCTGAACTTTTAAACTAAACTATAAAAACACGTCAGAAATGAGAACTTCTACTGATGCAGTTCTAACATGGAAAGATTGACCCAACGCACTGTTTAAAGAAAGTTTTGCATGAAGCTGTGAAAGTATTTCATTACTGTATGGGTGAATTTGTTGATTTTACACATCAGAAAAATCCCTTAAAAGAAAACCTTCTTACCCTACAAGGAATTGGAGGATGTGTGAATTTCTCGTGGCAGCAAGCTGAAGATCTGACTTGCTCTGTGTAAGAGATGAAAGATCAGGTCACAACTCTTGGCCCTGTAAGATGCACTGGCTGTAGTTTCATTCCACCCATTTAATTCACAGGTTCTGTACTCCTGTTCAGCCTTAGCAAGGTCATCCAAGCCTTCGAAAGGAAAAGAAAAAAAGTACTGACAGGACAGTTTTGAAGGACCAAGCTAGTAGAGTTTTGTATTTGTTGGATTTCTCACAAATAAGCCTGCAGAACATCTCTAAGTAAACAAACGGGTTTAGGTGTTCTTCCTTCCAAAGGTTATTTAGCAGTCCTGTCCACAGTTTGTTGTGACATCCTTGCTGGAACCGTGAATTTACGAGCGTCATTCTGCTTCTCTTGGCTCAAAGTGTTGAACTCTGCTTTTTGTGACTTTGAGTGAACAGGGTGAAAGTTAGGAGGACTCACCTGTATTTTTCAGGAAGCAGTACTGATGTTGTTTTTACCTTAGCATTCCATAAACCATATTTTGATTGCTGAAGTAGCTGTGATACCACTGTCAGTGAAAGCACGTTAGCATGCAGCATCTCCTTATGCAGCGCGTCAAAGCTGGAGATATGTTGTGAAAGTCCTTCCAATATCTCTGTTGTGAGGATGATGTAAAAAGGCACATTTACAGAATTTACTCTAGTGAATTGCTCATAGAAACAGAGAGCGTTCCTGCAAAATTGTGGTTTGAGGCTAAAATGCAGAACTGTCCTAGATGTGCCTCGTTACATAGCTGGGGGTTTTCATAGGTGTCTTCTATTTATTGTACTGGCATCTTATCTGCATTGTATCCCCTCACGGAGTGGGGAAACAAGGATCTGTTCCATCTCCATTTCTTGAGTAAGCAATGTGACTTTGCTGGAGGTAAACTGACATGCAAAGGAATAGCGACCTCGGCAGACCGACAGGTGACGCTACTTCAATCTTAGGTCCTTAACTTCTTCTTTTCGTGAAATGAATGTAAAGGAAATTGTTTTACATTAAACGTTCCACTTGACATTGAGTGAGACTGAGGAAAACAAAAGTATTTAGCAAATAAAGTCTACATACTTGATGATACACACGAAAACTGTCTTCCTTCTTTTTATGACACTGTTGCCGTTAGAGTGAAACCCTGAAAATCTTGTTTTCACTGAAGAAGGAATTTTCTGCTGGGGACCAACAAAGTGATAGAACAGTATTCAGCCTATTTAATAAAATACAACACTTTGTTTTTGTAATTAGTCTTTATTGTGAAAAATGATATGTAGTGCAGTTCACCTCTCTCCCACTTCGTGTTACAGTGATACCTACGTATAGAATACATCTAAATTTGCCTTTAAAAATAAATACATACATAAAGATTACAGACTTAAAATGTCTTGAGTGAAGCACTGCACAACGTACCTATTTCCAGCATCAAAGGTCACCCTTTCTTCTGATAGTTCAGCAGCCTTTACATTAATTTCCTGCTTCGTGCATTCCTATAATTTTTTTGCTTGTATGGTTAGATACTAAGAATGAAGTTCACAACAGACCGGATTTTGTAAAATGGGTATTTTTGGTTTTTGGGGGACTAACAAAGTTGCTTTTCAGAACCATCCGCTGCCTGTGTTTCCAGAAAAGTAAAAATGGCAAAATTTATCTCGTGCCAAAAGGAGCATTTGTTCAATAACTCTTCAGTTGTGTAATACTAAATAAACAGTAAAATACGTGGCTGTGGCTGGGAATAAAACCAAAGCAACTGATCTTCGCAATGCCTCTTAGGACACTGAATGCTGCTGAGAAAATATCCTAAGTAAAATTAAGATGCTGAATAGAATAGACGTGCAGTCTATGATAATTTGTGTGTTTAAGATATGCTGCCAGGTGGATGAGATGAAGGTGTGCATTTGTCAGCATTATCACTCTTGGGTTTTGATTGCTCTGGCAATTTTAAGTGGCTGTATTAGAAGGGATGCAGAAATTTCACAGTAGTTTGCACCAGTTGTCTAGCCACAACTTAGAGAAAAGCATGTTGTCTTCCTTATTTGCTCAAAAATAATCTTTCTTCCTTGAAATTCAATGTACTCTGTCCCACAGCTCCTGCTGTACCCGAGCTTAACACCAAATTCCTTGAATTCAGTAATAGACTTCGCATACAGTTGAAAGATATTTGGCTGACAATCTGTTTCCAGGATCTAATTCCTATCTATCTATCTATCTATCTATCTATCTATCTATCTATCTATCTATTTTGTGCAGGGAGTAAGTTGCACTGTAATTTATAATGTACATGTGGGAGATGCGATTACTTTATGAATCATGCAAATTTAATTAAAGATATTTTGGTAATGTTTTCTGCCAAGAAGCAGTTCCTGATTTTCACCAGCGTAAGTAAGTGGGAAATAAATAAAGTTCAGCAGTTTTCTCTCTCACGGAAACGCTGTGACTGTAGGTTACACGTGGCTTCAGACATGTCCCAAAAGCCAGCAGAATCCTGGTCCTCTAACGTGAGGTTTAGACAGCAAAATTTAGACTACAGATTGTTGGAAATATTTCCACACGAGGGACCATTGCTGAAAACCATTCTACTGAAACTATTTTCCTCATTTCTCTTCATCTTCATTTTCAGTTTGTAAAAATGAATGTTTTCAGACATCTTTCACTGGTAACTGTTCCTTTATGTAATGCACAAATTCCCACCTAATGAAGAAAACGAGCCTCCCAAAATACTTTTGGGAAGAAGGTACTCCTACCTTCTTCAAGCAGGTACTTGAGTCTGTTTCACTGGGATTCCAGATAAGAACCCTAAGCGCTGGGGGCATGGCTGACCTGAAGGAACAAGCTAGTGATGTTTCTGAGGGATCCTGAGTCTCCCAGGAGGGGAAACGCTGCTTCAGCTCAACATTTTCCAAAGCGGTGACAGAACCATTTACTGCTCTTCTAATGAGATGCTGAAAAGGATAGGAAAAAAAAAAAAAAAGCTTAAAACACTAGTAGAACTGCTTCCTCTAATTCACTTCTACAGTTGTTCAGTTGGTTTTTTTTTTTTTCTTTTTTGGTTAGAAAGTGATCTGTCATTAAAAAGCAATACCAGATAAAGCCTTTTCATCCACTCCGCCTCCAACAAGAAGACGTTTCCTGAAGGCAGCGGCAGAAACTGCACCCAGCTGCCTTTTCACTCACCATAACATCAGGGCTTCTGCCTGTTAAGCAGCCACTTACTTAGGTACCAACTGCTACAAAAGCCTGGAAGTGATGACACCCTTCATGTTAGAGAGCTGCATGGGACACAAATCCTACAGCACCAGAGTGCTTGGATGGCTTCTACATTTCCCAGGCACTATCATCTTTTAATAGTTATTCAAGAGCAACACAAATTTCTGACTCCCCCTATCAAAAGTCATGATCTAATTGAAAATGATGATGATAAAAGATGACATTATGGCCCACGACAGGGCAATGTGAGGGACCCGAAGCTTCATTTAGAGTCTGGTTTCTAGCAGAAACTCTTGAGGAGATAATGAATTATGTTATTCAGTGTAAACATGTTGATTATTAAATGTTATTAAATGTAAACATTGATTCAAATGCACTGTGCTATGGGTGAGCATGCCGGATTTTGCAGTTGAACATCACACAGTCTGAAATTGTGACCTTTGTTTGAGATCTCTATCATCCACAAGAAAAAAACACAACAATAAATGTTACCGGATAAATACCTTTCCTATACAGGGTAAAGTCAATTCTCAACTTTGCTTTATGAGGCGTTGCCGTGCACCTGGCAACCCATGTTCTTTTAGCTCTGTGCCTGTGCTGGACTATCGGGTAAAACCTGCCCGGGCCAAAGAACTGCACATTGATACCAATGTGGTGAGCAGAAAAATGGCGTTTATTGTGTCATGCGATTTACCTATATACCTATCCTACTTTGTCTACGCCCCTTATGCATAAATTAACCCTTCGACACCAAGCAAGGGGAGAGTCCTACCATGTCACATCCCGAATCCTCGCTGTCGCCTACTACAACAATGAGGAAAAGCGAATTTGGCAGTTTTACGTTGGCTACAAAATCCAGAGCAACGAGCCAACATCAAATAGATTTCCAGAGAGAGACTCCTGTTGGGAAACTTTCAAGCTTAGTATTGAAAGATGGAGAATGTAGATATACTTGAATACAAAACAGCTGGGTGGATTTAATAGACATTGTGCTAGGTAACCTCTGAAGAAGAGATATTAACAGTAATTCTTGTTGAGTAAAAGTAGACATTCTTAATACTGAAGATTTCGATAAAGAATCGAGTGTATCTGTTTAAGTAGTTGTTTACAATTTTCTTCATCTGCAACCAATAAATAAATAAACAAATAAAAATCCAACAACTTACTGCAGAACTGATTCCAGACAATAAAAAACAAAGGTTACAGTAATGTGTACCCGTGAGATTTTCAGACAGTACTTTTTCATCTGTTTGTTTGCTTTAAATCATGACTCTTTAATTTGAAATGCTCAAATAAATACACACTTCTTAGCCTCCGAGCATGCTTTTATTTCTGGATTCTAGGCACCTTGTTTGATCTTAGTCTTCCCCCATTTCTTTTTGTTGTTTGTAGACCCACATTTTCTATTTTGGGTGATTTATGGCACCCAATTTGAAACACCAGCTGCGTACTGCTAGCATGAGAAAATGGATGCAAGTTGCTAGAAGGAGATCTCTTCTTGCTGATGTAAATCTGCTGAGGCGAGTAGCAGCGTGCCTTCTTCCCAGATTTTCCACGTGGAAGCTGATTTCCGGCCATTCCTATTTTTCACGCAGCATTTCAGTTCCAAGCACATATGTCACTGACCACACGCTAGAAATGGAACTCCGTTTACATTTCATAGATCTTCACTCCATTTTTTCTTTCTAGAAAGCCTGCTGGGCTCACATCCTCCTCTTCCTGGCGTTCTTCCTCCTAATGTCTGCAGTTCATATCTGGAGTTCTCAGTTATGGTCAGAATTTTGGTTTCTCTCACCCAAAGTGCTTGATTTTTCATCAGGAAGCCCCATGATTCTACTTTGAAGGCTTTTGAGCAGTTATTTTAATGTAACCAGATGATTTACATTATATTTCCTTACACAAATTGGTTTGTTGGCAGATTTAGTCAAATGTTCTCAGTGTACCTTTGATGAGTTGAACGGGACAAAAGAGTTTCACAGCCTTCTTTGTAGGGGATAAAAGGCAGAGGCTTGACTACATTTTTATTTGTAAGATTTTGGTTACAAGAAATGAGGTTCTAATCCCACAGCAGGAGTGAGCAGGGGGAACCAACTTTCCTGTAGTGTTTCTCACTGAAATATGTATGTGACCAGTTGACAGCAAGATCTTTTTCTTTTCTCCCTTCTTCTTTTTTTTTTTTCTTTTTTTTTTTTAGTTTTCTTTCTTTTAGCTATTGATCATTTTTCAAAGCTTTTGAGATGTAATCCCACGATCTATCCTGTTATCCATTTTCTAAACTTATAACAACTAACTGCTCTCTTTCTAGTATTGCATCAAAGTAAGTCACACTATTATTTTGGTGGGTTTTTTTTTAGAAAACCATGCAAATAATGTTTTTTTTTCTATTCAGATCAGTAAAGTATTTATTTTAATTAATTGACAGTAGTCAACTTTCCCAAGCCCAGTCTATTTTTCTTCCAACAGAACTGGTAAACTATCTATCTCCTCGTTCTTTTGTTGCCCAGAGATTTCAAGCTTCAGTTCCCAATGAAGAGGGGCACTAAGAGAACAGCCTGGCAGGAGCGCGTCTGTTAGCTGTGCCTGACTCACTGCAGCATCAGAAACCACTCACCGACACTCAGCCACTTCACTGGCAAAAACAGAGTAAACACAAGTAGCTTTGAGCTTTGCCCCAGTTGTGATTGAAGCCAGTTCACTGTTAGGCACTGCTGGGCAAAACAGAACTGTGCTTCTCGTTATCTGTCTCCGCTAGAGTAAGAAATAGGTAGCAGTCCCTTAATTCCTCTAACTTACTTAGTTTAGAATCAATTAATTCAGTAGCCGTGACGAATTATTAACTAACTTAACTTCCAGCTAACCTGGAAATCATTTCAAAATGAAGCCAGAGAACATGATTTCCACGGTAACTGGTAAGTTTCTGTTGTGAATTAGTGACGCAACCTATGTGACATTATATACCCTATCCAGGCTTACCTTGACAACGGAGAAGGTGATTTATTTTGTATGTTTGTTTCGCGCAGCTTTATTCATTTTAATACTTCTTATATAGTCCTTCTACCAACTGTGCTGTTGTATTTCAAGGGGAGGTTGTGGTCTGTATTTTATTACTCGTTAGAATACTAGCTAGAAAAAAGTAATGAACCGTACATGAGTCCAGCGATGAGATCATCAACTAACTTGAACACTCTGCCTTGCTGGGGAGTGGAAAATCGCCGGAGATACCGACACATCTCTTGTGGAATAGATACTTCTCCAAAGCTGAATGAAATTTCATCAAAAGAAAACCTGATCAAAATCCACATCAGTGCTCTGCTCTTAACTTAGGAATGGCTTATGATGTTGTACCTCTGTGCGATGTAAAAACAAACAAACAAACAAACAAATAACAACAATAATTGGCTTGGCCTCGGTTGATCCATTTCTACCACAGAATGGCTCAGACCCTAAAGATCATCGAGCTCGAATGCATTTGCCATGGGTCGGGCTGCCACCCACTCGATCAGGCTGCCCAGAGCCCCATCTAGCCTAGCCTTGAACGCCACCAGAGACGAGTTAATCACAACTTCACCAGGCATCCTGTGCCAGTGTCTCAGTACCTTGAATAAAAAATTCCTGACTGCTAATACCTAACCTAAATCTCCCCTCTTTTAGTTTAAAGCCATTCCATCTTGTCCTGTCACTACCAGCTTGTAGCGGCAATGCCAAATCACAGCTTGATCAGGTGACTGAGCACCTGGTGGAAAGGCAGGGCCAACCCAGGGGAGCTCAGGTGCATGCAATGCAGATGAGTGATTGGGAGGGGTGGAGCCAGGATCCACCCCTTCCCAGACCTCATTTAAGGGTTGGCAGTGGAGGTGAGGGTACCTTGTTGGTGATTCCTGCCTCCTGTAGCCCTTCTGAAGGTAAGCAGCAGCTTTTCTTTGTTTCTGCATCCGCTGCTGTGTTTGGGCTTGTTCTCATTTGCTGCAGCCGGGGGCTTTGCCACCCTGCTATTATTTGCTGTACTTTCCATCATGTTACAGTGTTACACAGACCATGTTAAAAAGTCAGTCCCCCCTCCTGTTCATAAGCTCCGTTCAAGCGGTAGAAGCTGCAATGGGACATTTTCTTCTCTGAGATAAGCAAACCCAATTCCCTCAACTTTTCTTGATAGGTGGGGTGCTGCAGCTCTTTGCTCATCTTTGTGGCCTTCCTCTGGACCCACTCTATCAGCTCCGCATTCTCTCTTGTGCTGAGGGCCCCAGGCGCAAGGCTCCAGATGGAGCCTCGTGAGGGCAGAGTAGAGGGGGATGATCGCCTCCCTCTTCCTGACGGCCCTCCCTCTCTTGATGCAGCCCAGGACCCCCTCGGTTTTGTGGGCTGTAAGTGCACGCTGCTGGCTCACACTGAGCTTCTAGTCCACCGGAACCCTTAAGTTCTTCTCTGCAGGGCTCATCTCAGTGAGTTCTCCTGGTCCGTGCTCGTGTCTAGCAAGGCTCTAACCCTGGGATGCATGATATCAGGCCCCATAGACTTGCATGCCTTCAGTCTCATTGTGTGGTCTCAGACTCGCTCTTCTTTTATAGTGTGAGGGATTTTGATCCCTCAGACCCCGCTCAGAGGTTTAGGGACACGAGAGAGTTGCAAAGATTGAGCTGAAGAACTCATTGAGCACCTCAGCCTTCCCTATGTCTGTCGTTGTCTTTTCTTGCTTACGAGAGTGAGTACACTTTCCTCACCCTTCCTCTTCTGAGCAGTGTACCTGTAGAAATCCCGTCCTGTTGTTTTGTTTTTGTTGTTGTTGTTGTTGTTTTGTTTTTTTGTTTGTTTGTTTGTTTGTTTTTTAAATCTTCTGCTGAGTTCAGTTTCATCTGAACTGCTGGGGGCTGGAGAACTCTCGTGCTGTCAGGAAGGTGTCCTTAAAGAGCTCCTTTCATGCTCCTTTCTAAGTTGTCATTTGAGAATATATATATGTATATCTTCTGCACATGGAGTGCTGTACTCTATTTTATGTAGTGATTTTATAATTAGCCTTCTCTGCCTGAGTTAACTGAAAGCTGTGAAGCATATAGAATGTTGCAGAAACAGAACCTGTCAGAAATAATGCTGCTTGGCTGGTGTTACTCCCTCTCCGTGCAGGGGGGCAAGAACCAAGGAGAGCGACAGAACTTTGTTTTCTGAGGACTTCATAACGATGGAGCTTTTAATACTGGAACTCATTTTCTACTGGAGGGTTCTCCTTTGTTGTTTATTGTCTTTGGGATTCTATATACTGTTCAGAAACAATTGCTCAGAGGTAGGTAACTTACAGTGAACCTGTTTCAAACCCTGTCTTGACAGAGAAGTGTGGTCTGTGATCTGTGAAGACCTGATCCGTCCGTGGAGATAGATAGCTGCTTCCAGCATGCTTTGCACATTACAGGGACTCTGCATACTTTGTTCCCGTAAGGCAATAAATGGTGCCCGAAGAATGCAGCAATAGCTTCCCTGAGTAAAGAGTTCTGGTAGGGTGGGAAAGCACAACGATGTTGTTAAGCACTGATCTGAGCACAGAGTTATTTGCAATGTCATGGGAGGAGGCCAGTCCGACTCTAAGCAAATCCTGTGGAAAGGGAGAACAAGTTTAGTCTTGCAATCCCTGAAAAATCTTAAAGGTAAATTCAGCTTTCTCAAAACTACTCAAATTGTTGACTGTTTATGCAGGTGGGCCTTCTTAACAGCATGAACCTTCTGTGGGGTAAATAGAACTAAGGCTTCTCTGAGCAAAGAGCATACTGTGGTGTTAACAACTTGGGCTGCCAAAAAGGGTATTTCCTAGGTAATTTTTTTGTTTAGAAAAGTTAGTGAAATACTCTGAGTTGGAGGGGAAAACCAACTGCCATTGCAAACTTGAATCTGGAAATCAGATTGACTGGAAACCAGTTATTTATTTCTTGAGAGTAGTTGCAATTAAATTTAATTTAAGAGTGAGACGATTGCCCTGTCTTGAACCAAGCAAACTCTTCCTGTGGCTTTTCTAAGCAAAACCTTGGAGTTGGCCTCCTATCTCAGGGTAATTAATGGAGAATAAGATTCAGTGAGTAGGAGGATGACTTTACAAATGTACTTTTCTGTTTGTTTGATCATCCTACTTTAACTGACTATTATTAAAAACAAAATTAAAGGGTGTCAGCCCAATGATCTTCACAGCTGTCTTGCCCAGCAGTTTGTGGGGTCTTATCTCTTGGGAAATGCATTTAGAAGGATAAGCAATTCTGCCTGACTTCGCCAAGGCCAGCACATCTAGGTAGTCTAAAGAGCTTATGCTGTAAGCAGTAAAACTTGAAGATGATATCTGAAACTTTCATCTTTCCTTAGTTTTCCTGCTTCTACTACTGTTTTTTGTCGTGTTGTGTACTTAGGATTCTATGAACGACTGAGAACAGCTAAATCACATTAAGTTTAAAAGACCTCCTGCATGCTTTATTTTTACTGTTATTTCTTTTTAAATAAAAAAAGTCCCCATGGTTTGTCACAAAGCGTGTAGGTTTAGGGCAAGGGATTTATCTTCTCAGCACAGTAACCCATGTTGATGTGAAAGGGAAATAACAGTGGACATAATTACTGCAAGGGAGCGTAGAAATTGGAGACGGTTAGAGCTTCCTCATGTGCCATTTGACTAGAGATCAGTGTTCAATATAAACAATGATAGGACAAAAGGTCAGCTTTTTGGAGCTGCTCATGGTCAAATACTGTTACCAAGCTCATGTGAGCTAAGGATTAGGGCTTTTATTTATGATTTGTCATAAAAACAAAATAAAAATAAGAGAAAGGAAATCCTTTCTTCACTTCGCAGACAGAGGAACACACTTGTGTAGCCCAGGCCTCCAGCTAAAGAGAAAGTAAAAGGGAGTTCATACTGTTGTTTATAAGGAAAGATACACTACAAAGACTGTTATGCATGCTGGAAGCACTCTTCTGAACGTGCAGCCTCAAGAAATACATTATGAATCAATGGAAGTGTTCTTTTTGGCTGTTTTTAGGCTTTATAGCTATGAACAGTACTTCTTGTTCAGCCATTCTGGCTATTAATAGTGGAAAGCACACTCGTATCGTTACTAGGCAGAAAGTGTGAACAGTGAAATAACCAGGACTGTAGCAGTTAAAAATACCCAACTTTGAGAGAGAGAAAAATCTTTACTCTTTAGCTACATAAATTTACTACTGATTAAAGACCACTCTTTTTACATCCCTCTATTAGAGTGATACATCATCAACTTCAACTAAGGAATTCTGGGTCAGTAACTGCTCTATCTTATCATTTTTTCAAACTGCTCCTGTGTGTTTCAGTGACATCGCCCTGCTCGAGAGAGAGCCTGGGTTACAAAAGCAAGATGTCTTATCCTCTGATCTAGTTCAAAGCATGTTTCTGAGTAGGTAAGGAAAATCCTTATTGGGAAAGAGCAGGTCGGAGAACTAAATCCCATGTCGGAGACAACAGCCCTTCCTAGTGGTACATTTTAAGCAAAAAGCTCAGCAAGGACTCAGCCCCATACAAAAGAGGCTCAAAGTGTTTGTTAGAATAAACAAGAGCATGGAGGCCAGTAGATCAGCACCAGTCAGAGGCCACAGAGCTTCTTTTTTGGGCAAGTTCTTTTCAGTATTTCTACAAATGACCAGGGCAAGGGACTTAAATTCATATTACGTATTAAGCCACACTGGAGATTATAATAAGTTCCTTCACCAGAGGATGGCTAGATGCCAGAACAAGCTCCGCAGAGAAACAGTCACAGACCCAGGCTGATGGAGTTGGAGAAGTAATTGGACACCACTCCTGGAGACAGCATTTGATGTTCAGGTGGTCTTGCACAGAGCTACAAGTTGTAGGTCCCTTCCAACCCAGGCTGCATTCTATACATAAGAACAGACATTTCACTGAATTTGTGTATTTGTTTGTTAAGCTTTTCCTCTCATCTCACTAATATACATTTTAGACATCCCTCTGGAAAAAAAGTATGTCCTGTTATCAACAGGAGCAACAGGTTAATCACCTGCAGACACCTGCTAGCACTAATGAGTCAACCAAATAACTCACTGAGATGCTGCTGAAGTCAAATCATTAGGAGAGTAGTATCATATCTAAGTAAACTAGCTCCATTTTCTATCCTGCATTATCTAGCTGCTGTACTTCAATCATAGCAGAACAAGATCACTAACGATTAAAAGAAAGTTAGTTAATAACTGCAAACTCTCACATGAAGACACAACGTACTGCATGCAAACATTTAATGCAAAGGCACAACCCCAATGAAGTTCCTTGTCTTTTGTTAAAGAGCAAAATACAGACTACAACATACTACTCTCATCTTTGACAGAGTTCCATCTCAGTTTGGGAGGAAGGTTCACAGGAACTCACTTACTGAAACTCAACACAAAGGGTTTCAACAGAGAAGCACACTCCCAAGTTACTCAGTGAGAAACCAGACAATTCTCAGCAGGCTCATTTTGAAAAAGGAAACCAGAAGCTTGTTGTGAGACAGTCGACGCCACTCCTCTCTCAGGATGGCACACCCACCTTTAAGCTGGGGAAGCTCTACCACATTTGAGAAAGAAATGCAGCTGCAACAATGCACAAATGCCAGAAACATACTTAGTGACTTCATTTGGTGAGTAAACCAAGTCTGAGGCACTGAACTGTTGAAGTGGATGATTTGTAAACCTTTGTTATTGACAAAAGTCTTTATCTTTTTTTAAAAACAGAACACGTGATGCTAAATGGCTGACTGCAAAAGGGGTCATTTTTCCTCCCCTTTCTCACCCCTCAAGATAACTGAGCTCATGGCATCCACCAGGGAGTAAGTTCCAAGCACAGAAAAAGCAGGTGCATCTTTTCTTTGTGGTAAGTAAGGATTTGTTTTTTATTGTTTTAAGTTGGAGACAGACAGGTATCCACTTTACCACAAAAGCTTTAGCTTACTAGCTGTTGCATTTTAACACAAATATTCTTAGGCATCCCCATTCCTGCACATAACAGAGCCTTTCCACCTGCAGTAGAAACTGCCTTTACAAAAAGCTGTTACAAGCTGACAGTTCTTCTATAAGAAGGACCTATCATCACCCACTTCCCACCCCACAAAAACTCTGTTACCAGTATTTTGGGGGCATACCTTGGAAGAAGAACAGAGTTAGACCTGGAAGTTCCCCTACACAGTTTTGCTTTGGCAAGAAGATAAAAAAAGTGAAAGACATCTCTCAAACAGGAGACCTAGTTTTTCTACTACTACAAAATTAAAAGTCTCTAAATTTCAAAGTTGCCTGTCCACCAATTCAGCACATTTTATGAGTGGCATGCTCTTAAATGTTACATTTTATCCACATAAAGAGATAGTCATTTTTATATAATGAAACACAAAGCTGAGTTGGCATTGTTAAGAGACTCCTCACAAGCAATGCCATAAGCATTTTCCCTGTTTAATTTTCCCATTAGTCTGATTTCCCCCCCCCCAAGAGTAGCTTGCAAAAGTCTCAGAGCAGAGCTTCTCTCCTTCCTGAGGATCTCAGTCTACTGAAGCTATTGATATTGTACACATCCTGTGTGTGCTACAGCTGGTTTACTCCTACACACCACAGGTGAATATCACCCCCAGCCACTTACCCAAATCTCCAGGGTGCAGTCAATTACTACTCAGAACAAGCAACCTCCTGCATCACAACAAGAACTGTTTCCAAGAGCATTTACCTGAGCTTTGAATTAATAAACTAAACTTCCTCCTTCTTCCTTCCAGCCCAGGAACACCACCACAAAGCAGCCATCACCACATAGGAGCCACTAAAGCACCCAGGAAAGAGACCTCTTCACCAGGAGGGCATCTCCCCCCTCTCCCCCCAACTCAGGGGGAGGCCCCCGAGGCCAGGAGGGCCTCTCTTCCTCCCCCCCCCAAGGGGGAGGCCCCCCGAGGCCAGGAGGGCCTCTCTTCCTCCCCCCCCCAAGGGGGAGGCCCCCCGAGGCCAGGAGGGCCTCTCTTCCTCCCCCCCCCCAAGGGGGAGGCCCCCCGAGGCCAGGAGGGCCTCTCTTCCTCCCCCCCCCCAAGGGGGAGGCCCCCCGAGGCCAGGAGGGCCTCTCTTCCTCCCCCCCCCCAAGGGGGAGGCCCCCCGAGGCCAGGAGGGCCTCTCTTCCTCCCCCCCCCCAAGGGGGAGGCCCCCCGAGGCCAGGAGGGCCTCTCTTCCTCCCCCCCCCCAAGGGGGAGGCCCCCCGAGGCCAGGAGGGCCTCTCTTCCTCCCCCCCCCCAAGGGGGAGGCCCCCCGAGGCCAGGAGGCCGAGGCCAGGAGGGCCTCCCTTTCCCCAGCCCCCCAAGGGGGAGGCCCCCGAGGCCAGGAGGGCCTCTCTTCCCCCCCCCCAAGGGGGAGGCCCCCCGAGGCCAGGAGGGCCTCCCTTTCCCCAGCCCCCCAAGGGGGAGGCCCCCGAGGCCAGGAGGGCCTCTCCCCTCCCACCCCCCCACTCAGGAGGGAGGCCCCCTCAGCTGCCACACTCCAGCCAGAAAAACTTCCGAGACTGACCATCCCACCCTCCCACCCAAAAAAAAATAATCTCTCTGAGATAGCGCAAACCCCAGCAAACAGCCCCCACACCAACAGCCAAAAACACAACCCACAAACAGCATGGGCTGTGCCTTTGACTGAGCACCTTAACCACAAAACCATCTCCACACCAATCTTCCAAACAAAAAGAAAAAACCACAAGCAAACCAACTTGCCACACTGAGTGCTCACCTCCACACAAGACACCACTTCCAACAACCAACGCAAACCTCAAATCTACATGGCACACCACTACACCCCATGCCTACCTGTTACCCCTGCTCCTTCAACACATCTCAGATCCAGCACTGCAGCTCCTAACCCAGGATCATGACATCAACTGCACCAGGACCCCACAGCTCCAGAAGAAAACTTGCGACACACCTCCAGGCCTGCAAGGAAAGCACATCATCACACCCAGTCCCAACCACAAACCCCAGCAGCACCACACAGGTCAACAGTAAAGACACAGCTCACCTTACTCCACAGAGGCACCACAGCCACAACAGGATTTTCACTCCAGCCCCATACCTGCAGGAAGACCTCTGTGAATCTCCTCCAAGGAGCCACCCAGATGGCAGACTCACACCTCAGCATGCAGCCCTCTAGTGGGAGGGTTCACACCTGCAGGTCCCCATCTTTCACCTCCTTCATCTGATCATTGGCAAAAATGCTCACATATTCCAGCCAGCCCTCACCCTGCAACAAGATCAGAATCACAGAGCTGTACAGAATGGAAAGGCCCCTCAGCAGATCACCCAGAGTATAGTTGTTATTATACAAGACTGTAACAGATGAATAGCCAGAGGTTATAGGGGAACAACTCACCCACTTCAAGGCTCACAGCTAGAACGGATGCTCACCATGAGGAACTCCACACAGGAGCAATCTCCAAAAGAGATGCAGCCTTAGCAGTGGTCAGCTCTTAAATGGGATCTAGAAGACATGGAGTCAAGCTCCACCCCTTTCAGGAGCACAGCTGAACTACCTTCACCTGTGCTCCACAGCTGAAGCATCGCTTGCCTCAGATGGTTAATTAAAGGTTCAGGCTGTGATTAACAGTTCCCCATACACTCAGTCCCACTTCCCTACCACACAACTAGAACAGCCAGAGGGAAGGGGACTCAGCAGCCTATTCCACCCCTCCCACAGGGACATCACCCTGTTTTCATAAAGCTTCTGGCATTCAAGTCCATGAACATCATCCCCATCAATTGCACTCCTGCACATCAAATACTCACTGACAGTAGCGATGTTCCCATCCACCAGCCTTCTTTCATCTAATTGGACAACACATAAAGCTACCACTGGATCCAGCACCATTTCCCCTCCATGAATTCACCTCAACTGCTCCTTAGAAATTTCTCCTCTACCAGTCACTTGGAGATGACACCTGGAACAAGTTGTTATATGACCTTTCCAGGAACAGATATGAGGCCAACTGACCTACAGTCACACAGGCCACCCTTCTCATCCTTTATAAAGGCTGCAGTGACATCAGCTACACTCCAGGCTTCAGGTACCTTTCCTAAAGGAAAGATCACAGAAAATGTCATAGAGAGCTATTTGGCAGTCACCTCTGCCGGCTCCCTCAGCACACACACCCCCTTACAGCTCAAGCATTTGCTGGCATCCATTTTGCCTAAAGACCCTTTGACCATCTCCTCCGCAATCAAGAGAAGTCCTCTTTCAGGATCCAGGGTTCCCAAGGAGCAGTCTCAGCAGCAACCACTGAAGCTAAAAAGGTATTCAGCACATCCCCAGTTACCAGGGCCTCCACCTTGTAAAGCAGAGGCTCACACATTCTCTAGTCTCCTTTTTCTCACTGACAAAGTTCTGTTAGCCTTGACCTCCTTCCCAAAGGCAATACTGAGAGGGCCTTAGCCTTCCTCAGCCCACCTCTACCTTCTCCCCTTCGAGTTCATCTGCAAGTTCCTCACTTGCCCCTGCAGGTTTCCTGCCATTCCTGTGCAGTTCCTTACTCCTTGGGATGTGCTGCTCCTGAGCATGGAGAAAGTAACACTCCAGCATTAACAACAGCTTGCAGGACCCCTTCCTAGGCCCTAACCCTAGAGATACCTCCAGGTAGTTCCTTTAGGAGGACAAAAGTTGGCTCCCTCAATGTCCAGTGCTTCAATCCCACTCATTGCTTTGCATCTTCCACACAAGATCCTTGACACCACAGTCTCACAGGACTGCTACACTCAAGGTCACCCCTGGCTTTCATGTCCCCAAATGACCCTTCCACAATAGGGAGAGCAAGCTCCAGCAGCTTGCCTCTCCTCAATGGCTCCTTCATCACCTGTGATAGAAGATTTTACCTTTAACACATTGCAAGAACCTCCTGGAACAAGCACACTTGGCAGCCTTGCTTTCCTAACAGTTGGCAGGGTGGTTCAAGACTACCATTAGAGCTAATGCCCACAGCTGTGAGGCTACTTTCAGCTGTGTGCAGGAAGTCTATCAACTTACTCATCCTGGCCAGTAACCAACACCCCCAAGTGATGTTACCCGCATTTTACCTGCCTCTCGAGCCTCACATGCAAGCACTCCACTAGTTCTTCATTCATCCCTAGGCAGAGATCAATACATTCCCGTTCTTTCACTGCAACGGCAGCTCCACCACCTGGCAGATTTGTCTTTCCTAAAAGAAAAAGAGCCATCTACAACGCATTCCAGCCGTGCAGGCTGTCCCGCCAGGTCTCCACGATGGGAACCACATCGTGCTCCTGAAGTTACACGTGAACGAGGGAGAAAAAAAAAAAACAAAACCACACACGGTCCCATCCTGCTCGCTCCCACCGCTGGAAACGGGAGGAGCTGAAGCACCCGCAAAACCCTCCTCGGGGGCTGAGGCCACCCCCGGGTGCTGCTCCGTCTCAGGCAGTTGGGCGGCAGCACCGTGCCGGCCTTTCTAAAAAAGGCCACGCGGGAGCCCAGCAGCAGCACCGTGCCGATCCTAAAGACAAAGAGGTAGCCGAGCAGCAGCCCTGCATAAGCCCCAAGAAAAGAGATCTTACCAAGTGACTCCCAAACGCTCACCGCGATAAGAGAAAAATTCTGTTTCAGCAGTCCTCTGCGTAGCTTCTTACTCCCAGCAGCACCGAGCCTACAGGAACGTGGCCCCATCCCACTCGCTCCTACCGCTGAGAACTTGGAGAACTGAAGCACCCGCTTAAAAATAAATACACGCAACAATACTCCCTCCTGGGGAGGGAGGCCGAAAGCACCCCGGAGCCCCGCTAGGACTCGAGGATCTGAGCGGCAGCCCCGCTCCGAAAACGCGATGGGAGCCGGGCATGGACGCTACATCGGCTGCGAATAGCCGGGGGGGCCCGGCGGCAGCCCTACGTCGGTCCCGAGAGCCCAGCAGCCTCCCCCACCAGCCGAAGAGACCTTAACAGCTCCCGACCGCTCGCCGCCTCCACGGTCCCAATACTACCAGAACCGCTCACCGGTTTGGGCTGATCCTTACCGCGAGAGGTCTCACAGCAGCCTAAAACAAAACGACACAACGAGAACATTAAAGAGAACCCCAAGGCTCCATTTTTAAAAGCAGCCCCTCTTACCTCTTCTCAGCCCCAGCAGCGCTACGACCGGTCAAAGGAACGGAGCCCGCTCCGCCTCACGCAGAGAACCGCAGGAACTCTCCCGTAGCTCCCGGCAGCCTCCGGCGGAGCTTAAGAGGCTTTGGGGCGGCCCCGCCCGGGGATCCCGACGAGGCGCAGCTGCGCCCGGGCGGCCGCGGCCCCGCGGCACCTGGGAGTCGTCGCCTCGTTAGCGCAGCCGGCCTCATTAGGGCCGGCCCGGGGCCCTGACAGTTAGGCGTGTGGTCTCTAGGTCTGAATGAGGGACTAAAACGATGCTTTAAATTACAGTTTGTTATGTGCTTCTCCTTCTCACCTCATTGAGGTCTGTGCTGACCAACCCACGCATCTCCAGAGCCTACTTGTACATTTTAGAATCATAAAATCATAGAATCATTAAGGTTGGAAAAGACCTCTAAGATCATCTAGTCCATCAGCCCATCACCACCATGCCCACCAAACCACGTCCCTCAGTGCCACATCTACATGTTTCTGAACACCTTCAGTGCCATCACTACTTCCCTTGGCAGCCTGTTCCAATGCATTACCCCTTTCTGAGATTTTTTTCCCTAATATCCAACCTGAACCTCCCTGGAGCAACTTTAGGCCATCACCCCTCATCCTGTCACCTAGGAGAATAGGTCCGCCTCCACCTCACTGCAACCTCCTTTCAGGTAGCTGTAGTGAGTGATGGGGTCTCTCCAGAGCCTCCTCTTTTTCTGACTATACAATGCCAGGATAAGTCCAGACTAAACAAATGCTTGGACAAAGGATTCTGAAGTAATGTGCCCCAAATTTGTTCCAAATTCCTGTTGGGAGGAGGAAGAGCAGAAGGAGCACCAACAATGTAATAATGTTAATATTTTACTGCCAGAGGTGTTGTTTTGGAACCACACCTTCTGCTGCATTTGCCATCACCACATTCCCCAAATAAGTTTATATTGTTTCTTTTTAGTCTACGTAAAAATAATGTAAAGAAATAGAAACACAGGTGCCTGCCTCCTTCACCTGCAGGCTCACCAGTTGCTGCAGAGAAGGAAGATACTACCTTTCGTTGGACAAACCCAACTTAGGCAGTACAGGAACATCTCCAGTAGAGTATGTTTCTTTCTGAAGAAACAGCCAGGTCACCCCAGCAGCAGGATGTGGGTGTCACTTTCCTCTCTCCCAAGGAACTCAGAGGCCACCATGCTTGCAGCAGTGTCCGATAGCACTGACACAGAGGACTACGTCTCTGCCTACTTCAGGAGCGATGCCTCAGATGAGGACTCCTGCAGCCACATTTACCATGAGGTTGCAGAGTCTGTCCCTGATCTCCCGCAGTGCACTGCTGATGTGTTGGACCTTCCTGATCTCCCGCAGGTCCAGGCGCTAGAAGGGGATGCTGTTTATTTGTCCAAGCAAGACAGATGGGGGGAGACGGTCAATGAGTTTGAGATAAAAAGAGGAATAGAGTGGAGCTCAGGAGACCGGGTGGTATGGTGATACTGGAATTAGCTGCAATGGAAAAAAACAAAACAAAACTAAACAAAACATGGTAAAAGAAAAAACAAAACAAAACAAAACATGGTAAAAGAACAGATTTGGACGTCTGCAAATCCCAGCATGGCCAGAACAGCCAGTAGAGGGCACCGGGGTTTCATAACACTCGGAGCAGCCCAGCCCCACGATCCCTCGTGGGACGGAAAAGTAATGGGGCATGCTCCCTCCTGCCGCCTCCTGTTTTGCTCAGGAATGGACGGACCAGCGGAGCGGCAGTTGTTCGTCTTTCAGAATAACACGGTATTCGTTAACATTGGTTAATATTGGCAGCAGATCCTACCAGCCTTTCAGTGAGCTGGTAAATGATGATATTTGTTCCAAACACTGTTCCAAACTAGTTCTCTGGCAAGGAGAATGCATTAGTGGCAGGCAGGAGCTTGCCAACTCCGTAAACTACCCCTGTGATCGTGCTGCAAGGACTTTGCTTTTGCTAAGCACTAATTTAATTAAAAACAATTTTAACACGTTTTTCATGTTAGAGTACACAGACATTGGAATAAAGCTGTGTGGTTTTGTTTACTGAAACAGCACTGTGATTACAAACAGTGTTTGTTTGTTTGCTTTCCAAAACATACTGGATTTGGATGAAAATAGGAAATTACCTCCTGCTGGAGCTACTTCTTCCACTTCCTTCCTCTCAGCTCTATCGTTAGGTGAGTTAAAGGCCTCCCTCACTGTATAGCAACCTGTTCTGTGTAAGCACTGCTCAGCAACAACTAAAACATCCATATCAAAAATCCCAAATACTGCATCCTACAGGCCTCTACAAATAAAAATAACTCTATCTATCCCAGCCAAAACCGTGACACCCGTGACTACGGACAGTGTACACTTCTGGCTGCTTGTGGCATGATAAGAGGCAACAAGCTGATCTAAGAAGGCAGCACTAGAAACGATCTGAAAGATCTGACTGTCTGTCTGAACTGTTTGTCTTAACAGCAGCACGCAAGACAGAAAGAAGAATTTCTGGTTGTTAGGTATCTACTTCATCTAGCTTCAGTGGGCGCACGGTACCAATATCTTGGTGCAGTTTCTCTGGCAAGGTGTCTACGGTATTCACCACCAGCTCTTAATGAACATCACGCAGATTGGCCCTAATTTTAGCTACACTGCCAAACATGGTGTGTATATGGCAGTGCTACAGGCTCAGGTATGTCAGATATGGCTATGTGGCCCTTCTCCGTGGATGTAATCACATTGCATGTGGCTGGTTGGGTCGTACAACACTGTGCTACCAGTGAGGTAAATGAGGTGTTCTGGGGGGAAAGAGACTGCAGAATGCCTGAGAAATCTGTGGGTCTGCAGACTGTTGGAAGTGTTTATTTTCCCTTAAGAGGGGAAAAATGCTGTATTGTCCTTGTGTACTGACGCCTGTCACTGGGGCTTCTTATTTACAGTTTTGGTTTAGTTGGGAAGTATGTTTGGAGTCTTTAGGGAGCTAAAAGGGAAATACTCTGGCAGGTTTCCTTCAGCGATTTTTTTCTGATGTGGATCATTGGCTGTGAGTGTATGACTTGGTCTACCTGTTCCTAGAGTTGACTTCCAGCAGCGCTGTTCTGCTGCCATGTGGTAAAATGAAATAAGAACAGAATGGTTAAGCTCTGACTGATACGGTCACTTCATGCCAATTTGGTTTTGAGCTTTTCCTTTGGAACTAAAATTTAGAAATAAATGGAAAGAAGTGAGAGAAGAAGCACATAAAGAAAGGAATTTGTCTTCATTGTTCCTTTTCTTCTTCTTTTTCTTTTTAACTAAAAATTTGCTTCATCTGGCACAGCCGTAAGCAGTTTATCAGATTATTACCTACACGCGGGTAGGGTAAGCATTGAATTAAATGAAGACTAAACATCCAGGGCACCAGTAGCTGAAAAACTCCTGTACATATCAGTAGAAACTGAAAAACAAACAAACAAACAAAAAAACTGGCTGAAGTAAGCAATTTAAAATCCATTTTAAATTCATATACATTCATAATACATTTATTCATACAAATTCATATTCATTTATAATTCATATACATATGAAATTATAAAATGATCCAGAAACTGTATTTCTTTATATGCTTGCTTTATCTCATCTAAGTAAGTTTGTTCTTTACTCCCGATTACTCCTTATTATTAATCAACCAAGCTGTATTTTCGTTCCTTGTAGAAACACCTCAGAAATGCCTCCTTGACCCTTGTATAGCCTTGCCTTCCAGCAGTACAGTGTGGGTCAATTATGGCATGAGCCATAACAGCATAAGGATGAATCTAGTTAAGGTATTGAGTCTAGAGCTTGGGGAATCTTGATGCAGACTTAGAAAAACACTTTATGATGTAAAACAAGGGTGCTGATGCTCCTTTTCTTCACCCTCACTTAATTTACAGGTGCTGTCAAGCACACTTGGATGAAATAAGCAATCAGAGTTCTTCCTTAAAAGCTGTAGTCTGAGGTTTCGATGTACTTTGCACCGAAAGGTACAATGAAAAAGGTCATGGAAGTTCAGCATGCTCTTCAGCAAAAGCTACGTAGAATTTCTGACTTTGGATCCTCTTAGCCAGTGTCTGGATGAACTGAGTTCATTAAGAAACCTTTAACCAACTCATTTGAACTGACAAATCAAATATCCTTCTTGCCAAGTCCTTGTGAAATATCAGAAAGGCTGTGCAATATGCCTGGTTAGCTTCTTGTTTATATCTTGTTTTGTTGGATCATTTGAGTTATTGAAAACTAACAGAAGACAGTGTACTGTACCACTGTGGATCACTGTGTATCTTTTGCCTTAGCACTTACTACAGGGAGACTCATCTGAAATTTGCAGGGCAGCAGTACATAACCAGATTTTGTTGTTATTGTTATTGACAATTTTTCAGGGAAAGGTCATGTTTTTCACACCTCTTGAGTATGGAAAATGAATCACAGTAGGTGTTCTTCTCTTCCACTATTCCACATGAGCTTCAGCCAAAGCGCATAGGACACCCATCGTGTTTGAGAGAGCACATGTTTGGCATGACCACTTCCAAAAGGGATGGTGTGTATGGTTAATGATGATGGCTTGAGAAGGAGCTGAGCCACCATTTCCTCTTAGAGGAGGAGGAGGTGAGAGCTGCAGAGAGAATCAAGACCCAAATTATGACAGTTGCCACAGAAGAGAACAGGTTAATCTCTGTAATGAATTAAATGAAACCGAAATATAATTATTAGCTTAAAAAATCTCACTTCAGCATGAGACATGGAGATACTTGCTTTAACTATGTGAACACTGGCTTTGGTTCATTCATAAATTCATTTTTTTTTCCTACCTTCCAAGCCACTGCTGCTTGTGTCCCACCAGAAGATCCTTGTTTGTCCATGTCCTAATCCAGTGAGGTCATGCAAGTTCTAGTTCCTCATGGGATGCAGGTCATGAACTATCGGGCTGTGACAGCTGGCCAGACCCTGTCAGAGCATTTCATAACAGTCCCACCGTGATTTGCAGAAAACACATACCAGAAGCTCCCAAATTCTCCGTTTTCCTCTATCACCATGCAGCTGGCATAATCCCTTACTTAGGAAATGACTTGGGGTCATCAGCCAAGGGAGCCAGTCAGGCTCCCTGACTCCTATGTCTCTGTCCTTGTACCCAGTGGTCCCACTGCTTACTCACTGCCTTCTTTTGCAAAGAAAGAGAAGTCTCTTGCAGCGGATCCCCCTACACCGCCCTGGGCTCTTGTGCACTTTTGTTTGATGGGTGCTATATTAAACACACTTCTTTCATTTCCTTCCAGTTCCTTCCACAGTTCTTCCTTCTCAAGCTATTCTACATTTTCTTGCCTGCTGTTTAGAGTAGGGAAATACGATTTGCATTTTTACTGTACTTCCTTTATTTTGCCATGGTTAGGATAAATCCCATTCAAAGGAAACAAACACCTGAAAAAAAGGAAATGAAAATGCCTGTGGTTTCTGCAGTATCCTCCAGTCAAAAACTGAAGATTTCCTAAGAGTTAGAAAATATGTAAATCTGTCTGAAGGATCTTGTATGGAAGTCTAGGCTGATGAGGAGAATAGCTGGTACTGTGTTCTCCTATATACATCTGCATTGTATCACACTTTGGGCTACTTGCTGAAGAGATCGCAGTATCCCAACTTTCTAAACAATTGATGGGAAGATGATGTCAGCATAGTAAAGGACAGTCTTCCTGCTACAACCATCCCATTGTAGGCTGTGAAGTGTTGTGCCATCACCTTTTCGTGCTGTATAGTTTCCGTGATTTCCTCCTTTGTCTTCCTAACTCCCCCTGCTACGTCTGTGATTCTGTCTCTGGCAGGACTGAAAATGTAGTGAAGGCACATATTGTGGTACCTGGTGTTCATAATAGTTATATTCACTGTGTGCAAAGCATGTACACTTGTAAGCTTACTGTCCCAATTCTGGACTTCTGCTGCCTGGCTTGGGGAAGGGCCTCTTCTCATTTAATGCTGAGTATAGGAAAGAGCTAAGCTTTATTCAGTGATGATCAGCAACAGAAACAACAGAGTGAGTTACTGCTGAGGTCACTGTACAGATCACACAACAGGTGATAAGGCCTGAACTTCCTTGCCCTTTCAGAGACCAAGTGTGGAAGTAGCAATCTGTTACGTGTGCTAAATGACTGAAGAGCAGAGTCATGTCACTGGCTTGGTCCTGAGTCAGCTGAGTTGTGTTTTGGGTCCTGTGAGTTCAGACACAAATATTTAACCAAACCTTTCGTGCTGGCTGGTCAAATGGCATTCCTGGAGTCACCTGAAAAATAATGGCAAGGTCTGTGTCTTGAGTACTGCCTGCATAGCATGTTACGAGTAGGCATGTTTTGTAAATTGTTGAATGATGAAGTTAACTTTTAACCTTAATACATCTGGTAATGGCAAAGCCTTTGTCTTGTAGGGCAGGAGATGACATTGTGATTTTCTGCAAGGGGCTAAAAAGAATCCTACCTGAAAATGATAAGATTTTAGCAGCAGAGATGTAATTCACAGCAGAATAGACATGATGCTTTCCACAGGCTAATCTGCTAAATGAGAACGTTCAGTGAAGTAATACATTTCAATGTACAGACACGGGAGCCTGAGGATGGGTGCACAACACCGTGACAACAGTCAAGTCAGATCAGGATCCTGTCTAACACTGGCTGAAAAAGAGGTCCCAAGGATAGCAGCAACGCAACCATGGAGGAATTGCTTTTTGATTGCTCTCCGGCATCCAGAGTTTCCTGGGCATTTTTGAGTACCCTCAATGGATTTTTCTGACATGACCTTGCCTGATTACTTTTGAACAAATATAAACTTAGCATCTACATCCTGGCTAACGGTGTTCTGCAGCTCATGATCTGTGAAGAACTGTGTCCCTTTCCCTGTATAAATGATGCTAGCTGCTGTTTTAGCATTTTCTGACACTGTGCAGATGGCCATAAAGCCATGGGAAGTTGTCTAGGGGGCAGCTGCTGCTCAGGCAATGCTGGCTGTTGGTTGGTGGTGGCGTGTGGAATCAAACTCTATAACCACAGAGTAGTCATAAAGCAGGTATGTTTACTTAGTGCTGCACGATCATTCTAGATGAAAGGGGGGTTATTCTCTCCAAGCCTGTATACCAGATGGCAAGAAGGCACATACTTAAAGAACAAGCTGCTTACATATGCATTAGATGTCACAGAAAAGGTTGGGTTGAGTCCCCAGAATGACTGTCATTTTCCCCCGCCCCGAGTCTTAGTCCCTTTACGCGTGTGGTATTTCTCCATGGTCATCTGGTGGTCTTTTCTGATGAAGGCTGGATGTCTTTCTCACTGTGTACTCTCTGACCTGAGTCGAGTTGGAAGATGCTGACTTAGCTCTAGCTGGTCGTCTTATCGGCTACAACTCTGTCCACTAATAAACTGCTTCTTCATTAATTTGTGGCTTTACTGTCCAAGCCTGCTACTTTGCATTCCAGAGATAGGATAGCTAACAATGTTATTTGGAGAAACATGAGACTCAGTGTCTGTACCAATTGTCTAACTCTGCAGAAAAGCATCTATTATCAGCAGCTAAAACCTGGCTTAGAAAGGTCAGATTTGTAGCTGCCGATTTGGTATGCCATGAAGGCACATAACTTTTCACCTAACTTATTTTCCTTAATTCAGCAGGGGATGAGATCTTGCATTGCTGACAGCTGTGGGTTGGCAGGCAGTTGTACTATTGCTGTACATTGGTCGGCGGATGGAAAATAATTGCATTGCACCTCCATATAGTTAGCATTGCACTTTTGTTTCCATTTTCCTCTTCTGTCTTGGTAAACAGTTTTGATATCAACCCACAAGTCCTATTCTGTTTCCAGTCTTCTCCCTCATCCCACCTGGGGAGAGGGAGCTAACATCTGTGTGGTGTTCAGCTGCCTGATGCGTTAAACAATGCTTGGCTTTTTGTGTTTTCTTGGGCCTCCTACTTAGTATATGGGTCCCCTGATATCTATCCTGCAGTGGAGGAAAATATAACAATCAAAATGTTTGTCATAGTTTCCTCTTTCCTGAGCTTGATCTGATCAAGAAAGCAAAGGAATGCCTTCCAGAGGTGCTGGCAAACTTGCAGGTTCACCAGCAGTGCAGTCTCTTGCTTTCGTGTGTCCCTGCATTGGAGTTGCCCCAAAAGTAGTCAGAGCAGGAGCACCTGCAGCACACTCCTGGATGCACGTCTCTTTCCTCACTAAAGTATATCAAACACACAGTTGTGTCTCAGCGTTTGAATCTCTGAAACTGAATCTTTTTTCAAGTTTTTTGTGGTATGTATGGAATTGTTAATCTGTGAAAAAATGATCTTCGTTCCTTCGAAATCCATCACATTTCTCATGCCATGTTTGGACAAATATATTCTGAAGTTGTAAATGTTTGCATCTGGGTAGTTTCCTTTGTTGGACAGGATTTTGGCAGTTGGATCCTGAAGGTTAATTGAAAAAAACAATGAAAATTGAGGAAAAAGAATGGGAAGTGTAGCATTTCATGTAAGCTATTCCGTTATATTAGCTAATAATTATTAAGAAAACCATTCATTCTGTCATTCCCTGATCAGCATGCCATTACCTTTCATGGATGGTCACATTTTTGGATATTCAGAAAATTTCTTGAAACACCACACATTGAAGAACACCACAGGCTGCTACAGGGCTCAGTGCTTTGTGGATAACTTGTGAACTCCTCATGCAAATACTATGGACAGTTTGGAGTGCCTACAATAGATTAGGACAAACGGAGTTTATTTCTCAAGAATCTGCATGCTTGGCCTCAGAACAAAGTCATTATACCATTCAAGAGGTGGAGGTGAAATACCTAAGAAAAAATTGCAGTGACTCCCTTTTCACATCCACAGCTCCCTTCACTGCGCACATACATATGGACAACAGCAAGAGTTGAAGCATACATTCAGCAGGTAGGCTCTAGTATTTCTCCATTCTGTGTTCATTTGGCAGCATTAGACCATGATTACTACCACATGAATGATTACCGAAAGGCACACAAGCTGTGCGTGTAAAAAAGTCAGAGTAAACACTGAGTTCATCCCTAGTTTGCTCATTCTAATCTTGAGAAGATTAATAAATAATCTGCTGCCTCAGCAGGAACAGGGAGATGATACTGGCTGATTTAATTCATGTGCTTTTTTTCTACAGCATATAAGCAATCGTGGATTTCCAGGTCCCAGTTCAGACTCTTCTGACACTTGACATCTCTTCCTCTGCTCACCATGGACTTCCTGGGATTGCCCACAGTCCTCTTGCTGGTCTGTATCTCATGTCTTCTCCTTGCTGCATGGAGAAGTACATCACGAAGAGGGAAGGAGCCTCCTGGTCCCATACCAATCCCCATCATCGGAAATGTTTTTCAGCTAAACCCACGGGACTTGATGGGAAGCTTGAAGGAGGTAAGACTGTCACTTCCATTGCTGTGTTGTCTTCCTTGCCTGCAGAACAAAGCTCAGTCCTGACAGCCTCAGCTTAAATCACAGCTTCTGTGTAGATGTTTACTTTTGATGTATCATGCTGCCTATTGGAATTACCATACTGATGAGATGTGCGCTGGCCTCACAACACTACCGCAATTTACAATAGATTTCTAGACGAGTTACTGATGCTTTTGCCATATTCACCACATCACTTCTGTACCCATCTCCTCACTGCTCTGGCAACAGTGCCCAGCCCTGTTTTAGAGAGGACCTTGTTATGTTTTGTTGCCTCTGCTCCCTGGCACGTAGGTATAATCTCCTGGGAGGGGCTGTCATGAGTACAGGGGCCGAATTAAAGAAGTTTGAAGGTGAATGGTGCTGCCTGTTCCCTCCCCTGGATACTGTCATGCATGTGTCAAAAAAAAGCCTGTGTTGCAGTGCCTGGGAGAGAATAGGTGGAGTACGTTTGGCTGTGGAGCCTCTTTCTGAGGGGACTGTAATGGGATGGTGGTAGATGGATGGGAAAGAGCTAAGGAATGAATTAGTTACCAGAAAATTTGAGCAGGGGTCTTATTCACCAGGTGAAGACCTGCAAACTTATCTTTACATGATTATCATCCAGATGCGTTGTTCCTTGTGTTCTTCCTTCCTGCAGCTCAGCAAAAAATACGGTCCTATCTTCACAATACATTTAGGCCCCCAAAAGGCTGTGGTGCTGTATGGCTATGACATTGTGAAAGAAGCCCTAATTGATAATGGAGAAGTCTTCAGTGGAAGAGGAACACTGCCTCTGATTGAAAAACTCTTCAAAGGAAAAGGTACATTCCTGGTAGCATTGCCATACAAAGCTGATCAAGATACAGGAATCCACCTGCGAGTGCAGTAAAGGAGTGACTGGTGGATTTCAAGTACTACATTTACACATAAAAATTAGAAATAAACACTCAGGATTAGGCCCTGGGCTCATTCACCACGACAGCTCCCAGCAGAGCATTTACTGAAGTAAATGCTTGTCCCGTGGTATTTTCAGTAATGATACAATGTGTGAAGGTGCCTCCCTGAACATCTGGGTATTTGTCTTCGCCACCTGTTTGTGGCCAACATGACTTTAGTACCAGTGGTCCCTTTCATTGACAAGCCATTGTCGTTGCTCTTTTTCTGGAAATAAAGGTCAGATTGATCAATTTGTCATCTCCTTAACTGCAGGAAAGTTAGGGTTTGGGGCACACAGCAATTGTGGTAGATTTCTATTCCAGATTTGGGGGGAGGAGGGGGGCAGAAAATTTCCTTCCTCATGCAGTCTTTGTTGTTCCTTCTTGTGACAGGCATTGTGACCAGCAATGGGGAGACCTGGAGGCAACTGCGACGATTTGCCCTCACCACCCTGCGTGATTTTGGAATGGGGAAGAAGGGCATTGAGGAGCGAATCCAGGAGGAAGCTCGTTTTCTGGTGGAGAGGATCAGGAACACACGTGGTAGGACATGGATGTGTGTCTGCTGGGAAACCTTGCCTATCTGCAATGAGACTGTAAGAAAATTCAGTCTGGATTCACAGATACAAATCCCTGCTACCAATCTGAGAAAACGTGCTCAGCTGTATTGCTCTTTTCATTTCACTGATTCTGCGCTGTATATGCCTCACTGTACACCTCCAAGTCTCTGTCACTTTGTTACGCTGTGTACTATGTATGTTCTATGTTTTACCGTGTACTAAAAGGCTTCACAAGTAACTGAAAAGTCAGAACTATTTTTACTCTTAATGCTAACAATAAATAGGTAGGACTACTAACCTACTAGACTTACTTAGGCTGAGCGTTACTATGCTTACCGCTTCTGACAAGATATCTGATGAGGTTTTGCTGGCGAGGAGTCATGAGCAAGGCAGAGAGGGGCTGGCTCCAGTGCTGCACGGAAGAGGCTGATCCTTAATGTTACCATTTTCTCTTCCCTCTTTTTACCTTTCATATTTTATACCTTCCTGTCTTTCATGGATCTAATCTCCCTTTTCCTCACACTTCCACAGTTATTTACTTAGAAGATTCTGTAGCCATGCTGTTTACTTTTGATCACGGGTATCTGAAGTTTCATTGGGTTTTGTTGGGATTCTTCAGGCAGTCTCTAATAATCAGTCTGTCCTGCTGCAAGACATTTTTGTCAGATGAAGAAGAAACAAGTCACTCAGACCAGTGCTATAGACAGAACAGAACAAAACAGGGGCTTAAACAATTTATTCATTCAGGAAAATCAGTTAATTACCAGTAGAGAAGAACCGATTGGATAAGCCTCTCACTATCTTCTTAAAGGACTACGAAAATCTGGGTCCCAAGTGAATGCAAAACTTCCTTGGAGGTATCAGGGGAGGAGATGATGACTAAAGTACTGAAAGCAAGTTACCTTTTCCTTGTTGTTGTTGCAGAGAAACCTTTCAACCCTGGCAAGTTCCTAATCCATGCTGTTTCCAACATCATCTGCTCTGTTGTATTTGGGGATCGGTTCGACTACGAGGACAAGAAATTTCTGGATTTAATTGAGATGCTGGAAGAAAATGAAAAGTACCAGAACAGAATACAAACACAGGTTTGTGCGGTGTCACTGCATGGGTAAATGTATTAATGCTTCAGGTTATTAAAATTGTATTCATTCATGTTACTCATTTATTACTGGTATGATTTTTCATTTTATGGACATCTTGTATGTTCAAAGCAGAATAGCATTTGTAAAGCAGTTCAATTACAGTCTCTCCTTGAGTATAGTGAAAGCATGGCTGAAAATAGACTTTACTCCTTCTCATAGTAACAGGTGGGGACAAATTTATTGTAAGCACATCAACCAAAATATGCATTTTCCTCCTTTTAATATCACAGCTCTACAACTTCTTCCCAGCCATCTTAGATTCTTTACCTGGACCTCATCAAACAATAATAAAAAACACTGAAAACATTGATGACTTCATTTCTGAAATCGTAAGAGCACACCAGGAATCTTTCGATCCCAGCTGTCCTCGAGATTTTATTGACGCTTTTATCAACAAAATGCAACAGGTAACGTAAGAGCAAGTGAGAGCTCTTTGGATGATAGGGAAAACACTATTTGAATCCTTGCATCGTCTCCCAGTTGGAGCAGCACACCGGGCTTTTGCACATACAGAAGGAAATCTGTTTTTCTTGACACCTTCATTCCCTCCCCTCCATTTTCCACTGAAAGATTTGTAAGCACAGCACTAATAGTTGCATGCAGCACTAGCCAAAGCTAGGAAAGCCGCAGATAAACCTCACCGATGTAATTCGGTACTCTTCCCATATTATCCCAAATGTCAGTATAAGAACTGTTATTCCTGATGTTCTGGGGAGGGTTGTATTCTCCAAAAGACATCAAGTGTGTCTAAACACATACCACAGAGGCACAAGACCAGCTTTGCAGAAAAGTTTCTTACTGTTTTCACTCAAAGAACTCTGCCAAATTCTCCTCCAGGAGAAAGGGAACTCGTATTTCACCGTGGAGTCCTTGACCAGAACCACACTTGATTTGTTCCTTGCGGGAACAGGGACAACCAGCACCACACTGAGATATGGACTTCTGATTCTCCTGAAACACCCAGAGGTTGAAGGTAAGAGGAAAGGGAATATATCCTTGAAGATGTATTTTAAGCTATGGGTTCAAAGAGGACAATTTGTGTCACTACCACTGGTGGCAACAGACCCTAATAGCAGGGATGTCCATCAGTCTTCGCTTTACTTCCAGGAGAGAGCCATCAGTACCCAGTATGTTCATGTATTCTTTTTGGGGGGTCAGGGGGGGGGTGAAAAGCAAGCTTTGCTGCAACTGTGAGGAAAGGTTCTGGGAAACATCCATTCAATTCACTTATTCCCTAACAGAGAAAATTCACAAGGAGATTGACCGTGTGGTTGGCCGAGACCGAAGCCCCTGCATGGCAGACAGGAGCCAGTTGCCATACATGGATGCTGTCATCCATGAAATCCAGAGATTCATTGATTTCCTTCCTCTTAACGTTCCACATGCTGTGACCAAGGACACCATGCTCAGAGACTATTTCATTCCCAAGGTCTGTTGCTGGGAACATTCATAATCTCTTGCTGTGCTGTGCTATATTATTTATGCATTGCTTATGTTTGAAACACACTGGAATGCAGTACAGATCGGAATAATTTGATTTGGGAGAGAAGAGGTCTGTTTGAGGTGCTAGTATGCATTAAGTTGTACGGTGTTGTTGCCTTCCTTCTATGATACAGTCTTCTCCTACTTTTCGTTTGCAATACAAATAATTATAACTGAATGAGCTGCATCTATGTGGTGATACAAATGGGTGCTGTGAAAAAAAAAAACAAAAACACATGTTTCTCTAAGCCTTCTAAATGACCCCCAAGACTACACACCACTCACCATTTTTGCAGTTCTACCAGCTTTTGTCATGACATTTTAACACTGCTAATTCTGAATGACAGTGGAACATAATGGGACCACACTGCAGCTAAAGCAAAGGGGTTTCTAATGTACATCGCCCTGGGAACTGCTCGATGGGGCTTTACTTTGGCATGTCTCCACTTTAACTTTCTTCTCTCCACGCTAATTCAGGACACCATGGTATTCCCTTTGCTGTCTCCCATCCTGCAAGACTGCAAGGAATTCCCAAATCCAGAAAAATTTGACCCAGGACATTTCCTGAACTCAGACGGTACCTTCAGAAAGAGTGACTACTTCATGCCATTCTCTGCAGGTAAAGAGCTCTTTCTATGACAGGTCCTAGTAGAACCTCTTCAGATATTTCAGTGGCTCTGTCACCACAGTCTGAACAGTGATGTCTGGAGATCTGCTGGTCACTTCTGGGCAGCTCCACCCCACATACTGCTGTGTCAGCTTACCTCCTTTTCTTAACAAGTACCACAGCTCCTCCAAGAAAAGATGCACAAAGTGGGACACCATGTCACCATGCCACTTCTCTCTCCAAACCAGTGATTAAACAGCATCAGAACAGGAAAAACTGAGGCCTTCAAATTTCATTGGCCCACCCAGTACTCTCACACTGTTCTGAACTCTGAGAGCTTAGTTTAATTCAATTCACTTCCCCAGAAGGATGCAGTGCTGCCCGCCCATTCTGAGAAGTTGGAGCTTTCATGGCAGAGGGGTTACAGTAAGTTAACAGCAAAAGTACTCCACCATCACCTCCTTTTTTACTTATTCTTTCCTTGCAGGAAAACGCATCTGTGCAGGAGAAGGTCTGGCCCGGATGGAGATATTCCTGTTTTTATCATCCATCCTGCAGAACTTTACTCTGAAGCCTGTTCTAGATCGCAAGGACATTGACATTTCTCCAGTAGTCACCACTCTGGCAAATGCACCACGACCTTATGAGGTGTCGTTTATTCCACGTTAGCCAGGTGAAGACAGCTGTCACCTCCTAAATTCATGAGAACACTTCTTGAATGACTGTCATTGCCCAGCCTGATGAGACTGTGACACTCAGATCATTTGCTAGATTCCTTCTGGACAGAAAACTTCTGCTTTTCTCTGTGAACCTAGAAGGACATGCTCTAGTGGAAAGTCGTTCTCCACAAAGCTTAGGCTCCCACACACTGTCCAATGTAGGTACATATCTTGACTGTTTCTTTCCATTCATTAATAAGAAAAGCTTTCCGGCTTTAAGACATGATCTAAGAAACCTCCAGTCTCACTAACAACGTGGGAGTTGGCTGGACTGAACTTATTGGACCTATCAGAATTAAAATTGCAATTACAGCACTGCTCATTGCGACAAAAGAGAGTGAAATAATTGTGGGATCTCTGTGTGCCTTTTAGAAGATGAATGGCAGCTTGAATCTTCCCATTACTTTTATGAAATATGTAAAAATTCCTATAGAAATTTTACAGACTTCAGGTAAAGGGTGTATATGAGCTGATAAAGACAGATATATATATATATATACACATATATATATAGATATATATACGGATGTAGGACTGGCATTTCCCAAATTGATCACGTTCCCTGCAGTGTATAGCTTACTGTGACTGCAGTGACAGCAGAGCTGAATCCATGCTATGTGAAATAATACAGCACTTGAAATGTCACCACAGTGGCATTAATTGTTTAGGTAAGCAGCCAAATGTTCATTTCTTTCGCTGTGCTAATAGTCTTGATATACCATGAGTTATTTGTTTGGTGTTACAAAAAGTTCAAAGCAAAAAATATCACAGATTGACAGAAATATAGTCAAAAGAAAAATAGAAGTGGAAATGAAGGATACAACCACCAGGTTTCAGGCCCACTGAAGATGTCCCAGATGAGGAACTCAATGAAACAATGCAGGGAAAAAAAAGAAACAAAGCCACTTGAGCTGTTTCCCCCTAGCAGGGCAGCAGCACTTGTCTGAGCCACCATTATAAATTATTACGGCATAAATCGGTAAATGGTGGATGTATTCCAGCACAACTGAAACACTCCCAAGTTGGGCACTTGAGCATAGAGAGACAGAAGCAAAAGACAAAACTGTAGGCTCTGCTACCGTCACAAGAGGCTTTAAGGAAAGCAAAGGCACTACAAAGTCACTGCTGTAGACTCTTTACAGCTCCTCAGGTGATCCAAGGCAAGGCAAAGGAGAGTCTGGGATCTGAAAGAAACACAGTTTAACTCCTTGCAGAAAAATACAGGAACAACTCACTTGCCTTAAGACCATTTCTATCCAAGAAATGCTCTTGCATGAATTGATCTGGATCTGGGCTTGTTTCACTGTAGGGAATACAACAGCATCCCAAGTCGTAAACATTGAGAATGGGTATCCAAGTAGCTGAAGATAAAGTTGTCAAAACCTAGCCATGAAGTCTGCATTTGACTTATCTAGTTTCTTCAAATGTGACCCGTTTATTGGAGGAACCTCTGTTCCCTACTGCCATATGGCCTTCACTTCTCCGTCACCGTGCATACTTACCTTCCTCAGAATAGTCACAGAATGGCCAGGGTTGAAAAGAACACTAATGATCATCTCGTTTCAACCCTCTTGCTGTGTGCAGGGTCGCTAACAACTTTACTGGGCTGCCCAGAGCCAGACATCTTAACAACAAGCCAGACATCTTAATAACAGACATATAGGCTTCTAGCACAGCTCAGGCCCTGCATTAGAGGGTGGAGGTTTACACCTTATTCTGTGATTGACCTGTCAAGTAACTTTGTATGTAACAGCTTTCTTAAATTCCCTGTTGGTGACAACTCACAGCTCAGGTTATTATAATCTTAATAGAGGCTATGTGTATGAAGACAAAAATCACTGACTGTCTGCAAATGGCTTTCACCAGATCTGGTATCCATTGCTTTGCTTCCTGGACATGGCACCAACACCTCGACCTCCCATGTTAATTATGTACATATATATATCTTGTATTTGCTTTCAAGAAAAACTGCTGCATGCACGCACAGCTTAGAGCCAAGCTTAGAGCCAAGCTGAAGGTGTTTCAATCAGAAGGATTCTCGAGCTCTTCTCCTTTGGGACTGTAATAACTTACTGATTTCCTGCAAATTCTGAAAGGGGAAAAGAGTTCCTTCTGTGCCCCTTCTAGCAGTCAAGCTTCAAGGCCTGAACACAAATCACTTACAGAAAATTCAGAACACATTTAATGGAGGAGGTACAGTCTGAGCTGGACGTCCTTGGCTGTAGCATGGGGGACATTCAGTGGCAAAAATGAGTAGAATCACTGAAGCTCCTGTCTGACAGAATTTGTGTCATGCACTGGGTTTCAATCAGCTGAACAGGGCCTTTCTGAGATTTTATGTTGTCAGTTGGTGAACTGGTCCATCATCACTTTTCTCATAAGGTAGGCACTGTTTGCAAAGCATGTACGCGTGTCAGCTTACTGTCCCAATTCTGGACTTCTGCTGCTTGGCTTGGGGAAGGGCCTCTTCTCATTTCATGCTGACTATAGGAAAGAGCTAAGCTTTATTCAAAGATGATCAGCAACAGAAGCAACAGAGTGGGTTACTGCTGAGGTCACTGTACAGATCACACAACAGGTGATAAGGCCTGAACTTCCTTGCCCTTTCAGAGACCAAGTGTGGACGTAGCAATCTGTTTCATGTGCTAAATGACTGAAGAGCAGAGTCATGTCACTGGCTTGGTCCTGAGTCAGCTGAGTTGTGTTTTGGGTCCTGTGAGTTCAGACACAAATATTTAACCAAACCTTTCGTGCTGGCTGGTCAAATGGCATTCCTGGAGTCACCTGAAAAATAATGGCAAGGTCTGTCTCATCTTGAGTACTGCCTGCATAGCATGTCACAAGTAGGCATGTTTTGTACATTGCTGAATCCTGAATGTATCTTATTGAATCTTATTACCTCTGGTCCTGGCAGAGCCTTGGCCTTGTAAGGCAGAAGTTGACACTGATTTTCTGCAAGGGGCTAAAAAGAATCCTACCTGAAAACGATAAGATTTTAGCAGCAGAGATGTAATTCACAGCAGAATAGACATGATGCTTTCCACGTTCAGTGAAGTAATACATTTCAATGTACAGACACGGGAGCCTGAGGATGGGTGCACAACACCATGACAACAGTCAAGTCAGATAAGGATCCTGTCTAACACTGGCTGAAAATGCAGCCATGGAGGAATTGCTTTTTGATTGCTCTCCGGCATCCAGAGTTTCCTGGGCATTTTTGAGTACCCTCAATGGATTTTTCTGACATGACTTTGCCTGATTACTTTTGAACACATATGAACTTACCATCTGCATCCTAGCTAATGGTGTTCTGCAGCTCATGATCTGTGAAGAACTGTGTCTCTTTGCCCGTATAAAATTTGCCTGTCGCTCTTTTAGCATGTGCTGCTGACTGTCAGCCAGCAGGCAATTGTAATATTGTTGTATGTCACTCAGCAAGAGAAGATTAATTGCATTGCACTTGTACATACTCTTATTATTGCACTTTTGTTTCCATTTTCCTCTTCTGTGTCAGTAAATAGTTTTGATCTCAACCCACAAGTCCTTTTCTGTTTTCAGTTCCCTCCCTCATCCCACCCAGGGGGAGGGAGCGAACATCTGTGTGGTGCATGATGGGATAAACTACAACAGCTTGTTTTCGTTTGAGGATATTCTTGGGCCTCTTCTTATGTAGTCTAGTGGCCCGTTTAATATCCAATTTCCTCTTCCACGTGCTTGATCTGCCAGAAAACAAAGGAATGTCTTCCAGAGCAGCTGGCAAACTTGCGGATTGGCCACCAGAACAGTCCCTTTCTTTTGTGTGTCCCTGCACAGGGGCTGCCCCAAAAGTAGTCAGAGCAGGAGCTGCTACAGCACACTCATGATGCACATCTGTTTCCTCACTAATGAACATCAAACACACAGTTGTGTCTCAGCGTTTGACTCTCATGAACTGGATCTAGTTTCAAGTTTTTTGCGGTATGTATGGAATTGTGTAAGGGTTAATCTATGTAAAATTATTCTTAGATTCTTTTAAATCCATCACATTTCTCATGCCATGATTGGCTTGGAGGGATATATTCTGAAGTTGTAAATGTTTGTAACTGAATAGTTTACTGGGCAAGATTTTGAAATCTTGGTCCTGAAGATTAACTGAAAAAAAAAACTACAAAAATTTCTGCTTCGATGTACATGTGAGGAAGAGGAGTGGGAAGTGTAGCATTTCATGCAAGCTTTTCTGTTATATTAAATAACAACTGTTAATAAAACCATTCATTCTTTGATTCCCTGATCAGAAATGCCATTAGGTTTCATGGATCTTCAAATCTTCTCTGGATCTTCAATTAGTTCCTAGAAATGCCATGCAGAGAAGGAGACCAGAGGTTGCTACAGGGCTCTGTAGTTTGGATAACTTGTCTACTCAAGGACTTCAGTGAAAGTTAATCTCTGTGATATGCTTTTTAGATCCACTGAAATCCATTGCACTCTCCATGGCATGATTGGTTCGTGCAGGACTCTGTCTTTTGTGGATTACTTGTCAACTGCTCATGTAAATGCTTTTGACCAAGTGGATAACATAAGAGATCAGGGCAAATGGAGTTCCTTTCTCAGAAATCTGCATGAGTGGACTGGGTGCAATGTCATTATTCCATTCCAGAAATAGAGGTGAAATACCTATGAAAAACTTGTGATGATGCCCTTAACTCTTTTACAGTACCCTTCACTGTGCACACTGCTTGGACGGGATGGAAGGAGGGATTATACAGCAAGAGTTGAAGCGTACATCAGCAGGTAGGCTCTAGTATTTCTGCACTTTAAGATCATTTGGGAGCATTAGACCATGATTACTACCACATGAATGTTTGCCCAAAGGAACACAAGCTGTATGTGTAAAAAAGAGTAAACAATGAGCTCGTCCCTAGTTTGCTCAATCTAATCTTGAGCAGATTAATAAGTAATCTGCTGCCTCAGCAGGAATAGCAAGGTGATATTGGCTGATTTAATCCACGTGCTTTTGTTCTCCTGCTTATAAATAACCTCAGCTTTGCCGGTCCCAGTTCAGACTCTTCTGACACTCGACATCTCTTCCTCTGCTCACCATGGACTTCCTGGGATTGCCCACAGTCCTCTTGCTGGTCTGTATCTCATGTCTTCTCCTTACTGCATGGAGAAGTACATCGCGAAGAGGGAAGGAGCCTCCTGGTCCCATGCCAATCCCCATCATCGGAAATGTTTTTCAGCTGAACCCAGGGGACTTGATGGGAAGTTTTAAGGAGGTAAGACTGTCTCTTCCATTGCTGTGTTGTCTCCACTCATCTTAATTCACCAGACAATGCCAATATCGTTTGAGCAGCTGTCAGACTTGAACAGAAATCCTTCTGGATACGCATTTGCTTTTGATGTAATACACAGACTATTGCAGTAACAGTGCTGATGATGAGACCTGCACTGGCCTTACATCTGTACTGCGATTTGCAATAAATTTCCAGACAAGGTACTGATGCTTTTACCGTATCCACCACAACCCTTTTGTGCCCAGCTCCTCGTTGCTCTGGAAGAAGGGCCCAGCCCTGTTTTATGGACGACCTTGCTATATTTTCTTGCCGCCTCTGCTCCCTGGCACGTAGGTATAATCTCCTGGGAGGGGAAGTTGTGAGTACAAGGGCCGAATCAAAGAAGTTTGAAGGTGAATGGTGCTGCCTGTTCCCTCCCATGGATACTGTCATGCAACTGTCAAACAAAAACCTGTGTTGCAGTGCCTGGGAGAGAATAGGTGGAGTATGTTTGACTGGTGGTAGACAGATGAGAAAGGGCTGAGGAATTATTTGGTTGCCAGACACTCTGAACAGAGCTCTTATTCACCGAGGACCCTCTGGGGGCAAATTCCAGTCATACTGAGAAAGCAGGCCTGTTGGGAAGCTCTACGCATACAGTCACAGAGAATACACAAGTTTTAACAGAAGTAAGAAAGGCTATCTGTAAATACCAGATGGTAAAAAAAAAAATAAAAAAAATAAAAAAAAAAAAAAAGAACATTCATATAAGGCTGCAAATTTCTTTTTCCATGATTAACATCCAGATGTGTTGTTCCCTGTGTTCTTCCTTCCTGCAGCTTAGCAAAAAGTATGGTCCTATCTTCACAATACATTTAGGCCCCCAAAAGGTTGTGGTGCTGTATGGCTACGACATTGTGAAAGAAGCCCTAATTGATAACGGAGAAGCCTTCAGTGGAAGAGGAATACTGCCCCTGACTGAAAAACTCTTCAAAGGCACAGGTACATCCCTGGTAACACTGTCATACAAAGCTGATCATGTCATTGCTACAGGAATCCACCTGTGAGGGCAGTGGAGGAGTGACTGTTGGATTTCAAGTACTACATTTACACATTAAAATTAGGAATAAAGTATTAAGAGCCCACCTCTTTACTTGGACCCAGCAGTAGGTTGAAGCCCTGGAGAACTGTTTAAGGTCCTAGGCTGGCTTCAGTGAGTTCCTTTCTATTTTCAGCACCCTTCAAATTCTTTCTACAATTTGGTTCACAAAAGGTGCCTCTAGGTTCTTACTGTTATTCTTCCGTTCCTGAAAATACCGGCAAGGTCCCTACAGCTCAGGAGCCATCAACTGTATATTCCAGAACACAATATTGACAAGCAAATACAGGCTGTTCAAGCAAGGCTTACGCTCAGGATTAGGCCTTGGGCTCATTCACCACGACAGCTCCCAGCAGAGCATTTACTGAAGTAAATGCTTGTCCCGTGGTATTTTCAGTAATGATACAATGTGTGAAGGTGCCTCCCCGAACATCTGGGTATTTGTCTTTGCCACCTGCGTGTGGCCAACATGACTTTAGTACCAGTGGTCCCTTTCATTGACAAGCCATTGTCGTTGCTCTTTTTCTGGAAATAAAGGTCAGATTGATCAATTTGTCATCTCCTTAACTGCAGGAAAGTTAGGGTTTGGGGCACACAGCAATTGTGGTAGATTTCTATTCCAGATTTGGGGGGAGGAGGGGAGCAGAAAATTTCCTTCCTCATGCAGTCTTTGTTGTTCCTTCTTGTGACAGGCATTGTGACCAGCAATGGGGAGACCTGGAGGCAACTGCGACGATTTGCCCTCACCACCCTGCGTGATTTTGGAATGGGGAAGAAGGGCATTGAGGAGCGAATCCAGGAGGAAGCTCGTTTTCTGGTGGAGAGGATCAGGAACACACGTGGTAGGACATGGATGTGTGTCTGCTGGGAAACCTTGCCTATCTGCAATGAGACTGTAAGAAAATTCAGCCTGGATTCACAGATACAAATCCCTGCTACCAATCTGAGAAAACGTGCTCAGCTGTATTGCTCTTTTCATTTCACTGATTCTGCGCTGTATGTGCCTCACTGTACACCTCCAAGTCTCTGTCACTTTGTTACGCTGTGTACTATGTATGTTCTATGTTTTACCGTGTACTAAAAGGCTTCACAAGTAACTGAAAAGTCAGAACTATTTTTACTCTTAATGCTAACAATAAATAGGTAGGACTACTAACCTACTAGACTTACTTAGGCTGAGCGTTACTATGCTTACCGCTTCTGACAAGATATCTGATGAGGTTTTGCTGGCAAGGAGTCATGAGCAAGGCAGAGAGGGGCTGGCTCCAGTGCTGAACAGAAGAGGCTGATCCTTAACGTTACCATTTTCTCTTCCCTCTTTTTACCTTTCATATTTTATACCTTTCCATCTTGATGACTCTCATCTTCTGTACTTGAGATATACCTTACCGCAGCCTCCAGGTGCAACCTTCCTGTCTTTCATGGATCTAATCTCCCTTTTCCTCACACTTCCACAGTTATTTACTTAGAAGAGTCTGTAGCCATGCTGTTTAAATCTCTACTTTTTATCACGGGTATCTGAAGTTTCATTGGGTATTGTTGGGATTCTTCAGGCAGTCTCTAATAATCAGTCTGTCCTGCTGCAAGACATGTTTGTCAGACGAAGAGGAAACAAGTCACTCAGACCGGTGCTATAGACAGAACAGAACAAAACAGGGGCTTAAACAATTCATTCATTCAGGAAAATCAGTTAATTACCAGTAGAGAAGAACCGATTGGATAAGCCTCTCACTATCTTCTTAAAGGACTACGAAAATCTGGGTCCCAAGTGAATGCAAAACTTCCTTGGAGGTATCAGGGGAGGAGATGATGACTAAAGTACTGAAAGCAAGTTACCTTTTCCTTCTTGTTGTTGTTGCAGAGAAACCTTTCAACCCTGGCAAGTTCCTAATCCATGCTGTTTCCAACATCATCTGCTCCGTTGTATTTGGGGATCGGTTTGACTACGAGGACAAGAAATTTCTGGATTTAATTGAGATGCTGGAAGAAAATGAAAAGTACCAGAACAGAATACAAATACAGGTTTGAGCCGTTTCATTTCATTAATAAATGTATTAGTGATTGAGGGTTTAGAATTAAGTTCATGTCACTCATTTTTCCTCGGGGTGATTTTTCATTTTTTTCAGTTTATGGACATTCCATAGTGTGCCCAAAGAACATCTAATTGCAAAAGAAGCTCATGTAAAGCCTTTTCTCAAGTATACCACGATTGAAAAGAAAGTTTACTCCTTCTTATACTAACAGTTAGGTGAACGAATTATTGTATGCGCTTTAACCAGAATATGCTTCTCCTCCATGTATTTTCACAGCTCTACAATTTCTTCCCAGTCATCATGGATTCTCTACCTGGACCTCATCAAACAATAATAAAAGGCTTTAATAGAGTTGACGCCTTCATTTCTGAAATCGTAAGAGCACACCAGGAATCTTTCGATCCCAGCTGTCCTCGAGATTTTACTGACGCTTTTATCAACAAAATGCAACAGGTAATGTAAGAGCGAGTGAGAGCTCTTTGGATGATAGGGAAAACACTGTTTGAATCCTTGCATTGTCTCCCAGTTGGAGCAGAACACCGGGCTTTCACACATACTGTTTTTCTTGACACCTTCATTCTCTCCCCTCCATTTTCCTGAGAGATTTGTAAGCACAGCACTAATAGTTGCATGCAGCACTAGCCAAAGCTAGGAACGCCACAGACAAACCTCACCGATGTAATTCGGTACTCTTCCCATATTATCCCAAATGTCAGTATAAGAACTGTTATTCCTGATGTTCTGGGGAGGGTTGTATTCTCCAAAAGACATTAGGTGTGTCTAAACACATACCACAGAGGCACAAGACCTGCTTTGCAGAAAAGTTTATTATTGTTTTCACTCAAAGAACTCTGCCAAATTCTCCTCCAGGAGAAAGGGAACTCGTATTTCACCGTGGAGTCCTTGACCAGAACCACACTTGACTTGTTCCTTGCGGGAACAGGGACAACCAGCACCACACTGAGATATGGACTTCTGATTCTCCTGAAACACCCAGAGGTTGAAGGTAAGAGGAAAGGGAATATATCCCTGAAGATGTATTTTAAGCTATGGGTTCAAAGAGGACAATTTGTGTCACTACCACTGGTGGCAACAGTCCCTAATAGCAGGGATGTCCATCAGTCTTCGCTTTACTTCCAGGAGAGAGCCATCAGTACCAAGTATGTTCATGTATTCGTTTGGGGGGGTGAAAAGCAAGCTTTGCTGCAACTGTGAGGAAGGGTTCTGGGAAACATCCATTCAATTTACTTATTCCCTAACAGAGAAAATTCACAAGGAGATTGACCGTGTGGTTGGCCGAGACCGAAGCCCCTGCATGGCAGACAGGAGCCAGTTGCCATACACGGATGCCGTCATCCATGAAATCCAGAGATTCATTGATTTCCTTCCTCTTAACGTTCCACATGCTGTGACCAAGGACACCATGCTCAGAGACTATTTCATTCCCAAGGTCTGTTGCTGGGAATATTCATAATCTCTTGCTGTGCTGTGCTGTATTATTGCAGTATATTATATGCAGTAAATGGAATGCAGTACTGGAATGCAGTACAGATCAGAATAATTTGATTTGGGAGAGAAAGAGGTCCGTTTGAGGTGCTAGTATGCATTAAGTTGTACGGTGTTGTACACTACAATATCCTATTATGTATCAGTCTTTTCCTACTTCCTGTCTGCAATACGAATAACTATTAATGAATGAACTGCAAGTATGGAAATGGTTAGCCCCTAGAGATGAATTTGTGCAGTAAATATCTGAAATAAAAACGCACTCCTATTTCTCTAAGCCTTCTTAAGGACCCCCAGGACACCACTGCTGCCACTTCTAGAGTTCTGCCAGCTTTTACTCATGACATTTTAACCCTGCTAATTCTGAATGACAGTGGTGCATAATGGGACAACATAGCTCTTACACCAAAGCAGTGCTCGTGCATTCAGCTCTGGGAACTGCTCAGTGGGGCTTTCCTTTGGCACGTCTCCACTTTAGCTTTCTTCTCTCCACGCTAATTCAGGACACCATGGTATTCCCTTTGCTGTCTCCCATCCTGCAAGACTGCAAGGAATTCCCAAATCCAGAAAAATTTGACCCAGGACATTTCCTGAATTCAGACGGTACCTTCAGAAAGAGTGACTACTTCCTGCCATTTTCTACAGGTAAGGAGCTCTTTCTATGACAGGTCCTAGACTATCCTCTCCTAGAAACCTCTTCAGAGATTTCAATGGCTCTGTCACCACGGTCTGAACAGTGATGTCTGGAGATCTGCTGGTCACTTCTGGGTAGCTCTACCCCACGTACTGCCGTGTCAGCTTACCTCCTTTTCTTAACAAGTACCACAGCTCCTCCAAGAAAAGATGCACAAAGTGGGACACCATGTCACCATGCCACTTCTCTCTCCAAACCAGTGATTAAACAGCATCAGAACAGGAAAAACTGAGGCCTTCAAATTTCATTGGCCCACCCAGTACTCTCACACTGTTCTGAACTCTGAGAGCTTAGTTTAATTCAATTCACTTCCCCAGAAGGATGCAGTGCTGCCCGCCCATTCTGGTAAGTTGGAGCTTTCATGGCAGAGGGGTTACAGTAAGTTAACAGCAAAAGTACTCCACCATCACCTCCTTTTTTACTTATTCTTTCCTTGCAGGAAAACGCATCTGTGCAGGAGAAGGTCTGGCCCGGATGGAGATATTCCTGTTTTTATCATCCATCCTGCAGAACTTTACTCTGAAGCCTGTTCTAGATCGCAAGGACATTGACATTTCTCCAGTAGTCACCACTCTGGCAAATGCACCACGACCTTATGAGGTGTCGTTTATTCCACGTTAGCCAGGTGAAGACAGCTGTCACCTCCTAAATTCATGAGAACACTTCTTGAATGACTGTCATTGCCCAGCCTGATGAGACTGTGACACTCAGATCATTTGCTAGATTCCTTCTGGACAGAAACCTTCTGCTTTTCTCTGTGAACCTAGAAGGACATTCTCTAGTGGAAAGTGCTTTCCACAAGACTTAGGCTCCCACACACTGTCCAATGTAGGTACATATCTTGACTGTTTCTTTCCGCTCATTAATAAGAAATGCATTCCGGCTTTAAGACATGATCTAAGAAACCTCCAGTCTCTCTAACAACATGGGAGTTGGCTGGACTGAACTTACTGGACCTATCAGAATTAAAATTGCAATTACAGCACTGCTCACTGCGACAAAAGAGAGTGAAATAATTGTGGGATCTCTGTGTGCGTTTTAGAAGATGAATGGCAGCTTGAATCTTCCCATTACTTTTATGAAATATGTAAAAATTCCTATAGAAATTTTACAGACTTCGGGTTAAGGGTGTATATGAGCTGATAAAGGCAGATATACGGATGTAGGACTGGCATTTCCCAGATTGATCACGTTCCCTGCAGTGTATAGCTTACTGTGACTGCAGTGACAGCAGAGCTGAATCCATGCTATGTGAAATAATACAGCACTTGAAATGTCACCACAGTGGCATTAATTGTTTAGGTAAGCAGCCAAATGTTCATTTCTTTCGCCGTGTTAGTAGTCTTGATATATCATGAGTTTTTTGTTCGGTGTTACAAAAAGTTCAAAGCAAAAAATATCACAGATTGACAGAAATACAAATGAAAGGAAATACATGAAAATGTCGTCTACCTTATCAATGTTTGTACCCTGAAGCAACTGCCAGAAGTCTTAATTGTCAGAAAGAAAAAAAAAAAAAAAGAAGAAGAAGAACTTGCCATCATATGGAGCAGGAATCTGAGATTAGAGAAGCACTAAAGCTGTGCCCTGCAAGTCTCTCTTTGCATCTCAGTGTCCTGTGGTACAAGCAGCAGTGCAATAGTAACTAACGGCTGCTTGCATTTCCTCTGAGCTCAGCTGCCGCGGACTGATGCTGGGTTCCCGGAATCTGAGCTGTTCGTGGATCGGCGCGGGGGAGAGATGACCAAGACCCAATATGAGCGCATCAAACTCCGCTTATTACTTGTGATCACACTACTTTTATAGTCTACAAGTCACACTTGGTTCAAGCTGATTGGTTTTATTACTCTTGGCTTTAATTGATTGGTTGTAAAACCCACCGCCTTTGTTTGCTTCCCATGGCAACACACCATAACTACGATCAGGATACCGTTCTCAGGGGTCTGCTCTTCCCCCTCATTCCACCCGTATCTCAGTTTCCTCCCTAGTTGTTTCCCACTAGAACAGGACCAGGCTGACCTTGTTTTTCACAGCCAGCTGGTGTTTTTCAGCAGGCCGTACTATCCCACAGCCATGCAGTAGCTGCTGCCTACTCTGTCTTGCTCGTACAGTGCCCCCAGAGACCCGTGGCCCCCTTGGTCTTTTAGCCATTCTGCAACACTCAGCTGACTGAACACAAAGTGGTATTAGATTAGCACTACCTGAGAGATTAAGGATCAGATGTTTAAAAGGGAAGAAGAGTTAATGAGCAGGCTTTATTTCATCAATCTTTGTTGTCTGCTAAACTGGAAAAGTTTAGTTAAAAAAAAATAACAGGCAATAAAAGCCAATTTCTCCATGCAGCCATACTGCTCTTCCTCTGTGCCTGCTCACACTCAGTGTTGCCAAGGCTCCTGCTTCTGGTGGTACAGTGCACAGGACATTACATGCTTATGTTCAGAACTGAGGCAGGGCTACATAACTTTTCATGGCAGACCTGACAGAAAGTCCTGTCACTTAGCAACACAAAGAGTGGCTTTCAAGCTTGGTTAATTCATTCTTTGCCCTGTTGCTATTAATCCCCAGATATGTCTTGCAGAACATAAGAACGTCTGTAAGTTTAAAAAGTTTCTAGGGAGATGGGAAGCATCTATGTAAATGTCAGTCAGTTGGCAAGTGGTAACGAAGGATAGAACCGGCAGGTTTCAGGCCCACTGAAGATGTCCCAGATGAGGAACTCAATGAAACAATCCAGGAAAAAAAACAAACAAAGCCACTTGAGCTGTTTCCCCCTAGCAGGGCAGCAGCACTTGTCTAAGTCACCATTATAAATTAATACAGCATAAATCAGTAAATGGTGGATGTATTCCAGCATGACTGAAACACTCCCAAGTTGGGCAATTGAGCATAGTGAACACAGAGACAGAAGCAAAAGACAAAACTGTAGGCTCTGCTACTGTCACAAGAGGCTTTAAGGAAAGCAAAGGCACTACAAAGTCACTGCTGTAGACTCTTTACAGCTCCTCAGGTGATCCAAGGCAAGGCAAAGGCAAAGGAGAGTCTGGGATCTAAAAGAAACACAGTTTAACTAGGAACAACTCACTTGCCTTAAGACCACCATTTCTATCCAAGAAATGCTCTTGCATGAATTGATCATCTGGATCTGGGCTTGTTACACTGTAGGGAATACAACAGCATCCCAAGTTGTAAACATTGAGAATGGGTATCCAAGTAGCTGAAGATAAAGTTGTCAAAACCTAGCCATGAAGTCTGCATTTGACTTATCTAGTTTCTTCAAATGTAACCCATTTATTGGAGGAACCTCTGTTCCCTACTGCCATATGGCCTTCGCTTCTCCGTCACCGTGCGTACTTAGCTTCCTGAGAATAACAAACATAAAGGCTTCCAGCACAGCTCAGGCCCTGCATTAGAGGGTGGAGGCTTACACCTTATTCTGTGATTGACCTATCAAATAACTTCACATGTGTCAGCTTTCTTAAATTCCCTGTCATTGTCATCTCAAAGCCCTGGTTATTATATCTCTTGGTTAAATATTTGTGTCTGTCCAGGACCCAAAACACAACTCAGCTGACTCAGGACCAAGCCAATGACTTGTGTTGTGACATGTGACTCTCCTGGTTATTATGCTCTTCAAGAAGGAAGTCTTAAGGGTGCAGGAGCAGGCAGTCCCTCTGAGCCACAAAATAAGCTGGCGGGGAAGAAGACCAGCGTGGATGAATAGGGAGCTATTCTTGAGGCTCCAGGAGAAAAAGAGAATCTACTGTCTGTGGAAGGAGGGATGGGCAACTCAGAATGAATACAAAGAAGTCGTTAAGATGTGTAGAGGGAAAATCAGAAAGGCAAAAGCCCAGCCTGAATTTAACCTGGCCACCGGAGTAAAAAGGAAAAGAAACTCTTTTATAAATACATCAACAGTAAGAGAAGGACAAAGGAGAATCTCCACTCTTTATTGGATGAGGCTGGGAATGTGACCGCTGAGGATAAGGAAAAGGCAGAGGTTCTGAATGCCTTCTTTACGCCTGTCTTTAAAAGTCAGACCAGCTATCCTCAGGGTACCCCGCACTCTGACCTGGTAGTCTCGGCTGGGGAGCAGACTAAACCCCCTGTGATTCTGGAAGAAATGGTCAGAGACCTACTACTCCAACTGGACTGCCACAAGTCCATGGGTCTGGATGAGATTCACCCTCGAGTGCTAAGGGAACTGGCGGAGGTGATAGCCGAGCCACTTTCCATCATCTATCAGTGTTCCTTGTTGACTGGTGAGGTCCCACAAGACTGAAGGCTTGCCAATGTGACTCCCATTTACAAGAAAGGTAGTAAGGAGGATCCGGGGAACTACAGGCCTGTTAGCCTGACCTCAGTGCCAGGGAAGGTTATGGAGCAGATTGTCTTGAGGGAGATCACGCAGCATGTGCGGGACGACTGGGGGATCAGGCCTGGACAGCATGGGTTCACGAAGGGCAGGTCCTGTTTGACCAACCTGATCTTCTATGATCTAGCGACCCATCTGGTGGATGAGAGGAAGGCTGTTGATGTGGTCTACCTAGACTTCAGCAAAGCCTTTGACACTGTCTCCCACAGTATTCTCTTGAAGAAGCCCGTGGCTTGGACGGGTACACTCTTGGCTGGGTAAGGAGCTGGCTGGAGGGCCGGGCTCAGAGAGTGGTGGTGAATGGAGTTAAATCCAGCTGGGGACCAGTCACGAGTGGTGTTCCCCAGGGGTCAGTGCTGGGGCCTGTCCTCTTCAATATCTTTATTGATGACCTGGATGAGGGCATTGAGTGCACCCTCAGTAAGTTTGCAAATGACACCAAATTGGCTGGGAGTGTGGATCTGCCTGGGGGTAGCGAGGCCCTACAGAGGGATCTGGACAGGCTGGAGAGCTGGGCTGAAGCCAATGGGATGAGGTTCAACAAGACCAAATGCCGGGTCCTGCACTTCGGCTACAACAACCCCAGGCAGTGCTACAGGCTTGGGACGAAGTGGCTGGAACACTGTGTAGAGGAGATGGACCTGGGGATATTGATTGATGCTCGGCTGAACATGAGCCGACAGCGTGCCCAGGTGGCCAAGAAGGCCAACGGCATCCTGGCTTGCATCAGAAACAGTGTTACCAGCAGGAGCAGAGAGGTGATCGTCCCCCTGTACTCAGCACTGGTGTGGCCGCACCTCGAGTGCTGTGTCCAGTTTTGGGCCCTCACTGCAAGAAAGACATCGAGGCCCTGGAACATGTTCAAAGAAGGGCAACAAAGCTGGTGAGGGGTCTGGAGCACAGGCCATATGAGGAGAGGCTGAAGGAGCTGGGAATGTTCAGCCTGGAGAAGAGGAGGCTCAAGGGAGACCTTATTGCTCTCTATGACTTCCTGAAGGGAGGTTGTGGTGAGCTGGGGGTCGGCCTCTTCTCTTGTGTCATTAGTGATAGGACTAGAGGCAATGGTTTCAAGCTGCGGCATGGGAGATTCAGGCTGGACATTAGGAAATATTACTTCTCAGAAAGGGTGGTCAGGCACTGGAATGGCCTGCCCAGGGAGGTGGTGGAGTCACCGACCCTGGGGGTGTTCAAGGAACGATTGGATGTTGTGTTGAGGGACATGGTTTAGTGGTAGCTATTGGTGATAGGTGAATGGTTGGACTGGATGATCTTGTAGGTCTTTTCCAACCTTGGTGATTCTATTATTCTATGATTCTATGATCCTTAATAAAGGCTCTGTGTATTAAGACACAAATCACTGACTATCAGCAAATGGTTATCACCAGATTTGGTATCCATTGCTTTGTTTCCTGGATGTGACACCAACATCTCCACTTTCCATGTTATTTAAGCACACATATTCATCTTGTATTCACTATTAAAAAAAAAAAAAAAAAAAGGCTGCATGCAGAGCTTTGATTCGAGCTGAAGTTGTTTCCATTGGAAGGCTTCTCAAGCTCTGATCTTTTGGGACCCTAATTAAACTCACTGATTTGCTGCAAATTCTGAAAGAGTTCCTTCTGGGCCCCTTCTAGCTGTTAAACTTCAAGGCCTGAACACAAATCACTTACAGAAAATTTAGAACACATTTAATGGAGGAGGTACAGTCCAAGCTGGACATCTTTGATTGCAACATAGGGAACATTCAGTGGCACAAATGAGTAGAATTGCTGAATCTCTTGTATGACAGAATTTGTGTCATGCACTTGGTTTCAATCAGCAGAACAGGACCTTTCAGAGATTTTATATTGTCAGTTGGTGAATTCGTCCATCATCATTTCTATTTAAAGTATTCACTGTTTGCAAAAGCATGTACGCTTGTCAGCTTACTGTCCCAATTCTGGACTTCTGCTGCTTGGCTTGGGGAAGGGCTGCTTCTGATTTAGTGCTCACTATAATTTAAGGCTAAGCTCTATTCAAAGATGATCAGCAACAGGAACAACACAGTGGTTTACTGATGGAGTCACTATAGAAGCCACACCAAGGCTGATACTACATGAACTTCCTTGCACTTTCGAAGATCAAGCCAGGGTGTAACAGGGTGCTACACATTCCAAATGACTGAAGAGCAGGATCATGTCACTGGCTTGGTCCTGAGTCAGCTGAGTTGTATTTTGGGTCCTGTGAGTTCAGACACAAATATTTAACCAAACCTTTCGTGCTGGCTGGTCAAATGGCATTCCTGGAGTCACCTGAAAAAATAATGGCAAGGTCTTTATCTTATCTTGAGTTCTACCTGCATAGCATGTTACAAGTAGGCATGTTTTGTAAACTGTTGAGTGCTGAAATTTTCATGGAATCTTAATACATCTGTTCATGGCAAAGTCTTTGTGTTGTAAGGCAGACACTGACATCATGCGCTTTTGACTGAGACCTTGTGCTGCTGATGGCAGTCGGCCAGCAGGCAGTTGTATAATTGCTGTACATTGGTCAGCAAGAGGAGAGTAGTTACATTGCACCTGTACGTACTGCTATCATTGCACTTTTGTTTCCATTTTCCTCTTCTGTCTCATTAAACACTTTTGATCTCAACCCACAAGTGCTAGTCTGTTTCCAGTTCCCACCCTCATCTGACCTGGGGGGAGTGAGCGAACATCTGTGTGGTGTTCAGCTGCCTGATGGTCGTTTTTGTTTTTTGGTACTCTTGGGCCCCTTACGTGGTACAGTGGCCCATTTAATATCGAGTTTCCTCTTCTATATGCTTGATTTGCCAGAAAGCAAAGGAATGCCTTCCAGAGGTGCTGGCAAATTTGCAGATTCGCCTCCAGTACAGTGTCTTGCATTTGTACGTTCCTACTTAGGGGCTGCCCCAAGAGCAGTCAGAGCAGGGGCTGCTGCTGCAGCACACTCCTGATGCACATTTCTTTCCACACCAAAGCACATGAAACACACAGTCGTGACTCAGCATTTGAATCTCAGAAACTGGATCTAGGATCATGTTTATTTACAACATACATGAGAGGAAGAGTAGTTGGAAGTGTAATAGATCACCTATGCTTTTCCGATCTAATAAATAATTGCTATTAATAAAACCATTCATTCTGTCACTCCCTGATCAGAATGCCACTAACTGTCACGGATCTTCACATCTTCTCTGGATATTCAGAAAGCGTCTTGAAACATCACATACTGGAAGAGAACACAGGATGCCACAGGGCTCTGTGCTTGGTGGATAACTTTTCTGTTCCTCTGGCAAATGCTACGGACACTGGACTGCATAAAAGAGATCAGGAAAAAGTGCAGTTTTTTCCCTGGAAATCTGCATGCTTGACCTCAGAACAACGTTATTATTCCATTCGAGAAGTGAAGGTGAAAAACTTGCAAAGATGCCCTTATTTCATCCACAGCACCCTCCACAGCGCACACCTGTTGGAGGGGCTGGCAGAAGTCACCCTACAAATAAGGACAAGAGCAGCAGCGAGGCTCTAGTATTTCTGCACTTTGAAATCATTTGGGAGCATTAGATCATTATTAGTACCACATGAATGACTGCCCAAAGGAACACAAGCTGTGCGTGTTTAAAAAAGTCAGAGTAAACAATGCGCTCATCCCTAGTTTCCTCAATCTAATCTTGAGTAGATTAATAAGTAATCTGCTGCCTCAGCAGGAATAGCAAGGTGATATTGGCTGATTTAATCCACGTGCTTTTGTTCTACTGCTTATAAATAACCTCAGGTTTGCAGGTCCCAGTTCAGACTCTTCTGACACTTGACATCTCTTCCTCTGCTCACCATGGACTTCCTGGGATTGCCCACAGTCCTCTTGCTGGTCTGTATCTCATGTCTTCTCCTTGCTGCATGGAGAAGTACATCGCGAAGAGGGAAGGAGCCTCCTGGTCCCATGCCAATCCCCATCATCGGAAATGTTTTTCAGCTGAACCCACGGGACTTGATGGGAAGCTTTAAGGAGGTAAGACTGTCTCTTCCATTGCTGTGTTGTCTCCACTCACCTTAATTCACCAGACAATGCCAATATCGTTTGAGCAGCTGTCAGACTTGAACAGAAATGCTTCTGAATACACATTTGCTACTGATGCATTACGCAGACTATTGCAGTAACAGTGCTGATGACGAGACCTGCACTGGCCTTACATCTGTACTGCGATTTACAGTAAATTTCCAGACAAGGTACTGATGCTTTTACCGTATCCACCACAACCCTTTTGTGCCCAGCTCCTCGTTGCTCTGGAAGAAGGGCCCAGCTCTGTTTTATGGACGACCTTGCTATATTTTCTTGCTGCCTCTGCTCCCTAGCATGTTGGTATAATCTCCTGGGAGGGGAAGTTGTGAGTACAAGGGCCGAATCAAATGAGATTGAAGGTCAATGGTGCTGCCTGTTCCCTCCCATCGATACTGTCACGTATCTGTCAAAACAAACAAACAAACAAACAAAAAACTGTGTTGCAGTGCCTGGGGGAGAATAGGTGTAGTACGCTTGGCAGGGGAGCTTCTTTCTGAGGTTACTGAGATGGGGTGGTGGTAGACGGATGAGAAAGGGCTGAGGAATTACTTGGTTGCCAGACACTCTGAGCAGGGCTCTTATTCACCACCTGAGGATCCTCTGGGGGCAAATCCCAGCCACACTGAGAAAGCGGGCCTGTTGGGAAGTTCTGGGCACACATACAGTCCCAACAAACGCACATGTTTTAATACAAAACACGGTGGCTATGTAGCATTTTCCCAATTGTGACACATCAGGCAGTAACACAGGTGCACTGGTCACTAGGTCATGCAATAGTAGACTTTCCAGTGTCATTGTCAACAACCTCCTTCTCTTTAGCCTTTGCTCACCTGCCCCACGTTGCAAAGTAATAACAGCAGAACAGCTCCTCAAACTATAGTACACGTGGAGGACTAAGAGGCATGTGCCAGGCACAGTTAACCCTTGTAGATTAATTATGCTTGAGTCATTTCCCAGCTTTCATCTCACACACCGCAAGCACTGCCTAAGGTGAGGTTCTGCTGAAACAAAGCATGCTCCAGACTTCTGCAGTGTGAGCGATGGTGTGCATCCCACCAGGATGCAGTTACACTGCCCTAGGGATTGGTGCAAAAGGGTGGAGACCTTTAGTCTGCCACTGCGGTGCACAATCTGCAAACACTTCCTGAGGAAAAACAACAAAAAAACCCCCACCTTCATATGAGGCTGCAAACTTAATTTTCCATGATTAACATCCAGATGTGTTGTTCCCTGTGTTCTTCCTTCATGCAGCTTAGCAAAAAGTATGGTCCTATCTTCACAATACATTTAGGCCCCCAAAAGGTTGTGGTGCTGTATGGCTATGACGTTGTGAAAGAAGCCCTAATTGATAATGGAGAAGTCTTCAGTGGAAGAGGAATACTGCCTTTTTTTGAGAAAGTCTTCAAAGGCATTGGTAAGTCTCAGGTAACACTGTCATACGAACCTGATCATGTCATTGCTACAGGAATCCACCTGTGAGGGCAGTGGAGGAGTAACTGGTGGACTTCAAGCACTACATTTACAAATAAAAATTAGGAATAAAGTATTAAGAGCCCACCTCGTTACTTGGACCTAGCAGGAGGTTGAAGCCCTGGAGAACTGTTTAAGGTCCTAGGCTGGCTTCAGTGAGTTCCTTTCTATTTTCAGCACCCTTCAAATTCTAGCTAAAATTTGGTTCACAAAAGGTGCCTCTAAGAGCTTACTGTTATTCCTCCATCCCTGAAAATATTGGAAAAGTTCCCACAGCTCAGGAGCCATCAACTGTACATTCCAAAACACAACACTGACAAGCAAATACAGGCAGTGATAGTAAGGGTCCTACTCAAGATTAGGCCCTGGGCTCATTCACCACAGCAGTTCCCTGTAGACCGTTTATCCAGGCAAAAGGTTATCCCACGGTACTAGCTTCCCCCCCCCCCCCCCCCCCCCCGCAATGTGACGATACCATGTGTGAAGGTGCATCACTGAACATTTGGGAATTTGTCTTAGCCACTTGATTGTGGCCAAACTGACTTGAGTACCAGGGGTCCCTTTTTATTGACAGCCCATTGTCACTTACCTTATTCTGGAATTAAATGGTGGTGCCTTGATACGATTGATCAATTTGTCACTTCCAAAACTACAGGAAGGTTATGGTTTGGGGCATACAGCAATTGTGATAGACACCTGTTTGGGGGACAAACAGGGAGTGAAAATCTGCTTCATCATGGAGCCTACTTTTCCATCTTGTGACAGGCATTGTGACCAGCAACGGGGAGACCTGGAGGCAGCTCCGACGATTTGCCCTCACCACCCTGCGCGACTTTGGAATGGGGAAGAAGGGCATTGAGGAGCGAATCCAGGAGGAAGCTCGTTTTCTGGTGGAGAGGATCAGGAACACACGTGGTAGGACATTGATGTGTGTCTGCTGGGAAACCTTGCCTATCTGCAATGAGACAGTGAGGGTTGTGCCACTGTTCATCAAATCTTTGACCCAGGAAGTGAGCATACAGCTCCAGCTTCTGCTATTTTAACCTATACATGCATTTCTGGTAGGATGTAAACTACGATTTCTTTTAAGTACCTCCCCCAATGCTGGTAAACGCTGGACACTAAGCTTCCTTTCTATAGACAGCATTCACGTGTAAGGTTCTGCAAGGAGGAAAAATGCAGATGGACCCAATAGGATGCCAAAGTGCCACTGTTCCCCATGAGCCACTGGGAAATTCAGGCCGGATTCACACATAAATATCCCTGGTACCACCAATCTAAGAAAATATGTTCACCTGCATTGCTCTTTTCCTGTCAGTAACACTGCTAATGCACCACTGTAAGCCTCCGCCTCTGGGACAGGGACTTAAACAATTCAAACAGGAAAATCAATTATTTACAAGTAAAGAAGAACCAATTGGATAAGCCTGTCACTATCTTCTTAAACGTCTACAAAAATCTGGGCATCAAGTGGATGCAAATCGTCCCCATAGGCATCAGGGGAGGAGATGATGACTGAAATACTGAAAAAAAGCAGCTTATTATTATTATAATATTTCATGTTGCAGAGAAACCCTTCAATCCCACTATGTTTTTAATGCATGCTGTTTCCAACATCATCTGCTCCGTTGTATTTGGGGATCGGTTTGACTACGAGGACAAGAAATTTCTGGAATTAATTGAGATGCTGGAAGAAAATGAAAAGTACCAGAACAAAATACTAACACAGGTTTGTGCGGTTTCATTGCATTAATAAACGTATTAATGATAGTGGGTTTAAAATGAATATTTATTCATGCTATTCATTTTTCATTGGTATGAATTTCACTAAAAATGGAAAAGAATTTTGAAGGCTAAAAAGTCAGTTATATGGCCAATTCTTATTGTGCTTTTCCTTTAAGAAAAAAGCTTTCCATATATCTGATTGATGCTCCAAGGAAGGATAAAATCGCAAAAGTACCTTAAACGAAGTCTTTCTCTAAGTACAATGAAGCCAAGATGTAAAAGGCATTAACATCCAGTTATTAAAGCATTTTTCACATAGACTGACACTTCTAAAATAGCTTATTCCTTCTCACAGTAAGAGTAAGGGGAACACTTTATTTTAAGTACTTGAACCAAAATATGCTTTTCCTTCCTTTTACTATCACAGCTCTACAATTTCTTCCCAACCATCCTGGATTATTTGCCTGGGCCTCATAAAACACTAATAAAAAGCATTGATAAAGTTGACGCCTTCATTGCTGAAATCATAAAAGCACACCAGGAATCTTTCGATCCCAGCTGTCCTCGAGATTTTATTGACGCTTTTATCAACAAAATGCAACAGGTAACGTAAGAGCGAGTGAGAGCTCTGAGATGATAGGGAAAACACTGTTTGAATCCTTGCATTGTCTCCCAGTTGGAGCAGAACACCGGGCTTTTGCACATACAGAGGGAAATCTGTTTTTCTTGACACCTTCATTCCCTCCCCTCCATTTTCCACTGAAAGATTTGTAAGCACAGCACTAATAGTTGCATGCAGCACTAGCCAAAGCTAGGAAAGCCGCAGACAAACCTCACCGATGTAATTCGGTACTCTTCCCATATTATCCCAAATGTCAGTATAAGAACTGTTATTCCTGATGTTCTGGGGAGGGTTGTATTCTCCGAAAGACATTAGGTGTGTCTAAACACATACCACAGAGGCACAAGACCAGCTTTGCAGAAAAGTTTCTTACTGTTTTCACTCAAAGAACTCTGCCAAATTCTCCTCCAGGAGAAAGGGAACTCGTATTTCACCGTGGAGTCCTTGACCAGAACCACACTTGACTTGTTCCTTGCGGGAACAGGGACAACCAGCACCACACTGAGATATGGACTTCTGATTCTCCTGAAACACCCAGAGGTTGAAGGTAAGAGGAAAGGGAATATATCCTTGAAGATGTATTTTAAGCTATGGGTTCAAAGTGGACAATTTGTGTCACTACCACTGGTGGCAACAGTCCCTAATAGCAGGGATGTCCATCAGTCTTCGCTTTACTTCCAGGAGAGAGCCATCAGTACCCAGTATGTTCATATATTCTTGGGGGGGGGTGAAAACCAAGCTTTGCTGCAACTGTGAGGAAGGGTTCTGGGAAACATCCATTCAATTTACTTATTCCCTAACAGAGAAAATTCACAAGGAGATTGACCGTGTGGTTGGCCGAGACCGAAGCCCCTGCATGGCAGACAGGAGCCAGTTGCCATACACGGATGCCGTCATCCATGAAATCCAGAGATTCATCGACTTCCTTCCAGTTAACCTACCACATGCTGTGACCAAGGACACCATGCTCAGAGAATATTTCATTCCCAAGGTCAGTTACTGGGAGATATTATCATATCTTGAAAGCAATGATGAGCTACACAAATGACGTTTTACTTAAGTTTCAAACACATTGGAATGTAACACAGAATCAGAATGATTTGGGAGGGGATGATGTAAATTCTTCACAGAATGGCTCAGGTTGTAAAGGACCTAAAGGATCATGAATCTCAAACCACCCCCGCTACAGGCAGGGTCACCAACCTCCACATTTAATACTGATTCGTACATCCCTCCCATTGTAGTTGAAAAAAGCTTTTCCATTCTCTGTATGAGGAAGGACATAAAGCTTCCATTTTTTTCGACACAAATGTAAACAATCAAAGTTCTCAATTAGTTGAAAGCCATATTAAATAGTCTGACCAAACGTATTGTTAAAATCCACAGCAGAACATCTTTGCCAGACTTGGGGAAGACATTTTTTATTTAATACCTGGTAGTTTTAAACTGGCTAAACTTAGCCTACTCAAACAGAACGTGCTCTTTTCTCTTTTTGCACGAGTAGAGAAGGACTATTTCTGGAGGTCGGAGGCCCTGCCTGTGGCAGGGGGTTGGAACTTGATGATCCTTGGGTCCCTTCCAACCCAAGCCATTCTATGATTCTATCATCATAGACTCATAGAATCACCAAGGTTCAAAAAGAACTACAAGATCATCCAACCGTCCACCTGTCACCAATATTTGGTCACTGAACCATGTCCCTCAACACAACGTCTAAACATTCCATGAACTCCTCCAGGGTTGGTGACTCCACCACATCCCTGGGCAGCCCAGCCTATGACCACGAATCAGTTATTAGTAACGATGTCTTTCCAGCTGTTCTCCTTTGCAAAGGCAAAGAGAGCTCCTAACTTCATTCCAGTATGTGTGAATTTGATAGAGATTCATTTGAGCAGTTTTATACACTTGCAGGGTTTCCATAACACGCGTGCATGTGCAGAGTTAGGTCTTCAGTGCTCCAAAGCTCTGCTAAGTTTCGTGATGATCCTTACCCACCAATCTGTGTGATACTGATGGAATCTGAGAATGCTGAAAAGACAACTTACTCTCAATTATTCCTTCTAATCATCCAGGAGAACCAAAATGGTCCCTCTGAGGTGCTATTATACACTAAGACGCAAAATCTGTTTCCTTTTCTGAATCAGACCACCAAGCTGTGGGAACTGCTCATTGGGGCTTTCCTTTGGCACGTCTCCACTTAAACTTTCTTCTCTCCACGCTAATTCAGGACACCATGGTATTCCCTTTGCTGTCTCCCATCCTGCAAGACTGCAAGGAATTCCCAAATCCAGAAAAATTTGACCCAGGACATTTCCTAAACGCAAACGGTACCTTCAGAAAGAGCAACTACTTCCTGCCATTTTCCACAGGTAAGGAGCTCTTTCTATGACAGGTCCTAGACGAGCCTCTCCTAGAAACGTCAGTGGCTCTGTCACCACGGTCTGAACAGTGATGTCTGGAGATTTGCTGGTCACTTCAGGGCAGCATTACCCCACGTACTACCGTGCCAGTTTACCTTCTTTTCTTAACAAGTACCAAAGATCCTCCAGACCTTACCTCCAAACCATGTCACTTCTCTCTCCAAACCAGTGATTAAACAGCAATAGAACAGGAAAAACTGAAGCCTTCAAATTGCATTGGCCCAGCCAGTACTCTCACACTCTTCTGAACACTGAGAGCTTAGTTTAATTCAGTTCACTTCCCCAGAAGGATGCAGTGCTGCCCGCCCATTCTGAGAAGTTGGAGCTCTCATGGCAGAGGGGTTACAGTAAGTTAACAGCAAAAGTACTCCACAATCACCTCCTTTTTTACTTATTCTTTCCTTGCAGGAAAACGCATCTGTGCAGGAGAAGGTCTGGCCCGGATGGAGCTATTCCTGTTTTTATCATCCATCCTGCAGAACTTTACTCTGAAGCCTGTTAAAGATCGCAAGGACGTTGATATTTCTCCAGTAGTCACCTCTCTGGCAAATGCACCACGACCTTATGAGGTGTCATTCATTCCACGTTAGCCAGGTGAAGACAGCTGTCACCTCCTAAATTCATGAGAACACTTCTTGAATGACTGTCATTGCCCGGCCTGATGAGACTGAGACACACAGATCATTTGCTAGATACCTTACAGACAGAAAAGTCATGCTTTTAAAGAAAAGAAATTGCATGCTGGTCTTATAATCAGGACAGCCAGCTCTAAACAGAATCCAAGCGGGTGACAGCATACAGAAGGTGACAGTTCCGTAGGAAGAACGACAGAGGCCCTTTGTACTTAAATTATCAGCTAAGGTTTTTGTCTGGTTCCCGATGTGTCAGATCGTGTGGGCTCTGAGAACTCTTCTGTTACTGTCCCCAAGATCCCCTCAGCACAGAAGGAAAAGAAGCTAGCTTTGTAGGGTCTTCATAGAGATGGCTTCAGGCACATCTTTCTCTGTTTACAGATTGCTTGTTATCTGTTTGTGAAGGAAATCATTAAGCAATGTGGAACCATTTCATTCTGTCAGAACATGACCATCTACTGTATTCGTGTCCCAGTACATATTATCGCCATCATGTAAAATGACTTAATCTGATGGCTGGCCAAATGGGTCCTTCTCGCCTGTTATTATAACGTAGGCCAGTGAAAAGTAAATTTACACTGCAAAGTTAAGAAGAAATAATGCACCAAATCTTTTTTCCAACATTCCTGAGAGACACGTCCCAGGGGAAAGCTTTTCTCCACAAAGCTTCGACTCCCAAACGCTGTCCAAAACAGGTACATATCTGACCGTTTCATTTCACATGTCTCTATCAAATGCATTACAACTTTAAGACATGACCTACAAAACTTCCATTGTCAGAAACAACGAGGAAGAAGACTGGACTGACCTTATTAGTCCTACCAGAACACAAACTGTGATTACAGCACTGCTCATGGTGACAAAAGAGAGCGAAATAGTACTGGGATCCCCATGATGCCATTTACAAAATGAACAGCAGCTTGCTTCGCCCCATTCCTTTTATGAATGTATGCAAAGATTGCTAAATAAATTTTTAAAACATCAGCTAAAAGGTGTATGTGAGCTCACAAAGAGAGATCTATAGATGCAGGACTGGCATTTCCCAAACTGATCGCATAACCCACAGCTGTATCATCAACAAACATACAATCAGCAGAGCAGTGTGGTTAGGCTCGCATTTTGCAGGTCGTACAACCAGAAGGACTACCACAGTGGAAAGGGATAATAAAAAAAAAAAAAATACATGAAAATGCTCACCCATGTCCCAGGCTCAGAGAAAAACCCCAAAAGGAGCCATCCCCAGAAAGAGATCCTTCCCCAGTGACAGTCAGCCCTCACATGGGGTCTAGGAGAGGTACAGCCAGGCTCCCCCCTTCCAGTCACACAGCTGAATTGCCTTCACCTGTGCTCCCACAGCTGACTCAGTACTTGCCTCAGGTGATCAATCAGTGGTTCAGGCTGTGACTCAACAGTTCCCATACGGCAGTGTAGAGCTTACTGTGACTGCAGTGAAAACAGAGCTGCATCTATGCCATGCAGAATAATATAGCACTTGTAATATCACCACAATGGCATGTTTAAGCTTTACACAAAAATCAAACCATGCAGGATTTAAGGACTGCACAGGCATAGTTTCTCAGCTTCATGGCTTCTCATCCATACAACACACACACAAAAAATGAAGGTATGTGAGTACCTGATAGGATTATGGTCCTGTTGTTTCAGGCTGAACTGTGACTAAGGATAATGCCTTATGCTAATGATAAGGAAAGACGCAAATGCGTCTGAAAGAAGAGAGAGGTGGCATAACAACATTTCAAACAGGAAAGTGGATCCTTCTACCTGATTCTGTGACTGACCCATCAAATAACTTTGCATGAGACAGCTTTCTTAAATTCCCTATTTGTGTCATCTCAAAGCCCAGGTTGTTATAACCTCAATAACTGCTCTGCGCATCAGGACCAAAATCACCGACTGTCAGCAAATGGCTTTCACCAGATTTGGTATCCACTGCTTTGTTTCCTGAACGTGACACCAACATCTCCACATCCCATGTTAACTAAGCACATGCATTCATCTTGATCTTCATCGCTTAACCTCCTGTCTGACAGAATTTGTGTCATGCACTGGGTTTCAATCAGCTGAACAGGGCCTTTCTGAGATTTTATGTTGTCAGTTGGTGAACTGGTCCATCATCACTTTTCTCATAAGGTAGGTACTGTTTGCAAAGCATGTACGCGTGTCAGCTTACTGTCCCAATTCCGGACTTCTGCTGCCTGGCTTGGGGAAGGGCCTCTTCTCATTTCATGCTGACTGTAACTTACAGCTAAGCTCTATTCAAAGATGATCAGCAACAGGAGCGACACAGTGCTTTACTGCTGAGGTCACTGTACAGATCACACAACAGGTGATAAGGCCTGAACTTCCTTGCCCTTTCAGAGACCAAGTGTGGACGTAGCAATCTGTTTCATGTGCTAAATGACTGAAGAGCAGAGTCATGTCACCGGCTTGGTCCTGAGTCAGCTGAGTTGTGTTTTGGGTCCTGTGAGTTCAGACACAAATATTTAACCAAACCTTTCGTGCTGGCTGGTCAAATGGCATTCCTGGAGTCACCTGAAAAATAATGGCAAGGTCTGTGTCTTATCTTGAGTACTGCCTGCATAGCATGTCACAAGTAGGCATGTTTTGTAAATTGCTGAATCCTGAATGTATCTTATTGAATCTTATTACCTCTGGTCCTGGCAGAGCCTTGGCCTTGTAAGGCAGAAGTTGACACTGATTTTCTGCAAGGGGCTAAAAAGAATCCTACCTGAAAACGACAAGATTTTAGCAGCAGAGATGTAATTCACAGCAGAATAGACAACAGGCTAATCTGCTAAATGAGAACATTCAATGAAGTAATACATTTCAATGTAAGGACACGGGAGCCTGAGGATGGGTGCACAGCACCATGACAACAGTCAAGTCAGATCAGGATCCTGACTAACACTGGCTGAAAATGAGGTCCCAGGGATAGCAGCAATGCAGCCTTAGAGGAATAGCACCAACATCTGCACCTCCCATGTTAGTTAAGCACACACATTCATCTTGTATTCACTATAAAAAAAAATGGCTGCTTGCACAGGAAGGCTTCTCAGTCTCTACTCCTTTGGGACTCTAATTTTAACTCATTGATTTGTCATAAATTCTGAAAGGGGAAAAAGAGTTCCTTCTGTGCCTGTTCCAGCAGACAAACTTCAAGGCCTGAACACAATCACTTACAGAAAATATGTTTGCCCTCAGGTGCAACACTGCACACATAATATATTTAGCTACAGGCCAATACTGGATAAATCCTGTCCAGTTGGATAACATTTAACATTACCACTGATCACAGAGTTCCAGGTTAAAAAGTATAATCTAATACAGAAGAGCTATTTTTCAGCTGTTGAACACGTTGTAGTTTCCACTTATTCTTAAAGACCCCATCCTGAATTTTTTGGACATCTACACAAAGTATTATTCTGACAGTCGAACCCGACTTCTGAAGAACCTGTTAGAGCAGCTGGGCAGAATTGCCTCAAGGGTAATGGGGAAAAAAATCCTCTTCCGGATCTGACCTCTTCTATTTCTGCTTAAAGAGCTATATTTGCTGTTTTTGCTAGGTTAAGTTTTATCCCCTGGTTTGCAGTTACCGCTCAACTTGTGAAGAACTTTCAGCTTCAAAGCAGTTGCACAGATCCCATGTTCTTCCTTCAAGCATCTACTATTTTCTTATTATCTTTTGCACCAGGAAGTGCCACAGAAGAGAGGGAGGTTTACTATCTCCCTGTGCTTCCTCTGAGATGTCTCATGGACTTTCCAGGTAGCAACCTTTTGGACTACACATTTTGCTAGCAATATGCTGTTTACAGGAGTTTCACCTTGTCTCTTCTGTGGTGCTGCTTTTCAAAGACTGGCCAAACCTGCCGTGATTTGGATTCCACCACTCACACAGGGAGCCCTCATACAGAGAGGAGAATGGTTACTTAAAGACAAAACTGAGAGAACAGTTGCTAGCTCCTGGCTTAATTGGGATGCCCCCATCGCATAATCACTCTGGTACTCATTCTCTGAATTTTTCTCCCAGAGAAGAGTCACTTGTGAGGCATCTCCAGTCTCTGCCTCCTGCAGGTGCAATACTCAGGAGCTTGTGGAGCAGTTTACTATGTCTTAACTCTTTTACCTGAAAACACTAAGTGCAACGCATAACTAGATGGGTTACCATCTTCAGAGTTCCTGGAGTTTTTCACCTTTGTAATTTTAAAACAGCACAGCTTTTTCTTCAAGTAGAAAAGCGATAGTTTTAACACAATACTGGTCCTTACTTTCTCTTAACTGCTTTATCTTATGGAAGTTTTCTCTGCTGAAACATCACCCTCTTGTGGCCATCTTGCAAATCTGTCAAAAAGGAAGAGAAGCAAAGAAATACTGTATTATTTTTCTTAGAAATTTCCTATGCTTTGACTATACAGATTCCCAGACTCTCTGATAGAATGTCAGTTTGTACGTGCTGAGAGGATCTCACATCAGCCACCAAACGCATCTATGAGTAAAACAAGACGTGGCTAAGTCAGCAGTTCTAAACAAACACATACAAATACGACTGTCACTGAAATGTATTTAAACCTATTCTTCAGCCTCACTGGAAAGACAAACCAGATGCTGGGCCTCTAACTATAAAGAGGTAGCATGGAGAAGGCTAGGAAGCTCCACGCAGACAGCACTCTCTAGGGTGAGAGAAGTGTAAAGGTAGTGAGATTTTACTTGCATGTGACCATATTTATCTGACTACTGTCACTCTGTCCCCTTGACTGCCCTGACCCATAAGAGTGAGAAAGAGTACCTGCTAATACCAGCTGCATGGATGCTCTCTTAGAGGGCATTAATCCAGTTTTAGTTGTAACACCGACAGTATCCTCAGCTTTCAGACATATCTTTGGAGACCCAAGAGGTGCTGCTTACAGCTTACAGCTAGTACATGTGTACTCCAGAGTGGTGTTCTGCAGTGACAATCTGTTTAATCATAAATTTCCAGTTCTCTGCCAAGCAGAGGTCAAATCCTAGCCTTTTTGCATCTGAGAAGGTGTTTTTGCTTGGCTAGCAAGCCTATCTCTATGTGCAGTATCTTCTGCCAAAACAGGGCAGAATATGTATCAAATTCTGCTAGGAAAACTTCCAACTAGGTAGCCATAACGTCCAAAGCTGGCAATAGCAATATCACATGCTGCATGGTCCTAGGCAACCCATTCCAGGTGGCCATGCTTGAGCAGGGGGTTGGAGCAATTGATTTTGAGACCCCTTCCAACGTCAACTATTCTGTGATTCTGTGAGTGCACGTTAGGGAATAAACTCTGGCATAGGGTGAGCTTTATACACTGAACAAATTACAGGTGATATACCTGTTTGTTTGTTTGTTTAAGTAAGACTAATAGCTCTGAAATATGTTCTCCATTACATGCTTTCCCATGGCATCAAGATGAACAGCTGCCTCGCTGGGTCTAAGGCAGCCATAGTAGGAAGCATCAAAGGACATAAATAGAAAACAGAGTGGAGAGCAGTGCAGTTCTTCATGGTCCATTCAGGAGGTTACACAGCAAGGCTGCTACAATGATCCCAGTGACAGAGGATTCTCACAACACTATGAGTTTCAGTGTCTCAAAGTGTAATGTGGACAGTACGTGCTAAGGAAAATGGGATGGTGACTGCAACACATCTTAAATACAGCATATTCTGACCTGTATTCAGTTCGGTACCCAACTTGGTTTGTCTCCACAGGGTCTGAGAACATGGTACACATCTGATAAGTGAGCTGACTTGCATATAATTGCCAGCACTCTGCTGTTACAGTATGGAGCCTGTCTGTGTCACGTTCCATTCTGCATCCAGTACTTGATTGGCAGATTATCTGACAAAAGAATTTATTTGACTTGCTGACTAGTGATAGGACAAGTCACTGGCACTTAGAGCTACATATCTGATTCATCACATAGACAAGATCACAATGCTCTGCACAGCACATAGCCAGATTTACACTGTAACACCGGGATGCAAATCTGCCACCCTTTCACATTGCCCCTGCGTCTTACCATAGCACAGGGCCAGCTGCTAATCTGCAGTGGAGAATAATCCCTGTATGTTGGCACTCGCTATGTACCTCAAGCGCCACTTTCCAAGAAAAAGTGGGGAATCAAAGAAACCACTAGGCTGGAAGAGCAATGGTCTTGTTTCAATCCCAGATGAGCCTATCCTGCTAAGACTTCCAATGGCTATTCAAGCTCTAGATTCTGATGTCCACATGTCAAGAACCATTTCCAACCTGATATGAACTATTACACTTTCTGTTCTTAAGAGATGGATAGGGGTCAGGTAAGGGGACTTGCAGAGGATCAGGGATTATATTCCCACCCACATGCGAACGCAACATGTTGTAATGAAAATTCCAATTTGTTCAGGGAGCAGAGGATCTGAGTAGCACCATCAAGACAGATTTTATATAAGCAGACAGGGATCTGCGATCCTCCAGAATAGCAAAGAAAAGGAATGGTACTGTCAACACTGGTGAGTTTGGCTGAAACATGCTCATCCCTTGTACAATCACAGGCGCATGAAACACTGGATAAACAGAACTCTCTGCCCCACTGTCTTATTGCTGTTGATATATTACACTTTTGAGCATCAAAGATCACAAAGAAAACTACTGTCATTCAAATATCAGTTTCTAGGCATGAAGGTTTTAGATGTGTGTCACTACATCTTCTTGTTGAGCTGGAGGAAGTTGCTTTGGCAACAGTATTAATATGTTTAATTAATTACACAGGTAGAAAACTCATTAATGAACTAACTATAAACAAAAGCAACATAAACACAGATGCATGGTTATCTCTGGAAGACTTAATCCTGTTAATATATTGATACTCATTCAAAAAAACCTTTCTCAGAGTCTACATCAAAGTCATCCAGAGTAGCACTTTCCATGCTAAAACCCAGAACTTTTTAAGTGATGCTGGAGACTCTCAAAGGTCTTTCTTTACTGTTTTTAAATAGCACCATGGAAAACTTGACAATCAACTATTTATACAGTGGTTATACAACAACAGGTAGAATCGTCTTTACCATCTTTACCATATTGGCACCTGACTAATCGTACTTTCAAACAGCTAGTAGGAAGTTTGAACTCTATCAGTACTTGTACTGCCCTCTACAGGGACACAATCAAAAGCCAGCTTCAAGTAGTCTGAGCCAACAGGTACAAAAAAAGAGCCCGAACTTTGACTGGGTGTTCAGTAAAAAGGTTTCTGTTAAATTAGCAATTTGGAGTACATCTGATAGATGAGTTTTCTTTGCTGGGCATACCTCTTCAAAAACGAATAGGATCAAAAACGCAGAAACTTCTTTGGTAAAGTAGAGAAAGGACATACTAAGTTAACTAAGCACATGGTAAAGTGGTTGTAATTTCACCAGAGGTCAGGACAGTCAAAGGATATAAATGCAGAAATACTTGACACAAGAGTTTAAAGCATGTTTTCTTCTACAGTCTCCAGTAACTGTAAAGTGTTTGTCTTTATTAACAGACCCTTTGAAAAATAAAAATACAACTTACATAGTCTTTCCAACAGGAATTTGTGAGATTCCAGAGAGACAAACGTAGCAAGTTGTTTTATTATAGATTTATAATAACTAGTCTCTCTATTTTAAACAGATAAAAATGCATTCCAAACTTAAGTGTTTTCAATACCATGCTCACGACTCCAAAGGCCAGGGAATCTTCTCAATACAAAGCTCAATGAAAGAAAAAAATTGGTTTATGTCCTGCTGCTACTAAGTGAAAATGTCTTTACAGGTTACGCAGCTCTTCCTTGATAGAGTGTTTCTTGTTCAACACAGGACTAATAGAGGGATATCCAATATCAAGATACGGGTTAGGGACAAGTTTCAACTTTCCACTGTGGAACTGAGGCAAAAGAAACATTACAGAAGAGGAGAATACCATTCAGCCTTAGGCCTGAATACAGCCAACTGTATTCAAGAGATTAAAAAACAATTACCAGTCTTGTGTTAGCTGTTACCAAATCCTTGTCAACATATACAACTGATGTTGTGCGACTCAGAGATCAGTCTGACCCACAGCCCAACTCCAACTTAAAAACTGTTGCAGTTTCATCGTTTCTCCAGTTTTTTGTACTTGGCTTCTGCAGGAGGAAAAATAACAGCATTTTAGGGCTGGACAGGTAAAAGATTTGAATCCTGTACTCTGCTATACATCTTGAAATCCAACTGAATGTAAATGAATCACTTGGGGCCATTTTCTCCTAATGCATTTGGGCAAATCTAATTGAACAATGGGATTTTTAAGAACTAGATACTCAGGGCAGACAATTACATTAGCATAAGCCAAGGGGACTTATGTGCCTGGTGGAACTTCATACATCCCTCCATTTGCAGGATTAAACATCTGTCTTGAGTATTTGTAACGGTCCACATTGCAAAAAAGAAATTAAGATTCATTAACAAGCTACAGTTCAAAAATACCTATATGAGTCTATCTCCTTATAATTTCAAATATTAATTTTTTTAATCAGCATTTTCTGCTTCACATACACTTGTAGTGTTCATTATTTTGAAAGTGGATCAATACTATGCTGCATGGGCAACTCTGTCACTCAGACTTGTTAAACAAAGCAGGAGTTTACTTTGTTTTCTTAAATCTCCTTAAGGGAGACTAAGCTGCTAGGTAGTAAGAGCAGAAGACAATAGTTACCAAGTTTTTTGGAATATGCATCCAATTTATAGGCTGCCTGTTCCAGAGCTGCAACCTGCTCCTCAATTTGGTTGATTTGTTCCAGATATGGCTGAAGAGCAGCATCTTTAAAAGCCAGAAAAATAACAGCTGTCAGTTCTTACTAATTCAATTCCAATAAACAGTTCACACTTGAAACAACTTCTCCTTATGTTCTTCAGATCCAGGCTGGATGTGGCTCTGGACAGCCTGGTCTAGTGGTTGGTGACCCTGCACATAGCAGGGGGGGTGAAACTGGATGATCATTGTGGTCCTTTTCAACCCAGGCCATTTTATGATTCTGATAAAATACTTAAAAGCTCCTTCCTTTTCCCACTCCAAAATCAGGTGGTGATACTGATAGATGTACTCCAGCAAATTATGAAGTGTTTAAGAGCACTGTTAGACTCAACACAAATAACAATACAATGTATATCAAAAGTAGTGTTATTCAATCATTATTTCAAAATCTGGGGGTAATACAGCACATAATTTCTCTTAGTTTAGTCTACATAGTCTGTAGCTGTAAGGAAATACAGAAGATTGACATTTTCTAACACTATACAGCTCTTAGTGAGTTTTCTTTCCTTCAGAACCCACTGGAAGGTAAACTATCAACATCTTAGATACTTCAGCTCCCATACAAGAGTGCAGTTATTATTCTCCTCCCTTATTCGTTTTACTTACATTTTTGATTTAAATCCTTCAGATTTCTACTGATGTTTATGGCAATATCTTTCATTTCTAGGTACTTCAAGCTAGTCAATTTGTTCATGTTTTCCAAAAGCTTGTAGTCTTCACTGGTGGCTTAAAAACAATAGAGTGTATTTTAATAAAACTGCTGGTGCAGTTTGAACCGGGTACAGACTTTTCTAGAAGACAAGAGATTTCAAAGCAACAGCCAAATACAGTAAGAATAGTTTAGATGGCAGTACAGGTATTAGTATAATGCTGTATATGTATGTAGGTTGAGCTTTGGGCAATCCCAGTACTTCCTCAGCCTCACAAACATCCTTGCCTATCGCAGCGAAGTCACTGATTCAGAACCTCAAGGCAGAATACAGTGATATTCAGAAGACAAATCACAAGGTTTCCGGTTCCCGATTCATGTTACAGGGATAACAGATGTACACACACACAGTAATTTGGAAGGATAATAGTACTAGAGATATCAGCAGCCTTAAGAAGCATCTCAGTTCAACAGGTATTTGCTTAAGTGACCTAACCGCCAAGTCTTTCTTGCTTTTACCAGGAACTTAGATTAGATGATCTGCAGAGGTACCTTCCAACCTCAATTACTGTCACTGCCTGATAGAGAAACAAAGCAGTCGGACAACACTCTGACCTTTAACAATAAGCATATAAAGCACCTAGGACAAACAGAACAGTTACCAAATGTTATGATTTTAACTGATTAACAACTTAAAAAACTTTTAAAAGGTCCCATGGTGCAATGATCTAAGGCAGTATCAATCTCCAGAAACTAACATTTCAGTTTACTTTCCACAGTTTATTCTAAAGCATGAATGCTGGAAAATGTACGTATGATCTGTGCTCTCACTCGGATATGAAATAGCTATACACGTTCCACTCTCAGTTCTGCTTCTCTTCCTGTCCTTCACCTACACTTCCCCATACCATGCACAAGCTTCTGCAGAACAGAAAAACAACTTGTTCCGGTTGCTGATAAACTGAATATTTGGAAAAATATCTGTACTAATCTGGGACTTCATAAGGTTACCAGTTCACTAATGTCAGCATTGTTAGCAGTCTAGCAACATTTAAGTCCTGAACTGCCCATTTTGCTCGATAATTTAACATACAGTTTGTACAAACAACACAACAGAGTTTCTTAAGAGAAAATGAAATTTACTTGCAAGTCAGTATCGCAATGCCTTACCTGTCAGTTCACCTGTTAAGTACGTGGCCATTTTGCTGAACATATCTTTACAGAGCTCATTGATGTCTGCTTCTGCTGGTTCCTTAGCTTCCTCTGCTGTTTCAACTGCAGGATCCTCTGATCAGGGTACAGACATTACAGGGCAAGTCAGGGGAAAGTCAGCAGGTACAGACACAGACCATAAGAATTAAACAGACCCACTGTTCGGGGCTATTTCTTTTTTTATGTTGACTACACCTAATCTCCATACAAATCGTCTCCTTTACACTAAAGGATAACAAACCGTGGCTATTTTCTTAAAGGAGCGTCAAGGCTATTTTAAAGCACTTTAGGAGGCGTGTAAGGGGCAGGCACCCGGCCTGACTGCACTTACACAGCTCAGCCCCCTCCTAAAGGGACTGGGGGAGGGCTTTCGCGGGACGTGGCTTCCAAGGACTCTGTGCGCAATACTTTATTTCTAATCACTGACTTAAAACACGAGAGCTGCCCCCAGGCCGGCTTCACAAGGAGTGAAACCAGATTTCCAGCCACAGAAAACGATAACCACTACATTTCTCGCAGAAACCCGCTCCTCCACAGCCGGCCCTCGTGCTGCTCCTCGCAGAACCAGCGCAGCTCCCCTCCCGCCGCCCCGCAGCTCACTCTCAGTGTCGCGGCTGTGGCTGCTTTGCCTCCGGCCTGAAAGCAAAGGCTCCCGGTTTCCGGCGGCCCGGCAGCGGCCCGGAGAGGGACTGCAATCTCACCTCAGGCCAGCAGACGGACGAATGGACGTCCCCGCCCGCAGCCAGCCCCCAAGCCCAACCTGCCTGCCCCTTCCCTAGGCCGGGCGCAGGCCTGACAGCCCGCCAACGGCCACACGACCAAGGATCAAACTCGGTCCCAGCCCCCCGGCTTCTTACGCTTGGCGGGCTGCGCGCCGGCCTCGGGCAGCCCCTCCGCTGCGGTCGCCATGGCGACAGACCCCCTCCCGCGGCGCCCGCTTCCGCCGTCGCCCTCGCGCGAGGCCGCGGTCCCGCCCCCCTCGCCGTCGCGGCGCATGCGCGACCGGGATTGAGCCGGCTGACGCCACCGCCTTCGCGTACCGCTGGGTCTCGACTTCTAGGGGGCGCTGTCGGGCTGCAGGGACACGTGAGGTCAGCGTGCGGGGCGGCAGCGAAGAGGAGCACCACTGCGGCGTACAACAGGGCACGGTTTTAGCTCGGAAAGCAAATGGTATCCTGGGCTCCATCAGAAGAGGGGTGGCCAGCAGGGAGAGGGAGGTGATTGTCCCTCTCTACTCTGCCCTCGTGAGTGCTGCGTCCAGGTCTGGAGCTCCCAATACAAGAAAGACAGCTGTTGGAGAGGGTCTGGAGAAGGGCCACAAACATGATCGGGGGCTGGAGCACCTCCCCTAGGAAGACAGGCTGAGGGAGCTGGGCTTGTTCAGCCTGGGGAAAGGAAGGCTGAGGGATGATCTCATTGCAGCCTTTCAGTACGTAAAGGGAGCCTATGAACAGGAGAGGAGTCAACTCTTTGTAAGGGTAGACAACAGCAGGGAAACGGTTTTAAGTTGAGGGAGGGAAGATTTAGGTTGGATGTCAGGGGGACGTTCTTCACTATGAGAGTGGTGAGGTGCTGGAACAGGCTGCCCAGAGAGGTTGTGGATGCTCCGTCCCTGGAGGTGTTCAAGGCCAGGCTGGATGGGGCCCTGAGCAGCATCATCTAGTATTAAACGTGAATTGGTGGCCTGCCTGTGACAGGGGGGTTGGAGCTTTGTGATCCTTAAGGTCCCTTCCAACCCGAGCCATTCAGTGATTCTGTGTGATTTACTTTTTGTCAGATCTAAGTTGACAGACCTCAGAAAGCGCTCCCACAGGTCAATATCTCTCCTGTATTGAGGAGACCACATCTGGACACAGTACTCCTGGTTGGGTGTCACCAAAGCAGAGCAGAGAGACAGGATCACCTCCCTTCCCTTGCTGGCCCCGCTGCTTTTGCAATTAATGAAGATGTTAAAGAACACCAGTCCCTGATGTACACCACCTGTAAACTATCTTCATCTGGACAGTGAGCCACTGACCATCACTCTGGGTCTGATCTCACAATCATTTCCTCATCCATCAAACAGTCCACCCATCAAATCCATGTTTTTCCAATCTGAATAGAAGGATATTGTGGATGACCATGTCGAAGGCTTTATGCTCCGGCTTTGCACTGCCCCTGACTTAGCAGATGAGGGTCTCCATGAAACTTATAAGCTGCTCTCCTTGCTAAAGCTGCTGGCATCAAACAGGCTCCACTGCAGTTACCACAACTGAGCTAGGTGTCTTTTTCAGTGCATCCTTAAGACCTACTACACAGAGATGGTGTTGTTAAACAGGAAGTCTACTAAAAAGATTTGCTACACATGTACTTTTTTTTTAAAAAAAAAACAAAAAACAAAAAACAGTTTCTTAAGTAGTAAAAGGTTATTATTTTTTTTTTTTTTAAACATTACAACAGTATCATATTTCTCACTCTTAAATGCTATGGCTTATATCACTGCTCTTTAGATCTCATCAACGTTCCAACCCCTGCCACCCAGCAGCTCAAGCTGCCCAGTACCCCATCCAACCTGGCCTTCAATGCCTCCAGGTGTGGGGCAACCACAGCTTCCCTGGGCAGCCTGTGCAGTGCCTCACTGCCCTCTGAGTAAAACATTTCTTCCTCCTACTCCGCTGACATACCTTCCATGGAGTAACTACAAGAAGCATAACCACTATTGCCTGGCACTGAGAGCTCATTCTCCTTACAAACTTCAAACTTGAATGCATCTCCAACACACTATGAATGGTCTCTGGCTCTCCTCAGGTGTGATGGACACTCACAAGGGGCAACGTATCAAAGCATAAATGTCTTCAAAGGAAGATGCTTCCTTCTGCTCATTTCTTTTACAAATTGGCCACAGCAGCTCTACAATATAGAATTTGATAAGTACCTAAGGAATTATGAGAGATATATTCTCTTACCAGGAAAAAAAAATTACTTATGGAATCTTACAGTAATACATTTCTTCTTAACAAACAAAAATCATACAATCACATGGAAATCATGCTCCAGAAACAATGGGGCAAAATTCCCATCTTAAGTCCAGTAAAGTCAGTTGAAATCTTTGGCAATATCCAGTAGGCTCTAACAAGCTTTGTAGTTTTAAGACCTGAGAAGCTGTAAAGCAAGGCAACGCAGGAATTTATGTGAACTTTCTCATAAACCGGAGTTTGAGATAGGCAATGAGAAGGAAGATAACAGTCATGCATAAAAGAGCCACTATGTTTTCCCACATTGCCATGTTAGTAGGTGCGATTCCTTGGCTGATCAGATAATCTTCACCAGAGCACCTGCAAAAAAGCATGCGGCAGAATTTGGTATTACTATGTTGTGCAAGATACCATTGGTCTTCAAGCAGTTACTTTTATTTTCCTGTTGCACTAAGATTCCTCTATCCATAACTGCAAAACAGACATGGCAGAAACAGACTAACTTAATAACTTGTCATGGGGAAAAAAAAAAAGCTTAAGGGACAAATCTGTTTCCCTGGTTCTCATAATTCTTCACATGATCCCATAACATGCTAATTGTTGCTTACAGATGGCTAGCAGTTTGAGTAAGTTGAGTAAGCCTCAGAACTGCATCAAATTGTGACACGTACAAAAGCTTTTAGTTTCACACAGCAAGTGCTGGAGGCCCATAGTAGGAGCTTGAGTTCCAAAAGCTGTAAAAAGTCTTCTAGTACTCTTCCTTCCAATAACATCAATTTACCGGTTCTCTTCCACATGTCATGGCACTGGCACTACTACAACTCAATGCAGCAGTAGGCAAGAGCATTTCCAATACGGGAAATGGTTCTCTGCTGTATCTGCTGCTAGGTTAGTGCTTACAAACAAGCTCTGAAGGACAGGCATGTTTCTGATCACTAGTCTACTGTTTCCCACTGCTACTGTGGTTGTATACACATTGTATTTCCACTGATAAGTGACTCTGGGTTTTGCTTAAGAAAACCAGGGCCAACTTATCAAAACAAAATTTAGCTAATCTGCCTGTTTTTAGGAAAAGTTTCATCCCTACTTCACTCTGGGGTAAATGGCTACGTAATCCTAAGACATATTATTTTTTTACAAATTCGTGAAGAGACTGGCTTGTGCATAGTTATCCTGTGAGTAATACAAAGTTCTGAAACAGTCTGGCTAGTCTTTAAGCAAGCCGTTACAATTCAGACCCAAGACCCTTCATGAGGTACTTACCTTACTCCTGAAATAACTGGTGGACAAGTGGTTGTATTTCCCACAGACACGGTAATATTTGGTTTGTCGCCACAGAAGTAGAGATCTCTGAACTCATTCACTTGAAGAGCCTAGGGGAAGAGGAAGGTGTCAGATTTTTCAGAGATAGTGATTTGGTGCTATTTAGTGCTAAAGCTGAAACAACTCAAAGGAAACTGATAAATAAAAGACATGCCATCAGTCTTGGAATCATATGTACTGTTTAGGTTTGAAATGAGTGACTCAAAAAAAAAAAAATAGTTCCCAGCCCTTATTTTGAAGCTCTTAACTACCACCTTTCTGAGGATCTGCTCCAAGTTCAACATGCAGGATGGTTTGGTGTCTGAATCTGTGGCTTCAGAGTTATATTTCAGTGATGCAGACATGGATTTCTGTCTTGCCAGCTACATGTCCCCATTTATCCACTTTTATCTGAGTCCATCTGCACTTTCAGAAAATGTCTGCATGCAGACAACCCAGCACCAGCACACTGAAGCAGGAGGGCCAGTCAGCCAAGGCAAGAAGTGAACGGCTCCCTTACACAGGCGTCCTGGGCTAACTGCAATCTTAAGGAGCACTTCCACATTCAGCAACTGATAAAATATCTCAGTAATGCTCAAACATCTCCAAGACACAGCACTGCAATTACTTTACCTACAGGAGGACAGTGCTACATTCTACTCACAGTAAGGCCATATCGAGGGATGCTGAAGTACTTGAGCCAATTAAGCCAGCCCATTACAGAAGGGAGGTTTACAAGGAGGCCAGAAAAGATCTGAAAGAAAACAAGAGACTAATGAGTCACAACTCAGTTTACTGTAAACAATGCAATTCCTGCATAGATATTATAGTAGATATATAGGCACACTGTGATAGATGAATCTCTATCTCTTCATAGTACTATGCCTATGATTACAAGCTGGCAGAGGTTAAGTCTTTGACTACAGCAACAATAAAATCACAGGCACAAGGCTGATGAGCTACTGGCTGACTTGGTACTGGAGACAGTCCTCTCAGTATGGATCCTAAAGTCATCTGTGCTCTAAAAGCTGTTTCCTGCACCAGAGCAGCACACACCTTTAGAAGCTGTACTTACAAGCATCAGGACAAAACAAATAGTGATGAGCAGATTGGCCACAGCCACCACTTCCATCCCAGCACTGATAGCCAGAGACATGGCTGTAGCAGTGTAAGACACCATTACCAGCGCCAGCATGAAGAAGAAGAATCTGCCTGCTACAGCTTGAAATCCTGTCAAGAAGCAGAAAGAAAAATGTCCAATAAAAAGCCATATCACAAATCCCAAAGAGGTACCCTTGGACTCCCACACAGAAAGCAAGATGGAAGGCTTAGTTTGGAGTTAGCAGCAGCTGTGAATGTTCTAAAGGTCCCAAAGAGCATTACCGAAAGACATGGACAAGCAGGTCCCTGTCTTAAGATTGCTGGTCCCTCTGCCCCCAACTTCTCAGAAGTTACAATGCCAAGCATTTAAATCAGTTGAAGATTTAGACTGTTTCAATTTATAGATAGAGGAATTAAACTCTGGCTAAGTCAAATATCAAATGTATTGAAAGATGGCAGGTTCAACAAAAGCATCAATTCATTACCAATCATCCAGTAAGTGATGCATGAGAATATGATGGCTGGAGCAGTTCTCATGGGCAGCAGATCTCCTAACATCAAGGCCAGGAAGTAGGCAGACACACGATAATATCCGCTGGTGTACTGATGGCTGTGAGGACAGGAAGGAGGGGAGTTGCACAGGTTTAGAGCTTATCTGAGAAGCAAGTTCAGTAAGCGTGTCTGGTTTATCCTGATTCAGCTTCTGTTCTTTCTATCACTGACTCCACTATGTGCAAAGTTGATTATTTTCTCTATGCTATCACTTCCTCCTCTAAAGCAAAGGCTGATCCAACTCACAGGCCCACATAGTGATAGTGGGAGCACTGTGAGGGAAATGCATGGAAAGTTATGTGACAGCTAAACAACATATTGGGAAAAAAAAGCTTCAAACACTTTGTTTAAGAACAAACCTGAACACAAGAGCAGGGGAAAGTATTAGATTTATTAACTAGAGAAGCAGTTCATCCAAAGCTAACTCATACAACTGTTTCCAAGAAAGAATGGCTACCAAGAATGGGAAAACACCTTAAGGACATCAACTCATCTCCAGTTCACAGAACAATCAAATGTCACAATGATTGCTTTGCTGCTTACTGGAGCTCATGAGAAGATTCTGTAAGTGGTAAGGTGTCAAAATCCCCACTGACACAGCCAATAAGCAGAATAGAATGGCAAAAAATGTCAGTATGGGTGAGATTCATTTCTGAGCAGCTGTTAGGGAAAATGCCAAGCATGAGCAAGGTAGGGACAGATGTACACGCATCAAAACTAGCACCTCACAGAAACACAGCACTCATTTTCCAGGCACAACTCTCCAGTTTCCTCTTTATTGCACAGCATGGGTCTCTTGCTCTTTTATACCATAAGCTGGAGGCCATTCCAAACTCCATTTCTGACATACATATATACATACTCATTTATTTATACATGCTTATTTACATACACACACACACACAATGTATTTAATATAGATGTATGCATATACATAGATGCAATTGACTTTTTAAGAGCTCTTATAAGCCAACTAGCAGCCCTTTTCTTCTGATCATCCTTTTTAAAGATTTTCCAAGAACTCTCCATCATCTTTGCAGAGTCTTATCACTCTGGGATCATTGCAAAACACTGTTTCAACCCTGCCAGCAAAAGGAGAGACAGGGTTCACAGTCTGCAGGATTCTCACGCAGACTTCAAAAACAGCTGTTACCAAAAATGGAAAAGACACTTTTCAGAAAACTGTGACACAGCAAGCAAGTAAAAGCATGTTACTTTTCCCCTCTTTCCATCACCATTTAGCATTTCAGCTACTTGTTTTACAGACTCATTTAGCATTTCTATTAAATTTTGACACTGGAAGAAGAAATGAAATCTCAAGTTCTGTCAGGCAGAAATCTTTTTGGTTAGCCTGTAAGATATCCCTGCCCCACAGTGAAGGGAGGGAGGGAGGGTCTAAGAGCATCAATACTTACACAAATAGTTTTTTATCTCTGATGAACAGCTCAATTGCAGAGACACTGGAAAAACACTGGTTTGTGGTGACAAAAAACAAGGATCCAACCCTAGAAAGCAAAACAGCAGTCCAGAAGTGTGGAAACAGACAACACGAAGTCAGCAGGTCGCTGCATCTACCCACAGAATGGAGATATTTAATTGTGCAACTGTAGATCTTATCTGTAAAGCCAGGTTCATTCCTTTCTCATTCCCTGCACATCTCCTTCATACGTATGTGCAAACTCAATGGAACTGTGGTTCCTCCAGGACCTCTGGCAATACCATTCTGCAGTGCATTTGAGCTGGTGAATCCAACCCTCCTCTGTGGTCCAGGCAGAGCCCAAAGCCTTCCCTGTGGCCAAAACCTGTCTCCTAGAGACAAGGAAATAAGCAAGGTGTGGGTTTCCGAACTTACCGATTCTGAATGCCACTTTCATCCAATTTTACTCCAAAAAAAATGGCCCCCACAACCAAGGCTAGAATAATGGTCACTGCAATCTGGAAGTGAAAAGAAGATAGGGGGAAAAAAAAAAAAAAAAAAAAAAGAGTCTTTTAGATGGATAAATAGGTACAAAACACCAGATAGTCATTAGGGTTCACACAGGGTTTAAGATTCACATCCATCTCAAATCGACCTCTATCACAGACACTATTAGAAGCCTTATGCCAAGTTTTCCCAGTTTATCCTTTTCCCTTTTTTCCTTCCTCTGATCTTTTTTGGCTAGTAAAGGCTAGCAGAAGCACACTATGAACAACCCAGCTTGAAATGTCAAGTGAGCCACAAAAGGAACATCACTCTGGAAGCTGCCCATGTGAGCCAGATAATGGTGCATTTTCCCCACTCAAATTCAGTCCAGTAGTCCTTCTGCTGAACTGGAATGGAGATTCTCTTTCAAAGACAACAACCTGAGCGGTAGTAGCACATGACCTCCTTGTTCCCCAGGCTGACTTTGAAAACAGAAGTCTGTTCTACAAACTGCAGACTGTGGGACTGAGAGCAGATGAGGTCGGAAACTTCTACTAATTGTTACCAACCTGTGCAATCGAGGCTTGCGGGTTCCTAATGAGGTTTTTCAGGGAACGCTTGGACACCCAATACAGCTGTGTGAAGAATCCATTTGCATAGGTAATCTCATGCCCCTTCTTGGATACTTTCTTCTTCCTTCCCTGTTCAAGTTCCACTTTCCCCAGTGCTTCCTTTGTGCTCTCATATAGGCTGGAGTTGAGATACTTCTGGTGTAGCGTGTCTACCACACTGACAGACACGTTCTCTTCTACTCCTCCATTTTCATTGCTCACTTCTAAGTAAGAAAGACAAGATACGTGATACCTCACGAACGCTGACCTCCAGACATGGCCCATCAACAGGGGTCCACTCCAAAGGCTGGATGAAAATATAACTGGGAACGGCTACAGAATTTTCATCATTCAAGCCTTAGCTCTGAGCTTAAGAGGCTAGCTGGAATGAGAAGTTCTCCCTGCAGTTTTAGTCCAATCTAGCTCACCATCTGCATGTTCTTTGTGGCACAGTTATGGCCACAGTCTTAGAAAAAGCCCCTAAAAGCCTTCACTAAATTTTAGTGAAATCCATGATTTACTTTGATCCATTTCCCTATCCTTGAAATGAACCATTACAAACACTTTATGCTCCTTTAAAATCCTTCAGTCACAGAAAACTGAAAGCACTCCCAGAAAATATTTCCCAGCATTTCAGTCACCGTACTGCTAGAAGAGTTTATTCTCATATTTAGTTCAAGTATTTCTTGCTGCCACAACAATCCATTACTCCCATGCCTATCTGCCCTCTTCTCTGCAGAAGTTCCTTACATGACCGAAACATGTCTTCACTCAGCTGTCTCTTGGGAATAAGCAATTCCAGTTTTTCTGTCTTTCCTACATGTTTTACAGACTTCTAATGTTCATCATTGTTATTCTATACTATTGAAAGAAGAAAAAACCCCTTTTAAAATTATTCTTAGATATTTAAAGAAGCCCAAAGCAAAATAAATCTGTTAGCGAAAAAACAAAGACGGTAAAGTGTCCTTAGATTGGAGCAAACTCAGAGTAAAACTTTGCTACCACCACATGCAGCTTCCCTTCTACAAAAGCCAATGGTGAATTTCTCCTTGACAGTTTACCTCTTCCTGTGTCTGCAGGTTTGTGATCTTCCTTGCTTGCTGCCACAGCAGTTGAATCACCATTTATGATATCAAGGAAGAAGTCAGCTGGGTTGTTAAATGGTTCACATTCATATCCTTGGGAAAAAAAATGGAAGAATAAATTTTAAGAACCCATACAACATACTTGTACTGTACAGCTCCTACAATTGCATCTAGACTAGACTAGAAATTCACTCCACATTCCTTTTATTTTATACATTTTTTTTCCCTATTCTAACCTAACACTGTTCAGATCATTTATGTACAACCTCTAGTATCATAGTGATAAAACAGCACAAAAGCTTGATCCAGCACTGCGATGAGAACCCGCCCACAATTCAAACTCAGCAGCTGGTTACCTTTGCTCATAGCACAGAAGACTTACCAATAGAACTAAAATACTCCAGGGCCTGTTTCGCAGGACCATGGTATAGCACTTTACCCAAAGCTAGTAATGTCAGACTGTCAAACAGCTTGAATATGGAATAGCGAGGCTGATGGATGGAAAATATGATGGTTCGGCCTCTTCTAGAGAGCCTGAAATAGGAACAAAAATTTTCTCAAATACATCACACTTCGCATTTCAGAGAGGTGATACTAGCCGAAGCAAAAAGCAAGTATCCAAATCCAAGTACGGCCTAATAAAGCTCTAGTTCCCTCTTCTCCCTCACTCTGTGTTAGATACTGCCTGCAAGGCCTTCAAGCATCATTTCAAGAGACTGTTGCTGCAGTCCAGGTAGACAGAGCATCATGTTCTCTGTGGCTAGCAAAGGTTAAGCCCAATGCTATATTTAAATTGTCCTTAATTTTTTCTCTGTAGCAAGCTTCAATCTGACTAACAGGAGAGATCCCATTGTATTCAGTGGCATTGCCAGGCTTTACACAGCAGGCTAGAGAAGTCTGGCCAGGTACAATTTAACTCTTAACTCTTCTGCTGGCGACTTACTCTCTACAAAAGAGAAAACCAGTTTTCTCTCAGGTCTGTCAGACGCACTTCCAAGTGCTTTAGCACTGATGCTCAAAAAGTATCCCTGCTGATTAATACCCTCTATCCTCAAGCAGCAGAGTAAAATGTTCCCTCAGGAAAATCAAACATGCCACAAACCCAGAAGGAGCGTTAGAAATCCATTCTCATTATGTGAGATTACGAGTACAGGGTTTGACCTCACAATCCACCCCTCTCTGTGGCAAAAAGAAGTTGTCCAAGCTATCCATCTGCTTTTTGGGCTTCAATCCAATGCTTGCTGTCAAAAGATACCCATCAACCTCAAAAAGCTTAGGACAAGACCCAGATAAAGAGACTACTACAAGTCTAGTAGTCTAACTGTTTAAAAAAATTGTAACTACTCAGTCGTAGCAGCATTCATTTTTCATACAATAAACACTGAATTTCCAGTGGAGCCCTGAAAAACCGACTCTTACTTCTTCAAGAGGATGAGGACAGCATTGGCTGTGCTGGCGTCAAGGCCCGTTGTTGGCTCATCCAGGAAAAGCACTGGTGGCTCTGTGATGAGCTCCATCCCGATGTTGGTTCTCTTCCGTTCCCCTCCAGACACTCCACGGATCAGTTCAGTTCCTACCTACAAGCAGAAGTAAAGCATTTGCAAAGATTTGCTACGGTGTTCAGGACACCTATGAAAAGCAGCCCTTCAATAGTTCCATCACAGAGCCAAAGCAGATGATGGGGCTGACTTCAAAGAGTACTGTGAGAGACTGGGGACCGGTAAGAAGATAGCCTCAGTTTCAGAGGTGCTTAGCAACTTTGACATTAGAAACAAGGATGACAATGACAAGAATAGGAGGAAGTCTTACACTCAGAGGGTGGTGAAGCACTGGAACAGGTTGCCCAAGGAGGTTGTGGATGCCCTGTCCCTGGATGTATTCAAGGCCAGGCTGGATGTGACTCTGGGCAGCCTGGTCTAGTGGCTGGCAGCCCTGCACATAGTGGTGGTGGGGGGGGGGGAGGGGCAGGGGGCGTGAAATTAGATTATCTTTATGGTCCTTTTCAGCCCAGGCCATTCTATGAAGAATAACAAGGCCAGAGCAGAGGTAACTTCGGTATCCAGGGATGACTTTCATGGGTAGCTCACCTGCTGCCCAAGTGAGACAAGTAAAGTAAGAGTAGAAATGAAGCTAGGAGGAATAAGGTCTGTACAGAACTTCATCACATCCCAGCTTTTCATCCCTCACAGCTGTCAGCGCTGTGAGAACAATTCCCTTGTCTTGTCCCACAAAGCCAGGAAGTCATCAAGTAGATTTCCAAAGTCTTATGATTAGGCAACTGTTTTCCCTCTGCTTATAAAACACATTGGACATGGTCCCAAATCTTCCTCTTTTAACAACAAATATGCATACCTCTGGACTCATTTCATGTGTGTAGTATGGTCTTGTCTGGTTCCTGCTTAGCTGAGAGCAGCTGCACTACATATTCCATGCTGCACAGAGTCAAGCAGCTTAGTTTCCAGAAGTAGTATGTTTCTGAGACAGGTATTCTCACTGCTCACCTTAGCATCAGCCACTTTGCTTAATCCCAGCTCCCCAATTATCTGTGTGACTCGTTCTTCCTTCTCTTGAAAGCTGATGGAGCTGGGGAGCCGCAGGGCAGCAGAGAAGTGCAGGTTCTCCCTCACTGTCATTGTGCCCATGACAACATCATCCTGAAAGCAATATCAGTAGATAGGTGAAAGCCTTGTTCTCAGCTACCTGACTGGGCGCCAGAAACCATGTAGTGGTAATTACTAGATAAGCTGTTTGTGGACCACAGGGAAAACTGGACTACATCATAACCCCTGTTTCAAAACATACAGGACACAAAATTCAGGGTCACTCCGTAGCAGTCAGATGGAAGACACAGCTCTTCAGGCTCCCAGCTTGTGCCCAGCACCACCTCAGCATGCTTTGGGGCTCAAGAGTTCACACTGCACAGTGCATCATTTTGCACTTTCCTTACAAGGCATAGGAAGGCAGAGCAGGGAGCTGTTTTCACTGCTAGTGCTCAGCATTCAGGCTGGAGACATTCAGGGAGTCACCCAAGTCTGCTCAGTTCCCACTTACAGGCTCTAACTTGCTGTGGTCACAAGCAACTGCTGAGCCCAGCTGCCAACAAGTTCCTCCCAGCTTTCTCCCTGGTCCTCAGAAAAAAATCAATACTATTGCACCAAGATGCCCCACATTTTTTCCATGTTTCAAATATCCATTCCTCTTGAGCACAAGACCTTATTCTACAGTCCAACAAAGCTTCAGCAGTCATGTGCATTTTGACTTTGAAACAGATCTACCCAGCTGACAAACATGTGCCTACACCAACCTGGAACAACTATCAACGGAGCTGATGCTAGTTCCATCGAGAGCTCCATGCCTCTCCATCACCTCTGCTTTGGTCTTTGAGTCAATTCTTCATTCCACCATATAGTGGTAGAAGGGATGCAGCACTGGACAGCTGCTGAGAAACATGCCTGTTAATCAGGTACCTCTCAGATCTGTGGAACTACATCCATATTTGCAAGGCAGGAGTGTAACGTGGTTTAGCAGGTCTATATGCTCATCTGCATAAAACGGATATATGCATTTATGCCTTCAGTTGTGTTTTGACACTCTGGGTCATCTTTATCAAGGGAATCATCATTATCTAGGGAACAGCACACAGGGGTGGGAGGGGAGAGCAGCCATCTAATGTCTTGCCTAGTTGCCTATCATTTCAAGGTTTGGTTCATTTACTTTTGACAACAGAGAGACAGATGTCTCAAACTGGAGCCATTTGCAAGAAACTTCCTGATGAAACACTGAGGATTCGGGGATCTTTGCCCTATGGGATGAAGACTCAGCATCAGTCTTATCATACATCTGCTCTAAAGCCCCTCAGCTGGCAGCTTGCAGAAAGACTGCCTATTTCCTATCTGCCTGCAGTCAGAAGTCCGAATGGTTTTCGCATTTGGCAGCTCATACACCTGCCAAGAATCCCATCCTCAGCTCCTCCAGGGCTTTGAGGTTCTATTATTGGTCCAGGCCCCCACCCACTTCCGCAGATTCAGCCGGCTTTTCCTGTCTGAGTGGAACAAAGCTCTGCCTCAGCTAGCCAGAATCAGAGGAAGAACGGCAAGGATCTACTTACTTCCTAGAATTATTGTCTAAGAGCTTGAAGTTACTTCTGCCAACTAGACCTTCTTTAGAGTTTTATAAGAGCTTTTAGGTGTTGAGAGGCTCCTACCACGCAACCTCTTTCTTCTTTTTTTTAAACTTAATTTTTATTTTTAAAATCTTTCCTGGAATTTCAGGGCAGAGCCCCAGCAAATGAGCACAGTGGCTTGGGCACCCATGTGGCTTTAGGAGGACCAACACCTTCATGCTTTGCTTGGAGTAAGCAGTTTGACCCTCTGCCTTTCAAATCACAGGAAAACACTAACATCTGTTACCAAATTAAGTCTGTAGGGATCATTAAATATTATCTAAACTAATAGCTCATGCTTTGCTCATCTTATGTGACAGAGCCCTGCCTTTCTTCTTGAGAAGCTGCTCCCATCCCACCACAGCCCTACTTGCTCACCAGAGAAGATGCCATCTCTCACTCACAAAGTAGTGATGAGCTCCCGCCAGCAAATCCCTCCTCTCTTCTCACAGAAAATATTTTTCAAAGCCTTTCCACCAAAGCCTATGCTATGCCGTCCCTCCCAAGGGCTCCCAGCCTCCACTGAAGGCAGTTACTCACCTGCACAACATATCCCGAGATGCACTTGAAGTTTGGAGGTTGTGGGATGCCGTCTATGAGCACTTCTCCAGACAGGCCTGCTGGGTCCTTTCTGGCAGCCAGCACATCTAGCAGACTTCAGACAAACACCAGGCATGAGGTTTTGCCATGACAACTGTTTTATCTCAACTGAGCAAGTACCACAAGTCAGCACTGCAGTTACAGCTGCTGCAGTGCAAACACAGCGCACTCAAAGGGGCATCCTCTGCTCTGGGGCCTTCTGCACGATTCTCATGTGCTAGGTATGCCACAGCAATTCTGAAGTACTCAGACCCTCACAGCTGCCAACCCCCTGCAGACATTAGCTTGGACTCCGTATTAACAGCTAACCTCAGACACACACACAAAAGCACCCTGCCAAGAAGCTGCAGTCTGCTCTCCAGCCAGTGGAGCACAGAAGAAACTACTTTGATCTCAAGGAAATTAATCCAAATGGGTATAAACAAGACCGGAGTAAAGATTAATTTTATAAAGTCATTTTGTTTTAACATATGTCTGGATTCTCCTTACTGCAAATTAGAGGCCAGACTGTCTGCTAGCACAGTGGACACTGCCCTGATGGAGTCTAGCTCTTGGAAAAATCCTGGCTGAGGAGAAGATCAAGGATCACAACAAAGACACACCTGTGTGAACCCTGGCCATACTCGCCTGTCCCTGACCTTCTCAAAGGAAAAGTGACGCAGCACTCTTTTATTATGGTTATACAAGAGAGAAAACAGCATGAGTACTGGCTGGAAATGCAAAGTACTCTGCTGCCTGCAAAGTATTCTCTGTGCTTTCATCCAAAGATTCCGAGCACATGCACTCCTACCACCAGGCCACATCCAGAATGGGTGATGGATGATCTACAGCAGGTATCTCACAGACTGACATAACACCCTACCTCTGGCAGCAAACAGAGCTGTCTGCATCTCTGAGGAAGTCTTGCTGCAGCAGCTTCAAAGATGACAACTTCCCTCCTGCCCCTGAGAGAGTATGCCCCCACTCCCACACCATGACAGGTCTGGAGCAGAGACTACACCTGAGCTTAAGTCACTCCTGTTCCCCCAGTATCTTAACTCAGGCCACCATCAAAGGTGACTACAATAACACAGACCACAGATTGGAAAAGTGTGGCACAAATCAGGACAAGAACTCTAGCAAAGCTGACATCAGAAGGACAGAATGTGAGGTCAAACTGCATCACCAGACCTCCTGCAGGCACACAGAAGTCTGAGCCTGAGGATCCCTCATATCCTCTCCCGATCCTAACAGTCCCACATCCCTTTTGAACAGCTGATTGGCCATTTGAAGAGCAAAAGGAAGTACTCACGAAGATTTGCCACTCCCTGTTGGCCCCAGGATAGCATTCAAGCCTGGCTTCATAATGCCACTGGAAGAAGGAAAGAGTTATTTCCAAATGGAAGACTGTTCACAAGTGGCTCATAGTAGAGGTAAGGTGTGAACAAAATGCTGTTGAAAGGAAAACTTCAAGATTACTAAAATCTTCTTAAATCGGAAATCAGAAAGCATTTTTCTTTTCTCATCCCAAACTGCCAGTCAGAACAGAATTAGAGCCGTGCATAAAAAGTAACCTACAAAATACAGAATAGGAGTTGTCTTCTTGCTGAGTTGGGTCTGGAAAAGAAGAAACAATGGCTCTCTGTTACTCACTTCCTCCTACCACAGCTCAGACCATAGTTAAGGAAATCTTCAGATCTTCAGGCAAAAGCGTTCACACAAGTTTGGTCCTAATTTTCTTACATCAATGACTGACGCTGCTCCAGTTATATCCCAGTTTTTATGCCTAAAGCATGTTAGCAAGTGCTCACGTGAACTGCAGGCTGGCAGGAGGGCAGTCATTTCTCTACCAGTACAGCTGGATCAGGAAGGTGACGATGACGTCACCAAATCACAGCAGCAGATTAATTTCCACCCCCTGGTATTTTAGTTAAGCAAGAACTTACTAAACATTATGAAGGATCTTCTTTTCCACAGTCTTCCGATTACATAGGAATCCACTGGACTGCTTAACGGAGTACTGGATGTTATGAAAACTCACAACAGAGCCTCGAGGGGATCGGAGGGAATCTCGTGTTGGAAGAGATCGTTGGAAACCGCCTGCTCCTTCTTCTTCTCCAACAGAAATGACACTATGATCAAATGTGTCCGCCATCATATCCTTGTTGCACAGGTCAAACTCAACCGCATGAGGGTTTTTGAGGTGGCTGTTGTTTTGAGCAGTTCCCATCTACTGAAACAAAGAACACAAACACAGAAGGAAGAAGACAAGTGAGACAAGACAAGATCTGCAGAAGGTGTCCTGAAAAAGTTCATGCACACTGTTCCAATCTTTACATGTGCCAAGTTTCCAAAGGGATGGACATCCGTGCTGGAAGACATCCAGCAGTCCCCAAAGGCACAGGAATGTTCAGAACAATGCACGCAACCTTTAGAAACAAGGCATGGATTCTCTTGAAGAAGAGACACCAGCTCAAAGAACATCTAATGAGAAAAATAGCTCATCTGTGATGATCACTGTCTTGCTTAACACAGTGGGGACTCCAAATGCGTGCTGCTACTCTTAACCTAAAGAGACTGAAGTTCCCTTCCATCATACTTACATGCTTACATACATGTGTACATACACCATACAGTCAAAAAAAGCAAAGTACAAATGTATACTGCAGAAAATTAAATATGGTATTTGTTTGCAACCACAGGGAAATGTACAAATCATCCTGATTCAGGCAGATAAGCTGCTTCTGTAGATGGGGACAAACCTGGAAGAGAAAACATGCAAACAGCAAAGGGAAAGAACTGTTCTCCCTGCCACTGCATCAACCCCTGTATAATAAGTAGTGTATCAATATCAGTATAACCATTAACAGGCACTTAGCAATGACTCTATTAGGAGTGTCTTAGCAACAGACCTCCTTTGTCAAGGGGCTGCTTCTCCTTCTGTTGCTGTATCTGACTAAGACCAACAACAGAATCACACAGAACTGCAGGGCTTGGAAGGGAGCTCAAGAGATGGAGTCCAGCCCCACTGCTAAAGCAGGTCACACAGGAAGGCATCCAGACAGGTCCTGAATATCTCCATAGAAGGAGACTCCACAACCCCTCCAGGCAACCTGGTTCCACTGCTCCATCACTCTTACTGTTAAGAAGTTCTTCTGCATATTAGTGCAGAACTTTCTTTGTTCAAATTTTAAGCCATTACTCCTTGTCCTGTCACCACACACCACCAAGAAGAGCCTGGCCTCATCCACTTAGCTCCCATCTCCCTTCAGATATTTATAAACATTAATCCTATCCCCCCTCAGTCTTCTTTTCCCCAGGTTGGACAGATCCAGGTTACTCAGCCTTTCCCCTCATATAGGAGACGCTCCAGGCCCCTTATTACCTTTGTGGCCCTTCGCTGGACTCCTTCTAGGAGATCCCTGCCTTTTTGAACTGGGGAGCCCAGAACTAGACACAGTATTCTATATGTGGCCTCACCAGAGCAGAGTCAAAGTGGAGGATGACCTCCCTCGACCTGCTGGCCATGCTCACCCCCGGATACCATTGGCCTTCTTTGCCACAGGGGCACATTGCTGGCTCATGGCCAACCTGTTGCCTACCAGGACCTCTACGTCCCTCTCTGCAGAGATTAAGTATGAGTCCCATCACTTGCTTACAAAAGTTTAAAGTTGCTGCATGAGAAAAACTTGGAAACCCTGCAGCCCCTAAGTTCTGTAGTTCACACCCTGCCTCTTAGCCAGGTCAAAAACCTTACTTTTTTTTTTTTTTACCTTACTCTTTGCAGTCAAAAACCTTACTGTCCCTCTTCCAGGCAGCCGCAGCAAGGAAGAGGCAACATTACATACCTTTTCCAGAAACTGAGCACAACAGGTTATGCTACCACAGAGCAGTCTAATCATTTACTTCTTTTAGCTGCCAGCACAAAGGTGTTTCTTGGAAAACTTACAACGTTAGTGATTTTGCAGAAAGCCAAGGCTGTCACCAGGCTAATGAAGAGCAAGGAGAAAACACTAACATTGCACAAAAACTCCCACTGCTGATTAGATGGGCTTTGTGGGAAGGCAGATGTATCCCACAGGCGATACTTTCCCTTCCATCTGCACCCACAGATGATTCTTTTTCTATTGCCTACACTTCTTCCCTCCAAGGAATGACAGGGTGATAACCAGTAGGACCAAACAGTGCACAAGTGGAGCATTTCTCAGAAAGCGAGATGGTCATCCCTGTAAGAAACCAGAGTTCCAAAATCCAGATTTAAAAAAAAAAAACAAAAAACAGAAAGACAGACAAGCAGACAGAAAGACCCCAAACTGCTTTTTCCTATAATTTTAAGCCATTTGGACATGGTCCTGAGCATCAACCTGATCAAGGGGGGCTGGACCAGACCACCTCCTGCCATCCTCCACCATTCTGTGTAAGCTCAAGAAGTTGCAAGTTTTTCATTTCTGTTTAAGTAAATGAAAAACAGCAGGGAGAAGGAAGAGAGGGAACGGTTGTTTAACTTGGATGCAATCCCATACTTGGAGGCTGGTCATTCCTGGGAAAGCCATGCTTGTGGGAAGTATGAAGGAGCTGCCGGTTACATCAGCACAAGGCAGCTTATATATGAGAAAGGTTGCACAACACACTGGGAAAAAGAGACAGGACAGACCATGACATCAAGGGCAAAGACCTGGTTAGACCTTTGAACATCTGACTGTCTTGTAAACCTCACATCTGTTCCCGAGAGCCAGGTTCTCTGTTTACAACGCCATAAACCCTTTTATATGTGCTTTTGCAAAGTTACAAATAAGCACTGACAAGCTAAGCCACCGAGTGGCTACAGGCAAGGATAAAAGAAGGCTGAAAGAAGGGTGGAAAAGGCCCAACAGAGGCTACAGGTGGGCTCTGGCAGCTGCAGCTCATCCGCGACTACCCCATCCCCACCTCCACCACCCCGCGATTCGGTGCCGGTACCGCCCCGCTCGGAGCCCCGCTCAGCACAGAGCCCCAGTGGGACAGCCCGCACCGTTACCTCCGGACCCCGCGGCGTTCCGTGCGGCGGACACGAAGCTATGGCCGCGGTGTTCGCCTCGGCGGCGTTTTATAAGCGGGTGCGGACGGCGGGGTTATATAAAGTGGCGGCGGAGGAGCGAGCCCGGAGCTGTCACGCAACCCCACCGACACGCGGGAACTCTGAGCTCAGCTCGACCCGGCCCGATCTGCCGCGGCTGCGCGACCCCCGGGGCGGTGCCGCCAGGCAGGGCCGCCCCCCGCTACGGGGGCCGGGAGCGGGGGGAGCCGGCGCGGAAGCGCGGCGGAGCCCCCGAGTGCGGGGATGCTACGGGCTGCGTCGGGTAGGACTGTACCCTACCTGGGGGAGGAGGAGACGGAGAGGTGGGAGTGGGGTAAACGCTTCGCTTTCTGCCACAGCCACTAAACGGCCGTCGGGGCCGGGGCATCTCCCCGCGACCTCCCCCCCACAGGGTGGGCGGCAGCCCCACTCTTCCCCCTGCCCTCCCTGCCGCCTTCTGTATGGTGGCATCCCGTCGGCTGGAGCAGGGACCGGCCTGGCGGTGCCGTTCTCTGAGAGTGCCACCCGGCCGGCCTCACCTCCGATGCTGTGTGCTCCTCGGCGGTCCCGCGGCCCCCCCCCCCCGGGTCGCCGCTGTCCGTCGGCCGCCTCTCGTGTTCGCGCTCCGCGTGAAAACGAGACGGTCGGATTTCCGCTGGTTTGCTGTCTCTGTTTCTCCGCAGCCGCCTGTTCCCAAGCACTATTGTCTCATTATAAACGAGCTCGCCCGCCCCAGCCTCCGTGTTGGTGTGAGTGCAGGAAAGGCCCTGCTTTTATGGTTTATAAAGATAACTTATATCAGTGCTGTCAAGTCACTCACTATATTAATTACCTCCAACCTGACTGCACTCTGCAGCTCTTGTACAGCGTTGCATTTTCCTAACAACTGCTCTTGCTCGATGAGTCCAAAGCTCAGATAAGCAGAAGCATGCATATGGCTACCCAATAAATACCAGCAATAAAAAATCCAAAGGTTCACCTGTCCCTGTCCTGATACCTGCCTTTCCCCAGACATGCCGATGCAGTGGGCAGAACAGATGTCTGTACCTTGTGTAGCTGCTGGCAGGAGTCAAGAGCCAGGAGGGTTTGTGAGGGTACTAAAAGAGGTGCGGCAAAGGATACTGAAAGAGGTGTGACAAGGGCCATGGGTACACTCACAATGCAGGCATGCTGAATAAGGATGTTATTTTCAGTCACTCTGTGGGGCAGAAGTGGACTTGAGTTTGTTTTCTTTGCATTTTAACTTCCTCCTTCGAGGAAAATCTGCCTACATGGAAGACTTTTGCCCTATTACTTCACCAAGCATGCACGTTTCTCTATGTGCAAGTGTATTTCAATCCTAAACATCATGAAGCCCACACTGTGCTGTAGTGACAGCCCCTCATCATGGGCCTGGGACAGTGAAAAAAATGACAGAGTGCTTGGGAGCAGAGGTGAGTTGCTCTGATCAGGAACTTGCTTCTGCACTTGGTACCTGGCACATATCCTGACAGAATAGAAATGGAGACCCAAGGGATGGGAAGGAACCAGATCTGACAACTTAAGCATCCAGATGGAGGCCCTGGCTTTCCCCCTTTCCATTTCCGAAGCAACAATCTTTTGGACTTCCTCTGGGCTTCTGGGCTTTTGATCCTTAGAATTCATCTCCTTCCCAGATGGCAAGTCTGGAAAGAAGGGCAAGTGCTCTTCCTTGCTCTGGGCACATGATATGTCACCACTGCCCTCTTACTTCTGACCGCAGCAGGGAAATTGCAAATGAAGCTAGCAGCAGCAAAGAAATAGGAAGGAAGTGTTTTCCAACTGTATATTTTCACTGACCTAGTTGATTTAAATCATACTGTTGCTGAGGCAAATTTCTGCCCATACAGGAGCGAAAACCAGTGGCCAGGTCTGTGGCATGAGATACTCACAGCATGCCTAAGGAGAGCCCCATGTCAAACACAGAATCTTTCTGTCATACTGGTACCAGGGCCTAAACATCCTCTGAATAAAGGATTTCTTCCTAACATCTAATCTAAATCTCCCCTCTTCTAGTTAAACGCCATTCCCCTTGTCTTGTCACTATTAAACCATGTAAAAAGTCGATCCACCTCCTGCCTGTAAGCTCCCCTCAGGTACTGGAAGGCCACAATGAGGTCTCCCCAGAGCTTTCTCCAAGCTAAATAAGCCCAACTCCCTCAACCTTTCTTCATATGAAAGGTGCTCCAGCCCTCTGATCATTTCTGTGGCCCTCCTCTGGACCCACTCCAACAGCTCCAAATCATTCTCACTTGAAGCTAATTTGAACACTGCTCCTTTCTAACAGAATCTGGTCACACTAGACATCTTGCATGTCCCACAGCACACAGAGTGGAGAAGTTACTAAGTACCATGAGTTCCTCTATCTTCTGAAGGTTCTGGCCTCTTCTCTCCTTTTCGCAACCTGAGTCACAGGATTGCAAAAACATCAGTTTGCAGGGGGTGCCGGGGGTCCCCTGGAGTTCAGCTTTCCACTTGGGCCAGGTCTTGCCACCACAAAATCAACACAGACATGACTTTGGCTAGCTGAATCACCAGTCAAAATTTTTTCAGCTCTGTTTCTCCATTACTTTCCTTAGGATGCTGTTTTCCTTGCCCTGAGGGTCCAGGTTGTTTTAATCCTGCCTAATGCTGAATTTCATAAAGCTCATAAAACATTTCAGGGACCTGAGCCAGCAAGAGTGGATGAGAAACACGTGCAGGAGGAACTGCATGCTCATTACTATTTTGTTCTCTACTGAATGAAGCAAGAAGCAGATCCTGAAGCTCACCGTGCAAAAGCAGCTTTGAGAACAATGGAGACAGCAACATTAGTCACTGCGCATGTGAATGAGGAGCACTTCCTAGCTCTTCTTTTCCAAAAGGAGATGCCAATAAACCATGTTAAAAAACACTCTGTACAGATGCATGCAGATGTGCTGAATTGGCTGCATCTTCAAATGTGTCACCTTAGGCACAGAAAGACTTTTCAGCTTGTCTTTTCCACTCTGAGAGCAAATCATGTCAAAGCTGGTGCTGACTGGCCTCCTCCAATTAGTTAAAGTGCTGCTCGCCTTGGGGAAGTTGGCGTTTGAAAGACTTGAAGATGGTGTAGAAGAAATCTGACTTTGTCAAGTTTTGTTAATCATTTAGTCCTTTATCTGAATACATAGTAGCACTAAATCCTTAGCTGGTTGGAGATAAGAGAGGATTCAAGCAAATCTGGGAGGAAAGGAAATTAATACTTAACTAGTGCGCTGCATTCATATATGATGACTGACAGAAAGATTGGCTAAACAATAGGATTACTAGAACTGTGCGTGTTATCTGCATAAAGCAGATAGACAGAGATAAAATATCTGAAGTCTGCAAGTATCTAAGGGGATCTAAATAACCATTCCACTCCTTTAGAAGTTAGAAAGTTAACATCATGGGTGTGCTCAGATATTTACAGCTCCAACTCGCTGCTGCTAGCAAGGCTAAGGAAGGAAGGGTTAGCATAAGATGTACAGTGCAAATGTAGACAGGCACTTCTTTCCCTTCCACTCTAGAAAAACGATGAGAGGGATATAAGACAGGTAGAGAGAGCAGAAATGGTAAGGCCTCATGAGAAGGGTAGAAATAGCAACCTAGACCAGGGATACCTCTTAGATAAGCTGTGTAGCAGCTATTAGGTTGGTAAGCTTTGGGAGCCTGCTGAGAATGGAAGCCCCATGTCCTCTCTAAAGATGCAAGTACAGAGAGATGCCAGTTACAACTGCTCTTACACTTTTAGGACAAGGCCTGGGACTGCAGCCTGCAAACAGGAGGCAAAGTGGCCTTGAGCTAAGCAGAGGTGCACACTTCTCCCAAATTCAGCATAAGTCCTGGGGCAGGACTCCCTCAAGCTTGGTTCCTGTTGCTACCCTGCAGGTCAGGTGTAGCCTCTTAGTAGTTCTGCTTCCCATTTGAGTGCTTCAGAGCCCACGGGAGATTAACAGGATTACAGTGTGTTTTATCTGTCCAACCTCAGATTTCCAGAGGTCAGCTTTGTCCCTAGGCATCAATGTTGACACACACAATGTTACATAGGCGTTTCAACTCCTTCCTTGGGAGCAAAGTCCAGGCTGCCCCACCGCACATTGAAGGAAAAAAAACAAACAAAAAAACCCACACGCAAAAAAAAAAAACCACCTGCTTAACATTTAAAAATGCACAGGTTCTGAGACATTAGCATTTGCTGTGGCAGCACTGAACAGATTCAGTAGGTGCTGTTTGCCCATAGGCACAGTGTCCCCAGAGGGACCTTACACAACAGCAGGATATGGTAACAACATGACAGTAAACAGCCTGTATACTGGAGCAGGAGAGAGAAGAAACTAGCTTCTAACTTCTGCCTTCTTTTGCATTTTCCTAGATGTCCAAGCATGCTGTATGACAGAACTACTGCATCATGTCCTTCCAACACAAGACATGGCACCATATTAGATGGCAGAAAAGGCAGAGTGCAAAGACTCAGAGATTACACCTGGTCTGACTGTCATGTCCTACTATATCCCATATTAATGTCAATACTTATTTCATTCAGTAGAGACAGTGCCTGGTATTTGTCTTTGCCAGAACATCTCATGGCATTTTTTGATAGTGCTGTTCTCATCTCCAGACCTGATTTTCTCTCCTTCTTTGGAAATTGTTATGTAAGGGAGTTGACTAATGCATGCAAAAGGGGCAGATGGAGCTACCACTGGCAGCTATGTGCCCTAGGGCAGGATATGGCAATTTGAGAGAGGCAGGGAAAGTAAGCAATCATAAGAGGAAATCTAAAATCGGTCTGAATAGAGAGTAAATGAGAGTTTGGGTGTGGAACATGAGGAGTCGTCACAGGTGTCTATGGCGCTGAATTTAACAGCTCATCAAGGACATCCATACATCTAAGGGTAGCTTCTCCAGGCACTCAGACTGGGAGATAAATGACAGTCCTTAAATTTTAGTGACTCATATAGAATCATAGAATAGAGTTGGAAGGAACCCGTACAAATCATTGAGTCCTACTCCTGGCTCCACACAAAAATCAGAGCACATGACTGAGAGCAGTGTCCAGATGCTGCTTGAACTTCAGCAAGCCCAGTGCTATGACCAGTGCCCTGGGGAACCTGTTCCAGTGCTCGAGTATTCTCTCAGTGAAGAACCTTTTCCTAACACCCACCTGACCCTCCCCTGACCCAGCTCCATGCTGTCCCCTCAGGCCCTGTTGCTGTCACCAGAGAGCAGAGATCCCCTCCACTGCCCCTTCTTGAGGAGCTGCAGCCACCACAAGGGCTCGCCTCAGCCTCCTCTGCTCTGGGCTGAGCAGACCAAGGAACTTCAGCCACTCCCCACCTACTTTGCCCTCCAGTCCCTTCCCCATTTCATAGCCCTCCTTTGGGCTCTCTGATAGCGTTATGTCTTTCTCATGTTCTGGCATCCAGACCTGCACCCGGGTCACAGCACAGAGCAGGGCAGAATAACTCCTTCCGTCATTCTGTGGCAGTGCTGGGCCTTGTGCACCCCAGGGACTGGGTGGCCTTTTTGACTGCCAGGGCACACTGATGGTTTATGTTCAACTTGCTGTCAATCAGAACCCCCACATCCCTTTCAGTGGGGCTGCTCTTCAGTGTCTCATCCCCCAGGTATGTATAGCCAGGGTTGCCCCTTTCCTGGTGCAGAACCTGGCACTTGCTCTTGTTAAACTTCATGCAGTCGGTGACTGACCCAACTCTAATTTCTCTAGATGTCTCTGCAAGGCTTCTCCAGTCTTGGCAAAGTCAGCAGCTCCTCCCAGTTTAGTATAGTCAGCGAACACAGGAGGAATGGGATGAGAAACTGAACACCGTCATCTCACAAAGGGTATGAAAAAAACATGTGCAAAAACAACCCTTGGTCATTCATCTGTGAACTCAGGCAACACGATGATTCAACTCTGTGAGCAACAGGAAGCCCTGGCCACACCACCTGAGCACAGGTCTTGGTGCCCAGATGCTGAACAGTCTGTTTGGACACACATAACAAGGCTAGCAAATCAGAGCTGGAAAGGCCTTTAACAAAGCATGTCCAGCAGATAGAGGAGGTGGTTAAGGCTGTTTTTTCAGTGTTGTTCTGTTGCACTTCCCCTCCACCTTTAATGCTCGTGGAAAGTCTAGAGGTAGGTTGGAAGCCATAAGCACTGTTTACCTCTTCTAAAGGCAAACCCCTCACCACACACCTCAGTGTGATGTAGTGAGCAGTTGAGACCATGGTGCTCTGTGATTTCAGCTGGTTGCTGCCTTTGACTCCATATTGCTATGGCGGAGAACACAGGCTGGTGGAACAACCTCTTCTGGGCCTGTACAGGGCAAGTCCTTTTGTGGCTTTTTGATAAAACCTTTGTATTTCTGCAAGAATTCAGAAAGAATGCCTAATCCCATTTATGTAATACTTGTCTATTCCATAGGAAACTAAGGAAAATCTCTGCCATTTTGTTTGCTCTGAAAACCTTTGTGCACAATTCCAGATCTTGCTTTGTTTGAGGAACCCTAGACATGTCTGAACAGCCTAATTGGCTTGATGCATTAGAGCAATACATGTTCACATGCACATGTAGCTTCTCTATCTCTGAGAAAAACATTTGCTGCTATTTCTAGTGCCTGTTCACAAAAGGGGAGCCTGCAAATAATGACAGCCAGCAGAAATGATGATTTGGGATAGTTTCTCAGCCCTTTCCTCAGGCAGCACAGCCCAGTTGTCCTCATGCTCCTCAGCCTTGCTGGTTGCTCTGCTAAGCTGTTCCTCAGGCTGCTGGGCCTCTTGGGCATGCATGGGTGAGCACGCCAGCTGAGTATGGCTGCTGTCCTCAGAAGATGGCAGTGTTCAGGACGCAGCACCGGGCAGAGCTGCTGGGGGACGCCCTGCACTGTACGGCCCTGTCATGATGCCAGGCACTCGGGCTCTTCTAGTGACTTGCTGCAGCATGTCCTCATGAAGCCAGGCTCTGAAGCATGAGCTGAGGTCAGAGGCTTGTCACCGAACACCACATTGTGTTATCAGTGTGACATTGGCATTGCTTCTTGAGAAGCAGGGTGCGGCCTGAGCTCACCACGCCCATGGGCTGGCACCCTCCAGCTGCCTGCTGCCGCACTCAGTGCACGCATGCCTGGCTTGTGGCTACACCTGGTATTTCCCATTTCTGATCCCAGGCCACCAGCCTGGTCAGTTCCTCAGGCATCACATCCTGCAAAAACGCTCTCAAAAAAACTGTCATGTTCCTTTTAACACACCCCTTGATGTCCAGACTTGGGGAGACTGGGCCTTTGCACCCACTGAAATTCCTCCTCTGTGGAATGTTCTCCCAATGCGGGGCTTCTTGCTTTTATGTGTGGAGTTTATCTGGGTTTGTTATCAGCTGGCTTATCACATGATGACAGTTTCTCACCTCCCTTTTCCCTAGTTTCTAATAAACTGTGTGACTGAGTACTATTGGTTTATCAACTCCCACTGCTAAGTGCTTGTAGAAGAGGCAGAGAGCGTGCTCCCCAGTCAGCTCCCTGTGCTGAAGGCCAAGAAATCAGCATTGAAGCTGACACTAGCTCTTAGTAAGAATCTTTTCATTTGTGAGAAATCCTTGTTACAGAAAGGAGCAAAGCCTGCGCTAATCCTGCATAAAAGTCGTAGAGAGGATAAACAAGCATAACCAGCCTGAGAAGGGCATAGCTTGTGACAAATACATGCATGAGAAGAACTAGCATCATAAAGTGTCAGAAACTTTAGGTTCTGCTTCTTTTTGCCATAGAAAAAGTATTTTTCTGAGTTTGTCCTCAGTAAAATAAACAGATGCTTGCTACTGACCTCCTGTGAGAACTGCAGAGGACAGTTCTCAGGTGTGAGGGGCTGGTAGCAGTGTTGACATCTGCCGGAACATTGAACATGTGTCATAAAGTGTCTCCAAAAGCTTGGCTGTATTTGTCAGGTTTGGGGGATTTAAATGTTCCAGGTCAGACCTGTTCACTGGTGAGGCAAATGCATCCTGTGGGATACACTGAGGAGATTTCCGTGCTCACAACCCATGCTGGATGGGGCTGCCTCTTGCAGGTGACCTGCACTCAGTTTCAGACACCCATGCCATGCCCCTCCCAGTGCAAGGCCACGAGTCTCTCCACACCACTCAAGTGCTTTGGCACTATGGCCATGACACTGCTTTCTCTCCCAGCTGTCTCAGTGAGCTGGGAGAGCACACAGCAGTTTTCTTTAAGGCTAGGGCTCCCTGTTGGGCACTTCAGCCAGAGTCCAAATTGGAACAAAATACAGCTCTGCTCCCACTGTCGAGGAAAAAGCACTTTACTTCCCCCTTGAGACATGAGTTATCTAAATAACACCAGTTGCCAGGATGCCTTACAAAATCCATCTGAAAATAACACTCGCATAAACTTACTGTTCAGTGTATTTATGTTGTTTCTCAACCAGCTTGAACACACAATTGAGTATTATACACAAGCAATTGCTGGAGACAAGTAACTGCCTTGCTAACTCTAGGACACATTGTTTACATGACAGCATGTCACGGCACAGACGAGACAGTTGCATGCAGAGGTACAAGCAAGAGAGAAGACAATGCAGATATAGGCATTACTGGTGACAGAAGTCGTTGCATGCTTAGTGATACTGGCACAACTGAAATCACAGCATGTGGCATAGGGAGTGGTCTTTCTGACGAAACACTGGGTGAGAGAGGAAGGAGCTCTAGCTGAGACACAGGACACCACTGCAACCTGCATCTCTTATCTGATCCCAGCTAGAGCTGGGCAAAAGCTCTACTCAGAGTGTGGAGACTCTATGCTTACCCTTTAGAGGGGAAAGATGGCTTCCCTGGGTTCAGGCATGAACAAACCCAGCCATGCAACGTGACCACTTTGCTCCTCCAGTAGCCTACTTGCCCTAAATAGCAGCCTGTGTTACCTGTGGCTGATAGTCCCTATCGCGTGGTTCTGAGCCCACCTGCTGCACTACCATACTTTTGTCTCTTCCGCCTTCCCCAATGCAGGGCATCTCTGTGCAGGATGGCAGGACAGAGGCTAGCTCCTGGTGTGCAGTGACAGCAGAGCTATATGTGCTGCTCTGCAGTGGCTGCAGCATCCCTGCCCCAGTGGGCAAGGCACAGGAGGGGAAGAGGAACAGTGCCAAAAAGGAGGGCTCGTACCACCTTTTCCACTGGACAGAATGAAGCAACGCTCTCCTCGTGTGAGATCTAAAACTTTATAAAACAAGGCCTCATCTTCCTGCTCTGGGCACCACCTGGTTCCAGGATCCTGTTTACCCTATGGCAGCTGTTGTGAGGAGCTGAGCCTCAGCCAGCAGCACATCTTCCACCATCTCTACCATCCACAGATTTCAAAAGAGAGGCTTGTAATTTTGTTTTTGCAGCTAAGCCTCAGTAACCATGGTCTGCTATTGAGCCAAACTCAAGCAGGGTCTTTCCAAACAATTTTAAGGAAGAACTTTCTTATGTACTTCTTGACATGCAGAGCATTAACCGTTTCCCCCTGCAGGCAATAATGTGCTTCAGTTCTCACACTGGTAAGGGGCTGCACATGCAATTCAAGTCTGTTAGAAGCACATAGTTCATTTTCTGGATTATAATTTAGCATGTGGATCTTCTGTTTATGAAAACTTTAATTAAAATTCTCAGGTCCCTGACTTAAGCCATTTTCTCCTGCATAAGATAATGGTTTTGGTGCTGAGAGTAGAGGGAAATAAGCAACATCATTGTTCTGAGTTCAGCTGGAAAAGATGAAAGCAAAGAGCATATGCTCAATTGAGCTCTTGCTCAATTCAGAATTCAATAAAACTTTGAGTCAAGAACCACGGCAGTATCTCACAGGGAAGTCTTGTACCCAGCAGCAGAAACAGCTGATGGGAAAAAGAGCTGAGAACCTGCAGATTCTAGCTGAAGTCCAAGCTCCCTGTGGGCTGTGTGACAGAGTCTCCCAGCTCCTGCTGGGATCTTGCTGCTGAATGACCCTCTTCTTCAGTTTGTCAACATCACCGTGTAGCTGTGACAGTTATAGAGCCAGGCCTATCCAGGGCATGGCTGATCCTGAGGTCCCCCATGCATTTCCAGGGGAGCTTTACCCATACCGTATCAACACATCCTTCTTGAAAGGGTGGCAATACAAAAAGCCACTGTACAACATTCCCACTAGGCCTTTTACATGGCACACCAGAAACAGTGCAGTATTAATCTGAGTTGTTAGCAGTGGTCTGGTACAACTCACATTTCCACTGGCTTTAAACCTACAGAACATACTTGCAGTTAACTATTACAGAATATCAGCAATTAAGATATTTCAAATGCCTTTACAGTGGTCCTGCCCTGAAATTTTTTCCTCTAGTGACATTTTCAGCCCATAAGTGGTTGCATTCCCACAGTGAATAAGCAGTGAATGAAGTGACCTCTATGCTAAACATTGCAGCAGCCCTGGGATGAAATTCACTATTCACAGAATGGCCTGGTTTGGAAGGGACCCCAAGGATCATCTAGTTCCAACATCCCTGCCATAGGCAGGGCCACCAACCTCCAGATCTGGTACATAAAAACCAGTGCAAAATAGTGCAGTGAAGTAGTAAATTTTTACCCCTGCTGATTTCACAAGATCATCTTTTGAAAACATTCCTCAAAGATATTAACTATTTGTGTGCAATACATAGCAACTATTTGTTGCAATAAAAATCATGGAATCACCAAGGCTGGAAAAGACCTTTAAGATCATCCAGTCCAACCATCCACTAACCTAAACCATACAAAATTGAACTAATGAGCTGGAACACAGAACAACAAGCCAGCTTCACCAAAGATGTAAGTGAGAACACGTTCATTAAATGCAGTGCTGACTTATAGTATGTGCAATTTGCCCCAGCTACAAGGAAAGTGGAGTTTCAAAGTGAAAAATGCCTGTAAAAGATACATCTTGCACATGATTGAGAAGTTGATGTTCACATCATTTTTCATAATATTCCTAATCTGAAATGGTGTCAGCACCTACAACTGCAAGCAAAACTGTTTTTGTGAAAATTACAAGTGTTGTAATTTTGTAAAGACGGTATTGGCTTTGTCCAGTACCTTGAAACTCATCTTAAGTAGTGTAGAAATAGACAACGAAGACCTTTTTAATGTCAGCAGCAGTGTTAGAAACTCTAGTCTGTTCCCTGACATTCAGACCTCAGAATATCAGTAACAGCTGCTTCTTCAATTTCAGATCTCCTCCTAGTACGCTGGGATTAAACTCCCATTTTAAATATCTTGACTGAGGTGTTTATATCCCATTTTTTCCAACATCTGAATCTAAGGTAACCAGCCAACATCTGAATCATCAGTAACCACAGAGGGTTACCAAAATGTTCTGGATACAAATTACAACAGAACAAAGCTGGTGGTAACCACGTAGACATAACTATTTTCCACTTCCTGCCTCACACTAATTATTATATTCTGCTTTGTTAACACGATTACCTCAACTTTTCCTCACAATTGAGAGAGCAGGCATGTGTTTCTGGGGAACAACTTGCAATTTCCCATTCTGGATCCAAGTACTTCCAGAGCTCTGAGGCCTTTACATCTTGGTAAAATACAGGTAAAAGCACTTTGAGTTGTCCTGTTCAGAGACAGAAACCTAATGCAATACCTGGTTCCAAATTTCTACCTAGTCCAGAGACACAGGGGCCAGAAGTTCTAGGTCTGTGATATCACATATCACTATGCTGGAAAAGAACATCCCCAGTTTTTCAAGTCACCAGTCTCTGGCAACAGTGGTGCCTGTGTTCAGCTGTTCTAACTATTCTAACAGCAGGGAAAAACAACTGACATTGACTTAGTACTGTGGGAGCTGGACTGGGAACACTGGGCTGTTTGCTAGAAGCACTCATCAGACAGTGACTGCATGTTCTTGGGTGCCTGAGACCCTGGTACACTTAACCTGAGCAAGCCTGGGCAGATCCCATTCTGAGAAGAGATGCAGCTTGGGTTATCTCCCTGTACACATTCCACTCCCCAGCCTTCTGCTGCTTCTTTCCCCAGCTGGTCTAGGCTCTGGGAGAGCAGTTCTTCCTGACTGGGTTCTTCTTCCTGTTAAACAGAAGAAAGAGTGACCTGCATTGTTAGAAACGCAACAAGAAGTCAAGCAACACTTCAGGGGAGAGACAAGGTGTCCATGATACTTAAATAATATTTTCCACATTCTTCTAAAAACTAGTACAAGCCCATCTGTCTGTTAGAGATCCAATACACTGTTGCAGTGCTTTGATGAATATATATATATATATATATATGATTCAAGCAATCATTCAATATAAAGACTGAAGCAATAAATAGATGACAAGAGTGCCATCCCTTTCTGCCCTTTACAAGAATGTTGACAGGAATCCTGTGCCACTGCTCTTCAACAGAAATGGTTTGACCATGCAAAATGATGACCCTGCCCAACTTTTGTCTTGCATCAATGGGGATTTGAAAAGAAAAGGTGCTAGCAGGTCCATTCACACAGTAGGGTTGGTCACCAATACTGAAGCTAGTTCAAAGGTACGGTGGAGGGCTACCAACCTTCCTACTGTTATCCAGTGGCTTGCCCATCAGATCCTTCATTTTCAGCTTGTTTCTCTCCAGCACTTCTAGCTTGCTTACCACTGCATCAATCTTGGAGCCAATGCTGTGTATGGACTGTTCCAGATGCAGTACACGTTGCAGGAGTCTGGGGAAGACAGGGCATTTGCAACTTTTCTTGTTAGAAACATGAGGATTTGCTAGAGTTATCTCAAGGACAACAGGCTAGGTCTCAAACAGGAATGAATGCTCCACATCAGAGATGCTGATTCGTACTCAGTGAACACAGAACTCTCTCCATACTCGAGCCACAGAGTTATCCCATTATTAATATTAATACTGCATCTGTCTCTCCTTTAATATGGCCCTATGTGGATTGCTCAGTGTTACTCAGAAGAATCAGGATCTCCTGATCCTCTGCTGTATTTATCCCATACTATTCCCCAAGGAAGAAACAGCCATGTGTTATTCTTGAACCTGGAGGATGACGGGCAGTTAGGCTATAAACCAAGGATATTAATTCCCCAGATCCTTCTGTAAAGGTATCAACTTTCCCTAGCCATGTTTTCCAGGCTAACTTCTGATATGGAACATGACAGTGTATTGTCTGTGGCCATCCCACAGCTGCAGAGGTTATTTAAGAGGTAGAAAGCAGTATTTCTCACTTTTTTTTTTTTTACAGAAATGAGCAAAACACATTACAAGAAATGACCTGATTCTTTCCTGACCCACTCATTCATGTGTGTGAAAGATAAAAAGGGACCAGATCTCATTGCAACTGCTCAATGCCAGTGCGAACAGTTACGTCAGGAAGAAAAGCAGCAGGGATCAGACCCTTGTTTATAGAGAGATTAAACTACTGCCAGCACCAACATACACTTGGAACTCTTCTTTGGAGACCCAGCTGGCCTTATTGGCATGGTTATTCTTAGCTTCCATGTAGGACAGATTCTCCTCCAAGTTGTTGCCACCATAGGATTTCCCTAAATTTTCAATCTCTGTATTCAGAGCAACCTGGAAGACAGATAAAGAAACTGTTGAGAAGTTGGATATTAACTCTGTCATATTCACTATTAATATAACACACAGATTCACAAGTAGGTCATGTACTCAGCTGCTGTCCAGACAGAGTTGGAGCTGTACTCTGCCTGCTTATTTTATGTCACAAATCCAAAGACTCCTGAGGCCATTCCTGAAGTGATCTCTACCAATCAGAGCTTCATTCCTCGCCTGTTTGTTTAGTTTTTTACCCTTTTTGCCTCTAGGTCATGCTTCATCTGCTGTTGCTCCTCTTCATCAAGGATGCGATTGCCGTCTTTGTCAAACCTGGAGAAGGCTGCTGTGATCTCATGGTCTGCATGGCCCAGCCTGTGGAAGAACAAAAAGGGAAAGCTCAAGGCACCAGATTACACAAGTCCTAAGAGCACAGGAGCGCCCCTTTTGAAATTAATGTACTGCTACCTCCTGCCAGTGAGGAACTTAAATATTCCACTTGGGAAGGAGACAGCAACACAACTCCATTTAGATCATGAGATTAGACATGTGAGAAAATACGATAACTATTTTTTGTGCATCTTTTATTGCCCCAATCTGACTTAATTGCTCTCCAGGCCTTGAACATCACAGAGTTTAAGTTACAAGTGTGACTGAGAGAAAGAGATAAACAGACATCCCAGAAGCTGACTCACTCACTCCTTCAAGCTGTTCTTGAAGTCCTCAAAGTCCAGTTCTTTCGTTCCATTCTGCAGTGCTTTCTGCACATCAGAAATCCGTTCCTTTTTCAGCTTCAACCTCATAAGTGTCCGGTTGTAGCTCTGTTAACAAGTCACAGAATCACGAATTACAGGAGTTGGAAGGGACCTCTAGAGATCATCGAGTCCAATCCCCCTGCTAAAGCAGGCCCCCTGCAGCAGGCTGCATAAATAGGAATCCAGGCAGTTATAGAATATCTCCAGAGAAGCGTGTAAAATGCGTAAATGGATTTAGAATCGCATCATCAGAAGAGTGAAAAATAAGAAAGGGTTGACAATGCAATATGGGTGAGCAGATGCTGATTGATTAGTACAAGATTTTCAGTTTTACAGAAGCACAGATACAATGCTACAGACTACGTCTCATTTATAAACTATGGTCACCACTTCAAGCAGTACCAACACGGTGCTTCATGGACCCAACGTCTCCATGAAAAAGCTTGCCATCTACTTTTCTCCTCCTGAGTCTCACTTTACCTGAGCTCCCAGTCATTAACTGCTTAAGACATTGTCTCAAATATCATTCTTTGCAGAATACTGGTCCTACAGCATAGACAGTAGTGAACTTCCAGGACCTTTTCTGGAATTTGTCTGTGGGAAATCCAGATGTAACCCACCAGATTCACACTACTGTAAAATGCTCAGATCAGCAAAGTAGAACCTGTCACTTCATTTGCTATTGATCAAAGAGCACTGTATAGAGGACTGAAGGAGCTTTGTGTACATATATCGTCTAGGAAAGAAAAGTTGTTGAGAAACTTCACTGGTATGCTTCAGCAACAGGATTCCCTCAACTCTTGCTTTCTCATCCTCTTATTGCCAAAGAATCTGTGAACTTGATCTATCCTAAAAGGGAACTATGACTCCTGTTGCTGTTGTGCATATCAGTAAGGTGGATCTGGAACTGGCAACCAGTTTTTTCTATAGTAAATTCAGTACAGGTCAGGATCGCCAAGAAAATGTTTCAGGATTTGGCTAGAAAGCAGCACAGCTTTTGCTATTCATCACCTGCTTCAAGATGTCTGAGAGCTGCAGCTCATCCTTCTGGCTTGAAAGTTCCTCCTTGACTTCTGAGTAGGTGTCATTGATGATGGCCAGAAACATGTTCTACAGAAACAGGAAGAAAAGAGTTGAATTAGCCTGAGACACTTTGCTGACCCCAGCAGGTGAGGCAGCAAGATGATACCAACATAACCGTGCAGGGCTCAGTTAAACAAGTAGCTGTTCTCACATGGGGTATACCTTAAGCAAAGGGAAGGACTGGGGAGGAAAGCTGATAGCAAAAGCAGTGGCCTAAGGTACATTTGTTCTCAGCTCAGACACCATCTCTGGTAGCCTTTCCTACTATATCTTAAGCTACGTTCAGATACTTGATAGTATTCAATCAAATGAACATCCCTCTGCATCCATTACCAAGGAAGTCAGGAGAGGGGGGACTGAGGGGTCTCCCAAACACTGCTGTCAAACAGAGGCAAGGAGGCCTTTCTTGCTTACCAGGAGCACAAAGAAAACAAAGAACACATAGGTGACGAAATAAACAGGCCCAAGGACCCTGTTGGCATTGTCAATGGAATTGTAGTCAAAGTCACCAAGAATGATCCGAAATTGGGTGAAGCTGGAGGAGAGAAAGAACACAAGGTTATACATCGACATATACATTTACCCTACCTCCTAAAGACAGTCCTGAGAAGAACCCTAAACTTGCCTGCAGCCTAGACGGTCCAAAGCAGGGTCCAAGATTTTAAGAGAAGGACCACTTCTCATAGTCTCCCTGAAAGCAGAACCTGGGTGCCACAGGTCTACAAGCATAGGCTGAAAACCACTGCTATACCACATACCTCCCACATATTGCCCTAGAGTGCACGTGAGCTGAAGGATTGTCCAAGACTGGCAGTCTTAACTTGCTTCCTTGACAGTCTCTTCCACAGCTGCTCATCTACTTTGGATGAGCAAGGAGCTCATGCACAAGCTCCAAGGAAAGAAGAAAGTTCATGAAATGTGGAAAAAGGGTCTGACCACTTGGGAAGGCCAAAGCCAACCTGGAGTTGAATCTAGCTAAAGGGATAAAGGATAATAAAAAAGGCTTTAAGTATGTTAACAGCAAAAGGAAGGCCCGGGAGAATGTGGGCCCCATATTAAGTGAGGGGGGCGTTCTGGTAACGGGAGATGCTGAGAAGGCTGAAATACTGAACGCCTTCTTTGCTTCTGTATTTAGTGAAAAGGCTCTCCCTCAGGAATCCCAAACCTTGGAGGTTAATGAGAGTCTGGGGAATGGGAGACTTCCCTTTAGTCAGGGAAGAGATGGTCCGTGAGTACCTAGGAAACACTAACTTCCATAAATCCATGGGACCTGATGGGGTGCATCCACGGGTGCTGAGAGAGCTGGTGGAGGTCATTGCTGAGCCACTCTCTGTAATCTTCCAGAGCTCTTGGAGAACTGGGGAGGTGCCTGATGACTGGAGGGCAGCCAATGTCACTCCAGTCTTCAAAAAGGGCAAGAAGGAGGACCCAGTAATTATAGGCCAGTCAGCCTCACCTCTGTCCCAGGGAAGGTGATGGAACAGCTTGTGCTGGATGCCATCTCCAGGCAACTGGGAGAAAAGGAGGTTATCAGGAGTACCCAGCATGGGTTCACCAAGGGGAGGTCATGCTCGACCAACCTGGTGGCCTTCTATGAAGTTGTCACTGGCTGGGTGGATGGGGGGAGAGCAGTAGACGTAGTCTACCTTGATTTCAGTAGTACGGGATAGATGAGTGGACAGTGAAACGAGTCATGAACTGGCTGACTGACAGAGTGCAGAGGGCCGTCGTTGGCGGTGCAGTGTCCAGCTGGAGGCCTGTAACCAGTGGCATCCCCCAAGGTTCTGTGCTGGGTCCGGTCTTGTTCAGCATCTTCATCAACAACCTTGATGAGGGGATAGTAGCCACCCTCAGCAAGTTTGCTGATGATACAAAGTTGGGAGGATTAGCTGACACACCTGAAGGCTGTGCTGCCATTCAGCAAGATCTGGACAGGCTGGAGAGCTGGGCAGTAAGAAACAGAATGAGGTTTAACAAAAGCAAGCGTAGAGTCTTGCATGTAGGAAGAAATAATTGCATGCACCAGTACAGGCTGAGGAATGACCTGCTGGAGAGGAGCTCTGCAGAGAGGGACCTGGGCGTCCTGGTGGATGACAGGTTGGCCATGAGCCAGCAGTGTGCCCTCGTGGCCAAAACGGCCAATGGCATTCTGGGGTGTATAAAAAAGAACATTGCCAGCAGGACAAGGAAGGTGATCCTCCCCCTCTACTCTGCCCCAGTAAGGCCTCATCTGGAGTACTGTGTCCAGTTCTGGGCTCCCCAGTACAAAAAAAGACAGGGATCTCTTGGAAAGAGTCCAGCGGAGGGCCACAAAGATGGTGAAGGGCCTGGAGCATCTCCCCTATGAGGAACGACTAAGTGAACTGGGTCTGTTTAGCCTTGAGAAAAGAAGACTGAGAGGGGTTTTGATCCAGGTCTAAAAATACCTGAGGTGTGGGGGCCATAGTGGTGAGGCCGGACTCTTTTCAGTAGTGCGTGGGGACAGGACAAGGGGAAATGGGATGAAGGTAGGGCATAGGAAGTTCCACACAAGTGTGCGCAAGAACTTCTTTACAGCAAGGGTGACGGAGCACTGGAACAGGCTGCCCAGGGGGGTTGTGGAGTCTCCTTCTCTGGAGATATTCAAGACCCGCCTGGACGCCTACCTGTGCGACCTGCTGTAGGGAACCTGCTTTGGCAGGGGGATTGGACTCAATGATCTCTGGAGGTCCCTTCCAACCCCTATGATTCTATGATCACTGTTCATCCCCCATTTAATGCGTCCTGACACAATCTGCGAGGCTTCTCTGGAAACTGACCACTGAAACAACCCTGGTAAATAGACACATGCATATAGACATACTGCAATTTGGAAGAAAAAAATAGGGGGGACAGAGTGGGGAGGCATGCAGAAAGAGACACAGGTGGTATGCAAGGAAAAGGATCTTGAGATCCTGCAGCCTGCCTGAGGAGTTCAAAGCTCCATTTTTGATTCCTTTGGTCTATTTGAGAGAGTTGGGAGTATTTTTCAGGTTTAAGAGAGGAATATAGTATTGCTTCCTCTTCTTTAATTTGTTCCTATTCAATAATGTTGAAATGTCTCCCTCCGGTAATGAAAATTTTCTTTTTTTTCTAAATTTCTTTTGCTTAGAAAAATTTCTACTTTATCTTCTTTAGACTACTACGCGACTTGGGAAACGTCATGATGAATGTGTTAAAACTAACATATTACAACTACCAACTTTAAGAATGACCTGTTATTTTGAAGCAGATATCCCATGATATTAAAATCAAATTAAATATAAGCTACATAAAATCTTAAGTATTTTATAGACAGTTACCAAATATCAATTACTTCCATCTTATTTAACAAAAAGAATATTTCTAACATTTAAAATAATGTTTTATATCAAACAACTTAATAAACAGAAACAATTTCTGACTTTCTCCTGTCTCAGTGTTTAAAGCTATCGTACTGACTAAATGCATTACTTCCTATCTTTCCTTCTGAAGCCCTGGAGCAAGAAAAAAAATATTAGTACTGAATCTTCCTTTATATTAAAATACATCATCTGAAGAAAAATGAAAAAGTTTCCAAGAAGCTGTTGTGCACACACTGAAATGATGTGATCAGTGCCTCTATTTGGAAGCCACAGAATTTCAAAGCACCAGAGCTTCTATCTGGAACTCTTCTTTATTACAGAAATAACACCAGGCTTACTTCAAAACACCTATTTTGAGGAATTTAGTTCCTACCACCAAAATTACAGAGAAGTTGAACACAAGTAGACCAAAAGCTACCTGCTGTTGTATAAAACCACAAACCTGCTAAGGTCTCAGCAGCAATCAGACAGCACCATTCTGTTACCTCAGTGGTCCCACAGGAGATCAGCAGACAGACTGATGAGGAGAGCAGTAACCGCACTGTACGTTATCAGCTAAGCTATGATGTTTTTCTGCAGAATTATTGTAAGTTACGCTGCATGCCAAGTGCTATTGCTGTACCTAACAACTCCACATCAAGTGAAAGATGTCTATATTACACACAAACAGAACTGCTCACTTAACTGTCAGGCTGGTATTTCTATTGATTCAAAGAGCTGCAAAGAGTCTTAAAGCATCAGCTGTTCACATCCCTGCTGATAAACACTAGACAATCAAATCTGTTACTTTCAATTTTCTCACTGTGTTCTTTTATCCATGAGGACATTACAGATATGGGACTATGAGCCACTTCTTAGCTTTTGTGGCTTTAGTACATGAGAGATAACAGGTGTCCAACTGACAATCAAATTCGCAATTGGGAATAGGTTGGAAAACAGTTAAAATTCTTTTTAACAGCTGGCAACAATGAAAACTTAGTTATGACCAACACACTTACATGCATTTAACAAAGGTACTGAAGTTTTCCACTTGTGTCCCAAAAAGAAGGTAACCCAACTGGGCGTAGGCAAAGAAGACAATAAAGAACATAATGGCAAAGCCCAGGATGTCCTTGGCACAACGTGCCAATGTGGAGGACAGCTGAGTCATTGTTTTATTAAAGCTAATATACTTGAATATCTGCAAGAAAACAAAACAGAGAAAGTCAGGTCAAATCATCAGCAAATCAATCTCTCTCCTTCATGTATATGCTTACTAAAGCACCGAGGAGACAGGCAGGCTGGGGGAATAGTAGCCTAGAGTTCAGGACATTTGCTCCAGATATGCTACCACTTTCCTATGAGGTGATAAACATAGGAATTTCCTCCCTGTGTCAAATGAAAATACAAAGAAGGAGTGCTGTAAGGATAAACATCTTGATGAGTGAGAATCCCTAAGTACAGCACAGCCTTCCGTCACATCAAGATGCTTTAGTTGACATGCAGGATGTCTATCAACAGACAAGTCACCTCCAGTTGTTGGGTAGTGATCATGAAAACAGTACACAATGGACAAAATTGCACTTTACTCAGCATTTAAAATAAATAATCTTTTACACAACTTCCAAGCTCATTCCCCTGTTTACCCCCACATTACTGGACTCAGAACATAAGGTAAAAAGCTGTCTGGATTAACTATGAAACAGAGCCTATGTCATTTAGAGAAATAATTCCCTGTTTTATAACTGTTAGCCTCATTCACTCAGATGGAAGAATTAATCCCCAAGCTATCTCTAGGAAGAGGCCTGAGTCTGAAGCCCTAGCACTTCCCTTACAATACCTTGATCCAGGCAAAGAATAAGTTGACTGCATTCATATTATTGTACTGAGTCTGCCAGAATGCTAGGAACTCAAAGTCTGCGTAGGTTTCAGGATGTTTCAGCAGCTCCCCCAACAGTCTGTTCACCTCTATGGTACGAAAGATGTGAAATCCAATAGCAACAACAGAGAGCTGTAAAAATGAAGGATCTGCAGTGAGTAGAGAAGTTCACAGAAATTAGAGTGCCACAGAATTTCTTAGTATCACAGTTCACAACTGAAGTCTACTAGCGAGCATATAAACAAGCCTCCAACACACCAAATTATGCCCTTACTTCACAGCCTCTAAAGCACGATCAAGGAAAGAATTTTCTTCTAATACCTGATAGAAGAACATTCGTCCATTTATTTTGCTGGTCCATTTATCTATAAGAGCAAAACGTGCCAGCTCTTATCCGTATGAGTTTCCCCTTTCTTTCATTACTTCTGTCCCTCATACCTCTCAGCCAAAGAAAAAAAAAGTGCACAAGCATCCTCACCAGAATGACAACCACATCCAAGATGTTCCATATGCTGGTAAAGTACTGAAGCCTGTGGATACGCAGCTCCAAAATCTCCTCCACCACATAGTAGAAGATGAAGACACAGAAAACAACTTCACAAGCAACAATGAAAAAATCCCATGCGCTGACATATCGTATAAGCTTGACTGTCCGGATTTGCCAGGAGGGAATAGCACCACCAGCGGCTGGGAACTCAACCACTAACCTTCATGGGGGAAAGAAAACACTGATAATTACAAAAAGGGAAATGGAGAAATCAAACTTGAGAATGCGATATCCACCACACCATAAGTGGAAGAGTTGTGTGTGTGTTTATGCATTCTATTTTCTGATGCTTCACTACTCATGATAGGAAAGAATGAAAGGCCAAGAAGGATGACTAGTAGCATCAGGAAGACCAAGACTGATCCACACAACATCTACTGATGCCATTCAGTCCTACAGACTAGGGTGGATCAGGTTATTTTTGCATTTCAAGACACTGCAGCATCAAAGAAAAAAGCAAGAGGCAGCAGAACTTTCAGTGGGACTCAGCCTACCTCAGAACACAGAACAGATTGATATTTGCATTATACACCGAGAAATCAATGAAGACAACTCGTGTCCCCCGATCCAACCATAATTTCTCCTTCAAGACTTGCAGGGCTTCAGCACTCTCTTCTCTGGTCAACTTGAGGTCTACGTAGTATCCTCCCCCACTGTAACTGGTTAGTCTTCCCCAGTGAGATGAGCCGCCCAGCTCTTCCTCAGAATGGTACCTCCACCTGCAACAGACAAGCTATGAGCAAAGGCATCACTTACTACCCACAACCTGGGATAAGACCTTGCAGCCAGGAGAAATGAAATCATTTCTTCAAAATATAGAGCAGTTAATCAGAGAGTTAAGTGCTAACTCCTATTGCAGATCTGAGCCTAACCTATCAACAATGTAGAACTGATGATCTAGTAACTTCCAGTAGTGGCAGAACACAACTTACCATACTGCGGAGTGAAAATTCTGCAGGTTCATTGACTATGCTACCTTATTTGCTTGGAGGCTACTCCCAGGATCTGCTATATTGCCTTCTACCATACAGCACACAGCACTCTGCTTAGAGCATGTTTGCTCAACTTTAGGAATAATAGCTTCTCTTTCACAGATCACAACATAAGCTGTAAGTAAGGAGTTACTAAACTGCAGCTGCTCCAAAGCATTATAGAGGAAAATCCACATTAAGCTGCATGAATCACCAGTTAAAAAAAAAAAAAACAAAAAAACCCAACAACCTAAGTGTGAGGGTGGTTTTATGTGATACATTCCATTTCAATGCAGAAATTAGCAGGGCTGGGTCTTCAGAAAATGATTCAGATACCTGAAAGGAAAAAAAAAGGCTGGGAAAATCCTGGAAAAACATTTTCAAGATGAAAGAGACACTCTCTTAAAAAACAGACAAAATGTCTACTTAATTCTTTACCTTTAACTGCAAGGGAAATGCCAGCATTCAGCAGATCTTATTTTAAAAAGAAGGGAATAATTTGTCAATAAAAATTAAAAAAATAGAAATCACAGACTTTTTAATTTTGAACAGTAGAAGATGCACTTACGCTGTTCCATTGATCAGTCCAAAGGAGACTTTTTCCTCTTTGTCTTCTGAGTATACGTCATAGCAGCCTGAGATCTCTTCTTTGAAGTCATCATGAACCACACAGGAATTGTTCTTCACCTTCAGCTGTCGCATGCGTGGGACACCCAGTAACAGGTTCTCATAATAGATGTATGACTGAGCATTGTGTGCTGCTAGGGACTCATTGTTGTACCATTTTGTCCAGTAAAGATTATCCAGAAGAGGACCCTGTGCATACTGCACGAGAGGGAGAAGAGAGAATTTTCTCACCCTGGACTTCAGATGGTAAGACCTGACCCATGCTGCTCTACTCTCCAAAGTGGGAAGTAGTAGAACTTGCGTTGGATATAATGCTAAGGAAGGGAGCACACATACAGGGCTGGGTGGAGTTGCGGGACAGAAGAGGGATGCTGAGCAGCAGAATGCTTTGTTAGCTCCTCACAGGCCTGTAAAATGCTTTCTGCACCTTGTGCTAACAAAGAGACAAGGGCTCTGCAAGTCTTTTTGTCTGTTCCTTTCAGTGAACACAAGCTTTGAGGAACTGTCCTGGCATAAGGTGTGAATTACAAAAACAGGGCGGACCAGCTCCCTGGAAACGCTGGGGGAAAGCAACAGTGTCATGGTTCATTGTCCTATTTTAATGCATCAGACAAAGATAGCTGACAATGAATTTCAGGCTGACTGTCAAAGATAAGTGGTTGCAATATCTCAACAACATTCACTGTGACCCAATATTATTCCTTCCCCAGTTCTTTGATAAAAACATGCTAGATTCCAAACATTTTTTCTAAATTTACTTTCTTCCATAAAAGTCAGTGCAAATTTTAATCCAGCTTCTTCATAAAAAGCCACAGGTCAGACAAGCCCAGGCATAAATTACAGGCAGGTTAAGCATGCTGTTCCCACAGTTACTCATAAAAATGGAAATAATACTATTGCTAAGAAACAAACATGAAGACATTAGACTGTAGGATTCAAAGCCATTTCTGACATGAGAATGTCTGAAATAAATCATTTGGGCTGTCTGGGTCTGATCTCCCTACTTGTACAACAAGTAGAGCAATTTCTTTTTGTTGTGTCCTGCTTGTTTAGCTGATAAGTTTCTGGACTCTCATCAATACAAGCAATACTGAGACTGGCCAATATTCTGGCCACAATGTTCAGAGGAATATATTTTAAACCTGTGGATATTTTGCATGCATAGGATGAACTATTCCTAGCACCTAGCAAGCAGTAAAATGTTTTGCCGAAAGCATTAAATAGCACATTCAGGGGGAACTGAATATCCCAGCCTAGCTGATATTTTCTTTGCTCACCATGCCAGGCCACATGTGTACTCACCACCCAGAAGTCAGCCATGCTGCCAATGGACTGGAAGGAGACACGGTTGTCTGAAGAGGTCTGCAGGAAGAGCTCAGACATCACTTTAGTGTAATAATAGGCATTGGAACTTGTCATACCATATGTCACTAGAAGAGGAAACAAGAAGAGGGCCCTCTCTTACACTGGAATATTGGAGCCATATGTATATACATACACACATTCACTTTCTGTGCAGCTTATTCTACTGTAAGTAAGCTGAGCAAGATGCAAGTGATGAGACCTTGGGAACACTAATCACATAACCTTCTGCTTGCTGAAGGATTTACAACTTCATTTGCTGTGTGCTCTAGAATTCAAACCATCAGACTGACAAATTTTAGGTGTTTAAAGGCCAGAGAAGACCACTGGATGATACCACTTATTCTCCTGAGTAACATTATCTTTCCCTCCTCAGAAAAAAAAAAACAAAAAAAACAAACTGAGAGAAATCTTTCTCAGAACATAGTTCTTGAGACACACTTTGAATGCACTCAGTTTTGATCTAAAGCTATGAAGGTATAAATACCATCCATGCTCCTGAATGGAAAGCTCTATGTAAGTTTTCACATACTAGAAAACCTCAAAACCTCCCTGAACATGCTTGCTTCAACTCTCCAGGGCTCCTCCCTGCTGAAGAGCATGCATCATAGTGATCACTAAGAACACGTCCAACTACTGAAAGGGTACCATAAAAATAAAGCAGCTGACATTCAACATCCAACACTTGTAGATGAATCACTGTGCGACTGCATGTACGTCTGTGTGCACATCCCAGCTCTTTAGGAAGCACTATCTCCCTGGGTCAGTGCGATAGTACCTCAGGTTGGCATTGTCTGTCTTTCTCTCCTGCCATAGTGTCCATGAAATATAATCTTTTTCACTATTCCATGCCTCAGGTGCTAGTCTGTGATAACAAATGAAGCTTCCCCAAAAAGAACAGACAGACATTGTTCTAACCACACTAAGACTATTAGCATTCAGTACAGAGCTGCATTAAATCCACCCAAGAACAACATGAACTGCCATCTGCATTATCACCTCAGCTGTCTTAAGCTTAAACAGTTGCTGTAAAACAAAGAAAAACTTTGAACCGATTCTTCCCAGACTGTGATGTCAACAGCTGGAACCGATAACGCAGTTTTGGAAACACTGCTTAAACCTAGCAGGTTTAAACAGAGCAATTTTCAGCTTTTTCACTTGTGCGTGCAGCAGCTATTCTGTGGGTTAACAACACACTCATGCGCTGCAATGAGCATACATACAGTAGTAAATTTAACACCTACAGCAGGATGAGGAAGTCTAATAATAAAGCCTAACGTTCTTGCCCATACGCTGCATGCCAGTGAGACACAACAGTTACTTACACAGACAGATGTCCACCAAGAACACAATGTACACTAGGAGCTCTCGCAGAGTAGTCTTCACATAAAGTTCCCTGTTTTCAGCTGTGTTCTCAGTTAGGGTAGTGCCCCACAGACCTTTGGGATGTAAAGAAAGAAATGGAGAGTTTGATGGCCATTCTCAAAGGCTACGTGAAAAGCCCTATTTCCAAAGAATGACATTTCCCTTTTTTTGTTTTGCTGCCTCCCCCCCCCCCCCCGGTTTCCTGCCTGAATTCAACATGGACCAATCTTTTCCCCGCCTGTTTTTCAGCTTACTTTTTGAAGTAATTCAGCATTTCTCATAAGTTCTCCAGGAATGATCTAATTTCATCTCAGTCATGCATGTACCAACATCTTACCTTCTAGAAAGGACTTCTATACAGAACTGCATCTGACGTTAGCCGTACAGTTGTTAGTTCTTTTTAGTGTATAATGAACTGCCAAGCTTGGAATATTTGTCCCTTGCTTGCCCACAAACTCACAGATTTCTGATATGCTATAAGAATTGATCAAATAGCCCAACTCAATATTTTCAGCATAAAACATAGAGCTAAATAGTCTTCAGGATGTCCATTAATGGAACTCTGCTGACTTCAATAAAATATGCCAATTTATACCAGCTAATGTTCTGATTTCTCCACATAGTGAAAGGAACTCATTAAATGTCATTGGGATTGATCAAAAAGACAGGAACACTTCATTTTAAAGAAGCTTCAATATTTTGGTTTTGATGAGCCGCCGAACACCATTAATGCATTTGCTTGTTCTTGCTGTAATGGCTTTATGTTGCGATTTTAGTAACTTTCCTTCGCAGTTAAAAGGCAGAAGAACTTCCACTTGAAAGCCTAGTGATGGAATCTGCGTCAATAATACCCACATACTCCATGTTTTCAGCACCTCCTAGAGAGCTCAGCCCTGATACTCATCCCCAGTGGGGCACAACAACCATCTTCCTGCAAGCCAGGATCAAAGGCCACACATCTGAAGTCATCCCTGGCAAAGGAAGGAGTCAGGCTCTTCGCTCTGGAGCAAGCAGAAGTGCTGCAGTGGCCTGTGAACGTTCACCTCCACCCTGTTGATAGCTCTTTGGCATCTCAACAAAGCAGAGAGCTTTCTGTACTTTCAGATGCCATAACGACTGTCTCAGCATCTGCACTCACTCTTAGACGGACTGCTCTGGCCATAACAAGATAAGCAGCAGAAATAAGCGCCTACAGAAGATATGAATGTATTCTACTACAAGAGAGTAGCATGCGGTCTATGAAAACTTCCATAATGGAAAGAAAAACAAAATAAAACAAAACTGTGGGAAAGAACAGGGCAGGGACATTACTGAAAGCGACAACAATAAGACTGAGTCAGTATAAAGGAAGTGCCCTTCTCTGAGTAGCTGGCTTAAGGTTCATTGTAGCCACTGGACTCCTGATGATTTCAGTCCTATTCTCATTTTTTTTTGGCGTAATAAACAAAGACAAGAAGATGTGAGCAGTGCAACCAAAGGAATTTAGAGGGCGGGAACGTTGAGTGTGAGAGGCTTGTTGATAAGGACAATCTGTTCAAGTCACTTAAATTACCCCCTTCATCTCTAGATACGACTATACTACAGTATTTCAGGGTTTTTTTTCTTCTTTCTCCCCCTCCCCCTACGCGAGGCAGGGAACCCCTAGTATCCACATGCTGAGAATAGAGATATCTCTGTAAGACCAGTTGTGCCTTTCCTGCTGCCTGTCCTGACCTTTGGACCTCACCTGCCCAGCTCTGGTCTATCCTACAACCCTACTGTTTACCACCCTTCCTGGCAGGAAATGCTGCTGCAACTGCCATAAAAGAAGGGACTGCTGTAGTGTCCTGATTTCTATTTTCATTTGTACTCCCCAATTTCAAAAACTGAATTTTGCTGATAAAGTATGGATTTATTTCTTCTTTTACTTTGCCTACCAACCCGAGCCAGCAATGCTCCTTGGTAAGCCAGAGATCTCGATAAGCCTTTGCTCTGGCTTCTTTGTCAATTAACAACGGTAGATTGTAAGTTTAAGGACAACTGTCATTCACTCACACATGCTTTTAGAAGGAACAGCTCTGAGACAGTTTATTACAAGATCAGGAAATGGAGCTCCCAATGAGAACAGGTCAGGAAGAAAAGACACATTGACAAGAAAATAATAATTTCCCTGAGAAATACATTTTATTGACTTGTCTGCCTTGTTCTTACAACATTAGGGCTGTATCCTGTCAGGAAACCTAACTCGGTCCCTGCTTTTTGAGTGTTTCTGAATAAGCCAACAGAATATTTCACTTCTCTTTATCTTAAAAACTGGAAATCAGCACTTCTTTCTCTCAGGTCCGTCCAAGCAAAGCCTCATTTGGTACATTCCTTTTTTCCTCTGTATTTCAGTCCTGGCTGCTAGACTTTCTACAGTAGCTGTTACGACACTTTTAATTTGCTGTAAAATAGGGGTCAGTACCACTCCATCTAGAAAACGCACAGAAACCATGGAGCCTCATCACTGAGGCAATGGCCCCTATGGATTTGGGACTCCTAAGCATGACCCCAAACACATCACTAAATCTTTCCATACCTCTTGCCTTGTATCAAAACTCACAGGACAGACACTGGAGGTACAGCAAGGTACATACAATGAGGATACTCCTTTCAGGTAATCTAAAGATGATGTCTGGAGTAACACCAGTCTATATTAAGCACATTCCTACTCTATATAGGTATCATGCAGCTCCTACCTTCTGCAACCCCACACTTCCCTCCCAAGGGATAGTAAATACAAATTACTGAGATGTCAGAGCTTTACCTCGGATGCCTCTGAAGATGTAGAAGCAGCACTTGAGGAAAGGATTTGTCTTCCCCTCCGTAGATTTGTTCTGTTCCTCCTGGTACGGCACTGGATTCCTCGCCTCTTCAAAGCTCTCATAGGGATTCTCCACAATTGATCTGGGGTTGTAGATGGCTTGAATCTTCAAGGAGGTAGAGGGAGAGCCATTGTAGACAGGATTATCCCAGGCTTTCTTCCCCATAGCCTCCAGTTCATGCTCCTCTGGGGATCGAAAGTGGCTCTCAGCTCTGTTGCTTAGGTGAGAAGAACTCATGGCTCTTCACCAGCAGCAGAAGTGCTTATCGGCTGGAGCTGTGGAGGTAGCCTGCCCCAGCTGGAGCTGTGAGCTAGCAGAGAGGGAATCAATTAGTGCCAAACAGTACGTCCGCCCCAGCTGCCTGGGAGAGGGTGCATCACTAGCATCCCACAGAGAGCATGCACCCTCTGTTTTATACCAGCTCAGCTGGTGACACGTACGGGAGGGTGGCACCAACCACCATAAGAACCACCGTCAGCCCTATAGCGGCACGGCCCTGCTCCTAACCGAGATGACAGACCCCGCTGGGGCTGTGGCAACAGGAGGCTGCCAGGAGACAGCGCCAGAACTGCAGAGAGGAGGGGGTGGCTGGGATTCAATCGGACCCCTCAGGCCATCTGCAGCACAGACGGACTCCGACCGGGAACCACAGCGGGTGCCCGAGCGAACGCCACCGGAGCGGGCACACGGTGGGCGCAGTCGGGCAGACCGCCTGCTCCGGAGGAAGGTCTGAACTTCCAGGGAAGCGTCGAGGAGCAGAAAGCTGTACGGGACTGCGCGCAGGGTGTCACCAGGTGGCGCCGGCAGCCCTGGCTCGGAGGGGTAGCAGCCCTAAAACCCATGCTCTCGGTGAGAAGCTGCGGTTTGGCTTTAAAGCGATCCCGGTCACAGCTTCCCCAGCTTTCTCTTTGCTAACTCGTTATTAAAGGCAGGAGCAGAAAGCAGGAGTAAAGTTCTCGTGTTTGCTTTGGAAGCCAGGTGCTGAGCTCTTCAACTGTTGCAGAACTCCCACAAGCCCTGCAGTGACTGCTTGCTCTGCTGCAAACCAGGACTGTCAGGCAAAACTGCAAATCACAAGAGCAAGGGGGTGACGGTGTTCAGCCAGCAGCAAGAAATAGTCCCACATCTCACAGGTGCTGCAGTAAGGTGGTAATGAAACATACAGTCTGACCCTGGTCCCTCCTGAAAACTGAACACATAACTTTTGCAAGCACTTCTCCACGGGGAGGTATTTTTCCTGGCTATCTGGGTTTGTACCTGTAGGACCACAGGGCTCAAAGGTACAAGCAGGTATATTTTCCCTGGGCTATCATGTTCATACAGGTGACATTGCCAGACCAGCTGGATGCAGACAGCCCCTTTCCTCACCTACTAGATGATGGCATCCTGCATTTTTCTGATAGCACCTTTCTGCCCTTATCTCATACGTATTCCTTTATTCACTGACCATCCATTCTTGTGAAAGCCAGAAAACAGAATTTCTCTCCTCCAATCCTTTTCTGCAATGAAGTCAATTTTTCAGTGGGCCTAGAAGACACACTCCAGAAGTACACAGGTTTATTTCTAAACCCAGAAACCATCATCACAGTGGGACTCAGCACAGTAAGGTAAGGAAAAAAAAACACCACCACAGCCCCAGAACTTCTCCTGTCAATAAATTCCTTATGAAACAATGCAGGTCAGACTGCTTCCTGAACCGAGCACTCATTCACTGCACACAGGGGTTCCCCAAGCAGGTAGGCTGTCAGCAAAACAGCTCACAACCAGCTGCAGGCAACCAAAGACATCAATATGGAATGACTGCACTTACTGCAGAGGAAATCTCCTCCCTCTTACCCAAGAACATTGCTTCAAGAGAACTTGAAAATGTTTTGATTTATTTGCATAGTATGAAACACTGATGGGCCATTACTTTCTGATGTCTGACATAAAGCCACCGTGCTTCATCTGAACTGTCATACCAGGCACCATAGCAGCCTTTCTTACTGGAGATGACAGAATTTGGCCAAGTCAGCCAATTCCTGCAATCCATGGACTTGCTGCATCAAGCATGTTTGCTGGCTTGTTTCTAAGAGTCAGTTCTCCTACTCTGAGGTGGGCCTGGAAAGTTGTCAAGCAGCAGAAACAGAGACCAGGAAACAAGGCAGCAACAGTGCTTTACAGTTTAACATGAATTTCTGAAAGCATTAAATAAAACTGGCAGTAGTTTCCTTCAAACTTTCACAATAAAGTTATTTTCTGTCACAGTCAATATATTAACTGCTTTATAAGAGAAGCATAAGCCACAGCTAATTTTGCCATCTATTTGTAGTGTGAAGATCACATCCTGTGACAAGTACATGAGAGTGAACTCAGGTAGAAGGGCTTCATAAAGGAATATCTGATTTCCTCTACAGCACTAAAATTAAAATGCTTTACAAACAATCTAAACGAAAGGCAGATAAAAGAGGACTAAATATAGAAACCTTAAGAGTTACAAATATGTATTATAACACAATTGAATCTCTCCTTAGTTTTATGGCATGCCCTTTCAAAAGAAACAAAACAACTGCTGTGTAGTAGATATCCAAGACAGTAAACAAGTTATTGAATAAGAATGTCTTCTAGTGTTGGAATAGCAGCACAGGTGTTATGCATCTCTATAGCTGCAAGAGCTTCTCACCTGTTTTGGGGAGTGAAGCTGGAGGGTGAAGGCTGGAGTCCTGCTTTTGTGCATCACCGGGGACCAGGGTTCCTCCTCAGTGTTGTCCCCTACTGGAACATAGTTTTGATAAACAAGAGGAACCTTATTTGATTGCTCTCGTTAGGCAAAGTGGACACGAACATTCTGAACTTAAATGCCTTGTTACATACAGTGCACTGGGACAGAGTTAACCACAGTACAACACACTCAAAAGGAACAAGGTGATACGTTTGATTTCATTTTTGCTGTACTCTGAGAACTATAGTATAAGAATTTAGTGGGGAAAAAAAACAGCCAGAGGAGGGCAGCCGCGCTCCGTCACAGGAGAGAGCCCCATGGCCGCAGCCCCAACCCACAGACGCCCCACTCTTGAGACTGTACGGGCGAGCAGGGCTAAAACATAACATCAGCTTGGTAACGTAGCATTCGGGCTGCTGCCTTGTGCCCAGCTGTGCCCTCTGTCCCAGGCTATGGGCTGAGGTGGCACTCCAAGTGACAGCAGGCCACCTCTTCTACTGACTTCCCAGACACAGGCTCACATCAGGCCAATCCCACCAACGCTCACCTTCCCAGCCAGCCTGGTTTTAACCTCTGCCAAACCTGTTCAATGGCTGCATACTCTGTCCCCTTGATTAATAAAGAAAACACAGGCAGACTCAGCACAGCCCCATCCCAGAAACACCTGCTAACAGCGTAAGAAACAGCAAATCTCTGCTATCAATCCTCTCCGAAGGTCAGTGCGGGTGTTTGGGATGAAGTGACTGCAATTTGTTCCACCTGGGAAAGGTTTTCTTGCAGGTTACTGGTCCGTGTATGTCCTCTGTATGCTGCACTATGGTGGATGGGACTGCGGGGCTAAAATTGAATGAGTGATTCAAATTAACATCCTTAATACTGGTTAGGTATCATGTAACTCACACCTGGCTAGAGCAACCCATCTCTGTCTGCTCTTGTCATGCCCAGAGCAAGCTTTAGAGATAAGATACACTGAGATCAGAGATTTCCAGAGCAAAACCTGGAGTATCTCTGCAACTGCTTCAGGATTATCTAGAGATCATCTATCTTCTTTCAGATGCCACCTGCTGACATTTTCATGCTGGTTTTTTTTTTTTCCTGTAGTCCCCAGCTGAGGTTTATGTTAGCACCTACATGAATAGGAGAGTGTATAGTTGTAATTATACAGGGTTGTAATAGATGGATAGCCAGAGGTTATAGAGGAATAACTCACCAACACTGAGACTCACAGTCAAGGTGGATGCTCACCATAAGGAACTCCACACAGGAGCAATCTCCAAAAGAGATGCTGCCTTGGTGGTGGTCAGTCCTTAAATGGGATCTAGGAGAGGTGGAATCAAGCTCCACCCCTTCCGGGAGCACAGCTGAATTACCTTCACCTGTGCTCCTACAGCTGACCCATCACTTGCCTCAGATGGTTAATCAGAGGTTCAGGCTGTGATTAACAGTTTCCCATACAGGAGAGACATACAGTTCTCAAGGGTGAAAAAATGGCTATAATACTTCCAGCAGCATGAGGGGAAAAGGTGAATCCCTGCACCTGAGGCCAGGGAACCTCCTGAGATCCAACAATGCTCTCCAGAGAAGAAATGTAGAATGAGGAGTCCTGGCACTTTTGAAAACTGATGGAGGGACTCCGGGCACTAAAGAACTGCCTAGTCCTCTCCCAGCATGTCCTAAGCTTGCTCTCATGATTCTCAGGCTGATGGGGCTGGCCAGGTCCTGGCTAGAGAGCAGAACAGATTTCTCAAGAGCTGGAAATGATTCACCACCTTTCTACCTCGGTCCAAGCAGTTGCTCTAACCAAAGCATTTTTTAGATTAAGATCGTATGTTCACAGAGCAATTGCATTAACTCAACCTGCACGGTCCTATGTTGTACAGCACTTTGCGTTTCTCTTAATTCCTGATCATATCATTGCAAACAATACATGAGGATCCCATTTTATAGACAGAAAAACAAGGTAAGAAGGGCTCAAGTGGCTTTTAAAATAAGCCAGGGGCTGGCATCAGTGTTAGGCTTAGATGCTACGTGTGCTTGATATTCAGGGATGAGCCAATCACCTGGCTGAACCCACTCTTGACAGATTGAGAAAGAGGTGGTGAAAGAGGAGCCTGAGCCCTACCAGTCACTGGCAACGCTGTGTGTTTGCACATCAGCCAGCTATTACCTGTGTTCCAGCACTTTCCGGGCTCACCCTACCTCAGTACCCAGGCAAGTTAGCTGGGATGCTGGGGTCCCTGTGGAGGGGTCCAAGGATATTTCAGAAGCTGTGACTTGGTTGGGACATCCTTGTGTACCTAAGCAGGATGACCTCCAATACATTTCCGACTCTTGCTGGTTTATTACAGACTGCAGAAGTAGGAAGTTTGATCTTTCTGCTATCACATTTACCAGCGGGGAAAGTGAGTAGCCCTACCACAGGTATGGATCCTAGCACCATTCTAGCAGCCCTCCAACTGTGTGCTGTCAGTATGTTTTCCCAAAACCTCTGCAAACGATACTTATCTAGGTGAAGCTAGGAGTGAAAGAACAGCCATGGCAATGCTGTGTAACTACATCAAAATTCATAGTGAAGATAGCAACTCTGCTACTTTGCCCTTACTTTCTTTTGCAAAAACTTACGGATAAACAGGCCTGTTATCAGCCAGAGAAAGCTGAATTAATTTCTGTATCCACACGGGTTCCTCTAAAAGGTTATAACTGAATTCTCTGGAAACCTGACCCCCTCCAGCACGGCATGGAAGAAGCAAATGACATACCTTTCACAATGTGCCAAATACACACTGTGCAAATGTGTGAATGCACGTGGTGGGCAATCATCTACTGCAGCTCTCCAGTGCCTGGAGGTCCATACTTTGTAAGAAGCCTTTGTAGACTGAACGGGACTTCTATCTTGACACTACCACAAGGCTTAAGAGACAAAATGAGCAAGCTTTATAAAGGTCATCAGAAATAACTGAGAGTAGACAGTGGGCTGCAGAGTCTCTTAAGTGTTACTTGTGAAGGACTGAATTTACACTTGCAACAGATCTCTCCCCGTATTAACACTCAAAATACAAACACTTAGTTAACATACGTCATTTTACCCACCAAAACTAACACGATCCCACCGGTCTGCAGCCCTTTCCTTAAGAGAGGAAATGGATGTGGAAGGGGACAAATGAGTTTCCAGCTCCTTTCTATAAAGGAGGACAGGGCAGACAGGTTCTTCAAAGACCTGGAAAGGCAGCAAAACCAGGCGGGCAGGTAAGGGCTTCATTCCCAGCAGCAAACTTAAAAACATTCCCAACAGAATCATAACAGCTTGTAGCATCTCTCTCCTTCGGAACTCCAAATGTCCTTTCTTGGGCCAACGCTGCACACTGCTGCAGCCCCTCACAGGTGGTGGTGGGAGGCAGATGGGAATTGTGAGGGATTTTCAGTTGTGTATGAACTTGGACAAACAATACAAGTACCATCCTCATTTTATAGACAGGAAAAAAAATCAAAACAAAAAGACCAAAAAGATGAGAGAAGCCTCCCGCCCATGCTGACTGAGTATGACTTTGGGGCTGCTGTAGCAGATCCAGCTGTACTCTCCTTGATTATAATATTAAGCTTTGGTATGGGCAGTAGCTGAAGGTTATTAAGGCCAGTTGCACCCCAGCCACAAGGTCTGGTTAGTGCTGACATGTTGGAGCAGGCGAGGACTTTGTAACTTGAAATAACAGTCCTCAGATGTTTGTCTGTGAGAAATGATGCCTCCTATCTGGCTTGCTTTACCAAAGAGTTGGCATGGACAAAGATAATGTAGCATGAATCAATACACTTCCATAATCCTAGCAATACCTTTGAGGTCACGTCATGGCTTTGTTAGCGTTGGGTTAACCTAAGGTTGGTGACCCAGTTATAGTGTTATAATAGTCTGAAGGACACTTTGGCCCTCATCCTCTGGATAGGGAAAGAAGAAGTATTAAACTGATGTAGTGAACAAGTTCTGGGATAAACTATTATTCCTTTTCTAGCCAAGATGCAGTATGTGTGTAAATAGCTCAGAGAAGGCAGCTCTAAGCAATAAAACTCATTGGGAAAATGCAGCATTCCGAAGAGTTTGTGTGAAGCCAGTAACTTTCTCCTACTCCTGCTCACAAGGCAGTGTTTCATTGGGATAAATGAAGAGACATAGGAGAAATATCAGGGCTCACCACTGAAGGAACACAAAAGCAGCTCTCTGCTCTAGTCCCATTGCCCAAGAGGAAAGAAAGCATTCACTTTAAAGTAGACTGAAGCATAGATGTAGGCAAAGTTGGGGATAGCAGACAGGGAGAGGCACACCCCATCTTTGGGGCATTCCTTCATGTGCAACTGGCGAGTGTTGTGTGGGAAAGGATGGGATGAGGATCCAGCAAGTTCTCCCTCTGTCGTTTCTTCTTTCACTTTTGCAGTGAGCTTGGTGAAGCACTGGAAGAGGTGGCCCAGAGATATGGTTAATACCATATTCCTGGAGACATTCAAGGCAAGGCTGGATCAGGCCCTGGGCAACCTGATCTAGCTATGCGTATCCCTGTTCATTACAGGGTTCTATGATTCTATGATTCTCTTTGTACCAGCATCATGTACATGTTTTCAGGGCAGCCCCATCAGTTTCACCTTACAAAGGGTATGTCCGCTTCCCCTACCACAAGTCTATCTCCAGAAAGACCACAGAGCAGGAGATAGTGTAGCCCGTGTAACCTAAGCTGGGCCAGAAGATCTGCTGCTTGTAGATAGCATTTACCCCGGCCCTCGCTAAGCACTTTCACAGTGCCAGCGGCAGGAAATGCTTGAGGATGGTCACAGCCTAAAGAGAAGGAGCAGGAGGTGCGGGCAGGAAAGGCATGGGAGAACTGGAAGAGAAAGGGTGGCTGAAGTGAGGCAAGTTGCAACTTGCAGAAAGGAGGGTACAGGACCACAGAGGGTCCTGTCCAGTGAATGAAGGCTGGGATAGTGAGGAAGGGAGTTTGACATGCTGGTTCCTTGGCACCTGGCCTGCCATGTCCAGTGTGGGTAGAAAGACACCAGAGAACACCAGTGCTGAGGAGAGGGCGGCAGCACAATGACCGCAGTGTTCCTCTGCTCTCCATCCCTTTCTTCCCCTCCCCTCCCAATTTATTTACCCAAGTTCAAAAGACAGCCTCACAGTCCGAAGGGGCTGGCTGAAGTGCCCAAGGGGTGGGCTGTGAGGTCATCTTTAATGAGGGCAAAAATCCAGTGTCAACAATGCTGTCCATTGTATAGCCCTGTTTAGACAATACCGGCTGGGTTCTTGCTGCTGGCAGCCCCAGGGTTGGGAGCACAGCCTGTTTGGGGTAACTGGAGGGGAGGATGGGCAGGGGTCCTGGGGCTAAGGCGTGTTGGAAGAGATGGGATGGGGCAAAGTGCAGAGATAAGCACCCTGTCACTATCATCAGCCTATTTTCAGCCTAATTCTCAGTGCTGATAAGATTTCTGCGCCAGTGGCAGTGAACTCAGCCATTCTGCTCACAGTTCAGAGGCATGGTCCTTCACCTGAATTACATCGGCTTTCCCTTCTGACCCTGGCAATCAGATGCTGCTGATTTCTCAGATCTCATACCCTCCTTCTATCCATACACCCCCCACTGAGACAGAGGAGGGTGGCAAAGCCAGCTTCTTTCAGCCCCAGCCCTTCCCAAGGCTGTTGTGGAAAAGCAGCTGGGACAATGGCCACTGATGCTCTTCTGGGAACTCCCTAGGAGTAGCTGTTAGCTAAAGAGTCCAGGTAACAACATATCTTGAATGCAGCCATGCCTTAAGGGAGAGAATGGGGCAGGGGATTTCCAGGGATCTGTGGGATCCACTGAATTTGTGATGTTTTACAGAGAGAATAAACCTGAGAGCAAGTTAGCAAGCAAGCAAGTCGATGCCAGTCCCTGTAAACTTAAATCTCAGTTTTGGTAAACGCCATGATAGATTCCCCAAAGTCCAAGCTTCTGAGGCCAGGTAAATACACAAGAGCCTTTGCTTTCCGTGTCAGAAAGGAAACTCATTTACCATCTCTCCTGGCTGAGGAAGAGTGCATGATTCCAAAAGAGAATTCACAGGGAGAAAGCCACATTAAACGAGGGTAGCAACCTGGAGAGCTGGGATCTGATCCCTAGTTCTGAGTTCCTGGAAATGACGGTCCTGACAGACCTGCAGCTGCCACCACCTTATCTTTCAGGCAGGAGTTCATGCTGCAGCCTAAGCTAAGTCTTGTCCCAACTCATTCTGTAGCCCAGGGCCGTCACCTCTTTTCTCTGCAACATGTAACTGTGCCCAGGAGTCAAATCTGTTTGAGAAGTAGGGAACCATTAACCCGCGAAACTGCTGGCAGTGGTGAAGCACGCTGATGTTCATCTGCTCTTCATAGAGGGCAAAAAGCCTTTGAAAGGCAGCTTCTGTATGAGGGGAGGGAGGAGGAAGAAAGGAGGACTGATGAAATGGCGTTAAACCACCCCTGCACTTCTTGGATTAAAGGCCTTGGCATGATTCTCCTTTTCCAAGGAAAACCTCTGAAGATTCAATTGCTTCACGCTTCTTCAGGAAAACAATGCAAGAGATGCAGAAAATAATCAGTAATCCTGGCAGATTTTTTGCAAACCTTTATTTTTGGCAGTGGGGAAGGGGAATGGATCAGCTCTTTCCCCAGTTTTCAGCTTGTTTCCTTCTGCCTTTGATTCCCTTCCTTTCTTTCTCTTTTTTTCCCCCCCTCAAATTCTGATGGTGAAATAGGGGAAAAAAAGAAAAAAAAAGGGAGAGACGAGGAATGCTGTCAAATAAGACAAACAAATAACATGAAGCAAACCTTGCAAACCTTGCAACAAGCTTTGCAGTGTGTGGTTTTTCAACACTTCAGAGGGGGCAACTGAGGAGATTCACTAAAATTTCCAATATGTCAACACCAGATGAAATCTTCTTGCAAAACTCAACTGCTGTGTGGAAAAGCAATACTTCTTTATTTATTTACTTATTTATAGGGGAGAGTGGGTAAGACAATGTTTTGATGAAATGTACTAGCTTAGACTTGCTCCTGTTTTATTCCTGAATCTTGGCAGTGGTCGGTTAGCACATCCTATGAGAGGGATGCAACTGCTTCCTCTTACAGAACTGCTCACAGATAAGCCACTGCCGATTTCTGCTTCGCTTTACTCAGCCTTGATAACCCGCTTTGAGATCCTCTAACAGAGAGGACTTTGCAAGAGCTTTTCACTATTGCAGTGCTTTGGCTAGGCTGTGAAGCCATGGGGGGCTTCTCAGAAAGGTGAAACCAGCCTTACATTAACACCGTGCATTTGTGATGAAACCCCTCCTGAAGCTCATGGTCTGTTCTGCTCATGGTACAGCTGCTGCTGCTCATCGCTGCCCTGTGCCCCACTCCTGGCATTGCTTCAGCACATTCATGGAAGACCACGACCTTAGGCAGCAGTCACCAGATGCAGAAGATTTGAATAATTTTCCTGGATACGATGACTAATCTGATCTGACTAATCTGACTAATTGAATCTTTCCTAAGAGATGTTAATGAACTCCACCAGCAAGGTGCTTCAACTGGAGGCTCAGCTGGACAGCTCTCCCTCGAAGGAAAAGCTGCCCGATCCCAGCCCTGCTGTCCTGCCCTCGCTCTGGCAGCCCCTCGCTTCTGTCTTGTGGAGGCAAGCAGTGCTCATCTTAGAGAATGGCAAAGTCTTGCTACCCTGTAAGTGTCCTTTTGGCCATGCTCTGCATGAAATTATAGGATAAACGCGCCAATTTCTGCAAGAAATTGGTGGGAAAGGAAAGGGCCACAGTGGGTCTTGGTTTCTGCAAAATTGCAAACCTGGAATCCCCAAAGCCTCCTTTTTACCAGCTGGTAGCCTGTCCCCTGGTCTGTGGCACTGAGGTTATTTTCACCATGTGGCACGAGCTGCTATACTTAAATGTATGTTAATCAACAAGTACCCAAGTACCACCTTATTACTTTTTCTTCTTTATTTATTAGCCTGTTTTTTCTTTCTCTTATTTCCTTAGGATAGTGTTTTAGCACAGTGTTTTTCCAACACTCAAGTACAAAGTAAGGAGAATCTTAAACTAAATCATTGTTTCTCTCCAGTGTTCAGTAACCATCAGCATTGTTAACCAAGCATTTAACAGAGAGCCTTAAAAGAGATGGTTAAAATCCCTCTCTGACTCATGCCAGCTTTCACTGTCTAGGAACGTCTTCTGTTGTGGGTTCTCTCTTTCAATATTGTGTCTGAGAGTAGGCAAGACTCGATTTTCGAATGTAAAACTAAAACACAGACCCCTCTCAGACCTCTTCATCCATCACAGCGAGATGAAAAAGGAGAGACACATTTTTTCCCCTTTGCCAGCCACCTCTGGATACAGAGAACAACTGAGCTGCTGTTATTTTTCTTTGTCACTTTTTCATCTCAGTGATTACAATGCAGCTCACATTTGACAGCTGCCACTGAATCAGCCCCACTGTATGTGAGCTGGGTCAGCCGCGGGATGGACTGACTCTGCAAGAAAGTGGTTGTGCATCTGCACCTCGTTTGGTCGGCTCCTTCACTGAGAGATAGCTGCCTAGGCAGGATATGGCTCAGCGGTTACAGGCACAATTCAACATGGCTTTTGATGTCTCTGTTCCACTGTGAGTCCTGTGCGAGGGGTGGGCACTGCCTGAACATGGGGCACACTGCAGTTGGGTAATGACACTGGGGCATCCCAGGCCTTTCTGCTGAACATCTCGGGGTGCCTGGCATAGTGGCTGCACGGTGAGGTTAGGAGAGCTACCTCAGTTCCCACACCAGGAAGGCAGCAGCTGGAAGGCCCTCGTCGCTTTTAATGGGAAATGTCTCCCTGGTAAAGAGCCCCAGCAACAAGGAAATCCAGGTTCTGTTACTGGGGCTGGTGAGAACGCTGTTATGGTAAATAGCTGATACCAAACAGAGCTTTTAATTTCTTTCCCCTTTCTTCCGCCCTGTACCAGAAAGAACTGTTTGCTGGTGGAAAATGCCCAGGATTCATTTTAAAGGTTACAGCCAACGTTTTCCAGGCTGTTTGTGTATATCAGGATAACCCCTATACAAATATACGTGTGGATCCAGACACACATGTGAATGTGCTTTTCTCCACAAAAAAAAAACCAAAAACAAAACCATACATATACATATACATAAAGCTCTCCGTAGAGCTCCCAATACAGAGCAGCTGTTTGACAATAAAGTCCCTTCTTTCCAATTCGCTGGCCAAGAAGGGGTCCCCGCGCCCCTCTTGCTTCGCTCCGGGCAGACCCGGTCCCGGGGGGTGGCTGCTCCGCGGAGCCCCGAGCGGAGCAGAGCAGCACAGCGCGCGGAGCCGCGGTGCGCGCCGACAGCAGCGGCCGCGCAGGGTGCGCGCCGCGGGGAGCGAACAGCAGATTGCGGGCAGCCAATGGCGAGGGCAAGCCGAGGTGGCACCAAATTTCCCGCAGCCAATCGGCTCGCGAGGGGGAGGAAAAAAAAAAAAAGAAAAAAAAAAAAAAGGAGGAAAGAAAAAAAAAAAAGAAAAGAAAAGAAAAAAAAAAGCAGCCAGGCATCATGCGAGAGCCTGGCCCTTGCCATCCTCCTCTTCCTCAGCATCCTTCCTCCCGCCCCCCGGCCCGCCCCGCCTCCCCTCCTGGGCACGCCGAGAGCCAAGCCCCCGCTGCTACTCGCCGCCCGCCGCGCTGACCCCACGCATCTCGCAGCGGGCAGGGGGTCATAGGGAGGCCGGGGTGCCGAGAGCCCGGCCCCGCTTAAATACCTCCGCACCCGCCTCCCCAGCCGCACAACTCGCCCGGCGAGGGGCCGACAGCAGCTAGAGTCCCGCAGCAGCCGCCGCCACCGGGGACATCCGCGCACCGCCGCCGAGGGACACGGCAGCCACATGCCTGCTCACTTGCTACAGGAGGAGGTAAGCGGAGGGCTTTGTCCGCTCCTCGCCTCGTCCTGCTCCCTGCTCAGGGGAACGGCCCGGGCATCCACGCGTGTCCGCGGCACACGTATGTGCGTGGCGGTGCGGGCCACTTCTCGGTCGGGAGGCGAAGGCGCTCGGTGCGCTCGCAGGGCTTCGCTCAGCCTCATCGGGAGACGATGAATGAAACGGGGGCATCTGCCGCTGCGAGTAGCGCCCGGAGTGGGTTTGGCGAGGGGGGAGCGCTCTCGAATAGACTGAGCGTGAAATACGGGCTTGTTTAAAAACATCCATCCAAAGCTGCTAGCAGGGGATAAGTCCTTTGTGGTATGAGGTCGTGGGGATTTAGGGAGTCGAGCGCCCGGGCTGCGCCTTGTATTCTTTATTCATTTCCCGAAAAGAAAGGGCTCTCACTCCGCAGCGTTTTTAAGCCAAGTATTGCAGCAGGGAGCGTCTCTAGGACAGACGCAAGGTGAAAGCGGCCAGCTGCCCAGATGAAATGAATGACTGTGTCTGCATTGCCAAAGCCGAGCAAACATACAGTGGGGAGACGGCCCATTTTTGGCAGAAGACGGCCTGAATAACAGCCCGGCACCGGGAAGATATGTAGGGTTAGAGAGCATTTGAGATTTTATTTATTTATTTTTTGTTTGCCTTCCGGCCGTCACGCTCCCCAGGGATGTAGGGGCTGATCCTGCTGCTCCTGCTCCTACATTCTCGTCCTTCCCCGTTCTGCCTGTGCTGAGGAATGGGAGATAAACCACAGCCCCCTGCCTCGCCTGTCACCAGCACGTGGTGGCTCTTCCCATCCTTTTGTGCAGGTGTTATGACCTTCCAGGGATGCTATGATGTAAATAATTATATTCCTTTCACCACCTGAAATGGATGCCAAGGATAGTGTGCTCAGACCACGTTCCTTGGACTTGACGTGTACTTTGGGGCATATCCTGGAGGCTGGGAAGAAATCCTGTCCCTGGGTAACATTGGGCATATTGAAATATGCGGGACCTGAGATTCAGTGCCCTGGGGGCCCTAGGCTGAACCCTTGGAGCTGCAGCTGGCTGTAGAGCTGTCTGGTTGCCAGGATCACCTATGCGGTGTTTGATGCTGGTAGGGTATGGTGGGGGGGTGGGAGGGGGTGAAAGGGGGGCGTGGAGATGGGGTGTACATCTGTTGTGCATATGAGAGCTGCAAAGTCATTGAGAAAGGAGAGAGAGCTCACAAAGATGATTTGTTGATGCTCTCCCTCTCTCAGCCCTAGACCCCAGGTCAGTTCCTGTCCCATTTTCCTTGGTGGGAGCTACGGGAGTCACGGTGGCCATGAAAGGATAAAAATCTGTGTTTTTTTTCTCCTGGTTTCCCTGGTCTCCAGCTAAATAGCTGCCCGCTTCTCCCTCCCTCCTCCCCCCTCTCCCCCCCCAATCCTTTCCACCAGATCTGTAACGGTGGAGCCATTTCACAGCCGTTTTATGGCCCTTTTGATTTAAGGTTAGTTTACATGTGAGAAATGACCTGTTTGATTATGTCAGTGTAATTCTAGCAGCAAAGGTATGTTGGTAAAATTCCTCACTTGTCTACTGCAACGCAGTAAGAAGTATTTTTTTCTTCTCTGCTTTTTCCTTTGCACTCTCCCTCTTCCTCCTATGTAACTCTGACTGTGACATAATCCATCGCAGAGGAGAAAAATGCAGTTCCAACCCCACATTCTTATAGTGGAAGCAGCATGTCCATATGGGGAGTATTACCCGTCTAATTATACCACCAGATCTCTGCTGGGAATTTTTCCTGCATAGACAAGTCTTCGGTCTTTTGGGTTGATTGTCTTCCAGCCAAGGAAGAAAACTGTGCCTTCCTGCCAAAATGTCAGATGAGAATATCTGACACTTTGGAATGGGCAGGATTTTTATTTGCCTAATCTCTGGATTAAAAGCCATTTCTCACAGCTCTTCTTGAGGGATTGCCTCTGAATTCTCCAGCAGCATGGAGTATCACACCCTCAGAGTGACATTAATTAGAGAAGCAGGGAGGCCAGTGGCTGGGATGTGGAGGCAGCCGGTCCCAGCGCAGCAGTGCCCGGGCTCACTGGGAGCAGCAGGGTGCTCAGCAGTGTCCAGGGTTTATCTTTCTAGCTCGGGTATGTTCAGTTGCGGAAGGAAAAGCTTAGAGGGCTCCCTGCCTAGCAATCATTATATTTCCCAAATGTGAGGAATCTCCCGGCTTTGCCAGCTCCTCCCCGTAGGAAGGTATGTTTGTTACCCTCTAGTTTCTGCCCTTGGGAAAGGGAGGAGTTGGAGTGGCCATATAAGCTGCCTGGCCTGATTTTAATGCTTCTCTCAGGAAACTAGGCCACGGCAGAGCGGTGGTCCTTCGCACATCCCGGCTGCCTGGGGTTCAGTCTGCTTTTAATTCAGGAGAGCTTTCTTTTTGGAAGAGAGCTCCCCAGCTGCAGGCTCCGAACTCAGCCATGGCCTCTCCTGCTCCCCCTGGGCTGCTTCCCAGCCCCCTGTGCAGCGCAGGCCCACGGCCCCCAGGCATGGAGGCAGGGCCGGGCAGCACGCCCCCACCACCCGCAGCCCATGTGCGCGGCACCTCCGGGTCAGGCCCAGGCGTGCACTTGGGCTTGGGCCGGCGGAAGGGGTGCGAGCGCCAGCAAACACGCAGCTGTCGGGATGGAGGTGGAAATGGGTGATTCAGGGTTCAGTGACCTGTTTCATGAGGGTCAGTCCTGCCTGCTCTTTTCGTCATGCGTGCCTGCTTGGGCGGGCTGTCACTGTGCCAGGGCAAACAAGCATGTGGAGAGGGAATGTTGTGTCATGGTTACATGAGAGAGCCGGGAGCCAGATCCAAAGAGCTTGCTTCTTAGAGCTTCCTGTCCTTGCGTTGGTGGCCTCAGCTCATGGGATTGCCTCAGTTTGCCTGGTGAAGAGTGAGAGAGGGATAAGGAGCCCAACAGCAGCCATAAAGTGGGGGCTGCGGGGCTGACTGATCTGTAGGCGAGAGGTCCTGCTGCATCCCAGCCTGGGTGGGGAGGCATGGGGACACAAAGAGGCTCTCCAAAGGAGCTTCCTGATGTTACCTTGTGATCCCTACTGGGGTAACACAAAGACGCAGGAGGTTGGGAGAAGCCTGATGGTTTAAAAAAAAAAATCGTATTTCAGATCGTATTTCTCCCCCATCTCTGTGTTCGTTCACAAGGTTTCCTTTATTGTTGTCTGCTTGTGCACAAGCCCGGACTGAAAGCCCACCTTAAAACCGCCCCCTCATAAAACTGGAGGAAAATAAAAATCCTTGCAGCCTGCGAAAGAACTCACCAAAGTGCTGATAGATGAAAGACTGGCTTTCAAGTCTTTTTGTTTACTTTTTGCACAGTGTCCACCATTCACCTCCTCCCCCCAGAAAGAAAAAGCCCTCTCCCTTTCACAGCCCGTCACTACATTCCTGCATTTGTAACCACCGATTTCTTGTTTTGTTTTCCCTTTTTTCCATTCTTGAACACATCCATTGCCATCTCTCCAAGGAGTTCTCCTCCGCTTCCAGCACCACCACTGTCACCTCACGGGTGACCAAGAATGGGAACGCCGTCGTGGAGAAGGACTTACTCAATCACGACGACTTGGCAGCAGAACGAGGCATGGTAGATGATCTCTTTGATGAAACCTACCGTGAGAAGGAAGGCCCCAAGCCCCCTCTGCGATACGTCTGGAGGAATATCATCCTCATGAGCCTGCTGCATCTAGGGGCCATAATCGGGCTGACGCTGATCCCTTCTGCAAAGATCCAGACCTTGGCATGGGGTAAGCACATTTCTCTGCTTGTTTCTCAAAATCTGCAAACATGGTTGTTGGGTGGTATTTTTTTTTCTCTCCTGGCTTCAAGAAGGAGAAGAAGTAAGTGGAGGTCTTCTTTTAGAAGATGCTCAGCCAGCTTCATAGCAAGCTAGGAGGCACTAGCAAATGTCTCCTGTGAGGGAGAGGGATTTGACAGGGACTGCCTGGCTGATTAAAGAGCAAACCTGCTGCAAGAGCATCGGACAAGACAGAGAGAGGAACTTTCCTCTTGCTTCATACTGCACCCTTGCTGGCTCATGGAGGTCCTCTGTCTGGCAGGCATTTACTATGGGAACTAACAGTAGTAGGGGCCCAATTTTCTGGAGTATTCAACCCTCACAGGAACATTCCTGATGCTGAGCGGGAAATAAAAAAATCTTGACACGAAGCAATTCTAGTCTGTTAGACTTTGGAGTAACACACACCTGAATGCAGCCCCTTCTGAGGTGATGCACAGAAAACATTTGATGGAGCGCAGTGACAGTCCTGGAAAGTTAGACAGAAAGCTATTAGCAAGAGCCCATTCAGGAGTGGCTGGGAATAGAAGATCCAGGGAATTTGGTGAGAGGCTTTTGCCCAAAGTAACCATTCCTATGTAAGTCTGCAGAGACTCCATGTGTTTGTGAGGGGAAAGAGACAAAATACAGTTGTGCTGAGGGTAAAAGTTCACTCTTGTATCATTCTTACAAGAACACAATTAGCATCCATCATCCCAGAATTAAGTGTGACAGCTTTCAAAAAATAAATAAGCGTCTCTCCAGGCAGCGAATTCCAATGGAAAGCACAACCAAGCAGAAGGTAGCTAGGAGAAGCTCCTTTTTTCTGAGACCTCTCCCTGAGCAGGAACCAAACTTCTTTGACTGCTTGAAAGACAGCTGGGACTGAGGCCCAAGCCGCTGGGGAGCCTCACTTTGCACGAGGCTTTACATGAACTTCTAAAGGGTTCAAGAAACAAAACTGTTCCCAGCGGGGAGATCTAGAGATTGCATCCAGCCCTTGCCTTTCTCTGAAGCAGAGCATCCTGAAATGGGAAGCCCCAGTCATATTCAGAGACACGTTGGCATGGCAGCACTGCTTTTAGTCAGCAGTGTCCCTGTGAAGTGCTCAGATGGGAGCAGCATCCTGGCCAGCCCAGGAGGACAGGCCCCAGAGAGGTCCTCTTGAAGTCCCTTACTCTGCCTTGCTGCCCCTTCTGGATGGTACCCAGGGTGGGTCATGCTCTCAGTTTGTCATCCTTACGGCTGTGGGCTATAAGCATTGCGTCTATGCTGGTAAGGAGATGGTTCCCTAGGCTGCCAGGCTTTGTGCTCCCCCCAACTACTTGTGCATCTTACAGTAAGGCGCCTGGGGATGAGCCCACTGGATGCCACAGGACTCAAGAGTCTGGCTACATCATCTGCAGAAACAGAGGCAGTGTTCTCTGTTCCCACACTGTTAGCATGGCCTTTCACGGGGATGTTATGAAAGAAAACGTTGCTGGCCTTTCCCTTGTGAAAACTTGACAGGCCTCAAGGACAGGCTGCATTTTTCCCTGGGTCTGGCAGGGCTGGGCAGAATGCACAGCCTCAGCACAACATCAGAGGAGTGTTTCTGGGCTGTCTGTGTGGTGGGATGTCCCCTTCCTGAGCTCTTGGCTGCAGGCAGGAGCTGCTGACCTGTCTCACACCAGCACGCTGGCAGCCCGAGTCATCCAACTCCCACTCAAATAGCCTCAGCTTTACAGCAAGGAGGAAGGTGGGCCTACTGGTTTAGTGTCTGCTGAGATGTGCTGTTATTTCCAATCCATCCAACCCATCTCCTTGAACTCCCCTGAGATATTTAAGTGGGCTTGAGCATCTTACCAGAAGGTAAATGATGCCTTGCACTCTGTTAAGCCCCATCTTACCCCCAAAATGGTCTCTGAGGCAGTGTCCTTACAACCATGTGCTTGTTCAGGATGTCTGTACGGCATCCTTTGGCACTTCTTGGGAATCCACCCTGCTTTTATTCCTGACCCCCAGTCGCTCCCCTTCCTCAGCCAGCTCTGATGTGAAGTGCCAGTGGCTGTCCAGCCACTGTGAGGCACTGCCTGATTCCTCAGTGGCTTCTGGAGTGACAAGTGCTCTGGGAAGGGGAGAACATGGAATTTGAGAACTGCATTGTTTTGGGCTAGCTGAAGATCCATCCTGTGTTAATGGAGCTGCAGTGACTCCAGAGAACTCCCTGTCCCAGATCACATCGTCTGGAAAAGGACCGCCCTTTCTTGCACCCTGAAGCCCAGATAAAGCTTTTCCAGCACATTCTCTGGGGCTGGGGCACTTCCTCCATAGATTTGACTTCTCAACAAGGCTCCTTGCTCTCTCTGGCATTGTTCTTGTCTCAGCTCATTCCCTTTTCTTGGTGGGACATAGAAGGCCTCTGTGAGTGTCATCTCATGGTCTTCCCAGCAAGGAAAGGACAACAGTTCCCCTCTGACACACAAAGATAGAATAGCAGGGACTTGTCCACATGCCATGGGCTCATGGCAGAGCATCTCTCCCAGCTGTAGTTTTGGAGCTGTTTCTTTGTTCAGATCATTGCTTCCTCAGGCTATGTACATGTAATATAAAATCATTGTGGCCCCAGATGTTTTCTATTGTGGTGTCAGGTAGCTAATCTACCCAACTGTATTTTTTATAAGGAGCAATCCTCTGCTTGTATCCTCTTCACATAGGCCAATGTCTCCTTGATGTTTCTGTCCCTCTGAAACCAGTTATATTGGTGACTGTGTCCTCTTTTGTTTTCATTTCTCTGTGTGCTAATTCCTCTTTGTCTCCCAAGCTCTCGAGCCCTGCCTTCATCATTGTTTGCTGTTCTGCATTGCTGTGTGCATTGTATCCCCTGATCTCTTTCTGGTACAGAGCTTCCCAGAACGAGCTGGGATTGTTGATCAGGTGAAAGCTCACCATATCTAAAGCTTTCTGAGCCCTTCCAGTGATATGGCTTTCTTGTTAGCTCCCCTTTTTAATTACTGTCTTCCCCACTACACTTGGAGTCTGGAAGGGGAGGATGCAAAGGGAATGAACAGTTTCCTCTCTCACTGCTCACTCCTCCAAAATATGATTTGCAGGTTGTCTTCCGGGCCCTCGGGTACATCAGATGGTGATATTTGTGTTAACCCCTGATGACCAGGCTCCTTGCAGTGGTGGCAGAAACAAGGGTTGATACTTTTCTGAGCCATAATCTTGCTGGATAATTTAGGCAACAGACAGCATGGAAATCTCCAGCAAAATGTTTACGGAAGTCTGTTTCTACTTTCCCATCGAGGCTGCTACTGGCAGCACCTCTCCTAGTGTCCTCCCCAGGCTTAATTTGCAGGCGACAGTGCTTCTCTGCTGAGTGCAGAGGGGAAGTTCTGATTTTGCCAGACAGGGAAATTGAAGTTTAGCAACAGCAGCTCCTATTGCTCCTTCTAAACACTGTTCCCCTTATACAGCCTGCATGTGTTTCTTTACTATTGATTTATTTCTCCTGAGAGCAGCAACTGTTTTCTACCCTCACTCACAACCTGGCTAGGTTGGACTGGGAAGCAAACAAAAACAATCTAGAGCTGTAGCTTTCCCTCCCTCCCTCAGAGCAGAAGCCCAAGGACACCTGTGGGAGGAGGGACACCTCTTCATGTAAACATCCTTGATGCTGAATACAGGTGACAATGCCTTTAGCACATTTCTGGCTTCCCATCATAACTTGAGGTCTGAATCTGAGCCGCAAAGAGGTAAAGGCTATTGAGTCATATAGGCATGACTGAATCTGAAATGTTTTTGGATTCATTTTTTGGACCGCTGAGTGCATTTTACTGCCAGTGGTCATACTTCTTTATATTTCATTTGAATGGGTCATTGGCAGCATCCCCTGGGATGTGCCAATCTTTTGGATATTGTATACTGCAAAGCCACAATCATGTCATGGTACTGAACATGACGCTGAAACCTCAGCTTATGGAGTGCCTGAGTCCTTCAGTTTGGGGCAGCATGACAGGGCAGCTACGAAAGCCTGGGATACTTCATCTCACCTTCCCTGTTTCCTTTCCAATTCCCATCCTAATGAGTGATCTTGAAGAAGCTCTTCTTCATTCCCTGTGAGATGCTCATTCTCTGGCTAAGTCATAGTCATCTGTTCATGGGGATGAAGCATCTGAATCATCAGGGTACTGATTCCTCTGTTCACCAACATTTCTTTCAGTCTCATTGTCCAGATCCTGTTCCTGCTCCAGTTATCACTGTCATAACCTATAGGTATGTCTGGCAGAGCTAATAGCCCCCAAGAAGAGTTCAGGTTTCTTTGAGGCTGTGTGCCATATATGCATAACGGGAGAACCAGGTCCTTCCCCACAGAACGTTTCTGCTGCTTAGATAAACTACAGTTATTGTGTATGGGTAAGAGGCAAGGCAGCATGGAGGTACTGTTAGTTGCGGGACAGCATGTGAGGGTTAACTAGAAAGGGAAGCCTGAGCTTAGGCTATAAATAGGGCCTGTACTCACCTAACCTGGTATTTACTTTCTGGTGCCGTTGAAGATGATGAAAGATTGCACAGTTCCATTTCCATGCCCAATTCACCCTTAACTCATACCTACTTGTCCCACAGTGGGGAGCTCGGCTCCTTCCCTAGCAAGTTACCCCCTACATCCTAGATCCAACACCCACTGAAAGCTGCCATTGCTTTTTTTCTATGGACTCCGTTTAGTTGTTACTGCAGTGTCTGAGGTTATTCAAATCAGAGTCAAAGGCCTGAATTATTTGAATGAAGGAACGGGGCACCAGTGCCCTACGTGTGTTTCAGATCTCTGATTTTAGTCATGTTACTAGCAGAGTATTTTCTGAATTAAAGATAAGCTTGATTAGATCCATTTGGATGGAATTAATGGTATTGTCAAGTGTACTGGTGATCCTTATCAATGGGCCTACTTGTAGGCATAAGGAGCTGTCTGCAGGATTAAGTGAATTGGCTAAAATCTGCAAATTTTTGCCAATGATGAAGTTACCTTTTGGGAAAGCAGGAAGATGTCCCTTCTCCCAGAGCTCCCATTGGATTGATAGGTTAGATATTTTTCTAACCAGCTGAGACAAAGGATGGCAGCAGAAGAGAAGCCTAACCCTGGGCTTGATCTGTTCTCCTAAATAACTCTAAGACAATCTACTACCTTTACATTAAAAGAATGCAAAAGAGTGACAATAGGTGAGATAGGAAAGTGAAATCCTTGATCAGGAACTATGGGAGGAATGGGGGAAGCCACTCCCTGGTAGACGCATCTGGTAGATGCACCTCTCTTCCTCCCAGACCAAGCCTGTCTGATGAGGGGAAATGCTTTGCCCTAAAGTAACTGCACTCTCAAGTTGATATATTACTGCCTATATGCTTTCCATGTGTTCTTCTCTGGAATACACAGCTTTGGGGGAAGGTTTGCCTTTCTGTTGCTTTGCCTAAAACTGTGATGCAGGCTGACTTGCTCTAACTGCTCCAATGGTTTCATTTCCTCTCCAGCCATTCTGTGTTTCGTGTTGAGTGCTCTGGGGATAACAGCTGGATCTCACCGCCTCTGGAGCCATCGATCCTACAAAGCCACACTGCCCCTGCGGATCTTCTTGACTATTGCAAACTCCATGGCCTTCCAGGTAAGCACCTGCTCTTTGTGTGGAAAAAAGTCCTCAGAAAGAAGTGCTCTCCCAAGTCTGTGTTTCAGATACAGGGCACAAGTCAGTGACAGGTTCCTCTCTCCCTACTACCTTTTGTTAGCAAGCAACCTACCCTTTCCATCTAACATTGTGGTGTCCTTCTCATTGCCTTCACCTTACTCCTGCAGAGGGTGACTGTGAGATGAACCTTGCAAACAAGATGGGGGAAGGACTGCTCACCAAGGTCAGGGGTAGGAAAGCTCTCCAAAGCAGGAATGTACGGTTCCCTCAAGTGTGTTCTCTAGTACTTGCCTTAGGAGGATCTGTGAAGGAGGTGTGGATGTGCCAAGTGCTCTCCTGGTATTTGGGTGGCCTCCCCTTCCTCTTTCTGTGCTGCTGATAAGGGGGGGACACATCTGCACAGACTGGGGAGCCAGGCTGTGGAATTTGCTGCTGCAGAAGGACCAAGCACTTGAGCATTAAGGGGTAGGCTTCTTTGATTTTGGAATAGTAATGGTGAGGAATAACCCTAATTTGAAGTCATGCCACTAGCTTGCAGAGAGTCATCCCAGGGCAGTGATGTTTCAAGGAGAGAGGGTTGGGCCCATTCTGAGTGGCCCAACTGACTTGCAGGCAGCTGATAAGAACCTCAGGATATTGCCTATTCACTCCTGAGAGCACTTCATCATCTGCAAAAGCAAACATGCAGTGCAGTCGTTAGGGACTGCATTAAGTAGCAGAGATGGTCCTGAAGAAGTTAGAGTGAAAACCCTAATTGGATTGGCACAGAAAAATTGTCAGTCTCTCCTGTTTATTGCTGTGGAGCAGCTCTAATGGAACTCCATTCTCCAACTGTACTAGAGGGGACTTCATAGCTACTATGTAAGAAGTAGTGGGTAGCATGGCAGGCAATAGCACTTTCTGCTGGAAAAAGGTGCACAGTGCTTTGCCCTTAAGTAATTTTCCAGCTGAGGTGTGGGGAGAAGGGTAAAGCCCAAGTGGACCAGCTATTTTAGAGCCATTATCTCTCTTTGTTCACCATGCATCCATAGAGGATATCATTTCATTGACATGTCATCAGAACAGGGAGGGAATGTTTTCTCCAGTCTTGAAAAAGTTTCTAAAACACCATTCACTTTCCTATTCTCTGTTAGTACCAAATCAGTTTTTCATGAAGAAGAGGAAGGACCAAGCTGTTGATTCCAGCTACTGGTCCAGCACTCAGCATGGGAATGAGTTGGGTTGCTGTGTATTGGCCAGTGCCATACAAGGGCCATCCTTCACAGGGTTGTAAGGCAGAAGAGAGAAAGAATTTGCTGAGCTATTGCTATAGGAAATAGACAAAGATGAGAGACAGATACTCCAGCTTCAATAGGGACTAATCCAAAGTTTTACTGAAAATTCAGTACCATTCCTCTTGATTTTTTTTCTTTTAATAGTTACTCTCAACGAGATCAAGAGAAGGTTTATTTGCAATTTACCTCATTCATGTTATTGACAGCAGCTCTAAAATCAGACTGGTAATTATTTAAGCCAGAAAAGATCATAGATTGTCTTATCTGAGGTCCTCCAGAAAATGCCTGTTGGCTGCTCAAAGACCTGTGGCTTCTAGTTTCAGAGAATTTGAGCCCTATCTGGCTCTTCTATCATGAAGACCAGACAGCTTCAGCATGGCAGAAGCCCCTGTGGTTACAGCCTATAAGCTGGAAACTGTCAAGGAGGGAGGGTTCTCTGAGGCCTCACCTGCTGACCTGAGAAGTCAAGGTTGCAGTTAGGCTGGTCCCAAGCTAAGATCTGTAGAAAAGACATATGCTAAAGTTTTGATCAAGATTCTGAGTTTTCTGCCTTGAAATCCCTGGTATGGGTTTGCGCATATGGTGTGAAAGATGAAGTAGTACTATGCTCCAGCTGGAGGGCATGGCCTCTCTGCAGATTCATGCCTACTACCTCCAGCAGAAGGCATAGTTCATAGAAGTCCTATGTAGTAATGAGATTAAGGAGTCTCTCATGTAACAGAGGAAATAGACATGTGCTTAGATCTGTTTCTAGCTTTCTAGGATGCTGTAATACATGGCTTTAAGCAAATCAAGATCTTGCTGTAGAGGAATGAGTACAAGCTCATTGAAACCTGTTCTTAAAAGTGGCCAAAGCAAGTGTTTTGTCATACAAATGATGAAAACTTTGATATTTTCCAAACCATACTGATTTCCTAGCTCAAAATGAATGGGCAAATTTTGGTAACTGTCATTGAAGTGGTGTGTTTATTTCTAAAGAGGGACCTACCTTTTAAGATTGCTTGATTTCCAAGAAAAAAGAAGTTTTAAAAAAGGATTGCCCCCAAGTCAAATAGATTTGGCAATCCCACGAAAAGTAAGGCAGGCTGACCCATGGAAAATGTCATCGTAGAGCGAAGGGGCAGGTTGATCAATAGCTACTGGCAGCTCTGGGCACATGGTCAAGAGACCAGTGTGTGCTGAGTGTGGGAGGGAGGAGGCATCAGTTGGCCAGTTAGGACTGGCTACTGTGGGGTGGGGGAACAAACAGAACCAATCAAAGCCTCTGATGCCCTAGAGGATGTGCAAACCAAGACCTAAAGCTTACTAATTAAAAACAACAACAAAAGAGAGTCAAAGAATTAAAAAGAAAAAAAGAAAAAAGAAGCAGATGCTAAAGAACAGAGAAGATCCAACCTCTGCTTTAAAAGTCAAAAACCTCAAATCCTAAAGAAAGACAGAATGACTAATACACATCCATGACAACAGGATTTAGGCCCTTTTGTAAATTTGAAGGGAGCATCTCCAGCTTTAGCCCTAAGTTTCTGCTCATCTTGCCTTGCAGAATGACATCTATGAGTGGGCCCGGGACCACCGTGTCCATCACAAGTTCTCCGAGACAGATGCAGACCCTCACAATGCTATGCGGGGCTTCTTCTTCTCCCACATTGGCTGGCTGCTGGTACGCAAACACCCAGATGTCATAGAGAAGGGCCAGAAGCTGGACCTGAGTGATCTAAAGGCTGACAAAGTGGTGATGTTCCAGCGGAGGTGAGTCCTTGGTCTGCCTGAGGTTTTGTCATGGAATGAGCTCCGTGAGAAGTCAGCTCTTCTATAGGAAGCATTTAGAAGCTAGTGCCAGGGTGCGAGCCCTCCCACACCCTTTTCTCACCTGCCAGCCTTGTAGCATCTCATTGACATGGCCTGTTTCTCACCACAAAGCACTTTCATGCCTGCTTGCCCACAGTCCTACTGTTGCCTGGGCTGGCCCAGAACCCACCTATGCAATGTCTCTGGGCCATCCTTGGAGAAGCTGTGGTTCATGTTCCAGGTCATGCCTCTGCCTCCCTCCCATTGGTCTGCTGGAAAGAGATGAAAGAGGAGTTGAAAATGGGGACGAGAGGGGCAATCACTAGGAAGGACAGTCTTGATTCATTTGTGCCTCCTGTGTGGAGTGTCTGTCATCTGTCTGGGGCTGTACTGGGCTCATCCTTGGAGAAGATGAGCTTGTCACCAGGGCTGCAGGGATGGGACACTAAATCCTAACTCAGTCCTAGGTGAACTAAGCAGTTTATGATCTCCTGCTTTTTGCACCCTGGATTTCTCTTGTGGATCAGCAGAGTGGCTCAGCTTTCCCTTCTCCCATCCCTCCAGTGTGAGAGACCCAGTATGCTCAGCTATTTGAACAGGGCAAGCATCCTCTGCTTGCGTTTGTTTGTGGGATGTATTGGCAGACAGGGCCAAGCGCAAGGAGGAGATGAGTACTGAGCCAGAGCTGGAGAACAGACCTTCCGTGGAACCTTCTGCAAATGTGGCATTGCCTTATAAAGACCAGCATGGCTAAGGGATAAACGGGAGATTGGGAAAAAGGCAGCAATTAGTGTCTTGACTTATGGTGATGGGGACATTTCTTCATGTGTGGTTGGCACAAAGAGTCCACATCTCTTGCCCAGAGATAAGACTTGGAAGTCTCTAGCAAGGGCTTCTGTGCACCCAGAGTAAAAGATACAGGACTCAGCAATGAGATATTTCTGCTCTTGATTTTCCCTGTACGGCTCAGACAAAAAAAATCTCCCAAGAGAGCCCTGCCTCTGCCACTGAACAGTTTCCTCCTGGTCCCTTCCTTTTCAGATACTACAAGCCCTCGGTGGTGTTGCTGTGCTTCACGCTGCCCACTGTAGTGCCCTGGTACTTCTGGGATGAATCCATCATCATCAGCTTCTTCATTCCAGCCATCCTGCGCTACACCTTAGGGCTCAATGCCACCTGGCTAGTGAACAGTGCTGCTCACATGTTTGGCAATCGACCGTATGATCAGAACATCAACCCACGGGAGAACCCGCTGGTCAGCGTGGGGGCCCTAGGTACGTTCAGCATCTGTGATTTTCACTGCTGGTGCTGCAGCTGTTTATAGAGATTTCTGTGAATCCAGGCATCCTCATTTCCCCCGCACTCTTCCCCTCCTGCCCTGCAGCTTTTGTATGTGGAGGTGTTTCCCAGTCTGGTCAATGAGTACATAAGGGCAGTGGGGTTATCAGCTTCCACCAGCCTCTCTGCAGCTTGGAAAAGACTCTGTTAGACTTAGCACCTCCTTATCTCAATAGCAATTTTTTATTTACCTTGCTCCAAGGTCTCTCTGCCCTGTTTACCAGACCAAAAAATTTGTTCTGCAGTCTCTGCTTATAGCTCTTAGATTTATCATCTTGAAAACCAGCAGATGCGTGTTTGGATGTGCTCTTAGGGTGGCTAGTGATTTGGGGCTACTTGAAGATGAGACAAGCCAGATCTCGTGCATTTTCCCAAATTCTGAGAACCAAGGAAAGTATATCCTAGCATTTGCATCTGTTCCCCTAAACTCAAATCTCAGCTGGTGTGCATCCCTGTATATTACTGTAGCTGCACTGCTTTCCATCACTGAAAGATCCATTCTTAAGGTTTTAGTAGAGAGGGATTTTAACTACAGAGAGCCAGGGGGTAGGAGCAGGAGTCCAGGCAATGTAATTGGGCACTGAAGCCCACCTTAACATTCTCCAGAGCAGAGGATAACTGGCTTATGTAGATTGCTTAGTAGAGGTCTGTCTGCATTGCTCCCATCTGGAAATACCTTTTGGATTTTGGCACTAGGACCATTAATTGGCCTCTCCTGGTTTGTCGTGGACTTCATGCAGGTCTGTCTGGTAGCTCAACCTATACTAGAAGGTGTCTCATTGTGGCAGAGGAAAAGCCATTAGGATTCCCCCAATTTATTGGTGCAGTCTGTGAACCAGAACCTTTCTAGGCTCCTGGCTGCATGTTCATTTTCCTCCAAAGTCTCATAACTCCTCTGTGGCTGTCATCGCCTCTTTTGGGCCAGCACAGGCTTCCTCTAGTGCTGGACCGTGCCCAAATGTGATGGGGCAGATCACAGAGAAGAGACTAGGCTGAGAGGGGAGAGCAACCCAGACTCAATCCAGAGCCTGTTGCAGGACTTGGTTTGGGCACCAAACGCGATAGGGGCCCTCGCCTAGAGCTCTGCCCATCCTCTCCTTGGTCTTGTTTTGCAGGAGAAGGTTTCCACAACTACCACCATACATTCCCCTACGACTACTCCACCAGTGAGTTTGGCTGGCGCTTCAATTTAACCACAGCCTTCATCGACCTCATGTGCCTCCTGGGGCTGGCCAGCGATCGCAAGAAGGTCTCCAAGGAGGTCATCTTGGCCCGGAAAATGCGGACTGGAGATGGGAGTCACAAGAGCGGCTGAGTTCCTACTCCCCTTCACACACACATCCACACCTCTCCTTCCTCCTTTTTCTCCCTTTCTCCTTTCCTGACCCCTCCGAACACGCTGGACAAAGGTTTAATGTTCTGTTTACTAACTACTGAATAATGCTACCAGTTTGCTTACGATAATGATAATGAGTTTTAACCTCCTCCCATGCTGTATTTTACGTGATGTATTTAAGACCTGGAGCTCTGCCTTTGTAACACCAGGCCACCCCTTTACCCCACCCCTGTCCCTTTTTGTTCTCATTTCTAACTCTTGCCCTGTCTTCTGCTTTACTTCATCCCTGCCTCCCCCGGTGGAGGAGCTGGTGGGAAGCAGCCTGGGCCATTGCAGCCTGCTGCATACCACAGTGCTGAGGGATGCCCATACCATCCAGCTGAAGAGCTGAGCCAAAGTCAGTGTGACCATCTCCCCAGAATTCCCTCCTCTCCTTCCTCTGTCCCTCCTTTCTCAAGGGCTGCTGATGCTTGTCATGGCTAAACCGCTGTCAGGGATAAGCAGCTCTGTCCCTTTCCGTTACTATTGGGTGCAGAGTGTGGGGAGTGGTCTCCCCCTCCCCACCTCTCAGCCCTCTGGTGGTAGGAGGAGAGCCCCAAAGGTGTCTGAGAGCTCCAGGCAGATCTTGGGTGGTTTTGTTGGATGCTGCTGAGATTTTGCCAGCAAATAGGATGTGCCAAAATTGAGATGGGAGAAGGATGTAAACCAAAGCTTCACCACTGTATTAAGCTGCTTTACATGCTGGAGGAACAGTATCCCCACAGATGTCCTGGTGTCCCTGCATGCCCCAGCGTCTGGGTGCAGGGACACAGGGGACATGGCTGGTACGGCGAGGGAGCACCTGTGTGCTCAGGAGGGTGTGAGGACATCTTGGAAGACCTACAAAGCACGTCTCTCCCTCTGCATGGGCTCTGCTTGGTCAATTAACAAGTGCCTGACAAACACCGAGACGGAGCGAGGTGGCAAGGAGCTGAGGGGTTTTGCAGTTCCTGGCTCCCTGAGGGATGGGGATGCACTCTCAAGAGAACACAGGAGAGAACGCAGCTCCTCGTTAGTCCCTTAGCTTGCTTCTTGGCTCCCTGTGACTGCCAGCCTGCTGCTCAGCCTGGTGAGCAAGCTGCTGTCCCGCTATGCAGGCAGCGCGGGTGGTGAGGCGGCGCAAAGGTCGGTTATATCACCCGGGCCTGAGACAGCGTGGGCAGGCAGCTGAAGGGCGTGTTGGGAAAAAGAAGTTCCTGTGGGTGTTGTTTCCTGCAAGCTGCACAGACTGCAGCAGGAGTTCATGTCATGGGTGCAGTGGCCCCTCACCAGGCTGAATGTGCTTTCTTTTTTTTTTTTTTTTTTTATTCCTTAGCTCCCCTCACCCACTTTTATTTTTGCAATTAGTTGTACCAATAATATCAATTATATTGCTTAAACACATGGATGGAACCGGAGGAAAGCGTAAGAGGTGACCAGGAAGGGGTAACATTGGAGCAGATTGGTGGCATCCCCCTGTTTCTGGGGGCAGTTCATCTGCCCAGCCCCTTGCCCTGCTCCCTACAGATGAGCCTGGCAAGCCTCCCTGCAGCCAGCCGCTGCGGCTTTGCTGCTCCGAGACATGTGGGAACCGGGACAGCTTTGCAGTGCTCTCTGTAACTCTCTTTAGCTCAGGACTCTGAAAAGCAGCCCTTCTCCTCTCCATTCCCCTCCCTGCTGAAGCCTTGTCGCTGCTTATCAGCAGGGCCCCTCTGCTCTGGGCCACCAGGGCCGATGTGGTCTCCGGCTGAGGGCTGTGATGAGGAGCTCACAGCATCCCAAAGGTAGCGGCAATGGGCTGAAGGCAACAGCCTTACAGCCCCGCTGCTTTGTTGGGGTCAAAGGGGAGAAACACAGCTCTACAACTGAGGGCTGCCTTCACCGAACCCCTGTGAGCTCCTTTAAGTCTCCAGAGAGGATGAGGTGCTCCAGCCAGTGCTGTGAAGGGGGGAAGGTGAGGAGAACAATTCCTTGCTCCTGGTGCCCTCAGCCTGCGGCACAACATACCCTGTGGCAGAGAAGTGTGTGTGACATGCTGCAACAGCTCACGTCCTCCCAGCAAAGAAAGCAGGGCCTGACTGACACCAAGGGTTCCTTCTGAATTTCAAGTGCTGATTTGGGTCCAGAATCTGGAATTAGGGTGGAAGCTGAGGAACAGTAACCAAACAGTCCTGGTGTTTGCCCAGTCACTTTCAAGGTGGATTGGCAAATATCTCTGGGTGCCTTAAATCTTTCTTTAATATACATAGAAGTATTGACAGCTGTTTGCTGCTTTTTTGTTTTGTTGGTTTTTTGGGATTTTTTTTTTTTTTTGCTGAATTATGAACATTTGAGGGGTTTCTTAATTATTTAATTGCCTACATTGAACTGTGGGTGCAGGTGATTTTGAATGTACTTGAGTTAGAAATTTTTGTTAGATTAAGAAACAGATAGAACATTTTAGGTAGACCTTTGTTTGATATATATATATATCTATATATACACCTATAAATATATATATATATTTTTGGTGGCATGTTTGTATCCTGGACGCGTCGTCTGTATGTTTAGTGTAAATGAGTCTGTGAGAGGTGGAAGCGGATGAGGCGGCAGCGGGGCCATTCCCTGAGCCCAGGTGAGCACCTGCCTGCTGTGCCATCTGGGACAGCGTCATGTCATGCCTCAGTTTCCCTGCACGGGGCTGCAAGCTGCCTGCAGGGAGCGGGAGGGAGGCAGCAGCACACCACGTGCACACTGATGCTGGAAGAAGCATTTTCCAGGCCTCTAAGTCCCAGTGGTATCACAGAGAGCAAGCGTTGGGTGCTCGGGAAAGGACTGGAGAGCTGAACCTGCACGCTGCCTGAGCTCTGTCACTGTTGAGAGTAGGATACGATTTTTCACAGCTTAGGGATTTCTGCATAGTAGTATCTCTCTGTTTTGTGTACTGGAAAAGGAAAAAAAACAAAAACAAAACAACAAAAAAAACCTTTTTGAAATAATTTCTACTAATATGGAAACAGACATCTGGTTGTGCTGATCTGAAATTTTATTTGTTCATAATAAAAATGTTACTTTAAGACTTCTTTGGCTTCCAGCGTGGCGAGCGGGACTGGGCGAAGCACAAGAACTTAGGAGGCACGCTGTCACCCATGCCTTTGGCTGAGCTAGCCCTGCTGGCCCTCGTGGGTCCCTTCCAATGTGCAACTCTGTGTTCTGTGGGTGAGGAGATGCCAATCCCCAGCCCTGCTCCCTCCCACTGTTGGCGAGGAAGGGGAGAACACCCTCTGCCTCTGTAAGGGAGCTGAGCGAGCTGCTCACGATGGCTGCTCCCTCCCGGCACGCCTGCCGCCGGCTGCCCGCGCCGCGGGTTACTGCAGGTTACCCAGCCAGGCCCTCTGCCAGCGCCCACAGCCGTGCATGCGGCACAACACGTAATACCGGCAGCCCGGCCCCGCGTCACACGAGTTCATTCACCTCGGCCAGGGGAATTTTCCTGCCGCTGCCGGCCCTGCTCTCCCCATCCCTTTTTGAAGCTGGAGGGAAGTGAAAGGGGGAATCCCTGCACCAAACATCGCTTTAATTGCTGTTTGCTTCCCCCCTGCCTCATCCCACCACCCTTCAGACAGAAACGGGGAGTGAGGCCCACGCCGCGTAGGCCAAACTTGCTCCATTTGGATGCGGGGCGCACAGCGCCGAGGCACTGCGGCCTTGCACGCAGCACGTGGACCTCAGCACAAGGGGCCCATGCTCCGCTTCCCAGGCTGAGCTGCCCCGGGGCAGGGGGCCCCCGCCCGGTGGGGGCTGCGTGGCAGCCCTGGGCTGGCGAAGGGCTGCTGCCTGTGGGATCCAGCGCTCTTCTGATTCAGCACAACCGCTCTGAAAACAAGTGAGGCAGAAGGCCCATCTCCAACCCCGATTATTCAGCCAAGCCTAAAAATAAAGTTAATGATCCCTCTGCCTGCGTTTCACGAGAGCAGAGCTCAGATCTCTCTGCCTCTCCCTCTTTCTCCAAGGCTGTCATTAAATCCCCTGCCCAAAATACGCTTTCCGGCACTATCGAGCCCTCCAGCGCTGCCAGCTCAGCGCCGATCTCGCTGCCTGGAAGCGTTTTAAAGCGATTCCTGTTCCCCCTTCTCCGCGTGATCTATGAATTAGGGGTGCCATCCCGATGCACCCCAACGCTGCTTCTCTGCGGATCTCCCCCCTACCGGGGCAGGGACGAGTTAAGGCGCTGCCGGGAAGGGAGGGCAGGGAAACAAGCGACCGTTTGTTCGCACCCACCGGCGGGAGGGACCGAGCGGCGCAGCCTGCGGGCGGCCAGGTGGGGGCTGCGGGCCACGGCCCCTTCCATCCCCGCCTCTCTCTCTGTCCGGGGGCCCTCGGCACCGGGCAAACTCGCGAACACGTGGATACGGCCACCTCCCCCACCCCCCGGCCGGCGCCAGGCAAGTTCGGCCCCGGCCGGCGGAGCCCTGCGCACGCTGCTCCCGCCCATTGGCTGAGCCCAGCCGCAACGGCTGACGGTGCACAAAAAAAAGAAAAAAAAAAACACAAAAAAAAAAACCACGGGGAGGGGGGGCAGGCTGAGTTTGCCTGGAGGTTACTGTCGGTCAGCCCACGGCCTCCCAGAGCGTGTCGGCCCCGGCTGTTTACAGCAGCCCGCAGCTCCTGACCCGCGCAGGGCCAATCGGCGGCTCCGCCTGCCTTGTGTGATCCCGCCTGGCCCAATCCGCGGCCCGGCCTCCGCGTTTCGGCTCCGGTCGCGGGGCCGCCCTCCCGCCGCGCCCCGGGCCCCGCCCGCACCCGGCTGCAGCGCGGCCCAAACGGGCGGAGCGTGCAGCGTGCTGCCGCCAGAGCCGCCCCCCCTCCCCAGTCCTCGTGCCGATCCTGCTGAGCGCGGGTCCGTCCGGCCCAGCGCTGCCCCCGAGCTGCTGCGGCACGTGCTGAGCTTTGGGGATCGCGAGCCTCTCTGCTCGGCCGTGTCTGTAAACTCATACGTACGCACGGTGTCGTGAAGTTCAGTGTCCTGTGCACGCGCAAATGCAGTGCTGTGGATCCGGTCGCTTTGTTACTGAGCGCTGCCGTCGCTAAAGACAGCCCAGCCCTCTCCTGCTCGGAATTCTTAACTACAGCAACCTGTCAAACTTTTCTTTCTCGTTAAGCTATATGGAAAACCATAGCGCTTTGCAGAACAAGCAGGATTTCATAATAGAGTGACAGCAGCTGTGACATGCCAGTTTGGCACTGTAACAAACACATCTGCTTGTCTCAAGTGGTTTGTCTCTTTCGGTTCTCCTAAAATAGCTTTTTGCAAACCCCCGCTCGCTGGTGCTCCATCAGCAGTGCTGCCCGCCCTTCTCCAGGCCCCCCAGGACCCGCACTCGGTGCGTGGTCATTGTGCCCAAACAGTGGTAACCTCACAGCACACAGGTGGCTGTCCAAAACCACGAGGTCGATAAGCTCGTTGCACTGTGCTGGTGACACCCGCTGCAGGGCTTGTGACAGGCAGAAACACGGGGAGACTCACACGGCCCTAACGTTGCGCTTCTGTCTTTTCGAGCTGCTGGATTAAGCAGCGATGATCTGGATACCAGCTATTTAGCTGCCGTTTGATCACCTAAAATAGACTCAGCCTGACCCCGAATCCCAAAGAAATGATGCTGAGATGCATTGCTCCTGGGTGACCACCAGGAAGTGTATCATTGGAAAACTGAGGTAAGTAAAGTCAAAGTCCTGGGGCATTACCTGGGAGGTTCCAAGGCCCTCCCACCTCCAGCGGGTGAGGATGTCAGGCCATGCTGTGCTCACCTGCCCTGAATTCCCCTCCAGCCAAAATTCCTCTAACCCAACCGAGGGCTGAAGTATCTCTTGTCACTGGCAAAGATGGCGGGGGCAGGTTTCAACCCACTTCAGCAATTTTAAAGTGATGCACGAGATCCACGCAGGTTAAATAAGCATCTTTTATAGCTGAGAGAGACAGGGAGGCGGTTCCCAGGGTGACTCACAGCAGCAGCCTGAGATATCGGGTTTGGAAAAGGATGAATCACCTCCGAGTGGTGCCTCTCTGCCTTTCATACCCAGATACCTCCATTGAGTTGGATGAGGCTGGTGCAATGGGCCCCACTCCTGGGTATTAGTGGTGGGAGCCCTCAGACTCCAGCAGTGACCCCCAGAATACAGTGAGCAATGTCACCATGAGAGCAGTGGCTATGGCTGTGGCTCACACCATCCTTGTTTGGGAGCTGAGGAGGTTCAAAACGCCCCAAGAATTACTAGAAATTGGAAAAGCTGAGCTGAGCTTGACCGGTAAGAGTTCATTTTTTTAACACAGGAGGTGATAAACTTCTGGCAGATGCTGTCAATGGGCAGCCTGCATCAGCACGTGCCGTGCCGGGAGGGCTGAGACTTGCATCAAGGAACTCCATAGCAGGCTGCTAAGTATGGGGCTGTGCCCTCCAGCAACCACACACCCCAAATTACCACGATGTCTGATGGCACACAATGAATATCCCGTCTTTGGGAATGGAGCTCAGCGTGCCACTCCCAACCTACAAGCCCATCTCAAACCCATAAATGTGAGCGTGCTCTTTGGGCTAATGGGCACGCAGCATGCTGGGATTGATGTGGTGGAAGAGTTTGTGGACCCATGAGAGTCCTCAGGAAATATCAACTCTCTGTAAAAGCACTGCTAACAATGCACCAGCTTTGCTTTAATGTTTGTGTGCAATTTATTTTCTGTGTTTATGAAAATTTTCTTTGGCTCTCTCCAATTCCTGTTTGGCTGCGTCATGCGCAGGCAGAGTGTTAGGGGGTGTATGAAAAGAGCATCAAAAATGGACGTTTTCTCTTTGCAGAAGTCAGCTATACCAGTATTAGATTTCATTTGGATTCAGGGCGAACCTGAGAATCAAAGGAAAAACCCCTTGGTCTTTTCAGATCTATCTGCAGACAAAGAGCTGGGATTTCCCGGCTGTCTGGGGTTGGTTTTTCTCCAGGCCATTGTCTCTTTCAGTGTTTTATTTCCTTTCCTTTTGATTGGACTCCTTCCATCATAACACATATAATCAGCACTTTTGCACACAAATACAGCTGAAAAACCTTTTCCAAGCAAAGGCCAGAAACATTTTGTTTTGAAAATACCCAGACCAGAATGCACTGATGCAGCACAAACACTCCTCCCCCTCACCCCCCGCTTTTTTTTTCTTCTTCAGGATTCTATTTCTGGTTTCTGGCAGCACATCAGTCCTGATGGGACGATGGCAAGAGAGATCTCCTGGGTGGGATGGAGCTGCTCAGGAGGTGATGCAGGTTCACACCCCTTGGGCTGGGCCAGCCGGGAGCCTGAGTCACTCATCATGCATTTACTTCTCACTCTGCTATTGGCTTCGCACACACACCGGGCAGGTCTCCTAATCCTCCTGCAGCTGGCACAGGTGATGCTTTCCTGCTTCTCAGATTTTCTGCTGTGGTCTCTGGAAGAGAGACTTGACATTTAGTGTCTGGCACAGGGAAGTAGAGTTTGGTTGGGCACATCCATGGCTGTGTTAGGGACCTTCTGTCCCACCTGCTCCACTTGGGGTTGAGCTGCCCGTGTTGCTGTGAGGCTGACAGGGCCTTCAGCTCTGCCCCCTGACAGCCCAGCAGCACAGTGCTGAGCCATGCTGCAGGCAGATCCCGAGCTGCATATGTGCTGGGGGCTGTCTCTTTGCCCTTTCAGTTGCACAACAGCGATACATCTCCATTCCACATGGCCAGCAAGTACAGACATTTCTAACCCAAATGTTTGCCTGGGCACAGCGTACAGTGTCAGCACCGGTGGTCTCTGACCCTCTCTGGTCTGTGGGAGGCAGGTCAGCTGCCTGGCCTCGTGGCACCAGCTCAGCACAAAGGGCAGTAGCACACATAATTATGGATGCTCTTGCTGTTCATTGCCATGCTCACATGCAAAAGACTGCTCAAAGCACATCAAACAGCATATATTTACTGGGCTGGGATTAGGCATTGTATCTCTCATGCAGACCCCACTTTGGAGCACATTGGCTTGTTAAATGCGATCAGTTCCCCTCTGTACAAGGGCTACTGAGGGGAAAGGAGCTGTTTGTGATCATGAGGGGCCTTAGTGCAGCAAAAAGGAGGGCAGTACTCATTCAGTGTGTTAGCTAAAAGATAATCCCTTTGCCCCTTCAGTTTAAGTTTTATTTCCCCCATCATCAGTGAAAATCACTGAGATGCCCCTGGCAGCTGGCATCAACAGAGCACCTCCCAGGAAAAGCAGAGCTTTGCAGCTGCTGAAAATCTTCCTCTTTGCTCCTGTGTTTGGAAGTAGATTTTCCATGGCTGAGAGGACAGGGCTAGGCAGCTCTTTGCGGGGAGATGGGGATGCCGGTGCAAAACTGTTCTTACTGCAAGAGTGATTGCAGGGTAGGCTGGCAGCAGAGGGCAAGAAGGAACTGAGCTGCTGGAGAGCTGTGATTGAGCCACTGGGAGAGGAGGTGGCAGCTAATTCCAGTTAAGGACATGACAGGCAGCAAGTGGCACAATGCACTGCCAACGAGTCAATCACGGTGACAAGCAGAAGTGAGATGCCTGGCAATGCAAATCTCAGCAAAGCTCATGCAAAACAGGGTCTGTCCGTAAGGGCTAAATGAGCATCTGATTTCCCAAATGTCAGCTCTGTAATAACTAGATGAGGAACCTGGCTTCGTGAAACAACCAGCATCGCTTATTTCAGCACTTTAACCCGCAACCAGTGGCTCACTGTCACCTTTACACACTTCCCTGCTAGCTTATGCCTTTTGTCATATGAACCACAAACCACTACCCATTTTTAATTTCTGACTCTGTTTGGGATTTCTGAATGCTTTTGGAACCTCTCACAAAATGCCAGCAGTGTGAAGAAGAGCAAGAAGTGTCATCCCACACACTGACCTCCCCTCCACCACCATGATAGCTACCTACACAGCTAGCGGCAAGCATGGCAGCATGACCCTCTCAATTTTCACCACAATAAAACAGGTTTTAAACCATTCCTTCTCCCCACCACATGCCTGGAGGAAGCACAAAGGTTTCTCTGTTCCAGTTCCTTCTCAAAAACCCATCTCCTGCTGTTTTCCTAGTCACACCAGCTTCCTGCTCAGCTGAGCAGTGAGTCAGAGCACCCAGATCAGACCTTCAGTTCCTCCTCTCCTCATGGCTGCTCAAGTCCCACCGCAGCAGGACATGGCTCTTGGCAGGGTGGGCAGAAGACTCTTTGGTAGTCCATGGACTTCCCCACTACAGCAGCCCTTTACCCTCATCCCCAGCCACTTTGCGCAGGGCAGGAGACTCTTGGAGGCTCAGGCTCCATGGAGGGGAAAAGACAGAGCTGGAATAGGAAGTTTCAGAGCACTCACCCTTTCCTCCCCTGTGGACACCCAAGATGATAGCAGTCCTCTCTCCCAGCTCGCTGACTGGCATTACATTCAGATGTGCCAGCTGTACACTACCTACAGCCCAGGTGTCTCCAGAGCCCCTTGCTGTGCAGCTAGGAAAGACGTTTCCTCCATCAGCAGCAGAAGACCCAGAGTCATGCAGGCAAAAGTAAGAGAAGCCAACTGAGACCATTGGCAAAGCTGCCAGTCTGAGCCAGTGCCGCCCACAGAGCAGCCACACTAATTGAAACCTGCTGAAGAAGTAGACTGTCTTGTTAACCACATATTTAGGAAAGCCCCAAGTGAACCTCTTCACGAGTAACCAGTGCAGTATGCCATATGGCCGAGATCCCAGGAAGCTCTCTGCTGAGGGCCTGAGCCATCCTGCTGTGCTGGGTTCCCACGTAGAGCAGGTATGCAATTTGCTAGCTGCTGGGTGCCACGTAGTCAGTGCTCCTCCTAACCCTCCGGAGTCTGCGAGGAATTCACACAGCCAGGTCCAGCACCAGTATGTTACAGTGCAGAGAAGGTCATTGCTTCATATAAGAGTCAGCTGGACCACCTGTAAACAGCTCTGCAACTCCATAGCATCAGAGGGAGTGTCTTGATAACCGGAATGTTGACATGAGACGGAAGTCTATGGATATCATTAAAAAAAAATCAGAAACCAGAAGTGGTCATGGAATAGAATCACAGAACCGTTAAGGTTGGAAAAGACCTCTAAATCACCTAGTACCACCATCAGTCCATCACCACTGTACCCACTAACCACGTCCCTCAGTGCCACGTGCCCTTTCCTTGAACACCTCCAGGGACAGTGACTCCACCACGTCACACTTCTGATGAGAGTTCAGCGCAAACTGAGTTTTTCAGGTTTTCCCTTTCTTGTTGTTCTCAACCCATAGCACAGTGGTCCATCTGAACTTATGTTCACATACATATAAAGATGATAGCGTTGGCATGCCCAAGTATTGATCTATCTGCCCATTTTTATTATTCCTAAATTGCTCAAGTATACCTCATGCCACAGGATCACATACTCTGCCAAGGGCACACATCTTGGTAACAAGTCTGTGCTGAAAGGGCTGATTGTGGATCATTGCTGTGTCTGTAGGTGCATGCTTTGCCTGTTCAGGGCAACGATGCTGTTCATTTCAGCTTAAAGGCATGGGGCATTTCCAGGTACCAACAGTTCATTTCAGGTGGGTTGCATGCTCCCCTAATCAATCATCCTGTTAAGTAAGTTTGCTTTTCACCACCCTAGTAAAGCAGTGCCTCCCAGAGTCATAAAAATCCTTCTGTGCAAGTTTGCATTTAAGTTCTACATGTTTCTATAGATTTGAATGGAGAAACAGTTGCCAGGAAACATGACTGGGCAAAGACAAGAAAGGTGCATCCTAAGAAGATATTAAGTGAAAGCTTTCCAAGGAGCGATAAGCTCTGGAGACTGGTAATCCCGATGAGTTTACAAGAACTGATAGACTCCAGAGCCTGATGTTGAACAAGGCTGCCAGCACACATTAACATCTTCAGCAGGTTGTATAACTCAGATCACACCCACAAGGGCACTGGCTGCTGCATGTAAGTAAAGACTATGGAGTTACATATGCACCTGGTGAAACAAAGTGCCCTCTGAAGGAATTTCTAAACACATGCTTTGAAGCCACTGGTGTGTCAGGACCATCTCCTGCTTCCAAGCGTGCATGTTGGGGTTGGCCTCCCAGCTCCAGCTGGGCAACAACAGTGCCCAGTGAGAGACAGTGCCCCAACGACAATGAATGTGAGTATACAAGTCATTAAGTGAATGCGTTCTGTGAATAGTCATCCGCTATTTCTAATAACAGCTTGATTCTATTAATAACAACAGGTAATAGAAGCTACTATAAGGAATAGTGGCTGTGGCTGTAATCTATTTCTTCCCCTAACAACAAGAAAGGGAATTATAGCATCTGTTTGGAAGAAACGTATTAAAGATGGTACTCGATGTGGTACAAGGTGGCACTCGTAAACCTTGGTGGTGTGTCCTGCAGATGCTGTCAGTGCAGGACAGCTTTCTTTGGCCAAACAAGCCACCTGCCATGGAACAGTTCATGGCAAGCCATGTGAAATCTTTTCCACTGCTCGCAGCGGTCAAAGGAAGAGGGTCCCATGTGAGATGCAGCTAATCATGCTGCTCCATCACCCACACATCTCTGCATGCTTCAGTTTATGGCTGAGGACCACAGACTGGCAGACCCAACCCCACCATTAGGCACTCTGTCTGCAATCTGCAATTTTTCTAAAGCATGTGCTTGTTTCACATGTCTCCATAGGTGATGCCTCAAGGCTGCTGCTGATGTCCAGGGAAACTATGCAGATTCGGCATTTCTAATGTGGAAAAACAACCATGTGTCGCAAGTTGCATTGCCCCAAAAAAGACAGCAGCAACATTTTTACCTTGCAAGCCTCCCCCTAGATGTGCCTCCAGGTAATCTGTGTTCCCATCTCTCTGGGGTTGTCATGTCTGTACCTCCACTTAAGGAACAGATTTCTCCATGTGTGCATAAAGAATGTGAGTTGTTTGAATTACTATTGCAACAAAACTAGCTTTATTGAGTCAGACCCAAAGTATCTTCTGATTAACCACAGGCAGCAGCAGATGCTTAAAGACTGAAAGAACAGTCATATTATCTCTAGCCTCTTATTTTTAACTACCAATAGTGTCCTCATCTGTGAAGCACTCCTCCCAAAGAAGTGCTTAAAGGCTTGAACCAGGTCACATAGTCTTGCACATAAAAGCAGCTCCGGCCCTAGATAGAGCCCGCAGCCCAAGAGGTAGAACCCCAACATCCAGATGCAGGCACAGAGGTGCCTCGTAAGAAGCAAACCCGAAGCACTCATCACAAAGCTGAGAACCAAATGCAATCTCTCAAAACCTGCTCCTGGGCTGAGTTCTCAGAACCATCTGTCTAAAACTTCTTGGGAACAATCAGACTAACCAAATAAACACCTTTGCAGGCAAAACATGTTTCCAGATTTTCCAGTGGTGTTCCAGCTCTGATCGCCGAAGTTTCACACACACACCTGGCCTCTGTGAGCACACACACTGCATGGCACTAACACACACCTCACTGAAGCAGCACTCAAGCACAACTTCCTGCTTCAGCAGACGTGTTTCCTGTTATCTCTGCTAATGCCTTCAGCCCCAGCACACTCATGTGAGCAACATCATAATTTATTAAGACACAGCACGCTTTTCTCCTGTTTTTCCCTTCTTCACTGCCATCACTGTTTAAGTCCTGGCTGTGAGAGCATTCTCAGCTCAATCAGCTGATGCTGGCAGCCCAATGAGCTGCAATCAGCAGATGCTTGCAGTCAGCAGATGCTTGTAGTCAGCAGCTGGCTTCCAGCTTCCACCTCAGGCAGACCACAAAGCACTTCACTTCTGTGCCCAGCACCTCACCTGGGAGCAGTACAAGACCCTCAGCCCGTGGGACCTCATGAGCCCATGCATTGCCTGCAGCCATTGGATTCATTTAGTGCCCAAGTAAAATAAACCAAACTGGGTGTGATTGAAGATAAAGGGCAAAGTGAGCTAGCTCAGCTGTAATGGTATTAGTCATTAATTTTCACTCACTCAAAGTTCTCAAAGCTTGTTTTCCTTTTTTTCCCCTCTTATCCCTTTCATCTGTGTGAAACACAGGTGATGTCAATTGTGCTGAGATAGCCCCCAAAATTTTGCTTAGCTTTGACACTTCCACCTCTACCTCAGACTGCAAGAAAAGTCTGTGGGATGTCAGCAGCTGTAAGGCTAAAGGAACTTCTTCCCAGATCCCTTCTACCAGTGCCAAATTGTTATCAAATCCCCATGTTTCAAGCAGAAACCTTCCTACTTCAGAAAGCAGTGTGCTTTGCTGTCTGCCCCCACATGCATCAGCAAGCAAGGAGGCTACCCAGGGAGGTGGTGGAGTCACCATCCCTGGAAGCGGTCAAGAAATGTGGAGATGTGGCACTGATGGACATGGTTAGTGAGCATGGGTTGGTGGTTGGACCAGGTGATCTCGGAGGTCTTTACCAGCCTTAATGATTTTATGATGGCCTGCCTCCTGTACCCACTGAGGCTTCCAAACTGCTTTGCCAGCAGCTGGGAACCTGAGCAGATGCCACCTTTGTCTGGAAGGGTGGCATTTAGAAAGCTACAGATAATCAAGTGGGAGTTCTCCATGGCTGCTTTACCAGAGTTACTAGAGAGAAGCAGCAAGAACCTCAGGATTAAATCCCATCAGTTTAGCAACTAAATTAATTACAGTGCAGATAGAGCGGATGAAGGAATGTGTATCAAGCAATCAAGTCACACAACACCTACTCAAGTTAAGCTCCAGGGACTCACACTCCCTTGCCCCAGAGAAGTGTCTCTGGTGTGGCCCCACATGCTACGAAGTGAACATACCAGCTCCTCCACCGCTTCCCCCGGCCTCCCCCATTCTCATGAAGGATCAGATTGTTTTGTGTTTGTTGGTTTTTTTTTCCACCCCATCTGATGCATTAAACATATACTGGACTGGGACTCAGGGAGTCTGGATGCTCATTCACACTCTACCAGTGACCTATTGGTTAACCTTGGCCATGCCCTCTTGTTCCTTAATGAAAAGGAACAATCCCCATCTTAATGAGCCTTCTGCTATACACCTATACTGCAGTTTATGCTGTACATACTAAAGGAATAACTGGACCTGCCTAGATCCCCAGAGTTTTGGGGAATTGGTTGTTTCTAAAGTATCCAAAGGAATACTTGATTCTCTGCTTTTACATGAGAACATTTTGCAGATGGAGAAAATAGATCAACTTCAGATCAGAATACTTAAATAAATTAAGCAATATGAAAGTTCGCTATTACTTTGTTTGCTCAGTGATGAAACAGCAAGGAAAATATAGCCGCTGGAAACCTTTCAGCTGTGATATCAGCTCTTCAGATATCAAAGGAGATGAGAGCTGTTCAAATGTAGTAAGATTCCCTATGGACACCGTTTGAAGATCAAACATCTGTAACTACCTCAAACAGGACAGCTTGCCAACCACCACAGGGACATGGTCACACTAACACAAGTGCCAGCTTTTCTGTTTGTCTGCAAACAGTGGGGCCAGAGAGTTGCTGAATCTCTTGCCGATCACAGAAGCCAAAGAACAGTAAACTTCATGGGTGATAAGAAGGATACCAATCAACAAGGAAACCAGCTGATTGATGCATAAGCCACACTCTGCCACGACAGAAGCACAGGGGTTACCTAAGTGAAATGAACTGGTCAGGCACTGCTAGCACACAAATATCGCCAAGTCTAAAATCACCTAACCAAGATAGCAGCTCAAGGACAAACCTCATCACAGGGAGCGCCTAGCCTCCAGCTCCTCAGATAACACTGCTTAAGCTCTGCCCTCCAACCTGAGATCTGTGAGGTCATCAACTGAGAAATATCCTGACTTAGCCAAAAACACCCCACATCAGAGCTGCTCTGGCGTAGAGCCTATGGGTCCACCATTAAGCTGCTCAAAAGACCTTAGAAACAAAGTTCACATAGACATCTGGGAGAGGACACAAAAGCATTTCAAATAGCAGCTACGTCCCCAAAATCAACTCACATGCTTGAAGACTAATGGTACCCCAGCAAGAAACAGAGATAGGACATATTGACTCTGGGCAGCCTAGTCTAGTAGTTGGTGACCCTGCACATAGCAGGGGGGTTGAAACTAGATGAGCACTGTGGTCCTTCTCAACCCAGGCCCTTCTATGATATAGTAGGTCGGACTACCACATCAACATTAAGAGAGAAAATTCCGGAAGCCCTCATTGTAAATAAGGCCAGAGATGCCAAGTCACTTCTTCCTCCAAACACAGGATATTCTAGAACTTTAGAAATACTTAAGAGGCTCTAGACTTTCAAAATTGCTTTTGGTTCCTAATCTTATTTGCCTTAAGACCTTCTCTTCCACTCCCTCCAAGGCAGAAAACAGCTGGAAACTAGGGAGAAGCACAGAAGGTAACTCTCTACTCAGAATAATTATGTTTTCTTTCCTGACAGCTGGGCATTGCTATGCTCCCATTCCCTTGTGTGGTACCAATCATAAAAGGCGGTTTCCAAATACATCTACTTCCTCTTTTCTCTAGCAGCTGTCTTACTAGCTTTCAACAATCAAAGCTTTAACCACAATCAAAGGGCTGAGGTTAAATCTCTAGATATGCACTCAGAGTCTTGCTGTAAGCCTATTATTCCCCTAGCGCATCATAGAAGCAGCCTCTATATTCTCATTCCCAGCTCAGCTCCCAGGTAACCTTTTGGAGGCTCCTAACCCAGCAGGTCCCCTTTATAGCAGAGCCTCACTGTTCAGCTGCCCTTCATCCCCCAGCACCTCACTCCCCACACCTGGAAGGGGGAAAGAGGCACAGCTGAAGCTCAGCCTGCCTCCTTGTGAAGGGCCAGTCCAGTTTTCCTCAGCAGAGAAATTACAAGCTGGTGCTATTTTCAGTACAAGCTACCCAAGATGTGCAGTTGAACCCAAAACAATATCTGAAAGAAATCTATTAGCCTATTTGTTTGAACATGAGAGTGATTCATCATCTTAGCCCGGAACAGAGGACATGGGGAACCACTCCAGGGTTTACACGTGCTGAAGGTCTGAAGGCGATTTTGGGAATCCTGCCAAAGATACTGTGAAGGGCTCAGTTTTCTGGGAGACGGTTTCCACTATACTAGAGTACTTTAGAAATTTTGGCCTTTGTCCACTCAAGGTAACCCTGCTGAGGGGGAGGGAGAACAGCTCCAAATTACTATTCAGCTGATGTTACAAATGACATATTTGAGGCGACTTTCTCATTATTATATAGCTTATTGCATTTTGCCTGTGCGCTTTAACTCAGCCCAGATAAAGCCTCAGGAATGTCTCCTGGTCGCTCAGGTCTTCATCAGAACACAGAGCACACTCTGGGGCTGGGGCCATGAGAGAACATGGCAGTGGGGAATGTTCTTTTTTTGTTGGGTCACCGAAGGAGGTCCTTTCTTTGTGACACAAGTGGGTAAGATGGTGGTCACGACAGGACTTTGTAAAACTCTTCCCTTCTACATCATCAGTGCAACTGCTTTTTGAAAGAAGGGAGAGAGAGTGCTAGTTTGGTGGAAATGCTGGCAGAATCCTGATGCCCAGATCTTTTATCTGAGAGGAGATTTGCTGTTCAAATCAGCCTGGTGAACAAGATGAAATTTCATTAGTCAACTGTCTTCTGTGCCAGTATGGCCAGAAGTTATTTCAAACTGCTCTTCCTTTGGCCAGGTATTTGATAAAGTGCCACATAATATATTTATTAAGGGAGTGGAGAAATCCTGACTGCATAAAAATAGCAAGGCCTGGATTAGAAACTGGCTGGCAGATGAGGAACAGAGCTCCACTGTTGCTTCAGATTGCCTGGTGTCACCAGAAAGATTCTGTACGGAGTTGGCGTGGGTCGGCTAAGCTGGGGCAGATTGACACAGAAGGCGCAAGGCTGATCTGGAGAAGCACAGTGAGAAACGCCAGCTCTTTTGGATGACTGGCTGATATCTTGATCAAGAGAGGGAACACACAGACCAAATAGGCTTTCACTCAGGTCTGCTCCTTGCAGCCCAGCAAAGCTGGAAAACATGCCATTGGAGGAGAGGTGTGCAGAAGGGTTTGCTTTTCTGCCTTGTTAGATGGCAAGTTTGTGCTTGTAATACCAGGAGGAGCAGTATCCACGGTTCTCACATAATTCATAGAAAAAGGACAACCTTCCTCCCTGCCCTGCCCCCCACCCCAGTTTAAAATGTCTTTGACAGGATTTTTTTTTTTTTTTGGCCAAAGATATTTTCCTTTATGAATTGGCACCTCCTTCCTCCAGTGATGTTCCTAGTGGACAACTAAAAATAGGTAAGGGACTGGAGGTCCCATTCTCCACAAACCATTGGGTTTTGCTCCCTCTTTGGATAGGTACAACAAGAATCCCTTTGTAGCCACTTCTAAAAAAGGTACCAGTTCATCCTCCGGTGCCAGTGTGCTATGAGCCCCATTCCCTAAGGAGCTGTTTTCTGCAGAGGACCACCACAACTGCCAAACAGTTGCCCTTTGGGATCCAAGCCCGGGAGATGGCTCCTTCAAACACAGAAGACAGCTTCTAACAGGCACTGGGAGTGGTACACAGATCGTGTCTGAGCTGCAGTGTTTGAGGTGTTCTTGGAGGGCGTAGTCACCTCTGCTCACAACACGGGTGTCACATCTTTCAGTCACACCAAACTCCGAAAGTGGTTTTATACACTCAGACATATGCACACAGGGTTTCCTCCATGATTTCTTATCACATGTGGTCTGTCTCCAATAAGGCCAAGGGAGCATTCAGGTAAGTTAATTTATATGAAGACTTTGATGTTGATTATTAAGATAAAGGCAAAAGTCTGCCAAGGTCTGTGTTGTGCCAGGTGCTATACAACACACACTGGGAGATGCTCACTGCCTCCAAAAGCTTATGGTCTAAGCAGAGACTTTGACTGTGGAGGAAGGCTGGATTATGTGAAAGTGGGATAATTTATCCACAGTGAGAGGCTGAGCTGGAATTAGAAGCCCCTGTGTCCTGAGCAGGATCTGGTATGTCCCCTGAGCATCGCCACCTACAAATCATTGATACAATCTTTAAATAGGCATAATAAAAAGCCTCCCTGAAACCGGCCACATGGAATTCCTGCAGACATTTTGTTCTTTCTCTGGTTACAAACCATGGGTGTGTAGGGCTGTTCCAGTAGCTGCGTGCAAGGCTTCGGACGTAGCAACAGCTACAGACTGGCTGAGAGAGAATGACTCCTGTCGTATGCAATCATCCATCAGCACGCCCTGCGGTGCTATAAAAAGAGCCGTGCACAGTGAGCGCAGCGCTCTTCGTCGGCTGAAGAAAGAGCTGGAACAGCATCGCCATCCTTGTGTCAGAGAGGGAACTGCAGGAACAGCACGTCCCGAGTCGGTGCCTTCAGCTGCACCGAGGGTTGCACGTCCCTCTTTGCTCACCTTGATGACACGATGAGCTCTGGATCATTTTTCTGTATTTCTGAAATCTGAGGAGAGGAAGTGGAGTGGGATTCCTCCTCCAAACACGCACTGCTATGAAAGCTGTCAGCATAAACTCTGGGAGTAAACATGACTCGCAGTGTGGCTTCGGGTAATGACAAAGTTATCTGAAGTACCTCGTTCCAGAAGATACAACTCAGTGATGGATTAATATGAACACTCATTGAATCATACAATCACAAGCTTGGAAAGGACCTACAAGATCATCCAGTCCAACCATCCTCCCATCACCATTGCTACCACAAGCCACTAAATCATCTCTCATAGCTCCTCATCCAGACGCATCTTGAACGCTGCCATGGACGGCGACTCCACCACCTCCCTGGGCAGCCATTCCAGTGCCTGATCACTCTCTGAGAAAGAAGTTTTTCCTTATGTCTAAGGAATGTCTTCTAATGTGGTGGCCGTTGCAGTTTCTTGCCTTCTCCTCACTATTGGAGTGGCATGGATGGTGTAATTAATGCTTTGTGCTCTAAACACGGAGCTCATTCCTACTTTACATGTGTTAAAAAACAGTGCAACGTCACTATTGATTTGTACTCTGAGTCCAGATGCAGGTCATCAAATAAACTTTGGGACCTGGGAAGAGCTCACTTCGTACAGCGTCCTCTTCTGCACCTATCAGGGAGCCATCCCAGCCCCCTGGGGTCTCAGACCCCAGCAACCCCAGGCCAGAAGGTTCCCATTTCACAGGACAGTCTGGCACCCACCTCAGTAAGGTACCCCCCATCTCACCATTAACGTGTTGTAGGGGGTAACCTCCCTTCCCTTCCTCTCCCAAGAAGCATGCCATTCTGTTGTCTGTTTTCAGCACAGATGTATCATACAAGGCACTGCCCCACTGCCTGACTCCAGGCAAGTTGTTACCTGTGCTGTGCCTCAGTTTTTAGCAGCTGCTCAACAACTGACATTTAATAGTGTACAGGGAGGCTGCAGTGGACTGTGTTCTGGGATGCTCTAGTTATGGAGGTCTGGTAAGGATGACTTTAGCAAAACACTGGTTCAAGCAAGCTTGGCTGCTATCAGTTGTGACAAACGAACATAGCATGGCCAGAATAAGTTGCTGTTGTGCCCTGACTCCTCTCAGCAGAACCTAACCAGACTGACGCCTTCTTTCCTAGGTGGGCTTCGACATTCACACTCCGTAGAATTACTGCTTCTAGTCACACCTCTCTTTCCTTCAGTCTCTGGGTCTCACCTCCTTTGGAGAGTGTTATGCTCCAGTAATGCTCCTCTCTCTCGTAGCCTTCATCAGTGATGAAACTTTGTCCAGGCTGACCGTAGGGAAGCCAAGGGACTTGTTCCCAGCAGGCCAACAAAAGTGCTGCTTTACTGTTTACATGGCAGCTGGTTTCCTGGGACACTTATAACAGAGGTCAAGGTTGTATAACAGCGTCCACAACATTCTTCCAACAATCATCAATAAAAGCAACTCCTCCTTGAAAATTTGAAAGGAAGCTGGATTCTGTCTTTGTCAGCAGTGGCATTTACGAAGGATTTGTAATAGATTTTACGATGCCAGTTTACCCTGAACTTCTTGGAGGTGTTTCTTCATCTCAGCTGTCTGAGTCAGTCTCCAAGCTACTGATCATCACCGTTTATTGGGGCTGACTGGATATTTTGGCAGAAGAGGTGATCCTGGTCAGTACTGGAGCCAGAACTCGAGCCATGGGTTTTATTAGCAAAGGATTCAGCTTTCTTTACAGCTCATTGGGAGCCACAGCACCGCACAGGCTGATCCGATGCTCATCACTGAAAGGCAGCCACTCCCAAGGTGGAAAGTAGCAACAAGTAACACAAGGAAAGCCAAGTGAAATTCTTAGCCAAGAACGGACCAAGAAAGATCCATTGTTTAAATGCAAGTGCACCGAATGCATGAGATCTCTTACACAAACAGCCAGGCCCACCACTCAGCCCATTTGGGGCTGCTCAGGGAGGTCCTGCATGCCTTCTCAGCCTTGCTACCTCCAAAGAATTACCGCAAGTTTTTTGACATTTGGTGTTCATCATAAAGCCTCATTGCCTGCGGCTCAGGACTCTGGGCTTGCCTTTCACTTGTGAGAACAGCATGTTCCCAGCCCTGCCGATTCGAGAGGAAACAAGCCCCAAGAGTACCTTAAAGGCTGGGACACAAATAGCTCCCACTGTGTATTATTCTCAAGCCAGTCTCATGATTTTGCAGGCCTGACTCATCCCAAGTAAATGCTGAGGGTTTGTCATGTTAGTCATCATAGGCAAAGAGGAAGGACCTCACTGGACTTGTACCAGCACTGTATTTACCACTATTTTAGGGCAAAGAGCTGAGGAAGACGTGCAGGACTCCTACTCCGGTGTTAGTTCTAAGATCCCACAGGTCACAAGTGTACAGACGTGTGGTTCCAGACTTCCTTTGCGTTCCCCTGATGGCTTTGCATCCATCTCCCTCTTGAAGATCAGTGAGCTGTGGTCCTTCCTGAGATGTCTGTAGAAGACTCACCAGCAGCAGCATCCTGCCCAAAGGAAGCTTGCCACAAGACACGTGGAGGCTGCAGAGAGCACAGGTCAGGGCTCTGCAGGCCCTTCACCAGCAGCTTTGCTGGGAGATCTGTTGACTTGAAGGCATACTCAGTAAATTTGTGGATGACATTAAGCTGGGAGGAGGTGAATGTCCTCTCATAGGCAGAGAGATCTTGCAGAGAGGTTGTGAAAAACTGGAGGGCTGAGCAATCCCCGGCTGCATGAAGTTTAACAGGAGCAAGTGCTGGATTCTGTACGTGGAACAGGGCTGAGCTCAGCTGTCTGGTTGCAGTGACAGGGCCTGAGGGAACAGCATGGGGCTGCATCAGAGGAGGGGCAGGTGGGGAATCAGGAAAAGGTTCTGCAGCAGAGGACAGTGGTCACAGCCCCAAGTGCTGGAGTTCAAGGAGCATTTGGATACCACTCTCAGACACAGAGATTGAATTTATAGTGGTCCTGTGTGGATGCAGGGGTTGAACTCCATGATCCTCTGTCCCCTTTACAACGAAGGAAAATTTAGATGAGATGTTAGGAAGATATTGCTTATCCAGAGGGTGCTGTGGCCCTGGCACAGACTGCCCATAGAAGCTGGGGTGTTCCATCCCTGGAGCTGTTCAGGGCCAGTCTGGACAGCTGGTGGGAGGCAAGGCTGGGTGGAGCCAGATGATCTTTAAGGTTCCCCACAACCCAAGCCATTACACAACCCTGTGACTCTTGCGGGTCCCTCCCAACACGGGATATTCTACGATTCCGTTATTCTATTCACGGTGACCCGCGGATTTCACCCCCGCTGGGGACTCGAGGCTCATGGGTGTGGAGGAGCGGGGAGATCTTTCGAGGCAGAACCCCCGCAAATCCGGGCCGTAGCAGCACACCTGCGACCGGGATGCTTCCCAGCGGCAGGCGAGGCGGGAGCACCCTCTGCCGGCTGCTGCACGGCCGGGAGAAACGCGGTCCGGCGCACACCTCCGCGCGCTCATTAGGCTGCGTAGCGCGTTGGAGGCGAAAAAGATCACAGAATCCCGTCAAACCCTCAGATGAATCTCTCCTTCCCGTGCTACAAAAGGGACTTCAGGCCAATCAGTCCTTGCAGCACGGACGAAACAAATGGCTCTGGTGAGGGCTGGCCAGCTGTAAGTCAGCCCCGACTATTTACAGCTCCTGCAGAGCACAGTGACGCTTTCAGCTAAAAAAGATCAAAGTGTGCCACTGGGCAGATTTCTTAATGAAAGGGTTTGATTCTGTGCAGTTTGAAATCAGCTCTCGTTTCCAAATATTCCTGATAGTCCTAATATTGAGAGGAGCACAGGAAGCCTGAGGGGAGAAACAAAATGCCTGTGGTGCAACAGTGTACCCATTTGAGCAGCTTCTATGTATGGTTGCCTTGTCTTTCTCACCTCTGCCAGAGAGCCAAGCAGGCAATTATTTGCACGACTCTGCTGAGCCACCCTCCTGCTTCACCTGCCTCATCCTCTGGCCCAGAGAGCTCCAGACCTTTCAAACCCATAGACATTTCCCTCTCCAGCTTCTGATCCTTCTATAAGTGCAGTGGGATGCCTTCCACTCCCCATGACCCGGTCCGTGGTGGCCCACACAAGGCTGTCCAAAGGGTGGTGGATGTGTCCTGCCCTGGCAGCAGAACATGGCCTGGGCTCCTGGTACCCAAGGGAGCACAGTTTTCCTTCAAGGTGCATGGAGACAGGAGAAAGGTGCAGCTGGGTGAAGTGCTGAAGCTGGCACAGTCCCTCTCATCCCAGGGGGATCTCACTTCCTTCCAGGCAGCAAGGATGTGCTTTGAGTTACTGCATCCTGTACTTCCTAATTACACCTTCCCAAAGTGCTGCATGTAATTCCCCTGCCACCCTCACTGTCCTGCTCCCCTAAGCTGATAGATCCTGAAGTGGGCCATTCCCAGGTACCCTCCTTTCAGCACTTCTGTCCTTTTCAGTGCCCAGTCACAGCAGGCTGTAAAAGATGCTCTGGATACAGGCTTGCTTTCCAGACTCTCAAAATAAACACTTTTTTGGGAACACTGTGTGAGCCTCTGCAAGTTGGGTTACTCAAGGAAGGAAGCCAGAGTAATGCAGGGAAAAGAAGAAAAAAAAGAAAAAGACAAAAGAAAAAAAAAAAAAGCCTGCCAAGTTCCCTGTCCTCTTAGCACAGACCCCACTGAATTTTACTGAAGACTTTAGATTTGGCTTTGGGTTTCACACATGCAATCCTCCTCCCAGCTTGGTCACGGCAGTAGGGTCCCCTGAACTGTCCCTACATTAACTGTAGAGAGGACGTGAGGACAGATTTAATACTGGTAAAACAGAAGCAGACCTCATGGGAGCCTGCTCAGCATGTGTCAACAATGCAGGGAGCAGCAACAGACAACGTGAATGTTACAGAGTCAGGCTTATAGTGAAGAGGTCAAGCAGCTATTTACATGTTCAGGTGTGTCAACACAATTGATATCAACATGATTTCAGGTTCAAATTGATTAATATATAAACAAACAAACAGGCTTCTGGGCACACCGGTACCTTTTCTGCCTTTTCAGAGCTGAAATACTCAAAAAACAGATCAGCTTTTTCCATTGTGTATCAACCCTCCTAATAAAAGGTATTACATTTCCCCAGCTTTGTTTCCAGAGCCACTCAGCTGCAGGAGCAGAATAACACAGGGCACTTTCAGTAGCAGATTGCAAGCGATACTTGCGCTTTTTGGGACCCTTAGGGGATGCTTTGACAACGACCAGATCCTGCTGCAGCCAAATTTGGCTGTTGTAAAAGGCAAAGCACAGTCAGGTCAGTCAAAGCCTATTTACTGCTGTGGGATAGCAGACCTTTCTTACGTGTCTTCTAGGTCTTTCAGGGCCAAACTCTGCATTTTCATCTCATAGTTCTGGCACACTGGTAGCTTTTTATTTCTGCCTGACCTTTATAATGAGATATCAGTGGGCTGGATTTGAAATTTTTACCCTGCACTTCTTAACCTCGTGTCCGCTTCCATCATTTGCACAGTTATCAAGGTAGAAGGCAGAGCATTAGAGACTAAGTTTTTCTGTGGTTGCTTTTACAAGCTCTTTAAAGAGAGCTAAGATCCTCTCTGGGCTCTGTAAATTAAAACATCTTATACTCATGTTTTGGGTTTGTTTTTGTTTGGTGGGGTTTTTTTTTTTGAAACAAACTGAACACAAACCAGAGATGGCTGCAGCTCTTCTACCTCCTGTTATTCCCAAACCCCATCTGCCTTTCTGAAAGGAGAGCAAACAGTCAAACACATATTTCAGAACCCTGTGCAAAGGGTCCATGGGATCTGCACGAGCCAAAGGGTCAGACAGGGTGATACACCAACAGCCCTTCTGGTTATAAAATGTATTTTAATGCTCTCTGAGCCCATTTTAGAAAATTCACAGAGCTTTTGTTGGTAACAACAACATTTTGAGAACATTATAAAACAATTTCAAATCCCATTTCTTTAGATAGTACTTCATAGGTTCCATTATACAGCCTTTGAGAACTGTAATTAAGTGCTTTGAGACATGTTTGGGTCTGTTTTGTGTCAGGTGTTGCCTCCAGTCTCTTTGGCTTGAAGAAAATGCTTATTTACGGGAAAGTTACTATTGCATTTAATGGAAATCAGAAACAGACGGGGAAAGCTACTGGCTCTGAAGCACCCTGTGCTCCTTGTGTTTATGTGAGCTTGGGGGAAAGCCTGCCTGCCTCCTGGGACAGCCTGATCATAAAAATATGAATTCCTCATCTTTGTTTTGCATTTACCAGTTTGTTTTTTTTTCCTCCTTTCTGCAATCCTCTTACTTAACTTGCCATGAAGTAAATAACAGTAGCTCACCCCAGCAGACTTTCCTTTCCAGTTGGTCAAGATGCATCTAAAGTTTAGCCTGATTTCAAAAAGCCGTTGCTGCTGGACCCAAGGAATGAGAAAATCCTGTTCAAGAGCACAGAAACCAGCATTTGGACACTTACAAGAAGTACCTGCCATCAGAAAAGCTTGTCAAGTTCAGAGCACGGTTTTGAAAACTGATCTTTCCTTTTCCCCTGAAGAAGCAGACCCCTTCACAATCATAAACCAAACCTCCAATGCCAATACATTGTGTACAACATTACAGCAGCAAAATAATAATTGAGCTTAGCCCCCTTACCTTTTAGTTTCTAGGGCTTCAGCCTCAGCAAGACATATTTTCAGACTTTTTTTCTCAGTGTTTGTAATACCTTATCTTTTAAAATGCTCATGGCTTCAGGAACTGGTAGGGCTTTAATTAGTGCAAATACTGCCATCCTGAGAGTACTGGGAGGCAGCTGGGAGGCACAGCTGGCCCTAGAATAGGCTGATGGTGGCTGCATTTTTGTCTCACCTGGGTGCTTGCAAACAGTCAGGCCACCCCGGCAGTGCTAGGGGCAAAGGTAGTGCTTTGCCCGCAGGCTATGTACTGTGTCCAAGGTCTGGCTGAGAGCGCATCTCTGCTGGTCATGTGGACTGAGCCACCAGCCAGGGGGATCTTCTCATTTTGGGAGCTTGGCCACTTCCTCACCCTAAGCTGGTCCAGCACTTCTGCCTTGCAGCTGTTCCCTGGGTGAAACAAGTTTTGTGGTTCTCAGTACATGGTTTGGCTGATCATGTCCACAGCATAAGATCAGTTGTGCAACACGGAGAACACGCAGCTTACATTCAGGAGAAGGCATGTGGCTCAAGGCATGAAAGGGCTCAAGGGCAGGCTGCATGGCAACGTTGCTAGTTCTGTAATGGACACAGGGAAGAGAAGGGCACGGAGCCATCTGCTAGTGTCCTTATGGAAGCTAACTAGCCTCCCCAACAGACCCTACAGGGCATTGGGATGCGGCTATGCATGAGCTAGTGCAGAGGATGCTCCTAGGGCTCCAGTAAAAGGTGATGAGTAAGAGTGGTCCCACTGGCCTGGGGCTAGTACGAGTGGCTGTAGTGTGGCAGTAACATGTCCTCTATGGCCAGGAGGGATGGGCTGGGTGCCCTGCTAAAATTCATAGGATTTGTAGAACTATAGAATGATTTGGGCCTTGGTTTGGGATAGGTCACCATGATGAGGGAGGAGCAGATGGAGGTGGGAACAGGCACTGATTCCCCTTAAACTTCTGGGGGAGATGAGGCAGGGATGGTATTTGCTTATCTGTCTCCAAACAGGGGGCATGGGTGGGCTGGTCCCAACCCCAGCTGGGAGCACACAGCTGTTGGCAGGAGGAGGCACGGGCACCCAAGAAGCCCTTCCTGCTGCCCTGGGGGGAATGGAGAGGCAGGGCAGTGCCGATGGAGATGGAGTCTAGTGATTACTTTAAGGGATTTGCTGTCTCTTTCTTTCTCCCTCTCTCTTTTTCTTTCTCTCTCCTTTTTCCCCCCTTTTCCCTCCCTCTTATCCCTTTCTTGGTGCATTTGTCTTCGAGGAACCTGGGGTGTTCTTTTCATCAGTTCAATCTCTCTCTGGCACTTGAGTTCTGATTGGCTGAAGGCCTTAGGAAAAAAAAATCTTTAATTAAGTAGATAATCTCTTCTTAGGAAGTTCTGCGGCTCCATTTCACCAACCCCCTTTAGCTCTTACTTTAGGATTGGTTAACCTTCGCAGAAGTTGGGATTCAGGGGGCATACGCTTCTTCATCACACCAGGAGCACTGGGTGGAAAATAACTCCATCCGTTCCCTAATTTTATTGTGGGTTTTTTTAAACTTTTTTTTTTTTTCCCCCTCAGTGTTGGTACCCAATTTTGTTGGTTGGTGGGGTTTGTTTGTTTGTTTGGTTTTTGGTTTTTGTTTTTTTAGGATGTCCTTTCTTCCTCTTTATTTGGATTTTATGTTTCACATGGACCCTTATCTGGGCATCTTCCTCCTCACTCCCTTCTTCCAGCCCTGCTGTGCTTGGTGAGTATTGGGAGCACCCCAGTCTGTGTGGCAGGCAGGTGCCCTTCCTGAAGACCCTAAGGATATTCCTCCTCACCTTCCTAAATATTCCTCTTTCCGTTAGCTCAATTCTGGTCTTTTGTGGGACCGGACACTTAGCTAAGTTCCAAGAGAACCACTGGCAGAAAGGCTCAATCTAAGCAGAGATTTCCCCTTCTTCCCCCTTCTATGGGACAAATCCTAAACTGGGCTAAATTTCAGCGGATGTCCCTAGAGCAGATGCAGAAGACCTAGCCCCTTGGGAAGGTATGCATTGGGACAGGCAGGGATTTCTGCTTTTCCGAAGGTTCGCTGTCTGTGTGAGTCTTGTCTTAATCAAATCAAACGGGGCTTCTCTCATTCTCCCAGGAGAGGACAGTCCCTGATTAAGAGCTCAGAGACAGCAGGGATAAGCTCGATGTGTGTGAGCATCACTCCATGAGAACAGCCTGAGACCGGACTCCTTGGCAGGCACGGGGTCAGGATTACATGCGTCTGAAATTCGTATATTAGGGTTTGCTGGGGAGAAGCTTTTGGAACAGTTTGGTTTCCAACCAGCTGGGTCTCGGCAGAGCAATCTGTACAAATCTGCACTCCCAGAGCCCCACTGCTCATCCTCATCCTCAGAGTTGCTTTATTTTATTACCAGAAATCTATTATAGGGTGAACAGAAAGAGATAATGTTTGCAGCAATTCTACTGTCATCCCTTATTTAGTGTGTCTAGCCAATGCTCAAATCAAGATGGACTCAAACGATCTGTTTCTGTTGTTTTTTTTTTTATGTGTGATTTCCATTGAGTTCCCAAACTTTATTCTCCCCTTCTGTGATGTGCCGGGGAATTTGCTCAGTGGGTCACAGGCTCATCTCAAGGAAAAGCTTTTCCCATTCAATTACAAAAATCCCCTGCATCTCCCGTAGCAGTTCTATGACATTCTTACTGTGGACGGAATAACCAAAATTACAGAAACTCAAGACTAAATGGGAACTCATTCCTGTCAGGGTGGGAGTGAAATCTCTGTTCTCTCAGAGCTCTTCTCCTCCCCTGTATATTTAAAAATATTATACAATAGCAAATTCAAGATAAATTTTCCTTCCTGATTGAGGGAGATATCTGTTATGCAGAGAGGCTGGGCATGGCAGAAACTCATGCAGGATTTATGTCATTTTTGCCCTTCTGCCTGTATATAGCCCTTGCTTTCCTCTACGTAAATGGATTTAAAATACTTTAAAAGAGAAAATAAATCAACATTTGTTAGAAAAAGTTCAAAGGGTGTGGATTTTCAGAGCATCAAAGTGATGTTAAATACAGAAATCCCGGACATTTTCAGTGGGAATGGGATGTTTAAATGCCCCGCTTGCCTTTCAGAAGGTTTTATCTCAGGGAAAAGTTTGTAGATCAAGATTGTGTCCATCTCCTGGGTCAGAGTTCCCCGAGAGAAAGGGAAACTGCAAACTTCATTTGAAATGATCATATTTCAGACCCTGTCCCTTAACTCTCACAGAGGAAAAAAAAAGCAATAACCCTGTTTGCATTTTTTGCTGTTTATCATTATATGATCCAACTGCTTAAAATGCAACTATATCTTTTTTCTTTTTTTTTTTCCTGTGATCTGTTCACAAAACAGGGAGTAGAGCAGGGGGAGGTATTTAGATCAGCAATAAAATGCTTTTCATATATGTATCTGCTTTCCTTCTCCGGGTGGGGATTAGATTCCTCCATATCAGCATGCTTGTAGACTGGTAAAGTATCAGAGTTGTATTTAAGAGCTAAAAAAAAAAAAAAGAATAAATATAACGAAACAGAAAAAAAAATAAGTAAAAAAAAATGTAAAGCCCTCCTTAATGAGTTGCCTCCCAGTTTCCTGGCTCGTGGGAATAAGATAACAACCTCTATTTCAGAAACTTGCTTCTAAATATTTTTGGTTTTGTTTTTTTTTACTACATCTGTGGGATTGTCCCTGGTTTCTGATGTCACTGGTTTTCTAATAACTTGAGGATGAAATTCAGATCCAAAGTGAAATTGTATTGAAATACAGAAGTGTAAGATAATGGCAGTAAAGATCTAAATACAGCTCTAGAGAGAGAAAACTGAATCAGCAGCACAGTAGTGAGAGTGGGTGATAGAGTATCTTAAGTTCCTTTACGGGAGACTTGGTATAGATCTGAGGAGCAGTGCGCTGTTATTGGGTAAAGCTGTGCAAGCGTAGAAATTGTCAGAGGCTTATTGGCATTTGATACGTGTAAAATGTAATGGGACAGCTGCTTGGCAGAGTCATTTGCTGTTGGGTTCAAAAGGATGCGATAGAGAGCCCCTGCTATAGCTATGCATTAGCTTTGAAATAATTTCCTAGTACCTGACTCAACGAAGCCTGCTTTGCCCTGGGTCTTCTCTTCCCAGATGAGCAGAGCAAACGAATTACACCGTGCCCAGGGCACTGCATGGGCCCAGGGTGGCTGTGGCACTCAGGACTGCTCTCCCTGCCTGCCGAGTCTGCTTCTGCTCTGCTGCTGCTCAAGTCATGCTGTCTTGCAGTCGGAAAGTGCAGGGGAAAGAGCAGCAGGTAGCTAGAAGCTGTAAGCTGTGCGGAAGAAGATAATCATTTCAGCAAGTTGTAAATACGCCCGGTGACAATGAAGCCGTGGGAAGTGGGCTGAGTGCAGATGCAGCTAGCTGTTGAGCCTTGGATTACATTCCACTTCATTCAGTGATATGGATAATTATTATTATTATTATTATTTAATTACACTGCGAGACAAGAATGAAGAGAGATGCTTTTTCACAGTTTTCTTTGCAGAGATTGCTCCAGTGGCATTTCCAGCATCGCACTACTTCTGTGGAACAAATGGCTTAATTGCTCCCTGTCCCACTAGAGATTACATTCAGGAAAGAGACACATTTTTCTTAGCTAGACCATAGGCACAGGGACGAAATGCACAGTCTGTCTCTATTACCACATTTAGTTCAATTTCAATATAAATAAGAAAACTGCCAGCTGCTTTCCGGATATAGAATGGCCCATTTTGCAGCAGGTAGCACCCTGGCATTCAAATTGCCCCATCCTCCCTTCTCCTGAATCTACTTGTAGATGCAAGAGTTAAATGGAGGAGCTAAGCATACCCGTCTGAATGAACTCTTTGCTCCTCTAAGCCCTACAAGCCACCCAGCAGCATGCCTGTCGGCTGATCGGAGAGCTCCGGGAAAGCGCCTTCTGTCTCTCTGACTTAATAAAAACATTGAGACTATCCTGCTGGGAAATTGCTACTGCACCATTTGCTCAGCTGCAGATCAGGAATCGGTGTATCCTCAACTTGGCCTTTTTGTGCAGCTGGAGGTTTATCTTGGGATGAACAGATATATTGCTTCAGTATGGTTACGGCACCCGACGCCTGCCAGCAGACTGGTCTTTGGTTAACCCTGAATTGTGCATTACCGTCCCCTCCTAAAGCCACTCCTGCAGCTTCTCACATGTTCTCAGTCCAAAATGAGGCCAGCAAGAGTTTAAAACAAATACTTCTTGCACGTGATTAATTTACCTTTTCCTATCAACGAAGTGAGAAGCTGTGCAGATTGGATGTATCTGTTGATCAGGAAAGCTGCATAAGATGACTTGCAATTCCCTAGATCTTCCTGACATGAGACCATTTCACTAGAATTTTCTCACAGCTGCTACCAGGGCCTTAGATTCACACTGACATCACTGTGAGCACTTAAGTTAGTGTGGTCCCCACAGCAAAGCTCTTAAGAACAAGGCAAAGGGCAGGAGGGAAACCAGACGGAAAATAACTTGTTCATGCTGCTACCCAGTTGTGCTAGGCTGGGTACCCGCAGAGCTCACACAGTCTGAAAAGCCCCGGCTCATGCCCCTGTGTGATTTGGGTTACTGATGCTCCAATCACTCGGCTGCAGATGCCGTCTCACCAGTTCCCAGGAAATATTTAATTAGTTATACAATGCAGAAGTGGCTCCCAGAGGAAAATTTCTCTGCAAAACAGCCACCAGCTCCACATTAAAGCACCCACTGGGGCTGAATCCTGTGCCCAAAACAAAGGGGAAGGGTGTGCTGCTCTCACACTGTGCCCTGGACATGGCCCCCTCCCTCCCAGTGAGGCTCAGGGGAGCCATTCCCAACAAGCTGTATCAACAGATACTTGGTGGACTTGCCAAAGAAGAACTTTGCAAACCAGTTCTCTGAACTCCTTCTCAGCTCTGAATAACAGCAAAGGTCAGGTTTCTTGTGGTTTTGAACAAGCAGGAATAGCCAGCCCTCCTTTTTGTGGTGTATCTCTGAGATCCTTATTAGGGCTGTTCTAGCTGAGGGGACTGTGGCACAGCTCTGCTGTGTCCCCTGGCAGGGAACAGTAATGCCTGCTGTGGTCTGCACTGCTGGGATGCTGGAGCCAGCCCTGGTGTGTCCCAGCACCAAGGCTGGGCCAGGGTTGGCAGAGAAGCAAGGGCATCCTCTACTGAGATATGACCAGCAAAGTGAGCAGAACATCACATTACTGAGAGAAATGAGGCTCTGCAGCTTCTGCTTAAATGCCCTAACTTTTGCCCTATCACTCATTGTAAGGTCTCACTCAGCCTGTGTACTTCCAGTGTCCTTTCTGGGTATACAGCACTCAGCCACCTCCCCAGAGCTGCCAGGTGCCCATGGGACAGGCACTCCCCAGGGTCACCAGTAACAGTCATGAGGGTTATTTTGCAAACCTGGAGATTTGGAATGAGCTGACTGTAGGATAAACCTCCCTTCTCTTGCTTTATTTCTGGCTGGGCACCATTGGGATTTGCCCTTGTTCCTTTCTGCCAAGCATAGCTAACCTGAATTCATCCCCTAGATCCCGAGTGGTAGTCAACGCCACGCACGGTCCTGAAACTTATGATCACTTGCATTGAAATAAGCCTTTTTGGCTGAAAAAGGAAGCTCAGATGGTCTCAGTGATCCTAAATTGCAGCTCAATCCTGCGTATGGTTGTGATGTTGCAGGGGAAGGAGCTCAAGAGTGTAACAATGGGAAAGGCTATTGGAGATTTTTCCCGTTGAGAAATACTCAGCTGGATGCTGGCCTGTGACCAGGTGTGGCTGGACAAGCCCATGGCCAGGCAGCAGACAGAGAAGCTATGGGCAGCAGGCTCTCAGGCTGTAGGTACAGACTGAACACCATTCAGCACAGATTTCAAAATACTCTTTGAAGCCCATCTTTCAAAACACCCTGTGCTAATGTGCAATTGGCCTGGTACCTCCCAAGCAGAATGCTCAGGCCACCCCTAGTTTCCACGTGAGAACAACTTACTGTCAGGCCACAGCCCATCCCAGCTGGCAGCCACTGCCCAAACGAAGGCAGAAGTTGAGCTCAGTCATCCACAGGGCAGATAGCAGATCTCAGTAGGGATGGCAGGGCCTTCTGGGCATGGAGCTCCCAGGTGGGAGCAATGAGAAGAGATTGCTGCTTTGATTTTTCCTCCTCTCCCACTGCCAAACGTGAGGAATGAGTTAAAGATGTTGTCATGCCATGGCAAGCAAAAATCTCGTGATTCAAAAATGAGAGTTCCTTTCATTTGCTTTGAAGTATATTTAGAAAGAGGGCCCGCATTTTGAAGGCTTTCCTCTTCTGTATGAGAAATAGAAGTTGCTGATCTACAGAATAGGGGAAATCATGAATCTTGCAGAGCTGAAGGCTCTGGGTACTAAAACAGACCTAGCATGTTCTCAGTAGGAAATTTATTTTCTTTGAATAGTGAGAATTAAGTATTTAGCAATAATGCAAACAGGCACCTTTGGAAACATTTCATGTAACTTTTTCATATTTCACTTGGAAAACATGAGAGCATGGTCAGCCAGATCTGCCATTGCAGGAAAACAAGGAACCACAAGGCAGGGGGATGTCACTGAGACATGCACCATGACTAGGATGTGGTATGACATCCTCCTCTCTAAGGGACATGGCCCATCTCCTGGGGCTGGGGGCAACACTACCCTGAGCTCAGCTGAGCAGCAGCAGATGGGTATAGTGAAAAGCACGTGTGGAAGAGCAGAGAAGATGGGGGAATCGGTGTAACTAGCAACTATGACAAAGGCAAAAGGAAGGAGCAGTGAGCGAGGTCAATGGGAGGGAAGAAGGGGTGTGTTAGGAGCAGCTGTGGAGAAGATGGAGAGCACAGCCATGGGGAACAGGGAGCCATGGGGCGCACAGGCAGACAGGACCCCAATAGGTTTGGGCAGGGGAAGGTGCTGAGGGACCAGAGGTGCCTGCAGCCAGCGAGGGTGAGAGGAGAGCCCTGGGATGCCAGGCGTTCTCCAGGCCCCTCCACCATCACCCCCTCCCTGCTGACACTGTCTCTGTCTTCCAGGTCAGTGAATAATTTCCTGATGACAGGCCCCAAGGTAAGAGAAATCTCTTTGATCTCTGTCCCTGATCCCACTAAACCCAGGGGAGGGAAGGGGGCTCCTCCTTCCCACTCCTTTCCAACCAGCTTTGGCCAGAGCTCCCCTCGACCCCATGCACACAGCAATGAGGCAGGGGAGAGCCAGGGATGCCCTCCTGAGAGCTCTGCAGGCTGCAGCAGCCCTCAGCAAAGGGACCTGGGACCCCTCTAAGCTGATTGGGTCAGACTGTGGAAATGTGTCTACTGACCCCAGCTGCCAGTCTCACCTGTCATCCATTGCTTCCTGCTGACAAGCTCAGCATTAGGACTCAGGTTCATCCAGCTGGAGGAGCATTTGCTGCAGGCCCTGCAGAACACACTTCCCCAAGGAGTGCAGCTGGAATTGCCAGGGCTTCATTCAGTGGTTTTGATCTCTCCTGCTTGCACCCCTTTTTCAGAGCCTTTATTTCCTAACCAGGACCAGCTGTGAAATTCACCTCATATTTTTGTTTGTCTTGAAAAAAGCATCTTCAAAAACCAAATCCTCTTACACTGGAGAGACAAGGGGGTCCCTCACTGTACGGTTGGACACCCCACAGCTCCGCTTGGCCTTCTCCCTCCAGGAGTCTCAGACTCTGAGCCAGCACAGCAGAAAATGCACTTCCTGCTGCTGTTGGCAACTAGTAGACTTCACAGAGCTAAGCCAACCCCTCAGCTCTGCACATCCTGTCTCTATCAATGGTACACGAGTCCTTTGCAGCTGACTGCCAGCCTCCTGGCAAGACTGGGGCCGTGCTTCTCAGCACACCTAGACCCCAACACAGCAGGACCCTCAGTGCCAGGCTGATGCTGTCCCCATCTTGATCTACTTCCTTGCTTCCTCCTAGGCCTATCTCATCTACTCCAGCAGTGTGGCTGCTGGGGCACAGAGTGGCATCGAGGAGTGCAAGTTCCAGTTTGCCTGGGATCGCTGGAATTGCCCCGAGCGGGCACTGCAGCTCTCCAGCCACGGTGGGCTGCGCAGCGGTAAGGAAAGCATTGGATACCGCTACCGGGACCCACTTGCTGCAGCTTAGAGCCCAGCAGCCCCTCTTCTCTTCCCAAGTGCCTCCTTTCCTGTACCATCCCCACCTGGGCTGTCCCTCTTTTGAGGCAGGCTGGGCTGAGGTCTGGCAGAAGGCAAGACTCAAGGGGGCTGTGGGGAAGACCTTTGACCCTTGGAGAATGCTCCTTCCTCTCTGAGATGTATCAGTGAGATGTGGGGACATTTAGGCATCTGTGCTGTATAACCACTGGTGAGCACTATAGCCAGGTGCAAAACTCATCCTCACCCTTAAAAATGGCATTGGTTGGTCTGGATCAAATCTGGGAACTTCCATTTTCATGGAGTTCAAGCCAAAACTAAGCTAATCTGACCTGTAGGGCCTCTTTTCCATCCAACACAACCCTGCTCATTGCAAACATCATCTGACTCAGTCTCATGCATGGCAGGAGCCATTCTTAACACCGGTCTTGCCATGAAATCTTTAACACGTTTGGCTCTCCTTGTGTTTCTGCTTGACAGCAAACCGAGAAACTGCCTTTGTCCACGCCATCAGCTCTGCAGGTGTCATGTACACGCTGACCCGGAACTGCAGCCTGGGGGATTTTGACAACTGTGGCTGTGATGACTCCCGCAATGGGCAGCTCGGTAAGGAAAGACAGCGATCATCCCTCTATCAAACCCTGGGCTGCTGGAGGAAGTACTCCTCCACCAGGATTACTGTTGGGGAAATGAGGATGGCATCTGTAAACCCTCTGAGTATTCATCAGTGTGTTGGGCACACGAGAGCATAGTCATGATAACTGCTGTGGCAGTACCCAGCATTAACATCACCCCATCCCTGCTGTCTCCAGCCTGCGGCCACTGGACAGCCTTGGTGGGGAATTCCAGGGCTTCACCACTTTGGCTCTCCCCTCAGATCTCATACAACAGTGAAGTTTGTGTGTTTTGAAAGCAAAAAAAGTCAAATTTCAAATTATCAAAGTCTTTTAAAAGCCTCTCCTTACTGAGCTGTACTTGGCAGGCTGTAGGTGTCAATTTGTCACAAATTCCACTGCAGTGCCCAGTATTGAGTAATATGCTTATTGGCTAACAGTTTTTACAACAGCCACTGCTTTGTAGGTGTCTGAGGCCTGGGATGGACCATCTCTCAGACCAAGACTTTGGGGCAATGACACACCAAATTTTATTTAAGCTAGTCATGCTACGGTTTCTTTCCTCAAAACATGTTTGTTTTTCATGAAAATTTTCCAGTGTGAGCTTAAAGCCTTGTTGGGCAAAGGAAACTTGTGTATGTCCAAAACATTACAGTTCGATTCCAAATATCACTGAGCTGACTCTGAGCTGCTGTAGCTGCACGTTTCTGTTCTCCCTTTGTTATCCACTGCAATCACCCGCCCTCCCATCAGATGCACCGCTGCCTTTCCCTGCGAGAGAGCACCCAGGCAATGGCATGGCCTTGCAGGGACAAAAGGCACAAGACCAATTAAACCACAATGCCCATGATACACCACTGAGGCACACAAGGGTCAGAATATTTCAGATTTCGATTCTTCCCAGAGCATTTGGTATTTTTCTCAAGGAAGAAAAGAAACCACCACATGATGTGTTTCCAGGCAGCTGTGCTAAATTATCAAGCCCACGCTAGGTTAGAAAAAGTACTTTCCACATTTTCCTGCAGATTGGTTTCCCAATCTGTGCTGACTCCCTTGTTTCTTTATGATAACTGGAAAATCACAGCCTTCTGAGACGCCCAACATCAGCCTAGGATTTTGTGTATATCAAAAAGAGGGTCTCCTTCATATAGGTGTACCAGGGCTGGGCTGTTTTTCTGGTGGAGGGGACTCTGTTACCACTAACCAGGATACACACTCAGGACATCCCTTCCAGCTCTACGGATTCTCTGATTCTATGCACACGAGTTGGCTAATCCATCTCAGGAACCTGTTCTGAACAGGCAAGTTGTCCCTGCAACCCAGACTGGACCAGTTAAAGTCATGGTTGGAGGGAAGGTGATTAAAGACCAACGTTTCATCTCTGCAGGAGTGCTAATGCATGAATTCTGAATCCTGCTCTATAGAAAGCCTGAAAATCCTTGGCATTATCACATAGGGTATACTACTTCATTGCCCACATGGACCACTTGTTGCCTAAGCCTGAGTAGAAATGGCACAAGCCCAAGGGGAAGGAATCTGGGAGTTCCACTAGGCAAAGGTTTCATCCCCCAGCCTTCATTCCTTCCATCACTGCTGGCAACCACCCTTTCCCACCCTGGGGGCCACAGCACAGCAAGGGGCTGGTTCCCTAGCAGTACACCTCTTATCTCCTTTCCTAGGTGGGCAAGGTTGGCTGTGGGGAGGCTGCAGTGATAACGTGGGCTTTGGGGAAGCCATTTCCAAGCAGTTTGTGGATGCTTTGGAGACTGGACAAGACGCCAGAGCTGCTATGAACCTGCACAACAATGAGGCAGGAAGAAAGGTGAGCCCCTTTCCTCCTTCCATACCTGCAAGCACCTATCTGATGTGTTCTGGCCGTTCACTATGGAGTCGCACTACTTGCCATGGCTAAAAACACATGCAGAGTAGAAGCAATTATTTTGCTGAGGAGAGGGGGAGCAGGGTAGCAATACTGATGGCGTTCGTCCTAATGTAGCAAACCTTCCATGCATACTCTGCTAACTCCTCCCTGCTGCTCTCTTTCTCCAAGAAGTAGCATACCTTGGAGAAACCAATGTTCAATGAGCCCTCCCTGGGCTACTGAACAAGGAGGGGCCATAGCAGACCCCTCCACAATTATGAGCCAGACTTATCCATAAGCTGCACCACAAAAGTGACCCTAGTGACCCCTCTGGGCTTTTTCCTGCATCCCTCCTCTTCCCTCATCTCACAGGCTGTCAAAGGGACCATGAAGCGGACTTGCAAATGCCACGGTGTGTCAGGAAGTTGTACCACACAGACCTGCTGGCTGCAGCTGCCCGAGTTCCGCGAGGTGGGCACTTACCTCAAGGAGAGGTACCACAAGGCCTTGAAGGTGGACTTGCTGCAGGGGGTGGGGAACAGTGCTGCCAGCCGGGGGGCCATTGCTGAAACCTTCAGCTCCATCTCCAAGAAGGAGCTGGTCCATTTAGAGGACTCTCCCGACTACTGCCTAGAGAACAAGACGCTGGGGCTGCTGGGCACGGAGGGCCGGGAGTGCCTGAAGAGAGGCAAGGCACTCAGCAAGTGGGAGAAGCGGAGCTGCCGGCGGCTGTGCGGGGACTGTGGGTTGGCGGTCGAGGAGAGACGGGCCGAGATGGTGTCCAGCTGCAACTGCAAGTTCCACTGGTGCTGTGCCGTGCGGTGTGAGCAATGCCGCAAACGGGTCACCAAGTACTTCTGTGTCCGCAAAGAGAAGCGGGAGCGGAGCGGGGGCGGCAGGGCCAGCCGCAAGCTCAAGAGGAAGCTCTAACTGCCCCCTGCTCCCTGTCTACCCTTCCTCTCTTCTCCTTCCTTCTCTACCTCTCCTGGCACCATTTCCTTTTGAGTTAGTTTTATCTCATTTCCAAGCGAGGCTCCTTCACCCAACATCACCTTACTGTGGGGCTTGGACAAGGCTGGGAAAGCACTTAAGTGCTGGCATAACTAGGTGAAATTTGGTCCCTTCAGCCTAGGGTCACTCTATCCAGTGACTATAGTTTTACAGCTGAAAAAGCAGCTGCCCTTTGTAGCTCCTGCTCTTTTCAGCCTACCTGCTCCCCAGACAAGTACAGTTCACACTGCTCCAGGCCTTTAAGCAAGTAAGATCAACGCTCAGGAAAGCACAAGGAAGCTTAGATGGCATCACCAGACCACTCAGTGTGATAGCCCCTAAAAAATGGCTTCTCATGCCATAAAAAAATAGAATCCCTCAAAGAAAAATGGTACCACCTTTTATTAAACCTTGTGCTACGAGGAAAAGGTATGCAACTGCTTCCTGCAGTGAGCCAGCTACCTGGGCATCACTTCCCTTCTTTCACAGCTTAACTCACCTCTTCAGTGCAGCAAGATTCCAGCTCATTAAATATTTATCCTAGGAAGGTGACACATCAGTTGCTTTTTTTACACACTTGTTTTGATCTTCTAAGCCTCCAGGCCTGCCCCTCCCCTCACCCCTTTGAGTGATGCCATAGCAATGCCCTCACACTTGTACAGACCACCTTACCTCCCTGGTCTCTCCCAGAGAGGAGCTGGCATCTGAGCCCATTCCCCTCCTGGCGTACTTGCTGAGCACTCACCTGTCAGCTAACTATATACTTGCCCATAGTCTGAGAAAAAGTCAGTTACTATTTAATGGTGTTGTAAATAGGAAAGTGAAGCACTTTGAAGTTTAATTTATTGCACAGTTACTGTGATGTACACATAACTGTTTTTCCTCTACATCTTATTGTATATATTCTATAGGCTAAGCAAGCAGCAGGAAGATTTGGTTGATGCACCTCTTTTGCCTTGCCGTAGTTGAGGCAGGGAGGGAGGAGGCTGTCAGTTGCAGACCCAGGGGAAGCTGTGGGGCTGTCAATTTATATTCTACTTTGCTGTTTGAAGTATCTTTAGACAGATGAGAAGCCAGCAGAGTTAAGTTACTGGCCATCAGACCTGTCTTGTAGCCAATATTTGTAAAGGAGTAGCCAATGCAATAAATCAGTAGCCAAGTGCTTGCAAGACTCTGTCGTGTCCAAGTAGCTGGGTGTTTTTGTCTGTCCAATTGCATGTGTGGATGTGTGCAGCTACAGCTCTGGAGACTACAACCAAGCCACTTGCTCATCTGTTCAGAACAAAAAGAGCTGAGCAGTTCACCCATCTTGGCCCCTACCACCATAAGACAGGGCCTGATCTCTCCTGGAGCCTACCTGAACCTATAGGAAAAGGAGGTGGGAGGGAGGCAGAGGGGCCCACTTGCCTTTTTCAGACACGTGGAAGACACTCAGCAGTCCATATGAATCTCAGTTATCAACTATCCCCTTCATCTCTGGGCTACATTGTTGGGGACGGACATTCAGACCCAGGGCAAGCTGAGGCCTCACCGGGGAAAGAGACTCCACACCATGCAGGAATCTGGCAAATTCCAAGAAACCATCTCAGCCCATTCTCGGGGAAAGCTGAAACACTACTGCTCCATGCACAACCCCCCAGCTGTGTGCACAAAGGTTCCTGTTAAATCACAGCCCACCGCCCTGTCCTCTGCTTCCCTGTGCTGGGGCTGCATCCTGGGGCAGGAGGGCAAAGAGCCTGACAGAGCTGGCCTGAGGACAGCTGCAAGGCATAGAGCAGAGCTTCCACTCCCTGCTCTCCGTGCCCCCACTGCTGCTGTGTGCCATACCCCCACACGGGCACCCCACACAGGCCGCGGCCTAAGCTGGGATGCACCCACTGGACACCGTGAAGCCTGTTGGCAAAGGGGAACAGGTTCCCATCCCCACATTCCTGTAGTGAGGAGCACTGCAAGCAGGGCCCCACCAGCATGCCTCGCTTCCTGTGGTTCAAAATGGCCACGGCGCAGCTGCAAAATGTGCTGACCTCAGCAGCGGGTCGGGCCCGGAGAGGTCCCCCTCCCCGGTGAGAGCGGCCCTGAGCAGTAAAGGCACTGCGGCCATTGTGCGGTGGGATTGGATGCTTCCATGTATTCATTTCGGTTTAATGAAGGCGCATTCCTCAGAGGAGAAATATTTACATTCAGCTTCCCAGGTGGTCACCTTCGCCCAGATGACACACAAACAGGCACCCCCCACTCCCTTTTCCAATCCAAACCTCTTTAGAGGTCTCTGGGAGGAGGGGGGCTGCCGGGGAGCAGAACAGAAAAGGGAACAAAATACTAATAAATCAGCCAGCCGGCCCTTTTCCCCTCCCCTCTGCGGAGTCAATGGAAAGTGTCATTTCACATGCTAATCCCCCTCCGCTCTCTTCACAACACCTTTTCCGAAAAGTGTTTGGGAAAAGTCCTTGTGGCCCGCTTACAGCTCCCTGCCGCTTCGGATTCCTTCTTGTCTAAGGCCGCGGCCCCCGTGTGGGTCTCTCCCTCCAGCAGGGCTCCATACAAAAAAAATCCCAACAAAGACTTTGGAGTTCATCAGCCTCCCACTGAAATTCACAGCTGCTGAACAAACTAATCCCCTCTCTTGGCCTTTCTTCCTTTCAATGGGTTCTTGGCTTCAAAGACACTTTGGGAAAGGACTTTGTAGGGACTCACACTGCTCCCTCAATAGAAGTTAGTGCAAGCATTATCTTCAGAGCAAGTGGCTTTACAAACAAATACTGCCTAACAATCTCTGCCCCTGCAGCTCCCCCAAACACACACAAGCCTAGCCCGCAGACATGATGTTATCTGCAACAGGATTAGAGCCCTGTTCTCCATGCCCAGGGATCCCTTCCTGCTGCCCCCCCCCCCCCCCCCCCATTCCTTATCAACCCAAAGGCCTTCTCACCCAACAGAAAACGCTTTTTCTATGCTAAGCCACACAGGGATGCTGCGGTGGCATGTGCCCGCATGGGGGAAAGCATGGCTGCGCACTGGTACCGGCCACAGCGATGCAACTGAAGCAGTGCTTTCCAGCGGCATCTGTGAGGCAGCAGAAAGCCCCAGGGCCACAGAGATGGAGGTCCAGCCACCAGTCTCCCCAGGAACTCTGAGCAGATCACCTCGCTGCCTGGTTTCCCTAACAAATTTTAGGAATGGAGCTCACCTGAAGCAGAACTAAGCAACAGTGGGACAGATGGGACAAGAAAGGACTCACAGCAAAGGAAGGATAAAGAGCTGGTCTCTGCATTAATCCATGGGTAGCAAGAGTAGTGCATGCGGGAAGAAAGTGAAGTCTAGTGCATCCAAGAAACACATGGAAAAAAATCCTTACTTCTCAGTGTCACAAGTAGCCTGAATCAAAGAAGCAAAAGGGCTGGGCTGCACAGGTGCTACGACAAAGTCCAGAATGACAGAGTCTTCCAAACTATCAGGTTTGTTAAATTACCTCAAAACACCTAAGGACTTTCCTTATATACTCACTAAGCAAATGGATGTCACTGGCTACCTGTGCAGTCCTTAATCGTCAGCATGCACCCCTCTGAGAGCTGGGAGGCCACACTAGCTGGTAACTGCTCCCACTTGGCTGCTGCACCTCTGCAAGTCTCCCTGACACTTGCCATTTACCTCCGGCAGCAGAAATAAAAAAGGCTGGTTTTCCCTGAATGCATGTACCATCACTCTAATACCCTAGGAGCCTCATAAGCTCTGCTCCTTTCTCTGCAATGGGTCTTTGAATTTTCCCCATCCAATGTTTTTCAACCTTTACTACCTTGCAAGTCCTCCAACCACAAACTGTGTAAATACAGCCCTGCATGTTTCAGAGTTTTCTGTCTGCTGATGGCTGGCCTGTACAAGCATACTAGCTATCCACCTGGCAGCATATATAGAGAGAGAGATTGTAGCGTTCTCCCCACTTTATCTCAGTACTGATGTTCCACTTCAGCCTTCTTACATCCTTAAAAGATTACCTGAAATCAGCCGACAGATTTAGAAGTTATTAACTAGAGGCAAAGACTGACAATTCAGTGGATACATTCAATTTCTGCAGAGGAGGTCAGATCAGCATGCTACTTTAAGCATAACTGCTTCAGTGGCATAACACTGGCTTCCAATAGGAGAGGATCCCATCAAGGGCTCTTTACTTACTGACGCCTTTCTAACTCCTACAGTGAAGTATAAAATCCCCAACACCACTGTGATTCCCCAGGGGAACTCCAGCCATCTTACAGACCCTCCTGTGCCTGACGCAGATGGATAGTCACAGCTGAGGATGGGGACTGAAGAAGAGATCTCTGGCCCTGCAGACCTGGGAGCAGGTAAGGCCCGAGGTCTCACCACACCAGGATATCAGCTGCCCACACCAGCAGAGCCCATGATCTGGTTTGCCCCATACCATTCAAAATCTGCTCCCTCAACCCAAGCTGAGAACTCCGTGGGTGACCCTGAAAACTGAGAGGAACAACCTTTTAGTCACACATGACAGGCAACTGCCTTCAGATCAATGCTATGAAAAAAGCTAGCACCATCACAAAACACAGCTTTTATTTCACTGTTCTGTAATCTCTCAGTGCATCAAACTGCAGTAATAGAAACAGAACAAAGCAGCAACAAGGAGGCACTTTGACCTGGAAAGGAGAGAATGAGATGTACCCTCTCACTCCCTTCTCTGATCCCCCTCCCTCCTAAGTCTCATGGTAGAGCAGACTGAATTGTGTAAGTCACTGAACCACAGACCCACGATGGCATTATCACTCAAGCAGCAAGCAGAGGAAGCAGGGGCTGGCTGCAGCCGAACACCGAGAAGAAGCCTCACTCCCAGCTGGGGTCCAAGGACTGCACTGCCTGGTTAGCGTGAAAGAGAAGAGGGCAAGGAGGGAGGAACAGAAGGAAAGATGCACATGGAAGTGCCCTAAAATCCCATCTGCTTTCCCAGACTTCTTCCACAGGACAGGCATGCTTCATTCACTTATTTTACCCCAGAGGAAATGCCACAGTAATGAAAAGTGTCAGTACAGCCATATCCTTGGGACCTGACAATGCCACCTACTGCAGCACATTTCTACTATCGTGTCAGGAGGCTTCTCCTTTTGCTCAAGTCTGGGCTGGTCTTCAAGGGACCTGTACAACCCCTGTTGCTTCTAAAGCCCTTAGACTGCCTGGAAATCTCAAGGTAGGAAGCCTTTAGACATCAGTTGGCAATAAGCCCACTGTGCTAACATAGAGACAGTGAAAAAGGCCAGTCAGCCAGTACAGCTTTTAGCCCAAACACAAGGCTGCTGGCTCTGGGGAGGAGTATACAGAGCATCCCAATCTACTAGTATTCCTGAATGGGAGAATTCCAGGAACTAGAAGGGAGGGGGGGGGGGGTGGAAATCAGCCCTGAACCTAAAACAAAGGCTCAAGCCTTCAGCTTATGGGAGTGAAAAAGGATACTGGAGGATGCGGAGGACAGCTGTCTTCTATTTACTTTCTATGAAAAGAGAGCTGGGTGAAGAAGAAAGAGAGAACCAAAGCAAGCCCAGAGTAGGCTGGCAGGTAACCTTAGTTGTAGCATGTATGGGAGCAGAGGGGCAAGAGATGAGTTGAAGAACAGAATGAAGATAAAGGAGGAAGCAGAGGAGAGACCCTGACTGTCACCCAATGGAGCGGAGGCACCCCAGCTTACATCCCAAAAGAGGCAGTTGTCACTGAGGCGAACAGGAAGTAAAGCCCAAGGTGTCAGTTATTTATCTCCTATACAAAAGCAGTATCAACCTGGAAGGGGTTTCCCCTTTGTGCTAGGGGAACAGGGAAAAGGAGTCTAACAGCAGTCCTTGGGGATCTCTGTGCTACGTGGACACCTGAAACTGAGAGCCCTGGGCTGGGAAGCGGACTTGAGGGGAATGTGGGCAGATAGAGAAAGAGATAGGGAGGGATAGACAGACAGAGGGCAGTCTCCAGGATATCCAGACTCCTGGCTGTCTGGAGAGTAGATGGGGCCAGGTCTGCTGGTCCAGCACAGTTCCAGGCACAGACTTATTTCTCCAGAGTCGTAAGAAGAGTCCGCAACCTGCAGCGCAACGACAGGTGAGGGAGTCCACCAGCTCAGTATGCGCAATGTACTAGCTGCTCCACACGTTACACATTCAGCTTGCCAGCAATGGTCATGAGGACTTTCAGGACAGGCATGAAACCAGACACTTCACTGAAACTGCTGCTGCTCACCACTTGGGTGTGAACCATGAGACCCTGTTGGTAGTTCCTAGCTTCAATGCAGCGGGCAATTTCATGGAGACCCATGAGGATAGCTGGAGAGAGCTGTGGGGAGAAGCAGAAATGAGTCAGCACACTTAGTGCTGAAACACAGGACCCCAACTCCCTCCATACCCCTCCCTCCTGCTCTCTACCTGATCCTCAAATGCAGCACCTACAAAGCCAGGTGTTGACAGGAGGTACGGACTGCTCCATCCCTCAGTTTCCTAGCCCATAGCAAACATTAATCCAATACCAGGGTTAAGTTATAGTTAACACAGGTCCTATGTAATGACACTTCAACATTAAATGAAAATTCAACATATTTGAGGAGATCAAAGGTCCATCTAGCACAGAATCTCATCTCTATTCAGGCATAAAATGGACACTCACAGAAAAGATACATATTATAAAGGTCCTTCCCTTTATTTATAACCCTCCAGCAATTGGCATCAGCAGCATCCTCTTAGCTGGAGGATACATTAGGTTCATAACCACTCCCAGAACATTCCTTTACAAATGTTCCTTCCCATCTAGAACCTGTATATATACACACACGTATCAGTGTACTTCCTGGGAGGAAAACCACCCTACAAATAGCCCCTCACAGCTCTTCTTTACTCTATTTCTGGACCAAGGTTAAGGAAGAGTAGCTAAAGTTGGCTGGACTCAAGAAGCATTATAAGGTTTTGCAATCCCTTTGCTTTCTTAAGAGGGTATGTACTGGAAATACTGGAACAGACACCAGGGCCCACAGCACAGTTCAGAAATGGGATCAAGAAACCAGCCTGTTAACAGGGAATGCAGGCATACACTTACCGCCTGCTCACGGAGTTTGTCATACAAGGTCTCCAGCCGCTGCAGTGCATCCTCTAGTTTCCTTCGAGTTTTCTAAAGTAAAACAGACATTGCTAGCTGAGACAGGGCTTCAAACACACTATTCCCTGTATCATGTTGCTCTCGCTCAGGTCTCCCCTCAGCACTCTCCAATTTCAGCGGCATCTCAACCTTTACCAGACAGCTTACATCCAGAGACTGTGATATAAACTGGCCATGCCCTTGCTATGCATGTGTACATGCATACATTGTCTCCTAGACAGGAGGCTAGATTTGTGTCATTTCCTGCCTCAAAGCCTAGACGTTTGTCCCTTCTAACAGTACCTTCAGACTACAGGACAGAGCAACTACTTTCAAAGCTGGGGAAATGTTCATTAACTGACCCACTGCACATTCAGATAACCTCACCATGGTTCACCTAAGCAGAAGCTTAGAAGCAGAAGCCCTGGTCCCCTTGTGAAAGGGAGGAAACATTCTTTCTACTCTATGTAACCACCAAGAAAAGGTCTGAGTACTGAAGATCTAGTTGCCCCACGTTATGTAATCCACTCAAAGGTACATTACACTGTGGATAGAAATGCCTAGCTCTGGGCAATGCTGGGACAGAGCTGGCAGGCTAAGGAACTCAGGTGTATTGCATTACTCTACCAATCCAGCCACTCAAATTTCACGTCAGCGTACAGCTTCAGACTATTAAGTCCAAACTATAGGTCTTTCCACCCCTACGGGGAACACTTTCCAGGAGATGGGCTGGAAAGTTACAGTGACTCAAACACAATGCTTGTATGGCTTTCTCTTTCAGTGTACCTTAGCCTTTTCCTCTGAAAGCTCGTACTGCCAGCCATTCTGCAGTAACTACCTATGCATCAAAACCACGAAAAAGGAAGCTAAATTAGTTGGGTCATTTCTTCTGCTTTCCTCAAAGAGCTAGGAGTACAGAACCACTGCTCCAGAGAGGCAACAAGAGGTAGTGGATAACTGTTAGAGAATGCATCTCAGATCCCATGAGATGGACAAGCCCACAGCCTAAAGGAGGGAAGCAAATGGAAAATAACCTGGTTATGTAGAGAAGCCTCTTCCTCTCTGTGGCTGACAGAAACATCAGTCAAACATCAGTGAGGTCAAGGAAGCCAAAGACCAGAAAAGGGAGGACTTACTGGATCAGTGGCAACAGCAGAGCAGCGTTGCACCAACCCTTCAAGTGTGGTCTTCAGACCCTGGTGTTCAGGAGGCACCTCCTTCTTCTCAACTCTCTCCACAGGTAGCTGGTGATACTGACAGAGAGACACATAGATGAATAAATACAACAGGAGCACAAAAGGCAGGAGTACGTAAACTCCCTTCCTGCAACTATGAACAGGAAAAATTTCACCCTTTGGCAAACTCAGAGAATACCTGGAAGCACAGACTACAGTTATAGTTTCAGGTCTCTGTGGATTCCCATCTTTCAGAAGGCTGACAGCCTGTCGGGCCTGCCTCCCTTCTAGTCACAGACAGGTGTCATTTTCCACCCTGGTAGCAATTCTAGCAATTCCTCTAGCACTCAGGCAGAAATGTTTTATAAGGGCTGAGAAGCAGGCACATAAGCCTTGCAGCTGCCAAGAAATAAGCATCTCAAAAGCCAAGATGTTTTTCTACTTGACAAGGAACTGGTGGCTGGGGAATATCACACTTTCCCTTGATACCTGCAGGCTGCCTTCCTTGGGTGCTCCTGGGGGTGACTGGCCAGATTCTTGCAACCTGGAGAGCTGAGGATGGATCCCTTGGGGCTCAGTGGGCAGGCTCATTACTGGAGCTGTGATAGGAGCTAGAGGAGCAAATTTCTCAGGCAGCTGTCACAGAAATAAGAAGGAAAAAAAAAAAAAAATCAGTGCTGAAAACAAACAAAAATACAAGTCCAAGGAAAGAGGGCTGGTCACTCTCTCCACAATCAAACTCAACTTCCTTTCTAACTTTCAGAGAGCTTAGTTCTCAAGATGTGTAACACATCTCTGTTCTTTCAAGCCCCCTCAAGAGCATGGGGCCCTTCCTCTTGCATCCTAGATGAACAGTCAAAGCAACAGCATAAAAACCACTCTGGAATTGTTCAGACAAAGAGATCCGCTGCCCCTGAAAGCATTGGCCCTCAGAAAGCCGCCTTGGCTCTGCAACGGCACGAGTCCTGAATGTAGAGATTAGCAGCAGTAAAGTGTCCAGCAGAGCAAGTGCTGGGGAAAATCCCACGACATGGGGGGAGAATCCTCTTGCAAACACTTCATCGTGCCCCTGCTAAGCCAGAGAGTCAGGATAGATTCACTTTGACAGGGCTAGATCAAAAGGAGATGGCTTTAACAAGAGGCTAATCCTGTTGTAGTGAGCACAGCCTGAAGCAGGTTCCCAGCTATGCTGCCAGAAAAAGGGTGAGAAGTCTCTTCCAAGCTAAAGAAGAGGAGTGGGGGGTGGGAATGGTGCCAAAGAAGCTTCTTGTCACACCTGCAAGCAGGCAGCAGTAACAGAAACGGGGTATTGAGAGCATTTGTTGCAAAACTGCTCAGCTTACAGGCCCTCCAATGCATTGACTACAAAGCAGAGAGCAGCAGGGCCAACATGGTGCCATATCAGCATGTATCAAGCTTCTGAGGAAAATCACTTTTGGTCTCACTGTGCTGAGGAGAAATGCTGCCCCCAGCTGTCAGGTGTGAATTGACCATGATCTTCCAATCCAAATCAAAACCGTGTGTGTGTGCACACAGGGAAAAGGTTAAACCTGTATTTCAAGCAATAGGTGGCTATAGTCAATCTGGGAAGTAATGAGAGAGTATGCTACATCACAGATGATAACCATGTTATAAAACAGCCACCTTGGACAACGGTATGTAAGTTTGGATGGCAAAGAGTTGAGATGATTCAGATTGCAGTTCCAGTGTTGCACATCATGTAGAACTGGACGGGTCAACATGAGAGCAGCTGAGTGCGATGATGAGCATTTAAAGGAATATATCTCTTGCATGCAGTTCCCTAGCTAAAAGACAACTAGCAAATATCCCAGCCCAAAGCTTACCTTTTTCTTCTGAATGCCTCCTCTTGCAGCAGAGGGATCAGTCCATGATTCCTGAGCTGTGAGGAAAACGAACAAGACGCAGATGTCAGGCTTTGAGAAGATGGCCACAGCAGCAATTCATGGCTTGGAATTCCCTTTAGCTAAAGGGCTCACAGCTCCAATTCCCCCACCACTGTACCTTCAGACCATTTCAGCTGAGGAATTTAAGGTCCAGCTGGCAGACCAGAAAACTGTTCCTTCTTCCTTTTCTTTCTTAATTACATTCTCAGCACCTGAGTACATACACATGCTTCATGAGGCTATGTCTGATCAGACTGTCCTGGCACACCCTCAGTCCCACACAGAAAGCCTTTTCTGCAGCTACCTGAAGCTTTCCACATATTGCATAGGCTGCAGAAGTCAGTCTCAGAGTCAGGGTGGAACTTTGCATGCATGTATGTTCAGGGACTTCCTGGGGTTCCCTAGACAAAAAAATCTAGTGCTGTGATACTGCAACAAAAGCTATGCTACGGGTGAGAAGTTTTCTCACTAATGCTTGCACAAGTGCCTCGCTGGGGAATTCCACAGTGGTACAGGTTGCTGTGATAGAAGGAGAAAGGGTTTAGAGGTGGACTGAATTTTTCCCCTTTCAAAAGGATGTTCAGGACCAAAGCTTAGGAAAATTTGCTGGCTTCCCACCTAGAAAGGAACAGACTTGGCCAATTAATACCTTGGGATCAGAGGGGTTTCTCAGCAGACAGTTTTGTGGTGCGCAGCCTCAAACCTCACTCCAGGTAATTAAAAATCCATCAGATCACATGACATCAAAAGATCTGCAACCACACTTCATTCTGCCAAGGTCAAATTCCAACTACCTTGTCTGCTGCTGTCTTGTAAGAGTATCTGGATCTCTACAGAAAACCCCAGTGCTTCTTTTGTCATGTCGATCTTAATAACCTCAGGTCCATGAGATGGGAAGAATCTGTGAGAAAGCAGCATAATTCTAAGGGGCAATATCAAAATTGCTGGAGCTCAGTGCCACACTTAATGAGCCACTGATCCTCAACTGAGCTTTAAAAATCACAGAGGAAAGATGCTAAAGGTGCTTCATTACTTTAATTACCTTTATTATTAAAATTCTGGCAGCCTCTTTTTGCCTTCCCTTTTCCCATGATTTCAAGACTCTCTCTCTGATGAGTCTGGATCAGCAGTTTAATTAAATTGGCACTTATTTGTAGCTTGGGGATTCTGTGCCCTAGAACTCTGCTGGCCCCCACCAAGCTTGTGGTCTAGCAGTCCCTGGCACTGTTCCAGTCCAGTGGCACTTTGAATCCTCACAGGAAACAGCTTTTTAAATTATAGTCTTTAAGCCAGGCACTTAATCAGCAGACACGAGATGACAGGACTCCGCTGCATTTTACTGGGATAAAACCCTGACTGCCTTGTCTATGCTACTTGTGAAAGACAATTTCTCATCCACTCTGAAAGGAATGCTCCATGGCAGCAGTTTCCAGCAATGCTTATGCTAGAAAACCCACAACTGTCACAGGATGGAGTCAGGGATTATCCTAGCCAGAAATGAGATCAGCCAACATATTATTATCCTTTATCCTGTCCTTGATGTTCTCTGAGAGCAAGGGATCTCTACAAGTGAAGAACTTTCTTTAGCATACCAGTGAGAATTTCTCCATGAGCCCGCATTCACGAGTTTACAAAGCAGTAAGTTTGGCTAGATTGCAAGATCTTACAGTTCCTTTTAAGGTTGAAAAAAAGTACCTATCAAAACGAGGACAGCAGCAGGCAAGAAAGCACTCTCAGGGAAACTTATTTGCACTGCCCATCCAGGCATGCCGTACAGTCCCATCACTACTTAGTGGGGCTAAGTGCTGTCAGGAGAACGGAACTTCTTAGTGAATTATCACATGGCATCTTCAGCCTGAAGAAGTGTTTAATGTCCTTGCCTCGGAACCATCTTTCCTTTAACAGGGAATCATCAAGCCCTTTGTTTCCCTGTTGGAAGGACAACTCCCTTTCTGGACTCCTGTTCTACACAGCAAGGATAGTGAGGATTGCTGAGTGGTATAAGTATGTACTCAGTATCCAGATTTCCTACACAAAGCTGAGACTCTCTGGATAATCTTTTGTGCCTGGCAGATGGTCTCTAGTACCATCAGTCACTGCACAGAGCCACCCCAATAAGACATTGATTCTTACCCTACTGATAGTATAGACTGGGAGATTCCATTTTCCATCATCAGTAAATTCCAAAGAGTTTAATCAGTACCAAGCACCAGTCTAAAAAGCTCTGCAGTTCAACTTTCCCCCAATATGGAGATTCAAACCACAGCTTTATCCTATAACTAAAGCCAAGAGGACTTTTCAGTTTCCCTTGGAAGAGAGTCCTCAGACTCTGCTTGGGAAGCTCTATTTCATCATTGTCTGTGTTGGACCTCCTTTCTTTCAGTCTAACCGGGGAAAGCACAAGCAAAGCCATGCATGAGTCTGAAAGTGTAACAGGGAGAAAACAAGGTGAGTTACAGCCACTGGAGTTCATTGCCTGGAGAACCAAGAAAGGAGCAGGCTGTGCTCCACTGGCCCAGTAGCTGGCAAGGATCTTCCAAAACTGGAGGCAAATAGAGAAGAAGTCCCTGTCTTCTGCACTCAGACTCACGAGTAACAGTAGTTTTTTCATTTTACTTGCAACACCCACAACTGTCACTTACTAGTCCCCTGGACAAGTATATCCACTACCCTGGTTGTACAGCTCCCCAGACATGCAGTGAATAACAATGAGCATGCACACATGCACACACACTAAACATGCACACACACCCCACGTTTCACTGGAAGCAGCAACACTGCCTCCCCGACAGCTTCTCTGTGTACTACCTGCATGATCCACGTGGGGATCTAGCCAAGGGAAGAAACCTGAAAATCAAGGCAGGGTGGGACAGTCATCATCACCAACAGCTTTACTCAGCAAGTAACGTCCCTGGACTACCATCCAGGTAGATGGTAGTCCATCCGTATTTATTTTTTAAAGTAATTAAAAAATTTAATTTTCAGAAGAGATTTGAACAGCCTTAGACTCTTTGTGTTTAGTCCCCATAGGCTTTACAGAGTGGGATTTGCTATCTTTGGTTAAACCAGCAAATGATTCCAGGCGGAGGCAAACCTCAAAGCCACAGTTTCTTCATTTAACAGAATATGCGTAGCTTGGAAAAGCCTCTGCTCAAAGATCTAAGGACTGTCAGCTTTGTTGTTAGGGTTCTCAACAGAATGGCTAAACCCACCCCTTAGAGAGTGAGCAAAGAACTATCAAGCACCAGCTGGGATGATGTTGTGGGAAACAGAAAGAGTGAATGCCCATTCACTGGGAACTAGGACCAACACTATGCTGCTTCTTCATCATGCTTGTAAGGACTTCACACGACTCACAGGCTGGGCTGGACACAATGCACAAACACAGAGGAGACAGGCTCCAGATGTAGTGCACTGCATAGAGGAAACCAGAGGAGAATTCCAGTGCAAGGAATTACGGCAACAGGAAACAGTGAGGAGAGTTGTAGCACAGTGCACAAAAATTTTTATCTTGAAGCTAGGCAAGGGGTATCCCATGTACAGAGAAGAACCACCTTGCTATCCCAGCATTTCAACTGCACTTTTCATTTAAGTTACAGAAGCAGGGATAAGATCAGCAAGCCTTCCACCATGCATTCCCTGGGAACTACCATCCTTTCAGTCAAACCAGATGCCTCAGGAGTAAACCACTGCTCAAAGGCACACTGGGAACCTGAAAAGACAGCATCTTGTAACCACAGCCTGAGGGACAGAGTGGCTGAACAGACTGAATAAAACCATAATCACTGCTGTGTTTCACCACCACAGCAGGTCTCAGCACAGTGTGCCTATTAGGTTGGCCTCAGATAATACCAGATCCAGCCCTTTAGGTGGCAGACCAGAGCTCAGAAGACCACTGTCCACTACTTATGGCAAACTGCATCCAGGAGCATCCTGTACACACAGGTCACACAGGCAGTACTTACCTATGGGAGGAGGAGGAAGGCTGGCTGCTGGCAGAGGCTTAGTAGATGGAGCTCCAGGACCTCCCTGAGGGTATCCCAAGTTCATAGGGCTGCTGAATGGCGCTGACGAAAAACCTAGAGGAGACTGGCTTGCCACTGGGAGAGGACAGGCTGCAGGAAGCTGAGACGATGGGATTGAGGCCGGAGTGAACAGAGCAGGTCCAGATGGTAGAATACCAGGAGATGACATGGGCATGGACTGTCCTGACAGAGACGGCTGGCTGGGGAAGGGAGCAGGACCAACAGGTCTGGCTCCTACTGGGCTGAATGACTGAGACTGTGACAGAGCTACAAATAAGAAAGAGAGTGCATCTACATCACTTGTTCTATGTCTGAACTACCACTGTTACTCTCCTTCATGCCAGTAAGCCTTTTCTTCTTCAAGTCATGCCCCAGATAATCCATACCAGGAATACTCCCCATAGCCCAAGCAACATCAAATAGTGCCACAAAGTTAACATGGCCTTCTCCATTCCTTCATGTGCTTAAAAACAGTAGAAGGGCAGCAACAGTTTCTAGAACTAGATATGGCAGAAGCGCTGAGAAGCTTCTCTGTCTGCTAATTTGTCTTTTGCAAGTAAAATAGGCCTGTGAGAAAGAGGCAAAGCAGTCACTTGCACCTATGGCTTTAGTCTAAGAAAATCTAAGGAATTTCTGGATAATGGAAACAGCAATCAGGCAATGCTTACCTGGCCCTGAAGCTGCTGCTGGAACCATGCCCATGTTATACTGTGGGTACGGTGGTCCTCTGGAATAGACACTTGTCTGTGGACTAGTGCTGGTCTGGGGAGGGACAATGTTGTGAGGTGCTGTAGACATTGCTGGCACTGGCTGAGATGGGAAGAAGGAAGGCACAGAAGGCTGAGAGGGTACCGAAGGGGCAAATGATGACTGATAGTTGGGCTGCAATTAAAAAACGAAGAAATTTGAAATGGTCAGTCATATAGGACACATGCACACGCACACAGACAAAACAGCCTCACTTTCTATCTCCATCACTTCTCAGATAAGAGAAAATGCTGCTTTTTATCAGTGCTCTGGGTGGATTGGATCAGAGGCCTCACTGCTATCAGGAGCACAGTGGACCTCTCTCCACCCCTAAGTGTGGTTGGTAGGAAAAGGCAAAGAGCAGAAGGCTGGGTGCTGTCCTCCCTGCTGGTACAAGACTTGATGACTCTTCTTTTCACACCACATAGCTTGTTCATGAAGCTGGGAATCACACTCTTTATAGTATTCTCAGGCTTTCACAAGGATTAGCCTTTAGAAACCAGCGTCCATGCTGTGACTTCTCGGAAGCACAACCAGAGGAAATAATCAAGGAATAATAATGAAATAATGGAAGCAAAACCTTCTGAACGCAAATTCCCTGTGCAAGAACTGAAATGAAGCTATAGTGCACTAGTTTTACTGAGATCCAAGGGTGAGGTGGATATAGAAGAGCAATCCCTTTCCTTATCATGTGGATAAGGAGCTTTGTGAAAAGAAGCCGTCCAGCCCACTTCTGCATTATCAAAGAACTTGTGTTTAATTCAGGAACGGACACATCACTGACGAGTTCCTCAATGCCTGCAGTCTGCATCATCTCATAGCTCTTCATACATTTTCCCCAACCCAGTAGACTTCTTCCTTCTCCCACAAGGGCTTGAATTTCAGGTTTACCTTTTCTGGGTGTCTGTGATCTGTTTTGTGTGCTGCTCCTTCAGGGGTGGAGCCCCTCTGGGCTCCTGGAGATGTGTGCTTCATAACACCTACACTGACACGAGCATAAGGGAAAGGAGGTGGTGGATGATCTCCCACATTCTCTCCTTGAGCGTGGAAGAGCCGGTCTCGGAGCTGTTCGATCAGAAGCTGAAACAAACCATGCATTAGAATTGCCTCAAGAGTCTCAAATGAAGAATACTGGGGGGGCATTCAAAGCAGAGTGGTCCAGATCACTGGGCATCAATTTGCAAAACAAGCCACTTACACAACAGCCAGCAGTAAAGAAAGAACCTGTAGGTGACAGAATCTAGGACATATTTCCTTGCACATGAAGCCTTACCCATCCTTCTTCCAATATTTACAGTATACTTTCTCCAGGCCCCACTTGCATTTGGGTACTGGGCAGATTTACTTTATAGGTTAAAGTAACCTCCCCATTCCCTTCTTCTATCAGGTAGTTTCAGGACTAGATGTAGTTTCCCTAGAAAACTACCTTCCAGCAATGCTCCCCAGGAACCGTTTTACAGTTCTATAGTTTCTCTCCTTTTCCCCCAAATCAAGGGGGCTACAAAGAAAAAAAACCAAATGAATACAGATGTGAAAAACAAACAAAAAAAACTAACATCTCTACTCCTGAATTACCATAATTAAGATGAAACCTTAAGTCCTGACACAAGTAAAACCCAAAGCTCGCTTGTAAAAAGTATCATTTCCCCCACATAGTACTCTTTTCTACAAAAACCTGTTTCTCACTTACCTCTTTAGAGCTGTTGGGTAGGTAATTCATTGCAGCTGCCAAGCATCCTTGTGATGCTAGGAGACTGGCATACTGGGTGATTTTTTCTGCCAACACAGGGCCTGGCACTAGTTCTGCTGTGCCTTGTAGCATCTCAATGGACCTGCTCAGCACCATCACTTTCTCTATAAGATCCTGAATAGGCAGGGAGAGGGGGAGAAACAGACCATTTAGAATCTGATTTCTTTTACTGGCCCATCTCACACTGAGACAACACCAAGTGGCTCCTCCCTTTCAACTGCCATTGGGCCCAATGTGAACAGAAGTTACTCTACTTGGCATCACATACTACCACTGATAACTATTTCCTAAGGTGCACTTTGTGCAGAAAAATCAGGAACCAGGAAGCATATCCTGACAGTTACTTTTACAGTAAAGGGAAAAGAAAATGAGAAACCACAAGAACGTTACCATCAGCTATGATCTTTTTACTAAGTAATTGCTCCCGTAAGTCTAGGAGTCCAAGGTATCAGCTTGGAAGAAAAAGGATTATAACCATACCAGGAGAAATTCACTAGGACAAACAACTACTACTGACAAACAGACCAGAAAGTTTTTAGTTATTCAAAGCCCCTTCAAATCCTACAAATCAAAGCAAGGTTTGTATCTATTTAATGATGTATGCATCATTATGACTGGGAGGAGGCCAGTTTCAATCAGAAATGCTTAAGAGGCCTTTTTGTTGCTGTTATTTACTAGCAGGCTTCAAGACCAGGGAATTCTGTAGCAGAGGGTGTTATCAGCACATGTCAGAGTTGAAGACTTGACTAATCCATTCTAGTGATAGACAGACACAACACAGGTTAGCATCTTGCAAGGACTGCTTTAAGCGTAATAGGCAACAATGCTGACTTAGACCTTGAAGGTGAATCGGGGTTTCTAAGTCCTGACTTTCCATACAAGGTTATTCTACCTGCAGCGCAAAGAACACAAACCAGACTTCATTGTGCTAGACTGTTCTGGATGAAGTAAGAGCCAGATAACCTTAGCATTAAAGCTATGCAGTTGATAAGTTTAGCAGCAAATATACTCCTGGGTAACTACCAGTCAGATAATAGATACAGCCTAAGGAAGTTGAGACATGCCACCAGTGTACAAAGACAGGCGTGCATGCCATAACTCCCATCTATAGCTGGATTTATGCATAGCATGATCGGTATTCTGCAAACACACAGACTCGTAACTTTTAAGAGTGTATGTCACCCCCAGATGTAAGTCCATAGTCCAGGCCAGGAGATACCTTGGCGACTGTGAACAGCTCTTTGCTGTCTTTTGGAAGCCAGCAGCTAGTCTATTTCTAAGGGGAGGTAGCTAAAGAACAAGGGGAATGGTTTTAAACTGCAAGAGGGTAGATTTAGACTAGATATTAGGAAGACATTCTTTACTGTGAAGGTGGTGAGACACTGGAACAGGTTGCCCTGTGAGGTTGTGAACACCCTCTCCCCAGAAGCACTCAAGGCCAGGCTGGATGAGGCTTTGAGCAACATGGTCTAGAGAGAGGTGTCCCTGCCTATAGCAGGGGGTTGGAACGAGATGATATTAAAGGTCTCCTCCATCCAAACCATTCTATGATTCATTCTATGATTTGATGTGATAATGCAAACAGATTAATGTTACCAAACTGGCCTAGAGAGAGTCAAATAAACATCATAACATTAGTACCTGCAAGGCAAGGGGTGATGAAGTCTCATGGTTTTTTACCCAGCATTCCACCAACCTCTCCACATTGCCTGACGAGATATAACAGAGGCAGGCATCATTGGATAGGGCTGCATCTCCCTCCAATTCCAGGCGGGAACCCAGCATGTCTAAAAGGAAGAAACACAGCTGATGTTTAACACTTATATTTTGAAGAGTTCATTAACCCTCACCATCCTCTCTTAGCAATCTTACATTGTCCTGGCATAAAAAGGTACTTACAGCTTCGGATCTGCATCCAATTCTAGGATAACACAGAAAAATGGGCACTAAGGAATCGCAAAGTCAATTTGGTTGAAAAGAGAAGTCATTTTCTTACAGATCTTTCATTTTTTATATGTCTGCCTGGTCATATAAAAGAAGGAAAAACCCTTAACAATAATGAATGTGACAAGAAACTTCAACACTTTTTTCCAAAAAGGTGTAGGTATCTCGAGGCAACAGCAGTGTCTGCTGGTGGAGACAGTAAATAGCCTGGTAGTTATCCATGTTTAGTAAAAGCTAGGAGATAAAAGGTAAGCTGGAAAGACCTTATCACCACTGCCACGGCAACTTTCCAGCCCTACAATTTGGTCTGTATTAGATGCCATGTTCTCATGCTTTTCAAGATGTCATCTCACATGCATGAAATGATGGAACCTCTCCAATGTTGCTGAGTCATTTCTGTTTGCCAGGTGCTAATCACCAGCTAAACAGTATTTCTTACCTGCTTTAGCAGAGGGATTGGACTTAATGATCTCTTGAGGTCTCTTCCAACCCCTGTGATTTTGTGATTCAGATTCAGTCACTAGGTTGCCCCTTAACTCTGCCTTCTCAGAACAACCAGTTGCTGAGCATGTTTGGCTTTTTAACAAGACTGAGGAAACTATTGAATTCAAACAGTCAATAATCCATCTCCAAACTTAAAAAGGAGGGGAATCCCTTTCAGGCAGAATATACACAATTCACTGCATACCACAGAGCTGAGCGTAGTCCTCATGCTTTGAGTATGTTAACAAGATGGCCAGTGCCTCCTTCCAGCTCTGTAGATCACATGTGCAAACAATATCTTGCCACTTCTGCTGCACAATGGAGGAAAGTAGCTGTAAGGGGAAAAAGAAGGCCTATCACTCACTGAAGACAGTCTGACTGCTCAAGCAAGTGCATCCACAGGAACAGGTCACTTTCAGGCATACTTCCCAGTGCGTAGTAACCACCTCACTGCACATGAGGGTTCACCAATCCCAGCATTATATTGTTAACAGTAATTGGCACCTTATACTTTTAAGAAAAAAGCCCAAAGTATTTAAGAAATGAAAGCAGCTGCACTAAGCAAGACTAAAAATCTAACACATATCCTGCTCCAGAGCACTTAGTACTGATGATTGTGAATACAGCGCTGGGCTTTCCCATTCCCTTTTACACTCCACCATTTGGCAATTAAGAAGCTAGGATCCTCCTAATTGAGCTAGAAAGGGGCTGTATATTCAACAGGTTACAAGCATGGGGAGCTAAGGCACAAACTGCCAAATGAAAAGGAACAGGAAACAGACATTCTAGGCGGGAAATATGATGTCATCGTAAAACTATCAAGAGATAAAAATTAATGTCTAGACAAGAGGACATTCCACTTCCTGCCTAAGCATTTCAATATATACTCATACAAACATCTGCCATGATATCAATCATCATATCCTGCTCAGTGGGCACACAAAACTGTCACCAACCAGGGAGAGTTTCGTCTTCCGCTTGGCAAAGTAGCGCTTCTGGGTCTCCTTTAGGAGGTTCTCCCCACCAGCTATTGCTAAGATGATGGCATCAGCAAATCGCTCTGCCCGCATGCACAGCTCCACTGCACCCTCAAAATTCCCCAACAAAAGAGCTTGGCTGATCAGTCCATCTGTATCTATAGAGATGAGAAAGCAGAGTCAGCCTACAGGGGCATCATCCAGATGCGTGATCATGACTGTAGTAAAGAGCAGACAGTAAGAAACAGTAACATATGGAAGTCTAAATAAAGGAAGACTTGGAAACACAAATCAGGTTTTGCACCTAAAAACCAGAACAATCAAACAAAAAAACTCCACTGACTTGACAGTAAGCCTTCTATCATCTACATGATTCTCCTACGCTTTAAATAGGTCTCTTATCCATGATGAGTATTTACAAAGTACATATAAATGTTGCATGACAGTGGAGTGGGTGTTCTATTTAACAGATAATTATTTGCTGGAGTGGACCAGATTCTTCCTGGTCTCTTTAGAATTTTGTGTTACCATCCTCCCTATTTTTAAGATGGCAAAAATACATTTCAGGTAGCATACCTTCTGTGACAGGAATCTCCAACGTGCTCATATTCTGTGGGACGAGGTTGTCAAAAAAGGCTGAAGAGGAGGAAACAGCAGCTACATCATCACTGGAATTTATCAAAAGCTGTGCAAAGAGTGCAAGAGGTTAATTTATTCACTGAACACATAGATCCTACCCAGAACAGTTTGATGGTTTGTAGGGTGGGATGAGGCTGCTTCACATTTGGTTGAGAATGCTCGCATAAACCTGGATTTCAGCTTGGAAACCCTTCGTGCCTCCTGCCACTACTTCATCAATGTGCTTAGTTTTACTGAGTCACCAAGAAGAGCAGTGTTGCTGTTGACAGTGCTTTAGGAGAATGACAGTGTAAGACGTGCAATGACAAAAATAATGCTGTCCAGTTTTCCTGCACTGCCTGTAAGCAGGCTGAACAATTTTGCATGGAATAGGGGTAAGCCCAGCAGGGGATGCGTATAATTAACAGGTAGGATCACATGCATGCTTAGTGCTCAGCAGGAATGTGGGACAACTGCTATCCCTAAAGTTTCTCAACAAGTGCTCAAAATTACTACATTGAGGATAGCAGCTTCAGATTCCTTAGAAGAACATAATTTGCATAGGATGCTTAACCAGGCATCGTGAGACATCTGAAGATAGCCTTCTCAAGATCACGTGAAAATACATTTCAAAAGAGAGAAGTGAAAAGGAAAGAAATGCAAAAGAAACACCACAGCAGAACCTTTACAGAGGAAATCCAGAACTGCAGCATGAAGTTAAGCTGGGGTGAGGCTAAGTCTATCACTGAAGAAATCAAAACTGGTGAAGCAAGCCCCTCTTGCAGTGTTAGTGGCCAGGAGTCCATCTTTATCATTTGCCAATTTGTTACAAAGCCAGAAGGGACAGCTAGGCTCATTTAGTCTGACCCTGTGAGAGTCTGACAGGCCTGTGAGCTGCCCTGTGATTCCTGCATTGAGCCCAACAACTTGCAGTTGGAATTAAACCCTTCCGTTCATTCTACCCTCCGCTGATCTCCCTGACTGGTAAGATGTACAGAACATACCTGATCAGGATGTGCAGCGTTTGTATCATCTGCCTCAGGAAGGGGCTGTTTATCTGGGATCCCATTACTCAAACATGAGCTGATCTAGAAAAGAAACAGATACTCACAAAGGTTAACCATGATAGCAGCAAAGCCACCAAGTGACTAATTTCTAGACAATTCCCTGGCTTTTCCACCTGTGTGAAAAGTTCTATTTCCCTGTTCCTGGCTGGCCACGTGGCAGACATTACTTAGCCTTTTCAGAGACTTGTCCATGCTGCTGCAGTTCCAACTAGTGTGATATCTTTATCTGTCACCTTCCTGGCTGAGCAGTTCCCTGAGATGCAGAGCTCGATGCTAGAAGCTCTCACAGCTGCGCTGCCATTATACACACCTCTGAGCATCAACCGGCAGTAAAAGAATAGGGCTCAAGACCATTTTTGTCTGATCCCATAAAGCTACTGCTGTACTCTTACTAGAGTCTACATATTCATTTTAATGGGAACTCTGAGAACTTGGGTCCAGTTGACCAGCACAGTCAGAAAAAAAGATCTGAACAGTCATTTTGGACTTTCTTTCCACCATCCTCTCTCAAAGCACCTCTTTGTGATAAGCAGTTCATCTTTGAGCTCTGAGGACAAGGACTCTCTGTAGAGGTTTAGTTATACTTGTTACACATTTTGGTCAACTTTACCATTTAAGATCTAAAAAGAAAATTGCCAAGTGCAATGCAGGACAAGGAGGCCTTTGTACAGCTTCAGGTCAGGAGGAATGAATCTGGGCTGATCCAGCATTCCTAGTGCAGTCCTAAAAGAAACCACAGAATAACTCTTGCTTACATTCCCTACCCATTGCAGCAGGTTTCAGTCTGAGGGATACTTCAAGTGCCCTTCAACTGAAATATCATACAGTTCGGTCCTTTGTGTACCATGAGGACACGAACTCATTTCCAATAGGAATCCCATAATGCTCCAGCAGAAGATCTAGCCCTGTAAAGGCCTCTCTATAACAAAAGTCTCCTTACCTTTTTTTGCAGGTCCTCTTTACTGTATCCCAGCAGCTTGAGGAGTTTAGTCCTAGATTCCTGCTCCAGGTTCACCTGAGTCCCAAAGGACATTGAAAAAGAAAACATGTAAAATCCTACACATCTACATACTGCCAATAGCTAGCTACTTCTAGCAGCAGCAAAGTCTAGAGCTCAGCTTACAGAGAAATAACTATGACAAGTACACCCAGTACATAATGAGAAATCCTATAGAATTTAAATTGTGGTAACGATAAAAGGGTAACATTCAAGCTTGTTATAAAGTTAGAAGTAAGTGGCAACCAAGCATCAGGTCTATGCAGGTGCATATTAAGTGCTCTTGGCCATTAATTCCCTGGATGGTCCAGAATTTACTGATCTAATCTCTGCACAGAGACAGTGGACCGATCTGAGCTCGGATGAAAATGAGTGTGGTTGCATGAACTTCTAGACGGCTTCAACAGAAAAAGTAGCAAACTAGTTCTCAGAGAAGCTTTCTGAGTAGGGATTTCAGACAGACTCAGAAATCCCCTCAGGCTGTACACAGCCCAGTTCATGTGCTACCTGTATGGTCTAATGACCAACCGATTAATATCCTGCAAGGAAACCCAGCTATTTCAGTAACGAGGCCATTCCTACTACCAGACTGAACAATTTGTACATAGACATGATATTTGTAAATAGTCGGAAACTGTTCCTGCAAATGCAGAAATGGTCATGTAGGGCATTCTTTTGAACAGAATTAAGATTCTTGGCTTGTAGTTTAAGACAGTAGAAATGAATCTTGCCTGCCCTGGAGTGGTTTCCCAGGACCATAGGCTAGTTGGATTATAAGAACTCCATAGAGCGACACTTTGAGATATCTCATCCAATGCAACTAAATACATGGTTGCAGTGATCCTTGCAACAGAGACTCCTGTCACCACATCAGACAGCAATTGGTCACCTTATTCAAGAGATCAAATTGACTATGCAAATGTTGTACTGTTTAAAAGACCCCAATATTTCCCCATACAGAAACACATAACAGAATTGACCTCCATGCTTCACCAGAGGCATCCTACCTTAAGGAATTTCCACAAGTTCTCCTCATACTTCAACTTGGCTGTCTGGATCTTGCCCTTGCAGTAATCAAGGAGGTTTCCTGACTGCAGAGCCATCTGCAGTTCTCTGGACCGGAACAGAAATTCAGTTTCAGTAGTGACTTGACTGATGAAAACTTGGTGTGGGTAAGTCTGCTGTATTTGCTGCCCAGGAGCTTTGGTAAAACCAAAGGTAATCAGTTTTCCTCCAAACTGAGAAAGACAGAAAGAGACAAAACAAGCATTTAACAACTTTACTTAACTCTTCATTTAGCAAGGCTGACTCAAGCTCCAGCTGTGATCAAAAAGAGCCCAAAGTTTCATGTGTATATATAGCAGGAACACAGAGGGAGTCCTTCAGATGAAGGATCAGTAATTCCTGCTGATAAACACATCACTCATGTATGTGTTGTCAGGCATTGCTAATTGCAAATGTCAGAGATGCACAAAGGAAAAAGTACTACTCGGAACTGTTTGTTCTTTTCTGAGAGGCAGGCTGCAACGATGAAAACCATCATGCAAATAGTAGGCACCAGACAGACAGAGAACAAGTCAAGACAGGCTGAAGGAATAAAGAGTTTTGATTTAGGAGGAAAAGAGGAGGAAAAAATTAAACACTGGATAGAGGAGAAAGACAGAATAGAAATGCATATCACAGCCTACAAGGACAGGATTTATGAGTCTCTTAGCTCTGTTAACTTCCACTTAGACTCATTTTCTCTGCCACAGGACGCTTTCTTGTTGGAAATACACCCAAACGTTGAGCAGAAGAGCTTCCCCGGATGGGAAAACACACTGTAGCTTAAACAAATGCTAAAACAACTAGCAGCGGGAAGATCAAAAGGTTTTGCTAAAGAAAGGGGTTACATCACTAGAAGATACCAGAAGCATTTTCAGTGAAGGACACTCCATTTACTTACTGCAAATGAAACACCCACAGGTCTGCGAATCCACTTGGGTGGCTTTTTTAATGGTGGAATCAAGGTGGTTTGAGCTACTTGTTCAGGCACCTGCAAGGGAGGAAGGGTCTGTCCTGTGCCAAAGGGATCCAGGTTGTTGAAGGAGGAAGAGATCTAGGATCAGATGGAAAAAGGGATAAGATATAATTCAGTTTCCCTCTGTAATGGACTAAGCACAAAAAACCACTGCTGCTAATTACTTCCTTCATCAGTAAGGAGAGAGACAATGACAGAACACCTTTCTGAAATACAACCAAGCCCTTTGTAAGACAAATGGTTTACCAAATAGTCCTCAAAACTATTTCTCGAAGCTTCACCTTCTGAGACTTTCTAAGTCTTCCTTAGCAAGACAAAACTCCCCAACAAACACGGCTTGGCATAGCATCCAGCTCATAAGAAACAGAGGTTACAAAATTACTTGTTTTATGCAAGACAGTGACAAAACATGGTCAAAAGTTGTCAATCTGTCTCCTGCATTGCTCATTGCTGCGTCTTTCAAACAAGTTAGCTTTAAGGACTTTCTCAAGCCTTTATTAGACTTTGATGAGGCTGGTGAAATAATTTCTCCAGACTTTACTGCCTAGACAAGAGTATGTCAAAAGTGACCTCTGATCTGGATTTCTGACATTTAGGAAGTTGGTGAGAATATATACAACGCTGTTTACAAGCATTCTTTATTTTTAAAATTACTGGAATAGATTTGGTGTTTGCTAAGGATAAGCTTGACTGGATCACAGGACATAGCTCTAAAATGCAGCTGACTAGAATGTCTGAAAGGAAGCAACACAAACCTCAGCAAGGTAAGGTTGCCAAAGGCTCACAGGCAAGATCTATACGTTTTATTTTTCAAGTTACTCCGTCACTTGAAAGGAAGCTCATTCCAAAGAAAGACCACTTTCTAAAGGAACAGCTAAAATTCAACAGATCAGTTACCCTAAACCTTAAAATATACTAAGGAATCATACCACCACACTATGGAGGTACCAGTAATATTAACCTCTGGGTCCTTTACCTTGTCAGCCTGCGTCTTCTGTTGAGCTTCTAAGTTCCCACCCATAACAGAGTAAATGTTAATCCATCCATCAAAAGTGGCAGCAGAGAAGACTGAAGGGTTCCGAGGACACCACTGGACATCAAAGCACCACTGACTACGAATGGGCAACTCATAGACCACCTATCACAGAAACAGAAGACGGAAGCTTATAAAATAATTTGCTTTCTCCATATTACTAGCCCACTCTTAATTTACATATCACTATTGTATACAAGTGCGACACGAGTATTCTTCTTTGCTTCTTGAAGAATGCATTTGCAATACCAGAACTGTAGTACACTGAGCCCAAACAGCAGAAAGCTGTTAACAATGGGATTCTAATTGTAGAGCACAACTGACTTGCTACTTTTGGATTTTGTCCTGCTTTCTAAGTATCAGAGCTCAATACCATTGTTGTAACTACTGTTAAACAGGTGAGAAACATCAGAAAACAATGCAAGAAAGCCAGAAGTCAATAAGTAAGAAGGTATCATGAGTGAGAACACATGGGCACAAATGATAGAAATAAAAGCTTATGGTAGAAAACAGTAGAACGAGAAAAGAGGATTGTAATAGCTTCAGACAAACTATGCTAAAATTGCTGTTTTAATTCTTCCTCAAAAATAAAGTGAAAAGACTTTAGTGAGAATTAGACATAAGAAACATTTCAGAGTCTGATTCTCTTCTAATCATCAGCTATCTGTACAGAGTGAGCTCCAAAGCCCATGAAACTGCAATAGCACATTTAGGGTCTTCTACAAAAGGGGTAACCTTTTTTCATGCCTCCAAGGCAAGTGGTTAGATATCAAGTTGTCCCATGGGATGAAACCACCCTGGAGCTCACAGATGTACTTTGCTCAGTATTGTAAAAGTACTTTCCCTGCACTATCGCCAAGATCCACACAGCAAATTTTGTTCAAAGTTCAAATTTCAGTTTTATCCAGAAACTCAGCACTGAACAAGGAGGCGTGTTGAGAATTTTTTACACAGATTTATTTTAAATGTTTAAAGTTAGCATGAAGCTTAAATATTTCAAAAGTGTTAATTCTGAGACACACGACTGGGTAAGCAACTACATGTGAAACCGCTGCGCTCTGAATAAAGTTTGCAAGCATATTTAATCATACTGTTCCCTTCTCAATGACCATAATGAACGATCCTCGTTCCCATTCAAGTTCCCCCTATTTTCTAGTACTCTTGTAGAAGAAGCAAGAAACAAATAGACATAGAGAACACTTTGTGTGTGAATACAGATAGAGTACTCTCGATATGCTTAAATTAAGTTTTAGTCAAAGATTTCTTCCTTGTACGACCTCTGGACACAGATACAGCAGGGGAAATCTCTGCCTGTTGTTTTTAGTCAGGATATGGACAATATCGTCAGTTTATCCAAAAAAGAACAGTGCAAAAGACATACTGGAGGAAAATACATTGGCACTCCACACAAACACAAAAAAAGGGCAAACACATAGTATAGAACACTGTTTTGTATGAAGAAGATAAGGTGCTGTTAAGTACCTCCCCTGTACTTGGGTTCCAGCACAAGATCCGGTTGTCTTTGGCGCTACTCAACAGCAATTCAGGGTCAGCCTGGCACCAGGAGACAGACAGAACTCCCCTAAAACAGACCAGAAAGAAATCAGCGGTACTTCATACTCAGCCCTCTCTCCCACTCTGCCAATAAGAAATGTTGACGCACTTTAGTTTAAGTTCAGAAACACCGGTTTTCATATCTGCTTCAACCAGATTCATCTGTGAAACAAAACAATCTAAAATGAATAACCCCAATTCTCCAAAACTCTCGCAGATGTTGGCCTTTAAAAGATGGAGATCCTTGAAAAGGCAACATGACAAGCAGGCCCTCACCTAGTATGTCCTTCCAGCTGGCTCAAAGGTGAGGTAGCAAAACGTAAGTCCCATATTTGGATCACTGGCAAACGGTCGTCCTCAGAGGAAAGAACTAGCTGGGTTGCAACTTCTGGGTGCCAGGCCATTCCTGAGCAATGCATCTCGGGACAAAAACAGCACAGGATGAAAATTCAGCAATGCAAGCTGGCAATGGCACAAATGGCCATTTGCCATTTGCTCTCTGCAAATAACTTACCTAGAATGTTTGACATAGAGTAAGTCTAGCAATACCTTATTATGAGAAGCAAGAATTTCTACTTTCTCTATACAGCCAAAAACCTCTAACCAATAGAAGTTGGAGGACTAGTTCAAGGTTGATTGAGGAAGACAGCTAGGATTAAAATGCAAGAGGCTTCTCATAAATGAGATGCGAACACAAATGTAAAACAAGGGCACTCTGTACTTCAGGAATAGGTAAGAGGCTTGTTTTTGCAGTTTGTTAGGAAAAAAAAAAGAGAGATGTGCTTTGATGCTGTAGCTCCAAGGGAACCAGTCACAACAGCTCCCAAAACACAAGCACTTGAACCCGAGAGCTGTGCCACTGCTTCGCTGTCACTGTGGTGCCATGTCATAAGCAAGTCAGAATCAGTCTTCACTCACTCTGTTACTGTGGTCGCTGACTTTGATGATAGGCTCGTTCTTCCTGAGGTCCCAAACCACTGCCTTCCCACTGGGGTGAGCAGAGGACAGAATATGCTGCACCTGCCGATTCCAAGACACCACACTGATGTCTTCATGAGGCTGTAAGGATAGAAACGGACATAGGTCTATTTTACTTCTGTGCTGAGGAAACACTAATCACTGGATTCTGACACTAGACTGACTAGAACCTGCAAACATGTGAGATCAGGATGCAGACTAGAGAGAACTACAGCTGAGAGAATATAAATGTTTCTACTCTGACTCCCACGAGAAACATAAATGGAAATATGACCTTGTGCAACATTTCAGGAGTGCAACGAGATGGAAAATGGTACAGTACTCAAGGCTAATTGATGTTACTGTATCTCCTGCAATGCATGAGATAGATAGGCAAGGACAAATGCAAAGCTTTTTGGAGAAAAAGCTAACCTGCTTTTAGACAAGTTTACTACAATTGTCCTGAACAACGTGATCATAATTCAGGAGCTTATTCCCCTTCAAACTCAGGAAAAATTACCTAGGAATAATAGCTGAGAAGCTATTGTTAAATAGCTCGCTGGCCACACTGGGTATATTTTGCCGTCATGACATTTGAAAAGTTTCACATGAAGCCTGAGGTAAATTCATTCCTCAGAGAAGGCCCAATAAAGCATCGTTAATCCAAAACACATGACCCAGCTGGATCTTAAGACAAACTCGTCAGGTACTTGATGCAAATTCACAAAGAGCTTACTCATCCAGTGCATTGTTCCACAATTTATTAGCCTACCTCACCTTCCTTACAACACTCTTTCCACCCCCTTAAAATGAAGCCTATCAGTTATGATTCATCTTTCTCCTGACAAAGGTCAAGCTCATTCCCTCTTCACAGAGTAACTACACCAGGATGATTCCATTCAGTCACGCATTTTGTCTTACATCTCAGTATGGAAGACTGCAGGGCTATCGCCTGGAGGAAAATGGGTTTACCTGTGATTTAGTCCCTGGAGTCATAGGCACACTAAAGTTATTCAGGTCCCAGATGAAAATTTCAGAATCATTGGCTCCAGAGGCCAAAAGGTTGCTCTGCAGAAAAAAGAAAAGGTAATCTGAATTTCCTGTTTATGGGGGAAAAGGACAGATTTCTTAAGAATAAGTGCAAATAAAAAAACCTCAAAACTTCCACAACCAGATAAGAACTGCATTTAACCGATGCATCTAAGATTATAAGCTGAGCATGTTTCTGGCCTCCGTGTCTTCAGCTGTGCCATGATAGAAGCCTGTTTAAAATTTGTCTAGCAAGCTAGATTTGCAGTTGGATAGTTCTATTCACCATGAAACTTCACCACAGGTCTGGAAGCCACCGCCTCTGGCCAGCTGAGCCTTTGCTCTGTATGCAGGCATCAGGGACATTCCTTCTCAGAAAGTGCAGGCTTCCCAAAAGGGTCTGTGTTCACAGAACAATTTGCCTTTTTGCTGCCACAAGAACTTATGTTCTGTTTACTTTTCGCTTATTCTGCGCCCTCTTCAAGTGTGATCAAAACCCCATTGAATTAAAGACTAACTGAAAAAAATAATAATAATTAAAAAAAAGGATGTCCTGCCTTCAGATGGGTAACAGTCCAACATGCAACAGCTTTACAAGATATGTTTTGTTCTGAGGTAAAATGACTCGATCAAGGTCACAGTGTAATACAGTGACAAAGCTGTGAACAGTGCCCTAATCAAAGTTCCAAATCAATATTGCAGCACAACTATCATGTCTCTTTCATGTTAAATGTTGTTCCTTCAGTTAATAAATCTGTACACACAAGAGAAAAAAGAAAACCAAAACATTTGTTTATAAGCATCTTTATGTTACACACCTGGAAAGGATTGAAGTCAAGCGCTCGAACAGGCCCCGAATGCTTCTCCGTCTGCCCAATTACAGGATCACTCTTTGAGGCCAAGATCCGGTGTGCACTGTACATTGTCAGTACACCATTATCCCCTCCACCAATGATCACTCCAGAGGACTCTGGGGACCCGTTTCCAAAGTTACCCCAGATCAGCTTATGAAACCTAAAGAAGAAAATAAAGCCAGTGTAGGCTACAGTATCTGGTGGAAGTCAAGACATTCTGCATTACCAAATCTCCAACACGATTTGTGTGAAGTCAAAAATGTATAGTCCTTGATGACAGATAAACTGATTCAAAAGATCACTTTATACCCTGAAAACAAATTCCCTCTCTCCTTTTTTGTACAAGAAAAGCCCTTTTCAGTTCCAGTGATCAATAGCATGAGACTCTGATACCTGTTTGAGGCAGGAAGTGTTCCTTTTTTCTTCATGTCCAGAGAGGGATCCCTGAAGTCAACCTCAAATATTTCCAAGGTGGCATTTGTACTGAAGGATGCATCCAGTTGCTGGGCAGATGTTCCTAGCAGAAGTACAAGGGTAGTACTTAGAATTGGCCACTTTTTCAAGATCACAAGATATAAACAAGGCACTGGTAACCTTAGTAGTCAACACATCATCCGTGCTGTGCCTATTCAGGGAGAGGACATATACAAGTACCTCAGAAACAGGAACTATTACAACAAAGACTTAAAAAAAGAAATTAAAAACTCTTCAAGAAATTCTGGGCACCAGGGTCACTGCTACGCAAATATTTTCCCCTCTTTGGATAGACAAAGTTCATATACCTTATCCAAACTACCACAGTTTCTGATATCAAGTTGTAATTGAAATTACAAATAAAGTTACTTCTTCAAATCTAGGTAAAATTATGATCCTAAATACTTCTGTATACTACTCAACTTTGAGCAGAAGTCATGATGATAACTTCTATACTTAGCCTACAGCAAAAGTTCTCCAGTTATAAGCCAACAAAGCATTCCTTAGCAACCCACACATAGACAGTAGTCACTCAGTAATGGCTTTCTTCTCCCTGGTTTAGGGAATAAAAGTTAAAAATAGATTTAACATTGCCTAATGAGACACTGCCATGCAAATAATTACCCAGCTACAACAGGGATGCTTTGTAACTGCCTATGGCAAGAAAAGAGCCCATGGGACGATAAAAAAGTAGGACAAACAATAAACTATGCAGCTTCTGATCTAAAGCAGATTGAAGCCAAGGCCTTCGGTCCAATCAAAACTCTGGCCTTATTAGAGAAACTCAAAATAGAAGATCTACCCCCAAAACAGTAATGCTGCTTTTAAGGCAAAAGCCAAACTTTAGCCAGTTTCTTCTGACAGCCATTCCTGAAAAAAAAAGCAAGAAAAAAAAAAGCAGGACAATATGCCAACCCCGCACAACCCAGACAGACAGCAGACAGGCCTTCCCATGTTGGGTAGGCAACACAAGCCGTTAGATCCACATGGACGCTAAATTCACCTGCTTCCAACTCAGTGAATGTGATGATTTTGCACTTTGGGAAATAATATGGTCATAAAAATTGTAAATGATGGTTCTGCAGAAACATTAAAAATTGAGCGTAAACCAAACCAAGCGATATAAAGAAGAAAAGAATTTTATTCGTTGGTTGTCAAGCTACTTCATAATGGCTGAAAGCCAACAAACTGAAAGTGAGCTTAAATGAACATAATTAGGGTGAACTTAGTTCCACAAATATACTAAGTAACTTCATTTTATTTTTTTTTATAGCAAGCAGGCACTGGAGCTCGTGCAGACTTAATCAGAAGCTAGATCAAAAAAGCAATGCATTCACCCTCTGAAAAATGACTGCTCTTTAAGGTGTTAATGCCAGGCGTAAAACATAACCTCCACAGGAGTGTCACTTTAAAAAAAAAAAGTGATAAAGTTTTCAGCATATCATTTGCAAGCTTTCAAGAGTGGGAATTCCTAAAAGTCTGCTGTTCTTTTTTTTTCCTTTCTTTTTACCAATACAGCTCTACATAAAGTCTCTCTGTGATTCATACTCTAGATTTATTGAATCGTGAAGAACTTTACCTGTTGCTAGATAAATGGGGTGGTTGTTTGCAGGACTCCACGCCTCTACAGCTGTTCGTTCAATTTCCTTTAGCTTCATTTTCTAGGCTCTAGAAGAAATTTCGCACAGCAGTTAGAATAGCCAGACAAAGCCAACATGAAAATAACCACAACAGTAACAAAGCACACTCCTTACAGCGGTATCAAGAAAAAAAGCCTTCTCTCTACCGAGAGCAATTATTTGCTGCTTCCTGAGTTAGTATACAGTTTTACTGGTAGGAATTCACGGAAAAACAATCCCTGCTGTCTGAGCCCAGATTTTCCTTACTACACGGCTCTTTTTCATATATCCCAGTTACAGGAGAATTTCAGTGAAAGGAAGGGGATCTAAATTAAACAACATACTCAAGTCTTCAGCCCAGGCTGGTTTAAATCAGCTGCCGAAATTCACTTAAATGTATTTGCAAAGCACCAGTTGCTCTCTCAAAACACGCTGGTGTCAGTACACACATTGGCGAAAATGGAGCAGATGGAATCTAAGGACAGGGTAAAATCCAAACAGCAAAGTGATGTGGCAACAGAAAACAAAGTGCAATGCTACCACGTGCCAATTTAATTAGCGTACTTTGTTCTCACGCCTCAGAGAAGCCAAAGGAAAAATCATTTGACCTTCTGCTTCGGTTTGTAAATGGTAGCAGAAGGTGTGAGGAAGTGATCCAGAAGTACCCACTGGGTTTCAAGCCCAGATCTGACAGTAATTCTTTTTACTGAGAATGAGTAGACGAACACACACCTCTACAAGGGCAACACAACCGCCCCATGTCACTGCAGAGACAGTTGGGCAATAACGTAGCAAGATAATTGAAAAACAAACATCAGCGGTACACAGTCAGGAGGCTGCAACATTGAGTACAAATATAAACAAACTGCTGTTCCAGGTAGGAACATAACCATTAGCCAGGCTGTTAGTTCAGTCACATCCTGAGTCCACATGGTCCCTCTTTCCAGACACAGAATAACAAATGTCAATCATACAGAGTTTGGTCATAGACCAGAACATGGATGTGCCTTCCTAACCTCCTTCATAAAGGTAGCTTGCTGTACACAGCCCACTGCCTGGCCAAAGCATATTTTAAAAAGGTTTGAAAGTCTTTCACCATCTTGAGGCTTATACAAAGCCATAGCCTCTTATACGGCTTATGTAAAGCTATGACAATTTCCCCATGCAGGGAAATTTGGTCAGCAGCATTTCTAGGACTCATACCTCATGTCTAGTAACCCCAGATGCTCTTTAGGGTCTTCTCTGTCACCAGTCAGAAGGGTAAGGACATACTCCCACTTCCCCTGTCATGTCAGGACATGCTGTTTGATTAGAATTGATTGAATGCTTTTTAGCATTCACACTCATAGAGGAACACTGTCCTGGCCTGCTCCCCTTATCAGCAGTGGGGAAAGAAAACATCCCCAGAAGGAGCCACAGGAACCTGCTAGCAAGGGCCCAATGCAAAAAGCATCCTGACTCCATCAGAACAGGGGTGTCAGACAGCTGGCATGTTCCTTAATAGTCCCCTCCTGACTCTTCCTCCTCCACCTGTGCTCCATCAGCTGCAGGAGCCAGATGCACATACAAGCCTCTCTGCTTCACTTTTGAGATGACAATCTCCTACTGAGCCATTAACATTACTAGAGAATGGCCAAGAGGCTTGCTCCTTCCGGTAAGGAAACAATGAAGAGCATAACCACCACGCTACTGGCTAGTTGAATGGCCCAGACTCCCTCCCACTGCTTACCCTCTGTGCTGGATAGGCTGTGGGGATGGCTGCCACAAACTGTATTTAACAGGCAAACTCAAAGTCAAAAAACCATGCAAAAACCTTACTGACTGATTGCTCAGCTCCTCTTATCACAATAAAGCACTAAACATTTTGCATAAGAAAGTCAGTATTATTGTTCTCTTTTCATAAAATTATGTTAGAACAGAACCAGAAGGTAAAACGTCTTGCTCATGGTAACACTCAGATACAGGAAAGCAAGCAAGTGGCTTGCCTAATAGATTGGCTCAACATCAACAGGTCAACTGCAGGAGCGTTAGACAGCAGGAACTGGACGGCTTCTACATCAACAACCATCAGGGCAAAGCAGCACCAGGACCAACAGACTTGAGGGCCCATAGAAGACACACAAGAAGCCAGAAGACAGCAGTATCATGTCCCAAAGCAACTTCTACTATTTTAAGCTCCATTGCAGCTGAGGTTTTGTATCAACGCAGCAACATTTCCTTAAACCACTGGGCTCTAAGTCTGGAAGGTAAGAAGCCCTGATTTGAGTCTTCCACGACCCCTGAAGATTATCAGAAAAGGCTCTTCAGCAACCCCTTGTGGTTGTCCGAGAAAAACTTACAAGCGGACTCTTCCACAGGAGAATTTTTAGGGAGAGATTGCCACCTGCTGTCATTTCCCAAAATAACACCTAAGACTTCTGAGAAAGCTCATGATTTTCTTACGACCTCCAGTTAATTAGCCATGACAACTCCACCTCCCCCTCCTCCAGAGGAACATCCGATTACAGACACAATGCATCAACAGATCTCAGCCCCAGTGGCAGTAGCAGGACAGAAGCAGCGCTCCCCCAATGCCTCCCCCAGCCTTGCTTTCCTGCATAGTGTCCTTAAATGGTAATGCCGCCTGCAAAGCCAAACCTGGCATTGCCGGGCACTGCTCGCTGCTGGGAAATGGAGGGCATGGGTAGGAGCACATGCTCTAACATCGTGATGGATTATATGCAGTGCTGACAGGGGCAGAATTCCTTATCCTATTCCAGTAGCCTAAAACACTTGTAAAAGACCAAGCTTCTATCTTCTGGTTGAATCTCAGAGCTGCCATGATAACCAACCCCGGTACCACTCCTGCAAGGCCTTCTCTCTCTCTCCCTCCCCAGACCCAGGACTGTCAGTAATCGCCCTACTCACTTTTCCACTCCCCCACACGACCGGGCATCTAGCCATTTCCCTTTTATAGAATCACAGAATTATTAAGGTTGGAAAAGATCTCTAAGATCATCGAGTCCAACCATCCTGTCACCACCACCATGTCCACTAACCACATCCCTCAGTGCCACATCTCCACAGTTCTTGAACACCTCCAGGGATGGTGACACCACACCCCCCAGACATTCCGCTCCTTTGTACATCTCCTGCTGATGCTGCCCTCCTGCACAGTGCATGAAGGAAGCTGCCAGCCTGATCCCCTGTAAACAAACACACAGCAGAACAGAATGCTCAGCCAAGGTCATCTGGCAGAAAAGCAGCCCCTCCGGAACTGACAGACCATACGGCCATGACACAGGAGATGAGATGCAAACTGCATGACACTCCACATCCCAGGATCAACCCCAAGCCCTCGCACCACTCCTTCCTTTCCCCAGCTCTCTGGCACCGCAGCCTGCAGCTCTCCCAGGTGCTTATTATAGGCCCAGATTACAGGAGGCACAGGCACTAATCGCGGCTAATCGCCGGCGCTGCCGAGGCGGGGTTGTAGCAGGGCAGGGCTCAGCATTCCTCCATGACACTATCACGGCAAAGAAAAGAACTTCTGAGCTCTGTGCGCTTCAACTACACGCCTAAAGAAACTTTTTACGCTGCGAGTACACTCGAACTATCGACAGGTACGCTGCGTGCACGGCAGCGCGTACACGTACCGGGGCAGCGCCGCGCTGCCAGGCAGAGGGCCGCTCTGAGGCGAGGGCGCAGGGCCGGCCCGCCCGCACCCAGCGGTCACACACACACCGTGCCGCCAGGACAGGAGCGGCAACAGAGCCCCGGTGACGCCGCGCCGGGAAGCGGAGGCGACCGGCTCCGAGGCCATGGGGTCGGCCCGGAGGTGGCTCCTGAGGCTGAGGGGTGCGGAGCAGAAGCGGCCGCTCGGTGCCGGCCCAGGTAGGGCGAGGCGAGACGGGAAGGAGAGGCCGCGGCCCTTACCGGCTGCCGGCTGTCCCGCCGCTCGGTCCCGCAGCTGAGCCCTACGACGGTGGCCGCCGGGAGCCCAAAAGGCGCCGCCTCCACGGGAACGCGCCCCGCCCGCTGCATTGCGCATGCGCCAGCGGCACCTCCCCGCAGCTCAGCCGCAGGTGGAGCGTTGGAAGAGCTGCGCAGCTGTGCGACGGCGCCTAAACCTGGGCATCCCCAGGGAGCGCCTTCCCGCGCACAACACATTGTTTCATGGTCCCTGCAGCTCAAAAAGTTACCTGAAAAACCCAAACCCGTTGTTTCCAGCTTAAAAGCAGGTCTAACTGGGATAGCAGGAGCCAGGCAGGGTGGGGATTGCTCAGCACCGCCCAAGAGGTCAGCCTTATTTAAACACCTGCATGTCCCAGTACTTGGTCACCTCATTTCCTTACACACACATCCCTACGGAAACGACACAGAGACCAAACTGCCCTTTAGAATCTGCCGTTACGAGGTGTTTTCTTGCACTGCTAATTGTGAATCGTTTCCTGTCAATGCCCACTTCCCTTAAAGCACACAACTGAGTGATGGCAGGGTGCTAAAAGCAGAGCAGGGAAATGGAACTTCTATCACACACCTGTATGGAAGGTATTGCCCCCTTCAGCGACAGAGGGAAAAGCTTATGGCAAAGGGTGGAGCTAAAAAATAAAAATAAAGGAGCTTAATTAAACTGTAAGCATAACTTTCCCAGTCAAACAGGGAACAGAACCACAGGAGTCTCTGTATCTGTACCTGAGCTCAGGCACACAGTTTGAGCTCTCAGACCTCAAGTCCAGGCCAGAGCTGGGTTTTTCGCCAGATTTTTTTGGCAGACTTCACTGAAGTCATCTAGAGCAGGAAAAGATCAAAGCTGATCCCCACTGAGGAAGGACGCTATTCACATGGAATGAGACTCCCAAGAACTGGCACTTAACAGGCAGAACCAGACTGTTTCACATCCAGTGATACGCTCTAGTTCAATTCCAACCAGCACCTCCAATAAGCCACTCAGTAACAGGCAATATCTCCTGCATAAACAGGTTTAGCAAATGTACCTTGTACAAAAATATTTATAAGCCAGAAGTTTGCCCCACATCATAGCCTGTCTAGAAAAATGGCAAATATCATTTAATTCCATTGGCCATTGCTTCACCTTTTCAAAACAACAGAAGACAACTAGCACAGTAAGTATCATTGATATATTTCACTGCAGTTAGTGGCTCAGTGTTGAAGAACAAGCATTAACTTATGCTGCAGTGAAAACTAAAGAAGATGCGAACCCCAGCAGAGCTGGTGCGAGAGAAAAACCACTTCCAGCAGCTTTCAGATTTTGTAGTGCGTCACGACTGGTGGCTCTTTATTGGGGTCCCCTCCTTTCTCCAGATACAGGTCATTGAAGGGATACTGCTTCGGTCCCTACAAAAATAGCAGCAAACACACCACATTCAAACAAGCAATTTAAGAGGTAAGGAAAAAACATCTCATTCAACTTCCCCCCAAGCCTCCTCTAACACCCTTAACCTCCCCCCCTTTAAAAAAGAAGGCATGTCAGCCACTCCTTAAATTTCAGTGTAACTGCTTCAAAAGAAATATCAGATCAGGAAATTCAGACATTAGAGGTTGGGTCTGTTTTGTTTTTTTTTTTAAACCCAAGCCCTTCAACGGGGAAACATTTAATCAACCAACAGTTCATCTCGCAGTGTGAGAATAACATATTGCAAGAACTGTTTGCGTGTTCAGACTTGTTTATCAGAAGTATTCTAAATGACGCAGATCATTTGAGAGAATGAAAACCATAGGGCTAGAGAAGAGGAAAAAAGTGTTTCTCATGCACATGTGCACACAGGCAGGAGAAAGCCTAGACCAAAGGAGTGGTTTTGTAAGAGAATTAAAAAGTAGTTCCCTGAAAATGAGAACTGCTGATTGTGAAACAACCTGTGAACTAAACTGAGCCAGCTCAGGTTGAATAAAGTGCCTCTTGTTTCCAGCAGGATTTCACATCCACACTCACCCAACTGCTGAATACTCTTTTGGCCATCAGCAGCGACAAGCAGCACAGCTATTTTTCCTCCCTCTACCCAAGAGTATCACTCACCACGGGCCTGTAAGATGGATAGATCTCTCCAATAGCAAACATGACCAGCATGGTACCCAAAAAAATCAGGAAGTGGTTGCGCATAGTATGCCATGGAACTGGAGTGGGGGATGTATCAACACGGTTCCGAATATACATGTCAAAGTCCCAGTGCATCTGAAAAATAACAACAAAAGGGATATGGATTTAGCATCAGTACTCAGGCTGCTTTTATGTAGAACTATTTACAACATTCTCAATCACAAAACTGCCAGAAGTTACCTATAACCTCCACTACACAAGTGGAGATAAAGCCACAGAGGCAGTAATTGCTTATGGTAAAACAAGGCTCCAAGTTCCATCCTATGACCATACCTGGCAATCATGCTTAATTATAAGACAGGAACAGTGTTTATTTATATACATAATCGCTCCACCTTAGATTTATTCCGCAGCACTGTTGAGAAGTCATGGTAGAAACTGGGACCCTTTTTTTTTTTTAATGAAAGATCAGTCACACATCCAAACAGAACAAGCAGCTGTATTCCAAACAAAGAAGCAGGCACTTGCTATTTGGAAGCTCGTTCCTCCACACAGGTAAAGCACCTGTTGCTACTCCTTAAGAGTAAAGGCAGTAGGAAGCCAACTGAAGTAGTAGCAAGAGCCAGTTCTTACAAGTAAAAATATTACCCATCTTAAGGGCAGCATTACCTATGCAAGCCTTCATGTGCTGATCAGCACAAAAATACAGAATCACCACAAGGTTTTCTATGCGACAGCTCCTACAGACACTGCAATACAGACTTTAAACTCTACTCTGTGACACACATGCTAGCAACCTCTTACATATTTATACTACATTACATACGTATGCTTATATAAACTCTACTTCAAGTAGAAGGAGCTCAAGTCAACTACCAAACTAAATAATAACAGCTAGATCCCAGTCCTTCACAGAAAGGCCACATACTAACTGAAAAGCTACTCCTGACCAGGAGCTTGAGGAGCTTAAGATAATGCAAGTTGATGTAGATGCTTTATTTGAGCAGGTTTCTCCAATTACTTGGCCTGATGACCACAGCCTTTACTTCTGACTGTTGCTGTATGCAACACCCCCATGCTTGAGGATGCGTTTGAACACAGAATTACAAAGCAAGCACAGTAAGGATGCCCATGTCAGCATTCAGTAACGGCAGCACTGATGCCTGAACACTGTTGCAGGCGTTCTCACCGGCTCTCCCCAGTTGCGCCTCATGTCCGGCTGGTCCCACTGATACCAGGGGTCTCGCTCATGTATGGACTTATTAGGGAGCATGGGATAATCACCATACCTGTGAGAAGCAGACAAAATCCCACACATTCACGAATCTGCATTAATTTTGGCACATTTGACACATAATATATATCTCTGAAAATGGATCTAGCGTGCATATACGCCTTTTTAAACACACACCTACACCAACACACCCACCACTGCAATACCCACGCGATGCCTCCCAAGCCTAGACACACGCAGCAGTGAGGACTGCAGCAGGTTGCAGCCAGACCCCAGCCGGAGGGGGCACGAGGCCCCCAACTCACCCGAAGCCGTCGTCAGGGTAGGGCTGGTAGTCCTCCACCCGCATGTTGTACTTCTTGGCGGCGGCAGCCCGTTCCTCCGCCGTCCGTGGGTAGGGCCCGGGCAGCTGATCCTTGGTCAGACCCGAAGCTGGAGAAGATCGGCGAGGTGGGCACGGGCCCGGCCAGGAAGGGCGCAGTGCCCTCACAGCCCGCAGGCCTCAAGGACGCCGGCCCATCCCGACGTCGGCCTCCCGCTCCCAGCAGTCTCTTACCTGCCCGCGCCCCTGGGGGCACCGCCGCGGCGGCCCGCGCTGCCCACAGCCAGCCTGCCGCCTGCCGCCAGAGGACACCTCCGCGCCCAGCCGCCGCCATCGCCCTGCCGCGCAGGCGCCGCCGACGGTGGCTGGTAGGGACGGAAGGGACGAGCAGAAAAAGCAAGAGCCCAGGCAGGCCCTCTATCAGTACCGCCAGTACGCACGGGGGCACCGCTCGCCTCTGCTCCTTCCTCCCGTCTTCATGGTGACCCTCCCCTCGTTTCCGGCGTTGCTGCTTGTGGGTAACTTCCGCTTCCGGTTTTCTAGTTCCGGGTTCCCCGGCCGAGGCGGTGATGGCGGCGGCCTCTTCCTCCTCCTCCTCCTCGGCGACGGAGTGCCGGGACGGCCCAGTGGGGCCCGGTTGGAGCGACTCCCAGTTCCGCCACTACTCCTTCGAGACGCGGCCCATCCCGCGCCTCAGCCACAGCGACCCCCGCGCCGAGGAGCTTATCGAGAACGAGGTGAGGCGGGGAGCGGGCGGCCCTGCTCCTCCGGCCGTGCGGAACGGGGCGCGCGGAGCAGCTTACGGCACCTGGCGCCGGTGCCCTCCGTTCCGCCTCTCGACTCCGTCCCTCTAGGCTGCCGCTTGTTCGCTCTGCGGGAGCCCGCCGGGTTCCCGGTTCCGTTATTTGTAGTGAACGCTTCTCTTTGGTGCTGATGGCTCGGCTTGTGTACGTGCAGGAGCTTTTCAGTTTTCTGAGCGGAAATCGCGAAAGTATTGTGTAAAACTGTACGCATGCAGTTATTTTTGAAGCGAGTGTGGCCACAGATGTGAAGTTTGCATTACAGTGGCTGCTCTTCTGTTGGTTCTGGAGGAGAAGCTCTAAGTTTGGTAAGATTGCTGGGTTTGGGGGCAGCATTCTGGCAGGAAGGGGTGTTGTGCTTGCACAGATTGAGAATATAGCAGGTGTCATTCTTGTTTAGGTCTCTTAGTATTTATGCACAAGGAGAGGAGTGACATTCTTTGCCTTACTTCTGTAGTGCTTTTTTTGGGTAAAAGGGAGGGTATAATCTCAGGTTTTGGATGGTTGTAGTTTACAGATATTCTCCAAGAAAAAGAGATAAGTGCTGTTTCTTGTTCTGGATTTATATTTACTTTTTTGTCAGTGTTTACCACTTAGTAGTTAAAGCTGGAAATGATGAGGCAGAAATTACTGTTTCCTTGCTACATGACAGAACCAAGCAACGGTCCCCAGCTTCTGTTTGCCTAACATCCCATGTTAGAGATTAGCTAAATAGATAGCAGAGTCTGTCCCGTTGCTACTAGGGGCTGGCTGTGGGAGCAGCCACCACTCACTTAAGACTTCCTATCATGTTTTGCATGTTTTTCTCTCCGGGCCAAGGCATGTCATTGCTCTAAGTGCCTTTTCCAATTATTCATGTTAAAAGAGAGTTTGTAGGGTTGCAGTAACAAACGTGGTAATTCTGAAGTTTAAAAGATCCTCGAATTGATGAACTTCTCGTTTCTTCCCAGGAGCCAGTGGTGCTGACGGATACAAATCTGGTTTATCCTGCCCTGAAATGGGACCTGGACTACCTCCAGGAAAACATTGGCAATGGGGACTTCTCAGTGTACAGTGCCAGCACACACAAATTTTTGTACTATGATGAAAAGAAGATGGCCAATTTCAAGAATTTCAAACCCAAGTCAAGCAGGGAAGAGATGAAGTTTGCTGAGTTTGTGGACAGACTTCAAGAAATACAACAAAAAGGGAGTGCTGAGAGGTAAGTGATATGCAGAAATTTGTCTGTTTCTTCAGGTCTCCACAGGGTACATTTCAGTGAGAGCTGGTGATAAAAGCCTTTCAAACTTCATTTTTATAGGCATTTCCCACATGACTGCCATTTGACAGCAACTGTGTTAGCTTACTAAAGAAATATGTGCCTTTAGTTCACGAAACTGTTCAAACTGTTTTCTTCTCTCTCCATACTGGGGTTTAAGCAGAGAAGGCGTTATGCATCACTTGACTTTGGCAAACTGTGGTATTGGTAGATACCACACGATAAAAATGTAGAGGCAATAGAACTCAACCTTTTTACAGAATACTGAGGTAAACTGTCAACTTTTTCTCACAGAGATGAGGAAGACTTGTCAGTGTGCTGTGTGTTTGTAGGTGATGTCGGCCTATGCCACTGACGGATCTCGAAGTTACTGAGTGGAGCTCTGTTTTATATAGAATGTACCCATTAGCCACTGAAACCTCCTGGTTAATTTCATCTGTCACCAGCCACCTAAAAAAACTTACGAATGCACAGTTATGTCTTAATTTGAGGCAGCTCTGTGTGTCCATGTCCACTGGTTGTCTGTGCCTTTCTCTTCTTTCTAAGCTTTAGGTGTACTTTCTTCTAAGAGAGGAGGCAGTCCTTAAGCTTAGAAACGCATTTTTCTTTGGGCATCATAGACTACAGTCAGTAATACCAAGGTTGTTAATACAGATGTTTGATTCCTTTGATCCTGTGTGTCTAAACATAGGTGTGGCTTTAAGGCAGCTTGATACTGAAACATGCTGGATTTTCTGAGCCTTTATACACTTCTGTCTCGTTGCAGATGACTTATAGTGCTAATATTTATCTGAGGATTGTTTGTGAGTGTTTTTGTGAGTCAATCTGTTTAGGGCTTCTTCCTCCTGCACCCATGAGGTGGTATTTTTGATCTAAAATTCCAGTTTTCCCCCTGTGATTGTTCATATGGAGTTGTGTTCTGCTTCACTGTTTACCAGGGAAACATTTGGCAAACTGTGGGGACTTTTTGAAGCCGTTCCTTTTCACAGTCATTTATAGTGCTGTTAAAACAAAATCTCTGGGAGTTATATTTCTTAGTCTTTGAAGCCTTTCTTAAGAGATGTGGAGGTGCATTTCTGTGTTCATCACAAAGCTTAATATTTGCTTCCTGCCTGTCTTTGGGGAAATATAGACTATACCTGCAGCAAACTCTGAATGACACAGTTGGAAGGAAGATTGTGGTGGATTTCCTTGGCTTCAACTGGAACTGGATTAACAAGCAACAGGGGAAACGTGGCTGGGGTCAACTGACTTCTAACTTGCTGCTCATTGGCATGGAAGGTAAGTAGCTTCCTATGACTCGGGGAGAAGATTTTGTCAGCAATTCTCTTCAAGTTTCAGAAAGTCTTTCAAATGGATTTTTAGCTAGTTCCTAAGTGTTCTTCCCAAGCAAGCAATTTAAAGCTTTCAATTGGAATGGGACTATTGTCGCAACTTGTGTTACGAAAAGGGAAAAAACAAAAGGAATAGCTTGCTTATTGTGAATGCCTGGAGGTAATCTTCTGCTTGTGGAAAGGCTCTACTTAATACGGGGTGATTGTTGTGATCGTATTTTGAGACCTCTTTGTTGTTTGAATACTTCAGATGCCATAGATTAAAATGCTTGCAGTCTAAGAATTTGTAAGATGAGCAAAGTTAGCCTTCTGGACTTTTATGAGGAGTGACCAATGTCTACCCTAAAGGAAAAAACAGATGTGACTCACTGTGTTTTAAAGTTTGATTATATTTTAGATCTTGTAATAATAGTCAAGCTTCATAACTGTTAATCAGTGCCTGAGACAGTAGGAGAAGATTGTATTATGAAGCCCCAATGACAAGGAGGTTTGTTTACTTGTTTTCTTGCTAAATTACTGGGACTTTTTCCAAAATCAGTCTATTAGGCTCCTTTTCTCTAGATTAATAATAAGTTGTGGAATTGACTATAAAAAAATTCTCAGCTAAACAGGGTATTTTATGAAGAAGCTTCCCATCAACATTTGCCATCTGTTGTTCATGGAGACAAGCTGGAAATCCTAATCCTGCAGAGCATAAATTGCTGAATATGGATTCAGAATGGAAATTGTTAAGTGGGGTAGCAACTGTTCAGTAATGACCGACTGATAAAACGATCAGATTGTAACATTCCTGGAGTTATTTTCCTTTCTTAGTTTTCTTGATACATGAAAGAGTATTTACCGTCTCCAGCAAGGAATAGAACTTGCTTCAGTCTCTCATAACTGCACAGATGTGTCTTGATCATCTTTTCTCTCTGCGTAGGGAATGTGACACCAGCTCATTATGATGAGCAGCAGAACTTCTTCGCTCAGATTAAGGGTTACAAGAGGTGCATCCTTTTCCCTCCTGATCAGTTCGAATGCCTCTACCCTTATCCTGTGCACCACCCATGTGACAGACAGAGCCAGGTGAGAGCTGCAGATCTGTTTTCCTCTCCATGGGAAAACAAGGGTATTTGTGAAGATGCTATGTGGGAAGAATCTGTATTACAGTTAAAGCTGCATAGCACTTCTGAGCTTTGCAGCACACGTGTTCAGATCTGTTAAGTATTGAATACATTGAGTATAGATGGGAGGACAAGAGGTGTTTCTGTTTGTGTGTGGTCCTGACTTGAAAGTGCTACGATTATCAACTTCTTCCACTGATAACACATCTGATCTTCAGCAGCTGCTTCCTCTATTCTTATTCATAGATCACTTGGCCAAAGACAGGTTTGCTTGGAGGGAGATTTCAGGACTCTTACTGAGTTGGTGGTACTTTCAGGATATGCGGGAGCTTGCTATGGAGTTAAGATATGGAAATGGGAATGTAAAAGCCAGAAAGGAAGGATAGGGAGGAATTTCATACTGTGGCCAAATAAGGACTGTCACAGCAGGAAGTTTTCCTAAGTTTCTTAATGTTTTGTTGTGTTAGGTGGATTTTGACAATCCCGACTATGAGAAGTTCCCAAATTTCCGGAGCGTGGTTGGCTATGAGACGGTGGTGGGTCCAGGGGATGTGCTATACATACCTATGTACTGGTAAGAAAGATGGGACTGCACAGTGACCAGCAAGTAGGGGTTAAAAAATTCTCTTTAAACTCTTAGGCTGGCTCTTAGGAGAATTTTGCTTTGTCTCTTCCTGCAAATAAGTCATTTTCTGTTATATCTTGGGCCAGCCTGCTTCCTGGCTTTAAGATGGGAGTGATAATTCTTCCTGATGTTACCTTGTTTTGTGTGTTCTCTACTAATGTGCAAAAAAAGGGATCTGTATTTAAGAAAGGAGTTCTCCAGAAGTTCTGAGTTCTTCATGCTGGAGGTGTAGGGGCAGTTTTGTCATGTACAGTCTGAATTCATTCAGCCAAAGTATTTGCACATAAGCTGCAGAAATAACTTCTCAGTAGTGTTTTTTCTTTTTCTTTTGATCTTTCCATGCAGGTGGCACCACATCGAGTCTCTCCTGAATGGTGGGATTACCATCACTGTGAACTTCTGGTACAAGGTGAGTACAAACACCTTCCTACACACCTTGGATATCTCTGTCCCAGAAGATTGTTTCAAATAGAGCTGTATTGGCACGTGCTGTCATCACAAGATCTTCTTTGCAACAGACTGTGTGCTTTAATGTTGAAAGCTACTTCGTGTGTTTCATGTGGTGCAAAGAGCTGAGTGGTTGGGAGAAGACTGAATAAACTGCTAATTCAGTAAGCGTGCAGTAAGCTACTTCTGGTATTTCAGGGTGCCCCGACCCCGAAGAGAATTGAATATCCGTTAAAGGCCCATCAGAAAGTGGCGATAATGAGAAACATTGAGAAGATGTTGGGAGAAGCCTTAGGAAGTCCACAAGAGGTACGAAGGAGAACCAGATAGTCACTGCTGTTGAAATGGTTGTGGTTAATGCAAAACTTAAGGTACAAGCTATTTGGCACTGCAGGTGTTGTCACAGCACAGGTGGGAGAACACAGCTTTACTCTTTTGCTGTGATTGGTTCTTTGTGCTGTCTTCAGAATTCTCCTTGGCTAGAAAAATGCAAACTCCTTAAATTATAATTCAATAGAGGAAAACTACAGGCAATGGAATAACTGTTGTTCTTTATGGAGGAAGATGTTCTTTGGCTTTGGGCAGTATCAAGAAAGTGTTGCTCCCAAGCTGCCATAAGCCTTCTGTGCAGCATCAGTATCCAGTATTGTAAATAAGTAAAAATGGTTTTATTTTTACATGTTAAGTCCAAATCTCTTAAATTGGAAATAGCGCTTCCGTAGTTGTGTGCTTTCCCCTTAATCCCAGTCATCTCTGCTTTTTTCCCCAATTTTAATTAACTGATATTTCAAAAAACAGTAGACTGAAGTACTGATACATGCTTTTGAAGACATCGTGTTGATCTGAAAGTGAAAATACTGGATGTGAATAGAAATGCTTTCATGGTCTCTATCACTTACCACTGTGCAGGAACTCTTCTTTAGCTCAATAATGTGAAGTCAGTCTGCCCCCTGCAATTATCTTGCTGTTATAGCATGCTTAAGGTCTTCCCATCAGGCAGATAAGAAATAGGAGTGGTCTCGCTCAAAAACTGTCAGTGCTAGCCTTCCTTCCAAGTGACTCCAATGACCAGAGTGGATTTAGTGGGTAAGAATATTCCTTCTCTAACATGCAAAAAGCAACCCCTGATGAAGGTTGGCTGCTTTTAATAGCATGTTCTGAGAAATCGTAAATCTATGCAGGGAAGTGGAAAAAATGTCAAACCAATACTAGGCATATATTACTTTGGCATCTGAAGTTGAATATTATCTGAAAACTCAGGGTGCCCCAGTGCTGATATCCTCCGCCCTTGGGCACTTGGCTCTTAAACTGTCTAGATGTGGAAGGAACATGCTGTGCAATTGCCTCTTCTGTTTAACTTCTTGGCTAACAGTGTGTTTTTGCTTTGAACAGGTTGGTCCCTTGTTGAATATGATGATTAAAGGACGGTATGACTAATGCCTGGCTGCCCAGGTGACTGATGTTGCAGCTGCTTTGTTCACAAGCAATGGAAGATACTGAGAGCTAGTATTGCACGCAGCACTTAACAGACTGATGGGTTTCCTGACCCATCCCTATCCCTGCCCCACTACAATAAAGGGGGCTACTGGAACTGCAAAACCATTAGTACCCCGATCATCCTCCACTGTCATCTAATCAAACCTCCCAAGAAAGAGTCTGCACTTACTGGAAGCTGGATTCATGCTCACTAACTTTTTTTTCTTCCTCTGCTCTGTTTGCCACAAAAAGAAGCATGGCTTCTGGCATTCAGATGTTGCTTCAGGATTTTCAGGCATTTGAAGAAGAGCTTGAAGGGGAACTGGGATCGATTGTGTTTCCTCAGCCTCATGGGGTTTGAGCCTCGTGGCTGGTTACGTGTAGGTGCCTGCAGTGGATATGGAATGGGAAGTGACAGGTTTCACAGTTCTTTGTTATTAGAGGACCTGTCCATGCTCAACTCTGGCACCTTGTTGTATAGCGGAGGTGAAAAAGTGAAATGATCTGTGTATGATGAGTAACTGGACAAATGATTCAGTTTCTTCAACTCAAGACATCTGTGCTTGAGACTTTGTACAGGGTAGAGAGATAAAAGTGAATTAATCAAGTATGTGAGCACCAAGTCCTGTGCTCTCCAAATATCGGTTGTAGGAGTCTAAATAAACCTCCTTCATTCTGACAGCAGCTTTGGGGAGTGAAGACTTCTCTCCCACTCAAGCTGCAGTGTGTTAAAAGGGGATGAAGCATTATGAAGTGAGATGGATAGATGTCAGGCCAATTGTTGAGTCTTGACTGATCAAGCCACGTCTGAAAAAATACTGCGGGAGTGCTGAGAGAAACTGTAGAGACACAGTGTCAGACAGGTACAAAGCCTCCTTTATCCCCATCAGGGATGCCAGCTCCTCAGACATGTTGCCCTTTTTACCAAACCTGCAAGAACTCGAGTGTGTGTGGCTGCACACGTGCGCATGTTTGTGTGATGTTGTATGGTTCCTGTTCGTCAGTTTAATCCATGCCAGTGTGGTGTTCCCTTCCTTGTACAGTCACTTGAAAGAGGTCAGGGCTTTCTGTTTAATTGTGATTAAGTTTATCTTAATCCTTCTTGTATTCTTGAACTTGGCATGGCTGGAAGTGACAAGACCAGGGCAGAGGAACAAGAGGAGCCTCTGGTTGAGTTCTCAGCAGTCACCCTAAAAAATCATTTTGCTTTCCTCCAACTCTGCTGAAAAAAAACCCCACCTTAGACTCATACGGAGTCTGGCTTTTTATTCCCCAGGGTGCACTGCAGTGCTGTTCCTGATTTGGAGATAGTGCCAAGGACTTGTATATCTAATGCAGTTGTAATGGGTCCTAAGAGTATAGATGGGAGAAGCTATTGTATTTCATTAAAGAAAAAAGTGAGGGATTGTTTTTTCTGTTGAGACTTCCCGTTACTTTCCCCTTTCTTCAGGTCTTATTCTGACACAGGATGCTGATAAGTGTTGAGAAGATGCTGCTCGATAAGTGCTCTGGCATTGGCCTCAGGCCTCATCTTTTGCAGGGATAGCTCATGCACGACATGCTGTGAGCTTTTCTTGCACAAAGGTGATAGGCTTCTTGAACTGGAGGTTCTACGGGCTAGTTTTATGGCTGCTTGCAGGTCAGAGCAAATGAAGTGTAATTGGCAGCTACAGAGCCCTTGTTCAGAAAATGTACACGTCACTGAATAGTGTGACTGCCGTGTTACTTGTTGCAGACTCTGCCAAACGAAGGTCACTGACCTGGATGCTTTTCAGTGCTCAGCCTTTGGGCAGGTGGGAAGGAAGGCTAGGCTGCTGACTGGCCCAAAAGAAGGCCTTCCCAGGAATCCTGGGCACACTTGCAGTCTCTGCCCTTGCTTGAAAGATGCTCAAATGAAATCCCATCTCTGTGCTATTTATTTATCATGCAGTAGTCTCCAGTACTACTTGTTAGACACCATCAATTTTTGGAGCTCAGGGTGGGAGTTCATGTCCCATGTGGAGAGAGAATGGTACTTATGGAACTATAGGATCCTTTTTATTTGCCAAAGGTCTAACTTTTTAAGTGTCTGAACAGTTTTTGCTGCACTTGACTTTGTGAAAGCTCATTTACAATGCACTGATGGACTGACTCTCCCCTTCCGTTTTCACCTTGTGCTTTCAATGCCCCTTGCCATGGTATTGGGAAGCTGTGTGTGTTCTCTGCTAGGGGTGTGTGTGTGTGCAGGGGGTGGGGTGTGACAAACACACGGTACCTTCTGAAGTGTAGTTCTTAAATACAACCAATGTTGAACAACTGAACTGTGTGGCTTCTATTTTATGAGTGGCTGTACATGAAAGCTGCATAAAGGGATGTGCATATAGAATTACTTTTTGGTCTAATAATGGCACTTTTTTTCTTAGCTGGTAAAGTCTGCTGGTCTCAGAAACTTCACAACAGCAGTACCAACTGCATTTTCATTATTTTCCCCAAGCTTGTTCCTATAAGCCTGAAAGGAAAGCTAGGTATAAGATGGTATCCTTGAAAATTGTTGTAAAGGTACTGTTAAGACACGGCCTAAACTGATTGAGCACTTGGTGTAGGGGATGGCCAGCCCAGGAAGCACAAGTGCAAGCAATTCACCTGTGCCTCCCACATGACTGAAAGGGGTGGGTGCTGGGCCCACCCCTCCCTGGGCTCATTTAGGGGCTATCCTCTGGGAGGAGAACATCTGGATGAAGGCTGTTTCCTGAGAGGGAGTGTTCTGTAGCCAGAGACCCTATCACTAGTTGGATGAGTTATCTTTTCCCTATACATGATTATCAGTGTTGCAAATAATGCTTTGCTTGGTATCACAATTTATCAGAAGCAATTTCACAGCTTCTAAGGACCAACACTTGTCAACAGCAAATATTGTTAGGGAAGCAACAAATTTCCTTTCCTGATGACTTGAGTGGTATTGCTGTGCTCAGATCACTGACTGGACCAGAGGAGCAAACTGAACTATCAGTCTAATGAATCCTTTATCCATTGCTTCTCCTTTGTGTGTCTTGTTCTCTCTTTGGTCCTTTATGTGATTCATGCTTTGGTCAAAGTAATCTTAGTGAGAGGCTTTCTGTTTGTAGAGGCACAGAGCTGTGGGTGGATGTGGACCCGCTTTCTGGTGGTAATAACGCCACGGTGATCTTAGCATCTAACCATCAGTGAGAAAGCCTTGGCTAAATCGGAACAGATTTCTAACATGTAGTAAAATGGGGAAGAGTTGAACAGAGGATAGGGATGTTGGAGGGCCGTGAGAGAGACAGCTGTCTGACCCTGGGGTTCTGCAACATTCATTCTTTCCTCACACCCTCAAGGGACAGTTTGAATGTGGAGGGAGTAGGAAAGACTAGCGGATATGTTTTCTGTGGCTATGAGCATTTTCCCTTCCCTGCTGTGCCTGCTGGGATCATCACCTCTTTGAATACACAGTTGCTTTTGTTCCACCGGGCATAGTTGTCTACATTTGTTTGTTGCTGTAGTCTTTCTGTTGTGCGCACACCTCCTGAGTAACATGCACAGCTGGTACTATAAAGCTCAGAAATGTCTCAGGTTGTGCAAGGAACTAGAGGAAATTGAGGTACAGAACTGTGTCATTTGAAAAACAGGTCAGATTCTTAGTCTTTCTCTTTGTTTTGTTTTTTATTATCTTAAGTCTTGTGATATTTTTCTTTTCTTTTGCTCCCCCATTCTCCTGTTTCTTGAAAAACAGAATTCTTTATTCTGAAGAAAAGTGACACTTCTTTTAATCCTCGTAGGCCGTATCAGCAGGACTTTTCCTGTAAGAACACACAAGCATGGTGATTTAGACTGCTGTGCTGTTTTCACCCCTCAGTGGTTTCTAGCACTCAGGGTGCCAGAAGGAGGAGGAGGGTCTCTGTCCAGGGATGAGTGGTGGCAGGCAGGGTGGTGAACTTGCTGATTAATAAACCCAGAACTTCTTACTGGGTCAGGATCTGGTCCAGGCTTAGTGATCACAGTCAGCCTCAGCACAGTGATCACTCAAGAAATTCGGGGTGATAAAGTAAGTGCAAGGAGAAGCCAACGGGTCAGGATCAGAGTTAAAACTGAGGAGGTGTGAGATCAGGTGCAGACATGGCTGCAGCGCAGGGGCAGCCCAACGCAGGTGGGGATGAGGGCTGAGACCTTCAGCTTCAAAGTGGCTCTTGAAGGGGGTGGGGAGAAAGGGCAGGCCCTGGCTGGGGCAGCTGCTCCTTTTCTTTGCAGCAGTTACAGAATCACAGAATTATCGAGGTTGGAAAAGACCTAGAAGATCATCCAGTCCAACCATTGCCAATACTTCCCAGCTAAATCATACCCCTCAACGCAACATCCAAACGTTTCTTGAACACTCCCATGGTCGGTGACTCCACCACCTCCCTGGGCAGTGCATTCCAATGCCTGACTACCCTTTCCGAGTAGTAATACTTCCTAATGTCCAGCCTGAACCTCCCCTGCCGCAGCTTGAAACCATTCCCTCTAGTTCTATCACTGATTACACGAGAGAAGAGGCCGACCCCCAGCTCACCACAACCTCCCTTCAGGAAGTTATAGAGAGCTATAAGGTCTCCCCTGAGCCTCCTCTTCTCCAGGCTGAACAATCCCAGCTCCCTCAACCGCTCCTCATAAGGCCTGTGCTCCAGACCCCTCACCAGCTTCGTAGCCCTCCTCTGAACACGTTCCAGGGCCTCAATGTCTTTCTTGCAGTGAGGGGCCCAAAACTGAACACAGTACTCGCCAGGATGCCGTTGGCCTTCTTGGCCACCCGGGCACACTGTCGGCTCATGTTCAGCTGAGCATCAATCAGTACCCCCAGGTCTGTTTCCTCAACGCAGTCCTCCAGCCACTCCGCCCCAAGCCTATAGCGCTGCCTGGGGTTGTTGCGGCCAAAGTGCAGGACCCAGCATTTGGTCCTGTTGAACCTCATCCCATTGGCTTCAACCCAGCTCACCAGTCTATCCAGATCCCTCTGCAGGGCCTCGCTACCCTCAGGCAGATCGACACTCCCTGCCAATTTGGTGTCATCCGCGAACTTACTGAGGGTGCACTCAATGCCCTCATCCAAGTCATCAAAAAAGATGTTGAAGAGGACAGGCCCCAGCACCGACCCCTGGGGAACACCACTCATGACTGGTCTCCAACTGGATTTGACTCCATTTACCACCACTCTCTGGGCCCGGCCTTCCAGCCAGCTCCTTACCCAGCCGAGAGTGTACCCATCCAAGCCACGGGCTGCCAGCTTTTGCAGGAGAATAGCATGGGAGACAGTGTCAAAGGCTTTGCTGAAGTCTAAGTAGACCACATCAACCGCCTTTCCTTCATCCATCAGACGGGTCACAGGATCATAGAAGGAGATCAGATTGGTCAAGCAGGACCTGCCCTTCATGAACCCATGCTGGCCAGGTCCGATCTCCTGGTCATCCCACACCTGCCGCGTGATCTCCCTCAAGACAATCCGTTCCATTACCTTCCCTGGCACCGAGGTCAGGCTAACAGGCCTGTAGTTCCCTGGATCCTCCTTACAACCTTTCTTGTAAATGGGAGTCACGTTGGCAAGCCTCCAGTCTTCTGGGACCTCACCCGTTAACAAGGAGCGCTGAAAGATAACGGAAAGTGGCTCAGCGATCACCTCCGCCAGTTCCTTCAGCACTCTCGGGTGAATCTCATCTGGGCCCATGGACTTGTGGCAGTCCAGTTGGAGTAGTAATTCCCTGACCGCTTCTTCAAGAATCACAGGGGATTCAGTCTGCTCCCCAGCCGAGACTACCAAGCCAGTTCTTACCAACAGACAAGCTGCTCCCAACTCTGGAGTTTCTGAATGGGGGCAGTGCACTCCAGCCTTGGCAGGCCTCAGTTGGTGTTCATGCATGGTCAACCCATGCTGCTGTCCCTATCCTGGAAGCATAGCAGCAGCTGCAGTAGGGAGTACTGCCATTGTACAAGGCGCTTTTTTTCAGAGGGCTTTTCTCTAAGCCTTCCTTCTGCCACATGTGCCTGAAAGGCTTTCTTGCACTTCGCTTGTTTTATGATCTTTGTCTTCTCATCCCAGCTGAGAGATGGTATCTTTCCTGTCAGTGTCCCAGGATGTTCTGAAGTCGCCATCTTTACTGTGTGATTTTCTATATTGGAGCTGCCTAGGAGCTCTTGTTCAAGGAAAGTAAAAGAGAGGCTGTTACTGTGGCAAACACATGCAAAGTAAGTTCTAATTACTGCCTTGCAAAGTCAAATATTTGTTGCAAGCAGAGGACTAATTGTGGGGGGAGGGAGCGGAAGTAGAGCCTCTTGGAGTGTAAGTGGAACAGATGCCCGGACGCCTTGGGGAAACGCAGCTTTCCTCTACAAATCAGAGCTTTAAATTACAAGGCTTTTACCAAAGAGAACAGTTGTGGGAAGTCGTCTGCTCTCATTTGCGTAATGGCTTCTGTCACTGGTGATTAGACACAGGATGAAGGAAAAGAAATTTGACAATTAGGAATGAGCGATCATTAATCAGAATCTTTGTTAGAAGGAGGAAAGGGGGGAGAATATCCCTCAAACAATGGAGGCAGCCACAGGAGCCACATGAAGTCCATGAGATGCATAACTGAGTGCTACTGCTGCTCTACAGAGCCCCCTCTGCCTAGGTATGGAGTGGCAGCAAGGGTTTCAGCTCAGCTGACAGCAGGGTAAAATTCTCCTTGTGCTGCCCGGGAAGTCTCTGCTGTCTGCTTAGTAAGGGAGAGCTGTTATATTGGAGCCCCCTTCTGGTGCCATCAACGCATTCTGCCTCCTTCTCAGCACCTGACCCCAAATTGCCGGTGGAGCCACGGGATCAATTTTAAACTTTTGCTGAGTCTCCTTTCCCTCAACGTTGTAAGCTACTTTGCAGTGAGCCAGAGCTGGAATGGGCCTTGAGTGGCATGTGGGAAGATCAGGATGAGCAGCATGAGAAGTTCTAGCTCTTCTGCTAATGTCATTTCTTATAAGAGCAAGGGAGAGCCTGCTGGACTATGTGGCAGGAAGATAAAAGAAGGCAGTTGTGATTTCTCTGTGTTTGTCATTTGCTGGCTTAGCTCATCATCCAAGCATGCACAATTCAGCACATGCGTTTGTTTTTATTTTTGTGGGGGTTGATCACTGCTTATGAGGTAACATACATTTCTACAACTGCCACCTCTGAAAGCATCCTGTGCAACTGCTGCTGCAAGGAGCCACCAATGGAGGTGTAGTAAACAGAACAGCATTTATCTACTACTGGTTGGCAGATCCCACCCCTCAGGTGAAGGTTTAGCTTTGTCCAGACAAGGCATGGCTGATGGATGGGTGAGGCGCAGTGCCCTTGCTGAGCGGATCTACCGTGACAGACACCTTTGTAAAACCCCATCCTTTCACAGGAATGGCATGTAGACTTCAATACGTGCCCAATCTATAATGCTCTTTGTTTACTGAACATAAAGTTATGTTTCTCAGCATCTACAGAGAGGTTATTAAACCAGACAGAGTAACAGAGTTGGAAAGAATATTCCTTGTGCGTTATGTTGTGCTCCTAAATAGGCTGCTCATGCTTTGTTGGCTCTCAGCCTTCCATGCCACCTTTTCACTGCTTAACCATTGACTGTATTTTTGATCCAAGCCTGAAATCATGCTTGAGAGCAAGGCTGTGAGTTATCCTTTTTCTTTTTTTTTAAAGAGCACCTAATGGAACAAGGATTGTACAACACAGCAAGGGACTGTTTTAAGCTACAAGCCACAATTAATTCTATTGATCACAAAGGTCCTGTATTGAAACTAATGCAGCAGTAGTAGATTTGAGCATGGTGTCTATATTGCAGTAAAACCAATCCTGAAGCTCCTTCCAGCTTGAAGTTCTTCACTGAACCTGTCCCTGTCATGCAGAGTTACAGCTGTACTCTTCTGACTATTTTTAGGAGACTAGATTTTATGAGCAGGATGTCATCGATTTATACCATTTTATCTAATGCTCAACTTGGTCAGTAAGCCAATGGCCAGCAAGGTACAGAGCAACATTCAACAGGTTTGCTGGTTTGCTTTCAGATTTATAGTCTGGGCTGCTCCATGAAGCCAATCGCAATAGCCCAACTCTGTTTGAAATTTCCTATCCACTGGGAAACATTTACGTGGAGAAAAGGGGAAAATAGGTAAGTATTTTAGTGTTCTCAAAACAAATAGTTTTTTTCCTTCATGTGATAAGTCTATCAGTAGCTCCCCGTAGCTCTTCAGCCATTTCCCTGTCCCAGCCAGAGCTCTGTCACAATCACTGTAAATGTATGCAACTTGTAGGGGCATGTAGCTACAGCCTGGGTGCAGGAGACTGAGTACTTTTACTGGGTGTGATTACAAGGACAAATTTGTATTCATCAGCTGGAGAAGGCAGCAGCTTCATATATGTGTACACACGCAGTGCTGGTTGCATGGGCAAACAGTTGGGTGAAGGTTAAGCACAGGAAGGGTGTTTAGGAGAGAGTGGCTAGCTAAAATCAAAGGACAAGGAGGCAGCATGGGGTTATGGCAGATGTTGGGAGCTTTAGGCATATTGCAGTAGGGCTCATGTGAACTGAATTTAGTGTTATTGCAGTGCAAGGCCATAGGTCACATTTTTGGTTCTCTAACTTAACTGACATGTTGTATATGTATTTCCAAGTCTTGTCATGTTAAACATTTTGTTGTGGTTGGCAGGAAGAGATGCTGCCTCTGATTAGATATAAACAGATATAGCGTGGGAGGGAGGCTGACAGATTATTTGTGGAACATACAAGGTTGCTGGGTGTATCATCTCAAGACTGGAACTTACTGGATTTATTGATTTCAGTGACTTCTCTCTTTGCAAGGTTGGGCCATTCACTTGAGGCAGAGGTCTCTGTTGGGGTGATTATTCTTTCTGTGACTGGAGATTGAAGATGTCTCCGAAGTGGAGAGCTGAATCTGTTTCACTTCATTTCCAGCTGGCTCTGATTTCGAAGAAATGATAGGCTGGATTTTCCCAGTGGCTTGTGTCGTTCACCAGAGAATCTCAAAATGAAAGAGAAAACAGCAGGTATCAGGATGGGTTCTACCACTGTCTCATTGCACAGGTAGTGTGAGCGTGTCTGGCAGAAACTTTGCAGGCAGCAAAAACTAGTGGTGCTGGTAGGTGTTTAGGTGAAATGCCAGCCCCTGCCAGGTGTGGAGTTGGAGACTGTAGGGCCGGTAGGGCCTTCCTTGGTGTATGAGGCAATGATCTCCTGATCTGTCAGCTCATTTGTGAGCTTGTGGAGCTGGAGAGTTGCGGAGTTGTGTCACTTGGTCTGTCAGGTCTGACCCTGCTCTGGCAGAACAGCCCTTTAGGCTATGTGGCTATGTTTGGGGTGGAGAGCCTATGTTCAGTCTACAGAGTGAGCAGAGTGTCCAATGGGAGTTGTGGGCTTGGAAGGACCAATTCATCTGCCACCAGCTGACTCCCAGCACAGCCTGGAGCCCTTCCTTCTACCTCCTCCCCAGTACAGAGGCAGACATCTCCTGCTTTTGCTGTTCACTCATAGCTCTCCCCATCCCATCTGTCTTTCTCTCCTCCTTCCTTCTCCCTCCCTCTTCCACCTCCCCCCTCATTCCCTGTAAACGATTAATCATTTTGACAGGCTCAGCAATGGCCTTTATTTTCTTGAGGCAGCCAAGAAACGCCTGTGAGCACCTTCTCTGACACTCCTCATGCTCTCTCACCATTCAAATTGGCCACTTCTTCTGGAGTGGCTCTGCCATAAGTGTAGTGAGGAGACCAGGGAGGAAGGAAACTCCAGTAGATCCAGCTGTGCAAATGGACAGTGGAGCAGCACCCAGTTAGGGTGCCATGAAGTACACCGTTAGCTGTGATGAATGTCATCTCACTGTAGCTTGAATGTGTCATACTTCTCTCCCTCCCTCTTCTCAGGCTCCCCTTCACATCTTGGTTTCAGTGCAAAGGCAGTTGGGAAGAAACCAAGCTGCTCAGAAAAAATATCAGCCTTTAAAGGAAAGGCTGTTGGAGAAGAAGAGCTGGGAAGGAACTTCTTATAAGGGCAGGTAGCAGCAGGACAAGGGGAAATGATTTTAAACTAGAAGAGGATTGATTTAGACTAGATATTAGGAAGAAATTCTTTACTGTGAGGGTGGTGAGGCACTGGAACAGATTGCCCCATAAGGTTGTGAATGCTTCTGTATCTCTGCTTTGGTTCACCTGGACTTGTATTATAATGAGAATGCCTTCCATTTACCTGCAGCCAGAGAAGCTCTTGGGCCAGTGTACATGCTATTGCAGATGGTCTTCCACCTACCTAGAAGAAAGGGTGCATCATATTCCCTGATCTTCTTTAATCAAATTTTACAGCATCTTCCATCCCCTCATTGTGGAACCAAGGCATTTCATAATTCTAGAGTTACTTTTTCTCCTCTTTGCATGAAAGCAAAAACTGTCTGCAGCAGGAAGGAGAGGACCTCAAATGCCCAATCTGCCCACAGCTTCTGGGGAAGTCTAAATGTAACAGTTACAGAAGTATGGGAGATAGTGAAGGAGAATGACTAGAAGTCAGATGGAATATGATGCAAAGACCTTGCAATGGCTTGATGTGAATGTCAAGTCACATACCATAAGGTAGGAGACTACATACGCTGACCAAAGTGGTCCCCTCTAGTCTCGTGTTCCTATCAGACAAGTAACAAGCCCTGAGCTTAGAAGGCAGTGAGCAGACTCATCCTGGATGAAAAGCCATAGAGTAAGGCTGCACCAGCTCCTCAGTAAGAGCAAAGAGCAAGATGGATAAAAGGTGCCGCTTGCGTTTGGAAGGCAGCACCTCTTTCTCAATGCCACCTCTAGCTCAATGCAGCTATGCCTCTGGGAGGAGCAGTCAGATTATTGATAGTTTCCCCCAAGTCAGCTGACGGCTCACACCCTCTTATGAGACACTGCTACCCACTATTCACCACATGAGCTTGGGTTCTTGTATGTGATATGTGAGTGTCAGCAGAACCCACCCCAGAGTGGGTTCAGAGAAAGCACTGAGGGAAGACCACAACCTCATTCCCATGCTTCTCTGTTATTTGTTTTGCCCTGAGTGGAATGGTTGTCCTTCAGATACAGACCAGAAAGCTGTTACAGCCCAAGCCCAAAGAGAGGACAATAACCTCATCGGGACCAAATGTCTTTGCTTCCTGTGGGCTGACTGCGTCAGATCTCTGGAAGGCAAGAAGACTTGAGTGGAAGAGGAGTTAACAGGCACGCTCCAGCAGGCTAAAGGGCAGCATGCACTCCCTTTGACAGACATGCTGCCCCACATCTCAGGAGTGACTTCTGCCAAAGTCACTGTTGAGTTTCTCTAAACTAGCCCTCTCAAGGAAACATTGATTTTTGTGCTGGCGATGCTAAACGTATTGTTGAATGAAAGGCTGTAAATGCTTGGCAGAGCAGCTGTGGCCAGGCCATTGACTTGACTTGCTTTCCATAGGCTTGTTCTCATGAGGAACGCATGCATTGTGACTCCAGGCTAGTGGCTGCTGATGGCTTCAATGCCTCTTCTCTGGCAAGGAGTAGTTACATGTGCTCCCTTGTGTGCAGTCAGCAGTGGGACTCATTCATTAGCAGGGCTTTGTTTTCCAGCAGAAGATAGCCAGGACAGTTTATGTCTAGTATGGGAAGTAACATTTCTTTCTTGAATGCAATGTAAGAAGAGAACGTGCTGAAGGTCTTGAACAGTTTATCTCAGTTGGAGTTTTCAGAGAACATATGAGGTCAGAAATAAAATCTGACCACTGTGACTAATGCTGACTATCCTAGAGAGCCTGTGTTAAATCATGAGCAGCCCCAGTGGGGTCTAGGTCTTTACAAGTTCCTGACTGTTGCGTGCACTAAAGGCTCTGAGTCACATGGCACTGCAGTGACAAAGTACATGAGAAAGCCATCAGCTGTAAGCAGGATGCAGTTGGCTTCATCTTTTTCTTCTCAGGAAGCTAAACTGTAGGAAGGGGAGGCTGAGAGTGTCTAGCAGTGGATTCTCACTTTTGCTTAGACCTGTTAAATTCAACTTTGTTTGCCCAGCAAGGCTGTGATATCTCCATCCTAAGAATTAAATGTAATTTGAATGGCCAAGGCTCTGTCTGATCTAAGTGTACCTCATTTAAGCAGGAAGTTGAAGCAGATGATTAGGAGATCCAATGGGTTTACCTCAGAGAGCTCATTGCCTGATGTGTGGTATTTCATCCCAACATGTAAAATGATGGTTGGACTAGGTGATCTTAACGATCTTTTCCAACATTGATGATTCTGTGATTCACTGAAATGGCCTTGGAGCCCGATGAATTTATAATGTGCCCAGGGTTTCATCTCCAGTTATGAAGACTTTTCTCAGTGAACTTGAGTATGTCTGTCAGCAGGGCTTGTTAGTATAGCAGGCTCGGGTGGATGATATTTGATTGAGTGCTCTTAACCATCACGTGGTAGATCTTGTCACTTCCCCACACTGAGCATCCAGTGTTTAGTGGGAAAGCTGGAGCGTGAGGCAACTTCACGTGCTGCTTTTAGGTGGCAGACATGCTTGTGCTTCTGGGGACTTTGGGGCTAGTTTGAATGAACTCGAGTTAAGAATCCAAAATTTTGAGGTGCCCTGGCCAGTATGGGGATATTTCTGTCTGGGCACTGTCTATCTGGGCTGCTCTGAACATTATGGATGTGTTGCTGCTGTCTTTGCGGAGTGGATGAAAGTGTTTGTGGTAAAATGTAATCAAGTGGAAAATTGCAGTGCATATAAACACATATGGCACTCAATGACTGGGCATTAGGCACAGTGACTGCAGGCAAAAAAAATTATCTGTAAACGTTTCGCAGCAAGTTTCGAAATCTTAAAGAACAATAAGATATTAGCAATTTAATGGGGTGATTCAGCGAAGCAGCGATCCTTGGGTTGGGAGAATGAGGATGCATGCAGCTGCAGTGATGGAGAGGCTGGAATTACTCAGCCACGCTCAGCAAGCCTTGTCTCTCAGCACAAGACAGCTGCCAAAGGTTTCCTTCCCATGGCAAGGTGGCTGTGCTTGGAGAGGGGAGCCAGGAGATGGCCCGTGAACCTCACCAGTGCCACCTTCCAGCCTCCTCCAAGAGCCTGCTGTTTACAGCAGCATTTGGAAGAGGCTGTGTGCAGTCAATGAGGCAGAACTGATGGGCTAGGTGGATCAGGCCTGGCTCGGACTGGGAACTGCAGAGTCACTGCAGGTTAACGGCTGCCTTGGCCTCCTAGAAAGGGAGTGTTGGGCCCCGGGCCGCTTTTTGTGCCTCCAGGCTCCATCTGCTTTTGCAGCCTGGGGTAGTGCGTTCTCAGCATCTGCAGAGCCTGCAGCAGTCAGATCCTTCCTGGGAGCAACTGTTTTTCACCCTGCCAAGATGTCACCTACTGTAACCAAACTTGAGTCTTTCATGTCTAATACCATGAGATTTCACTCCATGAGCTTGCTGTAAGTCTCCAAACTTTTCACTTCAATATAACTATTGGAAGAGGACAAGGGCATGTCAGGGCAGTGTGTGAAAGTGATTCTTTCATGAGTAACAGAAATATCAGAAAGGTGTTCTTTCTCTTCTTTCTGTACAATAAATTCCCTTTGTTTGACATTGAAGAAGGTTGCCTTTGAGTGGGAGGAAAGGAGAAAATGCACCTTGCCAGTGTCACCTGGCTGTGATGGGGCCCCAAGGGACCCAGGAAAGTGGCTTCAGTAGTAGAAGGTGTATAGCCCAGGTGCCCCTACTGACTGCCCTGAGTCCTGGATCTGGTGGCCAGACCTGCTGAGCAGTTGATGAGGGAATTACTTCTGAAGGAATGAGGGCACCAAAATGGGAAATCCCGTTGGATTTGAGGTATCAGCAGTTCTGTCCAGCAAGGCCTGGCTGACTCCAGTCCTATCTGGGGAGAAACCTTCTCAGACTAAATAGTGACAGTAAGAACTACCTAAATGGAACAACATAGACAAAATCAGTGCTTCTGATCTATAACTGACTGCTTATCAGGAATATAAGGAGTGTAGTGGGGAGCTAGGCTAGTGTGGAAGAGCAGTAAGTTCTTTCTGCCTCTCACCATAGGACCTTTCATTTCCATGCTAACTTGTCCACAACCATATGAACATGTCTTATCTTGGATGCAGTATCTGATTGTGGAACCTGAGACCCAAGTGCCCAGATCATTAGCAAAGTGTGACTTCGGTGAGATCCTAGGCAGGTTGGGATGGGTGTCTCTGGCTTTGTATGGCAGGCTACCAAAGGCTGGGCTTGGGTATGGCAAAATGCTTTAAGGTGTGCATTCAGCTCTGGATAGAACTGGTGAGAATAATGATGGGAGAAGCTTTTCATAAATTGCTATTCAGTGATGTTTTTCTTCATCCCATGTTTTTATCTTTTTAATAAACTGCTTTTAATCTCATCTCCTTAAATGTGGTATATTAGATTATATTTATTGCTTGGTGTGTCTGCTGGTGTAGGCAGTCATAATGTTTGCAGCTACAGAATGCTTGCCTTTGCTGATATGTAAGTACCACAGAGAAGTTGTTGTCCCACTACCAAATCAAGTTAAGGCATGCCTACCTCTGTGAGAACAGATACATTTACCTACAGAATTCCTCTCTATCTTAACCTTCGGATGAAGGCAACTCTCCAAGGATGACCCTCCAACCCTACAAAAAAAAAAAAAACCAACAAAAAAACAAAACAATTCCACAGAATATTCTGCTATGGTCAACTTCAAATGTGGAGATCTTCTCAAGACTTGTGCCTTGCGAAGTGCTCTGCATTTGCTTGAACTACCTCCCTACTTACTCCATTCTTTGCTATGCTATCTACTATGATCCACAGTTTTTGCCAGCTTCATCTTTTCTTTTGGCCTTTCTGTGCTATGGCAGCATTAAATCCAGGGAGTTTGAGTCTCACTTCCTCACGCAAGAAAGATGTAAATGATGCTTTTTCCCTGCTTGGTGACAACAGACTGCACACAGATCTGGAAGTGGAGGTCTCCTAGACCTCAGACATTCAGAGCAACAGTCTGTACCTACGTCAGCTCTCTGCTGAGAACATCAGTTCTTACCTCCTACCATCTGAGCTGGGGCAGTGGGGAGATGTTATGTCCAGTTCCCATGGGGAAGTGCAGGACAGTAAGGCTTTCTGTTTCTGGGTACATCAGTATGATAATTTCTTCTTCTCCAATCCTTCAGCTCCTCTTGTGAGCCTACATAATGTCAAGCCCAAAACCTGTAGATCTCCACACTCCACAGTGATCTAAATTTGCTCCACGTTCCCTGGATTTCAAATACATCAGAGGTAGGCAACCTCCCCTGTGCTGCCCTAAAGCTGTAGCTGGATCACTGGTAGGCAGAAAGCCTCTAGTTGGTGGGAGGAGAGCTGTGGTCTGGATTTGAGGGAATATGAATGAAAATTGACACAAATGAGTGAGTTATGGGTTTTCTTAACTCATTGTGGTAAGTTTCTCTGAAGACTAGCTAGAGGTCTGGAGTATCTGGGGTCTTAGGATACTTCTATGTGAGCTCTCAGTTATGGTATTGTCCTCCAGCATGAGTGGATGCACAGGAGGCTGAAATAGGACCCTGTGCTCCTGAGCTTACATCTAGCAGAGTCACTGGGGAGCTTTCTGGGAAACTGTGGGCATAACTAGGAAAACCTCTGCTGGTCCAAGGGGTGGGGTACTTCTGAGAAGGATGAGTGGAGGGAGCACTTCATGGCTCCCTATGAACATCTGATACCTGGTCCTGGAAAAGCAGATGGGTCCCATCTGTACCGGCACTACTTCTGTGGCAGGGGTTGCAGTGCAGTTGCTCTGACCACGGTGAAATGCATCTCGAAGGTAACACAAGAGACTTCCTTCTGGCTTATGACCAGGTCAGGAATGGAAACATGTTCCCCTTGCTTACAGCAGCAGTTGGTTTTGATCTGAAGGCAAACTGGAAATTGGTGAGGTTGATGGGCATGTGATGGTTGTTCCTGTGACAGGTTATGAAGCCACCTGAGTCACCGTCCCCACCCACATGGAGGCTGTGATACTGGATGCAGATCTGCCTGTCACACCTGAAAGAGCTGTGAAGCTCAGGTGCAGCTGGGGAGAGATTTTAAGTCAAGAAGCAGCTGCTCATTTACTCTCTGTAAGCTTGTGGGTAACTAAGGGAATTCTCCTGGTTTCTTTTGTCTATACCCTCCTTCCCAAAGGGTCTTCTGTCAGGGTTTGAAGGTGCTAGGACAGAAGAAAATCCACCGCTGCTCTGAGGAATTCACTCCAGAGGTGAAAGGCCCCCATTGATTCATGTAAAAACCTGTCACCAGATCTCAGTTTTGACTGGTCTGGTTTTACTGCTTCTGCAGGTTCTTCTGCCAGACCCTCACTCCTTCTGGAGCAGAGTTGTCAATGCTGGTACTGCCTTGTGCATCTGCTTGGCTGGACTGCCATAGCTAGGTCATTGGGTATTGCCCTGTTAAGGCATCTTACTGCCACCATGCAGTGTTCCTGCATGGGATGGGACACAACCAGTCCCTAACAGGCAGTTCCCAGGCACTGGAGCAAATGCATCTATGATGTAGGTGATGCTGGACACGTTCACAAGTACCCGTGCATATGAGGACAGCAAAAGAGGAGGGCTGGGTGGGAAAACTCCCACATCAGTCCCTGGAGCCAGGACATGGCCCTGTGTGAGGGTTATAATTAAAGGTGGTGGCTGTGGTGGGATGCAAAAGCCTCAGGATCTAGAGGCTCAGGGCATGATTTTGCTTCTAAAATGCCTAAAAGCAGCCTTGCCGCTGGGCTGAAGTGTGAGTCCTGAGTAAGTAAAGGGGCAGCTGCCCTATGGGCCCAAGAGAGGGGACCCAAAGGGTGGGTGAGTTTTGAAGCATCTGTGCTGCAGTTTTGGGGACACGCGTTGATAAAACAACAGATATCCGAGTCGAGGAAGTGAGCAGTCTGAGAAGGCGGCACAGACAGAAGCATCGTCCTCTTCTGTAAGGAAGAAGGCGATAGCAGGGCGCTGCGTCGCAGCCGTGGGGTCCGTGTGGGGACGCGGTGAGGCTGTGGCTGATAGCGGCAGGTCGCGTCCCGGAGCCGCCTGTGCTGCAGCGCATTGACCACAGCGTGGAGCCCGCGGTCCGTGCGCAGCTCCGCGGAGCGCCCACGGGACGCAGCACGGGGCTGCCCGCGGGGATGTGCGCTCCTGGCCCTTGGGCGCAGAGTCCTGGTGCTCCAGCGGCGCGGGGCGTAAGTTTCAATTCCATTTCCGCTTTGAATCCCTTGGTGCTCGACCAAGGCTGGATTTGCTTCTCCTGGGCCACGCTCACATGAGCTGTCAAGGTCCATGAGAACAGGGACCTACACCTGCACGCTGGTGTTGCAGGATGGATAGTGTCTGTTGGGCTAGGTGCTGTGCTATTATAAGCATGTGCTGTACATCACATTCTCGTGTTGTTATATATGTTGTCCTACATCCACATAGTTTTGCTTAAGCCTGTGCCTACTCTTGTTTGTGCATCGAGCACCTAACAGCAGCCTACGGACACATCAGGCTCAGCTGTGATGTCCGTCTGTCTAGAGAAAAGGAGGAAGGGCAGATGCCTCTCAAGGCACGCTCAGGTGCAGGGAGCTTGCTCCTGGCCCCCTTTTCCCACCAGCACCGCACCCTGCTGCAGTGCAGGCGTCGGACCCGAGAGGGCAGCAACAGACTGCGGGAGGAGCGGGCTGTCCTCCGAGGTGACAAAAGGGAGCCCAAGCAGGGGCTCTCGCCCGGCAGGGGTGTTCTCCGAGGCTGCTGCCTGAGAGGCTCAGAAGGTGCTGCGGGAGAGGCCAGGCACGCTGCCCACCTTGGGGAGCACCTGTCTCTGACCCCTCTTGGGATGAGGGCTCACCTTCACCTGAGGCTGGCACCTCTGAGATTTGGGGTGGTGGCGACGGGGGGGCTCTGCCTAATGTGATGGGGGTGGAGCTGGCCAACCAGCTTCACTCCGATGAGTCCTCATCCTAGCCCATGCTGGACTGTTGCTGGGTCTGCCTTCTGCTTGGTCATCAGCCTGTGGAAGGGGGGTTGTTTTGCCTTTTTTTTTTTTTTTTCCTCAGTACTTATGTGCCAGGAAGGTCTCTGTTCCTGGTTCTCACAACCTTCATCAAACATCAGCTCTTTTGCTCATGGCTTGGAGAGTGCTGAATGCTCTTTTCAGTGCACCTGAAGCAGACAGAACTGTGCCTGGGGTGAGGTGGTGCCAACCATGTCTGAGCTCAACTCTCCCTGCTCTCTCAGCAGGGGCAAAGCCCCTCAAAGAGGCAAGAAGCTGCTGAACTTCCCAGTGGGGCGCACAGTTCTGGTTCTCCAGAGCCCCTCTGTCTCACAGAAGACAAAGGTGAAAGTGAGCTCTGACGTGGATGGCAAATGCAAAACCACAGATCAAGCGAAGCGTTGTGGTGAGGAGCTCTTTCCGTCTTCCCTGCTAGTTGTGTACCCACCACCATAACCAGACGGTGGGCCTGGGCCCAGCGGGTGCTCCCAGCATTGCTGTATGTAAGCAGTGGAGAGCAGAGAGGATGCTCACCCCTCCTTCTCAGGGCAGTTGTGGAGGAAAGGTGCCGTGGCACAGGGTGTGCAGAGGAGGAGGAGTGGAGCGGGGTACAGTGGCTGCAGTGAGCAACATGGAGCCGTGACACCACAGCCAGCCACTGCCATTGCAGCCCTCTGCTCACCAGGGCTGTGCTTGCAGCCCCCTCCCTCTCCCTCCTTTCCAGTTCTCTCGTACCATTTTCTTGGCAAGGGTGCTGGCTTTCAGCCCCCGCACCTCATGTGCTCCATTGATAGCTGGTAATTTATGCAAATCTCCTAATATATGGATTCTGGGATCAGGATGGAGGGTTTGTGTGTGAGATGAGATTAATATGTTTGCAGATTCTCTCTGCAAAGAGAGGGTGAGAGGCAGGCAGGGCTGGGACGCTCACCCTAGGTCTCTATTAGCACCTCAGCACACTGCTGTGCCTGCAGCTGGTGGTGTGAGGGCTTGCAATGCTTTGCCACCCTGCTTGCCCACAACCCACCACGCTGGCCACCCCAGAGAGAGCCTGTCCCTGGGAAGCCACAAATGCCTGGTAGCGGTTTGTGTCCCTGCCTGCTCCTCCAAGCTGCAGCATCTCCAGAAGGTGGCTAGGCTGAGCTGTGATAAAGCTTTCTGCCACTGCAGAAGTGTGTGGCCCTGTGGAAGTCCTGGAAAACTGCAGCTTGGTGATGGTTATGGGATGGCTGAGGCCACTTGTAGCCGTGGGCCTCTTGGTGCAGATGAGCCCAAGCTGGGCAGGGTGGCATGAGCAGGGAGATGGTGGGCGCAGCTCTGGCCTCAGTGCTCAATTGCTGGGCTGCTGTGATGTGATGAAGGTCAGCTGGGCTGAAGCTGAGGGGTTGCAGGGAGATGTCGTGCTGCTGCCCCATCCCTCCTGGGGACAGCAGGCCCTTGGGCTGGAGCTGCTCTGTTTGTCTGCATTACACCCAGCCGCAGCTCAGCTCCATTCTGGGGCCCCCAGCCTGGCACCTGCTAATCAGTTGAACAGGAAGAGAGGGAACTTCCTCTGATTCAGATGTTCCCAAGGAGTACATATTCCACACCTGACATTTAGAAACCAGGAATCCCTCTGATTGATAGTATTTGACGTGGTGGAGTATATTTCATAGTGTGTCATTTATTCTGGTGCTGCCTCATGTGAAATGTCAGACATCCAGGAGTGTTTCTGGTCACTCTTTGAAGCACTGGTTCCTGATACACTTGGGAGAAGGATGCTCTTTCCCCTCAGCTCAGGGGGCCCTCAGCAGGCCAGGGTGGCTCAGCCCCATACCCTGTGGGCTGCAGTGGGGTCCTGCTGCCCTCGCTCCCCCTGCAGCATCTACGTCCCTTTGGGAACCATGCAAACCCCTTTCTCCCAGCCCACTTCCCCTCAGCAGCACTCCTTGTTGTGCTCCCTTTCCCTGACTACCTCTGGGTTTGATCCCAACACTCTTTTTAGCCTTTGGAGGAATATTTTTGACTCTCCTGGGGTTGCTGCTGTTGACAATGGAAATCTATTGTGTTTTATGTGCCTGGAAAATGAATTTCCATGTCAGAAGAGGAGAGCAATTATCACAAGCAAGAGAGATCAAATTGGGTCTTTAAAAAGAAAATAAAGTTCAGATCTTATCTGATTAATGAGATTTCTTCCAAACCTTAACAAATCTTAATTACAGCGACTCTGCTGGAAGGGATGAGGTAAAGCCAGGATTGGGGCTATCTAAACAGAACCGGTCTCTTCTGAGCTAGAGCACATCCCTGCGTGAAAGCAGCAGGGACGGCCATTGAGTGTGGAAAACTGCTCAGCTGGAAACCAGCGAGGCAGGATTCTCCATGGAGCCTGAGCAGCCCCTTCCCTGAAGGCCCGTGGTGCTGGGGAAAGCCCTGACTGTGCCATCCTGTCACCCGCCATCGTGGCCACCCCACATCCATCGTGGCCGCTACACATTCCCTCCGATTCCCTTTTATTTATTTTTTCTTAATAACTGTTCAGTTGTTGGGGATTTTTATTCTCATATTCCTGATTTTTATTTATTTATGTATTTTTAAATTAAGCCCACAGTTTAAAACAGGCAGAGGCTAGAAGTTTTTATACAGTTTAAACAGAACATTTTTGGATGATTTTATTGGACTCTCTGTGTAATGTGGGCCACAGACGTTCACCCTGCTGCCCCTCTGTTGCATACAATAAGTTGTGTGAGTCAAGCTGTGCTCCCAGAAGGAACACAAGTCTTTATCCGAAGAGGCTGAGACAGGGAGACTCCGGCACTTCCTGTAACAGCCGGCTCGAATGCTTCATTGCCCCGACTTCCTTGTACAAAATAAAACAAATAAAAATAGTTCCCTTCTTTATTTTTTAATTGGGACTTGTCTGGCTTTGGCATTTATCCGTCAGTTCTTGTTAAGGCTTTCTCTGGGAGATTAGAGAGTTTTTTAGTACCTGATATTTCTTCCCTAGGAAGAAGTGCATGTGCAGAAGCAAGTCACCCCCGGACCTTGTTAATAAACTAAACAAACAGATCCCTTCCAATCTGACACGTAGGATGTTTTTTTTTTCCCCCCAGTTTTGGTTAATGTTGAGGGCTCTTCACTCCTGTCACTGGAAGACAAGCAGGAAAGAAAAGAGCAGGAAACAGAAAGAAGTCCAAACCCCTGGAAAATCAGACAGCCGCACACTCCCTCCCCTTTGTCTGTATGAATACATTGTTCCCCTTCCCACTGTCTTCATAACAAATTTGGGGAATTACCCCGGTGCTATTTTCCAAATCTAGGTATCATTTCAGATTAATTATTACCAGAGAATAGCAGAGAATGTCAGCATTTGAGCGAGGGGTAAAAATGACAGCGAGTGAGTGCGTTTAGCCACACGCACGTTTGCAGGATATGGGTGGGAATGAAAGGGAGCGTTTCAGAGCGCTCCAGCATCCTCATGTGCTCGGCCTGCTGCTCTGCTCCGGCACAGGCACACAGCTGGCTGGGAACGAGCGAGCCGCTGGAGCTCCTGTGCAGCCCGAGAGGCTGAAACGTCCCAAAGAAGCCATACAGGCAGATCTGCCGAGGAGGAAAATACAACAGGTACCTGCTCTGCACGTGCGTCCTCTAAAAACTTTCCCTCCGGCCCCCCAGGATTTGTACCTGGTGCTTCCAGTTTAAACTGTTAGCACAAATCTTGGCGGCGTCCCTGATTTACGCAGCAAGATTTCGCGCTCTCTTCTTAGTGCTGCGAAGTTTCCAAACGTGTGAATAATTTAAATTATTTTTGCCTCATTTCCGCCGTCTGATGTGATTCTCCTCTGCCGGTCTTGTTTGCCTGATTTACGAAGGTTTGTTTTTTAGGAATCGCCTCCGTTTCCAGTAAGGGAGAGAACTCTTTTATTGTGATAAGTTTTGTTATTTTACTGCCAGCTTTGTCCTCCAGGCCCCGGCTTGTGGAGCCCTTCTGCAGCTCTTCCCCATGAGGCGGGTGCTTCAGTCATCTCAGAAGAAATAATTTGGGGCGCAGAATTAAAAATCATTCTTTTCCTAAATTGGGAGTCAAATATTTAGGAAACATTGCAGCTTGCCCTGTTTGTAACTGGGATTATACTTGCAGCCTTTCGTTTCTTTCAGGGTGCTGGGAGAGGAACGCTCACAAAGACATTCAGAGAGAACTGTGATTTTCATCCCGTTTCTTTGCGCTTTGCAACGAATGCTGCTTTCTGCATTAAAAGCAACCCAAACCCAAACCCATCTGCCCTCACGCCTTCAAATTAAACTGTTCAAAAATCAAAGAGCAAGCGCACAAACCACCAAGATTATAAAAATAACATAGCTGGGATTCTTTTACTGTCTCTCTGTTTTAAGGGGCTGCGTGTGTCACATTTTAAAGCCATTCGTTGCATTGTCTGAGGTTAGAAAGTTACTTTTTAATTGAGGGCTGAATTCCTGATCCTAACACTTGATGTTTTTCTTCCTGACAGCCCACCCCTCCCAAGGCTGCATGTTTTTTGAGTGCGAAGGACCCTGTGTCTGCCCATTATCCCGATGTCACCAAGCAGTGTTGCTGGGTTAGGAGGAGGCACCGGGAGCCACCATAGCAGTGGGAATCTGCAGACAGAGCCTGGCTTTGGCCATGCTGACTCCTTGGAATCATGGGCTTGATCCCCATTCACCACTCACAGTTGCAAAACTGGCTTAAAAATCACCATGTTTAAAAAAAAAAGAAAAAAAGAAAAAAGAAAGAAAGAAAAAAAAGAAAAAAGAAAAAGGGAAAAAGGAATTAGCAAGTGGCTTCTTTTCTGATGCCATTGTGCTGTGGAACAGCAGGCCAGCTTTCAAGCTTTTTGCTACATCCACAACAAATAGTTATTTCTTAAGAAAAAGGATTAAAAAAGTCTGCTCAGAGCTTTGCATATAATCCTATGACTCCAGGACCCAAGGCTTTGAGTAATATCAAAATCGAAATAAATTCTCCCTGTGAGAATCATAAGAATCTGCCAAATTAGTTCACAGGGGTAAACAAACAGCCAAATATTAGTATTCCACACTAAGAGCTAAATCCTGTAAGTGGGGCCAGGGTTGCACATGGATTATCCTTTTATAGTTCAGGCGTGGATTTACCGAGGGGATTATAGGCCTTGCCCTCCCAGCCCTCCCCAGCTCCCCGCGTGCTGCCCTGTCTCAGAACACAGCACACCCTCCTGCTGCCCCGCTTTCTCCAGACCTCCCTCTGGGCACCCCAGTGAGGGCAACTATCACCCTTGGGTGCAGGATGGAGGAAAACAGGGCCAGGAGCAGTGCAGGGATCGGCCCAGATCCTGCATGGGTGCAGCATCCCTGGGGGATGGGGGATTAGTCCCCAGATGTCCTGGCCTCCTTTCTTCCTGCCTCTGCTTTGCATCACCCAGCCCCGTTCCCTGAACGGGATAAAGACAATTGGAGCTGACACCCTGCTTCAGTTTCCCTTCCGCAGCGGGCTGATCCTGCCGCCCTGATGGGCTGTCACTCCTCATCTCCTGCGGTGGCGGGTGGAGGGCTCTGCCTAGGCCAGGGGACCGCTTGTGATGCCGAGGTGCCACACACACACACACAGATACCGTCAACTTATTCCCTCCTTAGCTCCCTTTGCTGACTGCATGCACTTATAAACATATATATATATCTGCATGTGAATGCACGCACATATTTTATTATCAAAATAAGCAGCTATCTTGCTGGATGTTGCTGTTCTTTTCAGGCAGAAACAATTCTGCACCATCACTGCTTGCTCCAACCTTTTTATTTGTGTATTTTATAGGTTATTACTATTACATAAAAAGTGCCCAGCACTCTACAAGACACAAAATACAGATAATCTCTGTGGTGAAGACTGCAAAAGCTAAACAAAACAGACAACGTAGACAGGGCTCCCTGAGAAGCACAGAAGAATGAAGATTAGCCTTGTTTCGTTTTTATAAATGTATTGCTGACATTACTGGACAAGAAACAGACGTTTGTTCTTCTTCTTCCCTCTCTATCGTCCCATTTAATAATTCTCCCCTCTGATGCAATAGAGTTATGATGTGATATGAAATAAAGCCTGGTTTGGGCTGCTGGCCCTGATTCAACAGCTCCGAGTCCCGGGCTTGCTCCGGAGCACTCACGTGCTTAGGATTTCTCTAGATCACGCTGTCTATTGACAGCTGCCCTTTCGCTTACAAATGAAACCGTCCCTAAATCAATAAGAAAAAACCTTATTCTCCTCACCTGTTTAATGCCACAGCTGTGGGTTGCTGTAAGATTTGTGAACAAGCCAATATCAACAGAGAAAGCAGTAAGAAAAATAACACCTTCTCTACCAGGCTGAGCGGGTGCTCTGTGTTTACATACAAATCGCCTGCTGGGGGTTTTGTTGTTTTGCTGGGTAGGTGGACACACAGTCTTGCGTACTTCTGCCCAGTTTGGAGCTACATCACTTTAAAGGGGCATTCTCTTATGAGCAGTTTTCGGAAAGGCGCGTTCTGGGTAACGAGCGTTTCTCAAATCATTTTAACAATGACTCTTACTGTTGTTTAATCTATTTTTAAAACAAAAGGTCATTTATTGCCGTTTTCCTTCATATTTAACCTCCCATCCTAGTGGTTTTCAGTACTTTGGGTTTGTGAGGACAAAAGAATCAGTGATGTAGAGGAACCTGTTCACTTGGTCCTGTACAAAGACAATGGGATGAGGTTAAATCAGTGCCCCATCAAATCTACTGCAGGTCCCCCAGAACAGAGCAGAAGAATTGCCTGGCTGCAGGGGGCTCACCTGGCACTCAGCTGACATCGATTTAATGGCATTTGCTTGCTATGTGACCCAGGTCCAAGTCACTGGATGAGTCCTGTGGCTGAAAGACACAGATGCTTTATGAAGCTGGGGAAGTTCAGGAGCACAAAAGAAAAGCAAGTAGCAGTTGTGATGCTTTGCATATGTTTCTTGTCTCAGTGTACTTATTTGCTCAGAATTTACTGTCTTCATCTTCTTGGATGTGGTGTGTGGAAGGACCTCTCTTCTGAACTTCAGAGGGTCACAGAGGTTTGGAGAAGAGGGTTAGCTTGGAGAGGCCCTAGGGGAGCTCCCATAGTTACCACCAGGTACCTATACACTGGAAAAGGCAGCCATGAAGACAGTACGTTCCCACTGGGTTTCCTTTTCCCATTTTACCTGGAGGTGATACAGCCTGGACAAATGTCAGTGTGCCAAGGTGGAAAGCCTCAGCAAGAGCAAGGACATGGGAAAGCTAAGATTTGTTCATAAGCACCCACCAAGTCAGGTATCCAGGCATTTTCAAGACAGGTGTGCTTGAAACCCTTTTCCATTTGACTTGTGATGCCCAAAAAAGCCTTAATGGCAGTGCATCAGTCATGCTACGCAGAGCCACTGAACTGCCCAGGCAAGTGGCTTCTGCTCTTTCCCTGTTGCTGCCTGCCCTGTTGGCCAGCATTTGGGGCAGGCATGCCTTCTCCTTTGGCCATCCAAGGTGCCTGGTTACTCCTGAAACAACTAGTGGCACATCCGTGGCATGGCATCCCCTTCCTCCTCCTCTAACCAGAGCTGCACCGGGTCACATTGTTAGCATGCCATGGTCATGACTCAAATCTTACTGATGACCCACATTTGCTTCTGCCCCCACTTGTGTGTCCCACAAGGGCCCAGATGCTTTAAGAGGAAGCTTTGGCTGCTGCCTCAGGGAGTTAAATCACAAGCCCTGCAGTTTGATGCTGAAATCAGGACCTTCTCCCCGGACCGTGTCTCAGCTGCCACGGCTAACCCTGCAATCTGTTGTTTTTGCCTGTGCAGTTTTGTTACCAGCACATTCTTCTTCTGAAACTGATACATCAGTTTTAATTAGTTAGGTTTTCTTTTTCTATCCAGAGGAGCCTCTGCCTTCAAAGACCAACTTTCAAACATTAACTCTTCTAAACGTTTCCCCCCACATGCGCACCCCTCCCCGTCCTGCCTTGTAAATTATGTTCATCCCTTTTACTTGTAGCAGGCAGGTACTTAGCGTGATAAATTCAGGTTAGTGTCTCCTTAAGTATATGTGTGTGTACCTGCATGTGCGTGCAAAGAACGAGTAAAATGAAGTTGTATTGAGCCATAAATTACCACCCCAGCATCATAAATTGCCAGGAGAATGCTCAATTTTTGGACTTTTCTTTCAACTGAATGAGATAATTAATGTAAGAGAAAAAGAAACGAGGCAGACCTTCCCCCTCCCCGAAGCCCTCTGCCCTGACGTTTTGCTGTGCAACTTCAAGGTTGCCGTGGGGTGGGGATCGCACTTCTTGACAGGGAAAGCGGCCGGGGAGCCGGAGATCTGGGCGGGTGGGGGTCACTGGGACAGGAGAGTGTTTTCCTTTGGCCGGGGCTGTGGGAGGGACTCTAATGCGGGCTGTGACCCTATTTAATAAAATGCCTTGGAAAGCAAGGGGCCAGGAGGGGGGTGAGAGGGAGACGCGGTGGCTGGGGCTGGCAGGAGACTGCATGAGATGAAAGTGGCCCTTCTTCCATCCCTCTCCTCCCTCTCTGCTGTCAGCACTTTTTAATGTCAAACAGCGTGAGTGGTTGGTAGGGTAGTTTCTGTCTCTCTATATTTATTTTTTTCACTTTCTCCAGAGTTTCATGTAGGTGAATTCACTGCTTGGGAGTGACTGGAGTGAGGTCCGGGTGGGCCTGCAGACATCCTTTTCACCAGAATCTCCACTGAACCTTTTTTTAGGTCTTTCTCTGAGCCGAAAGACGGACAGGGAAGGCTCCTTCCCACCCTGCATGTGAGTCCCAGACCACCCTGGGTATAAAGCTGATCCGATACAAGTTACCAGCAGGACCAGGATGGGCATCACACTGTGAATCACTGAGTTGTTTGAGTTGGAAGGGACTTTTAAAGACGATCTGGTCTGACTCCCTTGCAATGAACAAGGCCACCTACAGCTCCATCAGGTGCTCAGAGCTACATCCAGCCTGACCTTGGATGTTTCCAGGGATGGGGCACCCACCACCTCTCTGGGCAACCTGTGCCAGTGCCCTACCACCTTCTTCCTTAAACCCGGTCTAAATCTCCCCTCTTTTAGTTTGAAACCATTTCCCCTTGTTCCATCACAACAGGCTCTGCTGAAGAGTCTGTCCTTTCTTACAGACCCCTTTAGATACTGTCAGCCCTACATGACACGGCGGCAGGCCCATCAAACCATTCTGATTGAGGGTGGGAGCAGTGTCTCCGTGGCTGGTGTGTGGCACAGCCTGTTTCCGTAGGGTGATGTGAGTGAGGCAGCAGGGCTGTCCCCACACTGGTGGGCTCAGTGCATGCCCTACGCTTAGATGTGCACTGTGCTGCTTCCTGGCGGCATGTGTTTGGTGAGGAGCTTTGCCTGTCTTAAGCACCTTTCGAATACATTGGGCACAGCTCATTGAATCCTTTAACAATCCAGCTCTCTCCTCTACCCCCCCTCCTCCACAGCCAGAGCCTGTTTTCAGGAGGCAGCAATGGCACAGGCTCCCTCCCACGTGCACCCTACGGTCCCGTGGGCTCTGTCCCCATCCCTCCTGCAGGGCACTGTTCCCCCTCACCACCCCGTTTTGCAGAGTTCCCTCTGAAAAGAGGGGATTTTGTTATTGGCAAAGCTCTCCCTGCTCGGGAGGATTTTCCAGAACTCAGCAATTCCCAGGCCCTGCCCCTGCATGGCGAGAGCTGGGTAATGGGCCATTAACCAGAGGAAGGGGAACTCTCCAGTGGCTGCAAGCAACAATAACAACAAAACAACCCAAAAACAACAAAGCATACCCAAGGAAAAAATGCACCAAACAGCGGGAGGAGTTGGGGGTGGAGGGGAGAGGGAAGTAAATCCATAGAGGTGATGATAGTAAAACCTTGGTTAAAAACCAAAGCCTTGGTAAAGCGCTGCCTTCCCCAGTGCAGAGGAGAGAGGTTTGATCTCTGGCCACAATGACCCAGCAGCTCCTCTGCTCCCCACGCTCGCCATGCCACAAATGTGCACTCCTGGGCCAAGGGTGCAGCGGGATGGCAGTGTGGGGGGGTGCCTGCAGCCCAGGCTCTGCACCAACCCTGGCTCACATAAGGGGATGAATGGACACAGGCTGGGAAGGTGGGAAGCCAGGGAGATGGTCCTTCGCGGCTATGGTGGGGCTGGGGGTAGGATACGAAGGAACAGGGTGCTCAGTGTGTGTAGATGACAGCCATTCGGGGAAGTAATGAGGTGCAGGGGGTGAAAATGAAGCAGCACAGGAGCGGGCACTGCACTTGCAGTAGCCGCAATGTCCCTGAAACAGCTAGTGTCAATGGCTTGTAAATCTTTAATGGCCTACCCATTTAGTTGAGCTGTGCACCCAGCACAGTAAGGGTCTTTGGGGCAGGGATTGAGCACCCACTGGGGAACCAGACCAGTGCTGCTGTGCCGAGGCACTTGTTTCACTGGTGGCTGCTGGGACAAGGCCCTCTGCAGCGTGACTGTGCAGTGCCCAGCACAGGAGAGACCAGCAGTGTCTGCAGCCTCCCGGTGCTGCTGCCAAACAATGCAAATCATTCTTTCCGGAGCTGCATCCACAGTTTTACTGTTCTCATTGCAAATTCACTTGCTTTGCTCTCTGGCTAAATACTTTGCACCTGGAAACATGCACTTGAATGCCATTTTGGTGGTTGGAAATCAATATTAATTTACTTGTGCGTATAAATACAGAAATGTATTTATAAGTTTCAGATCAGTTGCAAACACATGCAAATTCTGTACATAAATTCTGACTCATTTATGTAATCTGTTCAGTAATATCATTAAAGAGAGCACATCCACTGCCTGACTAGAGTGACATTTGCAATGCGCTGAGATCAGCTGTGACTGTTCACGCACTGCACTTCTGTGCCCGTGCAGCTCCCGGCAGTGGGGGATGCTCTGGCTCCAGGTACCGCCTGCTCTCTCCTATGACGTCTTAAGAATTTATATATGTATATATATATATTCAGGATTTTGAGTCTCTTCTGTGGTTTGTCACAAAGGAAGGGATTTTCTGCTTTCTTTTGTACTAAAAACCTGTTGCAAAGTCACCTGTGATCATAAATGCGCTGGGCTTGATATCATCCTGCAGTCTTGTATCCCTTCAGCTGCGGATCACGAGAAGAGTAGGAATTATTTACAATTCTACAAAAAAGAAACATGGTCAAGCAAGATATCATTAAAATACACTCTTAGCAAAATGCAGTGTGTGTATTTCTCAGAGATGTCATTTGAGAACTGCCCACTAAATTACTGCTCAGAGAGGTAACTCTGAATGAAAGGAAAAATCATCTGGTTAAACGTATTGTATGTCAGTGCTGAGAAAATCATTAACATATATATGCTGCAGAGGAGAGAATGCACCAGCTAAAGTCTATCAATAAAGATATACCACATTTTTATGATGCCGGAATTAAAGAGACCTGATAGAATAATACCACACTCGTTTTATTTAAAAATATGGTCTTGTCAAAGCTGTTTCCCTTTCAGGATAGATGAAACTCGGCCACATCAATATTACTGATTTTAAATTGTCATTTTTTAAGCTGAATGCTTTATTATTTTTAATTATTTAATAATTCCAGCAGATGTGAATTGGCCATACGACTGATTTCTTCGTAAGCCACTGTGACTATTGAACACGCCGGGAAAGCAGTGCTGAGAAAAGGCACAGAGTTTTATGTGCGCAACAGTGCGCTCTGTAACCCTGCCACTTTTTACACAAAAACATTTTTGAAGAAAGCTTCTGTTCAATGGGGATACATTTTGAACGTGCATTTTGGGCCTGCTTTAAACGTTGTAAGCTGAAGCACGCGGGAATGAAGATTCTTCCCTGCACGTGGAAGAAACTGCATTCTGCGCTGCATTATTTGAGAGGGAATTTACGGCTATGGCAGCTCGTAGTGTTAGGTGCTTCACCCCAGGGCAGAAGTAAGGCTAAATACTCAATTTTCAATGTGTTGTTTTTTGTTTTTTTTTTTTTTAATTTAGCTTTGCATAGGATTCTTCATTGCACGCCCATTCATTTTTGTATTTGATTTCATACACTGTTTTAAAATGGAAAAAATGACACAAAGACAAACAGAAACTTAAGAGAAGGCGCATGCAGAGGGGAACTGAGTGCAAAAAAGGGAAGCGCTGGCTGCAGCCCACTGAGGACAGGTCCACGCACTGAAGCATGTATGTCCATTAAAGCACTCTGGGTCATCAGGCAGCCCAGTGAGCGGTACCGACCCGCCCTGCTTATGGCTGTGCTCTCTGCTTGCCACCGTGGCGCCGAGATGGAGCTCATCATAATGTGTCTCTATATAGGGCATATTGCTATTAAAATAACTGTCTTGCAAATATGGTTTATTGTGCGGTGGGTGCATAAGAGCTTTGCTGCGTGTGTGCCAGGCTTGGTTTTTCTCAGCTGAGGACATGAGCTGCCCTCCAAGCACACACTGTTTAGGGTGGGAGCTGAGTGCTATTTGAGGCCGATGTCTACCGACAGGGGCAGCTCCTGCTGCCAAATGCCACGGGAGCACACGGGCACGCAGGCACATGTCACTCGCTGCCCTGTGGGCTAAAAGCAGAGCAGTCAGCCCAGGCAGGATGGCGGGGAGGTACGGAGCGGCTGCTGCTCGCCCGCACGTCCCGTTAGGCTGCAGAGCCGCAGCCTGTGAAAGGCATGTGTGTCGGTTACACTGCGTACGCACGTGCTTGTTAGTGGATAATCTGATGGTGCACATTTGCCGTGTCTTGTGCAACTGAATGACTGCACACAGGGGGCTGGGTATTAATTACACGCTTGAGAGACGTGTGGCTGTGCGCGGAGCTGCGGTGCCGGGGAAGACCCTGAGCCTGCCGCCTGCTCCCGGCATTTGCGCAGCTGCAGCGCGCGGTGCAGAGCCGTGACCCGCCGCCTGCACCCTCGCAGGGGTTTTGCAGCGTGCAGTGGTGCCCATGGCGTGCAGGTGGGGCAGGTTTGCTGCCCACCGGGTGGGTTTCGTAGAGCCTGAGATGCCTTCCTGAGCACGGCGCTGAGCCCACGGCCAGCCGCTGAACTCCGGTGGTAACAAACAGCCCCATTAATGCAGTGTCACAGATTTCATTAGGGCGTCAGTCCCAACCAACGTGGCCATAAATCAGGGAGATGGTACAAGGGCTTGCAGGCCCTGGTTTCAAGGGCCACATAGCCAGAGACTCATAACGCTCAAGAGGAAATGATCATGAATATTATTTAAAAAATCAGAAATGTATATTAGAAAATCTCCGAGCTTATCAGATGGAGTTAGGTTGGGTAATAGCTGTTATTTATACTGCTTGTGCAGAGTGATAAAGTGGTGCTTTATGACCTGTGGTTTATCACTTAGAATAAGAGTCATGTGACTCCATTAAGGTTCCTTCTGTAGAAATGAAAAAGGGTAAATTAATGTGGTTTTTTTATTGTTAAATATTTGCACTCTCCGAAACCCAGTTTTTATTTTCTCTACTTAAGAAGTAGCTTATAAGCACAAATAAGTTTAAGTTTTGATTGATGGAGAGGTGGGGTGAAAACTCCCTTTATGTCAAAGGCTCTCTGGTGTGAGTCAGCCTCCCACCCACTAATGTCTATCAGTGGGGATGGGTTCAGAGGGGAGGGAGAGACAGCCCGGCGTACTTGTACCACACGAGCTGCTCCCCTGGCCTCCCCGACCTACAGCTCGAGGAACGTGCTGGTGTCCTGCTGCTGCCACAGGCTACGTGGGAAGCAGGGGGGGGGGGGGAAATCCACGGAGAATGGGGATGGAAGCACCACAGGCTGTCTGAGCAATGGGAAAGATGAGATGCTGCCAAGAAAGCTGAGTCCCCGTGTGAAGAGAAATCGGTTTCCTCAGGGAAAGGGAAATGAAGGGAGCCTTAGAAACAGCCCTTAAGGGATCCGTATGGGCCTTGCTGTGCCAATAAGCTCCATGGATGGCCATGCACATCCTGCCAGGACAACACAGTCCCTGGGCCTGAACGGTAGAGGAGAACCACAGCAGAGTTATTTAAGTTATTTGGCCTCAAGTTGCCCTAGGGGGAGGTTCAGGTTGGATATTAAGAAAAAATTCTTCTCAGAAAGAGTGGTAATGCACTGGAATGGGCTGCTCAGGGAGGGGCTGGAGCCACCGTCCCTGGAGGTGTCCAAGAAATGTGGAGATGTGGCACTGAGGGCTGTATTTAGTGGGCAGTATTGGTGGTAGGTGGATGGTTGGACTAGATGCTCTTCAAGATCTTTTCCAACCTTAATGATTCTGTGATTTTATGATTCTAAGTGCAAAGCCATCGCGGTGTAGCTGTGCACTGCAGCTGCAGGGAAGGCAGAGGGCATACAGCTGTACGTGACGTACCTTCCCTGCTTGTAAAGTGGAGCTTTTCACCTTCTTTGCAAAGTGTCTGCTAAGGGCAATGAGAAGAATGGAAAACTTTTCTAAAATTTTGGATAACGATTTCAAAGATTTTCTCCCTCAAGATCTGGATCTTGTCCTGTTTTGGAGAACAAAAGTATTTTTGACTTGTTAAACCAAACAATAAACTTCACTAAACAAAAAAACCCCAAACAGGTGGAAATGTGACAAAGCTGCCAGCGTAGTCTTGTTACCTCTCTTCCCTTAGATTATGAAATAGTGAATTTGAATTTTTGGTGCCAGTTTTAAAATCCAGGATTTTACAAGAGCTTGCAGAGGAGGAGCTGCCTGGCAGTGCAGGGAGGACCAGGTGTCACAGTGATCGCTGTCATTCCTGAGAAATATGGAGAGGCAAGGGTTTGATTTGGCGGCCTTCAGAGAGGTCCTTTCATCCCTCCTTGTCCCCACACATGCTTCATTGTTTAGGATTTACTCCTGCACTGCATGTTTGGCTTGTCCACCCACACAGCCTGCATGTTGTCAGGGCACAGTAAGGAACTGTTCTTGTCTCAAAGAGCAGGAGCAGCCCAAGCAGGCAGAAGGGGCTTCGAGGGTGCACACAAAATGGCAGGAGGCTGAGGTCCTGGCTAGTGGACCCCAGCCCCCTGTCTGCATTCACGCTCTGCTCCCCACAGCCAGATGTATCTGAGCTGTTCACTGCATTTTGTCACACATTCTGCCTAGCCCCATGGCAGGGGAGCTTTTTACTCCAGGTGAAGATTTGAGTAGGGGTGGTGGCTTTCAGGTGACCTTGTCTGTAGGCAGGATTCAGCCTGATGGCTCGCACTCTCAGCATATTGCCTGTGTGTTCCTCATAGTCATTTCCCATCATGGCTACGTGCTAATTGTCTCTAGGGGAAGTGAGGAGAAGGCTTATTAATCTGTGCACTGAGGAAAGGTTGTAAATCACTGTGTGTTTCCAGCGATAAAATTGGCTAAATAAATTAAAACAAGCACTAATGACCCAAACAGAGCTCTGATGTAGTGGGAGTGGGTTGGGTCATATCGCTGCGTTTGGGTATAAGGTACACTTCATTTGTTTAGTTTCTTTCTTCTGATAGCATCCTTGGATATCTCCAGCCACAGACCCTTCAACCAGGCTGGTGCACCCCAGTGCAGCCCCAGTACTGTGTTCTCCTCACCCCTTTGTTGCTGCAATGGCCGTGGCTTTTTAGCTCAGTTTTCTATTCCCTTTGCTTTTCAGCCCAGCAAAGCCTGGAGGTCATTCATCCTCATTCTCTGGCACTTATCAACAAACCCAGTGAACTTTTCTTTAATGCAGACATGCTAAGCAGCATCGAAGACAACAGAGATGTACATCCATTAACAACAGCACAGCTGTCATTTTAGACATTAGCATAAAATGTTTGGTCAGAGAGATTTCATGTGCTAAATAAAAGGTTTGCAAAGAGCCTGCCTGGTGATGAACAGCCCGGGTGGAAAAGTCATCCCATAGTCCCATTTTCCAACAACCTCTTTCATGTAGGAGGCCCGTGAGATCCTTCACCAGCTATTCATCAAGTGCCACTGAGATGTCCATTGGAGCTCTCTGGAGAAGACTTTGATACCAGATAGTTAAATGTTTTCTATGCAGCGACAGTTCTCAGAAACCTTCTGAGAATACCCTCTAGCATTTTCTGGGATGATTAAATACGACTTGGAAACCACGTTTCTCAGGAGAGATCACAAGGAAAGGTATTTTCTTGGTACAAAATCCCCCTCTTGTTCCCTGGATGATGTCAGGTGGAGAATCAAGACTTGGGATCTAAAGGTGGCACTGCTGAAAGCTCTGCTGGCTCCCTCCCCTGCCTGGCTGCAACCACAAGTTTCTCCAGGAGAGGAGTCCAGCAGCACAGCCAGGAGGAATCAAGTCAAATGGCATGTGAGGAGCTCACTGAACCACCGGTTCCTCCATGTACCAAGGAGGTGGAGTAGCGAGAACACCATCTGTCTGCCTGTCTCAAGCTGGATTCAGGCAGCACTTCAAAAATAGCCAGAGTTGGTTTGGTATCAGCTGCGTAAATCCTGTGGTCCAAACTCTATCATATATAGAGTTACCATAGAGTTATCTAGAGTCAACATAGCTTATCAACACAGGAACTGTTAAGAAAAGTGTTTTCAAAGTGGTAAAAAAAAAAAAAAAAAAAAAAAAAAAAAAAAAAAAAAAAAGCTTTTTTTTTTTCCATTTGTGCTTTCTGTGAAAAGCATACAAATGGGATGTGCCCAACCCAGCTGAGCCCAGAAGACAACAGCTCCCAGGCCCTACTACAGCTCCTTTCTGTGCATCCATACAGAAACTCACTATTTGAACCTGAGAACGCAAAGCTTTTCATTATCAGTTGTCTCCTTTAGATTTTTTTTTTCCCATGTTCTTTACTGAAAAAAGTTTCTGTTTTCATTCACTGTATTTATTCATTTATTTATTTATCACTTCCTGTCATCCTCTTCCCTTTTCCTAATTCAAGAAATGTGTAGATGTGGTACGTAGGGACGTGGTTCAGTGGGCAACATTGGTGGAAGGTGGACGGCGGGACTGGATGATCTGAGAGGTCTTTTCCAATCTCAATGATTGTATGATTCAATAATTATGATCAGTTTTGAAATCAGTAGGGCTGAAGGAAGGCAGAGAGAAACAACAAAACAATTAGAATGAAGAAAAAAAAAAACCACCCAAAAACCCCACACATCAGTCATCCATTTAGAAAGTCAGGAAACAAAACCAACAAGGAGAGCTTTGAGCTTTCTGGTTTGCTCAGCAAATTGTTGATTCCTTTTGTGCTGAGTGTTGGGCCCAATCCTTCTCCGGTAGAGTGCAGCCAAGAATTACAAAGCGAGTCAACAGACGGTGGAACTGAGTTCATCTGAAAAGTAGCCAGAAAAAACCTCCAGCTATGTTCAAGGTGTCCATTTTTAGAAGGAAATTTGCTTAGGGAGAGGAATGCCAGCGCACTCAGGGTGAGCGCCTCCTTGTGTGTGTTTTGGATCTCAGCACAGCCACGGGGTGCCTTGCCACCCCCAGGGGTCGGGAATAGTGCATGCATGGGGAGGACCTATTATATTATTTTTCTTCCACCTTAATGAACTCCTCTCATGTCCACCTCTGATCAGTGGAGTATGACAGAGGGTGATTGAAGGCCAGTCTCCCAGGAAATGAAGTTTGTTCACACAGTCCAAGTATGCTGGCCCTACTGCTGCCTGCCTCTGATTTATAGGACTGAAAATTCCTTCCTCTGGTAACAATAACGCTCTTAAACTCCAGACCCCTCTCCCTCACAGAACCTCCAGACAGGGCAGGCTGAGCTCAGGAGAGACGGGAGGCACCCAGCAAATATATCCATCAACGCAACTCGGGTTTCAAAGGAATACAAGACCCCACAGGGTTAGGCTCACAAAGGCAGGAGTGGAGGAGTCTGGCCATCATCCTGCAGCACCTCCTCCTGGGATGGGGCAGGACCAGGAGGGACTCAAGCGGGAGCCTCAGCATCTCCTTATGCAGGGTGACAGCCCAGGGTGGTGTCCTGGCGGGCATTTGGGCTGCCTGGCTGATGTTTGTTGCTGGAGCTGGAATGAATCTGCTTTGGGCTCTCCGAATGTAGCAGACAGAAGCTGTTCTGTAGCTCACAGAACAAGCAGCATTGTTGGTCCATATCCACATCACACCTAGACAAGACTGAAATAGCAAGAAAAGTGTGCAGCAGCCCCCCAGAGTGGTGTTTTGTGACACAAAGCTGAGGACATGGTGTTGCAGGCAGTATACGGCAGTGTCCGGGGGGGGGGGGGGGGGGGGGGTGTAGCATGCTGGTGTGGCACTGGGGGTCTGTCCTTACCACCCAGTGGGACGCTGTTCCCCAGATCATGGCCAGGTGCAGCCTCAGAGACTGATCTATTTCCAAGCCAAGGAGCCTGGAGTTAATTAAACAGTATGGGTGATCTGGAGGTGCACTGTTTCCTGGCTTTGTTTTATTTAGTGAAATAGGTGTAGCCCCACAGTGTGGCTTTAAGTTCAGCCTCCATGCTGGCAAGAATCAGAATAGTCACACATGCACACATGCAGACTTCTTGGAGTCAGAACCCCAGGTTTGATCCATTTTACTGTCAGAGCTTTGGGACAAGGGGAGAAAAAGAGCTTGAGCCCTTTTGCAATAGGATACTTGTGGGTGCCAAATTTCAAGGCAAATGCTGGCAAGAAACAAGCTCATTCTGTAACTTTTTTTTTTTTAAATTATCATTTACTTATTAACAGCTCTCTTTGGCTCTCATCTGAAGCTGCTGACCTGTTCCTCCTAGACATAGCAATTAGCAGGGAGACAATGATCTGCAGAGGGCAAGGAGCAGCCTGTGCTGAGGGGTGTGGAGGTGGGGAAGGGCTGTGGAGGTGGAGGGTCACCAGAGAAAGAGCTATTTATGACCCCAGGAGGGAGGATTCAGTAAAAGACCATCTAGATTGACTTGACTTCCTCTTGACTTATCTGTTCTGGGAGATACTGGTATACCTCCCTGCCCCATGGGCTCCCATTGTACCTGGTGGCATTTAGACAGAAGGTCTGTGGGACAGTAAGTCTGTTTTCATGCTGGTAGCTGGCACAGAGGGCTCTGATCTCTATCTCACGGTCTTCTGTGCTAACCACGGTGCTAGTAATTGTTTGACAAAGAGAGAAAGCAAGTCTGGCTTAAATACGTGTGACTGGCCTCCAAATCTGGCCCAGCTTGTGATCTCCCACTACAAACAATGTTTTGGAAAATGCTCCTTGCAACAAATAAGTCTTTGCATATTTGTTTCCTCCATATTCCCTTCCCTTCATTGCAGGAACCTGATGGGGCTGGTCAGAAAATGCCCATGGAGAGAAGAGTTTAAGGGATGATATTAAGTTAGACAACCATGTTAAATTGCATCTGAAAAGGAAATTGGTAATTCCTAATCTATTTTTTGATGAAAAATGGGACTTTTTTTTTTTTCAAATGAAGAGCATTTTTATGGAGCAATCCTGTGAGATGCCAAATGTTTTGGCCCTGATCTAGCTAGATATTTAACCACGCACTTCATTTCTTAAGCTGCTCATGTGCTTAACCATTTTGCTGGATCAAGCCCAGAGCTCTCAGCATTCTGTGAGGTGTCAAAGGACCAGGGCTGTGTTTGCAGTAGCATTACTGAACTCAGCATATAATGATTTTGGTCATCATACAGAAAACATTTCCCATAAATGTATTATCCAATAAAAATACTTAAACAAATTTCCTTGGGATTTTTCTCTTAGATGTGTGGTTTCTAATTGTGCCCTAGTAGAGATGTTTACTAGCTGAGGTATTTGTGACCAAAGCTTAAGTAAAATTCAGTGGGAGTTATCAGAAAAATGGTATTATTTTTAAAAATCCAAGATTCTCACCCAGTACCTGACTTTAAATGTGAAGACCCACATGGAAAGAAATTGAGTGCATGACCCTTAAATCCACTCAAAGCTGGTGAAGATAGTTTGAATAGTTCACAGAACTGATCTAACAAATCATTTCAAACAATGGATGGGGAATTATCAGCTGATATCAACAACTAGTGGGCAGGGAGAGACCAAGTTCTTGAGCAAAGCAGTTGTTTGCAGATGGCTGAGTTCAGAAAGAAAGGATGGAAAATGAACCTGCCTGCTGGTTAACAAATGTGATCTGGAGTGGCTGAGTTCCACTGGCCCTATTGAAGGAAGTACAATGAACAAGAAACAAGCAGCATTATATGGGAAAAGGTGAGCTTGATATCTAATCTTCTCTGTTGTAATGATGGTGTTAAATGTGCATGTGCAAAGTGAACGGATGAGATGGCATAACTAGAAAGAATTTGTAGAAGAGAGCAGAGCAGAAACGGGCTCTGTCAAAGCCAAAAAGGATGCATGCCAACGTTGTTTCTCTTGGCATAGGTCAAAAAGCAGGCTGTGTGACAGGAGAGAAATTGGAGAAGACTGAGATAATGCCCAATTAGATCATGCAGTTCTCCTCCCTGGGGCCCATGAAAGACTGGTAAGGAATTTTTCTGCTGGGAGGGAAAAAAGAAATTTGAAAACCTTTCCTTCCCTCAAAATACTTAAAACCCTGCTGAAAAATGCCGTTTTCAGCTTAATATGCTCACTCCTTGTTGACTCTTACATGAAAAATGCATTCCGATACCAACTGTGAAAATGCACAGTAAGTCAGTGTCCTGGTTTCCTTACATGGCAAAATTTTGAGGTCTCACAGTCACCCTTGATATCACTTAAGTCCTTTTCATCCACATGCAATCCTGAGTTCTGTTGCATCAGAGTTTCATAGCAGGTGTATTTTAATAGATATTCCTGGTAGTGCACGGCCAGAGCACAGCCCGACTCACAGACATCTGGGTCAGCCCCAGCTGGAGGGAGACACCCACCTCACAGAAATGAGCAGTTTCCCTCTAGCGGTTGTGTCCCCTTTCCATACATGTTGTTACAGCTGCCAGGAGCCCTTGTGGCCCTGGAGGGAGGTTGACTGTCGCTGTGGTTGGTTGCTTTCAAGTGAATTGTGAGGCTGCCTCAAATTCATAGGAGAATTTGAAGAATTATTGTCATTCATGTGGGAACAGAAGTCACAGTGCTTGTATTACCTCTAACTGAGGTGCTGGCTAGCTGGGCTAGATTTGGCAAAGGATTTCCTCATGCTGATGGTATTGGACTGCATCTGGTCATAGAATCATTGAATCGTTAAGGATGGAAAAGACCATTAAGATCATCTACTCCAACCCCAGGCTATCCCCACCATGCCCACTAACCATATCCCTCAGTGCCACACGTACCCTCTTCCTGAACACTTCCAGGTACGGTATCTCCACCACCTCCCTGGACACTGTGATCCAATGCACTGCCACTCTTTCTGAGAAGAAATTTTTCTTAATATCCAGCCTGAACCTCCCCTAGTGCTACTTGAGGCCATTCCCTCTCATCCTGATCATGTACCACAGCTAGTCTGCAGTGTTGCTGTACTGTGAGCTGCTCTCGGGGCCAAGAACAAAGCTGTGGTTTCCCAAGCCCTGTGCTACCTACAGTGCCACAACATCAGCTCAGGCATTTCTAGCACTGAAATATTCCCTGTTGCCTGTTTCCTCAGAGCAAACTTCAGAAGCTTTAAATAGTGAAGAATCCTTGTGGATCTCACCGCCATGATGTTACTCCCTTAAATTTCGTTCTACTTAATTTTTATCTCCTTATCTTTAGAGAGCAGTCCCTGCTGTTATCCTACATAACCCTATTTTCATTATCTTCTACCTGTGTGTGTAGACTTCCCAGGTCTGTCTGCATCCTCAGCAATGTTTTTAGCGCTTCTTGGACTTGGGACTGAAATTCTGCTCTCTTATATGCTGTGGAGATGTCAGCCAGCTTACCACACAAAGACAATCAGAATCACAATTCATTTTAGAAAACATAGTTGCTGAAGTATTTTCTCATTATTACTGTATTTCCTCATTGCCTGTGGGATGGGGTGAGTTGATGACGCCTGTTGCAGGGACAGATCAGCCTGTACATACGTAGTCTTTGTTATACCTTAACAGTGGGCTGATGAGCACCAGCAGCAATAGTAGTGGTTACAGGATTCAGATCAGAACTGGTCAGATGTCAGGAGCGACTGGAGGGAAAATGCTGGGTTTCATGACTGCATCGTCAGGACAAGAGAAAGCAGAAGAGGCAGGAGCAGCCTCCCCCCGAGGCAGGCAGCACAAAATGTGTTAGGAGGTGGCTGCAGCTGGCTGAGCTCTGGCTCATCCCTCAGCTCAGTGCTGAGGAGGGCTCTGCAGTGAAGTGAATGGCCACTGTCTGGGCTGGGGACCTCGGTCACTGTCACCTGTGTGGGACCAGAGGGGTGGATGGCAGAGGGGGCTGCTCCAACATGTCCTCTTCTGGCGAGGAGGAGCCCTGTCCTTTCCAGGCTGAGGAAGGCCAGCTCAGCCCTGCATGACCAAGTACAACTGCCGCTCCTGTGTCCTTTCCCCCTGATGCTGCGTTCATTAGTTGTGAGCCTTCATTTTATGGGAACCCTCCCACCCAGCTTCCTCCTAGCTTAATGACAGGCTCATTAAAGGGATGCCAATAAAGCTACGTACAGTGCAAGAACAGTGCTAGGGCTTGCTGCATGCTCATCCTCTCCACCCGTGAGCCAGGTTCTGTGCGGGGCTCAGCATTTGGGGGCAGGAGAAGCCAGAGATGCTGGCTGGAGCTTGTGGACCAGTTTTCATGCTCCGTTTTGGGGCTCTGTTGCATAAACTTTTCCCAGCGTGGGCTTTTTTTTTCTTTCTTTCCCATCTCTAAGGAGGGAGGAACAAGGTCTCTTAATGAGGGGAGGATTAACAGGCCATAAGACTCGGCCCTGAAAGAGCCGTCGGTCTGTGGGGCCGCCCAGCAGGATGCAGGGTAATTGGATTGGACCCGAAGAGCACCTTGAATTGGTTCTGAGGCGGCCGCAGTGGGTTGCTCCAGAGGGGTCCGGGGCTGGGGAGGAGGGGAGCGTGTGGCTCTTTAGAGAAGCCAGAGCCAAGATGGGGGATCAGCCGGCTCATTAAGGGATTAGAGTGTTTGTTCTTCTCAAGACTTTTGTTGCTAAAACACTTTGCACAGCATTTTCTGGAGCCTGGGGAGCTTAAAGAGCTTGTCAGAGCTCTGCTCTTGTCCCAGCACAGAAGCAGAGATGCTCTTTCCTCCGGCCTTCCTGCCAGTGCTGGCGGCGGATATTGTCAGTGACAGCTCCGCTCTCCCAGCCCTTCTCATCTCTGATCACAGTGCTTCTGTCTCTGTGGGTTTTGAAGTAAAGGAGGAAGAACAGGAAGAGGATGAAGCACGAGTCATGCATCAGGAGGGAGTTCTTTGACAGCCAGGGACACTCTTCGGCTTCTAGTATTTGTTGCATGGATAACTGAAGACTGCGCATGTTCTGAGGTGCTCACTGAAGGATTTCACCTCCCCATGGGCTCCGTGTTTGGTCTCTAGCACTTTTGGTAGCAAGTCTGGCACACAAATGGTGCTGATTTGTGTGTCTGGCTAATTTGTGTATTTGTATCTTCATACAAATGTGGCTATAAATATTGTACAGACTAACATTATTTCCAGCATTGTCTGAAATGTATTGGCTGTTGAGATGCAATGCCAGAAGAAGCTGGACAGGGTGGGGGTGGTGCAATGAGAGCACAGCTGGCCAAGAAGCCTGGTTCCCCTCTGAATAGCAGGGAAGAGATCAAAGCTCTAAAACCATAGAATCATAAAATCATAGAATGGCTTAGGTTGGAAGGGACCTTAAAGATCTAGTTCCAGCCCCTGTACTGTGGACAAGGTTGCCATCCACTAGACCAGGTTTAAGTCCAAATCAAGAAGCACGCATCCAAATCAAGAGTCCAAATCAAGAAGCACGCATACAGGAATACGATCTATTAGGAGAACATGTTAAGGATATGTTGATAAAAGCTCTACTGTCATCGGTTCATCTGCCCCCATTTTAGGGACTCTTTTTTCCTCCAATCACTGTGGGGTTGGTGAGTGCATGGCAGTGACATTCATAGCACACAGTTGATGCCATGGGAGCTCTCCCTCCTGTCTGTGGAATGAGTGAACTGGTGTGATCTGGGAGGGAGGGAGGCAGTGCTTGTGCAAGGGCACTGATGTCCCCTTGTCTCTTTGTCATGACCTTGCCATGATGCCACGAGTGGGTAAGTCTAGCATGCTTTGGGTCGCTGGGGCCATTTGTGTGGATGTTGGAAGGGGAGGAGGAGAGCAGCCTGGGATGTTGCTTGTGGCTCACTCCTGCATCCTGCCAGCAGCTCCAGCTGATGATGTGGCTCCGTTCCTCACTGGATGGCTGGCTGCAAGCACAGCATGCTAGCAATGGGGTAAATTTGGCCCTTACCTTTAGAGATGTTTGGGGGCTGGGTTAGGGGGTGTTTAATCAGCTCTGTGGAGCAGCAAATGGAAGGGAGTTGTGCGAGATCTCTGAGGCTCCCAGTGTAAGTTGTACTCCCACCTCCTGGCTCTGCTGAGCAGGAGTTTCAGTGGGAAGTGTGTAGACTGGGAGAGAGAATGGGACAGCCAAGCAAGCAGCAGAGGAGTGGAGGGGGGAGAGGGTTACAGGGAAAATAAATGAGACTCCCATGAAATTAATTGTTTGAAGGGAGTGCCCCACTCGGCTGTGAATTCTGAAATGATTATTGGATTTGCAGGCAGACGGGGAACAGAACGGGTCGGGTGCACGATTAATATCTTATTGATAGCGGATTAAGAGAGTGAGATCAAATCTTTAACTGAGTGGAGATGCAGTTTATCAATTTGTCACAAAAAATGTAGCAATCAGAAGTGGAGAACATCAGGGGCGGCTTGTGGATCGATCTGTGTCAGTGCCTCACAGCATGGTTTTGCACTGAGTTCCCCCCAGGTACCCAGGGAGCCAGAGGAAATGGGCTTGGTGCTGGCCATGCCAAGAAGGAGGAATGTGGGGACAACTGAACCACTGGGAGCAGGGTCATTACCAGGAGATGCTGGGTGCCTATGGATGCTGTATGATGGTGCTGTGGCGTGGGGTACGGCAAAGTAGTGGTGCCTAGGGAGCACAGGCTTCCCAAGTGGGTGGTACTAGGAGGTTCAGCCCTTGATATGGCATTAGCTGGGCTTACAACCGGCCAGGACTTCCCAGACTTCAGGGTGAGGTGAGGAACATGCTAAATGAGCTTTACAAACACCTTCACTTTCAGGTGCAGCTCACCGGCATTCAGTGAGGAAAAAGCTCATGTGCTGTTCAGCCACGTGGCATAAAGTTGTGGGTGCTGTCTAGCTTATGGGCCACAGACTTCCCACTCCTCTTGGAGATCTGATATGTTGTTAACATCTGGGTGTGAGCATTTCTAAGTCCTGCTCACAGCACTAGCGTTCTCATCCTGCTGGTGAGAGCTTTCCTCCAAGCAGTCTGAACAGTCCATGTTCTGGGTTTTGAGAGTCCAGGCTGACTCCTCAGTCTTGATCTATTCCTGTACGTGGCTCATGCATGAAAGATATTTGTGGCTGTTGAAAGTGTCTTGATTGAAGGTGTTTTGGTTGAAGGTATCAAGACCTAGCAAAAAGGGAAGAACTTCACCAAAAGTATCCACCTTAGAAAAAATACCCTCTCTGCAACTTGAGGTGGTTTTGTTGGGAGAGTCGCCATCTCTGAAAAGTGTATTGACTATTTGGGATCTTATCAAAAAGCTTGATCTCTTAGTCATGAAAATCTGAGTTTTCTCAATTAGAAAATAAAAGTCATTTCTAGACCATGTGGCTATGAGCTTTTCAAAGTAAGCCCTAAAGGCTAAATAAAAACCAGAGGGCAAAGGAAGAAAGGCTCATAGTCAGATGGTTGGTTGCATTTGTTTTAATGAAATCAAACTTTTGATTTGCAGCTCTCCCTTATGGATTTTTTGTTGTGAATGCTTGGGTATAGCAAACAGGGAAAATAAACCCAAGGCAAATGTTTAATGAGCACCTCTTTCAGAGCAGGCACTGTAAGCAGCTGTGATGTCTCTGCAGCAGAGCCTGGCACCAGACTTCAGTCACCAGTTGGACTCCAGCATTTTTTATTTTTTATTGCTAGAGCAAAACTTCCTGCTATTCCAACAGATGGGGGATGGCCTGTAGAAGCCAGCAGCCTCCTTGGTGGGCTGTGGAGTCAACAGGAGTCTGATAGCAATTTCCCTTCTCTTAAGGCCTTGCAGAGCTGTTTCACTCCCTTGGGCCTTTGCAAACGAAGTTGTGCACCTGGGTGAGGCGCGTGATGGTGGAAAGTCTGTTCTTACTGAAGGCAGTCTCTCATGGCGGCACTGCTAGTTCTGAAGGCAATTACATTCTTGCTAGTGTTGTTGAGTTCCTGTGTGAGGCCTCCTGGCTTGCAGTAGTTTTCAGGGTCCGAGGTTGTACAGGCCCCATCTGGAAGCCACTGAAAGCTGAATAGAGAAGATGAAGGGGAAGGAAAATCAAAGGTGAGATGGCTAATCAATGGCACTGGCTTGCTGCCTGCTGTTTATTCCACCATACCGTGCTGCCTTTTCCCCATCAGCATGTCAGCTTCCTTCCTACCCAAGTTTATAGTGTGCTCCTGAGAACCAATGAAAGGCACTATGCTGCTGGGAGGGCTGTATGCACCATGATGGAGAGCTGAGGACTCCTTAAGCTCGATAACACAGCCAGCTAAATCAACTGATGTGGCTTTTCTATATTGGCACAGGAACAAAAGGCCTGGTTTAGCTGGTATGTATTAGCTGAGCAAGACTAGTGCACGTTTACTGCAGGGATATTTGATCTCTGTTTTTTTTGTTTGCAGAGTCCAGAGGAGAGAAAGAGAAGGTATCACATGGAGGTGTAGGCATGGACTGAGATACATTCTGCCCAGACTGGCTCATGGCAGAAACTGTGATGCCATGTGATGGCCATCACCTTTGTGTTTGCAGGACAGGGGTGGGAGGAAGTGCTGAACTGATCTTCACATGTGACCTTCCTCACCCACAGTTTTCTCCCCTGGCTCTTTCACTAGTCCCACCACTGTCCCCAAGGTCTCATATAGCTGCCTGCTATCTCAGCCTCCTTGCTCTTCACATGCAGAAAACCAAATAGCTCTGGCTTAGCCACTGATAGAACCTGGGGATTCCTGTTTGACCTGAAGCATATGGTCCTCTTTCACCCTCCACCTTGGGACCTGCAACAAGGTGATCTCTGCTGAGGCTTGAGTCTGATATTGCTCAAATCCAGGGGAAGGAGGCCAGAGCTACAGAGAACTCTTCTTTTCACCGGAAGTAGCCATCTAAAGCGCGGCCGCTGTGCTAGCTGTCCTGTAGCCATGAGCTTCCCCACGCTGGGTGCCTGATATGGGAGTGTTATGGGCTGTCTCTGCTGTGCTGATGCCTTGCAGTGAAGTCTTGGGAAGACCCTAGAAAGTAAAACCAATGTGACAGAGAAGAAAAATGTGAGTTTAGAGCAAGAAAGAGGCTGAAGAAGAGAGAGTGATTGGGATAAAACAAAAGGAGGCAGGGCGTGCTGAGAGGTGTGGAGGGAAGGCAAAGGGGCAGGAGATGGGGGGCCCTTCAGATGACACTTTGCTGCTCTTTCTCTGCACTACTATGAAAACACTCAGGCTGCCCTTCAGCAAGCTCAGGGTCTCTTGTTCATTTTCCCCCCAGAGTCCTTTATAGTTTCCACTTTCAGGGAGAGCAGGGCTGGGCAGCCCGCTCCACCCCTCACCATGTCCCACCCAAGGCTGTGGGGAGGGCCAGGCTACTCATGGCTGTCATATGACCGGTGTGGCATTCCCCAGCACCAGGCTTGGGGGCTAATTAACACATTCAGGGGCGCTGATGGAGTGGAAAGGCGCTTGTCTGGCAGCAGGGAGCTGGGGGCTGAGCTGGGGGGCTGGCACTCCCCACTCTCCTCCTTCTCCCCACCACCAGCCAGGCCTCTCTCAGTGTCCCATTCTTGGCAGTGACCCACAGCTTCCCAGTCCCCTGTACTGAGATGAGGGGAGGCTGGGAGGAAGGGAAGAGAGAACAGCAGCAAGGAGAGGCTGAGGTCAGCCAGGCGCTGTGAGCTGGGGTGCTGGCTGGTGGGCGAGGGGCACCACGGGGCCCTCTCTTTTCACTGCCTCCCAGTTCTGCTCCACAGACCTTCCCTTTGTCAGCCCTCTGAATGGCAGCCCTGCCCGCCTGTGGCCCCACATTTAATTAGGGCTTCCGCTGCCTGCGCCTGCCCCTCCACTGCTGCCTGGCCTCCCTTGGCCTCCCCCCACTGCTTTTAAATTCTTTGACACAATTTAGGGCTTCTCTCACTTGCCCTGGCTCTCAGCCGGGACGAAAGAAAGGCAAAGGGAAGCCAGTCGGAGCACCAGGGGCCTGACATGTCCAGAGCTCTGCCGCAAGGGCAGGCACAGGGCTGTCCCTGCTGCCAGCCCAGCATAAAGCAAACATATCCTGCCTGGTGTGTTGCCATAGCCCAGGTTGTGGGGCTGGGGGGCTTGGAACCTTTGTAAGGGTTCATCCCGAGAGAACGCTCACAGCTGAACCTCCCCCAAGCCTTCCCTCTGTGCAGCAGGCAGTGGGGTGCTTAGGTATGGGTTTGGACATGAGACATGCCCAAGATGTGGTTTTATTGTGGTGGTGGTGGTGGTGGTTGTTTTTTAATCTAAAACATGCTTCTTGTAATGTTTTGATGACTCATGCAAGAAGTGGTTACTGGAATTAGATGTTATTTGGAAGATGTTGCTGGAAAGTGCTGTTTCACATTTGGGGGGTATATGAAAGGAAGCCCACATTTAATTGTAGTTTCTGTCTTCTTTGGGGGGACTACTTGGTGGCTGTTAATGGCATTTCAACCAGGAGCTTCAGAGCCACACCCACCAGACTTCTCTAGACATCAAGTGTGTCAGTACCCAAGGCAAAGATTTGAATCTTCTTCTACACAAAACACGGTTTGGTGTTACACAGAGACATCTCACAAACTCAAATCTTTAAGAATTTGAAGTTAAAAAAATCACAGAATCATTAAGGTTGGAAAAGACCTCTGTAAGGAAACTGTTATGTCACGGCTTGAACTGATTGATGATTGAGCATCTAGTGTAGGGGGGTGGCCAGCCCAGGGGTCATAGGTGCAAGCAATTCACCTGTGCCTCCCACGTGACTGAAAGGGGTGGGTGCTGGGCCCACCCCTCCCTGGGCTCATTTAAGGGCTGTCCCTGGGGAGGAGAAGAACATCTTCTGGATGAAGGCTGTTTCCTGAGGAGGAGTGTTCTGTAGCCAACTTTTTCTTCTATATGATTATTGATGTTCCTAACAGTGCTCTGCCTGGTATTTCAAAGAACTTAGCAGAAGCAGTTTTACTGCTTCCAAGAACCAGCAACTTCTAAGATCATCCAGTCCACCCATCCACCTACCACCAATATTGTGTACCATCAGTACTGCACAATAAACCACGTCCTTAGTTCCCACATCTCTATGGTTTTTGAACAGCTCTAGGCATGTTGACTCCACGTCTCCCTGGACAGCTTGTTCCCATGCTTCTTTGCTCTTTCTAAGAAAAGGTTTTTCTTAATATCCAGCCTGAACCTCCCCTGGTATAATTTTAGGCTAATCTGTCTTGTCCTATCAAGAGACTTGAGTGGCCATGTGTGGCTAATCTTCCATGGAGAAGTGAGATGCTATGTTTATACAGATACACACAAGGAAGATAAACAGCTTCATCCAGCATTTGTAGATTGCTTTCTGACTAAATCTTGTCTTGTTTGCTCTTTCCTGGGACAGGTGAGCCAGAAGCCTGCTTTACCTTGACACTTCTGGTATTCCAGCTCTGAAGAGTGGAGAAAACAGTATGGAATTGGAGGTGATTATGAGATAAACAGAACTTCCTCGTTGTATTTCAGGTCTCCCTCTCCTTTCCTTTGTTAGCAGCTGTTGGCAGTGGGGAGCCTCTGCTCAGCAGTCCTCCGTGAGTTCTGGGTCTGCAGCTCCAGACACAGGAGTTCCATCCCAGCCCAGGGTTCACCTTGGTGCCAGCAACACTCGGCCACAAAAGCGTGGCTGCTTCCCAGGCTGCTAATACCTGTGCATGGCTGGTACGGAGCGGCCTCAGTGCCAGCTGGGTTTGCGCCATGGCAGTGAGACCCAGCAAGCATGAGAGGAGCAGAAGCTGAGGTGCAGGCCAGGGTGGGTGGTGTGGTTTGGATGTTTCTACCTCATCTGATACAATCAGCATTGCTGTGCACATGAGAGGAAAGTTGTTCGATAGGAATGACCCATGATGCTGGGTTAATTCTGTTTACAAAAGAATAAATATTATAGCGGTGTCTTATAAAAGAGAATCAATAGCTTCCCTTTGCTGGGTGATCCCTTCATGTCTTCGAAAATCGATTCCCCCCCATTCCCCTCCTCCTCGCTGCACAGCTATCTGTTTTTCGGGGTGACGGGGGGGTCAGGCGATTATTGAAGTATATGTGAATTTACAATATTAACGACTCACGACGGTGTGTCCGCAGGTTCACGGTGAATTAATTATCTGTTTAAGAAGCCATGAAGAAATCAATCAATGAAAATTTCTCACTCTTTTGAGAGTGAGGAAGCTTGTCAATTTTTTTTTTTTTTAACATGCACCACATTTAAAGGAGTAGTACAGCTTTTTTTTTCAGCAGAGGAGAGATGGGAGGGATGTAGTTTTGGGGCTGTGGAAGACCCATCCAGTTGGGTGCAGAACTGGCGGTAGCAGCAGATCCGCTGCTGACCTGTTCAGTGGGCAGAAGGCACTAATAGACATCCCAAGGTGATTTTGGCTTGGACTTGAGCCAACAATTCTGATGTGTGAATATAAGGCCTGGTTTTGTCTAGCATGTGCTGTCTGCTGGGCTGCAGACAGTGGGGTCTGTCAAGACAAAGTCTGCTCCTACTTTTCCAACCTTGCTGCCCCTCTCTTGGAGACTCATCTGCTGTCACTGAGGTGTCAGAGGGCAGCACATGGCTGCATCTCAGCTGCTCCGGGCTGGGGACAGTGAGACATGCTCCTTCCAATGATGGCAGCACGAGGCTGGGGATGGTAAACTAGAAAGAAATGTTGAAAGCAATAATCATAGGATGGTTTGTGTTGGAAGGGACCTTTAATGACAACCACCGTGAGGTATGCTGGAAGAAGCAGAGCAGAGTGCTTCATGCCTCAGGCAGTCTTCAACATTGACTACTCTGTCTAAATTTGGGATAGCTACTAGAGAAGAGGCACCTTGTGCCTGCACACCTGAACACAGACTCTCTGGGCCTCCTCTGCAGAGGCAGAGTCAGGCAACTCTGGACAGCAAATGGCCTGAGGCTGCTCATCTCCCCACCTGGTGCTAAAGCTGCAGCCAGGGGAGGGACCCTCGTGTTCATACAGACCTGATCAGCAGGTGTTTCACATCCCCAGGGACCTGCAGTCATCCAGAAGGATGAAGGGATGTGCTGGGTTATGGCAACATATATACCATTAACAGCATCTGTCTGACATCTTTACATTATCTTGACAATATTTCTCTGGATGGGGTTTGATGACTCTTAAATATTGGATCTGAGCAGTATCTGTGCATTTCAGGCTTTGGCAGGCAAAGCCATATCAACTTTGATGCCAGTCAGAAATTGGAAGGGGAAGAATGGATCCCTGAACTGCTCTGAAGGTGAAGGGGTTTGTCTGTAATTCCTTATACCTGCACTGTCCTTCCTAAAAACTGCTGCATATCACCTCTCTCATGTGTCTGTGGAGAATCTCTTGTATTGTCACTCAGGTACTGACTGATACTGCAGTTCAGTGGGAAACAACTGGCTCAAGTGGGGAGGGGGGGAAGCTGAAAGGAGAGGGGGGCATGAGGCATGCAGGGCTTTGGCATGAGAAGTGAGCTTGGATGCTGCTCCTTTTCATCATCACTAGCTACCAAACAGGCAGCAAGGTGATGATGCTGCAGAGAGAAAGCCACAGTGTTTGGTCAGAGGGGTGGCAAAGGGATAGTGTGTGAGGACAGTGGTGGCAATCAGCTGGAGATCCTAACAAACAGGCTCGAGGAAGGGCAGAGTAGGAGCAACCTCTGAGGCTGCTTCTGCCCTCGCAAGCTCAGGCAGACATGGCCCCTTCCCAACCCCATAATCCTACTGGCCTGTGTTGAGAGGAGTCCCCGCCAGGCACACCCATTGCTGTAACTGGAATGGAGAGAGGAGCCCATATTGACACAGGAGCATCTGTGTCAGTAATTGTCACGCAGCCTGGCAAATTGCTTCAATGTGCCATCCCCTCCAGCCGTACAGCTCAGCGGTGGCAGCAGGCCTGGGGGAAGGCTGTACTGCTGCCAGAGACAGCGAGAACCCCAGACCTGATGGAAGGAGTCAGGACCCCACAGGGACCTGTTGGGTCCTAGCCCAGGTTCCTGCTCCTTGACAAGGTGTCCCTCAGGTTACTACTCTGACTGCAGGTTACTACTCTGACTGCAGAGCTTTGTTTAACCCAGGTCAGTTCTCCTTTGTGCTATAACCCTGATTTAGATCACAATGAGAGGAAAAATCCCCATTGGCTTTTATGTTGTCCTTTACACCAGCCAAAGGAGGTTTGAGAAAGGGTTATTACTGCCCCTTGATCATCTTCTGTGCGAGGGATCACATAGGATGCACTGTGCAGGAGAGAGCAGGAGACTACTGTAGCACCTCCTGAAATGTTCATTCTTGGGGCAGCATAGCTTCTGACAAATGCATTTGCCCCTAGAAAGTGTGATATGCTGACACAGAAAATGTTGTGGCATCACTTCATCCTACTCCCAGATGCCAGAAGTAGTAATTGTTACAAAGGGACATAAGGCTCTGTTACTTGGCTGTTAGGAACCAGGGATCCACACCTGTTTCCTCCTCCCAGCTTGTCTCCTATTCATATATACAGTTGCTTCCTCAGTCTAGAAAAAGGTGGAACAGAAATGAAAGGTGAAAGTTCCAACAGGGATCAGATACCCAGTTTGAGGCCATATAAACCACGGCTTTTGAAGTACTGCAGATGAGCCTTCCAGTGCCCACTGAGGTCACCAGATTGACCAGAGGCGATTGTATTTCTGTCTGTTCTTTTCCATTAATCACTGCTTATGTATTTATTTCTTAATAGTAGTGCAGTTTTAGAAGAGATTATCATGACATTCTGAAACAAACAGGGTCTCCAGAATTTGGCTTTGTGTAGGAAACTCTTTTAAAAATGCAGTTATTTGTAAAAGATCCTGGTTAAAGCCAGCCATCTCATACACTGCCACTGAATATGTGTCCCTGCACCTAGCAGGGATCCAGCCCCCCTTGTGTCCTAGCTTCTCCAGCATTGAGAGAACCAGTCAACAAAAACAAAGCTGACAACAAAATACCTGCAAGCTCAAGCATAGCCATTCAATTGAATACTAATCATTTTACCAACATTGCTTTAATGGCTATGGATTTTGCCTATATATTGAAAAATGCCTGTGTTTGAAATGGAGACCTCATATTCTGTCTTCCAGAGGAGATGTCATTGTTCGGAGCTCTTCTCAAGGCATGGTATAATGTGAGACTGCAGTGTCTCCTGGGCTTTCCCAATACTAGTTTGGGTTGCACCATCCCTGTGTGGAGCTTACAGAGGGGTGACTAATGCCATGCTCTGTCCTTTGGGTTAGTGCTTTGATTTCCTGCAGGTGGATCTCTAGCCCTAGCAAAATCAACCTGGTGATTTTATTAGTTTAGTTAAATATTATGTCCCTGATGCCAAATAGATGCAAGTGAAGGAATCCAATGATTTCAGCTCAGCTGCCTGTTGAAACCAGTACACTTCATTTATCTCCAGACCTCCCAGGTAACCATATAATGGGTAAATGGGTGTTTGTGTCCTGCATTAGAGAGACAAATAAAATGACATCCTAAACACAAGAAATTCCAGGTGTTTGCTGGCAACTAAACAAAGAGCTCAGCTTCAAAAGATTGATACACCCTTGCAGGGTGACGGGTTCTGACAGAGATGTGGTTATGAAAACCAAATGAACATCACGTGCGTTAAGGGGTGGCATCCCCGTGCATGGTAGGCAGTGTTTCAGATGAACCATCCTTTGCCCTAGGTTCACTAGGAAGGAAAGTTCCAGCTGCACTTTAGCCACATTCCTATCAGATCAGAAATGCCACAGGAGCAGTCAATGGAAAAGTCAAGCTCCACAGCTAGAGCGTCGATTCAGAAGACCTGAATCAAAGGAGGGAAACATTGTGGTTTGAAATAGACCTTCTGTGTTTGATAGTACTGGACAATAATATTATGCAAAAGGGATGAAGAAGCTAAGAGGATTAGATGCTAATATACTGCTAGGAAATACAAGCAGCTGCTCTCATGGAATATATTTATGTCCTTCATATTGCAACTACAGTCGGAAGGAGGACCTCCCAAAATACCTGGGGAGTTCATAACCTTGTCCATTGTGTAGTATCCGAATCACAGCAGATATGCACTTTGAGGCCTAGAGATAGGCTTATGTTACAAGAGATGTTCCTATAAATGCTTCAGAGGCCAAGGACTATCCAAACTGAATGTTTCCGGTCTTTAAATCTGATTTCTGCCACTTTCTTTCCCGGGAGAGCAAACACAAACTACCATTTGACTGACCCACAAAGTCCAGGTAATTGTTGTGAGGCTCCCACCAGAGAAAGATCCATTGTTCAGTCCATTCAGGTACATGCCCATCCTGTGGCGTGTCTATCCTGAAAAACAGTCCAACCAGAGATCTGTAAGAAGAGAAGCTCACCTGTGCCAACTCCGTGTCTAGGCACATTCCTCCAGGGCTACGTGTGAGCAAACAAGCCATGCATCTTGCATCTGTCCAACCCTGACCACTCCTGCATGCTGCCATGCTCCAGAGCTCAGCTCTGACTGTACCTGCCAGCACAGGCGCACCCAGTGAGAGACAGTGCCTGCTGTCAGCTACAGATGCTGAATGGAGAGGCTTGGCCTAGGACACAGAGGAAAGAGTGACCACTTGAGCCTGGATCCCAACCAAGTACACTATCCGTTTGTGACAATGTTTGAACAGCAACTACTGAAGTTTATTTTTTTTTCCAGGTTGAGCTCTGTCACTGCAGATATGTCATGGCTTTTCTGGCCTGTTGGAAGAGGATATTCTGACAGGGAGCCAGCCTGACTCTTTCACTTTTGCGTGAGGCAGGGAAGGAAAGTTCCTCTCAGTCTCTGAGCTGATACTTTATGGCAGGTGCAGTTAAAGCTGCATCAGGACAGCCCTTCTTTCCTGGGAGACCTTCCAGACCCACACTGAGAGAAGGAGTTCCCGTAACAGGACTTCCAGCTGTTCAACTGGTGGTAACAGATTGGCCTGTGCTGTGAACCAGGCAACTAGGAACTAAGTACTTCCCAGTGGGTTATATACATTCTACTTGTTTTGGTCTCCAATTGCTTCTATATCAGCCGCTATTCCTACCGCCAAGAATATGTATTTCCGTATTTTCTGTTCTTTTTTAATACTTAAATCTGAAGGGCTGGATTCTTCTCTAGGCCATGCCAGTCAGAGTGAAGATCATCTGCAATGAAGATCTTCCAGAATCACATCATCTTGATAAAGATATTTGAGCCAAAGGAGGCTAATTTACAGCTAACAGCTTGCTGCGCTGAAGTCCCAAGGTTCATCTGTGATCTCTTGCACTTTGCCATCATGAAGTGTCACCAGAAAGGTGCTGGCTATGTGTATGTCCCCTTTCCCACGTGTCTTGGTGGGAGCACAAAAGGAAACCTTGAAGGTATCTACTACTCAGGCTATACCGCTGATCATCATCTCAAATGTTTTCTTTCTTAGTGCATGAGGCAATGCTGTGACAATGAGAAGAAAGGCATCACCCACCAGGTCTTGTGATGGAGGAAGTCTGTGGTGGTGGAAAGAGTGGTTTTAAAGGTCTGTGTGGAGCACAGATCACCCTGTGTGTGTTGTCCCCTCCTACAGAGTGCCCCAGTCTTCTTTTCACTGTTTGCGCATCCGTCGGGCAGCCGTGCAGCTCCACAGCATAGAGCCAAGTCTGGCTGGCTGCGTGAGGTACATGGGGGGCAGGCAGAGAGACAAAGGGGAGTGCAGAATTCAGGCCCAGCTGCTGGGAAATGTGAAGAGGGAGGTGACTGTGGGGGTGGCACACTTAGTGTGCAAGATGCCATGAGCCTGCAGTGTCCTTGCAGAGTCCAAGCGGTACCACTGGCTGCTGGGGTGAGTGGGTGGACCTTCTCTCCCCCTGTCCACCTCGGGATGTCATCATCTCACCCCTTATTCCGCTCCTTGACTGGAAAACCAAGGGTTGAAAATCCCACACTGGCACCCCGAGTGGGGTTTTGGGAAACCCGAGTGAGTGTGTGTGTGTACGAGGGAGGCACATGGCCCCGGGAGGGGCCATATGTGCACAGCAGCTCAGCTGGAGTGTCCTCCTCCCTCTCTAAAGCATCCCTGACACTCTAGGTGAATATTTGAAAGACAGGATAGGGGCTTTGGTTCGAGAGTCTCTTTGTACAGTGCTAACTGGTTTCAGGGCTGTAATTATCTCTCCAAGAGAAGCTGTAAATTGGATTAAGGCACTGAGTTGCAGCTGAGTGAGCTCCCTCCATTGCCCCACCTGGTGGGCTGCTGAGCGATAACAAAAAATGCCGAGAAATCGGATTTGGATTCTGCTTCACACTCATGGCTTCCTTCTGGAAAAAATGAAATTTTTCCGGCAGAAAGGGCTGGCATGGGTTTGCTGGCAGTATCAGTCCTGGGCTCGTATCATCTGCTGGCACTCTTCCGGAAACGCGATCCCCTCCGTTATCAGGGAGAAATAAATAAATAAACAGCAGGAGATGTTTTGGCAAGGAAGGAGGAATCGCACCGAGAGGCGTGCGCATCCGCACACACATGCACGCACACAAATACACACACACACACACACACACACTCACCTCGGCACCGGGTCTTCACAGCCCGAGCTGCCTGCCGCAAACAGAGGAGAGAGAGGGAGGTGGCAGCACAGGCACAGGAAGATGGTTGGGTTTGTTGTTTCGTTTTTAAGTTTTTGTACTCTGGGCTGAAAGAAAAGCCCGTTTTTAGCAGCTTGTATTGAAGGCATAGAAGACAAAGATGCCTTATTTGTGATACACATTGCTGCCTGCGTTTGGGGGCCCCCTCCAATGTCTCTACCTGTGATCCAGGAATAAGGTACTGTTCCTTTCCAAGGGTGCTTTCAGCACAATGTAAGAGGGTCTGAATCTCACACAGAGGGGCAGTACAAGTTCTCTGGCTGATTGCAATGTTTTGACCAGAATAAAACAACACTGGGCTCCTGGGAGCTTATCCTCCTCCCCATCTGATGTAGAAGGAAGTTCACCTTTTTGTTTTTTACACTGAGACGTGTATTTGCCTTTCACAGAATTACAGAATCACAGACTTGTAGGGGTTGGAAGGGATGTCTAGAGATCAAGTCCAACCCTCTATTAAAGCAGTTCCCTACAGCAGGTCGCACAGGTTGGTATCCAGGTGGGTCTTGAATATCCCCAGAGAAGAAGACTCCACAACCCCTCCGCGCAGCCTGTTCCAATGCTCTGTCACTCTGACAGCATAGAAGTTCTTCCCCGTGTTAGTATGGAACTTACTGAGTTCCATTTTCTGCCTGTTGCCCTTTGTTTTGTTGCTGCTCACCACCAAAAAGAGTCTGCCCGCATCGATTTGACTTCTGCACATTAGATGCTTATAAACAGTTATGAGATCTCTGGAGATGTGGGAGCGCTGCACTGCAGGCATGTTTAGGGCGGGGTGCATAGCTAATCCTGCTGGGATGGGCAGTACTGATCAAGGCCCCTCAGTGGAAAAGGCAGGTTGCAGCCCCAGCTTGTGGGACTCGTGCTGAACAAGTGACTGATGGCTTCATTTCAAAGACTTTCCCTGGGAAATATTTATGATGGAGTTTCTGTCTGTGGAATTAACAGGTTATCCTGGGTTTGGAGGCAGGGCTTCAGGAAGCTTTGGAATTTCAAATTTTGAACTTCATGTACCTCTTTAGGCCAATTTCTGTAATTTCATTCCTTGTGGGATGATCTCCTGCTCTCTGGAAGAGCAACACCTGCAAGGCACCAGAGCTGTCTCTGCCTTAGAGAGGGTGCAAAATTCAACCCAGCAGTCTAAAACACCGCTGATTCCAGGACAGCTTCTTATTTAGGACTAATAAGTAAATCATGTCTAGTATGATTTATTCCAATCTAACATAGGTTCTTCTCCCTTTTGTCCCCAGATGTGCATCCTCAGCTTAAGCCCCTCCAGTTCCTTGCGTCCTGCTGTCTGAGGGCAGTCCTGATGTACCCCGGGGAGGGTGCCCCAGCCCTAGGGCTGAAGGATGCTTTGCAAATGAAGGCTACACTGGACCTTCCCAGAGGAGGTCTTCTTCATCCATGCTGCTCTCCACTTTTAAGCCTTGCCACATGCCCCTCTCCTCTGGTTTCTGACCTCACACCACAAGGCAGCATGCATCTACAACAGCCAGTTGGCCTCTCTCTCTCCTGCCCTCATTATGCCAGAAACCCACTTTCTCCTCTGTTGAGTTCTTAGAAAGGGGAAGAGATGTCCCAAAGGCTCAGCACTCACAACTGAGTTCAGCTCTGATGTATTCCCTGAGATTTGCCCACAAATCTCAAATCAGGGTTCGTGTCCCACCAGAATGTGTGTGGAAACACTCTCAGAATTTCCCATTGTATGGGGCATGTGTCCTGCCTGCCTGATTACCCCAAAATCTGATTGGTGGTAAGTAAGTGTCCTGCTGGGAACTTTGCCTTCCTTTGGGTACCAACTAAGGCTGATCTTTGTGTTTCTGTCATCTTATCTTGTTTTTTAGCATTCAATTTGGTAATAAATGTTTTAAATGCTGTATATTATAGATAAACGGGTAGATACGTGTTTATGTTCGTGTGTTCTGTAAATTGTGATTAATATTGTGTTATTTTATTCATCAGATTAAGCTTAGACTTTCTCATCTGTAAAACTTTGGCAAATTCTAACACTGGGAGAACAGATACACCAATCCTTAGCACTGTCAAAACATTTTGGTTTCTTTTGCATTTAAGTATTGAAAGACACTACAAGGAGAGGTGCCTATTTAACTCCAACCTTCTGAACGGGAATGGTACGTTTGCAAGTGATGCTTTTTGCTTCATAAGTTGTGGACTCAATTATTCCTGAACACAGCAGGATTTAAGCCTCTAAGAGGAGTTCAGCACATGCTCAAGCAGTGGGAACTCAAAGAGGAACTTCGGTTGCTGAGCACTGTTAGTAAGATGCTGAAATCCTTCCCCAGGAGTGGCTGTATTTTGGTGGTGGATTAGGTGGTCTTTTACTGCAGTTTGCCATCCTCTGCTACACCCTGAGCTCATGAGGTTTGCGTGGCTGTACTGATGATTCCTTCTTGATGACTCTTCCTTGGAGGCTGTTGCATGCCCTCTGTATAGTTTTAGAAAGTAGCCTTATTTTCTACCTAGAACGTTGTCATTGCAAACATTCTCCTTAGCATGTGTGTGTGTCTTTCATACCGTTTACTATGTGTTTTATTGTCCTTGCCATTTTAAAAGCAGGAACAAGATTTATAGATGAAATTAATGAGCAAATCACCTGATGCTGAACTGATCCTGGACATCACAGCACTCTAGACCCACTGCAAACAGAGCACAGGCTTCTGCGATGCCCCCGATTCTCCGTCCCCCAAACAATGTGGCCTTGGGGTCAGTCCAACTGCTTATGTTTGAGAATGTAGGAGGCTGCCAGATGCCTTTCACGTCTGACTTAAGAGTCTTCTGTGTAGCCACAGGTTCCTTTGCTTCTGTCATCCTAGTAGGTTATTTTTTGGCTCTCTACAACTTAGTTCCTTAACATGTGGAACACAGGACATGGCAGGTAGGATACCTCATCTATCTTCAGTATCTTCATGGATGATTTTGGCAAAGTCTCTTTCTTTCAGCCCAGCTGCTGTGTCTCTGGCCTGTGTCGTGTCTTGTTAAAGCACAGTTTCCTTTTTGCCCCTTGGACAAGTGTGAAGAGCTGAGTGAAAACCTCACGGGGTTTTTGTCAGAGCTGTACAGACAGTGTCTGCCCCCAAAGGGTGGAAAAGCAGGATTCCCATTTCAACTTTATCTATGCAAGAATTTCTATCTGTAGCAGCAGGATAAACACAGTACATTTCCCTCCAGCACTTACACTGATATAAATAGGCTTTATACCAGTGTAACTTTTATTCTCTTGTAGGCATGAAATTAAGCTACACAGGTATTAGGTACACATATAACAGTATAACTGCTCGCAGACTGAGGGGGTTATACTGATTTCGCCACAGGGGTTTTTAAGCAGATTAAAGAAGTTAAAAGATGGTATTTAAGCCACCACTAGTTATGTACATTGATTCCTAGGCAAAATCTTTCTTTTATCCATGTCCACATTTTCTGTACTGAGGTACACACATGCACTCGAGCTTTTGCATCCAGAGCATACTATTTTTTCTCTTTCTTTCCCCATTTTTCTTTTTTGACCACCAAGTGAAAAGTGTGCATAGTTTGCAGTTCAATTTTCTTCCAGTGAAGTCCAGCCAGCCACAATAAATAGTGAATAACTGGATGTAGTCATGAGAAGTATGATGCAAGCAACACTTTCCTGTGACAGTGCTGTTAAGATCATTGCATCCATGCTAAAATCCCTGTGCCATTCCCCAATCATCTTCTTCCTCACAGCATACGGGGAAAAAAAAATCTCAAAAAATAAGATTTGAGGAATTAATAATTCATAGGAGAAGAATGTGCTTTTGTGAAAGATCTCAACAAAAATGTAAAGAGAATTACTGGCTTTCCTCTGCAAATGATGTCAAGTGCAGAATGGATGGAGCTGCATGAAAGGGCAGAGGGCAGTGTGCTTAGAGGGCTGTGGGAAATGGATGGGCACAGGTGGGCAGGCAGGTAGATGGCAAGGCATGTGATATGCATGTGGAGCTATGGCTGAACGTGTAGGTGAAATAATTATACTCTTGTGTGACTGGGCAGTCAGGCAGGAAAGATGCTTTAGAAGTTCAGAAAGTCTCTGGTTCAGCTCTTTGTTCAGCCATTACCTTTCTAGTGTCCCTGGTTAAATCTCTGGCTCTGCACCTCAGCTACTTGTTTGTGCACTGGAGATAAGGACATTGTCCTGTCTCACAGGAGCTGTGGGGAGTTAATCCTTTGGAGACTGGGAGATGCTTAAGTTGAGCAGTAAATTGCAGGTTGGATATTAAGAATTTTTTTTTCTCAGAAAGAGTGGCAGTGCCTTGGAACAGGCTGCCCAGGGAGGTGGTGAAGTCACTGTCCCGGGAGGTATTCAAGAAAAGGGTGGATGTGGCTGATGGACATGGTTAGTGGGCATGGTGGTGACTGGTTGATGGTTGGACTAGATGATCTTAGTGGTCTTTTCCATCCTTAATGATTCTCTGATTCTATGAATTGGACTCAGGCAGGTACTTCGAAGTGGACACAGATATTGTCTGTGACCAGGACACTGCTGAAGTTCTCTGCAGCAGCACGAGTTTCCCTCCCCATTCTGCTACCTTGTACCTCACCCTGGTGATCCAAGACAAGTTTCAGACCAGCTGTTCCAGCATGCCGGAATGCCTTCATGTTTTACAAGTTGCTATTGTGCTTATTGCTTCAGTGCTGTAAAGTTGGTTTAAAACACATTCTGGAGCAGTTGGTCAAATGTTTGTAATTCCACTTGAACAAGAAGGGCCCAAAGACAGCGTGTCTCTAGACTGCTTCCCAAGATGGAGCATGTAGACAAACTTCCCACACCTGTGTCAGAGTAAAGTGCCTCTGCAGAGAAACAGTGGGATGAATAGCGAACCATCTGCACCTTCATTCACTAATGGTCCAAATGACTCTGTGAGAATTCAGCATGTCTTTTAGTCTACAGAGATTGATAAATGTTTTCAATTTCAGTCTACTGACAAAGTGCAGGTTTAGCTGTATCTCTCAGTGGCATCTGGACTATGAGCAGAGCCATAAAAACGGGGCATTTGAATGATCTTGCAAGAACATCCTGCTGGTTCAGCAAAGCTCCAAGGAATTTTCTCAAGCGACACCACTTCCAGTTGGAGTGTATTTACATTGTTGTGGAAAAGACTTCTGCTCCCAGCAATTGCCATGACAGATAGCACAGAGCCCTTCAGATAATGCAGCAGTAAGTGCATCACGAACAATAAGACAGAGCAGATCTAAAATTACTGGTGATGGGCATGGCCCAGGACCCCCTCAATTTGGTGCACCTCTTCTCACTGAAATTTTTGTCTGGTGAATCTGTCTGGTGCTGCTTTTCTTGAATCTTTGGTGGCTGGAAGGAAAATGGGGAAATATGCATCGTCAGGGACTTCCATTTGGGATGGCCAATGTGTCAGGTGGTCATCTCTGGGGTTTGCACAATAGGGACTTCCAGATAGAAGGGATATTCATTCCCTCAGCACTGCACATCCAGAGCCTCCCATTACTCCTTGTTTGCACATACCCGTGCTGACTTTTTCCAATTTGATCAGCATGCATGAAGACAGTGGCTTCCAGGACTCTTCTGAACATATATACCCCATTTGGTCCTGGTTGCCTTCCACCTTCTTTCCTCAGTGGGTCCTACTGAACTCCCTCCCCAGGTCTGGATCCAAAAGAATAATGGCTTTATGTAGCTTGTAAAATTCTATTATCTCTGTATTCAAAACTCAACAACTGGGAAATGGCTGTAATAAGCGTGTTATTAAGCGTGTAAATACACTTTAACTTCAGACCTCCAAAGGAAGTCTCTTGCTCTCTTTCTTGCTGTTTCCCCTCCATGTTGTCATCGTGTGGTTGGATTCCATGGATATCCATACTTTTCCCCCTCTCCTTACTGGTGTGCTGTCCCATATGACTGTGCTGAGTGTGCCGCTCTCCTCTGCTGAGCCAGCCACAGAACCTCCTGGAGATCTCGGAGTCTTCAAGGGAAAACGGGTGCATAGTGATCATGGGGGGCTTGTGGAGGAGGGCTGTGGTGAGGAGGGGAGGAAAACATTAAAAAAAAAAAAAAAAAGAAGAAGAAGCCAAGTGCATTCTTTCTGCAACACTCAGGAAAAAGAATGTTTCACAGGGGATTGGAAAGGCGAAATTTTTTCACATCCAAATGGATTGCAATTTCCCTCCATTTAGCACCTGAAGGTAATTAGCTCGAAGAGACTGTCGGCTGAGAAACACGTTCATGGAACATTAACTCTCATACATTCTCCAGTTGCAGGGAATTAATAGGAAAGATTAAAGTTTAAAGAGAGCAAAATGCCATTACCTCGCAAGCCACCTCTCTCAGCGGCAGTAACTAGCCCTCACTAACCTAAAAGCACCATTGGAGTCCCTGGCTCCTGCTTCGGGCAACGGCCGACGAGCGGGCCCCCCACGCTGCCCCGCACTGCCCGGCTGCAGTGACCCCACAGCCCGCAGTGGTGAGGACGGGGCTGGGAACCACAGTAGAGACGCAGTCGTGCTCATGCACACCTGCGTGTCACCTTGGGTCAGCACGCATGTGCAATGTGTTCCTGCATGTGCTGCCACCTCAGTGCTGGATAGGGTCTTTCTGGAACGATGTGAGCTGCAGCCATTCTTCCCCAGCAGAGCAGAGAGTGGAGCATCCTCAGCGTGCTCCGCTACGGCCTCGAGTGGGATCGTGGGGCAGGTGGGAGGGGTGCCCCACACCACATCTCCACAGATGACCCCATTTCACCACCTCTCCTGCTGCAATTCCCATTGGCACACCAGCACCAGAAGGGCTACTGGAGTAGCACAGAGACCAGCACTGCCACACAAAGAGGCCTCAAGACCATAAACGGTACCAAACCTCCCCCAATGGAGGGATTGCACCTTCTTCTCAGATGGAAAGCAAAAAAAGCCTTAAAGGGTGGGGGCCCGATTTAGGGGGCCGGGGGGTAAAGTTTATCTAAGCTTCTGCACTTTAAAGATTTCCGTGTTGCTTTAGCATTTCAGGGAGAGAGCACAAGAGATAGAGGGAGAGGGAGAGAGAGAGAGAGAGCGAGAGCGAGATGAAATTGAGACATGGAAGAATTTATTGCCCAGAAAATTCCATTCTGCTATCTGATTCGAAAAGTCCAGTCCCCCCAGCTTCGGAAAATCTATTTTCCACATTTTAATACCCTGCAGAACAGTCCTCATAACTCATCCGAGTGTGTTAAGCACAGTTTTATTAGATCTGAAACAAATTTTGGTGGGGAGATACTATAGGTCATTAACCATGGAGTAATTTTATCCTTGTTTCCCTAATGATGCCATAATGGCGAGCGAATTTCTTAACTAAAGACCAAAGAACATTTTGAAGGTCAGTTTCATCTGTGAGCTCCTTCAAGCGCTTCTCGGAGAAGATTGGAAAACTCGCCGATTTTTTGAAGAGTCATTAATAATGTGAAAGCTGAAAGAGCTCTCTCCCATTTGCGTTCCTGCTTTTTACCTTTTAATTTTATATCGCTTTAGTCCCTTTCTTTTTCTCCCTCGCTCTGGCTCTCTTTTTAACTCTCTTCTGGAGCGGCCCCTCGTGCAGCTGAGGAATGAAATGAGCCTTTGGTGGGGGCACATGGGCTGGGCTGTGGCAGGGCAGCAGGGCAGGGGGAATGGGCAGCAGGCACCCACCGTAGGGAACAGCCCTGGGGTGATCCCAGAGCTGGTGTAAAGCAGGAGAGGGATGGATGGAGCCAGTGTGCTGTATCTGTGCAGAGGCAGGGATGGGGCTGTGCCCCTCCCTCCCCAGCAGCACACATGTGTTTGTGCCCTCGGGCGGCCACTGGTGTGCCAGGCACATGTGAGTGCTGTAGGATGCGTGTGAATGGGCACTTATATACGGTATGCCACAAATGGATGACACTGTAAAAAATAAAAATAGGCAAAAGCTAGCACGTGTACACATGCGTGTGCTGGGACTGTGGTGCACACAGAGTGGGAATTGGTGGGTGCAGTAGTTAGTTTGCATCAACTACCATGCTTACAGGGGATATGCATGCACTGGGGGGGCACGTAAGGGGTCTGTGACTAGATGCTGATTGACAGCCCTCCACATAGAAAACAGGTAACAGGCTTATCCATATTTTGTTTGGGCTGTGTCTATTGTGTGGGGATTTTTATGGCTGTTCCAGTGGACAGGAAGAACCTTGTGGGGTCCACGAAGTGAATGGGGTCTCGGTCACACATGCGTGCCCCAGTGAAGGGTTTGCCTGTCTGCTCATTAGCAAGCAGCCGGCAGCAAGCAGGGCCCCGTGTGTATGTTTTCCTCTCGCCGGGTGCGTGTGCTTCAGGCGCCTGCATGCGTTGTGTTTGCAGATGTGGGGGCCAGATCCTCAGCCAATGCAAAGCAGTGATTTACACCTGCTGCAACTGCAGCCCAGCCCACAGGCTCAGGTCCACCCCAGGCCGTGGCAGTGGATGGCTTCCAACTGAGAACGAGACTTGCCCTGTCCCCTCCACCCCTATTCCCCAGCCCACGGCAAGGACCATGGGGGGACGTGCATGTGTCTATTTGGGGAGGGAGCGTTCCAAGGGGAGGGGGGCAGTGTGGTGACACACTCTGCTCCCAGATGTGATACCAGCGATAATTTCAATTTTATGCCTTTGTTATGGCTTTAATCACTTTCTTTATGCGTTTTGTTCCAGCGATCAGGGAGAGACACCTGATAGGCAAAAAGGATATCAGGGGAACAATTTTTATTTGGAATGTGGTGAGAAGTCTAATTAGAATTTGAATTCTGCTGAGCCTTGAAATGGTCGGTACTTTATCCTGATCGCCTTAGATATTGTTTCGAGTCAATCATCTGTCATAGTGCGGCACACTGGAGAGAAAGGCTCTCCATCCAGCCTGGTCTCTCTGCTGGGCTGGGGGCTGCTGGTGGGGAAAGGGAGGGTGGTGGGAGGGAGGGCAGCAGTCTCTGCTCTCCCAGAAAGGCCCCCCAGGAGCCAGCACAAAGGGAGAAAGCCTTGGCACAGAGGTTTCCTGGCTGCATGCCCCTAGCCCCACCATCCTCACCACTGGCCTCTTCAGATGTGGGGAGAGGAGGACTGTGGGTCAGCACAAATGTCCCCCAGCTGCTGCCTGGGAGAGGAGCATCCTTCTCAAGAGAGCTCACCTGGCAGAGAGCCTTGAGAGGCTCCTTGCAGTATCAATTAAATGTAGGATAGGTTCTCAGAGGCAATCTGACAGATTAGAAATGAGTGGATGGATGGATGGATGGATGGACGGATGGATGGATGGATGGACGGATGGATGGATGGATGGACGGATGGACGGACAAACAGATAGGTGTGGATGAGAATGGTCCTCCGGATGGATTTGCATGGCACAGAGGGAGAGGTGGCTGAACAGATCAAACACAGGGATGGCTGGGGTGATTAAGAAAGGTGAAAATGGAGCTGGACATGCCTTATCAGGCTGAGAGCAGTAAGCACACTCATAATGGGGAATTTTTGAAATTGAAGAGAATCATGAACAGTAGAATCGTTCCAAGATTCCTAAACTTATTGAAACTGATGGTAAGGTCTTTATTCTGTGCTGTTCCCATGCTCTGAGGTGGTGCTCGTTTTGAATGCAAAATAAATGTCCATAACATGAAAGACACAGGGTTGCATTGGCAGTTGGGGAAAAGACAGTCAAATGTTTTGCCTTCTTGAGGGAAGCAGAAAATAACCTGGGACTGGAGGCTAATTAAATGAGTTGCAGACATCTGCAAAAATTTCCAGCTTGGAAAGCCATTTGAGTGGTTATTTCTAAACCGTCAGCATTAGGTTTCAGAACTGACATACGGAGGTGAGTATAGGCAGCTTGTGCATTTCTCAGCTACCATCCAGGCTGTCTGTGGACTTAGGTAGACATCACTGAGTGTGTGCGTTCAATTCCCCTCTTTAATATCTCATCCAGGCAACATAATTCTTTTTTTCTTTCTCCTTATTTATTTATGTATTATGTTGAGAAAGTTGATATCATTACAACTCAGTTCTAAGGATTCATCTACAAATTTCTTGGTACTCACATCTTCAACTATGGAAAGTCTGAAAAAAACCCACTTTTTTACACTCCAGAAATCATAGAATCATAGAATGGTTTGGATTGGAAGAGACCTTTAAGATCATCTAGTTCCAACTCCCCTGCTATAGGCAGGAACATCTCCCATTAGACCAGGTTGCTCAAAGCCCCATCCAGCCTGGCCTTGAACGCCTCCAGGGAGGAAGCATCTACAGCCTCGCTGGGCAACCTGTTTCAGTGTCTCACCACCCTCAGCTAGGTTTGCAAACGGAGAATAGCAGATACGAAATATGCTGGCATGTTTGCAATGGCTGCTGGCTAATCCCACATCACCAGTGATGGGAACAAAGAAGGCAGCAGGAACTGATTTAACTGGATCCTCCTGGGCCCATGCTGCAATTCCAGCTCAACACCAGCTGGGGCACCCCAGTGAAATGCTCCCAGATCTGTGGCTCCTAGCTGAACAGATCTGGGTATGCTTCTTTCTTGCTAGGGAAGGTTGGATAACACTGCGAAGTCTGCCCACACCAGTTGGAGCCAAGAGGTTGGCGTTAAACTGTGTTTCTCTGACCTTACTCTTTCCATCCCTTTGCTCTTGTGTCTTTTGCTTTATTCAGATCAAGTGTTGACTTTCTTTCTTGGCCCCAGACTCCAGTCCCATTTTTCCTCCCCTGTTTTCCACAGATATTTTACCCCTCACTGTTCCTGAACGCTCAAGTCCATGCACATCCTCAGCTAGTTTTCCAGCTCTGGCTGGGGCAAACTCTGGCAAAATGACCTGGCCCTATTCAGAGGCAAAGCGGAGCAAGAGGACTATCTCCAGTGGCAGAGGCAGAGTGAGATGTTTGCCCCGACCCAGGACCAGCCTAACCAAAGCAGCCCAGGCAAGGAGACCTGATTGTTAGTTCAGCTAACAGCAAGTCTCAGAAGAGTCTCAGAGAGAAGCAAGGACAAGAGCATCTGGACTGTATTGCCTGTGGGTTCACCTGATGCCAGGGCATCAGCCTAATGCTCTGCCTGCTATGGGACCAAGGGGAAGGTACAGGGAAGTAAGAGCTGCATGCTTCCCTTCCCTGTCCCTGCTAGCAGCAGCCTTGTTTCTACAGCTCAGCCCCATGCTCTCTGCCACCTAGCAGGTATCCCTGAAGTACAAGAGTCTTCCCCCTAATCAGCCCATTTCCCTTGGCTTGCTCCCGGAGGACTCAGTGCTTGCAGGCTCTGAGGTGTCTCTATCACTGGCTGTCAGGTAGAGCCCCCCCTAAGCACTCCAGCAGACCTTTCTTTACTTATTTTTGAAATTCCCCTGAGCCTACAAAGGTCATTTGAACAAATTGGAGCTGACAGACATTAACTTGGAAAAAAGCCCATTGCACCATGATAAACTCCGCTTAAAGAGTAACAAAAGTGCCAGGCAAGGGAAGAACAAATGAACAGATGACAAGAGATTTGGCACTGTTACCATTAGCTTAGGAGATCCTCACCTCCTCCCAGTTTGCATCATCATCTGTGCCAGCATTGCTCTTTTCAGTGCAGCAGCACCCATTGGTGTGGATGGGTGAACCAGGGTGTTGTGCAAGGCCATAGAAAGAGCCATTTGAGCACCAAAGAGACCATGCAGGCAAACTAAGCTGATGGAATGTAGACCCACAGATGAGGAGAGGGAACCAAAGCCTAGAGTTGAGATGCTTCACCCTTAATCGTCAGCTGAGCTGCAGACACTTAGTGTCTTAGGTGATGATCACAGGTGATCACCCTTCCAGTCCCTGATCCCCTTTTTTGCATCTACCTGTATCCATGCAGCTGTGGGGACACAAGTGTGGCCTTACACCGTGCTATGTACCCCAACTGAGGAATGCAGCACTGCCACCACTCCATCCCATGAACAGAGTCCTCTTGCATGACAGAGTTAGCCCAACAAGCCACAACCATTGGCAGCTCTTCTGTGAGGTATCAGGGATGCTACCTTGCCTTCAGCTGGCAGCCAGAGGAGCTGCCTGAGTGACTGAAAGAGACAGGAGAGGAAGAAGTCAGATGTATCAATCTTTGTCTGTATTGCGCTGATGAAACTTGTGCTCTCTCCAAAGATATTTCCTAATGCCTCCCATTCAATTTGCACATTGTTCCTTTGTGCTTTACTTGCTGCCCTTGAAGCAAAGGCAATTGGTTTCTCTTCTCCTCTGGGCATCATGTGGGATCCAAGCGCCTTCAGCCCCACGCAGAGCTGCAGCAGCTGCCAAATGTCCTGGCAAGCTGGGATTCTATCTCAGAGAAGAGCAGCCCTGGGCTTGTCACACTCACCTGACCAGGTTTCAGCTAGGATTCCCTGTACCCCACGGCCAAGTGAGAAATGAATGGCTCCAACTGCAGATTTTCAAGCTTAGAAGTGGCAAGAAGTGACTAGTACACCTTGCAGATAGGAATGGAGCCATGCCCTCAAGGCATCAGGTGGAAGAGCCCAGGCCACTTACTATGGATCCAGTGCAGTGAGCCCAGACTCAGCACATACAGCCTTCTGCAGTCAGCCTGGTTATAAATAGGGGCTGACTGTCCAGCTTGAGAAGCAACTGTCACCATTTGAGCAAAATGATCAGCTGTATGAGACCTGAGCCTAGGACAGATCTCAAGATCACGAGCAATCCCAAGCCCAGCTCAGCTCTCTGAAATACTACCTGTCCCAAGTGCACTGTCCTTCTGCAGTGCTGGCACAACAGCATCACCAATTCTCTCCGCATGAGAGACCTCCAGTCTTGGCTGGATGTTCCTGATCACGCCGACCTTTGATCCAGCTCAAATGGTGCTAACTTCAATGTTCTGTTTGGGCTCCCTGCCCAGCATTATGGTTAAGTGTCACAGCAGTGCCTTTCCCACTGCCCAGTTTCTCTCTAGGAAGCCAGGACTGCATTTCTGCAGTGCTGCGGTTAGACCTGTTTGAACTTTCCCTGTCATGTGAACGCCTGGACAAGTCAGAAGGGCTCAGCAGAGATGGGCAGTGCCCCCACACTGTAGAGGTAGCCAATCTAGCTTCTTGCCTGCACTGTTCCACCTCCTGCCACCTCAGGGCTTGGTCTCCAGCTGTGCCTGCACCTGTAGTTAAGGTCAGTTCTGTTTTCCCTCCAAGTAGTGTCTGCTGACCGGCCACACTGCAGACCCACTGCTCAGCCCTGGGTGACCCATTCAGCCCTGCTGGACTCTTTCTGTGTGGCCTGGCTCACCCCACACTGACCTTCAGAGCCTCTCTACTTTGCTGTGTCTTTAGAAATTACTTGAGCATGAAAACCATGAGCACAGGAAGTCCACCAGGGCAGTCCTGCCTCCAGACCCGTGCTCCTAATCTTGGCCCTACTGCAGCCTAACTGAATCATTCAGCTGGGGTTATATATAACGTGAGATGTCATTCTCTGTCAGGATCCATGCCCTGCCTATCAGGATAACAGTTCAACCCTGATTTTCAGCTTTTTGAGACCATGACTGACCTTTATTTGGTATGTGAAATATGAAGTCCTTGCTTAGGGCTGATCATAGAATCATAGAATCATTAAGGTTGAAAAAGACCACTAAGATCATCTAGTCCAACAATCAACCCATCCCCACCATGCCCCCTAAAACATGTCCCTCAGATAGTCCCTCAGATGGTTCTGATCTCACACAGAATCACACAGAATCATTAAGGTTGGAAAAGATCTCCAAGATTATCTAGTCCAACAATCCACCTGCCACCAAGATTACCTACTAAACCATGTTCCTTAGTACCACATCTCCATATTTCTTGAACACCTCCAGGGACAGTGACTCCACCACCTCTCTTGGCAGCATTGTCATTCTTTCTGAAAAGAAGTATTTCCAAATACCCAACCTGAACCTCCCCTGGTACATCTTGAGGCCATTCCCTCTTGTCCTATCACTGTTATGAGGAGAAGAGGCCAACCCCCACCTCGCCACAACCTCCTTTCAGAGAGCTGTAGGGGGCAATAAGGTGCCCCCTACCTTCTAAGGTGCCCCGAGCCTTCTCTTCTACAATTGGAGCTCCCTCAGCCGCACCCCATAACACTTGTGCTCCAAATCCTTCACAGCTTCTTTGCCCTTCTTTGCGCATGCTCTGGGCCCCGTTGTCTTTCTTGCAGTGAGGAGCCCAAAGCTGGACACAGTACTTGAGATGCAGCCTCACCAGAGCTGAGTACAGGGATATGGTGCATTCCTTCCCCTCATCCAGGTCATCAATAAAGATACTAGGTAGGTACAGGCGGCAGTAAAGAGTGACTCTATTCCTGCTTCTGAACCTCAGCTACAAAGTGGTCACAGCAGCGCATGGGACTAGCCAAAGCATTTGAGCAAATGTTGCACAAATATTTTGATTTCAGTATGATTTAAATACATTTTTTTTCAGTATAATTTCTGTGTAGTGGGATTGTAATGGAATTGCAATGTGTGCAGGAATTAGAAACTCTAATTTTTTTCAAACAGGTTCCTTCGGTCTGAAGCACATTTTTATTAGCATTATTTTTGAAGTATTTTTCTCCCTCTGTATAATGCCTTTTCAGCCAGCTCTGGTTACAGATAAGAGTTTTAAAACTGGGGTGAAATATGATGGAAAACGGAGTATGTTTCTATTGATGGCAATCCTTCATGCAGATTTGACCTTTGGGGGAAGAGGAAGGTTGTTTTTTCACCAAAAAAAATCTCTTGCCAAAAATGTTGCCCTGGTAACTGAAGCTGTAGAGAGGAGCCTGGATCATTCTGCTAGCCATTAAAGGAAATCTGACCCTGGAGAGCAAGAGTTGGGCCCTAGAGATGGTGTAGTGTGAGATGTGAAACAGGCTGGTGTATGGTGAGAGGAGCTTGGGATGCAGGACATGCCTGTGTAGGCATAGTGTTTGAAATGCATTATAAGGGCAGAGGGGATGTAGGAGGCAACAACACTGGCTTGTAGGACTTGGCATCAGCAGTAATGCATAGAGGGTCTCTTACAATGCTTTCTCCCAGATGTTTCAAAAATCCCCCTGCAAATGCCTCCTTCCCCTTGCGACAGCAAAATCGGTTTCTCAGCACCCCCTTCCATTATCCCTCACCCCCTAACCATACCCATCTCCTGGCAGCCCTCAGCCCCCTTTAAGGGGCTGGCAGATAATGAGGGGGGCTGGGTGGGCTGCCCCCCCTGCACTCTTGCACTTCCCTCTGGATGCCAGCAACAAGTTTAATTGGAAAAAAACAAGGCTGACTTGGAGGCAAGGCAAGAAGGCAGGGAGAGCCTGTACCAGCTGACACCATGATCGATTACCTGGAACTCCACCTGACACTGAAATTAGGGTTTTTTAATGATAGGCCGGCTCTCCCTGGATGTGAAATTCAAATGATCTCCAAAGCTTCCCTGCGACCATCACTCGCTGCACGCAGTGGTACACGCCACATGCAGGTACTTTGTCTCTGTCACTGCTGAAAGGACATTGTTATTACCAACAACTCTTTGTATTAACCAGTCTCCTACCTAATAGACAACACTTTACGTTCTGCACCGTTACCCAGTCAGGGCTGCCGTGTGCCTGAGAGACACATGCTTCCCCCAGCTCCCCTGGGGGCACGGGAAACCAGTGCTCAGTGAGAGACACCTCAATGTGGGAGGTGCACACAAATTTGTCCCCCCGCTGCCACCAGCCCCATATCAGTGGTCACCTGGGTTTGCTTTGGATGAGGGAGGGGATGCTTTTCCCATCCCAGGGAAATGCTCTGGGCATGAAATACAATTTCCTACATCTTGTAGCTTAATGGGGATTTGGAAAACCGTGTGGAGGAAGACTTCCTAGCACAGGCAGCAATGTCACTCTGTTTCCAGAGTCCTCCAAAAGCACTGGGGCAGGCATTATCACCAACGGGAGTCTTTGGATGGACCACATGGTGCCAGTAGGAGGTAGCACATGTTCTGGGTGGTAGAAATGCTAGAGGGAAAAGAAAAAGGCCCTGGCTCCAAAGCCATTCCCTGCAAATTCAGATTTCATCCCATGATGAATACTGTGGGAAGGTTAGATGGGGACACCAACTGTTCCCATCTCTGGCAGGAACCGCTTTGGGCTGTGTTGAATGAGAAAAGCTGGACACACGTGGGTCTGGATGCATAACCCGGACCTTCTGGTTTGCCTCACCAAGCGAAACCCTGGGTGATGGCACTGACGTTTCTCACAGGCTGACCACTGCAGTGCCCATTTCTTACTTCACTTTGGCGTATTTAACAAAATAACCCAAGCAGCCTCAGTTTCCTCCAGTTTAAGAGATGCTTCTTGGATTTGACAACATGTGGAGATCATTGATGAGGAAATGCTGCACAAGTTGCATTGGGAAAATCGCATATTCTCTCAACTTTCCCTCTCCATTTTACCTATATTGCTGAAAGAGGGGGTCTTTCCCCAGTCAACACTCAACACTGAGCACTGTCCTGTGATTTTACCTGCCCTCTCTGGCCACCCCTCGGAGCATACATCCAGTAGCTCTGGCCTCTTTTGTCAGGGGGTGTCAGCTGCAGAGCTGGTGCTTGTTGTTCAAGGTCTGCTAATACAAAAAGTGTGGGGAGGACAACGTGCTGTTTTGCTGATGAGTGGGATGCCTCTGCCCTGTGCCACCCCATCCCACTGGGTGCCATGGGCAGCCCATGCCAGCCGTGCTGAGAGCACAGGAGCCAAGCACAGAGGGGACGCATGCGGACAATGTTCCCTGCTTTCCTCCATCGCCCGGTGAGCAGCCCCTAATCTGAGGGGCGTGCCAGTATTAATGCCTTTAATAACGACGGATCAGATTGTATGAAGAGTTTTAATTGATGTCTATATCCCTGGAAACATAAAAACAGCCATGCAAACGTCTTACCACTATTATTTTATCAAAGGTTTTGACGTGGCTGCTGCATAGGAGATGTCAGGGAAAAAATTCATGTCTGCAAGGCACAAACAGGCGAAGTAATGGGATATAAATCAAAAACAGTGAAAGGGGAAAGTGGTTAGTCACAAGATCATAGAGTTTTCACTACCAGGGAGAGCAGTGAATTCTCAATACAAGCAGCAGAATTCATTCACTCCCAGCGGCCACCAGTGCTCTTCCCCTGCCCGTTCCCCACTGTGCTCATGCCCCTATGCCACATGGTGGTCCTGGGCAGGGGATGGCAGTGCTGGGGGTCATTCTGCTCTTATGTGTACAAAACACAAGAATACTTAGCCCAAACGTGGGGTTACAAACAGCACGCTCTTCTCTTTGTATAAGTAACCCTTGAGCATGTTCCTTCAGCTTGCATCACTCACTGCTCTACCAGCCCGCTCTTATGTCCAATTTCTATTACAGAGGGGACAAACTGAAGTGCGGGAGATGAAAGGGGCCAAAAGCTTGCTCCAGGTTTGTGGCAGAGAGGAAAGAAAGCGTGAGGTGGGTTCACCTTGTTTGCCCTGGAGTTGTGTTGGGACACTACCATACAACACCAGCAGCAGAGCAATTTCAGACCTGCTGCTCCTCAGTGACCATCTCTGACCTGCAGAGTATGTGGCTGGGACCCCACTGCTGACTCATGGCATTGCTGGACTATGTTGTCCCCTCTCCCCAGCCAGGGTTCAACTCCTGATCTAAGGCAACTGGGAGCTGCTTGTGAGTACCTCACGAATTGATGTAAGGTACTGGTGCATGTAAATGATGTAAATGTGCTGGTGCGTTGCAAGCACTTTATTTCTGCTCCTTGCAGTGTTCCATGGGGTGCCATACTGTGTTGGGAAGACATCCAAACTGGCCAGAGGGAAGGCATCACTGTACTGGGAGAAGTGCCTGCCTTCTCCAGGGCACTTCTGAGAAGAAGCATGTATTATAGACCCCTTGTCCAATTGCTTGGGTTGCAAATGTGAAAACCTGGAGAGAGGGTAAGGTGGTGGGAGGAGAGGGAGCAAGGAGAGGATGAAAAGGAGGAAAAACTGGTGGATAAAAAGAAATTTGAAAAAAAGTAAGTGAAATATTCAAACTGGAAAGTGATATTATAGAAAACTGCAGGGAACACGCTTGAGTGCATTCAAATTTATTCAAACTCTGCGTCTGACATTGATGAATGCAACAGCTTTTTCCACAATATGTAGAGCGCACAGGGCATTTAGGATTGCAGCATCCCTTTTGCTGCAGCTGTCTCGGGGCCTGTTGTGAGAGCTGTGCAGACCCCTACTCCAGGCCCTGGTGTGCCCCCTGAGCAAAGGGGCCAGAAAGCCATTGGGAAGGTAGAGAAAAACAAAACAAAACAAAGCAAAGCAAAATAAAACAAACAAAAAAGAAAAAAAAAAAAAAGGTTTTCAGCAAAATATGAGGGAGGAGAAGTTTCAAGGCTGATCCAACCTTACTGTGCATGAGGTCTTTATCTCTGTGGGATGGAGGGACATGTCTTTCAGATGGATGCTCACGGAAAGAGGTGCGAACCCGTTGGTGTGCCAAGGAGACATCAAGATTTCTCTTTTCTGCTGTGTCTGGACAGCACAGTGGAATTGCCCTGTGCATACCTTTTGGTGCTGGAGCTGGTGCTGCTGCCCCTGCCCTTTCCAAGTGGGACACGCAGCTCACAAGGTCTGCCCATTGCTCTGGGCTGCAGGAAGCTGTGAGGCAGCCACCCCTGGAGGGGATAGAATTCCGTCTTTCCTACTCCTTCTACCCATGAATACTTGAGACAAGCTCTGATTATTTTTTCTTTTCTTTTTCCAAGGCTTTTTTTACCTTTAGGGTATTATATGCCCTAAGGGTCTAGGACTTGGGAAGCCAGAATTCATCTCCCAGGTGCACAACAATCTCCCTGTGTGTTGGGTCAGGTCAGGTCAGTATTTCAGGCTGCATTCCCCATCAATGATGTCAGAACAAGTTCAGCAGCCTGGTGGCTTTTTTTAAGCTAGAGATGTTTTCACAGTGCCATCACTGCAGGCTTTCACATTTTCCTTAGTGCCTTTCTGCTGAAGTACTGTATGTAGCACGTATAATTTCTGATATAGACTTTTAGCTTTTCTTCCCTTCATAGATCTGTTCTCTGTTACTGTGTCTCCATCTTTTGCTCAGATGGAGACCAGAGTGTTTGGCACGTGAGGAAATCTAGCTGCTGGTCCTCTACCATCAGTAACAAGAGCAGCACACATCTCATTTTTTTTTTCTATGAAAGGATTGCTGTGCATTGGAACAGGCTGCTCAGGGAGGTGGTGGAGTCGCCGTCCCTGGAGGTGTTGAAGAAACATGGAGATGTTGCACTGCCATGATGGGGATGGGATGACAGTCAGACTAGATTATCTTAGTGGTCTTTTTCAACCATGATAGTTCTATTATTCTGTGATGTTCAAAAGTCAGGACTTGTTTTGATGGACAAATAGAAAGCAAGAAAACATGCTGTGCCCCAGCAGCAGGAGGCCCTTGTCACTGTCTGAGTTGTGCCTTGGGAAGGACAGCAGTCCTTGAACAGGTGGTACCAGCAGCCAGCTCTGCCTCATTCCAGGCCCAGGCTGTGCCGAGCTGGGTGGGCAGGGCCATGGGCAGGGAGGCGGTGTGTTCCTGAGGTCCATTGGGCAGTCTGGGTAGGGAATGCGTGCTACGTCCTGACAGGGGAACGAGAGCTTCTCCCTCTCCCCCTCTCTCTCTTTTTCTCTTTAGATCGTCGTCATGGTGTAAACAAACAAGCTAAACTCTATGAGATTTACAGTGCCCAGCTTCGGTGGCTTCCAGTGCGGCGCAGTGAGATATTTCTGTACAGGCAGGCTAAGCACTTTCCATTTTATACCTCAGCAGCTTTATAGCATCTTAAGGATTTCTGTGCATGCCTGGCTTCACTCAGAGGGAAAAAAATCAAGCTTGTAAATAAATACTAAATATATATGAACAAAAAAGACAGAAGGGAACAGAGAGGGACACACACACACACACACAGACACACACTGGCAAAACTGAGAGGTGATGCAGAGTGAGGGGACTGAGAGGAGATGGAGTGACTTGAGATAAAGCAGAGCTCTGTCTGAAGATGGGTTCTCCTCCACCACAGCCAGATGGAAGGGAGATAAGCTCAAGCTAGCAGCTTCTGGCAGTTTGGGAATTTTGATTTCCCATTGGGAGAGGCTGATGACAGTGCCTGGGGTTAAGCCAAGGGGGCAGGGGAAGGAGTGCTGCTTCTTAGCCAGCACTCATTCCCATCAGGTGCTCTGCACCTCTCTAGGTCACCTCTCCACCATTGGATAAGCATGTCCCAAAGCCAGACCCCATCCTGCAGCAGATGCTCTTGGTCCTTCACAACCCAGAATGGGACCTCCTGTGTACTCCTATACCTGTCAGAAGGGTCAAGCCCAGCATGTGGGGAGTGGCACCTTCCTGTCCTCCCTCCTTTCGACCCATTGCTGCTCTCATCAGGAGGACAGAAACACAACCTGCAACCTGTGGCTGAGACCCCAGGGACTGCTCACTGCCATCTTATCTGCCATGAGTGGACCCCATTGCCCAGTCAACTCCTAGGGATGGTCCACAAGAGTTTTTTGTGCTTTGCATTTCATATTAGTGACAACAAAGAGTTTAATCCCTGGTCAGGATCTTTCTCCTGCACCTGTAATACAGCAAAGAGCTGGAGCCCTGAATGGGCAGCAAGCAGTGGCAGGACAGGTTCCCTATGGGATCCTTCCTCATTCCCAGCTAACATGGCTTCAGCACAGTTCCAGCAGACTTCTCTCAGGGATGGGGTTGGAATGAAGAAATGAAAAAGGATCTTAGCACCAGGGATGGGAGCCAAACGGTGTTTGATATTTTGTAGACCTGGCATTTATGAGGGCTATACCATACCATGTGTGGAAAGCATGGAGTAGAATCATAGAGTCATGGAGTTGTAGAGTCATAGAATCATAGAATCAGAGTTTCAGAATGTCACAGAGTCATAGAATCACAGAATATCCCAAGTTGGAAGGAATCCATAGGCACCCTTGCAGCCTGATGGAGCTGGGCTAGAGCCCTGCCTATAGGGCTGCAGCCAGGACTTCTTCCTACTGAGTCCAGCATGGAGGTATCACCTTTCCATCCCCAGGCGTGGGCTGCCCCAGCTCCACTCCCAACACCACCTCTGGTGTTGGGCTGGGAGAGGGGAGCGTCCCCCTTGGGCCGCTGGCAATTCCCCACCAGTCTTTCCATGCCCAGGACTCGCTTCCACTTCTCAGATATTAAGTATTCAAACCTCATTTACATCCTTATTTTTCAATTTGCTGCCACAGTAGTTTAATTTATTCTATATAATTTCTTTTTCTGAGGGGACATTAATCATTGCCCTGTGCTTTTTGGCGCCTGTGGGATATGTGTGTGTTTTTTTTTAAATCAATAAAATAAAGCAACCTTCCTTCCTCCTACCCACCCCCACGCTCCTTCCCACCCCCATTGTGCCCCTTTGCCAGAGGAGAGAAATATCATTTCTCTCACCGTTTCTTCCCCCCATTGTTTCCTTCGTTTGGAGCCCAAACAGATTAACTTGTCTCTTGGTTTCTGATGAAATGCTGCACGAGCAGGGTGGGGACAACACCAGGGCTGCCCGCTGTGTCACCAGAAGGGCGGGTTTAGGATGACGTCCCCACTGAACCACCGGAGCCTACAGCCACTGGAAGGGGAAATTTGGTATGGAGAAAGGGAGGAGAAGGCAGGACTTGGGAAGGGAGTCCACTGGTGGGGCAGGGGGAATGGGAGGGTGCAGGAGCAATAATGAACCACAGCCATGCGGCCAGGAATATGGGGCAATACCTACCGCAGGGCTACAAAGGAATGGAGTAAAAGATGGAGAGGAATGATAAGGGGAGAGAGAGTGGGAAGAGAAGAAAGGAAAAAGCAAGAGAACGGGAAAATTAGAGGACCAAATCACCTAGTGTTTCTTCCATTGGACTCCAGCTGAGTGCTCACTCTTTTGAGAGCAGCATTTTCGCCCGACTCAGAGCCTGCAGGTTGCAGGTTGCTCCCTGTGCAGGATGAGGCCATGCTGCAGCACAGTGGGGCCCCGGGTTTTTTGGCCACTTTGGCTGTTTCCTTTTGTTGTTATGCACTCTCTGATAATGAACGTCCAGTCCTGAGATGATGCTTAATGCGGTATTAGTCAGTTGAAATATAAGCGTAAATTACATGCCTGCAGCTAGAAAAAAATGGTTACGGCGGAAAACATCCTTCTTTAGTAGCGTGCTATAATCAAGAGAGCAGATCAAAAAAAGAATTTTGATGGACTAGTTTTCCACTGGAAAATGCAGAATCTTCCAAATTGAACCATTTTGTGGAAATGTTAAATGTTGACTGAAACTTTTGGCAGAGATTTGAACTGACCCAAAATGTAACGGATTATTTGTTTCTGCCTTCCTCATTATATTTATAAGTAATTTTGTGTTTCCAACGCTATCAAAACATAAACTTTAACATGATTTTTATGCTTCTGCATTGAATTTGTCTCAGAATTAACATTCTGTTCTACCCCATCCTGCCCACTCCATTTTTTAATTTCACTTCATGATGAAAATTAATGTATAAATAACAGAATTTCTTGTAGGCTGAAACTTCTATTTCCTGAATGTTTCTTGAGATCAGCAAAGCTAGTAGGGTAATGGAACATTTTTCCCAACATTATAACAAGACAGAAGTGTTAATTTGAAAACATCTATCATCTCCATTGAAAAAAAAAAAAAAAAGCTTTGCTTTCTGTAGAAAAGCCAAAATTCTCCACTATCTTCAGTAAAATAGGGTTGGGCATTGGGGCGTTGGTCTGCATCAATGCCCAGATCCACTCACACGGTGAAAGGAATCGCAGTGCAACTGTATGGCCCCAATCATGCCATTTGGCCAATGGCACCCTGTGGTGCTGGTGGAAGGAGGGAGAGGATGCTAAAACCCTCGTCCTCCCGTTCCTGCCATTTGCATTGGTCTCAGCTCTTTGCCACCTGATCTTGGCTGGACCCTTTGCAGGATGAACACCCTGCACATCATGGTGTGCCCTGGGTGGATGCAGCCTCTGCCCACTGTCCGTGCAAGGAGTTCGGCACTCGCCTCTGTGTGGCGAGCTTTTTCTGTGCATTTGTAGCTGTGCTTATGTTTCTTGCAGATGCCTCAGGGAGCACTCTGCAGAGCTGAAATAATGTAAGATCTGTTCTGCTCAGGGTGTTTCACTCCCTGGCTGGTAGGAATACCATGAGAAGACCAGATCTTGCAGTATTTCAGCCCCCTAAGTGGCTCCTTGAGGCAAAAAAAGACCCATGAAGAAGAAACACAAACACAAATACCAAGATATTTGGTTTCCCTGTGCATTCATCCTCCTTTTCTGCTGTACATGTACTCACTGGTACCCGTGTAAAAATAGTAAAATAAAATAAAATATTAAGCTCCCTCCCCCTCCTCCCCCCCAAAAAAGGAAATTAAAAAAAAACAACCCTCCAGTCACAAAACAGTGAATACCAGTGAATACTGCAGAGCGAAGCTTGCAGGTTTCATAAAATACTAGCACATACTCATACAGCACAGGTGCAGAGGGGGTAAAACAAAGACCTGCATTTTCAACAACATTTGTTCATAATTCTGCCATAAAATTTGTGTAAACTGAGCCCCAAATGCACGATCTCATGGACAAAATGCAACTGTACATGTGTTCATACAGAATACTGCCATGTGTCCATAATGCAGCCACAGCAAAATCAGACTGGAGGAAACCCTCTGGCTGAAGGATCTGGATACTGGAATGTAGGGAGTGCCTTAGAAAATGTGCATGGGTCACAATGAGATGTGTGGTGATTGTGGCATAAGGGACATCTGTGTGCCAGAAATTGTATGTCCACCCACTCACATTCTGCTGAACAGGGGAAGCAGCCAGGAGGGGTGCTGGAGGCCAAGATTTGCAAAACTGGCTGATGCTAGGGTCAAAATGTACAACTTCTGTGTGAAGAAAAAGAATGCTCTGTTGCCTCCTGTTCTGCACTGGAGCTGTCTGTGAGCATTCAGCTGCTTTTGGTACAGCAGAAGGAATCAACATGGGTTTCCTTAATTTTGCATTGCCAAGATATGGAGTCATATTTTTGGGGCACAAGGGAAACCCACATATCTCAATATCGTTGTGGGAGGGACTGGGATTCCAACAACAAGGAAAAGAAAGTAGGAAGTGCTGGAAAGATGGCACCATTCTTTAAAAAACCCACATTTCTCATCCAGACTTGTATTTGGAGGGATGTTCAATTTCCTTTTTGCCATTTTGGCACACAGAAAAAAATGGTGGGTTGCACGTAAGGTACCATTTTGCAGCCACGTCCATGCTTCTCTTTCATTTACTCTTTGTTGTTTGTTCTTCTCCTCTTTGAAACACGTTAATTGCCTAATTAGTCTGCAGCATCAGCAGCATGTGACGTAGCCATCTCTTTCACATGTACACAACCTCTCCTCTCCAAACACAAAATAGCAAGCATCTCCACTGAGCCAGCATGGCAACGGTCAGGGCACAGCGGTCAGAAAAACCAGAAGTGCCCAGTCCCATATGAACTGATTTCTTAATCAGTCGGGCATCCTGCTGACTGCTCACAGATGGGATGGGCAGCATGGATGCAGATCTGCCCTCTAGAAGAAGGGTGCTGGTGGAGGAGCCCCATGCCAGCAATGGGGCAGTGTCAGTGGGACATGGCCCCACTGGTGTAGGGCTGGGTCCTGCAGGTGGAAATGTTTGCTACTGCTGCACAGAGGCAACCTTGGAAATTTCCTGGAACTCCAGGTCTGGAGCCAACCCCTGCTCAGGGGAAGGGAGGATGCTGCGTCTCAGTCCATAAAGTCCCCAGAATGGGAGGAAGGGGCTAGAGACACACAAAGTCAGTAGTAAAAAGAAATGAAAGTCGGCAGCTTGCCATAGCCGAGTGCAGACTCTGCAGAGCTGCCTCTTTTATTGGTGCCCAGACTGAAGGGAGGTTTACGCTCTCAAACATGCCAAATTGGAAATGGAGTGCCGGCCAGAGGCCTCCAATGCCGCCTGGAAAGCCACCCTGAAATCTGCTGCTTCCCTTCACCTTTCTCTCCTCCATCCTTCCTCCTCTTTTCCACTTCTCCATCTCTGCCCCCTTCATCTCTCATCTCCTTCTCCCCGCCATGGACTTGTCCCCTGGTGCTGTCTTCCCCTGTGGCTCCTGCCACCTCCCCATGCTGGAAGTCCCTTGGGTGCTGGGAATGGCCCAGCTTAGAACCGTAGAATCACTGAATCATTAAGTTTGGAAAAGATCACTAAGACCAACCAGTCCTCCCATCAACCTACTACCACCATGCCTTTGGTCAAGGGCAGTCAGTCTGAGTGGCAGAAGGCATCTGGCCGTCTCTTCCCACCTCTTTGCTGCTGAGCTGAGGGCAGTAATTTGCATTACAGTGACAATGTGAGATGGGTCTGTCCTTAGGTTTGTACCGTCCTGCTGGAAGGCAAAGCATGGAAGCTGTAAGAAGCAGAGCAAACAGCAGACACAATGGTGATGGCACAGAGAGGAGACCCATCACACAGGGACTTGGCACATAACCTGGCATGGTGCTAGTCAAGAACTGAAGTGTTGTGTGTGCCATGGGAATACTTTGCCTAATAACACTAAACTTAAAGGCTTGGGATTGGCCTTTAGGATGAAGCACCCAAACTGGACCTGATGTAAGGAAGTTTCTTCCTGACAAAATAGTATCAAAATGATGTCAGCTGGGTGCTGATTCCTCAGCAAAATCCCCAAGCAGGGCACTGAGTGCCTCATAGGATCCATTCAGACCTGCTGACGTGCCAAGCCCATGCTGGGACACCTGGTACATTTGTAAAAGAGCACTAGAGGCTGAAGGTGAGACATCAGTCACCAGCTCCTCTGGGGACCTGGGCTCTCTGCTGCTCACCAGCTGATTTTTTTTCCATGTCATTTCATTTATCCAATGCCTCAGTTTGCTGCCTGCGAAAGCCCAAAGGGATTATGACATCTGTTGTCACATTAAAACACGGTTTTGACTATGAGGAGGTCAGGTACCATGGTGGGAGTTGTTCCAGCCTGAAATGCTGGTCTTGTCCTCCCCGGTGCTCTGCAGCACTGCTGCTTCTGGTGGGAAAGGTCTTGCTGGAGTCAGCTCAGTTCTCATGGAGAGTCCTACAGCCAGCACACAGGAAAATTGTTTGCTCTCATTCTTTCCTCCAGTTTTGGCTGCTGAAGCAAAAACACATAATAAAGAGGATTTTAATGACAATCTGCCAGCATGTTTAATATTCCAGCTTGAGGAATGATCCAGTGATGTACTGGAGCCAAGGGAAAGGATGTGGTTACTTTCGTTGGGCACCAAATTGATGCAAAAATAGGCAAACCTCACAGAGAACCAGGCTGGCAGCTTCCAGCTGACCTGCACAAAGAACTGAATGCTGAGCTTTGGTTTGGGGCTCACCCTCCTGCAGTCAGTGTGTCATACAGGTCCATGCTGAACAGGGCACCTAGGAGCTCTAGGCAGCTGTAAAGAGGATTCTCGTCCCCTGCAGTGATCAACTCTGATGCTCCTCTATCCCTACAGATTCAGGTCTGGGACGTTTGTGCTGTATTTGTCTGTAGCTGATCCTCTCTTTGCCTCTGCTGGATTATTGCCCTGCTTGGTTCTGTTACCCAGCAATTCCAGGCACAACATTATGTGGACAGCTTTTACTGTTTCAGAATCAGAGCAGCCTGTGAAGCTCCACGGACATTACCTGCTATGCCAGGCAGGTGGCTGCAGAGAAAAAGTCTTATTGATACTCTGCATGCCAGGAGGAATTTCTTGAGAGCAAGGAAGATGGGAGACCTGTGAACATGAAGACCAGTGTACTCTTCAGCCCCAGCTGGCGGTAGAGTCCAGTCTGCTCCTGGTTGCATCAACACTGCACCTGCTTGGGGCAGAGCTGGGTTTCAGGGTGACTGGAGATGGATAAGGGCACTTGTGGGGTCTCCACTGCTTCCAAGTACAGAGGACAGTCCACGCTGAGGGTGCACGTGGCCTGGCTCCCGGTGGGACAGGTAGCACCACTGAACATTTCAGGCATGATGCTGCCATCCCCAGCCATGGCTGAGCTTGCAATGCTGGGAGGCTTTACGAGACCCAGGAGAGATGCTGAGGGCTGACCCTTTATGTCATTGAAAGGGCAACTCTGAGCAAAAGGACAAAATATTGTAAGATATATTTAATAAAACAAAACCACCAAAAAAGTAGAAAGAAAGAAAGAAAGAAAGAAAGAAAGAAAGAAAGAAAGAAAGAAAGAAAGAAAGAAAGAAAGAAAGAAAGAAAGAAAGAAAGAAAGAAAGAAAGAAAGAAGAAAGAAAGAAAGAAAGAAAGAAAGAAAGAAAGAAAAAGAGGCCAATGCACGAGAAGGTAATGTGTTCATTTGAATAATGGGCAAAATCAAATTAATTCTACATTAAATAGTTCTGAATAAAGGGTTTAAGTCAGCAGTTTCAAACTTGTTTTCCTTAATTACTTTCCGTGTTTAATGTCATTAAGAAGATTAAAAATTCATTAACAAGAGTAGTAAAGTGGCAAATCAGTAAAGCTATCACTCCAGGTTAAAAACTACGCTGAGGTTGACACTTTGTACACTTCCACAGGCACCGTGTGGAACGCAGCTGAGGACAGCTGGGGGGAACACACCAGCATCCTAAGGGGGTGCCTGGGGTCCAGCCTGGATGTGGCATCCATCAGCACCATGAGCTTGGTGCAGCGCTCTGAGAAGGGCAGCACAGACCACAGCAAGCACGGCAGTATAACCGTCAAATATGGCAAGCATCAGGAACAGACTGAAGCATGGAGAATGGCAGGTATTATAAAGCACTAAGGCGTGTTAAGGCAATCCAATTGCTTGATTGGCCTCCTGTCCTGAGCCCTCTCTGCTCGAAAACTCGGAGGGCACTGAGCACCGGGGAAGTGCTGAGCTGTGCTGGGCTGGCCCCCAGGGAAGAGGCAGGGTGGAAAAGAGATCTGGGGTTTCCTTCTCCTCTCACTGTAACACATCCTCTAGTCCTATCACTGTTACCTGGGAGAAGAGGCAGCTGACCCCCATCTCCTCCTGCCCCAACTACTACGTCCTTTCAGGGTGTTGCAGAGGGCAGTAAGGTCTCCCCTGATCCTCCTCTTCTCTTGACTAAACACTCCCAGTTCTGTCAGCCTTTGGGAGCCTGCCCTGTGCTGCCCTCACAAACAGCCCCGAAGTCCCTGATGTTATACATCCCATCCCAGGTAGGTCCGTGGTGAAAGGTCACCTCCACTCAAACTGGGTCAACTTGGTAGGCAAAGCAGGTGGAAGGAAGCCATTGTAGATGTCAGCGATGTGCTCCATGTCACCCAGCAGGACTGTGGGAGGGACAGAAAGTAAGCCTTGCTGTCTCCAGCCCAGTGCAAGTCAGATGGTGTCATCCTGCAGCAGCACTGCAAAACTGCCAATGCTGGCCTTGCAAAACCAGCCTCCAGGAGTCATGACATCAGCTGTTTTACAGTCATCTCTTTGTATCTGCTTTATTTTCTGTTTCTTGAGCTCTTAAACAGACTTTAAGTATCTTTATCTTAACAGAGCTCCATCCCCATGGAAGGAACCCAGGGTGATGCTCCATCTGCCCGCAGCCCCATGCCTGGGTCTTGGTGGCTCCCACCAGGATGCATGAAACAGTCTTTGGAGAATGACTGATGAGTACTCATCAATGCTATGGAAAAATCTGGAAATAATGAAACCAATATCAATCCCATTGCTAAGCCTCAGCTAAGAGACCGAATATTCCAGCTGGAGAAGGGAAGTGTTTGTGGTTCAACTGGAAATCCTGGTGATCTCCAGTGCTAACCCACCTCCCCCTCCAGCTGAGGGATCCCACGTGTTCCTACCCACACAGATGGACCTCATTCATGGTGCAGCCTGGTGGTTCCCTCAAGGAAGGATTTTGACTGGTGAGCCTCAGACGTGCCCACTCGTGGCTGTGAGGAGGCCAAGGCAAACCACTGTGGGTGAGTGTCCTCTTGGCAGTCCTCTGTTTGGGATTGCTCTCCCCTCCTTGGCCAGGTAGAGGCATTCCTGGTCATGAAAAATCATTTCTGACCAAGAAAAGCACTGTGCTCTGTGACTCTGGAACTCAGCTGAAACCTCACCTGCAGCAGGGAATAACACAGAATAGGCAAGGAGGAGAAGGCCATTTCTGTATGGACACAGCTTTCAAAGAAGAAAGCATGCTTATTCTGCATATTTTTCTAAGAGGCTGTGATCAGCCAGACCATGAAGAAGGGACTGTGGGCTGTGCAGTGGCTGGATTTCCCCCTCCTTTGTTTTGCTTAGCAGAAAATACAGGTGTTCCGTTTTTTTCTGCTCGGTTTTGGAATAGAAATTATTTTGCCTTCAGCTGCCAAATATTCTTCGGACCAGAAAGTCAGATTCCTGCTCTGATGAGCAGCACGATAGAAAGACACATTTCCCCCTATTTTTCTCTAGCTTTGCTGAGGGGCTCCCATCTGCGGGGCCATGTTCGTCCCTCCCAGGCTCTGTGGGATCAAGCAGAAGCCTCCTCACTGCCCATTCTCACCACATCCCTTTGTTCCCAGGAAGCTACAGCAACCCCGTTTTGGAAGCAGGTGGGAGGAGGGAAACCCTTTTTTTTTTTTTTCTTCCCCTCCCCTTTTATTCTTTTGCAAGCTTTAATTATTGAAGGACTGAATTTGAGCTGTTCCTGTCTTCTTCCTTCCCATCATTTCTTGGACAGCATTTTTAACAAAGGCCTGTGGTTTGGGTTTGAGGATTTTTTTTTCCTTTTTCTTTTCCCCTCCAGAGATCTAAGGGATGTAATGAGACACCAGCATCCTCTCCTCCCTGCAGCCCCCAGCCCAAGCCCTCCGCCTTGCCAGCCCTTCCCGGCTGTCCTGCTCCTGGGGGAGGGAGGGCACCCGACCTGGACAGTCCTCCTGGGAGGTGAGCACGATAGAGTTACAAGGGGGAGCAGCTTGCACACTGCCTCCACTTTGATGAGGTAACATTTAATTATATCTATCTCCCCCAAGCCTTCTCCCAGTGAAAAAGATCTCCTATTGTCTAGGCTAGTTTGTCCTTTTTGCTTAATTCCCTAACCTGTGTGCTAAACCCTAAGCTCACATTACTCCACCACCCATCTCTCCTACTCCACTACCAGAGACGTACAATGCAATGGAAGGAGTCTGTGTGTCCTTCTTACACTCCTTGTGCCCTAGGGCAATAACAGGATCTGAAGCCCTTCAGGCACAAAAGAAATTGGGGCATGTCGATTAGCCATGACCATAGAAGCACAGAATCATTAAGGTTGGGAAAGATCACTAATATCACCTAGTCCATCAGCTCATCACCACCATACCCACTAACCACGTCGCTTAGTGCCACATCTCCAGGTTTCCTGAACACCTCTGGACAGTGACTCCACCACTTCCCTGGGCAGCAAGGTGTCAAAAAGCCTCCAGTGATTTGTATTCCACAGCCCCAGGTCTACTGGAGCTGGGGACAAGGAGCAGTGCCATACATCCTCATCATGCCAAGTGTAGTCACATCACTTGTGTCAGCTGGGGAGGATGGAGGAGAGCAGGACCCCGCCACCTAGACACCTCTCTAAGCTGTCTGACTGAGGCTCTGTACCAGTAGGACAAAGGCTGAGAGCCTTCCTTATGGGAAGCCAAGGACCCGCACCTTTTTGCCCCTCACTTTGCTCCAGGAGAAGGAAGGCATCATCTTTAAAAGGCATAGAGCAAGGGGCTGGCATACACAGAGGATGGGCTGGAGAAAGAGAGTAGAGGGGGGAGGAGAGCAGAGCAGTTGCCAGGTTGACTTGAGCCAGAGTCTTTCATGGGGGGGCAAGGGGCAGGGAACATGGAGGATCAACATTGTCTTCTCCAAAGAGGAGAAGAAAAGAGTGAGAGAATGCAGGAGGAAGACAAAAGGAAATAGGACTTGTTGGGGAAAAGAGGGGGACGCTCAGGGATTGAAGCAGGCTGGGGTCCAACTTAATAAGAAGCGAACCAAAACAAAACCCAAACAAAAAGTGACTCAAGTTGGCTGTGGGCACCCCCTCCCCCTCGCTGCCGTCCCCAGAAGGCAGCAGAGCTGCGGCTTCAAACAGCCGCCTCACAATAAATTCATGGCAGCCAGGGCTGGGAAACAGGCTGCTGCAATTTAAAGGAAGCGTGGATTTGCATATTGAATTAAAATTAAGAGCTAATTATGCAAATAAATTATGACATTTGGCAGGAGAATTTGCTTCAAGATCATTTATTACGTTCTTTTTATAACAGTGCGAGCGTTTAACGGTCAAAGACAATATTTTAAAGGAAAATTAACGCAAGATTATTAACCTAAAAACAATTCCACATTAATGAGATGTATTTCTCTTCAACTTCTCACACCTGGCTGCCTATTGATGCCCAGCCAGGACTGTCTCTCAATAATTGGCATTTTTTTTGCAGGCAAATATTGAATGAGGTGGTGAATGTTGCTTTGGACAAACTCGCTCAGGAAAATTCCTTCAGGGTTTTAGCTTGCTGGTCTGTAAAGGGAAGTTGTGAAGGTCAAACATGTTTCATGTTGTTCTTCGGTGTGCTCAGACTGACCGGATCAGGATGCACTTGGGAGGGGACACAGCAGTGGCTACCCGATCTGCATGAGAATAAAAGCTCTCCTGCGAAAATGTGCATGATTGCTTTTTGGAAGAGATGTAAAATGGAGGTCTTTCTTAGCCATTTGCGATCACTGAAGATCCCATGGCTTTTTTTACAGAAGATCAGAGCCATCAGCCCTGGTGTCTTGGCTCCCTCCAGCCCCACTAACTACTGCTCACCTGATGTCGGGACCTTCATTTGGGGCCACTTTCTGCCCAGTCTGTCCCAGGGCTGTGCAGTCTCATCAATGGCCAGGGCCCTCCCACAAGAAGGAAGGCTTCAAGAAGATTCCACGTTGAGTTTTGGATCAGGAAGGTTTGCTGGGACCCAGAGGGATGCAAATGGCTCCAAGACTCCAAAGATGCCCATTCCCAGCCATTGTCTGAGAAGAGTATCCAGCTCAGGCTCATCCCACACAGCTGCAGTGGTTGACTATTAGCTGGGAGTGCAGCTGTGTGTCTACAGAGTCAGCTCTTGTCCAAATAAGAGAGACCCTGCCATTTGCTTCCTGATGCAGAAGTATCTGAATAAGGTGTTCGGCAAACAAAACTGGAGGTGTCTGTTCTTCTCTCTTGTTTTGCCTCTCTCTGTGCTGCAGCCGGAAGGGATGCTGGGGAGCAGGAATGCCACTTTTGCAGCCAGGTTTCAGGACATCCCAGCTTGGGTGTTACAAAGGAGTTGCAGACAGGAGTGACTGAAGGAGAACAAGTCATACTCAAATGGCTTACGTAGCAAGAAAGAATTTTCATCCAACACAGTATTCTGAAGCTTTGCCAAGGAAGATGGGTAATGTCCTTTGATCATCTTCACTCCTCCTTCTTTGCCTCTAGCCCTGGCTATTCTCCACTGCGATCCGCTCACCCTTAGTGCAGCATGGGAGGTAAGGACCCATATCTGGTTTGGTACTGGGTATTCCTTTAGTTCCGTTTCTTTATCTCTGCACCTTTAATGTGCCCTCACGGAGCCATCTGCCTTTGTTAGGAGTTTCCTGAACTCCACACAATGCCAAAGCTGGAAGGGACTTCTCCCAGAGCTCAGTGGGCATTTTGCTTCTGAGGCAGCTGGAAGGTTGCCTGTCATGGTTCTTCCATCTCCTCTCCCAGGGGATTTTCCCCCACTCAGGTTCAAGGTGGAGAGGACATTCCCTGCTAAATCAGTCCTGGCGCATGGAGCACAATGGTGTGCAGAGCCAACCGCAGGTAACAAATTTGTTGCAATAAATGAAGGGTTTGGAGCCAGACAAAATGTGTGACATTCGAAGTTCTCAGCTCTCCTCCCTCAGAAAGGCAATCTGTGACTTCTGGGCCCTCCTTAATGACCCAGAGCCGGATGGAAAATAATATTAATAATAATAAAAGAAACAAAGAAGGGGCTGGCGCATTTTTTAAATAAAGAAATTTCCCTCATCTTGCGGTTAATTTAAAAGGTTTATTTCTTGAAATGAATCCTCTTCATCAAATCTCCGATCCTTGAAAATCAGTGCAACCTGCCTCTGTGGATAATGAATTGATTTGTAATGTAAATTATATAAAACACCCTCCCCGCCAGCATTTGTGTGTGAGTGTGTTTAATCTAAAGCGTTTAAGTCTGAAAATGAGCTTCTCCATCAAAAGTCTCGATTCCATTTACATTTCTTGCATACGAGTCAATTTGTGCCTGACCCAGTCTATAAATCACTGCCAAGGAGTGCTGTGTCTGTACCTCTCCTCTTCCCCCACCCCCTCCCCTCATCCTTCCATCCTTGCACATGCTATCTTCAAAACGGCATCTTCAGATACTGCCTGTAAACAGCCCCCATTCTCTGGCCAAACGCTGGCTAGAGGATGAGGAACCCTGGCCCCAAGAGGTGTGCAGTACGTGCAGCAGCAGCCAGGCGAGAAGTCCTGCTCTCCTGCCAGCTGCTCGGGAAGAGTCTCCCTCTCTCTGCGTCTCCTTTCCAACACGTGGTTGCTTGGTCACCAAAGGAGTCCATGGCTGATGCATGTTACAGGTTACGGCCAGGTCTTCTACAAGTCTACCTTAACATGGCCTTGGAAAATCCACCGAGTGGGAATGATTTACATCACCAGATTCTTTGTCTCAGCCTTTGTCTCCCCACGTTTCCCATCATGCCAACATTTATCCTTCACTCCATCCTATTGGAATACCTCTTTAGCTTTCGTTCTGCTTACTGAAACCAGTGGACCCCCCCTTGCTGGTTGAATCTCCGTATGATAAGTTCTCAAAACCCCTTGGGAGATCAGGGAACGAGCAAACAGTAATATCTTCACCTACAGGGTCTGGTGACATCTGCATGAGAGTATTAAAGGTGGCTTAGTAGTGATGCACCTGAGGACCAGCAGTTCTGAGGCTGTGAAACACGTCTTTCACAGAGCTGTTTCATGGCTAACATAGAATGTGAATGGGATCAGCAGCCCATCATTGACTCTGGTGCAGAATTTTCTGACGCACTTATTTTTCTGCTCTATTTTTTTCCTTCAGGAAAGACACAACTGAAACTGATTTCTAATGTTGGGAGGAAAATGGAATCAGCTTACTGCTCTAGTTGAGGGATGGATGCAGTAAAAAGAAAATTGAAACCTGAAATAACGATGAGGAAACTGCTCAAAACAAGTTGATATTTCCTGTTTTTTTGTTTTTAATTTGAAGGGTTGGTGTTGGCTGTCTGGCTGGTTTGAGTTATAATGGTGAACTTGTAAAATTGTTCAAGACTCGTGATGGAAAATATTTTTGAATTCTAAGAATTTGTTCAAAGCAAGGGAACAATTTCCCACCCAAATTCCACTAATTCTTTCACAAGCACTGATTTTTTTTAGCAGACAGATTAAGAAAGTCCAGGACAGAGGGCTGGAATCACATCTTTGCTGATAGAAAATACATACTGGGATAGTGCAGGATTCTCCCTGGGTTTGGCAGTCTGGGGCAGGGACTGTTGCAGATTTACTCAGATGAACACGGGGTGGTTTTGCTTGTGACCAGACTGGTTTCACTCTTTGGTCTTCCCCAGTGTGACCAGGACATGTCACGCCAGTCAGAAATTAACAGATCAGCCAAAGAACAAGAGCAGGACAAATGCTAGAACAGCCCTTGGAAGCACATCTGCATTTCCCCAAACCTGCATGAAGACTTACAAAACCAAATTAACCAGTCCTTGAATTCTCTTGGTCTCTTGCTCTCCACAGCATGAAGACGACTGGAAGTACTGAAATCAGAACACAGAACACATCCAGATCTCCAAAAGAGCATGAGATGAAGAACAGGACCAGCAGCCACACGCCCTATCTGCAGCCACTTGGTGTCCTCCCTCTGCAGACTTTGACCTTCCCAAATTCTGCTCTCTCTGAGCCATCCCAGCAGAGGGGAACTCAATCCTTTGCCATTGGCTACTTCAAAATGGGAAAGTGCAACATCAGACAAGTGATGTGAGAACTCAGCTTGAGCTGGAAAGTCAATCAGAGGACATGGTCTTCTGAAAAGTCTCAGTTCACAGACCTACCACTGGTAAGGCGTTTACTCTCTGTGCCTTGGTTATTTACCTCTGAAAAGGGGTTAATGCTTTTTTTCTCCTAGGTTTTCATAGTGCAGATATAAGGTCTTTAGTGCATAGTCTGTATGTTACCGTCTGAGCGTACAGCTCCAAGCACAACAGGGATTCTGTCCTGGGAGAGGCCCTTACAAACTGCTGTAATACAAATAGAAGGAAGAGTTTTTCCTCAAGAATACCCCGGGGGGATTGAGGTCAGACCTTCAGTGAAGGAAGACGCAAACCTATTACCAGTTTCTGTGGGGACTAATACAGTTTGCACTTCGTTAGAGGAATTCAAAGTGATTCGTACACATTAATTACTCCTTGCAGCATCCCAGCTGGATAAATATTATTACCTTCGTTTTACAGAAAGGGTAACTAAGATGTAGAGAAGTTCATTTGTTTGACTACAACTGTACAGCACGCTAATGGCAGAAGCCAGGAATAAAACATGAGAGAGGACTGCCAGCCCCACCTCTCTCTAAAGCTATGGGTCCCAAATATTTTTTGCCCAAGCGAAGGGAGCGGCTGCATCCCCCGGCTGGGCTGGGTGCTGCTGTGAGATCTCTGCACACTGAAAGCAGCGCATGCGGCACTGCCTGGGAGGCACCGCTCCAAACCCCAGCCTACATTGCTTTGCACAGACAGGAGGAGGAAATGAAAGTGCAATTAGCTGGAAACAAATGAATTCATGTTGCATATATTTCCCAAGCTGATGGGTTGGTGAATGAACCACTCGTTATTTCATGAAGCAGCATCTTTAAAGGTCTGTAGAACAACTTGGGAAAAACACAGCCTTGCTGTTGTGACATTTTTTGCAGTATTTCCAAACGTTGTCTGTCCCGGTTTCAGGCATAGGTGCTTCTATATTTACATATTTTTTTTTTCTCATGAAAAGGAATTTTTGAAGTTTTGTTGTTGTTTTAACTTCTCGCCTTGGATATTTCAGTTCTTCACATAACCACATTTTCAGCGTCAGCACATGGCCTAGAAAGAAAATATTTTGTACCTTAAATACCAAACTCTCTTTTGTCCTATTTTCCCCCCTTTCCTATACTATACCATTGTTGAAAAATAAGTGTTCTCCTCTCCAAAAGGAATACTTCTCTAAAGCCAAAGGGATTTAAAAATGAAAGCGAGCACAAAGCAGAACCAAAAATACAGAACAAAAGAGAATAAAACCATGAGTTGGTTTTGAGTTTGAACTACAATTTCTTCTTATGATTACTGGGGAAAAAAATGACGTACCTTTAAAGAAAAAAATCCTTTTTTTCTTTTTTTCTAGGAGAAAATCTATGCATCCAGAAATTTCCCACCCATTTTTAATCTGTCGGATTCCCCCTGTGTGGTGAACAGAGGCACTCGGTATTTCTCTGCCACAGCAGATAGGCTCAGAAGACGAGAGCAGAGTGATGAAGTGTGAGACCAGAAGTGTGAGCTTCCCAAAGGTGACAAAATGGGTTCTCCAGGTAAGAGCTCTGAGGATATCACAAGAACAGTAGTAAGCTCCACTGTATTAAGTGTTGAACTCGCCATCCTGGCAGATGCTATTTTTCAGCCTGTGATCTGCAGATCCCTGGCAGAACAGGGACTCGCTGTGAGGAAGGTGGGAAAAGTGATTTCAGCAGCGCTCTCCAGCAGTTCGGGAGCTGCCTGCTGGGGTGTTGAGCCTTCGCAGGAGCTTTTCTGGGAGTTCACAAATCAAAGCATGTTGAAAGGCACCGCGGCAGGATAATGTTCTATTGATTGCTTTGTTTTTGCAGAGGATAGATTTTGTTTAATCTTCCTCTTCCTTACATTGCTCGATGCCATTAGTTCTATCTTCACTAATATCAAAGATAAAAAATCACTAGAGAAGAGACTTTCTAATACGATTTGCACAACTTTCTGGTGGGCGATGGCGCAGGAAACCAGCAAAGCATGGACTTGAAAGTGTAAGTGCTTAGGAACTAAGAGCCAAGAGCTGGACAGAGGGAGACAGAGAGCCCCTTTTGGTTCAGGAGCCCACCAGCTTACCCATAGCTGTGCAGTGGGGCTGCACAAGGTGGGTGTTGCAGGGAAACCCTTTGTGAGCAGCATCTTGGTCTACAGTGGGGTTATGGGTGGATGCAGCACCTTGCACCCAGGGCAGCAGGTCTGGGCTGGGGGGGATTCCTCTCGGTATCTGCCCTCCGCAGCACCCTGTACGCCCATGTCTGCTTGGCCCCCAGCCGCAGTCAGCCCAGAGGAGGCGGGAGGGAGGTCGAGGGAGGGGGGATGGAGGGAAGTGGCTTCCGCTCGGCAAACACAAACTTGTTTCTCCTCCTCCTCCATCTTTCACAAATTCCTGGTGCCCGTCACCCCGCTGGCCGCTCCGAGGGTTTTAATCAAAAGGGAAACCAACATTTGACGTGTGCACAGTGGGGAGAAGAGAGGCGACGAGGAGGGAGGGGGCTGCCAGCCTGAGGCCAGACAATGTCCCCATATGGAGAACAGAAGGATGCCGGGGCGGCTGCATTCAGAGCCGTCCCTCTGCTCCCCCTGCACCGCATGGCTCCTGCTTGGTGGACGGGCTCTTAACATAACAAGGGGGGTGCGGGGGTGGCCAGCCCATGCTCACACCCCCGGATTCCTCCAGCCCATCCCTGGTTTCCCAGCTACTGATCCCAGCAGCTCATTCCCTCTCCCTGTACCCGTTCTCAGCACATCCCCGGCAGTCCTATTGTCTGCCAGCCGCTGAGATGGGAAACGATGCTTCTGGTCCACACCCGATAAAGGGCAATAAATAAATGGAAAACAATACATATGTCCATGTGCATACATACATGTATGTATGCATACATACGTATGTCTATGCAATAAATAAAACAAACCAGCCAAGCCCTCCAGGCAATCTGAGCTCTGTCTATTGTTCAGGACCAGGGCTTTCCTCCCTCCCCTCCCATCTCCTAATGAAATCCCCCAAGCCCTCCTCGTTTCTCCCCCGCCCCTAAAGGGCACTCACATGGGCGTACTCTCAGGGACTTTGTCTCCTACAGCTGGAGTGGCATAGACTGTCAGGATGGGAAAATCTTTGATCTGCCAAGGTTGTGGGTGACACGAGGCTTCTTTAGTCTTAAACCTCTCCAGAGCCTCTTCAAAGCCCTTCTCACTCCTTCACGTGATGCCATTTGATCTGGGGCATCCCCCAGACCTACTTCTGCCTCCCCTTCCTCCCTTACCCTGCAATTGCACATTCTTGCACCTAGCCTGCCCATGTGCCTTAGCTGAGCTGCTCTGAGTTGAGTCCACATTATTCCCCCTAAAACAGAAGAGCAGACAGGAAGAAATTCATGGTAGGTGAAACAGCTCATCGCAGTATGATCCATAGTGCATGCATACAGGAGACAGATGATGGTCATGAATTGTTATAGGGCATCACAGAGAAAGCCCACCTTTGCTTTCTCTAAGCCTTCTACTTGCAGGGGGTCTTAAATACGAGGCTTAGCTGAGCGTCAGTAGCCACTTTTCATCGGTTATAAACATCAGTCGCTGCACAAATCGCTGACAGCATGGCAGGAGAGGGCTCTGCAGTGGTGGTGCATGAGCTGGCACAAGCTCCCTCCCTGATTTTAATTGCAAAGCTGTCCATTAAAATTCTGGTCTTTAAGAAAGACCCTGAAGTTTTGCTAGTTTCCAAGAACTAGTGACTTGTCCTCTGGTTTGATGATCTTGGGGGACATTGCACTTTGCCTTGATTTCCCTGGCAACAGGATGGGGATGCTAGAGAATCTCTTCATCAAGTTCTTGGAGCTCAGCAAATAGAATACGCCACATAAGATCTTGACTGATACACTACACTGTACTATACTATACTTAATAGAAAGACCAGAAAAGCTCCTAACACACCCTGACCCACCACCAGCCAGCTAGGCTGGTTACGGGCTGCTCAGCTAAGAAGAAAGCAAAATTGCCACAGTTCATGCCAGCTGGATGAACAAAGCACACCATATGATAGGGCTCGTGGCTGCAGAACATGGGCCTGCATGGGTCTGAAGGCCTCCAGCCCTGGGCAGCGAGTGCCAATGAGGGACTCTGTCTGTGCTCTCAGTCTACGGCTTGGTCATACTCATCCTCCATCCCCTACAGAAAATGCAATTTCTTTGCACAGAGAAGGCGACTTCCCCTCCTCGGTGCCTCTGTCTTTTTGCCTCCCGTTGCACACAAAAATGCTGACGGATTTCCCTGATCACTAGCCATGCTGGCTAGTGGCTAGAGCAGTTCATTTCAGACCCTGCACAGGTATTTCTTACCATATATTATAGTGAATAATGTATCCCCAGCCATGCAGCACAAGGCTTATAAGGCTATCTCAGTATTCTGGTGACAGCTTTAAACCACTCGACCATTGACCATTCAGGTCTCATGGTTTATAGAGTCACCAGCACACCTTGACAGGGTTATAGCCTACTTATTGGTATAAAGCATGGTTAGGGATACATTATTATAGCACGTTGCTTCTGAAACAGGGCTGTGGGCCACCGATGGCCTAGAGAGCCCTTGCTGGTGATCTGCGAGGGGCTGTGTGATGTGGACAGCACGATTAACATCTACCTGCTAAATCGCAAGGAGCAATTGCTGGAGTGACCCGAGGGACTGCACTCACTCTCAGACCCAGGAGGACTTGTGGCCCTGAGAAGAGAGAGGCTCTGAGTTTCCTGTTTGCTATGGAAATGGGCACCCAGCTGTGCATGAGGAACTCCCTTCAACACTGATGGCCCTAAGTGCTGCAGTCCTCACACTCTTTCCCTACCCAGCAGGCAGCCTGTGGTTGCCACAAGGCTGAAAAAGGCTTTGGTGAGAGCTGCCCCTCCTCTGCATGGCTTACATCCATCTTTCTAAGCGGCTTCAGGCTGGATGCAACCTGTCTTGCTTCTGTGCAAATGCCAATTTGGTTTGGCTCATGTAGATGCTCATTAACGATTACTAGAGTTAAGGCAGTTAATCACTACAGCTGAGGCTGAAATCTGACTTTTCTTCTAATTCCAAGTCCCATCTTTGCAAACTTCCCACTTTCCACAGAAAGGTTTCTTCCCAACAGCCATTTCCAGCCTTGTTCTCTGAAATGATGATCTTATTGCAAAGTTTCTGAGGATTATCTGAAGTACCTTCCAGTGCAACATGCGCTTGCTGTATTTGTTACTGCAGAGCTGAGATGATTTAACAAACAACTCAGGTTAAAAACATTGACCTCAGGTTCCTTCCTGATCTCATTTGATTTGTTAAATATTGAGCCAAATGTGGAGAAAAATTAGCTTGGTACTTTGTAAGTCCTCAGAACTAGAACTCAGCAATAATGCAGCTGTGCTTTAAAATTTCGCTGCCTGCATTCCCTTTTTAAGTGCTATTAAAGGAAATATTTGCTAAGGATATTTCAGTTATAAGGCTGGTTAAATGGGTCCATTATGGAATTACTACATGCCAATGTTCAGGATGCCTCTGAAACAAATGGACTCATTTTCTCAAATGTTATGTTTAAGCCTCGGAGAGCTCTCGACCACAGCCCTGTTTGACATGTGCCTCCTCACTGCCTCCTCTAGGTTTCCCCCACAGCCTTGATCCCTCCAAGAGTTATGCATGCAATTAGCTTTAAGTGTATAAATAGCCCCTCCGAGCTCGATGGGATGGCTGCAGGCAGCAGGGTGAGCATACCCTGATGGGGCTGTGGTTGGTCCCCACACCTCCCTGGGTGCCACCACCAGATGTGCACAGTCTGGGCTCCACCAGCCACGCAGACCTGACCTGAGGGCAGGTATCCCTGCGGCATCTTGCCTTCCTGAGTGAGCCAGAGCACACACTCTGAGGTTTTTTTGTGCCAACTTCAATTTTCTTCCACCTTTCTGCAAGCTGCGGGGGGATGACAGGCGATATTTTAAGGCATAAAATCAGAGTCGTGGAGAAATAATACCAAACGCACATTGAGTCTGCCAGGAGAAGTTAACCTGTCAGCACTCCCCAGAGGGATCTGAATTAGCAGATCAGCCTCACAGAAGAGCAGTGGCTCTGCCCTGCAGCCGTGATGTTTCTCACCCAGGACTTGGAGCTTGCAGCCCAACTTTTCACTGGTAGAACCCAGGCTCCCGCAGATTTAGGAGAGCAACATGCTTGCTTGCCTTTGTGCAATGAGTTCTGCAGGTGCAAGACTTTGGTGAAGTTTCACAAGGAGGGATCATATTATGCAGCAAGCAAGTGCAAGGCTTTAGGTCTTCCCATAGTTGTTTTCACTGAAGGAGGGAAAGGCACAAATGCTGAAAGCAAAGTCAGACAAGCAGATGAGCTTTTGTGGACATACATTTGTACCGTCATTTCATAGCCTGTGCAACACAGTACATGTGGAAGGGAAGAGAGCAGGAACAGGGCAAGTACTGCTGCCAGAACATCTAACAGCACAGTAACCTCTTCAGAAACTCAGCCCCGAGCAGTTTGACATGCATGCATTGCACTGCAGAGGGTGAGACTGCATCAACATTATGGATGTACTGAAGCTTATTTCTGGCAACATGGTTGCTTTGCATTCATCTTCTCAGCTCAGGGTTGCTCTTCCAGTACAACAAACCTCCACAATCCCACCTCTCCCTCTCTTGCCACAAACCTCTTCTACTACATCCTGGTCTCCTTCCTTGAGGCTGAGCGGGAGCACAAGGAACCAGCCCACCTCCATGAACAAGCAGCCAAATCGGAGCACAGATGGAGCAACTGCATAATACACAACTAATTAAATGCACAAGAGTGGGGTATTTATTACTGTAAAATGCTCACAAAATTCAGAGGCACCTAAGACTTACGACAGCATTATCCCTGCTGCTGCAGAATTAATGGGTAGCCTTTCCCAGTGTGCTAAAGCAGACAACAGAGGGGGTACTCTGTCATCCAGGGGTGAGAGCGGGGAATGAATGCATATACAGTACTCCCCTCTAATGCTAATGGACCCTAGCACCGAGATTAGATTTACACCCTCCCTCCAAACGTACAGCAGAGGAAGGCAGCTCCCCCGGGCGGCCTTCTGAGCACTGCGATGCTATGCTCTGCTCTCCCCACCTCATCCCCTCATCCTTTGCCCACTGCCCCATAGCCACGCGGACACTGCAGTGCTTCCCCTGGCTCTGTGAGGCCCAGGATGGGGCTGGGCAGGAGCTTGGCGCTGCCCCCACACCGTTCTGCTGCAGACTGGAGTGCAGGCTGCAAGGACCTGGAGGACAGCCTGATCTGCAGGATGGCCTGGTCCCCAGAACAGCCCGGTCCCCAGGACAGCCATGCTTCATCCCACATGCAGGGCCCGCTCCTGGCAGCACTGCATCTCAGCCATGGGGAGGAGTGACCACAGGCCTGCTACAGCTCTCCCAGCAAATAATTCACACCAACTTGTTTAAAGGAGCAAATGGGTTTAATTATTAGTTACAATCTTGTCAATAATTATCACCCCATCTGTGGGTAATAAATGGCAGCTTCTCACAGACTGCATCATTAGAGTTTAAGGACACCAATGGGGTGCATTAAAATGCTGAGGAAAGCATTGATCTGGTGTAAAAATGCTCTTTACAAATTACAGGCACGGGTCAAGTAAGTCCTCCCTCTCCCACCACGGCCAGCCTGCCCTCTGTGCCGCGTGTCCTCCCCAGCCCACCCTTGGCTGCTGGCAGCACAAAGACCTGCTGCAGGCTGTGGGGAGGTGGCCCTGTGTAGTAGGGTTCCATGCAGAGAGGGACACAGAACAGTGAAGGGGATGTGCAAGGCAATGCAGCTCCTCCCGGTCAGCTCTGTGCTTTGTTCCCACCAAGGAGCCAGACAGACTTCCTCACAGCAATGGGCAAGACCTGGAGGAACACGGAGGCAACGTTTCCTGAAACACAGCTACTTCTGGGGTGGAAAAGCATCAGTCATCACACAGCAGGATTTCTTGGAGGAGAAATGATAACTCTTTTTTTTCTTTTTTTTTTTTTTTCCCCTTCCCTATTTGAACTGCAGGCTGGAATATAGGCCGGCAGAATGTAATTATCCAGGCTGGAATTTGGCCAAGATGCTGGGGCTAACAGCCCTACTGTTTCAAAATATGCCACAGTACCCTAAATGATCACATCTTGCAGGATCTGATTTTGCATTCCATCCAAAACGACATTAGGAAGGGAAGGCAGTGAGTAGGACGAGCACAAACCAGTCCCATCTAACCCCATATTTGCTGGAAGTTTAGCCCAGAGCGGCTCCTGACATTCGCTTTCATTTTCTGTGAAAACATTGAAACGAGTCCGAGTTTTATTCCTTTTGTAAATTCTCCACAAGCGGTTTCCAGCCTCCACAGTGAAAAATACATCAACTTTCAGAAGGCGAAACTACAATAAAGCAAGACATTTCCATTTAAAAGAAAACAAAACAAAACAAAAAAAGAAAAAAGAAGTGCATTTCTTTCCTCCAGAACAATGTTTGAGAGAGAGAGACCTATTTTCCCTTTCTTTTTTTTTTTTTTTTTTTTTTTTTTTTTTAAAGCCTGTTAGGAAAGAGGATTAAGATAGCTAATGGGCGGCTTGTATTGGCAAACAAAACTAACACCCCAACGATTCTTTGCATGCACAAGAGGCAGGCTCTCCATTAGGAGAGTGGCACTGACCGCGGCAGGCTGGAGAGCGCTGAGCCGCAGGGTAAACAAACCTCAGCCTGGGCCCGTGCGTGGCTCTGCCCAGCACCCTGCCCCGGTGCTCCCCAGATAGCTCCAAATGGTCTCTGTTGTTTCAAATGCTATGCAAATATTGGCAGAAGCACGTACCGCAGATCCGACCACAGCCCAACTTTTGGGAACACGGCATCGGGATTTGCTGTTGCTCTTTTTACTTCAGTGAATAAAGTTTGTTTGCAGAATAAATGGTGCCCTCGGCTGACGGGCTGCTGGCTAGCTCATGCTGAATTTGGCCAGTCATCTGCCACCAGGGAAAATTTAAATGGAAATGGTAATTTTGAAAAGTCTAAAGGTTTCGTTTTACGTTTCGGGAGAAGAATAATTGCAATTGTTTTATCATGTTGAAATGGTCTTCCTGTGTGAAATAACTGCTTTTCTAGAAAAGACAGTGGCCATCAACGTATCTCATTCGGCCTGGACAACTTACAGTGTCTTTCTGTTTTACTGAAATATCTCAGGGAAAAAAAAAAACAAACCCCTCCTCAGGTTAACCAGAAAAAGCCAAAACTCTCTGAATTCTTGAGTTGGACAAATGGAAGAAAAAGTAATGATTCTCAAAGTCCTAATGAAACAACCCAACTACGGCTCCTCCTGACGCTTGCCACAACCAGCTCTCGTCAACGAGCCTTGCTTTAAACCTCCTCCACACAAGCCTCCTTCATGCAAACCTCCTCCGCATAACCTCACACACCTGCAGACAAGAGGGTTTTCTCTGCAGTCAGTCCCAGTGAGCAGCCCTTCGCCCTGAGTATGTCAGCCCCAGCGCTTGCAGCAACAGAGGGATGTTCAGAAGCCATTTTGGGTGCCAGCGATGCCAGGAGCCCCAGAGGAGAGCACGGAGCATCCCATCAGCTCAGTGTAGGAACCAAAACTGCCCGGCTCCGTCCTGGTTTCTATCACATCTCTCTCTGCCATCCTGTAAAGAAGGAAGATTAACTGAAATGCAGGAAACATCAAGTTCAGTTTTTAATTTGTAGGCAATTTGTATTTTACTCCGGAATATCAAGGTAATTCCTTTGATTTCCTGAAAAGATAAGCAGATCCTAAAAAGCAGTGTGACTTTTAAAAAGAATACCTGACAGGCAGCCTGCACCAGAAGCAAATGATTCCCACGTTGTAATGCGTAATGCCCAGTAAGTTCTGCATGAGAACTGGAGCTGCCCACTGCACAAACACAATTCCGCCCACCGAGTGCCCCACTCGTTCGTGGTACCTGTTCTGCAGTTTTGTTCCTGTTCAGAAAAATACCAAGCCTCTTACTTGACCGACGCCGTGCCACAGGCAGTCTGCAAACACAAACACCCTTGTTTGGAGAAGATACGCCCTGGCTGATTTGAAAAATCCCTAAGCAATGTATTCAAAATGAATCAGATTTGATTCATGACCGATTGAGTAAGGACAGAGAATGGAGGGCCTGGCACGGGTACACAAACGAGGACGATCGTATGCCGAGTTCACTGCAGTGCACTGTGCGCCTTCTTCCATTTCCCTTTTTGTGAAATTCCCAGCGGGTCACTTTCCTGCGAGGGATGTGCTGTGAGGCAGAGGGCACCAAGTGAACATGGGAGCAAAATCACAAGGCCGCCTCCAAGGGATTCCCTGTTGCAGCTGAAGGTGCTGACCCTGGGTTTGTGCATGCATGTGCACGTGTGTTTACACAGTCCATTCGCACACACACGGGAGCATGCATCACATTGTGAAAACGTATGTGCGTATATTCCCATATTCACAATGAATTGTTTATGAGCAAGCTATCAAGAAGGAGTTTTCACTGAAATTATTCAGTGAATGACTTCAGACAATGAATACATTGCAGGAAATGGCGATTGGCTCCAGAGCGATCCACGAGCAGAAAAGGAGGCAAAAGCAGTTGAATAAATGGGTGGCTATGAATTACTCATTTAGCTGCATTATCTTATTGTGGTCCCAATTCAGCAAATGCCTAAACATCCACTTCCCATTAAGGGCATGAATAGTCCCATTGATTCAATAGGGTTATTTTCTCTGCCTTCCGTGGGGCAACTCAAATGCTTAAATTTAAGCAAGTGCTTAAAGTGCTTTGCTGAATCAGGAGGTATGTCCACACTGTATATACCTGTGTTATACAGAAGGTCAGATTAGCTGATCAAAGAGTCCTTTATGCTCTTAAGATCTATAAATCTGTGAATATAACCAGCCTTTGCTGGAATTGCTTCTCCATAACCTTCCCGAGCACTGAAATTCATCCACACCCCAAAAATATTAATAAAACACTCTGTGCTTAGCTCTTTTCATATTATACTAAGTACGCCACTAAATAAACCTCTTAATATTCCAGTATATTTTGCAATGAACATTTTCCTGGTACGCTAGAGCGATTCCTCCTTTTGTGCCATCCAGAACACAATCCCCATGAAATACTGCAGTAAACATTTCTCTGAGTACTACAGCAAACACTACCAGCATTAGCAGATTAACCATTCCACTGAGCGCCATATTAAGCACACGTTTAAATACTGAGAAAAGACGTATAGCCTCCTCCCTCCACTGTGCCTCGTTACCCTGCCGAGATCCATATTTCTCAGCATCCCCACGCGTACCCGCGCTGCTCCCGCTCCTCTTTTTCTCTCTTCCTTGTTTTGTTCCTCCTGGGAGTGCTCTTCTGGCTGGGGAGATCTTTCTTGGGGCAGAAGGGGGATGCAAGGGGGGCAGATTGGCGCATTGCTCAGCCACAGAATCAACAGCGAATCCACACTGCGTGTACGGAACTCTTTGCTTTGATGAAGTCTGGTGCTGGAGAAAGACAGGTTACCTGCAGGTCTCCCTCCCCTGACCAAAAGAAGTACGCAGTGCTTTGAAGTAGTAGGTCTTCCCTCGTGCAGTTTGGAGTTATAAAGCATTGTTTGGGTTTTACAGGTGTATTTTAATGTCAGTGAAATTACCGAGCACAAAACCTTCAATGGATTCATCTTTAGCAAGTGTTTCAGAGCCATTAACTCATCTCTTGTTGCTGACAAACCATCTAGATTCAACCCATGGTTCTGTTCAGCTTTTCTCCTTTCCCTCCTCTCTCTCTTTCTCTCTCTTTTTTCCTCTTTTTTTTTTTTTTTTTTTACTAGCAATTTGATGTTTGATCATTTGAGGCAATGAGGCGGAGGGTAATTTACGTTATCAGGGAGGTATGAGGGGTGCTGGGAACCCAGACGCAAGGCCCATTCGCCTGCTAAAGCGCCATCGTAATGTAATGAGACTCCAGTCAAGTGCAGCTAGTAATGGAGAGGAACATTTCCCATTCATCTGCCTACCTGAGACTCCACGAAGACGACAATAACTTTTGCACAGGAGGAGCAGGGGGGGACACGGTGAAGGGGGGCCGGCGTCCCCACGGCACAGCTCGCTCCGGCTGGCAGAGAATCACCATGGCCTCACTCTGGGGAGCAGAGCAACACGGCTGTGAGCTTCGGAGCAGGTTGTTGGGTGGCTCGGTCTCCCCATCCCAGACATCCAGCCCGCACCTGACCCATAGTCCCCTATTCTGGCTGTGGACACACGCTCTGTAGCACCTCTATGATGGGGCCTTGGAAGTGGTACTGACAACCACATGCCCACCACCAGCACCGACAGCAATGCACACACTCAAGTTCTTGCAAGTGGCCCTGCTGCTCTGCACACTTTATTTGCAGGCTGAGGGTAATTATAGCTGGAGGGAACCTCCTGGATGCAGGCAGACCTCCTGGCACTGACAGCCCTGTGCATGGCAAGGGGTAGGTGGCAGGGGAGAGACACGGGCAGGAGAGATTTGTTTCCTCTCTGTCCCAAGCCGGCTGCTTGTTCCCAGAACACAGCCTGAGAAAGGGAGCGGAGAGCCGTCTGCTCCCCCTCACCAAATTCCTGCTGCACGGACCCTTCCAATTATACCCACGTCTGAAAGGCTGCTGTCAGGATGAAAGGCACGGAGCAGTAATGAACTGACGATTAATTTGCAGTTGGCTCACCCAGCGCGCGATCCTCGCTCAGGCTCGCTGCGTGCGGGTGCTAAATATGACGATGTCAGCAGTTGTCAGACGGAGCTGGGGCTGCCCCTCACACCAGCCTCTCCCTGCCATGCTGCCAGGGGCCACAGCTTGGCCCCAGCTTCCCAGCAGCACGGGCAGCCCTGGGCCAGCCGCGCAGCAGCCACAGCAGCATGGGGAAGGGGCCCCATTGCCTGAAGGCCTGCGCAATACACTTCACATCCCTCAGTCACCAGATGATCATCTAGATTATTAAAGTTGGCTTCCAGTTACCACGATGGGATCTATGGGGATCAGTTACTATGCTGGCAACCCTGTCCACAGCATTGGGATTGGAACTAAATGATCTTAAAGGTCCCTTCCAACCCAAGCCATTCTGTGACTCTATGATTCTATAATCTGAAAGATAGGTGCCCCTTGAGTATGGACGTCTACGGCTTCAAAGAGCTGATTAGCAGAATATGAAAACCAGCTGCAAATGGCTGAAAAGCCTGGATTTGTAAAGCAATCACTGTACCTTCCTGATGCAAACACTGAAGTGTACAGGTATCTAATCAGTGTCTATCCCAGAATGTGCATAACAACCTCAACACCAGCAATTACAGTTGTGGGATACTTATGCAGCCTGTGTGCTCTGATACCATACAGTCATAGAATCACAGAGTCATTAAGTTTGGAAAAGGCCCCTAAGATCATCTTGTCCAATTGTTCACCTACCACCAATATTACCCACTAACCAAGTCCCTCAGTGCCACATCTCCACACTTCCTGAACACCTCCAGGAACAGTGACTCCATCAGCCCCCTGGGCAGCCTGTTCCAGTGCACTGCCACTCTTTCTGAGACAAAATGTTTCCTAATATCCAACATGAACCTCCCCGGTGCAACTTTAGGCCATTACCTCTTGTCCTTTTGCCCTACACGGAGCTGGTCTGCACCTCCTTCATGGAGACACAGACAGGCTGCCTGACAGATTCTTTTCCTTAGGACAATTTTTCTTAGGAAGATTCACAACTGAGCTGTCTGTAAATTCATAGCATTTTCAGCAGCTTGCGCTGTTCAAAGTAGCAAAACTGAAGCCCTAAAAAAAAATACTCCAGAAAACTGGGCGCCTTCTCTTTTGACACATCCTAAAAAAGCCTCTGATCGCTGGTTCAGAATGACATTTCCTTTCTAATGTTATTTGGATTCTATTAGACAATGTTTACAGAGCTCAGTCACCAAAATAAGTGTTCTTTTCCACATTGAACAAGACATTTAATTTGATCAGAACTGATGACTTTTTTCCTCCCCCAGCCTGTTGATTTGGAAAAAAAGAAAGCTTCAATGGAACCAAAACAAGATTATGGCTGGGTATCACTGAAATTGCCTGCAATGCGTAAATCTGCTGTTTGCCCACTCCCACTACATGCATAATTTTGTTTTATCACTTACAGTCCTGGGGTGCTCACACAACTTGGCAGTCAGTTTCCCAGCATGAAATCACACCTGTCTGGAAAAATGCACAGAATATAGAGAGGCAGAACGATATGCAGAGGTGGGCTCTACTTGCAAAGCGAGCACTCAGAGGGTCTGACATGTGGTGTCAGTGTCACAGCCCCCAGGTGCCCTGGCAGCATTTGATGGCACAGAGCCTGTATCACCGTGGGTTTCGTATGAGCTTCACATAGGTGTTCACTGCTGGCTGTGGGTCTCTGTGCATCTTACACATCTGGCTGTCATTTCAGGTTTTGGCTTCTGTGCTCCCTCTGCCCTGTGCTGAGCCAGGCTTGCCAGCTCCCCATGAGAGCAGTGAGCAAAGCCAGGCTCTAGTCGGGTGACTCGACAGCATCGACACCACATGGAAGGTGATCCTGGCTGCACCACGGTCACACGAAGCCCAAACCTGAAGGCTCCTCTGCAAAGGAGACCTGAGCCCTTTAAGGAAGAGAAGAGCAGAAATCAATTGTCTGCTCGCCTTCCTCCCTGGGCCCCCCTTTCTCCCTCCTCCATCACCACCACCACCACACACGCACCCTATTCACCCTGCTGGAAGGTGACATTTGCTATTAACCTTATATTGGGCCATTTTGTAAATCAATGTCACTTACATTTAATAACAAGTGTAATCAAAGGAATTATGCAAATTTAATTTGATGCTTCTTGAATTATGCAAATCTGCACCACATATAATGGCTTCTGACATGTGCCCAGTTGGAGAACGTTCCATTACCTCCTCTCTTATTACCCCTATTATTATTTTTATTTTTTTATCCTGTGGTGGGGGGGAGGGAGAAGGGAGGGAGCGGCAGTTAGGCTCAGAGGCAGGGGGGACAAGTGAGTGCAGTGGGAAGAGAAGGGAAAGAAGAGGGGTGGTAGAGGAAAGTGCTCCTTTGCCTGCATTTCAAGTAGCAAAGCCTCCTGAAGGCATTTCTGTTATTGTTATTGCAGAGCAAGGAGAGCGGGGCCGGGGGGGGGGGGGGGGGGGGATGGGGATGGGGGGAATCATTTCCCATGAATGGCTTTGCAGGCAATAATACTATAAGCCTCTGATTCTAAATTACTGCCCTTCCAGTCCTATCTTCAGTACAATATTACTCTCCTCGGCCTCCTCTTCCTGAATTATAAGGCAAGCTGGGGGAGGGTGAGAGAAGAGGGGAGCAGGACCCAGAGTGGAATACACAGGGTGAATGGGTGAAAAAGGGGGTAATTCTTGTTGCTCCAGGGCCACCCCAGGTAGGGTGTCGAGTCTGCTGAAGAATAACTCTTTTTTTTCCCTCTTGGCTTTCCCATCACTCACTCATTTCCTTGCATGTGACCCTGAGATCAGAAGACAGATATGCCACAAACTGCTGTATCTTCTCAGAAACTTGTGGCATCAGTACCCAGTAGTAACACAGCTTCCTTCCTTTGCAACAGCTTGTGGTCCACAGCACCACAAGTCAGCGTGGACCTGGCATCACTTTTTTTTTCTTGTTAGAGAGGATTCAGTGAGCTGAGCTGGGCCACATTTCCTCTGCTGTACTACTCACAGCAACTGCAGAGTGACACTTTTCAGGACAATTGATGCAGTTTGGCCTCAGGCAAAAGCAATCCCACGTGCGTCTTGGTGTCTTCATGCTTGTACAGTGCAGATAAAGAACTTCATCTGCCTTCTGGAAGAAGAAGAAAGAAGAGACAACACACGTTTAACAGTTTTTGTGCTCCTCTGATGGAATTTGGTACATGGCATCTACCGTTTCCATAAAGCAATGAGTCACTCATCAGAAATCTCCCTCTGCCTAATTAGAGAGGTGAATGGCAGAGGAGGATTTCTACACTCCGTAGCTGGAGATTTGACTTCTGAACAAGATGCTCTCTTATCATGGTGTGAACTTCTAAAGGTGAGTTTTAAAAGCCTCCATTCATACCTACTATGTTTTCTTCCAAAATGCAGCCAGGAACACTGATTTTTTTTTTCCTCTTTGCTCTTTATATTTCTGTTTTATTACATACCCCTTAGAAGACTACAGGTTTTTTTGCTAAGGGAAGGAAATTTCTAGAAACTTACTCTGCAGCTTGATTTAAAACATTATAAAGCAGAAGATATTTTGATCTTTTTTTCCTACCTGTCAGAAGAAGGAAAAAGGTGAGGGTTTGTTTTATTTTTTAATGGGAGGATGTTTATGTAATTCTCAGTGTATTCTCATGGATATTTGGTGTTAAGGAAATGCCTCCACTCTTTCCAAACTGAAAACATTTCAAAGTTCATGTGGGAAAAGCTACGTTTCAGTCAGATTTTGAAAGCATGGTTTCCACTGATGATGAGGTGAGATGCATGTGCTTACCCCACATGTGCTGATGGTATCTGGCAGCACCACCAGCACCTTTCCAACATCACCAACTCACCACCACTGCTACCAGCCGTGGGGCCCATACAGAAAACAAGGGTGGACCTTCAGCTGTGTTGGCAGATGCAAATCCTGCTGGCAGGCCCGGGCCCAGTGTCTGCTTCAGCCTTCACCCAGGCCCAGCATGGGGGTGCCTGGTGGGAGGTGTCGGGGGAACGACAATATTTGCATCTGGCACTTGCTCACTTCCACGTGTGGTTGTTGATTCACTGCCCAGAGACCCATGTCTGCCGTTAGGAGGCTGAAGAGAAGAATGAAGCTCATTTCAGAGTCAGATACATCAATAATCTCTGAAATCCCCTTCATTCCAATGTTTCCAGACTGCACAGAGGAGAGAGAACTTGCCTTCCCTTGCCTTTCCTTGCCTTGACTTTCTTGGCCTTGCCTTGTCTTTCTTTGCTGTACTCCGCCTTGTCTTCCTTTGCCTGGCCTTGCCATGAGAAGAGATAACACTCATTGCTCCCATAGGAATGGGAGTGATGAGGACCCACTCCCGTCCCCTGGCACCAGGTGTTGCACAGTTAGAAGTCGTCATCACAAAGTGCTGCAGCCAAAGCCCTGCTGCTGCAGGTGCCCACCCCCCACAGCCCCCAGCCCTGAAGATGCTTCCGGGGAAGGAGGTTAATGAGTGTGCAGGGCTGAACTTGTCCCTGGAGCTTTTCAGGACAACATAGCTGAATGACTCCAAGTGTAGATATTCCAGGAAAAAAGGGATTTGTTTGGAATAGCTGTTGGGAACAGCCTTGCATGCGTGGAATATACTGCAGGGCCCACAACAGCCTGCAGCACCTGGATGAAAGCTAAAGCTGGGTACACTGGCAATCATCAAGACCTATGCTCAGTGCTTGCAGGGTGCTCTCCTGTTTCCCTGCGTGATAGTCCCACAGCCTTACAGCCTTTCACCTGGGATCATGCTTTCTAAACCTACTGATGCTGACTTGGAAATAGACCATGTGAAGTTTCCAGGTACAGGCTGAAAGACCTCTGTCCCATTGCCAGGAGGAGGGATTTGCTTGGCCTGGGCGCTGGAGGGGGCATGCTGGACTTCCCATGGGTAAATAAATAGAGTGGGGAAGTGCCCTGGAGGCCATCATTGACACAAGGGCTCTAAAATGGGCTGCTCCCAGCGGGAGGCCCCACTGCTTGAAGTTTACATGCTCTCCCCTTCCCTGGAAATCACAGGTCATCGCTCGCAGCCACCTCCTCCCCACTAAAACTGTAATCAGCTAAGAGCCATAAAAACACAGCTTAAAAAGGGCTGGGAATGTGACCTCATGAGAAAGGAAACGCTGACCAAATGAGCATGAAGTATCCCGGGAAACAGTTTGGAGAGAACAGGCTGAAGGTGCAGGAGAATAGCTTGTTGTGGAAGATGGTGAAAGCTCCACTCCATGCCTCAGTTTCCTCATCTGCAAGGTGGAGATGACAGGGCACAAACCCTCACCCCACAGAAGAGGCCCAAACCCCACCAGCAGGGACTCTTTTGCAATGTCATTCCACGAGCATCAGTGGAGGAACCTCTGCTGAGCAAGGAAAAAGAAGTGCGGAGGGCGATGTTCCCATTTAGCCTTCCCTTGGCAATGCCAGAGGATGGAGACTCCCACTGGGAAGGAACCAAAGTTTCTCCTTCCTCTTAGGGCAAGTGAAAGCAGGATAAAATTTCATGAAGGGTGGGTCTTAGTCTGGTACCAAGGAACAGGACGTAAGGACTAGATAAGAAACACAGAAACTAGACAGGCAGACCAGCTGATTTTTTTATAAGAAACTAATTCTGTATTTTGTCATTACGTCCTTAGTGGCTTTTGGGCTCTGCATTACATAACATGCAATGCTCCCACACCTTCAGGCTCATTTCTCACTTCTCCATTTTTCCCCAACAAATGGTTGCAGTCCTGCCTGCTTCATCCCAGGGTGGTCCTGTACAGCCAGCCATGCTTGGTTTTCTCCTCCAACATCCTTTCTGAGAAGATGGCTCTTGGCACTGCAGGGAGAGGGATTATTTGATCTTTATTAATTTATGGAAAAGAAGGAAGAGGGTGGAAATTGCAATGAAAGGGACAGCCAGCAAGATGGCAAGGAAGAGAGGTTAAAAATGAAGTCATCATCTAATTGGCCCGCAGTGAATTATTCACATGTATAATCTTTTTAAAAAAAAAAATTCAGCACAAGGCAATGCAAGTAAATGCTGTTCATGTTTAAAAGTCATTTCCATAAGTAAGTGCAATTTCTCTACTGTTTGCCCCTGTTTAATGAAGTGAAATCTTGTTTGCATTCCTCCCAATTTCCCAACGAAAGGCGCCCAAGCGTTTGCACCAAAATTACTCGGCCCAAATTAAAACCCTCCAACACTTTAAAAAAAAAAAAAAAGAGAAGGGGGAAAAAATAAGACTTATTTTTAAAATGCCTTAAGTGCATCCCAGCATCCTAATTTATTTTTAGACACTCGTTATTAAGAGTAGTAGTAAGTTTCCCCTTCTCTCTCGCTCTCTCTCTTATTTAAATGAACTTAATGGCAATAGATGCAAATGTCTGGAAGAGGAAAATAGTTAACATTTATTTATTCTTACTGTTGTCTCTTCCCTGGCTGGTGTCATTAGAACAGTTCGTTGCATCCCATTCGCTCCCATTAGCTCTGCTATCAGAGCCACCCAGCACGACTCCAGCACGGCTCGAAGTGCTTTCTGCGGCCCACATAGGGACTACATCATCATCTCCGAGGCACTGGCTTAATGACAAGAAAAAAAATTGGAATATATTGCACAGCGATCTGGGGAAACAACAACAAAACCCACCATCGCTGCTGTCGCCCATTGCTGCCTGCACTTGACCCAACAACGTGTGCTCCTCCATTGGATGGACGGACGGACGAGACACAGCACTGGGACAAACGTACTTTCACAACCCACTGATCCAGGCAGTGTGCAGGGAAATATGGCAGCGGGGACCCGGAGCGCTTCCAAATGCTCTTGGAGGACCCAGCAGAGCTGTGTTCCTGGTGGTGTGGCAGCCAAAGTCCCTCCACAGCGGGAGGATGTCCCCATCACGACCTGCTCCTGCCCACGCAGCATCCCGCCTGTGTCACAGCACAAACATTCCTTCATGGAGTGGGACCAGTCCCAGATCCTCTCCAAACCATGGGTGTGGAGGCGGACCTGTAGGCAGGAAGAGAGGCAAACCTCCTTGCAAGGAAGGAGACAGGCCCCCGGGTGCTCTGGCACGGTGAGGATGGCAGCTAGAGGCAGAGAGAGACCCAGGGCTGTGTGACAGCGCCAGCTGACAAAGCAGCATTTGGGAGGGAGGACATCAGCATCTGCAGCGCTGACACATAAAAGCGAGGCAGCAGCTATTACAGGCGGGGACAGAGGCGCTGAGAGGGCCCTCCCCCCTCCATAAAGTTGACATTGTCTCCCATGATAACTTTTCTGCTGAGGTAGGAGACACTTTACTGCAGAGTTGCACACAGCAAGTAGCTGCCCTCCCCCCTCCCCTTCCCATCCTCTCCCTCTCCCTCTCTCTCCAGCATCATTTACATCCTTAATTAGCTGTAATTCTGCAGTGCTCATTAGGGAAGGACTGGAAAATATCAAGGAGCCCACAAGCAGGGGGCTTCAGGGGAGAGGGAGGAAGAGAGGGATGCGGGCACCAGGCTGAGAGGGGATGCCCAGGGCTGGGCTGCAGAGCCAGGAGCCAGGAGTTGCTCACTTAATTTGAGTGGGATGATTACACTAATTTGGGAGCACTGATCCAGTGATGGGGTTAAAGAGGCCACACTGTCCCACCTAAAAAGGAAGGCAGAAGTCCAGAGAGCAACAGCATCTGACCAAGAGGGCTTGTTACTTTTCTGCTGGCAGGTGAGGTCTCTCTGCTGGGTCATGCAGCCCCGCACACCTAATGTCAGCGATCAGTTGCAGGAGGGCAGACTTCCTTCCGCTCCGAGGCAGGTGGCCACACAAACCTGCCCTAAAAGTTAAAAAAATTAAAAAAAAAAAAAATAGAAAAGAGAAAGGAAGGAAGAAGAAAAAAACAAAGAAATTAGAACTCAAAACTAAAGCTGGAATATTTCCTCCAACCCCAAATGGACAAACAGAGTGAAGTTTTATTGTTGGCCCAGTTATTTGCTGTAATTACTTTGGGGACCAGCAGCAGACCTGGACAGTCTTGTCTGGACTCCTGTTTGCTCATAAGTGTGCATGCAGAGCACAGCCCTGCCTCTTCACAGCCCCAAGGTACAAGACCAGTTAGGAGGCACTACAGCCTCCTTGCCTTAGCCTGCAGGGCCAGGAACAAGGAGGTGAAATGCATTGGGTAAGGACTCAAAGAAAAACTGTGGCAGAGCCAGGAGGTGACCTCAGATTTCCCAGTGTCTCTCTCTGAACTGCTAATTGCGAGCCATCTTTCCTTATGCTGTAGCACATGGACGTTTGTATGCCCACTTGCACTTGCTATTCTAGGCACACACTTGGCTATTTTTTAATTCACTGCCTCACTGTATCTTTGCTCGAGGTTAGATGTGCATGTAAAAGACTATCGGGGAATTCAGTGAAGTTGATAGAGACGGTCTTTGCAAGTCCATCCTCCCACTTTTCATTTGCTGGTAATAATGCGAGCCTACAGTTCCTTGGGGCTGAGCTGTGATGGTGTGTCCCACCAAAGACTCAAAATGATTACCAGTGCGTGTGGCATTGATGCCCTTTTTTGCAAATATAAGGGCACGTGCACAAATGGGCACTTGCACTTTCATTTATCTTCCTCTGTATGACTTTTATTTTCACCTCATGAAGACATTTATTAACATCTTCGAATTCCCTCTAGTGTTTAGATGAAACTTGCCATAGCAGAGAATCAGAATATATGAATGTGCCAGAACAACTCAGGAGAGAACCCCAGTGAAATACAGCTTTAGAGGAGTGCCCAGGACCTTTGCAAAAGCGCATTTCAGTGGTTCATAGTGTTGGCTCTGGGGTTTAACACAGGTTAACACCTAACCAAGACAACTATTTACACCATTCAAGCAAAGACAAATCTGGTCCACCTTCCGATATTAACATCTGGCTTCTCCTGTAGTGTTTGGTTCATAGATCAGAAGATAAAATTTCCAGCTCCACTCTATACGAAATTCAGGTTGCAAAGAAGTGCCAGTGGAGATTGCCTGGATCTTTAAAGCAGCACCTTCTCTGCACTTCCAAAGGACCATTTAGTCAAGATTTCCAATGACAAACTGACAAAGCCAAACCTTCAGAATGGATTTTGTCCATTATCTAGTATTTGGGAAGAAGGATGAAGATCAGAAAAGAAGACAGGCTGGCTCCCTATTGGAGATGTTCGGTCTGTATGACGATGGGTACTTCATCACGGCCTATGGGTGAGGAAGGGTTACAGATTCCCAAGCCGCACACCTGCTATGTCTGCATGAGAGTTTGTGAATTGCTACTGGATAGCTTAAGGCATCAGCTGTAAGAGTTTATTTCCCTGGCCCACCTGCC